>PUFA01000038.1:6285000-11085000 GCA_003508835.1 Eonycteris spelaea
CGGGAGCCGCGGATCCACGTTTGGAGATGAGCAGGCAAATGAGAAGAGAGAGGGGGCAGAGAGAGTGTGACAGTGGGGAGAGGAGGGGGAGAGGGGGAGAGCGATTGGGGCGGGGGGTGGGGGTGAGGACGGGAATTTACAAACGAATGGACTGGGAGAGAGAAAAGGGGAAGGGGGGACCCGGAAAGAAGGAAGAGGAGGGCGGGAGAGGAGAGCGAGCGGAGGGGCGAGGAGGCGGAAGGCGCGGGAGGAGGAGCGCGCTCGCTCTCCCCTCTCCCGGGCTTGCGGGGCAGATTCCCGAGCGCCGCCGCCGCCGCCGCTCCGGGCCGCGCAGCTCGCGCTCTGCCGCGGGAGGTGGCGAGGCGCGGGAGGGAGGGGCGCGCCGGGGCTGTGGGGAGGGGAGACTATTCCATCAGCCAAAGGAGGATTGGCTGCATCTAAAGCCAGTCCGGATGCGAACCAGGGCCCCGGCCTAGGTCGGGTGGGGTGCGGGGAGCGCGGTGGGAGGTTGGGGGCTGAGAGGCGTTGGGAGGGCTTGGAGGGCGGCTAGGTTCTGCAGTTGTCACCGCGTCAGCTCTAGGCGTCTGCCAGAGCACCCCTCCTGGCAACTTCTTCCAACAGCCCCTTCTGATGGACCCCAAATCGCCTCTCTCACGCCTCGCCTAGCGGCGGGGCACAAAGAAATCTCAGTCTCCACAAACTTTGTGCTTCTAGTTATGCAGCCCCCTCCCCGAGCCTCCACCCCCGCCCTGCCAGCTTCTTGGCAGGAAGGTTAGGCCACTGGCAAAATCCTCGGCGAGAGCCAGCTGATCACAAATGCCAACTGTGTGTCTTGGGGCCAGTTAAGTCCTCTCATCTGCCCAGGCTCTCAGGAGACCGTTTCATTGCTCTCAAGGTTCCCAGGAGACCGCTGGGACACGGACCATCCCCCACTTGGCCCGCACACATAGGATGCTAGGCAGCGTCCTAAAAGTGCTTTCTCACCTCGAGTTTTCATTTACGATTGTAAAAATTCTGAATTTGGAGGCAGGCAGATATTTCGCTCATATCCAAAAGGAAGTCCATTAGCGAGGTGATTAGCCTTAGGTGGGAAATGAACCATCTCTAATCAGAATACTAACTTTTTGATGAAGTCTGTGGAAGTTCTGAAGTCCCAGCCCAGCCCCATGACCTTTAATCCTTTAGTTCTTCTGCCACAGGGAAGCAGCCAGCGACTAATAAAAGTTTGATCTTGCCATAATTTCCCAAGCAGGTAAGACCCAGTAACTATTTTATGGTTCTTTGGCTTTTAAAGTTTTGTTTCATTCTTATTCAATTATTGTGTGTGTCATACGTCAGAAACTGTAAGCCAAAAGAAGAAAAAATTGGAAGTGATTTGCATAGTCATTATTTTGGCCAAATTAAACTGCATGAGGTTAGCTTAGTTTCTCATAGTTTCATATACACGGATTATTAAATATATTCTCTCGGCTGGGCTGGAAGGCTCTATCCAAGTGGCAGTTTAACTGGCTGTTTTATGTAATCAGTATTTACTAATAAAGTCCACTGCAGTTAAGATGTATCCCCTCAGATACTGCTGCCCTTTCCCAACAGGTTGTGAGATCTCCATTCTGATTTGAAACTGTGCTTCTCTTTGTTTGGTGGACAAGCATTCGTGTGAGCCCCACCAAACTCTGCTCTCTAAAAGGGTCTGAGGGTCAGCAGAGAGCCTGGGCTGATTGAGCATAATGCAGGCTGCTCAGTGTGCGAGAGGCACTATAATCAGGGTCATTTATAACCCCATCAGGACATCTTCTGGAAGGTAAAAGGAGTTGCCCTGTGAAAGATATGGCTGAGAGAATCTTAATACAGAGCTGAAGACCAATTGTGAATTTTATTATTTTATTACATTACCATTAGTACTATTATCATACGTGGTTGTAAGAATACATGGTCCTTTGCAGTGGAAAATGTACTAAATGACTAAGTCCCTCCCCTGAAGACCCAACAAATAAAGCCGTAAGTACCAGAAAAAGCAGAGTTATTTGTGTTTGTGTTGTGGAATGAATAAGCAGACAGAGAACTACAGATTTTTTGCCTTCTATTTTTCGATTCATTACAATTAAATTGGTGTGCTTAGAATTGGATGTATTATATATTATTGTTTTTAAGGATCTTTTTACAGAACTAGCTGACTTTTTATATCACTCAAAAGGAATGCCCATTGGAATTAAAATATCATAACAGTTAGTGTTTCTTTTGGCATTTGAAATGGTTAAATATGCAAAGCAAAAGAGAAACAAATAAATCTCAGCTAAATATTCACTTTAAAAGCTGAAAGGAGCAAAAGTCAGGGAATTCAAGGCAAGATAGATAAAGTAACCAGCCTGCATTATTAGAAATAGATATAGTTTATCTAAATTTATAAATATACATGTTAATTATAGTCAATTTGAATGAATTAAACTAAAGAATACTGTTACATCTTGTGTTTTCTCATAATTTTTAATGAGAATGTTAATGATATTTAAAGTTCAATTTTTCTTTTTTTTTTAGTTTAACTCACTATGGTTATAAAATAAAAAGACAGCAAAACCTATAAGCAATTATCTCTGTCCAAATGGTTATAGCAGCCCCAAACCACAGCTACATGACTATCAAACAATGATTATGAAAACCACAATTGAGAAAAGCATCAGAGAATGATATTGCAAAACCACAGCAACAAATGTGTCTGTGATATTGAAAACCACAATTCACAACTAATACCCTGTGTATCACAAATTACTATTTAACTTTAAATGTGAAAATGTATAAGTAACAGCATAAAATAATTTCTCATTTACTTAAAAATGAATTATTCATTTTCTAGACTCACTGATTTCATCTCTACATAATGGTTCGTTTTGAAAAGTTTCTGCTTTCAAAGACAAATCATTTTAAATCATAAATGTGAGTTGCTTTAAAAGCAGAAAATATACATTATTAATAATATTTCCTTAAATGTTAAAAGAGTTGCTCTGAAACCAATTTGAAATAAACATCTATCCCAGTTTGGCTTTCTTCATAAAGTTCTTCAGGAGTAAAAAGGGATGTGATTGGAAATTTTTATAGGGGAAAAAAAGATTGTAGTATTCTATTACAACCTCAATGAGAATATAATTGTATATCCTTAGCTAGAAAACATACATCAGACAATAAAATGAGATACCAGTACCAAAACTACTTTAATATATAAATCAAATGTTTCTTGAGAAAAGAATAAAAACAATATTGTTTGCAAGTTTATAGGGTTGCCAGGTTTAGAAAATTAAAACACAGGATATCCAGTTAAATTTGAATTTCAGATAAGCAACAATTATTTTTTAGGATAAGTATGTACCAAATGTTGCATGGAACATACTTATCCTAAAAAATAATTGTTGCTTATCTGAAATTCAAATTTAACTGGGCATCCTGTATTTTATCTAGCAAACCTACAAATTTAGTATTTTAACATTTTCATAAATTTACATTTGTTTATAATATTGTTTATAGACAAAAACAGAGAAATCCTAAAGTGCTTCCTACAAACGTAGATTTACTTAATTCTTAAACATAATATTCTTTAGGGTATTATTTAGGCAATGTAGAAGAAATAAATTTCTATTCAAAAATTCTTTATTTGGCACACTACAGAAACATACTCTCAATGTAGGTGGATTGCATTCATGTATGTTTTACTCCTAAATTTGTTTTCAAAATGTGTTTTTTTCCTCCAAGGGATCAACAGCCTCCCAGACCTCACCTTATTAGACAGCAAGCTACCTTCTTTATTATGGTAGTAAACAATATTCAAAAGCTTCAGAAAAACTTAATTTTTTGCCCTCACCAGAAATAGAATACAGTTTATCTGCTTTGATTTAAGATTGTGACACTGAATAGAACAAGAATGCAGTACGAAAATAATGTTTAGAACTTGTGTTTTGTTAAAAATTTCAGCAGTTTAAAACTAAAAATCAACAAATTTATCTAAATGGCATTCTTACATTATAACTATGAAAAGGATCATCTGTTTACTTGCAAGGGAGCCAAGGGCTTTGAAAACATTCAGTCAATCTATATCAGAAGTTTAACTTGAGCTTCATGTGGACTGTCAATTCCTCGAAAGAAGTGTGCATGTACAAAATTTTTTCTAAGGAGCAAGTCTACTAAATTCATAAGATTTTCAAAATATCTGTGAAAAAAATCTGTCAACCAAGGTGAGTTAAGAATGACTCTTTATGTGTAAATTTTTATAATATTCTGAGAAACAAAGTGTGAATGGTTCAAGTTTTTGCTCTTTACAATCATTCTTTATGTCCAAATTACTACTATGATAGAAGAGTCATAGGATGAACTCAGTTACCACCCTCTTTAAAAGTTCTTTGTGACCAAGTCTGTATAAGGCATAACACACTCCAAGTATAAAATAAATATTAAAGGAGTAACACCCCGAATATTAGTACACATGATTTGACTTTGCTTGCTTAGCATCCATTCTCTTGTTTTCTGGTAATAATACTGTGATATCCTTTGAAGAAGTATTCCTTACCCACTATTTGGCCGTGTGATGCAAGCATGGCCTTTCTCAATCACCCAATTCCTGACTAATCAGAATATTCCAGGTGTTCGTCCATAGTGAGTGAGTGGCTCAATGGCCCAAACTGTTTTTATGAGTCAGCCTTGAAACTTTTTCCTAAAACCACTGAGGAAAAGGTGCTGTTTTACTGCTGGAGTTGCTACACTGGGGGAATGCAAACCTGATATTGCTGTAGGCCATACTTTTTTGGAAGAAGCTGTTAAGAGTGATGCCAATACAATAGGACTAATTTTGTCTTATCTTGTCTCAGGATCTGTTTTTTGGGAAATTCAAATGAGGAAACCTATCCACAGGCCAGTATTACTTTGTTTTGGATCCATCAACACTAGTCTTGTGTCTACATAAACATCAGAATCTTGGTCATTTCTATGATATTTTACCTTCATCTGTTTTACCATGCTAACCCCATGCATCTTTGTAGTCTTACACAGATGTCATTTTTCACTGGAAGACATCAGTGACCTCTTAACTCTGAGTGAGACACCTCTTCTCAGTTGCTTAATAACACCTCTTTTGGGCTGCATAATATCACTTATTGTATTACGCTGGCAATTTAAGTACATATAAATCCAATCCTCACCAGTCCCCTTCCTGCTCCTATACACTTAACAAGATAGTAAGGTTTGTGAAGCAAGAAACATGTCTGTCTTTTTTCAGAATGACATCCCCAATGCTGGACACATAAAATACTCTAATGTAAAGTGAAGGAAAAAGTAAGTTCAGAACTATTCTGACTTCTCTGGAGACTCCTAACATTCCTAAGCCTCACCCACATGGTCACAGGCGCAAGGGATGACAGTCACATTTGTACAACATGACTCTATGCTCCTAATCTTGGACCATGAGGAGTACCTGATGCAAATATGACTAATTGAATTCCTCCCATAGGAATCTAGAGTTAATATCAAGAGTTTCATCCTTACATGAACTGATCTCTTGAGGAAAAGTAAAACCTCTTTGAATTGTGGCATGATTATTACTGTGTGATAGAGTAAGAGAGGTAGTTTTGTTAGTAGAGAGAAAAAGAAATAAAGCAAATGTCCCGAGATGGAGATGGGGGCATGAAATGGCATCCCATGTCTTGTCCCAGCTCCTCCATGAGTTGTAGCAGCACTTTTGCCCTTGATGGCACTGAGATACTTGTACGTCCTTACAATAAATTCCTTCCCATTTCCTTTTAAAAATTATATTTGCCTAATCGCCATTAGTTGATTACTGTTAGACTCAAGCCAAAAGACTAAACTAAGATAAAAATTAACAATCTATGACTTCAGTTTGCTTGACCAAATATTTGATCATTAGAAATAATATCAGTTTAACTGAACTTGCTATTTTCCTCCAGAAAAGTTATATAAAAACACTGTGCTAGTCTGGGTTTTTCTGAGAAATAGAACCGTGTGTGTGTGTGTGTGTGTGTGTGTGTGTGTGTGTGTGTGTGTGCGTGCGCGCATGCACATGCATGTGCACATGTAGGCAGAAAGAGAGAGAGAAGTGAGGGGGGTATTGATTATAGGGAATTGACTCACAGAATTATAGAGGTTGAGAATCCCGAGATCTTCGGCTAATGATCTGGAGACCGAGGAGAGCCAATGATATTAGTTCAGGTATGAATCTGAAGGCCTCAGGTGCAGGAGAGCTGATGGTGTTAAGTGTTAGTCTGAGTCAGTCTGAGGCAGGAGAAGACTGATGTCCCAGCTGAAAGACAGCCACACAGAGACAAGGAGTTTTCACTTACTCTGCCTTTGTGTTGTAGTCTGGCCTTCAATGGCTCGAATGAAGCCCACTCACATTGGGAAGAGTAATCTGCTTTACTCAGCTGACCGCTTTAAATATTAATCTCATCCAAAAACACCATCACAGACACACCCAGAATGTTTGATCAAATGCCTGGGCCACCCATGGCCCAGTCAAATTAACACATAAAATGAACCATCATAAGCACTTTTGACGGTATTTCTTTTTTATTTACCTAAGCAACCCTGAAATCGCCAAGAACTCATGAATGTTAAGTGAGTAAATCTACAATTTTAATAAAGGTAAGTAAGGATTATCGATTACTGATTTGGGACATTCACTTCAATCAGGGGTAACTCTTAGGAAACAAAAGTTAGCATTTTCAAATTCAGAGTTCCTTGAGGGCATGATGATTCATTGACATGCACATCTAACCCTCCTGATTGCATATATTCTGGTCCCAGATGTTAAATTTTACTTTCAACTTCACTTTGCCACATTTGAATAACCATCTAACAGATTACCTTGCACATAAATTTTATGAACGCTGTTATAATTTGCATGAATAATGTTTATACTTCTGTGGTAGATTTTATTTTCCAACCTTTAACTTTTGTCATAAATTCCTAAATGCAAAAGAAGAAATTAAATAGCTTTTTGAGAACACTTCGATGTGTATAGACTTAATCAAATCACTTATATTTGCTTTTGTGTACTGGCCAAAGTACATTTAAAAAATGTATTAGTAGTGAATATAGGTGTAGGATTATGAATAAACATGCTAGGGTTAACCAATAGTGGAATTATCTAAAAGAAGCTGAAAATGATAATGATATCACTTTTAAAATGTTATCGTAATGAAAATTATAGGACTGGTATGCTCTTTTAAAAACATTTTTTCATTTTTATGCAACAAATAGATTAAAGGTCAAATATATTTTCAGGCTTAAAAGAAAATTAGCAGTTTCTTATCCTACTCAAATCCAATGGCAATTCCTGCTCCCAGAAGTATAGTCATTGCTAAATCTTCTGATGTTCACCTCATGTTAATAAATAACATGCTTTGCTACTTTCAAAAAAATTATTAGTTATTATTGACTATATTGACTATCTACTAAAAAATATAGATATGTAACAGCTTTATACACTCCTAACACACACTTTATTTAAATTTTTGGTTAAATATTTATATTTATAGTCATATTTTTATTAACAATTAATTGATATAAAACATGACAATTATATTTTCTTTAGATCTGACTGTTTTGCCTGGAGATAATAATTACTTTCTTTTGTCATTTTCTCCATTTTCTATGAACTATTACTACTGTTTCCCATACTCTTTGTCAATATCATCTAGTCAAGTACATGAGTCCATTCAAAGGCATCAGGTAATCTCACAGGCTGGCATTTTTTCACACATGCAGGTGTCTTTCCTGAAGCCTTTTATCTTTCTGCTCAACTCTAGACTAATTGTTTTCTGTGACTAAAATTCTCTTTCATCATCATCCTAAGAATTTCCTTAATTTTGTCCTGGGTTAGATTCTAGTTTTCCTGAATACTGTGTATTTATTCCTCTTTCATGGTTTACTCCTTTCTTTCTTTTTTCTCTTTCTTTTTCTCCCTCTCTACTCCCCCTACCTTTTGTTTTTGTTGTTTTGTAGTAAAATTTCATGTAGCTCCTGGGAATATTTTTTTGAGACGTGACAAGACTAAAATTGTCTTTATTCCACCTTCACAGATGAGATATAGTTTGGAAGGGTGCGGAATTCTGGGGTGCAAATTATTTCCCCATTATTGTTTTCTGGGTTTCATTGTGATATAATTCACATATTCAATTATGTAAGTGTAAGAAGATCAACAGGATTTGACACGCTTATATATTGCAAAATGATTACCACCATAGGATTTGCTAACACCTTCATCACCTCACATAATACCTTTCACGTGTTTGTGTGCTGAGAACACTTAAGATTTACTCTGTTGCCAGCCTTCAAGTATATAATGCAAAGGTCCCCTTATCTGCAACAGATAAATTTCAAGACCCCAAGTGAGTGTTGGAAACTACAGATAGTATATCGAACCCTTTATATACTATGTTTTTTTCCTGTACATACATACCTATGATGAAGTTTAATTTACAAATTAGTCACAGAAAGAGATTAACAAATAATAAAAACAATTGTAACAATAAAATGAGGGTTACTTGAACACAGGTACTGTGATACCACCATAGTTGGTCTGATAACAGAGACTGCTACTAAGTGTTCTGCCGTGCCAGAAGCTTTTGAGTTTGATGTAGTCCAACTACATATTTTTGTTGTGTTTTTGGTGGCAATCGAAAAAATCATTATGAAGAGTATTCTCAAGGAGTCTTTTCCCTATGTTGTCTCCCCGTAGTTCACTGTTTTAGGTATTATGTTTTAAGTCTATAGTCCATTTTAAATTATTTTTTGTAAGTGGTGTGAGATAGGGATGTAATTTCATTCTTTTGCACATGATTTTCCCAGCACTGTTTATGGAGTAGACTATTCTTTACCCATTGAATATTCTTGGCTCCCTTATCAAATATGAGTTGACTCTGTATGTGAGAATTAATTTAAGGGCTCTAGATTCTGTTCTGTTGGTCCACGTGTCTCTTTTTCTGCCAGTACCACGCTGTTTTAATTATTACAGATTTGTAATATACTTTGAAATCAGGAAGTGTGATATTTTCAGCGATGTTCTTTCTCAGCATTGTTTTTGCTCTGTGAGGTCTTTTGTGGCTCCACGTGAATTTTAGAATTCGTTTTTCCTATTTCTGTGAAAAACACCATTGAAATTTTGATAGGAATTGCATTGACTCTTTAAATGGCTTTGAAGAGTATGGGTATTTTTAAAATATTAATTCCTCCAATTCACAAACATAGGATAGTTTTCCACGTATTTATTTCTTCTTCAATGTCTTTCACCAGTATCATAATTTTCAGTGTGCAGCTATTTCACCTCCTTTATTAAATTGATCTCTAAGTATTTTATTGGTATTGATGCCATTGTAAATGGGATTGTTTTCTTATTTTCTTTGTCAGATAGTTTATTATTAGTGTATGGAAACACAACTCATTTTTGTACATTGATTTCGTATACTGAAACTTTATTAAATACATTTATTTCCAACAGATTTTGGTGGAACCTTTAGGGTTTTCTAAATATAAGATTATATCCTCGGCAAAAAGAAACATTTTTACCTCTTCCTTTCTGATTTGGATGTCTCTTATTTCTTTTTCTTACCTAATTAGTCTGGCTAGGACTGTGAGTAGTCTGTCAAATAGAAGTGGTGACACTGGGCACCTTTGTCATCTTCTGGATCTTAGAGGATTTTTAAAATCCATTCAACCACTCCATGCTTTTTGATTGGATAATTAATCCATTTATATTTAAAGTAATTATTGATAACTAAGGATTTACTAATGTCATCTTGTTAATTGTTCTCTTTTTTTTTGTAGCTTTCTCATTCCTTCCTCTCTTGTTGTCTTTTTATTAATTGATGATTTTCTATAGTAATTGCTTTTATTTCCTTTCCTTTTTCTTTTGTGTATCTACTGTTTTGCTTTGTGGTTACCATGAAGTTTACGTAAAGCATCTTATAGATATAATAATCTATTTTAGCTAATAGCAACTTAACTTGAATCGTATACAAAACCTTTACTTTTTCACTTCCTTTTTATATTTTGATGTCACAATTTATCTTTTTATATTGTGTATTCATTAACAAATCATTGTACTTATTATTACTTTTATTGCTGTATCCTTTAACCTTTTTACTAGAGTTAAATAAACAGGACCATGTACAATATTTGGTTATTCTGGATTTGACTATATACTTATCTTTACAAGTATGTTATATATTTTTATGTTTTTATTTAATAATTAGTGTTCTTTTATTTCAGCTTTTCTGAAATCATCCCACGGTCTCATAGTCTATGCAGTTTCTGCTGAGAAATTTTCTGATAGCCTTATGGGGTCCTTTTGTAAGTGATAAAGTTCTTTATCATTTGCTTTATCACTTGCTTTTAAGATGTTTCTCATTGTCTTTGATTCTTGACAGCTTTATTATAATGTATCTTGGAGAAGACTGTTTTGGGTTGAATTTGGGGACAAATGAGCATTATGAATATGAATGGCTAAATCTTTCTCCAAATTTAAGAAATTTTGGGTGACTATTTTTTAAGATAATTTTCTGCTCCTTTCTTCCTCTTTTCTCCATCTGGAACTCCAATAACTCACAAACTGATTTTTTCCCATGGTTTCCCGTAGATCATATAAGCTTTTTTTCTTTAACCCTTTTTCATTATTTTTTCTTTGTTCTCTAAATGGATAATTTCATAGGTTCTGTCTTCTATTTCTTAGATTCTTCTGTTTGATCTATTTTGTTGTTGATGCTCCCTCTTGCATTTTTCATTCATTCATTGTATTCTCAGAATTTTTTTTTTTATGATTTCTTCTTCTTTACTAAACTTCTCATTTTGTTTGTGAATTGTTTTCCTGATTTCATTGTATTCTGCTTCTGTGTTTTCTCTTAGCTCATTGAACTTCCTTAAAGCAGCTATTTTGAATTTTTCATTGGGTAATTTGCAGATCACCACGTGTTGGGGCCAATTATTGGAAGATTACTGAGATCATTTTGCAGTGTCATGTTTTTTTTCATTTTTTATGTTCCTTGAAGTCTTGATTACCATCTTCACATTTTAAATAACAGTCACCTTCTCCAATCTTTACTGATTGGCTTTAGAAAAGAATTGCCTTCCTTCGGCTTTACTAGGGTTCTGAGACTTTCTCAAACATTCTTTGGATACGTACTATTTCACACTTCTTGCTCCCTCTTGTGGCAGAAATCTTTAAGCTTTATATGCTTTTTCTGTATCCTGCCGCAGAGCAGGCTGATTGCTACTGACGGCCTTTCTTTTGCTTTCCCAAAGATCACGTTAAATGCTTGAGTTTGTGGTCTCTTCCTGGCCCACAGATTTAGTCCAGTATCCTTCATGTACTCATTGGCTGTCTGCCAAAGCTTGCTTTTGCAGCTATCAGGAGCGTATACATGGAGCTGCCCACGAGGGGTGTGTGTGTGTGTGGTGTGTGTGTGTGTGTGTGTGTGTGTGCAGGTGCACAGGTGCAGTGGGTACCCATGGGCGCATTGGGGGGATCGATGAGTGAGCATCCCAGCAGCCCATAACTCAGCTAGTAGGATCGATGTCCCTTTGATTCTTTCTGAGACCTGGCTGCTGTTTTACCCCACTTACTGTCTCCTAATCATGCAGCTCATGACTCAGTATTCCGGGTTGAGTGAGAGAGAAATGGGCCTCTGGCAGCCTCCTACACAGCTGGGGAAGCTGAGCACTCAGTAACTCACTCACTCTTACTTTGTGGGAATAAAATCACAGGCTGAGAAGGGCTGTCTTGGCATTGAGCTGTGCCATCTTGGGAAAGGGGTGATGTGGATAAAGTAGAGCTGTTCCTTACTTTTTTCAATGTGCCCAATCTTGGATTTTTTTGCTCCAACAGCATGCTATAATGTTTCCTCCACTGAACTCCTGGACTCCCACAAAGGCTCTCTTGTCCATGAGTGATTGCCTAAGTCAATGTTCTCCAGGGTTCCTGGACCATGGTCAAGGGGGCCTAAAGCCAGTTCATGGGCCACTTCAGGATCCATAACCAGGACCAAGGTCTGTTTGCCTATTACCAAATGCACAGGTGGGAAAGATTCATCCTGGGTCCCTTAGCATGTGGTGCTGGATCCCACAGCTTCCATAAAGGCACTTTTTCTGTGGATGGATGCCAACTCATTGTCTATAAGGGGATATAGCCAGGGACATCTTATTCGACCATTTTGCTGATGTCATTCACCTCCTTCAATTTTTAAACACAGTGCTTCACTGACTGCTATTTCCATTGTGCTCTGAGAAGGCTGACACCATTCTGTGCCACCTGCTTCCTTCACCCAGTCCCACCCTGGAAGATTTCTGGATCTTTTCTTTTCCTCCATTGTTATAAAAATTCATAATGTAAAAATACGTTGCCCGCCATTTCAGTCTAGAAACTCATGGCTTGCCATCTTTTAAGGAATTTCTTTGCATTATTTCTTTCTTTGAAATTATTTACTTGGGCCTCCTTGAATAGATACTACTGTGTTCTTTACTTCTGTTTTTGTTTGTTTGTTTTTGTTTGTTTGTTTTACCTCTGGCCACTTTTTTATTTTTTGGAAAATTTCTTTGGCTTTGTCTTTAAAGTCTTCACTGTGATTTTTATTTATGTGATAATGTTTTAATTTCTTAGACTTCTTTTTTGATTTCTAGAGTTCTCTTTCAGCATCCAATTCTTTTTTGTTCTTGTCTTATCTCTCTAAGACCGGTAATTGTAGATTTTCTTTTTGAAGATTTCTTCAGTTCCTTGATGATTTTGTTTGCTCAGTGCTTTTTTTTTCCCTATACAATTTAGTAACTATATTTTATGTTAGAATTTTCCCAAACATATTTGGTTATTCTTGGTTTTCTGTTTTCTAATATGACCGAGACACTGAAAATTTTATTGGAAGTTTGTGTGTATAGATAGAGTGGCTTTTGGGAAGTGTTTATCTGTACCTCTACTTAATATCTTTGGGGTTCAACACATTCTGCAGAGAGAAATCTTTCAATACTTCGTCAGTAAAGAAGCTTTAGTATCTCACTGCTCAGTGTGCAGACTTTCACTTAATCTCTTCTTTCAGGACAGTGTTCCCTCCTTTAGTGAGTATCAGTGAATACAAAAGTTCCCCTGTGTTTAACTTATAATGAATAAGTCTCACTCATCAGCCAGTTATTGTTAAATTGATACTTGGAAGCATGGTATGGGAGGAAATTTAGGGGTATTATTGATTCTTACATAGACATTGCACCAATCTTTGTATTTCTAATCCTACCTGCAACTCACTTTCAAGGATTCTTGTTATTTGTATCCTAAATTTTTGGGGTTTTTTTCCACTCTAATTTTTCTTCCATATATTCTTAAATAACCTCCTCAAAATGTGTACATATGTAACGAAACTCCTAAATTTTTGTACGTGGAAATTTATTTTTTGCTCTCAACCTGGTTGATAGTTTAGCTGGGAATATAATTATGGGTTTAAAAATCACCCTTTTCCCCTAATAAATTTGAGAAAGCATCACCCTCTTATCTTCTAGAACTCGATATTGCTGATGAGAAATCTGATAAGAGTCCGAAAACTTTGTATGCATTTTGCATGACATTTACTCTTTGTTGATGCTTTTATTATTTTCCATCAACTTTCTGTTTTGGACATTGAGGAAAATTAACTCAAACAAAGCTAATCCCCAGAGGAGAGAATAGCATACAAATACAACGGAAGCCTGATTATATTAGGCTTGGTTCCTTTGCTTTTCAATTTCCTGATATATGAACCAATAAGACTTATTATTGTTTAAGACAGTTTATGTATTTTTTTTGTTACTCAAAGCTGAAAGTGTTGTAACTGATATCTAGTCATAAAAGTCTTTTATCTTTCATTCTTGAGTCACATGAACTGGGGAGGAGTGGGAAATATGGATGGGGAATAGATTGTCACCCCGTGCTGTAGTTTAATGGTCACACTTTCAGTTTATCCAACAGCAATACTTCCACCCTTTTTTGTACCTGCCAATTCTAAATCTTGTGCTTCTTTAGATGTGTCATACACAATATAGTGGTATCATGGTATCTGAAGAAAGAGTACTTGCATTCAAATCTTGTTTCCACCACTTCTTGGCTTGGTAATCTTTTGCATGTTATTAAAGGTCTGTGTGCTTTGATTTACTTATATCCAAAATGGAAATATAATCATGTCTACTGCTGAGAATAGTTATATTAAATGCATTATTATAAGCAAAGTACTTGGCATATAGAAAATGCTGTTTAATTGTTAGCTATTAACAAATTACTCCAAATATTTTCTCCTCTTCTTTTTCAGCAACAGAACCCTAATCATTTTCAAGATGTTCAGTTGGAAGTACTAATTTTCTGAGATTACCTTCCAGCTAGAGTTGGCTTTGTAATGCAATTCAGACCAATAAATGTAAAAAGAAATCTATGGATGAGGCTTAAAAAGAAGTTAAAATGTTTTTGCTCAAAAGCCAGAATGCGTCTTTACTTCTTGGTCTACCCCCTTGTTCATATCTGGATTGGGACATGATGCTTGGATACAGACGAGCTATCTTGCAATCATAAGAACAAAATCCACACAGCTGGAAATGTAGCTGGAAAGGAGAAGGAGCCATTTCTGATGACTTCCTTTAGCAGTATATCAGCCCTGAACTGACTCTGGACTTCTCACTCCCCGAGGAAAAACATCTGTTTAATTAACCACTGTATTTGGATTTCTGTTACATACAGACAAAGGCAATCTAACTGCGACCCAAGGGACCTTCTGGTTAAGTGGTCATCTCTTCTTGCCTTTAGAAATCTTGATTTCTTATTTTGCTTTATACTTTAATAGATTCCCATCCTCTTTTCATATATTAGAAATTGTTTAGCTATCTATAAATAATTTCAGTGACTTCTTCCCATCCTCCTTATTTTTAAGGTTTATGCCTTCTTTCCTGTAGTTTCTTCTCTGGAGGAAAGGGAAATAACAGTAATACTTATACTGGGAACTGGGAACTTTAATGCTTTCAGGGCCCATGGGCAATATTAAAAAGTAAAATATTCAGACATAAGTTATAGGGATTGGTGAGAACTATGGAGACATGGACAGTATATGTCCCTGTTACATGTATTTTATTATATTAAAATAAATATTGTACCACTCAAAGAATATAGACTTGTAGGCCCAACCTGACTATAGGCTGCAGTTCTGCAGATTCTGATTCTGATTTAAAGACAAACAGATGTGAGAAAACCATCACGCTTACCAAAAAGTTCTCACCAAAACACCATCAGCTATGAAGTAATATACAATTAAGACCTTTTAAAATTAAAAGTATATTTAGCTAAAATACTTCCATTTGTTTTCTTCTAAACAGTTTTTCCCTTTTTAGTTTTTGGCTGATACAGAAGATGATGCAGTAACTCTAACATGATTTATACTCAATAAGTAAAACAAACAAAAAAGGCTTTCTTTGTGGGGTGGCTATGGCTTGGAGGAAAATTGTTGTAGGCAAAAAAAAAATAAGATAGCAAAATACGCATTTCCCATCCCCATCTCTCCTATGTTTCTTTAATCTTGGCTTCCTGAAAACTGCATCTGAATGGACCCAACCAGGGACCAGGCCTATGTCACTCCCATTGCCTATAGAGATGAGTGGATTGCAGTGGCAATAAGGCTAGCTGTGGCTGTTCTTTGGTCCTACACTCTTACATCTGCAAAATGAAAGTTTTGCCAGAAAGGAAACTGAGGTTCAGAATGGAAAAGTAGACTTCTTATGCTCACATGGTTAATAGGAGAAAGTGGAATTCTATCTATGTACTGCATAATCAGAAAGCTAATGGAGTATTTCTTATGTCATTCAATGTCCCCTAATATGAACAGTTAAAAAATCTGGACTCTTAAACAAATGTACAGTGGACTAGACTGATAATGAGGAAACCAGGATTCTAGTTTAGACTCATTAAGTTAGAAAATTTTATTGATCAGTTAGCCTCAATGTTCACATTGGATATTTAATATTTTTCACGTTCTAAATCTGATGCCTCTGTAATTTTAATGTTAGTTTTAAGTACTATATCTTAGAGTGTGAATTTCTAAATAGTAGGAACTTTTTCTATTTGATTTGTGTAGTACTTACACACCTAGGCAGACCTTGAAAATGTTTTTGCTAATGTTGCATTTTGACAAATTTTAAGTGTATTTTCCTGATTATCTTTTTATCTCTTCTTTAAAATGTCAGGGAATTCTAGGAATGTCTAGGAAAGACCCAAATAGTCATGTTTTTTGGAACAAATTTCATTGAGAAGTTCCAATCCAGATGTCTAGATAAAAGAAAACATGAAATTTTGTCATGTGTTTGGCAGTTTTGGGAAATAAAGTCCTAGTTTAGTTTAGTACAGAGTATTGCCTTAGGATCTTCATAAGATAGGTAGATTCTTAATAAACTATTTGACAGAAGGTCAGTAGGAAATTTAGTTCATGACTTCAGACTAGGGGGTTTTGTATATAGTATAAAATTTCATTTAAATATTCCCTTGGTTGTATAAAACTTGAATTTCCAAAGACAAAAATAGATATGACCAATAATAGTTTATGTTTCAACTATATTCTAAAACCACTTTTTGACTTAACTTTTAAGCCTCTTTTTTTCTGTGAGAAAAAAAAAAAATCTCTTTTGTCACATTGCCACAGAACATCCTGATACTACTCTATTTTCTGAGACTGGCAGGAAATTGTCCACCCTTGATGTCTGAAATGGGGAAATATCTTTCACTAATCATCTTCTTTGATCAAAACTTAACCTCATTGAAATGACTACTTAAATCAGACTATCAGCAAATATTGAGTAATTTTCCTGTTTTTTTAATTGATGAGGTAAAGATCTCTGTTCCAGTGAAATATAACAAAACCCAGACTTTCATATTTAAGATACCATCCCAATGTTTGAATTCTCATCATCTCTCATCAATCAGTAAATACATTTATATTGTGTGTCTGCTTTGTACTTAGCCATTCTTCTCAAAATTAGCTTTGCTACTTGAAAAACTAGCCAACAAATAGAACTGGTCACAGTCTAATTTTTTCTTATCACAATGGCTGAAATGCTAGAAAGTATTCATGTAAGTTGAAAGTAAATAATTGTGTGAGGACCAATTATTTATACTCTAATGTTAATTATTACAATTATAATTTTATATTTTTATAACTAGAACTGGAAATTTTAAAAAGGAGTAAAACATAAGGAAAGGGAAATTAATTTTTGATTTTAAATTAAGAAGACAGTGCTGGTTTAGGTACAAAGTAGGATTTGGGCCTATAATTCAATCATTGATTGATTCATTCATTCACGCATTCAATCAAATATACTTTCTTAGTATTTGTAATGTGCCACTTTCTCCTCTAAAATCTGGAGATAGAAAGACTTGCAGCCAGAAAAAGATGATATTTAATAACCATACTCCTAGGAAGGGAGTTGATCCTAAGATGATAACAGTAAGCTGAGTAAAAGGGAGCGGTGTTAAATTTTGACCACTCAGATATTTGGCCTCAGGCCAGCCTGTCTTTCCTTCATAATGACACTATAGTCAGAGTAAACAAAAGCAAGTATATAGTTTAGAGCTAAAACAATCAAACCCATATCTTTCAACCTTTTACTGAGAAAGATTATTTCTGTGAGTATTTTTATAGTTTCAATAAAACAATATGATTGCAGTAACAGTTTTTGGGGCAATATCTGTGACCTAAAACATGCATTAATTTTCCCTTAGTATAGCTACAGATTTTTGGTTCATCACATTGAAAATGGTATAGAAGGTTCACCTTACTCAAGGAAATAACACTATAAAATATCAATAAACAGAGAAAATGATGAAACTATTGATTTTAATTAAATGAATGCCTTAATGATTTTCCTCAGTCTCATTCTTTTCACATTTATTTAAGCCAACTATGGTTTCTTTTTTAACAATGTGAAAGAATTTTGCGATTAGGAGATTTTTAGATGACGCCATAGTTTTCACACAGCCATAACATGGAAAGAAACCTTCTTTAAGGCAACCTTTTTAAAGGTGTATTCTGTTCATCTGGTTTTCCTTGTCTATCATAGCTAATCATTTATTACAATATGAAGGAGCTAGGATATTTTAGACTCAAGGAAATAGGAAGCAACAGATTTTTCGAGATGAGTGTAATACAACAGTTTGCATATTGACACCCATTAAGAGTGGAGAATGCACATTTGATTTCTAACATAAATAGCTAGACCTCGTTCATGAAGAAACAAGTTAAGAACCATTAACTGCCATGTAAATATGTGACTTAAATAAGAAATATTTTAATAGAAATATTACTTGTTAATAGGCTATTATGTGTTAAATTGTGTCACCCGCAAATTCACATGTTGAAATCCTAACCTTCAGTACTTCAGAATGTGACCTTACATAAAGATAGGATCTCTACAGAGGCAATCAAGTTAAAATGAGGTCATCAGGATTGGCACTAATCCAATATGACAGGTGTCTTTTTAAAAAGAAGATATTTGGAGACAGACACGCACACAGAGAGAACGCCATGTGGAGATGAAGGCAGAGATTGAGGGGATGCTTTTACAAGTCAAAGGATGCCAGAGATTTCCAGCAAAATATCAGAGGCTAGCAGAGAAGCATGGAACAGATTCTTCCTCAAAGCCTCAGAAGAAGCAAAACCCTGCTGACACCTTGATCTAGGACGCCTAACCTCCAGATCTGTGAGACAATGTTTTTCTCTTATTAGGCCATTTAGTTTGTGATAATTTGTTATGGCAGCCCGGCAAACTAAGAGCATGGATATCTGATCTAATACTGTCTTCAAAATATTGCCTACCGCTTTGCTCATTGCTCACCAAATGGCTTCTGTTTGGGTTTTGTAACTTTCTGTGACTACTCATATTACTAATAACAATAATAATAGTAATAGCTAGTTTTTTGAGCACTTGTCATATCTCAAGCTCTGTTTTTATCATTTCTGATCCCGTGAGATGCAGGCAGAATGGAGGATTTTTTCACATAGAAAGAGTAATTCTATTACTTTATTAAGCATTAATGATCAATATTAAGAATGTTTTATTAAGCCATTGAGGGTTTGGGGATGGGTATAAAGAAGCTTATGTTAGTTCCCCTAACACAGAAATTATTACCTTGACATGGGATGCTGCTCAAAAAAAAAAAAAAAAGAAAGAAAGAAAATATAATATAAAGCCTTGGGGTAGGTGGCATGTAATGAGGAAACTGATACTTCAGTTTGATTTATGAGAAGAAGAATGAGACAGATATTTTGTTGACCAGAATTTGGACAGTGGCCATGTCGTGTTTAACACGCTGTTTTCTCTTCCTGGGAACATAAAAGACAATTGCATATGTAATTCTCCTTTGAAATCAGATTGGGAGTCATATGACTTAGTTCAGTTCAGAATGCAAACATAAACAATATGAAACACTTTTAGACCCAGTCCTTAAAATAATATTGCACAAGTCTCTATTCTTATATTTCCATTTAGTGTTAACCTAATACATTTTTTTCTAGATGTACTAATAGATAGAAGTATCCTTGGTCCCTGTCACCACTTGGAGGGGAACTGCCCAGGAGAGCTGTGTGACCTGCACTAGACTGTGACTTAAATGAAAAATAAAGAGATTCCGAGGTCTGTTTGTTACTCTAGCATAGCCAAGTCTATTCTGCCTGAAACAGATATACTAAGCACATTGCAAGCCATTCCAGGCCACTTTCTATTTGACAGTTCACTATCATAGTGAAAGTTTATGGCAATTTAATCAAAATACAGTTAGGCTTTGCATCTTAATCTGACAATCCAACAATAGCACCATCTCCAAAATTACTCTGGTTAATAAGCTCTCTAGTGAGCGGTTTCTCTGCTCATCTGAGTTAACCTTTCCTCAAGGATTCAACAAAAAGCATGCTATACTTTCTATAGGAATCAATCACTCATAGATTTTCAAAGATATTTTATAGTGACTCAGGAAGAGTTTTATATTGTCCACTTAGATCTATTTGATGTGCCCCTGAGCATCAGTCTTTTTAGTTTCCATGAGTTCTTATTTACATTCTTGTGAATAGGGACTAGCCTCATTCATTGTTCTTTCTTCCTAGACTCTGGAATGAAGATTCAGATACAGATATCAAAAAGACAATGCAGCAAAAAACAAAACAAAAAACAAAAAAACAATTCTCACTCCTCCTTGATGGCCCTCAGTTTGGTGTCTGTTTCGCTTACTTTCTCATGGAATTTTCTGTGACATATAAAAGATGAAAAAGGGAGCTAAAAGTTATGCCAAAGTTAAAACTGGTAACAAGTTTAGCGTTTGGAAAATAGTTCACTCTCACCATTATCTTTGCTCACCAATGGTTCTTCTAGACTGGAGACATGATGCACATTTTCCTTTTCGAATATTTGCCTTTTTTTTTTTAAATTGATTTATGAGACTCTGTATATGATGAAAGGGAAGCCTTTTTCATATGCATTACAGTTTTTTTCTCATTTGCTTTTCTTCTTTTGACTTTGTTCTTATGGCTTTAATTTTTTTGTGTGTTTTTGTGTGAAAGGTCTCATCCACTCCAAGATTATAAATACATCCACCTACTTTTCATTTAACTTATTTCATTTCTTCAATTTTGATCAATTTAAATCTGAATGATATAAGAAACAGAATTAATTATACACTAACTGAAGAACAACCCAGAGGTCAGTCATGGCATCACCATCACCAGCAGTAGCAGTGTTAGCACTCTTAACTAGATTACAAGACTGACCTTGATTTCTTCTTGACCATACAAAGCTTCCTCTGTTGTTAATTGAATGTCACCTTTTCAATGAGGTCTGCCTCGACCAATCCATTTGAAGTTGTAATCCATGCATACTCCTGATACCCCTATTTTGCTCTAGTTTTTAAAAAATGTACACAGTACTTATTCTAACATACATCATTTATTTATTTGTTAATAATTTATTCACTCCAGACTCTGTGTTTGCTATTTGCATGGTATAACGTTTTCTACCCATTTACTTTCAATCTGTATCTTTATATTTAAAGTATGTCTCTCACAGAATTATAAAGTTGGATTGCATTTTTTTCTTTATTCTGGCAATTTTTGCATTTATTGTAAAGTTTATGTCATTAAAAGTTAATGCAAATTCTGATGTGGCTGGATTTGGATCTAACATTTTTTTGTTTTTTCTTTGCCTCCTCTGTTTTCATTCTACTGTTATTGATTTCTGACTGGATTATTAGAATATCTTGAAAAATTCTATTTTAATTTATGTATTGGCCTTTAGTTATGCCTCTTTCATATTTTTAAGTGTTTAAGGATTAAAGTATATATTCTTATCTATTCACAGTCTACTTAGAATTCATATTGTGTTACTTTGCATAAAATATACATAGAGTTATATAGGTCTATTACTCATCTAAATCTTTTATGATTGTCACAGATATTACATCTACATACATTATAACCCCCTCAAGATTATGTTATAATTTTTACTATAATCACTCTTATGTACTGTAAAGAAATTACAAGGAAAATAAAAGTCTTTTATATTTAGCCAGATAGTTACCATTTTTGATGTTCTTTATTCCTTTCTGAAAATGCAGATTTTTGTCTGGTATCATTTCCCTTTATACGGAACAGCTATCTTTAGTACTTCTCATAGTGCAGATGTGCTAGTAGCAAACTTTCATATTTTTCTTTTATTTGAAAATGTTAAAACTTCTTCATCCTTCATATAGTTAAAATTGTAGATTAACCATGTTTTTGTGTAGTTAAAATTGTAAAGATGTTGTTTCACTGCCCTCTCATCTTTATATTTTCTAATGAGAAGTCAGAGATCATTCAAATTGTTGTTCCTCTCTATGTAGTGTGTTGTTTTTCTCTTTATTGTTGGTTTTCAAAATGGTTTTGTTCATTTTGATACTACTTTGGGTTCACTGAGCTAAAATGTATGGCTTCACAAAATTGGGAAGATTTTGGCCACTATTTACTCAAATATTTCTCTGCTATTCTCTTTCTCCCTGCATTTTTGGACTCCAGTTGCACATATATTCTAACTTTCGACATTGTCCCACAGATTATTAGATTAGATGACTTCTATTGACATACCTTCAAGTTCAAAGACTCATTCTTCTGTTACCTTCATTATGCAGTCACAAACATCCAGTTCATATTTTTTTCAGATATTGGATGCTTAATCTAGAATTCCTATTTGATTTTTTCAATAAATTTTTTAAAATTTTGAGAATTCATGTTTTCATTAGAAGTTTATTTTTTTTCTTTATTAAATACAGTTAAATAGTTGCTTTCAAGCCCTGACTATCTGCTAATTCAAACGTCTAGATCATTTCAGGGCTCAGGCTCATTGACTATTTTCTGTTGAAAAAATGGGTTCTTCATATGTTGAATGACTTTATAATGTGGACATGGTGAATAATATTTTTTGGAGGCTCTAATCTGTTACATTCCTTCAAACAGTGTTTATCTTTCTGTTTCAGTAGGTAATTTATTTAGTAAAATGGCAAATATAGACTTTATCGGCAACTCACGTCTTGATTAGTTATTCTTTCCCTTTGTAGGCTGCTTGTAATCTGCCCTGTACTATATGGTTCAGAAATCAGACAGAGATTTAAACAGAATTTTCACAAATTTAAGTCTTATTCCTCTGGCTCTTTTCCTTCCAGTATTTTTTCATTTGTTTTCCAGCATCTGTGGTTGCCCCAAACTCTGTCACTAGATTCTTCAAGCTAAAATGACTGTAGGTTTTCTATCAGTGTTTTACCTGCACCAAATGGAGCTACTGCAGGATGTCTCAGCTTGCTCATAAGCTAAAGAATATAAAAACATGAACCTCATCCTGTGTTGGTCCATTTTTCAAGTTTTGGATGTTCTTCAGCATCTATGCTTTGCCTTTTTTTTTTTTTTAAAGAAACTTTAGATAGTTCAGTTCAGTTGTTGCCCAGAATTTGTAACTGCTATCTTTCAGAAGGCCAGTCGGTTAGAAACTTATTCAGCCACATTGGAACAGAAGTCCTATCATTTATTAAAACTATTTTGTCATTATATCGTCTTTGTCTTCCCAGCAAGTATCCTTTTTTTTTTTAACTGATGTCTCTAAAAATCTAAGAGAAGTGTGTATACATAATTAATATTTAATATATATTTATAAAATAAATCAATGCAATATGAGATACCTAAGAATGACTATAACTAAAGACAACAGATATTTATGGAGAAAACATAAAACCTTTTTGAAAGATGCAAACTAATGCTATCATGGAAAAACTTAATGTGAAAAATGTGTTAATTATTCCTAAATTAATCTAAAAATGTAGTGAAATTGATAAGCTGAGTGTACATATTTATAAGGAAGAACAAAAAGCCAAGAAAACCTGATAATTTTGAAAAATAAGTCAAAGAAACTTCCTTGACAGATTAAATGAATTCCATAAAGTCATATACTTAATTTAGTGTGTTTGCACAAAGATAGAAAAAATAACAATGAAACATAAGATAAAGACAAGAAGCAGAACCAGACATATATGGATATTTCATACATGATAAGTGATATGTAAAATGAATGAATTATTTAATAAATGGTGTTAGGAAAATTAGTTATCTGCATGTAAAAAGAATATTTTCTCATTGTTTCACACAAATACATAAATTCCTGATAGGTAAAAAGCTAATTACAAAAATTAATAATTTAAATCACTAAAACTAAATAGTGGTTAATATTTATAAAATTTTGTGCTCAAAAAATTTTTAATGTAGAAGCAAAAGCACATATCTCAAAGAAAAAAATGGTAAATTTAACCATTTAAAGATTCAAAACAGCTAAACATCAAAAGAAAATCCAAAAATATTTGCAGTACCTAAAATCAAAAAAGAATTTTTATCCTGACAATATAACAAATTACTAGAAAATCAATAAAGAAAAGACAAAGAACCTAGTATAACATGGGGGAAAGTGTATGAAAGGCAATTAATAAATGAAGAAATAGACAAAAAATGCATAATAAACATTGGAATAGATGTACAACATCACTAGAATTCAGGAAAATACAAATTTAAAGGTGTGAAATCCATTCACACTTATCAGATTGGCAAAACTTAAATTCTGAGAACACCAAGCCTTGACAAATAGGTAAAGAAACTTTCACAGACTGTTAGCAGGAGTACAAATTAGTCACTATTGGACTGTAATTTTCAATATCTAGTCAAGTTGAAGATGTGCATGTTTTAAATCCTAGAGATTCTAGTGGAACTGTATCATAGAAAATCCCTAATGCTTCACACAGAAACAGAAAAAAGGTACATAAATATTTGCAATAGATTCATAGTAACTTAAGAGCTCATAAACATGAGACTATGAAAAGTACAGTACGTTCATACAAATGAATATTATAAAGCAGTCGAATAAACCAGACATATATGTTTCACATAGAAAATTTGAAACATATTAAAGAGACAGATGGATATACACAGCATCGTACCATCTATATATGAATTTAAAGATGAAAAATAACAGTATTACATATCTTTATGTCCATATACCTATGCCATAAATAAACATTAATTTGCATAGGAATGATATATATAGTAGTCACCTCTAATGTCATTGTAAATTCTTGAAAACCTTGACTGAGCAAAACAACATATAACAAAACTAATTTTACCATAGCAAACTAATATAAACAGGAGTTAAGTTCCTACAGTATATTTCTGGTCACAAAAACATCGCCAAACTTTTAAATAAAGACCCAAAACAATTCTAATATTAAACATTGAAATAAATGTGAACTATATGTGCATTTAAGAAAAAAATAAAAATATGTAAGGTAATGATTTTCCAACTTGCTTATTTCAACTCAGGGTTACAAGTAGTTGGAACCTTCCCCACAGCTCAGAGTGCAAGGCAGAACCCACACTGGACAGACACTGGTCCATCTCAGGGCATATCACACCCACACCTGCGCTCACTCAGACTGCGACAATTTAGACACACCAGTTCACCTCACACGCACATCTTTGGGATGTGAAAGAAACCGGAGTCCCCAGAGAAAATGCACATATGAGAACATGCTAACTCTGCATAGACTCAGGTCCTGGCCCTCAATGATTTTCTTTTTACTCATCAACATTATAAAATAATGGCATTGAACAAACCAATGTTATTCGAGGACCTGCTGCACTAAATTCAAAATAAGCAGTTAACTGTGGGCAGTGAGGCGAAAGATATCAAGTAGATCTGCAGTTTAATATTTTATTTCTTAAGTGGATGGTGTGTACAGGGATGTTCATTATATTATAATGCATATGTTTTAAACTCATATATCGCTGAAATATTTTATATAATAATGGGGATAATAATACCAATGTAATAGTATTGTTTTGAGAACTAAATGAGGTAATCCCATATAAATAACTAGCAAAATGATCAAAATTGATGAGGTGAGGATGGTGTTCTATAAAACAAGAATAATCACTAAAAGTTTTAATGAAAAAATATCTAGCAATTCGACAAAGGAAAATATTTATTACATTAAAAATGTAATAAATGTGATCCATATTAAAATTCACTCTATTGCCAGTATAGATAAACACCAATTCAAATAAATGGAAAGATAAACTGGGCCCCTAGGTAAGAAGATTGAAATGTTACTCCTTTAAAAGTAAATTACATGTTAATCATATCATAAACAAAATTTAAACATAAATTATCAACAGGGAGGTATTTTTCAGAGACTACTTTTGGCAGAATAATAATATTTTAATAAGAAAAAAAAGATTCAATAAGAAAAAACGTAAGATTACAGAATTTAAAAATAGGCAAAGGAAATGAGCAGGTAATTTAAAAATGATGAAATATAAATAGCCGTAAACATACAGAAAATGCTCAGTCGTGCTAGTAATCTGAACTATAATATAAAAAGCAGTAAGCAAAACATATCAGATTAACAAAGATTTTTAATAATCTGATAATACTCACTTGGGAAAGATTTTCATAATGGTGTCGGGAAAATTTCAGGACATTCCTCCACAGATAAACAATGATAAAACATGGACAAAAGTACTAAAAACAGCCATGTGAAGGCACCAGCAAACATCTAAAGGCAGGCAGAATTTTGAGAAATATTCCCATAAACTACCACCGCATTGGGCAGGAACTCCAACTTTGTGGCTTTCTTGTCTGGGGGAGCTTCACAGTCCCCCAGGGAGATGGCAAGAAACCACGACCTAAAAAGCTTCAAGTGGCAGGTGAGAGAGCGCAGAGCTGTGGAACAGCTGGAAACTTTATACTAAAAAATCTGCGTATAAGGTCTGCCCACATCACTGGCCGACTGCTAAATTAACATTTCAAGAGCGATAAGCAAACAAATAATAGTATGCAATGATGATGATATAAAATGACGTAGTATCTGAAGTGTATTCGACCTAAAATCACACCATGAAAGAATTATAAGATTTAAAGTTGTATGTGCAATGTGTTCTCACTTTTGTAGGGAAGAAAAAGGGGGATAGAAAGGAAAGAAAAAAACGTACCTGTATCCCAGGTTTAGCCATCTTCTTTGCCTCTTGCTTCAAAAGAGCACAGTATTCTTAAGTGACTTCACTTCCAAACCTCCACTTCCCTGAACGTGTAATCTCCCTTAATGCAGGTCTGTCTGAAAATATGCTGAGCTGTATTTTGGATTCTTTTCCTGCACCCCCTACTCTATTAAAGATCTTCCTGAGTTTTTTTTTTTTTTTAAGTGGATGATGGTAGGTATCACACTACTATATAGTTAAGATTCTTTAGATACAATAATAATAATAATAAAAGCTAGTCATACTATTTTAAAATGTTGATCCTCGGTATTTTTAAGAAACGATGTTTTGAAACTGTTTACACATGATAAAAATGTCTGATGTGAACCTAAAAATGTTCAAAGTCCTTCAAATTTTATTTTAGAGTACATGAACAAAAAAGGTGAGACCATCACCTAAAGAATTCTGTTAAGCAAAAATCTTAGTGAAGAATGTAGATTTTACTGAAGATCTTATAGGGAAGATAGCTCAGCAAACAATTTAAAAATATTTTGCTAGAAATTTGGTTCTCCCAGCACTTTTAGAGTATAATCCCATAGGAGTTTTTGATTTTGTTTTTCCTGTTCTCTCATACTTCCAGGATTACAGGCTCCCTTCTCTGCTCGTATACACCACGCTAGCTTCTATCTCTAGGCTTTTGCACCTAAATTTACCTGTGTCCTTCATGCTGCAGAGAACTTTTCCTTTTTATAAGCCAATTCAGCAAACATCTTTGCTTACTTGAACCTGCCTTTTGGGCTATTCCTTTGTGAAAATTACATCATTCTGTGTGTGTGTGTGTGTGTGTGTGTGTGTCTGGAAAAAAGATTTATGGGAACTTAAAAATGATAAATGATAAAGGCAGCTTCACCAGTCAATGAAAACGGGATGGTTTATTTTTAAAGTAGTATTGAGAAAATTTGAAAAGTTTTTGATTCTCACTTCATACTAGGTAAAAAATTCAACGAAATAGATAAATCAGTTTTAAGAAACTTGACAGAAATATAGGTTAATATCTAACTGATCTTAAATATTGGATAATATTCTGAGTATGAAAATGGTTGAAGAAATCACAAGGATATACACTACACAATCCTCAAAGTTTCCACAGGTCAATTGATTCTACAAACAATGTGAAATGCTGTTGGCATTAATATAACTGAAATCTCCAGATCCAAAATTAGATGTCATCTATAGGATATTCACAAAGTTGCCACACATAAACGTATTATTAAATAATTAGATCCATTGTTTTAAATGTCTGGAACTTGAAGAAAACATCTCAAACATATCATCTGAAAAATATAACATATAATTTAAAAACATGCATTTCCTGTTTTTCAACATTGTGGGATGCTCTTTATAGTTAACAGATCAGAAAACTAGGTCTTGGAGTTGCCTACTTTTATACAATGGTACAACCCTCCAGGGGGAACCCCTCTAATCTGGAAGGTCAGTACTTTTAATCCAGTGTTCTCTGTAGTAAAACCTTTGTTTGGCAGAGAGCATAATTGTCTGCCAATACTGTTTCAATACCAACATAATTAGAGTGGGAGGACTTGAGCAAAGGGGAATGTGAGGACCTGAGGGCCATTGTGTCTTACCCTCCAGCTTCAATCAGAGCTATATTCCTTTTGTCTTTTAAATATGTAGTCAGATTCTGTTTGACAAAACTTTTCTGTTGCAAATACAAAAAGAGTTTGAGAAATATGCACTAGTGTAAACATTTGACTATTAGTTATGACCATTTCTTCAAAAATGATGTCTAATGCTAGTTAGTAAACCAAAAGAAAACTTCCTACCTATGGAACTTGATGTGAATCAGGAAATATGAAATAATAATTATAGTCCCAATTAAGTACTCAACAAATAAATGACAAAAATTTCTTATGCTTGCAGAGTTACAGAAGTCTTCCCAGTGGAATATTATTTAGCTTTTGTAGAATATTGCCAATAAGAGTGTGAATTCCACAGAGATTATTTTTTGCTAGTAATAGTTTTCCACTGTAAGCTAACCTTGGCTTATCACATAAAGGGAACTAAGGTATGTAGAGTATTTAGACAGACAAAGTCCTTTTTAAATTTGTCAGTAAATGAGTGTTAATATTTCTCTTTTAAGTGATAATTCTATCATTACAGTATTTTAAAGGTACAGTTTTTCCCAGTACCAAGTTTATTGATGGGAATTAATTCTTTTTATATAATCTGTTTACATAATTCTTTTACAGGATAACATATGACACAAACAGAAATTGATGCCACTAAGGAAGAATTCTTTCAGTAGAACAGTGTTCTGTTGTTTATCATCTTTGGGTACAAAATCTTAATGCTAATACTCAGGTTGGTCCCTGTTCAGGTGTGTATACTTGAATAATTCTAGGATTCTTTACCTTGGACATAAAAACGTGTTGATGTATGAATGGGTATAAGTTAAGTATGAAGATGTGTGAAGGTAAGACTCACATAGCCATTACAGTGTTCCAAGCACTGTTCTATGCCACTGATATGCAATAACTCATTTAATCTTTACAACCTTTAGGAGGAAGGAGCCATTATTATCTCCTTTTGGAAAATAAAGACACTAAGTCTCAGAGAAGGTCTGTAACTTCTCAAGGCTGCACAGTTATTAAGTGCTGAAATCAAGATTTGAAACCACAGAGCCTAGGTCCAGTTGTCCTAAGCACGTTAAGATACTACCTCTAATAACCATGAACATTTTGCACAAAATCAATAGTTTGTCTTTATTTAGAAATTTATAAAGATATCCTGATTTCCGTATCCAGATCTTAGCCAAAGCAACCTTGAGCAAGAAGTGTGATGCTGGAGGCATCATACTTCCTGACTTTAAAACATATTACAAAGCTTCAGTAATCAAAAGAATATGGTACTGGCATAGAAACAGACACATGGACTAAGGGAACAGAATCAAGAGCCCAGAAGTAAAGTCACACATATACTTTGAATTAATTTTGATGAGGGCTCCAAGGATACAAAACGAAGAAATGATGTTGGGTAAACTAGATAATCACATGTGTCAGAATGAAATTAGACCCTTATCTTATACCATTCCCAAAATTTAATTCAAAATGTTTTAAAAACTTAAATGTAAGATGTGAAATAATAAAATTTCTAGGAGAAAACATAGGGGAAGATCTTCCTGACAATGATTTTTGGATCTGAAACTAAAAACACAGGCAATAAAAGCAAATTTAAACAGGTAGGCCTTGAGGGTATTATGATAAGTGAAATAAATCAGACGGAGAAAGACAAATACATAGGATTTCATTCATAGGTAGAATCTAAAAGAAGCAAAACAAATGAACAAACAAAACAAAGCAAAAAGAAACTCATAGATACAGAAAACAGGTTAGTGTTACCAGAGGGGATGGGATATGGGGGATGGGTGAGATGGATGAAGGGGATCAAACTCTGATGATGGGTGGGAACTAGACTTGTGGTGGTGATCGCTTTGTAGTGTATACAGATGTTAAATTATAATGCTGTACACCTAAAACATATAATAAAATAATTTTTAAAATTAAACAGAAAACAAAAACAAACAAACAAACAAACAAATTAAATAAACAAGTGGAAATCCATCAACTAAAAAGGTTCTGAACGGCAAAGAAATCAGACAACAAAATGAAAAGGTAGCCTAAGGAATGGGCAAAATATTTACATGCCATATATCTGATAAGTAGTTAATATCTGAAATGCATAAGGAACTCCCATGACTCAATGGCAAAAAGAACAAGGAACCCAGTTTTAAAAAGGAGCAAAGCACCTGAATAGATATTTCTTCCAAAGAAGACTTACAAATGACCAACAGGCATATGAAAAGGCGCTCAATGTCGCTAATCATTGGGAATATACAAATTAAAGCCTCAATGACACATCATCTCACACCGTTAGGATGGCTATTTTAAACACACACACACACACACACACACACACACACACACACACACACAGAAAGAGAGCACGCAAGCACTGGAGAGGATGAATAGTAAAAGGACTCTAGTACACTTGGTAAGAATATAAAATTGTTATAGCTATTATAAAGAACAATATAGAGATTTCTCAAAAATTAAAAATAGAACAATCATATGATCCAGCAATCCCACTTCTGGGTATTTATCCAAAGGAATTGAAATCAAGATCTCAAAGAGATACCTGTCCTCCCATGTTCATTTCTGCATTATTTACAATAATCAAGATATGAAAATAACCTAAATGTTCATTAATGGATGAGCGATGAAGTAAATGTAGTATATACACACAGTAGAATATTATTTAGCCTTAAAAAGGAAGAAATCCTGCCATTTGTGACAACATGATGGACCTGGAAGACATTATACTAAGTGAAATAAACCAAAAATAGAAAAACAGATACTGTATGAACTCAATTACATATGGAATCCAGATTAGTAAGACTCACAGAAACAGAGAGAATGGTGATTACCATAGGCTGAGAGCAGGGGACAATGAGGGTGATGTCAAAGAGTATATAGTTTCAGTTACAGGCAAATAAATTCTGGAGATCTATACTGCACAGTGCCTATAGTTAAAATTTGTAGAGGATAGCTCTCATGTTAAATGTTAACACACACACAAAATAATAATAAAGTAGGCAGAAAGAAACTTTGTGAGGTGATGATATGATATGTCTGTGATCTTGATGGTGGTGATGGTTTCACAAGTGTATACTTATGCAAAACTCATCCAGTTATATACATTAAATATATAAAGCTTTTTACATGTCAATCATACCTCGATAAAGTGATTTAAAATTTTCCAAATTTCCTTTATAACTGGTAAGTGGATAACCACTCAGTTTAGTCTACTTCAGATGTCCATTTATTCATTCTACAAATATTTATGGCACGCCTACTAACATTGTGAGTGAATACATTTATAGTGGACATCTGTTGTTTTTTTTATTCCACATTCATTTCTCCTTTTACTGACAGCAGCATTCCAATTTTGTTTTGGAAACTACACATTCCTTACCATAAAAAGACCTGAAGATAATGGCCTCTAGTGGCCGTTGATGTGCCCCAAACTAGAACTCTCTTTTGAGAATTTGAACTTTTAGCAGAGTGATACAAGGATTGATACAGCACTTATTCTTTTGTACGGCATGGTCTTACTACTGTTGATTCATTCCTGCTTTTTAGTTCACCATTGCTATCATGTTATCTATTCTTTCCTCAGTTTTCTCTTTGATATTGTGGACTAATCCAAGTCCCTTTGATAATTTCCTTTTTTTGATTGTTAGCCTGGGTGTATTTGTTGTTTGCATACAAGTTGATAGTTGACAGAAAAAACTAGCACTAAAACTAAACCCTTCTCTCACAGAACTTACAATATGGTAGATGAAGCCACCATATCAACTAAAAATGTTAATTCATTGTAGAAAATACTTCTTGCACATGTAGAGTTGACCGTATAACAAGGGAACTATGGGAGATGGGGTGAAGAGGCACATTAGGAGGAGTCCGCAATTGGACTTGCTGGGTTTCCTCAAAGCATTAATTCTTAATGTGACAGAAAGAGCAGTGAAAGTTTCTAGGCAAAGGAAACTCTCTCAGGCAGAGAGAACAGCATATACAGTGGTCTGAAGGTAAATTAAATACAAAATTATTCACATGCTTTCATAATAAAATTAAAGATGATGTAAAGATAAAAATAACAACAGTTTCATATGATTAAGAAAATACCTACTGTTTTCAGTTTCTCACATACTTTGCCTCCGAAAGGGTCTTCTAGTGGTCTATCATATAGGCACTCTCTTCTTCCTCAATAACACAAACCAGATTTTGTAAAGGTGGCAATGTATTCAGCTATAAAAACTACATTCCCCAATATCCTTTGCAGCCAGGAATGACACTGCGAAAGCTCCACACAAAAAGAGGTGCTCTGTTAGTATGAACTCTTTTAACTCTTTGAAGTTCCTCCTTCATGATTGAAAGTAGACACATCATGGCTGCAAATTTTGAATGCCCATGAATGAAAGGCTGAGAGAATATTAAAGAACTTGGCTCTGACCTCCTTAGGCAAGGCTGTACCAATTCCGGCAACTTACTTTTAGATTTCTGTTCTGTGAAAGAAGAATAAACTCTCATCTTGCTTGAGTCACTGTTGTTTAGGTTTCTCATTGTGAGCAGTCAAATGAAATCTCTAACTAAGACAGAATCTGTGAAAAATAGATTTTTAGGCCTTTACAAAATAGATTCATGGAAAGCTACCTCTTTAAATTTGATTTCTATAGCAGGTAGGGTTAGCTCAGGCTGCAGTGACTAAAATACCCTATGAGTGGCTTATCAACAAGAAATTTCTCACAGTTCTGGAGGCTGACGTCCAAGATCAGGATGGTCGGGTTTGGGGAAGAGCCCTCTTTTGGGTTGCAGACAGCTGACTTCTCACTGTATCCTCACAAGCACTGTTATGACTCTTGTGAAGTCACTAATCCCACTCATGAGGCTTCTATGCTTATTACTTCATCTAATCTCTACCACCTCCCAAGGTCACCACTTTCTAATATCATCACATCAGGGAGTAGGGTTTCAACATATGAATTTGGGGATACAAACAACCAGTCCATATCAGAAGCGAAAAGACAGAGCTGGGAGTTTGAAACTCAGTGGTCTCAAACCAACACTTTGTTAAAATGCTTCAATAACAAAGATCTCTGGAGCATTTTAACACATCATAATTTCCTGGATTAGGACGACTGGCCCTGTGAAGCCTGAATACTGAATTCTAGCTTTACTCTGGCTAAATGCTTTTTAAGTTGAAATTTTTTAAAGAAGGGCAGCAGCAGTACATAGGTGAAGTATATACAACACTGTTATGTGGCCAGATCTAGGAGGCAAGCAGTGGAGTTGATAAGAATATATTCTATCCTATTTAAAATATAAGAGTACTACCTCTCTTAGCAGCATAGAGCACAGAGAACTTAGATGTTCTTATTTATTTTCTGTGAGCTAATGCCTACAGGACAGAGAGAGCTAATATAGACAGCAGCTGCTGCCTTTGCCTACTATCCCTAAGCTGTACCATCTAGATCCTCCAGACTAAACTGAGAGCTTTGAGTTTAATGATAATTTAAAAATAAAAAAGAGGATGATAAAGAAATTCCAAACTAGAGGTATTTCTCCATCAATGAGATGAGGTGGTGCTTAGAATGAGCAGCATAAAATAAATCAAAATTTTCATTGGACTTTAAGGAAATGGAGGTCAAGAAAAGCTCCACTGTCTCAATTCAAGGCTTTCTGAGAACAAATCAAAGAATTTCAAATAAATGGTATAATTGTCAAGTTCTAGAACCTAGAGAATTCTTCAGAAATCAGGCAAAAATAACAGTCTGTACACAGGTATACATACACAAAAATAAATTAGTTTTCTATAAACCAAATTTATAGTTCTGAGATTAAATCTAAAGGCACAAGAAGTGTGGGGTCAGACTTTCCAGTAGTAGAAATTATCACATACCTATGCTAACAAGAATGCATTAAAGAAATACTTTCATATACTTAAATAATTGATTTATAAGGAGAAAGAGCACAGGGTGATATCTGGTGCCAGCCAGAGTCTGTTTAGAGGTGACACCTAGTAGTCTATCCACAAAATAGATCTCTGCCCCTAAAATCAGTTATCACTGATAAGTTCAGGTACCATTATATGGAGTGATTTTTAGAAGTGTGGATTGACAACAATCAAATTACAGATGTGTTCAGAACAGATAACATAGGAAAAGTTTGGTTAGTCAAAATAGCTCACTAATATTTTGGCATTAATACTGATAAAGTTGCAGCAACAGAGATGGAAATGTACTTTTCTTCTGACCGCTTCCCAAGGTCACTGATTTTATCTCCAGAGTGCCAGGCACAGACATTTGTGGATTCTTAAGAAGACATGTCCACTCTAAAAGAGGGATAGATGAGACCTTAAAAATGTCTTATGCTGAGCCTCTTATAATTGTCAATTGCATTGCCATGGGCAATTTTCACTTTTCACTCCTCAGTTGGGAGTAGAATTGTAGAGAGATGGACAATATCATGACCATGGGCTGAAGTAAGTTTCTTTTTTCTTTTTTCCTTTTTTTTTACATTTTCTTTTTTAATTTCTGCCCCTTTTCTCCCCTCCTCCCTTCTGGTAACCACTAGTCCATTGTCCATGAAGTAAGTCTTAAAAGGCAAGAACCAAGGGCTCTGGTCTGAAATTCTCAGGGCTTGCTCCAATGGCATCTACATGTTATTAAAAAAAACCCAACAAACAAAACAGAATAATACATATAATGAATTGGGGTTGCTGAACTGTGGCTTATAGTGCCTAGAATAAGATCAGGAGAAATAATTAGTGTTGCACTCATGAGAGTATTACAGGATGACCTTGGACATATTAGCAGAGAAAGGAGTTTAGAAGGAATCCAGGAAATAGTATTCCTCCCCTCTTAGGTGGCATAGGACATAAATTACACATTGTAACATTCTTCAGTGTATTACGAACACATTATGATGGAGGGATGCAACACTATAAGTGTCAGAAATAATGACAGAATTAACTAGGTTAAAATGGGCAGCAACCTAAAGGGTTTACTGGAAAGATCCAGGAAGACAGCTCAGTGGCTAGTCCAGTAGTTCTCAAACTTTAACTGGCATTGGAATCACTTTGAGGACATCTTAGAACACAAATTTCTGGGTACCACACCCAGAATTTCTGTTTTACTAGGAAAGGAGAGAGCTTGAAAACTTGGATACTTAACAAGTTCCCAGACAATGCAGCTGTTGACTCTTCAAGAACCACAACTTGATAAATACTAGTCTAGATTTTTGTGTTGCTAGTTAGCTGAATGGCCTCAGATACATTATAAATCTTCTGTACTTCAGATTCCTTGGGGTTTTCAAAAAAAAGGAAATAAATACATCAATAAAACCTATTTAACCTTAGATGTTTTATGTATATATAACTACATTCATTATAGAGATCTTATTGACAAAACTTTGGGAAATTACACTTGATGAGTGCTTAGCATGTTTCTGGCAGTTTTCATTCTCACAACCACTGTTAAGTTGAATGCTATTTTAAAGTGAGTGCATAGAAAGCATAATGTAAATAATGGTCTAACCCAGGCTTTTTAATCTTAAAGCACACATTTTCTTCCAGTATGCTACTTTATTTTTTGGATTTAGAATACCATATTTGAATGTGTACTTTAGAAGTCATTTCCACCATTGGTTCTGTCTTTTATTAGAAAGAAGTGTTTATATTTACAAAAAAAGTAGCTTGGAGACTTCTAGTTTCACCAAATGGAGTAGCCCCATTCCTCTTATATCCTCCCTCTTTACCCGAAAAAGACATGAACATAACACACAAACAAGCATAAGGAGTCTCTGAAAGGTGGAAAGAAAGAGGCAGGCTAGCTAGAAACCTTCAGAATTGAAGAATGATATAGTAATGGCTTTCCTGGTTTTCTATATTGTCTCCTATATATCCCCAACAAGATGCTGCAGAATCTTCTAAACTGAACCTCCAACAATTACAGACAAATAAAGCTCTAAGAATAGAGACCAACACTAAGGTTATTCAGAGGTTGGAATTATCTGTTAAGGATTTTAAAGCAGCTATCATAAAAATGCTTCAATAAGCAATTATGAATTCTCTTGATCTAAGCAAAATAATAGAAAATCTGAGTAAAGAAATAGAAATTATTAAAAAATTGAAATTATAAAACTGAAAATCATAACAGAAAAAAAAATGACTCAATGATTGGACCCATGAGTAGAATAGAGATGGCACAGGACAGAATCATTGAACTTGAAGACAGAGCAATAAACCTACTCCATCTGAAGATTAAGTAGATATAAATAGAATTAAATATATAAACTAAAAACACACAGAGAGGTTTGAAGAGTGGATTGAAAAATAACTCATGATACAACAATGTATTATCTACAAAAAACTCACTTCAAATATAATGGTATAAACATGTTGAAAGTAAAGGATTGTAATAAATATACCATGCAAATATTAATTTATGACAAAAGCAAGAATGGTTATATTAAAATCAGTTAAAGCAGTCTTCAGGACAAAGAAAATCACAAGAGACAGAGAAATATAATGGTATAAAGATGAATGCACCAGGAAGACATAATATTATTAACAATGTATATGATTCAAATAATAGAGCCTAAAGATACATGAAATAAAAATTGATAGGGCTGAAAGTAGAAATAGACAAATCACAATTATGGTTGGAGACTATAGAACTACTAGAGGAAAAATCAGCAGTGATATAAAAGAACTAAACAATTGCTGGTTTTGATTGTGTTGTTTAGTTCTTTTATATCTTTTATATTGAAGACAAATTTCAACAATCTTAGAAGAATTGGAATCATACAGAGTATGTTCTTTGACCATGTGGAATCAAATTAGAAATCAATAACAGAGAGACAACAAAAAAAAAGCTCTAAATATTAGGATACTAAACAGCAGATATAAAAGAACTTTGAGGAGCAGACTTCTCAATAGATCATGGTTCAAAAAGGAAGTCTCTAAGGAAATGAAAAAATACATCATAAGACTAAATAAAAACAGGAATACATTATATAAAAAATGTGGAACATAGCTAAAGCAATGATGTGAGGGAAATTTATAAGCACTGATGCTTTTGTTGGAAAAGAAGAAAAAAATCAAATCAATATCCTTAGTTCCTACCTCAAGAAACTAAAGAAAAACAAAATAATCACAAATAAAAAAGATAAAAGCAAATTGAAAACAGGAAAACAATGAAAAAAATCAATGGCACATAAATCTGTTTTTTTTTTTTGAAAAAATCAATAAATTTGACAAGCCTCTAGGAGACTAAAAAAGATAAAAGTAGAGAAGACACAATTTCCAGCATCAGGAATAAATCAGGAAATATTCCTAAAGATTTCGTAGGCATTTAAAAAAGTAGTGAAGTATTAACAAGTTTACTTCATAATTTGACAAGTTAGAAGAAATGAACCAATTCCGTAAAAACCACTAATACCAAAATTCAACTAAGATGAAATAGACAACTACCGACCTATAACTATTTAAATAATTGTGTTTATGATTTAAAAGCTCCAGAAAAGAAAATCTTCAGGCCCAGTTTCACTGAAGAACTTTAATGAATATTTAAAGAAAAATAATATTGATTTTACACAATCTCTTCCAGAAAATGGAAGAACAGGAAATCCTTTCTTACTCCTTTTATGAGGCTAGTAATATCCTGATACCAAAGCTAAACAAAGTATGATAAAAGAAATTACTGACCAATAACTCATTAATTTAGACATTAAAATTTTCAATGAGATTAGCAAATCACATCTGCCAATGTTTAAAAAAGAGTTATTAATCATGACAAAGTGAGATTAATTCTAGATATATAAGGCTAGTTCAACATTTGAAAATCAATTGTATGATCATATCGATTGGCACAGAAAAAAAATTGGCAAAAATTCAATACCTATTCCTGATAAAAACTCTCAGCAATCTAAGAATAGAGTACTTTCACAATTTGATAAAGAACATCTACTAAAACACAACTAACACACCTAGTAGTAAAAGATTGAATATTTTATCTCTAAGATTTGAGAACAAGACAAGGATGTCCACTGTCACCACCTGTATTCGCTATAGTACTAGAAACTCTAATTACTACAATAAAAGAAGAAAAATAAGAAAAACATATGCAATTTGGAGAGGAAGAAATAAAACTATCTCTATGTGTAGATGACATAATTGTTTACATAGTAAATCCCCCCCCCAAACAAATAAAACAAAATATAGAATGAATTCAGCAAGGTTACAAGGAGAAAAATTAACGTGCAAAAATTAGTCACATTTCCATACACAAAAAATATACATATGGAAATTAAAAATAAAAGTAAAATGCCATTGGGCTTTTGATCAAGATGGTAGAATAGATAAACACTACACTTGCCTCCTCTCACGACCACATCAAATTATAACTAAACTACAGAAAAACCTTCATTGAAAATTGTCTGAAGTATAGCTGGACAGAAGTCTTACAACCAAGGACATACAGAAGAAGCTACTTTGAGACTGGTAGAAGGGTGGAAATGTGGAAAGTGCAGGCTCCACACCCACATGTGGTGTTTAAAAATCAGAAGGGATATCTCAACTGTGAGGGTCCCCCATGAGGAGCGAGGGGTCCAGCCCCACACCAGGCTACCTAGCCCAGGGTTTCAGTGCCAGGAAGGGAAGTCCCCACAACTCGTGGCTGTGAAAACCAGAGGAGATTGTGAATGAGATGAAGGACCGCTGGAGTAGCAGTCTTTCCTCTTAAGGGACCCATGTGCAAGCTATTCCCTAAAGGACTCATTTGCTCTGAGCTCTAGTGCTGAGGCAGAAGATCAAAAGGCATCGGGGACATACAGGGAAGAACTGAATTATCTGGCTTCAGGGTAAGGGCTGGAGGGATAGCTTTCTCCCAGATAGAAGTGCTGGCAGAAGCTGCTGTTGCTTTACCTTCCTCCCATCCAGCCTGTGGACACAGTATTCAAGTCTCCATCAACCTGACTAACACTATTTACTCTGCCCTGGTAATTTCCTGAGACCCTGCCCCGCCCAACTTGCAGGTCAACCCACCACTTTCAGGGTTTTTTTCATATAGATGGCTTGCCTTGGCTCATGCTGTGGACTTTCCTAAAATCTCTCAGAGTTTCCAAACCCCAAATAAGCAAGATCTGGCATCAGCATGCCCCACACCTCTTGCTAAGCAGCCCCAATCTTGGCACTCAGTTTGCAGCGTAGCCTTCACCAGGCACCTCTAAGCACCACACAAGTGATAACCATCCGCAGATCACTTTGTAGCTCATACCAAGTGGCCCCAGGCAGGGCCCAGACAGTGGCTGACCTTGGCTTGCACCAGAACACCCTCTCAAGAGGCACCAGAACTGCCCCCCTGCAAGAGGATCCAGAACCCAAACACCTGGTGGCCAGCTTATGATGACACCAGAGTACAAGCCAACCACACCACGAATGACACACCCAAAGGGCAGATTGGGCAGGGACCAAAGTCCTGCTAAAGGAAATCCTGCTATTTAGGGTCAACCCCTGCATAACAGCTCCTCTACAGTAGTCACTGCCAGTCCTCACAACAAATTAGCCTGATGGTCAATTCCTCCTACTCATGTGCAAACAGCAGACAATGCTCAAATACAACAGACTGGCACACACAAGCCATACAAGGGACACACCTGGAATGCTTGGCTCAGGTGATCAGGGAGACTGTGCCACTGGGTCCCACAAGGTACCTACTACATAGGCCACTCTACCAAGACAGGAGACATAGCAACTTTATGAATACATAGAAACAAACACAGGGAGGCAGCCAAAATGGAAAGATAAAGAAACATGTTCCAAAGAAGGAATAGAACAAAACTCGGGGGGGGGGGGACTAAATAAAATGGAGAAAAGCAGTCGACTAGATGCAGAGTTCAAAACACTGGTTATAAGGATGCTCAAGGATCTCAGTGAGAACTTCAACAAAAAAATAGGAAACATAAAAATGGAGATAGGAAATATTAAAAAGAACCATTAGAAAGAAGAATACAATAACTGAAATGCAGACTACATTACAGAGAATCAACAGTAGGTTAAATGAAGCAGAGGACTGAATCAGAGATTTGGAGAATAGGGTAGCAGAAAATACCCAATCAGAACAGGAAAAAGAAAAAAAAAAATCCCCTCAAATGAGGACAGGTTAAGGGGCCTCTGGGACAAGATCAAAATACCAAAATTCATATCATAGGACTACCAGAAGGAGAAAAGAGAGTAGAAGGAATTGAAAACCTATTTGAAGAAATGTTACTGAAAAAAAATCAAACTTGAATAATAAATGGCAATAGCTACATACCTTTGAACAATTACTTCAAGTGAAAAAGTATTAAATGCTCCAATTAAAAGGCATAGGGTGGGTGAATGGTTAAGAAAATGAGAAATTTATATATGAGTCCTACAAGCTTCACTTCAGATCAAAAGACACACACAGACTGAAAGTAAAGGGATGGAAAAAGATACTTCATGAAAATGGAATAGCAATACTTATACCAGACAAAATAGACTTTAAAAACAAAGGCTATAATAGGAGACAAAGAAGGACCCAGTAATTCCACGTCTGGGTATTTATCTAAAGAAACCCAAAACGTTATTTCTAAGGGACATGTACATCCATATATTCAATGCAGCATTATTTACAATAGGCAATATGAAGGCAACCCGGGTATCTCTCAATGAGTAAAGAGGTGATACATACATACAACGGATGTTAGTCAGCCATAAAACAGAATGAAATTTTGTCATCTGCAACAACACGGATGGACCTGGAGGATATTGTGCTGTGTAGGATTCAAAGAAAGGTAAATGTCACATGATTTCACTTACATGTGGAATCTAAAGGACGAATAAACAAATAAACAAAACAAACAAATTCATAGATACAGAGAACATTTTGATGGTTGCTCGGAGAGGAGTAAGGGGGTGGGTAAAAGAGGGAAGGGGATTAAGAAGACCTAATTAGGAGGAAAAAAATGGCATAGATGATAGAGGCTCTGTTCATCCCTCTGACGACCAAATTAAAGTTGAAACGAAAACAAGGAACAGCAGAAAGAAATATTACCTGAGATCTAGATGAACAAGCCATACAACTAGGGAGAAATCAAACAAATCACCAAGTAATGGCCAAAGGAAGGATGGGGCAAGGACATGGGACTGCCAGGTCTTGAGCAGCTGAGAGAGATGGAGATTTGCAGCAGCGGAAAACACCTCTTAAAGGGGCCATGTCCACGTGTGGTGACGGACCTGCTCGTTCTGAGCACCAGTGCCCATTCAGCTACACGCAGGGGCACCAGGGAATTTGCCAGAGCCAGCCGGCTAGAGTCGAACAGCACCTAAAAGAAGGTGGTGAAGCCTAAGGGAAAAAAGAAGAAGACAGGAAAGTGCTTCGGGAGGGCATACAGTCAATGCTGCAGCCTGGAGTTTATTTAGCATAGCCCTTATATTTCTTTTTGAACACAATAGCAAAGCACAGAGTACATTACCATAGGAGTGCTGGCATTTCCATAAGTTCCTATACATCCTTCCCTCAGGGTACAAACATCCTTGCTTTTTGTAAAACATTCCACTATCTTAAAAGGACTGCTTTAGGAGGCAAACCTCCCCTCCAGGGTCAGTAATGTTTAACTCAAACCCTGCTTCCTTGAACCATTGTTTAAGCAGTCTCAGCAACTGCTTTATGGCTATAAGCTACGTGACTTCTTCGGTGTCTCAATAATGGCTTCCAACAGGACTTACAGGGAGAAATTGTTGGAGTGAGGGTCAAGGCAAGACTTGCTCTATACGGAAGTGCTGGTGGTATCCATCGTTCTTTGTTGAGCCCTCCCCAATCCCAGTGCGCAGACACAGCGCTGCCAAAGCCGTGACATCATCAGACTGGATAACAGAGGTCGCTCTGCCCAGAGGATTCCCTAAAACCCTGGCCCCCAACTCACAGCCCAACCCAAGCCACATCCAGGTATGTCCTCGAGGAGTCAGGTGCTCCTTGCTGAGCAGTGCCTAGACTCACACTGGAGGCAACTGGCCTCCGTTTCTGATGTGACCTTTTGAGGTAACTATAAGCACAGCATCTGTGGATTGCTTGCTGAATCTTAACAGGTGGCCCCAGAGGTGTAGAGGCTCTGGCTAAATTTGGCCTGCAGCTGAACCTCTGTCCGGACTGTGCCACTAGACACCTTTTTCACAAATCCACACTGATAAGACCGGGAGACTAGGAGCTTTGCTTAGTACATAGAAACAGACATGAAAGGCAGCCAAAATGGGAAGACAAAGAAGCAGAAACCATATGACAGAACAGAACAGAGATCCAGATATAATGGAGTCAAGTAACTAACAGATGCAGAGTTCAAAACTGGTTAAAAATGCTCAATGAACTTTTGAGAAGTGTAGATAAATTCAGTGAGAACTTCAACAAAGAGATAAAAAAATAAAAATGGAAATGGAAATTATAAAAGGGAACCAGTCTGAAATGAAGAACACATTATCTGAGATGAGAAGTATATTAAATGGAATAAACAAAGGAATAAACAAAGTGAATAAAGAAAAGGATCAAATGCCCTATCTAGAGGATGGAAAGCCAAGGCACTCAATCAGAATGGCAGAGATAAGATGCCAAGACTATAAAAATAATTTAATGGGACACTATTAAGGGTCCAAATATCCATCTGATGGCATACTGAAGAAAATCAATGTTGAACAGCTGTTTGAAGAAATAATGATGGAAAACTTCCCTAACCTGGTGAAGGAAATGGACATAAAACCCCAGGAAGCTCAGAGAATCCCAAAAACAGGGATCCAAAGAGGCCACACCAAGACACATCATAATTAAAATGCCAAAGGTTAAATACAAAGAAAGAATATTAAAAGCAGCAAGAGAAAAAAGATAGTTACTATAAGGGAACACCATAAGACTGGCAGCTGATTTCTCAAAAGAAACTATGCAGGACAGAAGGGCTTGGCACAAATATTCGACATGAAGACCCAGGATCTACAACCAAGAATACTTTATCTGCAAAGCTATCATTTAGAGTTGAAGGACAGATAAAGAGCTTCCCAGACAAAAAAACTAAAGGAATTTATCACCACCAAGCAGTATTACAGGAAATGTTGAGGGACTTCTTTAAGAAGAAAAAACATGTATCAAAAAGGAATAAAGAATGGTAACAACTACATTCCTATCAATAAGTACCTTAAATGGAAAAGAATTAAGTGCTCCAACCAAAAGATACAGTGGCTGAATGGATAAGAAAACAAGACCCCTACATATGCTACCTAGAGAGACTCACTTCAGATTAAAAGACACACACAGACTAAAAGGAAGGGATGGAAAAAGATACTGCTTGATGGACCTAGAAGATATTTAAGTCAGACAGAGAAAGATAAACACTATATGATTTCACTTATATGCGGAATCTGAGAAATAAAAAGAATGAACTAATCAAAAACAGATTCATAAATATAGCGGACAATTTGGTGATGGGATTTTGGAGGGCTGGGAGAATGGGGTGAAGGGTTAATAAGTACAAATTAGTAGCTGACAGATGGTCACGGAGATGAGGAGCACAGCATAGGGAATGCAATTAGCATTAATATGTTGGCTAGGTGGAGGGTCAGGGGAGGGAGGGAGCAATTGGGGGATTGTTATACGAACCAAATAGATATCTAACCAATGTATTATATACTTGAAACTAATTAAAATAAGTTAATTTTAAAAAAGAAATGAATAAAAAGAAGTACAAATTAGTAGTTATAAAATAGTCATGGGGATGTAAAGTATAGCGTAAGGAACATAGTCAATAATATTATAATAACTATGTATAGTTTCACATGGGTACTAGATTTATTGGGGTGATCACTTTGTAAGTTATATAAATATCTAATCACAGTGTTATACACCTGAAACTAATATATTGCATGACAACTATAATTTAAAAATAAAAAATTATTTTATAAAAAGCACAATGCCATTTATATTAATTCCCCCAAAATGAAATAATTAGGTGTAAATTTAACAAAATATGTACAAAATCTGAATTCTGAAAATCACAGAAATGCTGAAAAAAAAACCCAGCAACAAGATAAAAAAGACTAAATAACTGAGACATATACTGTGTTCATGGATTGGAAGACTCAAATAGTAAAGACATTAATTCATCTCAAATTTACAGGTTCAATGCAATTTCTGTCAAAAAACAAGTAAATGTTTGTAGATGTGCAATTACTAGATTAGCTAAAAAATCTGAAAAAATAAGTGGGCAGATTAATTTTATCCAATAGTAAGGCCTACTGCTTAGCAACAGAATCAAAACAATGTAGGATTGGCAGAGGGATAGATCAATGAAATAGAACAGAATAGCAAACACAAAATAGGCATAAGTCAAACATACCTAAATGATTTTTACCAAAGGTGTAAAAGAAATTTAATGGAGGAAGGATGGTTCTTTTAACAAATAGGAATACAAATTTGGTCATTCACACACACAAAAAAATATTTGGTCATTCACACACACACACACAAAAAGTTTTTCTTAATGCAAACTTTATAACTCATAAAAATTAACTCAAACTCATATACATAATGTAAAACCATAAAACTTTTAGGGAATGAACATGAGAAAATCTTTGGGATTTAGGGCTAGGCAAAGAAATCTTAGGTTTGATATTAAAAGCAAAGTATCTTAAATAAAGACTTAATTGGATCTCTTCAAAATTTAAAATTTTGCTCTGTGAAGACCCACCTAAGAGAATTAAAAGACATTACTTTGGAGGAAAAGTTGGAGGAAAAATTGCAAACCATGTATCTGACAAAGATCTTATATCTAAAATATATTAAAAATTCTAAAAGCTCAATATTAAAAAAAACCAAGCTAATTAGAAAATTGGAAAATGACTTGAATGGACATTTCAGTGGTACACATAAGTACATGGAATAGTATTCAATTTTGTTAGCTATTAGGTAAATGCAAATTAAAACTATAATGAGATATTTTGCAAGGTTATAAGAATGGCTAAAATAAAATATAATGACACCACAAATGCTGGCAATGATATGGAGAAACTAGATCACTCATCTGTTGTTGGTGGGAATGCTAAATAGTGTCCGGGAAACTACTGTAAATACTCAAGATCCATATTAGTTTAGAGTTCAACATTTGTGTTTTGAGATGAGCAGAAACTGCACCCTCTCCATCAAATAATCTCATTAACTCACCTTTCCAATAAAGTTATGCTTCTCCACTTCCCCAATGCCTCGACCAAAATATATTATGCCTTCATTCTTTATCTTATTTCCTTGACCAACAAATAGAAGAGTTACAACACCCACCCCCTTCCCTTACTGAGTCTCTCTAACGATTCTAGAACTTACCCTTTCATGTCTTCTTAGGAGTTTCGCTCTTTCAATTATATCCTCTCTTTAATATTTTAAATTTCTCACTAATAGCTTTTCCCCTACAAACTATACATTTGTTGAAAACTGTCCTTAAATTTTATACCCTGCTCCAGTTTTTCCTCTTCTCTTTTTTGTCAAGACCAAAAGAGAAAGATCTAATTTTACTATCATACTTTTCCCATTTTAAATTAACTCCTTAACTCGTGCAGTCTGTTTTCTGCCTCCCAACACTCCACTGAAACTGTTGCCTCCAAGGTCACCTGTAATCTCATCTGGGAGTTGGCTAAATCCAGCTTTCTGTTCTTATCTTACTTAACATTTAACACTTACTTAACAGCAAAATTTGACCCATTGACTATGGTCTTTTTCTTTAAACTTTTCCTTTGGCTTTTGTGATTCCTTTCCCTCCCATTTTTTTTTTCCTGCCCCTTGTGTCTCATTCTTTCTTTGTCTCCTTTGAAAGCATCCATCTCTTCCTTTTCCCCCTTAGACATGGGTGTTTCTCAGAATAATTTATGATACACTTTCCTTGCTCTCCATTTTCCACTTGCTTATCTCACCTGCCCCATAGAATTTGGCTGTCACCTCTGCCGACGTTTCCCAAATCTCTCTCTCAAGACCAAATGTTTCTTGAATCATAAACCCATATGCCATTTTGATGTTAAGTAAGCATCTCAAACTCAAATCTCCAAGGTGATTTTCTCAGCCTCCACCTTGCTCTTTCTCCCATATTTCTTATTCTACTATTTATGCCAACCACTTCTTCCAAATGTCTTAAAATGATATGTGACTCTTTTCTCTATTGCAAAATATATAAAATCCCTTTATATATTTTGGACCTCATCTTTTCACCTCTAATATTACTCTCTGAATTTAAGGCATTCTTTCTTCCCTGCAGTTTAGTTCTTTCTTCCTTAGTTTGCTACCTTTTTCTTAGGCTCATATTTCACAGTGTTTCCAATGTAACTGTTCTAAAATAGAACTCTGATGAAGTTACTTTCTTATCTTAAATCTTTAAATCATCATATTTCTTTATAAAATCCAACTATTTAGTAAGTAATACATACCAGAAACTTTGTGTTCCTTTTCTACTTCTTTCTTGTACAAGTTGGAAACGCTTTTAACTATAAGTGATAGAAAGTCTGTATTAATAAGACTATGATATTGGTATATTTTATTCATATAATAATAAGTCTGGAGGTAAGCAGTAGTCATGCCACTCAAAAATGTCATTTAATATCCACAATCATTTTTTAATATTCTTCATCATCTATGCTAATTTGATTTATTATCTGTGGTCATAAGAAGGCTAGTCTAGTTTTGGGTGTCACAACTATACTCAAGCCTAGAAGAAAGTGGAGAACATAGTGCTAGCAATACCTAACCATCTTATCAGGAAAAAAAATGCCTTCCTTGGAGCCCTTAGAATACTTTCACTTGCTTTTCATGGGCCATAACTAGATCACATGGCCCTTGCTATCAGGGTTTCATCACTTGGGTACCCAACTTGAGAACACATTTTCACTTGGTATACAATTAAGGATAAAATACTGTGTCCATCATTCTAGGTCCTCCTTGTTTACTCTTATGTTAATGAATCCATTTTATTATTTATGTTTAAGAAACCTTCATTGCAGTTATCATTCTTTACATCTCCCAGTGTGGCCTTTCAACAGAAACCCTAAGTTCTATATTCTCAGAATTTCATAACCCTTAAGATGGTATCATAATTTTGGCCTTTATATTGTTTAGGCTATGAATATTAACTTATTAATGAGAATATACTCTTATATAGCAGGAACCATAGCTCAAATTTCTTTATTGTCTCTTCAATAACTGATAGATATACAATGAATTAAAGTAAATTAAAATTGTGGAGCTTTAGGTCCTTAGTAAGATAACACTTGTTTTCTCTGGTATTCTTATTATGAATGAAGATCTTCTTATTAAGTACTTTATTAACTTTTTACTCAAATATTTATTGATCACCTTAAATATGGCAGGCCTATATTATGCCTTGGGAAAACAGCAATAGAAAATTTTGTGATATCCATCCTTTATCTAAATGCAATGTTATAAAAAATAAATCAGATGGTTTATCTAATATAGAAGAGTTGGAAACCAAATGGAAAATTAATATTATTAATTAATTATAAAATATAAATGTACTTGTATGTATATTTGAACATAAATCTGACACTTGTCCTATTCCTATGTCTTCACATATACCACAATTAGAATGTGCAGATTAATGTACTGATAAACGGGGAAGAAAATTAACTAAAATTTAATCAGTAATTCAAACAGCTCTCTCAAATAATACTCGTTTCTTTTGGATAAAGATGCTCATGCTCCCAGGGAAACACCTCTGTGCTGCTTCTGTCTCAAAGATAATGTCTTGGTTGAGGGGGCAACTTGCATTGCTGCTGGGACTAATGACCTGGCCCTTCATACTTATTTGAGCTCAATAGCCTTCCAGGCTGACTTGGCTACCAGTTCTTATTGACACTATAGAACTTTCTAGAATTTGGTTGAGGTCGCTTTGGTGCTAGCTCTTTAATTTTGTATAAAGATGCCATATTCTCACTCCCATGAACCTCTCTGGCAAGCTCCACAGACAGATACATAGGTAATTCTGGAAACAAAAGAAGTAATATTTCAGGGTCTTCCTTTGACCACTCTGACCAGCCAAATTGGCCTTTCATTGGTGTAAGATAGTCTTCAAAAGGACTTCCTCTTTGATTCTCAAAAAGAAAAAAAGCAGAGGTAGGTGTATGTGTTGGGGAGGGCAGGGCATGACGGAGTCCTTTCACCTCCAACACGACCCTTATTTTGATATAGCCTACAGAAGAAAAACATCAGTGCACCATAATTATGCTCCTCTGCATTCTTATTTCTCCCTTCTTTCCAGTGCCTACTAATTTCCAAAATTGGAAAGCGTGGGCTTTTTTTTCTTATCCTTCTTTTCCCATACTTTAACTAAGCCTTAATGGTGGCCAGAGATATCTCCTCTACTGTGGGAGAATTCTTTGAGCATGGGTCATGTAAGCTTCGTTGTTAGATAAAGGGAGAAATAAACAAATCTGGAAAATTGTCTTTCAAGATTATAGCCTGTCTTACTGCTTAATTCTATGATGGCTTTAAAAAGCTGGACACACCTCTCTATCCTTATTTTCCTCACATGCAAACCCAGAGAGATGGATGCCTTAGGTCAGGAGAGTATGAAGGTCATATAAGAAAAAAAAAAAAGAGAGAGAGAGAGAAAATCATATTAAAAATTTAAAACTATTATCCTTGTTAAGAAAGATTTAAACATATATAGTTTCATATTCTCACTTTTAAGGTTGAAATTTTCTATACTATACTTAACTCTAGAAACACTCTCCTATTTCATGTCCATTATTCAAAATCACCTCCTTTCTCAAATCCCCCCTTAAAACTTCTCTGAAACCTTTACAAAGACAAGAAAGCAGGTTGAATTTAAATAAAAGACAGAATAAGATAGACCAAGCGCATGGGAAGAGAAAATTAATAAGCTCACCTCTTTCAAGTAGCTTTTCCCATTGAGTTTTTTACATTTTAACTCCTTGTTTTATTTTTATCTCTAATGTAGAAATATTCTTCATGGGATGTAATGCTTTTCATTTTGAAATACATCAAATTCATTTCAACTCTACTAATAATAGTAGTAAATTTAAAATAAAATACCAGTAAATGTCACATTGAATTTCCTTCTTACTCAAATAAAGATAATAATGCCTTTTCCCAGACCTTCGCAAGGAATCTATGAGGATAAAATGGATAAAGTTTTAGGATGATTTAAGCTTATTAGGGAAACAATATGAAGTATAATAATTCCCATCTTTCAGAGTTCATACTTTCTCAAAGTAGTTTCTAATTCATCATAGTTTTAGGCTTTTTGGTTTTCTCCTGTGTATATAAAATGAAGTAAGATAAATTGCCTGGGTTATAAATAGGTTTATTAAATTGTTAATAGCATACAAGCCAAAAGTGAAGCAAATGAATGAAAAAATTCAGGATTGTATGGTCTTTGAAAGATTATTTGTTATTTTAGGCAAAATTGTATTTGTGTAAAAAATGTAATTTATGCAATATCTTGATATTTCCTCCTTTTAATTTTTAATAAAATTTTCTATCCTCAAGAAAATTTTCTACATCACTGATGTGGCTTTGGCATAATTTTTCAGTGGGTCCCAAGTTTCACAGCAGTTTTTTTTTTTTTTTATGGCTCTGAAGGCTACTAATATGAAGCTATAAAAAGGTAAATGTGGTTTCCAATCAGTTGGACTTAACATGAACTACTTTCTCATAGTAGAGACACATGGCCAGTTTGCATAGTGCATTTTAGGATACACTTATGCTGCATCCTCAGGAGTTTAAATCACTTAACAAAAACAGATAATGTTCCTTTAACATCTTGACACATTAAAGAACAACATAATCATTAGTACAGAACGATGCAAGATACTACACCCAAAAAGATATCACATTGTTTATAGTAGATTTATAAACCAGAGCTTTAAACATTATATGTATTTTATAAAGACTCAAACCTACATGGCAGAAAAATTTTCTTTTTTTTTCTGTCCTCTTGGGAGCTATTTAACGCTCAGTTTAAATGGAAGTCAGTGAAGCAAATGTGGACCTGCCATTACCATCTCCCTACTGTTAAAGAAACAAGATGTTAAAAATCTGCCCTTTTTCCCCGACTGGTCTCCCTTTCAGATAAAAGAACTAAACGAATGTATAAATATTGGCAGCTCCCAGGGTGGTGCTTCATCCTGAGCCCACCAGGCGTGGAAGGGAAGAGGCAAGCCTTTCCAAGTGAGCCTGGAGGGGCTTGTTTGGCAGGGTTTGAATCTCTGGTAAATGACTGGCTACAGCTCTGATGAAAATAAAAGTTAAATATAAATCCTAACTTATTTAGAAATATGTCTGACTTTTCTAACATGACTGTCTTTATTTCTCCAACTGCTATGGAAATGTCCTCACTTCAAAAATGTCAGACGACACTGTGGGGCATTCTTTTCCTCCCTTATTCAGCAAAACTTTACAGTCTGGTGCATGCAAACTGTGTGCACAGTGCTGCGTATCATAAGCCATTTGAGGTATAACTATTCGAGCACAATGTGAAAGAAATATCCATTATTTATATCTTAATCGCCCCCTCCCAAAAATTCCACAAAAGCAGGGTTTTTTGTTTCTTTGCTAATGCTTTTCTACTTAGCGAATCATGAGCCCATATGAAAAATTTAAAGAGGGTTTGAAGTATAATCATATCTAGACAACCTCCTCACATACTCTGCTCTTATCTCTTCCTACTCTCCCTCCCATTTGCTCTGTTATTGACACTTCAGTGTATTTCTCTTCTTGGTACTCGTACTTGCTGTTCCTTCTGCCTAGAATATTCTTCCCTCTGATTACATCATTCAGATCTGTACTCAAATGTCACCAATTCAGAGCTCTTCCCTGACCAGCCTATCTTTCTCTATCCCTGACTGTTTTCTTTTTCTTCTTCTTCACGTTATTTGTTGCTGAGACTGCTTTTAATGTACTTAAAAGTTTCCTCCCACTTCCTCTAACTAAAGTTCCATGAGGGCAGGGACTTTGTCTATTTAATTCATTACTGTATTCCCTGTGCATACGATAGGTGTTTCATAATTTATTTTCTGATGAATGAATGCCCATTTTTAAAGTAAAGATGAACTAGATTTGGATCAAAGCATGGGAAGTACTGTATGAATGCATAAACAATAAATAAGATATTGTATACATTTTGAAAATGCTTATTAAATATTGCAAAAAAGAGAGGAAAATGCACAGCCACTTTTCCCACAACACTAGTTTTACATGTAATAATTTTTTTTTAATGAGAAATTGTTGGATGAGTACAAGATGAATCTACTTTGTATTGAATTCAACTGATTAGGAAAAAATGTTAAAGCCAATATCTAATGCAGCCAAAAAGGACCTTTAGTTTTGAAATAACATAATTTAAAAATATTTGTACAAATGAATTCTTTGAAAGGTTTGAAAGTTTCCCTACCTAAGGTGGTGTAAAGATAATTAATGATACATCTGGAGGGAACCTTACCTCTGCCAGTGTGTGAATGATGTGGCATCATCACTGACACTAATGGAGTGGGATGTGATAATTCCTGACATGGGGTTAGCCTGGCAAACAGGGCAATGTTCATACAGAACTAGAAGGCGCAGAAGCCTTTTATTGTGGTGGTCTCTCCTCCCTAGTCGCACATCTGTGTGGACATGAACTTAAACCATTTGCAGGGTAACATTTCAGCCACACAGACCAGAGTCTATTCTCACTGAAGTAAACACCAAGAGTCAAAATATTTCCATCAATTCTTAGGGTTTATTCATAAACTGTTTTCTTCATTTTGTGGCAATTCGTCTAAGCCGCCACATTATTGTCTTTCTGGGTCATTTATTGTGTAGTCCTGTTTCTTACAGGCTCTTAAAAATGCCTTTTTGATGTCATTAATCTGTGATCACTTGACATGCTAAGATCCAAGGGATATGTTCAAGTAGGTTATCATCAAGAATTCTCTATTTTTTAAGTGTTCTTATATTTGTCAGTCGAAGGTTATTCAGAAAATGCAAATACCTCAATGTAATGTATTTCTTATATTTGCAAGAAAATATTCTATTTAGAGTGCTACTCACAGGATGCAGACACATAGCATAGACAGACTTAGATAACTGATTATAGATATCAGCAATACCTTTATATTTATATACTTTAAATATGAAAATCATGTAACTTTAGTGGAGAAATTACTGAAAAATGAAAGAGATGTCTGTAATGCCACCATCTTCATGTGTTATTGTTAACATGTTGGTGTATTTCCTTCAGTAATTTGATGCATTTTATACTGTTTATCCACATCTTTTATTCTAATTTCAACTTTATCTTCTGAATCTCCAAGGTTGCTATTGATTTAAATTTTTTTTTTTTTTGCTATTTCATTGCTTATTTTCAGTATTTCCTTTTCCTATGGGTATTTTATTCTTTCTTTTCTAAATATAGAATTCTGTTCTTAAGAAATAAACGCAATATCTTGACTTATTTCTCTAAGCATTTTTAAATGTATTTTTCTACTTCCTACATTGTCCCTGTTAACTCCTTTCCTTTATTTGCTCTGTAATGACTAATATTTTTTGACTATTTTATCCCCTTTGTATCTGCAGCACCCATAACAATTGTCTGGCACGTAGTAGGAACTCATTAAAAGTGTAGCAAATGCTGCCATGGATGTTAGAGTCCTTCCTCGTCTGATTTGACAGGTGATGCTTGAACACCTGTTCATATTTAAAAATGAAACTCCAAGAACCTAATTGGAATCTCTACGTGGATGGCGGGGCTTATCAACGGATGATATTCCCTGTAGATGACAGGGCAAACTCCAAGCTAAGTGAATCCGGGGACTCCCAATATCAGTATCTATAGGTCTTCCTTTGGAATCGGTCATTTTCTCAGAGAAAAAATCACCCAGATTTCTTCTTCAGTAACTGAAATGTGGCTACCAGAACACTGAAAGTAAGACAATGAGAAGGTTTGGGGCACCACTCATTATTATGTAGATTCCTCCTTTGCTATTGTTGCTGCAGTGCTGTTGCTCTTAAGTATCTGCAAGACCAGATTAATCTCCTGTGTCTCTCCCAAAAGCACACCAGTGGTCTTTTGCTCAGATGAGTGAGGGGCCACTGTTAGGCTATGTGAGGTGGGAAAGGTGATATTAAAGGTATAACTATATATTTTCAATCTGTTTCTTCAATTTTAGATGTACTTCACACTATCTTCAAGGGATCTCTTGCCTCCAATTTCCTCAGCTTTTCTAGAATTTCTGCTCTAAGAATTAGCTTGCTTCTTGGCAAGGCACTTAATTTTCAGCTTTCTCTATTTGCTGAGTCGTTTATCACTCATCCATCTACTTTCTGTCATTCAGAGTGTTGTTATCACCTTTCATGTGCTTTCACACCTCTTCTTTTCCCTTGGTCCTTGCTACTAAGCCTCATTGTAGTGAGTTTGTGGAGGAATCAGAGATAAACATGCATGTTTAATATTCCATAAATTTACTGGAATCTTTCCCTGGATTTAAATGCAAAGTTATGAAAAATATCCACATACTACCACAAAACTGTTCTTGGCCAAAGCGCAAAGAGAGAAAAGTTGGTAGGATAAACATAATATAGAATTGATTAAGAAAACTGAATCAACAGGTTGCATTAAATTCAAGGAATAGTATAAGCTGTGCATAGCTCTTGTCTTATATCACTTTCTTGAACAAGCATTAAGAAAATTATGTTCTATGGTTCAAAATCAAGTGTAGAAACTAAGAACATTAGTTGCAGAGATATTTATAATAATTATTATTAAACAAACTATAAATATATTTTAAAAATGCATATTTACACAAATCCTCAAATATACATAGATAAATAATTAAATAAATGTCTCAAATATATTATGTTATATATACTATAGTCTATAAAATATATTTTAAATGTTTTCCCCATGAATCAAAAGATTTCAAACACGTAAAATTAGATCTCTGATTTTAGGTAATATAACCTGGATTTTGTTCAATATCATGTTATGTCAGAAATAGAACCATTAAATCATGATCTCTTAATTCAACATCTTCCAAGCTATTTTTCTCCAAACTGTCTGTATCATCAAACAAAAGCTCTGACAAGTACATTTTACTCGTGCTCAAAGCAAATGCTATCTTGGTAATAAGCTTTAGTTTACATAGACTGTGTGTGTGTGTGTGTGTGTGTGTGTGTGGTGTGTGTGTGTGTGTAGGACAGAAAGACTGTCTTTTTGTCAGATGGAAACAGTGCTCTAAGATAGAATGAAGCAATTGAATCAAAGAAAAAATATTAAGGAATGGAATAAAAGGAGAAGAAACCTCTGATGTTAAGAAAATGTTCTCCTGTTGTAAAATGACTATTGAATGTCATGTGTGGGCACTGTGTCACAGAGAGACAATGGCATCTATAAGGAGATGTATCAAGCATGTCACCATGTCAGTCATATCAAGCAGTTCTTTTAATAATTTATTTATTGCTTTGAATCCATTTTATTCTTTTTTTTTTATTGTGGTAAAGAACACATGATACCTGCCTCTTAACAAAATTTTAAGTGTATTGTACAATGTTGGTAACTACATGCACATTGTCATATCTTGAATGACTGAAACTCTGCATCCATTGAACAGCAACTTCCCATTTTCTCTTCTCTCCAGCCACGGGGAACCATCATTCTACATTCAGCTTCTATGAATCTACTTTAGATACTTCATATAAGAATCATGCACTATTTGTCCTTCTGCGACTGGTTGCACTTCACATAGTGTAATGTCCTCAAGATTCATCCATGTTGTTGCGTTTTCTTCCTTTTCAAGGCTGAATAATATCCCCTCATATAAATATATCACATTTTTTAAATCCACTCATTCATCAATGAACATTTAGGTTGTTTCCATATCTGGGTTATTGTGAATAATGCTGCAATGAACAGGAAAGTGCAAATACATCTCTGAGAGCTTATTTTCCCTTCTCTTGGAGAAATACACAGAAGTGGGATTGCTCCATTATGTAGTATTTCTATTTTTAATTTTGAAAAAAATCCATTCTGTTTTGGTGAGTGGCTGCACTGTTTGACATTCCATCAAAATATAGGGATCCAATTTCTCCATACTCTCACCAACAATTGTTCTATTTTTTCTTTTCTTTTTCTTTCTCTTTTTTTTCTTTTCTTTCTTTCTTTCTTTCTTTCTTTCTTTCTTTCTTTTTCTTTCTTTCTTCTTTCTTTCTTTCTTGCTTGCTTGCTTGCTTGCTTGCTTGCTGCCTGCCTCTGCCTGCCTGCCTGCCTGCCTGCCTGCCTTCCTTCCTTCTCTCTCTCTCTCTCTTTCTCTCTCTTCTCTCTCTCTCTCTCTCTCTCTCTCTTCTCTCTCATATTGGTCATCCTAACAAGTATGAAGTGCTTTCTCATTGTCTCATTGTGGTTTTGATTTGCATTTCTCTTGGGTACCTTTTCATGTACCTGTTGGCCGTTTGTATACCTTCTTTAGAGAAAAAATCTATTCAAACCTTTGCCCATTTTTTAGTCAGTTTTGTGCTGCTGTCTGTGTACGTTTTCCTGCTATTGAATTGTAGGAACTTCTTATATATTTTCTATATTAACCCCTTATCAGACATACAGTTTGCAGTTAATTGCTCCCATTCGTAGGTTGCCTTTTTAATTTCATTATTTTCTTTTCTGCACAGTTTTTCAGTTTGATGTAGTTCCGCTTGTCTATTTTTTCTGTGTTGCCTGTACTTTCGATGTCTTTCCCAGGGAATCATGGCTGAGATCAATTTTATTTAAACTTCTCTGTTTTCTTCTAGGAATTTTATAGTTTCAGATCTTATGTTTGAGTTTTTAATTCATTTTGAGTTGACTTCAGTGTATGATTTGAGATAAGGATCATATTTCATTCTTCTTCATGTGGATATCTAGTTTTCCCAACACCATTTGTTGAAAACCTCCATACTGGTATTAGGTGTCTATTAGTAAACTATCTTTTCTCTATTGTGTAGTCTTGGTTTCCTTTGCTGAAGATCATTTGGCCATGTATGTGTATATTCATTATCGTGTTCTCTATTTTATTACATTTGTTCATGTGTTTGTCTTTATGCAAGTATTATATTCTTTTATTACTGAAGTTTTGTAGTATGTTTTAAAGTCAGGAGTTGTTAGGCCTCTGGCTTTGTTTTTCTTTCTCAAGATTGTTTGGCTATTCAGAGTTCTTTATGGTTGCATATGAATTTTATAATTTTTTTTTCTATTTCTGAAAGAAAATGTCACTGGACTTTTGATAGGGATTACATTGGATTTGTAGATTGTTTTGAGAAACTTGGACATTTTTAACAACATTAAGTCTTCCAATGCATAAAACAGATGCCTTTCCACTTATTTATGTTTTCTTTAATTTCAACAATTTTTGTAGTTTTCCACATACAGTCTTTTATCTCATTAGTTAAGTTTATTCCTAAGTAAGTACTTTTTTTTTTATGCTATTGTAAATATGATTGTTTTCTTAATTTCATTTTCAGATTGTTTGTTGTTAATGTATAGAAACACGTATTTATATGTTGATTAGTACCCTGTAAATTTGTAAAATTTATTTATTAGGTTTAACATTTTTCGTGGAATTTTTAGTGCATGTCATCAATGAACTGAGATGATTTTACTTCTCCTTTTCTGATTTGGATGCCTTTTATTTCCTTTTCTTGATGAATTGCTCTAACTATGGCTTCTAGTATTGTGTGGAGTAGAAGAAGCAAAAGTGGGTATACTTGGCTTGTTTTTGATTGTAGAAAAAATACTTTAGTTTTTCACCATAGAGTATGTTAGCTGTGGTCTTTACATATATGGCCTCGATTATGTTGAAGTAATTCTCTTAATCCTAGTTGTTTTTTTTTTTTTTCATTTTTTAAAAAATCATGAAAGGGTATTGAATTTTGATAAATGCTTTTTATCTATTGAGATGATTGTGTGATTTTAATTCTTTGTTCTGTAAATGTGGTGTATCCATTGATTCTGAATCATTTTTGCATCCCAGGGATAAATCATACTTCATCATGGTATATGATCCTTTTAAGGTGCTGTTGAATTCTGTTTGCTAGTATTCTGTGGAGGATTTTTGTGTCTACATTCATCAGAGTATTCACCTGATACTTTTGTATCAGGGTAATGCTCTAGCTATTTTTATTAGAGATTGTCTTTTGGATTCACTCTGCCCATACTCTGCAGCTCTTGGCTAATCCACCTCACTTCTATACTCAGCTGCATTTCTGAGAACAGGAAAGATTTAAAGCACAAGTCATCCAAGGTCACAGGTTGAACATAGTGAATTAATTCTATTGAATATAATATGGTAAAAATGTGTTAGTATTGAAATTAGGTTATAAAAGACTCTAGCTTCTGTCTACTTTCTCTTTCTCTCTCTCTGTCTTTGCTTTGATGTAAGCAAGCTGTGATGTTGTGATATTCCCTTCAGAAGGTCCATATTGCAAAAAATTAAGGAAGATCTCTAGCTAACAGCCAGTGAGGAATTGAAACCCTCAGTCCAACAGCCCAAGGGAAACTGAATCTTGGGCTGTTGGGACTCAAACTACGTGCCTGAGCTTGGAATCAGATCCTCTTGTAATTAAGCCTTGAGATGAGTCTGCAGCCTCAGCCGACACCCTGACTGTAGCCTGTGGGAAACTGAGTCAGGGGCAACTGATTAAGCTGCACTTAGTTTCTGACCCACAGAAACTGCAAGATAATAGATATTTGTTATTTTAAGTATCTTACTTTTGGGCCAATTTGTCATACAGCAATAGATACCTAATACCACTAGTATGTAACTACAAAGCGAATTTGAGACTATACAGTAATATTCTGAAACAAAGTACAGCAGAGATAAATAACCTTAAGAACCTGGTTCCTTTTATTCTAAAATGTACCCCAAAAGAAATTTTTATAGACAAAATATAAAATTTATGTGAATTAAAATTTAAACAGAATATGTATTTTAAATATTTTCTACTAATTTACCCAATTTCTTCCTTTGTTTTTCAGTATTGGTAGTACAACATATGTGGTTTTGTATACGTTCTAGCAACTATACTTGTTTATACTTGTTTAAACTAAATACAAGAAATACTTTTGGTAAATAAAGTAAGTGCCTTTTCATATAGTTTAGGATTAAATCATTGCAGTCTATAATTTAAATATATTAAATTTAACACTCAGAAAAGTGATAAAAATTGCTCAGAAAGAAATTGAGCTATTTGTCATTCTTTGGAAGAGGAGATTTGTAGTGTCTTAGTGCCTATGAGGAATGTTTGAGATAAGTATTTAAGTTCGTATTCAGAAGTCATTTGATAATCTATTTTTAGTTTGGAACTGAGAAAACATTAAAAGAAATTATCTTACATAACAAATATTAAATGTAATCTGATTTTGTTGCTTGCAGGATTTGGAAAACAAACAAACAAGCCCCCCCCCAAAAAAAAAGTTTGGTCTCCAGCAAAATATATCAATTCAATTACATGGTACCCTTAGCTTATCAAATATTGCTTCCAAGTTTTTATGATTGAAGAAAAGAATAATTGCTCATGTTACTGAATGTGATATCCAAGCATATGATTTGATTTATAAATGGTGTTTATTCCTGGGTCAACATAAAAGGATAGAGTGAGTTAATCTTTGCCGTAACTCAGTAGAACAAACAAACTCTCTCTACATATACATCTCTAGCCTGTATAAACTCCAAAACTGTGGAGTAGGATCTAAATTCCTTATAGTATAGTTTATATGATACAAAGTATAAAATGATTAAACAGTAAACTAGAGAATCTCAGCATTTCTCTTAGGGAAAATCTTTTCCTTAAATAAAATATCTTACCTGCCACTCCTAGAAAGCCATGTTGACCTTCTGGGGTTGGACATTTGACCCAAATTAGCTTTCCTTTATAAAAGATTTTAAATTGTGGTACTATAGCTGTGATCTTCAAATAGTGCTAGGCACTGAACCTTGATAAATATAGAGTATGGGCCTGGGTCGGCCACACAGCAGCCCAGATGATCAAAGAGACTTACAGAAAAAAATTGATGAGCAGAACATAGAATCCAGAAGAGACAGAGCTCAATCTGCCAATCCCCAACCCATCTGTGGGAAAGTATATGTGTATGCCCAGGCCCTTCTTGTGGTATCTGAAGGATGGAGTACGTGGTCACATAACAGAAAACATACAACCATACAGGTATAGCCTTCCATTGTTCCTATTAGACATTCTTCACACCTTGGCAAAAAGTTTCAATTCCCTAGCAGGCTAACCATCTTTTTTACTCTTCTCTCTTAGAATCTGGATTTCCGGATGACTTCCAAGTATCCAGAGTGCTGAGTAGTGGGGGATTTTGTCTTATTGATTTACTTTTTTCTTCATAGTGCTACGCCTAGTTCCAAGTCATAAAGCTAGGGATAATTAGCCGTTCTTTACTAGTTCTCTTTTCTGTAGTGGACAGTTGTGACGCATAATGTTGGTAGGGCTCAACTCCTCAATGTCCACAGACCAGAATTGATTCCCAGTTGTGGGGTGAGTATGACATTGAAAAGTAAGACATTGATAAAATAATTGTTACAAGAAATCTAAATATAGTTATATGTTTAAAAAACTATAACTGAACAAAAAAAGTATCATTAGAGAAGTTAAATCACTTTTTAAAATTAAGAAAGAAAAGAACTAAAGTATCTAGATAAAAAAATGATAATTTATTGTATGTTTTTATAATATAACATGATATAAAACTACACATTCTTTGAGAATAATGCTTTTGTGTTTTTTTTCACATAATAAATAGAATGATGTTTCTGAGTCAGGTCTTCATTTTAAGCACAGCATCAAATATACTGCAATATTCTATTTAAATTCTAGGATATTATAAAAGTTTAATTTTCAAATGCAAATTTTAGCAAAGAAAATAAAAAAATTTAATGTTTTAACTTTTATATATGGCAGTTCCCAAAATATTTAATTATTTATCTTGGACAGTTCGCCTCAAATTGTTTGGTAATTTACAAATTGTCATTAATTATATTCACTTTCAATCATTCTGATTTTCTTTTGTTTTATTTGAGACCTATTAGAGCATGTTTTTTATTCAAAATTTCCCTTTATCAGTCACATAGCAATGTGTACTATGAACTTCTAAGAGCAACACACTTGAAATAACATCCCCAAAGCAAGTTATAAACACAAACTTAAATTCTCCAATAAAAAACTATAGATCACTGTGTACTTTAAAAATAGATTGTATGGCTTAAACATATTGCGTATGCATCATTGCATAATTCTTCCATCCTTAATTCATTCTATGATCTCTCATCAGAATTTCAGCCATTTCCCCCCCCAAAAAATATGTAAAGATCAACTCATAATTGTTTAATAATTTTTTACATTTAAGAATGTCTTACATATTAAGAATTTTTTCTTTATATACACTTATTGATATCTCATGAACACTAGTTCTCCCTGAAACACAGTATAGAAAATGCTGGCCTAGAGTAAACCTCAAACATACAGCATAGTGCAATGGAAAATGAATAGGATTTGGAGTGAGGCAGGCCTTTGTGCCAAGACACATCTCTCATTTGGTTTCCTGGAATATTGTAAATTTTATTTAAAGATGCACCAAAAAAAAATTAGCAGGGCCTAGATTTACAGGGTGGAGACAAAATAGTTGTTTAATAAATGTTAGCCTGTTTCCTTCCATTCCGCACCCCAGAGCTTCCTCTTCCAGGGCTGTGACCAATTAGGACTCTTGGTCACAAGTGAAAGAAAATACCACCAAACTCACTTAGGTAAAAAAAAAAAAAAAAAAAAGGAATTCGTTGGCTCATGTAAAATAACAAGACTGGATTCAGGGCCCAGAAAATATAATTAGGAGTTGGTTTCTCTCCATCTCTTTACTCTGCCTTCTGTCATATTGGCTTCAATATCAAGCATCACATGGTAGCAGAGGTTGCCTGGAGCTCCAGCCCCAACATTCTCTCAGGTTTTAGGCCTAACAGAAAAGAATGAACATGTCTTTCCAAGTAAGTTTAATTTTGTTCTGATGAGTAACATACTCAAGTCTTGACCAGATACTTCTGGCCAAAGGAATAGATACTAGCGGTGAGTGTCCAAGGTCCTGTGTTCCACCTTAGGAATAGTGTGTGTGTGTGTGTGTGTGTGTGTGTGTGTGTGTGTGTGTGTGCACATAAGGTATATGTCTAGGGATGAGCTAATTCCCCAAATAGAATTCAGGTTATAGTTCCCTCCCCCAAAAAGATGGACAGAAGCTAGAGAGTAAAAACAGCAGATAGTTGCTATGACCCCCATCTTATCAACTGGGAGTTGTGCATGCTTCAAGTACAACTCTTTCCTATCCATTAAAAACAGTAATGTCACTATCATATTCTGTCTTTCTTCCCCAGAATCTTCGAGAGATCACTCTGTCAATTAATTAGTTATCTAAAATCTTTTTACTTTTTCTACTGTAGCTTCACATTTTAGATTCAGTTTAAGTTTGCTTTCATGACACATCTCAACACTCTCTTCCACCAAATCTTCACATTCAGCCTAGAATTTGTGTGTTCTTTTTGAGCTCACAAATCATCCTAGACATCCTAGCACATATCACACTGTATTATATCAATGGGTGTATTGGTTACATGTCTCTCCCCTATACCATGCTGATTTACTCTGGGTCCTCATTGTCTAGCACAAACTTCCATGGAAGAATTATATCATAGAGATTTATTAAATAATTAAATGTTTCAAACATTAGGTGAACAAATGTAGAGTTATCACAGAGGAGATCTCCAAAATGTGACCCTCTTGGATTATGTTGTAGACAATGAACTTCAGTTATAGTGTTAGATAAGTATTATTAGTAAAGTACAAATTTCAGTTGGTTTTTATGCTCCAGGTCATTTCTCTTAGTGTATAAATATCTGTATTGGCCTTACAGAGTTGGAGTGAGTCTTTGTCTCTTTGTCTACCTCTGTCTCTTTCTATCACTAACATACACATATGCATGCACACACACACCAATATTCCTTCACATATGTAAAACTAAATTTCCCTAACAGCATGGTTAATTCAAAATTTATATAATGCAGCTCTTATTTTTGATGGGTTTTTATTATAATCCCAAATGGTGAGCTACTCTGAGAAGGCAGTGGCCACATTTTTACTACAGCAAAATCTCTAGATGCAGCAATTTTCTGACAATTTATTTGACTACAAAGTATCTGGCTGGCTTCAGAGAGAGAAAAAAATCATCCAGAGTTTTCAACAGAAGGAACTTCTAAAAAGGTAGATGAAGCCAACGCATTTCAAGGAGAAAAAAAAAAAAAAAAAAGTAGATTAGCCAACGGTGATAATCTCAGCAGTCCCAGGGAGATTTCTCCTCCCTTGAATTTTGCTGAAGTGAGGATTCATCAATTATTCCCATGAAAGTTTCAAAGTGCTATGGGTATATAATTCTCACTCTTAAAGGTGAAAGTTTTTTTAAAGTGTAATTTTAAAACCTATTTAAAAAAAATACATAAGCCATGCACAAATGCAATTTCATCATTAAAATGTTCCAAAACAGTAATAGGTAAATAGAGTTTTCAAAAACACTGTTTAGTCTATCCCTTTCCTTCCACATTCATATGGCTTCTAATTGTTCATATCTTTCCAGATATTTAAAAAATTCTCATATATTATTCTTCATAAAGCCTCCTCTGAATTCCTTTCTGTGAATTGCCGCTCCTCCAGTCTTGATCATCTTGGCCAGAGACCATTTCCTAGAGTCTGCCTTCACCATAGAATCCAAGCCTTCCCACAAACCCCTTCTTACAGCTAGAGACAGCATGAGACACAAGCTCAGTCAGCTAGATGCATGCTCCTGGGACTCTGAACAGGAAGTGAATGAAACAAGGAATCAAGGAATTTTGAGTCAGAATTCTCACAGTAGCTACAGCAGAGGTGATGACAGCAGTGGCAGCTGTGGCAACACACTGGCCAGGCTATTCCCATACAAGTATGTTGCAGTGTTTCCTGCTTCCTGATTTACTTCTGAGCTTCCTTGTTTCCCAGTTTTTCCAATGTCTTCTTCCTGTTCCTACTGATTCTGGGAGCTGGTACATTTTCAAAAGCATGTAGAACTAGAATCCTGTAAATTCTATTGTGCCTCTTTATTAAAATTATAGACTAACTTGTTGTGTTGTTGTTGTTTACCTACTACACATTTCTTGATCTTTTTAACTTTTATATTTTTCATTATTTCCAGATGTGTCCTTTACAATATAACCATTCAGAGTTACATGCCACTGAATTTTTTAAAAATCAAAGCTGAGAATTTCAAATATTTATAGAATTCCTTTAAATCCTTTCTTTATTTCTTTTTGTCTTTAAAATACCCAAATAGTTTTCTTATTTTTAAAGGTCAATTAATTCACCAACATGACAAAGAGCATTACGAAAAACCTGAAGATAAAATAATACTTAATGGTGAAAGACTGAAAAATTTCCCTCTAAGATCAAAAACAAGACAAAGATTCCTTTCTCCATTGCTGGTCAACATTGTCTTGGAAATTCTAGCTATAGTAATTAAACAAGAAAAAGAAGCAAAGCGCATTCGATTATTCTTCATTGTAAAAAACTAAGAAGGAAAGAAGTGAAACTATCTCTGTCTACAGATTACATGATTTTATATCCAGAAAATCTCAAAGAATCCAAGAATCCCCAAGAAATATGCTAGAGCTAATAAATGAATTTAAACAGTTACAGAGTGCAAGATAACATACAAAATTCAGTAGTGTTTCAATATACCGGAAATAAACGATTCAAAAAGAAAACTAAAGAATGCAATTTCATTTACAATACATCAAAAAGGATAATTATCTAGGAACAAATTTAGCCAATGAGGTGAAATTTCACAACTTACTACAAAGTTACAGTAACTGAAACAGTTGATACTGATATAAAGATAGATATCAAGACCGATAGAATAGAATTGAGAGTCTTAAAATCAGTCCATACATCTATAGGCAATTCATTTTTGACAAGGATGCCAAGTCTATTCAATGGGGGAAATAATATTCTCCAACAAATGGTGCTAGGACAACGATTTAAATATAAAAAGCTAAAAACATAAAGCTCCTGGAAGAAAACACAAGGAAATCTTCATGACCATAAATTTTGGTTCTTAAAGTTGCTGATTTGAACTCTGCTTTTATGTTTTGTTCTTTTTTAAGTAGATTATTTCTCTTTTTTTTCATGGCTTTAATGTTCTGTAGTTTGATCATGGACCTTAAAAGATATGGGCCATTAGCTCATTGATGAAATGAAAAAAATTGTTAAAGCTGAATATCATCTTAAAAAATGATGCTCATCATAAGTATTGTTCTTAAACTTAAATACAAATTGATATATATTTATATAACTTTTTGATGTAGTATAAGGCCTTCCCTTTAAGATGGGTCTGCTGGTCATTTTCCTGTTATCTTTCTTTCGTGAACCACATGCATTATAAATGATCTACAATTTTCATATACAATATATTTTACAATGATGATAAAGACATTGTTGGAAGTCTATGTTTGCTGTGTTCCAGATAGTTCTGATTTTTACCCCCAATTTTACAGATCCTGTGCCCAAACCTAATTTCACATCTATTTTTTTAATGTGGTGTGTCTTTATGGAGTTTCCCCCCAAAAACATTCAATTTAGTCTTTCTTGACACAATTGTTTGTTTTATATTGATAATGTATTGATTCGTATATTTTACATAATACATTCAATTGTCTTGTACGAAATGCTCTGACTTTTTAAGAACAGAATTCAAGTGGGAGGAGCAATAGTGCACTGATACACCACTTTCCTACTTCCAAGTGTTTATCACACAGAAATCATGATGACAGCATTAAGGGAGGAAACACATTAATTTGCTGAGTCAGTCAAGGGACCTGATTCAGCTAAAAGAACTTTTGCTGTTTTCTCATTTTCAAGAACTCACTGTACTACTAAATGCTCTTTTTTCCATTTTTTTTTTCCAGTTCTGGACATTTTCTTGTTACATGTGTCCCAAAGATATCTTCTCCCTCTCTATTCTCACAATCAAGGAATCTTAGATGTACAATGCGTATTCCATTTTATCCTCTATTTCACCTAACTGCTTTTTCATGTGCTCAACCTCTCTATATCTCTTGGTTGCCTTTTTGGGCTTTTCCCAGCAATCTGTCGCCCCATTTTTTCATTCTCACTTCAACTTTGTTTAGCTATCATCGAAGCAGTCTCCTGAGTTTTCTATTTTGATGGTATATATTTTACTTCCAGGTGTCCTAGTTCATTCTTTGTCAAGTCTAATATTTTTTGTAGTACCCTATTCTTTTATTGAGATTTCTATTCCTTTTTTATCTTTTTATTTAAAACATTTTAAAATAACAATCCCTTCAAAATTATATAGTTTTCTGCTGTCTTTGAGATGCTAATATAACTTTTTGTTACATCTACTTACTCTTCTCATTGTGGTTGTTTCCATAAATAATTACAGTAGAGGGTCTCTGGAACTAGACTCCCCGAGTTTTTAACTTGGTCATAGAATTCTACATAATTGTTATATTTCAGTGGAAAAATTTTCTCTCAACTTCACTTTCATTACCTCCCAAAATAAGAGGTTTAGTTGGTTATGTTTCTCAATTTCATAAGAAAAAGGCAAATTTATCACAAGTAGAACTAAACATAAAAATATTTTTAGGTTTTCAAATCTTGCTTCCATTACTTAAAATAAAAATGATTAATAGATTTTACCTCCAAGCTCTTCTAGTACTGTTTTATTTTATTTTACCTTTTTTATTTTATATATTGGCCTCAACTGGACATAGAACTTCTTGGATACTTTGAAAGGACAATGACTAGAATTTTTCTGATCCCTTTTTCAGCTAGAAGCTGTATATCAGAATCTCAGTTTCAGCTCTTTGTTTCAGCCACAGTTTATCCCTGTGCATCAGAGAGCCTGAAGACATCAGTGTTCTTAAGTGAAAATCCACGTAAGTTGTTATTATCTACTTTTCATGCTGGATCTTTAGTTCTCTCTATTTCTGGAACTTAAATATTTATTATTTTATTTTGTGTTTCTTTATTTTTTAACTTGATATTATGTATTTTTATTTTGTATTAGTATGGTTTTTTGAGGAGTGAGGAGGGTTAAGGGGGACATCTACATTGTCACCATTTAGTTAAAAATTACCCTAGGATAGATTTCTAAAAGTGTAATTTCTGGGTTCAAAGACATGCAATTGAATTTTTGAGCTGCTTCTAAATTTTCTCCCCTAAAAGATATTCCATTAATCCTCCCTCCTACTCTGCCCAAGAGTGCCCATTGCCCCACACTGTATATATATTATAATTTTAGGGGGAAAACTCTTCCATGTTATGCTATCTAATTTTACTTTTCCTTACAATGAATGCTTTTGAGGATGTGTTTATTTTTATGTTTATTCTGTGATTGCCTGCCCATATTCTTACTGAAAGGCTAACATTTTTTTTTTAACTTTTGTACTTCTTTTACCTCAGCAGAGGAGTAATAAATAATAATTACTGATGATCATGATATTACCTCATTTTATATTGGCATATAATTAGTGAGATGTAAGCAACATCATTTCTATTCTATAAGGAAGACTTTACACCCTAGAAATAGAAGTTGAGTGATTTAATTATTATGTCCAAATTCACACGACTATGAAATTCAGAAATCAAACCCAGTAGTGTGGTCCTAGTGCTGATACTCTAAAAAACATTACCTTGTATAATGAAGCCATCTCTAAAGCTCACCCCAGATGATGTTTAAAGACACAAACAAAATACGATTTAAGAAATAAATGAAAATTATCAGTTGGGGCTAAATATTCAAGATCCTCTCCCTCCAACAGAGAATTTTATTACCTTGGAGGTTGGAATCTATGGACCTGGGACTTCCTTCTAGCTGCAGTAGAACATGGTTAAGTAAGGATGTTTGATAATTACCGCTAAGTGTTACTTAATACAAAGTTTGGAAGAACTGACTATCACAAAAGAAACTGCAAAAGGAAAGGCGTATTACTTGTCTGTATGTTTCCTATCAATCGCTATGACCAACCCCACTTTGTATATACTCTGAGGCTCTGACTTCTGTGCCTTGGTTAGTAAGAGAACTTTGTCAGCATGAGGTACCACGCCTTCTAAATAAGCCAACCAAAGGGACGATTTGTACTGGCAGCTAAGAAAAGCCTCTTTACTCACCATGTCCTTCTCAAAAATACAATTCATTAATTATTTTTAATAATCATTTATTGAAGCCAGAACTTAAAGTGGAGATACAAAAAGAAGATACTAGGTGGCAGATTTCAATAGCTTAAAAGGACTAATAAAAGGCAGTCTTTGGTGTTTAAAACAGCACCCATTGTCATAATTAGCAAAATGTTAGCTTGAGAGCTCGAAATTTAAATAGAATATGATCTTTCCTTAGATGACCCCTGCTCCCATCTTTTGAAGGTACTCATCAAGTGTGACCACTGCCAGACATTAGTTTGACCAATTGTCTCAACCTTTTCAACTGAATAATCTTTTCATTACGAGGCATCTACAATATACCTTTCATGTGTGGAAAGAAAATTCACGCTCAACCTGTGAAAACCTAGCAGATGGTACAGTAATTTGTATATACATACATACATACAGGATATATTCCTGGAGAATGAATCAGATTCATGTTATACCTATTTAAATGTTTCATCGTATTTAATTTTAATTCAGTTATTCATAGTTTTAACCTCCGTAAGAGCATTTATTATTTAAATTAATAGACAGGTAAACGGCATCAACAAAACTGCAGCATTTAATGTTGGAGATAACTGACACGCATGAAGTCATTGTATTAAAATACTGGTTTTCCTATTGTCTTGCACAGATGGTGTTAGTAATTAATATTATGCAATTTTTTCATCAGGGGATTCCCTGTTGGCAAAATTCACATAGTATATAATAAATTGCAACATTATACCATTTGAATAGCTGATGTACTTTATAGGTTTATTATCAGTAATGTATTATCTCAGATGCAAGTTTTATTATGTTCTTAATAGTCAACGCATTATTGAATTAAATAAATTTAAAAATTTGGGCAATGTGCTCTACTCCAGAAAAAAAATCTTAACTGTATACTTGATGATAGATGTGTAACAATGCGTTCCATGCCATCTGGTCTGAAAACAATAGCAATTTCAAGATGTAAAGGTATGTGAAAAATTAAAATTAACTAGGAAGAGCATTACTTACCACTTTTTAAAAAGGCCTTTCTGAAGGGAAATATCTTTCCAGAGTGGATACTAGATGTGTTTTTTGACATACCAGAAATGTTAGAGAACCTTGGTAGTGTGGTTATATATAAACACATAACCCTCTCTCCTAAGCAAGGAATCTACTTAGCAAAAACCCTCAAGAAGCTGATGTACGACACGATGAGCAAAAGCAGTTCTATGACTCCCATCTACATAAGTCATTCAGCAGGACCCTCAAGTCGAGGCCTTAGAAATGTATCTACACCTCCTCAGAGGGCATCACAAGTATAGAAAATTAATGTAAATAAATCTCTTCTTTTGCCTCTTTTAGAGGGATCATAATATAACAAGCCTGTTTCATTTCTGAAGGATTTTAAAATCATTATTCCTTGTTTTAAAGTGGCATGAAAATGCTGTTTAAATTACACTCGACTCTCAAAACAGTAAATTGCTGGTCAGAGAATTATCCATTAGCAAATAAGATTTTTAAAGTGAGGAAATACAAAGTTAAATAAAGGGACACATTTTATTTCTGGCTTTACCTTCTGAAATTAGTGGTGGGTTAGAGCACCTACGAGACACTTCCAAGTCTTTAATTAGTTCCTCTCTGCTAATGTCCTGGTCCTTAACACAGAAACTTCTTAATTTGGCAGACTGGAATGCAAGGATAGCCTCAAAATCATGTCTTTTAAGGGAACTCGAAGGATAACAACCTTTCACATCACAGAGTGTCACCTTTCTAGGTTCATTATTTCTCAGTTTCGTTTATGAGGAAGCAGACCATTGTAGTCTAATGTGGGGAAACTTGGCACATAAGTATCTTCTCTTGTCTAAGGAACAACCCTGGCAAATTATACAGACTAGACCGTGTCTGAATGCAGAGCTATGGCATAGGCTCAGTGCCTGTGAAGACACAAAGTTGGGAATGCTAAATGAATTGAACGAAGTGGAATATCATCCTTTTTTTTTTTTTTTAAATCAAGGAGTCACCAGTATTCACATCCTGCTCTTGAGTTCTGAAGGCTGGTGTGGAATTCTCTAACTCTGTGGGCAAATGCAGCTCAATTATTACCCCTGGCAGAAAAGTGACTCATCCGTAAAGAGACCCAGAGCCTGGCTGGGCTTGCAACCCTGAAGGAGTTCTCTTTCTCTCTTTAAAAGTTCTTTTTATACTCATCATGAAAGAGTTTAAATTCACATTCATTTGCAAACTCAATATGTGCTATGCCATGTAACACAATTTAAAAGAAAGCCATTATTGTGAACTTATGGTTATAAATATCAATGTCCTGGGTTTTAGTCTCTTTCATTATTAATGAATCGGGCCTTGGCATTGTTTGCTTTGGCAAAGAAAAAAAAAACGCAAATGAAATTGATCCCTTAAGATCCCATGATTTGAGACTCAGCTAACGATGTATGAATTTCAGGTGGGGACATTAAAATTCAAATTGCGTATAAACCCTAGAAAACTGTGGAGAAATACCTAAGCTCCTCCAGTTGTTTGTCTGTATGTTCCTTCAGGGCCCAGGACTGGCTCATATGCCATATATATGTGTCTTTATAAAGTACAAGCTAATGAAATGTTGAAGATGGAAGGAAAAAAATACAGGGAGAAAGGAAAAGAAGGAAGAAGGGAGGGATGAAGGAGGGAAAGGAGGAAGGAGAAAATATAGCTTTTAAAAGAGAATATCAAAAGACATATCAGAAATTACAGGGAGTGGGTCAGGATAGGTACCACTGTGTTCCTTGCCCAGTTATTCTCTTATTGACTTCTAAGTTCTTGTTTATGTCAAATGAATTATTGGTTTCTTTAAATTTTTAAATTTGTATCATCTATGAAATAGGGTGTATATTGTGGCAAAAATAAACACCAAATTATATGAATGTTAAAAAATTATATTCATTTGGAGTGACCAAAATTATGTTACTTTAACATGAATTTAAATTAGTGAACCTGCTTAGATGCCTTAGATAAACATGGGTACTTGTCTTAAAGAAGGTTATCAGATTAACTATTTTCTTAGTCTGGTAGAACACCTGGCAACAATGTCTAAGTTGTATGCAAAATGTATTTTAAAGCTAAACATAATAAATTTGTATTCATATTTGCCACATAATTTCTCCTTATTGGGCCAAAATTGCCTTTTTATTAAAGACATTGCCTTGAATCTCATAACTTGCCTTCTCTTTCTACTACTCTTTAACTACGAATAGAAAAGCATAAAATTATCCATTTTCCCTCAACAAATGTATTCATTATAATCTAGTTGACTTGCCTTTCCAAAACTCCTTCTAGGACATAACAGATTTTAATGGTCAGTTTATTTACACTGAAAATAACAGGTATAGCTAGAGTAAATATCTTTATCCAAACGAAAGGTAATAAGACAGTATATCTATTTCTCCGGACCTTTTAAATTGTATTCTAAGACTTTTACCTTGGTCTTACGTTCAGTTGTATCTTCTCTCTCCACTAACTCACATGATTAGAGGTGGCCTAGCATGATTGTAGACCACTTTATTTGTGCTTCCACTCCAGCCCTTTTACTGGTTCAGAGGGCCACTTGGGACTTGCCGCAACCGAGAAGTGGGCAGTTGGAGGCCCCTTACCCTGAGGTGTCTGGGAGTTCACTCATCACCACCCACCTCCTGCGCTGGCAAACTATAGCCAATGACTGCACAGTGAGGGACACAAAAGCCCAGATCCTTGTATCAGAGGAGGGCAAACTCTGTGGTGCTTTGGGATCAGGCTGAGGCTAGACTTCTCCAGAAATGACTTCTTAATTTCTTCCCCTTGTCTATTTTGCTTCCTTCACTCCAGCAAAGATTTCCCCCGAGAACAAAGCGTAATAAATCTCTCGCGCATGAATTCCGTTCTCAGGCTTTACTTCTAGTGAACTCGCCCAGCATTGCCCTTCAGAGTGAGATTTCAGAAAAATTCTTTACAACTCAAAGACTCACGTTCTCCTTCATGAACTGGTGATGGTGACACTTAATCTCCATCACGGAATTGTTGTAATTCACAAACGTACATACAGATACTTAAAAGGGTTGTGTAAATGTAAGCATTTTAGTCAGTGCTCCTCAACTTTATTTTCTTTAAAATATTGAGACAAGCAATAGTATCCACTTTATTCAGCAACCACTTTAAATGACTATTTCTATGTGTCGCAGTTGAATGTGATTCCCCCCGTTCAGATGGAATTATTCTAAGCTGAATAGAAGAGAATTTAAGTCACACATATTGAAAAATCTGTCATTGAGCTACTGAGAGCGGAGCCAGGACCCTCCCACACAGCTCATAAAGATGCCAACAACTGGCCCAGTAACAGTCATAATTCCCTTCCCCCACACTCTCCCTCCACTGCCTAGGCATGGAGAGAGTCTCAGGGTAGAGAGGCCAAGGCGTGCAAAGGCTAGCTGAGAAGACTTACCCTTCCCTCCCTTCCCTCCCTTCTGAAATGGTCCAGTACCTCCCCAAGGAGGCCAACTGAGTCAAAGAATTCTAGAAGGTGATACTGTTTCCTGGTGCTTGTCTGAAGGTTTGCACTTCTGGCTGTTCACTTCACTAGAGGGGTACTGAGCACGGAAATTGATTCCTGGGAGAATGACATACGCCTTCGATCTGGATAGTTCCAAAAGTGGGAGACCTGCTGACGCAGTCCTGTCACAGAGGGAGAGGGGCTGCAGTGCACTGTCGAAAGGCGGAAGGTCTCTGCTCCGGGTGGCACTGGAGCCGCAGCGCGACCTAGGTGGGCCGGGTGCACGTGCCGGCAGGAGCGGACAGAGAATGCCTTCTGTTTTCTGAAGTTCTCAGGGAAGAAGGGGCTGGACGGAAGCTGAACATGATCTCAAAAAGTTTTACATCATGTCAGCCCTACTCAGAACCTGAAGGAGCCACAGCAAGGCAAAGGAGGCCTCCACACAATTGATTTTGGGGCAGTGATATAAGTGAACCCCACATTATCCTCCTTTCCATCTTTCTAGCCTCCAACTATATAGAAGCTAGACCTGAAAGAGAAGTGATATATTGGTGGGGGTTGGGGGGGGGAGTGAGAAGGAGTAAAACAGAACTATCTCTCCTTGAGAATCCTATCCTCTGATGACAAATCCGATCAGAATGGAGATTACTCTGAATTGGATAGAAAATTTATAAAATGTGCTAGACTAAATTTTAATAATTAAGAATGACCAAAAAGTTATGAAATCTGCCCAAGGTTCCATTAAAGACACAAGACGGAACAATTTCAGCAGTGATTAAAAGGAGTTATACTATTTTATATTCTACTGAATTAAACTCTCCAAAAAATGGTTGCACATCGGTAGATAATGGGACATGAAAATCATCCAAACTGAGTAAGACTGTAAAGTATTATAACTAAGGTATATGAATCAGTCCTAAGGAATCACAATGGAGTGAGGGAGTCCATTTAGGGGTTAAGAACATGACTTTTAATGTCATACCAAATGGAGTTATAATTGCAGTCCTTTACTTATTAGCTAAATGAAGTTTTCCACTTATCAGCTGAGTGAGTCTAGACAAGTTTCTTACAATCACTAAGCCTTGGTTGGTTGATCTGAAATTGTGCTACAAAGGGGCAGATTAACCAATCAGAATTCATCAAGGCCTAATACTCAAAGGCTGCTCTATGGTTTCATCCTCTTTATTGCTGCTGTTAGTTGTTAGTTTCCCCCATAATACACTATTAGATTAAAAATAATAATAATAAGATTTCCCTTCAGCTGATAGTTTTGAAGATTGTGCTGACTCAGGGTTTAAAAAGAAAGATGTAAATGACTTGTACCGCGATCATTGCCTGCAGCTGGATCTGGCACATTTCACAGATTCTAAGAGCTCACATGATTCCACAAATACAGAACAGCCAGAACAGGCAGCATCATGGCCCCTGGGCTGAGATTAGTCTATATGTACCTCTCCAAGCCTTAACCCCTGCAAGGCTATGTCTGAACGAGAGGGTAGCTTTAAAGCGCTGAATGGACTAGTGGTAACTCTGATTATTGTCCTAAGTATGCATAAAATTACAGACTGCTGAGAATGAAGCTATGTTCAGCAAACCTCTTGTGACTTTTTGTTGTAACCTTCCAAGAAAGAAATGGAAGTAGGTAAGTAAGCAAGATTTTGAGGATGCAAGTGTAACAACAGGAGGGAGAAAAATCTGGAAAAGAGGCCACAAAGATAAAACTAAATATGGTTCTAGAAATCTCATTCTGTTATAAAATGAATCAAACCTTTTAAAAAACTATTTGTCAGAATAACTGTTAAAAATCTGATGTTTCTGCTGTTATCAGTATATTGTATTCCCTTTAGGTAGATTATGGTACTTGGGATACAGGAACAGTCATTATTTTTGAGGCAGAATAATTAGTGACTCAATCTTCTGTAGTTCTCAATATGGACTGAACAAAAAAAACCTGATTTGTTCATTATTAATACTTTCTGGTTAACTAGAATATGAACAAGATAATTTGAAGAAATACAGGCATATTGTTTATAACACAAAATATGATCTCTCTAATGATGATATCATTATCAGAAGGGATTTCTTGTTCATAAAAAGCCTGAATAGAGAAGAGTGGAGCCAAGTCATGAAAAGAGAGAATAAGCTCTTGGTGACGTCACATAAAACTACAGAGCCAGTCATGTCTGATGCTAATCTCACCCTTCTTTTCGGTTATGGAAATGAAAGTTTTCTTTCTTTGCTAAGATTTTGGTTACTTGTTACCAAAAATTGGTATTAAATTGGTATTGAATTGCTGTCCTAATTCGTGGTGATGGAAACTGTTTAACATGAATCATTTGGAGAAGTAGCAAGGATAGAAACATTAGAAGATTATACTGTTTTCTAAAAGGTCATACACGGGAAAGCTGGGACAGTTCAGATGAAAGTATATCAACAGTTCCATAGCCAGTACCTAAAAAGGATGATAATTTAATAATGGTGGAACATTCTAAATGAAATAAATTAAAGAAATTATATAGCTATATGATCACAATCTCAATATTAGAGATATGGAGAAGTATCCAAAAAATAAAAGCTCACTCCGTTCCATGATACTAAATTAACTACCATCTGTTTTGCTATAACTGAATAGCTTAATTTCCCCCAAACTCTTATCTATCAAAAATGGTGTTACAAAAATTATTGTTTTAGAGGAAAGGAGAGGTTAGAAACTAGATAATGACAGACTCACCATGGCAATTTTTTTCTTAAAGATATTTCAGTGAAGTGTATTCTGTACTGAAAGCTAAAATAATAAATTGATTGATCAAAAATGAGAAAATGAACCCAAACACCACTGAGCAAATCTTGAAGAGCATTTACTCATATGAAAGCATTTCTAGATTATTAAGATACATTTTAAAATAGGTCTCAACTATAAATAATATAATGAAAGCATCAAAGTGGTTAGATGTTTGCATGAACAAGCAATAGGCTACTTCCTATGTAAATATTATATTGTCCTCAGAGGCTGGCATAATGTAAATATATTTTCCTAACTACCAGTTGAGTTCAGTACATGGGAGTTGTAAAATAGAGGAGTACTTTTAAAAATGGACATTCGTTCGCAAGTTTCAACCTGATTTGTTAGGGTTACCTCTGACAAACTTTAACTGTAAAGGGCGGCTACAAAAGATGGGATAAGAGGCACATATGTAAAAACCCATTCTGGTGACGGGAGGTTTGAAACTCAGCTTCGGGAATTGAGGCTCCAGTCGCTGTGCACCCAAAGGTGCATTTGGGGCCTGGTAAGTGATTTGAATAAGTTAGTGAATAAATTACAGGGCCCTGCAGACCTGGAATGAGCCTCCTGTCAACTGCGCCCAGTCGTTGTCTGTGAACAGGCCTCTGGCCAGCGGCCGGGAGGTTCTTCAGCTGGGATCTGGGAGGATCAGGTGGTCTGGAGCGCGAGGTTGCGAGAGGACTGAGACTTGAATGCTTCTCACAGGAATCCCCTCCTTGTCCCCGAGGGCCTGCTCCTATTCTGGTTAAGACAGCTGAGCCCTGAGCGTCCCAGTCACTCCAGCGCGGCCTCTGCAGCACAAGCATCCTGCTCGAGTGGCCCCGCGTTCACCTGGCGCTGGCATCCTGCCGCTCCCGCCCACGTTCTCTGGGCGGAGAGAAGGGTAGGCAGTGAAACTCTCTGAAATCTTGGACCTCTCCCTAATCTGATCCTGAGAGAGCCACTAATTCCCCGCCTCTACTCTGAGGCCTCATTTTCCACATTCTTAATCCACCAACTAGAGTAGACGGGGGAAAAAAAATCTAAAATGTTACATGAACTGCTAAGGATTGCCTCAGGAAAATATAACTCAGAGGTAATTAGACTTCCAAAAATGCTACTATTACTGCTAAGAACAATAATAATACAATGATAATGATAATAGTAGGAGTGGTCTTTTGAAATACGTATTAAATGAATGTGAGGAAGGGATTGATCCACCGGGGAGAACGGACAACATAAAGTGAACAAATGATAGAAACTAATGTGCTTCTACTTCATTCTTGTCTTTTATCAAAAAGAACTAAACTGAGAAAGGCAAAACAAACATGATTGAGGGAATTAAAACCTGAGATAAATGAGGGAAAGCGAAGTACCAGGACACTGTTCAAGAGTTCAAGTCTCAGTCCAGAACAACTGTGTCCCACAGCACTAAAAAAGCTTACAGTTGTGTGCCTACAACCACACTAGAATTTCTGTGACTTCTTCAATAGGAGGAATGCCAGAAAACTATTGACAGTTAAATGTTCAATTAAAAAAAAAAAAGATAAATTTGGATGCCAGGAACTTGAGTTTTATATTTTCTAAAATTCTGGGATTTATTATTAAATGGTTTTTAAAAAATTTAGAAAAGAAAGCGATGATCATTAGGAGCCAGTAGAGGTTCACCAAGAATAAGCAATGAATCAGTAATACAATAGTGATACAATTTCTATTTGCTCAGAAATATTGTAGGAAAGGGAAATAAGTTGACACAGTATCTTCCAGTTCCTTTACTTCCTAACTGTGTGACTATGTTCACAAATACAATAAGACAACTTAACTATAACACATGGCTGCATAAGGTGAAAGCTTTTGTACGAACTTGAATAAAACACTTAAGAGACCTATAGATGATTAAAGCAGTAGAACATGGTGATTAGAAGCAGAAACTGTGGAGCTAGACTGTCTGGTTTTGCCACTTTGTGACTTTGGGCAAATCGTGTCATTTCTCTGCACCTATACAGTTTAAAGCACAAATAGTAATAGTATCTAAGTCATGGGGTTCTTGTGAATATTTGATGAATAAATACCTTGAAAACATTTTTAAAAGTGCCTGGCACAAAGGAATAAATAAATGTTAATTTTTATTGTCACTATTATATCTCAGATTAGGACAAAGTAGAGGAACAGACTTTAGAAAACTATTTGTATATTTGATTGAATGAACAAAAACAAGTAAGTAGTAGTGATTAATAAATTGATATCAGCATTATTTATCATTCATTTAAACGAATGCTGAGTACCTAGTATGTATCAGGCACTGCAGTAGGCACTAAGGGCTCAGAGGTGGAAAGAAAATCATTGAAGAGGGACGTTAGTGTTATGACAAACAGACTCTTCTCTGTTCAATGTTTTCAGTATGAATTTATATGTAACGTCAGTATGTTTTGAGAAATCCAAATGATACAAAGCTAGAATACGGTGTAAATACATTGGGTTGCAAAAAGAATAGAAAGATATTTTCAAAAACGGAACACAAAGTCTAAACTAAACTGAAATTTAATAGAAATAAAGCTAAATAATATTTATATTTGTAAATATAATTTTATTGAAAATAATGTATACTAATGCAGAAAGATTATAAATTGGAAAAGGGAAAAAAAAGAAGAAAATATTTTTAATTCTACCATCCATAGTATTTCCATGTTAGTATACATCCCTATAATCATTCTACTATATGTATAGATATGAATATCTTCACAATACCTATATAAACACATAAATATTTCATATGTATAAGTATATATACATGTGAATCTACTTAAAAATGAATTGGTTTGTATTTACTTGACTTTGTAATATGTTCATTTCATCTTAAAATTAACATAATTTCATGTCATTAAATAACCTTCAATACAGTGTTCAGTAATACCAGGCCTTCCATTCCAGTTATACTCTCACAAACAGCTGACATATGACAGAGGCTGACTGCTGAACACCACACCCGTTTCCTCTTCTTCCTGCACACGCGGCTAGACGACATTTTTTCAGCCTCCTTTGCAATTAGGTGGAACTCTATGACCAAACTACAGCCAGTGGAAAATGAATAAATGAATGGGAGCTTCTCATGTGTGATTTCCCATGCTCTTTCCTCTTTGATCCAAATAACTTTGGAATCACAAGTTAAAAATGGTAAAGCTACAAAATGGAAAGATCCTGAGACCTGAATCATCATTGAATGGAAAGACTTCAGATGAATGAGAAATAAACTTCTTTTGTCTTTGAGCCATTATATGATTTGGGGTTGGTTGTCATGGCAACTAGCATCAACTTAACTAATATATGATAAGTGTACCGCCATGTCTCCTTTCCTACTCAAAAAAAAAAAAAAAAAGACATGATAAGTTTTAAAACTTTGTTAACTTTAAACTGATAAAATACTTTCTAGTTGTTACTTCAGTTTGCATTCTTTTGATGATTAGAGAAGATGACATAGTGAGGTGAGTGGTGTATCATAAATGGTGAACAATTTCAACATGATAAAAGACCAAGGGATTTAGTTGATTAATATGAATATAAGTGTACAAGTGGCATGGGAAATTAATGCTCATAACAGGGGAGGAAATAGCCTCGGGAAGTTGTCCAGCAGTCAGACCAAAGCTGGACCCCAGATACGACACAACTCCTCAGAGGGGACACCAGTGAAATGTACATTCTCTCACTGAGGAGGACCAGGATATTTTTCTTGGAATATGGATAACTTAAAGAGGTAAGGATGCCATGACTTAATAATGGCAATGAGGATGACACAAACAGGCACCTCTTGGCATTCATTTAGCATGAAAAACAGGTAAGTTTACTTTTGCATTGGGCATTATATTTTAAAATGGAAGAGAAGCAGGAACCACAGATGTTGGAGAGATCATATCACACTCTAAATGTATTTGGCTTGCATCAATCCTTTTTCCCAACATACTACAACACACATGCAAAAACGCACACAATCACATCACCTATTAGTATTTATTGGAAGAAGTTAACTTTTATTTTATTTTATTTTTTTAGGCAAGGCAACCCTTGGTTGTCAAGGACCTTTTCATCTTACAATCCCTTATTATTATTATTATTTTTTTTACGCCTACAGCACCTGGTCTTCCTCGGTGGTCTCCCATCTAAGTACTAACCAGGCCCAACCTTGCTTAGCTTCTGAGATCGGACAGGGTTGGGCTTGTTCAGGGTAGCATGGCCATAAACTGGAAGAAGTTGACTTTTAAAGGACAAAGACTAATAGTAAAGCTAATCTTTATTAAGTGCTTAGTTTGTACCAGACCTCATTTTAAGTACTTTATATATATGAACAAATTTACAATAATTCACAACAATTCTTTAAGGGAGATTCTATTATCACCTCTGTTGCATAGGTAAGAAAACTGAAGCACAGAGAGGAAAGTGGTGTCCTGGTATCACACAGCAAGTGAATGGTGCAGCTGGGATTTGAACCATGTAGTCTGGCACCAGAGCCCATGTAGTTAAACCACAACTTTAATGTAAGGCTGAAAATTGAAATCATTAAAGTAAACTAACAATAGAAGTAATGCATTTTTTGGGGGAAAAGCAATTAGAAATAAATTATAAAAGACTCCTAAATTTTCTGAAGTGGATTTTCATAATAAAACATTTTAATATGTTCATTGACTTATTTGTAGGAATAAAATTCTGTAAATAAAATCCCATCATAAAAATATGCACATGTATTTCTCTTTAATTAAAGAAAAATACTATAATCCTAGAATCTAAGAACGTTTTTCTAGTACTTGGACTTAACTTTCTTGACTTTTCAACATACAAATAAATAATGATAAGGTTACTTTTTGATCTGTAAAATGGGGTTATTTGTGCTTACTTTCTTCCTTTAATATTATAAAATTATATAATTATAATTATATTTCTAGTTTCCATATTAAATTTCTTAAATCAGTTTGTCATTTAAGTAAAATAAATGTCTGTGTCCACATACTCCTGACTTGCTAAGGCACATTTTCTCAAATTGTCTATATCAGAAGCATTGCCATTATAGAGAATTACCTTTGAGTCTCAAAACTGACAGTGTCTGACAGTATTCCTGCCTTCAGCTTTTTATCTCAAATCCATCTGTATCCAAATGCGAAAATAATTTATTTCAATCTCCTGCTCCCTTTCTTTTTGCCCTAAACATTGACACATAATACATTGCTACCTCCCTCTCCATATCCCTCTCCCTCTCTCTCTCTTTATATATATGTATATTCTGTTACTCCTTTACCCAAATTCCCAACATGGGTTCAGATTGTAAGCAATTTTAAGAACCACATTTCTACAGACTTTCTCCGTCTATGTAATTCTTCCTACTCTCCTGTGTAACCATGATATGGTTCTTTCTTCTTTATAAAAATCTAGATCAAAACTTATCTTTCTAGAAAGCCTTACTTGTATAATCCATTAACCATGATCCTGTCTTTACTATGTATTGCCTCAGCATAAATGATATATTTCTATTTGTCTATGTTGAGCAAGTTTTACTGCTACAATGTCATTGCGATGATGATCTTGGATGGACCAAGACTTCCAAATATTGGTGAATGGTCCACTTATTTCAAGTAAGATTTGATAAAACATATATATCTATATCTACATCTATATCTACGTCTACATCTATATCTATATCTATATCTACATCTATATCTATCTATCTATAGATATATCTATAGATGTATCTATAGATAGATAGATATAGATGTAGATATAGATATAGATGTAGATGTAGACGTAGATGTAGATGTAGATGTAGATATAGATGTAGACAGATATAGATGTAGATGTAGATGTAGATTTAGATATAGACATAGACATAGACATAGACATAGACATAGACATAGACATAGGTATAGATATAGATATAGATATAGATATAGATATAGATATAGATATAGATATAGATATAGCACGAAGTGGTAGAGGAATGCAAATCCTACAGCATTTAAGATCAACAAACATTATTCGAGTTGAAATTAATTTGTGTTTCCATGGGACGTGGAAATTATAACATTCTCCTTTGTGTTATAATTAGACTATAAATAACCCTTTATCTGCACAGAGACTTACACAGAGTAGGTGCTCACTAAATAAGTTTATTAATTATATTAAATGGTTTTATTGCAATAAACATTTAAAATAAGAAATCTATCATGTATAGTTATGTATTTTTAAGGAAACAATACTTTTACATACAGGTCATAATACCAGTACATTTCTATGAAAGTAATTGATATTTATAATGACCTAGGCCAAGAACAACTTTATAATAATGAGGTATAATCTGTTATAAAAATAATAATACAATCCAAGAACTAAGAGGAATCTCAAATGATCACTTCTTTGATAAGTCCCTCGCATTGCATGTGAATTTACATTTACATTTACAAATAAAAACTTGCAGTTAATTTTGCTTTTGTTTTTAATTCCATAGGGACAATTTTCTAGAGTGAATATAAATCAATACTTTAGGAAATAAAAATGATTTTATTTGTATTTTAATTTCTTAAGTGAGACAACTCTTAGAAAAACTCACTATATTATTTTTTCTTTATTAATTCCTCTCTTATTTCTCAAAATTATATTTATAAAATATGTATTGTTCAAATTAACTATTTATATGCTCCAAAATCATGATTTTTATTCCTAATTCCAGCCAGCTGCTACAGTGGTTACAAACTGAGAACCCAAAGAGAAGGCAGCCATAAAGTTCAGAATATTGAAGGTCTTATCTTATTAAATCAGCATTATCAATAAATTTTTATTCCTTCTCTAATCTTTTTTATTTTTATGAGATTTGCATTAAATGTGGAGAGATTAATTATTTTAGAAGATTACATTGCCTATATTTTATGTTCCCCAAAAAATACAGAAAAAAATTTATTTCTACCCAGTGTTTCAATAGAAATAAGTACCTGACACATGCTGATATGTGTAAGAAATAGAATACAAACATTTATACATAATTAATTCTTTCTTTACCCTACTCTCATCTTCCAGGTTTTGTCTCATATAAAATAATGACCAAATAGCAGGAAAGAATACTGATAGCATGACACTGCCTACATTTCAGAAAATATGCTAAGTATTTGTATATTTTTATTGTCATAACAACTCTTTGATATAGGTATTATTTTTCTAATTATTACAAATAAGAAATTAAGGTATCATTGTTGATGTCATAAAGATAAGTTGTCAGAATTAGAAATAACAGCTGTCTTTTCTTCAGTCTGTTTCCTTAGTAATTTTAAAGAAAACACACTTACTTTGGTTAGAAAAGACTGTAGTTAATAACTAGAAGGAAGTAGAAAATATTCGAGGATTTCTAAGGTAGGGAGCCATATTTTGGTTAAGTAACAGGTAGCTGGGTGGGGCAGGGGGGCTTGCAGTACCACTTGTCTCTTTAAAACACGATTTCATGTTCCTTGTGATCCAACTACTTCAAAATATAGATTTCTATACTTGTGAAATTTTGAGTACCTCGTGTCAATAAAAGATATACATAAGCTGCCTATACTTTAGAATCAACAATTTGGTAAATGTCTTTAGATATCTTTAATCAAACTCTAGTTTAGTATGAAAGAATGATTGGAATGTGTTTAGAATTCAACAAAACTGCAGAGCTTTTACTGCAAACTGTTGCTGAGAAAAGGCCATTTAATAGATTTAGGTACATCACAAAATTTGAGTGCCTCTTCAGTACACAGAGCAGTACAAGGATAAATAGGAGATTCTCAATGGCTGTCTCTTAATTGACCAGTGCCAATATTCAGTGACACACAGTGATATCTCTTGAGAAGTTGGGGAAAGGGACAATTGGGAATTTGGGTACACACATGAGAGGTTAAAAACTCTTTGAACCTTGTTCCTTATCACCAGAACCATGTGATCTGAGAGGATTGAACAGGAAAGGGGAAGGTATTCAAGTATATTATGGTTTTTTTTCCAGGACTGAGTGAGTTTAACCTCCCAGTAGTTAGAATAAGAAAAGGCAAAGATTCAAGAAAAGAATCATTAAATATTTCATTTTTGAAGATGTACATATGCTTTTACATCTGTGAGGAAGATGTAATTGATATGTTTGGTTCTTTGAAATAAGCATAGGAGAGTTGACATTTTAGAAGATGGTGGTATCTGATGAGCAAAAACCCAACTCAGAGATGGTAAATAGTTCAATTCCATCCAATTACAAAGAGAAGCAGAAGGAGAGGGAGAAATGAAGGGATCCATCCATCACGCACAATACAAATAAAGGGCTGTCACTCATTTTCCTAATGCCAAAAAAAAAAAAGAGAGAGAACTATTTAGCAGTTTTTGACACCAAGAAAATCATCTGTAATAGCCTTCTTCACTTTTCAATTCATCCTCAAATTTAAAAAGAAAAAAAAAACATTCAATTGTTTCTATTATAAGTCAGTTCATCACTTATGAATCCATGTCAGTGTCTTAGGTTTTTTTTTTCCCAGCAAAATAGCTAATTCATATCATATTTGCAGTCACCAATTCATAGTGAATCACTGCTGTTTGATTTAGCCTGTCATCTGACACTGAGCATCTCAAAACCATTTCTATCACTCTTCTTGTTCAGATCAGCACATATGGTAATAATTAGAAATGTGATACCTTAAATTCATTTAAAATACCCAGTGAAATTAGAACATAATAACAAAACCAGCATAACTCATAGTTCACAAAAAATTCTAAGCTCTGTGAACTGTTATAACTAGTTATTACATATAGAAAAAATCATAATGATTTCAAAGTAGAAATATAAAACATATTTTTATAAAAACATAAATTACCAACAATATACTTATAACTACTGTATGAAGAGTGTTCAAAATATGAACTAAATGCATACTATAGAAAATACTCGAGTTTTAAATCACAATTTTTATTTCAGAACACACTGCCAGGAGAAGTTTCCTCTCTCCAATTTTTAAGTCCCTTTAATTCATGCCTTTAAATGAAAGGATTGCGTATACAAGGTCAGTGAAATAGTTATTTATGGTTGAAATGTTTTTGCTACATCTATTTTAAGAAGGGTCATTTTTCATTTCATTTTTAAAATTGCTTTAAAGTGTTTAGCTGACTATACAAAATTACTCAATGTGCAACCAGCAGTTTCCTACATTTCCAAGCTCTAGGTAGCCTAAGAATTATATAGGATTTTATAATTAAGATGATTAGGTTAAATTGTATCATTTAACTGTTTTTATGTTTATTGTGATCATCATTATATTAAATTGTTTTACTATAAAACCATTTTTCTCTTAAATGTGGTCTCATAATCTTTATCCATTTTGGTTTACTTGTGAGGAAAAAATACAATGTCAATATTTAAATCTCTCATTAATAATATAGACCTCTGTATCCCAATGTCAGTATTTGTATTAAGATGGTCATGGTTATAAAGATCATTGTTTTGTAAGTGAAACAAATATTTCCAACAAATTACTACTCACTGTCTCATTTTCCCTAGGAAATGTACTACTCAATTATTTTTTTAATTATGATTATTATTTTGCCTTTTGAAGTTTTACTAAATTAAAAATGCATAGGACCTATTTACTGGTGAATATTTTTAGATATTTCAAATCCTATTTTCTTTGCTGGTCAATATTAGCAACTCTTCTCTCTAAGCTAAAAGATCACACCAGCCTTGTCATGCAGACCAGCAAAAACTGCAGAGATGTGAGCATCTAAACGCAGGAAAGAAGCATTGCTGAAGCTAGCCTCGAGTACAAGGAGAACTTCAGTCCTGGAAAGTGCTCAAATCCAGGAGTTGGGGAATTGACACACAACAGATTTAAAGATTCAAAACTAAAACATCAACAACTAAGCAAGGTTCTGTAATTTTATTTGGAAACTGCAAGAATCCTGGCATTTTAAATTTATGTATTTGTAATTCTTGAACTTATACTTTGTAGAATGACTCCAACTACTAAACCTTTTCTAAGCCAAAAAATTTCAAAGTGTAACTTTTTACAAGTTAAAATGAGAAGAAATTAAGTCTCTCAAAAATTAGAGTTTATCATAAAAAGGGGAAAATAGCAAAACAACAACTACTGAAATTATTATGATTATTTTTGTACTCTTATTATTTCTATCGGAAGTCCCTGGTTAATTAAAGAAGCAAAATTAAACAAAAACAAACATTTCATATGTAGGTAGACAAAAAAATAAATGACTAACCTTGACATCCACCAGCACACAAAATCCTGCATAACCAATGACAGGTCTCATTGTTTAAAGAGTAGTTGGGGATGATTAAGAAAAAGATGATGTAATCTAATATGTGATAAAGAGAGATATAATATTCTCTACTGGAAGGCATTCCTATCATGTCATATCAAAGTCTAGCAAAACGTTGAAAGTTAGAAATGTTATCAAGCATTAGCAGGCATTTAAAGGACGTCTCTTGAATATTTCTAGCATAAAAAAGTATTTCATGTGATGTAAATGAATGGTAATTTTCTGACTTTAAAAGAGAGCTGTGCCAGTACATTTCAGCATCCTGGACCCAATTCTGCAAACATGGAGACGCTTTCAATTTGCTCTGCCTGCCTTCCCGCCTTAGATGGCTGCGATTGCAGCGAAATTAATCCATTTAAAAATCTGCGGCTTAAACTTAAGGATTTTCAGTTTTTCCCCCTTCTCTCTCTTTTTTTTTTCTTAGAATATCAATAAGTTCCAATTGAAGAGCGGATTCTTTTGCAATTCAGGCATGTGCCGGCGATAACGGGCGAGTTGGCATGAAGAGAGGCAGAGATGGATTAATTATGCAGAGAACATGGAAATTCTGCTTATCATCGGCTAGCAAAGGAGCCCGGCTCACATAATCAGCAAACGAAGGGAGAGGAAAAAATAACAATGCAATGGCACCTTCCAGCCCATCATCAGGATTTTTCTACCCCCCTTGTAATTAAAAAATAACATACACTTATAGCCCTATCTCCTGTGCAGGCAAGGAGTGGATGTCCACAAAATAATTGCAGTGGGATATTAGAGCTAGCAACATGGGCTGTCCATTCCTGCCTTCTCACCCTCTCTTTCTCTTTTGGCCTCTCAAAGCACTTTGCTTCTGAATGCAGTCCAAATCAGACGATATCTCAAGTGACAGTCTAGCTCAGTTTCCAAAAATCCCAATTTGGTACCTTATATTGATCCAAGCAAACATACATACATATATGATAAATATTTGAAGGGCTGGGTCTAGGGAAAGGCTTTGGAACTGATCACCTGTGGACTATCTGGTCAATTTTGTTTTTTGATGAAACCTGTCGAAACAGCCTTCATTTTGCAAAGTGATGGGATTAAAATGGTGGGCTGTGGAATGGCTGTGTTAATCTTCTCAAATAATTTAACTTATTTACAACTTTCTGTTCCTATTCCCTTTGCCAGTTCATTTTATAAATTCAAGTATATAGAGTTAATGATTGCAATGTCTGTGGCTCCAAATCAGAATTCACAATTCTGTATTGTTACTCTAAAATCTGACAGCTTAATGCTTTGTATTTCTCTGACTGCCAAAAGAGACCATAATGAACCTAGTTTATTGCTTTAAAGAAAATAAATTTTAATCTCACACTTGTATCTCTGTATTTTCCAATTCTGAAAATTAGCATGCAAACACAAATGTTAAATGATACTCCTGACTGAATGCCATCGGAGCAGGTTTTGCTGCTTTAATCATCACCCGAATTATTTGACCTAATTACAGGCGTAAGTCCCATGAGAGAGGCCATTTCTTCCTGCAAAACTTATTGGAGAGCTAGAGAAACAGAGAAATGAAAATAAACTCGGAAAGACAAAATTTATGCAATATACGAAGGAAAAATGTTGTTCCAAAGTGCAGTAAGCTGGAATTGGAAAGCTGGCAGACTCTGAAATGTAATTTATTCATAGAGTTCCACCAAAGCAGGGGACCAGTGTGGGGCGCAGTTTACACGCTTGTGGGAATGCTTTAAGTGACAGTGATGGTAATAGACTGATTCTTTAAAACTAATTATTTCCATGTCTATGCATATGAGCACACATACACGTTACCACATATGAGCATTACCGAAAACAAAGACTGAGCAAAGGGATCGAGTGAATGTTTGGCGATATTTGTGATTATTGACTTTGTTAGTTCCTGAGAGAGTGAAGGGAAAATAAGATAAGAAAAAGATACTTTAGCAGGGGGATCAGGGTTAAAGGGGAAGAAAGGTAGATAAGAGAAAGAGAATCCTGATAAAGAACAAGGGAATAATAAACATGGGCTAAAGAAAATTATAATTGTGACAGTAGAAGGTATGATTTTTTTCTGGTTCTTTTTATAAATGTATACATATAAGATATATCTTGTAGAAATTAAATATGTAATTAGAAACATTTAGAAAGTCATTCAGGTGTGTATCCCTATACCAAGTAAAGTCCAAATGCATAAACTAGAGACCACAGATTTGTGAAGCAGAATACAGTTTACCTGAGTTTTTGGAACACATCACACCAGAGAATTACAGTTGTAATCATCTGGCCATTCATTACCACTGAATTCTTACCTTCCTACTATTCCGTCCCCTCAAAAACATTTAGTATCTTTAGGACTCAGCTTCTTAAATGCACACTTAGTGTAATAAAACCTACCTCTTAGAGTAAATGAGCAGCAGTGAGTAAATCTTATTTGCACCAAATGTCAGACCATACATATCTGATTAACTTTGACACCAGAAGGGGAGATGAAGTCACAGCTAGCAAAGGTCATCATAAAGTGCTATATGAAGTTATATATCTCTATAAAATACATTACTGTACTTTGGTGAAACTGATATTCTTATAGGATCAAAATATAAAGAACTAGTTTACTTCAGTCAGACGCTAGAATATTTCCTAGGGGTTTAGCAGGTGAGCAGAGAATTATCTGTTAATGTCCAGAGAGGCGGTTCTGTAGATGCTGTCCTCTTTGCTGGGCATTTTCTAAGCTGCCTGCATGTTAGAATCCCCCTGAGGAGCTTCTTAAAAATCTTATGCCTGAGCCCACTCCAGACCAAAATTCTAAAGATGGGGCTTGGATATGGATACAGATGATAGATGATAGAGATAGCGATAACGATAGCGATAGCGATAGCGATAGAGATAGATGTGGATGGATACATAGATCTGTGTGCATATTTTAACATCCCAGGTGATTTTAATGTGCAGCCAGAGTTGAGGACCACTCTTTGTCTGGGCACATTCATTGCCTTCCATTGGAATCCATTTAAACTCCGAATGTCTTCAAGGCAGGGGCAGACATCAACGCAAACTAGACTGTGAACACCGTGAGGGCAGGGAACACACAGCTTCATCCCGAACACCTAGCCCAGTGCCTCTTACATAGTTGCTTCTCAAAAATAATTTCCACTGAAAGAATAAAGCAAATGGGAGCCAAAAAGACAGGGCTTTATGCCTACCTGACATCACAGGCACCTCTCTGCTCTACATTCCACCCCGTAAGTCTTGACAGTTTGGAAGCTTTCTCAAGGTTTTCTCAAAGCCTGTGCTTCAAACTTTATAAAAGCAGCACACTCCTATAATCTTTTATACTTCCTGAAAACATGTCTTAACATCTTTTACAAGAGAAGGTAGATAATAGAATTCTCAGTAACCGTAACTGTAAATGGATTTGTAATCTACCCATGATTAAAATTATTTTCATCATGAAGTAGAATTCTCATTATTGTTGCAATTTTATTATTATCAACTCTAAAGTGTCTTGGTGATTGATAATATAGACAGCGAAACCCTATATTATAATAATTAAATTTAAAATGAATCAGCCATCCTTATATGTCTCGGTACAGTACCTGATTATTTTTAAACAATTATCTCTGTATGTCACCTAATGCCACAGCACTTGGAGCTGCTACAAGGAATTGTTATGGTCACAAAGTTGCTGCAAAGTCGAAATGCACAGATGGGGTGCATTTCTTAGGTGCCACAATGAATATTTTCTCCATTAAAATAACATGACCACCACAAAAGTGAGCAATACCCCAGGAGGAATGCAGGCCTGAATTAGGAAACCTTTGAACAAAACCTTCAGGCTGAAATGTGCATTCATCACGGGTAAGTCTCACTGACTTTAAAGGAAACCCTTTCTCTAGGAAGCCCCAGAAACCATGGGCCCAAAAGCAGCTGTCAGACTTTGAGGATGGGGTTTTTTTTTTCTAATCAAGCCAGGATGTAATGCATAATGCTTTCTTCATTGGATAAATTCCTTCAAAGGAAATGTCTCTCTTTATCTATTAAGTTAAATATTGTTACATTTCCTAATGTTGTTTCTTATTTCCCTAGTTAAGACTTTATATATTATGAACTTCTCAACTGCAAGAGGGGCTCACTTCTGTGATTCTCTTAATCTGACACTTTTTGCAGTCCTGTTCAATGACAAGTCTCCTTCACTGGATGCACTGTCCCACCACCATCCACATACGCATTTTGGGGAAAAAAAAAATTAGTACAAAAAATTCTTCCATACTTGGTTCATTTGCAGATTTCACCAGGCTTGCAAAAAGCACACCTGTTGTGCTGTCTGGATTTCCTTTTCTGATCATAGGCTTCTGACAAAGAGGGGGGGAAAAGAAAGATTTTTATCAAACGCTCTTCACCGGACAATGAATTTTCTTCACCATTTGAATGTATCTGTGGAATGCCTGAGTGATTCATTACAGCAGATTCTGAAGTATGACAATGGGCCGCAGAAATGACTGATGGTATCTTTTTCCTGATTTCATTTCCCTGATCCTCTTCATCCCTTGGCCTGTGTACCTCGATTAATTAGAAACCAGGGATTTTCACTCATCAGCTGATGGGTTTCATGCTCCACTCTGTCACAAATCTCCTGCCTGCACTATCTCTCTTACAGCCGGTGGCTGCTTTAAAAACTTTCCCTTCTTTTTTTTTTTTTTTTTCCTTTTTTGAAGCAGTGCTTTGTGACTACAGGTTTAGGTCTTTTAAAGATTCAGACATATTTTTTAAAAAGAGATTAAAAATTAAAGTAAAGAAGATTCAAAATCTCTGATTAAGTTAATCCCTATCCAAATGATACTTGTCCAAAAATGAACTTTTTGAAGAGATAATATGTTTCATAGCACTCAGCTTTCTAAGTTCTTTTTTTAAGATATAATAATTGAAGTATTATGTAAAGACTGAAAATATATATAAATATGATTTTTGTGTGTGAGCACAAAAGCACATATGTTCATTTTTCATCCATTCTGGGATATCTATACTATATTTTTAAACTTGATTGCATTCAAATTCCAGTTGAATAAGCCATTTCACAATAGCATTCTGAAATAAATCATTGAAGCATTATTGTTTCTAGAGGAAATATTTTATAATTGAAATATGCTCCCCCTGAGGGTATATACCAAATTAAATCACATGATGATATATTCCCCAAAGAAGCAAATTATAATTAAATAGTATTTAAAATGCAGGATATTTTAAATACTATTATTAAAAACTTTCACTCCGAAATCTAAAATAACACTTGATTCAAAGGTGAAAAGCACATAAACTATTTTCACCAAAGAAAAGTAATAGCCGCCTACCACTGCAAGATTATTTACTAGAGTATTTTTCTCCATGTGAATTTATTTAACATCAACTTTGAACCAGGTTCCAGAATTAAAAGCAAAGCTCTTCATTTTACAATGTCAGATCTATCAGACTTGGGGAGACAAAGTGATGAGAAAAAGTGCACATTTTCATAGTTTTACCTACAGTAGAAGAGGGTAGGGGATTCAGAAATTTAATCTTGTAAATCAGCTTTTTATAAATGTCGAAAGTCATAGAAGAGGAAACAGGAGCTTGTGGAGGAGTACCTGCACCCTGCCATCTGAGTATCCTTGTCCTTTTATCCGCGTTTGCCAAGAAAGAGCTGTACACCTGAAAACTATTCAGAATGATCACAAAAGCCCTGGTCAGTACTGAAGCCAAGCTTTATCTATCACGACTGCTCTAAAGAAAACCACTATTCAAGTTAGTAATTCTTTTATTTTTGGTTGAGTGTAAAGCAAACAGAGCAGCAGGAAAAGCTCCCATGCTTATGATCCAAAGGTAGAAAACAATCTACCAAATGATGCTATTAAATCTTTGTGGAACATTTATTTCCATACATTGAAATCCAAATGGCCAAAGATGTTGATTACATGACTCCAGTCAATAATGTGCCACAATATTGAATTTTGTTGCAGAATCAAGACTAAATTTGTCTTGTTGTTGAACTGGTCTACCATAAAGACTCAGATTTGAAGTAAAGTGGATTTCATAGGATTCAGATCAATTTCTCTCCCTGTTGTATTTTTAAAGCCTTAGTAATATTGAAGATGGACACAAGAAAGAGGTCAGGAAAATATACCTTGAGTTTACATGGACATGAAGGGGAATCCATTACATTTTGAAGTTATTGAAATCTTCTGTGAAATTATACTTGGCTTTGAGTAATTAGAGAGAGAGAGAGAGAGAGAGATTTCAAGTAACCTACCACAGAAATTGGAAAATGGGTAAAAAAAAAAAAAAAAGACTTTAATTTTAGACAATCTCTGCTTCTGTGAATTGGTATTTTCAATACAGAGGGTCACCTGTTGCTTTTACTTCGCCTTTAAAATGAAATAAATCATTATCATTATGTGAGTTGTGTTTAAAATGCTGCCTACATAATACACTTTTCTTCAGCAGTAATGCTTTTAAAAGAGCTATGGAACAGTTGGAGAGTATTCTATTTTAACAACAACACAAGTGTGCTGATAATCTGGGTATCAGGCCCATCTGTAAATTTCCCTAATTTGCTACATCTTTCTCTTAAAACTACCAATATTGTGATAATGCCACATGTTCTTGAGTACCTGCTAGTGCCAGGCAAAGGGACTAACAAGCATGAACAGACACAGCAGCGAACACAGGCCTGTTAAGTCTGGATTGTAGCACTGCCTCCGACTGACCTTGGGCTTTAGCCATCTCACAGTGTTTACTTGTGACAGTCCAGGAGAATCATCTATTCAGTAGTATGTGTTCAATCTGTTCGATTAATTCTAACCTATTCATTCCTTTCCTTGGAATGTTGCTTCTATATATAGTTTTTCAGAATAATTTCATAGACAAAAATTTACTATCGTATTGGCTAAATCTAAGATACAAAAAATACCTGGGGGTATTTTTTTCTTTCAATATAAGCAATTTAGAGATGAAACATTCTCAAAGTAATTGCAGTGAGTGATTTCACCAAACTTTGTTGACAAACAAGCATGTATAAATTTAAACCAGAACTTGGATAAAATGATAATTTCTAATGAAAATAAAAAGAGTTGGCATTCATGTAACTCCAAAGCATCATCAAACCAAAGCATTGTAATAACTATTTGCCTCATTCTTTCAATATCTCTTAAGGTGACTGAGTGGTAACAGAATGGGCTTGGTTACTGTGTGAAAAACACTCAAATATTAGTATACATCGGAGCAGCGTGTCCGTGGAAGAGTATACATCTTTACTTGTAATCTTTGTTACTTTCCTGGACTATTTAGTTCACACAGAAAGTATGTACCGAATACAGAGATAACTAAATATAAGGTATGCCCTCAAATTTGCTGTTTTGTAATAAGAAGCATCAATATTTTTGTTAAAAAATAGATCATTTAATAAACTATATAAATGTCTAACCAATGTACTATATATTTGAAACTAATAATAAAATAAAATAAAATGCTAAAAAAAAATCATCACTGAAAAACATTTCCTCATGCCCTTTGGTAATCCTCTCTCTGAACGTCCCTGCCCTATCCTCATCCCCATCCCTAGGCAAAACCACTGGCCAGCTTTCTGTCTCTACGGAATACTTTGCATTTTCTGGAATTTTACATAAAAGGAATTTTGTCTGGCTTCTTTTATACAGGATATTAATTTTCAGATTTGTCTACATTGTTGCATCTATCGATAGGTCATTCCTTTTTATTGCTCGGTAGTATACATGGTATGGATGTGCCACAATCTGTTGATCAATCACTTGTTGATGGACATTTGCCTTGTTTCCAGTTATTGACTATTACCAATAAATCAGCTATAAATATTTGTATATGAAAAAATAGGAAGGCTACATAAGAATCTTAATGGTATATCTAAAGTTGAGACGGCAGTAGTAGTTCTCTACCTACTTACTTATAATTCTAATATTTTAGAAATTACATTCACAATCTTTCATTGTCTTTATCATACTGACCAAAAATGTCAATGACTAAATAGATCAGATTGTTTAAAATCTAAACTCCTTGTCCAGACTCTGAAGTTACTCTCATTTGGGTTTACCATGCTTTTTAAACCTTAATTTCAAAGGTCCTCATTAAGTGTCTATAGGACCAGCGGGATCCAAAAACCTAAGCTAAGCTTTTTAAAAAATGTATAATTTATATATTATCAGCACCTAGTACAGCCTTTGATCTGTGGTATATTTTGTTGAATTAATATAAACACAATTCCATTATATGCAGGCTGGTCTTCACTCTATCCTATCTACACAAACTCAGGTCTATTACTTTTGGATCACTTACTGGGAATGTGGTCCTATCTTCATCCTGCTAACTTGTCATTCCTCTTTTAAAATTCACTGCCAGTAACAGTTTCTTCCTTTTTTATTATTATTCACCCAAAAAATATCTGTTAAACATTCTGTGCCAGTCCAAGTTCTGCATTAAATGAGACAGGGGCCCAGAACTTGAGATTGTTTATTTGACCTAACAATGTTTTAATCACAGCTGATTGTCTTGACCACTACTATTTAACTATATTGGTTTTCATTCCCTGAATAAATGATACTCAACCTGAGGTTAGGGAACAGGGTCCTGTTTTCATCCAGCATCTCTGCTCACCTAGCTTACTGTTGAAGAGAGGAAAATTTGAATAAACTTGCCTATTGACTGAATTCTCTTTTAAATGCTAAGGATATATTTAGGAGTTCATCACATTTCAAAATAAATTCAAAATTGGACACTGAATGTGACCCTTCTATTAATCATCATATTTACTCCCATATTTCTCTGCTGTTTTCACTATGAGTTGGAGATTAGGAATCCTGCCAGCATCTGGAATTTCCACCTCTGTAACCCTCATTAATCTTTGTGATTATGGTCCCCATTTACTAGAAGCACCCAAATTACACTACAATTACTAGGAATATTAATTGGAAACTGGCTTTTCTACTTTGTCTCCCTTTATTTGCAAGTCCTTAATGGCTTAAACACAGGATTACTTTCAGAGCAGCAGCAGGAAAGGACCAAAAAATAGAAGAAAGGAATGTTCAGGTGATCAAAAAGGAACGTTTGCATTTATGGGTTTCTTTTATTTCTAGACTCAGATTCAAACCTTTGACAAGGCTTTGTCCCAGAGGAAAATGGTAATAGAGATGCTACCATCACAGACTGTGTGCGCTACCTGCTCCCGCAGCAGTCAAAGCTCCCCTGGAGACCACCTTGTCCTGACCCCGGCAACCCAAAGATTTAATAGAGAAAGAGGGTGCTGCATAAAATAGACACGCACTTGCTTTCATCGTCTTGTCCTTCACTTCAGCCAGTGGCAGCCACTGCTGCAGCTTTTGTTTACCATTTGTCAGGCCTGATGAGGAAGGACATGAAGTTCTTCTGAAGAAGTCTTTTAGGCTGTTTCAAGGGAGGTAAAGGATAGTGAGTGAGAGATAAGCATTATAATGAAAAAAAAATTCCTCTTTTATCTTGTAAAATATTTTTGTATGTTTTTGAGAGATGTGAAGGAGAGGAAAACACACAAAATTTTCTCTAGAATGGGGTTTTAGATCATTGTTGAACTGGATTACATATTTCTGCAACCTCTGTGTTCTTGATTAAAGAAAAATACACTCTTTTATATTTTTCTTTTGAGAAAATGGAAGCATATACTAAAATTTGACCCAAATTTCATAGCAGGAATGAGGGAATAAGTCAATTTTAAATTCAATTTATTCAGGTGACATTGGTTAATAAAACTATATAGGTTTCAAGTCTACAATTCAATAATAAGTCATATGTATATTTCATTAGCTACCTGCACCCCCCTACACTTGAAAAGTATCTCCAAATCAGAGGCATTAAAAGTATTTCTTTCTCGAGGTTATATTGTATACGTCTTAATTTTCTATTCTGGTGTGAACATCTTAGGATTCAGGCAGGAATGGCTCGGTATGTATAGCAAGGATTTAAGGTTGGTAAAGATGAAGGGAAAGAATTAAATCACAACCTGCCTACGTGTGATGAGTCAGGAGCCAAGAAGAGTTGTTGTAGAGATAGAAACTGAGTCTGGAGGAAACTAATGCTTCCAGGAAGCATTAGTTCAGAGATCTCTATATTGCTACAGAAAGTATTTTGGAAGTGAAGAGGAACAGAGTAGACTCACAGTCTGACTCTAGCCTTTGACTTCACTGGCATTTCAGTAAGATTTCATTTGAAAATAATAAAGAGTTCTGCTGCAAGAAGAATAAAGAGGAACAGGAGCAGGAGTTGGGAGAAGAAGGGGAAAAAGAAAGAGAAGTCTGATAATTAGGGAATTTGTTTTCTTGAGAACCAAACAGAGTCTAGAATAGTACCTGGCACATGCGGGGCATGCAATACATATTTAGCAAACAAATGGATGAATAAATGAATGAAAGAGTGTCACAGATCAGTTGATGATGCATTAAACATCTTAATAGATAAGCAGAGTACAATAGTTGGTTAATGGATGCCAGGCAGGGAGGCAGACAGGAGGTGCCTTGAAAGCCATTGACAAGAAACGAGGTCCGGTTATTGGAGCAGAAATCTGGTGCACAGGAGAGAGACTGGGCAGAGAAAGGCAGGTCTGGGCCCTAACGAAAGCCAGGATAATTGGAAGTACACAAAAAAAGGAATCTAGATAACAGCAACCAAAGCAGAAATCTGGCCCAGAGCTTGGCAGCAAGGTGGGAAAATTGTTTATGAAGGTGACAATGGGTTAAGAGCAAACTTTCAGAAGGAAGGCTCAAGTAGTCAATTCTGGAGCTCTCCTAACTCCAGGGAAGGTCAGTTCTGGGAACTGGGGGTAATTAGCAAGTAATCACAATGTGATTAGAGTTTGCCGGCAGAAGCTAAAATTTAGCCTGGGATTGTACTGAACATTTTTCTCCCAAGTCGGGAAGGGTTTTGGTTTGGTTTGGTTTGGTTTGGTTTGTTTTTTTTTTTTTTTAATTTTTTTCCCCCAAGTTTGTTCAGCAATTTATTTTATCTTTAGACAGGTTTGGTTGGGGAAAATCATAGCTGTGTGAGAGAAAAGATGACTTTTAGAGGTAAGGGAAGGTGTTGGGAGAGTTTTAAGAAATACCCCAGACTGAAAGGTTTGAATGTCTGGTAGCTAACCTCACCACATTCACATTTATTACAAATGAATGAAATAAATTAGCTTACCTGACAAAATATATAATCATCCAAAACAAAATGTTCACCAGAGTGCCATGAAAAATGGAGAGTTCTCTCCCAATCGAATAAATAGTACGTATTTATTGAGGAGAGAATTAAGATTATTATGCTTTCATTTGATTAATTATAAGATTGAACCAACTCATGATAAAATATTTAAACTGTAGGAATAAAAGTAAATGTAGTCTTCCCTATTTGGCTAGTATACCATTCACAAAAATGTTAAAACGAATCTTACATATGGTTTTAGAAACATTCTATGCATATGCAAGTCTATGTGTGTTTATACTTTTCTTGCACAAATGGAATCATGATATCCTCAATGTTTTGCAATTGGCTTTCTGCAAATAATACTTTCTAAACTTCTTTCTGCATAGGCACATATAGCTCTATAGACTTACCTTATATTATCCATTAGGCTGCATAACATTCCCTTTTTATGTATCTTATATTGCAATGAACATTCATTAACATATTATCTATGTCCACTTACATGAGTATGCCTTTAGGATAAATTTCTAAAAGTGAAATTTCTGGGCTAAAAGGACATAGGCTCTTCTTCATGGGTGTCACAACAATAAATTGTTTGTTTTTGTTTCTATTTCATTTTATAGAATAAATGACAAAATGCATTATTTGTAATATGTATAAATAAGTTAATACTTTAAAAAGTATTCACTTTATTTATAATATTAAACCAGGTAGCACCATAACTAATTAACCAATATAACATTCTTTCTAAGGTAGCGCTCAAAATATACATTTTAAATTCATCATACAATTGCAGAGAAAAATGGAGGGGAAAATAGAAACACTAGTAAAGCAACATCTTCTGCTCTCGAGAGCACAAATTACTTACAGCTGTAAGTGGCAGTCGGCTTTGAAGGCTACCATATTTGTCAAAAGAGGAAAATAATTGTCTTCACTGTTTTTGAGTCTATAAAAGTTTCTTTCTCTTCGTCTTTCTTAGCGTGGATGTGAGGTCAAATTTAAAATACAATGTGAAAGTCTTGCCCTGGAAAAACAAAGTTAGAAGTGAGTCCTGAACGAAGGAGAGGCAGAGGGAATTGAAGGTAGTTTGGTGACTTAACTCAATCCCTTGGGTAAAATGGGGTCTGTAAGCTCCTGGACTTGGCTCCAGGTAACCAGGGAGAAGCAACCCAGCTCTGCCATAAGAAATGCTCCTTTTTCTGATGGGTCATATAAGTGGTGACCCTTGGTCAAAAGAGGTTTCCTTATTCTCCTCCAACATGGAAAATTGATGCCATCATCCTGGGAGTTGAGAAAGAAAAGAAGAACAAAAGTCTTCCTTGATGGTGTAAGGTAGCAGGGAACATGGCCATGGTGATAGGAACCTGAAGGGGAAGCAGCAGGCAACAAGACCTGAACTCTTGGCATCCTCCACTGGGGTAGGTGCTGCAAAGTGCACAGTGATAACAGCAGAAAGGAGTGGGGATGGGCGTCAGTGACTTTCCAGGAGCAGAACGTCCTGTGTTACCGGGAGTAGGCCGAGGGTTCAGAGGGAACCAAAGGTCTGTCTTGCTTGAAGATTAACTTAGAAGGCACATCACTGTGAGTGCACGATGTAGCATTTGCGTTGCTAGAGAGACACTATTGGTTATTATCGTTGGCGAAAAATTACCGGTAGCTTTCCTTATTTAGGCTGGTGGGGTTATGCACTGTGTATAAATATTATATGTACACTCTAGAACCTTTGGCAACCATGGTTTTCAGAATTCACATATGAAAAATCCAAATGTTTATATGTGATGGTTCAGGGTGTGTTCCATGGTAAGAGAACACGAAAATTTTGTCCCTCTCTTCTATCCCCAGTACACTTTATGGTAAAAGATAATTTTTTAAGTAAAAGAGAATCTGTTTCAATGACCAGAAGCCCGGGTCCAGGAAGATGTGCTTTTAATCACTACATTCATGTATGAAGGACAGACTGAGGCTTGGGAAAATGAAAGGCAAGTGGGATGCGAAAAACATTTAGTATTATCCAAAATCGAATTCTTCATTAAGAGAGAAAATTGCTACCAGTGAAATGGTCAGTCTGGTTCAGATTGATTGATTACTGATATTTAAAAATATATCTTCACAATGAGTTTTCACAATTATTTTCCTCTCTCTGCAGCATTACTTTGTTGTTGTTGTTTGTTGTTCTATTCTGTTTCTGTCTGAATGTTTTACTACGTTATACATCAGGTATTCCACAAAGCTATTTGTCATGTTCATACGGTCAAGCCGTTAGAAACTAGAACCTTTGACCTTTCGGGCCTTCACCTTGCCTTTCCTCTCTGCCTTGGGTTTCTCCATTTAAGTAAGTTCAGACAGCCCTCCAATCACCCAGCAACAAGTTCAAATATAATTATGACAAATGCAGGGTCTGGAAACCCGGACTGGTAATCGACTATGAGAGAGACTTAAAGCTTCTTATGGAATCAAGCCTATTGTGATAGGGTAGGCATTGTAATACCAGCTCCATGATTCTCTCCTTCAATTCAAAATTGAGAGATCCCCTGCACGTTCTGAATTCGTGTTTGATCAAAATGTGTTTTTACGCACCACACCAAAACTAATTTGACAATGAGTCCTCAGCTTACCCAATATTCCCATATTGTGAAGAATTCTAGGTATTATTCTGTAGAATTTTCATCTCATTCAGATAAATCATAACTTCCTGCATTTCAGCATATGACTCTCCATAAAGGCAAAGCCCGTCGTGTCTCCATTGTGACTGCTACTGGAATATCCTCCTGACCCGAAGTAGGCTTACCATAACTTACTGTGAATAGACAAGATCCCTTCCCATTCTCACACTCCTAAACTCACGTAAACTCGGTCCCTATTTAAATATATTCTCATTTTAATGGCAGCCAAATCTAAAATGATATAAAAAAATTCCAAATTATTTCAGTTGTTCTTTTTATGGTCACCTCCTTTGTGTTCAGAGACTGCAAGGAAACTTTCTTGTCCATTTTTTTTTTCTACATAATAATTTTAGTTTACTTCTGCTTTTTCCTTCCAAATTTAGCCATTGTGGAACAGTTCCAAAATCTCTCAAATTTCATGAACTCTATACTTTGGCCTTTTCCCTTTGAATACAGAGTGCCTTGAGACCTTGTTATAACACAGTTGTATTTAAAACACACTGCATATTAAAAGCTCTCTGCTTTGTTAACTGTCCTGACTCCACACTGGAACCCACCATCACCAACATCCTTGTCAATTTGATCTGGTGTTAGTTTTATACACTAAAACTGCAGAAAACAGGGCCTTTTCTTTACTGCAACCATGTAGAAAATATCAGCTTGTTTTCTTTAACTGTTGTCCTGTTTATTTCACAGCCAGCCTCAGAACGGGCAGGCTCCTTACTACTCCCACACAATATAAGAGCTTGTTTCCAAAGAGCAGAGAAAATTGACTAAGATCCATGGTTAGATGACAGACGGATTCTGTAGCATTGCCAGAGACATGAAATTACAGGTGACACCTGATATACGATAATAAAGAGCACCCATCCAGTAATCAGCCCTCGGCCTTTGTTTTTGTGATGTCATCAGCATGCAGGTGGCTTACCTGAGATCCTGAATAAAATGCTGAGCATTGTCAAGGGGCTCACATGGACAACTTTTATCTCCACATCTGTGTGATCTCCCAGGTGATGAGTTTGGACTACTGCCATTTCCATCTCTGTCTTGGTTTACAAAAATGTATCAGAAGGTCATCTGCAGTCCTATTTAGCTGCTCTGTCCTTTGTCTTAAAAAAAAAAAAAACCAATTTGAAACAAACATATAAAACAGTTCAATTATATCATTAACTGTAATATATAATTTTAGGGCTAAATTGAAATGATTTATAAAAATATAATAAATAAGAAATGAGATGTAAAGAATATTTTGGGTTTGGATTATTCATAGTGCTCAGAAGACAAACTCCTGGCTTTATTTATTTCACAGTGTTGTTTCCTACAATTTGATGGCATATTAAAAATATGCCTGAGGAAGTGGTGCTTTTCCTGTGGCTATTTAGGAAGTGAGGCTGTTATTCTATTATTTATTTCTACTCAGTTCAGCTCCCACTTTTAAAAAAATGCACGAAGTTAATTTAACTTAAGGTCTCAAAATAAATTTTAAAAAAACATACAAATTTAAAAAATAAAAGATTAGTTAAGAAAAAACTCCACCTCCTGTAACAGTTATGTCATGTATTATAAACAGTCATGTATGCTGAACAGCTCACTCTCTTAAGGCAAAATAACCAGCACTACTGGGAGCGGCCGAAGCACCAAGTACAGGTGCGTGTTCCTTGTGGCCATTAGCTGGTTTAAAGCTCATGAATCCTAGCCAACACGTTTTATTATTGCCAGTTCATCAGTAAGGAAAGGGAGGTGCAGAGGTAATGTTAGGTACTCAAGTTTACATCAGTATAAAAAGCAAGATTAAAACTAAACTCCACTTTGCTGATATCAAAGCAATGTTTCTAACCAGTACACCATACTGTTCATAAATAATATATAGGTAGAACGAGAGTGGTTTTTAGATATTATGTTATAATCCCTCCTAAGATATGAGTGAATACCTGGTCAGGACATTACAGGAAATATGGTGTGATGTCCCTTTCTTCTGTTGTCATCCTACAGTTTTATTATTCCCTGTTTGTCTTCTGTGCCCCATGCCAGTCCATGCCCTACACTGATCTGGTTAATTTCTTCCATCAATGCTGATTTACAGATCGTCAGGAACTCTTAGCTCTCCACTGGTAGTTGTTCAAAACCCATATGTATTGTACAGAATTATCATCCAATTATTTATGTAGCCATAATCACATTATTTGTTACTTTAGTGTTTTGTTTTATTTTATTATCAGAAGATGCTACTTGAATGGAACTTAAGGCATCCCACTATTCCTGAGACCTGCAAAACTGCTTGCTTGCTATTAGTATGTGTGTGCATTAGTGTGTATAGAGGGAGTTTTATAAGGTGCAGTGCATAGTATAAATTACTTGACTTTTAGCAAGAAAAGAACAATTTCTGTACTTAGTCTTACATCAGAAAATGTTCACGATTTAGAAATAATTCTCACTTTGGTTATTTTTGTTTCATATGATTAAATATCTTACTTGGTTAAAGCAACTTATTTTTAAAAATTAACCATTTTATAAACACACACCCTAAATAAACACACACATAAAACAAAAAGAAAATAAAATTGCTAGAATAAATTTTCTATATTAAATTTAATAACTTTCCATCTTTCCTATACATTATATGCTAATAGTTAACACATAGGATACTTTGAATGATTTTCATTTTATTGTCATAAAATGGTACCATATTTGAGGTAATATTTAATACTTGAAATGGTTTTTTTCTATTTGTCATATCAGTATTCTGGGACAATCATGACATGGGTCCCGCACTCTGATGTATCTGTTTGTTTATGTGTTTGTAAAAATAAAAATAAATTTGGAAAATTTAGTAATGATAAAAATTTAACAGACCTTTTTCAGTTTTTCCAGAAAAATGTAAACAGAAATGTTTAGAATAATAATGACAATGAGGATAATTTACCAATAATATAAAGTCGTGTTTTAATTAGAGCAGTTTTTTACTTTGCTAGGAGCAATGTGCTACTGTATTTTATTTGTATTCTCTATGAAACTGTTCATGCTTAATAAATAAATTAGAGATATTGAATGTAATGTGAGGATTGTAGGATTCCATAATCACCCCATGGTGGATTTAGGAATATACACCAATAGCAAATTCCCAAATGAGTTTTAAAACATACGTATACCAAATAGCCTCATTACCTCCCATCTTCTAAATCAAGTCTTTTCATATTATAATGTTCTTTTGTCCCTCAATCTAACTTGAACCCATAAAAGGAACACTTATAGTTATGGGAAATGAAGCATGAAATGTGTGCATCAAATGATACATCAGTAAATAAATCACAAGTGAACAATGCATCTATTGTAAAGAAATCCATATTTCTGAAAAACCAAGTAAATACTAACATTAGACTTAGAAATTAAATATGTAGGAGAGGAGTTATTTAGAGAAAGAATTATGGTGATGTACTGTTGGACAAAGAGACTAAAAGTTTTCAAGTAGATGAAAGGTTAAAAATTACAAATCTTCTACATAAACTTCTATACATAAATAGGTCATCCTTCCCAGAGTGACATGATAAATATCTCTATAAATATGACCAGTGATTTCTCATCAGAGTCCCGAAAGTTTTTACAATGCCTATTGGAATGAGGCATAATAGAATGTTGGATAAACATGAAATCTAATTTCCTATCCGTGTAACTTTCACAAGTGGACTCTTAGGTCCACATTATATCACTCCCTAATGATTTTCCTTATCAGTTTGGTAAGTCACGCAATAGTTCCTAAAATAAAAATCAATACATTTTGTGCAGCCTGCCTTGATTCTCATTCAGCACACTCTAAGTAAGAAAGAACTTAGCTCATGAATGAGACTGATTGGTTTAACTATAAACACATCATTTAGTCCAATTTCTATCATATATCTCTTTTAGTAAATTTCAGCACTATTCCCCAGTGTAAGATCTACGAAGCTGCAAATTGATCAGAAATTCTACTAAGTGGCTATTGATTCATGCCTAAATTATTTCAAATATCTTAATGATTAAAATTCAAATCATTGAAATGAGTGAAAAGAATGGAAATAGAAAAGAGTACATTTTACTTAATTTGGACATTCAGCTGCTCTAAAACACAGCTCCAACTTTAAAAAATGTAATATGTGAGTTAAAAAGCAAAATACAGAAAAATAAACGACTTTAGAAAACTCCCTAAGGAGAATAAATATGCATACTTTTTATTAGAAAATTGAAGTCTGATTTAAAATACTTTATTATTGAATTCATATTTTGTAACGCATTTCTGCTGAAACCAGAAAAAGTATAGCAAAATATTCCTAGAAAAAGATTAAAAGTATATTACATGACGTTATTTTATCTTATTCATTTTATATTTGTGTGGGATATGAAAATTATGCAAAAATATCTTATTTTGTACATTAAAACTATGTGAATCCTTTTGCATTTTATTAATACCACCATATATCTCTTTGTTCTGAAGATTACTCCTAAGAATCCTCATCCACCATAAATCCATCTTAGATTGATCAGAAAGAGATTAATGATTTCTACTGGACCTAACTTATCTCAACCCTGAAGTCAAAGTCTACTCCCTTGTTCTTTAATTCCCCCCCAAAATTTACACTTGATTTCTCTCCAACTTTCAAATGATGAGAACATAGTGTGAATAATTTTATTGTCTCTGTATGCATGTACAACATTCTTATTCAGTGTATAAACTTTTTTCTTTGTTTTTTTTTTTTGTATCACTGAAATTTGATTCAGAATCTAAATAGGAGGAGAGAAATTCTGAGAAAATACAGTCATATAGCTGAGCTTGATGTCGACAGAGCGAAAGAATAAATTTCTCCTATAGAAAGGCATTGCAAGTTATAAGATAATGGGTAAGGATAAAGAATCCTCTTAGAGGGAAGAGAACAAAAACTTGGAAACAAAAATATAATTTATCATGAATTAACTGCAATGTAAATATGAAATGTGTTTGGATCACACAAATGGGACCATTTAAATACAGCATTTGGCAGCAATAAGGGCAGGAAAAGTTAAACTTGAGCTGAGTCTTGCAGGTTGAGAGGGAGTTTGTCAGGGTGATAAGATTGGGAAGGTAATCTAGACAGAGGTAAAGATGTGCGTTGGCAAATACATAAAGGAAGGAATGAGCCTATCTTGTTCAGAAAATAGTGAGGTTCTTAGCATAGTTTTGAGATTAGATTGTTGTAATAGTGATCTGAGGTTAAACGTAATCTGAGAAACTTAGAGTGCCCATGGAGGTTGATTTTTAGTAGAAGAATGTCCCTGTAAAACTAATTTTGGACAAGTCAATTAATACTCTAGGCTCTCAGATTCTCAATGTGCAAAATGGGATTTGGGGACCAAAGTATATGTGAAATTCTTTCCAGACCTTAAGTTTTAGAATTCTACAGTTTTTAAATTATGACTCAATTAAGATGATTTTCAAACTTAATGGAAACATTTCAAGATTTCACTTTCAAGATTTGCATTTCCCAAATTTTAAACATGAAGCAAATTTTTTCTCTTTTCTCACATAAGGACCCATAATAATTTTTCAAAAACTATTGGCATGTCATGATGTATGGTTACAAATCCAAAAGACAGAAAGCAGATTTTAGAATAATTATGTTTTAAATTGTACTGTCATTTTTAAAGAAAATATGTCAAAGAAAAAATACATTTAGCATAAATTTTCTCAGATTACAGACCTATGTTTTTCAGTTTTTATTTTATATACCATTTAATCTTTTATCTTTTTCTTGAAGTAATGAGTATATATACCATAAGATATGTGAAATATAAGTGAAAAAATGAATTAGGTAAAAGTATTTAATATTAACTAGATTATATTGAGGTAAGAAACTATCCTCAAATATAAGGAGTTTGCAATATCAAATATTTGTTTTTAGCTCATTCAAAGATCACTTTGAGTTCAAGTAACTCTCAAGAGTAGCCATACCTATGAGTTAGTGTAGTATTCCAGGTAGCTTTAAAATTCTGAAACCTCTTAGCAACACATTTTCTTTCACTCACCTTAGAAGGGTGGAACACGAACAGGGGAGTGGAATATTAGCTATACATATGTCATTTCTGCCAACCATTATACCCACCCACATTTGATTGCAAAGGAAGTCATATGGCCTCTCTTAACTTCAAGGAGATGGGGACATGCTGTGCTCCCAGTGTACCCAAAGATAGAGCTGAATCAGTTTGTTCCTGGAGAAGAGCAGCAGTACCTACCATCTAATAGAAAGCAAGCAAGAAATTAACGTGATTTACAATTGACCATGGGCCAGAGCTGCATTAGGACTTTCTGTATTTGTTAACTTACTGGATGCTCCCCGCCAAAACTTACTGTGTATTATGGCATCTCCATTTTGCAAAAGCCAACAAATAAGCAAGCGAGTAACAAACCAAACCTATACCCCAAACCTGCCCCCAAAAGAGAGGGAACTCAATTCATGAATTCTTATTCCAAGACCTGTGTTCTTTGTACACAATTATGTTGCCTTTGAATGTTTCCGCAAGCTTATAAATAATCAATTATTATTATTATTATGTTTGTCACTTAAAAAGTCAAGTAGAAACTGTCTTAAGTTTATTTTTTTCTTCTCTTTTCTTGAAAACAATATTTAGGAAAACATTATATTAAAGTAGTTGGCTATCACAATTATCTGATTCACATGGAATTGAGGAAATCACCATATTCCATTCTAACTTTTCGAGTGTTCTGAATACTTTCTTTCAGAAGTTATAAACATCTGACTCACTGGTTACAAATTTATCTTTTTTGTGTGTTTCATCCATCAATGGCCATAGGAATTAAAAATGGAGCCCAGTTCAGCATAAAATGTAAATCTAGTTACATGAGCCTTTTTTAAAGCTCAATGATAAGTAAAGAGCATTAATACCCATTGAATATCTTATCTCAGTGTTTCAATGCAGGTAGGATGATGGTCTTGCAAGAGAGATTATTCAACATGGTCTATGGATTTTATTTTTAAGTTAAAAAAGTAACCTGCAATATGGTAAGGATAATGGTTTCTATATCCTCTTGAGGCAGTCAGTAGCTCTATAAAAAGGCCATGGAATGCATTGTTCCTTTCTTCCCAAAATGACTATTGTAATATTTTAAAAACCTGAATTGATAATGGATTTAGTTTGCATATATTAATATTCACCTGAATTGTCTATTTTGGATATTAAATAAATAATATAGGATTTGTGCATATGAAACAAGCTCTTTCTATGTTGCTGAAATTCTTGAATAAGTCTCACTGATTGTACTTTCCTTTCTCTGCATCAGAATATGTCCAGGAGATGTGAAGAAGGGAAAACCATGCAAAGCTCTTCTCATACAGTAAAAGTACTATTTCATTATTTTAAAACTTTGGAAGATAATTTATATGAATAAAAATTTTACAAAATTAAGGATTTCTAATTGATTTTCTTAAGCATTGGCCTTCTAGATATGTCACCAATAAATATGTTATAAAAAATCATTTTTGTTAAGTATAATTATTAATATTCCAAATCATGAAAAAGATCACATAGATAAAGAATGTTTAAGATAGTGAACATTCATAAAAAAAAGTTTTAAAAATTCTCAAATCGGTCAGATTTAGACATTTAGATAATGTCGGCAACTCACAAATGACATGGAATTCAAGCCCAACATTTGATGCAATGCTCAGAATGTAGCCTGCAATCTGAGGATTTAGTTTCTTATCAGAGACTGCTAAAGACTGATTTAATGACATAAAATCACACAAAATAAAAACATTGAGTCAAGACATTTTAACAAAAACCATTATTCAAAAGATAGATATATATTAAGAAATTCATTTTGTTCTCTTTGACTTGTTGGACTATTTATGTCACTATCACATTGTGTTCAATAGTTAACAGGCATGATTTCTAATCTTCTCAGCAACACTGCATGTTAGCTGTTACTATGTTCACTTGTGAATATTATTTAACTGAGGCTCAGAAATATAAATTAGCATGCATGAGGTTGTTGGTGGAGCAGAGATTCAAACCTGCTTCTGAGTGATTCTAATGTCTCGGTATTTTCTGAAACATCACATTCTGTCACAGATAATTGCACCCTAATTATCCACGTCCTGCTGGCCAGTCACTTGAGGTATATTTTAGAGCCTCCTCTCCTCTTTTCTCTACAGATTTATCGCACCCATTCTCTTTTACCTATTGCCACTGATTCTGAACTAATTTAGACTGTCATTATACTTTGCTCTAAATCCTTTAATTTATTCAGTCATCAACATATATTAAAAGTTTGATAGTTTAAAAAGATAATACTTTCAAAAGTAGCCCCAAATTCTTTGACACTACTTTCAACAAGAAGTGGGTGTCTATGTACCTACCCTCTCCATGATTTTAGGTTCTGTAACTGCTTCACCAACAGAGTACGGTGGAAGTGAGTTTGTGCCTGTCAGGGTCCAGGGCTTAAGGAATTAGGAGCTTCTACTTCCTGTCTGAGGTGAGAAAGCCCAGGTCACATGGGGAGACCATGACTGTCCTAGCTGAGGTCTCAAGTCAATGGCCAACATCAACCACCAGACATGAAATGACTCCAGTCCAGGCTCCAGTCAAGAACCATCCACTTGAACATAATCAACTGCCAGAACTGTGAGAAAAAAATAATAAAATAATTGTTGCAGTTTAAGTTAAGGCACTAAGATTAGACCTATTATACAGCGATAAATAACTAGAATTGAAGACTAAAAACCAAAGTCTTACCAACAGTCTGGTGGAAAATGAAGAACTGAAATAAAATAAATGAAATGGGAAATTTTTCATCATCAAAATATCCTCAGGAGAAAGCCCAATATTCATCTGGGAGAAATGCATGGATTAGTTCATGCGTAGACATTTAAGGCAGGCATATTTCAAGGCGGGGATTCTTTGACCATATTCTTTGGGGTTGAGGGGTCTGCTCCTTTACTGATTCTAGAACATTTTAGCTGGGAGGAGCACTCCTTATGTCCCATCCACTGCTACTAATACTTTTTAAATACCAGTTTCACTCTCAAACTAGTTTTGCTTATTCTTTTTGTTGTCAAAGAAATTCCTGTCCTGAAGAGACTTTAAAGTATCTGTTGTCTCTAGGTATTTTAATTCTCTTAGGCTAACGATATGCTGGACAGGAGAAGGAGGTGGGGAATTCCAGGAATGAAACCAGGTGCTACTGCAGGAGAGGCCAATGCCAACGGAATTTCTTCAGGCTGAATAATATCTGTCAGTGGGAGATTTTCTCAGGAATTTTCAAAATATCCCAATATTGATTTCAAATAAATTTGGGGAAATATTTGTCCTCTTAAATAAGACTGTCTTCTATGATACTGCCGTTTTCAGGGAGAAAATAAAAAGAGATTTGTGCCAATAAAAAAAACGTAGAAAAAATATTGTGTGTTCATATGTAACTTCATAAAGCTCTGAATCAGAAATTCAACATTTTATTTTAATCTAATTTCTCTGTCCCATCCAGACTGATTTGCTGATTTAAAAAAAAAAAAGGTTACAGCATATATGAGATTAGCAACTCATTTCCCTGGCATCTTAAACAAGAGATTTGCTTTCTGGAGAGCTCTAGGTTTTTTAAAAAAAGTGATCGGTTATTATTGTTGTGATAGATTAAATAATAAATGGCTAATCATGTTTTAAATTAAATGTAAATCTTGAAAATAAAACAAATTGGTAATTGCAGGTTGTTTCACATTTTAGCTGAAAGCAACTAAATTTATGCCATATTCACATAGTCATAAGGAAGTGCACAATCTGAAGAGATGAAACTAATCTAAAATATTCAAAGTAATAGTTTATGTAATTATATCGAATCAGAGAGGTCCCGTTACTTTGTTCGTGGCTGAGGAAGAGACCTTATGTAATACTGAAATGAAACATTATTACTGTCTCATTTACTCTTTCTTGGAATTGGTTTAGTGATTACTTCAACATCGACATCAGTGAAAAACATTTGACATCTGGCCTAGAAAATCAGACAGTAGACCACAGAGACTTTGATTAAAAAACTTCATGTAATTTTCTCCAATCAGTAGTGTGGCCTGTTCTTTTATCAGAGTGAAGGTTGCTCTCATCACCTGCAAATTTATACTAAAGCTTTAAACAAACAAGCATGAAACTTTTACATGAAAATCCCCTCCTAAAACTTGATGATTAGCTGTACTTATGATTGGATTTCTTCAGTGTGAAACAAGCCTGGGACTTTTTGTATACATTTTTGTATTCCAGTCATGTGTATGCACGTATATGTGTGCGTTCAGCCTTCATATCATAAAGCATTTTGGGGAAAACTCTATATAAGATGCTGTTACTTGCTGGAAAAAAAAAATATCTGACAGCTTCTTTCACATTGTCTGTGTGCCAGGAACTATTCTGAAGTCAGAAATCATGCAAGCCACTAGGGTTCTGTATGTTTAACCTCCTGTAGAGCAGAGCCATTCCCATTACTGAGAAGAATGAACCCTTAGTGACACAACAATAGAGATCCCGAAATGAACTGCATTGCAGTCTTGCCATGAATTAAAGTCTCCATCAGAGGCTGTGGCTCTTAGCATTAGAGAGCAAGGGCTTCGATGAAGGCGAGCAAGGAACTCTACAATAATGAGCCTTCCTGTTGCCTTTTCTCTTTGAAGACAATTTATATGATGAAACTTGATAATTAACTTATGTCCAACAGACTAAATCCAATATATCTATTTCCAGGTCAGAGGCAGTGGCTGTAGTCTTCCGGAATACGCTACCCCATCTCCGAGTTCCTTGAAAAGGAGACAGTCCCTGCTAATACAGTGTCACAGTAAATTTGCTTATCTCTTAAGAACAATGAGGTACGCTGTAAAATATGTATGTACTATCAAAACATTCATAATAAAATTAGAAAGTTGGAATAAAAGGAAATCACAGTCTTCAATTGTATGTCTTGAAATTACCTTCAATAATGGCTGATATGTTATATATGTGGGGGTATTACATGTATATTTATAATGCTTCAGCCCATGAGCTCAGAATTGGTTTCCCAGGTTTAGTTTCCAAGGAAGTAAGACAGTATGATGAAGTAAAACCAACTTTTCCCAGTTCTACAACTTTATCTTTCCTGGTTTACAAATTGTCATTGCACTGTTACACCCTGGAGAATATGAAATCTACTCAAGGATTAGAGACACGGGGGGGGGGAAGCACTTCCTCCTTGATACTACCTGAAATAGCAAAGCGAAAAAACATAGAAGGTGAAAAAAGGAAACACTTGGATCATTTTTCAAAATGTCAATGTTTTATTTAAACCTGCCTGGGGCTGATCTTTGCACTCAATCCATGTACATGGCATGGTATTGGAATTACAACTCTCGGATGGAAAGAAATAAGAAGTACAAGGCAAATTTTGCATCACAAGTTCTGACTATTTCTTGATACATGCTTACAACAGTCATTTATTGGTCCATTGGCCTACATCCTCATGAAATCAGATTGCATTTTTGGAAATCAGGTAGAGAAATAAAATCTGTTCTCAGAGATGTATATCTATTGGGAAACATTTCATTATGTGACTGCTCCAAGAGGTATTCTGCTGGAAAAAAAGTGATTTGTTCCATGGAAAAATGCATCTAGAGGAAATTGATATTTAGTTACTCATATCAACCGTGCTTGTAAAAAAGAGGGAGTCTAGGTTTTTATCTTTTAAAAACATTACATGATTAATCTTTCTAGATGTATTTATTTGTAAAACGACATGCCACAGGAAGCTTAAAACTGCTTCTCATAATTTCTGCCTTTTAAATATAAAATTTATTGCTGATAAATTATTTAACCCCTCATTTACAATGTCAAGTTAAGCCACTAGTGCTTTAACAGTAGACGAGTTTCTATGACAGAATAACTTAATGTAATATTCTTAAAATTATTTCTTTTCTAATTAAAGTTAGTTATTTTATCAGAATAATAAAGTGAATGATAGTTGGTCTTATATGGCATATTGGACCAGGACTTAAATAATTTTCTCAAGAGTGAATTGATATTAGGACAAGTTAGAAGTTGTACAAATGTCTTCATTCTAAATCCCCATTCATGGAATTTTTTAAAGTAATAAACTAAAATACACTTGTTTCAGGGAATAGGGTCCAAGTATCTAGGATATGATCTTGCTGTACTTGTCAGTGTCTGTCTACCTGTAGAATGCATGCCTTAGAAAATCATACCGTTAATAGTTTAAGGTGAGTCCTTCGACCTAGATAAACCTTTCCATTTTACTTTATGCTTTGCCATTGCCTATATAACTAAGCATATTATTTATGAAAATCCCTTTTATGGTTTGTTACAAAAAGACCACTGCATTCCTGTTTCCTGTTATTTAAAATTATAAATAAAAAATATATATGCTTTTATTAAAAGAAGCTAAATTTAAAAAGCAATTTCTGTCTCGGATATAAAACTCCATAAGGGCAAAGATTTTTGTGCCGTTGTCAAGTGCATCCTGAGCACCTCAAACGGTGTCTGGTATCTATTAGCTGCTCAATTAATATGTGTTCAAATGAATGAATGAATGACTTGTGAGAAGGACAACAACACTACCCATAAAGAAGGCCCTTGAAAAGATACTGGCATGCCACTAAGGTGACCATGAAACAGTGATTTGTGGAGGACAGTCCTTAATTTTACCCTTGAGCCCTTGCAAAAAGCTAGAAATAGTGTCTATTTTGAGAACTCTGTGGTACGTAATTAAACAACTAAAACTTTTGGAAAAACTTACCACACAGAAAATACTCAACTGCTAAATTTTGTGGCAGAGAAAGTTGGAGAAAATGAGAGTTTGGAGAAAGGTAATTTCACTGGAGCTTCAGTACCCACCAGGAGGAAGACTCAGTGCACACAATGAATGCAGGCATGACCCACACACAGGCTAGAATTACAGTCCTGCTTCTTCTCTAGTGATAGTTTAGTACGGTTACATCTAACCCTGCTTAGGGAATCAGAGAAGACCTTACAGAGAAGTTGATATTTAAGGAGAGAGCGATCTGTAAAGTTCACTGTAAAGAGGGAATAGGCCAAAATGGTCAGGGCAATTGGAATGATGACAACCCTTGAGACTGAGAAAATAATAAATGTTTCAGAAAAGCAGCAATGAGACCTTGCAAAATAGATGTCCTAGTGAAAGAAATTGTGCATTAAGATAATTAAATTTTCCTTAAAAAGGAATCCCAAATATAGTGACTGTAACAAGATAAAAGTTTATTTCTCCCTCGTTGACAACCTGAGCATAAGCAATTGAGGGCTGATGTCATCATCTCATGCAGAACCAGGCCCCTTCTGTCTGGTTGCTCTGCCATCCCCAGAATATATTTTTTATCTCATGTTTTAAGATAGCTGCTTCAATTCCTGCCATTACACCAGCATTCCAGTCAGAGAAAAAGAGAAAGGGGAAAGTAGAAAGCATACTCCTTCATAGCACACACCCATTCTCTGTATTCATCTGAATTTCTTATTACTCCTAAGCAAAACCGCTTTGCCTGCCTCCCTCTAGTTGCTTACCCATATCTTTCATATTTTCCCTTCGGGACCAAGACAAAACCCTGGGCACTTAAATGATATTATGGACTCAGAAACCTGGGAACTCTTGAATTATTTTCAGATTTTTATAAACTTCATTCTTCTTTCAAAAAACCTTTCTAGACGAATGGGGTAAGAACTGTACATAAGGAGATCCTTGGCTGAAAGATGCTACCCAAATTAGCATTAGCAAATTATAATAGTATTATTATATATAGGTAGAGGTCTTGATTTGTAGCCCATTATCACTGACCTGCTCCTACTTCATTACGGCTAGAAAAGTGATCCCTGGTGCTGACTGCAGTCATCTTCCCAGTTTAAGTATGATCACACCCTGGGGAGTGTGGCTGTAGAAAAGGCAGACTGAAATTCTCCTGTGACACTGCAATGCTACCAGGTTGTAGCTGATTGACAAAATCATGTTACCAATAGACATCTTGACAGTGCCAGTAAAGCCCCGCTGAAGAAGGTCTCTCTACTTGCCCGTCTTGCACCTCATCAAGAAATTCACCAGTGCAATTCTGATTCCCGGATCTTCATTGTTGGAGATGACATGTGAAACAGCAAGACACAATGCGACTTACACATGCCAGGCTGGGCTTTCAGTGGGGGAAATTCAAACCAGAACTGATTTGTCTTCTACCTAGAATGTATGTGAGGCAGCAATCAGCAATTGAAAAGAAATAGGAAATGTCCTAGTGACATTGACACCTTTATTCTTTCAGGTGTCACTTTGGCATGTTGAGGTAAGAGACGGGCATCTAGAAAGGCATTCTGTTCCAAGGAGCAGAGCTTAAGGGAACCATTCCCCAAACCAGATGCATTGTGCAGCAACCTCTTGCTACCTTAGTTTCTTTCTTTCTTTTTAAAATAATGCCATCCCAACAAAGAAATAAAATGGAAATTTCTCCAGCTTTCAAATGAAGCAGAAAATCACATTAACATCTGTTTTGTAAAACAAAAGAACGGTTTTATCTTACTTTTGACTTCAGTTAAGTATAAATACTCTTATAGAATCAATATCTCTAACAGAAATCACCTTATGTTCTAAGAACAGAAATATCATTTAAGATAGAATTGTGTAAATGAGTGACAGGAAAAAGTATAGATTTTTTTCAAATTTTAATTTAATAATTATTATAGTCTTAGGGAGCGTTTTATTCACCTTACTATTTTTTAGTTTTATCAGTTCCTACTCGTCTTTGTCCTTATTTTTCTTTATGTTTTTCTAAGGGCTCTTCTGTTCCCTTTTACACCTTTTTTGGTTTTGTTTTGGTTTGTTCGCTTTTCTCAATTTCCTATTATTTTATTGAGCATCTAGTGTATACCATCATTGAAGGCACTTTTGCTGTCTTTCCTCCCCGCAATCTCTGTCTCCCTCTAAAATTGTGTCTTCTGTGCCTTTCTTTTTCCCTATGTATCTCATACCCCGTCTCTCCCAAAACTCACATTCACACACAGACAATCATACACATCACTACTTTTGTCACTCTCAGGGCTAGGTTGGCATTGAAACAAAATATGGGGGTGGAGGGTGATGGCTGATATATGGAGAATAATCAGTCCGAATAGAGATAGCTGATACAAAGCAATAGGTGGCCATCAGGGCAGCTGTGTGGTGAAGACTTTTTGGGGAGCCCAAGGAACAGACAGCAGTAATCAGATAATTCTGTGCATTATAATTTCTGAAGGGCATGAATTTAGGAGGATGAAATAGGCACTAGAAAGTGGCAGCCACCAGGGACTCGAAAACTGGAAATATGGGTGGGACCAACAAAACAGTGAAATTATATTAATTGCTCCATTGTGGAGAAATCAGATTCTATTGCAGAAACCAACTTAAGCATGAAAATAGATGAGAGAACTAGGTACACACATTTGATCGTTCAGGCCAGGTGGGTGGATCTACCTGCCCCAAGGATGCTAGTCTCCAAGCTCTTGGCTTTTTCCTACCTATAAGCCTAAACATAGTAAGAATGTGGGTTATGGGTGAGAGTTAAATGATCACTGCACAGGTGTCAAAAGGGTGCTTTATCAGAGCAGGTGACCACCAGCACACTTCTCATCTCTACTTGTATCTTAGCTGCCTTCTATTCCCAGGGCATGTCAGTTTGCTGTATCTATAGTGGCCAACTAGAAGTTGGAACTTGAAATTAATATCTGACAAGGAAGAGGAGTTGCTTACAAAAGGAAATTCTTAACAAAGTTAAGAGATATGTCCTGAAACTTTGAATTGTCAAATTCTTGAAAACCCATATGACCTAAATTTCATATATGAACCACTTTTCATAAAACATCAGGTTTTACCTTTATGGAATTTACAGGTTGATAATGATGAAAAAAGAACTATTGATTTATATAAACATAAGGATTTAGGGTTGTTTGTGAAAGTAACTCAACATAGTAAAGGGCATATATAACAAGCCCACAGCTAACATCCTATTCAATGGTGAAAAGCTAAAAGCTTTTCCTCTGGGATCAGGAACTAGACAAGGATGCCTGTTCTTGCTATTTTTATTCAACATAGTATTATAAGTCCTAGCCAGAGCAGTTAGGCAAAAAAGAAAGAAAAAAGAAAAAGAAAGAAAGAAATAAAAGGCAGTAAAATTGGAAAGGAAGAAGTAAAACTTTCATTATTTGCAGATGACATAATATTACATATAGGAAATCTAAAGACTACACACACACACACACAACTGTTAGACTTAAGAAACAAATTCAATAAACTTGCAGGATACAAAATCAATACACAAAAAATCTGTTGCATACCTAAACACTAACAATGAACTGTCAGAAAGAGAAATTAAGAAAACAATCTCATTTACAATTGTATCAAAAGGAATAAAATACTAGGAATAAATTTAATCAAGTAGGTGAAAGATCTATATATTGAAAACCATAAGACATTAAGAAAAGAAATTGAAGAAGACACAAATACATGGAAATATATTTCATGTTCATGGATTGGAAGAACTAATATTGTTAAAATAACCATATGACCCAAAGCAATACATACATTCAATACAATCCATATCAAAATGCCAATGGTATTTTTCACAGAAATAGAATAAACACCACAAAGGACTTGAATAGCAAAACAATCTTGAGATAGAAATAAAGCTGGAGGCATCGTGCTCTCTGATTTCAAACTATATTATAAAGCTATAGTAATTAAAACAGTATGGCATTAGCATAAAAACAGACAAGCAGGTCAATGGAACAGAATAAACAGCCCAGAAGTAAACCTATACATATATAGTCAATTAATTTACAACAAAAGAGGCAAAATATAAAATGGGAAGGAGAGTTTCTTTACTAAATGGTGTTGGGAAAATGTATAGCTACATGCAAAAGAATGACACTGGACCATTATCTTCCATCATACATGAAAATTAATTCAAAATGGATTAGAGTTGAATGTAAGCTTTGAAACCACAAAGCTCCTAGAAGAAAACATAGACAGTAATTTCCTTGATATAAGTCTGGGCCATAATTTTAAAAATCTAACACAAAAAGCAAAGGGAGTAAAAATAAAAATAAGCAAGTAGGACTGCATCGAACTAAAAGGCTTCTGTACAGCAAAGGAAACCATCGACAAAATTAAAAGGCAACCTACTGAATGGGATGAAATATTTGCAAATCAAATATCTGATAAGGAGCTAATATCCAAAATATATAAAGAACACATATGACTAACTAGCAAAAAACAAACAACCTGTTAAAAATGGGCAGAAGATCTGAATAGACATTTTTCAAAAAAAAAAAGTACAGATGACTAAGAGGTACATGAAAAGAAATCACTAGTAATCAGGAAAATGCAAATCAAAACCAAAATGAGATATCAGCTTACACCTGTTCGACAAGAAATAAGAGATGGCGAGGACGTGGAGAAAAGGGAATCCTTGTGCTTTGTCGGTGGGAATGTGAATTAGTGCAGCCGCTGTGAAAAGCACTGTGTAGTTTCCTCAAAAAAATAATTAAGAATAGAACTACCATATTACCCAGCAATTCTGCTTCTGGGTATTTGTCCGAAGGAAACAAAAACAAATGCTTATTTGATTAGCTATATGCACTCCCATGTTAACTACAGCCTTATTTATGATAGCCAAGACATGGAAATAACCTAAGTGTCCATGAATAAATGGTGGATGGGCAAAGAAAATGTAAAAATACACGACGGAATATTATTCAGCCGTAAAAAGAATAAAATCTTGCTGTTTGCAACAATATGAATGGAACTTGAAGGCATTACGCTAAGTGAAATAAGTCAGACAGAGGAAGACAAACGATATGGTCTGTCATATATATATGGAATCTAAAATAAATAAATACATTTAAATAAATATTTTTAAAAACACAAGTTCATAGATGCAGGGCCCAGTGGTTGCCAGAGGTGGTGGGTAGGATAAATGGGTCAACTATTTTTGTTGTTTGTTTGTTTTCATTTAAATAAATTGAATTTAAAAAGAAAACACATATTTACACAAAGATGTCTATGCAGATATTTATAGAAACTTTTCTACAATACGGTAAACCCAACTAAGTGGATAATCCAAATGTCCATCATCTGATAAATGGATAAAAATATTGTGCTACATCCATACATTAGAATACTCCTCAGTGATGAAAAGCAACAAACTACTGAGGCATGCAACTGCATAGATGAGTATCAAAATTATTTTGCTAAATAGAAGAAGCTAAACATAAAAGGCTTCATACCATATGACCATTTATATTACATTCTCAAAATATTAACTCTATTGATTTGAGTGCCATAGAACTTCTAGTATCAACTCCTTTGGCAAGACTTTTGGAAAGCAAAGATTACTATAAATATGAACATTTATTAAGGTCAAAATATGTGGCAAACTAACACAACAACATTTGTATCCCCAATACTTTGACTCCTAGAAACAAATATTTGAATGGAGGGGATCTTAGAGATCAGCTTGTCCAGGGCCCAGATTTTAATATTCAGGAAATAACTGTATGTAAATATCTACAGATTTACTTACAGTCCTGTATTTGCAAATATTCTTACTTTAGGGTCTAGACTTCATGAAAATAAACGCTCAGTTTTTATTCAAAATGGATCATTAAACTGCTTTTAAAGTGGGTTGTTTAGTAGATTTTATTTTGCACCTGATTCTAATTTCAGCTATGGCTACAAATTTTAGCTTGAAAATGCTAATTGTGTGTGATACAAATAAATAATGAAAAACTAGAAGGACTTGCTGGGAGAAATAAGTAATTCTTGATGTCACATGAGTGGGATGGCGCGTAGCTGGTGCCTGTACCGGTACATAGCAAATACTCAGCATATGGTGGCCTAGTGACCGAATGCATCAAAAGCTATTGCTTGACAATTTCACAGAATGATTCTTTCACACAAGAAATAATTATGCTAATAAAAATTTGCTTGGATTCAATACATCTTAGTTTCACTTCCGTCTTTGGCTTTAATTATTTGTATCACCTGAGAAAGTATTTACATTTACACCCCAGTGATTTCACCTGTAAAAATACTTATTTTCACTAAAGTAGATTTGGTAATGAAAAACAATGTTAGAAGCATTTTGATAACATTTTGTATTTTTATAAGGCATATGAGCCATTCAAGGTTTATATTAGAAAATCAATCACTAAGATTTGTTCTAACTCTATGAGTTTATTTTAAAAGTAGATAGAAAATCTTGATTATTTATGCTCATAAAGTGTTCTGATGTTATTGAGAAAACAAAAATTTACAGATATAAATATAAAAATCAATACTCCTACAATAGCATGTATACATCTGAGTACTTATATTATTTTAATATTTTTAATTTGTAACTAATATAATTTACTAGGTGAACCCGAAGATGGGCTTGCATTTAATAGCCACATTTCATGGCTGGAGATTCTTAGAATTAAGCAGGGGAGGGAAATCAACCTTACACCTAACACTGAGTGTGGAAAAGAAAAAAATTCTCAGATGGGATTCCAAGTGGCTAAGATAAAGTGCAACTAGTTTCTTAGACACACATTTACAAAAGGAATAATTTACTTTGTGTTGAAACTGAATTATATTCGACTCTCGCGCAGTTCCCATCCATCTATATATATTCTTACGTTACTTGTTTGTGCTTCCTCTCTCTCCTTCAGATCTTAATACATTGGAACACAGAAATGCAGAAGTGGTCCACATTGTGTTCTCTCCTGTGAACAGATCCGGAGCATGATAGTGACATTTATTGAATAGCTAATTTTTCCCCAGCCACTGGGCTAAGCATTTTGTATGCATCATCTTATTTCGTCACACTACCACCTCATGAAGTGGGGATTACTGTCATTTTACAGCTGAGCAAACTGAGGTTTCCGGAGGTTAATAATGTTTTCAGAGTCACAGAGCTGTTAAGGGGCAGAGCCAGGTCTAAAGTGCAGGTAAATCCATTTCACCCTTGAAGCTCTACGTAATACTCCGTGGTTCTCAAAGTGTGGTCCTGAGACCAGCAGCAGCAGCGGCAGCAGCAGCAGCAGCATCCTCTGGAAGCTTGCGGAGACAAATAATTGGGCTCCATGATGGAACTACTAAACCGGAAACTTGGAGAGGAATGGCTAGAACCCAGAATTCTGTGTTTTAGCAAGCATTCCCAGTGATTTGATGCTGAGGTTTGAGAAACACCAAATTACATTTACATTATATATTCTCCTTAATGGCAACATGTTTTATGTTCATAAACAATGCATATTCAAAAGGCTCCATAGATTTAACTGGTGGATCTCTTGGCTAAAAAAGTTCAATCAATACCAGTAGCACACATCCTTTTGAGAAGGAAAGCAAGAAGCTGTTTGGGATCCAACTGACAGTCTTTTGCACATCATTTTATTCATTTATTCCTTGAAACTGAAACTAGTTTTCTAAGGAAAACAGATTTCTTATCCATAACTTATGGGAAACCAAAGTGTACATCATTAGCTGACTGAGACCGCCTGACTCAGTCAGGGTACCAAGAGTGAAAACAGTAAACACCAGTGTGTAGAAGGTAGATTCACAATTAACCTGGTTGCTCAGATACTCATAATTGTGATAATTCCACATGGTAAGGGGTTGGGGGAGGAGCAGAAACAATTTAACTATTAGAGAAGGTGACAAGGTGAGGTGGGAGGTACTTCCTTCCACACAAAATAAAATTCCAGCTTCCTTGTAAGGGACTTGTGCTTCTGTACTTACTGCCCATCACCCAGCACCTGAATACCAGCCTCTAGTCAATACACTGTAAATAACCTATATTAATCTAGGGAATTTCAAGCTATTCAGGTGAGTTTGGAGCAGCTGGTGTAGTGTTTCACATTTCAGAAAATAAGAGTGAGAGAGAGAAAGCTAGAACACAGTTTAGTCAACACATGCTTCTTAATTTATATTAAGTCTCTATTAGGATTGTGCTTACTGATGTGAAAGGTTTGGAAAAACTATGCGAGATATCACATTAAAACAGGAAACAGATGGTGCTTAACTGGGTATGCAGGTGAGGAAAAGGAGCTTCCTCATTTGGCTGTGGGATGGTAGACAAGAGCAGCAGCGACCCGTTTGTTCTTCAGTCCAAGTCTGAGGAAAATATCAGTTATGTTTTTGAATTATTGTTCATCATGTTTAAGATGTACTAATTTACTTACATAGAATCTAACATGATAACAAGAATATAATGTGACCACGAATTCAGTGAATTGTGGTTTATTCTTGCCATGACAATTCTTTCTGAATATCAAAACGGCTCCTTCTGATGTTAACAGAGAGCTTGCTGGGTTTAGAGCATAAAAGACTCAGTGCAAATTTAACCATTTGCAAGTCAGGTTAATGCTGGAATAAACTAAAATAATTTATGGAATGTACTAAAACTGAATTGCAAATAAATTTATGATAGTCACACAATAATAAAAAACTAAAGATTAATTAACATAAAAATTCTAGCTGTCATATTTCTCTAAGTAGAAATAATTATAATGTAATTTTATTTCACTGATTGAACCTTCAGCTAGGTCCTGGGTAAAGTCAATATGAAAATGAAAGACTATGAAAAGCACCTTTCGGCCAGAAGGAAAACAGGACATGATCTCACCAGCTTCAGGATCAAAACTATTGAATTGAGAGAGACAGACAGACACACACACACACACACACACACACACACAGATACCTTTAATGATATGCATTATCAGTTCCAAAGAATGGGAAATTTGAAAGAAAAATGAATGAGACTTTAAGAAAAATCTGTCTAAGCTATTTGGGGAAATTGTGAAATAACTAACATTGAGTTTCATTTTTAAAAACTCAAAATGTTTTGTTCATTTTGGTAACTCTTAAAATATCAAAGCATTAGAAGTAAAAGGAATTCTTTTATAGAAACTGTAACCAAGAAAGTATTGAACCAAAATCCATCATGTGTGACATTTTTCTACTCACAATATAGAGAAATCACACAATAAGCAGAAGTTCGAATAATTAAAAACAACAACAACAACAATAATCTTAGCTTTTCAAGCACAGGACTTTCAGGTACTAAACGAATGTCTAGATTGCTGAGGGGACAGCATTCTCTGGAGCACAATGCCTGCTGCACCATAGTTGCTCAGTTTGCTGGACCGAATGAAATAGTTTTCTAGCAACGCATTGGCTGGCCTGTTACATGTAAGAGTGTCATGTCTCTGAATGAAGAGAGAAGCTCACCCTTTGACTATTACAGGCGTTCATCTGAGGCTCATGAATGCTATCTCAAGGGCCTGGGGTTTTCCCCCCTTTCATCTATAATGACACTGAATCGAACTGCTTGTCTAGATTTTCAGTTAGTGGGGATACAAATGCATCTCTGTGTTCAGGATGATTTGTGATGCGTTTTTGTGGTTCAAGCACATTGTGAACAGTTGGCTGGCATTGTAGAAGGAGCCACCTGGAGTAACCAACAAAACTGATTCAGAATTTTAAAAATGTAAAGATAAGGCAGTTCTGTGATTCTTTGTATTAGACAATAGGGTAGCAATCATAATTTTAGCCACCATGTGTTTTATGATTAACCCTTACATTTATTTTTTTTGTATAAATTCCCTAAGAGTAGGCCTTTATAAAAATTTTAACTTTGACAAAATTTAGTCAAAGATTAGTGCTTGAAGTGACATTTGCCCTTGTACGGTAACTGAAGTAAATATTCTCCTTTCCCACCATCTAAAAGCATCAAAAAGCAAGAGACTGGATTCCAGTCCTGGATCATGAGACCTTGAACAAATTCATTAATATCCCTGGACTTTTGTTATTTTCATCTCTAAAGCAATACTAAAATAAACCCATATCATAGGGTAATTATGAGGTTTAAGCAGAGTGAGATACTATAGGCAAGAATGCTTAGGAGCCTAAAATTTTGCATAAATGTAGCATAGCAGTTTGATGATAAGTTATTAAACCTTGAATATCCAGAACATCAGAGAATAAAAGTTCTGGGTTCTATTAATTTTCTAGTTACTAGAAGATGAAAGTAAACCTCTTTCAATTCTTATTTTTTAAAACATATTTCTGAAATAAATCAGTTTGTTTTCCTGCTGCACTGATAAAAAATAAAATCTTAAGATTAAATGGGATTTAATTTGTTAAGCAGCAATTCTAACTCTAATAATCTTATAGTTATGCTATAAGAGTTGTGTCTAAAACTATCCTGATCTCAGATCCTTAGGAACTTTACATTTATTTTGTATTTAATGCCTGAAATCAGCTGATTTTTAAAGAACTTCTTTCTTTTTTTATCAAAGCAGACTGTAATGAAAAGAATCAATAATTGTTAATGTTACTTTATCTTAGGTTAACACAGGTTTTGTAGTGAAATCTTATTTCATAAATATATCCAATTTATTGTCAAAGTATTATAAAATAGCAGACATTTTAGGTATTTTTAATTTAGTTTAAGTTCAAAAAAATGGGAAGAGTGGATCTCTACATATCACTGCTAATCCAAAGATTTACCAAATTTATGGGATAACTGGATTCAATAGTTTGAATAGCATTTTCTAAAGACAGAGAATGGATTTCATGAAGAAAATTAAAACTAATTGACTTGTGTCTGAACTGGAGGAGACCATAGTCTTTGTAATACCCAGCTTTTACCAAAGGCAGTTTGTCCATGTGGGGTGACATCATTTAATTATGGAATATATGTTAACTTAATGTAAGCAGGTATGTTAAAAGTATGTCCTACTGTATTTTTAATTTTTTTCAATTTTTATTTTTAAAACACCATAGTGTTGACAATAGTAATTTTATCTATTTACAGAGATAGATTTGTACAAATACAAATATTTAAAGCATATTGTTTAGTAATTGTATATCCATTTTCTAATAGTTTTTGTGTCCAGAGAGGTATTCAGAATAGTTAATCAACAGTACGGCATGGGCACTCATCCATCAGAACTGAGGGTACATAACAGAACTCCAGCTCCTGCTCCAGCACCTAGCATGGACATAGCCCCCACTAGCTGAAAATCAGCTTTATGTCTCTCTTTAGTGCTTAGCATAGTATGCGGCATATAGTAATACTCAACTTTGTGTCAAATAAAAACTAATAAATGTATTACACTCTCACCAATTAATGCTGAGAAAAGCCAGTCTGATTGTATTCTGGGTGAGAACAGGAATAGAGTCAGGTTTGAAAATATTGCTATAGATAATCCACAAGGAAATAGCACACAGTGCAGTACATATATACACACAAACATGCTATTGAAAATGGGTCATACATAAAGAGAAAAAGAATGATTATGCACCAATGATACTAATCCTTTATTTTTATAGTTTAGGGTCCGGCTAAAAGCATTCAGCCAGAAAATCATCTATAAAGCTGAGTGAGTTGCAGCCAGGATGGCTGAAATTTGTCTAGTTTCAATTGCCTGACTTCAAAATTGGTATCCTGTACCCAAATTTACTTGTTTGCTAAGATCAGGAGGAAGAAGCAAAAAATCCTGGTTAACAACCAGCGGAAATGAATTTCCAAAAGGTTAAAGTTCCTAATACCTTATAGGAGGCAGAGGGAGAACAATTGACAAATGATAGAAATAATAGAGAACTACCAGAGGCAAATAAGCAACAATAAGAAGAGTAATGCTTTTAAATAAGACTGAGGGGAGGGGTGCAACTGGTGCTATATCCTGTTTTGGCTTAAAAGGACTCAAACCTCATTAAGGAAGAAAGGAGCCAACTACTATTTCTGTATAAAGTTACTTGTGCAACACTTAAGAAACAAAAATACCTTATAAAGGAATCTCCATGTCAATAACGATTATTCTGCATTCATGAACATCAACTCTCCGTTTTTCAAGGCAGACTCAATGCTTTTTAAATTTTGTAGGTGTCTTCTAAGGAGACAGCTTCACAGACGACAGCCCATTCACACTAAGCCTGAGAGCCAGGCAGTTTGACAAATGGCACTTGCATGGCGGAGCCTTGGCAGGAAGTCGGAGACGCATACGTCTCGCCCAGTATGTTTGCCTTCCACACTTTGTGCTTTCAGCTCAACCAACTCCCTACTCTTCCTGAGCAAGCTCTACACTCTGCTACTGAGAAACGTCTTTCTGTCTAGAGCCTCCTTCCCCATCATTCATCTCTAGCCTTTGATCCTCAGCTCACTCACACTTGCGAGGGAAGCTTTCTTGATCTCCCTAGGTGAAATGTGCCCCTACAGCCCTCGTTATGGCACACACTGCGTTCTGCTTCATGCTGTTCCTATCATATCCCTTAAGTGGCAAAGGCCATGGGGTCAGAGCCTCCTTCTTCATCTTTGGATCCTTCATTCCTTCTAGTAGAGTGTTTACATATGGAAAATACTTGACCAATTTGACCATTTTTACTATTCAGAGTGAAAAAAAAACAGCATGAAACTCAGGGTTTCTAAGGTTTCTATGACATGTGCGAAAGAAGGATAATCTGGTGACAGTCACAAGGGAAGGTGATTGGGGGATTGGGAGAGAGGGGTGAAGGTTTGGAGAAGTACAGATTAGTAGTTGATAGATGGTCATGGGGATGGGGGAGCACGGCACAGGGAATGCAGTCGGCATTAATGTAATGGCTAAGTGGAGAGCCAGAGGAGAGAGCAATTAGGGGGATCATTTTATAAGCTATATAAATGTCTAACCAATGTACTGTGTACTTGAAACTAATAATAAAATAAAATTTGAAAAAGAGTCCACAAAATTGCATGTATTTCTGTTCCAGGGGGGGTAATGCTAATATTTTTAAAGAATCTCATGGTAATAAATAGTGCCCAGGAAGTTGGGTGACTCCATGACTCACAGCCATACAGTGGACTCTTTCTGCAGCCCCGTTGCCAACCTCAGACTATGACATGCAATGAATTACCTGCTGTCTATATAATTGTGTATTTTTAAGACTAATATCTCAGCTCCCTCTCTTGAATGATTTATAAGTTATCATTAATAATACTGTCCATGTTTTTAAAAAGCTCTTCTGTCAGAGGCTTTGATCCAGAAGTGAATGAATTCAAGGCCGCTTTCCACAGCTGACCCACTTTTCGGTGACACGTCCCGCTCTTTCACAGACCATACAAAGGACAGTTTCATATATTAGATAATAATACAAAAAAACTGATAGTAAAGAAGATATTACTGTTATATGCACATGATAATTATGCTTCTCAAAGTAGTAATTCTTAATATTTGTTATCCTGTTTGTCTCCTTTAGAATCTCATTTATGCTTTTTTCACAAAATTAAATTACAACAAAAACTTAGTGAGGGACTTAAAATATTCAAATAGACAAAATCTCAAATATGTAATTTTTTTATACTTGTGTGTGATTTAATTTGACTAATTAATAGCAGTTTTGATGTTTGAAAAGCGCTAGTCAATGAATACTAATTTTTAAAATCATAGATATATAAAAATAGAGTTGAGATATCCAAATAATTCTATCTACTTGTGGCATTTTAAAAATCCTTTAAACAAACAAACAAACAATCATAAATAAATAAATAAATAAAGTATAAGCAAGTGTAAATTGTAAGAAAATGACATGTATTAAAATAGTAATAGATTTTACATTTGTGCCTGAATGTGCCATCAAGGTTAATATAAACACAATACACTCTACGTAGCAATTCTCTCCACACAAAAACACACTGTATTTTAAAAATCTAGGTATTCAGCAATGACTATCATTACAAGCAGGCATGACAATAACAGTCCTGTCTATACTTCAAAACTCTGCCAAGAAACGTATTCCCCATATTGCCATAAACAATATATTTGGCTTCATTATGTGTTGATAAACACTTTCCATCAATTATTTTGAAGTGCATACTATTGACATTCTTCCAGATAATAACAGATAGCCTAAAATAACATTTCCTTAACCCTCTTCTTCAAGGTCTTCCTTCATAATAAAATATACTTTTAAAATTCATATAGAATAACATCATTGGAAATTTTAGTTTAGCCATAAATTTCTAATAAATAAAGCCGTGTGTTAAGTAAATTGAGTCTTCAAATGCTCTCAGACTAACCATCGCATTTTTTCTTCTGTAACAAAAAGCCACTGAACAAATTAGCAAGTCTATCTGAAAGCCTGTTCAGAAGCAGTATTTTATCAAACAAGATTTTTAAAAATTGGCTTAACTGTTAAAGATCATATCAATGTTCCCACTTCCACCTCGCCACTAGTTATCAGTAAACTACTGATCTATAAACTCATAGAGCCCTGGATCTTCAGACTCCATCTGTCAATCAATTTACCTACTTTGTATTAACAACAGGCATTGTAGCCGATGTTTACTATGCTAAGGAATATTTACTGAATTAAGCGAAGTTGTCAAAGTGATAATAACCTTGTGTCATCAGTATTAATATTTACTCATAATACCTCCAAAAACATATTTTAGTGAATTACCTTTTCCTTGAGGAAAATAGAACATGACTACAAATTTAACATAAAATCAAGAAAATACTGGTCTGTTTATTATAGGAAAGTAGCTGTGGAGCTATTCTCTAAACAAAAGAGAAGAAGGCATGGACACTTTATCCTCTTCTACAGAGGGCTACTGCAGACCGGACTGGAAGTTTGCTGCCCATCACTGAAAAGCCAGTTAAAAAGGACACCAAACACCTAGGCAAGCTACCAACCTGCGTTGGGTACCTGGACAGTATTTACACGTATACAGGTGACCACAAACAAAAACTCCTTAGTGAGAAATTCCACGATGTGGCTTACATAGGACTATAAAAAACTAGCCCAAAGGAAATGAAAACTCAAGGAAACAGCCACGACAGGGTGACCAAGTTCCATCTACACTAGATCTACATTAAATTCACCTCTTTGTGGAATTAACTGCAGGGACCGTTTGCCTTGTTGGTCAGGCATGGTGCTACTAAAACCCAGGGTCCTCGTTCTGCACACCTTCTTGCTCGTCAAAGCAAAGATGGTCATTTTACCTGTTCCTCAAGGTACTGACAGCCTGGTGGTGGTGAAGAATATGCATTTGAGTATCTGACAGATCTGGGTGTAAGTACGAATTCTATCACCTACTAGTTGAGTAACCTTGAATAATTTACCTAATCTTTGAGATTCAGTTTCCCCATTTGTAAAATGGGGATAAAAATAGCACCCGCTTCACAGGACCACAGGATTAAATGAGATACCTCATGAAAATTACTGTTGTTTAAATCTATAAAATACTGAACTATTATTACTGATGATAATAATGATGAAGATGATGCTGCCCCCCACTTTAAACTGCCGTCTTACTCCCAAAAGCATTTGTGGTGAATATTTATAATATGTTTACTTTGATCTCATTATGTCACAAGACTCAGAACAGGACACTGAAATTCACAAATAAGGGTATATCAAGAAAATGGGGGTGGGCGTGAGGAGGGTTGGGTCGATGCTTGCGTTCCACTTTCAAGGATTTTCAGCCAATTGGTTTTGGATAGGGTCTGAGTGCTGATATTTTTAAAGGCTATCTAGACAATCAGTATGTAGATTTAGATTAAATCGTATTGATTCATGAAGCGGGAGCAGTTGAACCTGGTAAAGGACTTTCATTCTGAATCAAGGAAAATGGGCTGTGGTGTCAGGTAGCTCTTTCATGACACCAGCAACTGCCCACAGGCCCCTCTGACCCCCCTAGGGAATGATGTCAATGATGAATCCACAGGGTCACAGACAGACAGACACTCACAAGCTTCATCTAGGGTCATGTCAGTGCTTTCAAAACCAGCCAAGGTTGTGTCCCAGACTATGGTACAAGGTTGTTCAGTACACCAATACACTTAAAAAAAAAAAAAAAAAAAAAAAAACAGAAAAGAGATTCAGAGCTTAAAATCTCTATTATTTTCTTACGTGGCCTGTTTACTCTTTCTTTGTTTTTCCATGCCCTAGGATACATGGACATAGGCTAAATGATAGGCATAATTTATTCTGAGTCAGCACTCATGAACTGGCCACAGCTTGCAGCCTGGTGCACTTATAGGAGAGGAGCCCTGCTTTTGTTCGGTGGGAAAAGTACGATTCTTTCCTCCAGGGCTCTGACTACACTGGTGCTCTCTGTAATGAATAACTGCTAATGTGAACAGTAACGTTCATTTCTTACACAAGTTATCAATTTACTCCCACCTCTGCGCCTTATTTGAGCTAGAAGAGTTTGGTGTGAGATTCAGCTTCCATCCAACAAAATTATCACAGCTATATTTTAAATTCACCTTTCTCTTTCCTGGAAGTGAGAAAGGGGCCCTTGAGTTGCCTTCCACGATGCTCCCGCCATTCATTTTCCACCTTCAATCCCCCACGCACCTCAGTACTCTAAACCTATTATCCAGATGCTGCCAGCTCATGACTGCCCTTCAGAGAGTTGAAAATAGAGACCCTGTCATTCTGCGTACAGTCATATTTGTTCACGGTGGGGACCTGGAGCTTCGTGTGAGTGAGGACAAATTCAAAAGCAGTATGCAATCAAATCGTTAGTGAAGTTAAATCACATTTTTATGGAATTTTTATAAAGTGTAACTAAATATTTCAGCTGATATGCTTAGATAATTATTCAAGCAAGAGAAAACAAGCATATTTTTGTAGGATTTCTGCAAACGAAGGAAGAAAAGCTGTGTAAGACACTGATTTCTGATATTTAAATAAGATTCACTCAAAAGGGGTTATTTCCCTATGATCATAGCTTTAGTAATCAATCAATCAATAATAACACAAGTCCTCAGAACAGAATAAAAGCTCCAGCACCCACTGCTCAAAACCTGCCAGGAAACATATCCCCCAAGGAAGAAAGGTAAAAATATCAGAGGGAAACTGGCAATATCTCCCTGGGATCTACAAGACGCCTCGAAGTGAATGTCATTTTCTCACCAATAATCTGCACTTTAATCTTACATGAAACAATTTTTCACACACAAAAAAGTCTCTGTTCCCTTGTATTTGAAAAAGAAAAAGAATTAGAAATAGGCCCAATTTCTTTCAGAAAAGTAGGGTTCTTCAGCTTTTGATTGGCCTTTTTCATGACCCTCTATACAAGAAGACAGATAATAAATATAATGATTTATACTGAAAAGAGAGCAGTGAGGATAATGGCCCAAACAGTGCTGTCCTTTATTATGTTACCATAGTAAATAATAGCAGCACCGCTCACACCGTTATCCTTAAGGTTGTAGCGGCGATTCCATTATAATTCCTGTTTTTCAGAAGTTTATAACTTGGTCTTGACAATATACTTCAGCCTGAAAGTAGCCATTTTTTTTTAAGTCAAAGGATGGTTTTCCTTGATTGTCATGCTTTTATTGAATTATCAAATTGAAAAATTAAATAGTACTTTCACTATTTTTTCTGGCTATACTTTGCATATACATGTTGAAAACCTATTCTGTAACACACACACACACACACCAGCAGTTTGCTTACACATTCAACATTCATATTTAGAAAAATAGAGAGCATTCAATGCATTCAATGTTTATTCATTGGGATGACCACTGCCATAACCTACTACAAATTGCCTAAAAGGGCATATGTTAACAAGTTTTTGTATATGTTGGTTAATTATGTAAATAATAGGATATTTGTTTGATTAAGGTACACTTAATCTTCTCACTTGAAGATAGTAACACAATTCTATTAAAGGCTGGGCAATCCAATTCATGAAAAGACATTAATAAAGAGGAAAGCTAATATATTGGTAAGCTAGAATCAAACTGGGCAATTTTTTCATTATATCAGTTTTGTACCACTAATATGAGGAAAGATGATATTTAGACTCTAAGTTCAGCTGCCTTATTTTTTAATGTCTGAATAATTCCTCAATGGGAAATATTTTTTTAGTAAAACAAATGTTACCTGTTTAGTAGCAGAAGGAGAATAATTAGGGACTATATAAAATTATAAACAGTGCATAATCATAAAAAATGTTAAGCAATGCCTGAAAATTATAATAATTTGGCACTGATGTTCACTCTGCTAACCTAGACAGACAAAAAGTCTTTTGATCAAAGAAAAATGTTTCATGAAATAATTATCAGGAGAAAAATTTCTGACTCCATAGCTCTTATTTGGACCTAAAAAAGCAATGGCCTGAATCCACATAGTTCCCTATTGAAAAAAAAGGTTCTCTTTAACTTAAATTAGGAGCTACTTCAAGGATTCTGTCTTATTCACTCTTTCTCCCCAGTGCCTAGAAAATATAATTTTGCCTTACGAATGAATGGCAAATGGAACTTTGAATTTTATAGCAGATTGTCCAAGATTTAATTGCAAATATTAACGACTTTACCTTAGTTTTCTGCATCAAACGGGGGGAAAAAAAGGGAAACTTTCTCAATTTTGACTAATTCTTCAAAATATTTTAAGTTGAAAGAGATTGGGTAATTTTTAAATTTTTAATTCCAAACTGAATAGTTCCCTAAAAATTGAGGCAAAATAATTAGCTTGACGTGAAAAAAGTCTTTTACAATGGCAACATTCTTTTAGCTATTTTTAGAGTATAAACTCGTCACATCAGATCCTGGGTTTATTTTATAATACAGATAATACTTATAGTGTGTATTGAACCTTACCAGAGGATGCAAATGAAGGAAATCAACACTTACTAGAGATTCTATTTAGAGAGTAATCCAGAGAAATGGAAAAGACAATGGAGAGAAAATGAGCAGTGTCTGCAATGTCTGGATTGGCCATGCAATGAAATATTTGAAAACATAAATTTAACAACTCACATATTGTGAGTCTTTTATCTAAAACTCTAGGATACTAAAATACGAGGATACACTAGTATTCAGTACTAAGCAGATGTATAACAGAACCATTTTTTTATATCACGAAGTCTTATTCACTTAACCTTTTCCTTAGCAAATACCCAAGTCTGTTGTGATCACCAAGAGTGGAAAAACACCGGAGTGTTTTGCCTGCCTTCATGATACTAACACCAAGGCAACGCAAAAGCACATCTGAAGCCTCATGAATAACTTCATGTACATGAGGAGAGGACTCAGATGTGTCCCCAAATGTGGTTCTAAGTTTGAGATATTAAAAACAAAACAAAACAAACAAAACAATCAAATTGCTAAAAAGCCCAAAGCAGAGAATGGCTAGATAGATGTGATTAACCTTTACAACAGTCATCGCAGAGCACTGTCACCTGTGAGAGGCACGCTGGTGTAGGGATGGTCAGTGCAACTCTGCTGCCAGGCTGCCTCTGAGCTTGCTACCACTCATCTTTCAATTTTTTTCCACTGAATGCTGATGAGTTAACAAAAATGACCCTTGAAATTTTGTCATCTTTGGAAGTTTGAGGAAAAAATGAGAAAAAGACATAAAGTGAAGCTTTCCGAGACCTGAGGCTCTTGCAGGACCAGACAGCATTTCTCTCTCACTGCCCATTCTAAAAGACTAGCTCAGAATGGCCTCTGGACACTGGTCTCAGGGCTCAGAGGGACGCAACCTCCAACAATAAGAAGACAAAAATTGCCTTTTGAAGGGAAACTGTTAAAATCACCAATCCATCTTCCCAAATGAGAAACTATTAGTCTCAACTACAGGCTGCAAATTTTTCACCATTAGCAGTCACGTGATACTAGTATTACTTTTCACCAAAAGTTATTATTTACTTTAGAAATATATTTCTACAGGATATCCAATATCGGTTATGAATGTGTTTGTTATCGCTTTGATTCCATCATACAATATTTTAATTCTTTAGACAACACTGAAAAGATGCACTGCATTTAAAAAATGATCATTAAGACAGCATAATTACCATCACTTGTTTAAAGAAATTAATGACTATTTAGTATACAACACCCAGGTACGTGAATGTGTTTTCTTGCTTAATTCGTGTTGATTTAAGTGCTTATTATAGGTGAAGGATATTGATCAAGTACTTTTGCAAATGGCCTCAAAACATAGAGAGAACGTCCTTTTTTTTTTTACTTCTACAAATTTCAACATGAACTATTTTGCCAGAATGCCATGAACACCAATAGTATAACATAAACCATGGAAAAATTCCAGGCTGTGTTGACATATTTTATGAATGTTATGGGATGGCAGATTGGAGGTGTACATCTGTGGGGTTGGCCAGTCATCCCACTGCCGTCTGTGTATCTGTATGCTTAAATGAATTAGCTAATATAAAAACAGTACATAAACCAGTTTAATGTCATAGAATTTCCTTATAGGATAGAGAATATTTAAATCTGAGTAAAGGAATCGAGAATTATGCCTGATTGCTATTACTTGGGAATAAAGAAAATATAAAATCGGAAAGCTGCAGCACCCAAACAGAAATGTCTTTTGTGTAGTGTTTGGCTAGTCTCCTTTTTCTCCCTTTTATTATATCATCCTGTTTTACTGGCAGCAGTGTTTTTGCCACCTAGGGTAGGAAGCAATGACCTTTTATCAGAAAACTGGAGAAACCAGACCACACCTCAAGGTCATTCAATGACTACCAAATCCCTTTCTTTCTGAGGAAAAAACAAACCATAATATGGAACCCCCAAACCTTGATTCCCCTTTCTGAATTACTCTTCATACAACACTGTAGTCACTTATCGAAAGAAGCCCCCCTGGTAACAGATCTAAGAATTACTTAGCAATGTGACATTCTTGTCTTATCCTTTACGTACATATAAAAATCCTTCAGTGATAAACTCCAGCTACAAGCCTTGATGTCAATAGCTTTGCACTGAATCCTCTTCTTTCTCCTTGCGTTTAATTCCTTCATAAAGCCTTTTACTGTTTAATGTTTTGATTGGGATATGTGAATTCTAGATAAGGTAAATGATTTTGGCTGGTATATTGGCTGCCTTTAACTTTCATTATGTTTTCTCCTAATTCTTAAGTATTATTTTGCTTGAGTCATTATTTCTTCATGGGTTCATTATCTGCTAAACAATTCTGTGTGTGTGTGTGTGTGTGTGTGTGTGTGTGTGTGAACTACAAATGAATAAAAAGATGCAACAAATGATCCCTTAGGGGAATCTATACATATGCATATACAGTAGGTATAATTGGTGTTAATTTCGATGGTGGGATTTTTAAGTTAGACGAGAAACAATAAAACTTTTTTTATTTTTAGCTAACAGTTTGTGGGCTAATTTAGTCCTTGAAATCTCTCCAAGCAGGATAGCTTAAATTTGCCCCAGATGGACTTTCTCTTCTGTTCAAATTGCTCGACAGCAACATAACAGCCATTTATAACAAAGTCTGCAGAAATGGGCTGGCGCGTCTAGTCTTTCAAATACATCGGCCTGTTTGTAAAGAGAGTGCCCCCATAAATCACCATGAATTAAAAAAGAATTCACATATCCCAATCAAAACATCAGGAAGAACCATTGCCCAATAGATAAGGACACAAACAAGTGCAAAGCATCACTTGAGTTTTTATAGAAGGCCCACATTTTTGGAAGGCAACCAGTGCTGTTTCACATGCTGTACTTTTTCTAATCTGACTGACTCACAGTCTTGTGATAGTGAGATAAGCTAGGTAGGCAAATTTTTATAGAGTTGCAATTACTGAAATTGTCATTACGCTGCTCACTGTAAAATAAATATAGATAGAAGTGAAATTATGCACAGGCTAGAAGTAGAAAGTGTTTTGCTTCTGTTTGCTAAATTAATCTCTTCCTAAATGGCTGCAGGCCAGGTAGGTTAGCATTTGTGGTTTCAAAGGTTTTCAGCGCTTGCAATGAGCCATGAAATTACTGCATGCTGCTGAAAATGGCAGCTGATGAAAGGAAAAGAGTGAATCCCAAAGGCAGAAAGACAGGAGGAAGCAAAATTACAGGCAGAAAGTCTGATTTTTGATGTTGCTCATTGTGAAATGTACACCCAAACTTTTAATAAAACATAAAACATTAATAAACCTGCTAACAATTCCTTACAATTTCTTTTGAAGTCTGAGTATAATTTCTGAATACTTATTAAAACAGGCAATGATTCAGAGGGGGCCAAGCCATTTCCTATCTATGGCATGTGCTGTATTGGTAGATATTCTACTTGTGACTTTTGAAATAAGATTTTTATTGATGTTTTTAATTGAATCACACAAAAGGATTGATTTTCAGTTAATAAAAGTACCCAGATCCTTTTAGTTTCTGTTAGGATTAGCTAGTCTTCGTTTTGATACTGTCACCAGCATATAGTATAATCAGGGCTGCTATCCTGTTTTAAAACATCTGAACTTCCTTAGAATAAAGTGATCCCTGAGTCTTCATGCACAGGTCTGAAAACTCTCCAGGCCAGAGGGCTGTATCTCAACAGTCTTAACCCCGTTCTCAGGAAGGATGTGAATCAACACAAATGTTACACCTTGCCATAGACAGGCAGGTTATCATGCCAAAAGTAAATATTCTCCCAGTCCCCAGGCTTTGCCTCTTGAGGACCAATTTCAAATAGAAGATTGTAACAGTCCTTAAATATATTTATAAAGGTGTTTCCCATTTTGTAATGAAAACCAGCCTCTAAGACCTCCAGGCATTTCAGAGTTAGGAGAGGTTTCTGAAAAATGACATGATCATTATTTAGAAATCCAAATTTCTGGATATTCGACAGACTTAGTCTCTGTGCAACTGGAGTTCATCCATGCTAAAATAATCATGCCGCTGCTAAGGAATGCAAAATAATTACACGTTCTTAGAGATTCCAAGCACTTACACTTGCATGATTTTATAGATTAATTACTGGGAAGACAAGGGATTGTAAAACTCTTTGGATTAAATTTCGTTAGAGAAGGCATAAATAATCTAATGATTATTATGCATGCCTGGTCAAATAGTTACTGTCACCAAGTTATTGAAGTGGTTTTTTGTTTGTTTGTTTTTTACTTTTAGCAAGGAAATGATCTGAACTGAAAATAGAGTTCAGCTGTAAGAAAGAGGCTTCAATCTTAGCCCCCAAACCTTCAACAAAGAGGGGAGTAGCCAAGTTAGTAACAAAAAAAAAACATATGAAGCATTCACTTGTTCATGAGATATTTATAAATAAAATCTTCACAAGGGAAATAACTAACTGTAATCTATAGTTGTTTTTGCATTCATTTTAAGTGGTCATAAAAATCTCTCCCTCCTGTATTCACGGTGTACTCCTCATTTTTTTTTCTTTTTAAAAAGTCACAGTTATATGATTTCAAGCAGAAGTGGTTTATTGGAAAGTGCATTCAATTTGGAGTGGGAAGAACAGAGCTTTGTCACAAAATAGCCACATGACCATGTGGCAAAGGTACTACTTTCTTAGGGCTGATTGTATTTGGCGGGGGTGAGGGGGGATCTAAATTATGATAGAAACATTTACCTAATGGAATTAAATTAGTACACTTTCCACTTTGTAAACTAGAAACTTTTATATAACAGTGAGAGATTGTTTGAAAATGGATGTTTGAGATTGTTAGTTTTCAAATAAGATTGATGATGGTAACCAAGAAGTCTGGAAAACTAATCAAGCTGAGAATATAGACTAAGTGGCCATGTGTAACGGGACTTCTAGTGAGGAAAATCTGACACTGTCACATACTTGAACTGTTTCCTGATATTTAGAAGAAATAATTTTCTTTTCTTCCATATTCTGATTTCCAACTTACTAAATTTTGTATTGAGCTATAATTTCCAAGCAATTAAAATCAAATTGTAATTTCTGATTTTCCCCAAACTGTGTCAGTATCAAAGCTTCAATGACAGAAAAAAAATGAAAGAAGAAAGAAGAAAGAAAGAAAGAAAGAAAGAAAGAAAGAAAGAAAGAAAGAAAGAAAGAAAGAAAGAAAAGGAAACCATGCTTGCCCTTTGCTCAAGTCAGCTTGAAAGCACATTTCCTAGCATCACATTCACATACGAATCAGAAAAGATGTTGACCTTAGAAAAATAGGGTATAAGTTTTACCATCCAGTTCAATTTAGTCACAGTCATACCTGCTGTCAAGTCTGATCTAAAGTCAAAAATTGTAAATTCAGAAGGAATGAAACTAGAGAATGCTAATCATACTGATGATGCCAAAAGTATTTGAAAATACAGCCATTTTTCATTAATGCTTCTGTTGTAATTGCCATTGTTTACAGTGATTTAACAGAATTCTATTTTAAAGTGAAAGAAAAAAATCTGTTACAACAAACATTTAACATCCAAATAACATCGAAAGCAAAGATTTCTTTTAATAACATTAGACTAGTGACTAGGAATTTAGAATATTCAGAAATAGGTCATCTATGAAAGTTCTATTAAAAAGCTGTTGTGAATCTGTTTTGAAATAAATTTATCTGAATTTATTTTTGTCCATTTATTCAACAAATGCTATTGACTGTCTAGTAAGTTCCACGTATTTTTGTAAACACCAGGAAGCGAAACAGACAAATCCATGCTCTACTTAAATTCCAATGATCCTGGGTACACAATAGGGACTCTAAGTCAAATTCATTTTGATTGTCTATGCACATTAATTAGAGATGAGCCTAGAGAACTATGTTAAAAAGAGCCATAATAATTGTATGTAAGTTCAAGAGGAAAGACTGCCAGGATTGACCAGTGATGTCCATTGACCAGTGATGTGATTAGAGAAGTATCTCAATGCATGCCAAGCAAATGACCACGGGGCTACAAACAGCAGATTCAGAAATTTCCTATGGAAAATATTAGTGCTAACCAATATCACCTTGACCTTTTATGCCATCCGTTGTGAGGTGAAATAAGAGGAAAAATCTTGTACTCAAATATTTCTATGTGCTCAGAGTAGGCTCTTGAGTTTTCACAAAAGATTCATCTTTAATTTTTCCTTTGGCTGATTATAAAATCATAGGGCTAAGTCCTTACTCATCAACAGGAAATATTTACCTTCACTGTCTCACTAGATGATGCCAGATTCAAACTTTCTGCTATCTTATAATAACCAAATCCTTGATCACACTTTCAGGTTAACCTTGGTTAACAAAAGAATTTTGGTCAAATTGACCATAAAATACCTTTGAAAACATACAGGTAATGGCTGTGAACTGACAATTCAAGGAAGACATATAAATACCATAGGGCAAATAAAAACTTCAACCATAATAATAATTAGGAAAATGCAAATTAAGCAACAAGTTACCATTTTTCCCTATCAATCAGCAAACATTTTAAAGGAATGGATATATATTGTTGGTAAGGGTTTGAGGCAAAGCACACTCATACTTGTAGTGAAGTAATAACCATCTCTTTGAAAAGCTATTTCTAAGTGCTTAAAAACATTTAAAGTATGTACACTCTTAGAAAACATTTCTATTTTTACTAAGTACTCACACAGGCACATTTACATGAATGTATTTATTGTTACATAATATATAAGAAAAACAACTTGTTCATCATTAGCAGATTGGTAAAACACATAATAGATCCAACTATGAAATACAATGCACCCACTGAAAAACTGAGTTCAATAGCCATGAACTGCGATAAGACCCATGATATATTGCCAAGGTAAAATGTAAATTGTAGAATATTATATATGATATTATTTTGTAGAAAAATATGTGTACTTATATGCATTGTATTCTGTACATCTATGTGTATATAGAAAAATATCCAAAGCATATATACCAAACTGTTAGATAATATTTATTTTCAGGACTAAGCAAAGGAAGATAATCTTTTACCTTTCGCTGCATAAATTTCTGTATTATTTGAATTTTTCCAGTGAGAATTTATTATTTTGTAATAAAAAAGAAAGAGATAAGCAAAATTTTGTCAGAAATATTTAAATCAAATAAAAGACAGCATTGTTAACTTCAGACAAAATAAAATTTGAACTCTTTCCCCTCAATGAGCCCTGATAAAGAATATAAATTCAGATTAATAAAAAGCACATCAAGGTATAGCAAATGCTTATGTACCAAATAGTACTATACTAATACTATTCAAGGTATTTGGATAGTTTGAATAGTATTGTACTAATATTATTACTAATTTAGGTCTAATTACCAAATTATAAGAAATAGAGGAGAGGGAAACGTTTTTAAAGACAACCACAGGGATGCAATTGTCAAAACTGGGAAACTATAAAACAACCTGGTTTCTTCTACAAACAATTGAAAGAAAAAAAGTACAGTCAAGAGATGAAAGAGGGTCTGTAGTATAAAAGAAATGTGGGAGGCACAAAATCCAGTTACAGTGTTTAGATCCAACAAACTACTCAAAAAAAAAAAAGAAAGAAAGAAAAGAAAAGAAAAAATGATGAGACAATTGGAGTTTGGACACTGATGGGGATATTTGATATTGAGTAGTTGTTAGTTTTATTTAGATGCAATACTAATATTATGGTTATATTTTCAAAGAGTCTTTATGTTTTGAGATATATATTGAAATTGTCATTATAAATAACATTATGTAATGTTGCAGATTTACTTAAAAATAATTCAGGAATAGGGGCTAAGGAGGAAACAAAGTCAGCTGTGAGCTTCTAATTGTTGAAGCTGGATCTGAGGGGGAAAAAGGTTTATGGTACTGTTCTATATGCTTCTGAAATTTTTTTTTTTAATAATACAAAGTTTAAAGATAGGGATATAGAAAATTTAAATAGTGGTTTACCAATGCCAATATTTCCCTTTCAAATATCTTTGGAACATTTACAAAAATTAATAATTTGCAAAGTACAAAGAGGATCTTAACAAATTCAAAATAGAAGCTACTTCCCCAGTAATATTCACTGACAATAATACAATATTACAAGAAATTAATAGCATTAATGTCAATTTTCCCAAATTGACAATTTCAATGAGATTTTTATTGAAAAAAAGCCTTTAGAAAATTCTCCTGTATTTCATCTTGAATTAAAATCCAAAGCAGTAACAAACATAAATATGAAAAATAATAGAAAAAGAGGGTTACTTCTAATAATTTTAATAGAAATAAGATTAATTAAAACATTATTTAACTGGCATAAGACTTAACAGATTAATCAATGAAATAGAATAGATAACCTCAAAACAGACCTTAATGTATAGAATAACTTAGTACTTGAGAAAGATGTATAAACACTGGGAGAAAGAAAGAAATTATTCAATAAAGATGTTGAAAAAACTGAATATTTAGAAAAATAAAATCTGTTTGATATAAAACTAGATGCATTTATGGCATCTACACATTCTTCAATTTGGGGAAGCTATCTTTTGTACATACAACTGAATCACTACAGTTATGCTCTGTACCATGTGACCACTTTCCCTCAGGCCATAGTTTTAAATCAGGATACATGATTTATAAGATAGACATTCTTCTATAGTCTGGACTGCATCATTAGGTTCAAAAATATGAGTATGACTATCAGACCACCCTCTCAGGAATAAAAACTGAAGAATTTTAGCAGTTAGCAGAGGGTCGTAAAGATTTCTAGAAAGGTATTATTGAATATTTATGTCATGCAATATTGTTAGGGCTAGGGATTAACAAATAAAAACTAAAACTCTATTAAATACTAGAAAAATACTATAAATATTTCACAGAAGAAATACAAATGACAATCATCTAGAAGAAAAATGATTAAATTTCTCTAATACTTAGAGAAATGCAGAAAAATACAATAATGAGTTACTAAGTCTACTATTAGGAAAAGATAAAAATCAATATTGCACCTTTGAACCATGAGTGTTATGTCAAGCTAGATCTTGGCTTATCTATCCCTAGTGGGAGTATAAATTGATAAAGATGAACCAGTAAATAAATTTCAATACAATGTATCAAGAACCTTAAAACAGTAAATATTCTTGTATAAGTTTCAATCCAGAAATGTCACTTATAGGATTCTATTGAAATAATTAGACATATCTGCTTCACTTTTTCTAGCAATGAAAAATTGAGAAACGAATGTTTAATAACTATACTTCATAGGAATAATACAATCGATCACTAACATTTAAGAGTGTAGCAAGTACTAGAAATTCTTATGATGTTTTCAGACTTATAACAACCACTGAAGATGGTTACAACCATTACCTCTTTTTCTCAAGTGAGTAAACTGAGACACAGAGAGGTCAAGACAGCTGGTAAATTACTGAGTGGGAATAAGCAGTCTGACTTCACAACTGGCACTTTTCACTGCTGAACTATAACAGCAGTTGCTGAGTCTTTTAGTATACCAGATGCAATGCTAAAATTTTACACTGCATTATTTAATACAAAGCAACAACAAAAAAAAAATTCTGTTGATATTGCCATCATGAGCATCAGAAAGCTAAAGCAACAAATTCAGCAAGACTTATAAAGCTAAAAGTGACAGAGAGTTTTGAAGGAGATTTAATGCATGTGCAAATGGCCATTTTATAACCTGGGCATTTGTTAAACACTATACTAAATTGTAAGTTTTGAGAAAATTAACTTTGTCAACTGTTAGAGATAAAATGGTTCAAACTCTTTGGAGTTTGACAACAGAATTACAAGTGCACAAAACCATTAATCAACAATCTCGTTTTTTGCGTTTAACTCTATTAAAATGTCAGCCCATGTACACCAAAACTATATGCGCCATGATGTCTACTTTAGTACTTTTGGTAGTAAAATTATGGGAAACATCTCATCTCAAAAATCCATGCATATGTGTATGGTTCAATGAATTATAGAATAGTAATACAATTCATGCCATGCATTTGTGAAAATGGATGAGGTTAATTAACATACATAGGCCTGAAGAGAAAGTCATAACTCTGTTACGTAAAAAGATATGTTGTGACTTCCTCAAGATCACAAAATGTCTGCCTTCAGAGTCCATAGTCTTAATCATGACATAATACAGTTTCTTTAAAAACATCCATTTTAATAGATACATAAGATTGCATCATATTACTATGTTACTACTTATTTAAATTTTATCATATGTTTTGCACATTCGGTTATTCTAAAATTTTAAGATAAATATCCTCATACATGAATCATCAAATCTCTGATTTAGGAATAATTTTTACCTTTGCTTAATCACAAAATAATTAATTATGTGATTGATTAGCTCCTCCTAATATCTAGTTACAGCAATAGAAATTTTGCTAAGCAGGAATCATTTGTTGATTTACAATAAAACTTTGGTTCTACTACAGATTTCGAATATTACAAACCTCTGATAATCCTTTTACTGCAGTGAAAAGTCTAGCTCAGTATTTTGAGATATGCCTCGAGAATGTCAGTGCCACGAGAACAGGAATCTCTCCACTTGCTCATTGTCTCCATGGTCAAGGATCATGTGTGCACAAAGTTGACAATCAATAAACACTGAAGGAGGAAAGGAAGGAAGGAAGGAAGTCTGTATGGGAAAAATAATTCAAAATAATGACTCAGAAAATAGAGCTTACACTGCAGAGGAAGTTTATTCAGTTGATGTGATGAAAAGAAAATACAACTTTTATGTTGTAAAGGCATACTCAGAATGTCTCAGGGAAATCCTTATTTGAAGAATTGAAAGTGTGTACCAAAAGGTCAGTTTTACATGGAATCTTTTTGATTCAGCCTACACCGTGATGCTAACCACAGACACCTCACGGTTACCTGCATTACCAGCCATGGGACAAAGACCCTTCTCATCATGTACCTTTCAGAACCACCTCGTACGAAGTTTACGTGAAGGGCAAGAAGATTTTTATTTCTACCCTAACAATTACATGGCCTTTGCTGCTCTTCCCCTTATCACCTCTGACCACTTCACTTTGGCTGGAGGCTCATCTCCAAAGTTGACAGCAAGAATCATAGGAGGATCTCTCTGCTCTCTCATCTCCTTCACTGGCTAGGCCTCCTCTCCTCCCATACCACCATGTACCATCCATAACCTGGTGCTCCCATTCATCAGGCTTCCTATTATCAGCTACATCTTTGCTCCAGCAACAAGTATTTCCATGCTCTTCTATAAGGCTAGTAGTCTCTTTACATCCTAAGCTGGTGGGAACTGCCATCTCACAATTCCACTGAAGCAGTGGCCTGAAATCTACTAGACTACCTGTGAAGTTCTTTAGAGTGGCCACCAGATGACCACCAGATCACTGAAGCTATGGCTTTCTATTCTTAAAATCCAAGTTTACTATGGTCCACAATGAACTAAATTATGAATCCTCAGTCAGCCTCTCCAACCTCATTCTAACCAGATTTCCCTAACTCACTATGCTCAAGCCACCTGGACCACTGTTCACTCCTGAAAAGCTGTTCCCTTCCTTTAGAGTCCTCACACTATGTGAGTATCCTATCTAGAAAACTCTGTCCTTGGTTCTTTGCACAGTTGGCTTCTCTCTCAGTTTAAATGTTTCCTCTCTTCAGTGAACCTTCCTTAAATCCCTATCTAAGTAGGTTTCCCTCTTCATCCCCAATCACAGAACCCTGTATGCAGCTTTCCTATGATCTATACAAATTTGCAATTGCCTGTTTGTTGATTTGTCTGTTTAATGTCTGACCACTCTCACTAGGAAATGAGTTCTGGGGGAGCAAGAACCATGGTTGTTGTGTATACTACTGCCCACTGGGCACTCTACTCAGTGTTAATACTGAATTCTGAATAATAATTCTAAACCATAGTCTCCCACCATACAATATGCTATTCTCAACAAGAAGCCAAAAGTAATAGATATAATGTAGAAAAGGGAGTCTTTAGCTTCTAGAACTTATTTTTAAGAAAGCAAACCATGATGAAAAGAACTATGGGTTTTGAGATTGAGATTAAAATTATCACTCTGCTAACTTGAAAAAGTTCTTGTTAACGTGAACTTTGATAAGTCTCTTGCCCAATCTCAGTCCAGTTACACTGTTTGTAAAGTGAAATGATTAGACTTTTTGATCTCATGCCTCCTTATAGTTCTAACAGATCTTTGAAGATTGTTAAATTGTACTCGAACACCTTTGGGTTTGCATTTTTCAAAGTATAATCCCAATGGAGGAAGAAGGGTTCAAGTTCAAATAATTCTGGAACCATTTGGATTAAACAAAGTTACAAAGCTTTTTTTCCCTTCACTCCATGATTTTTCTTGGCCTTTAATATGCTGATGTATATTGGGAATCCCTGAGCGTGAAAGACATTTTAGAGTCATTCCTCAAAGCATTTGAGCACTGATGCCTTGTAGGCATTATATGAGAATAGTGTACACGGGACACTGGGAAAATACATCACTGGTATTTAAGAAGAAAAATTAATATATATAGGAAACACTAATCTTATAGTGGTAAGTCGAATGCTTCAAAAATTATAAATTGGGAAATAAAATTAAGGGTCTCTAAGAACCATGAGAAAATGAAAAAAGTAACTTGAATATGTTTTAAACTGCCTTGAACAACTCAAAGATAAGTCTTTCTTACTATGAAAAAAATTATATATCAAGACCTAGCCTGAGAAATTGTTGACAGGGAGAGGGAGCGGGAGAGAGGGAGAGAGGGAGAGAGGATTAGAAGGAGTGGGGGAGAGAGGGAGAGAGAGAGAGAGAGAGAGAGAGAGAGAGAGAGAGAGAGAGAGAGAGAGAGAGAGAGAAACTGGAACAATTAGAGATCCTAATATTGATACCTATAATCAGAAAGTTTTGATTTAGTTGACATATATTTAGTCTACACTTAAAAATATAGAAGCAGTTACACCTACTTTACCCCCTTAGCTGACAGTTCCAGTCATCATAGATAAGGATAATACTATTTTTCATATTTCTAATAAATTGGAACTCAGGAAGTTATCAATGGACAGTGTAGTCATTTGTCCATCTATTCAATCGATCATATTTTATTCAATTATGCCTTTTTCTGGTTAGTTTCTAATCACTAAAGACTGCTTTTAAAGCTTAGTCACAATCTATTCTTATCATCTTCCAGATTTTCTGGAGCCATCATGTCCCAGTAATGTTCAAAATATTCAGGGGCTCACTGAACAAAGGAATACAGTCAAGGCTTGAGGTAATGTAGATTGATGTGTTAGTTTACATTTAGTCCCTCCCATGCCACCTGATCAGATGCTGGGAATATGTGCCAGCACACAGCTGATCAAACTCCTTAGCGTTTTTTACCAAAAATGTTCAAAATTTCCATCTCTACTGTGAATCCTAAGCTCACCTTTTATATTAACAGAAGGGAGGTACTCCTCCTTCATTGATTCCTGGTCTAAATGCAGTTTATACAGCAGAATATAAAGTAGGATTTAACATTCGGACATTAACTTGTTGCTCTGAATGAGTTTTAGAAGCTAAGACATTCTGTTCATGCAGAGCCTGGTGCCATGTAGATACACCGCATAGCCAAACTTAAAGTGCTTTCAAATCCATATGAACCTTTGGGAAACTAGGTAGTGATGTTTCTGTGAATATTTATCAGAAACCATCTGTTTTATTTTTTAATTCTTTTTTCTTTTTTTTAATTAAATTTATTGGGGGTGACATTAGTTAATAAAATTATATAGGTTTCATGTGTACAGTTCAAAAATACATCACCTATATATTGCATTGTGTATTCACCACCCAGTTAAATCTCCTTCCGTCACCAAATATTTCACCCCCTTTACCCTTTTACCTCTCCTCCACTTCCCTCTGGCAACCACTAAACTGTCGTCTGTGTCTATGAGTTTTTGTTTGTCTTGTTTATTTGTTGTTTTGTTTTATATCTCACATATGAGTCAAATCATATGGTCTCAACTTTTTCTGTCTGACTTATTTTGCTTAGCATGATTATCTCAAGTTCCATCCATGTTGTCGCAAATGGCAATATTTCATCTGTTTTCTTAGCTTTGAAAATGGGAAATATTTAGAGGCATGAAGACAATGTTTTTTCCTGGAGCATTTCTCTAGCTTTTTTGTAAACCAGGAACCCAAAGATGGATTCCATGATGGCTTTGTGGCATCTACATTCCTTCCAAAAGTACTTTGCAATGACAGTTGCTTTCACTGAACAGTCATTCCAGGAACATGCTAAGTTAGTTCATTATTCTGTATTATCTTCGCCTTCTATGACTTAAAACACAAATATGACTTGGCCATTTTTCAAGTGTTTCTGTTAATATTCCATTACTTGGCAATTATATTTGTACATTTTATGAGTAAAAAAATAAAGAAAACTTCTGTGAGGCTATACATGGATATGTTACAAGCTCCCATTGATGCTTACCTTCTCTAATTCACTAGATATAAACTATTTTTTAAAACTCTCTGGTTTAAAAATGTAAGGAATAATAAAATATATGAATTTATAAGTTGAATACTGAAACAAAAAGAGAAGACAAGTCATATTCTACGGCAGTAAATCATACAAAGCATTATAAAGTTATTTTAACTCTGCTAAGATGTGCAAATATTTTTCATTATACTTAAGAGCGAAAATATAGTCAGAGTAAATAAAAATTAAAAGAAAAATATCCCAAGAACAGCATTTGTTATATCTGCTGTTTGTTAAAATCATTATGATTAAATAAAATATGGCTCTCAATATCATATCTAAGCCAATGACTTTCCAGCTTTTATTTTAGTCCATATCTCTCTCCTAACTTCATGCCTTTACATTCAAGTTTACTTATTCCTCCCTTTATGTAGCTAATAGACTTGTCAAACTTAACACATCCAGCATAAGACTTTATATGCTCTACGCTAAACCCTTTCCTCTCCTTGTCTTTCTCATCTCAATAAATAGAACCATCATTCATCCAATTATTTATATCAAAAAAGCCTAGATGTTATCATTGAGATCTCTATTTGGTCTTGCTTCCCAACTCCATACCACATCTACCCATCCTAGCCTAACCCATTGGCAGCTTTGCCCTAGATCACCTCCATCGCCTCCCAAGTAGCCTCTTCTACAGTCCATTCTCCACTTAGCAGCCAGACTAACCTGTCTTTCTGCTGTTTACCATCAGTTAGATATCAGATCAAATGCCATGAAGAAAGGAATGAAGGGAGAAAAGAGTGAAAAAAGGGAGGAAGAAAAGAAGGAAGAGAGGGAGAAGGGAAAGGGAACTGGGAGGGAGAGAAAAAAAAGAAAAGGGAGTACAAAGAGAGGAGGAATGAGAAAGGGAAGGTGGAAAAAAGGAATAACAAATGGAAGGGAGGAAGGGAAAAAGGAGGAAGGAAAGAAGGAAAGGAAAGCATGAGGAGGAAAAGAAGAAATTGCCCTTCAATAAGGCTAATAATAACTGCCTAGTTACGAATTTAAGGATAAGTAACTTCTCTATGTTTCAAATACCTCATTGTACAATGAGATTAGTAATAGATAAAAGAGATAAAGCATGCAAAGTGCTAGTGTATTGCTCCAACATACAATAAACAGGAAATAATGTGTTAACTCTGTGCCTCCTCAGATTTCTCTGACCTTCAGCCAACTTGCTCTGACGCAGTCAACAAATCATCCAACTTTGCTCAGGTCCTGCTGATCGTACTGTCTAGAGGCAACCAATTTGACCAGCCACAAACCATGAATCCCTCATTTCTCTCACCACTTCCAGCCTTGAATGTAACAACACATTGATGAGTATGGATTCTGAGCATCTCTTTAATGGATATATGTGTTGGGGGTGGGTTATTTGACCAATGAGAAAGAAGAGGGGAGATGTAGACATCCAGATGGATAACGACTCACTCCCTCTCTCCTACTGACTGTTCTGAGGTGGTTGCACCTTAGAAATGTGCATGTGTACAAGTGGGCGCACCTCCCAAGACAGTCTTTATCTTGTTTAGGTTTATTATAAAGCAGTAGCCAGCAAAGTAACACATTTGCATTGCTTGCCAACCTTAACAACTTCTCTTCCTCTTTTTTTTTTTTTTTGCCTTTACTGTCTTAGAATGGTATCTCCTAAATAAAATATTACTACTTAATTTTTGACTCAGGCTCTGATCTCTAGAGACTTTTGGATAAAACTATTTTTATTAAAAAATGGTTCTACCAATTTACACTCCCATACTTAGCTCTCAAAAATTGATCAAGACATCTCTATTTTTAACTATAGTTAAGCCAGTCAAAGTCCTATAAAACACCTGTTATGGCACAAATTTAGTGCTTTTGTGGGGGCATTACAGTAGAAATCCACTCGTGTATTAAAATAAAGAACAACAAAAAACTTTTTTCTGCTTCGAAGTGTTTCATTAAAGAGGTACAAACCTCATTTCTCTTGCATCTAACTACCCCTACTAATCCCTCTACTCTCTTAAATATGTTTTGCAAAGCTCTTTACTAACTCCCACCTTCAAGTCCAGTCTCTGACCAAAAAAAACACCCCCACCCATCTCTGCCAGCTATCTCTCTCCCGTCATTCAGTCAGGCTCTGAGATAGGCTCTGTTCTAGAAGGCTTTGCCTGCCTAATGTAAAGAATGACAGACATTACACACAATCACTAGCCACACTGCCCCTAGTACTAATTTATACTTTTCCTTTATATAATATACATATCACATATGTCCCTGTTCCAGTGTTCTGTGTCTTGATTCCAGTAAATCACAGAACAATTTTTTGTAGTTTCTGTTCCCTGGTCATTAGCACCAGAGCTATGTACGCCATGATAATATAGGGAAAAAGCAGACTTCTCAAAAAACTCTTCAGATATTGCAATTAAAATTCAGTGCAAAAAAGCTAAGTAATCTAATTCTGTCACTGTTGACTATTTTGAAATACCTTTTTTCTATTAGACGGTCTCTTGACAGAATAGAGATCAAATACAGTACAGGCTCTACCACTTACCAACCCTTCCTGAGAGAAGGCAAGTCATTCAACATTTCTCGGCCTCAGTCTCCTCCTTTAAAAATAGGGATGATTGTCCATATTTATGCACCTATCGTGAGGAAGAAATATGTCTTAAATATAAAGCACTTGTCAGTCATTATTAATGGTAATAGTAACATTCTTGGAAATCCCCCAATTTCTTAACCATCACTTAAAATTATAGTGACTTAATCTTGATGCAACATTCTAATAAATGTGCTGGTCATCATTTGAATTTAGATTGTGCTGTACTTAAGTTTACAGACATATCTTATTTCAATTTAGTTTTTCAGTTGAATAGATTCTACATTTAGCGAATTTGATAGTATTTGAACGTTTCCCTCATTTTAAGCTGTCTCTGCATTCAAGATCATAGTGCAATGGACTACATCTCTGCCTGTGAGACAATTATTCTTACCAACTAATGGACTTCGGCAATTCAGTAAGACAGCCAAGTACAAAATATCCAACTTTAAGAATCCATGAAGAAATAAAGTGTGCTTATTATTCCAAAGTTAGCCAAAAAAAAAAAAATGTGTACAGAACCAGGCACATGCATAAATGGTTAAATAAATAAAGCAATAAATGAATAATTAAAACATTTCTCTTAAGCGTAGTAGAAAACAGCTTTTGCTTAGATCCATTATTAATTAGGAATACTCTTTACTTGTGATTTAGAATATCTACCAACTAATCCAGGTATCTAAACCCCAAATTCATTTTTAAAACAAACTCTAATGACACCAAAGTGTCACTCAAAAAAGTGGTTATTCTACAGATACCAGGCTAATTGATGCTTATCTTAGAAATTTTTACTCACTGATTATAGCTTTAGATCCAGTGGAAAGTAAAAAGTTATGAACCACTCTGAATTGACTGAAAATTAAAACTTTTATTTGACCTCCACTCAGGAATGCAGAGAATGAAAAACCTGGCTCCTCTCTGAAGCTTTCTCTGACATATACACCCGCACCCATTCCCCCCATTCATCATGATTCTGGCTTACTTTCATCATTGCCTGTATCATAAAGCATAACAAGTATTTGTTACATGCACTGTGAACAACAGAAGGCCTGAAACCAACAACAAATCCATTTCTTTCTCCCTAGTGCCTATGACATGTTCAAATTTTTTGGGGGGTGGGGAGGGAATATTGACTGGGTCTTCAATAAACATAGAACTATTGAAATGATCAAGCTTATGATCTACTACTAATCCCACGTGTTTCTTAATGAAAGCTCAATAAGCTTTCTATGGGATGAGTCTGAATAGTAATTAAGCATGATGTCGACTGTTGAGCCCTTAAGTTACACCCACCTCCAATTTAATGACGTAGATAGCTTATTAACACATGAAAGACAGTCGAAGACATGAAGGCTTTTGGAACTCAATCTTCAATATCTTCTGGAGGCCCACCTCTCCCATGAAACCCTCAGAGACCAACCCAATCATTGAGATTTTACTCTTTTCTAAATGTTTCACATGGAAGCTTCATATATTTTATAAAACAAGGTTATAATTAAACATAAAGTAAGCAAACTTACTGTTTGTATTGCCCTTTAGGTGTTTAATTATATGCTCTCATGATAAATTTTTTATTATTATAAATTCTTGAAACATCTTTAAAACTTTTTTATGATTAACTTTTGATGTTTTGAGATCTTTATTGCTACTATGGAAGAACTTTTTTAAGACTAAAAACCATATTTCCTCTTACTATGTTTCCCTGCCTATTGTCAGCTCAAAGTCTTGTATATAGTTTGTGTCAAATACACCTTTGCTGAAATAAAGACCTGCATGGGAAAGCTCCTTTTATTTTTGGTAATTCACAGCAGATGGAAAAAACAACTATATGAAGAATTTTACATTTCCAAATTCCATTTCTATAGACAAAGGAAAGTAAGATATTTGACTCTTGCTTTTATATTAGCAAGTCAAATTTAAATAATTGTCAAATCCTTTGAAAATTCACTTAAGTAGTACAGCTAATGTTTTCTCAGTGAGAGGAAAATGTCCAAGGTAATAATAATACATTTATGGATATTGTGATTTGCTTACTATGGATCAGTACTTATATCTTTTAAACTTCAAAACAACCCTTTGAGATAAGTACTGTGATTGCTGCCATTTTCACAGATGAAGAGACTGAGAGACCCAGAGAGGTTAAGGAGTTTGTCTGAGACTACAAAGCTAATACCTGGTAGGGCTGTCATTGAAACCCCAGCAGTCACACTCCAGTACTCTTGTTCTTCGCGCTACACCAAACTGCTTCTAAGAAGGATCGTTCTTCTCAGATTATCCTGATTAGGGTCACGATTGCATTTAAAATTCCCAAATCAAAATTATAAAATATCCAAAGTACAAAACTGAATACCAGTGCTCACTGCTGTCTGGGTGGGGATGATATACAAGGCTTATAATTGACAAACTAACATGTGATATACATTCTGATTTGACAACCGAAAGTGAACATAAGCTTGTACAATTTAAGTATACATGTTCATTAATTAGATTTGTTTATAAATTTTGGTAAAGAAACAGTCACAAACATTTTTAAGTTTAGAAAGTCAGAGCAAGGATATAAAATAAAACATAAGAGTCTCTACAAAGCAAAATTGAAAAGTATAAAGAGCATATCTTTATGAACAGTCTCTATAGTAACAATTTTGCAAAATACTGGGGAAACATTCAAGGTATTTAGAAAGACAATAAAGATGTTTTATGAAGATGGCACAAAAAATACTTTCTTATGAGCAGAGACGGAACCCAACTTGGAATTTCAAATTAACTTTTTGTATGATGCATTATTTAATAAATGTTAGCATTAATTTTTAAAGAGTTTAATTTGCATACCATTACTGGGCCAAATGGTTGATGAGGATCACAATTAAAGAAAGATGCACCATTCATTTCACTAAGGAGAAAAAAATCCAACAAAGTCAAATCTTCATCATTAAATGGAACAAAGGCAGCCTATAACTGCCAAAAATGTAGAACTCCTTGACAGTTGCAATTTAACTCCTGTGATTATTTAAATCAAACTCCTTATGTATGACCCTAAACAAAAGCTCACTATCCTCTCAAGGCATAAGTATTTTTTTAATACTATGGACTTCAGGGAAGGGGGGAAAAGGACATTAAAAAAGAAAAGCAAATTAGGGAATTGGGTCAGGAATACAAATACAATTTGAAAGAATATACCATCATTTAATGTTACCCCGTGGACATAGAGCACTCATGCAAAATGGAAGATACTTCACTAGCACATTAACTAGCCTTTAGTTCCAACATGATTCAAGCGGTGTGTAGTCCAGAGAAGTTATACAGAAAACAAACGTAAGACGCGTTGTCATGTATTTAATTATATAAATCAAGTTAATTGTTACCACATGCACCTCTCCTGCAATTTTCTAAATGAAAACATACTGTTTACTGAGTTACTATGTGCTGGGCAAAGAATTGGTGGTCATGTGCTGAGTGACAAATATATGGTAGATATGATAAAGTCATGCATGTCCTGCATGTAATAAGCTGCCAACAAATCATACCTGCAGTGCCGAGGGTCTGGATGGACCCGTGATGCACCCACCATGTGTAGTGTCAATCCTTCACAAGGATGATGGTTCACATCTTGCTTCTGAGCAGGGGTTGAGACACTAAGTACACTTGCCAACTGTAATGTGTGCTTGTTTATATAATGAGCTTTGTGTAGTTGTGAGACTTAAAAAACCTAGGATGGATTGTCTCATCTTTAGCTATGTCCATTAGAACACAGAATGGATGGCCTTGCATCAGTTCCATTAAACCTTCATAAATGTCGACAGTGGGCCAAAGCTATGGAAGCAAGCACCTCAAGCTCATCCCACATTTGGGTGGCAAGGCCAATGACCCCATATCTCGACAAAAAGACCAATACCTTTTATAGGGGAGAGGTTGGAGGGTGCTTTTATGTTTCAAACACTATTAAATTGTGACCAGAATAATTCACATTCACTGTAGAGAAACTGGAAAATAACTGTTTGAAGGAAAAATCAAATCATTATGGCTTTCAAGAGATAATCACTAAAAAATTTTGGTGTTAAGTCTCCCAACATGCACAGTAGAAGCCTTTCTATCTGATAGCCAGCGGTCTTCAGTGAATGGTGAAGAATGGTGAAGAATGTTTAAAAATTATACATACATAATATGTAAGTTTAACTTAATTAATATATAATCACTTTTACTAATCTTTTGATGTTTCTAACCAAGCTTTCATTCTGACTACCAGTGTTCTGATGGGAGCTCCATGTCATCTTCATAACACAAATCATATTCCTAATGAACATAAATGATTTCTAGATTGTTTTCCTAAAATGAGAACAATAATAATTAAAAAAAAAACATAAAGGAACCTCACTGTAGAATCTTAGATTTTAACAATTTCCCCATGTTTCATGGTTTCATGTTCAGATATAATTTGAGCAAATTCTCTTACCGATTCAAATTTATTTATGTTTTTCCCAAAGAATTTGGTTTAGTTTACATAAACAATTACTCTTAACTCATAGTTTACTGGATATTTTCATCTGTGATTAGTCTTTATAATACCAAGGAAAATGATATTAGTAGACATAAAAACAAATATCTGACTCTAAATCTGCATCTAAATCAATAGACCGAATGAAAGTGTGGGTATTCTAAGGAGTTTCCAGCTCTCCGTAAATATTAACTTCAGTAAAGGTATCGTACAAAAGGAGGAGATGCTTATGTAGAGGTCAGGTAATAGAACTTCTCTATATATAATTTTATAAATTGGGATTATATGCTCTATCATATATCAATATCAATATATTCTTTTAATTATCCACATATTTTGGGATCAATTTCCTATATCACTAATTATATAAAGTGTGATTTCTTAAAAAATTAGCCTTGTAGAATCTATTACTGTGCACTATAAAATATTCAACTAACTTCCTATTATTAGATATTTAGATTGTTGCTATGTTTTTGCTATCACATAATACTACAATCTTAAAGTGTACTTCTATTTTCTTAGACTATATTCCTAGAATATTTAATGAATCAATGGAACAAATATTTTAAAAGCTTTTGATTCCTATTTCCAAGTTGATTATCAGAAACATTTTTATTATCCACTATTAGTAGTATGTGAGATTGCATTTTTTTTTAGCACCTTACTTAATATTTGGTATTAATCTGTTTTTTGCCTTTTCCAATTTGGTATTGAAAAGACTGACTAAATTTGCATTTGTATTAAAATGAGTTTTTTTCATTTTACTATTAGACACATGTTATAAATATTTATTTTCAGGTGGTTAGCTTTTAGATTTATATGGTGGTTTTTATTTTTATATCAATAATATGTTAAATCTAGATTTTGCTTTTCCATCAAAATATAGATTTCACTTTTGTACCAAGTTTTACATTTCTTAGATTGTGAAATGACTACCTATCAATCTTTTTTTTCTGTCTTCTTCCTTATGTTTTGAAAAGCCCTATTTACTACCTACCTCAAAATCAGATTAACATGTACCACATTTTAAAATAATTATATAGTGTTATCCTTTACATTTAATCTGTAATGTATTTTGAATATGTTTTGTTATAACCTATAGGGTAGAGATAATCTGATTTTTCAAGATTAATAAATTAATTTGGAATAAATTGATATATTTATTTTGTTATATTCCCATTCAAAAACATGACACTTTCTGTTTAGCCAAGAATATTATGTATAAATATCATGCTCCCATATAAATTTCAGTTCACTAAAACTTAAAAGGTTTAAAATTATGTAATTTAAAAATTTTTTCTATATCTGAACTTGGTTCTATCGCAAGCCATTATTTGTCAGCGAAATATTCTTGGTCATTTTAGGATTTCTCAACAAACACGCTCCTTCTGGCTACAACAGGGACTTACAGGTCTGGAATTTTTTCTATTTCCAAGCTCCTTTGAGAGGAAGAGGAGTGAAGTTCATTCAAAGTCACCCTCACCACTCAATGACTCTGCAGTGTCTCAGGCCTAACTGTCAGAAATCCCATTCTTTCTGCTCCTGTGATATGCTTAACATTAAGAACTCTATAAGGCTTGCTACTTCTCTGAATTCCACCCAGAAAGATGGGCACAAATCCTATTATTGATTTAGTTGCTAAATCTACAGAGATTCATTTGTTTTTACTCCCATTCTGGGAATTTGGCCTGGCAGTAGCAGAGCAACTAGTTCCTCCTCAAGGATTCATCACATCGGAGCTTTTGCTCTTCTCTGGCTTCTCCTGTGACCACGGAATCTTTATCTAGACTTGATGTGAAACAATCTGGCTTTTCATCTATTTACTCTGAAGACTGATTTTTGCACAACTTTTAGTGTTCATTTGGAAATTTTAAAAAGCTTAGTCTCTTATGACTTAAAGTCCTTTATTCTCAAGGCTGTTAGCTCTGCCATGAGTTCCAAAAGCAAAAATTGACGATTTTCACGTCTGTTCTGTTTTGGTGTTAATTATCTGAAAACCTGAGCATAGAATATCATGCCCTTTCTAGGACTAGAGTGGGAGGAGTGAGAAGAATCATTAAGTAATAGGAATTGCCAGGAATGTAAAATGCGTTATTAAGATTCACTATTGTAAAAATATTCTCTCTCTTTCTAACTGAACGATAGACTCATTGCTGTGCAATCAAAATCCCACCAGATATTTGGTAGAAATTGACTGGCTGATTCTAAAATTGATATGGAAATGCGGAAAGCCAAGTAAAAGGACAACAGACCCATAATGAAGGTTATGTGGGAGGACTTACTTTACCAGGTATCAAAATTTAATAAAATAAGTGTTTAAGATCACATAGTACTGACAAAGAATATACTCTTATGAAAGAGAATAGAAAGTTTAGAAGCAAACTCTTAGTATATATAGACATTTGATTTAATACAAAGGTAGTCTAAATGTCAGTGGAAAAAGGATGGTTTTTCAATAAATGATCTAGGTCAACTGGATATCCATGAGCAAAAAATTAAAAAATAAAAAAATAAACTTGACCCTTACTCCTATCATACATAAAATTCAATTTTACTATATCTAAATGCTAGTAATAAAAAACCAAAGTTTAAAATCTATAACCCCAAAGAAAACATTCATGAAAAAGAAAAGTTTTTAAAATAGAACACTAAAGCAGCATTAACCATTAAAAATAGTAATAAATTGGACTACTTTAGGGCAACGATTTTATTTTTGCAACACATACAACCAACAAAGGAATCAATATGCAGAGTATATAAAGAACTGTTACAAATAAATAAGAAAAAGGAAAACACTTCAAGTAAAAAATGGGTAAGAAACTTGAACAGACTCTTCAAAAGAGACAATAGGCAAAGGTCCAAGAAATATATTTAAAAGTGCTCCAATGCCCGAGACATCATGGAAGTACAATTTTAGGCCACAGTAGAATACTACTGTATTCCACAAAAAATAGCTAAACTTTGAAAACTTGGACATGCTGTTAGCAAAGGTAAGGAACAACAATAACTGATAGACTGGTGATGGAAGTGTAAATTGATATAATCTACTTAGAAAGATTTTTGCATTTTTATTATATTTAGAATTTATCACACATACCTTCCATTTTTGCTCTAATAGAAATATGTCCACAATGTATCAAAAGATATTTATGGGAAAATTCATAGCATTGTCTGTAATAGCCAAAACTGTCAACAGCTCAAATGTTCATAAATAGAAGAATGAATAATTATTTTGTGATATATCTACACAATGGAATACCTACAGAAATAATAGTGAACGAACTAATGCTAAACGCAACCATGGAAGAATTTCAGAAATATGTTGAGCTCAAGGAGCTAGATACAAAAGAATAGGAACCATACAATTACTTTTATGTAAAGTTCCAAACAGGCAAAATTATCCTGTAGTCAAGAGAGTGGCTCTCTTGGTAAAGAGGAAAGGGGTAGAGAATGGGAGGTTCCCAAGGGGGCTTTAAGATGTTAGTAATTTTTCTGAATTTCTAAACCTGCATAGTGGTTGCATACTTTTTCGCTTTGTGATGATATATCAAGCTGCATAATTATGGCCTGTTATTTCTAAGATATATTTCAATAAACTAAGTTTAAAAGATATAATGCTTACTATATCAAAATTTTATCCTGTTATATGTAGCTAATCTATATATGAATGAATATAACCATAAGTGAAGATATGTAAATACATATGAATATGTACATATCAATTGATAGACATATAAATGTATCATTAAATATAGATATGAATTAAATTGGTTCTCTATATAACAGATATTCTCCCCTCATTTTTATCTTTACATCCTTCTTTATTGCATTATGCATGTATCCTTAACTTTCATTCTTTTCAGTGTCACGGACCCAATTTTCTGTGATACCAGATATCCTCCTTACTGCTTCTGGTGCTATCATTGGTAATGCTACTGCATCTGTAGCTTCCTTAACAACTGTTCTTAGTCTATAAACACCACCCCCTTTTGCCTTTTTTTACAATTTTCCTTCAGACTTCTGAGGGAAATTGTTTTCAAAAATTATTTTCCTCAGCATCTAGAGTGCTATGAATAATTATGAACTTCAGAATATAGTTATAGGCTATTTTTCTTACGTGTCATTCATTATTGAAAACATTGGGGTTTATCCAGTATGACCAACATTACTTGCCATTAGGTTCTCAGATGCATATAAGAATCCTATGACCTTAACCTAGAGCCACATTTCAATATATACGTTTATATTAGTACATCCACAGCCTTGAGGAGAAAGCTCTTGGCACCCCTACAAGACTCTTACTAATAAGGCAGAATTTTTTTTCCTGTATAAAATTATCTATGAGTCTTTTTCCCCTCTACTTAAAAGGGTATATGGAAAATTGCAACCCACAGAGCAAGTAATCTCATGGTCCTTGCTTTTGTTTCTTATTCCTGCCTACCTCTTCAATGCTAACCTTAGAGATACAAATCAAGTTACTATTTCTGTTCCAGCCAAGATGCCCTCTTGCATCTTTTCGTAAAGGATTGAAGTAGAAAGGAATTTTTAAGGGAGGAGATAAGGAACTAATATGGCCCTTTACTCTTTATAACACAGCTCAAGAGCTGGACCATTCTGGTTTCCCCACCATCAAAACCCCATGGATGTACATTTTGTGTGGAAAGGTAGGAGAAAGGAGAGGGAAATGGAACTCTCTTACCACCTTCCTACCTCATGGCCATGTTCTCTGGTAAGTAGGAATTCTTTCTAGATCCAACAAATGATTGATTTTATTCCTATTTCCATTAGTCGTCAAACTTTGTATCTTATTTTTTATGCCTATTCAATGGAAAGTTATGATAGAATAAATCAGGCATTCTGTATTTCTAGCATCATAATCCAGAATTATTTTTAAAGAGTCCTCTAATGTCAACATAATTCACTTTATTAAGAAAAGGTCTTTCTCCTCGCTGTCTCTGTCTCAGTGGGACCCAGCCATGGGGGTAAAGGAGAGACAGAAGTAGTTGTAGGAGTAATATCAGTAGCAGAAAGTAAGGCAGAGGCAGGAACTGACACATATAAGGGTAAGTAATTAAGTACCTGCAGGAACCACTACTCTCCAGTATCAATAACGTTTTTTTCTCTAAACTTCATCTAGTAACCTCACACTTCTACTTTACCTTCAAGATATAGTCTCGAAGAAGGTCCCAATACAGTTATATTATGGTAGGAAAGAATGAAAGTGATCATCATCTTTCCATCCCTCTCTATCCCTAGTCCTTATTCCTTTATTTCTTTTACAAACATTTAAAAAATATTTTTTACATTATATGTTCTTCATTACTTTCATTATAATACATTTTATTATTCCTGAGTAAAAGATATGAGCCACATTTATGATTCTTTCATTTATAAGGAAATAAAAGGTAAAAGCCAAAATACCCAAGTATTTAATTTAAGAGGTAACATATAAGTTACCATTGGTCTCAACTTGCCAACATCAGATGAATAGATGGACAAGACGAGCAAGTAAATGTTAGGAAATTCAGAATTAAAAAACATAATGTAACTCTTCAAAAGTAAATGCATTTTCCATAGGAGCAATGCAGCTTACATGGATATATTAATATAAAGTCAACAGTAGTACTATGGAGTTCTAGGCTTTTACTTAAAGTTTGTCAGATTGCTCTTAATATATCTATGGAAAAATAACCCATGTTACAAGTAACCAGCTTAAAATAAAAGTTTTAAATTATTTCTTCCTATTTGCCCACAGGAAGCTGTCTAATCAGCTTGAGCTTAAAATTTTGCTTAAAGTTAGAAGCCAGATTGTTTTTTAAGGCAGCCACCATACAAATTAAGAATTGGCTTTTTCTGCATGTGTGTATGACTATCCTGTTTTTGATGGGGCATGGGCAGAGAACTGATGCTTTAAAGTATGAAGATGGAACACCTATCCAATGTTACTTATCTACATAACCAATTCATTTCTCTATTTTTTATGGGCCAAGTTTCTTAAACTGTTATGATAGTAAGACAACAACAATTTTAGTCAATTACAAAATTGCAGCACAGTTTACATACAGGCATGAAAATGTTTCTAATTTGAACTAGTTACTGGATGAAGGTTTTAGATGTCTCTAATATCACAGAGACAAGATATACAACAAATGCAAAATAAATTAATCTTTGCCTTACTAAGGAAGTTGGCATAAACAATTACCAGAGTTGTAGTCTGAGCATCTTTTCTTATATTTTACTGAACATGAGTAACAGAGGGCAAAAGGTCACACATTTCTGAACTGGTGGAGATTCATTTCAATGAAATCAGGAGAGATATGCATTTAATCACCAGTGAGTCCAAGGGAATTCTTCAATAATTTAAAAATTACTTCAAATATTTTAAATATGCACAAAAATTTTTAAATAAAGTAACTCTAAAGGGAAAGAACAAAGACCAGGAATTACAGTCTTATTTTGGTACCAAAAATTCATGTGACTGGAAAATTTCTTAACAGATTTGGACTTAAGTGTCTTTATCTGTATAATTAAATGATCTTTGAGGTTCCTTTGACCTCTAACATGTCATGATTATAACAAATTACACACATGCTAAAGGAATGAAAAAATAACTTGATATATAAAGGGTGGTTTCTGTAACCCAGAAAAAGTCAATATTTATGGGAATAACTCATATTTGAAATATATTTGTTTCTGAAATATTACCTATAAAATATTGGCAGCCTCAACAAATAACATTGTATGCAATCTACTATGTGCCAGCCACTTAACTAATCACTTCACATAGGATATCTTGTTATCTATTTAATAGCAATTTGTGGTTAGTACATTAATATTTCTATTACATAGATGTATAAACTGAGGCTTGGAGAAGTTAAGTTTCTTAAAGTCAACCAGGCAGAAGGTAGCAGAAATAGTTCTCTAATCCATATATCTCTAACCCAAAAGTTTTTTAGCACTGATGTCAACAGCTTCCTTGTAGAGAAAATTTTAGTGTTTCATATCTTATTTATTCATCAACTTTCATCAAAAAAATACACATCTATATTTTCATAGTTAAATTTTCTTTCAAACAATATTACATTTTGTTATTAAGACTTCTAAAAGAATATTTAAGGAGAGAATAACAATTTTTAGGTATAAAAGGATGTTCAATAAAATAAAATATGCTACTTTTAAGGTAGTGTAATATTTAGTTGAAAAAATGTATGAAGTAAAAATATTACCAATTATCTGAACATAATATAGCTGGACTGAGATGTCCAATTTTTTAAATCTCAGTGTGTGACCAGAGTTTGAATTCCAACTCAAGCATTTAGCATCTGTGTGATTTTGAACAAGTAATTTATTCTCTCATGCCTAAATTTGCTCCTATATAAAATGAAGATTAAAAATATTATTCCAAAAAATTCTTTTGAAGATTTAGTGGCAATACATATTTTAAAAGCTTTCTGCAGAAGTTAAAGCACTGACGACATTGGTGATTGAGAGAACATTTTGTAAAACTTTTTGTCTTTCTGACATTATTTCTTTACAGAGCCTCTGACTTAGAATAAATAAGTTAAACATTGAAAACTATTGATATAACTAGAATTAATCTAAGGAAATTAGATTGAACTATTGCTGGGGTATTAATTGATACAAACTCAACAATGTCTTCTGAAATTGTGAAATGTGCCTAGCCTTTATCCATCATTTTTACTGTGGGAATTTATCTGAAAGGAATATTTGCAAAGTTTTCAAAGGATTGAAAGTATTTTTTATGATAACAAGCAAAGAAACCACATACACGCCCATTAATAATTATAATACAATATATAAGAAAGAGGAAGATCTGATAAACACTGAAATATGACATTCAAGATGTTAAGTAAAAAAAAGAAGTTATAGACTTATGTGCTTATCATAACATAATGTGTGAAAAAGTTAATTTATTTAGGCTTGCATATGCACTGAAATGGGCTAGAAGGTTATACGGTAAGGCATTAATTGTGTCTGCCTGTGTGGACTGGGATGATTGGGAGAGAATTGGGAGAACTCTTAATGTCTTGTGTCCTTTTTTTTTTTTTTTTCCATTATGGACATGTATTTTTTTAGGAATAAAATATTTTAAATAGGTTTCTACTATTTATATAAATTAATTAATGGCCTACTCCTAGTTAAAGAAAACACTATAAGAAAAAACTTAAAATAATTCAATAATTTTAGGGTGAGGAAAAATCCTATAATGGAAAGGATGTCGCAAAAGAATTGTAGATTTTTCTACATATGTATTTAAAAATTCAGCGCAGTGAAGTTACCAGAATCAAAATTAAAAGTTAAGTAACAACCATGTAGCAGACAAGATGTTACTATCGTCCAATACATAAAGAATTCTTTACTAAAGAAAAGATTAACAGTCTACTAGAAAAATGGACAAAGGACATCAGAGGATAACTCGCAAGTAGAGAAATAATAATAGTCAATATATGTTAAGGAAGAATCAATCTCACTGAATCTAAGTTATATTATTTAGAATATCTTTCATCTATCTTATGGTAGAGATTTAAAATATTATTATATCCAGCGTTGGATAAAGTATGGGAAAATTAATATATACATATATATGTATATATATACTGCTGATAAAGGCAGAACTTGGTATTTATAAGAGACAATTTGACTATATGTATATTTTTTTTACCAAGGAATTCTATTTGTAGAGCAGCATATGAAGAAAATAATTGGACAAGTGAGCAACATCCTATATAAGGATATTCACCATTATTGTATAATAGTAAAAAGATGAAAATATGCTCATCCACAGGAAAACTGTGAAATACACACAATTGAATATCATTGTCATTAAAAATTATTTATAAAATATATTGGTGAAAATAGCATGTACTGTACAGTGCCATTTACTTTAGGAGATTATATGTACATATACATTGAAAAGTGTTCAGAAGGATAAAAACCAAGATTTTAACACAGTTCTTTCTATATGGTAGGATTTTAAATGATACCTTCTTTATAATTTTCCACTTAATATAAATAATATTTAGAAAATACAAATGACAACAAAGAGATATGTTCTATCTATAAAGCTCGCAAAGAGTTTTTAAGAAAAATAGATTCAGTGTTGGGTAGGAAAAGGGTAGGTATGCTGTACCATATAATATTCATGGAACAATAAATTGATAAGAATTTTCATTACAGCAGTTTTTCATGTGAGCCTAAAACAGTGTTGTACTCAATAGCAAATCATTAGCAATTGTATTGATAGGGGAGTTGTTAAATAAATAATAATCACAATAAAATTCTATGCAGCCATTGAAAATGATGATGCATATTTATCCTTAGCAACATGATAGACTATTCATGGCATATGTGAGAAAAGTTGTATATAAAAGAGTAAATTATGGAATATAATTATCATTAAATATGCATCAATACCAAGGATGTGTTAATAATTATCCCTAGTTTGTGGACACGGATGACTTTTCTATTTTTTATGTTCATATTTTAAAAATGAAATATTTATGGTAAAAAATAATAATTGTATATTGTATAATTCAACTCCAAATTGGTTCTATTAACAGCAGTGGTCTTGAGTTCCAATTGATATCCAATACACAAGGTCTAGCTGGTTTGCTTGGCGCAGTTTTGTAAGCCTTAATAAAAAAGAAAGAAAATGAAAATATGCAACATACAAGCAACAGCAAAAAAATAATTTTGGTGACTTCCAGGAAGAGTATCTGATGTCTTGATCATTCAACACTGGAGTTATTTGTGTTGACAATAGATGAGGCATGTAGACAGAGGTCAGAGGGCATATGGATTCCAAGAAAGCTAGGTTTTATACCTAGCTAGCCATGCAGTTCCCGCAAAGGTGAGTAACTACCACTCATTCTCTAGTGAAGCTCTATCTGATCAATACTGACCACTCGTTACTAAATAAACATCTGGACAATGATGTACAGATGTCTCTTCTGATACATAACACTCAGATAGATTCTCATTCATCTTGGATCCAATAAAGGTAAATGCCTACCACCTACTTGAGTTAATGTCGCAAGGGGAATTCAAACCCTCCTATGTTCCTGAAGCTACAGAAAACTCCACAGAACAAACTGCATGCCATTTCCTTCTGATATGTCACTAAAGTCATTTAAAAAATCAAATTTCACTCTTTCTCAACCACCCCACACAACATGCATTCTAATATGTGATTAGAATTGAAGCTAGTCTCATGCAGCCAGGATATTTTCATGTTGCTCACTTTCCCAGGAATAATTTTTCATCTTAGCATTGGCATACACATCTGGTTTTAATCTGACCTCTATGAACCCACCTCACCAAACTGATAACTTCCTACTCCATGTTCCTATAGTTTTCTGTTGATACTTTATATTAGAGGCTAATTTATATCTCTATACTAGTGTCATCGCACAACGTGGCATATAGCTCCACCAAAGTTTACTATATAAATAATGAAAGACAGCAGCAAAGATATTTCCACAAATGCAAGCAATAATGCACATACACAATAGTGATTTCAGAAGAATGTTTTTTGTTATTTCATACACATATACATACAAGTCTTCTTACACTCCTCTACACTCTGTCCTAATTAGGAATTCTCAGAAAGCTATCAGAGTGATTGTGAAAGACACATTAGCTTTTAAAAATTCATATTCATATAAGCTGAAGCACATGATAAAAAATGTAAAGCAAAACAAAAGTATAATTGACTTGTATTCTTAGGCTGTGGATTTACAGTCATTACTTGGCTGGTATTTCTAGTTTGATAGGAGTGAGGATTGCCAAGATTGGGTCCAGAGAGGAAATATATTTTGCTGAGGTCTGGAGAATCACTTAATGAAGCAGACAGTGGAGAAATCAGAAAAATTTTCTTGTTGGTGTTTGTGTTTTTGCCTTCGGCAAATATTCTAGCAGTAATAATAGTGATGCCATGTCTCCAAAAGAAATTCATGATTATGGCTCACAGTCATTTGTATTAGCATCTACAGACAACAGGTCCTTGCCTGCCAGTGCTCATACACTCATAAGCACACTAGCTGCTGAGAGGAACCTTCTCTTTGTTACTTAGTGGTACTGCCTCTGGCAGGATAGAAGCAAGTCTCTCTCAGGGGAAATTGCCGATGTTACTATTTTAATTTGCAAACCACATTTCTCCAGTTGATGATGACTTTTCAAATAACCTAGACAAAATAGACCCTAAAAGAGCTAAAAAAATACAAGCAGAAAAAGCAAACAAAAATATTTTTAGCCTTTCTCCCTGATTTTATCATTGATATATCAAGTTGCCCTAAAGCATCCTGAAAGGGTGACATCACAGATACAGGTACCGATTGAAAATGCCATTTAACCTGAGTTCTGATAGAATCCACTCCCATTTTAACCTAACTCCACCCAGAATTGAAGGGTAAGTACAAAGGTGGATGATATTTAAGCATGATGAAGAAATACGCATTTGAAAGAATACTCCAGTTGTAATATGTTTCATATGATAGGGCTCATTTATTGTATCTACTGGCTGGAAGATATGAGTGTTGAAATATTTTACCTTTAGAATAATAAACAGTTTATGAATGAATTTTATATGTGTATTATGTATTTGTATTTTATTCACAAAATGCGTATTCCACCAAAACCAACTAAACCATAATATGAAGTAGTCACACATATGGGGGTGAAAAACATATCAACACACTATTAAGTCCATCTGTCCAAACTCTATATTGAATAATTTTGAAATAATATGATTAGAAAATGTACATAACTCAAATAAGAAACGAAGCAGTAAGAAAATTAGTTGTAGAAACAAAACGCTCTTAAAGTTTAGAGCTGCATGTATTAGACACAATGCAACTATAATTTTATTATTATAAATAAAAAATAAAACACATGGAATGGAACCTCTAATTTTATTATTGAGAGGTCACTCCTTATCTTTCACTTTCAATGGACTTAGGAAATAGATTCAGTAATAAAATAACTGCTCAGTACTACTTGGTGTTTACTCATGACCGTCATAAGGGCAAAGCAATTAGATGTATCATTTTCTCTATATTTATACCTTGACAACTGGCAGTGACATTTGAGAGCCTGCTGTCTATTTTGGAAATACAATTTGACCAATTTTGTCTTGGTAAAGCAGATTGTTTCCCTACTGAGAGGAAAGAGTTTCTACAGATACCTGTACAATATTTACATGACTTATCTTAATCAGAAACGCCCTTTCCAATACGGTTGTTTCTTTGGAGCTCTGTTCTGGGAAGAAATATTCCTCAGTAGGAACTTCTTCTACCTTCTCCCAGATTCCCTTCTTAGTCCAGGCATATGTTCAGGTGAAAGGACAATTGCTTAGCTTCTGTTAGTCTCCTTACAGTTACTTAGCTCTTCAAATGCAAAACTCAGCTGTTGTTTTCCTAGCTATTTAAACCTATTAATCACCACTTTCCAACTAGTGAGTTGGGGCTTCTTGGTAGGTTCTAAAGTTTTCCTTTATTTGATCAAATGACATGATTTTCTTCTTTTCTTTAGCTGAGTTTTTAACTACAGACATGGAAGATATATGAGAAAAAGAAAAATGGCTGATGTGTTGCACATGTATATGCATGTGATGGGGGTGCATATAAAAGTGATTCCACATAAAATTATGAGTACTATTGATCTTGCTTTCCTGAAATATCTTACCCTTTCTGGTAATTTCTGGGAACTGGAGCCTTTTCCCCTTGAGTACTGGGTCTTACCTAAGATCCTTCTACCTGGGATTCACTTCCTGGGATGCCAGAACTACATACTTCATATATTCATGTATTTATTTGTTTAGGAATTTTACTAACTGAAGTGTAGGAATAAGGGACATATTTGTACTTGAGAATTTCATCCATCAAATGTAAAATCTATTTTGTATGGTTGACTCTGAATATGGAGAAATGTTATGAGAACAAAGATGTTGTTTAGGGTGTAGATGAACATCCTGTTTTCTCTCGAGTCTCAACAAGTCCCATAGATTAAATTCAGTCTAACTTCAACTTTTACTGGGCCTGTAGTTCAGTCCCCAAGGAAGTCAATATCAAAGGACTGAAAGAGACTAAGAAGCAATGGTGCAAGCTGTGCAGCAGGCTTGCAGAGACTTGCAGTGAGTGCAGAGAATAGAAAGAAAACTCCAGGCCATTTATGGATTAGGTATGCAGAAGCAAGGGAGCTGATTCTCCTCTTAACCTCTAACTAAAAATTGTGAGTACATCAACACCCAAGCTAGACAGGAGCATTGTTAAAAATTGCTCCTGATGACACCCAAGGTAATATAACAAAGAAAAGAGAGCACAGGTATGCATACCTGCCACCCAATGAATGTGGAAACCCTTGTAAGTGTTTCATGGAGGAGTGAGGCTCGTGGGTATGTAAAGGCTCAGAATTTAAGTATTCCACATAAAGAAAAATGCAGTGTTAAAAATGGTTCTTCTGGATCAAAAAACTGTTTTAAGAAAGAAAAGATTGAGTTACGTCGAAGAAAAGTATGGACAATTTTGAAGGGTAATATCTATTCTTGAGATAATATTGCAAAGTAGAAGCATCTGAAGAAGGCAGAAGTTGTAGAGGGAGGGTAGAGACAAAATGATGGTCATAGAGAACACCAATTTACTAACATTTCACTGTTTAAAAAAAGAGACAAATGACAAAGAATTCAAACTAAGGAACACTATAGTCAACTGAGAAATGTCAGTAGCAAAAGGAAGCTCCAAATAATAGTGTGTGGCAGAAGCCAACTGCTAGATGTTCAGATGGGAGTGTCAGGGGAGGAAAAACACTGAGCAGCATTTGTTGACCTGTTCTCTTCTCCCCCAGAGTTCACCTGATATCTGGCTTCCCTCCATACCAGTCAGGATCCAAACAAGAGACAGAATCACACAAGTTATTTTAATCAGGGCCAGCTTTACAGATAAGTGACCAGTGTACTCACGTGGGGCTCCATGCTCACAAGGGTCTGCACTCGGAGTTTAATGCCATATGTCATTGCACTGAAATTCTTAATAATTTTGCCTTTGAATTTTTGTTTTCTAAGTGAAGTATGTTGGGACAGGTCATGTTCCAAGGGCTTAGGGCCTCAGCTCACACATGGTCTCTCTTCTTTCTATCTCCCCAGACTGAGTTCTCAGCCACCCACTGCTCCTAAATCTGGGACCCCAGACCCTGACTGGCTTCCCCCTCCCACAACCAATAACTGCTTCTTCTCTTCAGCCCCAGCATTGGCCTGGACATGGAAGCAGAAGATTGGGGTTGGGTGCATGTACCCCACAGACTCATGAAGCAGGGTATGATAGCATCCATGCTCTCCCTAGGCTTTCTGGATGGAGTGAATCTCTAACCCACCCCCATCTGGATACCAAGTATGTCCCAGTGCTGAGATTTAAAGATACTTGAGGGCCATCTATCTGCTGTGGATAGGGTGTTACCTGGGTTGAAGTCCCCAAACTCCACATCTGGCCAGGGTATAGCACATCAGTTCAGCAGCCAGTGAGAGGGAATATCCAGTAGCCATCAGCCCCAGTTCTTTGATGGTGGGGCAGGTCCTGGGCTCCTATGAGAGTCCGCACTCACCCTACATTTATCCCCATGCCTGAAAGCCCTCCCATGGCCAGCTCTCTGGCTAGAGATATTATCTACTCCACTTCCAGCCTTCCTATGTCTCACTTGCATTTGTTCCTTTATATCAACTTGAGGTTCCCTCCAGGAATGAGCCACACCATACAAATTGTGAAATTTTGGAAATTTTACATTTGAATATGTGATCTGATATTTATGGTTAAAACTGGTCATATACATTATAAAGGTGAATGATAAAATTCATACTAATGTTTTAAATTTTTAATTTTATTTTTACTTAGAATGACATTAAGTAGAAAATTTAAAACACCATGACAAATTGGGGAAGAGACCAAAAAGAAAAAACAAATCTTACTATATACCTCTAATGGCACTTTTACTCTGCTTTTTGAACAAAAAGACCTGCATTTTCTTTTTGCAATAGTCCTCAAATTATGTAGTTGGCCCTGATTTTAATAGAGAGAATTTAATATAAAGAATCATTACCTAGGTATCAAAGAACTGAAAAGGCAGAAAAGGAAATATGGTATTATGGAGGTAACAATTATAAGAAATAGCTACTACCTTTATGAAGGGAAGAACATATAGAAAAGGTTGAGATTACCCAATTTTTAAAACTTGGAAAAGAAGTCCCACAGAATGAAAATTCAGACCTCAGAGAAGTCAGCACTGCTAAACTCCTGTAAACACTACTATTCACTGGAACTTTCTACAATGATGGAAATGGTCTATGATTTCCACATGTGACTCCTGAACCCTTGGAATGTGCCAGAAAAAAAAACTGGTTTTTAAAATTTTGTTTAAATTTAATTACTTTTTATATTCAAGATGGTGAAATAGGTAAATGCATATTCAAGATGGTGAAATAGGTAAATGCTATGCTTGCCTTCTCTCAGGATCATGTCCAAATTACAACTAAACTACAGAACAGCCATCATTGGGAGTCACCTGAAGTCTAGATGAGCAGTCCTGTGAATGGGAACACAGAAGAGGCCACTTCAAAACTGGTAGGAGGGGCGCAGACACAAAATGGGCTGGTCCCACACCTGCGCGGCTGAGAATCAGAAGGGATAGCTCGCCTCCAGAGGTGCCCCCTGAGGAGCAAGGGGTCCCAACCCTATACTGGGCTCCCCAGCCCAGGTTTTCAGTGTTGAAAAAATAAGTCCCCACAACTCCTGCCTATGAAAACCAGCGGAGATTATGGCTGAGTTAGATGTGAGGGTCATAGACATTTCTCTTAAAGGGCCTGTGTGTGGACTTACTTGGTGATGGATACACTTGCTCTGAGCCCCAGCTCTGGGCCAACAGCTTAGGGGGCACCACAGATATATAGGAGAAACTGAGTTGTCTGGCTTCAGGACGAGAGGTGGAGGGGCAGCTTTCTCCAAGAGTGCTGACAGAGGTCATTGTCTTTTGTGGAGTGCTCCCCTCTTCCAGTGTGCAGATGCAAGCAGCTGCCAGATCTGAGTCTCCATCAACCTGAGTAACATGAATAATATGAATCACTACACCCTGATGATTCCCTGAGATCCTGTCATACCCAATTTGTAGGCCCTCCCAAGCCGGTTCCAGTGGCTTTTCCTGTCTTGGCTTATGCTATGGACTTTCCTAAAATTTCTCAAAGATTCACAAAACCCAGACAAGCAGCATATGGCCTCAATGTGCCCTGTACCTCTTGCTAAGCAGCCCCAAGCCTGGCACTAGTGGCCACTGGCCTCGGTTCATGGCTTGGCCTCTCAAGGCATCTCCAAGCCCAGAGCAGGTGACAACCATTTGCAGATTGCTTGGTGACTCCTGCCAGATGGCCCCACTCATGGCACAGGCTAAGGCTGAGCTCAGCCTGTGGTAGAGCCCCTCCCAGGAGGCCCCATGCTTGATACACCCTGAGGCCGGCTTCAGACGGAGCCAGACCTACACCCTAGGCTGCGTCATCAGAGAACAATGCACCCAAAGGGCAGATTGGGAAGACATCAGAGCCCTGCTAAAGTGAATCCTGCTCCATAGGGTCAGCCCCTCACCAGCCCTCACAACCAATCAACCCGAGGGTCAGTCTCTCTCATTGATGTGCAAACAGCAGTCAAGGCTCAGCTACATTTGCCTGGCTCAAATGACCAAGACTGCGCCAGTGGCCCTACAGGACACCAACTATGTAAGGCCACTCTACAAAGACTAGAAGGCATAGCAGCCCTACCAAATACATAGAAACAAACGCAGGGAGGCAGCAAACTGGAGAGACAAAGAAAAATTTCCCAAATGAAAAAAAAAACAGAACAAAGCTTCAGAAAAATAAGTAAACAAAATGGAGACACGCAATCTTCTGGCTACAGAGATCAAAACAGCGGTAATAAGGATCTCAATGAACTTAGGGGAAGAGTAGATGAACTTGGTGAGAACTTTAACAAATGGATAGAAAACATAAAAATGGAGATAGACTACATAAAAGAACCAGTCAGAAATGAAGAATACAACAACTGAAATAAATACATTACAGGGAATCAACAGCAGATTAAATGAAGTAGAGAATCAAATCAAAGATTTAGAAGATACGGTAGCAGAAAACACCTGATCAGAACAGCAACAAGAAAAAAGAATCCAAATATGAGGATAGTTTAAGGGATCTCTGGGACAACATCAATTGGACCAACATTTATGTCATAGGGGTATCAGAAGGAGAAGAGAAAAGCAAGAAATTGAAAACCTATTTGAAGAAATAATGACAGAAAACTTTCCTAACCTGGTGAAGGAAATAGACATGTAAGCCCAGGAAGCGCAGAGAATTTCAAACAAGATAAGCCCAAAGAGACCCACACCAAGACACATCATAATTAAAATGCCAAAGGTTAAAGACAAAGAGACAATTTGAAAAGCTTCAAGAGAAAATCACCTAGTTACCTTCAAGGGAGCTCCCATGAGACTGTAAGCTGATTTCTCAACAGAAACTTTGTAGGCCAAAAGAGCATGAAATAGTTAAAGTGATGAAAAGCAAGGTGACTCTACCTAGCAAAGTTATCATTTGGCATCAAAGGACAAATAAAGAGCTTCCCAGACACAAAAAAGATAAAGTTTATCACCACCAAACCACGATTACAAGAAATGTTAGAGGGACAAGAAGAAGGAGAAAGAAGATGAAGAGGAGTAGAAAAAATTTAATATATGAATAATAAAATGGCAATAACTACATCTCTACCAACAATTACTTTCAATGTAAATGGATTAACTGTTCCAATAAAAAGACATGGTGGCGAATGGATAAGAAACTAAGACCCTTATATATGCTGCCTAAAAGAGACTCACTTCAGATTGAAAGACACATACAGCTGAAAGTTAAAGAATGGACAAAGATATTTCATAAAAATGGAAATGAAAAAAAGCTGCGGTAGCAATACTCATGCCAGAAAAAATAGGCTTTACAACAGAGCTTAACAAGAGACAAAGAAGAACCTAGTAATCCCACTTCTGGGTAATTAACCAAACAAACTCAAAACACAACTTTGAAGGGACATGCTCGTCCATATGTTCACTGCAGCATTATTTACAACAGCCAAGCTATGGAGGCGTCCTGGGTGACCATCAACGGGCAAATGGATAAAGAAAGGATGGGACATATATGCAATGGAATATTAGCCATAAAAAAAAAAAAGAAAGAAAAGAAATCTGCAACAACATGGATGGACCTAGACGGTACCGTGCTGAGTAAAGTAGTCAGACAGAGAAAGATAAATGCCATATGATGTCACATGTGAAAATCTAAAGAGCAAAATAAACAGAGAAGCAGAACAGAAACAAAGTCATAGATACAGAGAGCATTTTGATGGTTGTCAGATGGGAGGCTGGTTGGGGGTTGGTGAAAAAGGGAAAGGGATTAAGAAGTACAAATTGATAGTTACAAAATAGTCATAGGAATGTAAAGTATCGTGTAAGGAATATAGTCAATGATATCATAACTATGTATGGTGTAAGATGAGTACTAGATTTATCAGAGTGATTCCTTCATAAATTATGTAGATATCTAATTATTATGTTGTACACCTGAAACTAATATAATACTGTATGTCAACTGTAATTAAAATTTTTAAAAATTATTTAAAAAGTAAAAAATAAAAATAAATTTAATTACTTTTAATGTTCCTATGTAGCTAGTGGCTACCATATTGGTTAACACTGTGCCAGAGCCTCTGAGTTCCGAAGAGGAATCTTGGGATGTAGACCTCCAAGGATCACTGGCTAGCTTGTGCTGGTGGCTCTCGGGGGTGTGATGGGGATGCTTTGTGAATGTTAGGAAAACTGAATAGTGAGTCAACAGCTTCTACTAGATTAAACCACAGCTGCTGGGGTAAAGCAGCACTGCTATATAGTGATGCTGACCAGAACAGGAGTAACAGAAACAAAGGCAGCCCTTCTCCCTCCTGGAGTTTTCCAGTCTCTTGTTAGTGCCCCCTGTTGGGCGTATCTGAGATGGCAACCACTGGGAAGGCAAAAATGAAGTTCACAGAAATACAGTGTGAATAAGCATCACAAGGCAGAGACTGGAAGGATGGGATGATGCAAACACACCATTTTAGCATCTTCCCTGGATTATGACTTCTGGAACATTTTAGATAAGACTGCATTCCCTGTTAATGAACTCCTGTACCAGCCTCATCCCCAACTCTGCAGCGATCCCTAGACTGCTCTTGTTTCCAGTTGTGTCTTAGAGGGCACTAACCTGTCAACTCTTAGATGTAGCTCTGCTTAGTGCCTAGGATATGACAAGGTTTGACAAACAAAACAAAACATAACAAAACAAAACAAAAAAAAACATAATCATAATGGACACATAACTAAAACATAATTGAAGCAATGATGGTATGAGGGAGGTTAATCTGCATTATGCAAATTTACTTTTCCATCTCTAACAGACTTCTCTGAATAACCAAGTATGGATTCCACACCTACAAATGCAGTTTTTTTTAATTTGTAATATTATAATTGCAGTTTACAACTTGAATGTGGTCATTGCTAAAACCCGGAAAGCAACCAGAGGTTCCTTGGAAAATTCTTAATTGAAAACCTAGCCCTAGGATTAGGCCCATATAATCTTGATAAACTTTATTCTCTATACTTGTGAAACTTGTGAGCTAATAAGAAATTTAGGAAAAAAATTATAAAGAGATTTTAATTAGTAGAGACTTGACTTTCTAAAAAAGGTCTGAACAACATTTTAGTTCATCTGCCATCTCACAGATTCAAAATTTGTCACTCCAAACAAAAAAGCATGAGGATATCACATATCTGAACTGAGGATATGCCTTGGTTTATCTCATTTTGTCCCTAAAGAACAATTAATATCAAGTTTCCTACAGCTGGCATTTTAACTTTAAAAATGCATTTCAATAGTACCTGCTTATTAAAACCCTGTGAGGTGATACTCAAGTTTATTTTAATCCATGGTGTCAGTTCTTCTCTAAAATATATATCACTTCTTATCTTCAGATGCTGACTGTGTGCACAGTCACATTATCTTTCTCCTCAAAATGTGTCATAGTACATGTTGCACCTCAAATGGTTAAATTAAAGTCTGTTTCCTGTGTCAGAGAGGAAGGAGATGATAAGACAGTGCTCATTGGGGAAAAAATATTACCCTTCTGAATCATACTTGCAACCTCTATGTTTGTGAGAACTGTACAAACACAAGAGATGTATCTAAGCCATGTCATTTTATGAGACATGAGCTTTATTCTAATACAGAAATTCTACTAAGGGTCAAACATAATAATCAATTTTTCTTTGTATTTTTTTCATAAAAGAATTTTTCCAAAATAATATTTTATTATACCTTATTTTTATTTCCAAAGATCTTATATAAATTAAAATCTAGGGTTCTAAGTGAGATATCAATTAACATAAGAATCAATTTAATGGCAATTTAAATAGCTAACTGTTATAATTTTTGCATAATTAAGTGGCCTCTGGGCTTGAAGTTCTAATCATGTCTAATTAATTTAAAGGATTTACTTTTTATTATCAGTGAAATTTCTGACAGGTAATAAAACATTTAGGGTTGCCATCACAAACTTTTTATATCAGCTATATTGTAAGTTGACAAGCTATAGATTATCCCTCTGAAAATGCATATTTAGGAAAAAAACAACTACATTTGTAAAATTATAACATAGAACTGCTATTTTACCTATGAAAAGGAAAGCAATTCTATTCACTAAAATAATAAAAGAGTTGACATTTTATTTTCATGATCTCAATAGCTGTAATCAACCTACATAGGGAATAATCAATTTCAATTTCAGACAATAATCTTCATAACCTCTTGAGTTTACATAGTACCTATATTGCCAGAAACACTAATACACTTTCCATTGTCAATATAAAAAATAAAAGCTTGATCTTTTGAGGCTCAGATAGAAATTAAATCTAACTGCAAACAGATTAGGTAAGGGACTTGTCATTTCTTTGAAATAGATCATTAAAATATCTACCGTTAAAAGCATTCTCAGTAAGGTAACATAATGTGAGGAAAATTATTCTTCAGAGACTACAGATTCTATGCTCATAGAAAAATCAAACCCAAAGCACAAATAGATCGGCCTAAATAGATCAGTCTAAAGCAGATATAGAGTAACATGCAATTCAAGCAATGATGGAAAGTGGGAGACTCCAACCAATGTGACCCCAAGATCTGGACTACAGGGCTGTTCTTTTAAAGGGAGAGGAAAAGAATTATTTGGAAATCCCCAAAAGGACTTTTATGTAAGATAAGTACAGTCAGAACATAGACTGAGTAGTATTAGCTCTATTCGGAAGGTTAGTCTGCTGGGCAGCATTAGTTAGAGGATGAAGGTAAAAAGGCTGAGGGAGGAGAAATGAAGAAAGTCATACATAGAGGCAGCATGGTAAAGTCATTAGAAACATGGACTGGCCTCTGGCTATGGGAGCCTGGGCAGTTATTTAACCTCTTTGCATCCCAGCTTCCTGCTCTACAAGAAGAGATTGATGATAACACCTACCCAGGTAGCTGTTAGGGGAATTCAATGAGTTAATATGTGCAAATGCTTAAGAACAATGCCAGGTACACAGTAAGTACTTTATACATATTTACTATAATTCTATGTCTTAGGTTATTAATCCATTTAGCATAGTCCAGGAACTGGAGCTCTCAGCTTGAAACCCATAGCAAAAATATGCTCTAAAACTATAAAGACAACAACATTTTCTCAACCTTAGGGTTAAATGTGATCTGTCTAGATCCAGGCTAAGTTTACTCTGATACCTAAAAGATAACAAAAGGACTAGAAGTCACATGGGCACTGATCTCCCACTTCTAATTGTTGTAAGCTATGAGATACTAAAACAAACAAACAAACAAAAAAAGAGACCTTTGGAGTCAAATCAGTTTGAATGCCATTTTCATCACTTCTGGCTGTTTGACCTTGGACAAGTTAGTTCACCTTTCTGATGTTCAGTTTCCTCATCCATAAAACAGAGATGATAATAAATCTTTTGCAAATAAATTAAATGAATATATGAAATACTTAGAATGCCAGCTGCCAATTACATGTTAATTCAATTCCTTTTCTCTTGTTTGAGCCTCAATTTTATCATCTGTAAAATGAAAATGTTAATATCCAATGCAAGAAAATATTGGCACTGATGATTTTTCTAATTCTTCCATTGTGTTTTTGAGACTTTCATTGCTACACAGCTTTTTGAAAAAAGATTACTACCATTTCTTTCTTTCATGGTTTTTGCAGGGAGTGACATCTAACCCACAAAGAATATTTGTACAGCACAAGCCAGCTGGTAAGCTTAAGTCATCCTGGGAGTAGAAAGTCCCAGAAAGCCACTTATGAGAGAAAACAGTAGCAATCATAAAGGAAAATAAGGAGGAAGAGTCTTTTAGGTCTCACTCAGATGAGATAATATTTTCCTATATAAGAATGAAAAAGATATAAGCTTAAGAATGAAAGTCTATACAACTTCTCCTACTACAATGGGATATAGTCTTTGGAAAACGTGCAAAGGAGGCCATGCAGAATGTTCCTACCTAAATGTCTGCAGTGTGAGGGATTTGTGAAACAACGAGTGAAAGGATAATTAAAAATAACAACAGAAAACAGTATTACGTACTAGACATCAACTTCTGAGCAGTGCGGAGTAGATCAAGGTAGGAAGTTTCTTCTTCGCTTTTAAAATTGGACTTTGTACAACAATTACATGTAAGTAAAATCTAGGTTGAGGATGTTTTATAATTAACAATGGGACAGCATATGCCTGATCTGTGGGCCCCTTCACATCCCCTAATAGAAAGTTTTAAGGTCATTTTTCCTACCGACTCCCGGCCTTATGTCAAAATAATTCTCAATACAACATCCTAGGTAGCTACTACAATTTAAGTATATTTGTCAAGCTAATAAACTCTCTTATCAGGGCATGACCAGACCAGAGGGAACCAAAGTGGGAACTCAAAGAGACGTCCTCCTCTCCTCCTCTCTGGCTTGATCCACATTCCTGTTACCTCTCTAGTATCTTCAAGGTTGCTGGCTTGGTCAATGCACCATGTGGGTGCTCTGCAGAAAGGGAAAGTAGGTACTAAAATCAGGCCTAGGATCATGACATAAGGTTACCAAGAGTTCTGTAGAGAAAGAATGCCCTCTTTCTAACCTACCCAGATGGTAAAGTACTAGCAGTGGTGCTGCTAGTCCTGCACTAATTCAGGGCTACAATATTTCCCAAATGGACTATTGTAATAGTCTCCTAAATTTATGGTTTTAAAAATTTGCTGCATATTAAAATTATATTGGGAAATTGTAAAAATTCCAATGTCCTAGATGATTAACTCTGGGTATCTAGGGGTAGGATCTAAGCATGAGTATTTTTAAAAGCTTTCCAGGTGACTCCTATAGGCAGACAACTGTGAGAGGTGTTCTAAACATTTTTCCTCGCCTCTTATTTAGTATCCCTGTGGCCCATCCTCCTCATTAGGCAAGAATAATGAAACTCACCTGCTAAAATCCTTTCAAAAGCTCCCCATTGCTTCCAGCAGTGCTCTCCGAGTGTGGGCTGCAAACCAACAGGATAATTTAAGCTGCTTATGACAATAAAAATTCCATACCACTTCAGAATCATGAAGGAGGGCAATAATTTGTATTTCTAATAGTTATACCAGATAATGTCTATGAAACTTAAATTTGAGAGCCACTGATCTCCAGGATAAAGGTCAAGTCCTTTAGTAAAGGCCAAGGGCGCTACATATTAACGTCCTTGCCCAGCTTTCCAGACCTGTTTTTTGCTGAACTCCTTCACTTTGCTTCTTTCCAACACCCCATGCTCCAACAATTCCAAAATTACCTTTCCAAATGTTGCAATTCCACTTAGAATACCCTTAGATGAATCACTACCTCTCTGAACTCGTTTTCTTATCTGGAAAATGGGTATTGTAATATGCATTTGTGGGGCTGTTTAAAGATTAACTGAAAATAATATATTTGAAAATGTCTAGCTCTGGGCTTGGTCCAAAGTAAATGCTCAATAGTCATTCATTCACTAATTCCAGAATTCGTAAATTCGGTGTCTAGGAATAATTGTCCTTAAATAAGCTAAAAAAATATTTGACTGAGGAGCCCAAACCCAGAATGAGAATCTTCCTACACTAGAGTAAGCATATTTGCAAAGTGAAAAAAAAAAATTGGAGAGAAATTGCCATACTCTTAGGATTTCACAGGCCACCCATCAAATGTACTAAAAAAATAAAATAATCCCTCAAAAAATGGGATGCCTGATCTTCTTAGCTCCAAGGCAGCTTATTCAAGAGTGAAGTTCTAAGAACTGAATAAATGTCCATATTAAACAGTAGGTTAAATTCAGGTCCTGGCCTAGAGGTCCTTACAATCTAAAGGGAACAAAAAACACAAAGATAGACACATTCACAAGGGGGAATTTATAAGGTTATTTCTTAAAGCTTTGTTATTTTTTCACTTTATCCAATACTCTTGACTGATAAATGAAAGGAGAAAAAAATGGTAAGCAGAAATTTGCTCCTGGTTCCTACACATCCCAAATATTTATTTAGTTTTCATCTGACACTTATTAACACTAATTTGTAATTATGTCTATTGCTTTATGTACACCTAATAAATCATTGAGATTTTTATTAATAATAATTATGATGATAATGAGAGCTGACAGTTTTTGAACACTTACTAGGTGGTGGGCTTTTAGCAAATGCTTTAAATATGCCATATAATCTATAGAACGTCAGGTAAATATTATTACTATGTTCACTTTTCAAACAAGAAAAGAGAAACAGAGATAATCTATTTAACTATCTAAGGTTCTTCAGTTTTCTCTGCAGAACAAAGATTTGACATAATGTCTCTTTAGCCCTAAGGCCCAAAGTTTTAACTACAACAAAATGTATGTCACCTCTAGCAATAATGGTTTAATTATCACCTTACCAGCAAAACTGATTTAGGAATGGGCAGCTACTAATCAACATGAAGAAATCTCTTCCTTTACAAGTGGTCACCTAACATAGCTCTGCCCACTAGCATGATTGGGTAGAGTAACCAGGATAAAATCAGCTCTAATGTTGAAAGGACCTCCAAGCCCTCTAACACTCATCATACAGTCTGTTCAGAAGAGATGCAGTTTCCATTACTTCTTTGGGTACATCCTTACCCAAAGAAGTTTGAGATATTGGTTTGGAGCTGGTCAAGAACAGTTCACTGTAGCCGATGACAAATCAGTTTTTCCCCGTAAAAGCTGATAAATAAAATTTAAAAATTCTGCAGGCTCCTTTATAGCAAAAATGTGAAATATTGCTTGTTTTGTCTGGTGTTTTATACTATTTTTCTCTGAGAAGCCCATTGCCATAAAAATGATTACAGAACTGGGAATGTTTTCAAATAAATTGATTTCAAATATATTTTATTTATACTTACTATTTATTCAGGATACTGTGCTGGGAAGTAAAAAGTTGGCTATGATTTGGTATCTTAAGTAACTTAAAATTTTGGTTAATGGCAAGGAAATAAATGTTTATACAACTAACCATGCCCAATGAGATAACCTTTATATTGATGCTTAAGACAATTCCCTATATTACAAAAAAGAGAAATTATTTTCTTAGAGAATTTCTAAAATTATTTGAAATAAGAAATAAACACATAGAACACTCATAGAAGGATAAGATTTTATTTTATTTTATTTTATTTTAAAAATATACATATGATTTTTGTCTTGTCAAGGTGGGAAAAAAACATTCTAGGCAGAGAGAACAGAACACATTAGATTTGTTTTATGATGCAGGAACAAAACAAGAAACAATGGGTAGATGCTATCAGGAAACAGGAAGTCAAAGGGCATCGGTAATATCATTACCAGCATTCAGACAGAGCTCGATGGTTTTCTACTTGATAGGAATTTGCAGGGAAAACAAACATTAGATGCATAGTTAGACCAGATAAATTCCTGATATTTGTAAACCTGCATTTACTGGCTGTCACACAATCAAAGGAACATGCAAAATCCCAAACTTCAAGGGAACGCCCAATTTTATGACTCTTAGAGTCATAATAGCATAGTAAAACTAAATTCCAGATTTCTCAAATTATCGCTCTATGAAATAACAACACATCAATTGTACCCTCAGGGACCTGACTTCCTTGGTCTCCTTATCATTTATTTCCTTCAGCAAGAGAACAGAAATACCAGCAACAGAAAAACTGAGAATTTCTCAATTAAGACTAGCTTACACCAAAATAAAAATGAAGCACAAAACAAAAAGAAAAAGAATGATATGATTGCATACTTAGTTCCTCCTATCTAATTCTTTTAATTTTCTACCTGATTAAAGTTCACATTACATAGACTTTCTTTTCATGGTCACGTAACATACACTGTATACATGGAGAAAGTCTTTGCTTTCTTTTTTGTTTGGCTACTTAGTAAAATGCTCACCTTTTATCATTTGGGGGCTTATAATTATTAAAGAATCTAAATGCTGTATTTGTTATAAGGTTAATTATATAAGTTTTCTGCAATAAGTTTTACATCATTTTAGCAAAGGATCTTGAATGAATGAACTTCTAATCTGGACTGACACTGGAAGAACATAAAGGAATTGCATCACTCAAGATGCCGTTGGCCTCCATTCCATGCTAGAATCGAACCTCTGTGTGTAGTTATCACTCTGACTTATAACCGGAATTCTATATTTTTGTCGAAGCCTTTTTAAACTACACCTTTAGAGTCCATCATTTTTATTCATCTTTTTCCCCACTCATTCAAGAGCTACTTGGCTTACTCCAAGTCCCATGTATTTATTTTTTGCTCATCCGAATATGAACAATTATATATTCATACTTTTAAAATAACATGTCTGTATATAAACCTTATTTTATTTATTAAAATCAATATGAATAAAACATAACCTATTATATTGATCTTATTTGAATTATAATTATTTAATTTTTTACACTTTATACTCTTTCCTGTGTGACCACCACTAAGAATCCATGACCTTTCACAGACTCAACTTGTTCCAATTAACCATAATAAAATTATTAATAATTACATTTAATGTTAATTTACATTCAAATTTTTCACATTTTGACTAGTAGGAATCCATTTAAGTTAACAACTTTGTCCTTTGAGTAATGCCCTGACATTTAAAAACCATTCTTGCTTTCATGCACTTAGTTCCTTTATGAAACGTCACTTAAAGAATGATAAAGATATCAGAAGGGCAAAGTCCACATGAGAAAGGAAAGGGAGAAGTGATGAAAAATGATGAGAAAATGTTTGAAGCTGAGAAGCAGATAGACTCAATCTCTCTTAGAAACTAGGTCCACATTTGTAAAGGGGTAGACTGGCAGGGAGCCAAGAAATAAGCCAATTCATGCTTCAGAGCCTGAAAAACACAGGACTTAGAGACACACTGTTTCAAGAACATATAGGTGTGACTAACAGGCAGATTGGTTGAAATGTTGCATCTGAAGCAAGTAGAGACCCAGAAACCCTATCACTGGACAAAATTTCCCTATCCACTCAGTTTTAGGCAGATGGCCGAAAACTGGCTCTCTTAAACAAGAGAGAGCTTGGGCAAGAAATTTAGAGCTGAGGAGCCATCATGAAAACAAAAGGCTAGATGGATATTTATTTACATCCTAATATACAGAACTCTAGCTTCTCCCTTTGGTCCTGGCCCAACAGCCATGCTATACTCAGGCAAAGTGTTATGGGGTTCCTTTCTGAGGAAATCAATCTGTGTAAGAGAAAATACCTGTAACAGTTGCCCCACAACTTTATAATGAACTCACTGCCCAACATCCTCATATCTGTTAGCTTCCTTGTGCTTCACACTCTAACATAAACAAACATCAATGAGTCTCCCGATATTTGAGAAAGAGAAAAAAATAAAGACATAAGGAAAAAAAGGAAAAGTGGAGGAAACAGGTAAAAGAAGCAGAAGTAACATTGAAAAAAATAATCAGACTCAAAGAAAAGGAAAGATATTGCATTCCTGAAACAAGAATTGGAAGTCTTGAAAAAGAAACACAAATTCTGAAAGAGGTATTTGAAATTAAAAAGATGTGATATCATAAATGAAAAGATTAATAAAAGAATTGGAAGATAAAGTAGGAAAAATCTCTTAGAAAGTAAAACAAAAACCCAGGGATATAAAATAAAAGAAAAAAAGATTTTTAAAAAAAATATTTATTTATTCATTTATTTTTACAGTGATGTTTCAGCCATACACTTTAAGAGTAAGACATACATACATACATATATATTATATATATATATATATATATATATGTGTGTGTGTGTGTGTGTGTGTGTGTGTGTGTGTGTGTGTGTGTAAATATATATATATATACACTGTTTTCACCTCCCATAGTTTGATTCTTTCTATCACCACATATTTGACCCCTTTTACCCCGTCTACCTCCCCCTACCCTCTATTGTCCATGTCCATGAGTCTCTGTTTGTTTGTCCTGTTCATTTGTTGCTTTTAGGTTTATATCCCACATGTAAGTGATAACGTGTGATTGTCAACTTTTTCTATCTGGCTTATTTTGCTTAGCATGATTATTTTGAGATCCATCAATGTGGTACATATATACAATGGAATATTACTCAGCCATAAGAAGAGATGAAATACTGCCATTTATGACAACATAGAAAAAAATTTTTAAAGGGTTTCTAAATAAAGAGTTCAGAAAGAAAAGAGAAAAAAAGAAGAAAATTATCAAATAGAGAAAAAGTTTGCACTAAAGACTTTCAGCTACGTTATGAAATTTCAAGATAGTAGGATAAAGAGAACGTTTAAACTTCTGGCAAAAAAAAAAAAGAAACGTTAAAGTAGTTTCTAATGAGAAAGAAAACATACAAAAAGTATTAATTAAAATGGCATCGGGCATTTTAATAGCAGCACTGGCAACTAGAAGACAATGCAAAAATACTTTCACAATTCTTAGAGAAAGTATTTCTAGTCTAGAATTCTCATTCTGTCCAGATTTCCACTTAAGTATGAGGGTAGAAATAAAATTTTTTATAAACAGTAAAGACTTAAAAATATGTACTACCTGCTACAGCCTTTCTTTTTGGTAACTTGCTTGAAGATGTGCTCCACAAAAGCCGGGGAAAAGAAACTAAGTTATATAAAAAAAGAAATGTGAACATAGCATACTAAGTGACTTGGTTGTGAACTATATATGTATATATATATACATATATATTTATAAAATATTACTTAATATTGTGTTAACTAAAAATTTGATAAAAATATTATAAAAATAAATGGGTAGGGAAAAAGTGAATGGAATAGTGAAAAGAGTTCAATACTAAACTCCCTTAGTGGAAAGTCTAAAATAATGTCAAACTAAAAAAAAAACTCAAGAAATAGTCATGGTAGCATATTATTCAGAAATATATAGGAAATCCTAAAAGGACCAGTAAAGAAAATCCAAATTGGTGACACTTTGGGGGTAGGAATCAGAGTTGGGAGTAGAAGTACAAATGACTGCTGTTTTTCATTAAAAGTTATGCACAAAAATTTACTACTCACTGCTAATTAAGAAAAAAAAACTATTTTAACTGTGACAGGATATAATAAAAAAAAATCTTTAACCTTATGAAGGTTTTTTTACCAAAGATATTTTAAATATTTAGCTAGATTCTCATTAAATTTAAAGAAATTATGTTCACTCTCTTTCCTTAACATCGTACTGGAGTTTTTATTCAATCCATAATTAAGAAAAAAAATAAATGACAGAGAGAGTGATAAGGAAGTGATAACCTATCATCATTTATAAATGACATAATTACTTGTATAGAAATTCAATAAAAACTCTAGTCAAATAATTGAAATAAATTAAAGAGTTCACGATTTCTGGATAAAATATCACAATTTCTGGATAAAATGTCAGTACACCAAGCATTTTTCTGTCTCAAGGCCTTCACATTTGCTGTGCTTTCTACCAGAAAGGGTTTTCCTCAAAGATATTTGAACAAATTTCTTTCTCACCATATTTATGTGCTTTTCCTTTATAACAATTATCTTTATTCACAGTATTTATGAACACCCACAAACACAAAACATCTTTTTTCACTGGACTGTAGCTCATACACATGAGGAACTCTCAAATATTTGTATAAAAGTTATAAGTATGTTGCAGCATTGTTTTAAATAGCGAAATGTTGGAAATGGCTTAGTTGTCCATTCAGGGTTAACTAATAATTAAATTATGTAATACTCATGTGTTCAAATATTATTCAATGATAACTGACATTAGTAAGTAGAGATCTCAAACCCATAATATTATGTGTAAAAAAATCTAAAAGCACAGCATTATATATGATATGATACCAATTATGTAGATTAAAAATATATACAAAAACAAAGAGAATATATTTGTGATAAATGGTAACATCATGGACTGCATTAATACTGTCCTCTGGTGAGTGGAAGAGAAGGGGGCCTTAAATGGGACACATGAAAGACGTTAGCACTGTCTCTAATGTTTTCATTCTTAAAGATGTTCTAAATTAAACAAGACTAAATGTTAGTGTTTATTCATTTAGGATGGCATGTATGCAGATGTTATACAGTATCCTTTTTATCTTTTTGTTTGGCATGGATTTGGTTGGGTTTGGAGGGGGTTTTGTCATTGTCATTTTGTTTTTATTTGTTTGGCCTTCAAAATTTAAAGTGAAAGAAAAAGCAGATAACAAAGGTAGAATCCTATACTCAGGAACAAGTGTGAAAAAAGTGTAGGTAAGGTGAAGAAGGTAGACACTAGAAAGGAAAACCGGTTTGGCAGATAAAAACCAATGGAGACCTGGACTAAGATACAAATGTTCAAGAACCATTTTGAGATAATTTCTGCTACAATTACAACTCCCTTGTAATTAGCAGAATCTTATTATCTCCTATTTTATTCCAATCCATCAAAACATGGTAGAATAGAATGCCCTAGACCCTTAATTTTTAGGAATTGACCTTGAGATCCTGAACAGAGGACACACTATGAAAATCAAATGCAATTATAAGCTGTTTCATGGTTAAAAGCATGGGCTTTAAAGCCTCAGAGCCCACAGAATGAATTCAAGCTCTGTCACTTCATGGTTGAGCAATTTTGAGATGGCTTCGCCCCTCAGTTTCATCATGTAATAATAATGTTAGTGTTGGGGCTCATCATTATAGTAATATTATATGGGGATAATAATACTTTCTACTTTATAACATTGTTGTGAAAAGTAAATTTGATCATGCTTTCAAAGCTTCTAGCATAGTGCTTTGCTCAAAGGTAATAAATAGTTCAATAATAGCAGCTATTGTTATTATTTTACTGCATTTAGTGAAACCATTGTCCTTTCTTTTTCTCCTGTAGCATGTTTAATTTTCTTGTAATCTGAGAATGTGACCAACATGAAGCAGGAGGTGTTACTGGAAATACTTTCTGGTCATTTGAATATACTATTAATTTATGTATGCTTATTTGTGCTTATGTGTGAGAGGTGGATTGGGATGCCTGCCCAGAATTCCTATTCCTAGGAATATCTCCTCATAATCACATATGTGCAGTCCATCCACAAGATTATAGAAGAGCTGCCACTTTGGAAGAAGGTGATTCTACCCCATGGTCACAGCTGACTGGTTGATCAAATCTAAATAAGGCAGAGTGTGCAGAAAAGACAATAATGAAGCAGACACTCAAAGAACAGAGAGAAAACCCAAATTAGATGAGTTTTGTGTCCCTGACTTCAATTCATTCCTTAGGTTCATTTGCATTCTATTGATTTCTATGAGAAACCTCAAATTCCTTATTTCAATTCATGTTTTTGCTCATACTGTTTGACTTGAGTTTCTGTGACTTATATATTCCAAAAGTTCTGATTAATACAATGTGAATGCAATGCAGACAAATACAGCTACTTTCCTTCTTGTCCAGGGCTGGTATGGAATAAGGGAATTTAACTTAGAACTCAGGAAAAGCAATTGATAAAACTATATAATTTATTTCCAAAGCTACATTATACACACATTACATTGATTTAAAAATAATTACCACAAATCTGAAGAATTGAGAGCTTTAGAAGATTCAGAAAATAACCAATTGAGTGAGTGAGAAATATTTCTGTAGATCATTACCTCACCCAATTCTGTTTATTTAGACATCATAAATGAACCTATAAAATAAGACAGAATTCTTCTAGATTGAAAAAAAAGGTAACAGAGGAATGACATGATTCGGCCTAAATACTGTTAAATAACGCCAGGAGACAGAATGCAAATGAATATATTTTGCGTGTGGAATAGATATGCTGCTAATTGTGTTCACTTATTATCATAGAAATGACATGTTTTCAGCTTTAGTTATATGCCGCTGCAATTAATAATTAAAACACAAACACATGAAATAGTTATTTAGTGGCATACTTTGTCATTTCAAAAGTATAGGAAGGGTTTGTTTTGTAAACATATGTGAAACTCCTTTGTACATGGTGTAATTAACATGAAAATCAAAATATAAGGAAAGCTTAAAGAGATCAGGCCATATTCTTATAAAGCAATGGCCAACATAAAGACATGCAAGTCTCCAGAGACCCAAAGTTTTCCAAAAGGGCTTGCTTGGGATATGTGAACTGGTTAAACGTTCTTAAAAACAGTATATACGCTTCAAAATATTCACTTAGTGTTTATTTTAGAAATAAAAGCTACAATTCTGTATTCTGAGCTGTTTCTAGTGCAACCCTAGACTGTTTTTTAGCTTCTCTAATGGATTGGTGGTGCGATATGGTGGTTAAGCCAGACACCAATTTTAATTTAATGGTGGAGCAATCCTGCTCCACCATTAACTATTTGATCATGGGCAAGGCCCTATTGCCTATGAGCCTTGGTTTCCTCATCCACAATGTAAAGATAGGTGATTAGAAGGATTCATCTAGATAACGTGTATATTTTAAAAAAAAAACCCATTATATTGGTTTTATAAAAACTGAGACTTGGACTAAGATACGAATGTTCAAAAAGCATTATGTTTTTATGAGATGTAGATGTTTCTTCTGAATGCCTATATTTGTAGGCGAGAGGAAACAGGTTATTTTTGCATTACTAATTTATAATTTAATAAATTCTAGTATTGAAGCCAGATGATTTCCCTTGCCCTGGTGAATTCAAATAGTCTGTAAAATTTAACTCCACTAGGCTCCATGCTAAGCATCTTACATGCCATCTCAATTAATTTTAAAAATAACTCCACCAAATAACCATTATTTTCGTCCTATATAGATGAAGAAAATAAGACACAGAAAAGCTAGATATCTTGCCCATAATCAAACACAATAACTAAGGGAGCTAGAACTTGAAACCAGGTAAGCCAAAACCCAAACAATTATAAAAATTGATTCTATCCTTTTTGTGTGTGTGCTAGTTTTATCACTTCAATAGCTTGTTCATATGCCAGACCATTTGAAAACATAAATGTATTCTCATATAAAATAATATGCTCTGGATTAATAATATTCGTCCTTAAAATAATAAAGCAAAAAGATAGATTCAAGGGTATAATGGGAATTTGAAGATGAAAAAAAAAAGGTAGAACTTAGTATTTGGGGTTACCTTCCTGTGGCCCAAAGAATATGGTGTCCAATGTCTAAAAACACTCGCCTAAGTATTAGCTCAGAGTCTCAGGTTAATAGTTATGAAGGTAGAGGACAAAATGTAATTCAGGTATGCCAGCAACACTTTGGTCTTCCCAGCAGAGACTTAGTCTCTTTGCTGTCCCTGGTTCAGCCCACTGATCCCCAAAAGACAAGCCTCATAAACAACATGGGAATCAAGAGAACACTAGCCTAGGAGCCATTAAATGGGTTATCTCAGCATGAGAACACAGAGAAAAGGAAAACCATCAAAAAAGGTAGATGGTTTTTCAGCTAATCCAAGCAGAGCATATTATTATTTTTTTGGCAGAGATGAATATTAGCACAGGAATATTTGGGGAACCTGAAAGGCCCTTCATTTTCTTCGGTGGGCACATGCTCACATCTTAATGCGAAAAGTACAGAAATCCCTATCTCCCAGCTCTACATTTCCGAACATGCTTGACAAAGAGTGCACTCAGATGAAACATCAGTTAGCTTTTTCTTTCATTGGGAATGTGCTTATTATCTGTTGTTCAAATAGTTTGTAGACATAACAGCCCCAGGAGTGAATGTGGCTTTGTATTTACAAGGTAGTCATTTGTTGTTATTTATAGTTCTTTTAATTTTCACCTTTTTACATTTAAATTTTCCTCCAAAGGTTGTGATTAAAATAGGCACTACTTAAGAGAGGAAAAACTCCCTTTAATGTGTATGCTTTTCATACAGATTTTTAAGCTTCAGAAAGAATCCAGGGGTACCCAGTTTATTCCTTTGTCAACTTTATGGACATTTATAATTCATTTCCTAAGAAAAACAATCATGGTATCCTTATGCAAAACTAAGACAAAATCTTGTTTAGCAGAGGTCATCATTCTAAACAGATGTTCCTCCTTTCATCTGTTAGCTAAATTGCTCCAAATAAGAGAAGTAAAGAAAACTAACATTTATTTAAAATGTTAACAGTACAAAACTCTCTGCTGGTTAATAGATGTTCATTTTCTTAGTAATTCCTAAACTAATAATGCTTGTATTATTATGGGTTGCTGCATAGCAGGGCGAGAGGATGGCATCAATGTTGCTTACCTTTGTGTTTGCATCTGAACTATGCCACTTATCAGCCGTATGACCTTGAACAAGTTGCTTAAATACTTTGTGTTTCAATTTCATTACTTTATTTTTAAAAATAGAGAAAATATTAGTATACTTGGTAAAAGAGTATTATAAAAATTAAATAAAAGAATGTAGGCAGAGCCTGATATCCTTACTATTTTATTACTCTTTTCATTTCTCAAAGGGACAAACTGAGGCACAGGATTCCACCCAGCCAGGAAGTAGCAGAGTGTTGTTATTTGAAACTGGGTCTTTTTTCACTCCAAAATCTAACACTCTTTGCACTAACATTGTAATAGCATAAGTAGTGATCAAATGAGTTTATGAATTTGATAGAGAACAATATTTTTCAGACTAGAGAGATATCTTTTTCCTAAAATTACCATGCCAAGTACACAGTAGTTTCATCAGGATATTGCTACAAATACTAGGAATTTATTCAAATATTCATGTATCTAAAAGCACTTGAGTATCTAAAAAAAAACTGTAGCATTAATGGGAATGCTCTCTGAAAGAAAGTAAAGAGGCGAGGACAGAAATAACAGTCTTTTCTAGTGTCCCCACAAAATACTCATCTAATTCTAATCGAGGAAAAAAAAACCTAATGTTTTACCAACTCAGTAGCAGTCATGGAAATAGCTGATAGTAGTCAATAGTACTGCAATATAACATAAAAAAAAAAAGGAGGGGGACTTCAAAATATGAGTTTTAATGGAGAAGACAAATCAAGTAAAAGACAGTGCTATCTCTCAGGATCTACACACAGTGTATCTCAAAGTAACTTTCAAGTGTCTGCCCCTTCTGCTCTCCCAGCCATTATTAGGGCCGAACAGCTTACAGAGTAAAACTACAAATAGACGGTTTGTGATTAACGGCAGCATTTATGGAAAGCCTGATGTTACCTGTTTATTGTCTGAAGAAAAAGAAAATTTATTTTTTAGACATGAAATACAGACATTTAAAAACCCATCAGATTAAAAGTCATCTGGCTGTGTTTTGAAATGAGAACTCCACCGGCCCCATGGTAGCTCTACCTTCAGAGTTCAATTTAGGTCCACACACATCAACAGCACCCTCTACTGTCTAGCAACAGCATCGTGAAAGTGGCCTTGGTCAAGTTTCCTGAAGCCACCAATCATTTACATTTTTCAAATGAAAATATTTTGTTAAATAATAAAATTTGTATATTTGTATATATATGAACAACTGCAAAGAATATTGAAGAGAATGTATGTGTGTGTATGTGTGTATATATATATGATGTGTATATATATGTATATACATACAGAGAGAGAGAGAGAGAGAGAGAGAGAGAGAGAGAGAGAGAGAGAGCGCACGCGCGAGCGAGACTGGTAGCAATGAATCAAGATTGCTACCAGTTGGCAACTAACAATCTACCTCCAAGAGACAAGAGAGAGGTTTCAAAATTCGAAGGATGAAAGTTGGGGGAAAGTCAGATGCGGTAGCCAACCTCCAAGATGACCCGCAATGAGCCCTGCCTCCTAGTATTCACATTCTTGTGTAGCCTCTTCTCATATTGTACCGGGGTTAGTCTGAATGATCAATAAAATACAGCACACATGACGGTTTGTCATTTCCAATGCTGGAATGTAAATGATACCGTGGATTCCATCTTCTTTGTCAGTTCTCTCTCACCATTTCTCCCTCTTCACTTTTCTCCTCTCTCGCTCATCACTTGCTCTGAGGAAAGCCATGTTGTGAGCAGCCCTATGGAGGAGCCCACATGGTTACGAGCTGAAGCCTCGTGCCAATAGCCACATGAGTGAGCTTAGAAGGAGATCCTCCAAGCCCAGTCAATCCTTCAGATAACCGCAGTCCCCACTGACCACTTTACTGCAACCTCAAGAGGCACTTTGAGCCAGAAGTATGAGACTAAAGCTGTCTCAGATTGCTGCACTCAGAAGCTGTGTGAGATAATAAACATTTGTCATTTTGAAGCGATTAAAGTCAGGGATAATTTGTTACATAACAACAGATAACTAATATAAGAGAGGAATGATAGAGAAACAAGACGATGAGGAGATGATATTAGGATAATCAAGTTAAGACTGGAGATCGTGAGAATTATTTGCGAAGTTTCCACTTTCATTTTTATGTTTGTTTTTTTTTTTTTACTCTTGGTTGTGCCAAACTCCCTCCCTTTTCACATTATATATTCTGATCCAAATGACAATATTTGTACTGATTGCTTTCTAACACAGCTTTTCATTACCCTGGGACAAACAACTACAAAGAATAATGATGAGAGTGTTATTTATCAGAGAGGAGATTTGAGAAGTGTGTGTGCATGTTTGTATATATGTCCATATACACATTTCTACTCGAATATACATGTATATTCAGGCACATATGTGTGTGTGTGTGTCCTTCTCAAATTTAGAAATGTAAAATAAAACCACTTTCATGAAGAAACACAAAGGCTTACTGGAAATTCCTCCACAGAACCCTAGCAAACTTAAATTGAGCCCAATTAGAAATCCCTGCTTAAACATACATTTTCTCTCTGTGAAATGTAAATTTCTTGAATGGTTTGCATGGATGTAAATAAGAGAAGATAATGAGGCACAGTATATGTAGATGGTCAGGCAGAAGGTCATCTTTGACTAAGGATGAAAATCCATGACAACCCTGGGCTAGCAGTCCTGATTCTTGGGCACCAAAACCACTTGATTATTATCATTATGGTCTTCAATCTAGCAGTGTTCTCACGGTTCAAATGGGAAACTGAAATAAAATAATGTTAGAGTCCATCTCAGTCAAGGGTCTATGAATTTTTATGAATGGAGAGGAAAGTAAGGTGACAATGTGAAAAATTAAAAAAGAAAATAGTTTTCCTGCTATCTCTAACAGAAAATGTACTACTGAGGAGAGGAATTTACCTCCTTGGATGGATTTTCTGTGCCATGAGAAACTTAAGGCTACTATTATCTTCATCTCCTCATTACAGCAATTGGTTTAGGGCTTCTCTGTGTGCTCAGCCACGCAAGGTTCTATGGTGACTATATAAGAAGTATAAGTCAAGTTTCCTTCACTCAAGGAAATCTCCATCTCATTTGGAAAGACACCTTCAGAAAGCAATCAGAGAACATACTAGATGTCATGTAATTTATTGCCTTGATTCAATAGAAAAGGAGGTCATTGTTAGAAGAGATCTCTGGTGACAGCATTCTAGAAAAGGATAATTCAAGTAGCCTCCAAAAAACGAGTTGAACTTGGAGGGGAAAAGGAGAGGGAGAGAAGATATTTCAGGTTAACACAGCTTCATTCTACCTTGCATTTTTCCTTATGCAAGGCAAAGCCTCGGAATCAAGATGGCCAGGTGCTTCCATCCCTTTATAGAGAAGTATAAAGGCATCTTCTGAATTGTCAAGCACTGTAGCTGATGGCACTTTACCCTGTGGCTCCCTATCATTCTTGCTTCTTCTTTGTTTTTGTTCAACTCTTTTATTGTTATAAATACTAGTAATAATAGCATCCACTCCCATGTATTAATCACTTACAATGTGCTTTGTGTGTTTCATTTAATTTCCAAAAATATCCCATGATGTAAACTTTACTATCCTCATTTTACAGATGATCAAACTGAGATACAAAAGCTTTAAATAACTTGCTCCAAGTTACACAATCAGTAATTTCACATTCCTGCCTGACTTCCTGTTCACCATACTAAATGCCTCCTGGTCTTAAGACTATGTTCTTTAACTATGGTCACTCTCTTTCTTCCCATCTTCTGGTTCTATCACCAGTCTTGCAGAGCACAAATGAGCAAACCCACAGACGAAGTAGAAGGGAAGGTTTGAGCAGGGAGAGGAACTCTTGCTGAAAACCTTTGCAGTTGCTGGCATTAAAATGGCAGCCAGAAGAGAAGCTGTTAGCATGGAATGTACCTATTTCCAGGTTTTAAGGTAGAGTTAGAAACAGATATCCATCTCAGATTTCCTCACAAAGAGTAACTGCAAGAGGGGGTATTGGTAGAGCTGCCAGAGGCCAGAAGAACTTGGCCTTCACCTGCGGGGTCCTGGTCTTCAAAAGAGTAAAGGTCTTGCCAAGACATTCTGTGTCAGACACCTTGAATTACTGGGGATGTGAATGGGGCAGCCTTCCATAATTGGGATTTCCTTAAAAATACTGAACATTTTTCACTATTAAACACTATCTTCAAAATCCTAGGGCAATGTTCCAAGAGCTTTGATTTGCCCTGAAATGATTTGGTGCTCAGAATGTTTCAATTTCTGGATTTAGCAACTCTGAGCTGTGGTGCAGAAAAATGTATTTTGAAAAATCGTTGAAGCTAAAGGCTCAGAAGAACCAAGTAGCCAGCTAGAAACTGCAGAATATTTCATTTCATCCTCTGTTTCAGCATCAGGATTTCTGCATGAGGAGTGTCCAAACAAATATAAGACGAAAAACATTATACAAATTAGATATCAGGATTCAATTTTTTCATATCTATAATGTTTTGCAGAAATAAAGCTGCAGTTGCTGTTTGATAATGACCAATTCCAACATGATCTATATGATCTGCATTCTCACTGTGCATATAAGCTCATCTAGAGCAGTCCCTGGCACATACGAAGAGCTCAGTGACTATTAGTTGTCATTTTTTATTAAAATAAGAAAATACTTGTATACTCTTTTCTTGCACCAAAGAAACATCCATTTGGCCCTGACTAAACAATGAAGAAGAAATCTGTTTCTAAAGAAATCTCAATGTGTATGGGGGGGGGGGCAATATCTTAGTTGTATAATTAACAAATTGAGTCAATATCACTCGCTGATTCAAATTTATCTTTTCCACTTTGTCATCAATTTGTTACAATTGCAGTGTTGTCCCTAACTCTAAAACAGCTCCCTTAAATGACATCAAAAACGTACTACTTACACAATCTAATTGGTGACACAGCCATAAAATAAGGCATTAGAAAATGCCCCCTCAAGTTTGCCTCTCATTTCACTCACAAATGAAAATGAGCCGCCAAAACCATCTAATTGGGCAGAAAACTCTCTTGGTTTCGCCTCAATTCACTTTCTCCGATCCGCCTCCTCCTTTCAGTTATCACTTCCTCTGCCCCAGCTGGAATCTTCATTTTTCTCTCACACAAACAATTACGGTTCTTGCCTAACTGATATCCAGGCTCTTTCTCTTCTAACACATCGTAAATGTTGCCACCGACATGATTTTGTGGAGCAGATCAAACCAGTATCACTTCCCTGACGCGAAGTGCGTCTCATCCACGTGCTCTGCAACATCCCACCCGCTCAACTTGTTATTTAAATTCCTTAATAACACAGCCGTTACTTGCCTTGCTAGCTTGAACTAGCTACAGCAATTTTTTTCTTACTGTTCTTAGAAAATGACCTTACTTACTTTAACATCTAGGTGGTTTGTTTGTTTTAATCTGTCAGGCTTGCCATCTCTCCCCACTCCCCTCCACCTTTTTTTCAGTGTGCTTTTTTTTTTAGTTTCAGCTCTAATTCTTCCTTTTCAAGAAGCCTCCCCAAATTAATTCATTCTCTCTCTCTCCCTCTCTCTCTCTCTCTCTCTCTCTCTCTCTCTCTCTCTCTCTCTCTCTCCATTCTCTCACTCTTGTGCTCTCTCTTTCACTTTTGCTCTCTCTATCCTCTAACTTCTATAGCACTTCATTTATTACTATAATGTCTACCTAGTTTTAAGAATAATTTTCAATGTGCTTGACTCTGAGGCCACATTATGATCGCTTGGAATGCAAGAACCACAGCGCATTCTCATCACAACACTCAATACTGTATCTAGCACTATCTATGATTTCATAGAACAGCTATTTCATTAATTTTTAATGAATTAAAATAACCTTATACTATTGTAATTAAAAGTAAAAATTTGCTGCATAATGTAGATACCCTATACCTTATTTAAGTCTCATTGCATCTGATAACCTGTTTGTCAGCTTCATTGCTTGTATCCCTAGTAATTTGCTCAAAACTTGCCAAATAATAGACATTCAAATATTTGTTGAATGAATGACTGATAGAATGAATAAACGAATGAATAACTAAATAATCTGAGAAAATAAGATTCATCATTGAACAATTTTAAGTAAACATGGATCATCTCAATTGTATGGTTTAATGTACTTCCTGAATCAGGATTCAATAATTTTCCCAAAAGGTCTATCTAAGAAAATGATGCTAAAAGAAGTACTCAGAGTGGTTGTTTTTATTGGTAACCACACTGGAAAATCCTGAACATCAGGTGGAAACTCAACAATGAAGCCACCAGGTGTATTGTGGTCTTTCCTAGGTGGCGTAAGCCTGGGTCTCTCATGAAACAAAGGTGTGTATCAGGGGGCCAGTTTCAGAATCCAATATTTTGGCACCATTTTGCTGAAGGAAGAGGAAGCTCTTCCAGCTACTCTCCTGAGAAGAAAGACCTTTGAGAATAAGTCAAGAGCAAGAATGCAGTACGCAACTGTATCAAAGCACCATATATACACCTTCTGGCATGCTTCCCCAAAGCACCTAGTGTAATGCTTAGCACAGAGAGAGATAAAAAATGCTGTTGATTATTTGCCTAGCTGAGTTCTGTGTGGCCAAGAAAGGTGGGCAGCCATTGGAAAGGATTCAAAAATGTCATTCACTGCCTGAAACTGTAGGACTAATTCCCTTGAGAAACAGATGCTCAGTCCACAACTGCCCAGATTCTACCATGCGGAAGGTATGAATCCCTTCTTATGTTTCTCTCCTTTGTTTGTTCCACTTACTAAAGGCATTTCAGTTGGTACAAATGTTTAAGATTTGAAAGATTAACAAATATTGAAAATGTTTTTTCCTTGGTGGATAGGGTGATATTCACTGTGGACTCCGTTTTGACATGAAAGTTTGGAGATATTAAGGAAATCATCACAAAGACATGTCAGAAAGGAATGAAAGAAAAAAGAATGAATGATTATTAGGAAAACAAATATTTTTATATCATTCTTTTGCACAGGAGTCTCTAATATAATAAATTATGTAGCTCCAAAAACTAATGTTTTATCCTCTCTCATTTTCCAACTACTCGATTGTAGTATATGCACAGGTTGGGGCACTACACCGGGAGTGAGTAGTTCAATGATCTTTCTCTAATTCCCCAAGTTTTATATGCTAAACAATATTTCACTTAATTTCCTCTTGATAATAAAGAATTTAAGTGTTTCTTTCTCCTGCCTTCTTTTTCTTTCTCTTTTAAAACAGAGCTAAAGCTGAATTAAAAGAATGATAATAGCCCTACCAAACAGGGTAATATTGCAATAATGTCAAGGTCATAGTCATGAGTAAATCTTCAACTTAACATACTCACTCTTAATATTTATTGGTGATGAATAAAGTCTGGGAGCTGAGCTACAAACGCCCCATCACATCCAACAGCTCTATAAACAGACTCCTAATAACCTGTGACTTCTCCCGAGGTTGTTTTCTTCTACCTTTATCTTTCTATGTGGCTGTATCCTGGAAGAATTTTCTCCTTTCCTCAAATTCAAATATTATCTTTCAGAAATCAAGCAACAGAAGAACTGGGAAATACTTTAATCTCTGATCTGCCCAATTTTATATCCAGATGAAATATACTTGAACACAGAATTTTGAGACTCTTCACCTTTGTAAATAAGTCATAGGCTAAATTACATCTCTAGGGATTTTTTTCTGCTCTAATATTAGCAAGACATATGGTCGCCTCTAGCAATGAGGGCATAATCATCAGAGAAGAAAGATCAGTATGATCCAGAAACATTTGGGAAAACTTTATGCTTCATGAAGGAGGTAGAATTTGAACTAGGTCTGAAGGACAGGTAAAATTGGGATAGCAGGATCAGGTGATTCAAGTAAGAGTAAGACATGGTGAGGCTGGGCTTCCCAGTTTGGCTTAAGATGGAGAGATATGGGAAAATTCCAGGCAAGACAACAAGAGAACAAAGATAAAACCATTTACAACAGATATAGTAAAACAGGTGTCACCTTTTGTGTCGGCTCATATCAGTTCAAATAACTGCCAAGAGCCAGTCTGTTCTCAATGACAAACTGTTTGTGATCATATAGGAACATCAGCCACAGGTATGGACAGGGAACACAGTTCCCCCCACCTTCCACTTACATTTGTCATCCTTATGTTGGATGAACCTGCTGAGGTAACTAGGCTTTAATACTTTGGTAAGGATGATCTAAAAAGAATAAATAAATAAACTTGATTTCATGTAAGCCACTTGTTAATTTAATTTTGTTATTAAAGGCAAAAATCAGCCAAAGGTATACTTTTGGTGAATAGGATAAAGTTCATTAGGAATAGCCTATCCAAAATGACCTATAGAGTATTAGAAAAGTTAAACTCTTATAGAACATTCCTAGGAAGATGAAAAAGTTGTTGGGAGAAAGGGCACAGAGTGGCATACTATGTTAAAATATTAATGTTGGTAAACATTCATTTGTTTAGATTTAATATAAAGCATAGAAAATAGATTGTAGAAATAGGAAGGAAGCTGTGCCCCTAAGGTAAAATGCAGTTTTATAGTTATGAGAATTTAATTTGACTGCTTTCTCAATAATTGCTCGTATTTGTAGCAGCAGCATGCCAGCAAGATAACGGTCAATCAAACGGACATCACCCTGTAAATGCTCTTTAAAAGCCTGTACTGTGTTTCCTGATGGGAGAATGGCATTGCTTCCAATTGTTGAAAGATGCCCAGTTGAAAAGCAGAATAAGAAATTGGACAGTAGGAAATCTTTATATATTGCCATTTCCCTCCCTCTCTCAAATTAAATTCCTGTTGAGAGCTGGAACTATTTTTTTCTTTCTGAAAATGGAAAATCTGTCACATCATAAACCAAACCTTGAGCACAGAACATGTGAGGTTTCTTTTTTAAATTCTATTTGTGGTCAAGAAAAATTAGGATATCATACAAATATGGGCTGGGCAAATATTTCGTTCATAGGTGAGTGAAGAATGGCAATAGGTCCCTCAATGTATGAACCATTTCTCTAGATCCTGGTTGAAGAACAGCAACAGAAAGCTTCCTCTCTGTCTCTGTCTTACTCCAAGCCTCCTCTAATTCCTCTCTTCCTTTTGTTCTTTTCTTCATTCCCTATTTCCCACACTCTTCATGACCGTCGAGAAAATGCCATTAATAACTTGTACAAAGAATTGTGCTCAGTGCATGGAGATAAACTGGGGATGACAAAATATCAACTTCCTGCTGCTCAATTGAAAGCCCTATCTGTACAACTGGTAATTACTTTTAATTTAATTAGGACTCCTGGTATTGTTTCTATCTCATAGATTACATTATAACATGTAATGTGTTAAAGCAACAAGACAAATTGAGGCGAGAAAACACAGAAAATATTACCTTTTTTGTCTATAAATAATACCACAGTTTAACTCTTCGAAAAGCCCTTGAGTAGCTTTACTATGAGCTAATTATTATTTTTTATATTCCTTTGGCTTGAGTAAGCAAAAACCTTATATAACCTACTGAAAAACTACATCTCATGTCTTTTTGAAAAGAATTTTTTAACTCTACACTTTCTCCTTTTCTTTATTATGCTGAACAAGTAAATGATTTCTGCTGTTGCATACTAAAACAAAATTCCTAATAACTAGAAAGAATAGCCATTGGCACTGGCGAGAGGCTATGACCTTGACTCTTAATGTGGAACATGTTAGTGGCTTAGGAAACCACATTTAGGCAGAAACACATTGTGAGCAAGGCAAGGAAGCTAGTTGAGACCTTTGCTGACTCAGAGGAATATGAGAGGTCGGTTCCTTTATGAAAAAACATACACTTAATTCGAGTTTCCATATTGAAGTCACAAGTTGGGAACAACTAAATAACCTCCACAAATGTCTAAATACTTAAATTATATAATAAGGAATGTTGATCAGGACCCTAAAGGTTCACCTTTCCAAATTGCTAGACTATAGGATAGATAGTGAAATGAGGTGAGAGAGAGAGAATATGAAAGCGCCAGCTCAAGGAGATAGATGCCTTATTTGGAAGAAGATCCCCAGAATGAGCTTACAATTGCTATCCAAATGGAATGAAAAAATCTGAATGAATGACATGGTAAAATATAATAGAGATGCCTCTAATAATATACAATCTTCTCATGTCATAAATTAGTACTGAAAATTTAGAAGGTAGTTTTACTGGCTTATCAAAAATTTACGCTGAAAATTTTATAGCACCTAGAAAGCAAACAGATCCCTCTCAAAAGATTGCCCTTCCTAAAATTAGAAGTACAGGTTCACAGATAATTTTAGAACTGGAAGACCTTAAATATTATCTTGTAAAATAGCCTCATTTTAAATATGCTAAACTAAATTTTCCAAAAAAACTTACAATATATATTCCAGCAAGGCCAAGCAATGATTTAATTCAAAGGACTAAATCCTCATTTTCAATCCAGTTTTTTCCCTACACGACGTTGCCATTGCGCATTGCACTAACAAGAATTCAAGCTAGTGAACTTCAGAGACTTAATAAAAGTTACATAAAATTAAATATCTATTTTTGTCCTATTTTTTCTGTTATTCCAAGAGATGAAAACACTTAAGTTCACCTGGATGGCTGAGCTGATTATCGCAATGTCTCAGTTTCTAGAATAATGCCTTTCTGGCAATCTCACATCCACAGTCTGGTGTAAAAGGGACAGCTGTTGCCCTATTTGCAGCCCAAGAAAATAGCAGCCAGTTCCTGCAAGACAGAAGACTCTTGGCAAAATGGCAGTGTTCTCTTACAAAAATAGCAAACCATCATCTGGGCAAATTCAGGAAAGTTTATGACTTCTGCCAAAGTGAAATTGTGCAGTACTGATGGCAAGTCAATACTGTGTTGGGATAGAGATCTAGATAAAGGTTAATTTAGATTTAAAGAAGATATGGAGAGTGTTAGGTGCTAAAAACTTGAATCAGTTCCCTATACAAGTTGTGACTTTTTTCATCGTACATTCAAACAATTCTTATTATTACATGTAAAACTGTAAAATTCTCTTTTAAAATATAATAATATTTTCAGATAAGACCATCTAGCTATACACATACTTCTAGGGAAGGTCACACATCATTTTACCAAGAGATAGAATCAGAAGTGAGAGGAAGGGTAACTGGGAGAAGCAGAGTTGGGGCTGGATCATATATAAATACTACTTTCTCCAGTACAGCTTAGTGACTTTGATGGTCCACAGATCTGGACAATACATGCCCTCATAGAGCAAACAGTCAGGTAGCAAGTTCAATAATTTTGTTGGGGGGTGGCACTATTAACTTAAAAAATTGTTGCCATAACTGAGACAGGAGAGTCTCATAGAATATGATTCTAATAAAATCCCATAAAGCTTTATGGAACCAGAACATAATGTTGAAATACATCCTAATTTCTTCATGTGAGATTGTGTACAAGTCATGCCAAGAATAAAAGTGAAAGCTTCTGTGCATTTCTTAGTAGTTGGGAATTCAATGAGGTTTTCACCTCCCAGGCACTAGAAAAAGAGAGAAATAAGATTTCTCATTGAGAAGTCAAGAGAATATCAACCATAGAGCAAAGCACAGATGTGCAAAATCTCTCCAAGAAGAGAAAATGACAGGCAAGTCAGCAAGACTGGACTATGTCCTGTTTGAATACATGAAAATATCTAAAAAAGAAAATATCAACTAATGGAGTTTCAGTTCACAAAGAACATATACAAAAAGAGAGGCACAAAGCCAACACTGGCAGTGCCTACTTATGACTGTCCAAAAAAAAGGGAGCTTTTGGATGTCAGCATGTCCTCTCCACATGGGACAGAAGGCCACCTTGAGCATGAGGATGGATGCATGGAGCTAAAAATCAATGGATTGAAAAGATTTCTGGCCCCATGAACAATATGGTGCTTATCCTGAAATGGATGCATTAGACTTTCTCATCTTGATTTCTTCAAAAATTCAGTTTATCTAACACTACATCTTCTCCATCTTCTTTTTCTATCCTCACTAAGTGACCTTCTGATTAATCTGTCTCAAGGGATGAAACATACTGATATGCCAAATCAAGTTTCCCCATCTGTGTGACCATTATATTTCTTCTAGGCTCCCTTTGGTCTATTGATCTCCTCTCTTTATGAAGGTAGAAACTCTGGAAAAGCAGGGACTATGATGGAAAGATGTGGGAGAACAATGATTGTTTGATCTGTTAAAAATCGTGCTTGGTGGAAGTAGCCCAATCTTGACCAAGATTCTACCATGGTTCTCTATCACCTAACACAGATGTTTAGAATCTTAGTGCTGAACGACACTTGTAATCATCTCGTGGGAATCTACAACTCTACAAAGAAAAAATTTGAGAAGCAAAAGCCTATAACAGAACTCTGCTCAGCCTAGAAACATAAATTAGTGTGCTTTTTTTTTTTTTTTTTTTTTAATGCCTATAGCACCTGGTCTTCTTAGGTGGTCTCCCATCCAAGTACTAACCAGCCTTAACCCTGCTTAGCTTCTGAGATCAGACAAGATCAGGCACATTCAGGGTAGTATGGCCATAGACACCATAGACAGATCAGTGTGCTTTTAACACCTGGTACTGCTGCCTTCAAAGACTGTTTTTCAGAGAACCTGAACAAATGAGAGGTCCTAGAGACCCTAGAGAGGGGTCTTTGTGTGAGGTCATAGAAATTCACTTTGACCTTGGCTTCCAGGTCAGAAGAAAGCATTGACTTTTTCTTCAGCAGGCCAGAGGTACCTCTCTCTGGGGCTCTGTCCAGTCCAAGATGATGCTCCTGCTAAGTCAGTTTCCCTACGGGTACTTTCTGTGGATCAGTCAGCTCCAGAAATTGAGTTGGAACTTGACTGTGGTGCTCCTACTTTGAATCAATCAAGGTGAAACCTGATATCAGAAAATGACCAGTGGATTGCAGAGACAGGGGCTGGTGGAGAGAAGCTCAGCACCTTTATGGGCAGAATCAGCATTTGGAGGTAAAAATTGGCTTAATGTTGACATTCTCACCAGCACAGTACCTGGAACCTCTCACAAGTCTCACTTAAAGGAGAAAGAATAAGATGAGCTCAAGTACTACCTATAGGAGAAAATAAAGTACCTTGAGGAAAAAAGTTCCAGACTAGAGGAATATCCAGGAAAAGATCTAGATGTACCACAAAAGGATAATATCTATATAGGACTTTCAGGAGTATGTGTAGTTGATATTACATCTTTCAGTTCTGCCTGCACACATACACCAAAACGCATATGTCCCAGATTCACTCTCTTCTAGATGGATATAGTTGAGAAAAAAACTGCTAGTATGCATGGTCATGAAGAAGGACTTATTCCATGACACTGATGCTTTGTTGTAGCACAATTCTAAAGAGTTCTGCAATAAGGAATGTGGAATTCCTAGCATTTGCTGGTCCTCTGTACCCCAGGCCACCTTCTCTGCCTTCAAAGAACACTCATTCCCCAAATCCATGGCTTTTTCCTCTGGATTCAGCTTCTCAGTGGCAAGCATCAACTTTCCTGGTAGTCCTTATATCCTTATGTGCTATTTACTGGTTTATATTATTTCTTCTTATTTTTTATTAAATGGATGGAGTTTAATGGGGGGGAAAGTTACCTTTGTCATTGAATCAGTATCACCGTGCTAAATCCTAAGCCTTCAGTCTCAAATTCAAGAGAGTCTGTAATTTTATCTTACTACATAAATTATCTTTACTTTCTATTCCTCTAACCAATCTCATTACCTTTTGAAAGAGCTGTGATCATAAGAAATGGCTTCTTTTCTCCTCCTACCACCAACCAAAACCACTTTTCAATGTGGTCTTCTTATATAAGAAGATGTTCCAGTTCACTACAGCCCAGGCTCCCTTCTGGCTTTGCTCATTTGTATTACTAGTCAGATCTCATGGGTGTTTGAGTTTGTAGTCCTTGGTCTCTTAAAGCAGTGGTTTTCCAGCTGTGCTCCTGAGAAAGTACAGTCAATTGGCTCAAATTTATCACTCTTACTTGGAAAAAAATGTCTCAGAATGATTGTCTTGCTCAAAGCTCTCTTATGTAAAGGGAAAGAAGGTTGTTCCAGTTTTAAAAGCTCTGTATGCCTCAATACTATGCACTGCCTGCAATTATCCTATTCTGTATAGGTGACCAAGGAGAAAGAATAATGTCAATGAGACCAATGTTAATAAACAACAACACCTGATGATCACTTATTATGTATGTGCAAGATCCTGTTCTACGTATTTTCTTTCTTAACTAATTTAATCCTCATGAGACTCACATGATTTAGGTAATCCACATTTTATATATGAAGAAACCATATACAAGGTAATGCAACTAAAACTGCCTGATGAGTACCAGTCTATTAGGCACCACTGGTTATTCATAACCTATAGACAATTACCATAGCCAGAAGCTCATCTCTTATCAATAAGATGAGAAGGACTTTCTGAAAGAAATGAACTCTTAGAGCTAGTAATGGGAGGAGAGCTTGGCTCCATGTGACCCCACTTGACTCCTAGACCCTACATCCCTCCATTTTAACGGTTAAATTTTAGGGCCCCAAATGTACTGGATTGCAAAATGTTCACAATTCCTCTCTTCCCCTATATCCATGGCCCTTTGCAAGGCAGCTTTGCAACTCCTCCTATCAAAAGGTGGGTCCATTTTCCCACCCCTTGAATCTGAGCTGTCCTTGTGACTTTGGCCAGTGGAATGAGGGAGGAGAAATGATGTAGCGCTTCTGAGCCTGAGCCTTAAAAGAACTTGCATGCTTTTTTCTGTTCTCTTGGAAGCCAGTCCAGTGTCATGAGAATAAGGCTAAGCTAAGCCTACTGAAAGGAGAACACGTGTTCTAGTAACCCCCTAGCCATATGAGTAAGGGCACTGTAGACTAGTCATCTCCAACCAGCCCCTACAAGCTGACTGCAGACTCATATGTAAGCTCAGCTGCAATCCGACAAACCTGGCCTTGATTAGCAGAATCATAAACCCATAAATAATGGCAAAGGCTTATTTTTTTAATCCTCTTAGTTTTTGTGTGGTTTGATAGATAGCATTACAAACTGAAACTAACCTACTGGCTCCACCCCATCACTATTTTAAAACTAATTCTTACTTTGAGTAGCCAGATATGAGGAGCTACCATCTAACTGTGATTTAGAAGGACTATCACCTAGTTATCTTTTAACTGGTTTAACTCCAACCTTGGTCCCAGCTACACCTAGGTTTCTCTCTGTGTTTAAATTCCTTTCTTGGTAGACTTCTTAGAAAACCAGTTACTCTAAATCTGAGAGCTAACCTTGCTATTTTCCATTGCTCAGGACTAGACTCTGACCTAGTTACTGTAGCCGTGGATTTACAAACCAGAGCCAAGTTAATTGCAACACACCATCTGCCCTCTTGAATTTCAACGTATCCTTGACCCCAGAATTCCATGTTGTAAATTTCCCCACGTACCATTCAGCCATTTGACCCAGTGGAAGCCAACTGCTTTCCTGACTTGCTTATTGTTGCCTTTATCTTTGTTCTGTAGACACTTCACTCTACAGCCAGAATAATCTTTCAATGTCTATAATACTACAGCAGGAGACACCAGGTCCTAAGTTGGTCCCTACCTGTCATGTAATAAAATTAAAACACAATTTTCAGACTTGTCCCAATAATTAATATAAAATGTTTAATTTTCCCCAGGAAAGATAGTCCTAGGTAAGGAAAAATCATCTGAAACTAGAGAAAGTGAAAGTACAAAAAAGAGGGTGATAAACAGCTTATTTCACAATTTTCCAGAACTCCTTAATAACTTGACCTTATTCTTCATATATATACTTAAAATTTAACATAAGACTCATTCATGTTTTATATTAAGTAATTTAAAAATCATCATCTTATATAATCATCATCTTATATGAAGAATATGATTTTTGTCCAAAGAGAATCCTATAATATGTCCTCCATAAGAAAAAAAAATTATAAAATTTCATGTCAAGATGACAGACTAGTAAATGCTATTTGCTACTCTTATGATGACATCAAAATGACACTAAACTACAGAACAAACATCACTGAGAATTGCCTGAAGTCTAGCTAAGCAGAAGTCCCAAACTAAGGACATAAAGAGGAAGTCACATCGAGAGGCGGGGTGGAACTACAGACTGAGTATCGTGGTTGAGAATCAGGAGGGGTATCTCCTCTGTGGAGGTCCCCCAGAGAGCAAGGGGTCCCCATCACGCAATAGGCTCCCAGAGTTCCAGTGCCAGGAAGAGAAGACCCCACAACTTCTGGCTGTGAAAATCAGCAGAGATCGTGGCTGAGATGGAGGGCTGCGAGAGTTGCAGACATTCCTCTTAAAAGGCCACCATGTGGATTTACTTGATGACAGACTTACTTTTTCTGAGCTCCAGTGCTGGGGCAGCAGCTTAGGAGGTGCCAGAGACATAGCGGGGAGGAACTGAGTTGTCTGGCTTCAGGGCGAGGGCTGTAGGGGCAGCTTTTGTCCAGACAGAAGTGCTGGCAAAAGCCATTGTCTCTTCATTGATCCCTCCCCTCTCCCAGAGTGCAGATGCAGGCAGCCACCATATCTGAGTCTCCATCCAAACCTGGGCTAACACACTGATTACTCTGCCCTGGTGATTTCTTAAGAACCCACCCCACCCAACTTGCAGGCCCACCTAAGCTGCTTCCAGTAGCTTTTCCATATGACGGCCTGTTTTGGCTCATGCTGCGGACTTTCCTAAAATCTCTCAAAAGTTCACAATCCCTAAAAGGTCAGCAACTGGTCTCAGCATGCCCCCTACCTCTTGCTAAGCAGCTCCAAGTTTGACACTAGTATCAATTAGCCTCAGTTTGTACCTTAGCCTCTCCCAGACACAGTCAAGCCCAGTACAAGTGGCAATCATCTGCAGATCATTTTTTAGCTCATACCAAATGGCCCAAGGTAGGGCACAGGCAGCAGCTGACCTTGGCCAGCACGAAAGCCCCTCCCAAATGGTCCTAGAACCAACACACTCAATGGCCAGCTTCAGACCACACCAGAGCACCACCCAATTACCTCAACAAACAACACACCTAGAGGGCAGACTGGGCAGAGGCCCACTAAAGTGAATTCTACTCCCTAGGGTCAGCCCCTGAAAACAGCAAGTAAGGTTCACTACAACAGGAAGACACACACAACCCACATAAGGGACATGCCTGGAGCTCATGTGACCAGGGGACTGGTCCCACTGAGTCCCACAGACATCTACTACATAAGGCCACTCTACTAAGACCAGGAGACATAGCAGCTCTACCCAATACATAGAAACTAACACAAGGAGGCAGCTGAAGAGGGGAGACAAAGAAACATGTTTCAATGAAAGAACAGAGCAAAGCTCTAAAAAAAGAAATCAACAAAATGGAGACAAGCAATCTACCAGATGCGGAGTTCGAACACACTGGTTATAAGGATGCTCAAAGAACTCAGTGAGAACTTCAACAGAGATATAGGAAGCATAAAAATAGAGATAGAAACATAAAAAAGAACAAGTCAGAAAGAATACAATAACTGAAAGTAATACATCAGAAGGAATCAACAGTAAATTAGATGAAGCAGTGGACTGAATCAGGAATTTGGAGCATAAGGTAGAAGACAAAAAATCAGGATGGCAGTAAGAAAAAAGAATCCAAATATATGAGGATAGTTTAAGGAATCTCTGGGACAACATCAAGTGGACCAACATTCATGTCATAGGAGTACCAGAAGAGAAGAGAAAAGCAAGAAATTGAAAACCTATTTGAAGAAATAATGACAGAAAACTTTCCTAACCCGGTGAAGGAAATAGACATACAAGCCCAGGAAACAGAGTCTCAAAACAGATGAACCCAAAGGGAACAACAAGACACATCATAGTTAAAATGCCAAAGGTTAAAGTCAAAGAGACAATCTGAAAAGCGTCAAGAAAAAAGCACCTAGTTACCTACAAGAGAGCTCCCATGAGACTGTAAGCTTATTTCTCAACAGAAACTTTGCAAGCTAGAAGGCCTGCAAATAGTTAAATTGATGAAAAGCAAGGACCTATAACCAAGATGACTCCACACAGTAAAGCTGTTATTTAGAATCAAAGAACAGATAAAGAGCTTCCTACACAAGAACAAGCTAAAGAAGTTCAACACCAAATCAGTATTACAGGAAATGTTGAAAGAACTTACATAAGAAGAAGAAAGTTAAGATAAAAATATGAATAAAAATGACAACAACTACATATCTATCAACAATTAGTTTAAATGTAAATGGGTTAAATGTACCATTCAAAAGACATATGGTGGCTGAATGGATAAGAAAATAAGCCCTTACGTACACTGCCTACAAGAGACTCACCTCAGATAGAATGACACATACAAAATGAAGGTAAAGGATGGAAAAAGATATTATTAAAATGGAAATGAAAAAAAAAAAAGCCAGGGTAACAATATTTGTGCCAGACAAAATAAATTTTAACACAAGGGCCATAACAGGAAACAAAGAATGACCCAGCAATTCTACTTCTAAGCATTTGTCTGAAGAAACCCAAAACACTACTTTGAAAGGACATGTAAATCCATATGTTCATTGCAGCACTATTTACAGTAACCAAGATAGGGAGCCATCCTGGGTGTCCATCAATGGGTGAATACACAAAAAAGAGTTGGTACATATATATTACTCAGCCATTAAAAAGAATGAAATCTTGCCATTTGCAACAACATAGATGGACCTAGAGGGTATCATGTTGCATGGAGTAAGTCAGACAAAGAAAGACAAATGTCACATGATTTCACTTACATGTAGAATCTAAAGAACAAATCATACAAATGAAACAAAAACAAACTCATAGATACAGAGAACATTTTGATGATTGCCAGATGAGATGGGGTTGGGGTGGGTGAAAAAGGTGAAGGGATTCAGAAATACAAATTGGTACTTACCAGATAGTCATGGGATGTAGAGTACAGCATAAGAAATATAGTCAATCATATCATAATAACTATGCATGGTGTCAGGTGGGCACTAGATTTATCAAGGTGATCACTTCATAAGTTACGTAAATGTCTAATCACTGTGTTCTACACCTGAAACTAATATAATATTGTATGTTGACTATAATTGAAAAAATTTAAAAAATTAAAAAAAAAACTCATAGAAAAAGAGGTCAGACTTGTGGTTAGCAGAGGCAGAGGGTGAGAAGAGGGGGAATTAGAGGAAGATGGTCCAAAGGTACAAACTTCCAGTTACAAAATAAATAAGTACTAGAAATGTAACGTACAACGTGATGACTATGGCTAACACTTCTGTTTGATATATGGGAAAATTGCTAAAAGAGTAAATCCTAAGAGTTATCATCAGAAGGAGAATTTCTTTTCAGCTTTTCTTCTTTTCTTTTTATTGTATTTATATGAGAAGATAGATGTTAGCTGAACCTATTGTGGTAATCATGTCACAATATTTGTAATTCATCATGTACAAACACAAACTATCATGTTCTATGTCTTAAACTTAATACAATGATATATGTCAATTATTTTTTCATGAAACTCTCAGAAATACACTTCTATTTGATAAATTGGAAAAATCCATAATATTTTAGAGTCTTTTGATGATCCATTTTCAATGAAAATTAAATGAAAACAAAACAAAACCAAAGAGTGAAGGGACCTTTAAATCATTTGGAAAACAACACATTTTTCTTTTATTCTTTTAATATAAAGATGAATAGGACATTATTCCTGCCCCTCAGAAACACACAATCTAATAATGAAGAAGGAAAAAGTTAAAAGCAGCCATAAAATTCAATATTTTGTATTTTAATCAAGTTGCCCATCATCTCTCACCAGCCAAATAATAATGAGAACTATTTTACTGAGCGGTTGCCAGGATTAAAGAAAATTGCATATTTGAAAATAAATGTGCCTGACACATAATAGGTACTCAGAAAGTGGGTTTAAATACATTTGTAAAGGTCAAGTGTTACTACAATGTGATTTACTAGGGGCAAAGCTAGAAGTTAAGAGAAAAAAAGAGATATATTTCCAAGTATGTTTCAGGAATCTAACTGGAACCTTCTCTTAAATATTTATTTAGTCACCTTGTTTATTATAGCTTTCACTAGTCGTGAAATAGTCGTGAGATTAGAAATGCACTCCCTTGTCTTAATTTTCTGGAACAGGTTTCATAAATGTGGAGACATATTACTTGGATAATTCTGCAACCTCACATTTTTATAAGTACATTTATAAAACTTAATTAGGAACAATATATACAGTTTGGCAGGTAGTTACTGAAACAGCTCTATAGTTTTGTGGAATATATTAGATTTGGTACACAAATAATGTAATCATTTAATGGGTCAATTTCAATTACACTTTTCCACTTGGCACCCTGGAAATCGATTTCTTTAACATAGAGACATTAGTCATTTTCATATTCCTACATATATTTCAGTCCCATGAATGGAAATGAAACTAAACTTAATAAATCTTTTCTTCATTTTCAGCCAAATGTCCTCCATTTGATGGATTTTAATGACAAAGCAGCTTATAACTATCACAGATGTTAGAAACTTAGGACAAAACACTATATTGCAAGTTCACAGTATTTTGAAAGGACTTTGAAATCCTTTGGAATGCACAATTGTCAACTTAGTAAATATTGTCATAATGTATCTCAAAGGAGGGCCACATAGACCTTAAGCTTTAGTCATAAACACTTACGAAGTGAGAGCTGTGCCTGCCATGGCAGGCCATCTTCATTCAACTCCAGCGTGCACCCCTTTGGTGGTGTGGACGTAGCAGACAGAGTATTCACACTGAATAAGTGTGAGACTGCAAATAAGGTCTTTGGTAAAGGAATAATGACAACTGTAATAAGGAAAGAGAGGAGTTTTATTTTTTCCATTCAATTTCAGCCTTTGCAAAAGGAAGAGACTGTTGTTCCTTTCCTGCCATTTAAGGTGGGCCTCTGGAAACAAGGGTAATCACTTAAGAACAGGCTACTCCATGTGCTATTTACATACAGACTGTGTAAGTTCCACACAGGGAAAGATGCATTACTCAAGGTTCCACATCTAACAAAAGAAAAGAAAATGTTTACTTTGGCTTTTCTTTTGATTTTTCATCTTTATGAGTGTGTGTGTAAGAAAAAGAGAGACTGTTTTTCCTCTCGGTCCTGCTCTGACATTGGACCAGGTAAATGTTCTTAAAAGAGGCTTGGTCCAACCCGGGGAAATCATTTGGGGGTAATTACCACTTGGCATTAAAACGACATTTAACAAGCTTGCTTTTTTTCTCCCGTTAGATGAAATAGTCAAGTCTTGCTTTCATTGAATGCCAAACTAGACTTTCCTTATGCATGCACGTTTTTACATTGGTCTAGATTCAGATTAGTTGGGTGGCAATTCAGGAGGTGAGAAAGGACACTTAGTAATTTAATGGAGTAGAGAATATTAATTCAATAATCATAAACTATCATTTTACAATAATTGGTGTATATGCAATTATATGAGAATGTCTGCCTTTTGTGAAGAAGGCTTTATACAAAATTCAAAGAAATGAACCATTTGTATTGGCATTTATATGTGTAAGAAAGGCACACACATGTACACGTGCACACGCCTCCTTTCTTATATGCACATTTTTCACTAATTTGAAACGTTAGTGTTTAGACACTATTTGTGTTTTCCCTAAAGTAGCCTTTTGAATAGTTCTTTTGTCATTTTGGGGTGTAGCTCTTAAGATAGATAGTAACAGAATCGCAGTTGAGCAGGGGAAAAATAGCAGGGGATTCTTAAAAGAGACAGCTAAAAGGAAATAAGCGTCAAAAGACAAGAAAACTGAGAAAGGAGATGGAGAGTAGACAAAAGCCTGCATAGGAAGGAGAGGTGACAGGAGAGAGCCAGGCATGGTTATATAGTTTTCAAATGAACACAAAACTCCAAAGAAATCTTGAGACTGTTTTTCAGCAAGTCCAATCATGAGGATGGCAATGGCTGAACCCCTGTAATGTCAAGTATTCAAACTCAGATGCAGTTTAACAAAGACAATACAGTCCTTTTTCTTGGTATTTACCAGGGAAAGGCTTCATAAAAAACCATGAACAATGCATAACAGAAGAAGATATATGCTTATGTAAGCTCGCATGCTTGTGTCTATGAGGAAATTGTTGTGTCCAAGAGATTTCCTTCCTTGCATTTGCAGCACCCCTCCCTTCTTATCCATGGCACCCCCAACCAGATACGTGCTTTTTCCCTTTCCTGCTCTTTGAAAAATGATGTTTGGGCAACATAGCTAGTCAGTAACCATTAATGGGTTAAGAGGGTTGGAAACTCATTTGATTTCATAGTTGACTGTTTGCATGACTACAGGTTAAGCTGTGATTAGATTTCCATTTACAGCTCCCTCATTTTCAGGCATTTAAAAATAACTCAGCCCTAAAAGTTCCTTCTAAATTGATTGAACTGGAGCTTGCCAATGAGTCATAGATAACCCTCAACCTCAAAAACACAAACAAAAAAGCAATACCAAAGTTGGAGGAGGGAAGTGTGCCAATCCAAAGCTAATTTTTAAAAGCTTTTTTACTCTGAAAAACACATTATTTGGGGAATGCTAGCTAATAAATGTATGTCAGTTGTGCATAACCATTTTTAAGTAATTTTGCAAGGATCCAAAATAAGCTAAAACATTTAACTACTGCCCTTGCAAAAAACTAAACACACACACACACACTCACCCCACATGTGTCTGTCTGCACGTAAACAGATAAGAATTCAATGGCCACATAGAGGTTGTGTAAGTCACATATTCAAAGTCAAAATGTGTGTTTTGTGATGGTCTGATCTCTGAGGAAAATCCAAATAAGTTTACGAGACCTGATAAAATGTCCTTTTTTTCCTCCTTTCTCAGCCTTAAATTAAAGGCTATTCAGAACTCTTGCCAATTTACCAATTCACAGCTGTAAAATTACCTAAAAGTGTAAGTGTTTTCAAAGCATTCAGTTAAGCGACATGGGAGTTCAGCAGGAGAGCCCTGGTGGTGGGGTCTCATTAGACCTCCAACACAATGTAGCTATTTTTCTTTCTACCCAGGCTCCTTAGAGGAGGAACTGGTCTCTTGACCCATCCTATGACTTCTAGATTCCAATTTCCTAAAGCACTACAGTCTCTTGTTATCGCATTTGAGAGATTTAAAGTATTATTTTCCTCGTGCCAAGAAACACAATGATGCTTTCAATAAAGTCAAGAACAATGTGAGCCATTACTGTTTACAGGCATACTCGTTGCATATCCTAGTATTTCTGTCATTTAGTAAGGTCATTTGTTAAATAATCGTCCTTTGTAACAGAAGGGTTAATCCTTACCAAAAATAAGACTAATAAAGCTGGGAATGATAATAAAAATAAGACAGGGATTTAGTTTGATAAAATTTTATTAACTGGGTTTCCGCTGATGCAAAATTACATCCTGGGATAAACCAAATGTTTCTGTTTGCTTTTGATTATGAAAAAACTTGCTATGTAAATTAAAAAAGAAATCAAGACTGGGATGGGGTGAAGGGCTGGTGGCATGGAAAGGTATATTAAGCCTACTTAGGAAACTTATGAAGAGATAAAGCCTCCAAAAGCAGCATGCTTCAAAACACTTATTACATGTTCAGCATTCTGGCACATACTTTAGAATCTATCAAAACAAGGTAAGGTGCTGCCTTCACGGAGTTTAGAATCCACTTGACTCCAGCACACTGTGGATTCAAATCGTTCTAATATTTACTATAGGCAAACCACTCTCAGCTGTTGGTTTAAAAGTAGCTACAATAGAAGTTAGTTTGGGTATAGAATAGAAAACAAACATTGGATTTAAATATATAATATATAACATGACATTCATATATATGCGTGTGTACATACACACACATGCATTCATACATACACACAGACATAAAATGCTATCAAAGACATCTAATAGCTATAGAAATTATTAGATTACTTCTCTGCAGTTTTGGCTTCCTTCTATGTAAAAATAGACCTCTATCACTTTCAAGAGACGCTGCATTTGATCAGCTCTCAGTATAATAAGAACAAAAACAAAGGCAGATTGCCAAATAACTCACCTTATAAACATGTCTGCCTGGCCTCTTTTAGTCCAGCCCCCCTTATTGACATGTGAGTGGCATGCCAAACTGAGCAAACGTGATAATAAAGGTTCATAGGCTCCTTCCAACCTCTGCAAGGTTGTTGATGACTGTTTAAATGTGAATTAACAGGTGTGTTTTACTAAGGATAGGAACCACCTGTTTATTTTTATAATTACAAATATCAGGTTCCTTTTAATTTTAAGTCTAACATTTTAGATTGCACAATTTAATGGATGAAAACACTATGACATACTTTATTTTGATACCCTTTCAATATTTTATCTTAGGTAATCTTTATATCATTGTACTATTTAGTCCCTAACATTAAAAATTAAAAAACATTTAATTTGTTCCCTTTTTAAAATCTCATTCAATTTGTAAGTCTAGGTGGGTTAGAAACTCAGTAATGAGGGACAGCTACAATTTCTTAAACATTTACATTGTGCCGCTACTGCTACCAAAACTTGACACAAATTAATCCCATTTTTATGCCCATTTCATAGACGAGGATGCTAACGCTAAGAAAACTTAAAATATTGTTCACACTCAAATGAGTAATTGGTAAATCCAATATTAAAGCTCAGATCTGCAACACCTCACAGTCCCTGTTCTTCTCAACGTGACAAAACCTTTTCAGTGTTCAAATAATTTCCACTGCTTTTTCTAAACGGGAGGAAATGAATTGACTGCATAGTTCATTTTCTCTCATCACCTTTCAGTTATCCAGGATCGATTTTCCAGTTTCTGAGTTATCCATGCCTCTACTGATCTCTTTCATACTACTTTTTTATATATTCAAAGACATTAGTAAGTTTCCTGGGCCATGAAATATGAAGGACTAAAGTTTGAAATCAGTGAATATTCTTATTCAAAATTCTAAAGCAATTCTAATGTAAAAGAAGTCTGAAGGTAGGGTCTGTGGTGAGCTTACTACTGTCATGTGTAGCTGTTCATTTTATTTAGCCCAAGCACACACGGGCGTGCGCGTGTGCACACACACACATGCACACACACACACACACACACACACACACACATTTACTAGGCGCTAGACATTATTCTAAGAGTTTTGCAAATATTCTTTAAATCTCATAACAAATCCATATAGAAGGTTATTACTATCCTCATCTTACAGATAAGGAAAAATACTCAGAAAAGCATAAGTGGCTTGCCCGACGCTACACAGCCCTTAACTGGCAGTGTTGGAATTCAAATGCAGGCATCCTGGCTCTAGTGTCAGGCTAGCTCTCGGGCAGAAAACGGTTGGCTGGTTGGTAATTCATTGACATATCCTCTTCTCAGGGTATGTAATTCATGGAACGTCTCAGCTTTGTTCCTAGGGTCTGTGGTGATGGTATTTTTACCTTCAGGTGATATATTTGAGTAATATGTTTACCTCATATCCACTGTTTTTAGAAAGCAGAAAACACACCAAAAAAAAATTTTTTTGCCATTTGCTCAGGTGTCTTCTTACTTTTTTACATGCCTAGGAGAAGGGAAACATGCCTGGCATCAGTTTTACCCCATTTTTTTCTGGCTTTAGTGTTTCTCTATTGTGCCCATGATTTCAGGTTTACAGTTTCATCATTGTACCATTTCCCCCTGTAAATTTTCTCAGTTACTACTAACATTTTACCTATTATAATATTCTCAACAAAGAAAGCAGAATAGCCAAGATGCTGTTAATAGCTTTTGAAGTGAATCAATTTATTGTCATAGCAACCAAAATTTACAAAACAGATCAATTTAAAAAAAAAAGAATTAAATTCAAACCAGGAAGTGGATGTTTCAAGAAAAAAAAAAGAGAGATAAACCATTTCAGTTTTCAAAAAAATAACAAAGCTAAGCCTCTTTCTGCCTCTGACAGATTTTCCAAGATAAAGAAGTCAACTTATCCAGAGTCCAAATTGCATATAGGCATTGAGGAAAGGTGAAGAGATGGCAGTGACGTAAAGTTTCCAGCCACTTTGTTGAGACCCTCTTTGTGAAGACACTCACAGCACTGTATATGACTTTTCTTCATACCGATTATTAATTTATAATCAGATATCTATTTTTTGTGATTACCTGATTAACGATTGTCTCTCCTCTAGAATGGAGTTCCATGAGTGGAACGATTGTGTCTGTCCTCATTCACATCACGTGCCCAGAGATTATCACAGGATCTGGAACATGGAAGGGACTCAAAATTTTTTGTTGCACACATGGTAGGCCAGTCCTCAGCAATATCTATACAGCACCTACAGTAAGAACTTAGGATTTTTTTCTCACGTGTCCTTAGGAAAGACAGATAGAAGACAAAATGTTAAAGCGCATGTCAGTGGAGGTGATTCTACAACAAACTAAAGCATATGGCCCAGTTACATAGCTTAAAGGGAATATATGCCCTTAGGTTGGAAAGCGTTATCCCAGGGTAGAATTTAGATTACTAAAGGTTATACTACTGCTCTTTCAGCTGGTCTTTGAATAAGAACTGATAATTTCACATTACTATATGGACAGTAGTCAGTCCACACTGATACACATGAGAAATTCTTATGCATGACACATCTCCATCAGAGTGTGAATAATTCCATTAATTACCAGTCACCCAGACTTTTCTCTCCTACTTAAGAAAGCCTATTTGCAACTAAGTGTGAGTGACCTTATTGCAAGAGAAAGCCTTAAACCTGATTTGATTTTTAAGAAAACGTAAGCCATTCACAAATATCACTACTTTACAGAAACAAATCATTTATGTCACACAATACAGTTGGTAATGATGGACAAGTGTATCAAAATGATTTCGTGGGTATTGGTAGTATTGAAGTGGGCTTTGAAAGCACCCATAGGAAAAGTCAAAATTTTCTTCAGAAAGCAGCTCGAAGTCCACTTTAGTAAACAAACTCTGCAAGTACATTCCTGACAATGCTTTGCCACAGTTTTGTAGCATATTTCTTCTAGCAGAAAAACGTCTTTGGAAGATTACACAATCAACAGGAAGAACTTCAACATACCTCTTGAGGGACCAAAAATGAAAAGAATATTATAACTGTACTTTTATTTATTTTTGCATCTCACCTTTGCTTAAAGCTCAAAGTCTAGACAGAGTCCAGTGGCTTATGTTGGGTCATGTACCATACTGGTGAGAGAAGGACGGGGTGGCCTGGTCTGTGTTCCCGCGACAGAGTGGGTGAGTGGAAATTCCTAAATGAAAATCACATTAATGCTGCCAAAAGGAAGGTGTGACTGCAGCTGTTCATTATTGGATAGTCCAAGTTTACGCTCAGCCAAATAAAATGACTACTCTCCTGGAGGGAAGAATCCCAACATAGTGCTTCTGTAGACTTACCCTCTGCATGTGGTGTCTTTGGGCAACCCCTCACCCTCTCTTCTGCCTCCATGGAATGAGTAGATGAAGGAGGTGTCGAGGCTTCTACTCTGTCATTTTCTCCATGACACTGGTTCTGGTACTCTAGTTTCATCCATCAGTACCTGTACCCTGGCTAGTGCTCGCTGTGTTTCCTCCTGCCACACTTTCCTCAATGGTCATTTTCATATGGTCGGATTTCTCAGAGTTATGATGTAAAGCTCTCTCTGGTATTCTGAATATCCACACAATAGACAAATTTCCCCAATAGCTATTCTCTATTCTGCACAGGAGGCCCTGGAACTGACTGAATGAGGATTGAGACTATTCGATACATACCTTCCCCTCCCCCAGAGACTGTGTCTAATGGCTAATGATTTTTAAACTTAATATTTTATACGGTTGGTATTGCAACTGAATACCACCAACAAGAAAATCCCTTAATGGTGTTTCCATGCCTACTACAAGACTTCCTGGTGAAGCAACCTGAACAAATTAGTTTTAAATTCAACTTCCCAATAAACATGGGTTATACCCAATTAAATCTAATCTTATTAGATTTCAGTCTGACTTCAGCCTATTATTCTAGTTAGTCATATTCTCTGATCCTGTTTCTATCACCCATTGTATTAAACCTTTCTTTTAGTCTCATGACACCTGAAAATTTGATCAGCATTAATAGATAAAGAAGTCAGCTAGGACAAGACAAAGAGGAAATCCCAATTGCGCACTGTCGGCCTCCCTTCAGGCCAGTATTCATCTTTCCGTCTCTTTGCTCTGAATACAGCCCTTCCATCAATGTCAGCTCCTTCTAATTGTTCTATTATATTTCTTCCTCTTATCTACCAGAATATCATAAGAGATATGCTAGAATCTTCCTGATCATTTCCTATGATTTCATAATCATACTAGAAAATAACAAGAGGAAGGATGTGAGGTTGTTTCTGTGTGTTTTCCAAGTGATCACTGATTTCATTTCTAAATAACCATAAATAATACATTTACTAATCCATTTGAGTGTTTCCCTAGGCATTGAATCAAATTACTGATTTTTAAAATGTAGAATTCAAATTCTTCCCCTTTGGAGCATTGGAACAAGTCCTCTATCAATTTTTTTTCCCCATTTTTCATCATTCTTTAGAGTTCAACTCTAACTCCTCTTGAAACCTGCAGGATGAATTCATTAAAGCCAGGAGACTTGAACTTTTAAAACATCTTGGCACTCTTTTCACCTGTGTTGTTATTTAATTTCCTCTTAACTAAGGTAGTTCTATTATTTCTAGTGTCAAGAGCACTCTCCTTAACAGAAAGATGGAACAAAAATAGAGTGGAGTAGCTCTCTGTTCACTTCGTCAATTATCCTAACAAAAAGCCCTATGGAGAAGATTCACTCCTTCTCATTTCTTTTCCTCTGAAAATATAGTAGAAACCCATAAATTAATGTAAGCTGTAGCAATTGGTGGGCTAAGATAGTGTGTGTGTGTGTGTGTGTGTGTGTGTGTGTGTTACACTTTAATGATCTAAGTGTACAGTGTTTCACCATTCCTTTGATGCAGGGTGAAGGCCTGTTCTCTGAGGGTGAATCTCCTCTGGAGCTCCACACTACTTTCTTGCATAAACCAAACTTCTAAAACATAGGCTATAATCTTCACTTTTGGTTCCATAAGGTGCCATAAAAATTTAAAACAATAGCAAAATTGTCTAAGTGCAGAAATCTTCCAGACTTCTACAATTTTTCCTAATTTCTTTTGTTATAATGTGAAGTGATTTCTTTTATTATTATTTTAGCAACTCATCATTACAGTCTCTCTAAAACTTTTAATTTGGCAGTCATTTTTCAAAAACTCCTTTCCCAGTCATTTCGTGGGTTTGCATAATACTTAACTACCACAACATATAAAACTGGCATAGACTGAAAAGAAACACATTTGAATATTGGAATATATGCAGCTCTAATGTCAGGTTGTCCTAGTACTCACAGGCATTCTAGAAACAGCTTAGGAACCATGACTGAGCGTCCAGTGGGCTGCAGTCTTTAGTAAAAATGTTTTAAAAACAGAATGAAGAGTGTTGGTTAATCTGGCAGACCATTAGGTAGTGGTCAGTTAGGAGATCGTATTCTGCAACTTTTGGAAACCCCTGTTTTATGATTCTTAGCATCCACCAGCCTCAGCATCTCAGAGTTATAATATGACGCATCCTTACGGCCTGTCTTCCCTGTTGCTTTCCTCCTGGCCTGTGGGTGCCCTTTCACTCTTTCTATGAGAGTTGCCTGTAGCGATCACTTCATCTTCCTTAAAAGTGCTCTCTTTAATATATCAGCAGAGTTCCAATAATCCAGCATGGGGAAGCATCTAGTATGGGGGCTGGCACAGGGTAGGTGCTCCGGAAATATTTGTGGACGGAATAATGACTTCCTGTCGTAAAGCCATGCCCTGAACTCGATGTTTTGTAGATCTCGCCTCCATAACGTATGTGAAATTTAAGACAGGAACGGCAAAGTTTAAGAGGCGTCACTTTTTTGGTTTTCTTTTTCTGAATCATATTTTATTTGCTGCCCAAGCCCCAACCTCTAGGCTGATGAGAATTTTAGTCTTGGTCTTTGGGGCACCCCTGACCAGCCTACTTACACCATGTAAAACTAGTGAACATATGCAGTCCTGAAAACTGGGGGCAGGCAGCTTCTCTCACACTGGGTCACTGCAGTCCTTGTATTTCTTGGACTACTGCACATAGGTGAACAGATGTCACCCGTGCTGTCTATCTTAATCACCACCGCTCCGGGGGCACTTTCAGAGATCTGCCCCTCACCCAGCTGCTGAGTCCACGTCTCACACCCATTCTCCATTGCAGAGTCTTTGTGCCACGGCCATTTGTCACACCATCCTCAGCTGGAGACACAGACTTTCTCTCAGATGCCACAACTTCCACCCCACCACTCAAAGTACTTCTCTACATCTCTATGAAAAACCACGTAATGCTCCTCAATGAGCCATTCCGGGGAGGAAAATGGGCAAAGGCGTGCTAATACAAGTTACTCGTTTTTCTATTTCATGGGTCTATATTTTATACAAGATGGTCCTCAAAATGAAAAGTAACAAACAGGAAAGCTGGCCACTGTGCGTCCCACTCAGCTGGTTCTAGAAGTTTCTGTATCTGTATCTATCCATCGCCAATGTATTCCCCATATTCTAGTCAGAACAAAATGTGAAGTGGTGTCCTGTCTCCATTTGTTGGTCTTTACACCTTTTTCAAGCCCTCACTTAATAAAACAATACAAAGCACAACTACTTAATTAGCTGGGAGAAAAAAGCTTGTTAAGTGGTCTCTTCATCCAACAGGTGTGCCAACACTAACACACTGCTGATTACAGTGGGCGGTCGTGTGACTGCTATCTTACCTGCCTTGTGTCGTATTTTCTCATACTTCAGTTGCTATTGGAAACTTTACTGCCAATTTTGTTTTACCATTCCAATAATGTACCAGTATCACCTACTAATATGATATCACCACAGACAACAAAAGAATCATGCAAGCTCAATCATGGTTCTAGCCACAAAGGAACTTAAACCTTCTTTTCCAGGAAAAAAAAAAATAGCATAATCATTCTCCATAGCACTGGTCCCTAAATACAATATAATCCATTGCATAAATCAAAATACATAGTATATGAATCCACTAGTTAGTGAATATATTAACTGAATATATTTTACATATATGTGTATAGAAAAGGGGAAGATTGAGAAGTTTGTCAATTTTAGTAGTATAACAATTCTGAAATTATATATTTTAAACATGAACTGGAAAAACCAGTCTTGGCTGTTGGTTTTTAATGTCTTGACCGGTTTACAAAGCTAAAGAGACATGGGGGAGTATGCAGTAATATGGTCAACCCAGGTCAGTCTAGACAGCTGTGTGAATTATCTAAGCACTCGTACTCAAACCATCTAATTATCCAGATCAGCTAGATAATTTATGCAAGCTCAGGTTCAGTAAGGTACAGTCTAGCTGACAGATATACTGGAAACAAACAAACAAAAGAATAATAATGCTCAAGTTTACAAAATTGGTGTGGAATACTTACAGATATTCACAGAAAGGTGACTGTTGGCAATCCTTCCTTTCCCTTATGCTGGAGAGGCTCTAAGAAAAGCTTTCTTGCATTATCCTGGCACTCACAATATAGCCTAAAAATGTGCAGAGGAAGACAGAAATGGATAAATAATATACTTAAGTTCATCCAAATTCTAGAATTCAAATTAGCCTATTTTAGTGCTGGAAAAATATTTGGTCACTCATATGATTTATTATTATTCCTCAGCTCCAGTTCCATGAACATAAATATGTTCATATTTTCAAAACATGTAGAAATCCTTTGGGGTGAATACTAGCAACTCTGGTAATACTTTGTATCTGAAGTTTCCATTAAAGTTTGGTTAGCACCATTTCGAAAGAGCCTTTCCTGTGTGCTGTTAAGACCTATAGTCCTCTTAGATAAGATGCCTTCGTTAGCTCACTTCTGCCTCCAGGTTTACAAAGGTATGAATAGTCTTCATCTTCCCTTTAAAACCCATTCAAAATTGCCTTGCATAAAGTAAGGCAACTAAATTTGAAGTTTAAAATAAGACAATCCTTGCAGGGAAAATCAGTCACTTATCAGTAGAGTTCCATGCAGCTCATTGGAAATTCAGAATTTGGAACACAAATTTAGAATATTGAGCATGGCATTATTCATTGCCTGGCACAGAGTCATGCAAGGCAGTTAGCCAAACAAGCTATCTCTCTACTTACAGGTGAAACAACGGTTTGGAGAATCTTAAAAATTTGAAAACATTCATAAATCAAAATAGGAGGTTTTCGAAGGGGAAGTTAACATTCTGCCAAGTTAGACAAACTAAAGAAGAAAACAAGTTGGCAGTTAAAATGGTTTTTATAACAGACACTTACACTTTCTCAAACAATATCAATTAGTGTCTTTAGAACAGGCTTCCCAGAGATGATATTTCAATCAGTCTATTTTCTGGATATAAAGAGTTTCTTCCATTGTTTCGAAGTGCAGAAAATAGTACAACAGGCATATTGCCTACGGTGGCAGAGCTGGGCTTTCCCATGTATGTAAATGGCCTGAGCTGATATAAAATTTCGAACACTTCTAGAACTTCAGATGAAAACTTTTTCCTCCTATCAACAACAAAAATTGTTCATGTGTGGTTGTTTACAACTTACATGTATACTTCTTTTTACAAAAAAAAAATCATTTTATATTTTGAGGACCAGCTAAATGTTTTCTAAGGTATGGTCTGTCTTTGCCACTTTGTTATGAGGTGATATCAAGTATTTAAAAAACAAACAAACATAGGATTCTAAAGAAGACAAAAATGGGAGAAAAATACTTCCTTACTGGGTTAGTTATTAGCTCTCCTTTGTTAGAGAAAACCTAGACAGGGAATCAAGCCAAGGAATTTAAGTTGATCTACAGTATAAAGAGCTGAGGAAGAAGAGTAACCAGTGGGTGTAACACAGAGAAGCCTCCTGGTCTAGGTTTGGGAGAATTTTAAAGATTTGGTGTTTGAAAACCTCCAGAGATGAATTGGGGGAAAGAACGGAGACAATTCAGATGTGTGTGGTGCATAAAAAGTCAGTCTATTGTTTGCATATCTGTTTCTGTGAATGCTACTTTATTAGTTTGTGCAATGTAATGCACTGGGTTTCATTTAGGTTACACCCATACTGTAAGCTAACTTACTCTTGACCAAATCGAGAGGCATGATTCTCAATCCTCAACTAGCTGTTCCCAGAACAAGGCACAGAGGTCCTCCTTCAATGGCAATAATACCAACCATCACCAAGTTATGCTTGGAGCTGCATTTGAGTTCATTATCTGAACACAGCATTTGACATAGATTTTGATGGACAGTGGTTGCCAGTCTTTTTAGTCTTTCTTGAACATAATAATGGTGTAGGCATTTTGGAAATACTGTAGCATTCATTTGAAATCATTCAATAACAGGGGTAAACAGAGCTTTTATAAACCATCTGGTTAGCACTCCATATGTTCTCTTGTCAAAAAAAAAAATTCTGAGAAAAAGAGCTGCTAGGCATAGATATCATGCTTTTTCCTTTTTTCCTTTTCAAGGAAGTACAAATCAACCATTAACATAATTTGTCCTATTCATGATCTCTCTGCAAGTTGCTGCTTGCTCCCAGGTATAGCCTCCTTTGCTCCTCATTAATACTGACAGCTGACTTGCATCCACATGATGAATTTATGTAGTGGGTGACCTGGAACTTCCTTTAGCCTGCTTGATGATTCTCTGGGCCTGCTGCTCTGGTGATCCTGAGACTTCCTGTGCTGTCTTTCTGAGGAGTCCCTTTACTTATTGTGGTTTGCATCACCTTACCTATCCAATAGCATCCCCTTTCATGGTTTATTGCCTTAGTGAAACATATCCTTCAATCGATCCCTAAGAAATGTTACTAAGTCTCCACATATAAAGATCATGAAATATTTGTCTTCTGTGTCTGGCTTATTTCACTTGGTGTAATGTCTTCCAGGTTCATCCATGTTGTTGCAAATGTCAGGATTTTCTTCATTGTTAAGGCCGAATAAGATTCCATTAAAAAGTCAAACTCCACTCCTTGATATTTACCCAAAGGAGTTAAAAATGTGTCCACACAAAATCAGAACATGGTTGTTTATAACAACTTTATTCATAATTGACAAAACTTGGAAGCAACCAAGGTGTCTTTTAGTAGTAAATGGTTACATAGCCTGTAATCCATCCTTACAATTCAATATTATTCAGGGCTAAAAAGAAATGAGCTATCAAGCTATGAAAAGAAATGGAGGAAGCTTAAATGCATATTACTAAGTGAAAGAAGCCAATTTGAAAAGGCTACACACTATATGATTCCACCTATATAATATAAATGGAAAAGGCAAAATTATGGAGACAATAAAAATCAGTAGTTCCTACTGGTAGGGCAGGGGAGATAAATACACAGAGCACAGAGGATTTTTAGTGCAGTGAAAATACTCTGTATGATATTACCATCATGGATACATGTTATTATGCATTTATCCCAACACATAGAATGTACAACATCAAAATGAACCGTAAAGTGTGAACTTTGATGATTATGATGCATCAATGTAGGTTCATCCTTTGTTAAAACAAAAAACAAAAAAGTAAAACTCATAAAACGGAGCGTAAAATGGGGGTTTCTAGGGCTACGGGATAGAGGAAATGGAGAGATGTTGATTAAAAGATACAAAGTTGCAGTCATGCAGGATGAATAAATTCTGGAGATCTGATGTACAGCATGGTGACTACAGTTAATAATATTATATTGTATACTTGAAATTTGCTAAGAGAAATATATCTTCAATGTTCTCACCACACACACACAAACTATATAAGGTGATGAAAATGCTAAATAACTCAATTTGAGTAGTCATTTCACAATGTATACATATATCAAATTGTCACCATTTATACTACATATATATAAATAAATGTCATATATAATATATATAAATGTCACCATTTATACTATATATTATATGTATATACATATATATACAATTTTTATTTATTTGTCATTTAGTTATGCCTCAATAAATGTGGGAAAAAAGTTTTTTTAAGAAAAAAAAAAATGGTGCTAATGGGCGAACTTTGCAGACTGCTGATTGACATATTTCATTTCACCTTTACAGTTTTTAATAAGTATAGATTTCTAGACTAAGAACATCTTCCTCCAGAATTTGTCATTGAGCTTCCAGATTGTTGAAAAGCGTGAAGAATTTTCTATACCCACTCCTTTCTTTACATGTGATCCCATGACCTATTCGCATATTTCTCTCTGGATATGTAGATTGTTCTTATCTCTGCTGTTACGAATTTCATAAGAAGTGCTGATATTTTGAATTTTGGGTCCCGCCATGATGAAACTTCTTGATAAGCTTAAATTTAGAAATCATTATCTTTTGGTTCTAAAAAAAAAAAAAAGGTATTATTCTTTGATAATTCTACTATTTCTTATTATCTTCTGCACTTCTATTTGGGAATTAGAACTCCTGAAATGATCTTCTAATTTTCTTGTCCTTTTTGCCTATATTTTTAATTTTGACTTTTGTTCTTTCTTCTGAATATTTGCTCAGTATATACTTCAACTTTCATTGAATTTTTAATATGTTTCATATTTGCTTTAATTTCCAAAAGCTTTTTTTAATACTCTGAATTATTCTTAGCTAGAGCATCCTGGTTCATTTCTTACCTCTCTTGGGGTAATAAATACAGTTTTCTTTAAAATTTATTAGCTCCCTATATGTCTCTGTATCCTCTGGCTTCCTTTTTCCTGTTCGTTTGGTCACCGTATTTTGTTAAAGTCTTACCTTGAGAACTTTTGAAAATCAGGTAATCTTGGGGTTCATTCCAACTTCAGCAAAGTGGTAAAATAGTGGCTTGACTATATCTGTGTACATAGGTGGGGTTTGTCAAATAGCGGGCTTTGGTAAGGGAAACAGAGGATATTCTCCAAACTGCCAGTATTACAGGGAAATCTTAAATGTTCATTATCATAAACATTTTCTCTTGACTGGGTCAGTTTCCTCAGAGAGAAAGCCTTCCCTCTTCTGTCTGAGCGGAAAAAAAGAGATGTTCCATGCTCTAGGAGGCAAAAATGGAAAAGGGGTATGGGCATTTCCATGTTCACTATCAACCCTTCACTTAGGCCCTGTGTTTACATGTAGCACCTGTCTCTCCTTCTGCTTTGCCTAATGGTACAGATGTCATATTCTCCATGGTGCATTTTCTCCAGAGACTACACTGACAATCTTCAGCTGGGGTGAAGGAGGAAAAATAATAGGTGTGTGACCAAGACAGTACACGATCCATACCTCTACTCCTCCCTTTAGAGGTACCTATTACCTTTGATTTCTGACTCTTAGGATTTATAAAATGAGTAGCATATTGTCCCTTTTTGGCTTTCCACTCTACTCTCCAAACCCTTAGCTGTCAATGTTTTCTGTTCAATACACTCTCTTGGCATTTCCTTAACCGCCTGCCAAACTCCAACTTTTTTGACATGACTCATCTGCTCTCATCTTCTCTCTTGTGTGTTTATGCCTTTCCTGCCATTTAATGAGGTTTGTAGAGAAAGCGCAAATAAACACATGTGATCAATCTGCCATGTTAAACTGGAAATCTGTGGTAGCTTTTAAACAAGTTTGCCCTCTAACAAAGTAACAGCTATAAACAGACATGAGGGTTCAGAGTCAAGAGTGAAGTATCATTGTGTAAGAGAGAAGTTAGGTGAAAGCGAGTTATTTTATGCAGCTCTAATTGACACTTATGTTAATAACGATGACCTTTAGAAAGGCTGATAAAGACATAGATGAGGAAGTTTGTAGAGATGTTACATAAACTATAAAGCCTGTTCATCATCATCATCATCATCACCCTCATAGGTAGAAACTAAATATATATCAACTTGCTAGCAATTCTAAACTGAAAACTTTTCCTGGCTTTTGTAATCAGATAGCACACTACACAATGGCAAAGACAAAGGAATTTATATGGCCAAGGGCAAAAAAATTGCCAGAATACATAAGGGGTCACAATATGTAGTACTGATATCTGAATTTGATCTTATCGTTTTTTTCCTTTGCTCTGGGCCTTCACACATGTCACTTCCTTCACTTTGCTTGGCTTAACTCACGTTCAATTTCCCTGTCTCAGTTTATTAACAATAATTATGACGAGAACACTAATCAGAATGGGGGCAAGATGGCAGGGTAAGTAAACGCTATGCTCGCCTCCTCCCTGACCACTTAATTATAAGTAAGTTATAGAACAATCAGCCTGGAGAACCATCTGAAGACTAGCTGAACAGAACTCCTATAACTAAGGATATAAAGAAAAGACCATTGCGGGGCGCAGAGTCGCAAATTAGGTTGACCCCACACCACGTGTGGTAGTTGAGCATCATGAGCAATATCTCAGCTGCTGAGGTGCTGAGGCCCCCTGGAGGAGCAAGGGGCCCCAGCCCCACACTAGGGCTCCCCACCCAGGGTTCCAGTGCTGAAAAGAGGAATCCTCACAACATTTGGTTTTGAAAATCAGCTGGGATCCATCCATCTGGATGAGAGAAAAGGTTGCTAGAAACCCAGAGGTCTTCTTAAAGGGCCCATACACAGACTCAGTCATAGGCACTGGGCTCCAGCAGAGAGATAGTGACCCAGGAGACACCAGAAACATACAGGGAACGACTGAGTTGTGTGGCTTCAAGGTGAGGGTTGGAGGGACAGCAACCACTGTCCCTGTGTTGAGCCCTCCTCCTGTGTTGCATACAGGCAGGTAACTTCTTTCCTACATTGGACCCCCCCCCACACACTGCCAAATTTAAACTGCATTAGCCTGGTGAGTTCCATTCAGCCGACTCTGGGGACTCCTTGGGACCCAGCCCCATTGAATTCATGAACTGCCAAATGCACTCTCCGGGCCAGCTAACCAGCCCCAACACACTGCAGTCTTAAACAACACTCCGGGGTCTGCAGCCCCCAGTTGGCGGAGGCTGAGGCTGGCCTCCGTGTATTCTGAGACTTCTGTGAGTGGTCCCAGCCTCAGCATTAGCACAAGACCTGAATCTTCATTAACTTGCTAAAAACCATTTGCCCCATCCTGGTGACTCCCTGGGAGGGACTCACTCTATGCAACTCTCATATCTCTCAAGATTCTTTCACTGCTTAAGTCTTAGGGCAGCTACCAGGTGGTGTGAGGCCTTGGGAGACCTGGACTTTTGCTGAGCTGTCCCAGGCCTGGTACTGGTGACAATCACACTCAGTTCATAGTGTGGCCCTCTCACACGCCTTGAGGTCCAGCACAGGCAGTGACCAACCATAGATCATTTTGTAGTTTCTACCAGGTAGCCCTTGGCCAGTCACAGGCAGTGGCTGACCATGGCTTTCAACAGAACCCCTCCAAAGGGGGCCCAGAACCAATAAACCTGGAGTCCAGCTTTAGAGCACAGCAAAACACTACCCAATTAGTCCTATAAGCGGCATTTCCAAAGGGTGGTCTCAACAGCCTGATGGGGCAAATCCTGGTCCATGGTGTCAGGCCCTGCATAGCATCTCATTTGTTGTGGTCATGGCCAAGCCTCACAGCCAGTCAGCCTGAGGGTCAATCCCACCCACTGTCATGCCAACAATAATCGAAGCTCAACTACAACAGGAGGGAGAACACAACCCAACAAGGGACTCTCTGGGGCCCCAGGTGCAGGTAATCAGAAAGACTGTGCCATTGTGCCACAGGGCATCTACTACATAAGACCAGACAAAACTGGGAGACATAGCAGATCTACCTGATATATAGAAATGAACATGGAGAGGCAGCCAAAATAAGAAAACAAAGAAGCAAGTCCCAATGAAAGAATAGGAGAAATTTTCAGAAAAAGAATTAAATAAAATGGAGGCAAGCAATATGTTGGATACAGAGTTGAAAACACTAGTTATAAAGATGCTCAAGGAACTTAGTGAGAACCTCAACAAAGAGATAGTAATATTAAAAAAAAAAAAAGAGCATGGAAACCAAAAAAAAAAAGAACCAGTCAGAAATTAAGAATATCATAATGGAAATTAGCGGAATCAATGGCAAATTAGATAAAGCAGAAAATTGAAGCAGTGATTTGGAAGATGAGGTAGCAGAAAACACCCAATCAGAACAGGAAAAAGAAAAAAGAATTTTTAAAAAATGATCGTTTAAGGGATCTATGAAACAATATCAAATGTAACAACATTCACATCATAGGGGTACCAGAAGGAGAAGAGCTAGAGCAAGGTATTGACAACCTATTTGAAGAAATAATAACAGAAAACTTCCCTCCTGGTGAATAAAACAGATATACCAGTCCAGGAAGCACAGAGTCTCAACCATGATGAATCCAAATAGGCCCACACCAAGACATATAATTAAAATGGCAAACATTAAAGACAAAGAGAGAGTTCTAACAGCAGCAAGAGAAGGGCAACTTGTTACTTATAACGATGCTCCCATAAGACTGTCCTCTGATTTCCCAACAGAAACTTTACAAGACAGAGGAATTGGCATAAAATATTTGAAGGGGTGAAAAGCAAGGACCTACAACCATGATTACTCTACTCAGCAAGGCTATCATTTAAAACTGAGAGATAAAGAGGTTCCCAGACAAGAAAAAGCTAAAGGAGCTCATCACCACCAAAGCAATATTATAAGAAATGCTGAAGGTACTTCTTCAAGAAGTTTGGGGAGAGAAACCATAACTATAATAATACAATGGCAATAACTATGTACCTATGAATAATCACTTAAATGTAAATGAATTAAATGCTCCAATCAAAAGACATGGGCTGGCTGAATGAATAAGAAAACAAGACCTATACAGTTACTGTCTACAGGAGACTCACTTCAGCTCAAAAGATACATACAGACTAAAAAGAAAGGGATGGAAAAAGATATTTCATGCAAATGGAAGCAAAAAGCTAGAATAGCAATACTTATATCAGAAAAAAATGATTTTAAAACAAAGGCTATAATAAGAGACAAAGAAAGACATTACAAAATGATAAAGGAGTCAATCCAATAAGAGGATATAATCCTTGTAAGCATTTACACACCCAATGTAGGAGCACTTAATTATATAAAGCAAATATTGACCAACACAAAGGGAGAGATCAACAGTAATACAATCAGAGTAGCAGATTTTAACACTCCATTGAAACCAATGGACAGATTGGCCAGATCGAAAATTAACAAGGGAAGAGCAGCTTAAGTGACACACTAGACCTCATGGATTTAATTGATATTTTTAGAGCATTTCACCCCAAAGCAGCAGAATATACATTGTTCTCAAGTGCACATTTTCCAAGATAGACCACATGTTAGGACACAAAATTAGTCTCAATAAATTTAAGAAGACTGAAATCATATCAAGTGTCTTCTCCAACTACAATGGTATGGAATTAGAAATCAATTACAAGAAGAAAACTGAAAAACACCAACACATGAAGGCTAAAGAACATGCTACTTAACGATGAATGTTAACAATGAGATTGAGGAAGAAATCAAGATACCCTGAGACCGATGAAAATGAAAGCACAATGACCCAAAATTAATGGAACACAGAGAAAGCAGTCCTAATAGAGAAATTCATAGAAATACGGGCCTATCTCAAGAAACTAGAAAAATATCAAATGAACAATCTAACATTACCCTTAAAGGAACTGGAAAAAAAAAAAAACATCAAACAAAGTCCAAAGTGAGGACAAGGAGAAAAGAATGAATAAGGATTAAAGTGAAAATAAACAAAATAGAGTCTAAGAAACAACACAAAAGATCAATGTAACCAAGAGCTGGTTCTTTGAAAAGATAAAATTGATAAAACTTAACCAAACTCATCAATAAAAAAAAAAAGAGGATCCAAATAAATAAAATCAGAAGTGAAGAAGTGATAATTGATACCAGCAAAATACAAAGGATTATAAGAAAATACTATGCCAATAACCTGGACAATCTGCAAGAAACAGTTATAATCCTAGAAACATACAATTTTCAGACTGAATCAAGAAGAAACAGAAAATCTGAACCAATTGATTTTTCTAGCAAAATTAAACTGAATCAGTAATCCAAAAACTTTCAACAACAAAAAAGTCCCAGACCAGATGGCTTCACAGGTCAATATTACCAAACATTCAAAGAGGAATTAACACCTATTATTCTCAAACTATTCCCAAAAAACATTCAAGAAGAGAGAAGCCTCCTAATCTTATTTTACCCTGATTCCAAAACCAGGCAGGCATTACAAAAAAAAAAATTATAGGCCTATATCCCTTATTAATATAGATGCCAAAATTCTTGATAAAATGTTAGAATAATAAATTTGGCAATACATTAAAAAGATCATACACCATGATCAAGTGGGATTTATTCCTGGGATGCAAGGTTAATTCGATATCCACAAGTCAATTAATGTGGTACGCCACATTAACAAATTGAAAGATAAAAAAAATATGATCACATCAACATATGCAGAAAAAGTGACAAAAATGCAGCATCCATTTATGATAAAAACTCCCAGCAAAGTGGGAATAGAGAGACCAAAACTCAATTTAATAAAGGCTATATATGACAAACCTACAGTTAACATCATGTTCAATAGTGAAAAGCTAAAAACGTTTTTCCTTAACACCAGGAACAAGACAAGAATGCCCACTTTCACTATTTTTATTCAACATAGTATTGAAGTCCTAGCCACAGCAATCATACACACACACACACACACACACACACACACGCACACACACACACAGTATACGAATCAGAAAGAAAGAAGAAAAATTGTCATTATTTGCAGATGACATAGTACACATAAAGAACCCTAAAGATTCCACAAAAAACTATTAAGACTGGTAAACGAATTCAGTAAAGTAGCAGGATACAAAATTAATATTCAGAAATCAGTGTATTTCTATATATACACTAATAATAAACTATTGGAAAGAAAAAGTAAGAACGTAATCCCATTCACAATTGCATCGAAACAACAAAATACATAAGAATAAATTTAACTAAGGATGTAAAAGAGCTGTACTCGGGAAATTATAAGCTATTGAAGAAAGAAATTAATGAAGAGACAAATAAATGGAAGCATATACTGTGCTTATGTATACAAAGAATTATCATCTTTAAAATGTTCATATTACCCAAGCAATCTAGAGATTTAATGCAATCCTATCAAAATACCAATGGCATTCTTCACAGAACCAGAGCAACTAATTCTAAAATGTATATACAGAACCACAAAAGATCCTGAATAGCCACAGTAATCTTGAGAAAGAAGAACAAAGTTGGAGATATCATGCTACCAGATATCAAATTATACTACACAGCTATAGTAATCAAAACAGAAAGGGACTGACATAAAACAGACACATAGATCAATGAAACAGAATAGAGAGCCTAGAAGTAAGCCCATGCTTATACGACAAAGGAGGCAAGAATATACAATAGGGTAGAACAGTCTATTTGACAAATGGTGCTGGGAAAATGAAACAGATACGTGCAAAAAAAAGAAACTACACCATATACAAGAATAAACTCAAAATGGATTAAAGACCTAAACCATCAAACTCCTAGAAGAAAATATAGGCAATAAACTCTCTGACATTGCTCTCAGTAATATTTTTTTCTGATACATCCCGTCAGGCAGGTGAAACAAACAAAATAAATAAACAAATGGGACTATATCAAACTAAACATTTTTGTACAGCAAAGGAAGCCATCAACAAACAAAAAGACAACCTACTGTAAGAGAGAAGATATTCACCAATAATACATCTGATAAGGGGTTAATATCTAAAATTTATACAGAACTCATAAACTCAACACCAACAAACAGTCCAATTTAAAAATGGGCATGGGACCTGAATAGACATTTCTCCAAAGAGGACATACAGATTGCTGATAGACATATGAAAAGATGTTCAATGTCACTAATCATCAGAAAAATGCAAATTAAAACATTACTGAGCATCACCTCATACTTACCAGAATAGCTATCTTCAATAAACCAAAAACCAGTGTCGGTGGAGACATGGAGCAAGGGAACCATTGTGCACTGTTGGTAGGATTCCAAATTGGTGCAGCCACTATGGAAGACAGTTTGGAGTTTCCTCAAAAAAATTAAAAATAGACTACCTTATGACCCACCAGTTCCACTTCTGGGTATTTATCTGAAGAAATCCAAAACACTAATTTGAAAAGATATATGCACCCCTATGTTCACTGCAGCACTATTTACAATAGCCAAGATATGGAAGGAACCTAAGTGCCCATCCATAGATGATTAGAGAAAGAAGATGTGATACATATATACAATGAAATATTACTTGACCGTAAAACAAATGAAATCTTACCATTTGCAACAACATGGATGGACCTCGAGGGTATTATACTAAGTAAAATAAGTCAGACAGAGAAAGACAAATACTGTAGGATCTCACTTATATATGTAATCTGAAGAACAAAATAAACAAACAGACAAAACAAAAACAGACTCATAGATACAGAGAACAAACTGATGGTTGCCAGATGGGAGAGGGCTTGCGGGGTGGGATGAAAAAGGTGAAGGGGTTAAGAAGTACAAATTTGTAGTTACAAAATAGTCAGAGATGTGAAGTACAGCACAGGGAATATAGTCAATAATATTATAATAGCTACGTGGTGCCAGGTGGGTACTAGACTAACCAGGGGGACCACTTCGTAAATTATATAAATATCTAACCACTATGAAACTAATATAAAATAATATTAATATCAATTATAATTGAAAAATAAAAAATAAAGAAAAAGTTTTTAGAGAATACTATTCGTAGCTAAATTCATTGAGCACTTACAATGACCAGATATATTATATTATGACTTAACATATATTATCTCATTTACTGTTCAAAGCAGTCCTATGTGGTAGAAATTTCCTTTGTCCCATCTTACAGATAAGAAAACTAAGACACAGTTTATATGGCTTTTTCTCAGATAATTACCCAACCTCTCAGGTTCAACTCAGTTGTCTCCTATAATGCAGTGGATAAGATACACACTCTGGAGCCAGAATTCCTAGGAAAAATCGCCTAGCCTCTCTGTTCTTTGGAATTCCCACCAGAAAAAAAAAATGTGGATAATAATAGTTTTTATCATACCTGTTTCTTCTGAAGGTTTAGTTAATACTTGAAGAGGACCTTGCATGGAGTAAAGCAGTGAATGCACGCTAGCTGTTACTACTCGCTCACAGAACCCCGGTGTAGTTCCTGTGTTAGCACTTATTCCGCTCTCTCAGAAATGAGTTCTTTCTTTCCAAAACATAAGTTTAATACGGTCAACACACACACATGCACACTATTCCCATTATACAGACAACTTATAAGCAAATTATTGGGCAATTAAAATGACAATGCCACAGTTTCAAGGTCTGAGGTCCACCATAGCATTCAAAGCCCATTTAGGTAATGGCCTAAATGTGGATTACCTTCTCCTCCATGATGGGTTGAAGTTCGAACCGCTGCTGCTGCCTCTGCAGTACATGGGCAGAATCTGAGTTTTCGATTTTCTGCATTCCATTCCTCACCTCTCACAGGCTTATGAGCCCCAAGAGGGCAAGGATCATGTTATACTGTTAAGCATTGTATCCTGCCACTTAGTACAGTGCCTAGAATATAAAAAGTGCTTAATAGTCTTTGAAAATGAGAATCAATGAATGAACGCTTGTAGGAATTCAACTCCTTTGGGTGAATTTTACACAGGCACAAAATGGGTGAGGGTAGAATACTCAATCAGCTTCCAGCAAAACATGGTTGTTAGAAGCAGTGTTCCTGACTTCCTGCTCATGTGGTCCTGGGAATGTCGATTAATCCCTCTGAGCATCAATTGCTAAATAGGTTGGTATGGAAATTAAATGAGATAATGTACATGCAAGCATTCTGTAAACTAGATATCCCTATAAAGGGTTACTACGAAAGACTTTCCCCAACCATATCAATCTGGAAGTACAGTGGGATATTAGTTTAATAAACCTGTCATTCTCCAGGGTGTTTCTTGAACTGTCGCCATCCCCACCATCCTAAGTGCCTGCTAGATTCCTTGTTGATGACGGATATATGTCGATTGTGTGAGTGGGGAAAGGCGGGGGGCGGGGAGGCTGGTCAGGAAGCACTGACTACTCACGTGTCACTCTGCCCCCCAAGTTCCTAGAGGATAAAGAGGATTGGAATGTTCAGAAAAGTTTTAGAGCTGCCAAAAGTACATAAACTCAGCTAGAGAATCCGTAAAACATTGGGTAATGATTCTATTTGTTTCAGCAGTGTTGCTGGGGGGAACAAAATCTCAAATAGCTCCAGAAGATAGAAGAGGAAAATGTCCAATGAGTTCTGTCTATGTAAAGACCAACCACCACCTCCTCCCACTAACCAAGTTTGGTGGGTTGATTCATTGTTAATTAAATAATTTATTTTTCACCAATATTATAAATATACGTTTTCTTCTATGTGCCAGGCCTTATAGTTACACTGGCAAGCAGAAAGGAGCAGATGTCTCCTATCCCATAACTTACAGCTTGGGGGATGGAGTTAGCTACCCATGCCTGTTTTCTGGTTTGGAATAACCCTGACATCTTAACTGGAGTGAGTCTTTCACCATTACAAAAATCATAATGGTTAAGAATGAGAGATGGTGTCCTTTCTATAGAGAATATTTAACAGACATTTATTAGAGTATATATCTAGTTAGGGATATCATTTCTGAAAAGAAAAGTGAGTTCTGGAGACAAGGATAAAAATATTTAAATTGAAAAATCTATACCATATAAATAAAAATTAAAGAATTTAAAAAATCTAAACAACAGAAACGAAAGCCTGGTTTAAAAGGTTTTCATGTAGGAAATGACCTTAATTAAGGCAGGAGAAATGTGGCTCTGACCCAAGGAAGAATTCTTCAGCATTGGATGGCAAGGAATTGGAATAAGTAACCAAAAAAATCTAGAGAATCTCATTGCCAGGAGATCCATGGATTAGATATCCAGTTGCTTCATGGCAGAAACATAAGTAAAAATATCTTCCCCCATGCTTTTCAGCTTTTTAGATAAGTGAGAGGTTGACTACAATGCATGGCTATTAATTCTGTGTAAAGAAAAAAATAGAGAAAATGAATTTCTCTTAATCCTATTTATACTTCTGTTGCAAAGACCAGACCAGCTCCTATCAATCACGTCAACATCACTGGACCCTTTTTTAATGTGTCAAGCACCGTAGTGCGTGATGGAAATCTACAAAAATTTTTCTGCTGTCAGTAGATACATAATTTACTGGGGAAACAGAGCTTATAGCTAGTGCCTGCCTAATAACCTCCAGGTATTTTGTTAAGTATTTTAAATACCTAATTTTATTTAATTCTTACAACAATCCAAAGAGGTATATATTATTGTCTCCATTATACAGATCAACAACCCAGAGCCTTTGAGAGGTCGCTAACTCACCAAGGGCCCAACGGCCAAATCATGAACTCAGAATTCAAATCCAGTCTACCTGATCCTGTGTACCTTGACTATTACTACTCCCCACCTTGGGCTATACTCCAAAATAAATAATGGTGATGATGATAGTAAGGACAAATGAAAGTAACAATGACAGTAGCGATGATGGTAATAACAGATGATAGCAGCAATGGTAGTAACTGTAATAATATAATGTTCATTATAAGAGGTGTAAACAAAGTGCTTTGGGATTAGAGAGGCTGAAGCAATTAATTTCAATTGCAGATCATTGGAAATCTTTGACAGAGGCCATTTTTGAAAGGCAGCTAAAAACTCTCTACCAATATGTATATCCCCACTTCCATAATACAGCTGTCACTTGGGAGGAGATGCCCAAAAAGGAACAATGTTTCTCAGGCCCTTTGCCATGACTGATTCTCATTGATGGAATCTGAGTGAAAGTGACTTTCTTCCCACTGACAAGGATACCTATATGAATGCTGCATAAGCAGATCATAAACTCTTATTCTGCCAAAGCACTGACACTCTGGGATTTATTTGTTAAAACCACCAGCATTACATGAACTAATTAAAAGTATTCTAAGCAAGGAACAGAATATAAGGAATATCATAGAGACGGGATGTGTGCAGTGATTACCATGTGGCTTTGGAGTGTAGATGTAGGGGCAGACGACTGGAGAGATGACTTGGGACCACAAATACCAGGAATGAAGTTCAAACTCTCAGTAATGGAGGTCCCTGAGACAAGGCAGGTGACGAGGGAAACGCATACCTTGTTTAAAACTAGCAAAATGTTTGCATTTCCCATTAGAAATACAGGTAGGAAGAATTCTGGATCATAGGTAGCTTATGGCTCTTCCTAATAAACAAGGCTATGTCTGATTTTAGATGGAGCATATACACCCGAGCTCACACCTATACACAAATGTACACATACACATGCACACACATAAATATTTACAGATGTGCGCGCACACACAATTCTTCTTAAGCAGTATTAGATGTTATCTAAATTATCTCATAACTGTGTTTATTTAGCTATCTATTCATTTCTAGAATTGCATGTTTGGACACCTGGCTTAAATATTTTTGGGAGGAAGAAAAATGGCAACTTATAAAACCATAGTGCATGGCCTAATATTTATATTCTCACCACCTTTGTGGACTCCATTTCCTCTTTGCCTCTCAGAAGTAAGTCAAGATGGAAGGGGTATAACTCAAAGGAAGACAGAAAGCCATCTTTTTCACTTCTCTGTCTCTCTTTTTCTTCTTATTCTTAAAACACTTTCTTTTATGGTTCCCCACAAACTCTCCTCAGGTGGGTTCAGAAGGCCCCAAAAGCTGCCAACACTTCTCCTCCAGTAAGAAACTTGTGCAAAAGGCCAGCTGCTACCCAGAGGGATATGACAGATGGCAGGATCACCGTGCCGAGCACGGATGGCTCACCCACGTGGAGAGGCATCAGGGAGTTGGAAGCAGAACTCTGGAAATTATTCCTGGCCTGCTTCAGCTTCTCATACTGACAATCGCACACCCTCCTAATCTGTGAATTTTGGAGGCTGGAGAGCCCAAATGTATGCTTTTCCCCTCCCTGAAAGAGCGTGTTTGTTTGAGTTCTCCAGAGCTATCATTTCATTGGGGTTATTATCTTCATCTTATCGTACACTATTTGCTAGCATTCACTGATGCCTCAGTCTAATTTTCTTACCTAGGTATGATGCTGACTTATAAAAGTAAGTCCAGAGTGACCTCTTCGAAGTGCTTACAGCGAGTTCTTCAATAACCATGGTGCGGCCAAAGCCAAGAGGGCATGTGGAATGACATGCCTGCCGTGTGGCCTGATTAAAGTTGAGCCTTTGCAACTGGCTTAATGGAGGAGTGGCAAGTGCAGAGTGGTCAGAAATTGTAGCTTAGTTAAAGGTAATAAACGTTTCCCCTATAGGATACATTGTTTAGTTCTTCCTTCCGAGAACCACAAGAGAATTCCAGGCAGACAGCTTTGCCACTGGATGGGAAAGCGTTACGAAGCAGAGGTTGAAGCTCCACATCAAACCTTTACCTTCAAATACCAGAAATTGTAGCAAACACTGACCCCTTATCTTCATAGGGTTAATTAGGTTAACATTAGCATTGTGCAAGTTACTAGATTAAAGATGTTTACTGCCCAAAAGCAGGAATTCTGTTTATCTACTGCTTTTTTTTAGTTAGCTGACTACCACAGTTTTAGTTGTGCCCTGTCTCTTTGTCACAAAAGAAACACTCTCAGAAAAACAAGTGACTAACTGCCCCCCTTCAGAGTAGCAACTGGCAATATGTGTCAACATGAAGAGTATCTGTGTTAAATTTAGAAAACTTGGTACTGGAAAAAGCTCCACAACAGGCCCTTTGATGTGCCTTTCCCCAGAGTTGAGGTGACCTTGAGCTGGACCCATGTACTGTGCACACCTGAGTCGATTTTAGTAATACGTGTTTCAAGAAGCCTGGTAAGGTTAGAACATAATTCGTGGACTTGGGAAGTTTTGTTTATATTAGCTAAATGGCTTCTAAGTGGATCAAACCCACACCTTTGGCAACAGTATAACTACGTCCTGCCTCAAGGGTTTCCAAACCCTTATGTACATAGAAGCATCTGGAGAACTCGATAAACGGTGGAGTCCAGGACCTCGTCCCCAGAGACTCCGATTCAGCAAGTCTGAAGAGGGGGCCACGACCCCGCATCTTAATAGGCCTCCCAGGTGATTGCAGTGCAGTGGTCCTGAAGCCGAACCCAGAAAGTGCTGCCTGGGCCAAATGCCAAATTAAAAGTTTGAGCTCACCTTTCAAGGTATAGATAAGACTACGCTGTATTGTCATCACTTGTTTGCCATGATGGAAGTAGGAAAGAGAAAGAAAGAAGGAAAATGACAGAGAGAGAAAGAGGAGCTGTCTTGAGCTGAGTTTCTCAGAGGCAGAGGCTGAGACTAAGATTCTCGAGCAGTGGTTTTTGAGCGAGTGCTCTCAGGAGAAAGGGGGCGAGGAAAGCAGGCTAGGAAAGGAGGAGTTGCTAATCGGAGAGGGTCCCACAGGAGTCTAGCTCCGGCCTGAGTCCAGGGGAAAGCTCCAAAGCACGTTGAGACCAGACGTCAGCATTTTCTACATTCATATACTCAGCCCGTGGCGGTGGGCCGCCCCTGGAGGTGGGCCCTAGGGTTCCGGCATTTCTGATTGGTCTAGTTTTTCCAGCAGACAGCAATACACTGGAGGAAAAAGCAGCTGTGATCATTCCCAGCCAAAACTCCACGCAAGTCGAGGAAGGGTGTGTCAGCCCAGTAAAGGACGTTTTGGTGGAGCACCAACAGCATCAGCTACAGGGAAGAATGGAAGTGAGGAAAATAGAGAAAGAATGATAAATAAGCACTTCTCAGCTAAAGACGATCCAAACAAACAAAAGTTCTACTGTTCCAGTCAGCAAACTTGAATAGCACCAAAAAGCCAGCAAGCTACTTCCTGTCGTACATTCCACTGAGTGTTCCCAAGTTTCTGCATTCTGGAGCATCTGCAGATTTGATGCTCGTGTCTAAATAGCTACCTCTAGAACAAACTGCCTTCATGAAACTCAAGGGCACAAAAGCATGGCGGAGATAAGACCACATACCAAATCATAGACTCTTAGGATGAAACAACTGAGCAGCCTAATCATCCCGCCCCAATGCACAGGCCAACATACTCAAGTTCCTGCCGTCTACAATCTAGTAAGCAAATTGTCACCCTTGTTAAGCCAAAATCTAGTTTGTCAATCAAGACTGCTGATTTAATCAAAATTTCTAAACCCTTCATAAAGCACCACTAGGATAAATCCGTCCACGTCACACTTTCTACCTTACACCAAGTTCCATGAACTATTTTCTCCAATAAATGCCTTCTGAAATTCAAAGATACCATTACTATGCCGTTTCTTTCTATTACTTCAATGCCTCATTTTAGAGGGAAGCTAACTAGGTAGTATCAGTGAGTCACCATTTCCTTCCAGTATCACTACTTTTTAAAAAATGTATGAATAAACTATGTGTGTGATCATTTGTTTCAAAAACATCGTGAAGGTTTGATAGCACTTTACTGAATAATAAAATTGGAAATTCCATTTCTCCATTAAAAGCAGGTCACATTCCTATCTGCAGTGCTTTGGCAAGTCCCTCAATCCCCATGATTTCTAAAACAGCACCTAGAGTAACACTGCGGGGTTCTCTGCGTGATCTTCCAGCACCTTACAATTTATTCTTCTGAGCCTTTACTCACATAAAGCTAATAGATTTTTTTTACAATTTATTTGCTCATGTAAACTGGACCTCTACAACTCCTTAATGATCTTTGTTCTAACTTGTCCAGCTTGAAGATGATCTTCCTTGCTGGAAAACGTATAATCAAAGTAGGTCTAAATAATGTTTCATTACCTTGGGCATCTATCTATTGTAGCAATATAGATCCATGTATTTGTTTCTCTTTCTCCTTACTCTCCAGAGAGCAACAAGCCTTTGGGTTGTTTTCAACTGTTATTAAAACTTTTGTTTCACCTTGGGCTTTGGCCTTCCTGATATTATTCTACAATCCACTTTCCTCTTCTGTATGCATCTGGGCTGACGCCTGCCTTTATCCTTTCTGTAGATGCCCTTCTACCAGATGAATTTATCGGAAGACTTCTTGGCTGCATTGCTAACTTTAAATACCACATTTCTGCTTAATTGTGCTCGTTTGTGATTAAGCTGAAACTCTACTTTGAAAGATTCTCTCTTGAGCTATGTGAACTTTTGACTTCACTGACCGTGGAATGAGGTTTGCCCTTGTTATAAACTCTAAGCAATATATTTCCTAAAGCCTGAGATATAGTACTGAGTATCTCCTATGATTTTTTTTTTTACTTAATATCTCAAATGATTTGACTGCTTCCTACAAGAAAGGTTCCTATCATGTTTCTATCATGAAACAGTTCTTTCATAATTTGGTCCAGAATATTGTTTTCTTTCCTTGCTTCTTCGTCATTCCGAGTTGTCAGCAAGTCTAGAATTTATCAGATGCCCTGCCTTTTGTAGAATAAGACTTCAGCAGACATTCTGACGGGTGTATTTTTCCTCTTCAAGGCCAGTTTTGTAATCTGTATTCGGAAACGTTTATCCATATGCTCTGTCTGGTCTGTTGGTCTGCAGAATACTTCAAGAATAATATCACTTCTGATTCTATTTTATCTTATCCTCCCTGAGAGGAAAATTTGCAATGTCCATTCTTTGTGCAGAAGGAAAAAGAAATTTTAAGTCACAACTGTCACCTGGGTTTCCATGTCGTGCTGAAAGTTTGAAAGCTCAAAAGAGAGGGAATTCAAAAGCCAACAAAATTATATCTTCTGATAAAGAAACAAAAAGGTCTTTTGTCATTTTCTCTTGAATGTTCACCATGTCTTAATGACATCACTGGGTTACACTAAAACATACACTTATCTAATGAAAGTAGAATTATTTGAAGTATTATATATAGGAAAACAAAGTTATTAAGAACAAGAGCTTTAAAGATCGAGCTGACATGATGCTGAGTTCCAGCTCCAGTACCTATTATTTGTGTGCCATTGATAATCTCTCTGAGTCTCAGATGTTCATGAAATGGGTTTGTTGCTAGTACCTATATCATAGTTACTATTTTTGAAAAGCTAACCATTGTGCCAGGATTTCAATAAATTCATTTATTTAATAAAAACAACCGTTGCTTAGTATGTGCCAAAAAATGTTGTAGGTATTGTTACTACAACAGTGAATAAGGATAACAAAATTCCTGCCCTCATCAGGGGAAATCAGATGCAAACCATAAAGTCATCCTTATATAAAACATATATAAACTATTAACAGCAGTAAATACCACAAAGTAAATAAAAATACATAAAACAGAAACCAGAAATTGACTGTATATGGTGGAGGTGGGGCAGCTTCTTTAGCTAGAATGGTCAGGAAAGTGACCTTTCAACTGAGCCAGAATGATGAGAAAGCACTAGCAACACAAAAATCTGAGAGAAAAATGTTCTAGAGAGAGGGATGAGCAAGTGCAGATATTAGCAAACTATTTCTTAATACATATATTTCCCTTAAATATTGGCCAAGTGTTTGATCTGATTTTATATGATCTATTTGGGCATTATCAATTTTTACTTAAAAATGGGCAGGTTCTTTTTAAATATCGTCTATAATATCATTTGACCAACCATCAATATTTTAAGCTTTTGCAAAGTGCACGTTGATGTTTTACACATCCGTGTTTTATCACTGAGGGACTGTGACTGAATGCCATGTCGATGAATTTGACTCTGGAAGCCACGGCCCTTCAATTATCTGTTAAACGCCTCTTTTTACACCCAACCTGCTGACAAAAATGAGAAAGCAAACAAGTGAGATGAGTTGCAGTGAGGACACAGGAAGCCAAGAGAGCAGAGTGTCTAATTGGAAGAGCACAGGAGAATGTTTAAAATAAGTTTCAGAATAGCGATAAGGATGAAGATGATGTTATCTCTTGGATAGAAGAAGCTATTAAAATACACCAGAGTGTTTTCAATCACTTAATCAGAAAGCCCTTTTCCTGAGAACTGTCTTTTGTCCGCGTGCCATGAACAAACATAAATATTTTGGATTTCCTGCATCCTTCACCCTGATAATGGGCTCTTAACTAGGAGCTCTTCCCACCTCAAAGAAAAAGCTAAAAACAATGATAAAACATAACAGATGTGACGTCTTTTTCAGATGAATTACTGAATCCCACAATTAGTTTCTAGCTTTTGTTTTTTTAATAGGGTATTTTATATGATCTTATAGGTAATATATTATGCATCCGAATTTAAAGCATAACACATAATGTATACATGTATACAAGAGCTGAACTTGGCAAAACAAATATGCTTTTTGGACAGTTTCATGTGAATTTATTTTACGGTGCCACACAATCATAATCTCTCATTTGCACAGAAATTTTATCCCACATTTAACACTTGAAAAATTCTTAAAGAAACAATTTTATAATATAGTGTCATGAAATGTTTATTTGGGGCTTAAATAATATTTTAAAATTTTAACATCAATATGAGTAACTGTGCCTACACATTTTTAACAAAATAATTTCTGTTAAAATCAAAATTTTTTTAAAACCTATGTTAACAGGCTTACTTGGGAAAAAAATTAAACTATGAATTTTTTCAAAATTATAATTAAAACAAATAATTTGGCAGAAAATTCTCTTACTGTTATGGGAATAAAGTTTCATAAGATGTTTACCATTCTTACAAGATTATAAATAACAGGATTCAACTAGAGATGTGTCAATCATTTGAATCATAATAAACCAGAAGTTTTCTTTTGTATTAAATAAATAAACCAAAATGAAATTCGTCTTGGGCAATAGGTGAAATTAAGTTTAAGTGGCCATATTCATGAATAAGATCACTATGAAGTACAATTAAATCTATTTTTGCTACTATTATAAATGACAAATTTCCTCATTATACCTACGTTTTAATTTATAATTGGAAATTGAAATCATAGTATTCAAAATGATCCCTCCAGAGTTTTACTTTGAAGTCTGACCTCAGAATTTGTGCAATAATATCAAGTGGATGATAAAACTTCAGAGGAAATTGTGTACTAACAGCACTCCTGTAGAATTCTGCATGCACAGCCATGATTCTTGTGTACCAACCTAGCTGTGCTTCACATAGAACATAAGACCCCTATCTATAAGAGCCTCATGTTACCAAAGCACTAAAATACAAATCTGGCTTAATTAAATGGCCAAGGACAACAGAAAGGATCCAATCAATATGAATAATATTCCTGTTTCTCTCCAAAACAAAATAGACTGCTTGCGTGCTTTATGTTCGGGTGCAGAAAACCAGTGAGCACTGGGCGCTGTGTCAGATGATAATTCAAGGGTTAAAAAGGACAAAATTACCATTCCCATGTGAGAGAAGCTGCTATCAGCTCACTTATTGACATCATGTGTGCTCATGGGTGAGATGCACTGTTACTTATAATAAGATGAGAAATGGATTTATCTGGATAAACCGTTAGAGGAATCTGATGGTCTCATTAGTAAGGTGGCTTCCTGGCCATCAACGCTGCTTCCCCTTACTAAAGAAGCCGCTGCTAATCAAATGTGCTCCTAGAGAACTACAACGGGATTTGGCACTAAATTTCAAGATAATGATGGTCGAGTAGGGCTTGATTTATTCTATGCCTTGTTTTTATTCTCCTTATTGATTCCTCCAAAATAAAGATGGCCGTGCCTGTTACAGAATTTGAAGTAATTGGAATCCGTGTTACTTGCATATGATTTCATTTCTGCGGAAGTTGGGTTGTGGGTTGGAAGGGGATGGCAGACAAGGGGAGAAGCAGCCTTTGAAGAGCTGCCTTTAGAAGAAGCGTTCCGGTAATAAACTGCCTCCAGTGTTCATCTAAAATAAAGAAATAAATAAATGCTGTGTCGGGTGAATCACATCAAAATCTCAAGACAATTCCAAGATGAACCAACTCGGAGAGTAAATGACCTCTTCATCTGGGTGATAAAGTTCCAGCCAAAATATTCTCTGGGCCCGAGACGTGATTCATTAGAAATATGTGCATGGTGGGGCGCTACTCTCTCTATCTGGCAGAGTCCGGTCTGCACACTGATAAGAAGCAAATGCAAATGTCCTGATAAGAACTGAATGCAAATATTTATGATATGATATTCCCTGGGAATTATGTGCAGATAAAACAAAGTGTATTATTTTCCTGCTTCTCTTTCAGGTTTGCCAAAATGCCCTTTTTCGCTTTTGGAATTTGCATTTCTTCAAAATTGATTCGGCTTGCGTATTATGTTAAGCTATTTGTTTGCTAAGGATGGTAATTAGTTACTGTAATTACAGCAATGACAGTTGCTAAATTGTTTTTAAAGCATTACAGTGGGCCTGTGCCAGAAGATTGCAGTATTTTTTTGGATTTAAGCAGAGGCTGGAAAAACTCCCATTCTAGGGCCAGCATGGGATTTTCAACTACAAAGCTGCTTTTCCTGATTGAAATTTTTTAAAAAGTCATTAATTTGCATTGATTGCAAGTGCTAACTTTACATTTAGGTTTATTCACATATCACAGAAATATTAGTGATAGTGGACCTTGGCGTAAAGGAGACACAGGGGACACCCATCGTAAATAAAAGTGAAAGCTGATAGCAGAGGAAAAATGGTATAACTATTATTTGGAGCCTGTTAATTAAACTTTTTAGCCTGTTTTTAGATAAATTAAAAACAATGAAAAATGTTTCTCTGAAAGTCATTTCCAAACTTTTCTAAGCCCTCCTGGTTAAAATGATATATGGAAAAACATAGTTTGGCTAGACTCTATTTTTGACATGTGGAAAGTAGCAAATAAAGGAGAAAGGTTATTTCCCCAAATACTTCTCACAGATTTAGTTTGAACGAAAATAATTGAGGAGGAGCGACTTGAGCTATTGTGTATGTTCAGGATGGTTTATATGATTTATGTTTTATATCAACTGTGACTCGGAGGTTAAAGGCAGAGAATGTGGTTCTCTGTGCTGTCTGCTGTCCCAAGAATGTCTTCTAATATTACTTTCTAAACTCTCGAAAATTCAGGTGAGCTCAATATTTGTCCCCAGCCACTTGAAGTCAAGGTAATCCAAAATTTGAATGCCTACTTTAAGGTGGCATAGTCTTATATATTCATGATTAAAAAGGCTTCATAAATAATAAATGCTACTATATTTAAATGTTGAGCTTCCTCTGCTAGAGGAAAGTTAGCTATTTCCTCTGCTAGAGGAAAGTTAGCTATTTCCTCTGCTAGAGGAAAGTAACAAGTAATACTAGCAGCTAACATTTCTTGAGATCTTTTCACATTCCGGGCTCAATGCCAGACACATTACATGCATTCTCTGAACAACTTATGAAGTACTATTATTACTATCTCCATTTTACAGATAGAGATACTGAGGCTTAGGGATGTTAGAAGTATGCCAAGGTCATACTTCTGGTAAAAGTTGAATGTGGAATTCAAACTCACACAGCCTGCCTTTACAGTCTGTGCTCTTGAGAAAACATGGCTTTGTATTTAAATATAAATAAATACTCTCTTAAAAGCCTTGACATTTTCCTTTAATTGAAAGCTAACCTACCTATCAGGAAGATGTCAGAAATCGAATTTTCATCTCAAAGCTTGTTTTCCTGATATTTCATTCTATTTACTTGTTGTAGATGTAAATATACTTTCTTGATTATGCTCAGTAGTATTAGTCCTTGATGAATAAATTGACTTTTTACAAAAAGGATCACCTAATAGGACTTGACTATTTCTGCTCCAAAAAGACTAAATAAATTTAGTTGATACATTTTTCATCACCCAAGAACTATAAATCCCAGTTGTATAATATGATTTTTATATTTGTATGAATACACATTAAATTAGTAAATTGGCATTTTATGGCATTTTGAAATTATTTTGAAAATATCTCATGCTGTATATACTTACATATTATCCTCATGCTGTACAGCTACTTCATGCATAACCCAAAGTACATATCCCCAGGTGGGAGGTAAGTATCTTATATGTGTGCACACATGCAAAGTATAAATCAATACAACTTATACAAGCAATATCTCCAATTAATATATCCAATAATCGCTCTTTATAAAGTCATTCCTGATACATTCCCACCCTCCAAACTGGACATTATCTCTTCAGTTTCACAGTTCATAGGACATCATACTTTCCCCCCTTATAACATTATCACAAGACTCATAGTGCCTCATACAAACCCAGCTCATTGTGTACAAATCTGTGTCCTCCTATAGACTAGAAGAAGCTCTTAGAAGCCGGGGTCTTTTGCACCTCCTAGAATGAGCTCAGAGCTTGGTATGTAGTAAATGCTCAGCAAAAACTTATTGAATGAATCAGCTTACTGAACTCATTGGAACAACTACAAAACTTCAGTGGCGGACAGCAACAAGCCTTCATTTTCCATGTGTGGGTGTACAGTCAGCTAGCACACCTCTGCTTCAGGCGGTGGGTCAACTGGGTTTATAGCACTTGTCTCAATTTGGGTCTAGTCTAGGGAGACACAGCTACCTGAAGCATGTTTTTCTCATGGTAAGGATCAGAAGCTGCTAGGAGGGCAAGAAGAAACACGTGATGTCTTTTAAGGCCTCCCCTCAGAACTGGTGCTTTTCATGTTTATCCTCATTTTTTTTGTCCAAGCCAAGTCAAGAGCCAAGCCCAATACTGTGGGGGCAAAATATATTCTTAGATGTCTGGAGGGTAGATAATGGAGGAGAAAATGTTTGCTGAATAATAATATACTTTGCCACCAACAACAAAAATTCATACAATAAAAAGCATAGCAGATGACCCTTTCTTTAATGTAAAGCATCTAAAACATCTAAAAGAGGCAAGAAAGGTTGATAATCGCCTCATTATCAAGACCCTGGAAAACATTTCAAGATTTCCCTTGATAATTTTTTTTCAGTTCCATAAACTTAACTGACAAAAAATTTCTTTGAGAGTTCAGCATTAACAGAATAAGCTACAGCTTGGTGCTTTATTCATTTTTATCCTTTGAATGTCTGGGGAAGTATTCAACCCTCTTCTTCAATATTTGACGGCCATTAGTCAATTGTTCCTATGTCGTTTCCTCAGGGCTGACATTTCTTTCATCTCCCCTCTGTGTTTCACTTGTCAAACCATAACCCACCTTCATGCTCTTCTTTCAGACCCTCGCAATCCTTTTAGAGCCAAAAGCTATATAGAAATCTCTATATCGATCAATCAAAACTGGAAAGGGAATCTTAATTCCTCAGAAGAAAAACATTGGCAAATTCCCAGCCAAAGAGAAACATATGGGTTCACACCCCCACTCCCACATTTTCCTTACCCCCACTCCAATCTACAAACACATCAGAGTCGATTTGACTAAACTGCCTGGATCAAAGAAGAGCTCCAAGGAGTGTGAAGCCAGGCTTCAAATGTCAGCTAAGCAGGTTTGGTTACAGAAAGGAAAACATCCCTCCTGGAGTGAGACATCTTTCTTTTCCAGATGTTCAAAGAGTGTTTCATTACTAAGTTTGCGGTACCCACACTGGGAGCACAGTTTATTACTTCATAATTTTAGCCCAGTTTATAAGGAAGGTCTCCTGTGGCCACCCAGTGTTGTTCATGGCAGATTCGCCTTAGTGAGTATAAAATCCATCATCAGACCCCCTCTAGCTGCATTTGGTCACATGGTGACTGTAAACACTCATGCTAGAGCTCGAAACTTTTAAATTTTCATTTGAATGTTAAAATTAGGAAGATAATTTATTTTCTAGCCTACAAAGTAAGATTTGGTCATGCTTTCTTCATTTGATTCACCTGCTTAACCAAATTCCACTAAAATAGAGAAAGTTGATGTGTTAATATTAACATACAGGAAAAAAAAAATCACTTTGCAACTTAACGTAGTAAAATCCATGTTGAAAAGAAGTGAAATGAAAGAATCCCAAACTCTGACTTATGTCAATAATTCACATGTTCAAGTTCCAGATCGCAAAGTGGGGATAACACAATATATTAGTCATATATAAATATACATAGAGAGAGATTTGTTTTAAGGAACTGGCTCATGCAACTGTGAGGTGACAAGCCTGAAACGTGCAGGGCCGGCCAGTGGGCCGGACACCTGGGCAGAGTTGATAATATTGCAGCTCAAATCCAAAGGTGGTCTAGAGGCAGAATTTCCCCTTACTCGGCGAAGCTTGATCTTTTTATTAAAGACAACACCTGCCCACATTATGGAGAGTAACCTGCTTTACTCAGAGTCTATTGATTTCAAAAATATACCTTTACAGCTACGTCTAGACTGGTTTTTCACTAAATGTCTGGTTGCTGTGGCCTAGCCAGCTGACACATAATATTAACCATCACACTTAGCTTACAGTTCTCTCTGTTCTATCACTTTCTTGATCAAGAAGCATGTCCTGAACAGCTACTACATACTTGATCCAGTCCCCAGGATCCCTGAGGAGGTTGTAAAATCAATGATTCCGAATAGTTGTTCATATGTATTGCTTCTCGGAAATATCAGAAAACAAATAGACTTGGAATCATACCTAAATTGGGTCTCTCCTAAAACCTAAAGGAAATTAGCACAAACATGTAAAAAAAATTAGTCAAGCATGCTAAAAGAAACTTATTATGGTCTACCTAAATAGGATATGCCTATTTTATAAACTATAGCACATCATATTCGGTAGGGTAGAGAAATTTAATTAGCTAATGAAATACAAACCAGCAGTTTATGTATGGGCTGGTAAAAATTCTTCTTAGGTCACACATTTTTATAAGACTGCTTAAACTGAGTGACCAAAGAATGTTTAACCAAATCATGACTCAATCAGTCTTGTTTATAATTGTGGCCTCTCCATATACCACACTGAGTCTAAGAACCTTAGACTAAGTGCTGCATAGGGAAGGATAGCCTATCCTGATCACAGCATGGCGACACTCATGAAAAAGAAGAAATCAAACCCGGTACCATCCTAATTCAGTAAAATCTCATTTGACTTTCCTATGCAAGGCCAAATGAAAGTCCATTATCAACTATGTGTGGAATGTTGCTTTAAAGGCTGCTTCTGGCATTTTATGAATTCACAGACCTACATGCCTCTCATACAAAGCAAATGCCTAGACCGCAAAGATATCAAGCTTTTCAGAGACAAGTCTCTCAGAAAAAAGTGAAAACAAATCAGGCAGCCTTCCACTCAAGCACAGAATGTTTCCTATTCGCTAAAGAAATCTCAAGTTGCTCAAAACTTGTGATTCTTCTTCATCAAAGAAAAAAAAAATACTTGCACATTCATATAATTCTGCTTTAAATATATACTCACCTTAACATCATCAATTCTTATAGTATTGTACTAAAATCCCCCAAAACAGTAGTTCTGGATCTTCGTGGTGCTTACAACCTGTACCATTTTGCATATTGCTCGTTGCTGCCATCAACTGAGTTTGTTGGGCCTAAAAGGAAGCCAGAACCACTGGATCAGGCATAATGAGATGTCTCAGCCTTTAGAAAGTTCCCTGTCCCTCATAACATGCTGTTCAACTTTTATTTGTTCAATTTTCTAACACAGTTTAGGATTTATATAGAGAAGTCAGGGGTTTCCTGCCATACCTTCTGGACTTTTTCTTTAATATATGTGTATGTGTCTGGACTGAAAGTTTATGTCCCCCCAAAGTTCATATGTTAAAATTGTAACTCCCAATATCATGGTATTTTCTATCATGGGACCTTTGGAAATTTTTTGTTCATGAGGGTGGAGCCCTCACGAATTGGATTAGTGCCATTATAAAAGAATCCCTGATATCTCCCTTGCTCCTTCTGCCATGTGAGGACACAGCAAGAAGATGGCTATCTATGAACCAGGAACCAAATCTGCCAGCATCTTGATCTTGGATTTCTTAGCCTCCAAAAACATAAAATCTGTTGTTTAAGCTACCCAGTCTATGGGTAATATGTATGTATGTATATTGTATATTAATAAAATGTTAAACTAAAATTTACTGAGGGACTGCCATATTTGAGATACTTTCTAGACACTGTGACAGTCTAGTGTTAGACCAAAAATCATACTGTTAGCTTTCATTAATTTAACAGTCTAAGGTGGGAGAGAGGAAATAAAATTTATATTATAATTCTCAAAAGGCATCTGGGAGAGAAAGAATGAACACTAAAAATGCAGTTAACAGAGCAAACAAACTTAGCCAAGAGAGTTAGAGCAGACTTCCTTGAAAAAGTGGTATATTGATTTTTGTCTTGAAATTTAAAGAATAATTGTTAAGTGATAAAAAAATAAAGTCCGAGGATAGTGTATTCCAGGTCGCAGGAACAGTATATGTAAAACACAGTCAAGAAATACACAAAAGGCCTTGTTAAGTCATGCTCTCTCTCTTCCTTGGGACATTTGTAGCTCTAGATAGAGACTGATAGCTTGAGGCACAGGTGGTATGTACATCTCTAATCCTCATATAAGGTCATGGCTTTAGAACAGAAGAAAGAGGACCAGCTGGACATGTAGATGGTACTAAAGTTCAGAATTTGTTCTCAGACCATGGCTTATAGTTTGAGAACCATGAGCTCCAGGGAATGGATTCAGTACCCTCTCTTCTGAAGACAAGAAAGGATGACCCTGACAGCAGGCCAGCTGAGCTGACCAAGATACCTCTGATAAGAAAGCGAGAAGGAGAAAAATTCACTGCTTACACTCTAAAACCACTATTATGCAGATCAAAAATCTGTTAAAGGATATGCAGTAGGATTACAAAGCCTATAAATCCATCTTCAATCAAATAATGCAGAAAAGCAGATTTGGAGCAATATTTAAATCTCATATATCTTATATTTAATTTACAAAGAATGATCTAGGCCATACAACAAGTCTTAATACATTTGAAAGGATTTTGTTAATTTGAACAAGGTACGTTTTCTGACCACAGTGGAGTTAAATGAGAAATCAACAACAGAAGGAAATTTAGGAATCCACAAATATTTGGAAATTCAATAACAGATTGTTAAATAACCCATAGGTTAAAGAAGAAATTACAAGGGAAATACAAAAATATTTTGATCTCCGTAAAAACAAAATCACAGAGAATAAATTATAAAGTGATCTTGAAGTATTAATAAAATAACATCACAGAAAATAGCTAACATGCTTGGAGCGTTTGCTACATGTCGGGTTTTGCACACATTTCCCCCTTTAATTCTCCCTACAGCCCAGTAAAGTAGGTACCATTATCTCTCTCCAAGAATGTGGACAATGAAACTCAGGGAGGCCACAGACTGAGAAGTTGCTAAAATAAGGCTTCGATTCAGGTCTGACACCAAAACCTTTTTCAATTACTAGGCTATGCTGCCAACACAAGATTAATGTGAACTATGGTAATTGCTTAATTTTGCTTAAAACTTGGTAATTAATTGAAAAATATGCAAAATAAGAGGAAGTGGCATCTTTTTTCAAGAAGAACTTTTAGATTTGGAAATCTTGTTCCTGAGCATGAGGCCATGCTGAAGAACAGCATTTCAGTGAAAATAGAGGAAAGAGGCGGAAGACAGTTTATGGAAACATATTACCCACTGCCCAGTTGGAGGGAAGATAGGTGAACAAGTTAAGATATGGAAACATTTATTGAACAACCACTGTGTTTGAAAACTAAAGAAAAATAAGACTGATTCTGTGCTCTTAAGGTGCTGACAACCTGCTAGAATCAGATTACAAGTATGAAAATGCTAATTTAAATATGGTTCCTCAGGAAACAGACTCTGGGATATAGGTTAGCATGCAGGACATTTATTGGGGTGTGAGCTCAGGAACACCTGTGAGAGAATAAAGGCAGCAGTCTTGGTCCAGTGGTCAGGCTGATCCTGTCATTGTTCTTCAAAAGATGAGGACAGTGAAGCATGGAGAGCAGTAGAGGAATAAGGCCTCAATTTAGGTCTATCTGACACCAAAATCTTGTTTTCATTCTCTACACAGACAGACAAACATGTATCCTCTGTATGATGCACACAGTGACTGATAATTTTTACCTTTTATAACTTTTTATTATATTTCACTAAACATTAGAAAGTTTTTTTTCTACATAAGACCTGAATCTATGTCTCCTTAGCTTTAAACCACGGGTCTTTTTCTACCTCTAGAAGGTCTATTGAATTTAAAGCCTCCTTCTTCAATATAAGTTTCAATGATTTGAAGCTACCCTTCAGGTCTTTTCTAGATCTTATTTAGCTAAATATGCCATTTTTTTTTTCTGCCTCTCTGCATATCAACTGCTTTCCAGACCTGTTACCCTTCTGGTTTCCTTGTTGGTTAAGACATAAATGGGTGATACCAAGTTACCTGCATCAGAGTGGGTCAAACAGAAAAGGGGCCACTTGCAACAAAACCTGCCCACTAACAGGCAGCAGACCCTGCAGGTAAACCGTCAGAGGAGATGTAGTCTGGAAGACACACTGTGGCAGCTAATTTAGTGACAGACAAGATCTAGAGTGAGGTAGATGAATGGATAAAGAAGACGTGGCATACATGTGTGTGTATATATATATATGTATATATATGTATATGTATATATATGTATATGTATATGTATATATGTATGTACATATACATATGCATACATACATGTATACATATATATTACGCATATATAATATATAATAGGTATGTAAAATAGAATATTGAAGCAATAAAAAAATAAAATCTTGCCATTTGCAAAAACATAGATGAACCTAAAAGGTATTATACTAAGTGAAATAAGTCAGACAGAGAAAGACAAATACAGTATGATTTCACTTCTGTGTGGACTCTAATAAAACAAATGAACAAACAAAATAAAACAGAAACAGACTCATAGATACAGAGAACAAACTGATGGTTGCCAGAAGGGAGAGATTGGGGATGGGTGAAAAAAGTAAAGTAGAATAAAAGCAATAAATAAGTCACGGGAATGCAATATACAGCACAGGGGATATAGTCAATATCATAATTTGGTAAAGTGACAGTTCCTGGACATATTGTTGTGATTGTATTATAAGGTATATAAATGTCGAATCACTATGTTGTACCCTGAAACTAAGATAATATTGTATGCAAATTACATTTCAAAGAAAAATAAATGAATAAAATCAACGTGCAAAAAATCTATAGACCTTCAAAAATGTCAGGAAAAAAATATCAGCACAAAGGATCACCTATACAATTGGACATTGTTCCTACATGATGAAAGTCAGAAAACCAATTAGGATGAAATTGACTTGTGAACACTAATTAGTATTTTATTCCATTCGAGAATTTATAAAACTGTTACCACAGAAAAATTGCATGTAGTAATGCAAATATTTTTCAAATGCCATATTAGGTCACAATAGTATCCATCCAATATGCTTTACTATCTTTGGAGCTGCCCCTTGGAAAATGTGTTCTTAGAATTGAAGGCTTTTTGAAGTTCAGTTTCAATAGCACTAATAAAAGAAATAGATTTGTTATGACAAAGACAGACTATGGAAGCAAAGAATCTGATGATGGCTTCTAGAAATGCACACTTCAACTGAATTTTCATCCTATTTACATTATGACTGGATATTAAATCTATGAAAAACTAAATGTAAAATTCCCCCCATTCTGTGTGATGTTCAACACCCTCTGCCAAATTAATCACCTATAGTTACAGTTTCTAATTCTAGATTTATATACCTGGAAAGCTATATTTCAGCTTGGTTATTCCATAAACTAAACTCATTGAATTCAAGGATAATAATCACATTGTCTTTATGTCCAAACCTGACTTCCTCCTAGGTTTCCTATTCCTGTGAATGGTACCACTGTATACCAGAGCCAAAATTTTTCTCTATTTCTAACCTTCTCAACAACACTTATAGATTTGACACCCTTATTATTATCTCATACTGAGTCCTATTTTCTTGGTTTCCACTGTTACAAATTTGACTCAGGCCCTTATTTCCCACATCTATCTTAGATCTGTAACTGCTGCCATCTCCTAACTGCTCTTTCTTCCTCGTTTCTGATATTTCTCCAGTGTTTTTCTCACAAGAGTAAGGTTTTAAAATACCAGTATGACCCTACAACTTCTTCAATAACTTGCACTGCTCATGAAATACAAGTCGCACTTTCAAGACATCATCCCAAGGTGACTTTGCTGCCCCTCTCCAGTATACCTGTCCACTCATATCTGCTCTTCCTCCAACCTGTGATGTACACTGTAGCTACTCTAAAATGTAAATGTTCCCCAAATACCTTGTCTCAAATGTTAGTTACTTTGAATGGAACATACTTCATCCCTTTCTTTTACCTGGATAGTTCAAGTTTGTCCTTTAAAACCCACTCAGCTTAAATGCCAACCTGCAAAGAAGACTAGAAAATGTAGTTTGCAGACCAATATCATGCACTAATTGTTATTTCTCTAGCTTCTTTCAAAGCTGTTCAGTCCCTTCCATCTCTAGGATAGGCAGCATCATCTCGATATAGCAGTCAGGATTTTACAAAAGACAGAAATAACTGTTCATCTCCAGTAGCTTCTATTTTCTGCTCTGCAAAAATACCAAAGCAGGGAATTACTAAGGATTTTTCTCCCCACTTAAAATCATGTAGCAGAGAAACTTACAAAGAATACTGTACCTCCAAGAAAGTAGCCTTCATAGTGGCTCTTGAACATGAGATTTGGTAAAAGAAATTGTAATGGACACCTTTGGCTTGTCAGTATGGCTTATAAACCAATGCTTTTTTCCTTTCTCTTAAACTACTCCAGGAGCCATGTTTGTAGGGCTTTAATTATCTTATCTCTCAGCCACAGCTGATTGCTCCAGAGGTGGAAATTTTACCTAAATTGAACCCATTGAAATCTCTTCTCTAAGCATATGAAATTGAGATAAAGTGAGGCTTGAGTTGTAATGTGTGTCCTCGGGAGTTATGAGACAGCTGTGTTTTCTACCATAGTCTTGAAAAGCCGAAAAAGTTGGTCTGAAGAAAGAGGTTATAAAACATAAACACACACACACACACACACACACACACACACACACACACACACACAGAGAGAGAGGAGAGAGAGAGAGAGAGAGAGAGAGAGAGAGAGAAATGACTCTATAGTTTTTAAATATTTATAATAATTTTGTTTATTTTTTGGTACTTGCAACCAAAAAAGTCCTAATAATACAGAAATAATTGGTTACAGTTCTAGAACTTACCAGCTTAAATCACACTTGTTCCTTAAATAAGCATTCTTTTAGAGTCCTCTATGTGTCAGGCACCATGCTGGGCACTAGGGATACAAAGATAAACTCGTCATCGCCCTTGGACAAATGTCTGAATCTCAGCCTCAGTGTGCTCTTCTATTTCACAAGGAGACTAACAGCAACAACAGTAATATCAGACTCAGGTGAAGTTCAAAGGAGATCACATATACGAAAGAATTTGAGAATTGTCAGTACCCAATGAATGTTATTGTACATTCGGTATAATATGATTTTAACTTTCTAACTTTTTTGTCATTTTTGTAATTTTTAGAAGGAGCATATTCCCAATTTGACGTTTTTTCCCCAAAACATGCTCCTACTAATAAGGCATGTTACTAGCATATTCCCAGGTCAGTTGACTCCAGATCATAAAGCTGCTTTACTGGAAATGTAAGAAGCTTCCCAGGTGTCACGGACACAAAGGTCATCAAGGTGAGGCACAGAAGAAAGTTACTAAACCAGCTTCATCCAGCTTCAGATAAACCTTGCTAGAGTTCCCACTGCTCCCCGCATTTCTGTCCAATTAGCTTCTTCCCTTTCAAGGCCATGATTTGTTTAGATTTTCTTCTTCATTCCACTCACTTTTATTCCCAGCTGAACTTACATAGTTATACCATAAGTACATACACACACATGTGCACATGCACACACACATATGTGTGTGTATATATATATGTTAATATATATGTTAATATGTGTGTGTGTGTGTTAAGCTGGCTAAATTCTCCTCATCAGTAATAAAGTAGGTAACCCTTTCTTGTTTTCCAGTCTTACACCTTTTTCAAACCCTAACTCACTCCAGTACCAAGTGACAAGATTCTCTGAGAGAATTGTCCTTAGCAGCTGCAGAAATCTGACAATTTACACATAAATTTTTCCCTATTATTTATTTTCTTCTCCTTTTACTATCTATCTTCAGTATACATGTGACTTAGGGTCATCTCCTTCATAAATTTTGTAGCCTTGTCATTCCATCTATATACCACTTCCTTACTCAACTGAAAAGTAGCAGAGAGTTTTACTTATGGTAGCTGAAAGTCTATATTTAACAAAAGAATAGTTAAGGTTATAGACCAGTTGTATAACTTTATTCTGTGATGGTTTAGTGAAAAGCTGGAAGATCTAATTGAGTTTATTTAATAAGTTCTTGGAGATTCCCAACTGTAATAGCATTAGATGTGTCTGAATCTCTGTTAAATGTAACTAAACAGTATGTGCACAGTACTATTACCAATATACAGTTTATTCTACACGGCAATTTATTCAAAGATCATCCTGTAAATTAGTAGTAATCAAAAAGTAAATCAAGCATTCACCAGGACGCTGAGCAACATACTTACTAATGGCCTACTTCTTCTCTAAGAAGGTTATGGGTCTTCACTTTTCTTTCAAGTCTTATGACTTTTATCTTTGGAATATATTTTAGACATGGCATTAATGAAAAATATATAGAAGACTCATACAAATTTCAGATTACTAATGAACACACATAATTCATCACCAAGTACTAATCGAGCCTATCTTCTTAATGTGCAACTCAGTTAAAACAAGAACTATAGTGTATCTTAACTCCAAAGGGTTACCTAATCACAAGAGAAGGATGGCTGCATAAAATTTATTAGCAGTAGGTTGCTGATTCCCAAACGGTGTATTACTGATCATAAAACAATTTGACTATAACTGTTCTGTTGCAGTGCTTAAAGTCATGCACATTAACAGAAGATGAATTTTTTTCCCTAGTATGGTTAAACAGTACAAATGTAAACACTGATAATTCCCCAGATGGTTGCAAAGCAAATATCATACTGGGTAAAGATTCTCCATGTGGAACTTTGATGTGCAGTAAAACTTAAGTGCCACAGTGTAACACTCAAGTTTGCTTTCTGGAAAACACATTAGAGGGCAGAGTAAGACAGGTTCTAATGAAAAATTCTCTCATACTATTTAATCTGAAAGAATACCAGCATACCAGTCCACTAGTTTATACTGCATTAGGAAGATCTTTTAAGACAAAGAATGGTTAAATCATCTTTATATAAAAATGATTCTCTAAAATTTCACTATTGTTTACTGGAGACTTGGGTTATTATTACATCTAGTACCAGTTATGAAAATATGAATCTCGGTCCCAGCTCCAGAGAGAAAACCCAGTGGGGCCACTTTTTTCCCAATATAGTTTCCATTTGAGTCCTAATCTGCAGTCCTAACCTCCTTTGTCATCAGTACTGTCAGAATGCTGGGTACCCTGAAATGTCTCCAGGACCACACGTGAGATCAGAGGAAGCTGAGCAGGAAGGACCCTAGGCTTCTCACTGCTCTTCAAGTAAGAAATCTCCATTTTTATAAATTAAATATATTTAGTTTATTTTCCAAGAATTATTCCTCTATCAAATAAGTTTAAAACCTGTTGCTCTAAATAAAATAGTCGATCAATCCACTATATCAGACCCCAAAATGCTTCAGTTTATCTGGAGCTTCAAAAGATATGACCAGAAAAGAAAGCCCCATTAACTTTTGCCCGCATATGTACTGCACCATTTACTCATCAATATGTGTCTGCAGCTCTAGTCCTCCAAAAATTGGCAGCACTTTTCTGTTGTAATTTTAGTCTATTTAAATACACATCTTTTAAAATGGGAAAAATACCTTTAAAAATTCAAGGCTTTCCCCCCCTTGAAAAATTAATAGCAGAGAAAACATATTTAAAAAGTTTGAAGCCCCCAGGAGGAATCGTTTGTGAGATGAATGATACTCGAGTATGACATAGCTGAGTGATTTTCCCAGCACATAATAAATGAAATTTGGAAGTTGTATTATGTGCTATTGAATAGTATCTAAGTTACTCTAAAGGGGAAGCTTCTCTGAGCAAACCACTTCAGGTACTTGTAACTGAGAGTCCAAATTTTGATGACATGAGGTTTTACTTTTATGAAAATTCCTTCTTGAAACAAGGAATGTGTTCTGATACTTTCTTTGCTCACCGGAATAGATACATCTGGTTTCTTTTCTCTCCAGTTTGACCAGGTGTGAGAGGACATCTCTGTCTTATCCAGATAACCTCCCTTACTGTCCAGAACACTGAACAATAATCTAAGACCAGTGAAAGTTGCGCTCCACTCAGAGTAGGCCATATAAGGAATGAACACAATCCTAATCCAGACAAGCACCGTTCCTGAAAGACAGTCAAGGATACTGACAAGATGCTGTTGATGGGCTGTCTGCACACTTCTGTTCTGAGAAGGACGGTACCTTTGTTCTTTGGCTCAGATGGTGAACAATCTTGCTAACATGGATTTTATACAGATTTTGGATACCAATTCAGCTTCCACCCATATCCAAGACTCTGCCAGTTGATGTATGCAAGTCTTTAACTGATTCCATTTGATAACTATTCTCACCGCAGTTTTCTGAAGAATCCAGAACTTGTATTAGAACTTTCACAAATACTTCCTTTCTCTTTCATCTGACTTTCATGCTTGGGTCCCCAAGAAATTCTAGAATGCCTTCCATACCCCTTCTGGAAAATCCAAGTCTTTCTCTTGCCTTTCTCAAGTCTTTCTTTTCAGACTCATAATTCTACCAGTTCAGCTACAAAGCATTTTCAATTATACTGTGGTTACCTTCTTTCTCTCTGGGCCTTATAAAGCATGTGAAATACAGGTTCTCTGTCCTGTCAAACTGAGAGTTGGGGTTTTTAGCATGCCTTCTACATGGCACAAAGAGTCTACATCAAGGGGTAGGGGCAAGATAAGAGCCTTCCGCACACTAACTCTACTGCATTTATACTATATTCTCTCTCTCCTTTCATCCAAGATTTAGCGGGTCTATAATGAGTTTGAATGGGAAAGGTGTAGACACAGAATACATCGGATTTTAATTATTCTTACTACTTTCTAAAACATTTTATTTTGCCCCTGAATATATTACCTTTTGTTTTCCAGAGAAACCGAAGAAATACAATGTGTATACACATTGAGATTTAATTTAAGAAATTGGCGCATGTAATTCTGAAGGCCTGATAAGTTTAAAATCAATTGGTGGAGTCTGGCAGGCTGGCAACTCAGGAAAGAGTTTTAATTCAGGTCCAAAGGCAGTATTCTGTGGAATCAGTAAGAACTAATGTGGCATATGAAGTCTGAAGACGGTCTGCTGAAAAATTCCCTCTCACTTGAGGGAGGTCAGCCTTTACACTATTCAGGCCTTCAACTGATTGAGTAAGGCCCACCTACATTATGGAGGGCAATCTGATTTGAATGCACATATCATCCAAAACACCCTCACAAAAACATCCAGAAAAATGTTTGACCAAATATCTGAGCACCTTTGCCCAGACAAGTTGACACATAAAATGAGCCATCATACCTTCGAAACTAGAAGTAAAAAAGTTGTCCTTTTTCTATTGTTTTCAAGTTTTGATTCTAATAGCTGTCCCTTGGGGCTAATGATAGATCTATATCTTAGAAAAGAAAGACATGACCATGGTTAGAGAGGAAAGAGGAGGAAAACTAGTCTGGTTTATATTCACTAGACAAATATTTATTAACTACCTATCACATACCAAACATTATTCTAGACACTATGTTTCAAATGATTACTTTATCACATCAGTAAACATAAAATTGTTTTTTCTTCTTAAATTGTAATAATCTCAAAATTGAAAGCACGCCGAAGTTGTATTATTTATTTTTTTATATCTCGCTTTATAGATTTATAGTATAAATTAGTTCCAGTTCTAGATGTTGAGAGACCTTTATACTCCCAGTACCTATTTAACTTCATTCCAAAACAGGACCTTCAGCTATAAAACATTATTAACAAACCAAAATCATGCCCTAAAATATAAGACAGAATTAAAAACGTACAAACTTTGTGGGCTGCAGTTACCCAGGGAATTAAATTCTAGATTGTAATCTGGGTACCTCATTTTCTCTGCTGTAGTGAACACTGGTAACACATAACTGTCCCCTATGAAACATCATCCCCAGTCATTAGCTATTTTATGTAGTAAATTGTTCTGAAATACCTGAAGAGGTATTTTGTAAGTAATTTTTTATAAGTAATATTTATAAGTAACTTCTTGAAATTGCATCTTTATTTGGGAGAAAATAGACTCCACCTAGGACAGATTTCCCCTCTCAGTCTCATGCTGACACCGCTCACTTTGGAAGGGTTCTAGTCCTTTCTCCTATCAATAAGGAGGCATTGTCTTTTTAGGGCTGTTAGAACAAAGAGATTGTTTTCCCTTTTTAGGAAGCCACTCAGACAGGATTAAGTAGCACAATCCAATGTCTATAACAGAGACAGATGTTTGGATCTGAGACAACAGATGAGCTGGCTTAATGCTTGGAGAGACCATGTCTATCACCAGTGATAGAGAGTCCTTGACTGGTCTCAGAGGGAAACTAAAGAAATCTGACCATCACTTACATCAAGAAAGACGTGGGCCACTTTCTTCTATACAGGAATACTGGAACAATGTTGGAGGATAATTATTTATAATATCTTATTAGTTAAATCTATACACAAAATTTTAATACCTTGTAATAATGGTTGTTATTCAATACCAATTTTTGAACATTTTTATACATGACCTATGAAGTATCCTTACTTAAAACCCCTCTAAACATAAACTTTCTACCAAGCAAATTGTATCTTTCAGAAATAGGACAATTTTGAACATTTTTTTTACCTATATTCATGAGTATTTGGTAGATGTTCAGAAATTTTTTGTTCTAAATAATTGCTCTAAAATCTGTCAATGTTTTCTGCCATGTTTTTGATAGTCCTCCACTGGAATTTCAACTTTCTTTTTGTTATTCTTTCTATCAATTTCTAATCAAGGGACTTATTCCAAGTTATTGCAGTTCTAGGCAGTCAGAGGTTAAGTTACAGGGCCAAAGATGCTCTCTCTGTAAAATAATTACACTAATGTTTTGTTATATAAGTTGTTTTCAGTGTGCTTTGAATCTGTATGAGACGGGAGGTGAGAATTAAACACCAAAAGCCTGGAATTCAGACAATGGAAAATGTTATAATTGTCTTCTTAGGGTAAGCTTCTTGCAAAGTGTCTTCCTCAAAATAAATCCGAATCTAAAAATATTATAACAGAATTTCTTAGTTGTATTAAAGGATCTTAATCTTAGTAGTTGTGTGGCTCTTATACATTAGGTAATTTAATAAAAGGCCCTTTCTTTTCCAAAAAAAATAAATGAATATCTTCATTAGTAATGTTTCTATTTTCCATAGTGTCTTTACATAAATAAAGTGTCCAGATCACCTGTTAAGAAAACTAATTATGAAAGATGGACACAGAGTGAGATGTTAGTCCTTGTAGTAGCATTGTGCAACATTGAAACTAATTAAGGTTCTAAATGTTTGAAATAGATTAGATTGATACTTTCAATATCTCATTTGATAGCTGGAGTAGTTCATAAATTAATTGAACAAATGTTTATTGAGCATCTAGAGCTAAACATATGAGCTAGATGCTGCTTCATTTAATGATCAGTAAAACAAAGGCTTTGTCCTCAGTAATTTGACTTTCTAGAGTTGGGGTAAAGGGAAAACCAGCAACCATATGAATAATCATAACATGAGATACCATATGTGGTGTACTGAATAGAGATATAAATGAACTGTGACTATTGTTAAAATGAAAAAAGATGCAGTTTTAAAGGAGAAGTGAAATTATAAAAAATTTCATAGAGTAAATGACATTTAAACTATAGTTTAAAAGATATCAAATGTAGTGTCTGGCATACAGTAGGGGCTTCATCATCATGAAAGAACGAGATTTTGATAAGTAGAAAAACAGGGATGGAAATTTCTAGGTAGAAGGAATAGTATTAGAAAGAGCTCAGAAGCAGGAAATGACGTAGTAAACTCAGACATAAGGAACAGTTGAGATTATATTTATGATATGTAAAAGAAGTAGCATACATAACTCTAGAAATGGATTTTGTTGGGGCAGTATAGGGCTTTTAATAAGGATTTTTTTTACTTAATTTGAGGAGAAATTATCTTAAGGATATAAAAATGAAAAAAATTTAAATAAAAAATATTTATAAATCTTTAAAATACTTCCCAATGTTCTCATATTTAGCATTGTACATTGCAATGCATATCTAAAAATACTATGGAGTAAAAACTCTCTGAATGTTCTTAAATTCAAGTGTCATAACTTATCCATGCTGCCCAGTCAATGATTTTCACTGTGCTCCTGAAATGTTTGTTCAGTTGTTAAAATCCATGTCACAAATCTTCAGTGCAGCAGCTAATATTTTACAATTGATCAAATAGTCTCGGATATATATTCCAAATATGTGACTTAATGAAAACAACATAAAGATTTATGCTCCATTTAATGTACTTAGCTAAACTCATGGGATTTCAAAAGAAGATAAAAAACAAAAAGCAACATGGGTTAATGCTTAGTTATCTTTTGGTTAACTTATATAGCTTAGCAATCGAAGAACATGAAAGAGGAACCTTTGATAAAACTCAGTTGCTTTTTAAAATCCATAAAAGGCAGCTGTTTTTCCAGGAAGGACCATATTAACATTGGAATGTACAACTTTTAAACAAAAGCTCTTGCTAAGCTTCATTTGTAATTGACAGCCAAGACACGATTTTTCAAGCTATTTCCACTCAATGATGCTAGCAAAATGAACCTAGAGTAGAAAGAGCTTTCTTCTTTACTTGTTGCATAAATGACACTGCAGGGCCTTCCTGCATACTTCGTTAGGGACTTTAGCAGATGACAAAGAGCAGGCGTGAGTTTGTGGGGCTCGCTGATGGGAGGTGCAGACTTGACAGAACAGAAGGCCTGAGTAAAAATTTGACGGCTGTCTGGGAGTGTCCATTTTGTCTTGGGGCTCTCTCTGAAGATAATTTAAGCCAAATACTAAAGTTTTCATAATTTTCTCAAATATATACCAGCATATTGATCAGTCCAAAATTTCCTTTAACAGTGAGATCATGAAGTACTATACTATCAGAAACTCTAGATTCCACAAATTTCTCTGGAAACCCACAGGAGGGTGAAGTGGCAGAATTTGAGCTATGACATGGTATGGCTGATGACGAGGCAGAAGAAAACAGTGTCTTGACTTTGGAAAAGCACTGCCTAAGTTTCTTGGCACTCAAAGGGCTTAGAAGGGATAATGGTGGCTGATGATAGGCTTGGTCGTCAACCACCACAGAACTGGGCACACTTATTCACTGGGTACAGGCTCACCTATGCCCCAGGTGATAAGACCAATCCTATTCTTATCCAGGAGAAACAAAAGCATGAGGCCATAACGGACCATTACGTTAGATTGGCTAATTAATCCTTGCGTAGCACGTCCTCGACATAATCTGTTACATTCCCCAACCATCTTTGTCTGTTGTATTCCCTAGTACCCTTAAAACTGACTTTTTCTGGAAAGTTTTTCCAATGGATTCAAAGTCAATACCAGATCTCTGTTAGAGACATCTGTCTAATGCACTTCTAACTATTGCCTCTCAAGAATTTTGTCTGGGCCATTCTAAAGCTTATTATACCACATTCTGTCCAGATGTGTGATATACCCTCTGGCAAATATACAAATAATTAAGGCAGGAACCGATGACATTATTGCATGTAAATATAGAGATAAAAGTTAGTATAGGGAATTCTGTGTGTAGATGGGACTAATCAGTGTTTGATGGGTATAAATCTCCTAGTCACATAATCAACAAACTGATATTTACAAAAATGTCTGAACTATATTTTTTCCAGATCTTGAGCCCTTTTTCTGTCTGATACAGAAAACTTAATCTAGTAACTTCCAAAGAGATTAATCAAATTCATGATCTCTTCAGTCATTTTGGATTTAAAATTCATCCACATTCAGTATCCCTCACCCTCATCCCTTCTGCCGGGACCAATGTTATGCTCTGATGACTTAAGCGAACACTGACCGTGCCAGACTTCTCAGTCTACTTCTCAAACTTTGGACTGCCTCTGCCCTGTGTGGACCTCACTTTCCAGTCAGTGGCTTCGGCATGGCTTCTCCCACACAAGCAATCGTTTGACAAGTAGCCACGCTCCAAAGCAGCCCCCATCTTGGCTTCCTCTGTTCTGAGCCACCCTCGCTTGCCTCTGAGACCCTCTGCACCCCCTTGGCACACTCACAGTTGCTCTAGCATGCTTTCTCTATTAATCTCTATTTATCCCTTCCTCTCTTTCTCCCTCCCTCCCTCGATTCCTCCTTCTCCTAATTTCTGAACCCATTTTCATAAGCACGAGGAAAGCTAAAATCTCTCCCACATCCTCCTGAGGCTACATGAGCACTGGGGTTGTCAGCGGGTACTCACTCCACTCTAACATATCCCACAGGCATCTTTTCTCTATTGCCCCTGCATTACATCCCACGCATCTCTGTGGAGCAGCCCCCAGAGCTCCAGATGGGAGTAATGAGACCTCTCCTCACTGATTTTTTCAAATCCATCTGGGATCACAAAATAGGCAAAATATAAATTCTATCTTCCTCCCTATCTAGTGGAGTCTTTCGCTGATCTAAAATATTTGAGAGGGTGGTGAAGACGGAAAGCCCATTGTTACTGCGTGTTTTCACATTTTTCTTGTCTCACACCTGAATCAAAGAATTTAGCAACTTTATTTTCTGTTTCTTCTACTGACAACCGCTGGTGTGATGGCTGTCCTCTATCTAACCACCTGAACCAGGGATGCTCACTTAGTAAATAGAGATTTTAAAATTCACGTGTTCTGCGCAAATTCTTCGGGAATTAAAAAAAAAAACAACAACAGCATTTTCTTACATATACTGTCCTAGGTTCAGAATCATCCTGTTAAAGTCACTGTGGAGAGATACCTGGAGGAAACTGAATATTTAATCTGGGTCTTGAAGGAAAGGGTTCTGATGCTAATAAATGGAGAGATTAAATGAGAAAAAAAATTAAAGCTCATTAACTCTAAGTCCTGTTCTACCATGCTCCTGTGCATGTGTGTGTGTTTTACACAACCATCAGATTGTTTTGTCTAATTTTACATGTTTCCAATGACATTAGTAGGTGTTTAAAGAAAATTTTAAAAAATGACTTGAACCACTGAAGCACATTTTTCAAGACTTATTCTCTGATTTGAAATAGCATGAGCAACTGTTACCTACTCTTATCCCTGAATTTTTTCTTTCCTTAGGTTTAAAAGATTATATAACACCACTTACTCTAAGCTCTCCCTCTGTTTCTTTGGTCTCTTCCTTACAAGTCTGCTTGGTTGGCTTCTTTTGCTGCTCCTATTTCTAACTATCTGTTGCTTCTAAGATTCATTCCTTGGCCATTTTCTTTTCTTCCCCAAAAGACTCCTTAGAATTTCCAGTTTTTATTGACCAATATGAATGTTATTTCTGTTACTGTTCCCTCCCCTGATCTCCAGCTTCCTCACATTTTGCCAGTTCAACATATTTATTTAGATGATTAGGTGTTTATTGAGTACCTACCAACTCCTACCTCTGTACTACACCCTTGAGATTCAAAACTGAAAAGCAAATTGTCTGCCCTCATACTTACATTAGAGCCCAAATGAAATATGTTCCATTCCAAATATTTCAATTTATAGCATCATCATTCTGAGTCTAAAATCCATGATGTCATTACTGACCGTCCCTTACCTTTTCCCTCCCTACATTGTCATAGTAGCAATATCTCCATATCTCATCATGCCTTTAAAGTTCTCATGGCTACCACTCTAGGGAAAGCCTGATTTCTCTAATGCCTGAGATAACTAAACTTCTAACTGGGCTTCCAAACTGGCCTTGTATCTGATCATACAAGTATGTCCAGATGATATTGTCAGATTGACTTTCCTGAATTACCACATTAGACATTCAGCTTGTGCTTTGATTTCCGATCTACTGCACAGCAAACATCTGTCATATTCATAACCACCTCTCATATTTTGAAAAGACTGCCTATATTTACAGAAGCTCCACGTGATCATTCTGCTTCCTTGACATGAGAGTCAGACCTAAAATTTTCGGCCTCCCTTGATGCTAGAAAGCAGGTGTGTGACCTGGGCTCCACCAGTCTGATATATTCTCATAACAGTTTCATTTAGAAGTGAACAAGCCCTGAGTGAAGTTTCCATTTTTTGTTGGTGCTAGTGGGGATTGAGGCATCCAATTTGGGGTGATGGCAATAGTAGTGATGTTGGTTTCCCAGTGATTGCAAAGTGAAGTTCCTGGTGTAGAAATTGGGGAATGCAGTGGTGTTTAGGTTTAGTGGGCCACAGAGAGAACAGGAGTTTCCTCATCAGGCCAGATCCGAACATCGTTTTGTTCTTCGAGGCTTTACTTCAAGTCTGGTTCCTCGCCCTCACAATAATCCTGTGAGCAACCCCCCAAATACCTTTTTTAGCATAATCAGCCAGTGACAGCCTCTGTTGTTGGAAATGAAGAAGCCTAATGATGCAACTGCTTGCATAAATAAGACTCCCAAGGCTCTCCTCTATCTACTCTCTTCCTTCCTTCCTTCCTTCCTTCCTTCCTTCCTTCCTTCCTTCCTCCCATTCATCCTTCCTTCCATCCTCCCTTTTTTCAACTATCAAGTGCCTACCACATACCAAAATCTGTTCTTGGTATTGAGAAAAGAGGAGTTAGTAAAATCGACTTAAATTTCTGTCTTGATGGAAATTAGATTCTTACCCTTCTATCAGCACTCAATATCAGCCAAGTTTATTTGGGTCCTGTATGCACCATACAAAGCCCCATCTTTCGATTGGATGACGTTCAGCCTAGAATAATCTCCCCCATCCTTCTGACCTATGTTTACCCTATTTTATTGAACTTTTTTCTACAAAACATCTTCCCCACGTGTTTTATTTGAATTTTTCTGCTATTTTTTCTATTGAAATTGAAGTAATGTTTTTTTTTATTAAGATTACCGTTAGAGTATCTCGTTCACTATTTTCCACTACTTAGTGTATATTTTCTAACTTAACAAATTACCATGAACTTAGTAGCTTAAAAGAATACATATGTATTATCTCACAGTTTCTGTGGGTCCAGAGTCTGTGCAGGGCTTAGCTGGCCCTGTACTCAGGGTCTCACAAAGCTAAAATAAAGGCATTGTCTAGGTGTTCTTATCTGAAGAATTGACTAGACAAGCTCAATTCAGGTTATTGACAAAATTTATTCCCTTGTGATTGTATGAATGAGGGACCCATCTTCTTCCTGGCTGTCTGCTGGAGGCCGCTCTCGGATCCTATGGGCTGCCTGCAGTTCCCTGCCACATAGCCCACTTAAGAGTAGCTTATGACAGTTTGCTTTTTAAATAGGATCTGGAGAACTCTCTCTCACTTCAGCCTACTAAAATAGAGTCATATATATTGTAACTCATACAAGAAAGTAACATCCCATTTTCTTAGTCACATTCTGTTGGTTAGAAGTAAGTCACAGGTTCTACCTGTACTCAAGGGAAGGAGATTACATAAGGGTATAACATGTAGAGGGTCGCCGTAGAGTGTATCAACCACAGTGAACATTTGGTAAATTTTTTAAAAACTGTGAATATACTTTGAAAATTCAGAATACTATCCATAGTAAGCAAAGCAATTTTCACATCGTGATTTCAAAGGTAAAATTATTGCATTGTATAGAAAGAAATATATACAATTAATTCAGCGGGTTTACGTGGCTTGGAATGATGAATGCTCTCTCATATTTAATTGATCTAATTCTGTCCCTAGGCTGACAATATTTTTACTGCCAATTTTCAATTAAATTGTTTATCTCAGGCCTCCTTGACCTCTGGGTGCTCAGTTTAGAGGAGCTGTTTAGAAGCCCTCCTCTAAGTAATGGTGTCTACCAAATTCAGAACAAGCCTTCTGCACTATGATAGTAAATACAGGCAAAATATACTAGAATTTCTAATATACTGACCCAAATAAACCACTAGTTCAAAAATATAAAGTTGTCACCCAGTTCTTGGATTATTTCCCTTCACAGAGGAAAATAGCCTTAGAAGGACTGTGTTTCCCAGCACCAAGCACCACACTGGACTCAAACCAAGCCCAATAAATCCTGTTGGCATAACTTGAAGAGTAGCTGAGATTGAGACACGATTTCTGACAGTGGTGATACTTGAGTTCTGCCATTCAACGCATTCCTGGGCATAAAGTAAATGAGGGTTGTATTTAAATGCCTGATGTGCATTCTCCTAGACCATGTCTTTTTCTATAGTAAAGAGAAGAAAGTGGGATGTTTTTCTTTTGTAAAATTTTTTTTATGCAATTAAATATCCCACCTTAGAAAAAAATCATAGTATCTGGTTCATAGCATCCTGTTTAACAAAAAGTACAGTTTTCTGATTACATACTCTTAGGCTGACTATAAGGAAAACAACTTTCAGGTATATATTTTCTTATCCAGATACTCAAAGAATTAGTTATAGATGTGGCATATATTGTCTAAACCATATACTTGCCCTGTAATACATAGAACAAATTAGTATTATAACCTTTACTTCTCTATCACATTTTAAATGTACTCACCTCTGACCATTTTCGTTATGACAGACAGCTACGTAGATATTGCACAATTTGCTTCTTCCTGAAAGGAAATAAAATATGCCCATGAAAACTTGGTTCAAGTACCTCGGGGGAGTCATATGTCTTTACAGCTCAATTTTCCTCTGGGCCATGAAAATTAAAGGCACCAAATTTAATGCTGTGGTTATAAAAAGCTAATTTGATATTTCTGGATAATTGTACAGCTAAAGCCATCTCTGATATTTTCTTCTGTTTAGGTTAACACTTTTTCATCATTTCTTAATTTACCGATGATGGTGATGATGATGATGATAGTTAATATTATTGAATATCTACTATTTGCTAAACATTTAAGTCAAGTACTTAGCATCAATTATATCATTGAGCTTCACAATACCCTATGATGATACCCATTATACAGATGAGAAAACTGAGGTTTGGAAATTAATAGCCGAAAAGTCACACAGATGGCAGATCCAGGACTCAGACCCAGGTCATTCTACCACCAAAGTGTATTGGCTTCTATGCTCTTCAAAGAAAAATATAAGAATTTCCAACATGTATAAGCTGGAAACATTTTAATACTTCATGTACAATGACTACAATATTTAATTTTCATAAATTTGACAAAATTACTATAAATATGGCACCATTTTTGACAATGTATCAGATTAAAGTAATTTTAGCTTCAAAATATCTGTTTAAAATATGATCTCATACTCATAGCTTGGCAGAATGAGTGTGTTTTCCATTCGATATGATACTTTCTTCAAAGGTGTTAATACATACTGGGGTCATTTTGTGGAGATCTCCCTAGAAAACTTAGTGGCTAGATAAAATTACATGCATATTATTAATAAAGAAAATATACACAAAGAGACACATATTTTGTAATATAAATTGAAGAATGAATATTGGCTTTCAGAATATCAATAATATTCATATCTTTTTAAGATTATAATCTTCTTAAATGGGCCAATAAAACAGGGTAGCAAGATATTAAAGGCTATATTTCTTTTCTAGGGCTGCCATAGAAAATATCACAGACTGTATGGCTTAAGCAAGAGAAATTTATTTTCCCCAAATTCTGGAGGCTAGAAGTCCAAGATCAAAGTGTTGTCAGAATTAGTTTTGTCTGAGATCACTTTCCTTGGCTTGCAGATGGCCACCTTCTCCCTGTGTCTCCACATGGTCTTCTTTTTGTGTGTGTCTGTCCTAATCTCCTCTGTTTATAATGATACCGGTCATATGACCCTATGGAGTCACATTCTGAGGTACTGGGGTTAGAACTTCAACATACGCATTGTGGAAGGGACACATACAGGCTCTCGCAGAGGTGTATCCTAATGTCTTCCTAGCAAGTAAGAAAAACAGTTGGGTTGGTGCCAAATAACCTTTCCTTTTTCTTGGTTTTATTTCCTTAATATAATTGTCAGTAAGTTATTTCAGAAAATTAAAAAGTAAAAATGCACAAAGAGAAATTACAATTTCCACCCCTGAAAAGAAAGCAAATCAGAAAGTGGTTAACAATTTACAAAATGCAAAAAAAAATTCTAAATTTCAGTTAAATGCTCAAGGATCCATCTCACACCATACAGTAAATAATTTTGACAAATTTTGCAAGATTAGTTTTAACTAAGGAAATAACATTTTTTTTCTGATTAACTTTTATTATAACAGTAGAACTGTGTCTCATGGCACCACATATTTCATTACCTTTATCTTCTAAAAGACTCTCAGGACCAGTCACCATTTTTCTGTTGCTTTTGGATCAGTTCCATCTACCAAACTTTCAAATAAGCAAGTGACTCATGTGGTTCCTACATGGCATAGGGATTACAGATTTATTTAGTTTTACAGTAGCCCTTCCTGCAATTTGTTATTGGACTCCACAGACTTAAATCATTGTTCGCTTTGACTAAAGTTTGGCAAAGAACTTGTGATAGTAGTTTAAGTTTATCATTAGGGATTTCGACAGCTTTTGGTAGTGATATAGAAGAGAGTAGGATGAATATTTTTAAATGTCATAAAGCAGGAGTCACTGTAAATTATTTTTTAAATCATAGACCACTTTGAAGAATCTGTGAAAGCTACAGAGGCTCATATGCCCACAAAAACACAAAATTTTACACCACATTTTAAAGAGTTTAAAGAATTGTTGAAAACCAGTAGACCTCAGGTTAAAAATCTTTCATTAAAAAAAAAAAAATGAAGGTACCTTAGCTCAGGGACATCGAGAGGTGGAAAGAATCCATCTTCTTACTAGATTAAAACTAATTTGTACACTAATGGCATAAAACATAGTTAAAAGTGTTCTTCTAAAATCATAAACACTATTTACCTCAATCATTACTACTACACAAGACCTCTGGTTGACAACAGAAAATGACAAGGTATACAAATGGTAAAAACAAAACAAACAAACAAACAAAAAATAATTCCCAAGACTCCCAAGAGACAAAATAATCATCCAAACCAAATTCAGATATGACACAGATGTTAAAACTATCTAAATGGGAATTTAAAAATAGCTGTGATTAATGTGGTAAATGATCTAATGATGAAAGTGAACAAAATGCAAGATCAGACAGGTAATTTTAGCCAAGCAATTAAAAGTATAAGTACAAATCAAACATAAATAATAGGAATGGATAACCCTGTAATAGAGTTGAGGAATGCCTTCAATGATCTGATAGGCAGACTCAACACAGCCACGTAAGAATAATTAAATCAGTTAGAGCTATACAAATTACCCAAAAACACAAAGAGAAAAAGTAGTGGGGGAAAAAAACATGGGGGAGTATCCAAAAGCTATTTTCTATTTATTCCAACTGTTCTTTGTTTCAGTTAAAAATATTTTTTAAATTTTCTTAAAGATTTTCTTTTTAACCCGTGCATTAAATAGAAGTGTGTGGTTTAAATTTTCACACACTTAGATATTTTTAAATAACTCTGTTGTTGATTTCTGGTTTAATTCCAATAGATCCAAGAACATATCTTGAATAATTTCTATCTTTTTCTAGTATTATAAGGTTTGTCTTATAGCCCAGAATATGGTCTAGCTTGCTGAATTTTTCATGTGCATTTAAGAAAAATGTTTTTTTTTTTTTTTTCTGCTGCTGTTGAATGAAGTGTCTTAGAAATGAGTATCAGGTCAAACTGGTTGATAGTGTTATTCAGATCATCTATATTCTTCCTTATTTTCTGCCTACTTCTCTTTTCAGTTACTGAGAAAGGTGTTAATGTTTCTAAGTATAATTGTGGATTTGTTTATTTCGCTTTTTTCAGAAATAACAGTTTTTTCTTTCATGTATTTTTGAAGATCTTTGTTACATAAGTATACATTTAACATTGTTATGTCTTCTTGGAGAACAATGACTTTCTCAAACTTCTAGGGAGTAAAGAAACATAGAAGATCTGTGAGATCTTGATGTTGGCAAAAAAAAATTTGAGGCACAACACAAAAAGCACCAGCCATAAAATTAAAACTCATAAATAGAACGTTGTAAAAATTTAAAAACTTTTTCTCTTCAAAAGATACTCAAAGAAATAATAATTTTTTAAAAGCCACAAAGTGGAACAAAATATTTAAAAAGCACATCTAATAAAGGACTTGTACCTAGGATACATAAAGAATTCTCAAAATTCAACAATAAGAACACAAACAACCCAATTATTTTTAAATGGGTGAAACACATGGCACACCATCAAAGGAGAGATGCAGAGGGTAAATAAGCATATGAAAAGATTCGTTATTAGATGAATGTAAAATAAAACCACAATGAGGTATCAGTACTTATCTATTAGAATAATAGTATAGATAGTATTCAAATGTATAATACTAAATAACCAGCAATCTAGGTTTGCCCAAGTAAACTGAAAATATATATTGATACAAAAACTTATATATGAATCTTTATAGCAGCTCTATTCCTAATCTCCAAAAATTGGAAATAACCCAGATGTCATTTAACAGGAGAATGAATAAGCAAACTGTAGTATACCCACACAATAGAATACTATTCAGAAATAGAAAGGAATGAACTCCTAATCCATATAATAACAGGGATGAATCTGAAACAGTTTTAAAGTGAAAGCCAAAATCAAAAGGCTACATATTGTAAAATTTCATCCATAGGACATTATTGAAAAGGCAATCTGAAGGGATAAAAATAAGATCAGTGGTGGTCAAGGGATGAGAAAGGAGGAAGGGTTGACTTCAAAGGAGCAGCATAAGGGGATTTTGCTGTCATGGAAACATCTTGTATGATATTATGGTGGTAAATACACAATTTTATGTATTTGTCAAAATCCATAAAAATGTAAATCATAACGAATAAATTTTAATATAGGCAAATTTTTAAAATATCAACCATATTGTCAGGGACCCAAGAGCGAATGCAGACCATGACAGTTGTACCATATAAAATGTTAACATGAGCGGAAGCTGGGTGAAGTCTGTTTGGGAACTCTTTGTATACTATCTTGCAACTTTAAAACTATATAAAAAATTAAAAGTTTAAAAAAACTACTTAGCTGTATCACTATTGCTTAATATACCACCTTAACACCAAAAGAGAAAGATATAATCTCATAACAAAGCAAAGTGCCTAAAATTTACTAATGTTTAAACAATAATGTTTTTAATACTCAGAGCTCCAAAAGTATCATTTTTCCCCCTAACATATTTTAAATAATCATTTAGAGGCTATTTGTCTAGAAGGTGCTCAGGGAAGATTCTGAATACGCAACTGATACTCGAAATCAGCTCATCTTCCTGTTGCCCGTGTCTTCTCACAACTTCACAATTTTAGTTGATGATTTTATCATCTCAGTGCTCAGGCTCAAAACCTTGGCTTGATTTTTTAACTCTAGGATTTCTTCTAAACACTTTTCCCCACTCTACATATGTGAAGTAAGTCACCAACTATGCCATTTCTATCCCTGCTTTTCATTTGATATTTTTTTATCACAATAGTGAAGGCTCTCATTACTTCTTATACATGTGATTACAATATGATTTTGATTGGCACCCTTTTGTAAAATGGCTGCAAGATGAATCCTCTTTATCCTCACTCTGATCATGGCATGATAATGCTCCAAAATTTTCAATGATTCACCATTTCCTACTAAATAAATTGCAACCTCTTTAGTGCATTTAGTGGCTTCCAGTATTTACCAACATAGGCAAGTTGAACTGTTCATTATTTCCCAAGGATATATCAATTTTCAGTTTTCATGCCATTGTTATTGCCATTCCTTCCACTGGAAAGTGTTTTTCCAGACTATTCATAGAAATCCAGTCATCTTAGCTCACATTTCTTATTCCTCATAAAGCTTTCCCTGATTCCCTGATAAATGGATGCAAACTCTCATCCCTTCCAAAACTCCACACCATTTTGTATGAACCTCCCATGAATGTTATCACATTTTCCCCTTGAATTATGATTATTTAACCATCTCACTTCTTGCCTCTTTTTGTATTGTAAGTAAAATGAAAACAGAGACTGTGATTCATCTGTACTTTTTCTACTCCTTACTGGACCAAGAAAATTGTCTGACACATAGTCATAAAACAATAAATCCTTATTGAGTAAATAAATAAAATACAAATGGATGAATAAGTGAATGCTGACTAAATTTTGATGATGGAGGTGGAAGTAAAGTTTGGACTTGAGCTTTATTTAAAAAAAAAAAGTTGTTCCATCTCTTCTATAAAGACTATCAGAGAAGAAAATTAGCTCAATAGTGAAGAACACCAATGGTTGTTTACAATGTCTGCTGGCTATTTGACCTATGGCTTTAGTCATAGGCACATTGATGACCGTATGGTTTCTTCAAGTAGATTTTGTGACAATAAAAGAAGGCGGCCAGTCTCCTTCAGTTCTTAGAGCTGACTTTGTGAGCTCTGGCAATGGCTATCTTGATTTTTAAGAATGTAAAATTTTCCATCAGTTTTCATGTACTTAAAAAAAAAACTATTATAAAGACACTTGCTTTATCTCTTTTATATAAAAGAAACTAGACTTACAGAAAGAACACTAGAGAATTTACCTCAGATAATAGCAGTCTCAGTAAGAAGCACCTGCTGACCCATACAAAATTAAGACATCACATGGCACACACATTAAAGATACACATCAAATTAAATTCTAATACTCCAAATGACACTCTTCTTTATTAAGCATGACTGAAAGCAAGAGCCTATGAGTGACAGGTATTTTCTTATGCAGCCATAGGAAAAGGATATTTTATGGCTGAAACATCTTTTAAATATCACATTGAAAGTTCTAAACGAAGTATGCTTGCATTTTTTTTTCTTTTAAAACACCAAGTCTTTTACAATGCAATTTTCCTGCTGTGAAATATTTTGCATATTTACACAAAATTATTTGAAAAATTTTCACCTAAATGTTGCCTAAAATTACCTATGAATGCAAGAAAAATAAAGTGCCCTTGGTTACTTCTGCTACCTTTATTCCTGGGAAACTTCCGTGGCCCTAAACAAACTAATTTATGTGGTAGCTAAAGTTTTAGAATAACGCAGTGTTGAAATACCAATAATTTTCCTCTATATCATTCAATTTAGCCTCTAATGTGTTGGATTTAACATATCCATACTCACTTCTTACCATTTTTATTTTCCCTCAAATTAAAGACAACCATAGAATATTTAAAAAGTCAACTATTTATATGGTATTACATTTCATACAGATTCAATGGAGAATCGAATTCTTTTGAAAAACTCAGTGTCTGGTATCATTTAGGTAAACTCTTTTTTGTATAGCCCTGGGCACATGAACAAAAACTTCCATGGCTTGATTATCATATTTTCTTATATTTAGCCAGCTCTTTAAATGGCTATCTATATTGTAGCATTCTCCAAACTCATCTCTGCTTTTAAATCACTGAAGTCTATATAAGCATTCTCAAGAGTTATCATTTTCACTAATAAAACTAGAATACAACTTGTTCACAGAAATTTTTGATTAATCTACATTAAATGTGTAATAGTCTTTAAAGCCCCTATTCTAAATTGCTGAGCTCTCTAATAATAACTGCAATTTAAAAAAGAAAAAAGAGGAAGAGAGTTTTTAAAGGAAGTCTCTAGTGAATCCTTTTGCAAAATGAGTAATCACATTCTAACTTATCTGTTTAGTAAGTTGAGAAGCAAGATTCTCATTTCTGTGTCTCTGGTAGAGGAGAGAGGAGATGAGAATAAGGGCAAAGAGCATCTCTTGGATGGCCCAGGAGAAAAGGGTGAGATGAGAGGAGAGGGCAGATGCCCGGGTTCTTTCCCTGGAAAGTTAAATGTCAGTAGGGTTAGGCCTTGCCAATATAAATACAATCACAATGATGGTATAAAAAGACATGCGTTTTCACCTCTATTGACTTTTCACGTTCATGGGATAATTATTGTAACATTTTCTTAAAGGGCAAAAAGCTTTTGATGATGAATACATCTCATTACATGGAATTTTACGTGTAATCCTTACATGAATCTCATTGTAATTCAATGGATGAATTACGTGTTAATGCTAGCATAACAAGCCTTTAACCTATTTGACTTAATTACAGGCATATCATCAGATTTACTGGGAAAAGGTTTCTTCCCTATGCTCTAAAAAGTCTTTTTACTTTTTTAACCCTTTGGTGATACCTTTTGAAGGTTGTATCAGCTTCTGTTACTCACAATCTGAATCTCACTACAACATTCTATAGCCTTCACCTATAAGAATAGAGAGGACAGAATAGAAAATACATCATTTTGCTTAACTTCATAAATGTCTACCTAGACATAGGAGAACTCCTAGTATGTCTGGCCCCTATGAGCAGAACCTTTTCAAATCAAGAGATATGGTAATATAGTATGAACTCGGGCTGGGAATTGGCAATCTAGCTCTGACACTCATTAATAGGGAAGCTTTATGAAAGTCAATTAACCAGCATGAACTTTGGCTTTCTTTTCTGTTAAATGGAGATGTTATACTCACCTGTCTAATCGCAGGGTTTTGGTGAAGACCTAACAATATAAACAATATAATGTAAGTGGTGTTTGCAATAGTGTGTATTAAAACACACACACACAATACAACTAGAGAATATTGAAGAAGGGGGAGAAGGAGGAGAAGAAAAAAAAGACAAGGAGCCAGTCAACAGTAGTACAACAAACCAACAGTTTAAGGAGCATTAGTAAATATGCAATACGTGTACAATGTACATACAAAAATAGGGAATGAGGAATGAACAGGATACTCAAGTAGAACATAATAGGGATACCTAACTCAGAGATAAGTGCTCAGAGCAAACAACTAAACTAAGATGAAGAATAAGTAGAAAAAAATTAGAATGGGAATTGTATTGAGGGTAAGGTGGACATGGAGGTAAGAAGTTGCAGAGTCTTCATGATAGAAATTATCATTTTGGCTTTACTACAAAGTCAAGACCCAATAACATTTTTGTTGAATGGATGAAAGAGAGAGCACATTCAAGCAGAGTGCAAAATGAGAGAAGTTGGAGATGAGGGTGAGAGGTAAATGGAAATGTGACCAATTTGGGGTTCAGTTTTAGAACAGTGACTCTGGCTATATAAGAACACTGTGGAGAGCGGTGAGAGCAGAGAAACCAGACAAGAGGCTATTGCAGTGATTCTATGGCCTTGGAAAGATGGAGGAGGACTTGAGTATTGATTGGGTGTGGGCTGCGAGGATAGTCTCAGGACAGGGTGAAGGAAAGGCTGGCATCCCAGATGTAGCAGGAGCAGAGGCACCATGCTGGAGATTCTAAACCTCAGGCCAAAGTCTTAGTGTCAGTGGACACTTCCTGAAAAATGTTCTGTTAGTTGAGTCCTGAAACACGAAGAAGCGTTCACCAGGTAAACAGTACGAAGTGTCAGAAGTGCTTCTCATGCATCTCAGATCAGCAGGGATAGCTGTGCTTCAGACTCTGGTAGCTACTGTCTTCTTGCTGAAGGTCTGTCCTACAGGGGCTGCTCTGCTCCACTGTGCGTGTTCTAGAGTCTGGGTTGAAGGGCAGCCTTACCCGAGAAAAGCTCTCCTTGTGGCAACAGCATAAACCTGAAAGGGCCAATGGAAACATGCAAAGCTTGGAATCGAATTGGAATCAGCGCACTATCATTGGCCAAAGCAAGTCATATGACCAAGGCTAAAGTCCAGGGGCCAAGAGGCAGGAAGCTGAACTTCGCCTTTGGAGTGAGGTACAGCAAAAAGTTACATAGCAAAAGTCATAGATACAGTAGCCAGGGTGGGGAATAGTGAAGGATGGGCTTGATAATTCCACCTACCACAGATGCATCTGCATGAATCTCCAGAGGTAATCTGCATGAACAAGGAGTATATGAGATGATAAACCAGAAATCAGTTTAGTTCAGCTTTAGAGCACAGTGGAGGGAGGAGAGTGATAAATGCGGATGAAGGAAGGTGGGCATGGGCTTCATGAAAGCCTTGTTTCAAGTCATGTCAGGTACAAAAGTGCCGTGATGCAAACAAGAACAGGGTGCTCTGAGAGCAACTTAGGGGAATATGGGCTCCTATTCTAGTCTTTAGGGGATACCGGGGTGACCTACCAGGCGGAGAGAGTGGCATGGGCAAGACTGTGGCATTATAGGCCCTTTAACAAAGCTGGAGTTGACTGGCTGAAGGCACCATGTCTTTGCGGGGCTATAACACATATTTTGTCAGGGTTTAGACCTGAGCAAAGTAGGCAGGCTCTTCTGTTGTGATTTGGTGGATACTGGGAAAGATCATCTACCCCCAAAATAACTCTTCAAAACATCTAGAAAGCCAACAGAGTCCAAAATGTGTTGCATAAAAACGAGAAAGGACCAGGAGTCAGGTTTCGTGCTGCGCTGAGAGCAGCCCATCCCATGGCAGGTGCTTCTGTGGGATTAAACTGTTTGTTCTCCTGTCAGCAGGCTGGTTAATCCTCCGAACCCTTGCCAAGACTATGCACACAGTAAACACTCTGCTCTGTGAGAGTTGTCCAGTCAGAAACCAAGAGAGAGCTGACTCCCCTGCAGATCTGAGCACCTCTCAGTCCCCCTTCTCTGCAATTAGCAGAGGTGATAATTGATCTCCAAAAATGATGCCAGATTTTGCAGAAAGCTTAATAATTTCTCCCTTTTTATCAGCCTTTTCTATTGTAAAAGGTGTGTGTGCGTGTGTGTGCGTGTGTATGTGTGTGTGTGTGTGTGTGTGTGTGTGTGATTGGTGATTGAGTAAGGCCAACAAACTCCAGAGAGTTGCTTGAGGTCATAGAGTCAGTGGCTCAATATGGATTAGCAAAACCTCATGCCCTGTCTGGTCCCCAATCCTTTTTATCTAACCACAGAGCAAGTTGCCATATGAGGAAAACATAAAAAGCATTAACCTCTGATAAGTTACATTTATTTTCTTGTGCATGTGGCATTTATTTGGGTTGTTTCAATTTGTGTGGCTGAGTATATAGAGTTCTGTATGTTGTCCTCTGAATTCTGGGGCTTTTATTTCTGTTGGCATTTCCCTTATTCTTTAGCTAAAGTTATTGTTTGCCATTTCAATAAAAGTCTCAAAAACTGTCCTTGGCTTTGGTGTCACTGCAATGTGGAATTTAGCAGGATTTTCTCTACTTCACACTAAGATGGGAAGTCATTTCAGCCATTCTTGATCAACTGATTTGAATGTTTCCCAGGAGGACAAAATTATTTTAACTATGATTTCACATATTTTCTCTGGTCGTTTGTCTCTCCGGTAAAAGCCTCTGGCCTTTAAATATGCCCTGACATATTCCCCACTCACAATGTGGTTGGTGCCTTTTTAAATCTTTGGTGCATTTCATGTCTGTGCATGCCTGCAGCTGATTTTCTTTGAAATGTAGAGCTGTTGACTTCTGGGTGGCAGCACCACAGGCTGGGCACAGTGGTCTCAGGGACATCAAGAGGCCACTTTCTGAAAACTACAGAAATGACTCCCAGAAAATAAAGGTCTCCCCTTGATGTAATCTAAGCAGCCCATACGTATCTGCCAAGTATGTGCGGTGAGATTCACAGATTGCCCCAGTGCAAATGAGCGTAAAGATGGATTCAATTCCTTTGGCCACGCCATTTTTTCAAATAGAATGAAATTCATTTGAGAAATATGAACAGTTCTCTATTTCTAAAAATTACTGTTCAAATGATCTTGTTGAGCTGGACAAAACAAACAGCATCACAATTTCCAATGATGTGGTTTATCATAAAATAGCTGGGTTTCTAAACCGGAAAGAAAATCATTATATGTAATGGCATAGTCATCAATGAGCTTCATCGCTGTCCACACCGAAGGACAGCCTTGCCTGCTGGCTAGCAGAGCTGCAACTAGAACGAGGTGGTCACTTCAGGACAAAATGCAAGAGTGTGCCAAAAACCCAGTAGTCAAAATAAACATGTTAATGCAATATTTTAAAAACCAAAATTAGTGTAAAAAAATTCATGATGTACAGAATATTAAAACTGATCCAATGAATTGATTGTAGAGTTTTTGTCCTTTAGGCAGGTATAATACTATAACATGGGCAGAAAGTGTGATCAGTTTGAAAAGTATGGTTATGAGGTAATATTCTGTATGTTCCAATGGACGAGAGGGAGAGCCTATGCTTATTCAATGTTGAGTTTTATCTACCTTAGATCAAAGGAGACTAGAAAACCAGAGGAGAGAAAGCCTATAAGAAAAGGAAAAGGATGCTTTACAGCTGCTCAAGGCCATCATTAACCTTGATATGTTCCATCTACTTAGGGCCCCCTACTTTGAAGAGGAGATGACATTCTCTGGCTTCAATCCATGCTCTGCAATTGGCTTCATTCCTTTATTCATCAGCATCATACCCTGGGAACCATCATCTTGTTCCTGCCATAACTCAGTGTTCACTAAGAGCCTGGCTTTTGGGCCAAGGGGACGTGGGAAGCAACAACAATAGCTCAGGTAATTAGGCAAAACTATCTGGCCTAAATTATCCTGAGATATATTAACCATTTGAATTGTATTTAAAGACTATGGAGGAAAAAAAAATTTTTTTATGGAAAGATCAAGTGTTATAAAGTGTACTGTATAATAATATTCAAGTGTGAAGTGTTATTTATCACCATCGTTGGAATGGAGTGAGTACACATACCAAAGCACTGTTTGAGGACAGAGTGCTTCTGAGCAGAGGACAAGGATGTGTCCCACATAGGCCAAGATGAGGCCACCAGCTGGGCGCCGCTTGATATTTTATTAATTTCCACTGCTGAGAACTTTGGATCTTTCCTTATTACTATATTTTATTGAGCTTGTGCCTCCAGGCTTTTCAAGTAAAGGGCACAATTTTTAAAAAATTAAACTTTAAATCATCATGCATTAAAAGTTGTTCATTACCATGAATATATTTTAAAATGGGGCATTGAAGTTATCATATAAATCTCTCAAACTGAAATGAGCTAAAGGGAAAATGTATCTTTGAGAAAAGGAGGCCTTGGATAAACAAGTCTGATCAAAGCGGACAAGGTCCACATTGGCTTAACCCGAACCCCCTTTGCATCTAGTCAGACAGGTCCAATGAATGGATTCATAAACCCATTTCACTTGTTCATTCATTCGTTCACTTGACAAACATTTGCCAAGTGCTTACTATGTGTCAAGCACTAAACTAGATTCTGAGAGAAACAGGTCCAGTCTCTGCTCATGTAGAGCTTGTAGTCCTATGCAAAAGACGATCTTTCAGAGAATCATCATCTAAATAAATGTAGAAAAATACATAACAGGGACTGGAGCTAATCTAGGGTATTTAGGGAAGAATTCTCCCAGAAAGTGAGATATAGGTACAGACCTGGCTGGGTAAGTGACAGCTTACTGGGTGAAAGGATGACTGTATGGGAATAAGTGAAGAGTTTGAGAAAAGGTCCAAAGAAAGAATCTCTAATAACAGAGAATGACATTAAAAAAAAAAAAAAAACTTTTAAAGTGAATGCAGAGACTCAGCAGGAGAGGTAGACAGATGAGAGTTAATATAGGAACTAGAGCTTATGGGAAAGAGAGAGGAGCCAGAGAAGTGAAAGCGTGGAAGGTATAGCTGGAAAATCTGAGAAAAGGTCACCCACGGCTTCAGCCAGGGATACTAGAGTGCAAGCGGAAGCTTGTAAAGCTCACCTCAACAGAGAGTGAGTTTCCAGAAAGATCTGTGAAGCTGCTGGGTGCATGACAAAGCCCCATTCTGAATCCCACAGCTGCCTGAGAACAATGGTCTCCCCTTCACTTGTGCCTTCCGACTATCACATCAGGTTCTGTCATCGGCAATTTCTAACCCAGGACTGTAAAGGGAAGGGGATTCTAGAAATCGCTGTTCCCAGTCTTAGGCAGAGGGGTGGTGATGGGAACAACAAAGCAGGCACAGACCACTTAGGGCTTGTTATCCAGCTTAGAATTTGCGATTTAATCCTAAAATCAATAGGAAGCCATTGTAGGGAATAGCATAATTAGAAGTTCATTTTCTCCATTTTACTCTGGCCATACACCATAGTACAGATTAGCAGGCAGCCAGGGAAAAGCAGAAATGCAGGTTAGGAGACTGTTGTAAAGCAAGAGATGATAATTTGAACGAACGTAGAGATTGAGAGAAGTAAAAAGATTAAGATGGAAGATAGGATTTTGCTATGAATTGGATATAGGTGGTGAAAATGAGAAAAGAAGCAGTAGAAATGCACACGGATTTCATTGCTGGTGTGATTCAGAGGCAATCAGGACGGCAAGGGCTTTCCGGTCAATTCGGCTAACTCCGTCCGTAATTCTGACTGATTACCGTCTTTATTCAACACCATGTTGATTAGGTGAAGGGTGCATGCATGATTATTTCAAGAGTTATTTTCAGTCCACATAATTTTCACGTCTTCGGATGAAAAAAGTCACTGTAACAGCAGAGATTCAAAAATTATGGTGCTAACGTTTTCTGTTTTACTGCAGGCGGGTTGTAGAGGGAGCAGCACATTAGGCAAGAACTAGGACAAGTCAAGTCCAATATTCAGTAAAGACAGGTGGCCCCTTCCAGAGCTATGTCTGGATCAGTAGTCAGAAGATCAAGCTTAGAGATGAATAAGAGTGGAGCTTTAAGGGGATTTGAAGGTGATGAGAAGAAACCCGATCTCTATGTGGATAGAGAAAGAGATACTGCAGGCAGCGAAGCCAACGCTTCTCATCATCTCCTTTATCTGTCTTGGAAGCTCTGCGGATTGGCAGGAGCTGCCTACTTCGAGAGGAGCGCTAAGATAAGTTAATTATGTGTTTGCATTTGATACCATGTGTTAGAAAAAATGCCAACTTTTAACTGCTCTGCAGTGTAGCTATTGTAAATGAGAAACGCTGATGATGTAAGTGTGCCTTGTTCTAAGTTAATTGGAAGGTAGGCTTTCAACTTTATAAAACTTTATCAAGTCAGTAGAAAGCTAACATCTTCTTGAAACCTTGACCTTGGGGATTTTGTGACTCACGTGTGAGATGGTGAGACCTACTGGCAAAGTGCTATGTTACAGCTTTTGGAGGACAGTGACATATACTTGGTTTTAGCTTATAAACCAAGAAAGAATGCAACAAAAAATTTCGGGGTTTAGAGTGTAAAGTCAAGGAACTAACGTAAAGAAAAAAATATTTATAGATCCACCTGACCTAATAGCAAATAAGAGAGAATGGGTCTATAGCTTTCAGAAGAAAAGATATCCTCAAGTTAAGACAATGCCTTAAGAAAAAAAAGAAATACCTTAAAGAAAAGTAAATTTTAATTAAAAACTTTCTTAAGCCAATATTTTATAGTCTAATGATGTACTATGAGGCCTAGAATGGGCAACATTTTAACCAATTTTACCCGCCCAAAACTTCAGATCTCTCCATTGGGGAATTTACCTCTGGAGAATTCATTTTTATCAGAAATAATATTCACTTTGAGAAATACAAGAGAGTTAACCCCAGAACATTTAGTTAGTCTTTGTGGGTGAATTTCAAGGATATGTAAGTCATACAAATATCCCAAATCTGAAAGAATTTAGTAAAATGCCTCCAGGTTTAAATTTTTTAAAAAAAGTACTTAAAAGTCCATAATAATCTGTGCTGTCCATGAGTTGAGTCAAAAGATAAGGTTTCTATTTTTATTTTGCATAGTAACTCATATGAGATCATGAGTCACCAAGTAGACTTCTTGATGCAGATGTGTTTCAACCTGTAAAATGTGGCCATATTACCTTGTGAACAAATTTCCAGAAAGCTGTGAGACTAGAAGTCCAGATAACGGTGATTCTCTTCTCTTGCTTATATTCCTTTTCTTCTTTTCTATAATTCAGCATGCTTTGGTAGTCAAACAGTTGAGTTTGGCTAAAATAAGCAAGACTTTTGGCTCCCAATAACAACAACAACAAAAACCCAAATCAAAAATGGTTCAAAAATAAAAGTACTATATTGTGTATGTACTAGAAAAATCCAGAAGTAGAGCAGCCATTAGGCCTGTTTTGATCAGGGTCCTAGCTCTGTTTCTGCACAAATATATTGTCTTTCTGCCTTCCTTCTCAGTCAGCCTCGTCCTCAGGCTAGCTTCTCACTGGGGGCAAAAGGGCATTATTAAATCCAGGTGTTACGTCCACATGCGACTTTGCCAAGAAATAAGACTTTTCTTCCCTTACCCATCAGATACAAGTTTTGAGCTTCACTTTGACTGGACGACCATTTGTTTTGCATCATTCTGCAAACCAGTCCTTATGGCAGGGAAGTGAAACAATGCTATCAACTCAGGAGGCAGAGGCAGAATACCTGCTACCATCAGCAAAGGCGCTACACAGTGAGGAAGTGATGGATGTTGGGAAAGCCACAAGTTGCATCGCTAATTAGATTCTACTACAGGGACTGGAAAGTAGCTTCAGAGGACTTACAGAGTTTCTTTTGTGACCCAGCTCTGTTATATTTACGCTCTCTGAGATCTACTCAAGTCCCCGATTGCCATAGAACAACCTTAAAGGTATATTTCTTTCTCTACTAAAACTTAGCACTTTTCCAACAAAAGCTCGTTATCCTGAGGCCAAGCTTGGAAATAGTACCATTTGTTTCTTTCTCACTTGAGATGAGTCCTTTTCATAAAGCACTTTGTTCCCTTATACAAATAAGATCTTGATTAATCCTTCCCAGACTGTTTGGTATGTGATTTAAATTGGTGTCAAGTACTTCTTCTGTACTTTAATTTATATTAAAATCTTATATGAAAACAAGTTATTTTATATAAGAACTAGTTGGAATTCAAAGTCTCTGGAGAAAAGTCAATGAATGAGTGAAAAAGTATATGGATTCTTCCCTTGGATGGATTTCAACACACAAGGCCACATGCATCCATTTTTTTAAGGGTATGATGTAGGAAATGCTGTAATGTCATATTGCACTTTGCCTGACCCGCATTTTTTAGATTGAAAGAAGTAACCCAAAGACCTTCGGGTTCTGAAATTTTCTCAAGAGTTTTCAAAAATGACTTAGAACTCTAAAGAAATGTTTTAACATGTTTAAATCATTGTTAAAAGAATTGTTTTTTTTTGTGGAGTTTAACTGAAAAAGTTGGGAGCACACTTCTTTTCCATATATTTAAGGTGTTAAAATATATCATCTTCCTATTCATCTTGAAATGTAGATCACCTATTAAACACACACACACACACACACACACACACACACACACACACACACACACACTTTCGAACTTTCTCAGGCCATCTAAGCTATCCACATAACAGAATTATATGCCCGTGTGTGAGTATATATATTTGTATGTTTAGAGAATTTTGAGTTTTCCATAGAAGTCTGTAACCCTTTTGAGTTATAGATTCCTTTCACTCTCTGGTAAAACCTATGAAACTTTTCTCAGAAAAAAAAAAATTAATAAGAAAATCAAGTGTATTATAATACAGCTATCTAATAAGTGAGATATATGTGCTTCTTTATAAATGTATTTAATAATAAGGTTGTCATGGATTGAATGTTTGCATCCACCCCCTCAAATTTATATATTGAAACTCTACCCCTCAATGTGATGGTATGGGAGGGTGAGGTCTTCGAGGGGTAATTAAGATTAGATGAGGTCATGAGAGAAGGGCCCACATGAATGGGATTAATGCCCTTGTATCACAAGAGTGTTTGCTTCTTCTCACTTCTCTCTGCCTCGTGAAGATATAAGAAGTCAGCAGCCTACAAGCCAGAAGCAGGCCCTGACCGGAACCTGTGCTGGCACCCTGGTCTCAGACTTCCAACCTCCACAACTAAAAAATAAATCTCTACTGTTTAGCAACCACTCATTCAATGATACTCTTTTATAGTGTCCTGAATGGACTAAAACCAAGATCTAGAAACAGGTCTACTAACTACTATAATTGGAAGAAATTATTACTGGAAATGATACTTTAAGGTACTTGCAAACTTGTCATGTGATATGAAAACATCCGTTATCATGGTAACAAAGACACAGGTGCTATTGTTCTGCAGTGGTCTGCTGCCTTGACTCAGGTGACAGGAACAACTAAGATTCAAACCCCAGGGTGTCTAGCTCCAGAGTCATCTCTCGCAACCACATTGCTGTTCTGCCTAAAACAGACCTATGAGACAATTTAGCTCAAACCCTTCATTTTGCAAGTAAGATGACTAAGGTTCTGAAAGCAGGGGCAATTTGCATCAGCAGCTACAGTTAAGGAATGTTTGGTTTGGTTTTGGTTTTGTGGCTCTTAAATTGGACCAACCATAATCATGCTTCAGAACATACCATCACTACTGCTCCAGACATAGCTCTCCTTTCTTTAATTAATGAAGTAATTTAAAATAAGATAATGAATATCCATAAACTCACTACCCAAACCAAAGACTTGACTTTGACAATACCATATGTCTACCACCTTATCCTACCTTTTTCCTTATGACTTGAAGTAGAAAGAATGTTTATTGTTCTTTTACATGCAAATATGCTTTCATACAATATATAGATGTGCTTAAACAATATTTAGTTTTAGTAGTTTTTGAACTTTGTCATATAAGGGGTAGTCTTGTGGAGCTTATTTTTCATACATTACCAGGATTTATCCACACTGCTGAGCATGCCTATAGCTCAATGATTGGTTAAATATAAACTTCACAGTTCAGCTCTATGCTGTTTATAGGAAACAGATTTGAACCCTTGTCTCCTAACTGAAAGACCAGCATTTGCCTCACCACCCTAGAAGTGTGGCTCTTTTTCTTTAAGCATCTTCTGAGTAACATATTTATTCAGGGGGAGCTCTTCCCAGGAGCCCTGAATCACAAAAGTAGGTGGCCGCCAACAGTACTTTGGGGAAGGCTGGCTTGTTGTCTGAAACATGTAAATAAATTGGCATTGAGTACCTCCAACCTGGTGGAGAGAAAAAAAAAAATTCAGTTCACAAAAGTATAAATACCAGGAGTATGGCCTACCTGGGGAGGTTGGGGTGGAGGGAGTTCAAAGTCACAACTGATGGGCCATGAGGAAGACACTCATATGCTTCATTTGGGCTAAGTCCAAAAGCCAAGCATGGCTGAGACCTTTGGGGGCAGCTCAGTGCCATGTTGCTATGGTAATTCTTTCACCAGCTCAGAGGCCTCCTCTGCTCTCTCGCAGAGCCCAGCCTCCAAGATGGGAGGGGAAAAGAGTGATGGGACGAAGAGATAAGGCTGCTGAAGCCAAGGACAGATAACTTCTGTGGGAAAACCATGAGATGAAAATCCTCTTCTGCTCTGTGTGTGCATATATGTGTGTATGTCTGTGTGCCTGTGTGCATGTGCCCACATTGGGGAAGGACGGATGAAGAATGGGTTTTCTCTACTGCGTGCCCACCATAGGAGTGTAGTTTTGACTAATTCATTCCAGACCTTACCCTCTTCCCAAATTAGGATAACTAACTCAGGTAACTCTATGTTGCAGAATTTCTCTTTTGCTGTGAAGGTATCTTATACAAGTGCCCACTCCACATAATACACACACACACGAACACATACAACATGCACCCTTCTGCCATCTTTTCTAAACAAACAACAGATTGCATTGCTGCTGTTCAAAATGTTATGCCAGGAAAACAGAGAGAAAAATTAAAAAAAAAAAAAGATCTACTTCATTAAGATTCAAACCAAATATATGAGCCTACCAAGTGATACACTACACAATTATAAGCACTTCATAAATGTTCATCTAAGCCCAGGCTTGTAAAGATTCAGAGTAATTGTTTCCCACCCCCATTCCCTGGAGAAGGGCCATACGCAAAAGGGAGTCAAGTTTGCCATCTGCACAGTGCATTCTAGAATGCTCAGCAAGCATTCTCTTCAAGGTCACTCATAATCCCCATTTTACAGATGGGCAATCAAAGCGAGAAAGAAAGGTGATATGATGCCTTTCTCTACTGCTCTTCTCAGGAACCACAGAAATAAGTAAGTTCTTGTTATTTATTGAAACTATTTTTTTTAAAAAAGCAACTTTTGCCAGATCACAGGGGCAGAGTTCAAAGGAACTCTGAAACTGGTGAGAGGAAACGTGGCATCTACCATGACTTTCACCAGATATAAAATGAAAAACATATATATTTTTTTTCTTTTTTGGGGGTAATGCAACTCAAAACTTATGATAGCATATACTCATAGGCCACTGTACCAACAACAACTCTAGGTAACCCACTCACGAGAACCAAGGCCTTGTTGTATTATGGCATATTTGTGATAATTTTTAAAGTGAAAAAAAATTAAGATGCTTAAAACTCATTATTTTTTTCCAAAATAAAAATTGATAGCCTTAGCAAAAGAAATAAATAAAAATAGAAAGCCCGCCTACTCAGCAAAACTCTCAAATAATGAGTTTAGCATCATCCTATGTATGACCTCAGGCAAGTTACTTTGATCTTCCTCATTTTTCTCATCTGAAAAATGGGGGTATAAACAGTACCAAACTCTTAACTCAAGTAATTTGGATGGTTAGATGTCCTCATGCATGTAACAACTTTGGCATAGCACGTTACGCATAGTGAGAACTGAGTTAATAACAGGAATTCTCACACTGAGCCAACTAGAAATGCCTACGCTTCACAGTGGCATGGAAAGAGATCCCCACTTTGTGAATTAGAGACAGGCATTAGCGAAATACTGGCCATTGACAAATACCACCTCAAATTATTATTGAGCATCCATTATTTATAATTTACATGAAAAGAGGGCCACTGTACAATTTCTAAAATTATGACAGTCCTCTCTGCCCTGAGGTGAACTCTGCCACAGACTTGGGTGAGCTGAAGTGGAGAAACCATATGCAGGGAAGGATCCAGGTTGTTTCAGGGCATAGATTCCAATTTTGTGGCACGGATATGGGCAGCTGGGCAAGTTGCATCTGCCTGGCAGCCGCTAAGCCTGGAGCAGCTCCTTTGAATAAAGGTTTCCAGCTGACTGCACATCTAAGTGGCAGGGTCATGAATGGCTTTAAGTTCTGGGAGACAAGGCTGTATCCTCAATTTGAAAAGAGACTTTACTCCAGGGATGTAACAAGAGGAGAGAGCACTCCCACCAGTTTCTTGAGCTGCAGACACATGTGCTCAGAAAGGAGGACCCCTAAAAAACTGTCACCTGTGAAAAAGAGTGAATGGCTGGTTATTACAGAGAGTTGCGTAACTCAGTGGGTGTATTCATTTGCAAGACTCCTGATGTAACATGGTTTCTCTCTGTAACCATCGTAGGAGACAAATTGCTATTCATAAAAATTGTTAGATATGAGGTAATTAAATTAGTTTGTGGTCAATGTCCATCATGGAATCCTAGACTTGTAACTATGTGAAGATAATTTAGACATCATCGAACTCACTGGCTTTATTGCATGAAGAAAACACAGCCAACAGAGATTTGTTGTCTGGTCCAAGCCCTCATAATTCATCATAGTAGATGAGGATACAACTCAGTGCTGCTTTCAAAACTCACCAAGACTAATATTCAGTTGGGAAACCATCACCATCACCTAACCTGAGAATCATGACTTTAATATTCTTTTACTTTAACCCTAAAGAACATTTTCTGACCCCACTACTATTTCAGCCACAAACTGAACAGCATTTTCCTCTCCAGAAATCTCCCCCAACTGTTCTTCTCTTCACTTACAACCAAACAGGACAACCAAACACACTTAAAGGCCAGTCACAAAACTTCTCATGCCCCTACCAAAATTTTTACCATAATAGGCTGTCCTCTTTTTACTCTATAAAGTTTACTCTCCTTTCAAACTCTCTTTGAACTCCTGCAAGGGCACAGGTGATGACAGGTGTTTCTCTTGCAGCATATGAATGAGCCTTTGCTAATTTTGGTGTCTAGCTTAGTTTTGGTTTTAACACAATAGAATTTGAATATGAAAGCATTACTAAAAATCCATGCACATTGAATAATAATTTTAAAATATATTTTTAGAATCTAGGGGTTTTTTTAATACTTTAACAGCTATTCCTTCATGAACTATTTGGGCTGAGACAGTGCAAAGCTCATATATAATTCTCTAGAGTCTTTCTTCCCCTGTTACAGCTATCAAGAATGTTCCAGATGTCAAGTTCTCTGTCATTCTGTGTCCCAGAGTCACTGATGGTGCAGAAATCCACAACGATCCATTTCGCACATGTAGTGTGAGTGAGATATAAACTTGTGTGTGTGTCAAACCATGGAAATTTGGAGAGGTTGCTATTACAGCACTATAACCTAGCCTACCCTGACTAATATATATTGAGCAAGCACACAAGAGAAATTGATTCACTCAAATTTTTTGGAAATAATTGATTTAGCAGAGTTCATTTTTTTCAATGTATGTCCAACATCATCTGAATTTCAGGGGGTTTTAGTCCATGCATGGAGACTAAAGAAGACATAAAGGGGACACAAACACAAATAACTATTAATACAAAGTCAACCCCATTAAATAGAAAGATAAGTAAACTGCTCTGAGAGCAGTGTGAAGTTGGATTAGCTCCGATTGGGGGATCTGTGCAAGACTCAAGGAGGATAGATCATAAAAACATTAATCTATGCCCACAAGAACTTCTCTGGGTGGAGATGAGAAGTAAGAGAAAGGAAACAATATGAATTAAGGCCCACCCTGCATTTCTGTTGGGTTACAGGGCTAAAATAATAATTAAGTAAGGGTCTACAGTAATCCCCTGTGGTTTGGGCAACTGATAAAACCAAGAGATCATTTTCGAGCTGCTAAATGATCTTACTGGAAGTCTGCTTGAGAAAGATGATACTTTATGTAGGCAATTCATGGAAGGAGAGCTGTAAAGGTGTTCTGGTACCACTGGATTCTAAAATCTCTATTTTAGAATTGCTTTACAGTGAGCAGGGCTTTTAAATAACATCATAAATTCAAATTTTACTGTGTCGGAAGCCAAATTGTTAGAAACCAAATCAGCAAAGGCTTATTCATGCACTTGCTGTAACAAAGGAACAATCTACCATCACGTTTGTTTCCATTCTATTTTTCCACCATTCTTACACTGTTATATCATGACCTTTCCTGACAGACTTAGTCAAGGTGGTGTTCTTCCTTACTGTTGTAAGAAATAAACTCAGCTTTGTCTTATTAAGTGGTTATTCGGGGAGCCAGCATTCAACAATCATCACCTTGCCAACCTCCAATATCAGTTTATCCACTGCCTGTGAACTGATCACTAAACCAAAATGACATTGTTGTATTTTTGTTCTGCAATACCTTATTTCAGGTACTAATTTCAATGTTAGTCATGATAGACTGCTTGTACTAGGGTAATAAATAATCCTAAAGTCTCAGTGAGTTAATATAACAAAGGTATATTTCTCATACACACCACATGCTCAGTGCAAGTCAAAATAGAGTTGTCTTTTACACAGTTAATCATGAACACAGACTGACAGAGGCAACGACCACCATCTGGAACACTGTTGTCCTCCAAAACATACAAGAGACACACTGCAGAATCGTTCATGGGTTTTTCACTGCCTCAGCTTAGCACTGACAATTATTTCATTGGCCAGAACTATCCAGATGGCCCACCTAACTTCCTGGAGCCAGAGAACATGGGAAGCATATTTGATGAGACTTTTTGTCCCTGAAACACTGAAGTTGTGTAAAGATATCAACAATAAGAAACATGAAGAGACTGCCAGCAAGGGGCTTCAAATCAAGGGGAAGGAAAAACACTATAGTAACATAAGATACTTGATGTAAACTTTCTGAAGTTACTCTGTCTGGAGCTGCCTTAAAACCAAGCCACAATTATTTGTACAGAACTATCAGCAGAAAGGGTGCATTTAGACACCCCTCCTTCCCTGAGGCTATGCTCCAATCTAGGCAAGAAAGAGTCTACTTCATTGTGTGTGTTCTGAACTCTCCTCCTTTACCCGCCCCAATATACCCATAATCAGATTTGAATTTGGAAAATTTGGGAACTTAAAAATGACCTGCTAATCTGGGAAACCTCAGCAGTTCAAGATAACAGTACAACCAAGTTTAGCCTACTCAGAACCAATGTGAATAAAGCAACTTTGAAAACTCTAAAATCATCACAGACATCAGCAGATATGAGTAAGGCAACCACCCCCACGCTGGAAGTTCTGTTGGCTTTTAACATCACTGTCATCTCAATTCACTCCTGGGTGGGGGATGGGAGCCTCTCTTTATTTGATTGTTGGAAATCTGTCTTCTCCATGAGGTTGTGTGTTCCAGGGTCCTATTTTGGAGCTTTAGAGCCTAGTCATGAGTCTAATCAAGTCCACATACATTTGTACATCTGTTCTCATTCATTCGAATGGCAAGATGCCTATTAGAATTACTGTAATCCTAAGGCTCTGAGTGTTAAAGCCCCGATAAACTGAGATAAACCACCTGAAAAATGTGACAAGTGACAGCCCTTTTGCAGAAAGCCCCTTCTGAGCAACAGTGATGCCATGTTGACCCCATAAGACTCTCTTCTTTAGTACTCTATCTATTCACACGTCTATTCCAAATCTAAGAATAGCTACAAGCAAAAGAAAACAAATATCCAGAATTTAAATGCATTTCTCTCTGCCAGGAGGACAGACTGCAGAGCCACAGGTGCTCAGAAACACAAGACAGCCCTCTCCAGACCAGCCAAGGCATGGAAAATAACAACTGTATTTGCATTTTTTAAAAAATAAATATTTAAAATGCATGCTTTCCCCCAGTTATTTTACATCTCTTTTTGTCCATACTTCCATCTCCCTAAAGGCAAGCCATGCTGGCAGTTCTCACAATTATTCCAACCACCTGAAAAACTACCACCTTCATCTGTGGAATCAGCCTGTCATGTGGCACATATCTATTGAGTATGGTATAAAATTTCTTTTTATTAAACTGTACAAACGAAATCAGATCAAGGAGCAAGTGCTTATGCCTCATGTGGGGAATGACTGTGGGAGCCCACAGAGAGGCAGATTCCAATTGCATCAAGACAGAACAAACCTAGAAAGGAAGGAGAAGTGAGGGGTTTTGCAGAGAAGGTGGAACCTGAAATTCTAATGCTGTATAGCTGAGGCTATGACTATCAACCTTAGAGGAGGGAGAAGTAGTCAAAAAAAAAAATGGTATCCAGAGTCTGAGCTAGTGAATTGGAGAACTTTCTGAAAGGCTTTTTGGAAGCTCTGCTGGTATTGGCTAAGAGGACTCTGAAAGAGAATAGTCTTTACCAGCATTGAGAAGTAACATTCAGCAGTAAATCTCATAAGTAATGTTAGGATGAGGGAGAAAGAAACCAGTTCAGATCTTAAAATAATAGAATCCTGGAATGAGATTATTGTCAAGACTCTAAGTAAGATGAAGGCATCCACTTTTTTTCTTGTCCATTGTGTGACTTAGTTCCTGGCAGGTATTACGGCGGTGACAGTCAAAACCTCAATAACCCAACTTTGCCATTGATCCATTTTTTGCAAACTTTGTACTGAAATGCTACATTATTGGTTTGAAATATACTTAATACGTTTTATAGACAAATCTCTCTATTTATCCAACATGTATTATCATAATACAAAGCAAAATGTATAGGCATATAGTTCATTTTGTTAGCTTCCAAACCAGTATAAGTATGTCCTAAATCTCAGAACATTATAATATTTTAAATTTAATGAACTGTGAGAAAATTGAATTGATACCTATAATTCAGGTCTTGAAATTTGAAAACATGACCCAATCCCCAGTGCCTTTGTTAATATATCAAAGAAATACAAAAGCACATGTCACATCGGCTTTACTAGTAAACCAGTAAATCTCATTAAATTTAAAATGATGTCTATATCTCAAATAAAATTGTGTCTTCTATTGGGGTTGCCTGAAATAGTATTTGGAAAGTTGATTTCTAAATACTTAAATTTAAAGTCATTTTAATGTACAAATCTCAGACAAGAACCAGAAGTACAAGCTATCACCTTGAAAAAAAAAGATAAAATTAATATAGATTTAAAAAGGACTTGAATTTCTTTAGAGCTCTCAGAAAATGTTACCATTTAGTAATGACATTCCTTATTCCTTTGACCTCAGCTTGACATGCTGAATTGCTCTGAACATCTGTGGCCAGACACATAAGTTCTACATCTTAACTCTTGCTTTTCTAATTTGTACAGAAATGCACATTAAAAGAATGCCAATGCTAGAGCCAGAGACAATAAAAGAAGCAAAGTCATAAGTAATTATAAAACCCACATCTATGAGTGAAAAGAGGTTACCAACATTTCCCCACCAACCCTGATAACATTTCACATGAAAATAGCTCAGACTTAGAGATAGGTCATGCTTCTTACTTGAGTCCATGGATTCAAAATGCCTGGATTTATAATATCTGCATTTATATCTCTCAAACTAAAACAAAATAGGAACACCTTCATGACTGTTGAACTACTAACTAGATTGTATTATGATTGATTATAAGAGATGTAAGTTATAGAAAGGAACTGTTGAATTATTTCAATACAGGCAAGGAAATTTAGGAAGTGAGTAAATACATCTACAAACTGTTTGCTATACTGTGACGCCAGTGTACTCAGCTCCATAAAGCTGGAAGAGAGCAATAGACTCCATGGTGACGGTTTTCAGCAGTTCTTCAGGGTTCTCTGCCCTGGTCACATATTAGAATTACCTGAGGAACTGTTAAAATACACACTGCCAAGGCCTCACCTGTCATTTCTGAGATTAAACCCAAGAATTGAGATTATTTTAACATTTAGAGTTGAGCATCACCACTCATTTTTGTAATGAGGAACTACATTACATGTGGCTTTAACAGACATCATTTATTAGTTACCTAAGAAACCATGTTTAAAATATTTAGTTTTCTGTAAAAGTAAACATTTCATTTTAAAAGTAAATATGAATTTATTGAGTTATTTATTCAACAGAAATTCACTGAGCATCTACTATATGCCAGGTATAGTAATAAATGTGTGCAAAGATTAATTAAACATGGTTACTGACTTCATGTGTTGATGGGAGGAAACACATTTGTTGATGGGATGATAACAAGGTACTGAAATAAATGTTTTAAGAGATTACATAAGATGTAGATTTAAAAAAAAAAATAGAAAAGGAAGCAACTAATTCTACCTGGGTATGTTAGAGAGAGCTTTATAAAAGAGGTAAAAATTAACTGTTCATTAAAGGAAAGTTAGATCCTGGGAAACTTGAAAAGAGCGAAAAAAGACTTGAGACAAAATTTTAAAACATAGGTTCCTATGGGCAAAGGATTCGAGCAAACATTTCTTTAAAGAAGATATATAAATGGCAAATAAGCCCATGAAAAAATGCTTAACATCACTAATCATTAGGGAAATACAAATCAAATTCACAATGACCCACCACTGAGTACCCATTAGAATATCTGCTATCAAAAAAAATAAAATAACAAGTGATGGCAAGGATATTGAACAGTTGAAACCCTTGTACACTGTTGGTGGAAATGTAAAATGGTGCAGCCACTGTGAAAAACAGTATGGCAATTCCTCAAAATATTGAAAATAGAATTACCATATGATCCAGAAATTTGATATACTTCTAAAAGAATTGAAAATAGGGTCTTGATGAGATATTTGTACAACCATTTCAGAGCAGCATTATTCACAATAACTAAAACATGGAAACAACACAGTGTCCATCAATGCCTGTACGCATAAGCAAAATGTGGTATACACATCCAATGTAATATTATTCAGTCTTTAAAAGGAAAGAAATTATGACATATGCTGCAGTAGAAATACAACTTGAGGATATTATGCTAAGTGAGAAAACAAATACTGTATTATACCTTTTACATGAGGTACTTAGAATAGTCAAATTCATAGGGACAGAAAGTAAAATGGTAGCTGCCAGAGACTGGGAAGAGGGGGTAAGAGGGAGTTGTTTAATGGGTATGGAGTTCCAGTTTTACAAGATGCTCTGGAGATGGATGGTGGTGATGGTTGCATAAAAATATAAATAATATCACTAAACCATACAGTTAAAAATGATTAACATGGTAAAATTTATATTATGTGTATTTAACCAAAATTTAAAGATTGGAAAAAAAGAAGAAGAAGTAAAAAAATATGGGCCCCAAATGCTCTCTCAGTAGTATACTTTCTCTGCAGTTTGGAAGTTTTCTGGGGCTACCCAGTGATTCTGAATAGTCAGTTCTTCACAGAGTGAAGTAGGTGGTCCAGGTAAGTACAGCAGAGTGGACAAGGTTAAGATTCAGAGTGAGATTTTGCTGACCAGGGGTTTCTACATAAGACAGTCTTAGGATTGGCAGACCTTCAGAGTCAGTCAGGAAAAGCTGTGGTTTAAGCAATCCACACCAAGTATAAAAACCAACTCCAAAGAACTGTAAGAAAAAAATAAGGTCAGAAGTGATCAGAGATATGATTAAAGCAAAAAAAGTTTGGAAACAGAAAAGAGAGGGATCTTGGGAAATTTCTAAAACTCCTGGGTATTGATTGGGTTAAGTTCTTCCCACTTCCATTACATCAAGTGTTAGAATTTACTCAGGTACTGGCAAGAGTCTGGTACTACTTATTCCACTGTCCACGCAGTTTCTCATCTTGAGTTGCTGGATCTTGGCCCAAGAATGTGGGATGGAAGACAAAACTAAGGTGGCTGATTAAAACAGGAAGAGGTAGATTTTCATGGACAAGGACAGTTACAGAAAGAAGGCTATGGATTTGTTGCCTCAGCCACTTTGGAAGGTCCCCCAAAGTGCTCTATGTTTATTCATTCAACAAATCATCTGTATAGGCATTTACTACTTGTTAGCCACAAAGACAAAGTGCAAACTCTACCCTTCCAGAGTTTACAGTTTAGTGGTAGAGATAAACAAATATATTCTTGTAAATTACCTGAAGATTAGAATTATGCTTTAGATATATGTTTGTCTCCCTTATCTCCTTCCATTCCATCCCTACCACCACTCCCATCATTGTTTCCAAAAGCATCCAGAAACTTAGAGAATAAATGAATATGTAAATGAATGGTTTAAATTTCTAACACCAAAACTCTGTATATAAAAAGCTTTAATTGAAAGAAATTTGTGTAAAACAAAATTGGTGTAAAACAAATCTCTCACTTTATCAATGAAAAAGTGGTATTAAAAGAAATTATAACTTGTTCAAGTTTATAGCTAGAATCTGTATCTTCCATTTTATCCAGGCCTTTTTCACAAGATCCTTATGTGTTGTCAAAAGCCTTTCTAATAGCCTCTTAAAATTTTCTCTTTGGGGCAACTTGAAACATGAGAAACATATAGATTGCCACAAATTACACCAATATTGGTCAAGTAAGAATAAACAGTAATACATGGATAAAGACATTTTGAAAAAGAAGCTTAAAGGAAGAAGGGAGACACTAACCTTCCAAAGCTGCTATGATTGAAGATGTGATAAGAATATATAGGTAAATTAACAGAAAAGAATAGGCAGCCCCCAAACAGAGCTAAGAACATATCAAAATTTAGTAGAGCATAAAATGGATACCACAGATCAGAGAGTGATTTAAAGTTATTTTTTTTAAAGGTTCTGGAACAATTGAGAATTTAATAGAAAAATTAGACTTTTTCTCTACACTATATGCTAAAATTCTAGTTGGATTAAGGAATTAAATGTAGAACAATAGGATGACAAAGAAATTCAAAAAAAATGTTAGCAACTATTTATTGGAAGTTGGAAGACTTTTATAGCTTATAAGTAATAAGACTCACAAAGAAAGTGACATATATAGTTATAAAATGTTAAAGCTGGAAGTTTCAAAAGTTTACCAAAATTAAAAAGCAAATAACAAAGAAAATAATTTCAACAAATTAAAGTTTTCTATTAAAAACTTATAAATCAATAAATAAAATATCACAAGCCTACTAGAAGAAAACATTTATAGACAATGTGTGAACATAAAATCAAATGCTCATGAGGGAATACTGCATGTCAAAGGCCACCAAGACGTATATTTACTCATGAGCAAGAAACAGGTCCCAGGCCACAGAATGAAGAATAAGAAGTAATTATTGGAAAATTTCTCTCAGATTAAGAAACCAAGGAATAGTCGTGAGTTTCATATAATGTCCTCATGTAATTTCAATTTTCTTATGTACAAAACTCTTGGGGGTCAACCTCTAGTCTCCCTTTTTAAAACAAAGTAATCAAATGCTAACAAAATTGTTGAAGAAAAAAACAAATCAATAAATAAATGGAAAGACGGTTGAATGGATCAGTAAAACCTTAGCACCATTTATTATTCTAAAATTCAGACAAAACATAGCAAAAGAAAATCAATAAACTATAATAAAACAACAATATTTTGGGGCACATACGTACATACATACATACATACATACATACATACATACATACATATTTGGCCAAGATGACACAGATAAAGCTATGCCTAATCTTTGGCTTCAGCAAAACAAGTGGTTCTGTGAATAGAAAAGTAGGTTCTGATAATACAGAAAGTGTGAATTACTATTAAATGCTCGAAGAGAATGTATAGTCCTTTCTGAGGGTAGCTGCAGAGTACATATGAACATTAATTAAGCTGGAGGAAGCACCTATCTGACTGCTGTGCAAGGGAGCAGAAGGCAGACCAATTGTACACTCCAGAAGCCGCCTGCCTGTACATTTGTACTGGGATAGGATGGCGCTCTAGAACAGAGCCTAGCCCAAGGGATTGGAGATCTGAGTTCTGATCCCAGGCAGGAATCAAGGACAGAATCCTAAGAAACGTTGCAAAATGAACTGGGAAGGAATAAGAAGAATGTTCAAAGACAAGCAGGAGAGTTTGGTAAAAACTGAAAAGAAAGGAGAATGGCAAGCAGTGAATAACAATGGACGGAAAGACATGCTCTACAGAAAACGAGAAAGATAATGGTTAAACAATCCATAAAAATTGGTCATTAAGAAATTTTTAGAGAACTTAATGAAAGCTGTTGCATTAGAGTAGGGGGAGCATAAACCAGGTTATAGTAGGGTGAGGAACATGGAGGAAGTGAAAACATCAAATCTGAAACAGTTTCCAAGACATGTGATAGTAAAAGAATAATGAGATTGCTTTGAAATAAAATTGGTGAATTAAAAAACTAAACTAATAAACTAATACCTTCCAAAATAAGATGTATATATTTGCTTGTTATGACAATTAATCCTGAGTAAATTGTCCTGATTTTTAACAACTTAGTTCAAATTTCATGTTAGATTTTGGACTCAGGAAACCCTTAATATGTCCCAATATGTTTGTTAGTGTTCTTGTGTCATTTTTAATAACCCCAGGATCCTAACATCTATTATACTTTTATAAAAGGAATCAAGTGATCTCATGGCCTATCTCAGTTCTTCAATGCAGAATTATTTAATATTCACTAAGCATCGGTAACTTTATTTCATGGCATTTTGATTTTTATCTTACCTATGTGACCCTTGGGAATATAACCCTTGCCACGGAACTCTTTTGTCAGCCACGCTCTTCTACAAATAGTCTCTAGAAATATTCCTTTCATATGCCATCTGCCTTGCAGAAAAAGAATCCTTATATTATAGGAAGAAATTTAGTTAACAGAGACAATTTATTACAAACAAAAAGGCTAAGTGCTCAGAAAATTCCCATGCTTCTTGTAAGGATTTTTGTTAAATTCCCAAGCAATGGAGGAGAGAGAAACATGGGGAACCAGGGTTGTCTCGCAATCCTCTATGTTGCCTGCATGCATTCCTAAAACTTGCTTTTGTTTATAATTCTTCCACACTGTTGTCTTTCTCCCAAATCACCATGTACACCTTTTCAATTTATACATTCTTGGTGTAGTCCCATCAGGAGACCCATAGAGGGAGCAGTAACTGTATCCATTTTGAACATGGCAGAGGCTCCTGACCTGGCACCTCTCAAGAAACATGCACTACCTACTTGACACCAGAATTCCATGAGAAATGACTATGCCTTGCAGAGCCTCCCTACCAGCTGTTTTCATGCCCAGCAGAGATTAAGTACCTTGCCTAATAGGAGGTGCTGTTTAACAAGGTATCCAAAAACTTCCCTTTCCTTAGGAATACAACTAGACAACTATCTAGTTGGACTCACATTCCCCAAAAGTCAGAGCTTCTCAGGCCTGGCCCAGAATGCCAAAAGATCTATCCTAGAAAAAAGTCAACTCTGTAGACAAACCAAGACCTGAATCTAGACACTGTGGTTATGCCACCATGCCATTCTGACTACCCAACCTGGCTCATGCAAAACCTGTAACAAGGTGTACGGAGACAGGCCTAGCCAAGCCAAGGCAACGCCGCTCTCAGAACATCTCTAAATACTACCACATTACGCTGCACCCCTCTGCTGCCTCTTCCCTTAACTGCGGGAGCATCCTGGTAGCTGCGGTGCATTTTGTCTCTTTCAGTTCCCATTTTCCTTACCTCTAACACCTACTCCCTCTGACCACAGACCCTACTTTAGATGATGCTGTTTAAGATTTCTGTCCACATGTTCACATAAATGTCGAACTAGCCATTGTTGCAGGTGGATGTATGACCATATCAGTGCCTAGAAAAATTCTTCCACCGATACTACCCATCTGTAGTGTAACTGTCCCATTTATCTCCTCCCCAGATCTGCTTCTATAAATACACATTCAGAGCAGTCTGGCATCCACCCTGACTTCCACTATTTACCAACAAACATAGACAAATAAAACCTACTCTGACTCTAACGACCCCATGTCAGGAACCCCAGTATGTGTAGGGAGAACTGGTCTCTTGCTGTCCGAGCCTGGCCCACCTGGGAGTACACAACAGAAACTCTCTGACCATTAGTAACTTAAAACAAGGTAAACACAGAGAAATCTCAGTGCGATTCTAAGAGAGTGCTCAAATAAAAGTGCACGGTCTCCTGGGGTCTGTCCCTTTATGTGATCTCAGTCCATCTCCACAAGGGACCTTCAAAGAAGCATTAAAAGCCTCCTTCACTTGGGAATTACTCCAGGCCCATCCCCTTCCTTTGGCTTTTCTACAACCTCATTCTTAGGCTTGTAATGCCTGGTTTGGAACTCCACGAGCCAAGAAGGAAACTGACACCGATGCAAGTGCAAAAGGGAGTTTATTGACAAACTCGAGTTTGGACTCCACTCGTTCACTGACGCAGCAGTGGTTGAGAGGAGCCCCGACCGAGGGGCTGAGACCTGATTTAAAGGGTAAAACCGCAAGCCTTGGGGAGATGCCTTGGCGTTACCTGATTGGGGGATTAGGTTGACCTTTAAAGGGATTGGGTGGTAGGTTGTTGGGTCTGCGTGCAAAAGGGGGTCATGTGCAGTTGGGCTGCGTATAGAGGGGCCGTGAGCAGAAAGGGCCGAGTGCAGAAGGTGCCGGGTGCAGTAATCAGGATATGTGCAGGAGGAAATAAGGGTGGGGGTGCCTTAAGGGCCCACCGATTAGCTGGCGTGGCTGGTTTGGCCAGGTGGTAAGGCATTGTTCTTGACCACTGGCCTTTGGGGAATTTTCATACAATTCATCTTGGGATCACTCAGAAAAATGGAATCATTCCAGTCTTTCAGGCTTCCCTCTGTCTCAGGCTCATATGACATCATAACTAAGCTTGCTTGCTTCTCTCTCTTTTTATTCTTTCTTTGTTTCCCTTTTTCTCTACATTCAGTTCACTTGATGACCAAGTTTTCTATTGTTGACCTTGTTTGTGTTCCAGCATTTTAAAACTCAGCTCTACATCCCTCAGGCACTGAGCCCTGCTCAGGTGGGTCCCAGTTCACCGTGAGAGGGAAGGTAAGTAGGGCCCCAACCTTTTAATTATCAAGGTACAAGTGCTACACTAAGGAAGATGCCACTGTTTCTTCCCAGTGCCCATCAGCTTTTGTTAAGTAAATTATCTCCTTTCTCAGAAACAGTCCAAAAACTAGAAGTTAGCTCACTTCAGCCTGACTCTCAGCATTGTGAAGTGAAGGTCACATTATGCATCCCTCCACCCCTCCACACAACCAGATCGAAAAGCCCAGTCATACATAACCCTACTACAGTCAAATTCTAGCCTTTCCACCTTTTGGCTCTATGAAACTGCTTCTGGCCACCACTTTGGTAAAATATGAATAGTAATATTTGTATAGAATATATACGCATATACTACATGAATGTTTTTCTATAACATATATACTATTGAGGAGATTAAAGTACTTAAAAATCCATGCCATTTATACATTTCTACGTAAAAATGCTCAATAAATTACAGCTTCATTATCATTTCTGCTCAGAGGCTCTTGCTACCAGAAACTTAAGACACAAACCAGCTTTTAATTTTTGTATCTGGTAATTATTACAAGATTTAATGTAATTCAAGAAAATAGAAAACAAAAAGCAAAAACCGAATGGGTTGTCCTTCAACTAACCCTCCAAGCTTATTGTGTGTGTTTATTTTTTTAATCTAAAGAATCTCATACCTAAGGAAAATTTTTTCAAAGTTTTCACCTGTTTACATCTGTTTCAGAGAAGTTGAGCAGTCTACCTTATTCCCACCCTTTCTCTGCAAAGTTATATTTTTTAAATGCCTCAGAGACAAACTATTAGGTGAATAATTTGGAGCCGAAAATGTCTGTTTCATTTTATTTGTTTTCATCTAGTTTGATAAAGTGGCAAATATCACTTGACTTGTCCCTAATGTATTCGGTGTTAGATTTCTTTTCTTGCTGAGAAAATGGCATATATAGTAATTCTTCTTCTACTATATATAAATTCCAAATGCTACCTTAGCAGAATTATGAAATAAAAATGAATGCTTTTTAAAAGCATTTATGGAGACTGGGGAATAAATGATAGAATTTTCTTATATTTCTTGTATATGCAGATAACAGATACATTTAATGCAAGAAGGAAATAGAATTTTAATAGAATTTTTAACTAAAGATCTTGAAACAAAACTAGACATACATTTTAATTGAATTTCTGGCTCAAATTACAGCAAACCATTATAAATCATTAGGAATCAGTTTTAAAACTGCTTTCACTTTTCCCCGTATTACAAACACAGAGGTAAGCTTTTACAGCTTCAGATAAGTGTTAATAAATTACCCGAATTTCAAAATTAATGGCTGCCCGGCTGCTTTGGGGAGATATCATTGTGTTTCATGAATATTTTGATTTTGTGATTAGATCAAAATGCACTGAATTCCTAAACAGTCATAACCAAGGTCTGCTGATCATAAACTGTTCTTTTTTAATAAATTATATTCCTCACAAATCTGCTGATATGGAATAATTAGAAATTGGTTGCCTGCATTTACTGTAATATTTGCATGACTTTAGATCTCCACCTACTGATCTAGAGGCTGGCAGGAAATGTACATTTTGTACATTTCTAAATATACCTTGCCTGCCGAGATAATGGTTTATATTGTGATGGTAAGAAGGTTTTATTTGCAAAAAACAAAGAGGTGTCACTTGCCAGTTCTGGAAGACATTGATTAGGCAGTTTATGTCATTTCTATTCAGAACTTATTATTTACAGCTTTCTTGTTTTCTTTCCTTTGTATGAGATAAAGATCTCTATCTTGTAAACTGCTTAAAGAATGTCTATTTTGTCTTTTTAGGGATCCTTGAAATACATTTTATATAGAATTCAAGCATCCTGAAACTAAATGTAAAATATAGCATCCCAATTTATTATAGTATCTCCAAGTATAATCTTTAAATTAAGTGGCTTATAAATAGTTATAGTGAGGGGGAAAAAAAGTCCCCAGTGTAAATCCATTCTTTACATGTAAAACACATGTGTCTAAATTTGAACCTGTATAACCTACACTATGTCATATTGTAGAAACCACTGATTGCAAACGCATACGACTATTTATATTCTTCTAAATCAAATGATCTCTTACAAAGTTGAGTGACTTCAGGAGTTAAAATTTTGTGTTTTAGAATATTCTAGTAAAATAATATTTATGGAGTTTTTCTGCAAGGCTCATAGAGAGAGAGGTTTTCACCAAGGAAAAAGAACGATTCTTGATAAAATCCTCAGAGGATTCAGGAGAAAGATGCAAGAGACTTTCTGCTACTTCTTGTTACCATACAGAGGCCTGGGAGAATAGTGTAGAGGTTCCTGTGAGCATTATTTATTTCAGTTATGGTAAATTGGCTTCTTCTGAATCTTCATAAGCTGAAGCCAAGGAATTCAGAGTTCCCTAAGCCTAGTGTAGACACAACACAGAGCAATCCCTCCCTGGGTCTTCGAAGTTGGGGCTGGGCTCCAATCATTTGTTTTGATTGTGGTCCACGGTGCCTGGTCTTTCCTCTAAGAGCTTTAAGCCTTGGCGAGTCATAATTGCTTACTCAGGATTTGTTGCAACTTCTCAATGAACCATAAACACAAGAGGAAATAAAAAGAATGACTAGCTTCAAATGATTGAGTCCATGAACAACGTTTAACCTTAATGAAAGATTCTATCAGTCCCCATAGTAAATGTACAAAATGCTCATTTGTTTGTAAGAAAAGTAAAAGTGGGGTAACAGTCATATTTATAATTAGGAAGCCAAACTTACCATGGCTTGGCATGTTAGCAAATATATCTAAGAATCTACCAAAATCCTGATTAGAGTGTATGAAAGCTAATAACGAACTCAGAGAATAAACTAAAATCAACCAGGTTACAACCCAGGGCTATAATGTGGATTAAATGAGATAAAGTATGTGAGATGCTTAAGTGCCCTGAATATAATAAACAATAATATTACATAAAAAAAAAAAAAATAAACAACCACAGAAATACTAAGGTTTTTACGTAGACAAACTCTCAGCATGAATTTTTTTTGTTACCATCTTACCTCTTTTATACATTTATTCTGTTTCAGCCATCTGCAATTTCTACATAAATCTTTATTTATGCTTCTATTTGCATTGAAAAACTTCAAGTGAGATCATTTTTTAACTCAGAATAAAGGGCACCTACATTAGTCATACATGTCAGCATTTGCATACACAGAAGGCTCTCCATAGCCACAAGCAGCTCTGTGCTACTTAATGTAAGGTGGAATCTGGATTGTAGAACCTTGTTTTCCCCAAATCAACCCTGTCATCAGGAAACTTAAATCGGGTTAAAATATATTCTTCTCTCTGAATATGTTTAGGCAGCACATCTGTATATTTTTAAACATTTTAAATAGTTCTTTTCCAAATATATGGTTGCTATTTTTAAATAAAGGAGACATTTCTAGTAATAGAGAATAGATTGCTCAAGAATGATTGATTTATCAACTTAACAAATATTTGTTGAATGCCTCTTCTAGGTCAGGCATTATGTTAGGCCCTTGGGATATAGAGATGAATAAGGTCAGGTACCACCTTCGGGAAGCTGAGCCTATTGAGCAGAGAGAAGGCAACATGTCCATTTACAGTATAGTGTGATTAGTTCTGTGACGGAAGCATGCACAATGTACTGTGGGAATAAAGAAAGGTATCTAAAACTGAGAGGTCAAATAAGGCGCTCTGAGATGGTTGGAGTTTGGAACGACCACCAGGAGTGCTATAAGCTGAATGGACTGAATTGTGTTTCCTCAAAATTCATTTGTTGAAACTCTAACCCCCAATGTGATAATATTTGGAGATGGGTCCTTTGCAAAATAATTAAGGTTAAATGAGGTCATAAGGTAGGGTCCTCATGATAAGATTAGTGTCCTTAGAAAAAAAGGAAAAGATCTCTCTTTTTCTCTCCCTCTCTATTTGCACACAAAGGAGAGGTCATGTGAGTGCAGAGCAAAATGGTGGTCACCTCCAACCTAAAAACTGAAATCTACCTTTTTTGGCACCTTGATCTTGGGCTTCTCAGTACCCAGAACTGTGACTATAAATTTCTGTTATTTAAGTGACCTGTCCTATGGTATTCTGTTATGACTGCCTGAGCAGACTAACATAAGGAAGGAGCTGAATGATAAAGGAGGAGAAAAGAGCATTTGGAGGATCAATACTTGAGGAAACATGAAGCAGTACACTATGTATGAAAAAGTTCGTGTATTTCATTAAAGTGGAAGCAGAGGATGCCTCTGGGTACCCTAAAAAGTCTAATGTTCCATTCACAATCCATTGGACCATGTCTGAGGCATTACCTCAACTGGCCTGGGTACAACTGTTGAGTTAGTTCTACTTACTACTTTTCTATAGCCAGTCAAGATCATCAAGAAACAAACATCTCAATCACGAAATATACAAAATGGAATTCTTGATCTCACAAGACTTACTTATTCCCCAAGAATTCCCATCTTAGTCAATGGCACCATCATGTACTCAATCCTTCAGTGAAAAACATGGAAGTCATTCTTTATATATCTTTCTCCTTCTCATAACCCTCATCCACACCTTCAAAAGGTTCTCAAGTTTAGACACATATACTCCTAGATTATACCTCTACTATCTGCTTCTCTCCATTCCTTTTATACCACTGTAGCTTCAACTACCACCATTTTTTGCCTGAACTATTGCGGTAATTGTCAATCTCCCTGTCTCCATTCTTAAACCATTATAATCAATTTTTCTCATAGGAGCCATTATAAAATGTTAATCTGATCATATTTCTTTGTGCTTAAAACCCTGCAATAACTACTCTTTGCTCTCAACATCAAGCCCAAATCCGTACTAAGGCAGAAACTGCTAATTGTCCACTAAAATCCATTTCCCCTCCTCTGGTCGCATCTGGGCACATGGATGTCTGGATGACAACTGATATTTGCAGTTTCTTTATGACCTATGTATAAAGATATGATTAGGTTCCAGTGATAATTGCAATATAAATGTAAGTGATACGTGTCTTGTCCACATGCAAGCCTTAGAACATGGGATGTCCACACACCTTATGTTCTCTGACCTTCCCATCAACTAAAAGGTAGTAACAATCTATTGGAACAATCTTGAAAGAGAAATATTGAGAATGGCAGAACACTTCTTTTAACCTAGGCCTCTGGATAAATTTTCCAAGGAGAAATGCTCAAGCTTTCTCAGACTATACAAAAGAAAGAGACTTCCATCTTGTTTGAGCCACTGAATTTTGGGATCTCTTTGGTATAGCAACCTAGGCTTCCCTCTGATGCACACAGTTATCCCAGTTTAAAGTCTCTCATGTTTGCTTCCTACCAACTTCATTTGGCGCTATCCCCTTATTTTGCTGGCTTCAAACAAGCTTTTTTCTGCTGTATGGCCTTCACATACTCAAATTCCCTTAGCTTTTAATTCCCACTCCCTACCTACTTGCCCATCCCTCTTTTACATTTAAAAAGATAGAAATAACACAAAATACATTCTTACTATAGTTTAATGAAATTGGAAATTAACAGAAAGAAATTTGCAAAACCCAAATATGTGGAAAAAACAACACATTGTGAACTAGTGAATTAATGAAGAAATCAAGTAGAAATTAGAAAATACTTTGAGGTGAATAAAATTGAAAACGACATACCAAACCTCACGGAATACAGCTAAAACAGTGTTTACAGGGAAACTTATACCTGTATATGCCTATATTAAAAAGGAAGAAATATCTCAAATTAATAACATAATCCTTCACCTTAAGGCACTTTGAAAAAAGAAGAGCAAACAAAATCTAAAGCAAGCAGAAGAAAGAAATTAACAAAGACTAGAACAAGAATTATTAGTAATGTTCCAGAATAGTTTCTAGAAGTATTCTAAAGCCACATCAAGGCCCAGAAGAAAAGAGTGTTTGTAGAGTACTAATGTTTGTCATGGTTATGAGGTCAGGGTTGGGAGAGGAGGCATACAAGCCATAAAAGTATACCCTAAATTCTGGGCCTTGTTAACACAGATGTCCAAGAAGAATTCCCTCTTTGTATTCTTAAGTTATAAGCATTATATAATGCTCATATCTCTCAGACAAAGCTGCCCTGTTAGAATCCTTCAAGTCTTCCTTCAGTGGTCATGTCACTGAGACACCTGAGTCTCCATGGGAAGAATGGATTACAGCAGGTAGTCTAAACATTGTTAGTGAGTCAAAGTAGAACCACAATTTCATCCTGATGTGGTACAGGCTAGATTGATCTTTTTAAAAAATAAATTCTATGGCACATTTTGATGCTAGGACATTAGCCTCCACTTCTCCAAAACTGTCAGATGACATCGATCTCGCCAAAAATCTTGTATTACTTTGAAGTCTGAAATTATCATACGAACACCTACATTTTATAGTCCAATATACAGTGGTGGCTAATAGTTTGCATTCTGAAAAACAATTTCATAGGTTCAAATCCTGGTTCTACCTCTTAGCTAACTGTGTAACCTATTTGTGCCTGTTTCCTCATGTAAAATAAAAGTATAAAAATAAGCAGAGTTTTTATAATGATTAAATTAATATATATTTAAAAGTATTTCATAGAATGTCTATCATACAAGTGAACACATATTGGCCACAATTATTTTCAATTATTTCCACTTATACGATTTTATTTAAATATGAAAAACAACTTGGGAGGTGTTATATTCTCACTTGAAAAATTGAAAGACAGTGGCCTGGAAGCCAAAGTTTTCTGTGCATCCATAGCTGTAATATGGGTTTAGACCTAGGTAATTTCTCCCTTACCCAGTGCTTTTCATACTGTTATGATGCTAAATGGCATCAAAACACATTGAGGAAAGTACATGGGCACCATAGTCAGGCAGACTTGGGATGGAACCCCAGCATGTCCACCTTCTAGTCATGTGTCTTTGGCTGAGGTACTTTACCTACGAGCTAGGTTTATAAGATGGGTATACTAATTTCTATTTCATGAAGTTATTATAAAAATAATGGAAAAAACACTAATCACAGTGCCTGTTACATATTACATGATCAACAAATGTTTATATTCTATCTTTCAAATCTTTTAGCAATGAAAATATTTCCTCCTTAGAGTAAGCCCTGTCTGAGAGGATCCTTCTGTGGCTTGTCAGATCAAGAGAATCAGCTTTAATGCTCTCTCAGTGCTTTGTAATGTTAAACATTTAAAGCAACTATTGTAACTAAGATGTGCTCATTATTATTGGATGGGATGAATGTAAAAAACGAGACTTCTAATAGTAAGGTTATCATGATTTTAATTTATCAAGATACCATATGTAGAGCCAGATAAAAGTCTAATTTTATTTTCTTTTCTGAGCACTGCAAAATACAACAAAACAAAGCACAAATATATTTTAAAACAAAAAAGAATGACAGGGGTCCTAGTGGAGATAACACAGATATAGAAAATATTAATCTAGTTTATGAGGAACCACCCCATACACCCAGTCTTCCTACTGGAAATCGAATGTCCAGACTTATGTGACTCAGTTGAATATTTACTATAAATGGGAAGACACACATGAGTGGAGGGGAAACTATTAAAGGTATAAAACAAAGTTTCTGTAATTGCATTCAATTTTCCTGTCTTCTGAACACAGGAGGAGAATAGATTAAAAATTACTTGCCAAATTAAATAACTAAAGAGAAGGAAAAAAGAAAGATCCGCTTAATATTTTCTGAAAGGGACCTGGTAGAAAGAAAGGTAGCCCATCTGCCCCCCACAAGCTGAAGACTGCAGTTATTATATTGCCATTCTCACTGGGTGAAGAAGGGAAGTAAACAACAGTTCAATAGAGAGGATATGGAAAGAATAAAATTTTAGGATTCAACCAAGGAATAAATGTTTTGTCAAGAAATCTGGAAAACTGAGATTTGATAAAAGGCAGTCATCAAAGGGGCGGAAACTTCCAGATCATTTCTAGATTCAGTTTTCAGATCAAGCAAACATCAGAAAAATAATATTTTTTTGCATTCCGCAATTTCTAGCATTTGAGCTGAAAACAAGACAGCAATATCCAAGCCTTGGCTCTGTGGCCACACCTGAGTGAGTCTGGAAAAATAGAACTCTGATGGTCGTGATATGATATAATACATTTCGTCCAACTTCATTGATAAAGCTCTTCTTCCCTCTTAAATTTTCTAAAGTTATTATCCACGCCTTACAAAATGGACTGAGTGCTTGCAATGGCTCCACTTCCCAGGCATTTAACAGGGGACATTTGGAGAATTATAAGAGGTCGAGAGAATATTTCATTAAGATAAACTTAAACTTCATCATAAAGTTTGAATTGCTTCCCTTTTCTGTGTTAAGAACACTTAACATGAGACGTATCATCTAAAGTTTTAGTGTGCAAAACATTATTGTCGATGATAGATACAATGCTGTAACACAGATCTTTAGAACTTATCTTTAACTGGAACTTTATGCTGGTTGATAAGTAACTCTGTTTCTTCCTCCCCCCACCTCCAACAACCAACATTTTATTCTTTGATTCTATAAATTCTATATTTTGGAGACCTCATGTAAGTGGAGTCAAACAGTATTTCTCTTTCTGAGACTGGTTTACCTCATTTAGCATAATACCCTTAAGGTTCATTGATGTTGTCACATATTGCACAATTTCCTTCCTTTTTAAGGCTGAATATTATTTTATTGTATGTCTACGCCACATTTCTTTATCCATTGATCTGTCAATAAACACTTAGGTTGTTTCCTTCCATCTCTTGGCTTTGTGAACAGTGGCTGTAGGATGTCTACTATAAACAGCAATGGTAAGTGTTGGTGAGGATATGGAGAAATTCGAATCCTTTTATACTGTTGGTAGAAATGCAAAAGGGTGCAGCCTCTATGGAAAATAGTATGGATGCTCCTCAAAAAAAATTAAAAATAGAACTACCATATGACCCAGCAATATCGCTTCTAGGTATATAACCAAAAGAATCGAAATCAGGTAGTTAGCTATGTTCATTCTGGAGTTAAGAGAATTAATATTCAGTTTTAGGCTCATAGCACCAGAAATTCAAATTCACTTTGACGCAAATTTAAATCATTTGTACCTCTTCATGTTCAAAATGTTAGCCAATTACATGACACATACGTACACAGATCATGTATGTGTTCAAAAATAATCGATTGCATAAAACATGCATATACACACAGAGATCTAGGTGACCCCCTTACCATTAGGAAGGGCCCTCTGAGCAACTACTGAAATGTCACCCATGCACCAGCAAGCCAAGGAACTAGGATACTCAGAGGAAACTAACAGGAATCTTAGGTGTTAACAATATGACATTAAAAAGGAGTGAAGTACAGAAGCATTTCTTCACTGCAGGTGCTCAGTACACATTTGAAAAGAAGTGCGTTACATATTTCCCACATGCACTTTAGCTTTCTCATCATTATTCATCAAATCAATATCAAAAGCATGATATCTCTTCCTCTTCACGTTGAATATGGTTCCCTGAATACTATAATATTTTTAGCATTTACTGAAATGACCGTAGAAAAGCCCACATACATTGTTGGGAAGGAAAAGATATTATAATAATATGATTATAAAGCATTGAATGAGACTCTGAATTATTAGTATAAAGTATATATAATATTATCACATATCTTGGTTTTGTCTATAATCCTTACTTCAAGTCACAATTGTGGTCCTTATACAAAATGCTGTCAATCCATGTTACCAATATGTCATTTTTGTCACCTTCAATTTAAAGTGATGCAAGTTGGAATAATCTTTTAAACTATTTAGGGATCTAGCATTTTGTTAAAAATAAAAATTCCTTTAGTCATTGTCAGAATAAATTTCAAAAAGCCTAGGATACAACAGAGGATAGCAAATAGACAGAAATGACCAAAATATAAAATATAATCATACAATATAGTTACATTTAAAATATAAGTATAAAAAATATATGATATAAAGTAACAGTGCCACAAAGGAGTGTTGAGGAAAAGAAAGAAAGATATAAATGCCTGAATTTTACCTTTACCTGACAATTTCTTCTGTCTCTTAAGACTGAGGAAGCAATATACACAAGGGACATAGATGAATGGGTACATTATCACTTTAGAATTAGCTGGGCTAGGGCCCAATACTCCAATGCAGAGTTCTCTAGTAAAGATGGTTTGGAGAATGTATCTGATGTCTAAAGCCCATACAAGACTACCATGTCCCATTCTTAATTCCCCAACTAGTCACTAAAAGTGATGAGAGTTTAGGAGTTTCTAAGAAAAGAAGAGCAAGCAAGACTTTCAAGAGAGGCTTGGTAAAGCTTACCAATTACATGTCTTGAAGTCAGTGGGAAGAAGAAAGTGATCTTGGCACAAGAGTACATCAATTTGCAATACTAAATCCATCTACTAGTAAACATGGTCCAATAAATTTCCCTTAATCTTACCAGATTGGGATATTTTAAAGAATAAGAGAGATAGAAGTAACCCCCTAAATCCCCTGCCAAAAAAGCATCGAATGCACTGGTAACTCAAAGAAATGAGAAACATTGAAAGCAAGAGAAACATATGTTTCTGATTTTTTTCTCTTCAATTATTTCTTCCCTGTCTACTTCCTCAGCTCCTATTCCCCAATCTATTACTTAAGTTTCACTTCCAAGGTATATTGCATTGCTACAGATGCAATCCAAATATAAAATCCCACCTGAATGCTAATCTCAACTCTAAAGCTCCATTCACACTTGCCTCCTGAGTTTCAGGTAATATGCCATGTATCTTGCATATCAGGGGTCCCCAACCCCCAGGCCGGGAACCAGTACCTGTGCATGGCCTGTTAGGAGCCAGGCCACACAGCAGGAAGTGAGTGGCGGACAAGGGAGTGAAGTTTCATCTGTATTTGCTGCTGTTCCCCAGTGCTAGCATCACCAGCTCAGCTCCACCTCAGACCATTAGATTCTCATAGGAGCACCAGACCCTGATGCCAAAAAGGTTGGCGACCACTGTATATTGTCTAACTTTATTCATCTTCACCTGCTGAGATAATGAGGCCATTCAAATTTATCTTAATTTTTCTCTCTCACTTCTTCCACCTAGCCTGTTCCACATGCATTATTATTTTTTAAATTTCATTTTGTAACATCACTAACTAGCCAATTATGCAAACTAGAAATTTGGAAGTCATTGTTGGCTCTCTCTTCATCAATTAATAAAATAATACCAATATTGACTACTAAGTATTTTTATTCCTTTCCTTTTAATTCTTTCTCGCCCGCAGATTGTATTAATTTCTTCCATCTACTATCATTGGCTATGGACTTTTCTTCTTCAAATTCACTCTTAACACAGCTTCCCACCTGGTCTAAAATAAAAATCTAGCCATTTTATTCTCCTGTTTAAATCCATTCATCTATAAGACAAATTCTAAAGTTTTAAACATGGTACAGCAGTTCCTCCCCATGCCCTGTGTACCTCTCTATTCTCATCTTCCTGCTCTCTTACCCCATCCTTTAAGCTCAAGTAACACCAACCTCCAGATTTCACTAAACACCTTTTTAAGCTAACCTGTGCTCATACCAACTCTGAAATTTGGAAAGACCTTCCTTTTCGACTACACTTATTCTCTGGATAATTCTTTGTCATACTTTAAGATTTAGCATACTTGCCACTTCCTACAAAAATTCTCCGGTGATTCACTCTCCAACCCCTCCCTGCCCCCCACCACCCCACCAATAAGACTAGATTATATCTCCTCTCTGCTCCTATATCTGCTTGTACCAATTGATGTACTGGTCATCTCCCCTGGACTGTGAGATACTTCACAGCCAGATTGGATGAACTTTTAGCGCATAACAGACACCTTTAAATGTACCTATTCATATGAGGGAGGGAGGGGAGGGGGAAGGAAGGAAAGGAAGGAAGGAAGGAGGAAGGAAGGAAGGAAGGAAGGAGGAAGGAATATGAATAGATTTTTGCAAATCATTTTGCAATCAATAGATTTACAGAAGAAAGAAATTAGTGGCAGAAAAACTTCATGAGCAAAGGCATAAAAGGTAAAACTCAAGGGAATGGATAGAGAAAGCTACATGGGAGAACATATATGAGAGAAGAATAAAATTTAAAGGAAAGTTTAGGCAGATTGTAAATGACCAGAATACCAGATTAAACTATCTGAACTTCACTGTGAAGGTGAACCACTAAAAAATGTTGAGCAGGAATAACCATACAAAGTAGCTTTATGAAAGTAATCTATGATTGTGGGTAGGATGTATTAGAGGAGTGAGAGTCTGGGGAAACCAGATGAAAGTGTATTGCAGTTCTCAGAATGAGATATAATGAGAAGTTGAATTAGAGAAGCGGATTTGAGAATAGGAAAAAAAAAAAAAGATTTACTTAGAAAATTTCAAGGAAAAGAACTGCCAGGAGTTGGAAGTTGATAATGGATTGGAAGAGGAGGAGCAAAATTGGGAACCTGGATGACTTAGAAAGTGGTGCAGTCATTAATAGATAATGAAATTCCCAGGTGGTGCTGGTATAAGAGGACTGATGATAAATACAAATAGGGATAAGCCGAGCTTGATGGTTCTTTGGGAGATGCATTTGGAGATGCCCAACAAGTCTTTGGAAACTCAGGGATGGATGCCAGGGAAGCGACTGGCTCCAGAAATAAATAGGGAGTAATTTGCACAGATATGGGCATTTAAAAAGAAATATAGATGTCTTTATGACTCATCATATTAATTTGATTTTATCTAAATCAAATTTTAGCATGCTATTATCTAAAATGTGCTAGTCCAAAATTTCCATGAGATAATATAAGAATTCAAATATTCTCTCTCAACTTTGCAAACTTTATTCCTGATGTATCTAGGGCTATCTCACAGCAGGAATCAATCATCCTATATTCTTCTGCTGCAACCTCTTGTTGATGTCTGCTTCTCACAAGCCACCCGAGGGTGCAGGTGAACCAATAAAGATTCTGAGAAGGTCAAAAAGAACTTATCAGAGCACAGTTGACAGGTTCCAATCAAATTTCATGGTGCTGCAGTGCCTCCGAATGTCTGATGTGGAATGAAAAGTAAGGTCAGTGGAAGTTTTAAAAACATGAAATAATGAAACCGTGGTAGTAGAAGCATCAGCAAGGTGGATATGGGAGTCACCGAGGACTTCCTGACAAAGGCTGTGGGCCAGTTGCTAAAATCAACATGGATGTTGTGTGAAGTGCCCTTAACATTTCAGCAATGAGACTGCATAAAGAATGGTATAAACAAACACGCCTTGAAAGAAGTGCGTAAAGAATAAGCTGAAAGTTACCATGTGGAACAAAAATTATATACCTCTCTCTCTCCCTCTCTCATAAAAGCCAATATAATTTCACTTATTAGAGAATCCAGTCACTGCGATACCAAATATAAAACTTTACAGCGTGTGGAGCTGTGCTTTCTATATCTTTTATGTATGTAGGAAGTGCTAGTGACACAAATATTAATAAACATTTGTTGAATTTATCTGATCCAAAGATAACACCACACTTGTAATTCAATATAAGGGAAAACCAGTTTCTAAAAACCTAAACCTAGAAGAAACAAAATGGAAGGTAAAAATGTTGCAAAATATTGTCTTACCTATTATTCATAAGATCTCCTACAACAACAACAACAACAAAAGCCTCTTCTCATTTGCTTAAAACAATAATTTGCACAACTGTGATCTAAAGACAATTTTAAGGGTTTGCAAAAATGGTGGTTGAAGCCCATTTTCCACACTACGGGCATTGTTAGAAGTTTAGACTGTTCAGCTTATCAGATGTTGTGCATCTTTCTGAGTCCCAGTGTTGTTAATCAAGATAGATGGCAGACTAGTTAAAGCTGCTGTTAGTGAGCCTGTGGCAAAGATTAGAAGGTTATCAAATAGATATAAACAGGAGTTCTAGGATTCCTATCTAACATATGAAATTAACAACTAATAGGTATCTCTCTTTGATAGTTGATTTGATTGAGTGCATGTGGATAAAAGTCAACAAGTGAACAACTTGATTGTCTGCTGAATTAATAGAATGGAAGAATTTTAAATGGTTCTGAAAGCTAATTTAATTCAGAAACCTCAGTGAGTTTCCAGCTCTATTGTGAAACTGATGAAAAAAATGTTGGCAATTCATTCAGAATAAAAATGTGAGCATTAGCTTTTTCTGTTCTTGGAATAAAAAATTGGTGTTTAAAATGTTTTTCTTTTTAAGGAGGGAGGATTATACTTATAAGTGTTTTCCTACGATCCTCTGAATAAACTCTGGAAATCGAAATAAAAGAAACTGACCTTTGAATGTGCTTTGAGTTTACATACCTTTCTTTTTCGACCTTTTTCTTGAATTTATATTTCCAGACATTTTTATCTATTTGTATTGCCTTCCCTCACAATTAAAATTGTTCCTTTTCTAGGCCCACTTAAATTTCAATTGCCAGTGTGACTTGGCTGTTTTAATGCTTGGTGAACATTTATTACATGCTATTGTGGTATGAATTAAATGGTACAGACTAACATAGGCTATCGTATTTGACTAGACTCACCTCTAGTCACTTGATCATTGTATTCCAGGTTTTGGAGAAACCCTGGCCTCCCTGTTTCCCCAAACCCCAAGGGGGAAATCATATGTCCTCCTCCCTCTACCTCAAATTCTCTCCGTAGCTGTGCTACTGCTGGACAGGTCTGACTCATCCTTCTTCCTCAGGAAAGTTTCCCTCACCACCCACTCTCCACCAGCTCCTGCCCCAAGACTCATGGCACCTTCTGCTTTTCTTCCATAAATAGCACTTCCCACCATTGTACTTTGTTAAACAGTTAAGCTGGCAAATAGCAGTTTACAGCTTTTCTCCCATATGGGATTATAAATGGGACGAAAGCAGAGCAATGTTGGCCTCATCACTGTGCCTAGCAGAGTGCGTGGCCCAGAGAGGAAGCTAAGTGAGCACTGTGTTGAGCACATGATACCAGAGGACAGGGGAAAAGCCCCAGGTCATTTCAGGACAAATCCAAACCCTAGACTGACCTCTGATGGGGAGTCTGCTAGGGTCCACGTGGGACTCTCTTCCAGAAACTGGTTCAGATGTCAGGAGTCACACAGTTTGAATCTTTCTCCTATATCATGCTCTTTGTTGTGTCCCTAGGAAGCCTCCTACAAGAAAAGTCCCACATACAGTGGGTGTGCTGTATTTGAATGGTATTTTTGGTAAATTCCAAGCTACCTTGTACCTAGTCCCTTTCTGTAATATATTTTTCTATAAAAATCTATAATTTGGCATTTTCATGTACCTTTAGTTAAGTCAAGCCTTTTCTCAGTGAAAGAATAATACAGGCCAAATTATAATTCCTAAAAATTTCAAGTAGTTATTCAAGTTCTAGTTTGAGCATGCTTAAGAGGTAATGTTAAATGGAAAAAGTTGTATTCAACACTGCTTGTACTGTATGACCCCTGCTGTGTCATTCCAGATATCAATCTTTTAATAGTAAAAAGAAAAGACTGAGGAGAAAATGTCAACCGTGGTTATCTCTGAGTTCTGAGTTGTTGTACTGTCTTCTTCTTTGAATGTTTTTCTGCCTTTCCCCAGTTTTTCTGTTGATCATGTACTGTTTCTATAAGCAAAGAAATAAGTTATCTAAACTTATATACAATGCCTAGCACACAGTACATGCTAGACAACAACCGCCCCCTCTCAACTCCCTTTCCCTTCAGACACTAAGGACACGGGCTCACAGCAGTTTCACACAGGTCCCGATAGTTTCTTATCCATCTTCATATGGAAAACAACGTAGGCTTTGGCAGCATCCTGTCAATATGTTAATTCTAGCTCTGTCACTAATTTTATAATCTTAAGCAAGTTATTTAAGTAATCTCAGTCAACTCATCTGTAAAAGAAACAATTCGATCCACTCCCATTTAAACAAATAGCCTTGTGCTTTCCCACAAGTAGCTAGAAGCACTAGTTCCAGCCCTCTTCATGGTGTTCCCAGGACTAACCATGGCAAAAAAAAAAAAAAAAAAAGTGGTCCTTAGTAACATGGCAAAAAAAAAAAAACAACAAAATCACAAGCTGTGGTACATATATACAATGGAATATTACTCAGCCATAAGAAGAGATGAAATACTACCATTTGTGACAACATGGATGGACCTCGAGATAATCATGCTAAGAGAAGCCAGACAGAAAAAGTTGAAAATCACATGACATCACTTGTACGTGGGATATAAACCTAAAAGCAACAAATGAACAGGACAAACAGAGACTCATGAATATGGACTGTAGACTAGTGGTTACCAGAGAGTAGGGGGTAGAGGAGGAGGGGGGAGGTAGACAAGGTAAAGGGGATCAAATATAGAAGGGTAGGGGGAGAGTGAAGTGGGTAGAGGGGATCAAATATATGATAACTGAAGGAAACTGAACTTTGGGTAGTAAACACACAATAGAATATACAGATGTCAAAGTATAATGTACACCTGAAAATTATATAATTGCATTAACCAAAATTTTGAAAATTAAATAAATAAATAAAGATAAATAAAATAAACAAAATTGCAAAGTTTTTGTTGTAAAGGTCGGAGAAGAAGAATTTGAAGTATTTCTAGTTAGAGATGGTGAATAGATATATGAAAATTAACTTCAGAGAAACCATTATTGCTAATTTTAAAATGTGGAAAACATGGTTGGTAGTTAATTTAGCATACTATATTCTACCTTTTCAGTGTCCCGTTATTATTGCCTTATTCCACTGAATATAAATGTATTCTTTTTTTTTCTTTTAAAAAATAACAGTCTACATAGTTTGATTCCCCAATCTTGTTTGTTTTTTTTTTTTTTCTCACCAACTCTTAAATTCTTTAATTGAAGAGTAACTAATTACAGGTGTTTCAGTAATTTTTATGTCTGGGTAAGGTGAGGTTGGAATTTTCCATTGAATAATTAGTTAATTAATAACATTTAATATATTGTTTAATGTGCCAGCCACTCTTCTAAGTGTTTTACAAATCTTCACCAAATTTCTATCAGTTAAGTACATAATCCATTTCATTGATGAATAACTGAAGCTCAGAGGTTAAATACCTGGCCCAAGGTCACACAGCTAATAGCTCTTAGAACAAGGATTGAAATCCAGCTGTTCCAATTATACACTCTGTCGACTTGACCATCTCTCAAATAAAGTGAGGACTTGTTAGACAAGAGGACTTTTCAGAATCTTAGAATTTTAGCAAAAAATAGAACTAAAAAATGTTCAGTCTGACACCCAAATCATACAAGGAAGTAATGCAGAAGTCAGGTGAAAACCAGGGACAAATCTGTGTGACTTTCAGTATAAAATGTGATCTCTTTGTAAGCAATACATGCATGTTAAATTTTGTTACATTTACAACCCATATTTTAGATATTCTTAAAAATCTGCTGTTCAAAAGACTCCTATTATAAATCCTTTTATAAGTAAAAAATCATTTGACAAAGCAAATTCCCATAATTTATTTTTAAAGATTTTCAAAACACTCAACTTAGTTAAACAATACCAACCTGAATTAAATATATAATATAATATTATACTCTAAAAAATAAAGTACAATCATTTTAGATGACTAAGGTATGATTTTCATATTTGTATAAAAATATTCATTATAAAATATTTGATTTAAATATGCATTATAGCTTAAGTCCAAACAGCATTGACACGAACCCAAAAATATTGAGCTGCCATCTCTTCCTAAAAAGAAGAAACTGAAACCTTTAATGTTGATGTTACTGTTAGGACTACCCAAGACAGGAGAGCATTAGCATTCCCAAAGTGTAGCTGACTCTGAGCCAAAACAATCGGAAATCATTGTCCCCGATTATTCTTTGCCCCATGTAGGTTTTTCACATTTGCTATAACTTAACCGATATTATAATGCAAAATGTCACATATCCAGAGAGAGAAAAAATGGCATAGATGATAGAAGCTCTGTTCATCCCTCTGGCAACCAAACCGAAGTTGTGACAAACAAGGAGCAAACAGCAAGGAAAATGGTCTGGGATCTAGATGAACAAGCCCTACAACTAGGGAGAGAAATAAGAAATCACCCTGCAACAAGAGGATGTAGGATGGGGTGAGGATGCACGGCTGCCCAGTCGGGGTACCTGAGTGGAATAGAAGCCATAGCAGCGGCAGCTGCAAACACCTCTTAAAGGGGCCGTGTCTGCGAGCAACTTCTGCAGTGACAGACCTGCTCAGTCTGAGCACCAGGTAGGCTGCGCAGGGGGCACCAGGGACTTACTTGGGGACACTCAGTTGTCAGAATGAGGGCCAGAGGCAACATTCGCTACGTCCAGAAGTGCCAGGGGTGTCCACTGTTCCTCTATTGAGTCCTCCCCACTCCCAGTGCACAGACGCAACCCCGCCACAGTGAGACGTCATCAAACTGGATAACAAAGGTCATTCCGCCCAGAAGATTCCCTGAAACTCTGCTTCCCCCAACTCGCGGTCCCACCCAACCCACACCCAAATGAATCTGGGGAGCCATGTGATCTTTGCTGAACCACGCCAGGTCTCACACTGGTGGCAGCTGGCCTCAGTTTCTGGCATGGCTTCCTGAGGCAACTATAAGCACAGCATCTGTGAATTGCTTCCTGAATCTTAACAGGTGGCCCTAAAGGGCACAGGCTAGGACTAAATTGGCCTGCAGCTCAACCCCTCTCAGTACTGTGCCACTGGGCACCTACTACACAAAGTCACACTAGTAAGATGGGGAGACTTAGAAGCTTTGTTTAATACATAGAATGAGAAGACAAAGAAACAGAAACCATATGAGAGAACAGAACAGAGATCCAGGAATAATGGAGTTAAGCAATCTAACAGATGCAAAGTTCAAAACACTGATTATAAAGATGCTCAATGAACTTCGGGGAAGTGTAGATGAATTCAGTGAGAACTTTAACAAAGAGATAGATATAAAACATAAAAATGGAAATGGAAATTATAAAAAGTAACCAGTCAGAAAAGAACACATTATCTTGAAAAGTCTATTAAATGGAATAAACAGAGTGAATAAAGAAGAGGATCGAATGACCTATATGGAAAATGGGGAAGTCAAGGACACTCAATCAGAATGGCAAAAAAATAAATAAATAAATAAAAATTAAAAAATTTAAAAAATAATAAAAAAAGAAGCCAAGACTATAATAATAATTTAAGGAGCCTATGGACACTATTAAATGTAAAAAATATCCAAAGTCACAGGGGTACCTGAAGGAAAAGAAGACTTTGAAGAACTATCTGAAGAAATAATGATGGAAAACTTCCCTTACCTGGTGTAGGAAGCATACGACCCCAGGAAGCTCAGAGAATCCCAAGAAAGAGGAACCCCAAAAGGCCCACACCAAGACACATTATACTTAAAATGCCAAAAGTTAAATACAAAGAAAGAATATTAAAAGCAGTAAGAGAAAAGCAGTTAGTTACCTACAAAGGTTCACCCATGAGACTGGAAGTTGATTTCTCAAACGAAACTATTCAGGACAGAAGGGCTTGGCACAAAATAGTCAAAGTGATAAAAAGGATCTACAACCAAGAACACTTTATCCAGCAAAGCTATCATTTAGAGTTGAAGGACAGATAAAGAGCTTCCCACACAAATAAGCTAAGGGAATTTATCACCACTAAGAGTATTACAGGAAATGTTGGAGAGACTTCTTTAAGAAGAAAAACATGTATCAAAAACTGGAATAAATAATGGTAATAACTATATTCCTAGCAGCAGTTACCTCAAATGGAAAAGAATTTAATGTTCCAACCAAAAGATAGAGTGGCTGAAAGGAAAAGAAAACAAGGCCCCCTACATAGGCTGCCTACAGGAGATTCACTTTGGATAAAAGACACACAGACACTAGAAGTAAGGGGATAGAAAAAGATATTGCCTTGATACACCTAGAGGGTATTGCACTGAATGAAATGGGTCAGATAGAGAAGACAAATATCACATAATTTCACATACACGTGGGATCTAAAGAACAAAATAAACAACAACAAAAAGCGGAAATAACTCATAGATACAGAGAATATTTTCAGGGCTACTAGATGGAAGATGGGTTGGGGTAGAAAAAAAGGAAAAGGAAAAAAGTACAAATGGATAGTTGCAGAACAGACATGGAGAAGTAGAGTGTAGCATGGGGAAGATGGTTAATAATGTTAAATATGTAAGGGGGTACCAGATTTAGTGGGGTGATCACTTTGCGAGTTGTGTGGATTTCTGATTACTATGCATACAACTGAAACTGGTATATTATTGTACGGCCAACTGTAATTGAAAAAAAACTCATTGAATTGTACAATGTAAATAGAAGCAACTAATTGTCTATTATATTCAATAAACCTAGTAATATATATATATATCCAATGATAGACAAGATATGTGCTGCCTTCTATGAATACTTTGGTAAGCTATAATAAATATTAATTTAAAATATATATCCAATATTCATTCTTCACAATGTCATTATGTAAGCAGAATGCATGAAATTAATGTTATTCATAGTAATAATAGTAATGTGGTTATTATCATTATCACCACCATCATCATCATCATCGCCATCCTAATAAGTAGTACTGGAGCCATAAGAGAATATCTAAGATTGACTTTCTTCTCTCTTCCACACAAAGCAAGCTTTTGTTTCTCAAATATTGCACCATGAGAAAATTGAGACCCTACCTTCTTATAAACAGTGAAAATAATTATTTTCTTGTAATACTGTAAGAGCAGCAGTATCCACCTTCTAGGATTGATGTAAGAATTAAATAACTTAATTCATGCACATGGAACACACTCAGAAACACATCAAATGCATGCTAATCATTCAATAAATGTTTATTATTTTTATAACTATTATTCATTAACAGATATAAAGAGCGTGGTCCTCAAATTCCTGAATAAAACTCTTTTAAACATTGTTTTCAGAGTAAAATTGTCAGTGAAACAGGATCTAATAATTATTACTACACATTCAGTAGAAGATATGATTTCACTATATCTTCTACTTCTTGTTCATACATTTATAAAGAAAACCCAGCCTCTGATATCTCTGTTCTTCATCATCATTTTCCTGCATTAGAAACTACAGTTGTGGGTAACTTTCTTATGCATCGTTTCCCTAAGAATAAAGGTTAACTTGTTTACGAATATACGATACTTCAGTTTTAATATTCCTGTCTAACTTGACATTTATTCATTTGATTTTGCAAATCATCAGTAATATACCAACAACTAGCCTTTATTGAATGATTATTATGTGCCAACCTCTGTTCTGGGCCTTTTGAAGCATATGCTCTCTAATCATTACTACTGCACCATAAGGTGTCATTACACTTTACACAGGAGAACAAAGAGGTCCAGAGAAGTTAAACTTTCTCAGTGCCATACAGTGAAAAAGCCATGGGCTCTCTGAGCCTATGGCTCAAACGGCCTCCACTCTAACACACTCCCCAGAGACAGGGCACAGACACCATGGCTGGTTCCTTCACGGGTTCTCAAGACATAGGCAATAAGATTAACCTTACAAGCAGCAAACAGGTTCCTTAATTCCTATGTCTTCTGAATGTTTGCTTTTAAAATGAAATAGGTGTAAATTAGTTATACTTATGATTCCTATCTCAAGAATCAGTTGCTGGAACTTGGGACTCCTTATGGCAGTTCTTAAGGAAGAGGAGATGAACAGAAATAAACCCAAATAATGCTACACCTGATGGAGACCATTCCATAAAGCTTACATGACAGACAATGAAATAAAAAGCCAAAACAACATCTCAGACCCCACGTAACCTGCTTTGTTTTGTTCTAGAACTGTTACACCTGTTCAAATCTTTCAATTTGACACTCTCTTTATAATAATATTTATATGAGTACTTACGCTGGTTCCCACACAGGACTAAATATTTTACATTCATTTTTTAAATCATCAACCTCTCATAATCTCTCAGTAAGATATTACTATTCCAGATTCGCCAAGAAAGAACTGTAGCATGTAAGAAACTTGTATTTTGTCACATATCTACTAAAAGGAAGAACTTGGATTCAATTCCAGTCATCTGCCTCCTTGGCTGTACTGAGTACAAATTATTGCACATTCTTTTTATTACCATTTGCCATTTAAATCAAAATAATGTGAGCTTTGAACAAGATACCCTACCTCCTTTCTGCTGAAGGGCTACCGAAGACCATCTAAAAAAGTTCTCTGTAAAATGAAACAATAGCCACATGCTTCAGACAGGCTAGGAAACCAGTTGGAAGGCACTGCTTGGCATTCTAGTTTTGAAAGGCCAAGTTCCACTAAATAAAACCTTCACTTTGATATGTGTGTGGAAGTGATTAGTCATTTAATACTGGAAGCTCTACCTGGAACACATTTCTTAATACATTTTTTTCACATGCATGATGTCTTTCCACAATTTATTGCCACATTTTATTAAACTCTTGTTACCTAGCGTGTAATTGGAATCATCACTGATACATGAAACACGAGTATACAAATCTGAAACAGAGTGGAGGCAGGTCAAAGAAATAACAGCAAAGCTAAATTTTTAAAGGGGGGAAAGACATAGTCCGCACTGTTATGAATTGCTACACTATTTACCTGCCTAGAGCAATTGCTCCAAGGAAAATCATCTTACACTCTACACCCACACAAACTTGATCCTCTAAAAATAAGAAATAAAGGGGTCAGACATTAAAAACAGGCCAAGGACTAAAAAAGTAAGAAAATAGGTGAATTATCACAACAGATGCCTCTTCAAAAATAGAAATTTTACCAGCGTCAAATATAAATTTAAATTAACCTTCTACTTCATGAGGCTACTCTGGTTCTTCTCAATGACTTGGGACCTTATTTCATTTGCTCTGAAATATATGTGTCTATCTTTGTAATCATTCTTTTCCAAGATCTTAGCACAGTGTAAGATTTAAAAAATGTTTTATGATTGAAAAGATAGATTAAAAAGCTAGAAGTAGAATTAAAAAAAAAGAACAACTCTGTTAAACATTAGGCGGCTTGTTGGGATCCTGCAGAATCTTTCACAAGCAAAATTAAGTCCTAGATTCTTTTTGTGAAATAACTGTCTCTTTTTCAATTTCACTTTTAAAATACTTTTTTTTTCTGAATTAAGTGTCATTCTCTTCTTTCCTCTCCAGATTACAGGCTTGTTTTTACCCCAGAGCATTATATCTATTTCCAGGTACATTTAAGGGCCACACTAGAAATTTCAGAGTAAAGATACTGTCACCTGTAGACAGAAAACGCTGCATTTATTTTCATGAGAGATAAGCAAAGAACAACAAAAAATTTTAAAAAAGAAAATCAAAAACTTTTCTTATAATTATCATTACTCATTGCTTAAACCTGGCTAAGTATAAATTAATACAATTGGCATCTAGTGTAAATGAAGATACATAATCAAAATTTTTGACTGATCAAGGTTTTACAGTATTCTTTATCATATTATTCTGATTCCAAAAAGAATTAGTTCATGGAGAAAATACATAAAATGTGGGAATTATAAATAAAAAGATTTAAAGTACCCTTAATTTTATATTCACAAATAACCCTCATTATCACTTCATCGCATACTATAAACATTTACAATAATGTCATCTATTACGTAAATGTCGAAGTCCCTTTCTTCTGCTCTTCCAAAACATACCCACACAGTCAAAAACAAGTCATTCAACAAACATGTCTGGAGTGAGGCCCTGTGCACCCGGAACTATTCCAGGTGCTTGGGACACGGTGTTGCACATGTGAAATAGAACCACTCTCCTAAATAAACTCATGTTCTACTGCCTAGAAAAAAAGTAAGCAAGCAAATTAAGAAGATATGTGTTATGAAGAAGATGCAGAAGTAGGAAGTGCTTCTGGAAGGTATTACCGTAAGTGTGATTTGAAAGCCTCTGGGGGGATGACACGAGTTTAGACCGAGTTCGCATGAAAGAACATTCCAAACAGAAGAAACATTCATATTTGAAGGGCAGAAAAAAGAACAGTGTTTCTGAAATGTGGTGAATTAAAGAGATAAGGGAGAAAGAAAAAGTTGAAAATTAGGGATGTGCCAGATCAAATAGAGCCTTATGGGAGTTTAGATTACATTCTGGCTGTGACAGGAAGCCCTTAGAGGGTTGTAAGCAGGAAACGACGTAGTCCGTTTTACACTTTTAGAAGTTCACCCTGGCCCTGTATAGATGAAGAGCTGTTTGAGGACAAGAGAAAAAACAGAGGCTATTCAGGAGCCATCACAGTTTTCCAGGCAAGAAATGATGATGGCTCAGACTAAGGTGGTGGCAATGGAGATAATGAGCAGATAGAAGCCAGATGTATTAGTAAAATGGTAGATATTGCTGCAAGATCAGATCTGGTGAAGAAAGGGAAAAGGAAGAATCAATCCCCGGGTAACTCCTATTGACAGGTGGCATACATCCATCTTGATATCCTTCTCACATATACCCTATTATAACCTTTCTGAAGTCCTAATACCTTAAATACTAATAATAGGCATCATTTACTATCAGGTGCTCTATATAAATTAACTCTATTAATTAATATTTATTTATAAAACTATAAAATATACATATGCTATTATTAGGTCTATTTTATAAATAGGAAGACAGAATTAGAGGTTAAGTAGCTTATTCAAACTCACTGCTGCTAATAAATGACCGAAGTAGAAAGAAATCAAACCCCGGCCAATATGACACTAAAAACCACGCCCTTAATTACCATGCAATATTTCTGACAAATGTGTCAACATTTATTTAACCAACCCCTAGTTATACATTTGGTTTGTTTTCAGATTATCCCTGCTAAAAATAATGCTACTACGGCATTGGTGTATATAAGCATTGCTGTATTTTACACTTTTGTGATTATTTCTTTAAGGTATACTCCTAAAAGTTAAATTGGTACCATAAAACTATGAAAATTTTAAGGTGTTTGATACATATGGCAACTTTCCAGTTTTACCAATTAAAAGTTTGATCAGGAGTGTATGTAACCAATTTATATATACATCATTATTTTCATGATCATTTTTAAAAATTCCCTCATATCTTGACCTTCACACACAGAGAAAGGCAGAGCAGGAATGTGAACTCAAGCAGGCTGACATCAGGCATCTGTTTTTAACCAATATAGTACTTTCCTTGTTCTATAACATAATATGAAGTGACGGAGTTAGAGATTAACTTCATTTTTTCCATATTTTTAACCATGTAATTTAGCACCACCTTTTCAATCACTAAACTTTTCACAATTGACCTGAAATATCTGAAATGCTAAGTCCATCAGCAGCAGCAGCAGCAGCACCAGCAGCAGCATCATATTAACCATGTAATGTATGATAAGTACTTCACAAAGCACAGCTTCACAGCAACCATACACTAATAACCATTATATCCCCATATTTTAATGGAATAAATTTATCTATAAACATATATGTGAAAGTCTGTTTATTAATTTGAGTAAGGCTAGCTGCTATGACAAAACACGCCACAACATTGGTGTGACTACAATAGAAGTTTAGTTCTTGTTCATGTTAAAATTTTACAAGTTGCCAGGTAGATATATCCTCCAAGCAAAGATTCAGGGACCTAGGGCTTTCTACGCCTGGACTCCACTTTGACACACTCTCACAAGGCATCTGTGCTGTTTTATACTAAGATAATGGAAGAAAAATAAGCACGGAAAATCCCCTGCCACTGTAGAGAGTTTTTATGGAGAAGTAGTAAATTCCATTGACTAGAACTCAAAAATGTGGTCACATCTAACTGCAGGAAAGGATGGAAAATATAGTATCTCTATATGCCTAGGAAGAAGAGGAAATGTGTATTTAAAAGCCACTACAGACCATGTCACAGTCTATTACAGGGCTTGTTATCTTTTCCATTGATCCATACACTTATGCCAGTTCTGCACTGATTAATCTAGTAACATCAATCCTCTTCATTATAATTCTTTCTCAAAATTATCTTGCCTGTTCTGATAAACTTTACAATCCTTTCTCATAAAAGTCAAGTCACAAAAGTAGAAATATAAATATCTATAAGCAGTATAAAAATTGTTTACCCTTATGGGTATTCAAACATTATATTTTTAAAAGTATATCAATTGGCAACTATTTAAAATAATAGTTACATTTGAGTGGATGCTATAAAACAGATATTCTTGTACTTACTGTTGATAATGTACATTAGTAAAACTTTTTGTATGAGGGGATGGGAGGCCGGAATTTGGAAATATAAAACAAAAGCTATAATCTCCATAACTTTTAATCACTTTATTTTTTTCTGTTTAGTAATGAAAACATTTTTAAAAATCTGATCCTTTTCTCAGAATCTGACTCTGAAAAAGTCTCAGATTAAATATTATGTTCGTATTACTAGCATTTTCTAAATCTTCCATTAACTACAGTTTTAATTTCTAATTTAGTCAAGAACTACTTAAATTATAAGTGTTTGCAAATTCAGAAAAAAAAATTTTTATTTCAATGTGGTTTGAAGAAATTGATCTACTTAAATTGTTTTGGGAATGTAATGAGACTTTTATGTGTCCTATATGTGATCAATTTTATAAATGTTCCATGAGCTGCCTTGAAAACAAGGTGATTATTCTCCATATTTAGTGCACAAAATTAAACACATGTATATATTAAATCAATTTTATACATACTAATTAAATTCTTTAATATGAAATTATTTCCCTATTTGACCTATGCAATAAAGATGCATTTAAGTCTTCTAATACTGTTTTTAACAATTATTCCTTATTTTTAATAGCTTTAATATTTGAGTTATGTATCTTAACCATTTTTATAAATATGGTACTTAAGTCTACATTGATGTGATTTCAATACTGACTGAAAGTTGTTTCATGCATATATAATTTTCTAATTCTTGAGTTTCTTATTTTGATTCATTTCTCATTTAGTAGGACATATTTTTAATAATCCTTTCAGAAAAGACTTGTAATGTAAATTTGATGTCTATCTATTACCCTCACATCTGAAAAACAATGTAGCTAAATATAAATTTCTTGAGAGGCAAACTTTCCCCTCAAAATTACATAAACACTGTACCATTATTTTCAAGTACTTAATGTAAGGAGAAGACCATGGCAAGCCTGAATTCTCCACTTCTGTAAGTAACTTTTTTTCCCCTGGAATCTTGTAAGATTCTTTTATTTTGTGATTTTTAAATCTTCTAAAGGATGTGGTTAGATAGCAATCTCCTTAATTTTGTTAGATACACAGTGTTTTCATTCTACATATACTCTGAGATATTTCTTTTGTTTCTTTTATTCCATTTATGGGTTTTGCTTGTTTCATTTATTCTAGACTCATCTTTAGAAACATAAATTATCTGTAGCCATAATTTTGATTCTTCCATAGCTAAAATCTCTTTAATTATTACTACTTATTTGGGTGTCTTCTATCTTATAGGGAATTTCTTCATATTTTTCTCCAGAATAATTTTGACTTTATGCACAATAGATTTTATTTCTAATTTTTAGTTCATATGGTAGTTCTGTTATTGCATTTTAGTTTTCTTAAAAATTTGCTTGATTGTGTATAGTATCCTCTTTTCAAGATTAAATTTTATCTTATCCTTAATGACTATATATAATATAAAATTTACTTGTATGTTTGAATAAATTGTTTTTAAAAGTATTTCTTCCTGTCTACCTTGAGAATGACTGTCCATCTTTTATTTTATAGAACATTCTCATGGGTCCCCTTTCCTTTTCTTTAATTCTCCAAAATTAAGAAGACAGCAATTGGATCAGTTATTTTTCTATAAACTAAGTTGATAGACTGTTTCCAGCTCCCTTCATTTTCTTCTTAGATCATAAGTCAGAGGGATAATTTATGTAAATTAGATATGTATACAGTTATTTCCATATATTTATGTAAATAAGTTAAATAATTATGCAGGCTGAAGAGAATAAACACAAAGTCAAGGCTATAGAAATTATGGTAAATCCAAAATGATTAGTACTCATTATCCAGATGGACTGGAAAGGGTTGAGGTTAAGGGGAATTTTAAGAGATTTCAGCATGTGCAACAAGGAGGAGAAAGAAAGCAGAGTGAATCAGAGAAATGCAAACTAACGTAGGTGGGTTCCAGATCATTCCAATCATTCCTTGCTCTGCTCATGAATTTGGATCATACTATAAGCCAGTATTTCCAAAGGTGTGTTCCACACCGAACCAGCCCTGCGAGATACTCCATGGGAAAGAAATGAGCTCCACCATCAGTTCAGTGTGGGAACCGTGCATGTTTTATTCCTCCCTCTTTGGGAGATTCACAGTGAACATCAGCATTTAGACCTGCCATAAAAAAAAAAAAAATGCTAAATCTCAATTTAGAATTTTTCACAACTTTTCTTTAACATCTACTACTGGTGTATCGCGGTTATTGGGAAAAACTTGGGGAATTGCTGCTGCGGTCGATAGGGCGTTGTTAAATGTTTTTTACTAGGGAAGAAACATCAGATTTGCATTTGCAAAGATTACGCTGAACTTTGTGAGAACAAGTAAGTGGGGGCAAAATGAGATAGAAAGACGAAGTTAGCAGTTGTTTTCATAATCCATAACTTAGAAATAGATAGGTCTAGGGATGCCATTGTGGGAACTTAGAGGAAATATAACAAACTTGTCATTTGGGATTTACGGGGAACAACAAAAAAGCTAGCTATGAACGCTTTTTGTCTGTCTATACCCAGATATTACATAAAGCCCATTTCCAGGAGAACTTCAACCTTCAATTTTGTCTCTTCGAATTTTTTCTAGCAAAGAATCCCAGCAAACTTCTGGTTGTCTTTCATTTCTTAAATTGGATAAAGGGCAGTTTTATCCTCTATATTCTCTTTTGCCATTTCCAACTGCATTTATTCCTGAAATGTTCTACCCATTTTTCTTTAAGAGAGTTATCTTATTTTTGTTCTTTAAGAGTTCATTGTTTTCTTTAAAGGCAGAGCACAGTCATGTGGCTACATAGTCCAGGTCACAGAGATCACTAGATCCATTTCATTTTTCTGGTCATCCCTGCCAAATCTTTCCAATATTACTTTAGCTGCAGCTGATTTATTTTTATTCTCTTGATGCTAAGAACCTGAAAGGTTTTCTACATAAAATTGTTCTTCTTAGTATTCCCCTCCAACCAGACATTAGGAAAATAATTAATACACCCTAAAAAAAAAAAAAAAAAGTTTAAAAGAGCATTCCTTCCGTAGTAATTCTATTTCATTACTTGTTTTTAACAAACTCCATAATTTCTGTTCGCCCACAATTTTCTAAGAGTAAATAAGTTCCTTAATACTTCATACTAGGAACTAAAAATAAAGGAGTTAAGTGAATTTTTCTAAGGTAAAACCATTACAAAATGATGATATCAGAAAATATATATATTTTGTCCTGAATTGTCCTTAGAGCAGTATTTAGACTAGAAGGTTAATTTATTCAAAAAAATTGGAATTTCTTTTATTCTAACCTGTCTTTACAGGAAAAAAGAAAAATCCGATCTAGTGTAACCTTCCAGAGAACATAATGAACTGTGAAATCTATCACTAGAAGTTGCTCCATCTCCAATGGTCTTCTGTAGTATGGGCCAGATCTAATTGTCCTTCCTTGTCAAAAAAGTTGAAATCACTCCCCACGCTAGCACTGCAACATCAACATCAATGTTTATTAACCACCCACTCTTTTTCAGTTTCTTTTCTCAGCCCTTCGAATGGAATAAATATTAGGTTTAACATTTAAAAGCCATGAGACTTTGGTGAGTTTCTTTTCCTGATTGTATTTTTTTTTTTCATATTTGAAATGGAGATAATTCCTTCATCTGCCTACATAACCTATGTTTGGGGTAGAAGTGACTTTTAAATTGAGTGGTGTGAAAATTAATAAAGGAAACCTCAACTAAAATAAGTCAGGAAGGCCTGTAGAGGAAGCTCTCATGCTCTGCCACTCACTCCACCACCTGTGGTCAATTACCTCAAACAGGAAGGTATCGATTACACCAAACAGTGTGTCAATTACAGCAACAGTTAATTCAGTTGCAGATCACAACAGGAAGAGAGATACCTTGCATTCCCAAGCAGGAAGTGCAACTCCTTTATTACTTTACTACTCCAGCAGGAGAAATAAAGATTTTGCTCTTGACCAGCAATGAGCCCCACAGATGGAAATTCGTGCAGCTCAGCCAATCAGAAGCCGTCATCATCTGAACTCTTACTTTCCTCCAGTGAACTTTCATTTTTCTTTTGCTGATGACTTCTTTTCCCCATACTCCTTTATAAAAGCTTTCCATCTTGTATGATCCTTTGGAATATCTCTCTGCTTACTATATGAGATATGCCTGATTCATGGATCACTTGATAAAGCCAATTAGATCTTCAAATTTACTCAGTTAAATTTTATTTAACAGTGGTCAGGGCAAAGCCTGCTTTGAAAAGATGGCCTTTAAGCAAAAACTGAAGAAGACAGGGAGTAAGCTGGGAAGCTATATGGAAGAGAGACGAGGTAAGCAGAAGGAACAGAAAGAGCAACGGCACTGAGGTAGAAGAAGACCTGGCTAGTTTGAGGACAGAAAGAAAAGGCAGTTGGGAAAGAGCAAAGTTAGTGCAAGAGAGCATATGAGGGAGGGAGAACAGAGAAGGAAATGGGGCCGCATTGTGTAGGGCCTGGTAGGTATCTAAGGAATTTTATTCTGAATCAGGAGGAAGTCATTAGCATTTTCTTGAGGACAGTGTTATGTCAGAGAAATAGAAACCACTTTATATTTCAGGGGGAAAAAAAAGAGATTAATACAGGAAAACTCGTGTTAACAAAATCATTGGCAGGGCTGGAGTAATGAAAATTAGAGAAGCCTAACTAGTTTTTAGGTTCATTACTAATTTTCAGAGTCAGGAAGTTATAGGAATTGAAGAAACAGTTGGAAAAATACCAGCATAGAAGCAGATAATTCAAAGAAAAATCCTGAGACCCCTACGAAATCTCACGTGTATCTCTGCCACGCTAGAGAAATAATGCTATGGTTTCTGCTTCTGTTCCACCTTCCAAAATCTTGTAATTTTCTCCGATTGTGTTGGACGTTTATCTAGAACTCTAGTGGCAAGAATTGTGGGAAATGTAGTTTCTAGGCTCCCAGCTTTCAGGATTCAGGGAAGGGTATAAAAAGGAAGAATGATACTAATGTACCAATAAACAATTCAGTATCATAAGATTATCAGGCTCATTTTAAAAGCACCAATCTGGCTTTAGCAGTCAGATCAGTCTAGAGGAATAAAAGAGTGGAAGCAGGAAGATTATTTAGAAGAATGTTGTAAGAATCCACACAGGAGAAAACAGAGGATTGGACCTGGATATTAACAGGAGAGGGACAGTTAAATGGTGATATTGTGATAATTGAAGGTATGACAACACAGTTTTCTGATGTAATATGAGCTCGACAGAAAATGAGAAATTAAGGGTGATGCCAGCATTTTTGACCTGAGGATCTGGAAGAATAGTGTTTCCACAAACTGGGATCAAGAAGACACCGAATGAACAGCTTGGAAGGAGGGAGGCAATCCTAAATTGGAGTTATAAAATTTGAGTTTGCTTCGGAATCACCCAGAGGCCTTGTTAAAACACAGATGGCAGTGTCTCACCTCGGAAGTTTCTGATTTAATTGTCTGGAGCAGGGATTGAAAATATTCTTTTCTAGAAAGTTCCCAGGTGGTAGTGGTGCTACTGTGCCAGGAGCCACATTTTAAGAATCACTGTTGTAAAGAATTGATGAGCAGTAGAACTTCCTATAGGCTTTTTTAAAGTGTGCATAGGGGAAAAATAAATACCAAGAGTTATTTTATCTTGCTTTTAATAAAATGTAACTATATATAATTGTGGTGTTGCCTTTGAATCAGTGCAAGATAATACCTCTAATTGGCTTATCAGTCTTCTAAATGTATATTTATGCCTCAAGTATATTGTAGGGTAAATGATTCTACTATTTTTTACACTGAGAAAGAAGACTTGACGGTTTGCATTTGTTTTGCTTCCGAATTTTTATATTTTTTCTTCCAGCAAGAGTAAAAATTATAAGATTAGGAAAAAAGAGATTCCAACATAATTTTCAATTTTCAATAGTAATAGCACTAGGTATAGCTGCACATTTTGCATCTTATATAATTGAATCAACACAAAATTCTTTTTTGGAAGTTAACATTTTCTCTTTACTGATGAGGAAACTGATTTTCAAATTGGTTAAATAATGTGGCTGAGCTCAGAAAGCTGTTAAGCCTTAGATCCTGAATTCATACACAGGTCAAGCTGATTTTAAAGTCATGGGCTCTTTTCATCGTTTCCCAAGCTTATCTGATAATACAATCACCTAGAGTGCTTGTTAAACATAGAGAATTCTAAGCTGACTCTAAATCTAAAGAACCAGAATTTCCAAGGAAGGGTCCTGGAAATCTGTGATGTTTAACAAGCAACTTGAGTGACTAGCATTGGCAAGCTTTGGAAACACTGCAATACTCCCTCTCTGGAATTCCAGGGTAGATGAGTGAAGACATGGAGGAGAGATGCAGGAATGTCCAAATTTTATCTCGTTCTTGAGGTATTAAACTTAAGAAGATAATTAATAAAACATATTTATATTTATTTCTTGATCCATTATAGAACAAGATCACTTGGGTAATGCTAGGCATTTCTGTATTCAAAACAATAACTTTCCCAATTTTCTTTAAACTATTAATTTTTATTTTTTATCCATGTTGCTTTGGAAATGTAAATGTTAGTTATACCAGAATAGCACAGACCATAAATCCTGTAGATGAATTTAAATTTTAAAAGAACATATTTGCTATTAAGAAAAGAAAAAAAATCAGTGTCAATAATAATGTCTTTCCTGAAGCTCATGGAATTTTCAAATAAACGTTGAGCAAATATTATACTAAAATTCCAACTCAATGCTGAAAGATGAAACTGATCAAAGAAGTTCTTGGTCTATAAAGAAAAGTAATTTTCTCAATTCTGAATTTACTTCTTTCCTCTCTTTAAAAGGATCATATTCAGACTGAAAAGATACAATTAATATCAATAAGCCTAAAAGGTGTGAAAAAAATACCATAAAGAGACGTCCTGATATTCTAAATAAGTTAAAGTCACTTGTTTTAAACAAAATACCTCCCAGAGAGAGAGAGGAAAACATGTACTTGTGGTGATCTTTGTTTCTGGGAAAGACTCTAAAATATTTAAGATCTATAAATACCATTTTAACTTTCAAATACAGGAGTGAAAAACATGATAATGAGTTATACAAAACATATACCAGTGAGTTGGATGTTTATTCCTGATCAAGCTTCAACTACAAATCATAAAGGGATAGATTTTTAAAAAGATCATTAAATGAGTTACTAGGGTCCAGAATTGGTTTTCTAAGAATGATTTCTAAGTAAAAGAAGCTTTTTTTATTGTAAACATCTAACATGAAATCTACCCTCTTAAATTTTTAAGTGTATATAATACAGTATCGTTAAAGATAGTCTCAACGTTGTACTCTAGCACACACATCCTTCCCAATTTCACTCAAACTACTAAAAATTGGTCTTGTTTACATTGTAAGGTGTAATATTTATTTGAATGAAAATTATTTGTTTATAATCTCTTTTCCCACAAACTGTGAGCTTCCTCATGACAGAAACTGTATATGGTCCATTGTTGTATCCATAGCAACTAGCATAATGTATGACACTTGCTCAATATCTATCTGATGAACCCAGAATTTCTACAATTTTATTGTTAATTAAGCATAACATTCCTACAGTATTTCTCAATGAGTAAAGCGCTGCTGACATAGGGCTTTTAGGTCTTTGACTATCAGAAAAAGGCAGAAAACGTGGGGGATAAAAGTGAGGGTATGGAAATTGAAGATAGAAGCATAGAATTCCCCATAGTCTGTGAGTTGAGGAGTCCAGTGAATCCAACCAGTAAGAAAGCTGTTTTCAAGAGACAATGGAATACAGGTTGGGGGGGGGGGGAACAAAAACAAAAACAAACAAACAAAAAAACCAAAACACTAGAAATCAGAATACTCAAATTCTAGTCTCAGCACCCAATATAATTCATTGAGTGACCTTGGAAATTTTTCTTAACCTCTCAGTTTTCAAGTCTTTCTATATAATAAGAAATTAAGTCAGAGAATCTCTCAGATCTTTTCCAACTATAATTCTATTACATATATTACAGTCTGTTTTCACTTTTCTATCCCAAAATTTTCTGCCATTAGAACCCCTTTCTAAATTAATTCTAAATAATAGGACTCTCATCACCAGAAGTCACTAATCATTAATTGGGTTAGAATGATTGTTTTGGTTAGATTATCAGATCCTTTATCTGTCATTCTGGACAAAGATACAGTAGGCTTCTAGTAGTAGGGTAAAACATATGATTGAACTGAACCTACATAGAACAGTGTATCCTATCCCAAGGTTAGACAGATGAAGTTTGACAAAACAGGTAAGAGCTGTGGAGCTTGTCAGGGCCATGATTGTGATAAGCAAACCCTAGCTGACCAGGAAGTAGCTTAAAGTTGTAAAGAGGAAAGCAGATCCTTGCAAAGGGCTCCAGCATGACCTCTGGCCTCTAGAATTAAATGCAAAGAGATGATAAAAAGGAAAAGCTGGAGACAACAGGATATCAGCCAGAAAGTGGATACCAAAAGGTAGTGCCAGAAAGAGTCACCAAAACAGAGTCCTTATTATGTATCAGATTTTGTTCTGACCTTTACAAGGATCACATCCCATAATCCTCCCAATAACTCAATTAAATTGGGATTGTGATCACTTTATAACTGAAGAAGTCATAGTTAAGTAACTTGCCCAGTTCAGGAGCACCAATTTTACCAATCATTGACAAAGAAGCAAATAATTTTTAGTCAATTTAAGAGCCATTAGAATGAAAATAAAAATAACAAGTCTTGGTAGAGAATCCCTGGACACTTCTTTCTCCCAGGAGCCTAGCCTCTCCCAGCAAGAACCTCCCAAGAAAAAGATTTTCTTGTTGGCCACAAACTGTCTCCTAAAGTAGTTATAGCCTATAAACCTTAGGTACAAATATAGTCAATACAATTTGACAATATAGCAGTTTGATTTTAGTTTTCAAAGATTTATTTAAGAAGAAAGATACTGTCACTTAGCATAATTTTTAAGAATACTTATTTTTCATGGGTGTGGGGTAATGGCTAACCCTTATATATCTGGAACTCAAATTTTTAATGGCTTCAGGGGTCAAACACACTTCTAAGACACCAGTCATTTTTGACATGATTAGATGTCAATCACTCACTTACCTGGCTATTACTATGAAGTACAGGTATTTGCACATGTGTGTGCATGAGTGTGTACATGTGTGTTGTGTGTATGCAATTGCAAGCAAAACTGTGGACTATAGTCATTTTAGATATTAAAGTTTACTAAATTTTTACCCATACTCTGTGAATCTCTGCCCATTCACTTAGGGAAGAGTCCACCCTCGCTGCACCTCTGGAAGTAGCTGGTATTTCATCAGACTAACACTAAGCATGTTTGAAAATGTAGTGTAAGTCTACATACAAATTACGTTAACTTACAAACACATTTTGCTTTTGAGTTTTTTGTATCACACGCGTTGTAAAGCAGAACAATGCCTAGACAGGCAACAAAAATATACGATGGAGGAAATGGACAAAGTGTGTTCTCGACAGACAAAATAAGATACGAAGTTGTTAAGAAGAAAACCTGAACAGAGGACAGCAAATGACACAAGAGCAATAAGAAATAAACCAAAGGAAAGCCTTCGAAAGTGTTCAACATATAAGGACACCACGAATGAAATTTAAAAACAACAACAACAACAACAACAACAACGACAAAACAGTATAAAACCCAAAGTCTATGTAGTTCTAAAACATTTACTTCATGAATTATCTTTAAACCCTGACACAGATTCCACAGAGAAGACACACAAGTGCTGCTGATTCCCAGGCTCAGTGGAGAAGAATCCAACCTTTTTTCTGGATCCACCCAAATCCAAATTTAACATGGAACCCACATGGAGCCCACATTTAAACCCCGTTCTTTTTTGACAATTGACAAGTGTGGCTCATATAGAAACCTACAAAAATATAAATGAACAGACTTCAAAGATCATGGAAGGCTTGGCCCTGTCAGATGCTAGAAGGATGGAAAGTACTTCCAGACCCCTCCACTCTAAAAACTTTCAAATGAGAGTAGTGACGTAAAATATATACACTTCAAACCACCAATGTTATAATCTTCTGGCTCATGAGAGCTGTTCGCAGATATGTCCTTTAACAGGAAAAGCTCACCATGAATCTTTCTTGCAGGCAGTGCACATTTTAATGAATGCTAACATGAGTGCAAACATAATGAAAATAGTATTTCCCACAGAGCAGTGTGAGATTATTTGAATAAAATATCTGCCTTTGGACATGAGTCTCGCCGATGATCACGGTAGGATCTGTGCTTTTTTGTGCGGATTAGAAGTCACAGTGCACTGTGGACATGTGCTTTATGAGGGCTGGCTGTGGAAACCTCTCACCCGCTGACATCTGCCCACATAGCCACTGGTTTTAAATCTCTGCATCTGAATTTTAGAAGCTAAAACTTTGGCACTGCTAAAGAGCCATGTCTCTAAACAGAAAAGTCTCATGAGGGGATGAAATTCAATACCAGAATTTCAAATATTTTATCATTGTAGAACAGAAACTGACATGAGAAAGGGAATACAATGAAAATAGCTAGATCACAGGACCCCGGCAAACTGAAAAATGGTGGCATTTCAATTATAATAAAACTACTACACCCCTGGGAAGAATTAACACGTGTCTCATAGGCATTTGCTTTGATTGGAAGATACCTTCTTCAATCTCAGGGAGCAGGTTCTAGATTCTATGGCTCTCTGATGCCATATTAAGACTCTGTGCTTGCTAAATGAATATAAGAATTTGAGGACATTTATTTCGCTAAAAACTATTTCAAACAGCAGTCCGCATTTTTCTTCAAATCTCTCCTACTTAAGGTATTATTTAGATCAGTGGTCCCCAACATTTTTGGCACCAGAGACTGGTGCTCCTATGAGAATCTAATGCCTGAGGATCTGAGGTGGAGCTGAGGCGGCGATGCTAGTGCTGGGCAGCAGATGCAAATACAGATGAAGCTTTACTTGCTCACTGCTCACTTCCTGCTGTGCAGCCCGGTTCCTAACAGGCCACGGACTGGTACTGGTTGGGGACCCCTGCTTTAGATACGTCTGTGTGTATTTGGTGTACAGATGGCTTATGTCATAGGCCCTTCTTCAACAACTGTTCATCTTCCTTTTAATAAGACCTGGACTTAGACAAGCCTATAAGTAGAAGCTACAATCAAAAAAACAATAAGAAGTAGAGAATCAATTGGGCATCGGGAAGAAAAAGATAATTTGAACTTATAAAAAGTCATTAGAATGCATACACACACACAAAAAATGTTCAAAACCTAACCTATATAAGAAAGCAATAGCCATGGATCAATTCTGAAACCACAGTGGTTTAACACAATAGAATTTTATGTGTTATTTTCATGAAGCCCAGTTTGGTATAGTGGTGGTGCAGGGTGGGCTCCATGCCAACCTCACTGTCCCAAGCTGACACAGTCATTTTCATACATAGTTTCCAAAGTCTCTCCGGGGGTCAGTATCCAGCCAGCAAACAAGAGAAGAGAGAGTGAAGGGTCACATGAGAGGTGTTTTGAGACAGGCCTATAAATAGTGTACCTTTCTTTTGCCCACACCCCACCAGCTGGTACACATAGTCACACATAACGTGCAAAAGAGACTGGAAAATGTAGTCCAGTGATATGCTTAAAAGGCTTGATGAACTCACTACACGGTCCTGGCTACAGCCAATCAAATTAGAACAAATTTCTTTTTATACTGCATGATCTAGTACATGCAAATTAGTAACAAATAATAATTTAAAATTTAATGAAACACATTAGATTTTGAATATTTTCCATTAATCCTTTGATGTTCGAAAATTCTAATAAATTGGAGTACGGTGACAATGTCAAACGCAATATTCTCATTCAAGGCCAAGATTATGTCTATCTTGCTATCCACCATATCCTGACGATACTTCATCTGGTAAATGTATGTGCTCAGTAAATATTTATTGTATAAATACAAGAAGCCTGTATTTTAGACTTAAATTTTTTCGGTTAACCAAGGTGTGTTTCTTTGGTTTGAGGGAAGCATAAAACTGGCTTTCATATCTTCTATAAGTCACAGGGCCCTGTGCTTCCAGAAACACACCTGAACCAAGAGATAAAACCTAGGTCCATGAGCAGCCAGTGGGAGCAAAAGTCTTCAACCCATCATTTTAAGCAAAGACGGGCAGCTGGCACATAGGATCTGGAGTCAGACTTCGGAGTTTGAATCTGACTTTACCAATTACTATCATGTGACCAGTTCTCTCTGGTTCAATTTCTTTATCTGTAAATTTGATATAATAATACCCCCTCTGCATATTATTTCTGGAAGTATTAAAACAATTAATAGACAAAAGCACTTACATAAGAGCCTATCTGATGGTGAGCACTTAAAAAATATTAGCCGTAAATGACTGCATGTGCATGCTTTTGCAAAGGATGAAGCTAAATCATGGTCAGGTTAGTCTCATCTTCAATTTCTAGTACTCACAAATGTCATTTTCAGATTTGCCATGTTGTCAGAGTTATGGCTTGCATCTAAGGTGAATACTCTCATTTATCCATTTGATATCCAAGACTATAGAAATGAAAACTTAACTTTAGAGAGTATTTACTATTTTCTACACAATTTACATGCATTTCCTTACTGATAAGGATGTTTAAATATTTGCTCCAAGTATCGCAGTAAATATGAAAGCTTTAACCTGAAGACCGAGAATCTTATACTGGGTCTGCACATTTTTCAAGGGCTGGGCATCATGATTTCCTAAAGGCTCTTGGAACAGGCAGATAAATCACATTATCTTCTGCATTTTCCACAGCACCATTCAATGCACACAGGCATACAGCAGAATCTCCTAAAATATCTGTAAAATAGATGGATACACTGGTGGGTGGATGGATGAGCAGTAATGGTATATGAACCATGGCACAACGTCCACTTTTCCAAATTCAGATACCAGTAAATTTCATCACAATGATGTCAATTTAAAAACCTCTGAGTGCCCAACACTGTGATTAACTCGAGAGCACAAGTGGAGTGAGTAACATTAACAAAGAGGAGGCCATTCTAACAGAGTTTGGAAGGTTTTCACTTTCTTGGACTCCCTGATGGTGAAACAAGCGCTTGATGGCTTAGCACACCTATTTGTTGAATATTCACACTGATGGAGGGGGTAGCGATGCAGAAAATACATACCATCAGATAATCCAAAAGTCATTTATATTTGGCTCAGGAATGCTTTGCATAATAATTTTGCAGCTGATTGATCCTTCTGGTTTGTTTGTGCTGATATTAAAGCAGTTTTCATTCTGAGAGACTGACAGGAAATAGTAGGGTGTAGAGCCAGCTATAAATGTAAAAATATCATTCATTCATTCATTCATTCATTTACTCATTAAATCCTAAATGAGAGTTTACGTATGCCAGGCACTGTGATAGATGCTAAGGATAAAAAGAGAAGAGATATTAATAGTCTTTGTCCTGCAGGGACTCATAAATAAATAGAATTAAGAGTTAACTGTATGTCATTTTAGTGCTCTGAATATTTACGCTATTGTGTCCCAGATTCATCTTGCTATGTACAAATAGATTTATCATATCTAAAATAGAAGTTAGCTTAGATATAGGTATTTTAAAGCCCAGGTTATAGTATTTATTCTCATGAAGAATTAATAATAATAGCAGACACATATAATACCACTACGTCTTAGGACTGTCCTAAATGCTTTATATATATTGTCTACTTTAGCCCTGAGAAAAGTACTTTAAAAATATTATTGTTACTCCCATTTTACAGATAAGAGAACTGATGTTCAGAAAATAACTTACCTAAGGCAACACAGTTTGTAAGAGGCAGATATGGGAGTCGAATCTAGGCAACCTTTCTGCAGAAACTATGTTCTTAATTATCTTACTCTGCTGCCCTTGCCAATCAAAGTGTTCAGTTGAATGACACCTAAAGGATAGCAATGATCCGTACAAAATCGTCATGGGGATATAAAGCACAGCATGGGGAATATAGTCGATAATATTGTAATAACTGTGTACAGTGTCAGGAGGGTACTAGACTAACCAGGGGGATCACTTCATTAAATTACATAAATAGCTAACCACTATGTTGTACACCTGAAACTAATATAAAATAATGTTGGATATCAACTCTAATTGAAAAATAAAAAAATCAAATGTAAATTTAAAAAATATGTTAATGGTCCTGAAGAAAAATTTAAATTAGGTTCCTATTTGCACAGCCATAAAAATTAAATTTCTTTCATGAGAGAACTTCGAACATTATGTCAAAAGATATTATAAACATATTTGGAAGAAAAGTAACAACCTACCAAAGGAATACATTTGTCAAATGTGTTACAGAGAAATACTAAGTACAAGCTAACAGGAAAGTAAGCCAATGATACAAAGAATTCACAGAAGAAAAATGGTCACTAAATCTTTAAAACCACGTTCAAACTAACTCGTTATCAAGGAATGGCAAATGAAAAATCCATCAAATTGGCAAAAATCTAAAAGTTCAACCTCACTATGCATTGACCTGGATGTGGAGAAACAAGACATTAATGTTGGAAGTACAAATAGATAGAGCCATTTGGAGAGCCATTTGGTAAGATCTAGTACAAGTGTACACTCTGCAGCCCCTCGTTTCTCTTAATCTTGAGAGCAGATCTTACCCAAGAGAACCTTTTGTAAGGATACATATTCAAAGGTATTCATTGCAGCATTGTTTGTAATTATAAAAAATTGGAAAGAACTTAAGTACTTATCACTAATGAAAGGAATAAATTGTCCCAACATGTGATACTAAAACAGTAATAAAAATAATAAACTAGTGCTATATCTTTTTTATTTCAACATCTATGTATCTCAGAATACGCTATTGAATATAAAAAGTAAAAAATTAAAAGTTTACTAGTACACATGTACATTTGGAAAAACAGAAAGATCAGTACACATGGATACAAATATATATATGGAGAAATATTAAGCAAAAGTTGGAATGACACATATCAAATTCATGAGAGTGTTGTGAGGAGGCTAGACACGGGTCCAGGTGAAGGATCAAAGAAAACTTGAACTTTGCCTTAGTTTTTCATAAAAAGTCTCACACATGTATGACCAAAATGATCGTTTAAAAATAAACAGTCCATAGTGGTAGAAATCTGGTTTTTTAATATTAACATGTATACTCTGTGTTTTAAAAATATTTTTCTAAAACAAAAAAATAAAGATGAAGACATCTTCTTGGGTGGTGCCATTTTTATTTAAATTTGACTATAAACTAATCTTCATCTACTAGGTGGTACATATTACTTTCTGCTTTTGATTATAATTGTTTGTATATATGCCTTATTCTTGTATTAGACCAAGCTCTTTAAAGGTAGGATTCATATCAATGTCAGTTTTAAAGTTCTTCTAATTCACAAACATGCACACATGCATTCATACAGACACGTACACACATATGCACATGTGTGTATATACATGCCTGTACATGCATACACAAACACCCATTTCCACAAATGCATATATCCTCATACATTTACACAAAACCAAACCATACCCTACACATAGTGTACTTTCAATAAACATTGATGGAATGAATAGAGTTTGGATAAACTACTCTTTCTTTGAATAATGTGACTCAGTAATTCGTTCTGCTATAGCAAAGCCAATTTTGATAGGAATGGGTAACAGGTGGCTAACAATCTTGTCTCATCCAGTCAAATCTATTTCAGAGGTTTTTAAGTGTTTTTAGCAGTCATTATTTTTTCAAATGGCATCTTTCTTTGAAGCATAGAGAAATAAAACACAAGAGGAGAGCTCCTATTGATGAACCAGGAGAAGAGATTCTATACCATTCCCAAACGCACGCACTATCCCTCCCATAATTCTGAAAAAAAAAAAAGCTCCAGGAAACTTTTACAATGCAGCAAAACAATGTGCAAAAAATTGCTGTATATTAAAGTGAAAATAGCATTGCGTTCCAATGCACCATTAGCAAATGTCTTGTACAAGAAGTGTTGATATTTTCCAGTGTCTTTTGTTGCTCTGTGCATTAACTTGGCCTTCCTTTCAGCCCCACCCTATCTCTCCTTTGAAACTATTGTCTCCTTGACATGAAAAATGTACTTCTGAAAGCCTAATGGCTAATTACAACAAAGGGAAAAAAGTCCAAACCTCAAACAAGGAATGATTAACTGCATAAGCTTAACAGAAGCTATCGCACCCTCAAAACTACTCTTCTTTAATAAAAAATGTTTCCAGTAATTTATTTTCTGACAGAGTTTGTGTTCTCTGTCCAGGAGTGACTCCTGTTTTGTTCACACCAGGGTTGTACCCAGTCTAGGGCTGGCCATGACCATGGGCAAAGCAGGCAGCCACCTACATAATATGATTTATGCAAATACAACATAATGAGGGAATGGATACCAGGCCCCGTGGAAGGGAAAATATGGCTTGCTTCGGTGGTGTTTTTCCGAGTTATGTTTCATGACATCTTAGTGGATTTGTATGAAATGCAAAAAAACAGTGACAAGAGAGGTTGTACTGTGATCAATAACCATAGTTTGATTATCAACATAGATTTCAATACTCTATTTTCTTAAAACGAGTACCAGGAAAGATTATGCATGCATGTGTTTTCCTTCTAAAACTTTCTTAAAAGTAAAGAGTATGTCTGTGGTAGTAAACAGTATATTCCAACACTTAGCACAGTATTTATAATATAACAGACACTCGGTAATGTTCCTGAATAAATTAGTAAATCACTGACCACCATTGTTGTGAATAATATTTTATACCTATACAATTACTTGAATGCCTTCATAAGCTGCATCTAATATTTTTAAGTATCTACTGTTACTCAACCACATCTTGCATATATATATTCATTCATTCATTCATTCATTCATTCATTTATATGATCCTTGCATATATATATGCATGTGTGTGTGTGTGTGTGTGTGTGTGCGCGCCGCGCGCGCGTGCATGTGTAATCTCATTCTATCCTTGCAACAGTCCTATAAAGTGCCTATTACAGACAAGGAAGCTTGTGATTCCAAGATTAAGTAACTCACCAGAAGACACACAGGGAGACAATGGAAGCTCTAAGAATAATACCTGTGTCTTTTGATCCTTGATCTAAGTTTAATTAACTATTCCTTGCTAAAAGGACATCATAAAGAGTATTGAGAGCAAAGATGCAAAACAACCCTTGAGCAAACATGAGAGAGCCAAGTCTAAAATACCATATATACTTCTAGGCATTTTCTCATTTTTTTCTTTATTTTACTTTATTTATATATTCTTTTTATTTTTCAGATTCAACTAGAGATAATTCAAAGATCATAGGATACATAGTATGGGAACAATATTAAAAAATTAGAATGTATGAATTTTTAAAATGATAGCTGAGAAGAGACATGTCTGATAAGTCAAGAATACCAATGTCTTCACTACATCCTAGACTATTATAAAATAAAGTCATGTAATTCATGTGAAATACAATGATGATAAAATGTAAAATGATGAGCTTGAGAAGAAATGCTTTAATGTTGTCATGTCACGGAAGATAAAAATAGTGGATATTCACAGGCCAATTTCTATTTGCTAGACTATGCTAAGCATTTTATGTGGATTATCTAAATTTAACCTTAAAATAACATTGTGAGGTTCTGGCCAAGATGGTGGGGTAGGTTAATATTGTGTTTACCTCCTCCCATGACTGCATTAAAATTATAACTAAATTATAGAACAATCAGTCTGTAGAACCAATCTGAAGACTAGCTGAACAGAACTCCTATAACTAAGGATATATAAAGAAGAGGCCACACTGAGACTGGTAGGAGTGGCAGAAATGTGAAATGGGTTGGTCCCGCACCCACGTGTGATGGTTGAGCATGGGGAGGGATATCTCTGGCAAAGAGGTTCCCCTGGAGAAGTGAGGGGCCCTACCCCAACCAGAGCTCCCCAGCCCAGGGTTCCAGTACCAAGAAGAGGAGTCCCCACAAAATCTGGCTGTATAAATCAATGCAGATTTTGATAATCTGGGTGAGATGGAAAGATGCCGGAAACCCAGCCATCTCATTAAAGGGCCCACTCATAGATTCATTCACTTGCAGGCACTCAGCCTGGGCTCTAGCAGAGGGACAGCAGCTGGGGAGGCACCAGAGACATACAGGGAAAGATGAACTTGTGTGACTTCAGGGCAAGGGCTGGAGGTACAGCTGCCATTATCCCTGTGTTGAGTCCTCCACCTGTGCAGCCTGCAGGCAAGCAGCATCTTGCCTGTGTTGAGTCCTCTCCCTGCGCATCCAAAATTAAATCTGCATTGGCCTGATGAAATCAACTCACTCTACTCAAGTGACTGCTGGACCCAGCCGCACCCAACTCTCAAATTGCCAGAGGCATATTCTTGGCTGGGTACTGGCTTAACCCACCCCTCTCAGCAGGAGGCTCTTTTAGCAGATATCTATAGAAGATCATACACCTCCAGAGACAATTCAGGTGGCAGGCAACCAGTCCTGGCCCAAGGTGCAATATTTTTTGAAGAAGTCTCAGGGGTCTGCGGGCTGGAGGTGGGCAGCAGCTAGCCTTGGTGTGATTTGAGACTTTTGCAAGCGGCACCAAATCTGAATCTGAACTAACTAGGAAACACCATGTACCTTACCCTGATAACTTCCTGAGACCTCACCTCAACCAACTTGTATACCACCTGAGACTCCTTTAGCTGCTAAGCTTTATAGGCAGCAGGAAGGCAGCCTCAGGCATTGGGATGTCTGGAACATTTTTCTGAGCTGCTCCAGACCTGGTACTGGTGGCAACTAGCCTTCATTTACTGCATGGCCTCTCCCACATGCCTCCAGGTCCAGCACAGGCAGCAATGGATCCCTTTGTGGTCCCAGGAGATCCCCAAGGTCAGCCACTGCCTGTGATCTCCTACCAGGTAGCTCCAGGAGATCACAGGCAGTGGCTGACCTTGGCCTACACAAGAACCTCTCTCAAGGAGCCCAAAACCAACACACCTGGAGGCCATGTAAGACCACAACAGAGCGTCAACTGCTTAGTCCCACAAGCAACACACCCAATGATTGGTCTCAACAGCCACATGAGCCCACTGAGATGAATTGTACTTCATGGAGTCAGTACCCACACAGCAACACAGGCACTGTGGGCATGGCCAGTCCTCAGAGCCAGTCAGCCTAAGAGTTAATCCGACCTACTGACATGCCAACAACAATCAAGGCACACATGACACACCTGAAAACACTCCTGGAGCAGGTGACTAGGGAGATTGTGACACTGGGCAGCACAGGGTACCTACTACATAAGGCCACCCAGCTAAGACTGGGAGATGTAGCAAATCTATATAATACATAGAAAAGAACACAGAGTGGCAACCAAAATGAGAAAACAAAGAAACATGTCCCAGATGAAAAAACAGGACAAAACTCCAGAAAAACAACTAAATGAAATGTAAGCAAACAACCTACCAGATAGAGAGTTCGAAAACTGATTATGAGGATGCTCGATGAACTTAGCGGAAGAATAGATGATCTCAGTCAGAACTTCAACAAAGAGATAGTAAGCATAAACCAGAACATAGAAACCATAAAAAAGAACCAGTCTGAAATTATTACAATAACTGAAATTAAGAATACATTGGAATCAACAGTAGATAGAAGAAGCAGAGGATCGCATCAGCAGTTAAGAAAAGGTAGCAGAAAACACCCAATCAGAACAGCAACAAGAAAAAAGAATTAAGAAAATAAAAAGAGAAATAGAAAGATTTAAGGGATCTCTGGAACAGCAACAAGCAAAACAATATTTGCATCATAGGGGTACCAGAACGAAAAGATAGAGGGCAAAGGATCGAGAACTATTTCAAGAAATAATGACAGAAAACTTCCTTAACCTGGTGAGGGAAATAGACATACAAATCCAGGAAGCATAGTCTCAAAAAGATGAACCCAAAGAAGCCCGCACCAAGAAACATCATAATTAAAACGCCAAAGTTCAAAAACAAAGAAAAAAAATCCTAAAACTAGCAAAAGAAAAGCAGCTAGTTACCTACAAGGGAGCTCCTATGAGACTGTCAGCTAACTTCTCAACAGAAACTTTGCAGGCCAGAAGAGATTGGTATGAAATATTCACAGTGATGAAAAGTAGGGACCTACAACCAAGACTACTCTACACAGCAAAGCTATTGATTAAAATTAAAGGTGAGATAAAGAGCTTCCCAGACAGGAAAAAGCTAGAGAAAGTAACCACCGCCGAGCCAGTATTATAAGAAATTTTGAAGGGACTTCTTTAGAAGAAGAAAGGGAATTAAAAAAAAAGAAAAGAAAAGAAAAAAAGAGTAGAACATAAATATAAATAATAAAATGGCAATAATTATGTACCTATCAATAATAACTTTAATTGGTAATGGATTAAATGCTCCAATCAAAAGGCATAAGATAGTTGAATGAATAACAAAGCAAGACCCATACATATGCTGTCTAAAAGAGACCTACTTCAGATCAAAAGACACACACATACTAAAAGTAAAGGGATACAAAAATATATTTCATGCAAATAGAAATTTAAAATTTGGGGTAGCAATACTTATAACAGAAAATAATTGGCTTTAAAACAAAGATTATAATAAGAGACAAAGAAGAACATTACATAATGATAAAGGGATCAATCCAGCAATGAGCTATAACTCTAGTAAACATTTAGGCACCCAACATAGGAGTGTGTGTGTGTGTGTGTGTGTGTGTGTGTGTGTGTGTATAGCAAATATTGACCAACATAAAGGGAGAGACTGACAGTAATACAGTCATAGTAGGAGACTTTAACACCCCATCAACACCAATAAACAGATCTTCCAGATGGAAAATCAACAAGGAAGCAGCCACCTTAAATGTCATACTAATCAGATGAACTTAACTGATATTTTTAGAGCATTTTACACTGAAGTAGCAGAATATACATTCTTCTCAAGGGCACATGGAACATTGTCCAAGATAGACAACATTAAGCCATAAAACGAGTCTCAATAAATTTAGGAAGATTCAAATCATACCAAGTGTCTTCTCCAATCACAATAGTATGAAACTAGAAATCAATTACAAGAAAAAAAATGAAAATTACATGAACACACAAGGCTAAATAACATGCTTCTAAATGATGAATGAGTTAACAATGAGAACAACGAAGAAATTAAAAGATACCTTGAGACAAATGAAAATGAAAATACAATGACTCAAAATCTAGGGGATATGGCAAAAGTATTCCTAAAAGGGAAATTTGTAGTAATACAGGCCTACCTCAAGAAACAAGAAAAATATCAAATAAACAATCTAACCCAACACTTAAAGGAACTAGAAAAAGAACAGCAAACAAAGCCCAAAGTGAGGAGAAGGAAGGAAATAATAAGGATTGGAGTGAAAATCAACAAAATAGAGTCTTGAAAAAGAATACAAAAGATCAATGAAACCAAGAGCTGATTCTTTGAAAAGATAAACAAAATTAATAAACCTTTCAGACTCATCAAGAAAAAAAAAGATAGAGAATCAAAATAAATAAAATCAGAAATGAAAGAGAAGTGACAACTGACACCACAGAAATATAAAGGATTATAAGAAAATGCTGTGAGCAATTGTATGCCAAATTGGACAATCTGAAAGAAATGGATACTTTCCTAGAAACATCCACTCTCCCAAGACCGAGTCAAAAAGAAACAGAAAATCTGAACCAACTGATTACTATTAATGAAATTGAATCAGTAATAAAACACTTCCAATAAACAAAAGTTCTGGACCAGATGGTCTCACAGATGAATTTTAGCAAACATTCAAAGAGGAATTAATACCTATTCTCAAACTATTCCAAAAACTTTAAGTGGAGGAAAGGCTCCCAGGCTCATTTAACGATGCCACAATTACCCTGATTCCCAAACCAGACAAAGACATTACAGAAAAAGAAAAAGAAAAAGGAAGAAGAAGATGAAGAAGAAGAGGGAAATTATACGCTAATATTTCTGATGAACAAAGATGCAAAAATCCTCAACAAAATATTAGGAAACTGAATTCAGTAATACATTAAGAAGATCATACACCATGATCAAGTAGGATTTATTTTGGGGATGCAAGTTTGGTTCAATATCTGCAAATAATAATGTGATATCCACATTAACACATTGAATTGCACACTTGAAATCTATGTAATTTACTCACCGATGTCACCGGATAAATTCAATTTTTAAAAATCATATGATTATGTTAATAGACATAAAAAACCAATTGACAAAATTCAACATCCAATTTATGCTAAAACCTCTCAGCAAAGTGGGAATAGAGGAAACATAAAGTGGGAATAGAGAAAACGTGAAGTGGGAATAGAGGGAACATACCGCAACATAATAAACCCACAGCTAACATCATACTCAATGAGGAAAAGCTAAAAGCATTTTGCTTAAGATCAGGAACAAGACAAGAATGTCCACTTTCATCACTTTTATTAACATAGTGTTGAAAGTCCTAGCCACAGGAGTCAGACAAGAAAAAAAAAAAGTAAAAGGCATCTAAATTGGAAAGGAAGAAATCAAACTGTTATTATTTGCAGACGACATGATATTTTATATAGAGAATCCTAAAGATTCCACCAAAAACTGTTAAAACTGATAAAAGAATTCAGTAAAGGGGCAGAATACAAAATTAATATTCAGAAACTATATGCATTTTTATACACCAATAATGAACTATCAGAAAGAGAAGGGAACAATTTCTTTTTCAACTGCATCAAAAACAATAAAATACCTGGGAATAAATTTAACCAAGGATGTAAAAGACATATACTCAGAAAACCATAAGTCATAGAAGAAAAAGCTGAAGAAGATAAAAATAAATGGAAGCACATATTTGTGCTCGTTGACAGGAAAAATTAACATTACTAAAATGTCCATACTACCCAAAACAATCTACAGATTCAGTGCAATCCCTATCAAAATACTGACAGCATTTTTCACAGAACTAAAATAATCCAAAAATTTATATGGACCATAAAAGACCCCAAATAGCCATGGCAATCTTGAGAAAGAAGAACAAAGTTTGAGATATCATACTACCTGATATCAAACTATACTACAAGGCTATAGTAATCAAAACAGCATAATACTGATATTAAAAAAAGACTCACAGATCAGTGGAATAGAATAGAGAACTCATAAATAAATTCAAGCCTATATGGTCATTTAATATGACAAAGGAGGCAAGAATATACAATAGGGTAAAACAGTTTGTTCAATAAATGGTGTTGGGAAAACTGGACAGATACATGCACAAAAATGAAACTGGGCCACTTTCTTATACCATATATAAGAATAAACTCAAAATGGATTAAAGAATTAAATGTAAGACCCAAAACCATAAAACTCCTAGAAGAAAGTATAGGCAGTGAACTGTCTGATATTGCTCTTAATAATATTTTTGCTGATATATCTTCTCAGGCAAGGGACACAAAGGAAAAAATAAACAAATGAGATTACAACAAACTAAAAAGTTTTTGCACAGCAAAGGAAACCATCAACAAAGCAAAAAATCTACTGAATGAAAGAAGATATTTACCTTGATACATCTGATAAGGAGTTAATTCTAAAATTTATAGAGAACTCATACGACTCAACACCAACAAGAAAAAAATCCAATTAAAAAATTGACACAGGACATGAATAGACATTTCTCCAAAAAGGACATATAGATTTCTGATAGACATAAGAAAAGATTGCTGATCATCAGAGAAATGCAAGTGAAAACCATGATGAGTTATCACCTCACACTTGTTAGAATAGTTATCATCAATAAATCAACAAACAAGTATTGGTGAGTATGTGGAGAAAAAGGAACCCTTGTGTGCTATTGGTAGGATTGCAAATTGGTACAGCCACTATGAAAAACAGTTTGGAGTTTCCTCAAAGCATTAAAAGTAGAACTACCATATGACCCACCAATTGCACTTCTGGGTATTTATTAAATGAAAAAAAAAAAAACCCAAACACTAATTGGAGAAGATGTATGTACCCCTATGTTCACTGCAGTGCTATTTACAATAGCCAGGATGTGGAAGCAATTTAAATGCCCGTCCATAGATAATTGGATAAAGAAGTGGTACATATACACAATGGAACATTATTCAGCCATAAAAAAATGAAATCTTACCATTTGCATAAACCTAAAGGTATTATACCAAGTGAAATAAGTCAGTCAGAGAAAGAGAAATACCATATGATCTCACTTATGTGGAATCTAAAGAACAAAATAAATGAACAAACAAAATTAAACAGACTCATAGGTACAGAGAACAAACTGGTGATTGCCAGATGGGAGGGGGGTTGGGGGACAGGGTGAAAAAGATGATGGGATTAAGAAGTACAAATTGGTAGTTACAAAACAGTCACAAGGATGTAAAGTACAGCATAGGGAATACAGTCAGTGATGTCGTAATGACCATGTATAGTGCCAGGTGGCTACTCTATTAATCAGGGAGATCACTTCGTGAATTAAATAAATGTCTAACCGCTATGCTGTACACCTGAAACTCATATAAAATAATACCGAACCTCAACTTTAATTGAAAAATAAATTAAAATAATAAAATAATAACCTTGTGAGTTATATACTTTTTGTATGCTCTTTATACAGATGAGGAAACCAAAGCAGAGAGGTTACATGATTTGACCATGACGACAAAGGTAGAAAGTCCCGGGGCCAGGGAAAAAAGCACGATACGCCCTTTCACACTGAATTTAATTTGCCCGTAATTTCGATAGGATTTGATATGTATAATCTCCTTTGTTCCTGACATCAGCCCTATGAGGTAGACAAGCAGACATTATTATCCTCATGTACAGAGGAGAAACCTGAGGCTGCAACCAAAGCAAGATCACACAGGTAGGAGCGGGAGAACCAGAGCAGATCCAAGTCTCCAGACTCTTAGCTCATTGCCTTTTGCATCAACATTCATTATCGCTTCCCACAGAATGAATATTGGACAAGACTCTTATGACTGAGGCCACAAACACTGTCCTCAGTCCCTACTCACAGCAAGAATCAGAAGAACCCCCCTGTGTGACCTTGGACACATTATGTAGTACTCAAGCACAATCTCCCCACTCCTCTATCCCGAAAGGACATTCTATTTGGGGTTACGCAATTCAAGTGAAACAGCATCTGCAACGGATTACTGTTGAAACACACATATTTTGCCTCAAAAATGAATGAGGCTTCAGCAGTCTCCTCTGGCCTTCTTCCAGAAGCACAGGTTACTTATCATGAGGATGGGGGCCATTCCAACCAAAAAGAAGAACCACCCCTAATCACACCCCATCCCAAGATAAAACAAACAAGTGTGGACCCTCAAAACAGCAATTGCGGGCCATCACAATCATGTTTTCTTCACTCAGAGCAGGTAACAATTCCCATTTTAATCAAAACAATACTAGAAGGGCTGGTTATATCTAAAGATGGCTGGCTGAAGAAAATCCTGTCTGCGCTCTTACTAGATTCAGATTCCTCCCCATATTTTTCTATTCCCATGGGCTCTGACCTGACTTTAGTGCTCCTGCTTATAAGTGCTCGCACCTGCCATGTTTCTTCAGAGGAGCACCCTTGACTTCTAGAGCTGTTTTATCCACAAACACCGAGGATGGATCCTGAGCCACCTTTAGGGAGTGGCTAACTTGTGCAAAAGCAAGAAAGCCCAGATCCCTTTCATCAGATTGGGACAATTTAAAAGCAAAATCTCTAATCCAGAATGTCTTCATGACATCAGGTGAAACCTACCCTCTACTACACTTAGCTAAAAATCACACCTTCGTGTGGCCCCACCCCCTTCCCTGTCCTACTTCCTCTATTAGCCTGCAGTTTTCCTAGGATCATTTTCCTAATCAATCACTTATACATTAATCCTCATCTCAGAGTTTGCTTCTGGAAAACCAGACCAAAGACACAAACCTAGCATCAGTGTAGGAAGTCAAAATGAAAACAAATGGGCTCGGATCCCTTCACGCAGAATTACAGTATGATTATATTAATGCTACACACAGTCTATAGCTGTAAAGAAAAAGAGCCTGGATTTAGCCCCTGGATTTGCCTTAATTATCACATTACACTTCTCCCCTTAGAGATCTTAGAAGAGGCTGCAGGTTCCATAAACTCCAGTATACCGCATTATTGACTTATATAATTTTATACTGCCTTTATTTCTTATACTGCCTTATATGTCTTTATTTCCAGGGACAAAATTTTTTTAACATCATAAAAATGTGCGTTAATTAATTATCTGTGATATAGGTCCTTCTTTCAACAAGCATTTATGAAACATCTGCTAGTGCTGGCTCTACAAAACAGAGATCAATAAGGCACAGCACAACCCTGGTCCTTCTGGCTAGATATTAACCATGTGGAAACACGAATCTAGGACTCAAATTCTCAGCCTAGATCTTGCTTAAGTTTTCTAGTTTCTCATTATCTAACCTATTGTTTATTTATCAGAATGTGGGTGATGGCAGTAGAGATGATGAAGAAGAAGAAGAAGAAGAAGAAGAAGAAGAAAAGAAGAAGAAGAAGAAGAAGAAGAAGAAGAAGAAGAAGAGAAGAAGAAGAAGGAGGAGGAGGAGGAGGAGGAGGAGGAGGAGGAGAGGAGGAGGAGGAGGAGGAGGAGGAGAGGAGGAGGAGGAGGAGGAGGAGGAGGAGGAGGAGGAGGAGGAGGAGGAGGAGGAGGAGGAGGAGGAGGAGGAGACGAGGACGAGGACGAGGACGAGGACGAGGAGGAAAGTATTATAGGTTAACCTGTACCTGGATTTGGTGGTTGAACTGGATTAGAGAATGTGAAGAGTAAGAATGGAAAAGAAGTAAAAATGAAGTCCAGCATGACCAGGACCCATAAATAGATAGGGATGTTTTGTCCTGAAACAGCAAATACCAAAACAGGTTGTCTATAATAGGGTGAGAGGGATGAGCTGGGTTCTGAATGTGTTGAGTCTGAAATGTCTATGGAATGTTTAGCCAAAGAAGGTAGTACATGTGTGCACTGTATGAGTCTGAAGCTCAGGAAAAGATTTGGTGTCTTATCAGCCAAGAGATAGAAAAGATCTTCCAGAGAGAGTAGATAAAAAATGAGGATTCCATGGGCAGGACCCTCAGGAACAACGACATTCAAAGAAAAGGAAGAGGAATAGGAGATTGCAAGTGACCTTGAGTAGGAATACCCAGCAAGGGAGGGGGAAATCTGTAAGACGTCAGGAAGCCAAGGAAACACTGCCTGTGGAGGAGAGCGTGGTCACCTGTGTCAATTGCTGTTGAGAGGTCAGTAGACAAATTTGAAAAGTGTTCATAACAACATATAATGAATATCTGCCAATCTTGATCACTCTTCTTCCCATGTATATTGAAAAAGCAAGTATCTGGCATTATTTTCCAGAATCCTTGGCAAAGGCCCTACAAAAGAGGCAAGGCCACCACTCGCCATCTCCAACCTCCTAATCTTGTTCCTTACTTTGTGGGTTAGCCTAACTGCTGGAACTGTTCTCCTAATAAAGTCAGTTTAGCATATATATTTTTTTTCTTTTCCCATAGAAGACTATGAATCCCCACCAATTTGGACTTTTTGATTGCCTGAGATAGCACGCATGAAATCACAAAAGGGGTGTCCAGCATACGGCAAATGCTTAATAAATGCTAACCGAATAAGTGTCTTTCAACAGTTGAAATAGTTAAGATTCACTTTTTCTTGTTTCAAAAAAGTCTATGTCTAACAAAGGTTGTTAGTAACCTCAAGCGCTCTGTGTGTGTGTGTGTGTGTGTGTGTGTGTGTGTGTGTGTACGCGTGCATTGGGGGAAGGGGGTACATGTGCCACTTATGACATTTGGTAACACGGAATGGTTACTGACTTGGAGGATTGAGTTAGGAAGGCTATAGCACAGAGGAAACCTGAAAGAACACATTTTTAAATGCAAGGTCTGAGTACTGATTGACATACTTTGTACGATAGTAAAATCTGGCAGGTGCATTAACTTGCATTCCTCTGATCTGTACACATCCACACTTGTCTTCTTAGGGTACTTGGTAATAAGCTTCTTTAAAGATCCCTGAGTAAGCACTGAAGATAATATCTGGAGTGTGTAGCACTCAGTCCTTTTAGAATAGCTTTTTCCTGCTCTTTTCGTTTTCTTAAGAAAATGTCAGTTTAATCATTTCCTAATGCTTTGATAATGTGTTTCTTTACATAGCTGTAGAACACTCACTTCAGTGTTTTAAAAGCATGAATGTAGATGTAAAAGTGCCAGTTAAATGAGATTACTTTTTCCTAATGAAATAACCAAAGAAGACTTTAAAGTTTCTTAAACTTATATGACATTTTCAGAGCAAAATAATAAAGTCCTAGCCCTCCAGTGTGTCTCTTATTTGATTAAAATTTCAACATCATATCTTTCTGGAATATAATCAATTATTGGAATACAGGGAATTCATTTATCTGAGGCAATCACATACATCACGTGAGTGGGGATTTAGCAACATGGGACAGTAGGAAGGAGACTGGGATCAGATATGCTAGGAAGCTACCATCACTGACCCTGACATGGGACTGACCTCAGCAGAGTTAGCAGGGTTTTATCAAACTCAGATGTCATGGAGGCAGGTGGCAGTATAGAACATCTAACCCAGCAACTAAGGAACCAATGTTCTCTGCTTAGAGACAGATGTCCAGATGTCCCGTGGGCTGGAACAACATGGTAGATTGGGAGCGGGGAGCTGGAGAATAAGGAGAAGTTGTTTATATGAGGCCCAATATGGTGGGCAGAGCACAACAGCCGAAGCCAGAAAAGCGGCAGGAAAGCTGGTGGGGTCATGGCCCAGACCCGGCTCAGAAGACAGAGCCTGGCAAGACCTAGGGAAAGCGACAGGGTAGGGCCATGAACACCTACCTGTTCTCAACCTGATTTGTCACCTGCAGAGGGACCCTAACTCTGGGGTTAAGAAAGCTGTGGGCACTTAGGACTCACTTAAGCATTTTAGATTCAGATAGTCTACATGAAACTATTAACAAGGCTAGAATTGGGCCAAAAGTGTTAACGTTTTCCTAGTGTTGGTAGGGTCGGGCTTGAGGACAGGACAGGGTAAAGCCTGTCATGGACAGTGGACAGGAATGGGAAAAGATAGGCACTCATGTTCTCGTGTATATGTATGCAAATTCTAGGAAACCCCTAGAAAAATATCTTTGCCAGTAAGGTAAAGAGAACTCTGGTTGCCAGCAGCCCCTTCCTGAGCAGAGGACCACAGCCCCTGCCAAGTAGCCCTGTCCCACACTCAGATCTTCCTGGTTCTACTCACAGCTCTGTCCTCTTGCTCTTCTCCCTTAGGGGTGGGAGCAGCTCCTGGTCATTGCTAACCCCAGGATGTTTCCTCAGCCATTTGTCTTCCTTTGACCCTGTCCACAGCTTCGAAAATGGTCCCTTCATTAAACTCTTTTTAATTGCCTTCTGAGGGTACCTGCTATTTCCTGCCAAGGCCTTGAATGATACATCCTCTTCTGTCTATTTCATGATTCCCCAACCCTTTCAACACTTCTGCAGCACGAAGAGGAGGTGCAACTCCTTCCTGGTCAGCAAAAAGGCTTGCAAGGCAGTCAGTTACAATTGAGGGTTAAAATGGAACCTGCGGATTATCTGTGGGTTTCAATTATCGTTGTTACCCTTACTCTATCTTGCACAGAGAATTGGGAATTGGCTTGTGTCAAGACTAAGTTGACACACATCACAGAGGCTATGCAGCAGTCTATCTGCTCATTAAGAGTTTTTTACTGAGTGTGTCCCACTGATCTTCCACTTCTTGCAATGCTTTTGATGTGGGTTTAATTCTAAGTTCTGACAGAGAAAGGGTCTCCCATCTATGGTCCCCAGTGCAATCTTCACATGACTGTCAAAAATGCAACAATTTTTTCCCCAGGCTTAAAGCGCCAGCTCCAAAAAAGGTCAAGGATTCTTCCTAGTAACATTCACAACATTCAAGCACATACTTAAGATCTTCGTTTTTATCTTCAATCTCATGTTAATTTGGATACCATATTTCCATAGGCCCAATCTGAGCACATTCTAAAAACAGAGAATAATAACGCAGTTCTTATTTCACTTCTAAGACTGCGGTCTACCTGCTGTGTTATAGAAACATCGATAGGCCAGATCTAAACCCAAGACATGTAATGAACCACTCACCTTAATGAAAGTTACTTTTTTCAGTAATTTTCACATATAACTCTTAGAATGATTTCTTATTTTTTCCATCCTTAATAGCTTATTATTTCAGTTAAAGAACAAGATGAAGAAATAAAATATTTTAACAAGCAATAAATAGAAGCCTTTCCTCATTATTTGTCAAGGAAATAAATGTTTTGCCACATAGGGCATACTTTCTCCTCATGCGGCATAGTTTTGCTTTGTATTTTAAAACTTTTGGTCCAAAAATTAGGTAAATAATTCCTTTCATACTACGTATCTTCTTATAATAAAATTCTTCATCTTCAATTGCTTTAAGAATTGGAGTCTCCTTGAAATTCAGAATTTCTCCAGAATTAACAGTTGCATATAGCAATACCATCACTAATTTTCCTTAACAATGCTTCTGTGAGATGAGTAACATTTTTATTTATGTATCTGGAGAGGGCTGGTAACTTGGCTAAATTGTGTTTTGAGATTTCGCTATTAGTTCTGCAGTTTTTATTGTCATGCTTAGGTTCAATCCATAATTCATTTTCATCATCTCCTTCTCTTTTTAACCGCTAAATTTGAGATTAAAGGTAAATTGTGTCATTTTCTTGGTCTTAAAATGAGCTGGAATTGCAGAAGACCAGCTTCATCAAGTGTGGGCTTTTGTAGTTGCCAAATGTGGCTCAATTCCTAGTTACGGAGCTAGTTACACAATGAGTTATACAATGAGTGTTTTGTTGCTTTACACTTACCCACACAGACACACACACACACGTTAGGGTACGTATGCTGGAAGCACACTTAAGTCTTTATAGCTTATTGCCTTTGTGTGAAATAAACTAGTAGCGTGTACTAAACAAATGACAGCAGCTTTGACTATTCTTTAGAAATTCTGTACACGATTAATTAACTGCTTCCAAGCAGTGAGATGTTATTGAATTACATTGCCAGATGATGAGATTTTTCACTCCAAATATGTGTAAGGGAAAAGAGTCTCCACTTTAGTTTTTCTCTATAAAGGTTAAATTATTTAAACATTCTGTAGAGGTGGTTTGCAAAATCCAAGTGGCTACAGCATAGTATGGGGCAGTAACCAGAAAATTGGGTTATAGCCCCAGCTTTGTCAATCAACAACCTTTTAATCATGTACAAGTCAATAAAACTTTTTGGACTCAGTTTTCTCCTGTTAAAAAATGTTGGACTTACATGAGCTCTGGGTTCGCATCAACCTTTCAACATTATGATTCAACTCTTGGGGTATATAGCATAGTATTTAAACATCCGGGCTTCAAGGCCTGCCAGAGTGTCAATTTTCACTCTGCCACTTACTCTCTGTAAATTTGAGTGAGTTACTTACTTTCCAGGGCCTATGCTTTTTCATTCATTAAAGGGAGAGTCAGTGGTGTGCCGGAGCTGGCTCAAATGGATGCAGGAGAGGACTGTGCATCTCTCTTTTTAACTTCATGTTTAGTAACATCACCTTGATAACCTGAATGGTTGTGATGGGAAAATTTACATCACAAAAAAGAAAAATGGCAAAAGCCACAAACATAGCTTCCCACTTTTCCCCAAGAGCCAGACATTAGACATTTACCAGCATCACACCGGAAATAACAGAGTATTTTTTAATGAGGATATTTTTAGTATTATAGAAAATAATTCATGCAAATAATAAATTATGTTACACTGTTCCATAGGTACAAAGTTATAGGGAAATTTGATAAACTAGTCTCATAAATTTTGCTGATTCTAAAACCAAGTAAAACTCTATTAGTATTTACATGAGACTAACTTTTGCTCAGTTACTGAGTTCCCAAACAAGAAAAAGAATTCTGCATCTAATTCTGTTATTTACAGTTCTTGTTAAGCACTGTCCCCAGTAGACAGTTTTCCTCTTTACAATTTGAGCAAGGATTTCTCCTCTGCAGTTCTAGAATCAATATAAGCCAGTGGCAGCCCAATGATATAATTTTTTTTAATATGGGAAAAGATAACTAAATTATTTTATAGTCAACTGTGGTCCTCATCTAATGCTCCCTGTCTCGATCCATCTTGTTCTAGCCAGAAACCCAGGAGACCTCCCGCTCCCTCCCCTCTTGTCCCAGTCAATCTCTCCAATCTGTTTACTTCTTTCTCCATCCCACTCCTGCCACCCTTGTTCGAGTCACTGGTGGCTGCTATGAGGACCACTGAGAAATCTCCTCACTGATCTCTTCCTCTGCGCAATGCCCTCTGCCCTCATGCCCACCATCCATGATCCGATTCTGCTCTGAAACTAGCAAGGCCTTCCCAACACTCCTAGAATGAAACTGTGACCTTGCCCTGGCCCCCGGGCACCACTCAGGTGGGCCCCTGCCCACTCCTCAGCCTCCTGCACTGATCTTTTTTCTGTGAGTTCAGTGGGCCAGGCTTCCTTTGTCCGGAATGCTCTTCTCTCCCTCACTGCCTTCTTTTTCACTTTACCCTTCAGACCTCACCCAAGTCAGCATCATTTTGTAAAAAAAATCCTTTCCTGGACCTTAAGGCTCCTTTTTTACACACACATATCAAAGGTTGTCCCTATCTGCTTGTAATTTTACATTCATTCCTTTTATTACTTACTTAACATCTATCTTCCTCACTAGATCTTGAGTTCTACAAGCTAAATTTTTTTAGCTAATCACAATATTTTCAGTGACAAACACACTAGTTAGCATGTATTTGGTTGAATGAAAAAACAAATTATCTTAGAGTAAACCGTAGGACACCCAGGCAATGAGATACCATGGAATGCTAAAAAGAAGTGAGCTATCAAGCCATGAAATGACATAGAGAAACTTAAATGCATATTACTAACAGAAAAAAAAAATCCAATCTAAGGCTACGTACTGTGTGATTCCAACTATAAGACATTCTGCAAAAGACAAAACTATGAAGACAGTAAAAAGATCAGTTGTTGCCCGAGGTTAGTGGAGGGGGTGAGATAAATAGGCCAAGCACATAGGATTGTAGGCAGTGAAATTACTCGGTGTGATTCTATGATGGTAGACACAGGTCATCATACATATGTCAGAACTCAGAACGTACCACACCAAGAGTGAACTTTAAAGTAAATGTGGACTTTGGGTGATAACGATGTATCAGTGTAGGTTCGTCGACTGTAATAAATGTAGCACTCTGGTGGGAGACGATGATAATGGGGAAGGCCCTGCGGAAGAGCTGGGGACAGAGGTACGGAGGAACTCTCAGGACTTTCCATTCACTCTTGCTGTGAACCTAAATGGCTCTAAAAAAATAAAGTCTATTTAAAAAAATGAAAATGAATCCATGAATGAATGGATGGATAGATGAACAGACCTGATCCAGGTCTTTCATTCCCATAGTCCCTATGGCACTTAAGGTAAAATCTGAATTCCTTCCTACCACTGAGGGAGCATCACCAGGCTCCACCAGCATTTTCTCCTTCTCACTAAAGGCCAGGCACCCTGACCCCTTTTATGGCCCTCCAGCATACACATTCTGGCTTGCCTTGCTCTTAGAAAACTCTTCCTCCAAATGTCACATGGCTGCCTTCTTCCGCCTGTCAGGTGATAAGGTTAATTTGTATATAGGGACCTAGAAAATGGAGGCTGCCCCAGTGGGCCACCCCACCCTGCAACCTGAGCCTAAATCAGCTGGCACTTACAGGAAACTCCTCACTGTCAAGGAAACCAAACTATTACAACTCAGCGTTAGCTAACTTACCTTAACCCGGCACAAAGGACCTGCTGGCCTTATAAGAAAATCCCCAGCTCCTGGCCAACGCTGCCCTGTTTCCAAGTTGCCTCTTCCAATGCTCTGTAAACTCATTCATGTCCAAAATCCCTCAGCAAAAAGTGCCCCACGGCTTTGTACTCCCCCTGTCCAGAGGTTGTTTTCAAACTTGTTACTAAATTCTTTAGTTTGTCATTTGACACAGGTGTCATACTTCAAGGGTCACCTCCTTGGAGAAGGGTTCCCTGATCAGCAAATCAAAAATATCCACCCTGCCCCTGAGTACCTAATTTAAAATAGCTCCCTTCCGCTCTGTTTTATTTTACTTGTAGTATTTAACTATGTGAAATAATCTTAATTAAGTATTTCTTTTTTTTTTTTTAACTGTCTTCCCCACTAAATGATAAATTAATTCCATGAAAGCAGGGACTTTTTTTTTTTTTTTTTTTTTTTGTCTCTTTCATTGCTGAATACCCAGCATTCGGGCATCTGGCACATAATAGGTGCTCAAAGCATATTTGTTGAATGAACACATAAATGTGCTTTACTGCTTTTTATTCTCTTGGATTCTTTCCACACTTCCTTTTTTCCTTCTATACTTTCCTTTTCCCCACCAAACGTCAATCTTCCTAGTGTCCATATTTATCTCTAAGACAGATTTATTAAACTCGATCTTTTGTTAAAGATTTCACACCTTCTGAGGTTTTAACAAACTGACTTTCTGTTAAGAAAAAAAATCCCTATTACAGATATTTAAACACTTTAAAAACATTTTTGTTGTATAATGTTCACAAATGCCTAAAAACATTTTGTAAATAAAGAAGCATAATCTAAGACAGGACAAAGTATTTGGTCTCTAAGTAGTAGTCATGTCACTGAAAATAATAACTTTTGATTACTATAACTGATGTACATAGAGTAATGTAAATAGATATTTTCTCTATTAATTATGTTATTTGGAAAAAGATTTAACGTGCCCCTAGTATGGATTAGAACGCTAAGACATAAAAATAAGGCAATTCCTGCCCATATGGAGTCTATAGTCTGAGAAAAGGATTTCTATGCTAAATTTTCTCTATACATAAAACAGTGATTTTTTTCTTCTTTACCCCTATCATTTTACATCCATATCTTCATATGTTTCCAAAACTCAATTTTTTGCAATAGAGCATGTCCTTCCTTCTTTTTTTCTGAGACAATCATACAATCTTTTAGGAACTTGGTTTCTATATATGCAAAATTGAAGAATTATTTTTCCTCTCATCTCAGAAATATTTAAAACAACACAGGGAAAATTTAGAACACCAAACCCCAACATCAGAATATTATAAAAAGCTGAGACAGTCTTCCCTTTCTGGTTCAAGTTTCCTGGGAGTTGTTTTTAATCCAAACAGTCCGCCGATCTTCTGCCACTTTTTCTTTTTTCCATATTGTTGATAAACTTTTGTTGCAGTCATTCATTTACTCACCTATTCGATTGTTGCCCAATTCTTGGGCACTCACCATGCACAAAAATTGTTAGAATTAAATTTGCACCAAAAAAAAAAAATCACAATCTTAAACTAGCGTATCTTCTAGCCATATATATGTAAACCAAGAAAAGGTTGAATATTTTTATTTAAACAGATCTTCAAGTAAACATTCACTTACGACTTCAGTTCTGGAATAAGCTAACTTCAGCTGTAATGAAATGCAAATAACTATGTTAATGCAAATGTTAAAGCTACAAATTCAAACATAAAAAAGTCGAGAAATGCAAAAGTTAAGGTTCTCCTAGAAACATTAACTCACTCAAATTGTACATATAGAATATTTCCAATTATACAGAAGACAGAAAAATGTGATCCCTTAATGTACTATATGTACAACCCGAATAAGTTAATGCTGTTATGAGAATGTTAAATTTTACAACCCCTGACTTTGTTTTAAAAGTTACTGCCTGAATATTGCATCATTCTTATACTCATAATGCTATTTTCTCAAAACAGAAAGAAAACAGAAGAGGAACAAAAGTCATTGTATTGTCCATCAATCAATATAGGATTCTAAATTTAGAATGTATTTTCCTTAATAGATGAGACAAATACATGTTTGGAGACTTCCTGAAGTTTTTTTCAATTGAAAAATTTTCACTTTGCTTGGATTAATTGGATAGGTACATTGAGATATTCTTGGTTATAGATATACAGAAATGTATAATAAATATATGTGAAGTTGTATTTGCTATTACTTATGTATAAGAAGTCCATTATTCATAGATTAAAAAATTTCATCCACAAAGGGAGAATTTTTATAAAATACAGATTTAGGAGGGAAAACACCAAATGATTTTTAAAAAATTGAAATTCCATGATTATGCTTTTTCCTTATCTGAAACCACATTTTTAGTATAATTTTCCCCAAGGCCATTTTCTCTTCCACTTTTGGAGGAAAGCAGAGTGTTTTGTTTAAATTTTTTTGAAAGCTGAAAATAATTTATTTTATTCTTTACTTTCAAATTTAGCTAGCATCTGCTATAAATGTTCAGTGCTGCAACAAAACAGTTCACTAGTTGTGTAAGTTTTGATTGGCTAAATCTGCCTAAGTTAATTTGTGGTGTAAAAACAAGAGAAATTAAAGGAGAGTAATAAATGTGCAAGGCAGAAAATTCTGCAGGAGTAGATAATCTCTTGAGTGAGGACAGGTGGGGTCTTATGTCTTGTGCAAGGTCCAAGATCTCCTGGTGTCATTTTGGGCCTCCATGAATGAGACGCCACATTACCCAGGTCCCATGCAGGAAAGATGCTCTAACGGATGGAGACTTTGAAATCAGAGGGGAAGTGCAAACACAAATGAATAAAGTCCCTCCAAAACACTGTCAACCATGGCGTACAACGTCTAGATTGATTACTCATTTCTACTTCTTTGCTGAAACCTCATGATTACTTCCATTTTCTACAGTGTTAGTATCGCCATTTAGCAGGTTCTCTTTAAAAACCTGTCAAGCTTTTGAACTCTCCATATGAACCTGTGTTTCGTGTCATTTGACAACAATGATTCAATCAGACTTCTTTTATGAAGACTGTGAGATAAATACGTCCACAGTCCGAAAACTATAGTGTCATGCCTGAGCGGCTTGATCTTAGACTTTGTGCTCCAGATAAATTGGTATGTTCTTCGATACTTACCAGGCATTTTGTGTCCCACCACTCACAACTGTTGAAACGCCAAGCATTTTCTTCTAGCAGCAGAGCCCCTGGGACCCCACCCCAAGCCTTTTGTTTTCTCAATGCAGAACTTTAGCATCCTCAGAACAGGGAACCTGTGGTTAGAATCAAGCTGGGAGGCAGAAATTCAAGCTCTGAGCAATCCACTTAACATCTTTGCCCTCTGACCATAAAATCAGGGTCATCCTATGAATTTACCTTACGGGGTTTCTGAGAGACTATATTTATCAATATTTGTTCATACTTGGGAAGCCCCCAAATCATAAACCCCATTTGTATCATATATTAATTTCTAACCTATTCATTTGTTCCCACGCACACACACACACACACACACACACACACACACACACTCAACCTAAAGCCGCGGGCTGTTTTAAATGTTTGAGGCAATCTTTTTGCAAAATATTTATTGTATATTAAAAGGTTAATGCTATACCAACCAGAATGGTTTCAGGAGTTACTATACTTCTAAAAGGCTTAAATTGATGTTAAAAGTGGAGATTTCACAAAATAGAGGCAAACTACCAAAAAAAAAAAAAAGGAATTATAAACAAAGAGGCAAAGAAAAATCTTTTTCTTCATTTCTAGTTGTAACTGCTATTTTTTACAGCTAACTGAAATATTTCAACATTTGAAAAACATCAAAATAGCTAGAATTCATAAGTCTGAGAAGGGAAAAGAAAGCACTTCACGAAAGTGAAGGAAGTTCGGTATTTGCAATGTAATTCAAATTGCACTTGTAATTCAGGTCCTGGAATTAACCCACTCAACCAAAGCTTGAAAAGATTTAGATTTACTCAGACCAGCAACAATACAATACTCCCTTACAATTGCACAACCACCCTGTCTTTTGGTGATACAACCAATACACTCTAAATTATAATTCTAAAACTCAGTTTGTTGTAAAAAAAAAAAAAAAAAAAATCTGTGCATCATATCAGAGTCTGTCTTGCTGCAATTCAAAAGGAGGAGGGGGACTTGCGACCCATTTTAATCAGGCTAGGATAGCACCTGAACCTTTCCTAGAAGCACTTTTTTTACAAAATGACTTTTACCACAATTTTTTTACTGTGGAGAGGTGAGTTTGGAATAGAATTTCTGTATTTTCAGCCTATTTATTACAATGAAAAGAGTAGCTTTCAAGGCATCGTGGTGTTCGGAGTACAATTCAGGTTATTCGAGCTGCAATTTTATTTTCCCAGGGTTGATTCCGCCAAGGAAACCTCTCATCGAAGGCGGGAAACGAACAGGGTGGGAGGTGGGTTCGAGGCGCCAGAAAGTCATCTGAAGGTTTTGCAGGCAAGAAATTTAGGAAAACTCAGCCATTTTTACCTTTACCTAGTGTGATAACAGTTCAAAGCACTTAGGAAGTGTTTTTGTTTTCTTTTGTTTTTTTAAGGGGAAAAAATTGTTGAGCCTTTTAAAGAACAATTCTAATTTCTTCATTTTTTTTTTTAAATCATGGACATTTTTGGCCATAATAAACAAAATTTAGGCAGACCTTGAGATATTTAGAATGAAAAAAAAATGTTTTGTAAAACATTAGAGCCAAGCTATGAATAGCACTCATTTATTTTAGCGCACTAGCACACAAAAGAAGGAAAAAAAATGTGACAATATTAGTGACTACAGTCAGGTTGGTACCTATATACCAGGCACACCAAGGAAGTTAAATGCAGAAGCAGTATTTTAAAATACATGTTGCAGTTTTTTGTTTTTTAAGAACAGCAAGGCAGCATTTTCATGATATTCTAAAAGACTGATCTTTGATAGTGTAAAATAACTTCACCTAATAAATCAATTCTTTGGTGGAGAATAAGTCCTCTAATTTTACTTTTTTAATTCTATGCAAAGCAGTGTAGTTTCCTATTTATTTAGCTTAGTGCTTTCTTTCTATTTAAAACATTTATTAACCAGAAAGACCTCAGTGACATGTAAATTTCATTTTCTATGCCCTGTAGATTAAAATACATCTGTTTCAGCCATCATTCAGGAAAGAAATAATTTTAATAGTTCATTGTATTAAAAAAGATTTATTTCAGCATTCAGTTATGACAAGAAAAGGCAAGTGGCTTGCACATAATACTAAAGACGGCTTCCCCCCCCCCCCCCAGAATTTTATTCAAATTGAACAAAACTGTGTCCTAAAATTATGAAAGGAGCCAAGTCACTTTGCCTCCTGGTATATTGTAGCTGGTAGTGATTCACTAAAACAGCAGGTAAAGTATTCTTTGTTAAGCTTAATCTATGATGTTTTAGTACTTTCATTTTACTATAGTTACTATGAGTCCAGTAGGCTTCCGTGTCAAGACAAAATATTTAGAGATGTATTTCTGAATTTGGCGTTTAATAAATTGTCTTTGCTTCTAATTATGTACAGTGTAGTTGAAATACAAATAACGTTTACATAAAATGTCCAGAATAGGCAAATCTATAGAGACTGAAAGTAGATTCGGTGTTCTCTAGGGCTGAGGGGTAAAGGGAGAAAGGGCCTGCTAACGAATCCGGGATTTCTCCGTGGGGTGATGAGAATTTCTAAAATTGTAGTGATGGTTGTACAACTCTGTGGATATTATTAAAACACTGATTTGCACACTTTAAAGAGTGAATCGTGCAGTATGCGAATTATATCTCAAAACTATTATATTATTTTAAAAAAAGAAGAAGCTAAACCCAAGGCCCCACTAGGTGGGGAGACAGATGGGTAAACACATAATTAGAATGACAACATGATTAAAAAAAAAGAAAAACTCTTTATTAAAGAGCTCTCCGACTGGAAGAATACCTCACAGGAGAGATATTGTTCTAAGCAAATCTTAATAAGGAAGAGCTTTCCTTACTGAAGGAACAGTATATGCAAAGATGGGAGGGCAAAGAGGCAGGAGAGAGCATTAGCTTCCTAGGAAGATATGAATATTTTAACTCCCTGGGGAGACCCAGGGGTTGTCAAGGAAGATGTGTGAAAAGGAATTGCCTAAATGTTTCTATCTTTGTTTAAAGTTATAAAGGGAAGCAAGGGAAAGAATTAACATTCATAATAGTTGAAGGTTAATGATAAAGGCATCAAATTGTAATTAGGTGCTTATTTTCTTTATTATCTTGGTCTAATTGCATATTCTATACAGGAAAATTAGTAGCCTTGGCCTATGTTTATGCTTAGTTATTTTAATGAAGAGTTCTATTTTTCTTCAAATGGATTATTGATAGTTAAGTAGGAAAAGCCTGTCAAATTGTTTCCCTTTCTTTCTCTTGAAAGATTAACTGCTTAACTGTGCCCATGGTGAAGCTGGCCACTTGAATCACAAGACCACACATGAGACACCACAGCCTCTTACAGAAGCACATTTTCATAACATAGAAAAAAACAGCCTACTAAGCAGTTGCCTAAAAAACCCAAAACTATTACATGATGGCAAACATCATTTGGGCATTTAAAATCAACTTTGGAGGAGAAACAGACTCTGGAAAGATATGTCTTCTGCATCAGCAAAACTAAAATGACTATGATAATATATCGAAAGAATTGTATTGCCCAGACTGGAAAGGGTTCCTTGCATGTAGGTCACTTTGATGTTAGTAGTGACACATGCCTGACTCACCTCAGCCCTGGGAGATTGCAGGCCTATATACAAAACTACCCCTACCTTTGTTAGGGTAAGAGTCATTCCACTTTCCATGGCCTGTGTTCCCTTCTCATGATTTGTTTCTCAACACTGATAACAGTAAAAAAAAACTCGCATGGAAATAGAAGCTTATGTATTGTCAAAGGCTTCTCATAAGCCAGTCCTATGCTAAGTGCTTGCAGGCGTGATCGCTCTGCATGCAGTTACTCTTCTTGAAAGCAGTGAGCCACCCACACAATGTCTTTATCATGTTCTCATATCGGGCATCTTCTTATTACTCCTTCGGCAACCCAACAAGATAGGCATAATTATTATCAGTCCAAAGATCCAGATGAGGAAAATGAGGCCAGTTGGGTGAAGTAGCTCGCTCTGGATCAGATATATCGAGGTGGTGAATTCTAGACTGTTGCCCAGAGATGTCTGAAGCCCATGCCCAACTTTTCAACCACTTCACTGTTCTGCTAATTACCCACAAAGCCCTGGCTTCCTGTCAACACAAACAGGGGCAACTGGGAGAGGAAAGAACCCCACAAGAAACTGAGAAAAAGAGAATCTGGGAAGTTAGCAGACACTTCAGGCCTTGAGGCGACTTGAGAGAGAACGAGACAGAACACTGCCTGCACGTTCTCTACATGGAGCCATCACTCACTCCCACCTCCAAGCTTTCAGAGCTGGAAAAACTGGGATTCCCTTGCCTGCTGTAGTTCGAAATCGGCATTGCTTCTCCATTGCTGTACATTTTTCCTCTCTAATCACATTCTTTTTTTTTTTCAATTGATGTCATCATTCTACAAATATTTATTGAGGTCCTACTATGTGCCAAATCCCCTAGGTAATAAAGATATAATAGTGAATAAAATAAAGACTTGCTGTCACATACCTTACATTCTCTCGAAGTTAGGTCAGACACAAACAAACAAGATGCTATATACCTCATCCTCTCAACTGTCCTTGGCTCACAAATAACTATAAAAAAATATGAATGCTTGGAAAGCGTGATATCCAAAGGTTTGAATTTTATAAAGAAAACACACTTTAACAAAAAATTCTAGATTCAAATTATAATATTTGTGCTAAGGAATCTTTGCTGACCATCCTATAACAGGCCTGTGAGGCTAGAGCTACCTATAGCCACTATACAGATCTGTCTTTAAAAGCCGACAGAAGAGCCAGTACTTGTGAATTATAAAACCTAGCTATTCTCATTTATGCACACAGACTCAGACAGTCACCTCCTTTGAGAGAATCAAACACATTATTAAGGAGTCATCTGTTTTTGCTTTTCCTTTTAAATCAGTTAGCATATCAATCTCAAATGGAAGACAATTAATTTACATTTTTTTCCATCATCTGAGCATTTAAATATACCAGTTTTCTAACAATTGAGAGGTACTGAACAGATGTAACAAAATTTCCAAAATATTCATTTCTTAAAGTAAAGAGACAATCGTCTCAAGCTTAAAACAGATGGTGTCAATTTTTTGGTAAGTGATATATGACCAACTCTGAGGAAATTTTGATAAGTAAAGTGTAGACACAGGAAAAGTTTGTTTAAGCTCTCTCTTGTACAAAATCGGATAGAGAAGTCTATTTATTATAGGGCAGATATGATTTATATTCTTTTCTATGTGATAGTCATAAAAAGAACGCTGTTTTTTGAATGTGTAGACAAAGGAATTGGATGATCTTCTGTTCAACTGTATTTCTTGTTAGGAAAGATTAAAGAAAATTGGACTCTACTTACTTTAAAACAAGATTTGCTAAAATTCTGAGCCCATATAAGTATAAAGTTAAGAAATCTTTTTATGCTTATCTTTTCTTGCCCTCCCCACTTCACTTTTTACTTAAAGTTAAATTTTAGTGGAAAACCGTGACTAAGAAAAGATGCTAAAAATTCATTTTTCTTACACAGCAAGATCGACATTTCAAAAAATAAGAGCATATTTTTGAATGAACAAGGGCCTACTCAAGGAACTGGACTTATATAATAAAAGAGCAAATTCAATGAAATAAGGTTATTAACTTATTAATAGTTTAGTAAAAGATTAAAGAGTTGCTTTTGAAATTTTACAAATCAATTACCTTCAGTTAAATTTTAAACCGAGTCTTCTAGTCAAAATCAAAGATGTTTTTGTATGTGTGGAAGGAGATCAAAATCCAACAGTTCATGTTTGGAACCAATTAAGTTCCATTTTGAAGGCACAAGAGATAGTCTTGCTTTTTTAAATTTAAAGGTGCTTCATTAAATGATACTTTAGGCAGCTTTTTCTATGTTCAATAAGTTACATTTGCTAAAAGCCATTATGAGAAGACATTTGTGATAAGAAGACATGTATCTCAATTGAAGGGTCATTTTACTGAACTGATCAGAGAAAAGTCAAAACATCTAGACCAAAGTTGTATGCTTTTGTTTCTAGAAATGTAAATGTCTCTGAACTAAGTTCTTACAGGATTTTTAGTTAGATGATGACACAATTAATTCTGACGAAATAGTCTGAAATATCTGCACTACACTTAACCCGTATGCATTTTGTTTGGGAGACAAAATAAAGTATCATTTCATCCCCCCACTAAACACACAACCGTGGTTAGTCAATTTTTAAAACAATAGTTAGCAATTTATTGAAATTATTTTCTGTGATAGGCACGGTGGCACACACCTTGCATTTCCTCATTTAATCCTCACAACATTTTTATCCACATTTTTCAAGTGAAACCCCTAACGGAGAACAGATCACCCCAAGTTTACACAGGCAGTAAACTGCAGCCCCCAGAAACAAAGTCCCTGATTCCAGAGGCGGTGCTGTTAACCGTTGACCTATATTCTCATGTGAGCAAATAGAAATCGTTAATTGTCTTTATTATTGCCTCTTTGTCAAAATAGATCAAATATGAGCCATCTGTTTATCAAAAAACTCACCACAGACATTCTTATAATTTAGGAAGGATGGTTAAAATTTATGACCACCCCTACCAAAGCAACCGAAAACATGAACCAAGGCTGAAATGCAGAATTTGCCTTTTAAAACATCATTAAAAAAATAAAAAGAAGATGAAAAAGAACAAAGGCTATTAATTTTAAAAGTAGGGGTAATTTTTAAACACCACAATGATAGCACTTAATTTCTCTTTTTCCTAGCTTTGGGCAAACTCAGTATACTGTGGTGATATTTGGGGTTTGTGCTTCAGAAATTTTCATGGACACATTAGCTTAGATGGTTTCATTACCCATCCTCATTATTAAGTAGCATTCAATTACTGAGTGTTGTAATGCCAAAGAGCATAAAAGAGACACAAAATCTCAGCAAGATCTAAGGGTGAAATGGCATTTTTATATTGCTATAAAGATTACTTAACTCTAGTGCAGTACTAATGATCATTTCTGTGACTAAAAACATCCTCTTATGATTAAATATGTAAACTCTCATCATTTCAAGCCCAATAAAGACTTTAAAACATTTTTCATGCATCTTTTATTCCCAGGATATTTTATTTTCATTTACCCACGTAAGAATCTACTCCAAGGATTAAAGTAACTATTTTCCATTACATTTAAAGTGGTGTATGACTTGGGAGTGTGTGTGTGTGTACACACATAAATATATTTATATATACATATATACACATAATTCAGGTAAATATATATGGGAACTGTTTTAACATGAGGAGGAGAGAAATTTGTATTCTTATAAATGTTGATTTATGTTGCTCATGTCCTGCAAAAGGCATTGTTTCTCATACTGGAAGAATTCCTCAGTACTCAAACTTCCAAAATTGGATATATTTGAAGATTAGAATATACAATAAAAATCACCCTTGTTAATTACAGTTTCATTTGTACTATCATTAAAATTGGGAAGGGAAAGCTACTTTTCAACAATAAGGGATTGCTTTTAATAGACTACATGGCAGTCATTAAATGGTGAGTTTATATATAAATGCTTAGTAATGTGGAAATATATGATCTAGAATTTTGTGAAAACAGAAGTCATAAAACAGTATGTACAAAATGACTCCTATTTTGTTAAAAAAAAAGATTGTGTATGTGTATACCCACAGGCCTTTGATTGAAGGATACACAGAAAGGTGTTAACAGAGTTTATACCTAGGCAGTTGGATTACAAATGGTTTTTAATTTTTTTCTCTTGAAATACCCATGTTTACTAGAATTTTTCTAACAAACATTTACTTTCCGTTTAAGAAAAAGTTAGGAAAAACACACAAGCAAACCAAATTCTTCCATGATGAAATGACTGTTTCAAGTCTGAAATTTGTGACACTTCTTGGCTAATATCCCATGCTTATGAAAATTGGTTCAGAGTTAGACCCAAATGACAAAGCCCCTTTTTAGCCACAAGCCCTGGAGCCTATTTTTCTAGTGAGAATGGCAGAGACGGACAAAAATGCTCAGAGTCAGTGCACTGCCACACACCCCGGGGAATTCGCCTCCCTGGCCGCTCTGTGGGTAGGAGCTGTGGCAGGGACAGGTAAAGGCGGTAAGAGGTAAAGTTCCTGCGCAGGACCTTCCTTCAGCCTTGGTCCCAGCACCACCTCCTCACGATGCCTCACAGTTTACGGTTTTCCTCTCTCTTCCTTCCTTCCCCTCCAACTGAACCCCTCTGCAAGTATGAGAGTCTCTACATGGAACCAGAATTTAGTTTTCAGAAATGTAGTTCTGGGCACTATCTGAGCAGAGACTGGCAAAAATCCCAAACTGCATGTTTTATTGTGTGGACTTTTGTGTGTGTTTCTTATGAAATGAGCTGAGACACTCGAACTCATTTCAGGTAGCAGTCAAAGCTAAATGGTCACAGTGTCTCTAAATAGAAAGACAACACGTCACAGGCAAAACCGCCCAGCTCCTGAGTTGGCTTGAAAACTTACACTTGAAGACAAGCAGCTCTGGTCACTGTTTTCAGCAAACTGAGGATGTTATTCCTGAATGGCATTGACTGACTTGACAAAAAAAAAAAAAAAAAAAAAAAAAAAAAGCAAAGGTTTTTACTTCCCATTTCTCGATTTCTCTATAAGGTCAAATTGTATTTAAAAATAAAACTCACTCTGGAATTTCATTCAGAATAAAGGACGAAATGCAGTAGCTTTCACTGCTACGGTTTTTTAAATAAAGAGATTGAAACTGCTTGTTCTATGGAAATAAACAGTTGGGTTCACTTGTTGGCCACCACAGAGCATCGTCGAGTGAGGGTCGCCTCTTTTAATCAGTTGTAAGGTATAATGACAATCTCCACAACCAGCCACACCCTGTGGGGGAACGTGGATAAACACTGTAGCTTCTCCCAGAAATAAACTCCAGATTAACAGCTCGCAGCCTGCACGTCAGGGGCGCTTCCACCTCCCTGGGACCTCGGATGAAAAATTAATTAAGCTAACACAGTTAAAACTAAATCCATGTTACTGCAAATTACCATCCCCAAAAAGTTCAGCAAAAAACGTGAAATGCCGAAACTGTAAACTTGCATTATTTGTGTATTCAGACCGTGGTAAAACTGATTCAAATAAAGAAAACCTGAGATAAAGAAAGCGAGCAAAGGATGATTGACTCAAGAGCCCCATCTAGTGACGTTATGCTGAATAGCAGGTGGTTGTCTGCATTTCCGGGTAGTCCTGTAAATCAAATGAATTAGGCATTTACTTGGTTTATTGTTCAGAAGTGAGTAGGTTCCTATTACACCTTTAAAAAAAAATCTTTGGGAACAACTTAGTCCTTTTACATAGTTATGGTGCTTCTCCTCTGAATCTGGTTCATCGTTTTTTTCAGTGAGATCTATTTCCCTGGATTCACCTTTTATTCCCTAACTCTTTTGGCCCCTGATCAAAGAGGTTGGATACTCTTGATGTGCATTTAATTCACTGAAGTAAAATTGTGCAATTACATACACCAGTCAGACAACATGTACTTTATGTTAGGAATTGAGCTGGTGACCCTGTCTATAGTGGCTAAGAAGAGGGGCTTTGACCACTCAAAGAAGTGGTGACAGTGAAATGAACCTAAGGTCTTTTCCCACCATTATATGAAGTTTAAGAATAGACAAAACAACCGATAGTAACAGAAGCCAAAATACCTGTCCTCTGCAGGTGGGGGAAGGGGTCATTTATTAGAAAGAGGCATCAGAGAATGTTCTGAAGTGCCCAAATGTTCTACATCTTAACCTGGATGATGATTACATAGGTGTGTACATATGTAAAATACTCAATTGCATATATATGATCAAGGTACTTAATTCACGTTTTACCTTTCTTGTATGCACGGTATATCTCAGTAATAAGTTTTTTAAATGGCTCTGTAACTGCTGTTTTACCCCAGTCCTGAGAGGTAAGATTCACAGGATAACATTTTTATAACCTAATAAAAGCCAAATACCACACAGGATTTTATGGGTACCCAGAAACCTAGTTAAGAAGGTGAATATCTACCAAAACCAGACATCATCAAGTAAAGGATTTGAGATCTTGTCATTTCTGTAATTTGACTGAAATTTTTAGAGTAACCCCTTAGCCTGGATTTTAAGTGGACAAAGGAAATTATACTCATTGCCGTTCTCATAGGGGTAGGGCCCATTTTCTGGGGTGGGGGTGGGGGAGAGCAAAGGGTAGAAACAAAGGCTAGAAGAAAATTGAATAGTTGGGTAGGTTTGTAACACGGCTACCACCAACAAATCCCTCCTGCCCCTTTCAGAATGTGTGCTTTTATAATTCGGAAGGCATGGAATGTTAGATCTGGGAGAAAACTGCCATCTCCTCCTTATTTCAAAAAGAAGCCGGAGAAGTGGCAGTTGGTCCGTCACATGGTTGGTTGCTAATAGAGCTGGCTCTCCGGCAGGTCTTTCTGACTTCAGGCCTTCATGTTTCCAGGACCCCAACAGCTCCCTACACCACTGCAAGGAGAACACAGTCCAAGGCCTTCAAAAGTCTTTACAACAGCTTTCAGAGACAGTAGCTGCAGAAGTTCCTCCATTCGTTTACTTATTTGCAACCAAAGTTTCATCTGTTTGCTTATTGACAGTTAGGGAGCGGTACGAAATTCAGACCATTGATTTTCAGATTTTACACCTGCATCATGCTCAGGGATGATGCCATCCCTCCTCCTTCTCCTACCCTCTGCCCCTGCCCACCCCCCCAAAAAAAAACTAATGAAAGATTTGTACCACAGCAGAACCAGATAGGCGTTCAGCATTCCATAGAATGGTTTCCCAGGGCAGCACAAAAGTGGCTTCCATGGTTTCCACTGGGAAGGATCCTATGGCAGAATGGCAATGGTTCTTTATCTCATTGTCGTTGCTCTGCAGTTCTGATCATCACAAGGTCCTTGGCATCAACCCCATGACCACTGCAGGTCTTTGATCCCTATTTGAGAAATGCCATTGAAATCCATGTTGTCCTCTCCCTCCACAACCTGTCTATACCCAAATCAATCCACAAATAATTATTTACTGCCTTCTGGGTTCTCAGAAGTATATAAGAGTAATGGCCCACCATAAAATATCATCATAACGCTAGGTTCCTGTCTTCAAATAATATAGAATCTAGTTGAATTCCCAAAACTGCTGGAGAAACAGCACAAGACGAATTGGTCACCGACATTTTTGAAGAAGAGGCTTTATTGAACTCCTACCTTGGGGCAAAACCTGGGTTTTAACCACCCCAGGAGTTCAGAGAAGAGGGAAAATGCTGTGGGGAGGGAGGAAGCTCAGCATGGCAGAGAGGAGAGGACTTTGGGGCTCACGTGGTCCAACACCCACAGCACTGAAACAAACATAAATGTAATCCACTCTCCTTCTGCGAAAGTTTTCAGAGAATTTGTTAGAGTGAAAAGGAGAAAGTAAAAATAATTTTAATCATTAATGTTCCCATGGCCCCCAAACACCTGCCTTTACTATTTTGGTGTAATGACTTCTGGACTATTTTAACTTTATTGAGGAATAATTGACAAATATAACTGTATATAATCAAAGTGTACCATGTGGTGATTTTATATATATATAATAGAAATAAATACATAACATACAGATTTATAAATATATAATATATGTAAATATATATAACATATTTTTGTATCTATATCTGTAGAATGATTACCAAGATCAAGATAATTAACATTCAACAGCTCATAGTTTGCATAGATAACTCTGTGTGTGTGTGTGTGTGTGTGTGTGTGTGTGTGTGTGTGTGTGAATGCTTAAGATCTATTCTCAACTATTTTCAAGTATATGTTCTTAACAATAGTCACCATGCTGTACATCAGCTTCTCATCTCTATGCATGTTCTTAATTCACTTACACCAAATATGCTGATTCAAAACTGCTTTTATTACTTAACAATATATCTTCAACTCCATACTATTCAATAAATACAAATCTGCATAGTCATTGCATAAAGATTGCTGATTGGTATATGGATATTCCATAATTTATTTACTTTATTCTTTATTAGTATATTTGTGATTCCCAATGTTTCACTACTACAAACAGAGTTGGGCTCAACTTCTTCACACACACACATATTTTCATACCTACCTATCTGATCTTTCTCTTTGGATAAAATTCTAAAGAATTGCTGACTCAAAAAAAAAAAACAGTTTACATTTTTTTTTACATTATACAATTCAATGAGTTATTTTCATTTATAATTAGCATTCAATAGTATATTAGTTTCAGTTGTACAGCATAGTGATTAGAGATCTATATAACTCATAAACTGGTCACCCCACTAAATCAAGTACGCTTCTTCTTCTTACATATTTTTTACATTGTTGGGGATTTTCCTTACGCACACTTTATATCTGCATAACTATTTCATATCTGCCCATTTGTACTTCTTAATCCCTTTGCCCTTTTTACCATCTCCCCCAACTCCTCCCATCCGGTAGAAAACAGTTTCCATTTTGATCCATGGTATGAAACTGCCCTCCAGAAGAAACTGAATAACTTTTACTCACACCAGCTTTCCTCGCCAGCATTAGGTGTTATCATTCTTGTCTTGTCTTTGCCAATCTGATAACCATCAAGTGGTATATAATTTATACTTAATTCCTTGCAAATGTTTTTCACCAAGGTTTTCCCCTGACTCATGCTAGTACAATGCATTTCTAATCTTTCGCCCCAGGACTTTCTCTGATGCTGGATGGAATGTCTCCAGCCAAATTCTCACTTGATTGTAAAGCTAGTAAAGTTGTCTCAAAAATAGACCACATTTGCCACCATGACAATGCCAGAAGGAACCTTCTTTTCTGCACACGACGTTGCCTCAAGCTTCATGAGGGTGAAGAGCAGAAGGTCTGTCCTATTAGAGATGTGATGCCTCGCCCATTATGGAGCCTGGGTGGCCATCCTTCACCCTCATCAGCTGTTGCAATTATCTCTCAATATTACTTCACAAACTGTGATATTTTTGTTTACTCTGAACTTACTTTTGGTTTTGAGCCCCATCTGAGAGGCAGAAACAATGTAAATTGAGTTGGGTGAGGAGGTTCTTCCACAGTGATCAAGACTGGAGACAGAGGGTGTGCTGGTCTCCTCCTCCACCTACACTGGCATCAGCCGAGATGCCACCCTTCAGGAGCTGGAGCATCAGTCCATACAGCACAAAGCTGTGTTCTCCATGTTTCCAGATGTAAGGACCCTCGAACTCAATGGCTGTCTGGACATACTGTCCAGGCTGCTCTAGAAGAAACACACTCACCCCACACACCCCGAGATGCAGGGATTGCTTCAGGCCCTGTTAGTACAGGACATCTTTACACTACCTCACATCAGGGGCACAGACATCTCTAGCTCAAATTCCTCAAACAAATTGGGATTCCATGAGCGCATGTCCCCAGGACTCGGTCTCTTGAAGGACAGCTTTTTTAGGGACCTACCTTACATAAAACTTACCCCTTCTGATTTTCTTCTTCCTTCCTCCCCACTCAGTCCTGGAAACATTTACCTATTTTCATTTTTGCAAACTACTTATCATACAGTTGCCTAGATATCTTATTTCTTCCCAGAGCGGGGCTTTTGGAACAAATACCAAGTATTGACTTCTGCCATCTGACCTAGGGATGAAAATTGCAGGTCTCGGTAACAAAATTGGGTGAAAAGGGACAACAAGAAATAGAGAAGGGAGAATTTGTGCTTTCATTGGTGGGAAGAGGGCATCCCAGATGTGAGAGACAGCACAGGCAAGAGGTGGGAAAGTGCTGGAGTCCGGAGTTTAGCCTTGCTAGAACAGAGGCCTCCTTTGTGGTCTTGTGGAATAAGTTTTCGTGGGTAAGGTGGTGCCAAAACTTGCAAAGCACTGTTAAGTAAGTAAGGTGATAGTGGAGGACATTCTAGGTTATCTCAGTGCAACTATTGAGGAAAAGTTCCGTTTAATTTCCTCACAAAACTGTTCTACTCTTTAAAGGGAACAAGAGGATGGTGCTAACAGACAGAATGTGGGCTTTTAAATCGGGCCATCCTAAGTTTGAAGCTGGATTCTGCTGCTTATTGTCTGTGATATTAGGCATCAGCCCAATGGGAATAATAATACCTCTTTTGTAAATCAATAATTCTGTGCATGTGGGAAAATATACATAAAGCAGGACTTAAAAGATGTTCTCTTCCCCACTTCTGCCTTCTGCCTTTCCTATTTTTAGCACCAGGCCTCAGACTAACTCATAACATGCCCTATTCCTACCCAACTTAATCTACTGGTAATATTCCTTGGGTTACTAGAAATGCATTCATGAATATGTATGAATTGTACACATAAATTTGTATGCTGGTTCATCACATGTGTTTCATATCTTTTACAAGGAAGTCTGTTATGCTTTTTAATATTCAGTAAGATTTGTAAGAAATATTGATCAAAACACTGTGTAAAATGGAAGTAATGTCCAAATCGGCATTACAAAGGTCTTATAGTATCATCTATTTTAGGAACAGCTCAAGCCTTTTTTCCTCACAACTCTTTCTTCCTCCTTTCTGCCCACCACCCAGGAAGACTCTAAGGAGGATCACGGTCAAGGACACCATCAGGAACAGTGCTAGGGAGCAGGGTTTTAGTCAAGCCCAGCAAAGAGGCTGAAGCCCTGCCTGGCTCTGTGTGAAATGGTCACTCTGGTTTGGCTATTTGGAGATTATTTCTTCTGTGTGGCTAGTGAAGCATCAAAGTCTTGACTGACTAAACCTCCCTCTCTGGAGATGCCCCACCCACCACAGGAAGACCGAAGGATGAGATGACCAGCTCTGCTCCTGAGCAAAAGCTCTGGAATCAGAGACTCGTACAGTCTACTCTTCCTTCAGGAGAGATAAGAGGTCAAACACAAGTTGAGGGTCTGGATCTAGGGATAAGAGTTCTATTTCTAGTATAAGCCACTTAAGTCTGATCAGGGAAATAATACTAACAATAGCAGCAGCAGCAGCAGTAATAGTTAATATGTATCCACATTTTGATGTGGCAAGTGACTCTGTGGCACACATTGTGCTAAGTGCTAATCATTTCTTACCTCATCAGAGCCCTGTGAGGTGAGTGCTATTATTATGTTCCTTATGAATGAAAAAACTGAGCTTCGGTGGGTTTTTATAACTCGCCTGAGATTAAAAAGGTAGAAAATTATGGAGTCTAGATATAAACACAGCCAGTCTGACCTCTAAGTTTCATGTAGCCTCTCCTCATTCACCAGAGCCAGACATCCAACGTAAAAGGCCCCTTAGGTATCTTCTCTCTTCAGAGCTTCACTAAGACCTTATAGGTGTGATAAAGAGGTGTTTGAGGACTCAGAATCCTTGATCCAAGCAATCCCTCATCTTTTTCCACATTTGAACATGTGACCATTAAACATCTCTACTCCTACAATTTTGTGGCTTGGCTTGGAGCACAGTGCTACCTTAAAGCAAATTTTGAGAGGCTCTCATAAGAAAAGAATATCAGGGGTTCCAGTCAAGTTGACAGAGTAGATAAACACTGTGTTCACCTCCTTCCATGGCCAATATCAAAATTACAACTAAACTACAAAACAAACATCATTGAGAATCACCTGAGGTCTAATGCAACATGCCTTAAACTAAGGACATACAAAAAAGCCACCTGGAGACTGATAGAAGGGTGGAGACGTGGAATGGGTGTGGTCCCACATCCATGTGTTAGTGCTTAAAAATCAGGAGGGATAACTCCACTGCAGAGGTTCTCTCCGAGGAGAGTCCCAGCCCCATACCAGGCTCCTCAGCCCAGGGTTTTGGTGCCAGGAAAAGAAGTTCCCACAACTTCTGGCTGTGAAAATGAGTGGAAATTGTGGCTGAGTGAGGCAGAGTGCAGCTGGATTCCCAGGCATTCTTCTAAAAGGGTACATACATGAACTTACTCACTGGTGGACTCACTTGCTCTGAACTCCAGAAATGGGGCAGCAGCTCTAAAAGCAACAGACACATATGGGGAGGAATTGAATTGTGCGGCTTCAGGGCAAGAGCTTAAGGGACAGCTCTCTCCCAAACAGAAGTGCTGGCAGAAGCCATTGTTCCTTTGTTGAGCCCTCCCCTAATTCATCGTGCAGATGCAGGTAGGCATCATATCTGAGTCTCCATCAACCTGGCTTACATTATTCATCCCTCCCTAGTGATTGTCCAAGACCCTCCCTATCCAACTTATGGGCCCACCCAAGCAGCATCAAGTGACTTTTCCACAGTCTGTCTTGGCTTATGCTATGGACTTTCCTAAAATCTCTCAGAGGTTTTCAGCCCGCAAACAAGCAGCATCCAGCATGCCATGTACCCTTTGTTAAGCAGCCCCAAGCCCACACTAGTGACAGCCAGCTTCAGGTCACAGCTTAGCCTCTCTCAGGAACCTCCAAGACCAGCAAAAGAGGCAACGATCTGCAGATTACTTTGTAGTTCATGCCAATTGGCCCTGGGCAAGGTGCAGGCAGTAGTTGACTATGATCTGCAACAGAGCCCTTCCCAAACCAACACATTTGGTGGCCAGCTTCAGACCACACCAGAGCTCCACCCAACCACCTCCACAAACAACACACCCAAAGGGTACACTCAGCAAGCACCAGAACCCCGCTCAAGTAAATCTTACTCCCTAGGGTTGACTCCTGCACTAGAGCTCCTCCACTGTAGTCATTGCCAATCCTCACAACCAATCGGCCTGAGGGTCAATCCCTCCTATTGACATGCAGTCAACAATCAAGGTTCATCTACAATAGGAGGGCACACACAACCACACAAGGGACACACCTGGAGCACCCAGTTCAGGTGGCCAGAGACACTGTGCCACTGGGCTTCACAGGACACCTACTATATAAGACCACTCTAGCACCCAGACAAAGACTGGGAGACAGAACACCTCTACCTAATCTATAGAAACAAATACTGAGAGGCAGCCAAAATGAAGAGACAAAGAAACATGTCCCAAATGAAAAATCAGAACAAAGCTTCAGGAGGAAAAAAACTAAACTAAATGGAGATAAGCAATCAGCCAGATGCAGGGTTCAAAACATTGGTTATAAGGATGCTCAATAATCTGAATGAGAACTTCATTCAACAAAGAGGATCTAGAACATCAAAAAATGGATCTAGAACATTAAAAAGAACCAGTCAGAAATGAAGAACACAATAACTAAAACAAAGAATACTCTAGAGGGAATCAACACTAGGTTACATGAAGCAGAGGATTAAATCAGCAATTCGGAAGATAAGGTAGCAGAAAATATCCAATTAGAAGAACAAAAAGAAAAATGTACAAAAAAATGAGGATGGTTTAAGGGCCTCTGAGACAACATCAAGTGTACCAACATTCATGTCCTAGGGTACTAGAAGGAGAAGAGAGTAAGAAATTTAAAACTTATTTGAAGAAGTAATGATGAAAACTTTTTTAACCTAGTGAAAGAAATAGACATATAAGACCAGGAAACAGAGAGAGTCCCAAACAAGATGAATCCACAGAGGCCCATATCAAGACACATCATAATTAAAATGCCAAAGGTTAAACACAAAGAGAAAAATCTGAAAAGCAGCAAGAGAAAAATAAATAGTTACCTACAAGAGAACTTCCATGAGACTGTCAGCTGATTGAGGAACTTCAAGGGAACATCCTTCGCATCTCCCTGATTATTAAAGAAAACATGCAGGAGAGACATGATTTATCAACACTCCACCCTTTCAAGAGTCCCTAGAGTTAGCTGTTAGTTAATATAGACCCAATCCATTCCTTCCTTTATTCTCTCTACTTTCTCATTCACAATGACAGGCAAGACTCAGTCCCCTCAATTTATAGCATGGAGAGCTGTCAGCAATAATCAAGGCTTTCTTATTCTGGTCTAGCAGAAGGGAGATGGTGTCTCCCCTCGATTATCAAACAAAGGTCCTTCCTTTAACCTGATTGGGCCCTTGTAGGTATATATAATGGCTACATCCTAACAAGAGGGTATCGTGTACTGATTTGCTTAGGCCTGGGTTAATGCCCATCCTTGAATCAAAAATTCTATCAAAGAGGCTGCATTTTATGAAAGATTTAGGCCAATTAAGACCCATTCCTGGAGGTGGACTGGATCTGTTCTACCAAAATGTATGGTTACTCTACATAGTTGTGATGGTGGGGAGTGTTCACACCCTCAAAATTTGGGTGCAGTTAGGAGAGGAAAGGGAAGATGTCAGTATCAGGTAGGAGATGAATGAATATATAAATAAACATATAAAGATCTGAAGAAAAAGAAATAGAAAAGGTTAGCAGTGATTATCTCAACAGTAGGATTAGAAATAATTGTTTGCTCTTTGTATAAGCATGTCATTCTTATATAATTGGTGAGAAAAGTTACTTTTAAAACAACTTACATACAAAGTATTTGTCAAGAGAGGAACCAAGTAAAAAAAAAATACCAAAAAGAGGACAATTCTCTAAAATTCCATACAATGGAGAGACAGCAGTATCACATTCAAATACAAAGAGAAGAAAGTATTCCTCGCCGTTTTGCCAATTGGCCAGTTGGAATGAAGACACACCAACAACCAAGAGGTAGTTTAAGGACATACGAAAGCCAAACTTCATATCATGTGAGATTGCTACACAATATTGAACTGCAGCCCCACATATTCATGAGACAGATAACCATCCAAGGCAAGGATGATATGTATAATAAGTTAGCCAATTTTTGTTAAAATTTACTATATGCAAGTGCTTGCATGTCTGATCACATATCATAATCACAGTAGTGCTCTGAGGTAATGTATTCTTCCCACTGGAGGAAATTGGTGTTAATGCCCTCTGGCCTGCATCCCCTGAGTTCTCATTGTTATCACTGTGTCAACATCTTCATCCTACAAGCACTAGCCCTTCTCTGCCTCATAAGAAGGCTGCAGGTGCATGGGGCAGGCCTGAGCTGCTACAGAGTTCACAGCCCGGGGAGTAACCCTCAATAATACAGAACAGTACTTGATAAACACTAATCAAGTATTAAATACTTGATAAATAAGTACTTGATAAATAAATAGCTTCCTCACCCTATGGATAGGTTAGCTCTGAGGCATGTCCTATACAGGCCGGGGTCAGAGGATCTCCGTGGGAGCCGGTCTCAGCTGCCCACAGTGGTGTCCTACTCACAGACACACTTGTGTTGGCTTCCTTTTCCTCCTCGTCTCTCTTTCCCACTCCCTTTGTTTTGTAGGCTCCCAAATATGATCTACACTCACATTTTTCCCTCGGGGTCTGCTTCTGAGGATATCCACTCAAGATACCCACTTAAAAGATAAAGCAAGTGAGACTTAATGGGCGAGTAACTTGTCCAAATCACACTACAAATAAGTGAGTAAGGCCAAATTCCAACCCCCAACTGACCCCACTTAATTACTATCCTAACGCTGCCCCAAACACAGCCCACGCACTGCTCACTGCAGGTACTTGAGAGGTTTTCGGATTGTGCATGAGTAAATTGCTTTGTTTTTATTTTAATGTGTGTTAAAGGTAATACAATATTCCATCAAATTTAAGAAACTTTCAATTGTCATATACACCAGCTAAGAAAAAAAGAACATGGCTATGACCCAATGTTTTCTTATCACTGAACATTTTTACTTTATTCTTACTAAAATAACTCTTTTAGGTTTCTTTAAACATAAACATCTTAAAATAAACTACACTTGGGCATACATAAAAAAAGAAAATATAAACAAATTTAATTGCTAAAATATTTCTTAAATTTCTTTACAATCAAGTTTTCAATTCTGAATCACTTATAAACTCATGGTGGGTCATGAGTGGCCACACGACGTCATTGTTTATTCCGTGGGGTGGCACTGGCGAAGCTGCGTTTCTCAAGGGTGCTCCCCCACTAACTTCAGGAATTTTGGAATTTTCACCAACGCTGCTTGACATCCTTTAACATTTTATCGGGTGCCACCTTTTCTCACCAGAAGGTGTCAGGCAAGACAACTAGGCCCTGACTACCGCCTAGTCAACTACAAGCGCAAGAATGGTCACTGTTGTCCATTGCAAGACACACCATGACTTCCCGTATGTTTACAATGTGAAAAAATGCATATCACGGATCTAATGAAATAAGGTATACAAATGGCACATCAAGTCTCTGATATACGAATATTATTACTTAAGATGAGGCTAGAGTAGTTTGGAAATTTTAAAAATATGCGTTAATGTAAGGGGAATTTTAAAATTAAAAATTGCACAGGCGAAACGCTGATGTGGCAAAAATTGTGGAGACAGTTGGTAACTGAACTTGGAGAAACCCAACATTTTATCATGCCCAGCGGCATAAGGGAGATGTGCCCAACTACGGGCAACGGTCTCTGTAGCCAGGAACAACTCTGGCCTGTCCCCCGTTTGTGTTCATTCATGGTACCGCTCACCAGGCTGCGGTCCAAAGTCTCTCAACAATCATGCCTACTGCATGAGAGGGGCCTTTAAATTACTATTTGAAAAGTGATGAAAATTTAGAACATATCAAAAAATAATAATAAACTGGATAAGAACAATTTAATAGACCACATCAATTTACAGTTTAAATTTGGATTGATGTTTGTGAATAAGGAACAACTTCTAGCAGCATTTATTTAAAGTCAAATTCACACTTCGAGTGGACTTTTTTTTTATGTAATTGCAGGCTGTTTTATTAAATTTCATCACTGAGGTAGAATTGTACACCACACTTGCCAGGAAAGTCCACAGCCTTAGTACTTTCACACGACAGATGTTTCCATGACAGAAGGATTTTCTTACACTAATAAACAGTTATGCTTATTATCCTTTATAATCAAAACTCACGCAGAACCCCAGGTAAGTAGATTTTCTCTTAGTTGTCTCTTTAAGACACTAACTCAAGTTCAGAAACTATAACAGACATGTTCAAGTTGAAATTTGAACAGAGCGACCATTAAACGCATGATTGTTTAAATGTGCCACGATGCTCGAAGGCAGTTAAAGCACAGTGAAAGAAAACGACTCGATGTGTGAATGTTTCGTCTGTTAAATATGTTAAGGCCCACTACGTAGAGCCAAGTAAAGGAAACTAAAGGATGGAAAAGAAGAAGTTCAGGTGCCATGCCTTCTTCATATTTCAGGTAGGTTGGATGTTGTAAACTTCTTAAGGCTCCTGGGTAAAATACAAACTTAATAGTTCTCTCAACTAAAGGCATTCTGGTTGGTTTTTAAAGATTTCTTCACAGATCCTCCAACTGATGCTACGAAGCACGCACGACAAGGCCAAAGATTGTTTGATATAGGATTTAGGAGTAAACGTTTCTTTATCTCTCCTTACCCCAAAATAGAAAAAGCTAACAGTGGGGAGCTTCCCGTCAGAGGCTGTGCTTTTGTGTTCTTCTCCTTGCTGCCCCTTCACAGTATGTACCTTTTTTCCTACCCTGTCCACTGTCATTGAATATTCAGCTACTCAAGTGGTTAAACAAAGAAAATGACTCTACGGGGAACTATCAAGACAAAATTATCCAATGTTTCCAGATACATTTCGAGCCTTTTATTAAGCTATCAGCGTGTCCTTTTAGGGCCACGCTGATAATGGGAGGCTGGAAGGGCCAGGCTCCATGCCATCTCTAACCGACAGGGAAGGCCGTCACTCCTGGGACATGGTGCCCAGGTTGCCCTTTGGCTATTTGGCCCAGCCCGTGCCTCCCCTTCTTTGGGTACCAAGCCCCAGATTTTCCTTTGTAGATTCACCTTCCTTTAGACTTCATGCATCCAACTTCAGAACAGCTGAACCTTCATCTCTGTTCTACTGGGCACTATTGACCAGACCCCTTTAACCAAGCCAATGTCCCCATCTGCTCGCTGCTAACAGTGCTCCGCTCCCTTTCTCAAGAGAGTTTCGTAGGAGAGCAACCAAACAGGAGTCACTCTGACAGAAGCTTAGCACCTGACAGTCCACCACCCCCTCTCAGAGGCAGCCCACAGCTAACGACTAATTCATAGACACTGGGATACGAAGGCCACCCACCTTGCCCTAAGGTGGAGCCAACTTTGTGGTGCCTTCATGCTCAGGAGCTCTCTGTAGGAGCTATCCTGCTTTGTCAGTCTCCTTCTTCTATAGCTCATTTGCACAAGAATCCCCCGTCTCAGCTTTTGCTTCTGGGAGCCAGCCTAAGATATGGCTCTTTGATCCCACTCGTGTCCCATTTACCCCTCCTGATAAACAGCCATGGTCCACCCAGGACAATGTCTGAGTCCTGACTAGGATAGCCCTGCCCCTGGCTTTTTCAGTTAAATAAACTACTGAATTATCTTTTTTGTGTAAGCCACTTTGGGTTGAGTTTTGAGTTGCTTGTACTAAAAAGTACTAAAATATTAGAAGATAGTCAGGACTATATCCCTATTCATTTATTCTTTAATCCATAAATATTTATTAAGCACCTACTGTGCTCCAGCCACTTTGCTAGGATATGTGAATTTAAGGGTAGGAAAGACACAGCCCCTGCCTTCAAGTAACTCTCTGTCTTCAAGGACACCTTTGGAACTGATAAAATGTAATGATTGACTGGATATGGGAACTGAAGGAGAGGAAGGACCCAAGAACAGTAGATAGGAAAGGAGCAATTGGTTACAAAGAGTGTTGTGACTAGAATAACCAAACTCAACCTGAGTGTTTTGATATTAGAGGCAGTTTAATAGCCGGCGGCTGTCTTTTTAAAGGAGCAGCCTCGACCCATTTTAGGTCTACACTTTTATACCCCAAAATCCATTGATCACTATATCCCAATCACAATGGATCTATACATCACCTCCTCACTACCCGTCACCAATGGTGGTCTGATATGATGCGTAAGCGGGGGCACAGAAGCAGAAAGCGGAACGTTAAAAAGTCAGATTCCCATACCATGTTTCCCATAAATTCCTCCTATTCTTTCTTGTGAGAACAGAGTTCAACAATAGCCTACCAATGGAATCGCCAGGTATTCAGTCAGGAAATGTGGCTGCTGTGGCAGTTGGCGTAGAGGCTTCTAGTCTTAACCCTTTCTTTTGTCTTTCTAGGGGCACATCGTCACAAGAGGCCCTCAGAGGTGGCTTTGCACTCTAAAGAATAATCTACAGGTAACTGATCTCCATACTCTGCTTTATTCATTTATTCAAAATTAGTATTTCTTCTACCTGCAAAACCATAACAGATATTCATTCATTTAATTCTATAGTATCCATAAAACTATAATAGGTGTCATAAAGTATATATACACACAGAGAAATACAGTCCTTGATCTAAAACATCTATTATCTGCTTGTGGAGAAAAGGTATGGCTATAGTAAACAAACAAGCAAACCTAAGACATGTAACAAAGACGATATTATATAAATGACAATATGAGTTCTGAGGACTTTGCCCAGAGCAAAAGCCATCCATGAAAACTAAGTTCTAGGGTATGAATGAAAATGAATTGACAGTTTATTTACTTATTAAAGCTTATTCTGCACCAGACAGAGCATTTACATGTTACATTATTTCATCTTCAAAATGGTCCTTTATGACTGGTATTAGTAATATCATTTTTTTCATTTTTGGGAAAGAATTCCAAAAGAAGAATAGTAAGTGTGTGTGTGTGTGTGGTGTGTGTGTGTGTGTGTGTGTGTGTGTGTTAAATGGCAGAGTCTAGTCTAGAGGCATTACACTGTAGCAGGACCTTAGAAAGGAAGAGAGGCCACTGGACAAGGCAGAGTCCTTCATGGTTTGGCTAGAGCTAGAATAAGACCATTTAATGTGCCAACTTGACTGAGCTAAGAGAAGTCCAGAAAGCTGGTGAGACAATATTTCTGGATGTGTCTGTGAGCGTGTTTCTGAAAAAGATTAGCATTTCTCAGTACACCCAGTACCAAAGATCCACCCTCACCAATGTGGATGGGCGTCATCCAATCCACTGAGGCCTGATGCAACAGAAGAAGGGTGAATGGTCCCTCATATTGAGCTGGGATGTCCATTCTCCTATTTCTCAGGCCTTGACTCTTGGACTAAATTATATCTCCAGCTTTCCTGGGTCTCCAGCTTGCAGATGGCAGATCATGAGACTTCTCATCCCCCATGGCTGTGTAAGTCAATTCCCATAATAAACCTCTTATAATATACGCATGTATATATCCCATAGGTTCTATTTCTCTGGAGAATCTTAATACAGATGGAATATGTAAAAAAGGACATATGTTCTTAGTGCAATGGAAAATTATTGAATATGTTCATAAAATATGGCTCTAGAGCTCCATGCCAAGTACTCTGGATTAGGAGCCATTACTCAGAAGACTATTAAGAAATTAAAGCATGTAGTCATGGAGAGCTGCACTCCCTGTGTTAGAAAACTAGAGAAACATGGAGAAATATTACTTTGATGCAGAAAGAAAATCAGGGAAACGTCTAGGTTTAGACTGAAAGCTTCAGAAGGATGGACACTTAATGTCATGAAGAATGAGGTGATTGGAATGACAATACAGAGGGCAAGAGGGTGGTTCTAGGAGAAACTTCCAGGCTTCCTTTAGAACAGGATGAACAACAAAGATTTACTCTACTCAATTCTCACTTTATCATACAGAATAAGCATATGCAATGTAGAATGTAGTCAGGGACGTATAAAATTGCACCAGTGGCATATTTACATAACTCTTACACTCTTTTCTTTTATTACTTTTTTTTAATAAATAGAAAAGGAGTGTGGCTTGTCTCTTCTAAGTCATCCCAACTGGGTTAAACCCTTGGGGGAAAGCGACTCTGCTCTTCTCACTTGTAGGTCTTTAAAAAGGCTCCTAGCACAGTTCTCTACTCAGAATAAGCACTCAATTAGTACATATTTATAGAAGAAATGAATGGGGGGGGGAATGAAAACTATTATTTCGCAAATCCGTAATATAAATACTTCAAAGCAGAGGAATGTCATTGACTCTTTTTATTTCGTTCTGGCAAATCTCCACGAGATTTTACAAATCTGTGCATTGCATTCTCAAGCTGTAAATCTCATGGCACTCAACACATTGTGAAATACAGGAGAATGTCTATAATGGATATTTCTACATCTTCATTTTGACATGAAAATTCAGGAGTGAGCAAAGTCTAAGGAAACTTAAACTCTCTCGTTTTTACCAGTGAATTTGGCTACATTTATTATGCACAAGTGTAGGACTCCGAGGTTTTGGCCGCGGAGTGAGGAGGATGTCCTCTGGATGCACCGGCGCTGTGGCTCGGAGGTGAGGGTGCCTAGGAAAACATGCACGGTCCTCCTTAATGCTCTCTGTAGAGGTAATGACCACGTCGAAACGTTGGACCCGCCTTACCACATAGGTCTGTTCTCTAAAGATCACACCCCAATGAGCATAGACACTACTTAAATGCTCTGATGTTTTTTTCTTGTCCTCAGTACCCACCAAACATGGCCTGTCTGTGCATGAAATTCTAAGTGCAGGACCTATTTCTTTGATTTTCAAGCTGTATGTATTCATCCACTTATTCAGTGGGTATTTATTAAGCATCTACTGCATTCTAAGGACTGTGCTAGGGATACAAAGGCAACTGAGATAAGGGCCCCTGTCTTTAAGAGAATTAAAGCTAGTGAAAATACTGATAAGGCGGAAATGCTATTGAGAACAGCCACATGTTAAGCTGTTATTGATACCATCTTGTCATGTTTTTGTTTGTTTGTTTTTTTGCTTTTTGGTTTCTTGCCTATAAAAGGAACAAAACTGCCCGTTAGGCTCCCAAAGAACTTTCTCACGATCCTTTTGTCTTCGGCTTGAAGTTCGAAACGCAAGATGACGCAATTGAGTCTCGTGCCAAGTAATTAAGTTCTCTTAGTTCAGAATATTAAAAAGTAAACAGAGGCCCTTGTAGTTACTAGATGGATGACATCCAATTCATGAATAGCTTAATAAAGCCAACTAGATCTTCAAAAAAAAAACAAAAAAAAGTAAACAGCATGGCGGAACATGTGTCCCTTAAAACATAAAGTATTGTTAATTAATATAAGTTTAACGAAGTCACAAAATACATCTTCATATGAAATAATTAAATATAACAATAACAGAATAAGAATTTGGCAGCTATACCCCATGGCTTGCGGGTGGACTTTTAGTCTCCCGAACACTCTTTTTCTTATTTTGTCCACTTGGAAACCCTCCGGTCTTCGCTCATCAGGCACCGGTCCCTCCCTCACTCTTCCTCTGGGAGCTTTAACACCTGGTACTAGTGATGCTGCGCTTTTCCTTCCACTTCCCTGGCCTCCAATGTTGTTTTGTGTTGCTACCTTAGCTACCGAATTCTTTTATTAAATTCTTTTTTCTAAGTAGGGCCTATGTTCTCCATTTCTATTCAAATCCTGGCATTTTCTGAATCTAAAACATAAACTCTTAAATCAGTGGTTCTCATTTGGGGACAATTTGCTCCCCGGTGGACATTCGACAATGTCTGCAGACACTGTGGACTATCACACTGCGGAGGGGAGGATGGGATGGAGTTGCCTCTGGCAGATAGAGGCTAGAGGCAAAAGATGCTGATAAACATACTACAGTGCACAGGTCGGCACCAACAATGAGGAAGTAACCAGCCGCTTTTAGTAAGAGGTCGAGAAACTCTGGCTTAGAAGCAGCGTCGGGAGGGGGCTACGGTCACAGGAATCCTATCAGAGACCTGGGTGTGCGAAGAAATGCAAGTTTCTTCCCCTTGTGGCAGAAATTTCCATGTTATAGTCCAGGAGGCCTGTCATCTGCCAGAAGCTTAGTTTTACAGATTTTAAGTCACAACATACTCCAAACATAACCTCACAAATAGCATTTTTATGCAGATCAAAACCTTAATGTTTCACACTTTATTAAGAATTAGTTGACAACTAGCTGGGAACAAGATAAGATGCCAGCCATGTGAGAAGAAGCCTTTAACTGTAGATGTGGGAAATAGCAGCGTGTATATCTTTGCTTTAGCTTTCCCTTGACAGCGTTGAACTTTATCTGAGCTCTGTGTTCCCAGAAAGCAGCTCCAGTTACGAAATCCCCCTCCGCCCCACTGTGTTCTAAGGGCAAAGCACAAAGGACCACCCTGCCCTTGCACAGACTCCTCGTGACTGGACAAGACTAGCTTGCTGTCCACCTGTCCTCAGGTCTCCTGTTTACTTGACTCTTTAAAACTCCAGATTTTCTCCATTTTCTTCGAGATCGTCCATACTAATGAACGTTTTCCCTACTGCGAAGGCCTAAATAAAATCATCTCCTTCATGGTCCTTCCTACCCTCCTAGCTGTCCCCTGTTCTTTCTCACTACATTTTAGGCAGCTGGACCTCAGGGCTGTTCAGAGGAAGACTAATACCTCTAAAGTCTCCAGGCTATGCAAACCATGCTGGGAGGAAGGAGCCAAGATCACTTTCTCATCCACCTTCCATGACAATGTTGTGAAATGCTTCCCTGAGGTGTTTGTAGTGAGAGTCTCTTCCCAAGGCCAAACGTCGGGGCTCTCTCTTCCACACCACTGCTGCCCTGCCTGTTAAGACTCTCCCACCCTGTCTGTTTGTGCGCCTGTTGGGGTTAACACCCAGAGTAGTTAAGAAAGGAACCCCACGTGATAATCCCTGAGAAGGCTAAGTGCCTGCACAGACCACCTTCCTCCAGGAGCTGTGAGGAATATAGCTGGCTGGGTGTGTGGCAGGTGAGGGGTCAGGTCCCAGGGGCTCCTTGGCGTTTGCCACCTTTCAAGCTTTCCACACACTTCCCCAGGTGACCCAGCACCTAATCCCTGTGGTCTTTTCCCTTAAACTCTCCTTTCTCTCTTCTTATTTTTATTACTGCATACACTGTAAATCCTACCTGCCCTGGAGCTTTCTTTTTCAATTCTCAAGAACTCAGTTTAGAAGTCAAATGAACTAAAAAGTAACTCTTCTCTAACTTTTACAATTTTTGCATTGAAATCCCAATCCCCTCCCTCAACCCCTCCCCCCCTCGCTGCCGGTAGTCTGCCTTAGACATAGGAGGCAGTTGGTCAGGAAGTGTAGGCAAGAAAGAAAAATACTAAGATTAATACTAACTGAAACCTTGATACTAATTCTTTCAGTATTCAATGGCCGTTAATAGTTCAGTACCAGCAACAGGATGGATATAAGGCACTAATAAGGAGGAAGGAAAGATGACCCCAGGTGACTGTGAGACCTCAGGGAATGGGCAGAGTGGGGAATGTGAAGTGCCAATCAAACCTCTGACCCTACTCTCCTTAGGATTCCTCCCTGGTAGAGAGATCACCCAGGAAGTTTAGGAGGCTTATGCAGACGTTGTTATTGACAAGTCGTGGTTAAGAGGGCTCTTAATAGGTTGAATAGGTTAATAACTTTTCTGCGACTCTCCGGGCACTGTTCACAGCCCTATCTTTTTGTTTCAGAACAACTTTTAAATCAAGGTTTATATTCTCGATTTGGGTTTGAAGAGAAGTAAGTGTTTGGTGGGGAAAGCACGGGATTTGAAATCCAGCCCTTTGGATCAGCGGCTGTTCTGGGTCTGCCGCCTACCAGCTGGGAGGACTTGACCAACGGCAGCAGCTTTGGGCCTCTATTTCTTCATCCATGGGGAAACAGGGTTATTGAAGCGTTAATACCCAATGAAGTTGTTTTGTTTTTTACTACAGCCCAGTGTGTATGTGTAAGGTATTTAATATGTATTTGCCATAGAAAATTGAGTCAAACTAGATTAGAAAAAGGAAAACTGAGAGTTTTATTCCCAAATTCCCTAGTGAATGATAGACGTCTTCTAGGTTTGGAATAAATAAAATAAACTAAGAAGGTGTGCTGCCCTTCACGCACAGAGTATGCAGACCCAAACGAGAAATCGATCCTTGGGAACAAAAGTCTACTTCTGGCTCAAGGGTTTGCTCCAGGCTGCTCCCACTGGCGTGTCCGGCTTCTCCGCCGGGATTCATCCTCCGCAGCGCAAGGAAGCTCCCGGAAGGACGCCCGAGGATGTTCGGCGAGGCTGCCCGGAACGTCAGTTATATTCTGGTTTTGAGTGGGGAGGCAGAGTAATTTTATATTATAAGACAGGTAATGGGGTACATTATGGCCCAGAATGCAAAATGCACACGATGTTTGGGATAAAAACCAGGACTTCAAAGTAACTTCAAAATAACAGCAGACCATTTGGGACCACACAGGCCCAGATCAATGGATATTCTTTGAACTCTTATTTGCTGTTATGTGTAGGTCAGTGGGAAAGTTTGAAAAGCACTGTCACTGTGTTCTTTATTCTCTTTTCACTGGTGAGAACAGCTACCAAGTTCATTTTACTTCTACTTAGGATGGATATTCAGCCCCACCAGCCGACTTCTATTCTCATTGTTAGTTGCCTATGTCACACCGATGGTTAAAGTCGTTTGAATAGCTCACCCGATATGCTTATGTTCCTACTTGTTTTATTCTCTTCTCCTTTTACCAAATCTTATAAATCTGTTTTAGAAAAGAGATTGTTCCTAACTTTTCTGGGACTCCTGGGCAATGTTCACAGCCCTATCTTTCATGTAATAGGCACTCAATTCAAAATTAAACTAAACCAAAGATTACTAAAGGCTAATAATTACTCCCAGCATTAATAAGTCCCATTAGGAAATTTACTATTTAAAGTACTATTTTAGAACACACTATCTCTTCTGATTTTCACAACAACTTAGTGAGAGAGGTCAAAACACAGCCACCAAGTCAGAGCTAGGAACTATGTCCTCAGAGTGCTTTTCATTTACACAATCAATCCAAAAGTATGTACCTATTATATGCTCAGCCCTCTTCTAGGCTTTGGGAACCAATAGAGATAGATAGATAGATAGATAGATAGATAGATAGATAGATAGACAGACAAATAGAGAAAGATAAATATAGATATAACTCTTCTCATGCAAGAACAGACATAAAAATATAACTAAGTAATCACTAATGCACTAATCGTTAAAAAAAGAAGAAGAAGAAGTTCATGGAGCCATGGTAACACATACAAGGAGGTTCTTATTTGGATTAGTGACTATTAGTTTCCCATTGGCTGTCTACAAAATCTTGTAGATGCTTCTTTCCTGTTGCCTTGGGACCATTTTATGTCAGGAGAAGAAAATGTCCCAAGGAAAGTGCTAGAGCTGAAGGAGCGGAAAAGCCAAATAATGGGAACAAATATTTGGCCAAAGGTCTATTTAACAACCCAGCCTGCCTCCCTAGGAGAGTCCAAGGTCCAATATAGCCATGTTAACATAAGAATATGCATCTTTTTTATTATCTTGTTTGCCATGGGCTTGAATTTTGATGGGGCAATTTTTAGGGCTTAAACACTTAATTGCTACTAATAACCAAAATAATAGCACAACTGTGTGTTTACGTTTAATTTATGGCATTCCACATAACTTCGAGTACGGATTTCTCCAAATGCACTTTCTTGGAGCTAACCTGTAAGGACATCAAATCCTGCTGGAATAATCACAAGCAACGAAAAGAGACCTGTATACTTACCTAGACCCTACAGATCCCTTGTAATACAGAGCAGGATGACCAACAACGACTAACATCAGTTTGACAGATATTTTCCCCTGCAGTCCTGTTTTAGGGAAGCTTCTGGGTTTGATTTTTAAAAATTCCCTGGCTTTTTAAAAGAAGACTCTTATCTTCTCTTCCTCACTCTAATAGTGGTGACTGCCAAATGCTTGTGTGCAGTTAGGCAGGCGATCTTCTGCTAGAGTCCACCAGGGGCCGCTGTTCTGCAAGCAGTGACATCAAGGGAGGACTCGCCCGCCACCTCCAAACAGAATGAAATTGCTGGTGGAAGCAACAAGAATATTCCCTTCGAAATGTTTTCCAACTCTGAAAACACTATGCTAAGTGAAGGAAAACAGACACAGAGGCCACGTATCGTATGATTCCATTTATACGGAAGATCGAGAGTAGGCAAATCCAAAGAGACAGAGAGCAGATTTGGGGTGTCAAGGACTGAGGGAAGGGGCAGGGAGGATGCTAGTGATGGCTTAAAAGGTTCAGGGTTTCTTTTGAGGTGAGGATGTAAGGTCTGGAGCTAGAAAGAGGTGATGGTTACACAACATTGTAACTGTATTTAATGCCAGTGAATTGCCCATTTTAAAATTAAGATGGTAAATTTTGTTATGTACATTTCACAATTTAAAAAAAAAAAAAAAGGTGTTTTCTAGCATTCCTTGCTCCCTGGCATTTACACCTGCTCTGTTTCTTAAGAATCTACTATTTAAAGATCGTAAGTGGGTCCTACAAGAAATGACATCCGGTCTGTGTTTGCTGAATCTTGCTTGCATTCTGAAGCTCCTGACCTGAGTCTCACATTCCCACAGCTCTGACAGCAAATGGATCTGACTTTGAATCCTGCGTCCACCAGCTATTATCCACAAGGCCATGGGCAAATTCTTCAACCTCTTTCTTAAAGTATTCTTGTCTGTAAAACAGGGGAAAAGTCTTGCTGCTTGTGAAGCTTAAATGAAGCAGAGCTATGAACTCATCTATTGCCTAGACTCAGTGAAGGTTTATTTTGGCTTTACCAGCCTACACTGATCCACACATGGGTCTAGCTTTTTTTCAAGGTCCATATTAAATACTATTTTCTGTACAAAGTTATTTCTGTTACCTCACCTCTTTTATCTCATTAAATTTCCATAATACTGGGTTGATGCCTCTTATATTTACCTCACCTGCCTCCTACAACAGCTGTAGTGCGTCTTTGAAATCTTCCCCATTCTTTCCTTACATACTGCGTAAGTGCCTAAGATAAGAACACTGTCTCACTCAAAACCTATGTGGCACCCGTAGCTAGGCTGCCTCACTGCACCACTCCAGGGTGACAGTCACGTTGCAGAGTATGGGAACTGCCTCCTCTAGATGCGTGCCGTGTGCAGACCTGCCTGCAGTGATGTTTTGTGTATAGTGCACGCTTAACAAGTATGTGTTAGGAGAACCTCTATGATGTTCATATTACTGATCTGTAAATCAGGGGTATCTAGCCATAGAACCCTTTTTCTCCTGTACATTATAAAATACAGGTAGAAATGGAGAAATCCCAGTGAAAGAAAGGGAGGGAAGAGAATAGATCCTGACCTTCCCAGCACCCCATAAACCTACCTCCCTCAACAAGCCTTTGATGAACTCCCAGGGAACCCCTGGACTACGTCACTTCTGTGGTTATAGGTGAGCGGACGTTTCCTGCCGGTGCCCTCAATGTCTACAGGGTAGTTCTAGCGGTGAATTTTGGGGCTAAAACACCTGAGATGAGTGGGCCCTGAGACTTGGGAGTGACGTCACCTTTCTCTTCATCAGTGTTCTATTCACGAATAGGCATGAGGAATATGAGATGAGAAATAGAAGGAAGCCCAAGAAATGATAATCCTATGTATAACATCAATAAAAGTGTAACTTGAAACTTGCCAAAAAATAAAATTGAAGGCAAGTGTAAAGGACATAGGGGAAAGTCTTTGCTCTTCCATCCGAGATGTCGCCTCATTAGCGGTGAGTTCTAGGGGTGCAGATGTTCCTGCTGAGTCTAATGTGGACCATATCACAAGGATTGAGTCTGGCTGCACATCACGACAAATCCAACGTGCAGTGGCTTATCCAAATAGGGTGTTGTTGTTTTTTTTTTCTTCACATAACCACAAGTCAGAAAGTAAACAGTATAGGGTTGGTATGTTGGCTCCATTATGCTGCTAGGAACATGAACTTTCTACTCAGCCAGCCTTGACGTAGGCCTTTGTCCTTGTTTCTGAAATTTAATGCCACAATTTTGGCATCATATCAGTGTCCAGTGTGAGAATAAAGGCACTTTCATCGATGTTTGCCCCTTTTACCAAGAGAGCAAAGACATTTGCTGAGAAGGATACTTCTCTGTAGTGTCTTCTTCAGAATTTACAGCATCTCACCATTTACAAATCCAAGCAGCTCTCTTTTATTGAGCAATTACCATGAGCAAGGCTTCTGATAAACACCTTATATGCATTATCTCATGTCTTCCCCTTCTATTACTTCAGCAATTGTATATTGAATGCCTACTATGTAAAAGTGGTAGAACTTAGCCTAATTGCCAGGGAGCACAGCCATTCATTGACCCAGGAGATTTACATTTCTGAAGACTCTCACTCTGAGAGATAAACCACAAATGAATCAGAGGGCCTTTCCAAAGTCTTTGTGTCTCATCTCAAGATAGAGATGAAACACAAGACACACACACACACACACACACACACACACACACTTTTGGGAAAGCCCTCTGATTCATTCATGGCTTATCTCTCAGGCCAGGAACATTCTGTTAGGAAGGAGTTGTTTTTTCAGATTTTATTTTAATCAAAGGCGGAAATTTCTGTTTATCATAACTGGCCCAAAATGTATCTAATCAGAATTGCCAATGATCATGTACAGCAGGTCCTCAAATAATGTCATTTTGCTATAACACTGATGAAAAAATAATCGATTCCCAGCAGGGGCCACGGTGCATGTGGACTTTCTACATTCTCTGCATGTACACGTGGGTTTTCTCCGGGGACTCCGGTTTCCTCCCACATCTCAAAGATGTGCCCATGAGGAGAACTGGCGTGTGTGTCTAAATTGTCGCAGTGAGTGTGGGTGCGGGTGTGAGTGACTCTGCCACGGAAGGACTTCCTGTCCAGGGCAGGTCCCGCCTCACGCTCTGAGCTGCTGGGAGAGGTTCCGTCTACCCGCAAACATGAACTGGAACAAGCAGATCGGAAAAGAAAATCTTACTTGTTTTCATTCATTTTTCTTAAATGTATGTATAGCTAAATTTATTTCATTGTTTAATATTGTAAGTATTTGGGGTCTCTATTTAGAAGTCGGTGATGTTTTTGTGACCAAAAATATGCCATAAGAGCTCAATTCTTGTTTATATCAATTAGCCTGTTATAAAATTGGCTTCATTATTTGTTGTTTTGCTTAAAGACGCAGTTTCCAAGAACCTATCATCGACGTTAAGTGACGATGTAATAATGTCAACTACACATATCACTTTCCCTCTTTATTCTGAGAGCCAGTTAATCTGAAAGCTCGGCTCTTTGCATATGTTTTATATTTGCAAAGAAAAAAGAAAAAAGAAAAAGAACGGAAATCTTCACTCAAACTTCAACATGAGTGTGTTGGGGGGGAGGGGTTCTCTGATACATGTGCCAAGAAGTGAAAAAAACAGTCAAGGACTCTCCCCCAAAGAAGTTACATCTGGCTGGATACATAAATTCTGGTCATGTGTAACTATATTTTTCATGTAGAAAATATGGTCTTATTATTATATATTCACACCTTGTACACGTTACTATTATTGTTGATTATACATCCTAAGTAATAATGTTAGTTGACTGGACTTAACTCTCATACTTGACTCATCAGGTAATCTAATTTTTAGTTCAGAAAAAGTGGTCACGGTCTTGATAACATGCCTGGCAATGTTGAGCACAAAAAGCCTTCAGGCAATGTTCCCTAACAACAAGGATAAGTGGCAGAGCAGCAAGATTTCAGACACAAGCCACTATCCTCAGATGTGAAAGAGAAAAAACGAGACAGGCAGCAACATTCCGGAGGCCATTTGCTCTGCCGGCCAACCTGGTCTGTTTCTACTTCACTGACAGAACCTTTTTCAAGCTCTACTGGATGCGCCTAGGTCACACATCCAAAAAGGGAAAACATCCTCTACCTCCCCTCTCCCCTCACGGTTTCTTCCTACCGGCCTCATTTCAGCAGCATTTTCTCTTTACCAGGCTTTCTCAACATCGGCACTTTGACCAGATAATTCTTTGTTGTTAGGAACTGACCCATCCTCACAGGACGCCTAGCAGCATCCCGACCTCTACGCACAATATTCCAGTGGTACCCCGCCAGCTGTGATAAACAAAAATGCTTTAGCCGTAACCAAATGTCCTGGGGGTAGGGGCAAAATCTACCCCACTTGGGGATACTGGTCTACACATGACTAGGAGAGAAGGTAGGAACGCACAACTACACTGGCTTGACTTAGTAGAGACAAAAGGCAGACTGGCTCTCCCCTCCCCTCCTATCCAGTAACGATAAGGCAATAATGGAAGAACTAAGGTGTGAGCACCCACTGTATGCCAGGTGCCCTTCTAATGCTTTACTTACAGTATCTCTCATGTTCATCACAGTTCTCAAAGGAGCAGATTTCCAGCTCCATATTCAAAAGTGAGAAGAAAAATAGGTGTGTACAGTTGTCTCTCCTTATCTGCAGGGGGTACACTCCAAGATCTCCAGCAGATGCCTGAAACCACAGATAGTGCCAAACCCTATATAAATGACGTTTTTTTCTGTGCAGTTACGCACCGCATAATGCAGTCAATGACAGACCTTACGTGCGACACTGGTATACCATGTAGCCTCGGTGTGTAGTAGGCTATATCCTCTAGGTTTGTGTGAGTGCCTTCTGTGATGTTGGCACAATGACAAAATTGCTTAATGATGCCTTTCTCATTAAATGGCACGTGGTGTGTATACACCTGTGATAGAGTTTAATTTATAAATTAGGTGATTTCATGGGTAGAAGATTGGTTTTTACCGTAGATCGTCACAAACTTAGCACAAACTTTCAAGAACTTTCACTTTCACACTTAAAGGAAGTGCTTTATGGCGTCTCTGACATATCCAAATTGCCAGCATCTCCACTCTTGCGCTTTGGGGCCATTATTAAGTAAAATCAGGGTGACTTGATTACGCATTGCAGTATCTTTAGAGTCAACCTGCTCACTGAGAGAGCAACGAAGTGACTCACGGGTTGGGGGCGTACGCAACGTGGAGACTCTGGACATAGCATGATTCGCAGAAATTTTATCGCACTGCTCAGAATGGTGCGCAGTTTAAAACTTACGAATTGTTTATTTCTGGAATTAATAATTGTAAATTATTACAAATTGTAAAACTTACGAATTGTTTATTTCTGGAATTAATAATTGTAAATTTCTGGAAATAATCCATGTAATAATATCTTTGGACCACAGATAATTTAAACCTCAGGAAGCAAAACAGATGGCGGGGGAGGGGTGTGGTACTGTGCAGAGTTTAAATCACTTGCCCTAAATGAGCTGAAACTAGAAGGTCCATTTGCATTTTGGTTTCTCTTCCTCTAAGTCCCATGCACCTTCCACTATATCTTCTGGCTCTAATCAATTGGCTCATCTCTGCTGCTTACCATCTGATGTACTCACTACTATTTCTAAAAGCCTACTGTCTTGCCCTAGGCCACAATGCTAGCAAGGTCAGTGCTGGAATGCAAATGCTTTTTGTACAACCCAGCCCAAGAGAAGCTGTCAGAATGTAACTTGGGCTCTGAGTCTTGCATGACCCGTGGACAGCCCGCCTGGGCATGTAGTGAGAAAAACAGCCAAGAGAAGAGTATTCTGTAAAGGTAAGAGCTCTGACTCTGAGGTCAGACCGTTCTAAAACAAATCCCACCTCTGCCACTTTCTACGTGCATGAATTTGAGCAAGACCCTCTCTTTCTTTGTCTTAGTCTTCTCACCTGTCAAAGGGAAATGATGATGGTACTGTGCCCCTCATCGGTGGTTGAGTTGATTAAATGAGGCAGTGCAAGTAAAGTACTAGGCATGGTGCCTGGCATATAAGAAGCATTCAAAAAATGTCCACTCTCATGATTTAGTTACTCTTCCATTTCTCCTAAGTGATTCGGGTTTATCATCAAAGGTCTGTGACACTGCTCAAAAATCCTTTACCCACACGCTGCGCTTTTTCACACCCTCCATCGTGGAAATTTCATACTTTTACTACCCTCCTCAAAGGTCTGACTCCACCCCACACCACCGCTTTTGTTTAAACCAGTCCGCACCACGTGTTTCACAAGGCCGATAAAGGCCACGTGAAGTATTTTCTCCTCCATTCCCCCCATTCTAGACATATTTGCAACACCTTAGCCATCAATCTTTATATATTTATACTTCATGTCTTTTGATTCTTTCTCAGAAGCAAGATGACTCCTCTTCAAAGAAAAATCCATTCCATTACGCCACCCCGTAGTCTCTTTCTTTATTAGTGCGTCCCTTCTCCCCTCTTCTGTATTTTTAACCTTATCCTCTCCACTAGGTTCCTCCCCTTCACCAGCAAATGCCGAAGCGAGGAGACGAATCTTCAGGCTGAATTCGCATAGCGATCATAATTTTATTACTAGTTTTGTATATTTATTTGTGATGGTTTGCGAGCATCTTCAGACTCATAATCACCTCCTGAGGCCACACGCCATGTAAATGAACCTCAGTTTTCTTGAAGGAGAAATGTGCTTCCCCTCTCCTACTCACCACTCACCACTCAGTCTGTTACAGTCTGCTTTTTTAAATCTTTTATAATAGAGAACATTTAGAGTAAGTGCCCTGTTCACAGCTATTTCCTCAGTGACCCTGTGTGACATGCCCTACTGTTTTTGGAGGAATTTCTCCCCACCCCGACCCCTCTTCATGTCAGCTAGGAACTGCCACCCTCTTACACATGAACTTAGTCCAGAGTGAGCAAGCCTAGACGACAATCGAGGAAGGTCCTGACCACAGCGACTGATCCAGTGGGCAGGCATATGACCCACATAAGACCAATCGAAACCCTTCTCTGAAATTTCTGAACTGGAGTTGCAAGGGGAAGGGGTTTTTTTCCTCTTTAATAGAAAAACTATAGGAGTGGGAGGCTAAAGTTGCCGGTAGCCCAGTCTTCACAGAGAAGCTTGCTAAGAGAATTAAACTGACAGACAGAGAGGAGCTGAGCTAAGAGACCGAAAGATTACTCTGCCGGAGTTCCAGTCCAGCCGTTTCTTAGGCCAGCTGCATCCCTGCCCTACCCATATTTTGGTTATATAAGCCAGTATATTGACCCAAACTTTTTACACCCTTAAACTAGGTTGGATGAGTTTCTGTCGTTTCTAAACAAGAGAGTCCTGCTTCTCCACTGGTCACTTCTCTTTCCATCTCCTTCTCTTCGTCACTAAACTTTTTGACATAGAACTCTACACTTTCTCTAATTTTTCACCTTCTATTCAGTGCCAAACCCATTGTAGGATGACTCCTGTCTCTATAACTCTACTATAGTGGAGCTAGCAAACAATGGCTAAAGACCTCCTAATTAAGAAATTCAATGGCCTGTTTTAGGTCTTATCCAATTTGATCTCGCCACAGAGTTGACACTATAAATCTACAAATTTCTTCTAACCTTTCCGACATGCCACGCTCTCCGCGATCCAGTCCCTTGCTGGCCCTTGCATCTCAAGCTTCGTCACAGGAAGCCTTCTCTGTCAGCTTTGTAAGGTCTGGTGGGTCCCAGAGGCCACTGTTAGTTTTCTCCTCCCTGGAACATTTTATCTATGCTTCAACTTCTCTCTCTATAGCTTCTGCTTATAATTTCAGTCTTATTCTTTTCCCTCAGCACCAGATTTGCACAGAAAACATTTCCACTTGGATGCTCAGAGACTTCGAAATATAACCTCATCATCCAGTTCATGACATCGCTATTTACCCCGTTCGCTTACTAAATATTTATTGACCATATGCTCTGTGCGAGGCACTATCCTCCGAACCGAGGATATATCCGCAAATGAAGTCCTAACTCCAGTGAAACCTGTATTCTGGCCAGAAACTTCACTTCCTTCTCCTTCTCCTTCCATGCCAATTAGTCCCCAACTCTGTAAATTTCTATTTCAGAAATATAGACTGAAGTCCGCGCCTCGTCTCTATCACTACTGCCACGCTCATTCTCTCACGGCCTTTTCCCAATAGCCTCCTATTTGCCTTCGAAGACCTTTTATCCTCCAATTGATTCTCCACACTGATGCCAGAGTTTTCTTCAGAAACAGAAAAGGAAATGTTTATTTTCACTTTTTTGCTTCAAAATCCCTGCTGGCTCACTATCACTAGATGATAAAATTCAAATTCCCTAATTAGACACACTTATTTCTACACAATCTGGTCAGAACCTAACTCTTCAGACTATCCATGCTGCCCCTCGCACGCCCACCGCACTGCAGCCCAGCCACACCCAGGACCCACCAAGCCTCTCACGCCCCTCCAAGCACAGGGCACTTGCACATCTCTGTCCCTTTGCAACTCTACTATAGTGGAGCTAACAAACAATGGCTAAAGACCTCCTAATTAAGAAATTCAATGGCCTGTGTTAGGTCTTATCCAATTTGATCTCGCCATCTAGTCCATGGTCAGTCCTCATCTAGAAATGCTCCTCTTCTCCCATTCCACGCCTTCCCCCTGTTTCTACCAATCGATGCCCTACTTATTTTTCCCAAGTTTGTAAGATGTGATCTCTCTGATCCAGCTCATCACACCATTGTTACTTACTCCATCTTTTGGCTCTCAGAGCACTTTAGTGATAATACATGGGCTTAGAGCATTTTAAAGTATATCCACTACAAGTGTGTCTCTCCCACAAAACAACGGGCTCCACTTACCGTTTCCTACAGTCTATGTAGAATCTACATAGATGTCAGCATATGTGTAGCCCTAATGGGGGGTGGGAGGGACTAGCTAGCATTTAGCTCCTACTCACTCAGTTTTCTTTTAGTTACAGTTTTTGATACTAGAAATCACTGTCACTCGGTTAAGCATAAAGAGATTTAAAGCAGGTACTAGGGGGCTTACGAAATTGCTGGAAGGGCTGAAGAAGCAAGTTCCAGGCTGAGTGGCCAGCAACAACCCAAGCTCTCAGAACCACATATAATAAGAAAAGTGGCTGCTGCTGCTGCTGCAGGAACCACACCTTCGAAGCTGCTGACAGCTGAGTCACCTTGCCTCCATCACAGTCTGTGTCAGCAACACGGGCGCTCACCCCCTGCCAATATGTCTCTTTAACTCCATTCCGTATTCGACTCTTGTTTGGGTGCATATAGTTGAGGGAATTGAGATCACAACCAGAACTCTCGCTTCAAGCGAATCTGAGAAATGTCCTTTTCAGCGTGCCAGCTTCTGCAATGAGGCGGGTACTCCACAGGGAGTGTGGGGTGGATGCTGAAAGGGCAACACACAGTGCCACGAGCATCTCCATGTGGTGGGCACCTCACCAACTGGATGAGATATGTGCTGCTGTCCGCACTTTACCAACAAGGCGACAGAGGCACCAAGAGAGGAAAACCTTGTCCCATATGACATAACTGGTAGGCGTGAACTCTAATTCCAATCAAATCTGCCTCATTTCAAGGTTGCCTTCCTATCATTCTAGTTATTTTTAAATGTTTTCGTTAGAGATATCTCACACAAGTCTAAGGAAATTAAACAATGAAACAAGAGAAATAACAAAGTCTATTCCTTGTTGTTACTGTCATGTTACCACTACTCCAGGGAAGATGTGTTTGTGGTAGAAATCTTTGTCTTTTTACTCAGTCTTTACTTTGTCTTTTTACTGATAGAATGAGATAAATGTAAGATCCATAGAGCCTGGTAAGAAATATGGTTTTTGCTGAAAGTCATGGATTTCGAATGTAGACTGAGCGACTCCTGAAAACAGCCAGCCTTGTTTCCTAGGGCCCCGTTAACATCCTAAAGCACAGCATTCTCTCATTCCGACCAATGCGAAATTACCCAAATTAGCATTAGCATCAGATTTGACCTGCATCTTCTGCCTCTACACAGAATGTTCTTTCTCTGGCTTCCTGAGTCATTTATTGATCAGATCAGTCTTAGGATTGAGAAAGTCAGAGATCGACTGAACCCAAACAGTACAAACAAGAGGCGATCCTAAGAACATATCGAGGGCTGAGCTCAAATCAGGTTACCTAGCTGGAGAAATGCTGAGAAAGAGCAGCAACGGACAGATCACCCACAAAGTGCCATCATACCACTACTCAGGACAACTGTCTGAGGGTCTGTAGAACCCGAAACTAAACTCTAAACAGTTCATGAGCAAAGGGTGAAACAGAATCCTTTGGTCCACAAACAGAAAGTCAGGCTCCTGTGCATGCAGAGGAACGGCAGCATGTACAAGGAGAGGCACTGGCTAGGAGGCAAGAAACTGGTCTCCAGTCCCTCTGTGTAGCCCCGGGTAGGGCTTTGTCTAAGAGAACCAGTGCCGCTGTGTGGCAGGCGTAAGGACCAGAGATTCACTTGAGTGGTTCCCTAGAGCAGCCAGGAATAGGAATACCATTAGGCAGATAGAAATCCTCTCTCATCAAGGTTCAAGGCCAGAGAGGCCAAGTTCTATCACTAGTTCAAGGGACGTGTGAGCAGCTATAAACTGGAGACAAAAATAAGGGAATCGGAGGTTAACTGAAGATGATAAAGCAACCAGAAAGAAAACTAAGAAATGCGTTAAAGCATTTCTTTAACAAATCATTCCATTTTCAGATTACCTGAGGCTCATTTATATTGATTATTTCACACCTGAGTTATTGTCCTGCTTTTGCAATTTACCCTGCAAAATCCTAATTCAGAAAGACACCACACTCTGATCGCACGCTCCTGTCTTTCCAGTTTACCTGCACATCCAGCTTGACTACACTTGTCTAGGACCTAGTGGAGGCTTCAACACCACCCCCATGCTCTCAATTTCTTCCCCAGAGTAGTGGGAGCCAGTGCCTGGCTCATTATATCTTATCGAGTATCCCAAAAGCACTTTCATTATGTTCTGAAGAGGAAGATATAAGAAGAACTGAGCACAACTAAGAATAGACATGAAATGTATATCCAAATCTGAACTGGAATAAGCCATGGGTCAGATAAATTCCAAGGATTTGGACTGGAGGAAGGAAGGGCATCCCTAGGATGACTTTGAGACCAACAGAATCACACTTTGAAAAGAAGGTGAAAAAAGACATTTGGCAAAATCTGAGAGGAAAGCAGAGAGCTCTCCTGCTCCCAGTGAGACATCTTAAACATCCATGACACCTCCCTCTTTCTAACACTAGTTAGGGAATTAGATGAAACCTGAGTCTTTCTTGAAAAAATCAACCAGATCCCTCCCCACCCCAGTACCAATTATTATACCTGCTTTGTAGATTGTGTGTTCATAATTGAATGCGTTCAGTTTTTCTTGTAGCAACACCCAACATACTTTTGGGAGATTAGTTCTGACTCTCTGGGTCCATTGACGACAGAAGTCAAAACAGACTTTGCCTCTAATTCATCATCAAAAACCAAGCCTTAGCATCATTTACCATGTTGTCGCTATCATTTTTTGAGCCCATTTTTGTGCGAGGCTCTTTACCTACATTGCCCTAGTTAATCCTCACACGCACTCTATAAAGCAAGCACTATTATTGTCTTTGCTTTTCAGATGAGAAAATGAAGGCACAGAAAAATTAAGTAACTTGAAATAAGATACAGTAGCTATTAAATATCAGAGCAGAGATTAGAGCCCAGATCTGACTGGCTCAGTGTCTGCCCCTTAATCACTATGCTACATTGCCTCGAAATCAGCTGGAAAAAGAAGGAAAAACCACATTGGAAGAGGTATAGCAGCCTAAACAGGGCAGCACCCTTTCTTAAAAGGTAAAAGAAACCATGGCAGCCCTAAAGCGTAGTTCCAAAAGCCGTTGCATATATTTTGCCTCTTATATCTATCTGACTCTTGAGTCTAGGCTTTATGAAAGCCTGTGCTCTACACTCAGAAGCAGTCAGAAGTGTTTATCTTCAGTCTATCTCATAAGTAGATGTACACCAGAAAGTGGTGAGGATAATAACATCTCACAGTTTGGGGACATTAACCACGTGACAGGTGTTACACTTCAGTTTACACATTTTGCTTCATTTATTCTTCTCACAGCCTTGAATTTGATACTGTAGAATCCCTGTTTTACAGATGGAAATGCAGAGAAAATGGATATACAGAAAGGTTAATAACTTGCCTTAAGTCATATAGCTGGTAAGTAAAAGAAGAGAGATTTAACCTGGGAAATTTGATGCCAGGGCCTGTGATCTTGTGCCTTCTTAAGAAGTTTCTGGGGCAAATGCAAACTGGATGTTAAATGACACTTTTTTTTGTTTTCAGCAGAGAGGGGTTCCAACATTCTCACATTCTCTGCACAGATACAGTGTTCTATATGTAGTACCTACTAAGATACATTGTTCTGCCTCCTTAGCTCACTCTCCAGCTCCAGGCTACCTAAAGACTCTATGACATTCATTGAAGGCTTGCACAGCAGGGAGTGACATTGCTCTAGATAGGGTAACTCTTCCTTCCTTCGAGTCCCCCTTCCTTGGCAGAGGGCGAGGAGGTAATCATGCCCATCGCCATGTTAAGCCAAGTAAGCGGCTTCAAAAGAAACATTCAGGGAGCAAAACACATGCTCTTTAGAGTTTGAAGGGTGTAGGGACCAGGACTTCACTTAAGCTGGACGTTCACTGTCCACAAAAGACCCCAAGCCATGTCCCTTGCCTGTCTTTCTTGCCCCTATAATCAAACCCAGAGAAGGCCCACATAGCAGATGCTGATAACGGGTGAGGACAGTTGGAGCAAAGAAGAAAAACTGACTATCCACCCCTGGCTCACCACAGGCTCCCCGGCCTGAGGTGGGACCAAGTGCAGAGGAAGGAGGAGTTTTCACTTACTTTTTACAAAGACAATACTCCAATGGAGAATAAGAATGAGGCATCATGATCCTTAGAGCCCCAATTGGAATAAGACAAGTTTAGAATGGAATGCTGCTCACTTGCTTGCTAAGTAAATAATTTGGGAAAAGAATGTAACACAGTTTTCAGTCTCCTTGAACCAAGAAAAATGAGAACGTGGGTTTCCTGTGAGGACTAAATGAGATAGTGCATGCAATCTCAATGAATGATAGGTATTATTATTATAAATGCCTGTGATGTCACATTTCATTCTCCCAAGTCTGTGGGAAGCCCAAGCAGGTTTTCTGGCCTGCATTGCCATCGCAATGTAGAATAGCAAAATGGTGTGGACTTTGGGGAAAAACAGACTTGGGCTCAATTCAAGCTTTTTCACTTATGGATTATGCACTCTCAAGCACAGTATTTACTTTCTGAGACAGTGTCTTCATCTGGATTTTTGTCTTATTCATTGTTTCTTTTCTTCTTCTTCTTCTTCTTCTTTTTCTCCAGAGCCTGGACACTGTAAGGCAGAAAGGATAAATATTTATTGAATGAATGAATTCTTCTAAATTCTAAAATGGTAATAACAATACCTATCTCATGCTATGATTTGGAGAATTAGAGGAGATAATGCATACAGGGAGATAATACACTGGTAAATTAATTTTTGTCCTATTTTTGCTTGCCTAGGAAATTCCAAAAAAGTAAAAGCTAACCTTTTTTTCTTTTTTTCTTTTTTTCGCTTTCTCCTTCTCCCATCTCCTAGCAGAATAGGGCTCTGTCTTGGACTTCCTGGCCACAGAGGGAGAACTTTGGTTCCATGAGCTGCTCCGAAGGCGATACGCACACTGGCCCTTCTGGAAGGAGGCGACGTGGAGGGGAGTTATGGAGAGTAGATGGGGAGGAGGCAGGTGCTTGGAGGGAGAAGGGAGTGTTCGCAACCCTCGTACTATGTAGACTGGGCTATGGAGGAGAGCCAGACCTGCTCCCAAAGATGATGGAAGACCTAACAGAGGTGACTAAGAGATAAATGAGGATTTGACACCAAGCTCCTCAAGGTTGGGAAGCCTGGACAATGGCCCAGGGACTAAGATGACAAAGAAAGAAGACACACAAAATAAATATCTTAATAACGGTAGGCCAAAGACCAGAGGACCTTTCCTAACTTCCTGGCTTCTGCAAATCCTGAGGTTAGGGTACCCCCGCCCCGAAGGAGGGGAAGAAGCCTATTCCTCCCCAGCAAGAATTGAAATTGAATTTCTCACTAACCCTGCTGGTCTGGGCCCAGCCCGGATATAATCTGATTTAATAAAAAAGGAAATACAATAGGAGTTAAACATGACTGTTGTGCAGCTAATTCATGTAGGTCCTGTACGTACACAGCTTCTGATCTCATGTCTGGCACGCAGTGGAAACATAACAGATGCTACCTCCCCCCATTACTGACCAAATATTCTGTAAGGTTCATTTGTTGATCTTGGAAGGATGAAAGAAGGAAATTCCTGCCCAAGAGAAAAGCCTCATGTTACAGAATAAAAGTTTTCTTCACTTTGCAACTTGAGTCAAGTTCTTTGACCTCATTCTCTTGCCCCCTATATCTCCACTCCTATAGCCAGACGGGTGCTCCCCAAACCTCTTCACCCACTGTCTTTTTATTCCTTAAAGACATTATGCAAATCCCCATCTCTCTGCCCCATCCTTGAATCTGTCTTCCTGCCTCAATTATTGGCTCTTCTTTCCATTCTTTTAAGTCCTCTCTATGCTCCAAGTATCACCTTCTATCTTTATGACTTTACAAAGACTTCCCAGTGCCTATCAGATATAATGCTGGATCCTAATCGAAGCTCTATTTATTCAGATGTGCTTCCTTTAAAAATATTTGAATTCAGTTTATTAAAACTTTTTTTAAAAAGTCGCTATCTTATTTCTCCCTGTAACCCTGTCCACTAACCTGTTTTCTGTATCTGTGAGCTTGTTTTTTTTTTCTTTTGTTTTTTTTTAGGTTCCACATATAAGATCATACAGTATTTGTCTTTCTCTGCCTGACCCATTTCATTTAGCATAATTTCCTCAAAGTCCATCCATGTCGACCAAATGGTAAGATTTCATTTCATTCTTTTTTATGGCTGAATAATATTCCATTTGTATATTTACCCTTATTTCTTTCTCCATTCATTTATCAATTGATGGACAGTTAGTTAGGTTGTTTCCATACCTTGGCTATTGTGAATAATGCGGCAGTGAACGTGGGGATATACATACCGTTCCAAATGAGTATTTTTATTTTCTTCAGATAAATACCCAGAAGTGGAACTGCTGAATCACAGGCAGTTCTATTTTTTATCTTTTGAGGACCTTCCATATGGTTCGCCATAGAAGTTGCACCAATGCACGATCCCACCAACAGCACACAGGTGTTTCGCTTTCTCCACACCTCGTCAGCTGTTGCTATTCCTTTCCTTTTTGATAATAGCCGTTCTAGGTGAGATCTCATCGTGGGTAGATTTTCATTTCCCTGATAATTTAATGACATTGGCTGTCTTTTTATGTACCTGTTGGGCACCTGTACCTCTCCTTTGGAAAAATGTTCAGATCTTCTGCACATTATTTCGTTGGATTGTTTTGTTGTTGTTGTTGTTGTTTGCCATTAGGTTGTATGAGCTCTTTGCATATTTTGGATATTAGCACTTTATCACATATGATTTTCAAATTTTCTCATTTAGTAGGTTTCCTTTTCATTTTGTTGAGGGTTTCCTTTGCTGTACAGAAGCTTTTTCGTTGGATGTAGTCCCACTTGTTTATTTTTGCTTTTGTTGCTTTTGCTTTTGCTGTCAGATATTGCCACAACATATGTCAAGTAGCTTACAGCCTGTGTTTCTTCTAGGAGTTTTGTGATTTCAGGTCTTATGTTTAAGTCTTTAATCCACTTTGAGTTAATTTTTGGGTATGATGTAAGGTAGTTGTCCAGTTTCATTCTTTTGCCTGTGGCTGTCCAATTTTCCCAACACCATTTACTGAAGAGACATGCTTCTTATTCAAATATACATTCATTCAACAAGCGTTTTTTCAAGTGCCTACTATAGTTTGAGCTCCATGAAAGCCAAATGTTTTGGCCTAATTTGTTACTACTATATTTCCAATGCTTATTATTATGACTTTTTTTTTAGCAAATGTCAATAAATATTTGTTGAATGAATGACTAAATAAATTCTGGGGATACAGTGGCGAACAAAAAAAAGTTTTTGTTGTTATTAACATCGTTTCTTATTAGTGATTACAATGGCAAGTTTTTTTGTCTGTATGACTCGTAAATGACAATATCTCCCAAGGTTCTATTCTAGATGGCCTTCTCTCTCTACATATACACTCCAGTGGCCAAGCCATCCACTCCTCCTGCACCTTCGGCCATCATTGTACACAAGTGAATTTGTCTGATTAAGTATTGATTTTTCTTCTTTTAGGGGAGAAAAAAAAAGATAACTTCCTTTTTACCTACATGAATGGAACTAAACAGAGACACACATCCTTAGGCTAAGAGTACATTGCAGCCTTGAGATCATGAACTTTCTCCAAAATACAGAGAGAAAAAAAGGTCTGTAGACAAAGAGACAAGTTAGGACTGCTTTCACACCACTCTAGGTGAATTCAGTGAAAATGGAGATTTTACATGAGATTTGAGGTGGCTGGAGAGAAAGGTTGTCCTGGTATTCACAACCATAGTTCTGGCAGAGGTAAAAAGGCACTTTCACTAACAGTCCCCATAGATTACAATAGCAGACCAGCCAGGTATTTCATGTGTATCCTGATATATTATTCCCAACTCACAGATAAAGAAACTGATGCATTGAGAGGCTCAGTAATAGCCCAAAGTTTATGGAGTCTGCACATAGCTGGGTTGCACCATGCTGGAGCCAAAGCAAAAGCTTTTAACCACTATAACATATTGGCCTTGAAAATATAAAGTGGAAGGGCAAAGCCTCCAGGCATAGGGTTATCCCAGATATACCTTACCAAGAGCCATTAGAAACAGATATATATCTTTAATTCTGACCTTCTGTGTAAGCTCTTAATCATGTATATAACTAGGTCCTACAGAATTTCACCAAATTGTTCCACTAGCACATTAAACTCAAAATGTCTAATGATGAAATCATTACCTTGTCTTCCACACCAGATTCTCTTCCTGAATTCTCTATTCCTGTTAATATTATCCCTACATTTTCATTCACACTGTCTAGAAAAGTTAATATCTGCTTTTACTCTTCCCACTCCTAACCACTGTACCCCTAATTAATTGTCATATCCTATAGATTTGACCTCTGTAATACCTTTGAACATGACTCCTTAATTCAATTGCTACAACTTCATTCTGGTTTATATCCTTCACTGCATAATAGCTGTTAGCCTTCCAACTGTTAATACTGTACCACTCTCAAATCTATCCAGAAAAATCTCTATTAGAGTAGTCTTCCTGGAGCACAATTCTAATCACTTTGCTACCCTATTTAAAAATCAAACCTTCTTGACAGCCCTCAGCCCCTGCAATTCCATGTCAGAATTCATACAAAATCCCTCACTCACTATTTATCTCCAAGATACCTCCCAAACTATGTGCTCTTGCCAAATGGCTTTGTATGTACATACTCTTCTACCTAGTGAAGTCCTCCTCATCCCTTCGATAATGCAAACCAACCCTGTCCAAATTCTTTACACACACATACACACACATATACCTCTCTATCCGTATGTCTTTCTCATGTTTTATTTTTCAGGGATTGCAGGATCATGGAAAGGAAGGGATGACAAGGAGAGTCCCTACTCCAGAGAGATCCATAAAAGTTCTTATTCAACGGCCAATCAACCAAATTGCTTTTGTTTCTCACCATCACTTTCAAAAGCACACCAATCCATTCTGTGTACAATCATTGTATTGATTTCACTCCTGCGCTCAGAAACTTCGATAATCCCCTTCGCCTTCTGCTAAGTTCTCAGTGTCCAGCCTGTTACAGTGCTCCAGTGGATCCCTCCTACACGCCTCATGCTGCGCTATGCCAATTCGATGCTTTCTTCTGAAACTGTCTGCTTTCTCCTTCTGTTTGAAACGTCTTTGTCTAGGTCACCCCAGAGTTTATGTGAACTCCCACTCCTCGGAACTTCTAAGTCATTTGTTGCACCTCTTTATGACACATACCACATACCACTTGCACCTTAGTTTTGTGATAAATTTATCATTCCATTACCAAGTTGGAAGTTCCTATGTTAGATAACCAGTCTGTCCTATATCCCCAGTGTGATGATTCATTTTATAGGTCAATTTAGCTAGTCTATAGGTGCCAAGTTGCTTGGTCAAAGACTAGTTTAGATATTACAATAAAGATGATTTGTAGATGTGATTAACATTCACAATCAGCTGATTTTACGTAAGTAGATTAACTTTCATAACGTGGGTAGGTTCATCTAATCAATTGAAGTCCTTTAGAACAAAAACTGAGGATTCTCAGGGGAAAAAGAATTTTGTCTCAGGATTGTAACATAGAAGTCCTGCCTGAGTTTCCAGCCTGCTGGCTTTCCCTATGGATTTTGGACTCAAGACTACAACCTCAACTTTTACCTAAATTTCTAGTCTGCCTGCCTATTTTACAGATTTTGGTCTTGCGCCCCCATAAGCACATGAGCCAATTCCTTAAAATCTCTTCTTTATCTATCTCCTTCCCTATTGCTATAATTCCCTATTGATGTGGATATGTATATGTATATGTGTGTGTGTTTGCATGTTATGTGTGTGTGTGTGTGTGTGTATTTGTTTCTCCAAAGAACTCTAACTGATATGCTTGATTCGGTCACATTTAATTTTGTTTTAAAGCCAATAAATTTATATCTGTATTTTCATTTATCTCAATAACAAAGGTCCTCCTTTGTAGAAGGAGAAAGTCTCTCTCCTCAACCCCTGGCTACAGAGAAGTTGAAAACTACAATGGGCTAGTAAATTGTACCTATCTTTTGAAAAGCCCCATTCTCTCATTACAGGGTTTCTGCAAAAAAAGAAAAAAAAAGAAAAAAAGAAAAAAAGAAAAAGAGAAAGAAAGAAAGAAAGAAAGAAAGAAAGAAAAGAAAGAAAGAAAGAAAGAAAAAAGAAAAGAAAAAGAAAAGTGCTCTCAATCAGTCACTCTGGTGCTCCCGAGCTGTCCTGTCTACTCCTGGCCATGCTCTGGTGACAGGAAACTTGCTGTTAGGACAGTGTTTCGGCAGAGTGCAGGGAAGGCCTGGAGTAGCCTCTCTCCCTAAGTCTTACGCTCAGCAGTGCTCACAGCACATCAGAACCGGCCTGGGCTTCCTAAGCCATAATTTGTTGATTTGTTGTTGGCTCAACTCTTTAAGGTTACACATACACACACACACACACACACACACACACACACACACACACACACACACACACTCCGGACACCTTGTGTCTATTTTTTAATAATGACGCTGGCCTTGGCCACCACTCTCGACTGCCCTTCTCCTTGATCTGTATTTCCTCTTGAGGCCCCCATTCATAAACAGCTGTCCTCCATCATGCTTGCTTCAGTCCTCCAGACATGTTGTAGAACATTGAACCTCAGATGCAAAGGTATCAGTTCCCTTCCTTCAAGAATCCTCATTGGTCCCCACCCTATTTTGCCCACATCTACAAAACTAAAAGGCGTCACCAATAACTTAATGGCAATTTTCTTATTATAAAGTTGTTTTGAGTACCATTTACCATGTATCTCCTTCAGTTACCCCTCAGGAGATACACCCCAAATGAATCAATGAATCGATAAATCAGTTCTCCTTTTGTCCATGCATCCTGTCTCTTCCTCACCTAGTCCTCAGGGATTTCTCTGAGTACTGTATTTAATGGTATTTATATTTAATAAAAGTATATTGCAATCTCACATTTGGCCTGTACATTTTGGGTATATGAGGTTCAAAACCTTTTGAAACCCAGGCTAGGGAACCTGTATTTAATTTGGTAAGGAATAGGGAGCCATTGAACCTGAGCACTTACTTTCAAAGTAATAAAAGACTAATTCTCTGCTTTATCAATACTATAAATTCGGCATACTAGACACTGGGATTTTTTAGAGCAAGGAATAGTTCTATTAATTTGTTTTCCTTTATGAGATGCTACTGGTAAGCCTTCATGCCTGCAAGGCAGGATCAGAGTTTCCATAAACTTCTGTAAAAAACAGTCCCAGATTGGAGAATTTTCAAATATTCCTTCCTTTTGCCCATTGCATTTCAAAAGAGAGAGCATTTACATATTCAAGGTGAAATCCCATGGAATATGGCTCATGCCCAGTTTTATAGGGTAATTATTTCTACATTTTTGAACTGGCACCAGCTTCAAAATATGTCAGCTCAAACTGCACAATAGACATAGGTATTAATTAGCCGGGATAATTATCCAGACTTGTTTAGACTAATCAAGTGATGAAACAGCTTCAATCTGTTGGATTTTTCTTGAACAACTAACAATAAAACATGAACTTGTTATCACTAGTAAACTGCACAAACACAATTTGTTACTAAAAAAGAGATTCTGCGTTCCCTGAATGCAAGTCTTGCTCACAAAGCCCGGTCCACAGCCAAGTCTGCCTCCAAAAGTACTTTGAAGAAAAGTCTGCATCCTTACAGCAGACAATCAATACTGCGTGCTGGTGGGGAAGATGGAGAGTGAAACGCCCTCTCCTCCGATGCTCGCAGCCCAGAATGGCAGGCTGCAAGACCTACTCCTAATAAAACCCTTCCTTCCCCAGGCAAAGGGGTGCGGCTGGTGCTTAGCCCCGAAGCTGGCACTGTAGACTCAGAGCCCTTTAGACTCCGAGCCCTTTGCCTTATGTAATTTCATTTCTGTGCAACTACAGATCAGTGTGTGCCTGCAAAATTACATAATGTGCCATTCACCCAGCTGTTATTCCAGCAAACCTATTCTTCGCACACCTATTTGCCTGCCTGCCTGCCTAATAAATCCACAGGAAGGGAGAGAGGGAAAGGCAAAGTTTTCCCTATCGCACTGTTCTCACCTCTCCTTCATCTTCATCACCTCTCCCACAGTTAGAGAAAATCACAGGCCTCAGAGCTTCAGTGAACAGGAGATTTTTGTGGATCGTTCTTTACACAGCTCTCACCACGTTCTGAGAAAGATAAATGTTTTTTGTGTTGTGTCTTGACTTGGTTATGTCTTTCTTCCCAGGTCTAAAACAAAGCTTCCTTCGTCTTGGCATCTCTCTTGCTGCTCTCCTGTTCTTCCTGAATTGTTCTGGCATTTCTGGCTTTCCCCCTACGCTGAGTCAGATCCGAGTAGGGGTTGCAGAAAGCTTCTACCGTTGTCTCTAAATACTAAAAGGTAGGCAGGCTCCCACAGCTTTTAGCAGCCCACGTCTTCAGGCTAGTATTTTTCCGTTATAGTGGTGATAAAAGATAAGACATTGTTCAAATGTTCATATGCTGGGAACAATCTAAAAGCAGGGCTTTGGAAATACAAAACATGCTAGTTCCCAGGGACAAAATTCACATCTCTCTTTGTGCCACCACGAAGCTCTTCAACACCCCAGCAGACGGGAGCCCTAATTACTTAGGGCACTCCAGAGGAGCCACAGGAAGCGCAAAAGGGAGCTGACGTATAAAGGTTGAGGCACTGGGATCTTGCCCTGGGTGAATCAGAAGTCGATCCTCAATTCCAATAAGCTGCCACCGCCTTTTCCCTTCTGAACTCCCTGAGCCCTGCTCAGAGGGAGGCACTTACTTTTTTATTGATCTTTTTCACTATTAATTAAACAGAATGTGAAATGATTTTTGAAGAATTAAGTCTCCTTATATGAAACGGTGTACGTATACGCGTTATTTAGGTCACAGCATATAAAATAAGGGAAATGCGTGTGTGCTTGGATTTACACAGTAGTCATGTTTTTAAATATGGATAAATTGTACTTTAGAAATCACATCAAACTCTTGGGGGCTTTATTATTTAAAGACATTTTACTGAATATCTGCTTATAAAACATAAGGTTTCTGATAATACGGTTGTTCTCCTGTATTTTTTTTTTCAAGTAGAACATAATTTCCTCATCCTAAAATGAGCTTAGTAGTATATTTCTTCAAATAGAAAATTCTGAAAAATTTCCCAGATTCCTATTCATCTACTGCAGTGCTCATTAGGGCTAGATTTTGAACAATCTACAGCCAAATCCTGGAATAATCCAGATATAACTTCTGTATCCCACACAAGCCCTTTAGTTTTATATGTTTGGGAAAATATAGCAACCTGCTTTAGATGGGAACATACCTTTCTATAGGCGTCACTGAAAGGCTGTCGTCCCTCGTCCAGCGTCCGGAACTACACACTTTCTCCTAAGGTACAAATATAAATGTGGGGAATTTCTAAGATGCCCAATATCCTTTCATCCTGACCACTTGGCAACCCTTTCTCTCTCTCTCTCCTATTAGATTGCAATTCACTTTAATAGTGAATTTTTAATAGTGAATTTTCTGACAATTATGGCTTCCTAGAAATGAAATGAGCTTACTTTTGAGATGGAAATTTTCTTCTCAGTGAAGACACTTTAATAAAACCTGGATGACCACTCATCAGTATGTTGCAGAAGTACCTTAGAGACTGAACTTGATACTAACCAATCAGTAAGATAATTTTTTTAAAGTTTGTGTATGTGTATTTTTTATCATGAAGTGCACCTAATATAAAAATTACCATAAGTGACATTTAGTAAATTCACTATGTTGTGCTACCATCAGGACTATCTAGTTCCAGAACATTTCCTTCCCCTCCAAGAAAACTAGTACCCGGATGGCAGCGCTGCCCCTCTCCCCGGCCCCTGGCAACCACCCATCTGTTTTCTATCTCCGTGGATTCCGCTGGCCTGGATATTTCATGCAAGTGGAATCATTCAATATGTAGTCTTTTGCGTTGGCTTCATGCTCAGCATCAGCAGCCCTTCTGGGTACAAAACGTCTCTAATTAATTGCTTTGAGATCCATCTTTCGGTTCCATCTTCCCACTTCTCTTCCCAGCCAGTCGCCCCTGTCGCTGGCCTCTCACTTGGTGTGAGACCCCTGGTTTGGATTGCTACCTCCATGGAGCCCCTCTGGACACCACCCCGACAGCCCTTCGGCCTCCACGTGTTTCAGGACCCGCCAGGGCCGCCGGTGAAGCTGAAAGAGCAGCAAATCATCCTCAAACTTTTCCAAGGTTTTCATATTTTAATTATTTCATATTTCATATTTCCCCCTTCTTGACAAATTTAAGTAATAAATTATCTGGTAACAGAAAATCTCCCCTGAAGCGTCACAACGTGCTCGTACTTAACAGAGCCGCACTCGGATCTGCACCGCAGGTCGGCTCCAGGCAGAACGTCTGCTTGCGGCTGAAGAGCCAGCACCGCTCACCTCATCCCCGACGTGCATCCACAAGCGGTGGACGGTACCGGTGGACCGTACCGCACCTGCATTTCCTTCGAGTTACAGCAGCGACGCAAGGAGGTGACTGAGGTGAGCTGCTGAGAGCGAGCGCTGGGCTCCAAGCAGGAAGGCCCAGGTTCAGAGCTCATCGGTGCCATTTATCGCCACCATCACTGCGAGCCGATCACGGAACAACACAAACCTCAGCTTTAAAAAGGTCATTTGAAACGGAGGCTAACCTCGCCACATTGTTGCCAAGATCAAAGCCAAGAACGCATACACGAAAGCTCCTTGCAAACCGTGGATATCTTCCCCAAAGGGCCACCAGCATGAAAGCATCATGAAGGCAGGAACTTTGTCATAGTTTCTGCTTCCATGCCTAATGCATCGCTCGAGTCGTAGTAAACACTCACTCAGTTCAGATTTTAATGCATTAGTAAAAGAAAGGGTAGTGTTATTAATTATAAGTCAACAAGGGCCGCAAAATTAGCTCCAATGTGCATCTTCTATAGATAACTATCCAGATCATTTGTGCAACCAAATTATCACAAGGTAGTGTCTTATCCCATGATATTTCTTCTGGATGATACTAGATTTAGAAAGGAAATGAAAAACAGTGTTCTACTAACAGAGAGCAAGAAAGAAAAGACGACTTCATATGAGATGAGCTCTTGTTAGGAGCCTAAGAAATTTGACTCCAAATTTGCCTCTTCTGGGCTGTATTCCTTTTGGTCTCTACCCATGCATGCTGTGATGATGCTTTTACTTCATGCCCCATCACCAAGCAAATTCACCACCTAGTGTGAATTACATTGTTATCGCTGTGTTTTCAAGTCTAGAACCTTCTCCTGGACTGGAACTAGCTAACATCTTCCTTCTCCCTTCCTCCCTTCTTGCTTTCTATTTTTCTTTATTGTTTCTACAGTAATTTTTTTTTTTTTTTAAGCAAACTATTTGAGGTGAAAATGACAATATTTTAATGCGAACCCCTGACATATTATTTCACCCTAAATACTTCTAATTTTTACCTTAAAAAAAAAAAGATATTTCATCACACAACCAAAATGCCATTACTGTACCTAACAAAATTAAACCTTCCCTTTTGATCTAGTACCCACTCTACGTTCAAATTTCTCTAAAAAATGAAAACGCCCTTTCATAACTGGTTTGTTTAACCCAAGGCCTACTCTCAACTTTTAATGTATTAGGGACAGAAACTTTCTGTTTTGTGATTCTACTTCTTGGCCTTAGTACAGCTGGTACTTACTGCTAAGTGGGCACCGAATGAAGGATTTTTCTTTTTCTGTGGAATGGACATTTATGGATCCCTCCATGTGCCAAACAATGTCTTAATTGCTGGTGATACAAATTTATTTAATTTTTCCTTTTTTTTTTTTTTTTTTTGTTAAGCTTATTAGGGTAGCATTGGTTAATACAATCATATAATTTTCAGGTGTACATTATCATTTGACATCTGTATATTCTATTGTGGCAAATTTAAATAAAACATTTGTTGTTCTCTAAAATCTAAAAATCTGAGTGAACCAAACTGAATACTGAAGTATGAATGAGTTTAATCATAGTGAATCTGTCAAACCAAATATCCGCTTTTTTTTTTTTCCTTCAGAGAAGACTTTGGGTGGAATTTGATGAATTTTCCTGATAGCAACTTATCACTTGATATAGCTAAAACACAAATAAAAAGTTCTATTGTGTGAGTAATGCTTCAGAAAGTTTGCTTAACACACATTATGTTCTGCCGTTGGTTCAGAAATGGCTCCTTGTATTTTGTTTTCAGAAAGAAACTGGATATTTGAATATTAGATCACCCTGCTCATTGGCGAAACAACCCATGATTTCATGGCTTTCTGTTATCTATAAGATAAAGGGCCTGCCAGACTCTCTGTAATCTGGCCTTGCCTACTCCTCCACACTCATTTCCTGAGTCGCATCTTAGGCGCCACCAAAACTGAGCAGCTAATGTTACCCCACCCTTAAATCCTCCTGTATTCATCCATGGCGCATGTCCTTGGCCTCCTCCAGGCCCTGGCTCATGCGTTCCTCTGCAGGGAAATGTTCCACCTGCCCTCTATATGCCCTACATGTGGCCCCTACACATCATTTAAAACCCGGTTTAGATGCCCCTCCCAGAAGCCTCCCATGATCCACCTTGGGTCACAGTACCCTTGTTTCGGCTTCTGGGGCACCATGTATAAATCTCACTTAGCACGTAGCAGGTCATGCTGAAATAATCTGCTGACAGTCTGGCCTCCTTCCTTCCCGCTCCCTGGACATGACACTCTCCGGGCCCAGGACTCTGTATCCTGCATCTCCATTTTCCCAGGGCACGGTGGAAACGAGGAGGCCCTCAAGAATTCTCTGGGCAGAATTACTAGAAGGCAACAATGGTAATTGAGCAGACAGTTGCAAACATTTAAGAGGTAAAGGTCATGATGTTCCTTTCAACCACTTTATGATGTTGGAGCTGGAAAGATGTAAGGGAATGTTCTGGTTTCCCTCTTATTTGGCAGTAGAAGAAAGCAATGTTCAGAGAGGGCATGGGAATGAGTGTGCATGGAGACCCGGTGTGTCACGCAAAGTGCCAACAAAGAAGAGTCATCCTGGAATAAGATAATTCCAGGGGTGTGTGTTTGTTTTACAGGGGACTAGTTACAAAAGTGGGATGAGGTACAGCGAACTACAAGAGACAATACAGTAACCTGCAGCTAGAAGCAGCAGAGGGGCTGATAACTACCCCTAGGGCTAGAGTGACCAACTCGTCCCTGTTTGCCTGGACCTTCCCGTATGAAACTCAACATCCCATGTCCTGGCAATACCCTCAGTTCCAGCAAACCAGGATGGTTTTGATCACCCTGCTTCGTGCTGACAGAGAAAGGAAGAAAATGGTTATTAAAACCTGAAAAGAAAGGTAGTCCCCTTATCAGGAAGCACTGATCTTCAGACAAGGTCACACATTTCATCCAAAGTGACCTCACAGGGAGGAAGACGGGGGAATGGAAACCCTGACCTCACTTTCCTCCCTCCTTCTGAACTCCTGCAGAGGCTATGTTGGGCTTCCCGTGAGCCAAAGCCAACTGACAGCCAGATCCACACTGACCAGCCTCCAGGGCAGACAGCAAAATGATGAGGGGTGGAGGGTGCGCCTGATGCAGCAAACAGAGCACCCAGCCCAGCCATGGGCACGCAGGACCCCGAGGAAGATACCCAACCCCTATCCAGGAGGGACCTCACTAGTCAATGCGAATAACAAGATGGCATCACTCAAATGCTCAAACCCTCTTCATAATTTCCAACAAAATGGGGATTGGAGAGAAGGGTGCCTTTAAATTCTCCGCGGCTCTGAGCCCTTCTGCAGTCTACTCGTCACCTCCCATCCCGTGGGTGTTATCTCTGGCAGGCTCTGCAGAGGTAAGACTCGGCCTTTCCTCAAATTCCACAAAAAATGTCTACGCACAAAAGGCAGTTTTTGTGTTTTTCTGATCACATGGGAGGTTTGGAGGGAGACCGAAGAAGACTTTACATTGCAAGCAACTTCCAGCCGAACAAAACACACTAAGGCTGGGAAGTCCTTCGGCCCCTCTGACCGCCTGGAAGGCATCACAGGCCACCGAATGCTCAGCCTCACCCCGCATCCTCATGCCTCTCTTCCCCCTGCAAACTCTCCTGTCACATCCACCTCCAACAGCACAGAAAATGCCTCTGTGTTGAGCACTGTGCCATTTCCTTCTGGGTCTCTGCAGGACCAGTCAATACCCGAGCCGTCCAGATCTCCCCTCTTCCCAAAGAGATGTCACAGAGCGGTCTGCCTACCGGAGCCATCTCCTCTCCTGTGGTGAATTCTGCGGCCGGCTGTCAGTCAAGAAGTTTTTCACCTCCTATAGTACATTATTCGAAAAGAAAGCAGTTGATTTTGCTGTAATCCTTTGAGAAGTTTATTAATCAATTTGCATAAAAGCCTGTATCAGTGGCTTCCTTGTCTCGAAGAATTCAATTCTCCCTCTGAACATGTCACAGTGCATTACCCCACTCAGTTAGCATATTTGAGCATCGTGTAGTCATTGGAGTAGCACAGCCATGGCATACCAGGCTCATTTTTTTATTTCAAAGGCTCATTCAGGCAGCTTAGGATCTCAGCTTTAAAATTACATTGAGACGAATCTTCCTGCATACAAGCTGCCAGCCCAAATGTAATTTTGATTTCCAAATCTTATAAGGTTCTATACCTTAACGCGTTATATTACAAATGCCATCGCATGCCTAGGTCTTTTACCAGCTTTACGTTTGCCCTTAATGTAGGAGGCAAGTAAACAAAAGGCCATGTCCTTTTAAGAATGTTCAGACTGCTAGAGAAAAGCTTCCTTTTCTTTTTTTTTTTTTAGCCTTTTTTATTAGTAGTATTTCAAGTATACAGTACATTGGTTCGAATTTATACAGTTTATGAAATGATCCCTTGATTACTCTTTCTTCCCTCTGGCTCTGCACACAGCCATTACCTTACTGCTTGCTGACTGCATTCCCTATGCCGTGCTCCCCATCCCTGTGACCATCTCTCAACTACTAATCTGTACTTCTTTAACCCTTCACCCCTTTCTCGCAGCCCACCCCCCACTCCCCTCCCTTCTGGCCATCACCAGACTCCTTTTCAAGGTGGCATGACTCGATACAGAGAGCCAAAGGGAAATGGAGGACCTGGCTCAGAGCACTGGAGACGGCTCCCATTTTCTGCTATGTCTTTAGTAGCTAATAAAAGAATGTACTTGCTTATTGCTTGATTTCAAAGTGGAGAAGGATCTAAAGGAGAGTCCATAGAACTAGGGACAAATTAAATTATTATTAAGTGATTTACATCACAGAGTATGGGATTTCAGAGCTTCTGCAATTGTTTGGTCTTAATCCAGACTTAAAGATTATATAGCAATTTTCATCTTTAGGACCTTGCTTTTGTTGTCTTATTTGTTGGATTTGGTCGATTTTAAAGATTCTTAAAATTAAACACAATTTGAAATTATGTCTGCTTCTTACTAATATCCATGCATCTTAGTTGTAGAAATATTTTCTATCTTTAACTTTATAACTACACATACAGAGTCAGAGAGCCATAAAGAAGAGAGTTTGGTTTAAGTCCCTATTAGTTGGGTTTCCTGTTACATCAAAGTGCTAGATCTGGCATCTCTGCAATTCTCTTAGAAAGAAGCTTCCCTCATGGCCACAGCTGCAGCCTTCTCACTTAGCTATGGTCAAAGGCAGGAATCAGGTGAGTAGTCAGAGCAGTTAGAAAGCACTGTCCTGTATACTACTTTCTTTTTTATTAATGAGGAAAAATTATTCCCCCCAACCCCTACCCCCGATATACTTCCTTTACCATCTCATTGTCCCAAATCAGGTCTGGTTTCCAGGAGGCTAGAAAAGCAGACATTTTACAGACAGTGGCAGGCAGACAGGAGAGAAGGTATTTAGACACAGCTGGGACAGTTTCTGAGCCTGCAAAGCTCATATTACCAAACGAGACCCCTCACAGGAAAATTCTCTAGAGCCGCTATATTTAAAAATTTATCAGAGCCTCATGACTATAATAACACAGAAGTATATATCAAATCGAGCAGAATCCTGAATAATTCAAATGGTGACTATAAGGAAAACCTTCCTATAAGAAAACAATTCAAAAAGAAAAGCAGAAAATGGAATACAGGAGAAGATTTGGAAGTGCTTAAAGTTGCCAACCAAATGATCTCCTAGGCCTTTTATCCTCCAGGACATCGCTTACTAATAAATCAAAAGTGGAAGAGTAAGCAGTAATTCTTTCACAAAATCCTAACATGCTCTGAATTGGGAATAGATTGTCCTGACGAATGTAAATCAGAAAACAAATTGGTAAAGGAATGCGTGTCTTTCTTTACAGACGTCTTGCTGTCCTCCCAATAGTCACTCTTGAGTCCATTTGCTGAGCGCAACCCCAGCAGGGCTTTGTGCACAAAGCTGAATGAGTCAACGCAGAAATTAAGCTCCAGTTTAACAATAAGCATTTGGTGACTTACAGAGACACGCATCATGAGAGAAATGTCACCAACTTGGCAGACGTAAATGTCTGAAAGAAAACATTCCAATAGAATGTACTGAAACACACAAAATTCAAACAACGAGCCAGCTATCTGAAGCAATCCAAGCATATCCAGGAGGTGAGAAGACCAGATTCTTAAAATAAAATTGCAAATTGAGGCCTCTTCCTTGGTGAATGGAAATACCACATCTGGGGTTGTGGGAAATGGCGCATCTGTGCTAAGCGAATTTAGGTTATTCGTCAAATGCTTTTTGGCTTTTTGGTTGCCTAGTGATAGGATTTCTTTCTACTGACAAATATCCATCAGCTTGCTCATCCTGATCAGAGATAATCCATTCAGATCCAGGAATATAACACTGCCCCCTGCAGCTTAACAGCCACATACGTTTGCTGTTCATTTAACTAAGAGACATGGACTCAGAAGAAAACTACCAGAGGCCTGTCCTTTGCTTTCTTTCCTGGACATTGGAGGAAACACAGGAAATGGGGGTGAAAAGGTGAACAGATAGGAGGCAACCGCCTTCGAGGCAGGGATGAAAGAGCAAAGGAGAGGACCTTGTGGCAGAGGCAATGCAGCGGTCAGCTCTGCTGGGAAGCGAGTGACAGGGGGCTGCTTCCAGACCAGTCAGAGCAGACTGGAGACCCTATACCAGTGGATATTTGGCAATGCCTGGAAACCTTTTTGGTTGCCACAACTGGGGTGGGGAAGCTGCTGGCATCTAGTGAGTAGACGCAAGAGATGCCGCTAAACACCTTACAATGCACAGCATCGCCCCCAACAAAGAATTATCTAGCCCCGAATGTCCATAGCGCCCAGGTTGAGAAGCCCTGCCTTAAACCACAAACAGAAAAACTGAGGATGGGCAAGGGGGATTAGCTGCATGTTGCTCATCTCTGTCACCAGCACTCAGTAAATTATACCGAGAGCAATAAGCTCATTCTAAAACCAGCTCTACTGCTCATATACGCGAAAAGCTTGAACCTGATCAAATCTGTTCATCTCACTCTGCATCAATGTCCTCACCTCCAAACTGGGGATGATAATATCTACCTAATGGAGTTGGTGTGAATACTTCATATATTATTTTCTAAGCTTCATTACGGCCTTCTGCTAATACTATTTATCTCCCAGAATTTTTTAAGAACTAGATGAAATAATGCATGTGAATTTATTATGGAACTTAAAAGACTACAGATAAAAGGAACAAGGGATGAGAAGGGTTTTCTGTGCTTCCTATATAACTAAGTGCTAATATTTCAGAAAGGAAAAAAACCAGTGTGCCCATTTTCTTAATGATAATTTTCTATTCATCAGAGTAAGTAACTAAGTTATAAAAATATATATTCCCCACTGTGCTACTTATGAAGGGAATAAAATTTTTTTCAGTTGTAATTTTTAAAAAATGGGGCTCAGTCTTGGGACTTCTTTTTCCCTTGGCTACATCCATTCCATAGGCAAACTCATCAATCTCAAGACTTAAGTACCAGCCTACAACTGTTTTCTCCTGTCCAGAATGCTCCCCTGCAACAAAGACTCAGAATTCATTTAAATATCTAATTGGCATCTCAAATTTGGCATGTTTAAACTGAGCTCCTGGGTGCCCTCAAATAGTAACTCCATCCTTCAAATTGCTCAGACCAAAAATGTAGAAGTTATCTGTGACTCACCCTTTCTACATCCCATATGCAATAGATCAGTAAATACATCCAGAATTGAACCACTTCTTCCCCCCTCCGTCTTAATCTTGATCAAAGCTACCACCATCTTTCCCTTAGATTATGGCAATAGTTTCCCAATGGCCTCCCTAGAGCAGATTTTCAACAGATCAGCCAGACTGATCCTATTACAAAAAAGTCAGATCTTATCAGTCCTCTGATGGAATTCCTGCAATGCTCCCCACTTCACTCAGAACAAGAGCTTCAGTACTTATAACATCCTCTAAGACCCCACTTGTCCTGCCTCTCCCTCACCTATTGGCCTTATCGCTCACTATTCTCCAGCACCTCTAGCCTTTCCTGGTGCCAGTGGAGACAGGATCTCTGCATCCCTGTCTGGACCACTCCACTTTCACGTCAGAGCTCAAATGTCACCTCCTGACTATTCTATTTAAAATTGCAACTTGCCCCACCTGGCACTCCTTTTTGCCCTTCTCAGCTCTGGTTTTCTCCATAGTAATCCTTGGCATCTGACATGCTACTTTTGTTACCTAATTATTGCTTTGATTCTCTTCCCCCACTAGAATGAATGTAAGAATTTTTGTCTTTTTTGTTCAATACTTTATTCCCAGCAACTACATCAGTGTTTGATTCATAGTAGAAACTCAAGAAATATTTCTTAAATGAATGAATAAATTAACTATTAGAATTTTAGAACACACACACACATCCCCTCTCGATGATAAACAATCATTCCTGAAGGGACATTCTAATTTTGTGTGAGGGGAGGAAAATGGTCACTAGTGTCATCTGTACAGCCGTCCCATCTGGGCACGGGTACACCATTTACGATCGCAAATCAGGCCCATTGTGATACGTGTCCAGCAGAAACTTCATACCCTTCCATCTTCACTTGCAGAAAAACCTGGTGGAAGTCTGAGTTAAAATGTTCCTTTACTTTGGACAAATAAAATTCTTTAGCAGGGTGTTTGGTCTTGCCAATGCTCCCCAAGCTCTTGTCAGTTGAAGGGATATAGAGTAAGAAGTGATTTGGGGGTCATCCAGAGAAAACGCTCAAGGTGTAGGGATGGAAGGAGAGTTCTTCCAGATGTGTACAATTTGGCCACAACTCATTTTTATTTTATTATTCATTTTATTTTATTTTATTAACAGTAAAGCATATATGTATTTACACTGTGTTCACCAACCATAGTTAGATTTCTTTCTGTCACCACATATTTGACCCCCTTTATCCTGTCTACCTCTCCCCATCCCCCGCTCCCCTCTGGTAACCACTAGTCTACTGTTCATGTCCATGAGTCTCTATTTAGATCACATATTCAAAAGGTTAAGAGACTTTAAAAGATCACGTGCTTTGATCCAAATAGGTAAATAATGTGTGGTTTGGTGTAGTTATTTAGAGTTTGGGGTCAAGTTCCTTAATCTCTCAGAGCCTCTGTCTGTTCATCTGAAAAACCAAAATAGTTAATACTACCTTAGTACCTGCCAGGCTTGATATGGCTCTCTCGCTGGACTGAGCCTTACTTTATTTCTCTTAATGCAGAGAGAAGGAAATTGCAGGACTCTGGGAGCCAGACATCAGTCGAGGAAGTTTTCTCTTCCTTTATTTCCCATCCAAGAAAATGCTATAAAAATCCAGATATTACCCTCACTGCTCCCATCTCTCTGCCAAAGTTGGAATACTTTGCTGTCTAGCAGCCCCAAGCCTCTGAACTGGAGCAGCTCATTTAGTCAAAGAGAAGGACCAGAGGAGTTTGCCTGCAACCCTCATATACTTTAGACACAGTCCGGCAACTTCTTTAAAGGCAAAGGATGCTCTAGCCCTTTAATAGATTCCCAAGAGGAAATGGTGGACCAATGGAGATAGCCAGGCATCTCTCTTCCACCATTTGGGGCATATTTATTTTTCGTTGTTCTCTCCTTTAATAGAGACGTGAGAAGCAAACTAACGTACTTCCAGAGAGATTTTCCCAGGAAATTTGCAAACATTACTTGTTCTTTTTCTTCTTTATTACATATGGTCTATCTCCCAGGAAAGGGCACATGGGTCTTTAGAGCATCTTCACTAAGAAAAGCAACAATTGTCACAGCTTGTTATTTCTAATGCTTTCTATAAAAAAAAAAAAAAGAAAAGAAAAACAAATTACATGATGAGTATATGCGGTGGGGGTGGAGGCAAGCAGATGCTTAAAGCCCAAGAAAAGAATTTCACCACAGGAGCTAAATAATAATTACATATTTCATAGGGGTACTATGAGGTCTTAATCAAATCAATATGTAAATGTGTAGATAGTGCCTAAACACTCTGCACTTAATAGATGTTAGTTCCCTTCTGCTCCTTCCTCTTACATCAGAATAATAGCTAGTGAAATTGAATACTTCAACAGCTCCTTAACATCTCTTATGGCACCTAAAAATGGGGCAAACATGATTATGCCATTATTTAAGCAGCCAGCAAGAATGAGGCAAGTGCCGGTGGAAACAGGATTTATTCACTCTGTGGGCTGGTTTCCATACATGCATGTGATGTATGGACAAGTTAGAGAAGTAACAACTGAAAATCAATTAAGACATTTTAGCCATAGAAATTATTAAATTATTCCTAACAGAGGATCAATTAAATAAATTACGATACATCCTACCATGGAATACCAAGCAGGTATTATCAAGAATCAGGTAAAGAAATTTGATCCTGTTTTACACATATTCATATCTGTGTGATATATATGATAAGTGTGTATATCTTAAAGGGCACAATTCGAATCGTTAAACATGAGATATTTGCTGAGAGGACAAAAGTAGATTTTCACTTTTTATGCTCTACATGTGGCAGAAATATTTAACTCTCATTGACCCTCCATAGGCGCCTCCATTTCCTCATGCCGTTAGGTGGGATTGTGTGACTGGTTCCTGCCTTTGACATGTGAGCAGAGTGTCATACATTCTTTTCTGTCTGGGATACTTAAAGTCGAGTCCTCCAAGCAATCTTCATGCCACTAAAGGGAAACAGGATGAATCACTAAGTTACCTGAACATGACCATTTCCCAGGGGTCCCTAACTTGAACAAAAAATGTAGTGTGAGTACATAAGTGTGCACGTTGCAGGGAGGGAGGAGATGCTGTGTAAAACACATTGTGATTCATGTGGTGTATTAGTTACCTCCTGAACATAGCACGTGACTCTTCAAACTCAGCAGCTAGACGCAACGAACATATATGATCTTACTGGTCAGGAGTGGTTCTCACTAAGGACCCCTCAAGAGGCTGTCATCAAGGCTTTAGGCATCTCAAGGCTCTACTGGGACTGGAGAATCTACTTCCCGTCCCACTTATGTGGCTGTTGTCAAGTCTTAGCTCTTCAGTGGCTGCTGACCAAAGACATCAGTGGCCTCTCCATAGAGTTGCTCAAGGTAGGGCAGCTTGCTTCCCCAGAGGGAAAGGTTCCAGAGAGAGAAGGACAAGAGAGACTCTAAGATGGAAGTCACCGTCTTTTTTATAACCTAACCTCAAAGATGGGATCTCATCACTTCCGCCTTACTCTTTTTATTAGAAGTGAGTCACCAGATTTATCTCATGCTCGAGGGAATGAGAATTTCAAAATAGTGAATATCAGAAGATATATCACTGGAGCCATCTCAGAGGCTAACATTCACATGCCCCATAGCCTAGCCTGTCTTCAACTCTTTGACACTATTTAGAGCAAGCATGAATTACTTTTATAATTAAAAATCAAAGATTAAAATCTAATATTTTATTTAAAAAAAAAGACATCCAGCAGAATTTCAATTCTTTTCCTTAAAAAAAAAAAAAAAAAAAAAAAAAAAGCCGCCCTAATGTGATAACCAAATGGTAAAACTATCCATTTTGCCTTCAGTCAAAGTAACCCATTACTCTCATGTTCTTAAATGCACATCTTGGAAGTGACTCATTTTATCCCTGCTCTATTTGTGCTTTTCTCACACTAAAGAGGTTTCCTTTGGTACAATCTAAACTACTGGGAGGTCCCTGAGCATTTTCTCTAGGAAAACACTTTTCTCTCCATTTCCCAAGTGTTAATTGTATAGAGCAGCAGCCTCTAAAGTGAAAATACAAAGTGAACCAGACAGTAGCCTCCTTTTAAAGTCAGACCTGTGAAGTTCCTAGCGAGCTTTGGAGATGCTGCCTTGTAATAATCAGCTACAGATTTGTTCATGGCTGCAACAGTATAGGCACATTGAAATTTTAAGATAATAAGGCAACCAGGCAATTAGGCTAAACTAGGACTAAACAGTTCACCAAAACAGGAGGATTTGGGTCAATCTTAGAGGGTTATCAGGTATCTATCTTTCTTGATGAAACTGAAAAGGAAGAGAGTGAATATAATAACATAGTGAATGACTTTAAATAAAGAATAAGGATAAAGTTTTCAAAGGGGTTCATCAATATTTGGAAAGAGAACTAAACAGGCATAGGTCCATAGGCATATTTAGTAAGAGAAAAGTCCAAAGTACAAAGAAGCTAATATAGGAGACAGACTGTAGAAAACAGGAAATAAAAAACAAACAGAATAGGAGATATTGGAGAGGTAAGGTTGACCTTGATGGTGTAGTAGATTTCAGCTCTAGTAGTCATCAAATTCCACGTTATTTTGAGAGTGGACACACTTGGACTGTCTGTACTCTTTTTAAGAGCTGGGTAAGATTCAAGTGAACCTAACAGCATGGTAAAATTGGCAAGTGACTGTAAATCATTTTTAATAGTAGCAGTTTGTAAAATAATGGGTCCTGTGGGAAGAGAGTGAGGAGTTTTCACCACAGCTGGGTAGTTCCTATAATTTCCCTCAATTTTCCTCTAAAAATCCCACATCAGCAATGTAATTGTCTGCCTCACTGTCTCCCTTCCATCCCAGATGGAAGAGAGAGAGCAGTGAAGAGAATAATAATGTGACATTCAATAAAGTATTCTCAGCAAAGCCCTGGGCTGGGCTGGGGACCGAGGGCAGGATCCGGAGAAGGGGGTGCAGCACCACTTCCCAGCACAGTCCTTTGCTCCACAAGGTCAGAGTAAACCAGCATCGACCCCTCTGGGGCTAGGAGAGGGAAGATTTATAACACTGGGCTTTGTTGCCATCCACCTTTCAGAGCATTTTGATTTATGTTTATTTTACTTATTGGCTTTCACTCAGGTTCCATTTGAAAGAGCTTGGAGGCACACAAATAAAAAAGAAGAAAGAAAAGCATTTTTTTAAAAAAGAAATTGTATGAAATTTCTATGCCAAAGACAAACTTTAGCTCTTTTGTTCTTTCTCCTAAGAACTGAAGTTTTTTTAGGCATAAGAAGGGGAAATATCAAAATTGTAACAGACTCATATTCTGATAATAGCCCAGGACCTTCCAGGAGAGATCACCTGAATTTCTGCATTTGCCTTGTCTCCCTTGTGTCTGCTAGCTTTAGAGTCTATGAATAGATAAAGATTTGTTGGTTGTGTTAGTTAGAATTAAATGCAGCTTCATGTGACAGGTAACCGAACCTCACAGTGGTTAAACAAAACAGAAATATGGCGGCCCACTCACTCTGCACAAAAGTGGCTAGAGCTTGAGGGCCAAATCTGGTGTTCCAGACAGCAAAACAGACAAGAAGAGGACACACAACACCTATACTTTAGGGAGTTTCCAGGGCTACCTGCATGGGTTAACTACTCCACAATGATGCTGTTAGATTCCTTTCGGATCAGGCCTGTCTGATCTCAGTAGGGCTCAGAAGGATGGTTCTGCTTCAGATTGCAGGTCTGACCAGGTTTGACACCCCCTGAAGTCTGGACTCAGGTCTGCTTCTTGTGTGTTCATTCTGTGGCCCAGGCTGATAAGAGTCAGCAGCTTCTTGAAACCTGTTTTTCCATGGAGGAGGTCAACCGCTCCCAGAAGGGCAAACAGAAACATGTGATGCCTCATAGGGTCTAAACGTTGAACTGGCACGAAGTCACTCTACCCACATATCATTGGGAAAAGCAAGTCACAAGGCCAAGCTCAATATCAATTGTATGAAAAGGTATACTATTCCCATGAAAGTTGAGAGAAAGAGGTGAGTATTTTCTGAATAATAATATCATAAATAATGCAATGAGTAATTTTATTGGGGTTAATTTTGGGTATGGTGATAGGAAGAGAAATATTGACATCCCAGTGACACAATGCGCACATTCAATTGATTCAAAGCATTTGTTGAAAGACCATGCCTTTCCCACTATAGTGCCATGTCACCTTTGTCTATAATCGTCATGCAGAATTTCTTCCTTATTGAAAGAGCTCTTTTAGAATTATTTGACAAAACTTATATCACTGTTTAGCATTTAATAATGCAAAAGGAAAATAGATTAAAATAGTCCTAAAACTTCTGCTCATTTAGAATATGACTCTTCAACTTTCCAACTTTTCAACTCAGTCATTGATAACTGCTTTACCGCAGCGTGTGGTCCTCTGCACCATCGAGAATGTTGGCACAGCAGCAAAACAGTGCTCCATTGCTGTCCCAGGATTTTCTGCATGTTTTGATTTCAAAGTGAAGAAAGTGACAACTTTAGTCAAGGCAACAGTGATTTTAAGATTCATCCTAACTTCGTAATTGCTAAAATATGAAAATTTGAGTGGCTTAAATATCAAAGAAATATGGTTTTTAGGTCAGGTTCCTAGATGCCTGAAATAGACATTCAAGTGGTTTATTGGGGAAGCGCTCTTTAGGAGGAAAAATATCCTGTATAGGAAGGAGAGAAGCAAGATAGGAAAAGCAAAGAAGCTGAGCAAGAATGTGGTCTCAGGAGAAGTCTAGGTCTGTGATCTTTTAGCATCAACAGTCAAAACAGCTGAAGGATGGGTATACTTTTAAAGGGAATATGGGCTAGGCACCATATTGTTTTTTATAGTCATAATACCTAAAATTTATTGAGCACTTATTACATAACAGGCATTTGCTCTTTTTAAAAGTGAAAAGATTGGAGTTTGGAGAAGCCATTCAACTTACCCAGGGTCACACAACTGGTCAATGGCAGAGTTGAACACAGGTAGTCTGACTCGAAGTCCCTTGCTCTTAATTCCTATAATTTCCTACTTCCAAATAAACTCAAACAGGTAATCAAGTGTATTACTTATGTGGTGGAAAGGCCAAGCCCCTTGTATACACAAAGCTAGCCAAATAAACAAGACAGGAAGATTATATTTATTTTCAATGTGTTGGTTATTTTTACAAACTCACAATTCTGTTTTGTCTTCAATCCTGGCTTTTTGTTGTTGTTGTTTTGTTTTTGTTTTTAGATTTCTAAACAGGTTCTTATCTCATTTTTAGAGCCAAGAGAGATTGACAAAGGATCATGAAGGATCTTGGTAATGCACATGGCTGATTTTCTTATAGTGGCAATGATTACTTTGGTTCTTTGTAATTTTGATTTTTATTAATTCTTTTCTTTGACACTTAAAACCATTTTCTTCCTACATATGTTCAACAGCTTTAAATAGCATTTCAAAGGCACATGCTGTAGAAGTCTGAGGATTGCATTCATGCTTACTTGATTGACTTAACCTCAAAAGAAGCACAAAAGTTGGATCTTTGCAAAACTGCTTAGTCTCATATTAAAATTTTCATCTCATTTTTTTTTACTTCAACCATCACTAATTAATCTTCACTTTCCCATCCTTCTCCACCCTCCATAACCTCATCCCCCATAATGAAGGCAGCACCTTTAAGTGACAAGCTTCACATAAACCAAGTCAACATATAAATCTAGGGCTCAAAATACAAACTAGTGACCAAAGAGACTTGCATTGGAATCCAAAAATCAATTCCAGGTATCCCAGGCTTCTATTACAATAAGTAATGCAAGCTCAAGATTATCACGGTTACTCAGGTGCTGTACTATCCCAAGGTAGATCTTCTGGTTGCACCTGGTGGAAATCTAAGCCCTCATAACTAATGTTATGCTTCATAACTGAGCCAAGTGATAAGCAATCCAAAAACCCCAGTGGTTCCTTGATGGCACATATAAAAGAAACAAATGGCACTAAAATGTTGACAGGAATGAGCATCAGCAATTGGCTGGGGGGTAGAATTCCAGAGAAGCTATGACACTCTAAGGATAAAACCAAGCTCTATCTTGAAAATTGTGTTTAGCTTTCAGTGCACAAGTAAGACACTTAGAGAAATGTAAGAACTCACATTTGTGCTTCAGTTTCCACTGTTCAGCATCTTTCGCCATGCTTAGAGAGTCAGGGTCAGGGCAAAGGCACTGTTGCCCTGTTAGACAGCTCGAGGTAAAAATCAGAGGGGAGAAGGGATGATCTTCAGTATCTTCTCAGTTCCTCTTTGAGTGATTCTGTCCTTGATATAACCAGTGCCTCTTCTTCCCCATGAACACCTGTACTCTGGACCTCATTTCCCCCTATCTTCTTTATGACAATTCAAAGAGATTTGAGCAAAAAATCAGTGCTTTCTGCAAAGAAATAGAATCTCTAATGGTGGACTTCTAAGCAACCCTGGCAGACTTTCGAAGAGTAGAAAGAGCCTTCAGAATTCACACTGACGTGCTTTATAGGTAACACCAATGACAAGAAACTCACTGCTGATCTGGAAAGTGTTGCAGGGAAAGACATTAAAACTGTCTGAAATCCTTCTCTCCTACTCATACTTCTGTGTTTCTCCAGCTGCCATTTTGTTTCTTAATCTTGATGGCAAGGAGGACAGCTGAGTGCTAGATTCTCTAGTTAATGAATATAGACACATAAGAGTAAAAGGATTTGCTTCCCTAGTGTGAGAAAATGGAGCAATGTTTAATTTTTTCATGAAGATTCAAATGAATCTTAGTGCTTTTGTTTTGTAAGCTAATAAATAAATCCCCTTGATCCTAGAATAAACTATTCCAATATTTATGAAGCACTTAGCAAAGTGTCTTCCCAAATATTTTCTCATTTACCTTTCCATAGCTCTATGAAATAGTATGACCTGCGTTTCATTATTCCCATTTTAGAGATTAACTGGCAGGCTGATGTCTACACAAGAGTTAGGTAGTTACCTCAGGATGTGGCCTAGTTTTCTGGCTTCCAGTCCTATGATTCTGAGGTTTGAGCACATACTGAAAGCTGTGTCAACAGTTACTTCATCCTCTGCTTTTACGAGCCTGACATTAGAGATTGGCTTTGTCAACAAATCTATTCAAACTAATTTCATGTGTCTTCGCTTTTCTCCTTTCTAGTTCCATTGGTTTTTGCCTAAATAGATTCATTTTATCCTTCATCCTTCTGTTAAGGTAAAGCACACGGATGAATTGTCTCCTCCACCTGGGGAAAGGAATGAAGTGAGACATCGAAAAGATAAGACAGAGCAAGAGGAAAACAAGACAGAAAATATTTTTTTTATTACCTACATTTCACAGGAGACTGCTTTTATGATAAAGCTACTCTGAAAAAATCCTGGTAACAATAGTGAAAGATTATTTTAGTAAAAGGGCCACTTCGAAGAATTCAAGAGATGACATGTGAGTGAGAGAGAGTCAGATGGAAGGAAAACTATGGTTGTTATGAGAGTGAATTCGCTGAGCCAGTTCTGTGTTTCCTGGGTAGAATGGGTGCTTCATGAACAGAAAAGATAAATACCCCTGCCTTCAGAGAAAGACAATAAAGCCGTAAAACAATGAATAATTCAGCTTTATAGTATGTTACTGCTGTTGAAAAGGTAGAGCAGGATATGAGGAATTAGGAGTACTAGAATTTACAGTTGCAATTTTAAGTAGAGTAATGAGGTAGGCCTCAGTAAGAAAGTGATTTAAGCAAAGACAAAGGTGAGGTGGTTAGCCAGGACAGGCCAGGGCAAAGGCCCAGGGCTAGAATGTGCTTGTGTGTTTGAAGAACAGCAAGGGAGCTAGTGTGGCTGGAGCAAAGACAGTAAGAGGATGGTGCATAGCAAGTGATGAGGTTTTAGCAGTAAGGGAGACTTGCTTTCATTGGGCCTCAGAAGGCATTTGCAAGGATTGGAGCTTTTACTCCAAATAAGAGCCATTGAGGTCTCTGAGGAGACATGAGGCATAGTTTACCTGGGTCACTCTGGCAGCTATGGGAATACTTACAAGAAAGGGAAAAAGGATGAAACTGGAGAGACCTACTTGGAGGCCACCTCAGTTAATGAATGCTTAATTTTTTATTTTGATGATAGAACTAGTTTGTACTGCTCTTTTTGCAAAGTCTTCATAGATGGTCCTACATTTGCCTTAAAATGTGGAGATACTTGAAACTCATCATTCCGAGCTTTGAGGCTTCACACAAAACCCCAAGACAGGAAGAGTCCCATTTTAATGGCCTATTACAGCCACCTTACATTATGGAAAATGCTTCTCATCAGGCCTGGCTATCCCTCAGGGGTATGGCCACTGTGTGTGTGTGTGTCAGCCACTACAGAAGTACCTGGGCAATTTCAGGGTCAGCAAACATCACCCTATAGGCCCTAATCAACGAGGCCCTAATTGCACTTCCTTTGTTGCCTATTGGTTACCAAAATCTGTGCTAGGGATATTACAACCAAATAAATAAAGTCAATCAATTAACAACTAGTCCTCAATCTTGAACTGTTCCCATTGGGATGATGAGAGGTGGGGAACCAGATCCATCAATAATAATTGCACTACTGGGAATAACAGGGATTGGGGGGCGGGGGTGATGCACCAGGAGATGTATGCACCCAGAGCCATAGGAACAGAAAAGGGGTGCTTCGTTCTGCCTGGTAGACAGAAGACTCCTCAGAATAGACAGCCTTTGAGCTCTGTTAGGTTCAGACAAGTGGAGATGGGAAAATATATATCAAGAAAAGGAAACAGTTTGACCTGAAGCAGGAAGGCTGAGATAATAGGGCATGTTCAAGGACTGGGGAGGGGCCTTGTGGTTAAAACCAGGGTTAGTGTGAAGCAAGTTGATAGAGGGCATATGATGGGGGAACAGAGGAAAGTGTCCTGCATCCAGGTCATTAGGGGCATTGACATTATGCCAACTGTGGGGAGCCAGCAATAGTACATAGGCCAGGGAGTGGTAAATATTGTATTTCAGATTTTAAGAAATAATCTGGAATGCAGAAGAGGAAGAAAGCCTGAGCAAGCTCAGTGACCCAAAAAACAAAAAAAAAATGGGGACAAAGTCAAGGGACTCTTTGTAGGTTAAAAAGGGCTGGAGTATGATAATCATGTAAATGACAGAAAAAAATTATAGATAAACATAGCAAAGGAATCTCAGGATAGTGATACACTTAACCAGCTCATTGGACTAGGGAGGGAGGTCAAGATGAATGATCCATGGTTTTCTGCATATCAAGATTATTTTCTTCACTTAAAAAAAAATGCTTATTACTATGCCAATACTTCTATGCCTCAAATACATGCTATCAAAGCTTGAACATAAGAAGTGAGATGAGTAGGCAAGCAAAAATACAAGGTAAAACCAGGAAGGTGCAGCCAGGTATGAAGTTGATCCCCAGGAATTGATCCCCAGAAATTAATTAGGATCTTAAGAGCTCTGAAAATGCCCTAGGCAAACCAAGCGTGATTCCAGGGTCCACAAGGCCTGACTTAGCACAGAGAATTGTTGCTCTGGGATCCAGGACAATGGCCCTGGTTCCCGGCTCACTGAGGATAGAGAGCCCTGGTCCATGAGCATGGCAGCTCAAAGGCAGTCCAGAGCCTGGAGGAGGCTCTTGGCCTTGCCCGCAGAACAACCTTACTCCTGCTAAAGCTGCCTTCTGCTGGACATGCTCTTCCATGCAGATCATGTTCTGTCATGCAATGAAACCACTACTTTTCTTGTGGAATGTTTTACACATATCAGCATATGCAGAAAACAAAATTTGTTTTAAAGAACAAGGACAATGGGTCCTAGAGAATACTCTGAATAAGGTATCAGGGCTGTAGAATTCCTTTACTGCCCTTCATCAAAACAAGTAAGCAGATTACAGAAGCAGAGTAAATAATGCTGGTTTACTGGAAAATTTTCCACCCTTAACAGTTAAGGGCTCTTCAGACATTCTGGAAAGTTCACCCCATTGCCCTTCAGCTCTATCTCCCCAGGTAGCATCACGCACTTCCTCTCATCTCTCTTTCTGGGTGCTGCTCAAGCACTCAGATCCCTGCCCCCATCCACCCACCTGGCAGCTCCCTCCAACCCCAGGGAGCCAGTGAGGAAGCACACTGGATTTAGCAGGGCTGTCTCAAAACTGAAACAGCCCCAGGGTAAACTTCAGAAGGGTCAGAGAATCAAATACTGCCGGGGTTTGGGAGGGAGCTCTAAGGAGGGTGAGGAGAGAAAGAATAAGAGACTTAAGAGGGCTGGAGAACGAGGCAAGGCGGGAAGCCTCCCAAAGTAGGGGCTCACTCGCCAGGCATCCCCTCCAAATAGGCACCTCCCCTGAAGGGACACCTGGGATTGTGCAAGCCACCAGCACCCTCCCCTTGCCCCCCATCCTGACACCCACCGGGCCCACCCTAGTCAAAGCCCTGCAGAAATTGAGTTTGATTTGTGTCATCCTTCACCTTCTCTTTGACTCCCTCCCCGACAGCATTGCCTCTCCAGAGTCATTCAGGCTAAGGTGTTAAGTGGCTTAATGAGCTACCTCTCCGGAGAAAATTTGTACTTATAAAGAGTCAGCTCAGCTGAGCAACATTTAACACAAAGGATGTGACAGTGAAACATCAGACATCAGAATTAGACCGGCAAGGGAGATGGTGGCTGATGAAAATCACAGCCCAGTGAATTCTGCCATTTCTACCCAGGCCCAGGTGAAACCTGCACCTGATACCAATTACTTTGCTGACAACTCTTTCTGCGTCTTCAGTTACAGCCCACCCCCCAACACATACCCAGCCTCCTTCCTAGAATGCCCTAGCCTTTCTTGGGGTGGAGGAGGTTGACTGCAAGGCCCCCTCTGACAGCTTTCCATCTGTCCCCCCTTTTCTGTCTCTGAATTGTACCAAGTTCTGGCTAAAGAGCTGTAACTTCGGAAAGCATGTATTAAAGTGAGATCCCTTGATTGAAAGGGATGGCTTGATTGCTACTTTGATGAGAACACCATTCTTCTAATATAGAGAACTGCAGAAAGCATTTGAAGGCTTTACATGACCTTTCATCCCATCCCTAGGACAACAATGTAATTAACTTGCTTAGTCACTCCGCTTCCCCTGGAAAAGATTTAGAACTCTGGTCTATGGGCATATTATGGCCTGTATTCCTTGGAATAGAGAGTTGTTATTTTCCACGAGAATTACAAACAGCTTTATGTTTATTTTAAGCTGTCTATTCTCTGCATTTGTAATTCGTTAAGTATTAGTTATGGCTTATCTGGGACTTAAGAACAAGAAAGAGGCTACCACTTCGAAGTGCAGTAAATAACGAAATATGTAAGCTCCAGCTGGGTAAAGAAATTGTAAAGCTAAAGAATTCAATTTAGTTTCCAACTCCCTCTGGGTTGTGTACTTCACAAACCCTTGGAGGCAAATCTCAGAATTTCAGCAGGGTTCAACTGGAATATTTTGTAAAACATTGCTTGAATTCAGTGAGGGTGGGGTCCCCAGGATTCCACAGGAGACTGTCTAAGACTGGGGGTCTCTAATCCCTGGGCTGTGGACCCTTACAGTTTTGTGGCCTGTTAGGACCTGGGCACAGCAGGAGGTGAGGAGCAAGCAGTGAGCAAGTGAGGGAAGCTTCATATGTATTTGCGGCCACTCCCCAGTGCCAGCATCACCACCTCAGCTCCACCTCAGACCATCGGGCATTAGAGTCTCATGGTCCCTGGTGCCAGAAAGGTTGGAGACCGCTAGTCCAAGGTTATACAATAATTTCCCACGAGGGAATGTCTTTTTGATCCAAGAAACAATCCACCTCTAATTTAATAGTCTCTATCTACTAGAGAAGCCCAAGAAGTCACTTTCCCCACAACCCAGCTTCTAAGTGGAGCCCCATTGACCAATTGTTTATTATCATTGGAGCTAAAAATTTTAAGCTCATTTAATATTTTCTGCACAGACTTGCTCCAGGATGCCTCAAATGACCTAGATGCTGCTGTCACAATCCACTTTGGGTTGGTTATCTGGGAAACTCCCAACACAGCAAATTGAGGACAAAGAGAATGTTTTCAGACAGCCATCTGGAAGGAGAGGACTGTCCTGTCCCACGGGGCTGGCACTGGAATTTGGCATCTGCACTTCAAGCCTAGCTAAGTCACACTGCCTTTGTAAGATCCCTAACGAAGTGGCCAGAAGTGGAACAAAAACAGTTCTGCCTTCCTGTGCCATGGATGTGGTTGTGAATATATGTCTACGGGAATAGAGCTAAAAATATTTTGAAAGTGATAGTAATTCTTTGCCCTTGAACACAAACACAGAGCCTACAATAAATAACCTACATTACTGTATGTAGTGATTCCCGCACTGCTGTGTATGGCATACAAAATACATTCACACGCATTACCTTATTCAATCCTCATAACAAGCCGATGAGAGTAGATAATCAACTCATATTTTACAAAGTGGTTGCACAAGTTCATACAGATATTGAAAAGTAAAGTTTGGTCAAAACTAATGGATTCTCATTCTGATTCTTAGTTTTGTGCTACTTTTATTACTCTGCATTGCTTCTCAGTTTGATTTCACAGTAATCTTTTTAAGAAATTCAGAGTCAAGGGATAGAACTATCTGCCAAACCACTAAGATAGAGTTAACCAAAAGGGAGAAGAGAATTGGCTGGATGTGAAACCCTTAAAGAGCAAGTTATATTTCTAGATGCTCAAAAGGACAATTAGCCTAAATGAGTAAGTAATTCACTGTCTGTTAGGTGCTGGGATTCAATACAGATTACGTACTGGCAAAGACTTGCAGACTTGAAGATCAATGACTTACGCATTCATTTTAGGACAAACATCTTAGGATTCTGTAGGTTTGCACAATTAAGGATAATTTCATTGGGTGGATCTTAGGAGAGAAGATTAGACAAGTCACGGTAGAGTGGCCAGATTCAAGGGAGCTAGGTATCCTATTATTAGCAACCTATCTTAGCTTCTTGATGTGCAAGACAAAGCCAAGCCTAGAAATTTCCACTAAATGCTAACTAACCTAGAAATTTTTACTGCTTTAGATTTCATCATTATTCTAGGCAACAGATAATGTTAAGGCAATTCTTTTTTAATAATTAAAAAAAACATTGTAAAGTCTAATATACATACAGAAAAGTACACATTATTATAGTTATATGACTCAGTTTTCTCCAGCCACACGCTCTATAACCAGCACCCACGTTAAGAACATTATCAGCATCCCAGAGACCCTCTCTTCTTTCCTTTAAGCCAGTATTTTTTCCGCAAGGGTCACCTCTATCCTGACCTGGATTGGATTCTTCTCCCTCAAATATACCAACTAACCTTTTAAAATATTTTATTTTGAAGCACTTTTCATCTGGGTGAAAGATTAGGAAGACCTCAAATAATTACCAATTTACAATAGACCACCCTAATAACAATCCAGTCAATATAGTTGAAGCCCACAAAACCTATTTTTTGAGGCCTTTTATTCTTCATAGAGACCACAGGGGAGACTCAGGCAGGCAGCATTTGGAGACAGACAGTCAGGCCTGACATCTGAATTTTCAACTTTTTCTCAGAAAGAATTCTTTTGTAAGGTGATAAGCAAGAGTAAATATTTTCAGACTGTTTCGAGACATGCTTTTGAAATCTCTCCTATAGGAGGTTGGGTCAAGCTCTCCATTTCTATCCGTCTTCTTCTTTCCGTTAAAATCTTGATCTATTGTTCGGCACAAGGATTATTCCCCTGTCAAACCCAGAGCTACATAAGTGTTGTTAAAAAAGTAGTTAGTATTCAAGCACCAGGAGAAGCCCTTTCTAAATTAAATGAAATTTCAGTATGGTTATATAATACCAAATCAGATTGTCTGATTTTAACAGAGATTTGGTTAAACTCAATTTTATATGTAATTTTCTATTTGTAGAAACTAATAGAAGGAAATTGTAATAGACATGAAAGAGAACAGAAATCTTATAGAGTTTGTCATATTCTGTTATGTATTAAAATGATAACACTGATTTCATGGTCCACTATTTCATTAAATTTCATGCTGTCATTAATGCTTTTTATAATTAAAATAGCCTTAAATTTAATTCAGAACTTACTACATATTTACGACTTTCCCCTAATGCTTGGTAATCAGATTTTAAAGGGTTTTCCCCTTAAAGGGATGTGATTAACCTTTGCACCAGAGCCTGTATTTGATTTTGGCAGCCCAAAGAAACAGGAGAGAAAAGCTTATTTGATGAAAATTTTGCATAAAGTATTTCCTAGTGGGTAGGATTACATATCAAATAAGGTTAGTGTGCTCTAAGGGATTTCTTTTGCATTATTCGTCTGTCAAGGGGCTATCCTTTCACTGAATGCCACACTGACTCCCAGTCTTTTGAAGATGACACCTTATTATATGTGTGTATGTATGTATAAACATACTATATACAAATATATATGTTTCCCCTTTCTATCCACCTGTGATATTCCCTTTATTATAAATGTTTATATGTATGTATATTCTCGATATATTTATATTATGTGCACATATATAAATTTTTGTGCTTATATACTATATGTATATACAGCATATATATATATATATTAAAATCTTGTGTCTCTATGTGCTATATATGTATATTATATGTATATATAGCATATAGACACACAAACATTTATAATAAAGGAAATGTCACAGGTAAATAGAGAAGAGAAACAGAAACATAGAAATATGTTTTTATATATATAGTATGTTTATATACACACATAAGGTGTCAATTTCACAAGGTTGGGGGTCAGTGCTGCATTCAATATATGCATTTGTTGTGTGGTGGTTGTGTGTGTGTGTGTGTGTGTGTGTGTGTGTTCTCTCTAGTTATCTGTACTATTTCCTTTGTTATACATACATTCTATGTATTATACATACATTCTATGTATGAATAGATGGCTGGATCAAAGATGATAGACTCTGATTCACTTCTCTGAATTCTTGTGCCAGTTCTAAATCGCTCTGTGAAACATTTAAACATCAGTTAAAACTAATAATAGCCAACATCTACCGAGTGCTAAGTTCTAAACATGTTGCTAAGTGCTTTAATCTGCACAACAACCTTACAACGTCGTTGCTGTTACAAGCCCCATTACACACAAGAGAAAGCTGAGACTTAGGGAAGTCAAATGCCTTGGCCGGGCCCTACAGTTGCAAGGGACAGAGCCAGGGCTCAAATTCAGATCATTTTTAATGACAAAGCCACATTATCATCTACTCTGCATAATGCCACCTTCATGCTCTTAACCTCTGTGCTGCTTATCTCTCTTCTCTTTTTAGAATTTTGTTGATAAAATATTTGGAGTATTCTTCCACATTAACTTTAGAATTAAGTAGTAATGTTTCCAAGCATTCTATCTGGATTTAGATAAAAGTTGCATTTAACCTATCAAAATATTTGAGAATTGATTTTTTTCATAAATATTTAATCTTCCTATGCAAGACTATGGCACTGTTTTCTACTTTTTTGCCTCCTTTTTACCCTGAATAAAACATTGCATTTTCTTCACATAGGTCAAAAATTATTTTTCCATAAGTTACCCCATGCCATATTTTCATTGTTGCTGATAGTAAGATCTATTTTATTATGGTATTAAATATCTATTGTAGTTATTGTCAAGAACCATGCAGGGCCTAAGATTTTACACTAATGACAAGCTAATATGCCAGCCTGTTACTGTTTCATGAACGCTGGTAGCAGACATGAGATGCCTGGGTAAGAAAAAGAACTTTATTATTCACAGCAAAAGCATTAGCCAGAATGTCAGCGTGATGCTCACATGGCTTCTCCATCTCCTTGTGGGGATGAAGAAAGAGACTCAGTGGATGTCTGCACACACGGCGGGTCGCATTTACAGAAGGACACTGAGATTGTGGTGTTCTCCACATGAGCAGTAAGCAGAAGTAAGCCTGCTCTTTGCGTAGGTGGAGATATTATCTCACCCCTCACAGAAGCTTGCTGCAAACCTAAGCCTGAGAGATGGAGGGGTAAAGAGTCAGCAGGGGCCTTGCACTCTTGGTACATCCCACAAGCATGTGCATGGGCACTTGGGGCTAATGGCAGATGGCCTCTCACGAAAGGTACATGTGAATGTTCTTTATTTCTATGCACTTGCCTTGTAAGCAATAACTTTATTAAACTCTTAATGGGAGTGGTTTTCAACTGATTTTTTGAATAAGGTGCAATCATTATTTCCTTTGTACATATTTTTAAAAACTTACTTATATGTCAGTGTGGTCAAATAACCTGATCAGGGTTACCTAGATAATAAATTCTATATCTAGAACCTGAACCCTGGTGTTCTAATTCCAAGTGCTTAATCTTTTCAAGATAAATGATTTATCTGTATTATTTGAAAATATATATTTTAATAATAGCTATTACATGGCCATATAGTGTTGCCATCATCCGTTTATACAAATGTCTCTGAACTTAGATTCTGAACTCTTTAAACAGAGGCTGAATTTATTCATCTTTGCAGCTCTGGTGTCTTGTAGAGTGCATGGGGTGGACCAGGATAGATATGGATGGATGGATGGATGGTTATATAAAAGCATCTTTGCTCTGCATTTTCAGTATATCTAAGAATATATATATATATATATATATTTTTTTTTTTTTGCCAAACTTGTTCCAAGGAAATTCTCTGTCTAAAATTTATTAGGTTGTTTCTGGGTAAACAGAATATACTAATATGAATTTTTAAAGTGACCTGGCAAAGGTTAATTGATTTGTTTGATTTAATAAAGACTATAGTTTTGGATAGGACTGATAAATATGAGTCTTCACATTCAGTTTTCTTTAATAGAAAAAAGCAAATATGAAGCAAAGTTCTCATATTTTAAGCACCATCATTCTTAGCTTTTATTTCCTGAACATGACATTTATATAAAATAAAAACCAAAATAGCCTGCTCCCAGAGTTTACAATTTGCCTTGGCCTAGTACTGAGTCTGAGTCCTCAAAAATGCACAACTGATCATGTCACCCCTTTTTTGAAGGAGAAAACACACACACACACACACACACACACACACACACACACACCTTTCAGAGGTTCCCCTTTGCCTTCAAGATACAATCAAACCACTTGGCAAATACCAAAACCTCTATGATTTGCCTACTTCTCAGGCTTTGCCCCAAACTGAAGCATCAACAACCACTGGAGTCTCCCAAGCAAGTCCAGGCTTCTTCTATCTGTAACATCTTTCCTTACACTTTTCCCTGGCCAACAGTTAGTCATCTTTCAAGATTCATTACAAATTTCATATTTCCTGGAAAGCTTTTTCTGACTACTCCTCACAGTAAACTAACCGTACTCTATGATATGTCTCCAATGAACTCTAATTATACTTTATTCAGCACACCCATAATACTTTGTTGCAATTACTAATTTGCAAGTCTCTGAACTCCTACTGTGTTTAATTCATATTTTATCTCTAGAGTCTAGCATGGGACCTGGCCTATGGTACGTACGTGTAACTATTAGCTTCTCCTCACTGCCCTACCTTTCCCTTCATGACCAAATTAAACACAGTAGAAACGGCTGAGGAGTTCTGCATTGCCCAAGGGCACTTCCTTCATTCCCTCCCAGGGGTTGCTCCCACGAGTACCCCCCAATAAACTTCCTGCTTGAAACTCTCCATCTCAGAACCTATTTCTGAAGAGCCCCACCATAAAACAGATGTCTTATAATGTGATAGAATTTTACATGTGTGGGCCTATGGAAAATATCCTACTAAAATATTTCTCTCATTACTTCATATTTTTAAGGCTTTGGAATATTTTTAATTCTGTTATCTAAATGTTCCTGAAAGTGATATCTAAACCTACTATTAGCTAAAATGACCAACTGAATTAACAAAGGACCCCATGTCTTCAAACATTTGTCTTTTTTATTTATCAACAATATAATTGCCAATTAATTCAATATGAGTGAACCAGTGTTTAAGGATGAGTTGACATACTTGTTACCAACAAAGTTGATTTTTTGGTAGCTTATGAACTTTTATTGCAAAGTAAACAAATAATGTTTAATCCTGGTTTCTTTTTTAGATATCGATAATAGCATATAGAATCCCAATCCTATTATTACCTTTATGTACTCCAAAAACAGAATCTACTCCAATTTCTTCTTTTCATTTAAGGAATAAAATAAGAAAGGGGCAGAAGCCAAAATGATGATGTTTCATCAATAGGACTTCCATCTGTGATTATCACCGCTATGGGTAAATTAAGATCACCTGCTGATTTAAATGAATGTGTGGGTTCTTTTTAATTAATTAATTAATTAATTAATTAAGCTAGCTCTTCTTTGACATAAACCAGATCTTGATTCAAACCAGCAAAATATCAAGACTAGAGAATCAGTATCAACTGGTTGACCAGTATCAATATCTGAAGTTCCAGAAGGAAAATAAGAACTTTTGTAGCAGTTTTATGAAACCGTATTAATAAAGATGGCTTTTAATGAGAGCACATCCCCCACTGACACAGTTAACTAAGAGCAAAACTATGAAATAGGACAACTGTTTATAAAACTCTTCACTTCCCTTTGAAAAAAATTACCCCCGTTTACTCCTTCCTTCTAGAATCTTCATTCTCCCAAGGACGCAGTACGGTTCTGCTACTCTCCCCTTCCTTTCCTCCTAGGAAGACAACTCAGACGAGGAAGCGTGTCTGGGAGTCTGTAAGAGATTCTAAAAGTACTCAAATACCTAAGATGTAAAAAGAAACACAGAGGCAGGTTCTCCTCATTAGAGATTAGGATTCCTCCCCAGGTCTGGGTGAGGTCATGAAATATGTGTGTTTCACAAGTAAGTATCTCAGGGGCTTGGAATAATTGGCTGGATTTGGGAACCACCCACCTGAGGATTTCATTCTTACCAAGTGTATAAAACTTAATGGCTAGCCTTCTCAAAGGCCCAAATCAGAGCAAAAGTGGAAAGGATATTTGGGGCAATGGACAATCCAAGTCCCACTTATCAAATCAAACCCCACGTAAATTATCCACTCCTTCTGCCCTTTGAAGTTCACTGATGTTATTTGTGACTTTCACACAATGTCCAAGATAAAGGAGAAAGAGAAGAAAATAGATGCTTCTCTCTCTTCCCTCCTGCCTCACAGCTCTTTCTTCCTCTATCCTTAAGCCTCTTGCGCTCGCTCGCTCTCTCTCTCTCTCTCTCACTCTCTCTCTCTCTTTCCACCCGCCCCCACTCCTCATTTCAGAGACTTAATCCTAGACCTTTCCTTTCTGAGAAAGAATAAAAATAATCATCAGAAGATGCTGTAATTTGTAAAGGAATTCAAAGGACAAAATTAAGCAAAAGAGGTCAAAATTAAACTGCATACATAAAGACAGGCAACCTACAATGGCCCAGTTGTAAAAAGCTGCCGAAGGAGGCAGCAGCCACCTTCTAACGACTAACACGAGACAAATGGCTCCCTTGCTCTGAAACTGCATGTGTGCGTCTTAGCTGCCCACACGCTGATGCAGGCAAACAACACAAAGTCTTGGTACCAGTTGTTAAAAATAAACTGCGAACACTCAGAGGAAAGACAGTCTTTGTATTGAGGACACACCGTGGGGCCTTCGGCCAAGAAGCTTTCAGTCCGCGGCACTGAGAAGAACCTCAGTGGGCACGACTGGTCCAGCCCTCCAACCGGCCCCCAAGTTAAACCCAGCCAGAGACTGCTGCTTCGGAAGCTGGAAAGGGATGACGAACAAAAAGGTGGTCTGTCAAGTTCCTGTGTGGGAGTCATTTTTGCCTTGGGATTTTAAGGAGAAAAATCCAGCCCTGATGGGTGTTAGAAATCAAACACCTGTAATTTTCTTGCATTTAACACACGGGTTCAATGAAAGTCCCTACAATTTTCTGACGGTATTTTTTCTCTGCATCTTGAGCTCATGGGTACTTTAAAGGAAGAGAAATTCAAGGGCTTGTTATATTATACTTGCCTCGCTAAAATATTCCATTGGATGATGTGTTTAATACCCAAGAATCCTGCTGCCCTCTTTATTTAGCTTTTTAAAGGCACTCTGTAAGCAAGGAACAGAGCCGAATATTACAGTGTCATTTAAGCTCAGACTCACTTTCCTGCCAGGGTGCTTACAATCAAGGCTAGATGATTCTGTCAGGGCGTTTACACACGGGCTTTGCCATCTGCTTTCCTGATCTTTTCCAAAGAGAGGAAAGGGAAGGATCTGAAGGGAGAGAAAAACAGCCGATGGCCCTTCACCTCTCCTCAGCCACACTGTGTCCCTGCAGGACAAAAACCAAACCACCACATTTTCATGAAGCACTTTTTTACGTTGTGATCACTGTTCTAACTCACATAAAGCAACATTATTATAAGGTGGGTGCTGCTGGGAACTCTGTTTTACAGATGAGAAAACTGAGGCAAATAATTTGCCTCAATAACTTGCCCAGGAGCCACCAAAGTCCACCATGGTCATTCGGGACGTCACCTGTTCATCAGATCTGTCCCCCACAGCATGACTGCCTGGCTTGTCTTCAGTATTCTTAGCTTTCTTTACTGAACTTCCATATCTCACCCCCAGGCTCCTTCTCCCATCCTGAAGCCGTGCATGATCGAAAGGGAAGTCAGCACATTACAGCAAAAGAACTTTCTAAACTTCGGTAGAACCCACTCTTTTCCTGGCTTGACCACTTTTTCCTGAGTCGGAGCCTCTACATTCTCATTTTCAACAGGGGTTGTTATGAAATTCGTAGAGGATAACATGTGAAAAGCAAACTGTGAAATGTGAACCACCATTAGTCATCATTATAAATCATGTGTGAGATGTATTCAATAGGAAGGAAAGAAAACACTACCAGTTCTGACACAGTCAATATAGTTGGTGGAAAACTGGGTTATGTTGATCGTTGAATAAGGCAATAAAACTGAGGAGGATGTAAATATACTTCTAGACCCCGAAGCCAGTAATATTGAAAGCAAGTAATGAATAAATCTTTGTTACCATCAAAAGTTATATACATATAATTTTTTATAGTTTATAGAGCTCCTTGGTGATGGTGTTTATCTTACTATACAAAGTTGTGTAATATAGGCAGGGTACTATCAAGTGGAGTCTGTGAGTCGGTAAAATGATTGCTATGGGCAGACATGTCCAGATAAACAATCACTACAGTAGCCTAATTTTAGGTCCTCAGGGAACCCTTTCTGAGTAACCCAACTGACTTCTTGAAATATTATAGTGAAAGAATGAGAGTAATAGAGAAATTGAAAAAATATTTCCCCACCTCACTCCAAACCTTCATTGTTAGATGTTTTTAAGAGAAAATGGTCCTCTAGGAACTGTATGTGTCCTGATTCTTGTCTATGTAACTCAGAAATCACCAGGCTGAAAATTACGGCATGGAAAGTTCATACCTGGTTTTCCAGGACTCTACATGGAGGCTTCGGGATGCTTGCACAGGATGAGGGGTTCATCGAAGGACTCTGGGAAGAGAAGGTTCATCCCACGATGTCAAGATCATGTTTTCAAGGGCACAGGTTCAAGCCTACTTTTTGAAGAAGCCTCTTGAGGACCTCTAAGGCTTAGAGAGAAGAAAAACTAAAGTTGCAAGCATAACGGTTAGGATATTTTCAGCTATAAATAACAGAACACCCAACTACAAAGTGTGCTTTAAATAATATAAATATTTACAATCTCACATAATAATCAAATGTGTTTGGTATATAATAGGCTCACTAGAAGTGTTAGCTGCTATTATTACTGGTAATAATAATGACTATTACCATTATTACTATTATTGTAACAAGTCAGGTCAAAGAGGTTCCAAGTTTGGTGCAACAGCTCAGGGACTCAGGTGCTTCTCTTCTTTGTGTTCCAGCATTCAGAACGTGACATTAATGCCTCTTCTTGTGACCCTTAAAGGTTGCAGTGATTCCAAGGTCACATACAGACATGTCATATTCAGGAAAAAAAGGGGGAGATGCTTCCTTTTTTGTAGGAAGAGAAGCCTTTCCTCAAAACTGTTGGCAAACATCTTTTTGGGTTTCAAGGGCCAATACTGAGTTATTTGCCTATGTACTAGTTATAAGGGAAGCTGTGAAAAGAATAACTGGCATTTTTTGTAGTAGGAAAAGGGCTCGTCCAATATGGAAAGGGAAAGGGAAGCTACTGGAAAGGCAAATAATAGTAACAGACACCATAATATTAGGCTAGTTCTCCCACTAGGCCTGCTCAGAAAGGATGGGAGTGATGAGTCCTGTACCACTGGTCCTTACTCTGAAGATAGAGAATTCCTAAGAGGGAAAAAGATGCTATTGGACAACTCAACATTGGCAGAAGGAGCTTTATACTTTGGAGTCAGCCTTTTCCCCTCTGCCTATGTTAGAAAGAAGCATCGGCAGCCTGAATAAGAGATACCACTCACCCCTCTAGCAATTGATCAGCATAATATGAAGAACAGACCTTGGGAAATGGAAACTGCTATAACAGAGGTTCCCAGGAACGGGTGGACCCTTTCCAGTGCAGCAGCCGCCTGTCACATGGATAGCCACGCAGCTGAGGCAGTAGCCGGATGCCAGAGTAGAGGGACTCAGCAGGAAGTCACTGCCACTGGAGGGAATGGGCATCATGCAGCAGCCGTGGGAGTCCCTAATGAAGAGAGTGCTAACACCACCTGTTGCCTGGTACACTCTGACATTCGGAGAGAAGGATCAGCGCCAGCCATTGATGAAACAGAAGAAATGCATCAATCTCTAGGAGAAAATATTGTTGTGGAAATGACTGAATAGTGAGGCAATCTGGTTCAGTCTGGTTATTTTGAGGAAAATAGAATTGGGGATGGATTTCTGAAGCTCCAGAGTGAAGTGTTATTCTAACTTATTTCCCCAATATACAGACGTTAGGGGTGTTTATCAGGTTTTGACTACAGGCAGGCTGAACATGCCAATGGGAAATCTAGACCTCAGGGAGACCCAGGCAAACAGTCGACTGGATGGATATTAGCCAACTATCAGAAGGTAGGAAGGGCCTGCTCGCCAGGCTGGCGGGCATCAGAGAACGTGGGCCCTGGTTAGGAACTAAGGCTCTAATATATTACTTACTGGCTGTATAAACTCTGCTTTGTTATTCAACTTCTCTAAGGCTCAATATCCTTAGTACAAAAAGAGAATGATGATTATACTTTCTTAGAGGGTTAATGTAAGGACTAAATGAATTAATATCTACACATTTCTTAGAATGGTGCCTTGCATATATACATATTAGTGAGTAGGTAAAGAGAAGGCCTATAACCAGTCTGAATTAAAACAATAAATAACAAACTTGAATGTGGTAGATCAGTTAAAAAAGGACGCAGTACATGTGAGAGTTGACAAAGTAAATTTTGGGGCTACAACCTTTCTTGCCCATGTTATAAATTATTTTATTGCATTAATTTGGCATGCATAAGGCTACCTCTCTATGTTGAGGTGAAAGTCAAACCTCTATAAAACAATTTGGAATATCTCTGAGATGTTCATAGCAAAGATGCTGAGCTGGAGAGAGATCATTTGCAGTTATGTTCATCACAACTCCCGTCAACCTGAATGGAGACAAGATGTGTGTGCTGTTAAAACTCCCTTGTGTTACCTTAAACAATACGTGTAGAAGGTAATGATACACATGGAAACGAGGACAACATTAATATCTATGGAACCTGAGAATACCTAAGAGATTAGGCCTCCCAAAGAAGGAATGAAATTCATGAACTGGGAGATGGCTGGGGATCCAAGGCAATTCTAGATCGCAATTACCTTGTCACCCCTTAGCCCCAGGAGTTCATAGAGTTCCACTAGTATAATGCGTCAGCTTTTCACCATCTCTCTTTGGACCTTTCCTACTGCTACAAATAAAGACTTATATCTTCTGGTTTCCTTACTCACCACTTTGGTTTACTCCTGACTTTTCTTTGCTCCCAATTTCTGTTATTCAAGATCTTTCATGGTCCTTCCTTATGGCTTCATTGCCTTTATTCTCTAGGTCATTGTTGTTTTTATTTTTATTTTTTTTTACAGAAATTCTAATTTGTCTAATTGAATCCCCATTATTCTAGTTGAACAAAGCTGTTGCTCCATGACCTCGTAGCTTATAAATTGTCCTTGGCCTGATGTCCACATCTGGTCTGATCAGCCATAGCTAAGGAGGCAAGGCCACAGTGGTGCCAACTGGAACACACGTGCTTAGAGAATTGCCTGGAGCCCTTCTTTGTAAGGAAGGGAGGAGGTCGCTATGAGAGGACCACAGACTGCAGACATTCTGAAACTGGGTCTATCCTCTGTAGTGAGTATCTCAAGACAGAAACTAGAACTGAGTAGGAATATCATCTAGAACCTTTGAACTCAGAAAAGGCTTAAGTTTTGATACAGAAAGGACTTTGGTATTTGGCTGGGCGTAAAAGAACATTAGGCGAGCCAGAAACACAGATAATACCAAGCCAAGTCACTTTATATTAGAATAAAGACCTTTGGGGATTTAATCAAAGCCTGTTGATCCTTTTATTAGGATAGTAGATACTAAAGCTATAATTTAAAGAACTTATTATTATTGAGCTGTTTTCTCTAAACATTTTGAAATTTTTTCTCCTCACTGTTTAATAGTCTTTGGTGAAAAATACAGCCTGTCTTACTAATTCTAAGGACTAATGTGAGGGGAGCGTGGTGCACGCCCAGTGTGAGGGCCACAAGAGAAGGTGAATGTCAGTGTTCCCTGTCCTAGAATGTGTTCTTTGTTTTGGTTTTTGTCCAAAACAGCCAAGAGTAGCCTAAGGAGATGTGACAACTAAATGTACTGCGGCAGCCTGGATAGGATCATGGAACAGAAAGAGGAAAAAACTAAATAAATCAGAATAAACTATGGACTTTATTACTAATAGCAGACACTTGGTGGGAGAGGCATATGGACACTCCCAATTTTTCTTTAATTCCAAAACTGTTATAAAAAATAAAGTCTATAATTTAAAAAAAGACTCACACCTAGCAATACATAATTTAGACCCTCATCCAGTCCACTTTCATGGCAAGTAATTTAGGACACTGCAAATAACTCATACTTCTCTATAAGGATAAAAGATGAATTATGCAACCAAGAGAAGATATTTAAGGAAATGTTAAGATCATCATTTGCTGGGCCACCATTTGACCTTCTTAACAATCAAGTATCCAAACTGTAGCCCTGTACTCTTCAAAACGCAAACTTAACTTAATAACAAGAAAAAAATAAACCAGGAGAAGCAGCATGTTTCTTATGCCATGACTTTGAGCTTCAAATCTTCAAATGATGGGCTACTTGACTTAAAAAAAATAATAACTGCAGAGAGTGCCGAACAGGTGGTACTTAACAGAGGGCTGGAACAGAACAGTGAGTTCCTCATAATAAGAAATCTAACAAGAGCATTTTCAGACATAATCAGCACAGGAAAGAAATGGCAGAACAGAATGAACATTCTAATTCAATTTATATTATTATATTGATGATGCATATAAATATTACTTGTTTTTGCCAACATTGTCAAGCACATTAGGCTAAGTTCTGCACAACAGAATTGAGAATATTGAATAGGAGAGATGCCCTGTAAAATTCCTCACCTTCAAAATTCTTTAAGAAAATCCACAAGTGGGAGGTGGATGTGACTTGGGAATTATAGCAGCCTTAAGAGAAACTTTTGTCAAAGTTTCATTTCTCATTTTTTTTTCAACTGGTTCTCGAAAGAGAACTGCCATACCAGTTTCCCAGTCTTCATGGTCAAGAATGGAAAAGTAAAAGCTCAATTGGAATTAGCCATTCTGGGGAGCCACTTTTAGAGGCTGCACATGATGGGGAACTGATGATGGCAGCCCATTCAGAGTCCCTTACTGATGCCCTACCCTGCTGCTTATTTCAGAGGACACTTTCTGTCCTTATTGAGGCTATCACAATAAATACAGACTCACTCCAGTTTGCCAAAGATAAAAGAAAAAAAAAAAACATAATAATCTCATAGATGTTCTAAAAGCCAGAAATGAAAGAGAGTTGGGCCACGTCAGAACAAGAACTGGAGGGTTCAGTAGCGAGACTACGCCTTCCATTCCTCAGAGGGCGCTGGGTCACCCAGTTCTGCTCTCCTCTGGTGTCAGCCTCCACCCTGCTCCCTCTCAGCAGCCTGGTATTAGGGCCTTTTCAGAGCTTCCCTGCTCTCCCAGAGTTCAGCCCTCATGTGACTTTGGCCTGTCACTGCCAACTCTGGATCCCGCTCCTCATGATCTTTCAGCTTAAGTAGACATAATCTGGTTCTGCCTTTCAGTGTCTCAATTCCAGATCCTTCTGGGTTTGGGAGGGATGTCCAAGACTGTCGGGGTCCTGTGATATGTAATGCACCTACCTCTTTCAGGGACTGAGGGTGGGGGAAGGTGGCAGAGAGAGTGAGGTCTCTAAGAATGGAATGTTTGAAGGGAAGAAGTAATTAACTTACAAGTGTCCCTGTCTCTCCTGTAAAATTTAATTTATGTTATTACACTAATAATTTGTACTCCTTATTTTAAAAGAAAAACAAAAAAATAAGATAAGCAAACACATTTTTAAATGCTTGTATTCCTACCACCCAAATAGAACTACTGCAAATATTTTGGCACAACCTTTCAGAATTTCTAAAATACACATATATTCTCATATTTTTAACAAAAGTGGGATTGCTTTATACACATTACTTTAAAATATGCTTTTTCACTGAAAATGCATTTAAATATATTGGGTATATATCTATACCCATGAAAATACTGTAAATTCATCTTTTTTGCTTCTGCTTAATATTCATTTTATGAGCGTGCTATAATTCAACCAAGCATCTCTTTTGGACTTTTTAATTGTTTCTATGTCTTTTTTTTTTGTTATTAACAAAAACACTCCAGCCAACATCCTTACACAAATGTCTGTATAATCTCCTAAAACTTTTAGTATAAATGTTTACAAGTAGATTAGCTTGGCTGGAAGGCATGAGGCATACAGAAATTGCCCAAATGTAGTTTTGGTATATACTTCCATGGATACTATATCTACCCTTAGTCCCATTTCTGGCACAGAGCTCCCAAAGTTCTTGGAACTTTCTGTGATGTGAGCGATGAGGTGTCTTTTGTTATGTTAATGCGGCGACTTTTGGAAAGCACCTGAGGATGTGGGCTGGCTGCCAGTGAAGCCAAGCCTATGATTAGAGAACTTTTGGTTACCCCACACACACCTGGGAAGGGAGAGGGGCCAGAAATAGAGTTTAATTACCAATGGCCAATGATTTAGTCAACCACGCCTATGTGATAAAGCCTCTGTAAAAACCCACAAGGACAGGATTTAGAGAGCTTCTGGTTGGTGAACCTATGCAGATTTGAGATTTGGGGCAAGAGGTGTACTTGGAGAGGGGAAATAGGTGCTCCACGCTCTTTCTCACTGCCTTGCTCTATGCATTTCTTCCATCTGACTGTTTCTGAGTTTATTCTTTTGTAATAAACCAGTCATCCAATGAGTAAAATGTTTCTCTGAGTTCTGTGAGCCACTCTAGCAAATTAATCAAACCCAAGGATGGGGCCAGGCGGACCTCTGACCTACAGCCGGAAGATCAGAAGTATAGGGAATAACCTGGACTCGCACCTGGTGTCTGAAGTGGGGGTGGGTGGGGCAGTCAGGCGCTATCTCCAGGTAAACAGTGTCAGAACTGAGTTAAGTTGCAGGAGGCTCAGCTGGTATTGGGGAATAGCTTGGTGGTATAGGAAAATCCCACACACAATGGAATTGGGAGCAGAAGTTTACCTGAAAACTATCCTCTTTAAATGACCTGTTTCTCCTTAGCTGGCTTATTTTCACCTAACTTTCCATTCCTGCGGTGACTTTATATAAAGTCGCATGAGCTATAGTGCCCTCTAGACCAAAGATACCACATCTGTGACTCTCCATAGCCAGATGTTTTATTTGAGAAAGCATTATTTTCAGCCTGACCTTTTTCTTCCTGTCTTTGTAACTTGCTAAAATATTTGTATTGAGCATCTGTTTTTCCTTTACCAGCTGGGATGAATCCAAGATGTATCTTTCCTTTTCTATTTAAAACTGTCAAATATAGTATTACCAGGTTTAACCCAGTGAGTATCTGAATATTCATCTTTGGCCAAACGTTGTAGACATACCTGCTGAAAAAAATTGATTTAGTCAACCACGCCTATGTGAGTCCAATAAATTATCTGCAAGCCTTATACTGAATCAAGCTTTGCCATAATGGTATCTGCATTTTCTTATTCATTCAGCTATTCATTCATTTGTTTGTTTATTTGCCAAAAAGAATTAAGCTGAATGTCTCTTGACTCTCTTTTCAGGGAGATTTTCTGATAGAGTCATCCCATGATAGAACTTCTAATACTAAATAGTTTACCAACAAGGACAAGTGAGAAACAGGTAGATATTTATTTGACAAATTTAGGTGATCAAGGACAAAATATTTTAATGATATTTTAATAAAAGCAAAAGATGTTTATTGTAAGAATTTTCTCAGATACAAGAAAGCCAAAAAAAAAAAATCATCTGCAATTATATAACCCAGAAGTAATCAACAAGAACAATACATGTTTCTATTTTCTGAATCTTTATCTTCAGCATGATGCCAAATAATAGGTGCCAAAAAATCACTTCCAAAAGGGTCTTCAGGATAAATCAGAAACATCTTTAAACTGTTTTTCCACATAAAGTGAATTATAATTAAGCACTAGGAAGAAAGAACAGTGGACATCTGGGCAGTGTTAAAAAAAAAAGTGGGGGAGAAGAAAAGAAAAGAAAAATGGAAAGAAGGGCAAAAGGAAAGATTGCGAGACCAGGGAGAAGTGGAGAGGAAATAAATTGAGAAAATTATAGACAGAAGACTGGAATGCGCTGGTGGTTTTTAAACGGGAAGAAATAGAAGAAGTGGAGGTAAGGGGCCAGCGTCAGAGCAGATCCTTTTATTTATCAGGGCTCTTTAAAGGCTGCATAAAAACTCAACGCAAAGCAGAATAACACACACAGAAGAGGGGCTATTATTTGGAAGCACACGGGTGTTATTTCTAGTACCTCAAGGAAAGATTAAACGACGAAATCCATGCAGAGTTAAGCTGTGCCTCCCAAACAATAGAAATCGGGGCTCAAACACCACTAGGATTCTTTCAGTGGATGTCTTCTCTTTGCTTTTCTCTGTGTATCATGTATATCATATCCTATGCAGACCATCTGACATCATGTGCTAGAAAACATAACTGCCAAGAGTTTCCTAATCCCAAGCCTCCCACAACCTGAGAGCTCTACTTAGTTCCTTAGTTTTATTTAAGAAAATCCCAGAGATTACTCTGACTTGCTCACTTTGGATAATTTGTGCCCCTTGAGCCAATCACCTGTGAGACTGATTTGACAAAGATTGGTATCAAGAGATAAGCGACGTCAAGTAAGAACATGGTAGCTCCTTCTAGAATCACATGGTTGGAGTAGAAGGAAAAGCTCCCAGGTAGAGTGGGATTGTTTCCAGAAGGCTCTGGACAGATGAGCTAGGAATTCTCACCACTGTTCTCAAAGCAGCATGATTTCAAACCATTTGGAAGAAGTTTGAAAGAGAACAGCAGGTTGTTGTAGCTTCAGTCTCCTTAGAAAGCACAAAACAGGCAGGCCCCCCCTGAGCACCCCACTAGTGCCCGTTTGTTTGTTTGTTTGTTTGGAGGGTCCATTCGATTCCTGGAAGTAACCCCTACACACCTGGAATAGTCCTTCAAGAAATATTGAGTACTTATAAAAACAAATTCCTCCAAGGCCAATTTCAGGGTTCCTTGCTCACAAGTTCTTTTGCAAATCTCAAACTTTTGAAACTCATCTCTTAATATTATAGTTCATGAGCAAGCCAGACCAGTAGAGTGCATCAGTGAGGCATGAAGTTTTGGGAGAGGGTGACATCATTGTGCGATGGGAACTCCCTTGGGTTACACGGTTTATGTCAAAAACCCAAGAGAATTTCTTCTGAAGAACTGGGGAAATGGGTAGGGAGTCAGCATGACATTGGCGAGGAAGGGAACCAGCCGTGAGTCAGGTCTTACTGGAATAAGAAACCCTGGATTGTAATGGAATGGCTCCAGAAGCATTCTTTTACCCTCAGAAAACATTCTGCACCAAACCCTTTTTTTTTTTTCTTTTTCCTTTTCTTCTCAATCTCTGGCTAGGCACCTTGTTTTTCTTTTATTTATCTAGGACTCGTTGGAAAATGAAATAAGATTTTTGCTTCAAGGACACACCAACTGCCTCTCTTACCCAACTTTTTAAAAAGAGATCATCATTCTAGTCCATCTGTCCGCTGGATCATAAACTTGATGAGAGCAAGTGATCTGTTTGATATGTCTTTGTACCACTGTCTCTCCTCCCTTTCCAGGTTCTTGGTGAAGTGTGGCTAGGAGAGCTCAGTAAATATTTGTTAAATGTAATTAATAAATAATAAAATAATTGGACATAGTAACAATGTCTACAGTTAGAGGAGGCTTCCAAAACTTTAAATAAGATTTTGCTCATCACTTTCCTGCTACTTTTTAAATCTTATTCAGTTTACTTCAACCAACATTCGTTGAGTAGCCTATTCTGTACAACTAATGTGCTTGGCACTGACAATACCAGCTCACTAAAATTATCACTACAATTCCCAAAAGATGGATGTTCATAAAGAAAGGTTACACTGCTACAGAAATAAAGCGTAGGCAAGCAAAAGCTAAACCACTATTTGCTGTCAGGATGAAGCTAAGCGATCCCAGGCCCCCTCAGTAACTCTTACATCAAGAGCCCAACAAGCTAAACCCAGCATTTTGCTGCCGTTCCTGTTGCTGTTTTAAGAACAAGCAGAGTGAGTCACAGGGCCAATTTTTTTCCCCAGTGTGTTCTCCAGAGAAGAGCGTGGAGAGCCACTCCATTCGAAGAGTCACAATTAATGCAGAGCCATTGCCATGTATTAACTAGATTATTCAGGAACCATTTGCAGACCACTTAAAACTCCAATGTGCTTAATTGCACATTTGGACAGTCAACAGCATGGTCTAGTTTTAATTTTTCCTTATGTTACTCCTCTTCTGTAAGTTTAAAGGTTCTTTTTTCATTTGGCAAAAACAAGTTCTGTTTTGTTTTGTTTTTTAACTCAGTCTCATATTCATTGCCGAAGGAGTCCTTTCCTTCCTTTCCAGATGTGATACTTTAAATGTTGAAAAATTTTAGGGAAAAAGTAACAAAGCCAACCTAAACAAGGAGCCTAAGCTTCTTAGGTCATCCAGCTCCAGAAATGCCATGAGATTGAATTTTTGCTTCTTAGTCATCCTGAGAATAAATAGGTATGACACAACTATGACATTAAGAGGGAAGATACAATATTCAATAGACATGTCACATATCTGTTATCACCCCCTGATATACGTGGGACCTAGGGAACAGTAAACAGAACTGTTAGTCCAACCATATGTCATTTCAAAATTCTGCCACTACCTCTCATGAAGGCTCAGCCTCTCTTTGCCTCAATTATACACAAAAGAACCTATAATTCCTGCAGCCTTTCCTCCCCATCCATGTTCAGTATGTAGAGATGATTATCTTCCCCTATACATCCATCAGAAAAACATAATGTCAAATACCAGCTAGAAGCTGAGATATGTTTATAAATATACTGTAAACATATATGTGTATTATGTATACATGTATGTATTATGCATATGTATAATGTGTTTGTATATGTATTTGTACATGTGTGTATGTGTGTGTGCACATGTACATGTACACAAATGTTTTCTTTGTAATTAGATTGTGGGCTACTAGAAGCCCCTGAATTTAGGCCCTTGACTACCTGGATGCTTATTCCTTCCCACTATCTCTTTACTTTTTTCCCTTTGCTTTCCAACTGTTCCCCAGCTCTCTAAGCTCTGGCTATATTATCTGACTCCCAGCACCTAAATCACCCAGGATCTAGCTCCCCGCAGAGATTGAAGCACATCTTCTTTCTGAGTGGAATGCTCTTCTTCCCAGCCCATTACCAAGAACCTTTGCTTAACTATTTACCACTCTTCTTTATCATCGCTTCATACCATTTCCTCAAAGACGCTTTCTTGGAGTACCTCAGACTCTATTTGTTTTGTACTGTGAATTTCTTTTTACACATTTTCCTCAGTCATCTATCATGCCTTAGGAACAAGACACTCAAAAGTTTTGGTAAGCTTAAGTACATGGTGGCACTTGTCAATGCTGGGCTTTACTGAAAGACAATCTGACTAAACCATTTTATTGGCTGATCCCAGATGTCATCACCTTTAAGTAATCTGTCTGGACTTATTGGGTTCACCAGAGAAGACTCTCCCAAGCTCCTGCCTAAAGGGTAGCAGCCTGGCTATCAGTATTCTAGAAGCCATTTCAACGGAGACTGAGTCAGCATTTAGTATGTAAATTTTTACTCGGTCCTCTTGTTCTCAGTTCCAGTTGCTGATCTAACAAATTATTGCATGTCGAGTGGCTTTACACAACACAAAATTTATTAGCTTCCAGTTCTACAGTTCAGAATCTGAAAGCATTTCACTGGAACAAAATCATGGTGTTGGCAGGGGTGGGTTCCTCTTTGGAACCTCTACGGAGAATCCATTTCCCTGCCCTTTCCAGCTCCTGGAGGCCACCCACTCCCCTTAACTCGTGTCCTCTTCCTCCACCTTCAAAGCCAACAACAGCAATCAGGTCCTTCTCGAGCTGCCATCGCTCTGACTTCCTCTTTTGCCTCCCTCTTCCTCTTAACAAGGCCCTTGTGATTACGCTGGGCTGACCCAGATCATCCAGGATGGTCTCCCACAGCAAGGTCCGCTGGGTAGCAATCTTTATCCCACCTGCAACTCTAATTCCCTTCTGCCTTGTAACCTAATATAATCAGAGGTTCCGGGACCATTAGTTAGCCTACCACAGCATTTCAATTCTCAGTAGTGCCAGGGTATCGAGTCCAGAAACCCTTGGTTGTATCCTCTTCATTAACTAAATCTCCCGTTTTCTCTAAGGATATAAAGGGGTAGTAATTAATAACTAGGAAGGTTGGAGAATAGGTTTTGAGGGTCTAACTACAGCATTTCTTAATGAGAATTTCAATGAATACTCCTGTTTTTATTTCTACCTTCACCCTGCTCCACATCCCCTTTCATAAAGACCTAGTAAATACACAAATATACCAATTCCTAAGACTTTGGAAGATTTCTGGATTATATAGTGCACTAAGTTGCTTCTTGGCTTTACCCACAGCCCGTGTGGGCATCAGCTTTCTCAGGTATTTTAAGTCAGTTGCCATGCACATGTTTCCTTTCCAGCTTCCAAAATTTTATTACCAATATCTTCTCTTTCGTTCTCTTTGTCCTTGTGGGCTTGTGCCTCTGTGGTCGATTCATTATAGAAACATCTCTAATTATTCCCCTCCTCATATTCATGCTCTTAAAATGTAAATTTGAAGCTCCTCCTTCAGAGATAGAACCAATGTTCTCATTCATTAAATCTAGACAGAGCTGTGCCTTGCTTGGGCCAATAGAATGAAGGAGAAGTGACAATGTGTCAGACCTAAGGGTAGGCCTCAGGAAACCTTATATGCTTTCACTCACTTTCTTGAAATCCCCTCCCTTTCTATATGAACAACCCAAATCTGTCCTGATGGATGATGGCAGCCCGAGTTAATCTAGCGGTTCCAGTAAAGGTCCCAGAAAGAGGGGAGCCCCGCTAGATCAGCAAAAGTGAACCTGACCAGTAGCTGCCTGAAGATACATGAAAGGGTCCTGCTGGGACCAGATAAATCAGCGATGTAAGCCCAGCTCACACTGCTGATTTACGGAAGCATAAGCTAAACCCACGGTGGTTGGTTATGGTAAACTATTATATTTTGTGGTATTTTTGTTATGCAGCAAAAGCTAATTCATATAGCCTTTAAAATCTATTAATTATTACTGAGTGGGAATTTAGGGACTAAATGTTGATGCATATGTTTAATCCTCTATTTTTCCTGAAATTCGGCTGACTGATTTCTCAATGTGAGACCTGTTCAATAGGGAACCATAAAGCTATGCAGAGACATCACATCAAAACTTAGTTCCTAAAATTTATCCATTTACTTTTCATTCATTCACTTGATTTTTATAAAACAGCAATTATGTCCAAGGCACAGCTGACACAGCTTTTGGTTTATGATCATTCCTGTTGGTCAAAAATGCAGTCTCCGTGATGATACTTAATACTCCATTTAAAGCATATTTTTACTTTTGATTTCAAAAAATAAGAGGCACTATATGTCCTTCCTTATCTTTCTCTCCAGTCACAGTCTTTCATGGTATTCTCAAATAAGAAGCCCTTTAGCATCTTTAGTCACAGGTTACTATAGAAAATAATTTTGAATAAATTTAACAACACATTAGAATCAGTTCTCCTGACATTTTTTTTTCAGGGGGTGCTAATTTTGAATAAACAGCCCATTTAAAATTGGTATAAATAGCCCATCTAAAAAGAGTAAAACTTTTTAATATACTAGCAGTACATAGTCCAAATCACAAAATGTTCCAAATCACAAATAGTATGTGTGAAGATCCAAAAATCTTAATTTATATTTCCTAACATGCATAATGCCGTATTTTGTTGGCATTCATCAATTTATTTTATTTTTATCAACTCTTTATCACCTTAATAGTTATTTCTTTTTCAAGTTTGATCATAAAAGAAAGTATCTGAAATAGTGTAGTGAATCATTCAACAGAGTAGGCCTTTCATATATTTGAAAGAAGATTGCTATTTCCTTGACTCTGGTTACCAAACCAAAGTAGGATATAGCATTAATCGATATACTAATTATCATCCCATTATAATCATGAGGCTCAGGAATAAAATCATCATTACAGAGCAACTTTTAATAATTTTCCTTAGCACTTAGCTTTTGTTAGCTCAGTCACAATTAAATGTGCTTATTTTAGCCCTAAACTCAGGGATAATAGCTGATTCATAGCCTTTGTAGGCAACATAAAGGATTTCTGAGTAATATATAGCAAATAATAAAACTAAAAGGATGCAATCCTTTTGTGACCTTGGTTACTAACAAATTTGATGTTTCTTTTGCATCTACCAATGATCATTACTATTTCCTAGATAAACAAAATGCCAATACCCTGAATGTAGCAACTTTACACAACACATGAAAGATACAGACATGTAGCAATTTGACAGGAACATATGAAAAATACACAATGTAGAAAATATGGAAGAACCAAGTGCCAGTGAGAATACATGCTAAAGTATGGTAAAGATAGGACATAAGAGCCCAAAGAGGAAATTGATGAATAGTAATAAAAGTAAATATTTGTGAAAGGTTACCATTTTACATTTTCTCAACAATCCTATGAGATAGGTATTATTATCCTCGCTTTATAGATAAGGCAACCAAGAAACAGAGAGGTTATATACTTTCCTAATATTATACAGCAGCCTGACTTCAGACCCAGGGTCTTAACCACTGTACTACACTGATGAAGATTCTACTCCAAAATGAAGTTACATGCATGTTGCTTTCCATGGAATTTGATTTTCTCTAACCCAGCTTCCTCTGTTAACTCTAAAAATGCCCTATAAGACATGAAAATGATTATATTGATGTGAGTGAATGTATATGTGGAATTATGTCATCTTCTTTAAAAAATTCTTTGTCTTGTTAACTCTTCTCAAATTTCCTTTCTGTAGCCTGCTTTTCAGCTTTTGCTTTTATCTGATTTTATTTTTACAAAATACCAATGTCAGTGGTCTATTTAACTAATTAGTGAAAGAGTGATATGCTTTCATGATTATTGTAGTAGTCATAATCTCTTTTATGTTGTACAGGTGTATAATCAATGCACCTTTTAAATTCTATGGAGTGTGGTCCTCCTTCTAATTGCAGTAAATTGGTTTCGCTAATCACGTTGAGTTGTAGGCCAACATATTTATAGATTTCTACCAGGTGTTCTATCAGAAGATAATTGCTTAACAGTCCAGAGTATTGCAACAGTGTTCATCATAAAACAAATCCAATGGTAACTCTAAATGCTGGTTTTGTAGTTCATTTACTCATTCATTCACTTACTCATTTAAAAAAATACGTTGTGTATTATGTGTGTGCCAGTCATTGAAGTAAACATTGGGAAAATAAAAGGCATAAGATACACTCCCTGCCTTCAAGAATATCACAATTTAGTGGATATGATAATGAAATAAAGTATTTTATGAGCCATGAAAAAAAAGATATAGAAAAATGTTCACAGGATCCAAAAGGAGAGAGTGAATGATTGCCTTGGAGTTATGAAGTCAGAGTCAAAACAGAGATAATGACATGAATTTACCAGTAGTGGGGAAGGGTGCAGGTCCTAGGAACGTCAGCACAATTTACGAGGTTGACACATAAGGTTTACATGGGGGAAGGGCCTGGAGATGAGGCTATCAATAGAGTGGATTCCAATTGTGAAGGGTCTTTTTTTAGGGGAAGAACTTAAACTTTTGTTCTTATTAGCAATGGAGAAGCATGAAAAAGCTTTAATCAGATAGAATACATATCACATTGTCTTGTAATTTTCTGTTTACAAGTCTTTTTCCATCATTAGACTTGTCACAAGGGCCTGCACATCATAGGTGCTCTAGAAAATTAAGTAAATTCTGAATGACTGGACTAATAAATCGAAAAAAGATACCTTGGTTAGTCATGTAAAGTGCAAATTTGTTAGAGTCCATTGGGAGGCAAAGAGACCATTTGGAAAATTTGTATTTGTGTAGCTATGACATAATGAGAGCCCAAGCAAAACATGACTATAGGAACCAAAATGCAAAGCCACATACGCACTATGGTGAAGGGGGCCACCAGCCACTCTACCAATCAACCTTGTGAAATCCTGTGAACAGAATCAAAAAATTAAAACCTTTCAGGCCTGAACCAATATTGTACCAGTTACCCAGCTTATGAAGGGGAAGGCACTTAGCCTATTCTGTCACCACCTCCTTGGGGCTGATGCTGTCAAATTCCTCATAAGCAGGTGACGCAAACAAGTCTTTCTTGAACTTAAAACTGTGTCCTTTGCTGTAACCCACATTTTTCATCAAACACTTTAAGTATTAATCATATTGCTCTGATATGAGGTCTCACTTACTGCCAGAAATTCAGACTATGTCTTTTCCTGGTCAAACAATGGCGACTTCCAACATAAGCAAAATTCTGTAGCAGCAGTGGCCATGGTAACACCAGACAAATAGTCTTAGAAATAAGAGTGAGGCTGAGTGTTGACAACATGTAAATGAGAAACCATAGTGAAGCCTCGGTGCACATTGAAGCACCATGCTTTACAGCCAGAGCAGGAGCATTTGATGGCCCAAAGAGCTAGGAATAAATGAAACCATTGCAAGGAAAGTGCATAGAGAATGTAATAGACCAATATTGTAAACCATTTCAAAAGGGAAACTATTCTCTTACTACAGTACTATTCGCACTATATATTTATAAAGATGAAAAAAAACTGTTTTTTACCTGATTCTTAGAAGGACCTCTTAAAACAAAAGCAGTAGAAACATTTCTTTTTAAAGTATGCTATTTTTACTCTCTAGATTTCTTCCTGTGGACTCAAATTATTCTTAATTAAAACTTTTTCCTCCCCGAATTTAAACCAGGAGCATAAGTGACTATTTTTCTCATTCCCTTTGTCCCTGACCATCCTTAGAAACTCAAAGGGCCTTGAAGTTATGCTATTACCAGATAGTATACCAGTGACAAGATTTTACTAAGTATGAAAATTATGAGTGGAAAAAATTGAACACTAAGAAGTGAATGTCCTTACCATTTTTTTGAGCCACAAACATGATTAATTTTCATATCACACCACTCATTGGGAAAAAAAGCATGATCAATATTAGACCACTACGCTGAGACAGAGGCAAATGACACTTGAAAAAATTATCAAGCCTTGAGCAGAAACAAGAAACCAAGAGAAAAGAGTTGGTCTCGGTTGAAGACGAGTTTGGCAATGCTATTTTAAAGGAAGGAAAATACCCATGTCTTGGAAAATTGTCTTTCCTCATTCTCTATTCAGTTTTAGATAAAGGTTTAACAAAATACAGAATAAAAATCAAAATACTTAAAACCTATAAAACCGTGTTTTTAGTTTTCATTTTAAGAAATTAAAAAATAAGAGCACTACAACATAATTCCCTTCAAAATTATGATTTTTATAGAGGACTCTCATGACAAAAGTTTCCATTTCAACCCTTGTTCTTATGGTCTACAGCTTGATATCTACCTTATCAGGATCATACTCTTGAAGATTCACTGGAAACAAGATATTTTTATATTTAAAACTTTAAAACTCACCAACTTAAATATGTACACTGTAACAGTCATGACAGCTCCTTAGGTGATGAATAAAAACAAGAGTATACATCTGTCTAATTGGCATTTCCACCCCAACTGACTCATTTGTGGGGTCTCAAGGGCTGTGGCTTACCAGCAGGTTCACATGCCAGTACTTGGGCCAGAGTGACACCATGTAACCTCCCTATCAATGAAATCAGCAGCATGTTCATTTTAAACAGAAATCCAGAATAGGTAACAGATTTCCTTATGAAGATCCAGCAGAAAAGCATATTGTTTCTCATTGCTTGTTAGCACCAAACCATAATGTTGCCTTTAATTATTTTTCTTGGTGAAAGGGTCACATCGATTGGCCTACAGACTGGCTTGTTAATTTTTTGTTTCACTGGTGAATCAGTTGATCTGGAAATGTTGTTTCATTTAAATAGCTATATGTCAACAACATACTTTTAAAAATACTGAATATTCACACAAATCATTTTTCTCTCACACATGCACACATACACACACATTCAAATGTCTGTGTGTCTGTATATGTATGTGCAGGAGAGAAAGAGAGAGAGATTTTTGAGAGAGATGAGGGTGTGACATTCAGCTAGAGATGTCAAAACAGTGGTGAGATATTTGGCACGAGAGTCAGGGAGAGAGGTTTAGGATGGAATAGAGTTTTGGGAGTCATCCATATGAAAATGACAATTGAATATATGTCAGTGAGCAAAGTCATAAATAGAAAAGACACCTTCGTGAGGGCCATTATTCTAAATGTTATTTCAAATAAAGGAATCGAGTTAATAATGTAGTGAGCATTCACTTCTGTATTTGTTGAGGGGATGAGAGTGTTTTGTTTGTTTGTTTTTGTTTTTGCCTGCCCAGTATTCAATCTTATTTGGGGATCAGGTGGGATGACACCTCCCCTTTCGTAGCACACTTGCCAACACCAATCTATGCCAATAAAAGTCAGTCCCAAGACTTTTGCTCTCAGGATAGATTGCCCACTTTCAGTAGCAGCTGATAAACTGGAAGACTGTAAGCCCAAAGCTGTGGTTCGGTCTTATCTTCTCCACTCCTTGTGGAAAGCTTGCCTTAGGATGATGTTAACAAAGAGGAAAAAAGCTTAGCAAGGCAGAGAGCTGGCTTTCTCGTGGCATTATTTGGTCTATCAGATCAAGTTGTGCTGGAAGCTGAAATATCTCTGGGCTTTTTACTTGTAACTGAAAGGATCCTGATTAATACAGATACTCCTGGTAATGAGTCAGCATCAGAAAAGGAGGAAAATAAACATTCTATCATAGGTTTATAGCTTTTTAAAGAATGAAACATTTTCTTTTCAAAATGCAAGATTTCCAGGAAAAATTATTATTGTATGATTTTACTTGTTTGTTTGCTTGAAGTGTACAAGCATTAATCTTCCCAGATCAGAGCTATAAAAACACAAATGGTCAGAATTGGGGCAAAGTGACAGAAGATGGAGTCTTCCAAGAGAAGCAAAGGAAACAGTGAACACTGGGATGGGCTCTCCGTTCTCGAAATGGCTTAGTCTTAAAGTGGCCTCCTTCCAGCAAACAAACGGGTATGGTTCGCCAACTTCTACCAAAAAACACATATATTTTCCCAGTTGTCTATTTCTCAATTAAGATATTACTCAATTTTCAACCTATTAATCTATACAACCTCTCAGGCAAAATTCATACACTGTATAAAAAAGTACAGTATTTTATAAGAAATTTGAAATTTGTCAGTACCTGTATTATAGAGTAAATACTAAGAAGAGAAACTTCAACTTAGCTTACACGAGCCCTGTAAACAATTTTAAACCATCAGAACCCAAAAGTATAATTGTTATTGTATCATGAGCCCTACTGTGTGCCAGGGCCATGCTAGATGCTTTAATCCCAACAACACTAAGAGGTTAGTATCCTTATCCCATTCTACAGGCATGAAAAATGCAACTCGGATAAATTGAGTGATTTGCCTAGGTCATAGAGCAGTGAAATGATAAGCTGCATCACCTAATGCTGAATCCAAACCTGTTCCTAGCCTCTCCATTACGCTGCCGCCAGTTAACAGCTCCACTTGAGCGACTATGAGATGATCACCTTTGCGGCTGGCACTGGATTTGCAAGGCTTCCCCCAGGACTTAGGCAAACAGAGGAAATGGGAAGAGAAACTCAGAATGTCTTTTAAGCTCCTCAATTACTGGAATTGAAGAACTTACAAAAAGAGAATGATGAGTTCAGAATTCATCTCCCATAGCACAGTGTCATATCTTTATCTTTGCACTTACTGTACGATAGAAGAATTAGTTACTTCCTAGTTTTCTTCCCCATTAGGCTGTGAAGTCCTGGAAGAGAGACCATGCTCCATTAATCTCTGAATCCCTTTAGTCTGGCAAATGGCTCCCACAAAGAAGGAGTTTAATACATTTTTATTGACTAAGTGAATAACCACTTAAGAGACCCCTTTGTAGACTGTGTGTGTTATATTCTCCTTGAACAAGGGTGAGTCAGTGGAACTTTTCCTCATCATGAGGCCCGAGAAAGAGCCATCGGGGCAGTTAAATCTAGGATATCATGTGGTTTTTAATTTACTTATCTAATAAAATACCAAAAGAATCAAAATATTTTAATTATAAAAGACTTACTCACTGTAGAAAAAATAAGAATAATGAAGAATTTTTTAACCACCTATAATTTGACTAACCAGAAATAGCCATAGTTAACATTTTGATGTTTTTCCTTGTAATCTTTTACGTATATGCATAATACAACTATATATGCTTATAAAACATATTTCTCTTAACATTATTTCATGAACATTTCCCATATGTTTATAAAATTATTGGAAGCAATTATAATAACTGCATTAAATTCTATCATGCGGATGCTTCAGGATACATTTAAGCTCTCAGCAACAATTATGGTCAACAATATTTAATGAGCATCTATTCTGTATGTGCCCTACTGTGTGCCAGGGACCATGCTTTACTAAGTGTGTTGTTTTACTAGAAACAGTGTGATGAATGTCTCTCTACAAAAGCTTTCTAGAAGCTTTTTATTAATTATAATTTAAGTCAATATGAATACATTTTCTATCACAAGAATATAATTTCATATGTGTGTAGACATACAAATATATCTAGAATAATGATATAAAAATTGTATAAAACAATATTAATCCTTACTACATACAATGGATCCTTATTTTCTACTCTGGTCCTGTTACATTTCTTTTTCAAAATGACTGGTCTTGGCCCACTACATGGACTTATGATCCAGTAATGAGTCATGACCCACAGTAGAAAATGCTTCCTTGAAGCGTGGTAAGCATCATGCTTTTCACTATAGGATCTAATAAGAACTCAAGCACAAACTAAGGATCAAACTTAGTTATCAACTGTAGAGGAAGCATGGGGCTTTCTTAAAAATGCAAACGACTCCAGCAAGATCTATGAAAAGCTGATGTTAGGAGGATTGTTACCCAGCCAAAGAAGTTACTAGAAGCAATTGCTCTCTCAAAACTGTCACAGATAATAGGATCAACTGAAGGGAGAAGCCTAAAGGGAGGAGTCCTTGTTATGAAGAACGTGGCCAACAGCAGCAAGTGCCAGGAGGCTTCACCATCAGCATCTTCCCCTGTGGAGAGAAATTGCCAATAGCAATGGAGGCATTCCTATCAGATGATTTGAGGTTAACAGGGACAATCGTTAAAGCATCAGACAGAGTATCTGGATGGAGGGATTTAAATGTCCAGAGATCTTTAGCTTTCTTCTTCTTCATAGGCTTTGCCATCTTTAAAATCAGATCAATTGTGAAGTTTCTCAACACAGTGGTCACCAAAGAGGAAGAATAACAAATTTCTGCCTGGAAATCCAATAGGGATAGAGGCCCAGACAACCACAGAGACACTGAGTTGCAAGCCTTTTTTATTTCCTGGGACCCAGAAAAGATGGTAAATGGGCTGCAATTTGTAGTGAGAGTCTCACAGAAAATGCACTAGTGAGCATGGTCGGCTCATTCAGCCAGTAGAAAATGTAGGGTAGTAGGTGTGTGAGGATTACAGGATGTTATAGCAGGCTGAATATTTTAGGAAGAGCTAAATATTTTAGAGTCTGAGGCAAAAAGATGGGAAGGACAGAGTTTCTAAAGTCAGACACTAGAGTGATGAACCATTGTAATGGCTGAAAAATTACTGCTGGAAATTTATTACTTGCAGGAGAATTACTGCTTGGCTATGTCCATGGGAACATAGGCTGTCACCCATAGGAACATAACATTCTAACAATAAGCTTTCTGCTTCTGCAACCCCGCTTACGCACCTGACCTGTGAGTTGACAGGTAATGAATAGAAGAAGGATAGACCTTTGTGTTTAGACAGAATGAAGAATAGGATTTGGAGCTTAAAAACCCTGTACCTCTACATTTCGGGGCTGCTTAATTTGGGGTCTGCGTACCCCTGGCAGATCCAGCTGACTGAATAGAGAGTGTTTTCTATAACTCACTGAGTTCCAGTGGCCCATGTGTCTTTCGGGGTCTGGCGGCTACAACATTTGGAGGCCCCAGCGAGATCTCAGGGAGCGGCCCTGAGATCTAAGCTGGACCGGCCTCCGAAGCGGTTGCTGTCTCTGTTACAGATTCAAAGGGGTGGCCAACCTGAGACATTCCAGGGCCCTTGAATGCCACGATGGGGTTAATGCAGTCGTCAAGGACGCAACTTTCAGGACACACTCTTTGTTCCTGGTCCCGACGGGAATCTGGAATCTCTGAGGCCTCGGAGTCTGAGTAAAAGGTACCTTCCTGGTTCTGTTGACCGGTCACTGGGGGCCCGTGGAGAGACTGGACACAGTCATATCTCCCGGACCATGGCCAGGCCGTGGGACGCTGCCTCCTGTGCCCTGTTGTCGGGTTCTGTTTATTGTCTCTGGTCCTGTCTAGGTTGTAGGTGGCGGACTTCTCTGGGTCCACCTACACCTCAGTGATTGTCTTGTCTGAGTGTGTGTTTTGTGTTTTCTGCACAAGCGATGGGGGAAGCCCGAGTTCACAGAAGACACCCTTGGGGTGTCTCCTGTGACATTTCAAAGAAGGGTTTGTAGAGAGAGCTAGACTATGACATAAAGTTTTCTCCAGGCAGACTAAGAACATTGTGTAAAGTTGAGTGGCTGTCTTTTGATGTAAACTGGCCTCCGGAGGGCTCTTTTGACAAGGGTTTGGTGAAATGTTTGGAAGGTTGTCATGGGAGACCTGGGACATCCTGATCAGTTTCCCTACATTGATCAATGGTTAAACCTTGTTCAGAACCCCCTCCTTGGCTCCACCGGTGTGCCCTTTCTCTAGGGGGTGGTTTAGTTGTGGGCACCCCGAAACATGCAGCAACTAAATCTCCAAGACAGCCCAGTCCCTCAGTCCTCCAATCTCCACCGGAGGACAGTGACCTTCCCCACCCTATAATCCAGGACAACAGAGGCCAAATAGCACCGCCTACCTCCTCGGATGGCCAGCAGGTAACCCCTATGGGCCTCCTGCTCCTGCTCCGGGCAGGGCACCAGCCGATACCACCACCCCGGCCATCCTCCCCTTGAGAAGCACCACCCAGGGGCAGCACACTGACAGGCCCTTTATGGTTTACATGCCTTTCTCGACTAGTGACCTGTACAACTGGAAGGCACAGAAACACCTTTCTCTGAGAAACCCAGGCATTAATGGGACTCTTAGAAAGTGTCTTTCAGACTCACTGCCCCACCTGGGACAATTGCCAACAGCTTTTAATTACCCCTTGACCTCAGAAGAACATGGATGCATTCGGACTGAAACACAAAAGATAGCTGTGGGAGAGGAGGAGAGTTGAGGAAGCAGGGGAACAGATTGAGGAGGAATTTCCCTCCACCCGCCCAGACACAATTCTCAGGCAGGGAGAATGGCATTAGATGGTACCACCAGATTCTAATTGGGGAATTAGGATGGCTGCTGCCAGCCAACTAACCTTTCTAAGGTAACTGAAGTTATACAGGGAGGGACCTCAGGAATCCCCTGGAGCGTTTCTTGAATGAGGTGTACTGGGTATACACCCCCATTGATCCTGAGGCCCCTGAGAACCAGCAGGCAATTAATATAGCCTTTGCTACTCAGGCAGCCCCTAATATCGAAAAATTAGAAGGTTTTGCAAGGATGAACCTGTCCCAACTTGTTGAGATAGCCCAGAAGGTGTTCAACAACCACCAGATGACCCCAAATGTATGGCTAAAATCCAAAGCTACTGTCATCAACCCAGCCAATCTGTTGCCAGACTCAGACCCCGAGACCCCGTTCATGACTGCACAGATTTCACTGATGCTGTGTTCCTTCACGGCCAGACCTCAAAGACTCCCCTCTGCCTGAGGCCGATGAAGTTCTGTTCACGGATGGGAGCAGCTTCATGCAGGAAGGAGGTATGCTGGGGCAGGGGTCGTAACTCTAACTGGCACTATCTGGTCACAAGCTCTTCCCCATAGGACTTCTGCTCAAAAGGCAGAACTCATCGCCTTCACTGAGGCACTAAGATGGGGAAAGGATAAGGCAGTCACAATACACACTGACAGCCATACGCCTTTGCCACTGCACATGTACACGGAGCCATCTACAAGGAAAGAGAGCTTCTGACTTCAGCTAAAAGGACATTAAGAACAAGGAAGAGATCTTAGCCTTACTTGAAGCCATATGGATGCCTAAGGCTCTGGCTATTGTTCTTTGTAAAGGGCATCAAAAAGAAATAGTCCTGAGGCTGAGGGAAACCAATGAGCAGATGCAGAGGCAAGAGCAGCGGCCACAAGGCCAGTGGGGCCCCCACCACATCTACTGACTGTTGTCCCTTACCCAGAACTGCCCTGTTTCAAGATAAGGGAGCCACTAGGAACCAACAGGGTTGGTGGACCCCAGATGGAAAAATGGGCTCTCACGGGCCCTTGGAAGGACTCTCCTCCACCAACTACACCAGACCACACACCTAGGGCAACTAAGATGCTCCAGAAGGGAGAAGAACCACAGAGGAGATTGCCTCACGATGCCCGGCTTGTGCCCAAGTTAATCCAAAGAAGGGGAAGATAGAAGAACCTAGGCATAGAAAAGAGGAACTTACCAGGGGACCACTGGGAAGTCGATTTCACTGAGGTAACCCCGACTGTGGGGGGCTACAAATATTTACTTGTTTTTACAGACACCTTTTCAGGATGGGTAGAGGCCTTCCCTACCAGGAAAGAGACTGCCTTAGTAGTTACTAAGAAACTACTACAAGAAATCCTCCCTTGATTTGGTCTCCCCAGAACTTTAGGGTCAGATGACGGCCAGCCTTCATAGCAAAGGTATCACAGCAATTGGCTAGCTACCTAAATTTGCAATGGAAACTCCACTGCACCTACTGGCCCCAAAGTTCGGGCCAAGTAGAGCAAATGAATCAGACCCTAAAGAGACATTAGTCAATTAGGATTAGAAACTGGTGGGACCTGGGTAGAACTTCTCCCTTTGCTCTTCTCCGAGCCAGGTGTACTCTGTATATTAATAGATTCACCCCATTTGAAATTTTCTTTGGAAAACTCCCACCTTTAGTACCTAGAATAGAAGATGAGAAAAAGGCAGAACTGCGTAACCTTGTCTTACTTAAGTCTTTACAGGCCCTTCAAAGTGTACAGAAGAAAATTTGGTCCCGTTCGTGCTGTCCACTCAGGGGACAACTTCCCCATCAGTTTCAGCCTGGGGACTCTGTGGATCCGGAAGTTCACTTCCAAAGGACTAGAACCCAAAAGAAAGGACCCTTCACTGTCTACCTGACGACGCCCACACAGTTAAAGTAGACGGCATCCCATCATGGATTCATCACTCCCACGTGAAGGCAGCAGAGAGTGGACAGCTCAGGAAGACGGGCCCTTAAGACTAAGACTCAAGCATATAAGTCTAACCCTCTGTTTCTTCCTCTTTTCCTCTTTAGCCCAGGCATTCGACCAGCCACAACCAGAACCAGAAAGACATTAATAACTTTGCTAATGATAATACACAAGGTCTTAAATAAGACCACCCCAGACATAGGACAAGATTGCTGGTTGTGCCTAAACCCAAAACCCCTTTACTATGTCAGTGTAAAACTCCCCTAAATTTAACTGAGCTCAGCAGGCTAGAACTTCAAGTCAATTCACTAGCAGAAGTAGTCCTTCAAATAGAAGAGGTTTAAATTTATTATTCTTAGAACAAGATGGATTATGTATGGCTCTAGTGAAACCTGTTGCTTCTATGCCAATAACTCTGGAATAATTAGAAAAAGTTTACTACTAGTACAGAAAATTTAGATACCAGAGAAAGACAGAGACTGGAATCAAATAACTAGTTTCATAGATGTTCAATTGGTCACCATGGCTAACAACCCTTTTATCTGCTGTAGCTAGACCTGTAATCATCCTCCTCCTCTTGTTAACTTTTGGCCCATGTTTCCTTAATTTCTTGTTTACATATATAAGGAAGAGAATTCTATTAGACTTTTAGTATTACACAATAGAGGCTATGAACAAATTCCACATGAAGAATCAAAGATTTGATTGTCTGCTAAGGCCAGTGGGGAATGTAATGGCTGAAAAATGACTGCTAGAAATTATTACTTGCAGGAAATTACTGCTTGGCTATGTCCATGGGAACATGGCTATGGCCATGAGAACATAGGCTTTACCCATAGGAACATAACATTCTAAACAAACTTTCTGCTTCTGTAACCCCGCTTACGCACCTGACCTGTGAGTTGACAGGTAATGAATAGAAGAAGGACAGACCTTTGTGTTTAGACAGAATGAAGAATAGGATTTGGGGCTTAAAAACCCTGTACCTCTACATTTCGGGGCTGCTTAATTTGGGGTCTGCGTACCCCTGGCAGACCCAGCTGGCTGAATAAAGAGTGTTTCCTATAACTCACTGAGTTCCGGTGGTCCGTGTGTCTTTCAGGGGCTGGTGGGGCTACAACACCATTCCTGTTTGCCCAGAACTGCCTCAGTTTTAGCCCAGAAGGCCCTGCTTCCCAGGAAACCCCTCAGTTCTGAGCACACTGGAACAGTCAGGAACTCTGTTTGAGCCCAGTTAGGCTGCAGCTTACTAACAGTGAGACCTGTTTACTCAACATCTCTGAGTAATTTATCAACACTCATGTGCTTCAGTTTTCTCATCTGTAAAATGGGAATAATCATGTTTACCCACCACCAATAAAAGGAGATCATAAGTACCGTCTAGCAGTTCTATTCCTGCACAGATGCAAGGGTTTGCCTCAAGACCAACTCTAGCCACAATGGCACCTAAGAATGCAGAATCCTGATTGAGGGATACAGCTTTAGGTGTGGGGTCTGAAAGATTGTAGTGCTTGGGTTCTAGGAGCCATCTGAACAATACAAAAATAACCTGGAAGTCAAGCTTTCAAAAACAAGAAGTTTTTGACAGAAGTTTATACCAAGAAGAGTAAGTTTATTTATAATTTTGCAATTATGTACAAAAATATCTGTGAAAAATATGCAAGCTATCCAGCTTGTTTTGCCTTAAAAACAAATGAAAATTGTGGATAATTTCATTAGATGCAGCCTATCAAGTGTAAAGAAAGTGATCTTATTCCAAGAGAAATGTTATAGACAATTCACATTTTATTGCCTTTACATTGCCTCTCTCATATTTGGGGTAGCTTCTTGCCTTGCTTGGACTCATAGAGCTAGCTATTTTTAACTGAATAGTTTCACTCTCAGATTCATGTGTTCCAACTAAGTTAATGGCCCTCATTTCCATTATTGATATAGGCCATGACTAAGCCACTTTGCATCTGTATTTTTATTTCTTACCACAAATGTTTCTATACAGTGACTATAAAAATGATTCAAAAGCAATCCAAACTTCCTGAAGTAATAAGAATATTGTCTCAAAGCCTTATGCTCCAACTTTTCAGAAGTGTGGTTTGAGAGAAACTCTTTTAAAATAATGTCAGAAGCAGCTGCGGCATAGATTCATGAATGGTTAACAGTGGTGAAATGTAAACTATTAAACAGAGGCTGTGGTCACAGATGAGGTCTGGGAAGATTTAGCGAAGGGCAAAAACAAACCTTAACAGCTACTGTGATGGCCATGAGATTATTTCAGAATGGTGATGTACAAATCTTAGGAAATGAATTAGCATCTTAAACTCTACCTCCAGCAAGAAATTTAAAAAATAAAATAAAATAAAATTTTAACATAAATACTGGGAGAACATAAAATTTAGGAAAAAATAAAGCTTCATGATCAAAAAATTCTCAGCCATAATACTTAGAGAAAAGGAAATTCAGTTTGCACTCCTTCCTGCATGCCAGGCACCGAATTAACTGCTCTCCTTGCAAAAATTTTGTGGGATAGGTATTAGAATCTACACTAAGTCTTAAAAGGATAAAAAAAGAAAACTACTAAAGTTACACAACTATTAATGGCTGCTATGCTTTGAATCTATGTCTGTCGCCAAAGTACATGTATAATTTAAATCAATAAAGATTAACTTCAAAAACTGATTTGTGTAAGACTTTCATTCATCAGGACTTACATATGATTATGTAACTTGACTATTTCTTAAAACCTTTTAAAACCAAGTTCCTGCCATTGTCCCTTAGGCTCATCCTCAGACTGAGTATTTATTCATAGCAGATAAGACATTTTCCTAGAGATCAGAGGCCACATCAGAATGGGTCATCATTGCCAATTAGTAAGTAGCTTTGGTAAGAGTCAGCCTGGGCTTACGTCTTTCTTCCACTAGGTGTAGGACCTACGCACGTCACTTATTCTCTCCAAGCTTCAGCTTCCTCCTCTGAAAAATGAGGATAATAATAGTAGCAATTTCTAGATGCATTGGAATATGAAATTAAATGGCATTAAAACAATTAACATAGTGCGTGGTGAATAGTAGGGTTTCATCTGGTTAAATGCATACAGTCATTTGTTGAGATCCAAGAGTTAGGTCATTTTTAAAGCCATCTACAAATATCCTGCAATGAAACAGAAATTCTTAGGCTTAGTCCAGGTTGATTTAGTGTCCCAGGAGTTACAAGTACCTACCGAAGCTGCTCTGGTGTTATACAAACCAGCAATGCCTATTGGGACCTAGATAAAGATCACTTCATGTTGGATCTTGGGCACTTGTTTAGACAGATCATAAACACTAATTATATAATTACATACACCTTAGTGGGCCGAGCTGGAGGGATAACACAACAGCTGGCAAAAAGGGAGCGTGCATGTCTCTTCCATCTATTGTGCCTCTGTGCCTTGCCCTTGCCAATCCCTCACTATTTAAGGATAAGGTCATGCCATGTACCTTAGTCTACATCTTGAAGAATATGCCTTAACCTGTCCAGGCACTGTTTTAGGGCCTGGGGATGCTGTGGTGAATAAGGCAAATAAGGACAGGTCGCCTAAGTAGCTCTTACTCCCGTTAGGAATGCAAATTAATAAAAACGTGGTTTTGAATAGCAATAAGTTAAGAAGGAGACAAATAGGACATTGAGATAGAGAGTGATGAGAGTGTCTAGAGTCACCTTAGAATGCATCTCTGAAGCGTAACATCTGAGCTGAGAGCTAAATACTTCAAAAGTAAGTGGTGATATAGGAAGAAAGGGGAGGTGGGCATTAAAAGATCAAATTATATAAAAATCACTACAGAAGACCCTGGAGTGGCTCTGAGATATTTATAGAATTGTAAAATAAATGCATTTAAATACATTTATAATGAAATATCTTCGATTATAAATTTAAAAATTAAACATAAAGATGTGGCTTATTCTTAAGTATTTTGTCCAGACATAGCTCTCCATCTGTCTGCTTATATTTGCTTCCATCTCTGCTAAAGACCAAAATACTGTCCTTAATCAAAAATAACTTTTACATCTATAAGCCACTGTATTCTCATTCACAAAATGGAAATAATGACTCAGGGCTGTTCCATGGGTTGCAGTGAAGATTAAGAGAGAAAATGTACACAGAATACCAAGCCCAGAGTAAGTGGGTCAACAGCCGCAGCCATCTACAGAGCATAGTCTTTCAATCCACCTGAAAAAAATGACGAATTTGTGTGGCTCTGACTAGACATGGGAGAATCTCATAGTGATGTTTTGAATGTATCTATGTAAGAGTCTTTAAAATGAAAGTTTATATACCTGAAATCTTTCTATCAACATAAATATAAGAACCACAAGACCAAACTTAAAAATTAAAAAAAAAAAAAAGATGAGTATTAGAGGGTCAGGAATGAATGGAGAGAATAAAAAATGTGACATCAAGCCTCCAGCAGGAAAAAAAAATGCAAGTCCCAAAAGGACCTCAATGCTGCCTTGTCATCCAGGAAAAGCACCACGTTCCGGAGTCACAGAGTATCATGGGACTTGCTAATGAAAGATACATGGAGAGGCCTTACTAGAAAAACTCCCGGCCCAGATTCATGTTTTCCCCAACACAACAGTGCTTTCCATCTCCTTCGGTTTAAATCAATTGGATGTTTTGTGAGCAGAAACATTCTGGCAGAGAATTGTGATAGTTATTTTTCATTGATTCCGCAAGCATCCTTTGATGTGCCAAATATCATGCAGGAGCTCTTCACTCACTGACACCATGTCAAGGTAAAGCTTCTGGGTGTAAATTCCTGGTGGAATGAAATCAGTTTACAAAGGACTTGTGAACAAGTTTCTGAGTGAATTGAGAATTAGAAGAAATGGCATGTTCCGCCATTGCTGTAAAGTTAATAGTGAATTAGCATATTCCATTTGGAGTGTGAAAAAGAGAGTGAGAGCCTGGTTAATTCTCAGCCTCCTGGGAAGATCTCTGAGAACTAGTCAGTTATCAAACAACTTAACATTTTTCAGTACTGTTTAACATTCAAAAACCGTAAATGGAAGCTAGCTCCGGCTACTACTTAGTAAAACTAACAGAGCACTATCAAGAAAGATTTGTGGTTTCAGCATCATCAAAACATGTACTTCCAACAAAAATAAAAATCAAATGAAAAGAAAGAAATGTTATTTGATATCATCTATAATTCACACTACAAAACTTTTAAAAACATAGAGCATATCAAAAAGTAAAACATCCACTCAGTAGTGAAATCGATATAGCATATAGCATCTCAACCTCATGCATTTCTAATACCTCAGTTTTCTTTCCAAGGGTCTTAATGTCTGTATTTTAAATGGTTGTTTTGTCAACCTGAGCCAGAGTTGTGAATTTTTTTCCTAAATGATTTTTTGGAAACCTCAATTTCCCATCATTGCCATTTACTTGCTTGTATAAATCTAAACTCAAAACACTCAAAATTCTGGTTTGGGAGAAAAGGAGTCTGTGTAAAACGTGACATAAAGATTCATTTGGGCTTGAATGAGGCAGTCATTCACACAAAAGCTTAACAGTTCGTTTAAGAACCTTTTATTTATAACTAAGTCACTTTCACAGATCTTTAAAACAAAAAATAAATTCTATGCATCACACGCAATAGTCAATTTAGCATATGGTATTTCACTTGGTCTTTGGTAGTGAAGCAGGCATTGCCACCTCCATTTCACAGATGACAAAACTGAAATGCTGAGGTTAAGTAAATTTCCTAGGTTGTTTAGCCAGAATTCTAAGCTACATGGTTCCAAAATCCATATATGTATACAACACCATGTTTCTCACATTGTCTGTGGCTCCTTTTCAATTTTTCCCACGTGATGACACTGGCACAAACCAAATCACACCCTATTGTCTGCATAGTTTGTATACAACTAAGGAATTGGAAGGCGCTCTAGAAATAATCTGATTAAACATCTGATCTCAGATGAGTTTATAACATTTGCCTTCAATGCTCAAGGTGATTTCAATATCACTGAAAACTGCAATCTGTTAGATTCTTTTTGCTATGCTATTTTATTTTTAATGCTGGAGGAAGTATTTGTCATGGTCAGAATTCTCTTTGTCCATGGAACCACATTCATTTCTCAGATTTATTATTTGTAGTTTTAGCAATTTAGAAGAGTTTTCAGTTCAATAGCATTAAGTTTAGCTTTGATTTCAAAAACTTCAGGAACCCATCAAAATTAGTCAGAAATCTTTGGAGTGCAAGTGACAGAAATACAAAAGAAACTGGCTTAAGTAAAACAATAGACATGACTTAACAAAATAGTCCAGAGTCAATGCGGTATTGAGCACAGCTTAGGTGAGTACGCGCTTTCCATATCTTGGCAAGATGACCACCAGTGCGTCCAGGCTCATGTTCTACCAGCTTAAATACCACAGAAGAAAAACAGAGACTATCCTAATAGTTTCAGTGAAAATCTTAGGATTGAAATTCACATGGATCTGTTCACTATTGAATCGATGCCATGACTGGCAACTGAAAGATGTGGATTTGCTACACTTGGGCCACCTGCTCATGGCATGTACTCAGAGGCAGAGGTAAAAGCGAGGTTCCAAGGGAACATTTAAATACAGTTTCCTGGAGAATGGAAAACAGATTCTGAGCAGACAAAAACAACACCTGTATGCACTGCATGGTTATGACTTTTACTGTTTGTTATACTATTGATTTTTTTGTTTGCTGTTGATATAACAAATCATAGAAACTCATAGAATACTTTCCTGGGAAGTATCTTCTTATCCTCAGAACACTAGGATTAATTCAGTCCACCCAGTTCAAGAAGTACTTGGTATATAACATACCTTTTAGGCAGTGAATGCCCAGTTAAAACACTAACATTGCCAAGCTTTGAATCATTCCCAACGTCTATGGCCCCCTAAGTGATAGGCTCAATCACTTCCTACCTGAGGACCAAACAAGACTATTAGGCAAAAGGGTTGCGAGGAGTATAGATTCAACACTCTGAGATGCAGCATCGGAGTCTGGTTTTGACCTTGCCTCCTTTCTGCCCTGTGTCATAACTCAGGTATCCTTGATTGGGGAGCATTTTTGAGACTTTCTGAAAATAGGCAAGAGATAGGCCAGAACTAAGTACTAGAGGGAGACTTTCTGAAAATAGGCAAGAGATAGGCCAGAACTAAGTACTAGAGGGAGAGGCAACTTGAAATAAAAATTCAAAAATGGATAATCCAGCAAATGAGCCCCATGTCAGGGCACTGCATGCCCTAGGGTTACTTGAAGTCAGGCAAATGACAGCCTCAAGGTTTTCTCTAGATAATCTAACCAACTGCCCAGGAGAGGACACTGCCCTGAGGTCCCAGGAAAGGGGACTAAGCTAGATAGAGTTCTAGTTCCAATGGAGCAACTAGAGAGCTACTCAGGAAGACAAGGGAAACATGGCACACTGGATGGGGACCAGATTTACAACCATCAACTCATTTCACACACCACCTGCTAACATACTCTTTATCATAGTAAAAATCCAGCAGTCTTAGAAATGTCAACAAACATTGTGTATAAACCTTATATGGGCTAAACACTAAGCCATGTCCTTGACATGCAATACAGATAAAGAAACTGAGACCCACGAGAATGAAATAGTTTATTCCAGGTCAAAGAATAAGTTGACATCAGGGCCAGAATATGAAGACCAGTCTGTCTGATTTAGAAAGCCTGAGCTTCTCCCAGGGATCCATGGTTCCTTGTTGCCCAGTCCTGTGTCTGGGTCTTCGCTTCTTCCCAGCAAATGTTCCTAATGCCAACCGCCTTCCTACTGCCTTCCTAGGTCTCCAAATACCCTCTGCTCCTAGATTCCCCCTGGGCTCAGCCTTGGGCCTCTCTAGTGCCACCTGCTCTGACTACCACTGTTCTAGTGAATGAACCACCTCATGACTCATCATCTGGACCAGATGTGCTAGCATTTCTAGCTAAGTTTGTTCTCTTGCTCACTTCCACCTGAGTGGGCTTTCTGGATTCTATTATCTCTCTCTCTGTCTTTCCTATTTTTCTGAAGTTAATTAAATTAACCTTTGCCAAGTTCCAAGTCAATCACTATAATCCCTGTTGGATTGATGGATAATTTTGTCAACAGAAAAACAGGTTGTTAGGCTTTCTTCTTAGTAAAAAGCTTCAGTTTAGGTTTTGGATCCACAAACTCAAAGTGTGAGCACCAGTGTAAAAAGAGAAGATTGTGACCTATGTAATTGAAAAGCGTATTCTGTTATTGAGAAAATATCCAGGGGATGAGAATTGCAGCAGCTACTCTGGAGAGTAGCTTGGCACTAGGAAGAAATTTGATCTACATATGGCCTTTCACCTCTCAGTCCTGCTCTGGGGCTCTATAGAGACAAAAACTGCAGTCTAAGGCCACATTACAAGGGTGTTCATTATAGAACAGGGGAAGTTGGCAAAATTTATAACAACCTACATAGATGAAGAGTTGCATAAATCATAGTGCATTCAAGCTAGGAATGCAGCCCTTTCCAAGAATGAGCTAGATCACTAACCACAGAAAAGTTGTGTCCCTTAGACGAGCCTGACACTCCAATCACCACGCACATACCCACTGACGCAGCAATGGACCATTTGTATATGTTCCTCACCTGATCTCACTCCGGCTGAACTCTACCCAGCTCAAAATTCCTGGCTTTTCCTCTCACTTCAAACATATCCTTGGCCCTTTGGCCTTTAGTACTTGGTCATTCTAACTCTCAATGCTCCCCAATAACTCAAAATGTGGCCCTTTAAAAAAATGAGTTATATCTATAAAAACTGAGCTATAGGAAAATCTAGGGTATTATAGAGAAATTATATCATATAGGATCTTATTTGTGGAAAAATAAACACTGTCCAGAGATATAGATATAAATATTCACATTTAGATATTTGTATGACTATCTAAATATTTGAAAAATGTTGTTGAAAAAAACATTTTTTGTACCAAACTGTTTTCATTGACAACCTCAGATGATGAGACTGGGAATGGAAAGATCAAAATATAATGAAGATATAGTACTATATTTTCTAAAATTTAGAAACTTTTGATTTTCTCAAAAGGTAAGTGATCACACACAATTAATATGATGATTTAGAGAGAGGACTCTAATAACAATTTTAAGGGGGGAAAGTCCAATAAATGTACCTGTTAGGGAAAGGAATCATAAGAAAAAACACCCCTTGGTGGAACTTCAGGGACACCGTTCAGGGACAATGTGAGAATCCCATTCCCCTTCCACTTCCCAGATGTCAAGAAGACAATGAAAATAGTGCTTTCTGGAATTGGGCAAAGCTGCATGCAGCCCATTAGCCATTTCAGGTAAAAGGAAGAGCAATCGAAAAACATGGACAGGTGAATCTGTAAGCAGCGTGGTGAATCTGGCACACCTGCAGAGGGGAGGCAACGATGTACAGGACAGCACGAACTACCAAGCTTAGATATTGTGAGCAGATCTCAACATGTTTTTCTCCAAAAGAGTCATGATAGACAACATTCTCATTCACAACATGTGCCTACGGGCACAACCCAGTTTGATGAAGCCCAGAATTACAGTAATTCATAACTACCTCTTGGTAATAACTACCAGAATGTTAAGAACGGTAGTAGCTCACAAAATTTCAGCATATCTAAGATGGGCCTCAGGTTACATGCAATTCTCCAAGACCAACTTGTAACACTGTACCTTTCATTTACATTAAGAAAACACCTCAAATGCAAGAGAGACTGACCACATATGAACTAGAGAAACTAATCTGTTTTAAATCATATTGAAAAAAAAAAAGGCTTCACAAACTCCAGCACTTTATTACAAGTAACAAATTACATGAGACACACCTAAATGTAACTGCACACACCTGGTCGATTGCAACACACCAAGATGTTGTGACTCCTCTTAGAGAACATAGAGCAAGTAATGGGGTTCTGAGCAGAACCCTAAGCATCTTTGTCAGAAAGAGAGTTACATGATGCAATTCATGTTTTAACAATCGTGAAGAGAACAATGTATATCCTGTCCCAGTCCCAGCCTGACATTTCAACCGCCGTGCCCACACCCACTAACCAGTAGATATGAACGAAGAATCATCCTTGTATGTCCCTCACCTGATTTTGCCCCGACCCGGTTCTAGCCAACTCCAGGTTCCAACTGTGAACCTCGTTTTTGGCCCTTCGGCTTGGTATTTGAACCCTCCAACATTTAACTTTCCACATTCCCCAATGACTCATATGGCAGGGTGCCTCTTTCCTTCCTCCACTTCCAGACCACCTTTGGCAGGTCAGTCCGCGCTGGTCTTGTCTTCTCATACTCAATTCCCACCACTGGCCCCTTGAAAGAAATGCCAGCTGGACAAGTCCCAGGTCCTCCCCAAGGAAGCGGCTGGCAATCAGAGTTAGGGGAAGTGGAAACTGGAGGCAAAACAAACAAAAACTGGTAAGAGCAAAATTATAGGAATTCAGACCAGAGACAATAGGGAATAAACTACATTTGGAAAAGTAATGCTACACACAAAAAAAGAGCTATGTTAACGATGACTAATTCGTGCTAAGAAATGAATTGTGAAGAGTTTACAAAAGTGCTAACTTAGGCAAATATGTACCACATACACAGAATAAATATCATAAAATGAACTTTTGGCATTAATTCTCATCTTTTCACACGTGGGAATCTATTGAAAAAAAAACTCATAGGAACGTACGCTTTTAAAAATATGATTCCGAAATATTCTTTTCTCTTGCTTGGCTCCATTAGAAGGAACAATTTCTAGTTTCAGAGCTTTTACAGTCATTGCAGAAAACTCTCTCGCTGCATGTAATTGCTCAATTTCAGACTCTAAGCACAGTACCTTAGGTGTCACAAATCAACCTCAGTGTGTTTTATAGAGTCATTTTTCTTTTAGCTCAAATTGTATCTTAAAAGGCCCATAACTTGATGGGTGTTGTGCTTGGTGGCAACAATATCTTACTTGCAACAAATACCTTACTTGCAGCCTGCTTCTCACTTTATAGGACCCTCCTGGTCCCTGTTTACATTTCTGTTATTTGCTTGGCTTCCTGTATGCATTTCAGTTTACTATCTCTGATATTATTCTCATAGCTTTACCTATATATCTTTCTATCTGCTACTACTCGGATCTAGATGATATGGGATTTTAAGTGGCTCTGCCTTCTCCAACATTCATTCTCCAAAGTTGTCTGCTGCTGCTGCCTGTTATCTAGAAATGATCTACCCCTGCCTTCTCTTTCCTCCCTCCCTCTCCATTTATCTCTCCCTTGTTCCTTCCCACGCCCTACCCAAGGATTATTCAGGCTGAGAACTACCTAAGAAGCACCCCCGGTACCAAAGCCATGACACCGCCTCAGTTGCTGGATTATGCTATTAGGCACCAGCCAGGTCCCAGCCAAACAACCTGTAGGCGGGGGACACTATTTAGTAGTTTCATGGCCTCCCATCTACAAAGCCTGAACGAAACAACTTTTCAAAGAGGCTAATTTACTACAGCATTTGAGAAATCTTTCACTCAGCTCAGTTCATCTATAGAACACATGATGTGCAAGCAAGATTAGACATAATTCTTCTAATCAAGTATCTAATCCCGTCATATCACATACACACCATCACCATCACAAATATTTTAAATGATTTATCTTCAGACATAATCTATTTCATTCCCAATGTTTTATGTCTCTCTCCTTAAAGAAAATAAAACAAGGCAGCCCTGATATTTTAGTTTGGGCGAGGACCGAATGGACACTGTTTACTAATGGCAGCTACCTTACTCTCCCGGTAATATCGGCAACAATTGTAAGAAGCAAAATTAACAAACTGTCGCGGCAAACCTAAACACTAGTCACCAGCACATTAAGTCCCCTACATGCCAGACTAGCAGTGCTGGTTATTTGTTGATGACTCTGCACGAAATGGGCTGCATTAAGACGGCCATCTGCTCTATTTGATTCGGTAAGTGGAATTAAGACAAGAAACAGCCAGTTTATAGTCAGTATGATTTAAACTTATCTAACAGAAGGTAAATGATCTTTCATTGGGCCGGGGGGAACTAAACAGGATATTCTCCGAAGATATAACTTAAAGTAATGCTTTCTTTCCATAACTTTTCAAGTTGGATTTTTCATTAGGACAGCTTTGTCTCCAGTGGACATACTGAAAGCTGACTACTCACCCTTGTGACTTGAACATTGAATGGTTGCATTTTATCACTCTTCCATGCTTCATCTATGATAAGAAGCAACAAACATTATATAAAGCTTTCAAGGCCAATTAGGGCATTCCATAATTTTTTTTACTTTCCATTCTGTGTAGACTCTTGATGGCATCTTGTTCACAGAGCTTCCTGTTGATAACGGTATTAACCGCTTCTTTGAGTCTTTCATGGCAGGAGTGAGGCTGTTCCCAGGTTCTAACATGATGGCCATCCTCCTGCAAGCTCTTTAGATTGTCAGTAGTCATTCCGTCAGAAGCACAACTTAAAAGCACTCGCAGCTAACTGGAAGCAGCTACTTCGCTGAGCCAAACAGCACAAACCTCTCAGATCAAAACGACCTCGGACAAGACGTGCTGTTATTCACAATGCGTTCTTCCACAGGACCCAACAAGTCCTTAGAGGTTTTATGTATGTGTACAGAGATTTTCAGGATTGCTATGGTTTTATTTCTTAACCAGTTATAATTTTTCTAAAGCTTAAAAACCTGTCTTTTTCCACTTTTATGAGTAATTCCCTATTACTGCCTGTAAGAGTAATCAAATTATGTGTATCGCTTCTTCCAGGTCATTAAAAAGGACATTCAGTGTAAGTGGCCTCATAATGATAATGCCACTGGCATTCTCCTGGACAACCTCCTGCTCTCCCCATTAACAGAATCACCTTGCATTATGCTTTCTGTGCCTTGCCTCCCACTCCAACCCATTCTCTACACAGAAGTTCAGAACGACCTTTTAAAATATGTCACTTCTCAGCTTAAAACCCTGTATGGGCCTCCCATTACACTTAGGAGAATCACTGGAATCTTTAACCTCTTCTGAAAAGCTCTCAAAGAGCTTGCTCCTGCCTAACTCCGCAGCCCCATAATAGACCAGCATCTGTCTCATTTCATAGTCTAGGTACCTTGGCCTCCTTTTAGTTTTTAAAACATGGCAAAGTTTACTTGACCGAAGGGCCTTTGCATGTGCATAGGTGTGGAGACTGTAGCTTGAAGCTTAAGTTGTATTACCTTCACACTTACTTCCTCCTCTTCCCTCTGAGTTTCTTCACAGCATGTAACACCATTTAGGTGATATTTGCTGACAGTCTCCCTCGTTTGCGAGCTCCATGAGGGCAATCTCATTTTTCAGATTTACCACTATAGTTTCTTGTAGAGTATAGACGCTAGATGACTATTTAAGAACGAGTAAAAGAATGCATTTTTAATAAGCTTATATCTAACCATTTAGCATTTTATTGTAGATTTTTTAAAACTACGAAGAAAACATTGTTTTGATTGTAGCACTGACAGAGGTTTCACTTTAGAAAAACATAGCTCTTTCTCCTTTTCAGTCATCTCGGTAGACCATGCCCCCAGATTGCCAGTATACAAAGAATACGTTTGTAACACAAAACCAGGGCAATATTTCTATTATGCTTGAAAGTGTCAAGTTATGGATATACTCCAAGGAGAAGGTCTAGTTCTTCCGATCATCTGCCTACATAGGTGATCGTTTCCATTAGGTCATCTGTCTTTTCTCGTGAGGTTACAAAGGAATAGTCCGTGCCGTCTTTGAGCACAAAAATACTACTGAGTAAAACAGGACTGCATCCAGTGAGGAACTAGTAAATGTTTAACAACCAGCTGGGTACAGGAGAAGAGTTATGACCTACAGCACTGGCTGGTTTCTGTGATGTAAATACTTCTACCCTGGCAAATTTCAAGCTAACTGTGTTTGCTAAACAACTTGCAAGACTCCTGAAAATTTAACAATTGGCCCTTACAAGCATGTGACTATCTCTAGCACCCAGCTGGCTGTATCATCTCACAAAATTACCCATATATTTTCACATACACCCACACTCCCATACACACTGCCTTCTCACAAACACACAAAATTGTATAGGATACAGAATAAATTACTTAAATTCACTTTCAAAAAATATGATCTGTGCAAGACAATGCAGAAGAAAAAAGAACTTATAGGTATAAAAAATGTATTGTCTGTTTACTGTGATAAAGTTTATTTTGTAATTATTTTATTTCCTCTTTCTAGTCCCATCTAGAATATACTCTATCTAAGGCAATTTCATAGCTTAGACCCCATGTGTTTCATTTATCCTAGACTTTTAAGTGGTGAGAATATCACAGTGACACTTTCCTCTTAGTTACTAGGACCAACAATAGTTTACTATTCTCTATCTTCCCACCCGCCACATCTGCTATCATTCATTCATTCTGGAGTATCCATGAGTGTTTATCATGAGCCACTTACTGGACTAATGGGCTCTGAGAATTCAGACAGATGCAAGCCCTGCCTTCAAGGAGTTCACAGCCTGCTGAAGAGACAGACAAGGACAATTCCAGGCAGAAAGTCCTAGGATAGAGGTACCACAGAGGCCTAGAAAATACACAGATTGTGTATGTAATGTAAGAGGAGGGTAGGAAGAATCCTGAAGCACAGGCATGGTTTGGAAACGTCCTTGTGTGTCATGCGAAGGAGCTTTGCTTTTATCCTGAAGACAGTGCATTAGGATGTTTGGCTTTTAAGTAGGTGAGTGGCAGAATTAATGCCTTAGAAAGATTGCCTAGCCACAGTGAGGACGCCGGGTTGGAATGGATGTGGAAAGAGGTGAGAGACCACTTGCTGGGGCCATGCCATCGGCCAAGTAATCAACTCTTCTTCCATCACCATTTTCTCCTGAGTTCTCTGCTTATCCGAATTCTCTTCAGCTCCCAAGTCACTGCTTTTTATATTGAAGAAAAGTGGTGCGACTCTGCCATCTCCTTTGGTCCCTAATTCTCTTTCGGGTTCACTTTTTCTAAAAACGTTAATCAACACGAGTCGGCATTTTGCATCATAAACGTCAGAGAGGGAAGCAGCGCAGGCTTAACAAAGGTAAGGGATTAGATGCCTTAAAACTTAAGTTTTACCAAAGGGTTATGATGGCTGTTCTGGTTATCTATTGCTAAATCGTGAAGCGCCTCAAACTTAATGGTGTCAGACTATAACAATCATCACCATTACCTCTCAGGATTCTGTAGGTTGACAGTCAACGGCAGTCCCAGCTTCTCATGTAGCTGCAGTCACACAGTGGGAGGGGGTGGAGGTATCTCAGAGGCCTCCTCACACACATGCCTGGTGGTATTGCTAACTGTTGGTTGGGATCTTAATAGGAGTGGTCGAGGCCTCTCTCTGTGGGCTGGGCTTTCTCAGAACATGGTGCTGAATTCCAAAGTGAGTTTTCCGAGAGAGGGTCAGGCTTTTTCTAACCTAGCCTAGTGATCTACCTAGTGGCACTTCTGCCACATTCTATTCTTTAGAAGTGAGTCGCTATGGATACTCCATATATGGGAGAGAAGAGTTAGAGTCCACCTCTTGATGGGAGAAGTATCAAAGAATTTGCAGGAGTGTTTTAAAACCATCACAATTGCTTTCGTGGTTTGACCAATGCATCGGATATCCATTTTTTTTTGATGCACCGAACAGGAAGGGGCAAAATATAACCATAACCAACAATTTCTAGAATATATTGAAAGGGAGCAAAATTTCCCATATGTGCCCTCTGCTAGAAATTCAAAATGTAAGAGATTTAACTGAAAAATACAAAGTGAAAGCTGAGACCAGTTCATAAAGGTCCCTCTCAAGAAGCAAACATCTCAGGGGCAGTAAGAGAACCCAAGCTGGTCCCTTAGCACCATGGGAGGATGGCTAACAGCAGAATCTTTTTAACTTTGAGATACACACATATGTATGGCAAGTTGTAAGAAGTTGTCATTACAGACTAAGAATTGGATAATTCTCCAAACATTCTTTTATCGCCTTCACCAAGGTGATAAAGAACACTGCTAGTTATTACGCAATTCTTACTTGGATCCCAGAGTGAACAAAACTAGGTAAAATCTTCCCTAACAGAATTTTCTCTTCACAAGATTTATTTCTGTTTGATGTACTTTACACATCTACCGTATAAGATGAGGAATATTTGAAATTCACACAGCTTGCAAGTAGGTTACACTCACGTACTTTATAATAGCTAAACATCCAACAGTTTCTCTCTTTTTTTAAAATTCTAAATAGAAGAGGAGAAAAGTGAACACATTAGTTGTAAACATTAAAAGAAAGGCTGAAGGGAGCTGTTCTTTCTATCTCATTTTGACAGTATTATTGGGAGTTAAGAAGAAAACACTTCTATTCTTACCCCTCTATAGATTGCCCAATTTCTCATCTGTTCTTTAAATAAGCCAATTTAGGTTAAAAGGAAAAAAAAAATCAAAACTAGTCCCTAAATTCAGCAATACTTGGTAGCCCTATATTTATTGATCTAGTAATGATTCTTTTGATAAATGGTTCAATAATTTTAAAGCTCATAAGAATCACCTATGAAACTTATTAAAATGCAGATTCCTGGGGATCATCACAGAGATTCTGATTCAGCAATAAATTTGAGATGAAAATTAAAATTCATTTAAGTGCCTTCTGTGCCAATCAGTGTTCTAGGCAGAAGGGCTACAACCATGAACAAGACAAAGTCTCTGCCTTTGTGGAGCTGACATTCTAGAGAGGGAAATGAAAAATAAAAAAATATATATAAATAATTTCGAGCAATGATGTGCTATAAAAGAAAAAACAAGCATTCCAAGTAGGTAAAGAGTATGGAGTGATACTGTCTAATTTATTTTAAATGGAAGTGTCTATTGTGTAATAAAGGTAACACATCAAAAGGAAAAAAAGGAAAATACCATGTGCATAAAATAGAAAGTAAAGTCCCTTGAGAGAGAAAAATGATTAAATTCGGCCTGACTCCCTATGCTGCTTCTTGAGAAGAAAATGATAGGAAACATTTGAACTTAATTGTGCAGAGATCCTCTGATTCATTTGTTCACTTATTACTTTGTACCTATTGTTTGCCAACCACTGTGACCTAGGAGCTGGAGACGAAGCTGGAGGCAAAGACCCTGTTAGCCCAAAGCTTCTAGTCTTCCTAGTGGATAGACACATATTAAATAAATAACTAATATAATTTTAGGTTGTGATAAATGCTATAAGGAAAAATTAAGCAAGGATAGACCAATGTTCAAGTTTAGGGGTGGTAAGAAATAAATAGAATCAAGAATGAAAAGATTTCCTGGCAAACGAAAAAAAAATGAAACCAAAAAACAAAAAACTAAAAACAAAAAGCAAGAAGTTTTATGACAGAAACAGAACAAAAACAACAAAAAAAGAGTCGTGATAGAGAAATCTGAAAGTGGAGGGAGAGAACTGAGAGATAGGAATCAAAAGATCACTGAAGAGCAGAAAACCTCCAGAAAGCCGCTCCAACCCGAAAAACGTGGTCTAAGCTCATCATCTGTCTCTGAACCACTCCTACCTCATCACCCCGTATCCCTCAAAACCTCCAAACTCATCTCCCAGAGCCGCTCTGATCCCTTCTCCACCCTGACGCCTGGACAAGGTGTTTAGTGCGGGACTTTTTCCACCTATCAGGCTGATTTCTCACTGTGCTGTTCCAATCCGAAAAACCATGCCCTTCAGCTCTGGGGAAATCTTTAAAATTACTTCTTTGGTAGTTGCCTCCCTCCATTTTAAAGTCCTTTTTACTGTGAAATATAACATATTAAAAACCATGTCTATAGGGTAACCTATATGTAGAAGTAAGCATCTCTGGACTGTGTTCACGACTCAGGTCTAGAACCAGAGCACCACGAGACCACTAGAAGCCTGCGAGACTCATTGAGAAAGGACCGCCAGGGAGGGCCTCTCAGAGAAACATTCGTCGAGAGACTCGAATTAAATTCGAAGATTGTGGGGAAATGCCATTCCAGATAGAAGGAATAGTAAGGCTAGGTAGAGGCTCTGAAACAGGAGAAATGTCGACGTGTTCCAAGAACAGCAAGAAGGCCCATGAAGCTGGAGCAGAATGAATGCGACGTGGTTGAAGATGAGGTCAGACACAGGCCCAGAGCAGATCACAGGGCATCGTAGGCCAAGGTAAGGAATTCGGCTTTGTTTTGAGTATGATATAAGCCACTGGAAGATTTTGAGTGGTAGGTTACGTAATTTGACATACCTTCTGAAATTATCATTCTGGTTTGTACTTGGGAAATTGACAGAGGGTACAATGAGGGGTGGGGGGACCAGTCAGGAAGCTATTTCAATAGCCTGGACAGAAGATGATGGTGGCTGGGTAGGGAGTGTTAGAGATGAAAGTGATTGGATCCTAGATATTTTATAAGGTAAACCAAATAGGATTTTCTGATGGGTTGGCTACTGGGATATAAAAAAAGAAAAAGGTCAAGATGACTCTGAGATTTTGAACCTGAGCAATTAAATGTGTAACGTTTCCATTGACTGAATTGAGATACCCTGGGGAAGCAGCAGATTTAAAGACACAGACAGAAAAGTTAGGTTTGAAATGTATGTTAGATATTCATATGCAGATGTTGGGAGGCAACCTCATGTTAAAGACTGGCATTGGGCCACAATCAAAGGGGCTCCATAGTGTAACGTTCACCTAGAAAGTGAGAATAGATTGAGAGCAGAGGAACAAGCTCTTTGGTTCCACAATTTATAAGCAAGGAAAAGGGGGAAATCAAGGAAGAATAAGCCACTGCAGCAGGAAAAAGACAAGTCAGCATGCTGTCTCCGAAAACAGTGAAGAAAGTTTTTTCAAGAATAAAAAGGTAACCAGCTGGGTAAAAAGATGCTGGGAAGGACAGAATTGAACATTGGGTTTGACGACACTGGGGTTGTTAATAACCTTAGTAACTTTAAAAAGGTCAGTCTCTTGGCACAGTGGGAACAAAAGCCTGATTGAAGCTGATGGAGGATGTTGAGGAGAGGATCTGGTTTTGAATCCCATTCCTATCAACCGCAAACCAAGAGAACCTCAGCTTCATACCCTCTTTGAGCTTCAGGTCTCTTTCCTTAAATTTCCCTACTTGCTTCAACAGATATTGTAAGGGCCATGTAATTACTTCAGAATAGATTTTGTAAAGTGTAATGTTATGAACAGGTTTTAGATATGATCTGTATATCTATGTAAATATAGATTTAGAGATGATAGATAGATAGATAGATAGATAGATAGATAGATAGATAGATAGATAGAGATAGATAGAGACAGACAGACAGACAGACAGACAAACCAAACTTCGGTGACTGTCAAGTCTGGTTAGTAACAGAAACATCTGGAAATTTTTTTCAAATTAAATTTCTCCTTTCTAGACCTATGAAATCCAAATCTCCAGGGATGGGGATATACACGTATTCTTACATTATTCTGAAGTTAGCTAGATTTGGGACGTCACTACATTTCAAAATCAGAATTATTTATAGTGATCTGCTGTGTGTTGATGATTCTGAAAAGAAGTCAGTATAAGTACTTGTGAAACTACCTAGATTTTGACAAGAAATATGCTATTAACTTATTCCACATCATAATACATAGTCAATCATATATAGTCAGAGAACCCGACAGCCTCACCGAGAAAGTGCCAGTATAGCAATAACTTGCTTAGAACAAATTCTGCTCTCATTGATATGCTAAGAACCGTTAAAGTAAGATTTTACAGCTCACGATCATTTTAAGCACCATCGATTTATGAGTATGGCTGTTACCAGAGTTTCAACAACCACAGAGAAGTCTATAGATTCCTGCAGTCCTTCAATGTGGAGATGATGTAATATGTTCTTCAGTTGGGGGAAAATGAGAGTAATTAATGAGATTGTAAAATACAAAATAAAGGGGCTAGCTGTATCAACATTTTCTTTAACATCAGATGTGGCCTTATAATAAGGTATGAGAATTATTTTTTTGTCCTTCAATCTTCCTTCAAGGAGAAAGAAGTTGTACAGAATGTTTAAGAGTCAAGCAGAAAGGACTTTCCGTAAGTGCCATTAGTTTCCTCAGTTTTCTCCAGTGTCGGCTTTGCGCTTTTATACTAGAGCTTAATAATATCCTCACGCTGTGTCACGTGTTTGAAAGCGTTAATTCTTATAATATAACCATAGATCAGCATGGCAAAGGTCCTGTCATCTTTCCTGTGGTGAGAACTAAGTTTTCTTCCTAAGGGCCATGTTGACTCGTTCTATTTTCCTGAGAGAAGAAAGGCAGCACATTTCCGTTGAGCGCTTTGTCATAACCTCGCAGGTGGCTACTTCCAGACAGGAAAATGAACTTCTCCCTTGTCGACATCTAGACAGAAGGCCTTCTCAGAGATGCCAGGGTGGTGTCAGGAATGCTGTAAATCGGGATGCTGATCCTTGAATGACTCAATAAAAAGTTTTAACCTTTTAACAAACTGACAACATAAATAAATGAAAATATCTCTTTGCAATTAGGATGGCCCCCTGTATAGGGCTAGGTGCAAAAAAAACAAACAAACAAACAAACAAAAAACAGCCCCCAGTTCTGTGGCATGCAACACTGGACCCCACCCTCATCACAGATTAGGAAGAGTTCAGTCTCTCCTCCTCCCGGATCCCCTCCTTTGAGTGTTCAAAACCACCTCCTGCCCCACGACTGCTTTCTGGCATCCAAAATTCTCACTGATCTACTCTCAAAACACACTGCAGCCAGAACTCATGGCAGCTCCCTTGAGGCTAGTGGAAACCCAGTAGGAATGGAGTTGGGTGTCTCCAGAAGCTAACACAATGCTGCCTTTGCCATCATCATCTAGACAGCACATCGGCCCCTGAAGTTGTTGCTAATCGCTGATGCCGTCACAAATACTACAGCTCAAGGTCACCATCTGTAGAGACATACAGGGCCACACTTGCAGTTAGAGCCTTGAAGCTGCAGGAATCTACCATCTCCACGGGAAGCTGGTTGCTCTAGGACAGTGGTTCTTAACCTTTGCCCTGTACCAGAGCGGCCTAGAGGACTTGTTAAAATGCAAAAGTCAGAGAACCCGACAGCCTCACTGAGAAAGTGCCAGTATAGCAACAACTCGCTTAGAACAAATTCCAAAACCGCGGAGAAGTCTATAGATTCTTGCAGTCCTTTAACGTGGAGATGATGTAATACGTTCTTCAGTTGGGGGAAAGTGAGAGAAATTAATGAGATTGTAAAATGCAAAATAAAGGGGCTAGGCCTAGCTGTATCAACATTTTCTTTAACATCTGATGTGGCTTTATAATTAAAATATGAGAATCAGAGACTTCGATCCAGTAGGCGTGGAGTAGGACCTAAGAACGTGCATTTCTGACAAGTTTCCAGGTGACGCTCACGCTGCCATTCCAGGAACTGCATTTTCCCAGAACAGTAGCCTTGGAGACAGCCCTTCACCAGACTGTCCGAAAAAATTCTCCATTCGTTTCTGCTGTAGCTTCTTTAAGGACATAACCCCTTGCTGGTCCACCCAAAGGAAGCCAGCTTTGCTGAGCCACCTCTGTCATGGAGACTCCTGGCTGAGCTGCACCAGTTGTTCTTGGAGTGAGAGAGGAAGCTCCTCTGGCCTGGCTTCCTCACATTGAACTTCTTCAATTCAGACTCTCAGACGCTAAGTCTGCCATCTGGATGTAGGCGTGGATAGGTTCTGGTGTCTACTGCCTCACAGACCCCAGAAAATCACTGTTCTTTAGCCATCTTTCCTGTCACCCAAACCAATCCTCTTGTTTTAAGTCCTTCTACCTTCTACAGTAGTTTTATCTCATAATCTATCACTGAGGTTTTTATGTCTACTCTATTACTGGGCCTTACTCAGGACCAACAAGGCTGCCTCAACAGGTTTTAATGACATTGATTTTTGTGGCATCTCTATTTCTTCTGTCATAGAGGGTCCCTGGATTCCTAATGCAATTAAGTTCCTCCTTGTCTTAGCAACCTTCAAGCTAGAAAGAGACCAAGTGTGACTAAGGACTATTAATAGATTTTATCACTTTCGGTGATGAACTGTAGTTAATAGATACAGTACATTTTTTTCTGAAGACGCGTGCCAGTGCGCATGGGAGCACAAAGACACACAGATACACAGGGGGAAACATTTCAACAAAGAAAAAACATCCGAGATTTTCCTTTGCAATGTGAGTGCTGTGCGCCCAGGAATTTCCATGCGGCATGGCGGGTTGAGCGTTAAATTATTCAGGAATCAATAGCTGTTGGTAACATTGTTTAACCCATCCCAGCTCCTGACGCTTAATAGTAAGCCTTGTGATGTTAGCACAAATGTGAGCATCTACAAAGCAGATGAGTAGACAGGTAAATTTTTTTTTATGATTGTTGACCTTATTATTTCAACATGGTGCTTTATTATATATGCACCCTTAGGAGGCTAAAAATAAATATCAGTAATAACAAAAGCCTTGCATTCTGGTTAATATTTTCTTATTTCCTATGTATAGGGTTTTAAATGCATAACAATGGGAAAATTTGCTCAAGGTTATTTATTACTAATGTTTACTCTATAAAATGCCTTAAGACATTCTCAGCATAAAAGGTATTATATAAAACATATTTTTTTCCATTTCCGGTGCTAATCTAATAGCTATAATACCTTCTAGTGTGGTTTAGGTAAGAATAAATCACTCACTTGCATCTTTCACAGATAAATAGCAATGAGGTAGCAAATAAAAAATTTAAAAAATATCAGATGTTTCTAACTGCAGATAAAAATCATGTTTTATTTAATAATTTAAGCATTATAATGCAACATCAAATATAATTAATAATTTTCAAATCTCACTATAATATGTTTTTTATTTTTACATCTTGAAAAGTAAGCTTTGATTTTGTGTTCATTCTATTGTACAAGTAGTCCTCTTGCCATGCATGGGTTGTGCTTTTATTAATTTTTTTCTTCTGTAAAATACAACAAAGAGTTATATGCACAAAATAACAACGTAAAGTTCAATGACGTATCACAAAGGGGGATCCATCTAAATGTAATCTGGTCAATAGAGACTATCTGCAAGCAATAGACACCATCAGCACCCCAAAAGCCTCTCACCTGTCCACTTCTGGAGCACTAATCACTCCCACAGGTTTGCTAGAGGGAACTACTATCCTGATCTACACAGTAAGGAGTTCCTGCCTGTTTTCAGATTCACCACATAGGCGAGCATCCCCTAGACTCTAAAGTTTAGATTTATCTCCTTTCTGAACTTTATCTAAATGGAATTACACACCATGTATTGTGTCTGGCCTCTTTTACTTAACATTGTGTTTGGGAGATTCCTCTCTGATGAGTGTATAGATATAATGTCATTTTCACTGCTGAAAAGTATTTCATTGTATGAAGTAACACAATGTATTTATATTTGTGGATGGACATTTGGGTTGTTTTCAGTTTGAGACTATGAAACTGTGAAACACTGTAGGTTTTGGAAGCAATAAATTTTTTAGTAAATCAATAGCATTCAGTAATGTTGTACAACACATCCCACCTCCACACCCTCAGCGCTGAGCACTGCAAGGCTACCACAGATGTGAACATCATTACTAAGTAGATGAATAGACAAGTAATCTTTCTATATAACTCTTGGTTCAAAGATGCTGCCAGCTCCAATGAGTATATAACTGGGTGAGAAATTCCTGAGTGATAGGGTATGTGTGTGTGTCTTTAACTTTCCACAGATTATACCAAAGCGTTGTTAATCTACACTTTCAGCAGCATGAAGAAGGTGCTTCTGCTGCTCTTCATCCAGATCGCAGTTCAAATCTTAACTCCTTTGAGCATCATTTCCTGGTCATTCTAGTAAAAGTACCTCATCCCCATTCATCCCCTTACACTTTAGTCAATTACTCTAATATATTTTCTTCAAGCCACTTCCCACTATCTGAAATTATCCTATTTTTTTCTGCTGTCCTCCACTGGGAGGTAAGCTCCATGAGAGAGGGACTTTATCTTGCCCATGACTGGCACATAATGTCTGGAACATAATAGACTTTCGGTAAATATTTGTTGAGTGAATAGTTAGGAATTTCCTATATATCATAAATATTCACAATAATGCCAGTAGAAAAGACTTCACAGGATATAAACTTTGAATCTCCTCTTTGCAAGGAGCAATACTTTTTGAATAGGGGTTTCATGCTCCATGTAATATGTTTAATAGCTAGTATTCAGGAAAATAATTATCCATGTAGATTTTCCTGTAATATGGCCATCATAACATGTGTTTAATAATTTTTCCTGTCTTGTGAACACCAGGCACCAGCATTTCATATCTACTGTGAGAGAACAGGTGCCTATAAATTAAGGCTTCTTATTTTTTAAGTATAAGTACAATCCATAATAATCAATTGACATGCCTGCTATAAATAATAATGCATGGTTTCTCAAGGAACCTAGCATATAATTGATTATCTGGTCTAAAGAAGCTATAGGCCTGTGATTTTTTGATATCTATGGAATCTCTCAACCAACTTTATCGTTTTGTTTTTAGCTAGTACTTGAAATGAAGGTTCATGAATTTTTATCGTGCATCAAGCCTCTCTGGAATAGAGAAGTAGTATTGTGTGACTCTTGGAATATGCTTATCCTATATCTGCATTTCTACTGTGAGTACACGGTGACAAATACGCAGTGAGGTAGCCAATTGTGAGCCCCTTGTGTCTCCAGAGCCATGCTCAAGAGAACCTAAATACTTGAGGCAGATATTAATGTGTTACACTATATTTTCACAATAATCCCCCTGCAAAATATCATAACAACAACAACAACAACAACAAAAACCATTAAGAGTTTCTCCAAAAAGCTCCAAATCACTAAGGTAGCCACATATTAGAGAGATATGTTTATAATTTAAGTTCTTCATTGGTCTATTGTTTTCTTTTTTAAAGACGTGCTGATCATATGACCTTACTGCTCCAGCCACAGTTAACTGGACCAAGGATGAGTGCCTGACTAAAGGCTGGCCAGGGTCACAGTGTTTACTGGTGTCTTTCTTTCATTAAAAATGGCATAAGACCTCTGCTAGCAGCTCTCCCTACTTGGGAAAGTAAGAAACTAAATAATTCAGGTTCTCTCTCTAGGAGAGTTTACATGCAGGGCATGTGTAACATTAGAGAACTATGAAGGAACATAATAGAATATGTGATTTTAATTACATAACTGGGAAATATAAATCACCATTTTATTTCTTCTGTAATCTTGCAAATGTTAAATTATTCATGAGGACAGAAAATAAAAACTATAAGCATCATCTTGTTCAGAGATCTACCAATCTCTGATTTAAGACCTTGTGCACCAAATTTTGCTTGGACGATGACAAAATCATCAGTAGAGAAGAAAGGCAAAGCAGGCAAAAATCGAGAGAAAAGGCAGGACATGTAAGTCATGAGGCAGTGAAGCCATGTGGTAGTAGAAACCATAAGTAAGCAAAAACCAGGAAATAGCAAGTAAGAGAATAGAGAATGCTAGTTGTAAGACTTATAGAGGTGATGAGAATAAAAAAGTAGAGTCAAAATGGTTGATATTAAGATAAGTAACAACACTGCTAGGGAGACAAAAACTATCACTAGAATCACACAAAGTCACAAAAGTTCTTACAGTTTTCTGTGAAGCATGATTGCATGGCTGTAGTGTTTATTGGTTTTTGTTTTGTTTTGTTTTGTTTTTCATTAAAAAGTTGGTGTACACAACAGTTATCTGATTTATGAATTAAAAATCTACTTCAACCCCAAAGAGTTTCTGATCTGGTAAATCCAGAACATAATTTAGAAATTTTCATTATATATATCTAAGCCAGATATTGCAATGAATAATCCCTTAAGAAACAATCTAAGGCATCCTAAGGTTGTATATATTCTTTGAAACTGGAAGGAAAATCTACCTAAGATAGATCCTTAATTTTGTGTGACTTAATTTTGTAAATATAGCCTAAAGGTGGAGTATCTAAAACACAATATTTTCACATTAAATCTCATTGTTAGAAATGTTGCATTTCAAGTATTTCAAAGTAAAAGGCCTATTTCAATGGATTTCAACGGATTGTACCAGTTTTTTCCCCCTCTATTCCCTTGAAAAACTCTGCTCCAACAAAACTCACTGGCTCCCAAACATGGATCAAATATTTCTCATGTCTGAACCCACCCATAATCCATGCATTCCATCCCCACTTAAGGGAATAGTGAAGAAGGAGCCCTAAGCTTGGCGTATGTGGAAAACTGGGTGAGGACAGAGTTGGGCCCCACAAGACTGAGTTTGGAGGTTGGAATGGAAACTAGAACTACCTGCTCAAGACAGGCCAACAGGCTAAAAATCCGGACGATAGCCAAGTCAAAATCTACTGGTGAATACTGAGTTGTAAAACTGGAGAGAGCAAGTCCAAAGACCAATGCAGAAGCTGGGGGCAGGAATCAAGGCAGAAGTTTCAGGACTAGAAGGATGGAACGGACTGAAATCTAGTCTGAGAAAAAAAGTACTGGGCAATTTCAGGCCAAATAGCACAAACATCACTGGGTGGCTGTGACTTAAATCCATAGGCTGATGGGTACAAGATGAACGGGTGATTCAGGCCAGATTAAAGACCCATGTAATAACACATTTTCTAATAACCTGCCTAATTCTCAGATCCTCATAAGGCTGGAAGTTTCCCAACACAGCCTGTGCCCAGATACTATTTGCAGATAGAATTCCCTTATGCCATTTGACTGGTAAGTATCATCTACTTTGCGGATTGATGATTCGATATCCTCATCTGTAAAATGGGAATTATGATAACACCTAATCTGTAAACTAGTGAGGATTAGAAGAAGTAACACATGAAATGAGATAACGCATACGTGCCTGGCACGGAGCAAGCACCCCAAAATTATTTAGTGCTGCTGCCATCACTGCTGTTTTGTAATTGTCATTGTTGCTATAACTAACTATTATCTATACACAATCAATCATTTATCTTGCCATCTTTCTCCTTTACGCTGGATCTCTTGATACTGACCTCTTGCCAAGATCCCGGAACATGTCGTTGGCTGCTGGTTTCCCTCTAGGTGCTATATTACAGGCTGAACTCCTTCCCTGCAATTTCCCTGTCTGATCCTGGTGCTTGGCTCGTACTATGGTCTGAATGTTTGTGTTCCCCCAAAATTCATCATTGAAATCCTAATGCCCAATGTGATGATATTTGAAGGGGGAGCCTTGGGGAGATGATTAGATCGGGAGGGCAGAGTCCTCAGAAATGAGATTAATGTCCTTACAAAAGAGTCCCAAGAGAGCTCCATCACCCATTCCACTTTTTTTTACTTACTCAAGCATTATTTATGAATGTCCAAAAAAATGGAAAGGTCCATCTAAGATATCTAGCATAAGAACAATGGTTAAATAGTGTGCCACATGTTAAAATAGTATACAGACATAAAAATTTTAAACAAAAAATATTTAATGTTATGTGAAACATTTCATAATATAACTGACAAAAATCTGAAATGTTATATATAATACTATGCCAATATTTGTATATATTTAATTATGTGTACATATTGTTTTTCACTATTAACTTTGTTAAATTTATTTTTTATTTATGTATAGTTGGTATACAATTTTATATTACTTATATTAGTTTTAGGTGTACAATGTAGTGAGTCAACATCTTTATACCTTAGAATGTGATCACCCCACTAAGTAAAGCAATTTACAGTTTCAGTGCAATTTCTGTCAAAATACTGATGTCATTCTTCCCGGAACTAGAACAAATAACCCTCAAATTTATATGGAACCGCAAAAGATCCTGAATAGCCAAAGCAATCTTGAGAAAGAAGAACAAAATTGGAGGTATCACGTGCCTCGACTTCAAACTATATTACAAAGCTATAACAATCAAAACAGTATAGTACTGGCACAAAAACAGACATGTAGCTCAATGGAACAGAATAGAGAGCACAGGAATAAAGCTTCACTTATATGGTCAACTAATCTATGAGAAAGAAGGTAAAGATACATGGAGTAATGACAGTCTCTTTGACAAGTGGTGTTGGGAAAATTAGATAGATACATGCAAAAAAAAAAAAAAAGAAAGTGGACCACTCTTTTATACCTTAATCAAAAATAACCTCAAAACGGTTGAAAGATGTAAATGTAAGGCTTGAAACCATAAAACTCCAAAAAGAAAACATAGGAAGTAAACTATTTCACATCAGTCTAAGTAATATCTTTCTGGATACATTCCCTCAAGCATGGGAAACAAAAGCAAAAATAAACAAATGGGACTACATCCAACTAAAAAGCTTCTGCACAGTGAAGGAAACCTTCAACAAAACCAAAAGACAACCTACTGAATGGAAGACCATATATGCAAATGATATCAGATAAGGTATTAACATAAAAAAATATGTAAGAAACTCATACAACTCAATAATTTAAAAAAATAAACAAGCTGAACCAAAACTGAGCAGAGGACATGACAAGACAGTTCTCCAAAGAAGACGTACAGATGGCCCTTCCACTTTTTGAGAATACGCGTAGTCTGCAACTGACCATGCCGGCACCCTAATCCTGGAATTCCCAGCCTCCAGGACTATGAGAAATACATTTCTATTATTTATAAGCTACTTAGTCTGTGGCACTTCATCATAGCAGCTCAAATAGACTAAGATGACCCACTATCTACTACTTTCTGATAAATAGTGTTACCTGTCCCACCAGTTAACAGTTCATTCCCAGTCATGTACCCAGATAATACAAATTCCTTCTCCCTTCCCAGATACTTTTGAAGGAATAACTGAAATACTTCCTTCTTCATAAAGGCTTACATAACCTAAAGGATTCTCCTGACTCTCTGGAATGCCTACTATATGTAGTCTGAATAATTAATCTGCCAATTAATCACTTACTGCCTCTTACAATCTTTTCAATGAGTCTCTCAAATTATTAAAGTCATGTATTATGATTTAATATATAACACATCTGTCTGTGTACCCAATAAAATAGTACCCTCCTTGATGACAGTGACTATATCTTATTCATCTTCATATGCCCCACAGCTAAGCACCATGCTTTTCAGAACTCAATAAATATATGTGATTTGATTTGAAATGCTTAAGTTTGGATACCATAAAAGACTACACCATTCCATATTCTGAGGAACTCATTAAGGTTTAAAGGGGCCTTAAAGATTGATCCTATCACTGAGAGGAGAGTAAATTGCTTACTTTTAGGCAGATGTGCGAACTTTCTAGGCCACTAAGGTTCTATTTAAGCAATTTACTACAAGTAAATTACTAACTGGATCTAGGTAGCTCAAAAAAGGTTAATTCTTCTTACTTTCTCTAAGAGGTAAACTATGCCTCCCTTCCTTGCTCCGAGCAACCCCGGCCAAGTCCACCTATTGCTTAGAAGATATTGAGAATTTATTTACACAGAAAAACCATTTGGGCTGAACTTACATAGCTGAACGAAGCAGTCTTGTCAGCTGCAGGACTGCAGTGCACTGCTGGTACCCAGTTGCTACTGACCTGCCGTGATATTAACATCAATCCTCCCCTCTTCTTACCCCATATTCTAAGATGCTCCTATGTAGCATGCGAAAAGAGAGAATATCATTAATTCAATTGCATTTGCTGTTAATTGATGTTAGGACTGCACTCAGGAGTAGGGATACAAAGAGATTTAAAAACCGAAAATATCATTTCTGCTTCACAGAACTCCTGCCCTAGTTGAGGGTGAGGGATGGGATGGGGAGTGGGATAGGAAACACAGAGGCAATTATGTACAATGTGGTATATCTTATGATAGTAATGTTTGCAAAATGTTCTGGGGGTGGGGTAAGTAAGGAGTCCTGTCAGCTTTAGGGGGGAAGTGGAAGCAACAGATACCTGTGCTATGTTTTAAGGGGTACCAGGAGTTCTCCAGTGGAGATAAGAAGAGAAAAGGCATTCCAAATAGAGAGCGGTACATGATCAAAGAAATGATTTGACTGGCAAATGGCACAAACCACAGAAATGCAGGACAGAAAGAGAACTTAGATGTGGCTTTAATCAAAGTTCTGAATTTTATAGATCAAAAAACAAAAACAAAAACAAAAACAAAACAAAGCCAAAGGATGTTAGGTGACACATAGTCAGAAAACTAAGACTGGAAAAACAAACCTTGAACTTACACCTGTTTGACTTATGTCAAACTAGCACTTAGCCTACCTTGATAAGTTGCATATTTAATAGTTCACCGCAAAAAGGAGGATTGGTAAGTGAATGCTGCTCAATTGGAAGTGCTCCACTAGTTGTGTTCATTTGCTCACTCATTCACTCACTCACTAACTCACTCAACAAATACTTAGTGGCACCAACCATGTGCCAGGGACTTTACTCGGAGATAGGAAGTCACTACAATAGTGACTAAGACAGACATAAACCCAGATCTCTCAGAAGTAAGAAATTAGTGGAGATATGTAGTACAATGTTAACAGGCCATTAGAATCAGGTGTCTGTGTTCCGGCCAGGGATGTAAGAGTAATTTACTACAGAGTAATATCCCTCTGCAGCCCAAAACCTGAAGGTTGAGAAGTAATTAGCAAGGTGTTCCATGTAGAAGTAACAGCATGTGTAAAGGCCCAAAGATGGACAGAGACCAACAATAAGAGAGTCAGTACGCATAAAGAGAATTAAAATATGTTCTATTTGAAAGTACATATGAAGTATGAAAGTAAGGTGGCCTTCCTCCATGCCACTCCTTAACCAACTCACTGTCTCCCTTCCCTGGCACCCTCAAAACCAGGTCCCCTTAGTATCATAGGCTTCTCTTTATCGTAGACTGCAATTGCTGGTTTATTTTCTGGCTTTCCCACCAAACTGTAAGCTCCTTGAGGGCAGGTACAATGTCCTGGCTCTGTTGTGTCTCCCATACCTTGTATGGTATCTTGCACAAATATCTGTGGGTTAACACTTGTACATTGTGGTAGCCTGAAGAATGCCCCTCCCCCCAAGTTATCCGGATCCAATCCCAGGAGCCTAATTGTTACTTTTTGGGAAAAGAAGGCCTTTGCAGATGTGAATCAATTAAGGATCTTGAGATGGGGAGACTATCCTGGATTATACAAGTGAGCCCTAATTGGAATCACACGTGTCCTTATATGATAAAGGATGCAAAGGGAGATTTGACTACAGACAGAAGAGAAAAAAGCATGTGACCACAGAGGTAGATAGGAGAGATGCAGCCACAAGCTAAGGAATATCAGTAGCCACCAGAAGCTCAAAGCTTTTTTCCGAGATTTTGGAGGGAGCGCAGCTTTGTTGACACCTTGATTTTTGGACTTCCAGCCTCCAAAACTGTATGCAAATAAATTTGTTGTTTTAAACCACAAATTTGTGGTCATTTGTGGGCATTTGTTACAGCAGCAATACAAACTAACATAAACATGGTTACACATCTTTTCCCATAAAGAATGCTCCTGTGTTGCTCTTAGCAACTAATTCCATTACATAGATTCCTAGAAGTGGAATTGTACGTTAAAATACATGACCATTCTTTAAATTCAACAAAGATTACTAAATTGATTTCAAAAAAAAATTTATATAAACACCAATAATGTAAGAGGAGGCCAACTCATCATATTCTCTCCATCACTAAGTATTTTCATTAATTTGACTGTATGTTATTTATTTTGGTATGCAAAAATAGTATTTGAATCTTGTTTTAAGTTATACTTCTTTGGTTCCTGATAAAGACAAATATTTTTTCATATTTTTTATTAGTTTAATTTATTTCTGTATGTTTCTGAAGTTAATTTTTTTTAGAAATTTATATATATTCTTCCTATAGTAAACACATTAAATTTGTTTCTTTTACTAAAAAGATTTTATCTTACTCTATCATTTGTCAGTTTACCTAGGTCAAATTGGGGTTTTTATTTTCTTAAAGGAGCTGTGCCAAACTTTTATCTACAAAAATAAAACAAAGTGTCAATCTTTTCCTTGTAGCTTTTTTCCTTTGCTTCTAAGCTTAGAAAGTCTTCTTCTCTTCCAGAAGCCTTATAAAAAGTAAATTCTACTTTTCTTTATGTATCTGTGGATTAATTTTATATTTAACCTTCTTATCTGCCTGAAATTCACTTTCGTGTATGATAATAAATAACTGAATTGAATGTTTTTACAATACAACAATGCTAATTGTTGCACCATTTATTGAATAATTAGTTTGTTCTCTACTGCTTTGCAATGCCTCTTTTGTTATGTATTAAATTCTCATACAATAGCATGTGTTTCTGATCTATACATTGTGATTATCTGATCTGTCTATTATTGTATCGGTATCATACAGTTTTAAATGCTGCATTTTGAAATTTGTTTTCAAATATGGTAGGGCTCATCCCCATCCATATTATTTCTTTTTTTTTTTGAAGTGTCTCTCTACATTTTTAATCTTTCAATAACTTTTCAAAGATTGGTTTTTAAATTTTTTAATATTCTTATAAAACAGTTACTCTAGTTTTCTCCACAACAGAATATATAGTCACAGATCCATAATAAATGCTTATAAACAGTAGCTATTACTAATATTGCTGAAGAATAACTATAAAAATGTTTTTTATCTATTTGGTTTATGTGCCATGTAGAGCACTTAAAAAACAATCAAGTCTTGTCAGAGGGGAGCTAGACTTACCAGGGTGACCACTTTATAAGGTATATAAATGTCTAATCACTATTGTACACTTGAAACTAATATAACATTGCATTGCAAATAAAATAAAATTTTAAATTAAAAAAAAAAAAAACCAAGTCTAAGAACTACAGCCACTTTTCTCTTAGAGAATGAAATTATTGCTAGCATCTCCATACATACATATACACGTGCTAAGTAGTATCTGTTTTAAAAGACTTTAAAATAGATGATTAAGAGAATGATTATTTTCATAGTAAGCTGAATAGGCCCAGTCTTTTACTGGATCTTCTTCAGTTTCTAAAGCTCCTGATCTATACTTGACTTGTGAGCCCTAAAACCATACATACACTTCAATAAAAATCAGGTCAGTGGTGAACTTTAACTAATGTGCAAAACCACTCACTTCTACATATGACTCAACATCGTGCTGTAACTTTCAAAATACAAATACACAACATTGCTTATTAGAGTGAGTTGACCTACTTGGCTCTTCCTTTTTATCTCTTACCCTACATGAACAAAGCTCACCCTTAGGGATCACCTATTTATGCAGTTAAATGTTATTTATTCTGCGTCTCCTTGTGTCTTCTATGAGCTAAGTGTCAGGAATACAAAAATTAATAAGACACTGACTCTGACAAAGCAGAAGAAGCAGACAAGTAAACAACTGTACTGGCACCCTGAGATAACTGCTCTCTTCCTGCAAATGGAAACAGCAAAAGTTTTTATCTTGAGAATAAGGCAGGGTGGAAACCACAGGAATCCCTTCTCCTAACCCTATTTCATTTTCTTTGAAATAACAACTGGCACCTCCTTTAATGACAACAAAATAGGATGAAAATTACAATAGACTATGGGAGCACAAAGAAGGTGATATTTTAACTTGGCTCTAAAAAATAAGAAGGTGGGTTTTTTGTTTGTTTTGTTTTGTTTTGTTTTAATGTCAAAAAAAGATGGAAAATTTTTCTGGAAAATAGAAAATGAGGATGTATTGGATCCAAGATAGACATTGTGCTTCTTTCCCATCCTCACCTCTAAAAACTTTTTTCCCCAGCGTTTCCAATCCTCATAAGGGACACTCAGTTACAAAGCCAGAAATATATAAGTCGACCTTGATCCTTTCCTCACCCATATCCACATCCCTTCTGTATTCAGTCCATCAGTCAGTTCTACCTGCAAAGTCTGTTTTGAATACCTTCCACTTCTCTCTCCACTGCTATCACCCTAGTCTAAGCTACCACCATCTCACACCTGGACCTACCCATCAACATCTGACTGACATCTCTCTGCTTCTGATGTATCCCTATCTAATCTAGTCTTCACCTAGCTGTTAAAGTACTTTTTTAAAAAAGGGTTGTTGATTTATGGAAATCCTTGTGTAAAAAAAAAAATACTTTTTACCTACCAAAGCATTTAGAATATAATCCAAGCTCTGCCAGAATTCTTCTCTTAGAACATCTAGCCCCTTACCCGCTGGGCTGCAGCCACATTGGCCTTTTTGTGATCCCTAGACCCTGCTAGACTTTCATTCCCTCTTCTAGAAACACTCTTTCCTTAATTCTTCACATGGTTGCTTCTGCATCTTCAGAAGATGGTAAATGTTACTTCCTTAAAGAAGTATTCCCAGCCACCAAACCTAATGAAGGCTCCCCTTACACACACATCTTATTCTCTATCACGGAACCATCATTATTTCTGTTACAGCACTTTATGACAAAATTATAATTATTTTGTTCACGTTTTTGTGTACTTATTTATTCTCCATCTCCTCCATTAGAATGCAAGCTGCACAGTGACAGAAGCCACCTCTGATTGTCTAGTGCTGTATTCCAGGACCAAGCATAGTGCCTGGCACATGTTGGAATCCAATAAAATTCCACTGGAAAGAGAGAGGGAGCTGGGGAGGGAAGGGAGACAGATAGCTATAGGTAACCAGAAACTAAGGGCTTAATTTTCAGGAAAACTTCAGAGCAAATTACATAAGGAGAGTAGCTTCAGATTTTGTAGTTCTTAAAGACATAACAGAAGAACTTCTGTAAGCAAACATTTTTTATCTGCTTATGACACTAACACTCACACAACTGAGAGAATTAAAGCTGGCAATTAAGGCTGGCAATCAGGGTTTTTCAGCTCTTCGGGATTTAATAACCCTTAATTTGCAAATGCGCGTGCCAGAAAGACTGCATCTTCAAAAAAAATCAGAAACATGAAAACAACTAATAAACAAGCACCGATGTTTGATTAAATATCAGAAGAAAGAAAACACCCCAATGATTCAGTATATCCTAATAAGACAATAAGGAAAATGTGGCCTAGAATGCTTTGCAGGATGCTTTAGAGCAGCGGTCCCCAATATTTTTGGAGCCAGGGACGGTGCTCTTTTGTGAATCTAATGCCTGATGACCTTAGGTGGAACTGAAGCAGGGATGCTAGCACGGGAGAAAGGCTGCAAACACAGATGAAGCTTTGCTAGCTGACCAGCCACTCACCTCCTGCAGTGTGGCCCGGTTCCCAACAGGCCAGGACAGGTACTAGTCCACGGCCCCGGGGCTTGGGGACCCCTGCTTTAGAGGATGCTTGGAAGTATTGAGGTTGTGCCAAATCTCACCTCCTTCCCCAAAGTCGCAAAGGAAGAAGTATCCTTATTCTAAGCAAACCTCTCTACCTCAGTTCTTGAATACGTTTCCATGTCCTCTGGTAACTTGCTGCAAAGGTCATGTCCTCTTCCTCCTGTATTTCAATATCTTGTTCTCTCCATGGGCTCCTTTCAGAAGCCTAAACAAGCCCAAGTTCTTTTGTTTGAAAATGCCCATTTTTGGCTTAAAATTTCCCACTAGCAATCCCTGTCCCTTCTCTGCAAGCTCCTTCAAAAAATAATCTTTCTTCTGTTATGTTGACTCTGCAGTGAACTGTAGTCAAGATTCTGCTGTAACTATTCCCCTGATGCAGTGCTCTGGCAAAGGTCACCTTTGATATCCTAACCCACTGGCCTCTTTTTCTTTGAAACGTTCACATCTGCATCACCTGACTATATCGACATCTCCCTGCTTGGAACAGCTCTTCCTTTGGTTCACAGGAAATAGTTCTCTTTAGTCCCCACGCTACAAATCTTGCCACTCTTGGTTTATTTTGCAGAACTCCCTCCCCAGCCCTCTATTGTTGGTAATTGCCACAGATGATTTCATATTGCTTCCGATATTAACATTCAGTGTGATCTTACCGATTCCTGCAGCTTCAACAGCTTGACGCATGCATGCAAGTAACACTCAGATCCATGCTTCTGCATTAGACCTCACTCCTGTGGTCCAGAAATATTCATTTTAATGCTTAGCTTACTCACAGACTTCTCAAAATCACCTGTAATCTGTATTCCATACTTGCTCCTCTTCTGAACTTTCCCCCTCTTAGTTTAACCCCCACCATCTATCCCCTCAACCAAACCAGGAAACTGGGAACCATCTTAGACTCCTCCCTGTTTTTTATGCCAATTCACAACTAAGTCCTGTTGACTCTACCTTTTCAAAATCATTTTTCCAATCTGTCTTCTTCTTCCATCCTTGTTCGTGCTATCTTATTCAATTCCATAGAAACCGTATTCTAAGGCTCCCAATCTAACATCTCTTTTACCCATCACCATGTTATAGTCAGAGTTTCCCTCCCCGCCCTCCCCAAACTGCAGTTTCCTCTCTACACCCTTTATACTTTTGTGTCTGCTCACCCACATCCTTCGGCCTGGGGTATCTTCATTTTTGTTACTCATAGAGCATTTACCGCTTTTCAGGCCCTTTTCAGAGGTAATCTTCCCTGTGGAGATTCATTAACCCTCCCAACCTCATAAAATTAACTCACTCTTATACTCCCATTGCATTCTATGCTGACATCTCTCATGCCACCCTAAACACATCATCGCACCTAAATATAATTCCACTATATTCTAAGTTCCTCTAACTCTATTTTAGGTTCCCTGATGTCAGAACTGGAACTTATTCATCTTTCTACTCCCAGCACAAACGCAGGGTGCAGCAGATAGTTGGCAACAACATAAGCTTCCTAAGTGAGCGAACAGCCCTTACATTGTCAGAAGAATAAAAACACTATCACAAAAGGCAGGCCCCCTTGTCTAAAAATGGTAATAAAGCACGTTAAAAATTCACTACATCAACACTCATCTCTACCTCAAAATTTGGTTCTGCCTTTAAAACACAATCCTAACTATACTAATAATATCAAATGCTTGTTAAATAATATTTTCCAAGGCAGATAGAAAATGTGGGTTTTCATGATTGGCTGAAGATATGCTGTGCGATCTAGTAAGACCATTCCATTAACCACAGCCGCTCTGCTCCTGCCTTATGTAGAAACCGTTTGCCCCTGTTTTGAGTGTTCCCTCAGGCTCCAGTTACACATCTGCAGGCCCTGAACCACCCCTGGGCTGCTGGAGCATCAGAGCACAGAGAGCTAAGAGCAAGGGCAGCATCATTTTACATTGACACTCTGTCCTTTAGAAGCCAGCCTTGGTCCAGAGCCAAGCTCACACTAGGGTTCTACTGAAGATGTTATCCAGCACCCATGATCTCGCCTTACTTTTCTTCTCCTTCCTGAACCTAGTTTGACTGCTTGAATCTGACCCATTTCTTGTTCTAACGGTTAGTTCTTTCTCAAACAATTCCAGGAGGACATGCACCATGCCCTATAAGTAAAGGGAGACAGCAGCTAAGTAAGGGGTAATTCACTGAAATTTAACAGGAATAACAAGAACAGAGGCAGAAATGGGGTCCAAAGTGTCAGAGGTCAGAGATCAAGATTTACAAGAAGCTACTTATAGATATAGCTGAGACTCAGAAGTGCTCCTTGAAATCCAATGGGGAATTTGCTGGATGGAGCTTCAGAAGTAGAGATAAGGGACAATAGACTTGTTAGAATTCAGGAATTGGCCTAACCCTGAGAGCAGATGGGAGTGGAGTCATAACAGGCACCCCACTGTCAGATTCCCAAGCCTGTGCTTGTTGGGCAAGCACTCTGAACCTTCAAGGGTATTGGTAAAATTCAAAGCTAAGGAACACATGTAAAACACCTTGCTCGGCACCTGGCATCTAGAATGTGATTATTGTTCATATTACTATTACCATCTCACACTTGACCCCACAAGTGTGGGGTCATCAACCACTTTCCCCCCCTGAGATTTATTTTAATTTGTTCAATATTTCATCATCTGAAGAAGCTCTGCAAACTCTTCAAACCCTGCAACTTCATCATGCTCACCTTGCTTACAAATTTTTTTTAAGACGTTGATGGATTATTACAACTTTTTTCTAGGGAATTCCACTGTGAATCTTTCTCTGTGCAGAGAAGTTTCTGATATACTCAACCTTTCTCTAGTATATTTAAATAATACCACTGTGATTCTAAATATATCTTCATTCTATGGTGACTCTATTTTGCTTTTATTTTTATTATACATTCCTGTATTCTCTCTGTAAACACTTTCTCAGTGTCCTCAACGTCCTCTCTTCCTCCTCTGGACCTTTAACTCTTAGAATTCCAACAACAACTCTCCTCACACTCTGAAAATTTGGGATATGATATCTTGTCAGAGGCTTAATGAAGTTCTTAAATATTATTTCTTAAAGTGCTAAATATCCAGAATGGATCAATTCCAACACTTTTCTTGTTAATATGTTGATGCAATAGTAACTATGCTTTGCTTCCTATAAACATCCACCAAAAATTACACATAAAGTATATTTTATTAGCATATCCAATAAACAAAGAAATACATTTACAGTATGAATAACTTATTAAATATGAATGTCCTATCATAAGAAACACATAAAGAAACAAAACAGCCTTTAAAATTTTGTCATACTTACACAGAAGACATATACATACATCTCAAAGAAGCTTAGATCAACAAGAAGAACTTTGTTCAATTTTGTCATGTTAGTATTTTAAATTTTAATAATTGATTCCACATGGAAACTAAGGAATTAGCAATTTTAAAATACACTCCATGTCACATATGTTGTCAATAATACTCAATACAAATTTAGCAACACGGAACCTTTCAGGTGGGTAACTGTATTAATATTTTACCAGACTGATATTCCCTTTTTTAAAAAATGGTTATAATATTTGGAGAGTCTTAAAATTAAAATTTGAATTCCCACGAGAATATAAATTTCTTTGTTATTTTTCCTTTATCTGTCACAGATGTCGTTGACATTGTTCCACACGACATGTGTGTGACTGGGCGCAGGGTTTCTACCAGCCTGGCCAACAGCTGCTGGAAAGAATGGCGTATTACCCAGACAGTCAGGGCTGAGCTCAAGTCCCGTGGAAATGGTCATTCTTTAACTGCTAAAACTCATACTTGATAGCAAATTTTTAAAACGTCGCACTCGCTCCTTAAAAGAAAAGAGCTAGGAAGGATTTGGAGTTCCAAAATGGACTCTTGTAGGTTCTCAAATTTGGGGTTACAAATTTCACAGCGTTATAGGAATGAAGTCATAATTGCTCTCATTTCAAATGCTGAAAAAACTGACCAAAGTGATTTGTCTATTAAACATGGAGAACAAAGAATAAGAGATGTGGGCATAAAAGGTTATACTTATTTCATAGATTAAAAAGTATCGTTGCAATTGCTAGTGACATTTGTTTGCAAACAGCAATCCAATTTCTGATTTCTGCATGCTTGGTTGGACTGTCTTTTATTACTGTTTCTCAATGGTCCAAAGTCATCATTCATGGTGTGAAATGGTTCTTCAGTGTTCTTAATGTGTTTCCTCTGCATTCCTTACTTGCATTCACATCATTTAATTTCCATATACAATAAATGCTTATCATTCTCATTACACAGCTCTTGTATCTTTCAAGAGCCATTAACAACTCTACTCCTTTTAAGACAATTGTTATACTACTCGTGTTAAAGCCACAAATTTGGACCTGCAAGACGCAATTTTGTTACTTGCCAGCTTTGTAAAACATGAACAAATCACTGATACCTCAGAATCTCAGTTTCTTCATCTGTAAAATGGGAATCATAATGACATCTCCCTTACTTACCCAACCTCCATCAGTAACTAACTGTTTGATTCGGGCACATTATTTAAGCTCTCCACGTCTCCATCTCCTCTTTTACGAAGTAAGAGTAATAATAGTACCCACCCTGTAAGGTTGTCTAAGGAGTAAATGGGATAATACATGCCAAATGTTTAGAACAGGCACTCAGTAATTGTTGAAAATCAACTCTTGTTATTGCTGAAAAGATAAAATGAACTAGTATATGCAGCCTTCTCAATAAACCTGGGTTCAAATCATGCCCTGACATTTACTGGCTGTGGCATTCTATTTAAGTTCTCTATGCCTCAGTTATCTCAATTGTAAAATTCAAAATTATAAATATTAACAACAGCATGCATAAAGAGTAGAGTGAATATGCAAGTTACAGTGGTTATTATGAGTATTAAGTGAAAGTAACTTGCAAAACAAAATCATTGCTCAAATAGTACTTATAAGAGAGTAGTAAACGGAGATATGTGGTTTTGATCTCAAGCCTCACCAGGAAGAGTAAGGAGAAAGCACATACTAAATAAAACAGGAAGAACAGCAACAACAGTGAAATGGCACAAATCTATGACCATAACAAAATAATGAATACGTCAGCAAAATTCATAACATGAAAAAAGGTCATTGGACTCATAGCTACAATCTTCTGCTTGGTAAGTTTGCCAACTAGTAACTGGTAAGTTATACACAGCTTGCTTTCTTAGAAAGTCAGATTTAGTCAATGGGTGGTGGCCCTCGCCATAATCATAACAAACACATACATTCACTATCCACAGCTCAAAGGGGAAATATATATATATAAAACACCCCTCAAGGCTGTTGGCTGTTTGAAAAGTCTAAGTCTCTAAGGGCAGAATGCCAAGCACCCTGGGAGGCGAGATGAGGAAAGAAACTCCAAAGTCCCTCCAGTCAGACTGAGAAGCAACTGTCTCTGCCACGAAGCTGCCGGGAGCAGTGGGGAGGCGCTGGGGCAGGTCCATTCGCGGGTGGAGTCCCTTCATATCCATGGTATCTCATCACAGCAGCTCTGTGGGAAGGGCTGCCCCAATGTCCGGCCTGTCAACCCAGAAATCTGTCCAGGGACAAGGGAGAGGTGGCCAAGTCCTGCCAGACGCCGGGTCCCAGACACCGCCAGTGCGGGCGCTGGCACCTGCCAGGCTCTTGGGAGGTGACAGGCTCCCAGGCAGGGTGGGTAGTATATATAGTGTGTGTGTGTGTATGTATTTGGGAATTGCGTATACATTTGGGAATTGCATTATATACACATATTTGGGAATTGCAATATTTTATATATATACACACATATATATATGTGTGTGTATATATATATATATAAAATAATAAAGAAAACAGGAAAACATTATTTTATACATATATATAAAATAATGCAATTCCCAGATGTCAGAATGCTAACTTCTTCTTGGCCTGGTCTGACATGCTAGGCTAGGATGGGGATTATATAGTGAGATTTACAGTCTTATTTACTCTAATAAATTTGGTACAAGCAGAATCTCACTTTAGAAATGGCACATCAGTCAGTCCACGACAAAATTCACGGGGACAGGAAAACTGCTCATTACCATTGTTGCTATTATTAAAATCAAATGTCCAGTATTTATTGCCACATGACATTTTTTAAAACTTTTTATATTTTGAAAACAGGAAGTAGTGAAAATACAGAAACATTTTAATTTATTGAATAAAAATAAGCATAGAGGATTCTTTTGTTCTACTACATGTGGCATATATTTTATTTAATGTTTTATTTGTAGTATGAGGAGAAATTATGCCAGTATATTCAACATGTGGGCCTAGAATGTCAGTGACCATAGCTTGCCCTACCTTGCTCTAACAATTGAAAGCTATGCTATGCCTACCTGACGGGTTGCCTTGACTCCTGATTCCAGGACAAATCCCATTCCTGTGTATCAGGACAATAAAACTTTCTACTTAAATAGCTAATTGACTCAACATTAAATCAGACTGAATGTGGGGTGGGTGTCCTCCTTGGTCCCATTGCTACTTCCATACCATTCTCCCTCTCTCCTCCATCCCATTTCCCTCTAACTTTGATGTTGATTTCTCCAGACTGTTCCCCTGTAATGGTTAACTTGGTAAATATCGTTAACCAATGATGGTTAATTCGGACTATACCACTATAATGTGGCAACTTGGGTAGGCCGTGGTACCCAGATATTTGGACAAACGCCAGTATAGATGTTGCTGTGAAATCTATATTTTTTAGATGAGGTTAACATTTAAATCAGTAAACTTTGGATAAAGCAGATTATTCTCTCTAATGTGGGTGGGCCTCATCCAATCAGTTGAAGGCCTTAAGAGCAATGATGAGGCTTCCCCAGGAAAAGGGAATTCTGCCTTTACACTCAAGCTGCAATACCAACTCTCCCTGCTAGCCTGCCCCACAGATTTCAGACTTTTAGACATGCTAGCCCCCACAGTCACATGAGCCAATACCTTAAAATAAAATTAATCTCTCTCTCTCTCTCTTCCTATTGGTATAATTTCACATATATGCTCTATTTCTCTGGAGAACTGTGATTGATATGTCCAGCTTGGGGTGCATGATGAGGTCACATTTAACTTTATTTAAAACCAACCAGTTCAGATCTCTATTTTCATTTATTTCAATAATTCATTTCCTTTCCCAATAGAAGTTCTCTCCCTCATTCCCCAGCCAAAAGAAAGTCAAAATCTCCAATGGGCCAAAAAATTGAGTTCTCCCCATCCTTCCTCAGCTGATAGTCTTGCTTCTTATTTCACTGAGAAACAGAAGCGACCAGAAGAGAACTTTCTCAAGCTCCTACCATCACAACTTATTCACCGACTTGCTATTGGTCTATATACTCTGCATTCCTCCCCGCATACTCCAGTCTGAGATCAATCCCTTCATTTATCCACTGGGATCCCATCCCCTCTCACCTACTCCAGAAATTCTCCCCATCTCTCTTGCCTCCTCAAGTTTCCACTTCTCTTTTGGCTCAATGACAACCGTATACAAATATACTGTCATTCCTTCCACAGCCCCTTTCAGCTAACAACTCAATTCTATATTCCCTTTTACAACAAAGCTCCTGAAAAGAGTTGTCTGTACTTGCTATTTCTGATTCTTTTTCTTCTATTCTTTTTTTAATCAACTCCTTTCTGGTTTTCACCCACTCCACTCTATTGAGTCTAATCTTGTCTAGGTCACTGAAGACCTCTATGTTGTAAATCTATTGGTCAATACCCAGTCTTCATTTTACATGACTTACTAGTAGTTTATGTCACAGTTAATTGTCTTCTCCAACTTGGAACACTTTCTCTTGGTTTTCAGGATAACAACATCATCGAGGTGGCCAGTGTAGCTGGCTGGAGCAGATCAAGCCAGAAAGACAATAGTAGAAGATGAGGTCAAAATGGTAACCAAGGAACATAGAAGGAAGGGGCAGATAAAGTAGCAGCTTATACACTTGAAAGGACTGTAGCTTCCTCTCAGAGTAAGTTGGGAAGTCCTTGAACATTTTTGAGTAGGTATAACATGATCTGACATGTTTTTCAAAATTCACTCTGCCCGCTAGTTGAAAACAAATCACTATTCAAAGTCATTTCTTTTTCCTGACCTCACTTGTAAAAGCAGTAAACTAGATTATAGCTCCTGTTAGGTTGCATCAACTTTGAAGAAAACATAAAAATATGAGTAGAAAACGATTTTTTAATCCCTGGTTTAGTTCAATGTTTTGTGATTGACAACAAACAATAAACCAATTGCTTAATCTGACACTATTTTTAAATATATGCTTGGCAACAGGTAATTCACGATGAACTAGGCTACTCATCAACATGCCCTTCAAAGTTTCAGATTCTCTTATTTGCCATGGCCTCACATGTCCCCACTAACACTTGGCTTGACGAGCTCCTGAAAAAAATGCCAGCGAGTCAGCAGATGCAAGATGTATTGTGACTCAAATTTGGACAAAACTAATCAAGACTTGGCACAAGAAACTCAAGTACGATATATTGAGATGTGTTGTTTTCCTGACAACACTTTTAAAAATGCAAATGTTATTGGCCTAACCAAGATACTTTAGATATTGAAGATTTTTCTGCATTTGATTGAGTCCCAGTTAGGATTCCCCAGAGAGATAGAACCAGTAGGATGGATAGACAGATGATAGATAGATAGATAGATAGATAGATAGATAGACAGACAGACAGACAGACAGAGATATTTCAAGAAAATGTCTGCTGTAATTTCAGAGGCTGGCAAGTACATAATTTGTAAAGCAGGTCTACAGGCTGAAAATTCAAGCAGAGTGGATGTTGCAGTCAAAACTCCACAGGGTAGCAGGGTGAAAACTCAAGCAGGGTTTCTGTATTGCAGCCTTGAGAATTCCTTCCTCAGGAAACCTCAATCTTTGCTCTTAAGGCCTTCAACTGACCAAATGAGGCCCTCCCACATATGGAGAGTAATCTGCTTTGCTCGAAGTCTGCTGATTTAAATGTTAATTGCATACAAAAATTACCCTCACAGCAATATCTAAGCTGGTGTTTGACCAAACATTTTGGCACTGTAACCTAGCCAAGTTGACATATAACAGTAACCATCATACCATGTTAACCTTCAGGTCAAAGCTCCTTTACATGGTAAGGTCTCAATAAATGCTGAACTGAATAATATTCATTCTCAACCAGCACAGATTACACCACGCATCAGAAATTTTGCATCATATTCCAATTACATTATTCTTTACTTTTCACTTTTTGCTGGAAACAAAAGAGCCACAATTCAAAGTTCTATTATGAAATCCATGCATGAAAATAATTAGTATTAATGAGGAATGAAAGGGCAAATTTTCTATTTGTCCATCCCTGTGATGCTAATACAAATTATATTTGAGAATTGTTAGGCAAAATTCCTAGATTAGGTTCATCTATTAAATGTGAAAAGTAACCCGATAAGGCACAAAAGTATTCTAAATGAAGTTGGGTCTGGAACGTTACAAGTGACTAAATGTATTTCAATGGGACTTGAAGTCCTCTTCTCCTCACAGCTGGAACCACTGAGCTTCCACCTACTAGAGTTTCTTGGAAAAATCCTTTCCTGGAGAGTAAGTTAGGGAGTTGTGTCCTAGCATCTTGCAACACACCATTTGTCTACTTTGCTTCTATTAGTTCTCACCCTGTGCTCTGGGAATCTCTCTTGCTCAAGAGCTGCAAAGGTGCATCTTGAAATTCAGTCTAATTCAAGGGTGATTATATATTTTTAGCCTAACTGGCATCCCAGTTAGGTATCTTTCTGGGATTGGAGTCCTGTCTTGTTCTTGTGAAACTTTCCTTCTGTCCAGGGATAGCACACCTGCCTCTAGCCTGAAGATGAATAACTAAGGTGCAAGTTACCTGCTCAGGATCCACTACGTCCTTGGATTTCCCAGCCCAACTTCTGGCCTCCCAATAACAGCTAATTCATCTATTGGGCTACTCCTACTACCTCAGCCCTTCCAGCTGAGGCTACATTTTTTCCCAGGATATGACATTTTCTCTGTTGCTATATCCTTCATGTACCATGCTCTTTCCATGAGACTGGGCTTCCACTATGAAAGTCTGTTCCTCTTTACTCCCCCACCACCACCCAAGTGTATAGGTCTACTTCAAGGTCCCCATTTCTCCAAGAATACCTGTCCTGTAACAGAATGCACAGAGTATTATTATCCTCGTGTAAATGGGCCTGGGTTTTCTCACCTGTAAAATTAGGAGATTGAACTAGAGATGACCCTTTCAGCTCTGACAGTCTTATGATTCTATAAATGCTTCTTTATTTAATGGCCCTTGACAGCATCTCAGGGAAAATAAAATCACACCAGGTCCTGAGTAGCTTATTTCTATGCCTAGATCTCTTTTCTCATGATCAATTTCTCACCATCCTTTGTGGAGCCAATGCTTCTATTTCTTAGAGAGTACTTTTACTTAAATACTACAGTTATCATCGCTTCCCCCAATATTCTAGTCAGCTCATTAGGAATGTGCTGAAGATTTTCCTTCTGCATTTATTACCCAAGACAAATGGAACCCAAACAGAATGTGTTGCTAACCTACCCTCAGGAGCTCACCCCTGAGCTATCTGGCCAGAATCCATACATGCCTCTGGCACTGGTCTTTTGCTGGTGAGGAAATGTTTGGGTTTATCCATTTTCTCCTCTTTTTGGTACAAGAATATTACTACACAAAGTGTTTATTAGGAATCTTGTTCCCTGAGGTTTAAATGCAAATAAAGGATTAAGAACACAACTAATTTACACGAAATCAAGCATATCCATGAAAACAACACATTTTAAATGATATACTGAGCAAAAGTTAATATAGTTTTTCATTACATATCAGAATAGACAAATCCTCTTGTCATTTACCTTTACTTTTAGAAACAAAGTTCATAACAGTAAGATTTTTCACTCAGTCAGCTACTCCTTTTTTCCAAAGAACTTCAGCAGACTGTTTCAGAAACACAGTATCTATACTGCATAAACTGAATTTTTAAAAAAGATTAATGAGATTGTTTCCCTTTCCTAAACAACTGAATTAAATTAAAAGCATGATCAAGCTCCTTAGCTGTACAGAAGTCAGTCATTAATATTGCTTTAAAAATATTCAATAGGAAACAGCTGATTCAGTGAACATGGCTATATAGCCTCTACGGAGTTGAACTTGTCTGTCCCAAACCACATTTGAATTTATTCCAATAGCTCCGAGCAAAATAGTGACAGAGTAACAGACATTAAACAAGATAAAGGATATGTGTTCCTGGGCTATTATGTTAGCAACTAAGTACATTGAAATACTATCAGCCAAAAATATAATTTCCAAAAAGAACATTACTGATATAATAAATATTTGTGACCTTTAATTCTTCTAAAGGTTTAGTATGGTTCTGGGAGGAAAAATTAGGCTTTCATGCACTGCCATACTTTCTACCTTAGACAAGGATTGCCTCATGGTAAGAGCTCACCTTAGAGAGGTATCAAGAAAATCTTCCTGGCCCCAAATCTCTCCTCCATCCACGGACATTCCATACTGAAACATCCATTTAAGGATGTTTAACATTTTCTTCCCTGTACTCCTGGAAGAGAAACCATGTTTGGCTTCAAGATAAATTTGCTTTGAAAGTTCTTTCCTGAGAAGCGTATCTGATGGAGGAAAGACAAGGGTGAAAAAGCATGAATATCTCAGGGTCTGACGTCAGAGGACGAGAATGTAAGCAAGTCTGGCAAGTGGTGAGGGAAATTAAAAAGGAAATATTGGGTAGTGAAGACAAACTTCATGTACTTCAAAGTCATGTCCAGGGTCCATGCCGAACTTAGAAATTCTTAAGTTTAAATTCAAAGTGGATAATGTGACCTAATGGGCTGAGAGAAAAGGAAAAAAAAAAACAAACAAAACAAAAAAACATGATAAAACGCTTGAGGAACTAAGAAAACACAGATTGCCAGAATTCAGCTTTGAACTAAATTAAAGGCCAGATACCTGTAGAAGTTTTTAGATGAGTATATTAGACTTTTGTGTACCAACTGAATTACTTCCTCTTCACTTCTCGACCTTTTATTACTTGAGCTTTCTGTAGCACTGACATTCTACCTTTCCTTTCTTCTTAAAATCCGTTTAGCCTGGTTTCCATGATACAGGCTTTTCTGCACCTCCTCCTACCTGCAGGCCATTTCTTTTTACTCTTGTTGTCGGTTCCTCTTGTCTACTCCCGGAAATACCAATGCTTTTCTTATTCTTTAAGGGAAAATTTACCTTCTCCGCAGGTAATCTTATCAATGCCAGTAGTTTTCTGTTGAGCCCATTTTTCTCCTCTGGGATAACATGTTTATTCTACTGCCTATTAGACTTCTCTGTCTGAATGTGTTGCTCAAAGTTATTCTCATCATTTTCTCTATCTACAGTAATTTCCTTTATCCAAGGAGGATATGTTTGAGACACGCCCCCTCTGTGCAGTGGATACCTGAAACCTCAGATAGCACCTAAGCTTATGTATGTATATACACATATATACTATATTTTTCCTAAACATACATACCTATGATAAAGCTTAATTTATAAATTGGGCACAATAAGAGATTAACAACACTAACTAATAACAAAATAGACCAATTATAATAAAGTATTATATTAAAAGTTGTGAATGTAGTCTCTTTTTCTTGCTCTCAAAATATCTCATTGTACTGTACTCACCCTTCTTGTGGTGACGTGAGATGTTAAAAGCCCACGTGATGAGACATGTTTGTAGTGTGAGGTGCTACAGCAAAATTAGCATGAATTTCTTTTTCCTTCTTCACAAATTCATGGATAGAAGATCCGTGCTTACCGATAGATCTTAGCAGCCTCGGCATACAATTTTTTTTTCTTTCTTTATAATAGAGAACTTTAACCTTTTCTCCTAAAGGATGCACTTTACGGCTTCTCTTTGGCATATCTATATAGCCAGCATCACAACTCTTGAGCTTTGGGGTCATTATTAAATAAAATAAGGGTTGCTTGAACACAAGCACTACCCTACGGATTCCCTGGGCAGTCTGTCTGATTTAAGATGACTACTAAGTGAGGGGCAGGGAGCTATACAGCGTGGATACGCAGGACAAAGGGATGATTCACGTTCTGGGCGGGGCAAAGCAGGACTCGCGAGATTTCATCATACTACTCAGGATGGCGCACAATTAAAAACTTACAAATTGTTTATTTCTAGAGTTAAACATTTAGTATGGTTATTTTATATTTTCAGACCACTGTTGACTGCAGGTAACTGAAACTGAGGAAAGGGAAATTACAGATGGGGAGTGGGCACTGTACTGTGATGTCCTCCTGACCAGTCTCACGGTTCCCTTCCCCTCCCATTCCAGGTCCCAACATAGATAGAACACGGCTCATGGGCTCACAAGACTCCCATCTCCTACATCTTACAGAATAAAATCTACACACATTTGCATGTTACTTAAGACTCTATCTGAAGTAATTTATGATTGTATGTTTATTTCCTCCCCACATACACACACTACCTTTAAATCAGGAATACTGAATTTCTTTGCATTCCCAAAACACATCCCATTCTCTTCTCCTATTTCCATTTGATGTTCTTTTGCCCAGAATGCTTTTTTCATCACCCCTTGCCTAACTCCTTTTTTATTGTCAATCTCCTACTCATGCTTTGCTTCTCGAATTGAGTTGTTTTGTCTCTGTGAGGACTTCCCTAATTCTCTCCTGAGCTGAATGAGTTGAATCATATATGCATGTACTTCTACCATGGCGGTTACCATGTTCATTCATTAAGCAGTCCCAGAATATATAAAAAAGAAAGAAAGAAAGAAAGAAAGAAAGAAAGAAAGAAAGAAAGAAAGAAAGAAAGAAAGAAATGACTGGCGTATAGTAGGTGCTCAATAAATATTTGTTGAATGGATGAGTGTTGCTTATATTTATTGGTAAATCTGTTTCCCTATTAGATTATAAGCTATAGCTAGTTTGACAGTGTAGAACTTTCTCTGTTGAGCGATTGAGTCAGGTAATGTGAACATCTACATTTTGTAATCTTTAGCATACTTTAAGTATTCAAAAATATAAAGTGAATGGTTATTAAAATCACAACACTATACTAGTTAATTTCTAGAAAATTGATTTTATTTTGCTGATCAGCTTTAGCAAATACATATTAATGGAGAGAAGACAATATTGATAATAGCAAATGATAAAAAAGATAATTTATTTTGTAATTTGGAAGTAGAAAGGTGCTCTTTGTACTTACATTTTAATATGGAAGCGACTCATGACCCAGAAATTCATAATACATTGAATGACTCTTGAATCATTCTGCAAAGGTCTGGCCATCTGGTTTCCCTTCCCTGCTGTTGATCCTGACTTTGCACTGGGCATTCATTTCATCACTTCTTAGACTGATACCAAGGAACAACTTAACTTCACAGAAAATAGAATTGGAATCTCTCTGTACACCTGAAGCAAGGTGTTAGTTGACAGCATTCTGAAGAAGACATTTTGAAAAGCCTTCTTTTCTAAGGGTTTCTCCTGGGTTAGAGAACAAAGGTCCTTTTTATTTTAAAAGTCAATAAAATAAGTAGTGCCCAACTTATAGATCAATGACATAAAAAGTCTATTTAATCCATACTATACTGAAAATATTAAACGTTGACAATAAAATTGTAGAAAACTGAATTCAATGCCAGAATAGTTAAAAAAAAAAAAAAAAACCTCATTAAGAAATATCTTGAATATCAGCACAAGAGGTTATATGGGCCTCGCCTTGCAGTGAGGTTTACTAGCTCTTCCCAGAAAAGTCCATTTGCAGCTGGGTTCCAAAGAAAATAGCTTTCTTTGCAGGTTACCTGGACACTAATGTCAGGAAAACCATGAATCTTCTCCCCTCCATATTACCCTAAGAAAAACAGCTTTGCTTTTTCTTTCCCTTTTTCACCTATTTCATTCCCGAACTCCATTATTCATTTACTCAACAAATGTTTCGTGAGCATTTAATAGGAGACAGGCCCTCTTCTAAGTGCAGAGGATACAGGAGTGAACAAAACAGACAAAAGTCCCTGTCTCATTGGAGATTCCTCTCCTCCCTCTCTTTATCCACCTCCCTCAATGAAGATGGAAGAATCTGAATATGCTGGTTCTACCCTTCAGATTAGCAAATGCACCAGTCCATAGGCCCTAGATGGAATTAGTAAATTCCTAATACTTCTCCCATCTTCAGAGATTGGTCCGTGTCTCAATTCTTAACACGCTTTTTCTGAGTTAATGAGGGGTATCCATGAAGTGGCTTACCAAAACGGTCTGAATCCTGTACTAGAAGGAGTCTCCTGGAGAAATAGGTCAACTCTTCTGATGAGGGTGGACAACACTGAGAACAAACTTGCCATCATCACCTGAATAGGGCAAGGAGGAATGAGAAAGAAAAAGTGTGTGTGGCAGGCAGCCTGACTCTGTTCTGCCAGTGTAAGGCAATAAAAAAGGGCACCATGTCCTGAGGCATCTCATTCCCGCTTATCCTGGTCCCTGGAGTACCAAAGGTTAGAGCTGTTGGGAATCAAATCCGGAAAGAGCATAGTCAGCACAACTGCTCTGGGACTGTGTGTGCCCTTTCTCTCATTCACAGACCAGCTGAAGCAGCTTCCACTTAGCTGGGTCTCTACCTGCTAATTGCCTTTAATTGTCTTTAACTGCATTTAAAAGTCTAAATGTGTTTTATGAAATTTTGTACATATGAGTATTTATTAATTAGGGTTTCCATTTCAGGAGTGTCTGTACTTAAGCAAAACTAGTAATAAAATGAAAAAAAAAAAAAGTTGCAGTGACTAGAGTTAAGTGCCCTGGTGACTAGAACCAACCAACGCAATGTTTTGAAGTGCTTAACTATTTTTTGTTACTTAATTCACTTTATTGAGCACGAGAATAAAATTTTTATATTGAAATGCTTTTGATACCATTTCTTTCACGTTCCCTGCTGTGCAAGTGAAGCAGTGGACTACAGGAAGCGAAAGGATTAGACTGTTCTTTTCCATCACAGCTGGTACATATTCAAAATGCAAACCCGCCTGGGTATATCCAAGGAGAATATTCTTTTCATGATGAAGCTGGAGTAATCTATTCTTTAGTAGAAATGGCCTCTGTTTTCATGGCCTGGTAACTTAGTAGTTTCATATGATTTGATGTATTATTTGGGATTAGAAAAATCTGCCATAGATCTTTTCTGAAGATTGGGGCAATAAAGGACCCTAAAGTTCTCTGATCTTCAAAAGAACTATAAGTAATGACTACAAGGTCACTAGAACAAATAGAAAAAAATTCAGACTTACGCTTCATCTAAATGATACTCACTTGATGTTTTCCAAAATTCAAGAAAAAACTTTAAAAAGTTTTTCTTTTAAAAAGAAATTTAAAAAAGGCTTATGTCTAACTTGAACCAAACTCAGGGTAGTTATGAGTTACTTCCAGGAAATAAAAGGAAGATGGAAAATAACAATATATACATTATTTATAAACGTTTGAAATTAGAGACTGTTTGCTTATGTCATTTCTGTGTTTAATAACTACTAAGTGCCTGGCATTGTATTAAGTGCTTTATATCCAACATGGTAGAATGATTAAGAGTGCATGCTTGGAGTCACACTAAGTTTAATGCCGACCATCTACTATCTGTGTAATCTTGAGAAAATTACTGAACCTCTCTGTGCTGGTTTGTTCATTTGAAAAATGGGGGTAATAATAGTATTGATATAATAGGATTGTTTGAGGATTAAATGAATAGCATATTGTAATCACTCAATATATATAAGTAATTATCATCTCATTTAAGGCATATAGGTAATTTAATGAGAGCCCCATTTTTTTCCATTTTGTAGGTGGGAATATGAGGTGCAAAACATTAGGTTACCTGACTAGGGTTAATTATCGAAATCCAACTCAGCTGTTAAAATCTTAAAACCTATACTTTTAACAACTACTGTCTACTATATTGCCAGATACACTGGAGAACCTCAAAACCATTTTGGACTTGGGCAAAGTACAAATAAATAAATTATATATGCCTGAAATTAGCAATATTTATAAAGAGGCATTGAGTTACCATCGGAGTTGCCAAATTCACTTCTGATAGGCTCATATGAGATAAGCGTCCATCCTACAAGCATTTCCAGTTCATATCCTCAATCAATTATAGGAAGAACTTAAAAATCGATTATATGCATTTTGAAACCCAGCAATTAAACAACAAATATGCTCAGAGTATCTCATTATAAATACCAATGTCTATAGTTACTTCCCCCTTCCTTCTTTCTTGGTATGTGCAAATGTTTCATATGTGTACAAGAGATACATATTATTAGTAATATAAATTCATGCATGCTCTAAAGTTAATGCATGCAATTAAGTTGAGTTTATGAGGGCAAAACTAAATCTATGTGAATGGGAGCTATTTAATATGGAAAGAGGATTATGTCTTTGACTACTGCTGGGTATGCTGTCAGAGCACAGAACATAAACAGTAGAAGATTTCTAGACTGATGAATATCATTTGCTACACTACATTATTCAACTCCAATGAAAATTACAATTTGCTTGTAAAGATATCTCACTTACTTCAATCTTCAAAAAACTTTCTTTCTGTCTATGTGTTTATCAAGCTTGTTTTTCCTTTTTAAATATAATATTCCTTTGAGGGGATGTTAAAAGATTTAGCTTTGCCTGGCATATTGCCTAGTAGAAAGACCACTATTATCATTTTTTTTTTTTTACCTAAGAAAAAAATGAAGACTTAGAGTGGTAGACTTAAAGTCCCAGTCTAACCTCACAGTTTTGAGAGTTTCCTCAAAATGATGCTAAATGGAGCAGGGTCTACACCAGGAAGAAAGGAATTTTTATTAGTGACAAGGGTGAAAATTAATCTATCATAACCAAAAAGAGAAAAGAAGTTTAAAATCAAAACAGAAGGATCATTTAAGGGCATGTCTACTGATAGTAAAGGACTGTGGCCTTTTTCAGAGTATGTCAAGGAAAAAAAACAGTTTGTGTCCTTCTCCGCTCTCAAATGCATGTGTTTGAGAAGTTTGAGAACCAGTTGGAAAAAGACTAAGAAGCAATTCAAAGAGTTGCCTCATTTAATTTTTCTTTTTTTAATGGCTGACACAGTCCTTCAAGAATCTGCTGAAAATAACAAATCTTCTGCCTCTACATGAGCACAAAATTTTCATATAATTTCATGAGGCTTAAGAGAGACCCCTTGAAGCCCATCTGTGGATCCAGGCACCCAAATTAATAACTGTATGAGTCTCAGGAGCATTCTTTATGTTTAATAGGGTGCAGATCAGAGCGCTGGCCAAGTTAAATCAGCAGTCCAACTGCAATGGAACTGTTACCAATACTTACCACTCAATACAGTAGTGCTTTCTCACATGTGAGTTATTTGATATAGTAGCCCAAAGTAGACATCTAGGTACTCAGCTAGATAGATAAGGTAAGAACAAGGATAATGTTGAATACCTAATCTGTGCCATGTTACTTACCAATATCAGATAGTCCATTAGAATTAGATTTTTGTATAAATAAAAATGTTCCCTCAAGAAACATAAATATCCTTGGACACTGCATCACTCTGCTGCTAAAACATTATAATGGATATTTTTTAGATTCCTTCCAAGGAGAAACCAAATACTTAGGTTTTGAAGGAGTTAAGATAGACACCTAGATCACCAGTTTTCAAAATTTTATCTGAAGACCCTGCAGAGGTACAGGAGGTCTTCCCCTTGCCAAATATATATCTGTGAGTCTGGATTGTCTTCATATACTTCAACCAAAACAACATATTGCAACAGATTGGATGCAGAACAGATATGAGAATACAGCTGTCTTCTATTAAGCCAGACATTAAGATTTACAAAGATGGAAACAATGTCACATTTCTCATTAAGGCTTTTTTTTTTTGAAAAGTTCAAAAGTAATGAATTTTTATTTTAAATAAATTTACAAGTATTTTAAAATTTTAATTTCTAAATAGTAAATATCAGGTATAACCCATATAAACAAAGCTCTTAATACCCGCCCACCCACCCCACGCCAAATTGAGTGTTTTTAAAAGGACCCTGAAACCAAAAAGTTTGAGAACTTGCTAAGCCCCAGAAGACAGGGCAGGATGGAAGACCAAGTGTAGGGGTGGGATTGGGAGTCGTGAATGCATCAGTTAAGAGACTGATGGGGGCACTGTGTGTCTTGTCTTGGGGATAGGGTTCCTTGAATGGTACTAAAAGTGGAAAGAGGAATATGCATTCCACAGTCTTTCTTCGATTTGTCTGTGCCATGTCCCAAACACAGCGGTCATGGCAACGCCATTTCTAGAGAGAGTTCTAAAAAAAACAAGCAGTTGAGTCTGGAATCCTAAAACTAGGAAAGACGACTGCAGATTGTTAAATGAAGCTACTCTTTCTCCAGTGAGAGTGGGAATCATTTTTGGAGTTCTGGGGGTTTTGCTTGTTTGCCAAATCATACAAAATTTGTAAATTATTGGATTTTGTATTGGTAATATTTTTTAATCTTTTGGGATATCATTTCCTGGATTAAAAAAAAATGTCTTAAAGAGAACAAATCAGTAGAGGATAGAAGGAAAGCCTAAATGTACTTTCAAAAAAGCATGTCTTAAAATTTAACATTTACCTGCTATGCATTAAGCATTGTGCTACAGAGTAGGCTGTGGTACAGGAGAAACAATCCTGCATTTAGAATGAGAAAAAAATGTTTCAAATCATTTACTTGCTATATCTTTTTGGGTAATCTTTCTGAGACTCGTTTTCTTATCTATAAATGTGGATAATAGTATTTATCTCACAAGGTTATTAGGGATTAAAAGAGATAACCTATGTCAGTAGGATAGCATAGTGCACTGTAGGTCTTCAAATAGCTGGGAGAGTGCCTGTAAAGCCAATGATAAATCCAGTAAGGGAGATAAAACGTGTAGACAAACACTTTAAAGATACAAAGCGGAAGTTCTGACGTGCCAGTGTCACTACAAATGTATTTATAAAGTGCTAAGAAGATCTAAAGGAAGGAGGGGTCACACTTGTTGGGATCCGGGGAAGATGTTTAGAAAAATTAGAAAGTGCTAAATGAACTTTCCACCCCTCCCGCTTCTCCACCTCCAAGGTCGGCTCCAGCCCAGTATCACCTCCCAGTTCCAACGCCCCCACTACCTCCCAGCACAATATCGAACCGCTTCCCGCGGCTGCCACACCAGCCGGGAAGAGCTCCACACTCCAGCCTTGCCCGACTCACCCCGAGCACCTTGCTCGTGGGTGTGCAGCCCGAGCTCGCCCGCAGGCGTCCACGCAGACCCGCCGCCGGGGTCCGCGCGGTACTGCCCTGCGCCCACCCACCCCGAGCTCCGCGCCGATATTAAGCAGAGGCATGCAGGGGCAGTGAACAGGCACGCCCAAGTTCTCAGCCCACGACCTCCCTGCACTCGCAGCCCCCCTTAGCCTCCAACTCGCCCTCACGCCCCCGCGGGGCAGCGCGCGGCGCGGGACTGCGGCGGAGCCTCGCTCCCCACCGCCGGGGTCCCAGCGGCCGGCGTTCGCGCGCTCTCGCATCGATTGGCACTGCCTTGGCCCTCCCCCTCCAGTCGCAGGGAGAGCGGCCCCGAGCCGGGGAGAGTCCGGCGGCGCACGGGGCTGGAACCAAGGCAGGCGGGCCAGGCGAGTGCCTATCGCACGGATGAGCGCGGCTGCCCGCTCGCGTCCTGTCTGGCGGGTGGCGGCGCCCGCCAGCCTGTACGGCGCGAGGCCGGAGCCGCGCGCCGCCGCCCCCTCGCCCCGCGCCCGCGCGCGCGCGCCGGTCTCTGCCCCCGGGAGGGCAGCCCAGCGCCGGGCTCTCGCGCATCCCGGGGTGGGAGCCGGCGAGCGGCCGAGGGAGGGAGGGCGCGCGCGCGGGCGGCGGCGGCGGCGGCGCGGCGGCGGCGGCCCCTCCCGTCCTCCTCCCGCCGCCGCGGAGAGCGCAGGGAGCAGCCGGGGGCTCGGCGGCGGCGGCGTCTGGCCCCAGCTCCTCCTCCGCCTCCTTCTTTTCCTCCTCCTCCATCTCCTCGCTCCCTCCATCGGCCGTGGTTATGGCCCGTCGCTGGAGCACAAAAGAGTCTCCGCGGTGGAGGTCTGCGTGGCTCTTGCTTTTTCTCGCCGGGGTGTACGGTAAGTGTCTGCGTCCCCGCGTCCCGCTGACGGAACAAAGCTGGGGCGACCCTGGGCCCCGAGGCCTCCAGGACAGGGGTTCCCCGGGAGAGCCGGAGAGGAACTCTGGGCGCCGGCGGGACAAAGACCCGCCGAGGGGTAGAGGCAGCGGAGGGGGTGGCCGCGCAAGGAGATGCTTGCGTCTACTCGCCCACCTCTAGACCCTTGGGATGTGGGAGAGGGACTTGGGTGCCCCGGCCGGGGGGAGCCCCGGTGGAGCCAGGGGGTGGCGGGCGGACTTCCCGACCCGGGCTGGAGGGCCCCTTGCACGATCCACAAACAACGGTGTATGACTGTGTGAGAAAGAAGGGGAAGTCGCCCCCGCCGCTGCCGGGACGGTCCTGCCAACCCCCGACCCTTTCTCGAGGCTAGGAAGTTCTCTCCCCGGTGAAATTCCCTCTGCACCAGCCCCCCCACCCCCTCCCCTGCCTCCCCACTCCCGGAAAAAGCGCCCCGCTGCTTTCTTCCCATCTCTGCACCCGGGGGCTGAGGCTCTGGTGATCCCGGGCGTGCAGGATCGTGTTCCTCCCCCAGGAGTACCACGCAGGAGAAGGCCAGAAAATAGTTTCCAGCCCCACCTCAGTTTCTTCCTTTTAGGGCGTACATGTCTGCCCTGACTTCTGGTTCATTTGTCATTTCATCCATCATTGTCCGCTAATGCCACTGTTGCTTTATTCTAGTCTATGGATCGCTTTATGTTCTTTTGAGGTTAAGAGAAGGCTGCAGACTGTGTATGAGAACTAAGCTTTGTATTGCGTTGGGGTCTGAACAAGAGCTAAGGAATTAATTGGACAGAACATTCATTGTTTGAGAGACTTGAGTTCCACTTCTGACTTCACGGGTCCTAGTTTATCAGTTAAACATGTTGGTGGGTGTTTCAGAGTACAGTTAACCTTGACTTTTTAGAGTGGTGCTTTGATTTCTTCAAAAGAAAACAATTCGAAATTACCATTCCATGGTTAAGTTTTACTTGTAAAAGGTCCAAGTCATTTTCCACGACACTAACTCTCCACTGTTGGTAGTGGGTGATGGAGTTCAGTCAACATGTAATTCATGAGCAAGTATTAAGTCTTTTGAAAGCATTTATCTGTGGAATTAAGTGTGATAGTAACTTTTAAAACCTGGGAAATTATCCTAAATGAAGAATTCAGTGAACTTAAATTGAAATTTGCCAACAGCCAAAAAGTAATTTTTCAGTGTGATTTAGAATGTATTGCTCCCTGACCTGATTTAATATCATTTTTGTTTGAAAGGAGAGGTTTGGTCCGCATTTGATGTGGTAATTGCCAATGGTGTGCCAGTGTATGACCAGAAAACCCCATTGCCTGACTTCTGATTGTTAGTGTCAAGTGGCAGTGATCCCTACTTGCCTGATGACTTGTGGGTTTGGGTCTACACCAGAGATCAATAAGCTATTAAGTTGTTTCTTCTAGCCTGAAGGTGGATGTAGTTCTGCTCTAGGTTTGGTTTAATGGCCCAGGAGAGAGAAGAAAATGAGGCGTATCTTTAATCTAGGGTGATTAGGAATGTCCAGCTCTGTCCTCTACTATAATCAGAATTGAATTTTAGTGATATCCGATCAGAATGGATAAACAACTTCTTTTGCTTTTTCTCACATGAAAACCTATGCCATTAGTGTTTGAACTAAAAGTCTTTTTGCCTCCAGAAATAAGAGACTGTGAACCCCATGATATGCCTCGGTGCATTCTTTTGTACTTGTACACAAAATGAGTTTCTGATAGGTAGTTATCAAATATTTGTGTCTTTGGAATTTATGTTTAGTGAGGAATTATTAGTAGGCAATGACTGAAACTTCTTTTTCCAACAATATGGGACCCGATTATAAAACTGGTAAGTGATTATGCCAGGGGTTGATGTCTCAAGCCACATCAAGTTTCAAAACATAAGCAAAAAGGAGATAGTGAGCAGGCAGAACATTAAACTGTGTGAGCAGAAATTAAAGGAACCTTTCACCCTGCAACTGGAGAAATTCTCTTCATAGTTGCTCTCTGTCTCTTCAACCTTATATGTGGGTTTATATGGAGAAAAAGCTGTAACAATAGTATGGAGCTGTAGGGGTGGGGGAACATGCTTCCATAACAATAATGAGGTTTGTTTAGCTTGAATTTGCACTAGCTGTGATAGTAGTGGATTCATCCTGATTAATACCCAGCACCTAGAGCCTCTTAAAACAAATATTTGCTGTAATTTATGAAACTGTCCTTTATGCATCAAAAACATTTTTAAGTGGCTTCAAAAATAATTAGAAAGCTCTGTGAAAACAACCAAGTGTTTAGAGTAACTCTTAACACAGACCCAGTGAAGAAGAGCAGGTTGATTGGCCAATATTTAGGCAGCTCCAATACCAACTCTTCACAGAGTGACTCTTATTAACTGTAATATTAAATGGCTCCAAGTTGTGCCTTGAATCTTTGAAACATTTTATATATCTTTTTTAAAAAATCTGTTTATTTTGATATTTATTCTCACATGGCCATTTTAGTGGACTACGTGATTATTAAATCTGATCATGTTAGTGGAATAATGTGACTATTATACTCCAAGTTACTCTTCTGAACACCCCAGCCTTATTTGAAATTCTGAACTGTGAAATGGAATACAGTTAATGTTTTCTAAAAGTAGTTGTTCAACGACCAATAATTATTTCAGGAGCAGCTGTAATTTAAACTGCTTTGAATGTTCCTGAGAGTGAGTAGAAAGTAAAGGTTGATTTGAAAGTTCGAAGGTGTAATAACACTAGTGGGGGCAACTGTGAACTTTGCTGGGTATTGTTTTAGGTCTGAGAAGAGCCGGTGCTTCTCATAATTTGCATAGATGTCTGGCTTTTATAAATGTCTGGCTTTTATAAACTCTCCTAGTCAATACAAGCTGTTAGACTTGCTCACTTCTCCGAGCCGTGATTTGGTAATTGTAACAGTTCCATTACTTTATCTTTTTCCACTTCCATTTGCCTCTCAGATCAGTGTTTTGTTTGTTTGTTTCTTTTTTCTTTCTTTCTTTCTTTCTTTTTTTTTTTTTTTTACGCAAACTTACCTTAAAGTACATACTATATTACTCCCAGTATATGGAACAAAAACAAGGTCCATGTAATACTCTGGCTTTTCATGCTCAGTTTATCCTCCCTTCTCTCACTCTTCCTTTTTTCCTTTGCTGGTTTAGGCCCATTAAGTTATTTTTAGACCCACTAATAGATTGCAATCCTTGAAAAACACTGCCCTAGGTGAAGCTTGAAAATGTAATTTAAAATGTTAGTTGTATCTGTAATACGTTTTATGATAGCAGAGAAGAGAGTTGCAGATGTTTAGCTTTGGGTTACTTGCACCAGAGCATTTGGAAGAGGTAAGAACTCTTTCTGGCATATACTGACTGACCTGGGATAAATTCTTCTTTAAACTAGTTTTCAGCTTCTTATAGTCAAAAGTCTTTGCTGTACACAGTACTAGTCTAGATGTTGTGATAGCCTAAAATGTTCTTTTTAATCTTGCATTTTATATCTCATTGGTAAATCTTTTCCCATGAGTTTTATGGAACATTCAGTAGCATTTTATAAATTTCCAGTTTAGGGATAGACTAGAAGTTCCAATTTTAGAAAGGTTGTAGAAATAACTGGAACATGAGAAAAAGATTAAACCAGATTCCAATTACTTCTAAAAAAAAAAAAAGTCAAGCTTGATTACATAAAATATGTTGAATAAAACTGAATTAATTGTTTAACATAAACTATTCCTTGGGTTTAGAATCTAAATTATATCCGTGTTGTAGAGGGAATATGGAGGTACACAGCACATTCCACAAAATTCTAGGCAGTTTTCAGGCAAAAAGCATTAAATGACCATTTTTAGTGGGATAACTATGTTCCAGGAAGAGTATGGATGAGATCTGAACAAGATATGGTAAATGATTTAAAAGGTTCCCAGAAAATAAAATCTCTCAAGAAAACAAGTTATGTGATCCCAAAAAGTAAGAAGCAGTTAAAGAAAATGTTTGGAAAGAAAAGACTGACTTGTGGTGAGAAATTTTAAAGCTTATCAAGAAATTAAAGGAACAATGGATTTATTTGTGTTTTTGATCTGAGGTGTTTTTGTGGTTGGGTTTTATGTTGTTTTTTTCTTACCTTTTATTAGTGATTTTACAGTTTAAAGAATGAAAGGCAAAAAATGAGGTAAACAGTGTAGATGAGATTTATATGGATTTAAACAAATAGAAAATGTTTTTGTTTCAGAATTTTAGAATGAGTATTCTGTTTTTGCTGCAAGTCATTATCGGTAAATGAAGGTTGTTCAGAACTTAGGAACTGAAGGCGAGTTAATGATCTCCAATTTATAAGGTCACCTTTCCTTCCTGTTTCTCCTCCTTTTCCCCTTACACCGTTTTTGGGAGGGATGAGTAATAGGTATACACTACTTATTCCCATTTTCTAAGGTATAAGATTAGATCCTGCAAATACAAGTTAACGAGTTTATCTGTTCAGATGTGTGTCATCAATCTTTTTAAGTGGATACCAACAATAAATGTATATAAAGATATACACACACGTGTATATATTAGTTTCAGTACTAAATTAGCTTAGGGGATTCTCTCATCTAAGCTATAGAAAGAAAGGAAGGAAACTAACATTTATTAAATTAAGTTTATAACATTAAATTCAGATACTGTGTTTGGTCTTTATTCATTGCTAGTTAATCTTCATTGGGTATCATTGGCAATCCTATATAAGGTATTTATCCCTTTCGTATAGAAGAGAAAATTGGAGTTCAGAGAAGACTTATTTAAGATTAAACCACTAGGAAGTAGTAAAGCCACGATTGCAACCTAATCCTGTCTCTTTACTTATTTAGCAAATATTTGTTGAGCACTTGCTGTGTCTGGCACCGTGTAAGGCACAGCAACCTGATGGACTTAGTTTCTGCCCTCTTGGGACTTACAGTCTAGTGAATAAGTTGTAATAATTGCTCAACAGAAGCAAAGGGACACAGGGTAATTAGAGGAAGACTGACTTGTCAAGGAGACAGTTATAAGACCTATAGGATAGCTAACCAGGTTATGATTGGAATGAGAGAGCCTTGCACGTGGGAACAGAGTATGAAAGGCCCAGAATCACAAAAAGAGCTTATGTGGTACAAGTAATAAAATAAGTATAGTTGGAGCACAGTGGTCACAGAGAGAGTGACAGAGTAAGGTTGGAATCTTAGGCAGGAACTCAAGACTTCGGAAACGATGGCAGAGAATTTGGGTTTATTTTAAGTGAAATTATTAAAGAAGTTTAAATACTTCAATGTGACGTGTTTTGAAAACGGTTGCTTTTATCACTGTGTGGGGAGGGTTGTGAGTTAGGCAAGAGTGGAAATGGGATAGTTAGGTTTGGGCTGTAATTCAGGTGAGAGACACAGGAGCTTGGAGCAAGATAGTCGTAGTAGAGATAGAAGAGTCTGGATTGCCCTTTTGATAGGGAAGAAAGGGACCCTTCTTCTCGCCACAAGGGAGAAAGAGGAAAATATTGGTGTAAACGTACTTAGGTCTGTGGGTTTTGAGGTGGGAAGATGGAGATTTCTTAAAGTAATATGACATGAGATCATCAGATGAGGATGAAAAGGAGAGATGTGAGATTGAGGGTGACTTCTGTTTCCCCAATTCAGTAGAACAGGTCAGGCCCTTAGGGAGTTACGTTTCTATTATTTAATCTAGAAAAGAGAGGGCTAAGAACACTCAGTGGAAGAAGGGGTATTGGGGTGAGTAGTTGGACAACACATGACGAAGGGTGAGGATGTAAGTTACAAGGGGGAGAAGCTTACGTGTTCTGTGGAGAACTCGATTGTAAGGACTGTCATTTTTTTCAATGAAATAAGTACAGAACAGCTTTCTACAGTGTTTTAAGAGTATTTCTGACAGAAAGCAAAGGGTAGGACTTTTTGCCCAAGTTAAATGCTTAATGCTGAGTGATCAATTAAAGATTGCTTTATGTTTTGGAAGAGTCAAGAATGCATTGGTAGTTTAGAGAATTGTAGAGATTTGGAAAAATAAAGTGACCTTTCTTTTTTCCCTCTCGTTTGTATGGTTTATTTACGGCAGACATAACTTTAGAAAGTCCTGAAACTTCAAAATAAATTAAGCTGAAAGAAGTTTTCTAGTCTTCTTTTAAATATTTGATAACTCACTGCTCTGCGTCAGTTCGGTGAAGAAGTGAAATTGTTTTGCACTCATATTCTTACCATTGAATAAGAGTAACTTAAGACCTACCTTTAATATACTTATATTTCAGTTCTTAGAGGAATGGGAAATGATGCTGATCTTTTAATATTGAGATTAAATGGAGCACAGTAAGATGTTTAGTAGTTGTAATTTACCTTTCAAATATAAGGAAGAGAGAAGCCTTTTCTTATCTACTTAATTTCAGTGATCGTTAAAGCATCGATTGTTAAGGTTTAAGTTAGTAAGTTTGTATCTGGTATATTCTGAAATAGAATTCAGTTACTTGAAATTATAATTGTTCTAGTGACAATAAAATCTTTTATTAAGATTTAGAATACATAAAACTCTTTTACCCAAAAATATGCCTTGTTTAAATCCTCAAAATAACTCTGTGAGGTTAGGTATTATTGGTAGAAGAAATTGAAGCTTTTAGAGTAGTGATTTTGCCTAAGGGTTCACATCTCTCTGCCTCTGTTCTCTCTGTGTAGAGGCCCATTATTTATTGTCTGCATCATTGTTACAGCCGCTGCCCAGTCTTGACTTTAGTCTTGTCCTGATTCAATCGTAACACACACACAGCAGCAGCCAGAGTAACTTTTCTAAAGTACAGATGTGATTATATAACTCCCTTGCTTAAAGCCCAGAAGTAGTTCCTTATTCTTAAAATATAAGCGTAACTCACTAGGCCCTTTGTGATCTGGCTAGTTTTTAACCTCTCTTGTCTCCTGTCACTTCCTTCACCCACCTCTCGCCAGCTTCCCCATGTTCTTGCAGTACTGAACACATTGCTCTTGTCTCTTGGCCTGTGCACGCAGTTTCCTCTGCCTGGCTTTATCTTCCTTCCTCCACCACATTCTTCACTAGGCCCCTCCTGCCTGTTCTTTAGCTTTCCTTTGGACGTTACCTCCCTTTGGCAACTCTTTCCTGGTTTCTCAGACCTCAGGCCCCTTCTCAGAAGCATCTCAGACTACTCTTATATGCAGTATTGACACTGACCTCTTTTCCTTCTCTGCTTCCTCCTGGAGCAGGGCTGTCCAATAGGTATATACAGTAGGCCCTCCCTTTTCTGCGGTTTCCCTTCTGTGGTTTTAGTTACCTCCCTCAATTAGCCATGGTTTGAAATTTTTAGATAAAAAATTCCAGAAAGAAACAATTCGTAAGTTTTACATGGCACCATTCTCAGCAGCGTGGCGAACGCTCCCGCCATCCTGCTCCATCTCGCCCGGAACATGAGTCGCCCTCAGCCCAGCGGACCTGCACCGTTCGTGCTGCTCGTCCATTACTCACTTGGTGGACATCTCGGTTATCAGAATTGCTGTTGCAATACTCCTGTGCTTGTGTTCAAGTAACCCTTATTTTATAATGGCCCCATGCACAAGAGTAGTGATGCTAGCAATATGGTTATGCCAAAGAGAAGCCACAAAATTCTGCCTCTAAGTGAAAAGGTATGCACGTATAAGAAAAACAGTGTGATTATAAGATTTGGTACTATCTGTGGTTTCAGGCATCCACTGGGGTCTTGGAAAGCATCCCCATGGATAAGAGGGGCTACTGTAAAGTGGGCCTCAAATATGTCATATATATCATTTTCCTAGTAGCCACATTAAAAAGAAACAGGTGACATTAATGTTAATGTATTTAACCTAGTATATCTGAAATACTATCATTTTGAAATGTAATCAATAGAAAATAATTTTTCATACTAAGTCTTCAAAATCAAGTGTAAATTTTATACTTACAGCTCATCTTAATTAGACTAACCATATTTCAAGTGCTTAATGACCACTTTGGAAAACAGTGTCTTTTAAAGCTGAATGTAAACATGCTCTGTGATCTAGCACTTCTACTCCTAGGTATAAACTCAGCAGAAGTGGGAACATAATGCGTGCCAAAGACGTGGAGAAGAATATTCATAGTATCCTTATTCGTTATAGCCCTAGACTAGAAACAGTCCATATATCAATCAGCAATAGAATGAATGGATGAATTATGGCATATTAAGGGAAAACTATAGCAGCAGTTGTCAAACTTTTGGGTCTCAGGACTCCGCAATTATTGAGGAATCCGAAGAATGCTTTTTAACCTGGGATGTATATGTTTTTAAATAATAGAAATTAATATTGAGAAATTGTTAAAATATTTAACCCATTTAAAGTGACATAAGAAACCCATTACGTGACCATAAATAGCATACATTAATGTAAAATGACAAATGACTATACGTTTACCAAAACAAAAAATTTCATGAATGGCATTGCTATACATTTTTCCAAATTTCTATAATGTCAGGCTTAAAAGACAGCTGATTTCTCATCTCTACTTCTGCAGTCAGTCTGTTGTGACAAATTTTGGTTGAAGTATAGGAAGAAAATCTGGCTTCATGTGGATATGTAACTGTAAAGGGAGAAGTATTTTAATAGCCTTTTCGGATGAATGTGAATATTGTTTGATGTTACACCAGAACTTGACAGGTAGTTTTTTGTCTACAAGTCCAATACACTATTCATTGTGCCACAGAGCCAGGTGACAAGTAGTTTTTTAAAGTTTAGTTACACCATGGAATCTGAAACCATATCAATAAACTTTCTGTATTCTGTTAAACTCTGAAAGGTCTTGGGGATTCCCAGGAGTACACTGACCATACTTTGAGATTAACTTGCTACATGGTAATGAAAAACAAAACAAAACAAAACTTCCAGTAGCATGAGTGAATTTCACATGTTGATCAAAAGAAGTCACTCACTAAATTACACGTGCTGTGTAATTACAATCTAAGAAGTTAGGGTACAGGCAAATAGTTACTTATGGGAGAGCAGGTAGTGATTGAGAAGGGTACCAGGGTAACTTTTAGACTGCTGGCTGCATTCTCTTTCTTAAGTGGTAGTTTACACAGAAACAGGCATTTGTGGTAATAACTTATGGAACTGTAATAAAGTAATAACAACTTTTTTTAAAAAACGGTGTTCAATAATAGTATCCATAGGTTTTCTAATCATTTAGATTCTCTCTAGTGCTTTGCTTTTAATTTTTGTTCTTTGATTTTTTTCCTTTGCGTTTGATAATTAAAAACATGTTTAAAACTTTGTACGTTCGAAAATGTCAAACATATTCAAAAGTAGAGAAACTCCATTAATTAACCTGATATACCCAACATCCAGCATCAACAAATGATTATTATATGGCCAGCCTTGTTTTATCTAGACTCCCACCCCTCTAAACACAAATAATTTTGACATCTGATCTGTCCATTTTCAGCATGTATCTCTACAAAGCGAGGCCTTAAAAAAAAATAAAACCGAAACCCAGTACCATATCACACTTAAAAAATTAATGATTCCTGATTACCATCAAATATCCAGACATGTTCGCGTGACCCTCGTTGTCACATAAACATGAATTTTTAGAAACTGTTTAGATTAAGATCCAAATAAGATCTGTACTTGCAGTTGTTGATATCTGTTAAATTTTTAATGGTTTCTTATCCCTTTTTTCTTTCATTTTTAACCAATTTTAAGTATAGCTTTATGGTATTCTTTTTCAGATTGGAGATAGTCGTTAAATTCCTATATTAATAGGTTTTTGAAACTAGGTATTTAATTTTATCATGTAAGTTTTTTTCATTTCCAAGATGATCATAAGGTCTTTATGAAAACCAGAGTTATGTGAGTGAAACGTATCTAACATAATGCCCGATAGTACTGCTTGAATAAATGAATTCCTTTATTCATGAATAGAGTAAGTTACATTCATGTGATTACTAATGTTGAACTGTTTTTGCATTTATGAGATGGGCCATAAGAAGTTGGTAATGATATATTTTAAATCTGCTGGAATACATTTACTAATATTTTTTAGCCTTTGTGTTCAATATTTATCAGATCAGTCTATAGTCAGTCCTAGCTTTGTTCCTCCCTTCACTCCTTGCTCTTTCTCTCCTGTAAACTGACCTTCCCTCTCCTCCTGCCTGATTTTCATATCTGTTAATCTATTATTTTAGATTTTGTTGTTGTTGATTTCAGTGGTCAGAAACAGTGTTAAAAGATGTGTGTTCCAGTTGTGATTATTTTGCCCTTTAAGATCTGGAAAGGAGAGTAATTACTTATGAACTGTAGAGGTACTGTGATAGGAAATCAAAAGTTAGCAGCTTTGTTCTGCAACAGGAGAAATGTTTTGATTTCTAGTGTGGTTAACCTTTGTTTCACTAAGGAAAATTATGGAGACAAGCCTACATGAACGGGCCTTAGGACCAAACAAACCAATAAGGTAACTTAGGTGAAGATGGATTGGCCCCATGGGAAGTGGAATCTGAAGGAAGGATCTGGGGTGGGGGGTGGGGTAAATGGAGATGCTAAATGAACATTGAGTTTAAGTCAAAGGGTAGTACTGTTGTATTCTATCAATTGGGTATTTCTGGTCTGCTGGGGATGACACTTTAAAACCAACCTCATTTGCTCAAAAGGTAGTAGCTACAGAGTTAACCAAAATGTGGCCCCGGTACTATCTAAACCAGGACCTAGTGGTACCACATGATTACTTATACCTAAGAGTATTCACCCTGCTACAGAGGGCGGAAGACTAAAGATAACCTACTCTTAGTGCTATTGGAGTGGAATCACTACCCAGAGTGTAAGTTCTAATGTCAGTGAGTAAGGCTAAAATGTAGTTCTCTTTAAAATCCCTTAAATCATCTTCAAGTATAGTATGCATGTTTTGTATATTCATTGCTGAATAACATACTTTCATTATGTGCAAACATCTAGTTTTCTATCATTGGTACAGATATTTCTTTGAGCACCTGCTAAAATGGTTGTATTTATAGGCTGTATAAAAAATGAGTGAGAATAGATAAAATTACATAAATTTGAATAGGATTCAGCTCCACATTACTTTTTTCCAGTACATTTCAATAAGGGAACTGAGTGTTTTGACTGACATATGTGGGCGTATTAGAACTCAAATTAAGATACATGATTTATTCCTGCTTTTTATTTTGTCTGTTATTTTGCTTATTTGTTCTTTTATTCCCTGACCTAAGCAGGAGGCTAGCTACAATCAAACTTAAAATACAGAAGGTGTATCTCTTAAGGGTTTGTTAGAATTCTGCCCTAAAAATTTGAGGCATGGCTCTTTTAGGGAATGATTCTTTTCAATTTCTACCTCTTTGAGTCAATTTTGCTAACATACAAAGTTATTTTTTCCTAAGATATTGTAGTTTCATCTGTATTTGCATATTTGCTTTAATGTTATAGGTAATATTCTCTTAAAAATATTTTTTACATCTGTGATTATACCTTTATTTTTATTCCTAATACTTCTCTATCTGTTCTTTTCTTGAATAGGCTTATCACAGATTTCTCTATTTCAAGTTTTCTCAACGAAGCAGCTCTTGGTTTTATGGTCTACTTATTTCCTTGTTTTCTGTTTTATTCTTTTAACAATTCCTTTTTTGGTTGATTTTGTTATTTTTCTGGTTTTTTTCCCCCCTAGTTTTTAAGGCGATTAGTTAGTTTCTTCTTTTAATTTATTTTTTAATTACTGTACAGTAAAATTGACTCTTTTACCTTTGGTGTACAGTTCTGTGAATGTTAACACGTTACAGATGTGTATAAATGCCACCAAGATCAGATAAACCACCTTAAAGACCCTGGTCCTGCTATTCCATTATAATCACAACTTCTCTCCACCCATAATCCCTGATAACCACTCATCTGTTTTTCATCACGATGAGAATGTCGTATAAATGGAATTGTACAGTATGTGACGTTTTGAGACTGGTTTCTTCTACTCTGCCTAATGTCTTTGAGATCATCCATATTATTACATGAATCAATAGTTTATTGTTCCTGATCAGTGTGACCATTGGATGACTGTACCACAGTTTGTCATTTCACCTTGTAAAGGACATTTGAGTGTATGGGCTATTATGAATAAAGCTACTGTAAACATTTATGTGCGGGTTTTGTGTGGACATGTTTTTATTTCTCTAGGGTAAATACTTAGCAGTGAAGTTGCTGGGTCATGAGTTATACACATATGTTTAACTATAAAGGAAATTGCCAGGCCATTTTCCAGAGTGGCTGTACCAGTTTGCATTCTGACTAGCAATGTAGGAGAGTTCCAGTTGCTCTGCATCCTTCCAAACACTTGGTATTGTCAGTATTTTTTTTAAATAGCGATTGATGTTCAGCATCTTACTATATACTTTTTTGCTATCTTATATCCTCTTGGGTGAAGTGTTTAAGTCCCCTACCCATTTTTAATTCGGTTCGTTATTTTTTTATTGTTATGTCTGTAGCTTATGTTTTATACTCTTGACAATGCTATTGGAAAGCAGGTTTTTGAATTGATGTTTAGTTTATCAGTTTTTAAAAATAATTTTTTTTATTTTTCAATTATGATTGACATACAATAGTTTATTAGTTTTAAATGTACAACATAGTGATTAGACATTTATACAATTTACAAAGTGATCCCTGATAAATCTAGTACCCATCTGACACCATACATAGTTATTAAAATGTTATTGACTGTATTCTTCATGCTCTACTTTATACCCCCATGACTATTTTGTAACTACCAATTTGTACTTCTTAATCCCTTCCTCATTTTCACCCATCCCCACCCTCCTCCCATCTCTGTATCTGTGAGTTTGTTTTTGTTTATTTGTTTATTTTCTTTAGATTCCATATATAAGTGAAATCATATGGTATTTGTCTTTCTCTGTCTGACTTATTCCATTGAAAACTGCCCCCTCAGCCCTCATTGTGAGGCCAGACAATTCATTTTCTCCTTCCTATGTCCCTGGTACTTTCGAGCTGCTGCCTTAGCCCTGGAGCTTAGAGTGAGTGAACCCATCAATTAAGCCCATGCACAGGCCCCTGAAGAAGAGCTCCTGTGACTCCAGCCACTCTCTCTCACTCAGCCACAATCTCTGCTGCTTTCAAAGCCACTGGAACCCTGGGCTGGGTAGCCTGGTGTGGGGCTGGCACCCCTCACTTCTCAAAGGGACCTCCACAGCTGAGATATTCCTCCCAATTTTTAACTGTCACATGTGGGTATGGGACTATCACATTCCGTGTCTCTACCCTCCTACCAGTCTTAGGGTGGCTTCTTCAGTATTTCTCTGGATTTCTGACAATTTTCAGTGATAGTTGTTCTGTAATTTTGAGGTCATCGTGAGAAGATACAAGCCCACCTTTTACCTACTCTGCCATCTTGACTAGAATCCCCAATTTACAATTTTTTATTTTTTAAATTATTTTTGGTGCCATTTCTAAAAACTTTTTGCTGGACCCCAAGTCACAAATTTTATTCCCTGAAAGTTTTAGAGTTTTACATTACACAGATCTAAGATCCATTTGAGTTTGTATTTTAATAAAATGTACAGTTTAAGAGAAAGCTCTATTTTTCCATTTGAATAACCAATTCCAACACCATTTGTTGAAAAAACTATCCTTTCTCCATTGAGCTTCTTTTGCCCATTTGTCAAAACAAACATCAAGTAGTCATATTTGCATGGGTCTGTTTCTGAACTCTGTTCTGCTGCATTGATCTGTATGTATCACTTCACTATTACCATGGTGTCTTGATTACCTTAGCTTTGATACTAAACCTTAAAATTGGGTGGTATGATTCCTCCAACTTTATTCATTTTCAGAGTTTTCTTAACTATTCCAATTCTTTAGCCCTTCCATTATAAATTTTAGAATCGGATTGCTTGTATCTGCAAAGTGTCCTGCTCAAATTTTGATTGGAATCATGTTAAATTTATAGATCGTTGTGTTGAATTTTCTAATCCATGAATGCAAGTTTTCTCTATTCATTGAGGTCTTTGATTTCTTTCATTAGTGTTTTGTAGTTTTCAACCTACAGATATTGTATATGTTTTGTTAGATTGATATTTATTTCATTGTTTTAAGAGCTGTTGAAAATGGTACCTTTTAATTTTGGTTTCCAGTTGTCTTTGCTTATGTATATGAAATGTGGTTGACTTCTGTATGTTGACCTTGTATCCTACAACCTAAATAAACTCACCTATTAGTTCTAGGAGTATTTGTGTAGATTTTTCTGGGATTTTCTACATAATATTTTGTCCGTGGACACAGATAGTTTTATTTTTGTTTTTCCAAACTATGTGCCTTTTATATCTTTTTCTTGCTTTATTACAGTGGCTAATACTTTTAGTATGTGTGTAATACAAGTGGTGAGAATGCTTGCCTTGTTTCCCATCAAAGAGTAGAAAGTATTCAGTTTCTGCCATTAAATACATTACTTGTAGGTTTTTGTAGATACTCTTCATCAAGCTGAGGAATTTTCTATTTCTAGTGTGCTGAGAGTTTTTGTTATGTATGATGTTGTATTTGGGAAAATGCTTTTCTGAATCTATGTCATTATGTGATATTTCTTTTTAGATTGTTAGTATAGTGAATTACATTGATTTATTTTTGAATAACTGGCCTCTCATTCCTGAGGTAAACCACTTGGTCACAGTGTGTTATGTCTTTTTTAATAACAATTTTATACAATGAAGCTCAGCCTTTTAAGAGTACAATTCAGTTAGTATGTTCACAGAATCACCCAGAATATTTTCATCAACCAAACAGGAAACTTGTACCTATTAACAATCACTGCCCATTTTCCCTTCCCCCTAGTCCCTGGCAGCCACTAATCAGCTCTATGTTATTGTGGATTTACCTGTTCTGGACATTATATATACATGGAATCATACAATATGTAATCTTTTGTGTCTGGCTTCTTTCACCTAACACAGTGTTTTCATGGTTCACACATGTTGTAACACATGTGAACTGGTATTTAATTGTGGTTTTGGTGTGCATTTCCCTAATGAGTAATGATGTTAAACTACTTTTCATGAGTTTATGGGCCATTTGTGTATGTCCTTTGGAGAAATGTCTATTCACAGCCTTTGCCGATGTTTTTTTTCTTTTCTTAAATTAATTAATTTGTTTTTTATAGTGATATTGGTTAACGAAATCCAGTAAGTTTCAGCTGTATGCTTTAACGGTAAGACATATATATGTTTGCACAGTGTGTTCACCTCCCATAGTTAGATTTCTTTCTGTCACCGCATATTTGACTCCCTTTACACCATCTACCTCCCCTCTCCCCTACCCGCTACCTTTTGGTAACCACTAATCTGTAGTCCATGTCCATGAGTCTCTGTCCTATTCATTTGTTGCTTTGAGCTTTATATCCCACGTATAAGTGATACCATATCATTTTCAGCTTTTTCTGTGGCTTATTTTGCTTAGCATGACTGTCTCAGGGTCCATCTATGTTGTCGCAAATGGCAGTATTTCATCTCTTCTCATGGCTGAGTAATATTCCATTGTATATATGTACCGCAGATTCTTTAGCCAATCATCTGTCGTAGAACACTTTGGTTGCTTCCTTGTCCTGGCCACTGTGAATAATGCTGTTGTGAACATTGGTGGTGCACATACCTTTCGGATATGTTTTCAAGTCTTTGGGGTCAATACCCAGTAGAGAGATTGCTAGATCATATGATAGATCAATTCTTAGTTTTTGAGGAACCTCCATATTGTTTTCCATAGTGGCTGTACCAGTTTGTATGATGGTTCCTTTTTCTCTGCATCATCTCCAACATTATTACTTGTCCTATTGATTATAGCTATTATATTATAACAGGTATGAGGTGGTATCTCATTGTGGTTTTGATTTGTCTTTCCCTAATGGCTAGTGATACTGAACATCTTTTCAAATTTGTTGGTCATTTGTATGTTCTCTATTAAAGAGTGTCTGTTTAGGTCCTCTGACCATTTTTTTGATTGGATCATTTGTTTTTTTGTTGTCATTAATGAGTTGTATGAGTTCTTTGTATATTTTGGATATTAGGTCCTTATTGGAGGCAATGCTTATAAATATATTTTCCCATCCGGATGGATGTCTCTTTACCTTCTTGACGATTTCTTTTGCTGAGCAGAAGCTTTTTAGTTTGATATAGTCCCATTCATTTATTTACCTTTTGCTACCCTTGCTTTTGAGATCAAATCCATAAAATCCTCTTTAAGTCCAAAGTCCTTGAGTTTAGTTCTTGTTTTCTCCTATGCATTTTATTGTTTCAGTTCTTATATTCAGGTCCTTAATCCATTTTGAGTTAAGTTTGGTGTGTGGTGATAGAAAACAGTCTAGTATGCATTCTTTTGCAGGTGTCTTTCCAGTTTCCCCAATACCATTTATTGAAGAGGCTTTCCTTTCTCCACTGTATGTTTTTGGCTTTTTTGTTGACAATTATTTGCTCATATAAATAGAGGTTGACTGCTGGACTCTCGATTCTGTGCCACTGGTCCATGTGTCTGTTTTTCTGCCATCGCCATGCGGTTTTGATTTACTGTCGCTTTGTAGTATAATTTGAGGTTGACTTTGCCTGTTTTTTGAAGTGTTTGGATTATTTATCTTTTTGTTCTTGAGTTGTAAGAGTTCTTTATATTGTGGGTATTAACCCCTTATTAGGTATATGATTCACAAATATTTTCTCCCATTCTGTAGTTTGACTTTACACCTTCTTGATGGTGTCCTTTGAAACGGAGTTTTTATCTGAGATGGTCTGTTTTACCTCTTTTTTTCTTTGTTGCTAGCGCTTTGGTGTCATATCTGAGAATCCATTTTCTAATCCAAGGTCCCAAAGATTAATTCTTATGTTCTCTTCTAAGAATTTTGTAGTTTAAGCACTTATATTTAGGTCTCTGGTCCATTTTGAGTTAATTGTTGTATACAGTGTGAGGTAGGGTCAAAATTCTTTTTTTTTTTTTTTTTTTTTTGCATGCAGATAACGATTGTCAATTGTCTCATCATGGTTTGGTGAAAAGATTTTTCTTTCTTTATTGAATTATCCTAGCACTCTTGTTGAAAATTAATGGACCGTAAATGTAGTGTTGATTTCTCTACGCTCAGTTCTGTACACCTGTCTGTGATCCACATGCCTGTCTGTCTGTCCCTGTGCCGGTCAGTTATCGCAGTATTCATTACCGCAGCTTTGTAGTATGTTTCAGAATCAGAAAATGTGAACTCTCCACATTTGTTCTTTTTTTATGAAGACCATTTTTGCTTTTCTGTATTCCTTGAATTTCTGTATGAATTTTAAGGTTAGTTTATCAATTTTTGGTGGGGGGAGCAGGGAGGCAGCTGGGATTTTTGTTAGTGTATTGAGTTTGTAGGTCAATTTGGAGAGTATTACTGTCTTAACTCATTTTAGTCCTTCTGATCTATGAACAGGAGATGTCTTTGCAATTATGTAGGCCTTTAATTTCTTTCAACAATGCTTTGTAGTTTCAGAATGTAAGTTTTGCCTTCTGTTAAATTTATTTGTATTTTTGTACTATTGTAAATGTAATTGTTTTTCAATTTGATTTTTAGATTTTTCATTGTTAGTAGAAGAATACAGATTTGGGGAGGGGGTATTCTACAACCTTGCTGAGCTTGTTTATTAGTTCTTCAGTCTTTCACATGTGTAGATTCCTTAGAAGTTTAGAAAATTCTGCAAACGGAGACTATTTTTCATTTCAGATATAGGTGCCTTTTACTATTTTTTTCTTGCCCCAATTGCTCTGGCTAGACCCTCCAATACAGGGTTGAACAGAATTGGGCAAGAGTGAACATATTTGTTTTTATTTATAATAATCTTTAAAACAATTGTTAAAGCATGCTGTTACTATTGACACAGGTAGGATCAGAAGGTGATACATGAGGATTTACTATTCTATTTACCCTATTTTATGCAGATTTAAAATGTTACATAATAAAGCCAAAAAAGCTGTTAAAATACTTCCCAAAATTACATTGACATTTGTGTCCCCATTCTAACAATTATTTTGATTTCTTAAGGTTTCTTCTCTCTCTCAGTTTTCTTTGTCCTGTGTTATTTTTCTTGAAGTCTTTAATTAGATTGATTTTTTAATTTTGCTAATGAACATTTTTGAATGGTTACCCCTTCCTCCCTCACTGTCTCTGTCATCTGTCTGTCTCCTCTCTCTCTCTCTCTAAGAAATATTGGTTGTATGTATTCATAGATGTACTGAAAGTGTTTATTTTGCCTTCATACTTGAAAAATGACTTGGCTGGATGTAGAATTCCAGGTTTCAATATTTTCTGTTCAGAATCCTGTCTATGTTACTTTATATCATCTTGTAATTTTAGTTGCCATTTTGGTTTTCATTACTTTTTTCCTTTGGAAGTTTATAATTTTTATCTTTGGCGTTTACAGTTTTTATCACTATGTGTTTATATCTTCAGACATTACTGTTTGGTATTTGATGAGTATTTGATCTGAACATATCTAGGTTTATATTCTAGAGTTATTTTTCTGAGATACAGATATGTGTATGTGTATATATGTGAATACATACATACAGACATTTGTATATGTTGTGTGTATGTATTTATACATATATATGTGTGTGTTTTAACTGCCTTTTATCCTATAAGTCTCTACTTTTAGAATGCCTATTAAGTGAATATTGGATAGTTTGGCTTTTCTTTTTAGTCAATTTTCAATTTTGTGGTTTTATTCTAGAATTTAAAGTTTCTTCAATTTAGTCTTCTTAGTTATAATAGTCTATTGTACAAATATAAAAGGTGTCTATTTACAAATAATTTTTTTATGAGAATGACAATTTTGTTCTTTTCAATTAGCTGTGGAACTGATTTGTATCTTTCTCACTTGTCCTGCAAATTCTTATTTTCCCTCCACCCTTTCCATTCTCCCACCCCCCGCCTTTGAAAATATGGTAAGAACTATATGTCCTTTCCTCAGGAAATAATCTACATATGCACATTCTCAGAAAATTTTGTATTTGCTATCAAGTCATTCCAGAACTCCTTAAAGTTTATTCATGAACGTAATAGTGCTGTTTTTGAACTACCTGGGTGCTCGTTAGAAAGGGGAGAATACTTGCCAGTATTGGTACTACCTGGGCACTTGTTAGAAATGCAGACTCTCAGGCCCAGATAGTAATTTAGAATCTCTATTTTAACAAGATCACCGGGTGATTTCTTTTATACTCAGTTTTGAGAAGCACTGCTGTGCTGTTGTGGTCTATAATGTTCCCCCGCCCCATTTTATAGCTATTTTTATATCTGGCATATCATCAGGAGCGCTTTTTAAAAAATCGTACCTTGACTAAATTGTTCATGGCTAATTAAAGTAAATATATTTTTAAATAGTCATAATGCAGTATTTATAACAAACTATGCTATATGAAGTGGCAGAGACAAAGGACTGATTGATAAACTTATTTTCATAACATTAGTAGTAAACACATAGCCGTTACTGGGTGCTAGGCAATATTCTAATCAATGTGTGTTTATGTATGTACATTTGCATATATGTATGTATGTACATTCATTTTTTTCTCATAACAACCCTGTCAGCCTAGATACTATTATTATTTCCATTTTACAGATAAGGAACCTGAGACACACAGAATTATCTTAGCCAAGGCTACTGATTAGTAAGCAGAAGAGCTAAGATTTGAAACCAGATAGCATGGCTCTAGAGTCTGTGCTCTTCACCACGACACTACCGCTGCTTTGTAGTTTTATTTAGAGGCCTCCCTAGACTCAGTGTAGTTTATATGCAAACCAATTAATTCTTGGTTTGAATTCCTTACTAGAACTTATCTGCTATTGGTACTGTTGGATGAACCACAGATGCCAGATCATTGATGTTTTCTGAATTAATTTTGATTTGCTATTAATTGAGATTTCTAAATGGTGAGATGCTGGATTATTGAATTTTATGCTGTCTCCCCTCAAGGTTTGTTGTGAGGCTCTTAAATAACTTATGCACATATTTTCTGCATAAAATGTTAATTTTCTTCCTCAGTAGATGGACAAAAGGTAATTATAGAAACAGTACTTGGATGGCTAATAAAATTAGAAACAAAAATTAAATTAACAAAGAAATGCAAGTAAATACCACATGCTAATTTAGTAAATATGTAAAAATCAAAATGTTCAATAAAGACAAGAATAAAATGTGTTTAGGGTATAATGAAATAAGCATTCATACTTGACTAGTAGATATGGTAATCTTTGGCTGATTTATTAATATTACTTGATATATATCTTGCGCATTCTTCCCTATGACTTTTTCTTTATAAATTGTTTCTGTAATGTCGAACATTAAATTTACAGTTTGTTTACATTTATAAATACTGTCATTTACATGTTTTTATTTTTATCTTAAGTTTTTATTGTTTTCCTATGTTTAAGTAATAAAAGCAGAATTATTGGATCAATGGTTATAGTATTTTCAAAGCTCTTAACAAAAATAAAAATAATACCTGGTTTTTATTGAGTGCTTACTATATGCTAATCATTGCTTTATATCTGTATAATTTTTTTATTAAAACTATGAGATAGGTTCTATTTTAACTCCATTTTACAAAAAACTAAGCCATAGAGAACTTAAATAATTTCTAAAGGTTAGAGGCAGGGTTTGTTTTCCAGAAAGAATATATTTCTTTAAGCTTCTGCGCATGGAATCTAAGATGATATATCTTTTTCTACCCTTATCAGTGGAAGGTTACTATTGCTCATTGAAAGGATCGGAGGTCACCAGTAAATGGCTGAATCCAGTCTGGGGCAGAGAATGCGAAGATAAGCCTGGGACATTCTGTTGTATCAGCAAGCACGGAAACAAGGGCTAGGGGTTTAAGCCAAAAGGACACAAAGGCCACAGTGAAAGGGCTCCCATCGGCCAGAGATGAGAGAGCTTAAGTTTCAGAAAGAGTAATGAAGACAGTTGGTTGAAATTCACTGAATATAGAAAAACTCCTTGGTTCATAACAACAGACTTATAATAGGAAACACATGTGTATACACCCACCCACCCTACTGCAATAAGTTACTGGATACCAGTGGTAAAAAATAGGCCATACTCTGAAAATAAGAAATTATAAGGAAAAAATTAAGCATTTATCCTCCCTTTTTCTGTATAAACTGTGTTTCAGGGTAAGCAAATGCCATTCACTGAGGGAAAGTTTTTTCTAGAATTTCAGATAATGAAATGTAAAGAATGGTAGGATTAGAAAATGATTTTTCCAAATGAAATAGTTTATCCAGACCACGGTCATCAGCCTCATCTACTGAAACTTAGACAGATGGTCACGTGGGAACACCTCAGTGGAGGGGTCAGGCTGCCCTGCGTGGGCCTGTCAGTTACCCTGCGGCTTGTGAAAAGTGCAGGCAGAAAGCACGTGCCTGCTTCCGCGGTGCACGCATGGGACACAGCGCCAGCTCCCGAGTGTTGGACCCATGTCACGTCAGGCTTCCACCGCAAGGGCTGCCACAGTGTGGCCCTGGAGCCAAATCCAGCCCTCTGCCTGCGTTTTGTTTTCTTTCGTGTTGTACTGGGACAGCTTCCCTGATGCGTTTAAGTATTATCTATGGCTGCTTTCATGCAGCAGTGGCAGAGGTGAAAAGTTGCAACAGAGACCGTATGGACCACAAAGCCTAAAATATTGACTGTCTGGCCTTTGTACAGAAAACGTTTGATGACCCTTGAGCTAGAAGAACACTGTTAAGTGACACCACAGAATATGGGCCTCTTACAGGACAACCGATCTGGTTTCTGTAGTAAGTCAGCAGTATGGAAAACAAGGGACTAGCAGTATTTTAGGTTAAGAGAGACTTAAACACACGGACCAAATGAAACATTGAGACTTACTTTGGATCCTCAAATAAGCCAGCAGTAGAAAGACATTTATCCCCAGAAACATCTGTCTATAGCCTGGCTGTTTTAAATGATACCAAGAATTATTAATTTTGTCAAAGAATTATTATTCATTTTGTTAAAGGAATAGCATTGTACTTAGGTAAGAGAATGTCTGTATTTCTCTTCATTCACTTGAGGAAACACAACTATATAGTGGGAATAGATACATTTACATTAGATAATTTTTAAAAATTGTGTGAAGAAGAAGAATCCTTAACTTAATATGTGGCATTTTAATAGGAAAATGTCCCGTTGACAGGATAAACTACAAGACACTATGTTAAGATTCTGTGAAAGAGCAGGACAGTTACGAGATGAGCTTCAGTAGAGGAAAGTGAAAAGCTCAGAAAAAGAAATAATTCTTCAAATATATTTATTAAATTAGTGGGCTCTAAGCTTTTAAGACCCCAGGAGTCATCGAAAATCAAAAATGGTAAAAACATCACGGCTTCAGGTTGGCGTTCCCCACCCCCTCCCCGCGAACACATGACCGAAGCTAAGGCAGAGCCCCTTTCAGCCTAAAGGCCGAAGCTGCTCAGGAGCTTTGATAGTCATTTAGCAAATGTTTTACATCTTGAAGGGCGGCTAGGATCTGAAGTCTCTCTTTCCCCTGTGGTCTTCTAACTTCATTCATTGATGGAGAAGGCGTATCTTCCTCTTTATGTTTCTCCATCCTTTTCCTTCTTTTCTCTTACCCTCTAAGCAAATGGTAACGTGAAAGCAAATTGTTAATTTTACAAAGTTTGTTTCATGTTTGATTTCAAAGTCTGGAACTTTTGACTCAAAGTCACCAAACATTTACTGAGACCTCACTCTCTGTCAGGAACTGGAAGATAGTTGCTGGGGAGTAGGAAGGCAGGGAGAGGGTGAAAAAGAAAAAGAGGAGGAAAGAAGAAAGAAGGGGAAAGACTTTGTTTGCCCATAAGACACTCAGAATTTGGTGTGGGGCAGTTAAATTACTGACCCAAAACAAGATGATAAGGACTGTGGTCGTAATATGCTCATAACTCACTACTGATTTGAGATACTGTGGGAACATTTAGGAGGACTCCTAATTCATCCTGAGGCGAATGGAGGTCTGTTTCCTGAGCTGAGTTGAAGGAGTTAGGACAGTACCTAGTGGCAGTGCACTGGACTGTTCCGGGAGACAGAGCATCACGTTCAAAACCTGAGACAAGTTCAGGAGCAAAATGATATGTAAGGAGACTCCATCAGTGAGTGTAGATTCTTTCAAAAAGTTCAACTGGGAAAGGAAAGACCAAAATAGAAAATCAGAAACAGGGAGGTACACTGGCAAGAAGTTTTCTTTATGGACAAGGAAGACCCGAATATATCATCAAGAGGAGACAGAGGAACCGGAAGAGAGGAAAGGTCTGAAAGGGAGGAGAGGGCCTGATGAACACCTCCAGGACCCAGAGTGATTTTGGGATTACTGCACCCTTTGCTCCCATGAAAGAACCTCTGATTAACTTGAGAACAGTCTTCCCGATCAGGGAAATAGTTCTCTCTCATAATTTCCTGTTTTCTGGACATAGATATTACTAGAAGTAGAAACAAACTACTTACTGTCTCAGCTCATAAATGATAAGGGTAGGAAAATGACAACAATGTAGATATTTGATGCGGGAAAAGAAACAAGGTTAATATCAAGAAAAACTTCAATCTGCAAATGATATTAATGATCTTAACAGTTTAGTCATTTCTTTTCAATGTTATTAGACTATAAAATGGTTATGATTTTTAAATTCTTTATAATTCTACCTCTACAAGGCTGTTTTCTACAGTCTAATACTTTAAGAATCATTTATCTTTGTTGTAATTGCAAAAGCCAACACTTTCGATTTCTTTACCTTAGTCTGTGCATAAACATTATAGTGCTATCAGCGATGTCAGCAGGAATAGCAGAGTTGTAGCCACATAGTGGTCTTCTCATTCGTGAACGTCACATATAAAAAATTCTTTTTAAAGTGACCTGTTGCTATAGAAGAGGGGAATAAATATGCTTTAGTATTTATATTAAATGATAGTTCTTATACCATTTTGCCAATATGAAGAAACATCATCAGTGATCATTTTTTAATTATGTTGAATTATAATTTCAAATTATGTAGCTATAGAATTTTATGTTGTGTTAATATTTTAGGAGATAATATTTCAGTACATAATATTCAATCCATATGAGTTAACTTACAAAAGTGATATATACTTTAATAAGTCAACTATTATGGAAATATATCAAAAACAAAAGCTAATCATTTCTGTTCCACCTTCCTGTATTTGGGGTTGGGGTAAGGGATCAGGATAAACAGTGTTAGCAGTTTGTTGTGTAACCCTCCATACATTTTTCTACACATGTAACCTGAACACCAGAGGTCACAAATTCAAAGACCAGGAAGATAACACAGAGAGCCTGGTATCAGTGTGAGAATGACAGTCGAAGGTAATAGGGCTGTTGAACCCCTAAAAGAATACATACCTCCCCTAGAAAAGATCAGCTCAGTTCATTTGCAGACATGAATACATATAGACAGTTACTAAATTTTTTTTTCCAAGGGAAGCCAAAAAATTCAATATTTCTGGGTGAAAACTTTCCATTTTTAATGTTAGAATAAGATTAATTTGAATTTGAGCCTATACTACCACTTACCTAGAGCTAAAGAATCATGGGTGATTTACTTAACTTGAGTCCGTTCCTTCATACCATGGGGTGACAGTATCTATTCATATGACTTTAGGAGGAAGATTAAGTAATAGATCATGAGTTCAGTCCCGTGTATACTGCTTATAAATGTTGACCGTGGGATCAGTAGTTGTCTTGCTTTAGGAGTATGGGAATGGGATTGGCTTCAAAGAGGCCCAGAGAGGTGTCTGGGTGATAGAAATCTCATATGTCTTGATTGTAATGGTGGTCGCAGAACTTCATGCATTTGTTAGACTTACCAGACTTTCTGCTTGGAATTGGTAAGTTTTTTGCATGTAAATTATACCACAAAGAGCTGACTTTTGAAAAAGGAAACTTCCTTTCCCTTCTCTCTATACTGCAGTTTCATCAGCTATTAAAGTCGGCATCGAAGGTTTTCAGCATTTTTATCACCAGGTTTCTCTTGCCGTCCTTTCAGCCCAGTCACAGGCCCCCACATGGTGAAAAGTTTTGCCTTTTGGGAAACAAGAAAGGAGAAAATGACTGCTTTTATTTGTTAGCTTTTCTGCTGTACCAAGCTGACCGCATAGTGGCTATTTCTGTTAGGGTAGTGTGTCTCATAACATTTGAGTAAAGCAGGCCACTGGTCCTACTTTCCAGAAATGTTATAATGTAATCAAAAACCTGTTTATCTACTGTTTAATAATCTATGAAATTTAATATACATCAAAAAGAAAAAAATAGAAGCAAAAGCCATATACTTCATGTGTTCTTATGGGAATAAAATACAGGAGTAACGGTACTTTGTGTGTGTGTGCACGTGCGTGTGCATGTGTACACTTGTGTATATATGGGTGCGTGTGTGTATATTTCAAACATAAAATCGTATAACAATACTACAGGAAGCCAAAACATAAGAACATTGGACTCCAAATGTGTATTAAGAATGTGGTCTGAAAATTAGAATGTTTATTTCCAAAACAGCAGGGTTATAAATGATCGTTACTATTATTTTAAATGGCAGGTAGTTCAAACCAGTCCATAAAAGTCTATTAAATCCATAATGAATGGCTGCAATTAAAAAGCTCTAGAATGATACTTTAAGAATGCCAGTAATTAAATAAAGCAGGAAGATCGTAAACTATTTCCCAGGGGTTCTTACCTTTTTTTTTTTTTACATGAAATATTTCATTATAGGTATTTGTTAGACACTGTGGAACCTCTCTTCAGAAGAATGTACTGAATTTTTCATACACTTCCAAGGGATGCACAAATATCTTGGGCCAGCTCTGTTTGTATTAGCCTTCCTGGGCTGCCGTAACAAAACACCACAGACTGGGTGCCTAAACAGCACAAATTTATTTTCTCTCAGTTCTCGAGATTAGAAGTCCCAAGATCAAAGTCTCTTCAGGGTTGATGTCTGGCGAGGTCTCTCTTCCTGGCTTGCAGCATTCCTCTGGCTGTGTCCTCACGTGGCCTCCTCTCTGTGCAGAGGTGGAGAGAGAGAGCTCTGATATTTCTTCTTAAGGAAACGAGTCTTATCAGGTTAGGTTCCTACCCTTAAGACTTCTTTAATCTTAATTACCTCCTTAAAGGCCCTATCTCCAAATATAGTCACATTGGAGGTTAGGGCTTCAGTACATGAATTTCGAGAGAAGAAGAGGAAGGGAGAGATTGGGCACAATTAGAGCTTAAAACCAGTAGATCAGTCGATTCAAAATTAATTTAGACAAAAATGTTACTATATCTTCACAACATAAATATCTAGAAGGAAAGATAATCCAGGAAGGTTATGATCTCAAAATTTCTGGTTATTAAAATCACAAACAATCCCCAAAAGGAATGAATTGCAGAGAAATCTAAAGAAAGTAAGTAGTTGCTCAGTGACTTCAGCCTAATTAAGAATATATTCCCAAAATAGAATGGGTATTTAACCACAGATAAGTTATAAATACTACTAATATAAAGAAAACTCAGGATTGAGTTGAGCACAACAAGATGGTCATTGAAAGACTTGTATGATAAAGAATAATAAGAAGTTATATCGGGCTGTTGCTTAGGTAAATGGTGGAATTCTTCCTCTTCTTTTCCAGTTCTTATGACCATAGTTATTTTTCTTGTCTAATTGCATTGGCTGATTTTAGTAACCATAGTGGGAATCCCTGTCTTCCATTCCAGTTAGTAGAAAGGCCTCTAAGCCTTTCCACTTGAGTAAGAAGCTCGCTAATTTTATATTTTTGTGTCGTTTGCTTCTGTTTTATATAGTTTTTATTATTTTCTCAATAGATTGTCAACTCTTCAGTTGCAGAGACTATACCTCTTATGTCTCAGCCCACCATTCTCGATTTATTTGACCTGATACGGACAGAGTATCCTCTATTATGTGTTATGTTCTGTACTTGTCACTGGCTTGGAAAACAGAACAAACCCAGCCAAGTCCCATCACCACATCACACGCCCTACCCCCAAGAGGAAGAACTGGTGGGAATATAAAACACTACACAGACAACACAAGTATGTACATTTTCAAAAAGTGACGGTGTTGGTGTTGTAGGAGACTGAACGGAGTGACCTAACCCAGTATGGGGGAAGCAGGAGATGCCTCGCCAAGGAAATAATCTTAAAGAAAAGTCCAAAGTCAAGAGAGACAGCTGACACTTCTAAAAGGAATCCGGTATTTCTGGAGAGAAGAGAGAGAGTAGTGAAGCAGAACACAAGAAACGAGGCTTTTTAAGTAGCTAGGAAGAACCAGACTGTGGACAGTTGGTAAACCCATATTAGGATTTTGGACTTTTTCCTTAAGTATAGTAAAGTAGAAAGGATGTTGCTTTTAGGTTATATGTATATGTATGTACATATTTATGTTTGATTACTGTTCTCACTGCACAGTGGAAATGAGATTGTAGGATGCTGAGCATATAAGTTACTTGTAACTGCCACTCATTAACTTTTAAACCCTTGATTTTCCCCCATACAGATTAGAATAGCTGTAGGTTTTAATTCTGAAGTTAAGTACTGTAACAAGCAGGAAATTTATTCATGTCTGAATTCTTTTTAAAATTAGGAACATAGACTTCTTAATGACATAGAAATTGGTATAGAACCTGAATTCTTTTTTAAAAGTTAGGAACAACTTCTTAATAAGTATAGATTTGAATTTTTAGTCCATTCAATTATTAGCTCTTTCAAAATATTACTAAATTGCTCGAAGCTTTGGTTTTCTTGTCTGTAAAATGAACTGTTTTAAGGATAAGCTGAGGAAAGGCTTGTGAGGCCCTCCTTAGGACTTGGCCTGCATGTATCCATCAAGTCTTAGCTGTATTTATTAGCTGTTAAGAACTTTAGTTCTTAAATAAAAAGCAAATGAAGAAAGAAAGCAGAGATGCGGAGACCATAAATTTAGACATTCTCATAATGAAGACATCCTGATTATTCAGGTGAGTGAACCAAATGTTAGGAGATGTAGTCTAATTAAGGCTCACGATCAAATAAAGTAAAGGTGGGGTTTCATCCAGAAAGTCTGGTTCCAGAGCTTGAAGTCAATGCGCTATGGCCTCTTTTCCTAAAATTCTTTTGGAAGATTCTTTCTCTTACATTGCAGTCAAAAACTACAAAACCATGTTTCACCTTGGCAATAAGAATAGTAAGTGAGGATGATTGATCACCTTTGGTATTTGGTTAGTGGGACTAAAAACATTGTCATAAAAATTATTTCTCATTTCTGTGATAATGAAACTGTTTCTTACTTTCACCATTTTTTTTAAGAGTTCTCGGTTAATTAGCTGGTTCATTAACTAGTCAGCTGCTAATGTATAGTTGGAGAAGTAACGTTTTTATCAGACTATGTATTTTTCCAGTATGTGCTACCTCTCAAGGGTGACTTCTGCAGGAATACCTAACGTGTTAAGAATACCTGCTGTAACTGCACTGCGGTGACAGTAAGGAGGGGGCGATGTGCGTCATCTTGTACTATAGGGTTTTCTTTCTGGGGGTTGAGAGGAGGGCGTTACGGAGAATGTAATTAGCTTCGGATCAAGGAAGCAAGATGGTGCACTCTCTGCTTTTAACATGGAAATAATTGTGTTATACAGCTGGCATCTTTGTAAAAATACTTCCTAGAATGGCAGTATACCTGAAATAAGTAGCCACTTTAAGTGATATTCAGAGTAAGAAATATCTAATGTAGCCAAAGGGATGATTATTTGATGTTAAAAGAAATTATTATAGATATCTTTAACTTCCAAGTAGTAGTGTTTTTAAGTTCGAGTTATGTATGATAAATTAGGTTTTTTTATGTTTTAAGGTATTGTTCATCAGTTTTAAAATTATTAATGTTTTCCAAAATTAAAATAGTTTATAATATTTTGCACAATATCAGAGTTGTGCTTATTTAGAATGGTGTGAAATGAACTATATTCTCTGTTCTTTTTTTTTAGTGATCAAATAAAATTTATAAAGAAATCCACACCTGTTGTAACAAATTCGATCAATGAAGTATACAAAAAGTATACAAAAATCTTCTTCTCTAATTCCAGTTCCAAAAGTTTTCTTCAACAATTTGTATAGACCCTGAACGTCTTATATATGTAAATGCATATACATAAATATACTATATGATTATGTAAACATTTGTATATTAACTACACATATATAATTTTAGCGTTAAAATTAAATCATATTCTAATGTTATTCTGAAACATTTAACTTAATGTTCATATCTTTCCAAGTTAGTGCATACAGAATTACTTAATTTAGTTCATTGAATTTTTTATTATAAGGCTACATTATTCATTTACATGCTGATTAAGATTTAATTAAATTGTTTTTTTCTATTATAAAGAATTACACTAAACCCTGCAAGATAGGTGTTATCTTCTTCATTTTAGAAGTGAAATTAAGACACAAAGAGGTTCCAAATTGCACATCAAGTAACTGATAGAGCTAGTATTAAAATCCTAGCAATCTAGTCCAGAATTCACAGTTTTAAATGCTACTTTATGCTACTGTTTTCTTTTGGCCTGTGTTCTGCTTATTGAATTGGAAAACATAATGTATAAAATATATTTAATATTAAAATTTTCCTGAGGATAATTTAATATGCTCCCTTAAAGCTATTGGAAATTTAGGATTGCAAGTTACACACCTCTAATTGTAGCTGTATCTAATACAGAAGTAGAAGGTTTAAGCTAGCTCTTCTGAAAGTTAATGTGGATACAAATCACTGAGGGTGGGGAAAGATCATGTTAAAATGTAGATTCTGATTTCATTATCTGGGGTGGTGCCTGATAATCTGTAATTCTAATAAGATCGTAATGTCACCAGTAGTGCTAGTCTACTTTTGTAGTAGCAAGGGTTTAGGCAGTTTATACTGACTTTTGGCAAATCTTTTTAGTTTTATTAAATCAGTTTTCTTATATCTTTCTAGTAGTTTCAGTTCTGTCCAGTAGCAATTACATTAGCATTGCTGGAAAAGATAAATCATGGCTTATGTGGCATTAATATACAATTCTTAAATAACTTACCAGATTTATTGATATACTAAATAAGACTTACACACCTATGTCACCATTTTCACCATTTCTTTATGGAGGGGCAATGTCATTTTGAAGGATATAGCTGTCAAGTTAAAAATGTTTTCTCACTTTTATTCTTTAGGAGTAATAATAATAATAATATATTTTACACAGTTAAAAAAAAATGAATACCTATTCAGCACTATGTGCCAGGCACTGTATCTGGTGCTTAATTGGCATGATTTCATTTAATCCTGATGATGGCCTCCCTCATTTATTCCTTCATCAGATCTTTGAGCACCTGCCCTATTCCAGGAACTACACACCGTGTGGAGCCAAATAAACTGGTCCGCCCTCCTAGAGCTCAGTGCAGTGGGGGACGTGTACAGTGATCAGGCAGTCACAAAAATGTGATGGTTGTAAAAGAAAAGTTGTCAGTTACAATATTTGCTTTCTGCAGAGAAAAAGATATAATGGTTGAGAGACAACCATCAAAGACAATTAGCTTTTCGTTCTCTAAGGTTATCCCGCCTAGCTTTCTTCCCTACCCTACTCCAAGGAAATTCTTTCTCTGTCAGCTGGATTCCTGAGCTTTTGTGATGCTAAATCGGCCTAAAATGTGGAGACAGTCAAAACTTAAGAAGTAAAGATGAACAAATTTGTACAAGAAAAGAAAGAACTGAGACAGATAGAAATAATTTATAGTAAAATCAAATTTAAAAAATTTTTTAGATACCTGAACAACACTGTTTACATTGATTTAGAGAAGTAAATGTCCCCAATACCTTAAGTAGGAGCTTTTTAAAAACATTTATTTTATTAGGCGATGCTCAGTTTGGTAAGTTATTTGAATGGTTCCATGTGCCCAACTTTGTAATAGGAGATGTAGAAAATCAGGGGCCAGCTAAATTATGTATAATTCTGCTCCTACTCTTAAGACTATTAGAGTCGGTGTTAAGAAAAGTTTGAAAAAGATGAGGCAGGACATTATTTATTATTATTTTTTTTAGGTATCGACATTTGTGACCCTAGCAGTAAGCAAGCATGTTGTGGACTGATTGAGCATGCTTTTGGAGGAATACTGTTTTTTGAAAAGTACATGATTCTCTCTTTTCTGGTAGTAGTACAGAGTTCTCTTTTGCTTATTAACTTGATCAAAAATTCTTTCTGGTTTTAAATCACATCTATACATTTGACCTTTATATATTACACTGAATCATTGTGATTTCCAAAATATTTTGTTTTCCCTACTACTACTAAAATTTTGATCCTGTCATATTTGTTGTGAAGGTTTATTATAAGAAACTTTAGTTTCTGAGTATTACAAGTAGCTCTATGTAGTTGTTTTTCTTTTAAAGGGAGAATCTGAAAAAAAAATTATGAATTTTATCTTGGAAATTAGTTTATTCATTATGTTTAATTTTAGGAAATGGTGCTCTTGCAGAACATTCTGAAAATGTGCATATTTCAGGAGTGTCAACTGGTAAGTCATTTTTTGTAATGTTTAAATTTCATGCATGACTTATATGGTAAATATTGAAAGCCACCTGGTATCTTATGAAGTGATATTTGGCAATAAAAATTATTACTGCTTTTTGCAGCATGTAATAAGGAATGAAGTAACTGGAACATGGAGAAATTCTCATAAGATAAAATTGATACTTGCATGCCCATGGATTGATTCTACTTTTCCAAATGGACTGCATAATTATTTTTCATACAAACATTGAACCCAGAGAAGTTAGCTCAAGTTGAATTAGTATTTTCTTTACATACAAAGTTATATGAAATGAAATTTAGTAAAATGTAATTTTGACTGCAGCATTAGAGCCTTAGAAATTAAGTGTTTTGGTTGATTTTTAGATTAGAGTATTACTATACATAAAACCGTTGTACTTGAGTGCACAACTTATATGCTATTAAAGAGCAACCCAACAACATACTTGTGTTTATGAAATTCACAAACTCATTGAGGTAAACGCTGTTTTTTCCACTCATCTAAGCTTTTATAACTTAATAATTACGTAAAGGCCCATAACTATTACATTTTTCATACTTAGTGACTTCCTAGCCCTGTTACTGTTTTTGCTGTATCAGCTACAGTTACTAGGAGAGTAAAATATTTTATTTTTGCACGTGCTAAAGTTGTGTGGTTAAAAAATTGCATTTAGTGTGTTTATCAATCTACTCATTGATTTCTTTGTGTCATCTTATAATGTGTCTGGTTATTATTTTTCTCATGAAGCAAAACAAAAAGCTTCCTCTTTTGTTTATGTCTGATTTTATATTCAGAAAGTTAATAGACTTAACAAATACTCTAAGAGTTAGTATGTAGTAACCAAACACATCGACAAGCCTGGTTTTCTAATAATGAAAAGCCAGTGCCTTAGTATCCTGTGTTAATTCTTTCATATTTTGTTTCACCATTTTCATATACTTTCAAATGGTATATAATTATATACATCAAGTAAAAATAAGGCTATTTTAAAGATGTCTTAAATTTTCTCCTGTTTTGAATAGCTAATGAGAATTATGATTACTTTTCCAAATTGTACCTATGAAGTAAGAAGGTTGTTTACAAACATTTTGATTCACACAAACCAAATGGTTATTGTCTAATTCAGTGATTTTCAAAATTTTTGGTCTCAGGACTCCATTTAAGCTTTCAAATTGTTGAGGACTGTATGTATTAGTCTGCTCAGGCTGCCATAACAAAATACCATAGGTTGAGTGACTTATTTTTCATAGTTATGGAGGCTAGAAGTCCAGCATCAAGAGCCGGCAGGGCTGGTTTCAGGTGAGACCTCTCTTCCTGACTTGTGGCCAGCCATCCTTTTGGTGTGTCGTCACACGACCTTTCCTCTGTGTGCACTTAGAAAGAGATCTGTGGTGTCTTTTCTCTTCTTGTCAGGACTCCCATTCTATAGGATTAGGGCCCCACCCTTAGGCTCTCTTTTAACCTGAGTTACCTTCTGAAAGGCTCTTTCAGATAACAGTCACATTGCTGATTAGGGCTTTAACAAATGAGTTTTGAGGTGGACACAATTCATTTCATAACAATGACTTCAGAGAGTTTTTATTTATGTAAGTTAGAGCTACTACTATTTACTGTATTAAAAATTAAAACTGAAGAAACATGGTGGAGTGAGAGATGTCCCTAGATCTTTCCCCTTGAACAGTAATAAGCTGAACATCTAAAACTCAACAGAAGCACCCAAAAACTGCACACCAGCATGTCTGGGCATGGGATCTGCGCATAAGAGTTACCACAGAGATGAAAAAAAAACAAATTAGATCTGAGAAATTGCTTAAAACTTAATTCATTTGCAAATAACAACAGTGACTATTGTATTTTTACATCAGTGACACTTTTATGAAAAATATATTTTTCAAAACAAAACATCATAAAAAGAGCAGCATTGTCTTATAATTTTGCAGTGTTCTTAAAGATTGACTTAAAAGAAAACAGCTGAATTTTCACATCTGTTTCTGCGTTTAGTCTTGTGCTTTGACTTACATAAAGACAGTCCAGCTTCCCACTAATGTGTAATTGAAAAAGAGAGTAGTATTTTAATAGCCTTTTCAGATCATTGTGAATATTCTTCTTTAATACTATACCAAAACTCAAGTGATAGCTTCTTAAAGGTTAATTGCATGTGAAAGCTGAAACCGTATCAGTGAACTTTTTTCTCTCAGTTATGTAAAAATTTAGTGGCCTTTCTTGCCCTTTTAATAGATGTTTCTTTTTTTTTTTATCATGCATCATTTTGTAATATGCATTAGTTATTTGCAAAATATTGGTTTCCTGATTATGCAGATTTATATGAAGTAAGAGAAATGATACAAATTTGGACAGATCTAGTATTTACTTGTAATCTGAATTTTGCTTCAGCTCATCAAAATTAGATTCTACTTATTTTTATCTGTTTGCTTGAAATTTGACTCCTAGGCTCTCATTGAACATTGAAATTACCCTTAAATTCCTATTTGAAAAAAATTTTTTAGTTTAAAAGTTCAGAACTTAGACTATGTAAAACCTGTCTTGCAGATTTCAACCTTGTCTTTTTTTAAATCCTGTTTATTTCTGTTTCTGTATTTTAGACGTATGTCTAGAAGTGTGTATTAGTTTGCCAGAGCTGCCGTAACAAAGCACCGTAGACCTCATGATTTAACAGTTTTATTTTCTCAAAATTTTGGAAGCTAGGAGTCTGAGATGAGGTTTCGCCAGAGTTGTTTCTTCTGAGGGCTTCCTCGGCTTGTAGATGGCAGACCCCCTTTAGCTCCACGTGGTCTTCCCTCGGTGTGTATTGCTGTCCTAATCCCTTCACCAGTCATTACCAGATTAAGGCCCACTCTTAGGACCTAATTTTAATTTTAAGTACCTCTTTAAAGACCCTGTCTCCAAATCCAAGTCACATTCTGAGGTTCTAGGGGTTAGGACTTTAACATAGGCTCTTTGGGGCAAAATAATTCAGTCTGTAACAAAATGTATATTTTCATTAAATGTATTTATGTGCCAATAAAAATATTTCAGAGGTCAGTGAAACCTTATTAATTGCTTATTGTTTTCCTGAAGATTGTCTTTTAAAACCTTTCTTCTATGGAAAGAAAAATAATAATGAAAGCTATTCTAATTATACCACTAGAAAAATCAATGAATGCTGTGTGAAAAGGTGGTTTTGAATACACAAATTCCTGGCAGTTTTTCTGCGGCTAATGTGGAGCTATAAAAGGTTTAATGATTGGTATAGTGTAAGCCATCTGAATTCCTTGTTTCCCCACTTGAAATGAGAGCTCCTTCTGTGCTGGTCGAAGTGGAGAACCAGCCTTTGGAAGAATCTCTAAATGTAGGACTTGCTTTCTCTTGAGACCAAGCAACAGAAGTGGCAAGAGAGCTCGCTGGTCTGTGGTTCTACCGGTTTCTGCTCCTCACCTCCTCTTCTCAGCTCAGCTCCTCCGTCTAAAGGTTCTCAGTGCCCTAATCCAGTCATTCTTTGTGTTTTGGAAATTATACTGACAGTTAGAAAGAATTTTAACTTGTTTTCCATATAATTTATCGTCCAAATCAGGACACTTTGAAAGTGAAAGGGTACACCATTTTTAATTATGCTGCCACCACAGACAAAACCAGGACTGTCTCAGACAGTTCGGGGTGTATAGTTACCCGATGTGTAATGAGTCAGATTCATTTAGCATGTATTAAGCAGCTGATATGGACCATGTGCCAAGAAGGGTAGAAGTAAGCAATGAGTAAAACATTCTTTTCTCAGAGAACTTACTGTAACTGGAGGAAATAGACATTTACAAAATGCACCTAAAATGTTTAATGTTATAAATCAAATGGTGAGGAATGAGCATATTTAGTTAGATAATGAATTTATCTAGTTACAGTATTTGGTGAGTAGTAAATGACAATATTAATTTTCTTATGGTAAGTACTATCTTAGTTTTGTTTATTCATAGGAATTTTGGGGAATTATTATTTCTGTTTGATAATATATTTTTGGTTCTTATGCTTGCGATGATTTGTTTTTCTTTTTCATCTTCCTCAAATCTTTGCCAAGAAAAGTCTTTGTTTTTTAGCTGGTTCTTACGCTACAAGTACAGGCATAAGAAAATGTAGATTATCAAAAAGTATACATCTAGTAATAATATAATAAGAAAGAATTATTGGATAAAATCTTATTTTCGGTACTTTTTTTTTAGTTGAGAATTTTTCATTGTCCGGAATTTTAAATCTGTTTTCATAGCAAAAGGAGAAAAAACAAATGGTATTGTTATAGATCTAATAATATGTGAAAATCATGAAATTATATCATAGAAACAGCCAAGGAAGGCTATATTAATGTTCCTTTTTTTAAAAAAAAAGTCAGAATTAAATGTCTCATGTTCTTTTTTAAATGTCTGAGTTTTTAAAATAGTTAAATTATTACTCATCTGAGACATTTTTAAGTCAAATTGATTTGTGACAAGACCTTTGTACACATTAAATAAATATATTTTATTTTAAAATGTATTTACACTGAATTTTACTCTGATCTGTGATATATAGTCGAGCCAGAATAATTTAGAAATAATTAAATTATGCTTTCCCTACTCTTGATTGCTTTCAAATCAAGTCTTTACTTGTTTTTACACATTCTGTATATTCTTATACAAGTTTCAGCAAACATTTAAGAAAACTGAAAAAAGAGCAAAAAGATTAAGACAGTCACACATTAACCTGCATTCGTAGTGCAGTTAATAAGAGTATTAAATTTAATTCCTTTCTCTTTTCTTTGCATACCCTAAAAATAATTATATATGCATTTGAATTTTATCTCCTGCACTTTCTATTTAATATATTCCAAAATCTTTTTTTTTAATCATCATTATTTTAATACCTGTATAAAGGTTCCATCCAGTGTCTGTATTGTAATGTTCTTAAACATATTGATAGATTGGTCCCAGTGGGTTCTCTATAGTCTGGATCATGTTGCAGGAGGCATATTAATTAATATCTAGCCCTTTTTATTTTTAAGCCTATTTCTTTAGCATAGATTTATAGAAGGGAATTACTGTATCAAAGGTCATAAATAATTTAATGATTCTAGAAACCTTTTGACAGATTGCTTTCAAAAAGGATTGTACCAATTTACACGGCTATGTGCAGTGTATGAGAGCATATACGTTGGGTATGATCATGTTTTCTTATTACTTTTTCTTATTATGTTTCTATTATGTCCCAAATTTTTATTTTCCTCAGACTGTTCAAAAATATAACTCTTTTCGATTCATAGCCTGGAGTTGTGCTATGGCAAAGAATTGGAGATTGAGGTTGTCTTTCTCTTATAATTAGGCAAAAATACCCTGAAATTTAAAAAGAAAGATTTTATGGTTGCTAATAGGAACAAGATGTTGGGGCTTGCTGCTTCCTCAAGTATAAAGTTTTTACATGTGAGGATTAACATGTTATTTCCAGTTCGACAATGATAGACCTTCTTAATGTTTGTACCTTATAATACCCATAGCTGAAAGCTCTTTTGGAGGTCAGCTCGATCTTGAGTCTGCTTTACATTTGACTTAGAATCTTTTGCAAGGCAAAGCTGACATTTCTGAGAGCTGAGGAAGAGACTATCTACTAGGAAGTTTCTTTCTTAAACCAGTTTCATATAAACCGAAATAGCAGAGTATATAAAATAGACTTCAAGTAGTTTTTAAGCATTATTCTTTTATTCCATCAAAATTTTTATTCCATCAGAACCATCACCCTTTCTTGCTGCTGTGCTTATTTCATTTCGTGGTTTCTGTTCTAAGACTATAGAGAGGACACTGCCGAACTTATAACGCTTTAAAACAAATAATTTAAGTTGTAGCCTTTTTAATTAGGCTATATTATATTCTGATTTGCAATCACTTTGCTTACAAATTGGCAACATTTTGCAATAGTGTAGAGTAAGCACCGTAGTAGAATGGCTTTTTTTAACCAGTGTTAGGCTTAGTTACTATCACATGGTATTTCAGTTTCCCTGGAAGAACATCTAGTCTGATAACACTTTCATTATCCTAGAATTTTCACATCTTCCAAATAAAGAATACGAAAGGAAATAGTAATTTGATAGCCGTTTGTAATTATTTTTTAAATATAGAAAAGTTAAATGAATAAAGCAGCAGATACAAGGGGTCCTTTGTACCTTTTGTATGTGATTTTAAAGTTATTTTCAGTTATTCAGATACCTGTACTTCTTGTTAAACTTACTAAAAAAGAACTTAGCAGTTCTTTTGACCAGTATTACAAAAGTGTGTCTTATCCATGTTTCAAATGAAGAAGGGAAAGAAAGCTTATGATATTCTGGGTGATAATGAATCCATTAGAGTTGTTAGGATTTCAGAATATAAAAGTATATATAACATAGTGTGAACCCAAGAAATTATCCTTCAAATGAAGAAAGGGAGTAGAGAATATAAGACAGAGTATATATATTTTTAAAAGATCATACCCATTAGTTTTGAATATTATTAATTTTTAAAGGCATTGTCTGCCTTTGTAGAGTTTATTTATGAGACACATAAGTCTTTGGAGTAGAGTACTCCCTGTAAGTTTTAGAAAGAAAAGTAATGGTCATATTATAACTTTAACATACTTTTATATGTAATATTATCTACTGTATAATTAAATCTTATTTATAATATTTTAATTTACAGTAATATTTTATGTGAAACATTGTTATATAATCTTAATATTTCATGTATTAAATGTTTATTTAATTATATAATTATAGCAAGATTACTATGCATTATAATTTTATATTACATTATTATAATACATAGTAAATAAACTCAACATTAAAACAGTAAATGTGAGTACCAGGACCGTGGAACAGGTCGTACTGTGACATAGCATGTGATGCTTGGATGTTGGAAGTGGAATTCATCCACTGACGTAAAGATATAAAAACAAGTTTTATTCAAGCATTTAACATTTTCTTTTCTACTCTGCAACTTTGAGAATCATCCTTTTTTACTTTGAGAATAATTCTTTAGTGTGATAGCATGTTAATTATTTGCAATTTTGCTAAGGCATGAATTTGAATGGGATGTACTGTGCAGCTGCTGTGCAAAAGGTTGTCACTTAGCAGGTGAGCAGACTGGACTTGGGGTTTCAGTTGACTTATAGCTCAGTGGAAGTTAGGGGTGATTTGATCTTAACTGTAGTAATAGAAATACAATATCCAGAACAAAATAGATAATAGTTCTTCTTTACTCCCTACTTAAACACATTCTAACAGGTATTATATTTATTTCCGGTATCAACATTCACAGAGACAGTAAGTCTGGAATACTCTGAGAAGATGTGAATATCCTAAAAATTTTATCAAAGCTAATAGAAATGGCTTAGAAAATTGTGAGCCCCAATGCCAATTTATCTTTACTCAGGTGCTGATTTCTGCCTTACCTCTTCCATATTTCCAGCAAGAATCACAGTAAACTTTAAACATTAATAATTTTTTTCATTCAGAAAATAGAAATAGCTTACTTAGCATTTCAGTCTTTGGTAGTGTTTAGCAAATTGGAAAGTGTAGGTACTATATTAATAGTTTCTATGTATGCCCTTTCAGGAAAAAAAATTGTCCTTTTATACCCTTAAAAAGGGTCGAATCTTCCTTATTCATCTTATCTTATGCTTTGCTAGCAAAATTCAAAGTTATTCTTACTCCTTAGGAATTTTAGAGTAAAGCTGGTTAGATCGTTCCATTAAGAATACTCTTCTATCTTCTTCATGTTATGCTGTGACCGTATTGGAACTAGAAAATCTAGGGGTTTTTTTTCTTCTATATTTTTCCATTTTGTGTGTCTTTTGAAAAAATATTTTAGTGCCCTATAGCCCTTAATTATTTCTTGTTCTGGATTTTAGTGACCTTCAAGGAACTAAGGAGTGGCCTGCCTTGATTAGAGCTAATGATCAAGTGAAATATTTTGGTCCTTAAAAAACATTACTTAGAATAATAGGAATGAATGATAGGAATAAATATTGCTGCATTTATTCTTAAGTAACTGTGCTAATGCAGAGGATATTCATTTAATTCTAAGTAGCAGGGTGTAGGATTTCCTGTTTGCAGTAAAAATGTGTGATTTCTAGTAATAGGTCTGAGAATAATGAGAGGGTTCTCAGTATAAGTGGTAGATTAACACAAGTTTTTCTCCTTGCACCGATTCTTACCTTTTAAACAATAATTTAAAACATTCCATCTTAGACTGATAAATATTGCTATTAGAGTGCTAGTAATTGTTTCCATAAAAGAAGTTCCGTTTTCTGACTGCTTGAAAAGATCAGCATGAAATGTGGAGTAATTCTTCGGGAATACTACTCATGTTCAGTCTCTGTCTCTCTCCAGCTCTGTCCATCCTCAGTGGGTTCTTGTTCTGACATTTCTGTTATGACTGAGCTCAGCTCAGGTACCAGGTGGTCCGAAAACCTGTTCAAGGAGTCTGGACAACAGAGGGTCAAAGAAATCAAGACACTAGGTGCGGGGAATAAACCAAAGACACTAGGTGTGGGCAAGAAGAGGACTTTCAAACTGAAGCAGTTTCTTCCTAGCATGGGCTTCTCGTGCTTCCTGCTGAGCAGGGCCAAGCTGTGTGGCACGTGGCAGTCTGACAAAGAGCCACTCCTGTACTTGAACCTTGTTCATCTTGCAGATTCTGACACTCACTTGATGACTTGAGCAGTGTTCTCTGTGGCCCAGAGATTTCACACTCACCGCACTTGCTTTCTAAACTCTGCCTTTCTGTCCGGTATGAACCCTCTTTGAGAACACTACCACCTTTCATTAGTCACTTAGTCTCCTACTTTCCTCTCTTTCTTCCTCAGCCTTCTTATCGCTACTCTTCTACCCTATGCCCTAACCATCGTACCTATAATTAATGTGTATGTGTACATTTTCATTAAAGGTTCTAGAATGCTGTTTATAAAGGTTTTTATTTTAATTCCAAGCGATTAAAAAGCAATCCACTCCTGCCTGCAATCCCTACATAGATTTGTAGCAAAAAGGAATCAGTTTTAGAAGCTTTAAATCTAAATATACCGCATTCTCTGTGTTATAGATTCTGTATCTTTCTCTCCATGTTAATACAGGACCAAGAGATCCTTTTTCCAAAATAGACCACTTTTATCTTTGTTGAAATTCTGTTGAGGCACACTACCTTTCACCCCCGTAGTCATTCCAGGTGTCTTAGGGAGCTCCCTAGTGGGTGGCGGTGTGCCTTAGTGGGCGGTGTGCTTTAGTGGGAGACTGTGTGCCTTGGTGGTTAAGAGTGCAGCTTTTGAAGCCTGTTTCCTGAGTTCCGGTCCCACTTGTGACACTTAATAGCTTTTTTGTGACCTTAGGAAAATTACTTAATTTCAATTTGCCTCTGTTTTTTCCCATTCTTAAATAAGGCTGATACTAAGAATAAAATGAGAAAAGGAAGTACCTAACACATAGTAACATTATCAGCAGCTGTGGGATCCGCAGACCTGACCATGCACTCCTCACTTTGATTAAGTCTCAAGTTTGAACCTCTGAACCATGAACTTCTGACTTGTAACAGAAATCTCATCTTCACACTGTGTACCATTCTTAGTCTTTAAGTTTTCAAACTACTACCCTTCTCCTAAGTTAACAGTGAGACAGTAGGCATCTGGTTTTTAAACTAACTATCTAACTACGTGTTCTGATTTTTCTGAGCCAGAGTGCCTTTCGCTGCTTGCACAGGCACAATATTTTCCATGTTTTGCATGGTTCACGTGTTAACCTTCAGGATCGTTCTTATTCTCATCCCATGTGGCCATTCACACCATCACCATTTGCTTCCTGATTTTTTATTTTGGAGATTTTTTTTTTAAGTACCTTTATTTATGTCCCTTAGAATCAAACCCTTCTTACTAGTATTTTCAACATTTGGAATTGCTGTTGTATTTACCAGTCATAATGGGGTTGGCATTTATAAAACACTCTGTACTCTGAAAAACAAGGTGGCCAAATTTACTACCAGACTAAAAGTCTTTGCTAGCAAACAAGGAGTTTTGTTCCATACTGAACTTAATAAAAGTTTATAGATAGTGGATCACCTTCTGTATTTGCTTTTTCAGCTGATCTTCCTGCATCAGTTTCTCTTCCCACAGGTCGCAGCACTGCAAAGTAATCTCCAAAATATTTGCATCCTAGCACTTCCTTTTTAGCAGCCTACTTTGACTAGTGTCTGTGGAATTTAGTCATTAACTTTGTCTGATTTGGAATGTGCTTTTCTGCTCTGGTTTTACTCTATTGCATGAAAGCAATCCTGTGTTAATAGTGAAGTAACCCTCCTTGTTCTGTACTTACAAAATGCAGCGTGTTTCTTGTTGGTGTTGTGTACCTTCGATTCTGCTTAAGATTACCACATGCCTGCATGATAGTTGCTTAAAATTACTTTATGCACTGTGTCTTTCAGGACACATTGTCTTCTATGCTCTGTTTACATATTTTTTGGATTCATTTAAATAAGCATATCTCCTTCTTACAAAACTACAGTTTTCATATCTGTCTTCTGTACTTAGGTGGCCAGTAAGCCAAGATGATTTTCACTTGCATTTCAGTTTTGTGATTTATTAAAACTTAAAGGCACAAAGATTTCATGTCACTTTCAGTCTCAGCTACTTTTAGTCATAAAGTGTCAACTCTTGTCAGTTTTGAAGATAACTCATTTGTGGATGAGTTCTTCATCTGTGGAACAGGAAATTGTACTTTTACAAGTAGTTCAGCTCTAATAATTTTCTTGCATGCCCCATTGGTTAGGCTTTAAAAACATGAAATCTCTCATTTAAGAGAAGTTGTTTTGACATTATTTTGAAGTCATCTCCTTTCCCATGTATACTCTAAAACAGACGTTGTTTGAACACTTACTATTTTTTAAATGATTGCTTTAAAGATAACAGGCATGATTTATTAATCTAGTTTTAAGATAGTTTTTTGCTTTTCTGTGGGAATATTGAAATAGTGTCAGGATAGATATGGGAGACGTCTTGAGTATTTCTCAATCAGTGTTGCCCTGTTTCCTAAACTATGCAGTGAGATCTTTGTATTTTAAACCTGGAAACTGATACCAAAATCTTATCAAGAACTCCATCATTGATTGAAAAGATCAGAATGAAATTCATTTTTCAGTTAATTCACTGTTTCTTAATTATCGACCTAATGATAAATTTAAAAACCGCATTTAGCTTAGCCTTTCAGTGCAACTTAAGCACTAGTATTGTAATAATCCCATTTTCTTTAATTTTTCATTTCAGATGTTCCATATACTAGGTTCACTAGGAATTAAATAGGCTTTTGGGAGCTAATCAGATAACCTAATCACCCATACTCCTATGAAGAAGAAAATTGAAAATTGCTGTCTTTTGAATAAACATTGAGAACCCCTTTAATTTGGGAGTTTCTGTTTCTAGAAGGGAAATTTATGAAAAGTAGAGAGATGTATCATCATCCAGAATACTTGAATGTTTGTTTATTTTTAAGGATACTGACAAAGTAAAAATAGAGCTTGTGTTTCAGTACTTAATGCTTGTGTTTCAATACTTAATACTGGTTATTAAGAGATGTATTACAAAAGCAATTGAATTAACAAAATCTAAAATATAGTCATTTCTGTCATAATGCCATGTATGTTTTCCTGAAAGTCTCACATTCTGCAAAATCAGACATTAAGCATACAGGGCTGATGGGAGAAGTAGTATTGGTACAGATCACTTACAAATTAACTTAGTAATGCAGCCCTAACAATTATCAATCAAAATTCCAGCGCTGTCAAATATCTCCTGACTTAAACCTAGAATTAGACCATACTTTGCAGCTGTAAGTAAACTCAGGGATTCATTCTTCCTCCTTGAAGACATTTGCTTCTAATGGAGATCAGTTCACTGAAAACTGAAAGTATAAGATACATTTCATCAGTTAATTTCATTTTATTTTTATAGTGAGGAGATGTCCCACTTGCAGCCTGCCAAGACAGGTTAACATGCAGGAAAGTCAAGGAGTTCTTCACGCCAATAACGTAACCACTACTTGCAATAAAGGAAAACCCTTCTGTAGGGTTGTTGTAGTTTTTCTTAATGCAGACTCTTGCCTCTGGCTACTTCAAATCATTAGCATGCTGGGAATAAAATCTTTCACAGCTTTTCATTATAGACAAGATTCCTCTATTTGTCAATTACATGGAAACTAATTCTCAGTGAAGAACTAGTCAGCATGTAGCTAAAATAATTATGTATAAGCTGTAGAGAAGGTATGGGTAATAAATGTAGGTAAAAGAAGGTCAGGTTTGTTATATTTTAAATTGGGGGTATAATCAAAATCTCAAAAGATGAAGTTCAAGCTAGCAGAAAAATATAAACATTTTGGTTTAAAACTAAGAGAGATTCATTTTCTAAAGCAAGGTTTTGTATATATCTCAACCCCATCTTCATACCGGCTTCTGCTTTCGTCAGATAAACCGTTAATCATAGCATCATTCCTCATTCTCTCTAGAGCATAGTGGTGCCCGGTTACATACTCAATAAACAATCAGCGCCCTCTTTCCTACGTCGCCTGACCACAGCCTTAAGTAGTCATCTCAGTGCAGCCTGCCAGGTGTTGCTATCACCCAGCCAGTCTGATTTGGCATCTCATATGATGTAATTTATTGACAGTTTACTGCCGTTCAAGCAGTGTGCTAAGTCCTTTACTAAAATGAGTGTATTTAATCCTTGCAACACTATGTAGTAGGTAATGTTTTAATTGCCATTTACAAGAGAAAATGAGTTTATTATCAAATTGATTGGAACAGTAAGTCACCAAAATTTATATGAAAAGGTATAATATAAAATGAATAACAGTATAAATATAATAAACTAAGAAAAAAATGAAATTGCAGTTGATAGCTGCTTGAGCGGAAGAGTTTTGATGAGTTGGGAATGGTCAATCATTATATGACACTGAAATAATGAAAAAAATAGAAGAGTCGGAGGAAGCCGATTGGAAGATTGGAGCATATGTGTAGGAGATAAAACAGGCCTGATTCCCTAAGACATGGTGAAGGCAGCCTTGACTCTGGCTTTAAAATTTCGAGTTTTAGTCATTGTGGGGCCTGGCTTTTCCTTATTTCCTGTGCTTGAAAACCCTTGAGATTGCCTGTAGTATTCTTAAAGTAAGTTTCCTTTTTATTTGAATTAGGTGACGGGGCTATTCCTTGAACTAAGTGATGTCTAGGGATGTAAAGATTCAGAATACAGGAGCCCTCCCTTTTTTGGGGGATGTTCCAATACCCCCATGGATGCCTGAAACCGTGAATAGTACAAACCTTAATATGCTGTTTTTTTATACTTATATCGCTATGTCAAAGTTTAATTTATAAATTAGGCATGTAAGAGATTAACAACAATAATAATAAAATAGAACAATTATAACAGTACAGTGTCATAGTTACTTGAATGCGGTCTCTGATAACCGATCTGATAACAGATACAGCTACTAAGTGATTGACGGGCGGGTAGCGTACAGCGTGGATATGCTGGACAAAAGGATGATTCACATTCCGGGCAGGTCAGAGCAGAACAGCAGGAGATGTCGTCATGCCACTCAGAATGGTGCACCATTGAAAACTTACGAATTGTTTATTCCTGGACTTTTAATAAGTTTGCACCCTGGTTGCCCATGCTTAGCTAACACCATGGAGAGGCACCTCAGATAAGAGGGGACTAACGCATAGGACGAAGGAAGATTTGGGAAGCTGATTGTGTTGAATTGGAGGTTGGGGTGTCCAGTAGACATTTGACTATGCAAAATCTCTGGGCGAGAGATTTTAAACCCATGAACTATAAGTCACAATCAAAAGTGTAGGAGTGAGATTTTTCCATAGAGAACGAGAAGAGCAGAAGGCTTGGGAATGAACCGTGGGCACCAGCTTATCAGGAGCTGGCTGAGGAAGGGTGAGCTAGTGCTAGAGAACTGTCACAGACAGAAGAGAGGTGATGTAAGCAAAGTCTAGGTAGATGGTGTTAAGAAAATGTCACTGTCAGCTGCTCTAGAGAGATCAAGTACCATGCGGACAGAGTCCGTTGGCTTTTTGCAGTGAGGTCAGTGATAGCTCTGCCTGCCAGCAAGATTTTTATGAACTTAAGAATTAAAATTCTGATTTCAGTGGGTCGAAGAAAAAATTCAAAGCAAAAAGGTAAGGAAGGATTCACCAATGCATTATGACGAGCTATCAGAAATACAGTGGAAATATATCATGATTGCGGGGGCATGATTTCGGGCTGGAAAATACCTTAGAGTTATTCAATAGCAGTCCTTGTTTTAATATATGAGGCAACCAAGACCCAGAAAAGTCTGGTAGTTTACATTATGACAACGCCAGTAAGTCTAGGTCTTCTGATTCCAAATCTACCAATATATATAGGCAAACTGTTGACCCAAAAGGAAGGGAAAAAATTTTTCATGGTTTCTAAGGTTCATCTTCTCTTTTGGCATTTGAATTTATTCTTTCTCAAAGAAGGGAATGAATTATGATTGTGCTATGATTCTTTATCTACATGCCCCAATATCTTGTATGTGCAAAAATGTATGATAAAAAGCCACTGGATGGATCTGAAACAAAATGCCAGATTCAGTCATGTCACAAATGTGCAAAATTTATGTATCAAAATATGTATAACCAGTTAAGGGAGAAACGTTATATGATATTATAGTTTTATTTTTTAAAATGCTTATTGAATTAGAAATGTTAAGATACTGAATTCTAAGATAACCATTCTTATGGATAGTGAGTCTTATCCTTGGGCATTTGTGTATAAATAAAGTATTTACAGCAATACATTTGAGCATTAATATCAGAACACAAATTCTTTAGTTTTTGGTTTAAGAGCACCACCTATGGGTTTCTCAAGTATTTGGGGGGGCGGCGGGGAGATTTTTTAAACAAAACCTAATAAAACAAAAGCTTGATGAAATCCTTTGTAGTTTTTTTTCTCTCTATCTAGTCTATTCATTTAAAGGTTTACAACTGGTCTGCTTTGTCGTAAATTGTTCCCACCTAGTTTTCGTATGTATCCCATTGCTGTTCAATCAGCTAATAAGTATTTGAGTACTTATGTGCCAGTACAGTATTATGATTTTAGGTTAAATATAATTGAACTCAAAATTGTATTTTTAAATGTAGATAAGCCTTTTAAAGAAAATGCGCAGTTTTCTGAGAGAGATGCTGATTTTTGCTTATTTATTTGTATGTTGTTTTTTATTGTCATGAACTTAAGAATGCCTTCAATATACCACTCTAGAATGTTTTGGCAAGAGATAATTAAAAAAGAAAAATGGCTTTGAATGACGGAGTATCTTTTCATTAATTATTGTGATAATTCATTAGAATGTAGTTGGAAGCAAAACTCTGACACTTCATTGTTAATAAGCTCTTAAATTAGACTCACATTGGGTTAAATTTTTTTCCCCAGAAATATCTCATTCATTAAAATTAAAATATCCGAAAGTCTTTTTCTAAAGTATTATTAAAATTTAAAATAATTTTTGTAAAGGAAATTTTACTTTTAATGAAATAGCAAAAAAAGACATTGGAAGCTTTAACTGTGGGTGGGCAGTAAGATGTGTGCTAGGCTCTGAGTATATTATATCCTTATATACTGTGTCATGAATCTCTATATTCTAAAGGTGATTGGCACTAAGATCCCTTTAGCAGTGTACCCTGATTCCAAGGTAGACCCATTTTAGGCATGACCAATTTTGCTGCAGCAAAATAGGCTTTTAAAACCTTACTTGCATGTTCTCTTCAGGAAATGGGTTATTCTGTAGAAATAAAGATTGGTAAGCAGTATAGCTTGCTTTATTTTGATCATATGCATAAATTTTTTTTTAAATTGCACAGTATATTTCCTAGCATTCTGACCTAAATTGAAAAGACTATAACCTCTTTTAGGGATACTTGCCTATCTACAAATTGTTTTACCTAATTTTAATTTTTAACTAACAGCAGAACTCAAGCATGAAAGTTCAGGCTACATATTGTATCAGGCACTTTGCTTGCAATGATTCATTTATTCACTCAACAACTCCTTTAGCTAGGTATGACTACTAATTATTATGTAATGAGAGTCTGCTCGTACTTTTGGGAAGACAGGTGGTATTGTACCGTTTCTGAGCTCTCATGGTTTTTGAGTTCAGTACATACTTTTTATTATTTTTCTGAAAATTGCCTCCATTGCTTCTGATAACTGCCTGTGTACCCCTAGCAGCTACTCTCCTCCTAATTTGACACTACTAATCTGTTATTTTACAAATCAGATATTCCAGTTTGTTAAAATTGTATCAGATAAGAGGTTCTAGGATTTTAAATTTTACTGAAGACTTAAACTTTCATTACATATTTTTTGTAGCCCAGTGACTTTTTTAAATTAAGAGAGAATAAATTGTCAGGTGATCAGCTGAATTATGGATATGTAAAATGTTGACTATATTACTATTGGGAGTTCAAGATAATCAAGGAGAATAATCCAGGAAAGTGTCAGTAGTTTGAATTTATTCTATATTTTTCTGTGATAGTTAAATATCTGGTCACATATAATATTTTAACCATTATTTCAAGCTTTATTATTAAAATAATTTAGGAATCATTTATGAACCTGTAATAAAATTTGGAAATACTAATAAAATAATTACTTTGCAATAATTTTGAATATTTAATTGTCTTTATCCAATTATCCACTATTTAACAATCAAGCATTTTACTATCATGTTTAACTGTTCTTTCCCTTAATTATTTTGTTTAGAAGACTATTTATATAATAGTGTTTTATGTAAAGTGTCCAGAAAGCAAAATGTTACTCTTAAGGATCTAAACATAGTAGTTCAGTAAATATTGAACATTAGGTAGTTTATAATAAAGAAAATAAATTTAAAAGGTGAGTTTCAAAAAGATGGATAGATGGGTGAGTGGGTGGGTGGGTGGATGGATGGATGGATGGATGGATGGATGGAGCAATCAGTTGATCTCCAAGGCTACAGCTAATAATTCTGACTCTTAAATTATTTCAAGATCCAAACACCTTCTCGCCTCCCCAAAATGTGTACTTAATTAGGATAAGGTACTTTGACTAAAAAGGAGAAAAATAAAATATCCCATTAAAATAATAAAAACTTTTTGAAGTTGATAAAACAATATTTCCTTGTAAATGATTTGATGTCTGAAGTATTGGGGTTTTTTTTAATAAACACTGATTTACGTAATGTTTGTTTTAATATAATAATTAACTAAGATTGCTTTGGCTATCTTACAGCTTGTGGAGAGACTCCAGAACAATTCGAGCCCAAGTGGTATAATCACAAGCCCAGGCTGGCCTTCTGAATATCCTACCAAGATCAACTGTAGCTGGCTTATAAGGGCAAACCCAGGGGAAATCATTACTATAAGGTATTCTGGCATATTTCTATATTATTATGTACTGTTTTATTACAGGATGCAAATTCTATTTCCAAGTGTCATCAACATGCAATAATATAAAACGGTGATTTTCAGAAAATGTAACAAATTATAGTTATCAGTACCATCTTAAGGGTAAGAACGATGGTCCATCCTTGCTCTGCTATTAGGGCATGTGTTTTGAATATTTCCTGATGATGATAATAGATTTGCACAGAACCATCTGTATCCTTCTAGGCCACATTTTAACAAAAGGTACACATTTGCAAAATAGCTTATTAGGTTCAAGAGTATACTCTGGCCATGGGACAAACAAAACTCTTAATTCACTTGGAGATCTAGCCCATAACCTTGGTCTTGTTAGTAGAGCCCTTAATGAGTTAAAGCAAAAGTGGAAGATACTCCTAGGAGTAATAACCATAAGTTTTGGAATCTAAGAATAAATATGATATAAGTAAGAAAGATTAAGATTAATTTTGAAAAACATTTAAAATAACAGAAAAATGGTCAGAGTAGGATACGAAGGAGAAAATATTCAGTGGAACTAGATGTTGCTTCCTTAGGGAAATTAGATCAAGGCTGTCAGACAAAAAAATTTGCCCGAGGGGGAAAGAAAAGTTGTGTGCCTAAGCTAAGAACTGTGGTTGGAACTGAAACACAAGTAAGAATGCCATTCCTGTCACAGGCAGCATTCTGCCACAGCACAAAGGCGTCGTTGACATTCTTTCATAGGAAATATTTTTATAGGTAAAAATCATGGAACTTTAGAAGAGACTTGCACATCATAGACTTCAGTCCCTTCATTTAACACTTTTTTAAAATGGGATTATAAATTTAGCCTGCTTTTGAATGCTTTCCCATCTTCTTTTTTCATACCCATTAACGAAAGAGAGAACCATTCTCTTGAGAAACACAACTGTGGTCTATCCCCATCTTTCTGTGGAAGCCATAAAACAGACCATATGGTTTGTTTTTCTTTGGTCCCTTCAGCCTAGGCCACATCTTCTGGAACACTGGAGCTGAACTTGTAGAGGCTGTTTTCACTCCCGTGTGAGAAGTGTGATTCTCTTGCCTGATGGATTGGTAGGATGTGTCATTAAGATTATCCTTCTGCAGAAAAACCAGTGCTGTAATCTGAGCAATATGCCTATTTTTTGTTACTTATAATATGACTAAGTATAAATGTGCATACAAAATAACATTTTTACCATAGCAGTTCTAAACATTGGATAGTTTTTCAACATAAACTAGAATTTTTGGACATTTCTATCTTTTAACCTAAAAATCCAGCCCCCAAATTAAATTAGCAGCCTACCAGCTCAGTTATGTAAAACTTAGAAATTCCTGCCAGCACAAAGGAGGCTCAGTGGAATACTGCCATCTGGTTCTGATCATGTGTTGGATCCTTGAGATTTCACAAGGAAGCTGCACTTAAAAACCAAGTACAGTATTGAAATGCAAAACAAAATCGAGGTGAACGCCACATCTAAAGGAAGATTTCCCAAATTCTGGAAGGAGTTAATGAATTTGGATTTACACAGCCTAATAAGATCAGAAAGTGATTTTAGTAGTTGTCCGAGTTTTTACTGAAATTATTATCATGGTAATACCAAAGTTGTTATGTACATATACACAAAGATAGTCAAATTTTACTTGTGAATATTAATGGAAAATCTTAAGTAAATTGTTCAAAAGACTTTTATACCGTTATCAAATGCAGTTCATTTAGATATGCAAATGAGTCAATGTTAGGAATTTTTAATTAATTTGCTATATTAACAAGTCCAAGTATAATTCTCTAGAATGGATAGATGTTTTAAAGCATTTTGGTAAAAAGAAAATCAACATTCACTCCTGAGTTTAAAATGAAATTAAAAGCTAGATAAAATAGGGAAACTAAAATTACAGACTATAAACAAATAATACTTAGAACTCTTCTTATAAAACTAGTTGAAGATGGCGATATAAAGGCATTTTTTACTTCACTCCCTTCCTTTGAAACCTTCCAAAATCAACAAAGTCCGCCTTAGCCTTAGAGGAGAGAGGTCTGGGCTCTGGTTCCCTGCTTGAAGCCACGAAGCCGGGCCGGGGTCAGGATAATTTGCCCATGAAGGGAGGCTGAGAAGAACTTCCACTAACTGTGACCTGAAGTTGTGTGGAGAGCTTAGAGATGTATGAGGACATACCCTAACAAATAGGAATTTCATTCAGTCACATACTGACTCCCTGACAGGCTCTGTCATACTCTGAGCCACCATGTTAAGACAGGCTCTGGCATGTAGACCCAGGGGGAGGTAGCTGCAGAAACAGGTACAGGGGAATCCAGAGGGACAGAAGAATTTGTAAAAGGAGAGCACCAGAAAACCTGTAAAATAAGCCTACAACCCAGGTTTCCAGAATGTATGAAAAAAGTTTAATGCTAACAAAAACAGCCAACAAAATTAACTTGGAACACAAATTTACTCTAATACTGTAAACTTCAATATAGCAGTTTTCTTCATCTTTTTATGCTATGAACTCTTGGTAGTTAGTTGAAATCTATAGATTCTTTCCCAGAATAATGTTTTTAAATTCATAAAATAAAGTACATAATTATAGAGGAAACCAATTATATTGGAATATAGCTATGAGATATTTTTAAGATTTGTCATATAGTTATATATGTTTATTAACATTAGCAAGTAAGCGATGATTCTGATGACGACTGAATTTCAAAGTGGTTTGACTGTAAATAGTTATTCCAGATGTCTATTAAAACTGAAATGCAATGTGAAATTATATGTGATTTCTATTGGTGATAGAGTGATAGGTACTGTAAATGTAAATATCATGGTTTGTTTATATTCATAAGTGAAAGGAATGCAAAATTTCAATTAAGAGATTAATGAAAATCAGTATGTCAACTTCTCCACCAAATTGAGAGAATAAAAACACATTCTTACTTGAACTTTATTAGAACAAACATGTGTTTTAGTATTTGAAATATAACATCTAAGATAACTACTAGAAAAATAGAAATAGCACCTAGTAGAGGGAAAAGTACTTTTTTAAAAGGCAAAATCCTATTAATACAAAAGAAGACAGGAAAGCAAGAAATTGAGAACTCTCCCAAATAGAAAGGCTAGTCAATAAAAAACTCACTTAACTTTTAAAAGACAGACCTTATATAAAAGGGCTTATAATAGCATACCTAAAACAAAACTAATGCAGAAAGTCTAAAAAAGGGGATAGAAAAAGATAAGCTTTATAAATACCGATCAAGAGGAAGCTAGTGTAGGGAGAGGACATCAGATATGAGTGAGCGTAAGGCACAAAATATTAGTAATGGTGAAGTAATCCACTAGGAAGGCAGACTTGTGGTAAACCTTGTCACCTTGTGTACCTAATAACACAGCCTAAAATACACGTGGGAATTACCAAGCAAGTTTGACTAATTCACAGTTACAGTGGAAGTTTATATATATCTCTTTGATCAGAATTTAATAGAGTGAACAGGAAAAAAATAGTAAAGATACAGAAGATCTGATAAAATTAATTAGCTTGATCTAGTATGAGCATGTTTTATATACTAGTATAATATTTTTACCTATTTCAATGAATAGAGAATACATCTTCTTCCAAAGACATATGGAACATTTATTTTAAAAAGTTTTGTTATATCACAAAGTAGTTCTGAATGCACATCTAAGACTTTATCATTCAGATTGTGTTCTCTGACAACAATGCAGTTAAGCCAACAATAAAAAACAGGTGAGGGGGCGGAATAATATCCACGTTTGGAAATTTATTACTAAATAACTTATGTGTTAGAGACAGAAATCACAGTGGAACACACAAAATATTTTTAAGTGATATGTTTGTTTCCATAGTGAAAGTATTAACAGATTAAAACAATTGGAAGATAAAGAATATTTACAGAAAAATATACAGCTTTAAGGCATTGATGAAAACTTTTTTATGAATCTTAAACATTTTAGTGGATTAAAAGTGTGTTAAAGGATTCCCTAGCTCAAAGGGCATTAGGTTTCCTGTAAAGAATTATCAACTTTGGATACAATTAAAAAAAAAAAAAACACCACCCCTTTGAAGGCACTGGTGAATAATCAAAAGCTGGAAGAAACTAGAGGGATTTCAGACTTTGAAAGAAGGAAACCACAGTGGGTGAGACATTCGTTTCCCGTCTGCTTCCCAGTCCATCGGAATGGAGAGACTAGAACTCAGTCACACCGCCACAGTGCCAACTGCAGGTGTCAGAGGATGGAGTCAAGGCTGCCAGCGTGCCTGGAAATTGAAACAGCAAACCCTAGAAATAAGAGAGCCACAAAGCAGGAAGCCCTGTATCAGCACATAAATTCTTAAATCTTTGGCTGGCCCCAGAACCGCATTTTTAAAGAGACTAGAAGGAGCGCAGTAGGACAAGCCCTGCAAGGTTTTCCGCTGCTCTGCACAGCGGCTGAGGCTGTTCGGGTTTGATCCGTTCCATCACAGCTGAGGCCGTTTGGGTTTGATCCCTGTCCATCACAGCTGAGGCCGTTTGGGTTTGATCCCTGTCCCTCACAGCAGAGGCAGAGTTCGGCATTTGAAATCTGCTGAGTTCGAGGGGCTTGGTAGATTCCTTCAGGATCTTTTTTGAACCCTAGAGATACCATACTTTATAAAAACAATATCCTAAAATTATGAGTTCACCTTAGACTAAGGACAAAGTTGAACAAACTCACTAACAAAGTGTAAAACCAAACCCCCACAAGTTCAGGGTAATTAGACAGTAATTTAACTTCATAATAGAACAAAAAGTAGTATAAGAATCTCAACCTATCCCCCAGACACGCAAAAATTAATTCAAGATAAATCCTAGGTATGAACGCAAAAACTAAAACTCTAAAATATTATAAGACATTGTTGAATATCTTTGATCTTGGGGTAGGCCGAAGTATCTTAGAGCACTAAAAGCACTAAACATAAAAGAAAAAAATGATAAATTAGGTTTCATCAAAACAAACTAAAAACATATGCTCATCAAAAGACACCATTAAGAAAATGAAGATCATCTATGCAGGCTAGAAGAAAATATTAGCAATATGTGTATCAAACAAAGGACTCGAAACAAGACTATAAAAGGAATTTTTGTATCTCAAGAAGAAACCCCAATTTTTTAAAATGAGCGAAAGACTTGAACAAACACTTTACAGAAGATATAAGAATGGCCAATAAGCACAGAAAAGATGTTCAACATCGCTCTTCTTCAAGGAAGTGGACGTAAAACCACAACGAGAGATGCCATTTCATGCCCACTAATCACTAAAATTAAAAAGACCTACAATAACTGTTAGAATGTGTGTGTGTGAATGTACGTGTATCTTCCATAACAGATATACTCCAGACAGGTACGATTTTATACCATTAAAGAGCTCTTTGAAAAATAAGAACAATTTTTAATGGATGAAGGATATAATAAGGCAATTCACAGGAAAAGAAATAGAAGTAGCTAATAAACATAAGAAAAAGTGTTTCAGTCTCAGTAAATAAATGCAAAATAGAACAATAATAATCTTTTTTCCACCTTATTGGTAACAATTTTTTTTTAATTAGAATATTTTATTTTGCCAGAGTTGTGAGATACTTTCCTACACACTCAGTGGAATTGTGAGTTGATATAAACATTTTTCTTAGTGTCTGTCACACTTAAAATGGGATTGTCTTTTGACCTAGCAATTCCAGTTGTAGGAAAGTATGACCTGGACAAGTGCTTAGATATGTGTATCAAGAGAGATACATGGGTAAAGATTCTTCAGAGCATTGTTTATAATAGTGAAAAACTAGAAACAATCAAATCGTCTATCAGCCTTTGTTACAGTTATTCAGAATATTTGAAGAGGAAATATCCTGGTGTAATAATCCTTGGATAGTTAAATTTATTATCACTTAGCATAAGGCAGAGGCAGATGAAGTCAGATCTTCACTTCACTTTTTGGTGACACGTGTTACTGGAAAACGATATTTTGGTTTCTCTTTTTTTATAGCAGTGGCTAATTTTGTATGTGCTCTTATTTACTTGACTTTGTTTTGCCCTTGACTCATGTCCATATTTTGTGAACTACAAGATAATGTTTGGCAATATAGTAACATATTTTTAAAAGTATTTTCAAACTCTGGGACTTTTTACTGAAAAATTTGTTCATTTCTTTCTTTCTTTCTTTCTTTCTTTCTTTCTTTCTCTTTCTTTCTTTCTTTTTTTTTTTTTTTTACTTTGCTCAGATTTGTGCCATTTGCTCTCCTGAAAATGTAAGCTACAGACTTTTCACTAAGCAAGCAGATGAACCAGTCTAATCTAAGAGAAGGCTCACTTTTTCTGTGTGTACTTCAGTTCATCAGATTATAGAGTAGTATTTTGAGTTCAAACACAGAACAATTTGGGATGTTCTGAATTAGAAGTGGTCTTTCCTAAATATATACACACAGAAAGAAGAAAAAGAAAAAGGTGCCCACCATCATCTGTTTCTTAGCATTGTTTTAGAATCTGACATTACTTACAAAGAAGTATTACTCTGGAATCTGGGAAAGAGATACAAATATTAGGAACATAGAAGCAGTATTATTATTTGCTGATGATATGGTTGTATGTCTGGAAAACCTAGGAGAATCAATAACTATATGGAGGCTTTTAATAAAGTCCTCAGTTATGTTTTATTACGATGATAATTTTCTAAACTTTTTTTCCAAAATTACTCTTTCTAATAGCCCTTTCTGACTTTTTATTTGTAGTTTTCAGGATTTCGATATTCAAGGATCCAGAAGATGCAGTTTGGACTGGCTGGCAATAGAAACATATAAGAATATTGAAAGTTACCGAGCTTGCGGCTCCACAATCCCACCACCATACATTTCTTCACAAGACCACATCTGGATCAGGTTCCACTCTGACGACAGCATCTCTAGAAAGGGTTTCAGACTGGCATATTTTTCAGGTGTGTTTTTTTGAATGTTAGTTTCAGGTATACAGTACATTGGTTAGACATTGATGTAGTTTATGAAGTGATCCTCCTAATTACTCTAGCACCCCAGGTGTGTTTTTAATAAGACACTGATCAGAATTCTGTAGTATTAACTGCCCAGTCACTTCTAAATACTGTCCATTTAATTGTGACCAAGTTCTCAAGGCAGTTGTGATTGAAGAATTAGAATCAAGGTTCGGGTGCCCTAGAGCTGAGTCTTAAAAAGGTGTTTTGTATAATCCTAACAAAATGATTAATTTTATAAACTAAGGTCAATTTTCTTTTTAAATATTTTAAATACATTTAGTTTAAAAGACCTTTTTCTCCCTCTGGTGCTTACCCATATCCTGAAAATTACTTCAGAATTTTTTGTGTGTGTTTGGAAATTACCATTGTCTTTACAAAAAGACATACTGTTTCACCTTCATAGTTCTTAGTTTCAGAAGTCTTGCTTTGCTATTTATAAACTTTATCCAGAAAGGGTGACCAGATCACACAAATGTGAATAACTCAAATCACTAGAGTTAGGTATAGTTTTTCCTGAAAATAATTTCATATCTTCTGAAATTACATGATCTCCTTTAGCAAACATATACTGCATTTCCCTTTTGTTCTTAAAAACGAGTCTCGTAATATTTATTTAGGTTCTGGAGCACAGTTTTTGTCACCTACTTACAAAAAACAAGTCTTTAATGAAAAACTAAACTTGGCCCAATATTGTCAGTTTACAGATCTAATGTTTGGTTTTCTTACCCTACCTCATTATTGTTTTATATTTAGAATGTTACACTAAGATAATTAGAATTTTATAAGCATTTTAGTTTTTTCTGTCTCCTTCCCCTATTTTGATGAATAAATTTATACCTTTAGCTCATGCAGTATTTTTCAGTTATGTTAAAACAATAGAAATTACAAGATGGAATGCTGTGTTATGATTACATGAAACAAACAGGAAAAGTTAATCTTATAATCTTAGTAAATATTCAAATAAATAATGGGCTTGCAAAATAAGCTATGATATATATAGCAAAATATTGCGCGTGTACATATATATATTCTTTATATATATAAACAAAAACTAGAAAAGAATATGAAAAAATGGATTTGAAAAGGTAGTTATTGTGGATGAATTTTTTTTATTTGAAAATGTCTACTGTTTGGATATTTATGCAACAGGTTATTTAAAATTCTAAGGCAATATATCCTATTGGTTCATGTATCTTATTTTGTTAGATGTTCTTTAGTAAAGTAACTGAGAAAACAGGATTGGTTACTTCTCTTTAGAACAAACTACACAGATCTTTATGAAATGAGTCATGAGTGTTTAATAAATTATTGAATAATTAGTGAGCCAATATTAATTTTCAATGAGAACTTAACCTACTTTTTAAAACAAGATTTTTTTAAACCCTTTCACTTTGGCTTAATCGACATTTATTATAAAAATACCACTTGCTGTTATAGATCATTTAAAGGGTACGGTTTTTGCTCCTTGACCTCTCCTCCTCCCTCCTCCCAGGGAAATCTGCGGAACCAAACTGTGCCTGCGATCAGTTCCGTTGCGGGAATGGAAAGTGTATTCCAGAGGCCTGGAAATGCAACAGCATGGACGAATGCGGAGACAGTTCTGACGAAGAGACCTGTGCGAAGAGGCCGATCCGCCCACGTCGGCTGCTTTCCAGCCCTGTGCCTACAACCAGTTCCAGTGTCTGTCTCGGTTTACCAAAGTTTACACTTGTCTCCCTGAATCTTTAAAGTGTGATGGGAACATTGACTGCCTTGACCTGGGAGACGAGATAGACTGTGACGTGCCAACTTGTGGGCAGTGGTTAAAATACTTTTATGGTACTTTTAATTCTCCCAATTATCCAGACTTTTATCCTCCTGGAAGCAATTGCACCTGGTTAATAGACACTGGTGATCATCGTAAAGTCATTTTACGCTTCACAGACTTTAAACTCGACGGTACTGGTTACGGCGATTACGTCAAAATATACGATGGACTGGAGGAGAATCCGCACAAGCTTCTGCGTGTGTTAACGGCCTTTGATTCTCACGCACCTCTTACAGTTGTTTCTTCCTCTGGACAGATAAGAGTCCATTTCTGTGCCGATAAAGTCAATGCTGCAGGGGATTTAATGCCACTTACCAAGTAGACGGCTTCTGTTTGCCGTGGGAAATACCCTGCGGAGGGAACTGGGGGTGTTACACCGAGCAGCAGCGCTGCGACGGCTACTGGCATTGCCCAAATGGGAGGGACGAAGTCAACTGCAGCATGTGCCAGAAGGAAGAATTCCCATGTTCCCGGAACGGGTCTGTTATCCTCGTTCCGATCGCTGCAACTACCAGAATCACTGCCCGAATGGCTCCGACGAAAAGAACTGCTTTTTCTGCCAGCCCGGAAATTTTCACTGTAAAAACAACCGTTGTGTGTTTGAAAGCTGGGTGTGTGATTCTCAGGATGACTGCGGTGATGGCAGCGATGAGGAGAATTGCCGGTGATTGTGCCTACCGGGTCATAACCGCAGCCGTCATCGGGAGCCTCATCTGTGGCCTGCTGCTCGTCATTGCGTTGGGATGTACCTGTAAGCTTTACTCTCTGAGAATGTTTGAACGGAGGTTAGTATCAAGACAGAACTATATATAGCGTTTATGTTCTCGTCCGTAAAAACATGGCCCAGGTAGTCACAACAGGTACTTTAGTGTGAGTAGCAGTAGTAGTATCTTAGAAATAGATATTGTTTACGATTTATAAAATTAGTGATCAGTATTTACCACTGTCTGTTTTCAGGTTAATCTGATTTGTGGGCATTTCGCAACGTATAGCTCTTAGTTGCGATTTTTTAACCTGTGTTTTTATAAATATTAATAATGTCTGATATTTGAGAACCTACTGTGTTCAAAGCACTATACAGATGAATAGAAAATCAGTAAGATATAATCTCACAGTTTACAATTAGAAGGCAGGAATGGGTGGTTGGAATAAGATGACAAAAATGTAAATGTTTTAAGAGCTGTAAAACAAAGTTGAGTAAAAGTCAAGAGATAACTAATCCGATAGGGAGCCTATGAAAGGGCTTTCGCTGAAGAAGTGCCATTCGACACCTGTGAGTGGTGTAGATGGGGAAAAGGTATTGTAGTTGAGAAAATAGCCTGGGAAAACACACAGCAGTGGGGATGCCAACATGGTAGGCGAGTGAGCACATCATTCAATTGGTCCAAAGATAACATACATATGAAGAACTGATAGGAGATAAGACTGAACACAGGGCCAGTGTCATGTTGCAGAGCTCAGTGAGAGCCACGCATCAGAGTTCTTAAGTAAGAAAACGTTAGACACTAGAGGGCCCCTTTGGGGGAGTTGTCTCCCACGTGGTGGAGGGTAGACTGGACCTTGAGGAAGCTGGTAGCCCAGAGGCCCGCTAGGAATCTAACGTGGAGACAATGACCCTCAGTCCCGGGAGGGTTACAAATAAGAGATTCAGCACAGAACTGTGTGTACCAGACAGCTGAGGGCATAGACGCACACAGATGCACAGTATCATAATACCATGCTGCATTTTTTCTTTTTGGTGAGTAAAAATGGCCAGAAAACTTTACAATGTTGCACCATAAGACACATTGAAGAGTCAGATGTCTTTCAGATGTCTTGAATTCAAGAACCGGTTGTTCCAGAAAGTGTATTGGTGACTTATTTCACTCTTTTCCTTATCTGAAAAATAAATTTGTCAGACTTGGTGAATAAAGTATCTTCTAAGAGTTTTCAATACTTTCACCAAAAGCCTCCAGCCTCCTCTGTTTTAGGGGTTTGAAGACCTAGCACCTTTACTTTTACAGGGTTTCCAGGCTCCTGTGTAAAGCCTGTATTTTCAGTGTAGGGGTAGTATAGATATCAGAAAACGTTGTAGTATAGATATCAGAAAACGTTGATTGACGATGCCTTTAAAATTATCTCTCATATATATTAAGATTACATTTTTTAAATTACTGATTTAAATTTTTTTCTTTGGCTTGCCTTTTTTTAACCCTTTTTATTCCCTTATGTCTTCTCCAAGATCATTTGAAACACAGTTGTCAAGAGTGGAAGCTGAATTGTTAAGAAGAGAAGCTCCTCCCTCTTATGGACAATTAATTGCTCAGGGTTTAATTCCACCTGTTGAAGATTTTCCTGTTTGTTCACCTAATCAGGTATGTTACAGTTCATGATTTCTATTTTAGTACCTCTTAAAAGGAAATCTGTGCTTTACTGTATGGTAAAAGGACCCTTGACTATGTCAAGAATTGTGCAGTGAAATCAAGGATTAAATATATAAAGGATTTGAAATTATAATTTTTGACTGTATTTTAACAAATACTACAGAAACATACTTTTTATTCTTCTGATTTGGTTATGTGGTTCTTAAGTATTTTACAGTTTAGGATAATTTAGTTCATTAAAACTAAAAGTAAAGTTTTCCAGATTATTTTCTACTTCAACAGAACATTTAGAAAAGTTAAGAATGAATACTAAAGCTAACATGGTAAGAACATATTAGTAACCAGTAATAAGTTAACAGTATTGAAATGAGATTTGAATTTCTACCTGGCTTGAGGGAAAACTTTTTCACAGCTGGGTTTTACAGTGTTTAAGATTCGATACCATTTTCTTTAAATAGTAGCTAGCTTATTAATGTTTCAAAGGCTTTAAATTTCTGTTAGCGATTTTTTAAAAAAATTATTTTCAGTGATAAACATTTTAACTGTAAATTCATCCAGAAACATTTATAAAAATTGCCTTCAGTATTAGAGTTAAGAAAATTTGAAAAGCAATAATTTCCAGTGATTTAATTCTGTTCAAAATGGAAGACCATTTCCTTTTTGGTAAATGAGATTCCTGATTCCCTTATTTGCATCTTCTGAGAAGTCTTTGGTGGGAATTTGTAGTTTTAAAGCATTTTTCTAGATGTAATTTACTAAGTAAATAATTCAGAATTTCCAGTAGTTGGAATTTTCTGTGCAAAAGAGCAAAAACTTAAATGTGGCTTCTGTACATTGTTGGCCCTGCCATGAGGAATGCTTCCTTTCAGGTGGGGATGGAGACAAGGCGTCAGTTCCATCCACTGACTCCACCATCCTTGTACCTTGAGGCTACCCTTCAAGGTCTAGCCAGCTGTGAAGTTAGAGGGAGTACAGTTCACACAAGGCAGCCCTCATTTCTAACACCAGTTGCAAGTTCAGGGTTCCCCAAAGCCATCCTCAGGTTCGGTAACTTCTAGAAGGACTCGGAGGTCCCTGAAGGCAGCTGTGCTCGCAGTTAGAGTTTATTACAGGGAAAGGGCCCGGCTTAATTCAGCCAAAGGAAGAGACACATGGGCAGCGTTTGAGAGAGCACCAAACATGGGTCTTCCCGTAGTTTTTGCCTCATGAAGTTGGGACAGTATTATTCTTGATACTGATATTGATAGTACGCAAGGAGTATGCCAACCAAGGAAGCGCTCCTGAGACTCAGTGCCCGGGTTTTTACTGGGGCCCCATTCGTCACATAGGCATGATTAATTTGCACACAGACCGATCTCAGCTTCTGGCCCATCCAGAGATCAACTGATCGTGCTGACTCAAAGCTCCCCCGTCTCACATCACGTTGTTGGTGTTGTTGGTGTGAAACAGAGCCTTCAGCTAAGGCACAGTTTTACTACCTGGCTGACACAAGGCTCCAGGCAATGACCTTTCTATCATAGATGACATTCCAAGGGTTAAGGTCACATCCCAGAAGCAGAAGATAAAAGTCAGACCTCCCTTTGCGTAAGGTTTAATTCTTTACTACATAAGAAACCATTCTCTAGGGCCATAATTTACCCTTGTTAAGGGAACTCTATTTCAACAATATTTTAAAAATAAAATATGTTGTTGAATGACAAGCTAGATTTTATTCAGTTAATGAGATTAAACTCCCAAGTTGGAACCTTTAGGTAACAAATTATCAAATTTCCATAGCAGTGTTTAAAAAGAAAGTCTCCTGAATTACCATCTCATTTAAAATAGAAATGCTTTCCAAGGAATGCTTTCTTCCGCGTCATAAACTGAAGAAATATATAAAATTATTTTTGAAACATTCCTAAGATCCCTCGTAGAATCCATCCAGTGTTAAATTGGCAGTGTTAAACAGACAAGAGACTTTACCTCACTCTGACAGACTGTAATGTTAAAATCACATCCAAGTGTGCCGAGGGCGTTGTTGATCTTGACGGGTGGTGGATGGAAGGGAAGGATATCTGAGGAGCCTTCCATTCATTGCTGAGTGTACCAACACTGTGCTCACACGAAGCCTTAGGACGGCAGCGCTGAACCACTGGTGAGGGCCACACTCGTGGAGAAGTTCATTAGGGAAGTCAACCACTTTTTTTCCCCCTAGTTAGGTGAAAAATCTTACTCTTTTACATAGCAAATCTATGTGTGCTGATATCCACATTCCTTATTGGCAGTTTGTGTTTTATTAAGGCCAGACTGTGAAATAGTCTTATGATAGTGACTTCTTAGCTTTCTGTGAGTTATATTCCTAAGATTATGGTTGAAAGGCCTCAATGGAAATCACAAATAAATTCAACACCAGTCACGAAGGGAGACAGAGAACACACATCGCCACATCGTCCTTGTTTTCATCTTTATCTTTTGTGAGGGGAAGGGCAAGAGCCATTCATTTTGACAGAGGAAAACTATTTGAAGGAGAGTATGGACTCACCATTGTTTCCTGGAAATACTATATTTTCAATATTTAATGCCAGATGGACGAAAAAGCTATTTATCTCAAATTTGAATACTTTTTCTAACCACTAGATGGAGCTTAAAGACTGTTTTACATAAATGCTGTAGAGTTTGTTTTAAGTAATCCATAAACTCATTCATCTAGAAAAAAGTGGATTTCCTTTCGGTTGGGCAATATGTACTGCCCAACTTTACTTTTAAGTCACTCCCATATGTACTAATTAAAAATCACCAATTTCAAAGACTACAGATATAATTTATGCTTAACATGAAGCTGTAGAAATAAAACTTAATCTTTAAAGATTAAGAAGAAGTTCAGATGTCTCAAATACTATCGTGTAGTGCTATCAACAAATTAATTTCCTTAGCTTTGTTTCCTATGCTGTATTACAAGTATTATTTCTTTATTAAATCCTTTGCTGTGTCACAAATGTATTCATTCCTTTTTTATAAATCCTCATTATTCATTCAATAAATCTTTGAGAACCAGCTGTGAAATATAATTTTCACATGTTTTAGAAAGTTTCAGCTTCATAAATCAAGTGTAACTTGTTCTATATTAAAAAAGAAAAAAGAAAAAAAAAAACAGGCCAAGTGTTTAGTTTCCATACTGCATTAGGTCATTTAGTGAATTAGGATGGACACTCTTCTACCTTCCTAGCTAAAGAAATATGAAATAATTTTATTTTCCAACTTTGATACACTTTTAGGATTGGTTGCTATTTGAAGTTTTGAAATAAAATAGTTGTTATAATCAATATCATATATTTAAAGTTGCATATAAAAAATGAAGTGTCCAGAAAACCTTAAACACAGTGAGCAGTGGTTCCAGTTATAGATCAGATTCTGCAGTGGTTGAACCTGGACAGGTAAGAAGACTTATTCATCCTCCATAGACCCTGACAGTGAGTAAGAATTTTTAGCCACACATTCTTATTTGAAGGGTGTTTTCCATCTTAGTACTCCGTTGTCAGCTATCTGAAGGATCTCTTCTCTTCTCTTTGTAGGCGTCTGTTTTGGAAAACCTGAGGCTGGCTGTACGATCCCAGCTTGGATTTACTTCCATCAGGCTTCCTATGGCAGGCAGATCCAGCAACCTTTGGAATCGTATTTTTAATTTTGCACGATCACGTCATTCAGGGTCGTTGGCTCTGGTCTCGGCAGATGGAGATGAGGTTGTCCCTAGTCAGAGCACCAGCAGAGAACCTGAAAGAAATCATACTCATAGAAGTTTATTTTCTGTGGAGTCGGACGACACAGACACAGAAAATGAGAGAAGAGATACGGCAGGAGCATCCGGTGGGGTCGCAGCTCCTCTGCCCAAAAAGTCCCTCCCACAACCGCAGTAGAAGCCACAGTGGGAGCAAGTGGAAGTTCCTCAACTCAGAGTACCCGAGGTGGTCACCAAGATAGTGGAAGGGATGTGACAAGTGTGGAACCTCCAAGTGTGAGTCCAGCACGTCAGCAGCTCACGAGTGCACTAAGTCGTATGACTCGGGGGCTGCGTTGGGTACGTTTTACATTAGGGCGATCAAGCTCTGTAAATCAGAACCAGAGTCCTTTGAGACAACTTGATAACGGGGTCAGTGGAAGAGAAGAAGATGATGATGTCGAAATGCTGATTCCAGCTTCTGATGGAGCTTCAGACTTTGACGCGAATGACTGCTCTAGACCTCTTCTTGATCTTGCCTCAGATCAAGGACAAGCCTTTGGACAACCATATAGTGCAGCAAACCCTGGAGGAAGGCCAGGTCATCGAGACGGCCCCTGTGAGCGCTGTGGCATCGTCCACACTGCCCAGATACCCGACACTTGCCTAGAAGCAGCACTGAAAAATGAAACCAGTGATGATGAGGCTTTGTTACTCTGTTAGGTACGAATCACGTAAGGGAGAGTGTGTACGAGTTGGAGCAATATCCATTTATGGTTTTGTAACTTAACAATTAAACTGGTTTTAATTTAAAAAGAAAAAAGATGCAGGGTGATTTCTTATTATTGTATGTTAGCCTGCATGGTTAAGTTAAACAATTTGTAACTCTATGAACTGTAGAGTTTGCTATTTTAGCAACTAAAAATGCATTATGTGTTCATATTGTTCAGTAATGTTCTTCCATTTGTTTCTAATTGTTTTTATCCTAGTACTGTAGTTTACAGTAGAAATATGGCTGCTGAAACTCATTCGACTGTCGGTTTATTTATCCTACGTTAAAACGTTTGTACAAAATACCTTCTTTTAATTGAACCCTTTATGCTTTTGCCAGTACATCTTGTAACTTAATAGACTAGATGTTAAAGTTGTTAAATGTCCTCCCGAGGGAAAAACCCTTATACTCACCTGTGTTTTTATTTGCATAACATTTGTCTAAATATAATTGGATTTCATCACAATAAGAGCTTGTCAAAGGGAGAAAAAACTGTCTAAAAAATTTTCTCTTATGTTTAACATGCAGTGATGTAAATTTAGATAGATAAATTAATGGCAAAAACAAAACTTTTATAGATTTTCTAATATTAACTTTAATATACTAATATGGTACAAACCAAATTGTAAAATCCCAAGTTATTTCTTTTTTCATCTCTATTTAGGGACAGAATTAAGTGGATGAAGATGTTCTACTATGCATTAAATCTTGAACTTTATCAGATATGTACAAAAATTGTACAAGATAAGTTCCAACTGGTAATGTCTTTCCCTGATATGGGGTTATGCCTGTATTGGACCCTAGCTAGGGATTTGCACTAAAATCATACCAAGGTCTCAGATGAGTTTAGTGCATACGCACTATCACTTTAAATACTATTATTTGCTACCACAATGACTATATATTTCCATAGCTTTTGGGGGGGATCAGAGGGGGCATTTTTATTACAACTTGAAATTGCTTTGCTGATTTTATATTTATTTGTTGTATTTAAAGACTGCATTATTGTAAGAAAGTAAGTTTTTCAATATATTTTATTCGTGAGGGGGATCATTGCTATGTGTTGAAAAACGAATTAAGAAAATATTCAGATCACCCCCCCTATTTTAAGTAGAGTGATTTGCAAACCCCACATATTATTTTTATTGTCAATTCCTGTTTATTTATTCTTTAGCTGTCTGTTTTAGTAGCTTAATGATTGAGTATGAAAAATGTATTTGTGTGTGATTATTGCTATTTATTAAATTTTAAATACTTTGCTGAATGTCATTTTAAAGCATGTTTGAGGTCTTGTGTATTTGTCATGTTATGCTGTCAGGAAGAACTGACTGAAATGTTTTAATATGTATCAAAAATTAAAATAACGTTTTTTTTGTATTGCCTTGAGGTACTTTTTAAATCAAAGTTGCTCCTTATTTTTTCTTTTTGTTTGTTTCTTTTTGGTGCATATACACATTCAGGTCATAAAATATGTAGTGTGTCTAGAAGAAAAATTAAAGGGAGGGATATTCTTCCTTAACTACTTTATAGAAAAGTAGTAGCTTGTACCAGTACTGGAGAATAATAATCTGTAGGGACCTGAATATTATTTTGCCTTTGAAAAAAACTGACTCTGATTGATGTATCTTCAAAGATGAAATAACTCAATCAGTTCTCTTATATTATTTTCAGATGCATTTCAGACCCCTATATATTGCCGTGAACAGGATTTTTTGGTTTTGTCTCCTGCTACGTGTTTCTTTTTTTTTTTTAATTAATTAATCTTCCTGATTCAAACAGGAAGACACCCATCTTTTAGGGAAAAAGAAAATCAATTTGAATATCAAAAGTATAGTGAGGTATTTCTGTTATTTAATTTTTCACATTTAAATCATTGCTCTATCCTGAATTTAATTCTACTTCCCCCACCCCCCGCCAGGTTATCCTAGTTTTTCGAAAGCTGTTTATTAAATAAATCCATTCATTGCTCTATCCTGAATTTAATTCTACTTCCCCCCCCCGCCAGGTTATCCTAGTTTTTCGAAAGCTGTTTATTAAATAAATCCATTCTTTTCTTACTATTTGAAATGACTCTTTTATCATATAGTAAATTTCCTTATCATTTGGATATGTTTCTAGACCCAAATTCTATTGTCTTCAGTTGATCTGCTTTTCCTTTTTTTTTTTTGTACAAGTCCTACACTGTTTTAATAACTGTAATTTAAAAATATTATTGCTTATTTTTCCATTTGAACTTTAAGTTCCACGAAACAAATCCCACAGTACTATCATTTTTTTTTGGACAGCTTTACTTTTATAGATTAACTTAGGGAAATTTGACATTGTCATTCTAAAGCTTCAGTGTAAATCATGGTACCCTATCTAAAAATGGTTCCTGTTCAAGTTTTTTTGTTGTTTCCTTCATACATGTTTTACACTTCACTTTACAGATACCTTGTACATTTTTCAAGAGTTCATTCTTAGGAATTTCATTTTTGTACCATTGTTAAGGAAGTTTATTCTGTTTGTAGTCTGATTTTAGTATGTATGAAAGCAAATGATTATGTTAATATTCTACCCAGCTACCAGACTCCCATTTTCTTATAGTTTTTAATAGTATTTCTGTTAATTTTTGTGTTTTCCAGTTGCACAGTCATGTCTTCCAATTTGCATACCTCTTTATGTCTTAATTGCATTATCTAGCACATCTACAGTAATGTTAAATATATTGGCTATAATGAATTGGGTTGAGATATATTTAATTATGTTAAGGAATGTCCGTTGATCCCTATTTTTTAAAAAATTGGGAATGCATGTTGAATTTTATCACACGCCTTTCATTATCCTATATGAAAATGACCATATGATTTTTCTCCTTTGATCTTTTAATATGATATATTAACATATTTTATGATTTTGAACCATCATTGCATTCCTGAAATAAACTCAACCACTTATATTTTTCTTTTAGTATATTGCTAGATTATTTCATATTGTAGTATATTTACATTGGCCAATAGTTTGTATGTGTGTTTGCATGCTATCTTTAAAATATTGTTGATGCTGGTGAATCTGGAAATTTCTCTCCTTTTTCTGTGCTCTGGGACAGTTTAAATAGCACTGGAATTTTGTTCCTTAAAACTTTAGTGAAGTTATCTGAGTCTGATGGATGTATGGCAAATAGCTCTTTGACAACATTTTTGGTATCTTCTGTGGTAATTGGTCTGTGTAGTTGGCTGATGACATTTTCACTAGGGTCATAAACCACCCATTTCATCCGGTTGTTCAAATTTATTTGCCTAGAGTTGAGCAAAGCTCTCTCTTCCAATTCTGTGCATATAGCTCTCCCCCCTTATGTATTATGTTTGTTCCCTTATTTTCTTAATTAAGATAGCTAATAGTTTACCTATTTTTATTGTGGGTTTTTTGTTTGTTTCTCCCAAAGTGGTATGCCTTGAGTGTCTCCATTCTATAATTTTTCTGTTTTCCAATTAATTGATTTCCACTTTAATAAATGTCCTACTTTTTTCTTTCCTTAGTTTATTTTGTTTTTTTCCTAACTCCTTGAGTTAGCACTTCATTCATTAATTTTTATTCTCAATTAGTAATTTGAGATTTAAAGTGTGGACTTAATTTTGAGCACTGTTTTAGCTAAATCACATGTAGTGGTTTATCATTTTATATTCTAGATGTTCTGAAATTTCAGTTTTTATTTCTTTAACCCAAAAGTTATACTTTAAAAAGCCTTCTTCCTTTTTTTCTTTGCTGTTTTTTTTCCCCTCAAATAATGAGATTTTTTGGTGTAGGTAGTTTTTTTTTTTCTATTTTATTAATTTTTATTTTTATGGCATCAGAGTAAGAGAATATATATTATGTCTGCTTTAGGGTGTTCATTGTCTTTTCTCAATTGTTTATTCCAGGAACAATTTGAAACAGTGTGGTTTTTGTTTATAGGGTGCAGATTTTGGTGGATCTTATTACTCAGATGGATCATGTTATTTAGATCATGTCTATAGCATTTTGTCTTATCAGTCTGTAAGTCGAAGCTCCAGTATTAATATGGAAACAAAATAGAAACAAAAGGGGCTATGTCAGAAAGTTTCTGTGCACCAGCAGCCCCCGCCTCAGCTCATATTATAAGCTAGGGCTGCGAACATAAGCACAGGGTGAAGGGGACCCTTTCTACAACCTGTCGAGGTTTTAATTGCTACTACTGCCTACCACCATTATCGACTGTTAAGCTGGAAATGGGTAAGACAAGCTAAAAGAATAAAGGGGGAAAACTACATTCAATTCACTACGTATTTATTGAGTACCTACTGTGCACACATTGACACCCACCCAGCAGCACCTTACTGCTCTCCAAGCTTCTTGCTCATCCCCTCATACCCTTTCTCCCGAATGCCAAGGGAGAAGATGAAAGCAACTTGATAAGACCTGTTTTACTCAAATGGGGCCCTGTTTAAAAATTGATGGAAGCAGGCAATAGAGAGAAAGTTCGGTTCTCAGAATCTCTGAAGCCTTGTTCAGAGTTTGCTTACGAATTGCGTGTGGATATTGTCATGGGTTAAAAGTTTGCCTCATTATACCAACATGCATGGTGGTAGAATGAGACAAAGTAAAATCTGCAGATGTTAGAGTTTGAAGGAAGCCTTAAAATGAGGAAGTAACAGCTAATGAATCAGAATTGTTCTCAACTTCACAGAAATCTGTATTTTATACCATGTAACATAAGCCATATATACCATACATAGTTTACAATTATGTGATGTTACAGGATTCTTTCTTCAAAATATTAGGAAATTCTGACAGTTTGACACATACCTAACCCTGAAGGTGAGTGTGTATCTCATGTTCACATTATCAAAGACCATTTCTGAGAGTCCTTTACTACGAGCTGCTTTTTCATAGCAAAGAATTCTCAAAGCAAATAATAGTTACCCGTTGTTGAGTGCCTACCGTCTGCCTAGTCCTTTATATGCATCTTTGGACTCTTCACAGTCCTGTGAAATATGAACTGCATCTTTTCATCCAAGGGCACAAGGCCATTAGGAGCAGAACTAAGAGTAGAACTAAGAGCAGAACTTAGTGTAGTCTGACTCAGCAGTTGTTTTGTGAATGAAGTGGGTCATAAAGTGAAGTAATACTATCAATCAGAAACACCCGTCAAATTGGAGCCAACGAACCTGAATTATTATGCAAACTCACTGAGCTTCAGCATCTTCATCTTAAGGATAAGAATAGCTTACCTCATATAAGAAATTGTGAGGAATAAAGGGAAAGGCCTTGGGTAAAGGCCGATTCACTGAACAGTCTTGACTCAGACTTTATTTAAAAGCCCAAATGAAGAATTTGCAGAGTCCAGAACAGGAAACATGTAGCTACAGTCTATGGACTCAGTTATGATAAAAAGCAACATATAAAATTCAAAAGCTTTTCTCAATTTCACTACAGTGGAATCAAGTTTTACCTGAATATTCACATGCATAGTTCATCTGCTGAGCTGTGATTTCAAGGAACATAGAAATTCCTTCTCTGATTTGGTTTTTAGATTTAGTTTTCCAAAGTTTAACTTTCCTTAAATATATATTTTACATTTCTTATTGTGCATTGTGTGAATTTTAACTTCATGTTCCTACTTTCTTTGATTAGACTTTGCATTATTAATGTTTTCTATTGAGATTTCACCATTAAATTTGGAACATAATTTCCATTTCTTTGGCTCATGAGTTGCCATTAGAATTGTTAGCCAAGTATGAAAAACAATTCTTTGTAACTATTTTCTTGATTTGGAATGAAAATAAGCATCCATTTATTGACTTCTTCCTGGATACCAGCCATAGTAGTAGATGCTTTATGTACTTCATTTCTAACACACAGAGCAAATCTGTGTGATAGATATTATTCTCTCAAATATCAGCAGAAGCATCATAAAGTGCCTTTGTCACTGGGATTGGGAGCAGTATAAGACTTGGAACTTGAACTATGTCTTTACTGTATTACATTTTCATAAAGAATAATGGAAAGATTTTACTTTAAGATTTTTTTACAGCCACATAATAAGGATTTCTGCTTTATTTTGGAACAATATTTGTTTTATTTAAAAAATAACAAAAGATTTTAAAATAACCACTTCACACTGGCTAGGATGGCGAAACTCAAACAGGGAGGGAATAACAAGTGCGGCAAGGATGTAGCAAACCTGGAACCCTCCTCGTACATGGCGGTGGGAATGTGGAGAGGGGCAGCTGCTTTGGAGAGCAGTTTGCAGGTGCCTCAGAGTTAAATACAGAGTTACCATGTAGACCCAGAAATTCTAGGTATATACCCAAAAGAAACGTATGTTTACACAAGAATTTGTACATGGGTCTTTGTAGGAGCATTAATTATTCAAAATACCCCAAAAGCAAAACAACCCAAATGTACATTTTTGATAAATGGATAAACAAAATGTGATATATCCATACAATGAAATAGTGTTTGGCAGTAAAAATGAATGACATGCTAAAACATATTACAATGCAAGTAAACTTTGAAAGCATACTAAGTGAAAGAAGCCAGTCACAGAAAACCACGTATTGTATGATTTCATTTATATGAAATGTCCTGCGTAGGCAAATCTAGAGAGACAGATCAGTGGTTGCCTAGGGCTAGGAGATAGGTGTGGGGAAAGCGGGTGGTGAGTGACTGCTAATGGGTACAGGTTTCTTTTTAGACATATGAATGTTACAAAACTTAGTAAATATATTTCAAAAACATTGAATTGTACACGTGAAATGGATAAACTTGTGATATACAAGTTATAGCTCAGTATTACTGTTAAAGATTAGAGAACCACACTACAATATCCCTTTTTTTCTGTTTGCTTTTAAAATTGGGTCTAAGCTCTTCCTCTACAAATAATGGTGTAAGAGAAAAGTAGTTTTATCAAATTAGAGATGGAAAATACTCTCTTCATCTACTTAGCAGTAATGGTTGTGGGTACCAATGGCCTTGAAATCTGATCAACTATGTTACTTGACCAATTAATGTCTCTGAGCCATAGTTTTTACATCTATAAAATGGAAGTAATACTTTCTACTCATGGAGCTCCTGTAGAAAAGGGCCAGCATATAAAAGGGTCTTAACCCAGGGCCTTGAGTATTCAGATTAAACAAACTCTATGACTAATTATTCTATAAATATTCATGGAGGGACTACTATATGCTCAATAATTATGCTCGATCCATTTGTTCTCTGAATCGTAATGTGAAAACTTAATGTGAGTAATGCATTTTATAAATCTAGAAAGTCATAATATTATACTATGAAATTATACTTGTAAGTTACAAGTTGTCTACCAAAGAATGCATTAGTCATATTCAAGTAAATAAAGAAGTTATTTTTTCTTTCCAGTTTTAAAGAAGTGATAACGACTATGTATCAATAGAGATAAGATCAGCAGGAATAGCTTGCCTTTTTCTCTTTTTTCTTTTTTAATTTTTCAATTACAGTTGACATTCAGTATTACATTAGTTTCAGGTATACAGCATGGTGGTTAGACATTTATATAACTTAGAAAGTGATCCCCTGATAGTCTAGTACCCACCTAGCGCCATGCCATTATAGTTATCACAGTATTATTGACTATTATTCCCTATGCTATACTTTACTGTCTACCATGACTATTGTGTAACTGACAGTTTGTACTTAATCCCTTCACCTTTTTTTAATAAGAAATTGCTGCACAGACCAAAGGAATAAGCTGGTCGTTTCAAGAAGCCATCTAGTGGCCTATTTAAGCATCGCAGTTATTTATTTTACAACACTATTCAATATTTGATTTTTATAACATTCAAATGAACTTCTTCAAAGGCAAAATTATAAATTAAATAGTAAATGAGGCTTAAGTTGAGTTTGGAGTTCCAAAGAAGTCTAAAAGAGACTTTTAACTGTGTTCTTATTAATATGGACCAAATGCTTCAAATTCCCTCCATGGAATCCCGTGCTGTAATGTTGGCCAGGTGAAAATGAAGTTAGTGAGCTCTTCTTATGTTCCACTGTGCCCTGTGAGAGGTAAACGCGATCCAGTTTTTGTTTTCCAGGAGTTCACAGTGTGCTTAGTGCCCTTAAGAACACAGATGGTGGTTAGGTATTATATTTGACCTGCAAAAATTATGCTGTGTTCATCATGTCTGGTGCTACATACTTCTTACAGCAGAAGAGGGATATTCTTCCAAGAAGTATTCAAGATTAGTAAAGTTTTTAATGAAGAAGGAAGATATACAACTCCATGACCTTTCAGTTATATTAGAGACATAAAAGCATACAGTTAGCTGGCATAGGTAAACACGTTCTAATTCAGAAGGAGTGGGTTTAGGAGGGACAAGTGCATGTAAGAGGGGCCACACCTGACCACTGTCTCTCTCTGTCTCATGCTGTGGCTTTGGTACTAAATTCTTCCACTTCAGGGGCATTGAAATCTCAACTTCGTCATGTGTACGCAACGACATACCTTGAAACAGTGTTGTGAGGGCTCCAGAAAGCTCAGCACCTCCCAGAATTCCTGGAAATGTTGGAGTAAATCCCCGTAAGGTGTCTTGAATCCTTTTGCCTTAGACCTTGACAACATGGAGCATTTTTTTTTTTGCTTTAGATGTAGAGCACAGGAAGAAAGTTACTAAGTTGCAGATGACTTTTAAACCCAAAGCAGATAAATTCTCATGCAGATCCCCTGCAGTCGATTGCTTTGGACCCAAGCTGAAAGTCAATAAAAGGTAAAGGATGGAAAGGAGATCAATGGTTGCCAGGGTCCTGGGCTGGGAAGAGAGGATTAACTGCATGGGGGCACAAGGAAACACTGCGGTGATGGAGATATTTCCCACCGCGACTGTGATGGTGTTTAGATGCCTGTCAAAGTTCACAGGACTGTACACTTTAAACAAGATGAATTTTACTCTATGTATTTTATCCTTTTATTTAAACATTTAAAATATTTAAAAAATGCAAAGTTCCAATCCTACTTGGTCCATGTAGCAAAAATCCAAGTAGTATTTTTTAATGATTTGCTCTTGCTTCTTAAAAAAATCTCAAGATCAGAAGCATTTCATAAGCTTGTGGATCTCATTCTTAAAAACTGAAACTATTAATAAGAAGGAAGTTTCTAGAATCTAGACATAAAACAATGGGTTTTGCTAATAACATTTAACAAGCACTGCGTTATAGGCTTTACGTGATTTACTTCATTTAAACTATACAGCCCCCTGTAGGTTAGCACTACCATTAGGGGGAAACACGAAGCTTAGAACAGTTAAGAAACTTAGCTAAGAATCCACAGATGATAAGCAATAAAGCCAAAACTCAAATTCAGATCAGTTTGGCTCCAAAGTGCAAGTGTATTTTATTTTACTTTATTATACTCTTTCTAACCAAAGGAGCACTTTCATTATTTCCTTAAGTATTATTGAAGCGCTGCAATATATTTTTGCTAAGAAATCTGAAAAGTAACGTGGAAACCATGGCACAGAATAAGCACGTTTGAGGAGCAGGAGAGTTTCCGGAAACGCAAGTTAGTGCTGCTGGCGGAATGGGCAGAAGAAACCTTTCGGGGTAGCCTGGAGTTCCCACACCATCGCTTGAGAAAGCAGCGTCTTTTGGGGGAACAATGATAAGCCCCCCAAAATCTGGTTCTCTTTCTAGTCCCTGGATCTTGTGAATGTTGCCTCATATGGAAAAAGGGGCTTCGCGGATGTGATGAAGTGAAGGATTTTTGGAATGAGGAGATTCTCCTGGATTATCTAGGTAGGCCCTAAATGATAAGAGGGAGGTTGAGGGAGATTTGACACCAAAGAGAAGGCAACGTGACTGTGGAGGCTAAGACGAGGGCGAGGCGGCCTCAGCCAATGCACGCCGCAGCCCGCGAAGCAGGAAGTGGCCAGAAAGCAGAGCCCCCCCCACAGACTCCCGGAAGGACGCGGCCCTGCCAACATCTTGACTTTAGCCTGGAAGGCTGATTTTGGACTTCTGGTCTCCTTACCCTGCCAGGCGCTTGCATCCCTGGGCAGGGGGACTGGGGCTCCCCCACAGGCCCAGCTCCGGCGTGCTGTCGGGAGATGCCCAGCTCCGTCCGTTCCGCTCTCTCCTGGCTCACTTTTGCTCACACATCCTCGCCGTCCCTCCGCTCTGCCCCACGGACAGCTTCTCCATCAGGTGGAAACGATCACCTGAAACCTCGTCCCAGCCGTAGGGGAGCAGAAGTGGGGTGGTTAGGAGAAGAGCAAAAGCAAACCCAGTGACTCCGGAACTTCCCTTCGACCAGGCCTGGCCAATCTGTGTCCTCAAAGCCCCAAGCCACTCAGTGAAGGGGAGTCACCATTCACTCCTCCACCTGCTGTCCCTTTAGACCTGGGGGCTGGGGAGGCCTTGCCAAGCTGCTCTCACCTGCTCTTGAAAGCAGCTATGTTTCTGTGGGTTAAGCTTAACAGTCAGTGTAATCCTCCTTTAAAGTCAGTCCCCTGTGGAGCGCAGTAATCCTCTCGGACCCATGGTCTTGCTTTCTGCGGGGTCAGTTGTTCAGTCAACTGCAGTCTGAAAATATTAAAAGGAAAATTCCAGAAACAAACAATAAGTTTTAAATGGCATGCCATCCGAGCAGCGTGGTGCAATCTCTTTCTGTCTCGCTCTGTCATGGGCTCAGTACTATCTGTGGTTTCAGGCATCCACTGTGGTCTTGGAACACACCTCCTGTGGGTACGGTGGGCAGGGGGGGGGGCTCATGTAGCACCTTGGCATGTCACTCAAACTGATTGTTTTTGCCTGAAAGAAGAATTTGAAACAGCAAGAATCTTGCTTCCCACCTCCCTCCAATGCCAGCATCGTGTCTCCATATTTGTTTCTTGCCCATCGAGGGCCCTGAGTGTCCAGGTGAGAAGGTGTCGAATAGGGAGAAGAAAAAGGAGGTGAGTGTTTTCTGAGGACTCACTTCCCCTCTGAGCATATTCGCACATGCTTAGTTAGCATCCCAGCTGGCAAGCTGGTGTGGGACAATGATGGCTAAAAGGGGAATGAGCCCTCCTGGGAGCTGACACTTTAACTTACCCGCCAGTGAATCTGTTGCTGCCAGTGAATCTCAACGAGCCATTTCTTCCTGCTTCGGTGACATTTTACAAACCCCCTTTTCTGATAAAATTCTGAGTTAATTAGGCATGGGAAGTTTGTTTCGTATTGTGTTGCAGGGCATTTCATGATATAAAGTGTCTAAGATAAGGAAACCTTTGAAATCATTCATCTGGACAGTTTCAGAAAGGATGTCACAACCACTCTGACATCCAATCGTATTTTCCTAGGGTGGTGACTACTTGTAGAGCTTGTAGGAGCTTCATTGTATTTATAATTACTCCTTTCACCTTCACACAATGGTCTTTTGACAATAACTACACAACCTTCTTGGATTTCTTGTTCCTGGCTTGACAGCTAAATCTATGGAACCTGAAATTATTGGTGCTTTCTAACGTTAATCGTTTTGCGTTCGTGTAATCTGAGGCTTGAGGAAATTTGGCAATATCAATATTCTACATTCCACTATTGAAAATGCCCTCTCAAGGTCAGGTGTGACCAGCTAGTCTCCATACTCAGGGTACCTTTCCAGGCTCTGTCAGCTGATGGTTGAAAATGATAAAAGACCCAAAGTAAACCAGCTTCAGCAAACAGTGAAAAATCAAGGGGAAGGGACTTCAGGCATGGTTGTTTCTAGGAGCTCCAACGATGCCATGAGAACCTGGCCTCTCGCCATCTCTCCTGTTTTCTGTGTGGGCTTTGTTCACAGAAGGACTGTCTCCGTGTGCCGTCTAGATGGCTGCCAGAGCCTCTTGTTTACACTCTCCTGGATTCAAGTTCAGCAGGAAAGAATAAGTTTCTAGGCTGCCCAACCTGATGGAAGTCCTAGGATCCACTCTCGCTGGGCATGATTAGTCAGGTTGGGAGAGGTACTCTGAGCCTTTAGTGAGGCTGTGAGGGTTTCCTGCCATGACTGACAAAGTTTAAGGGAGCAGGTCAATCCCAGAGCCAGAGGCCCTATCACCTCCACCAAGGCAAGTGTTCTGAGAATGCAGGGGGAGGATTTCCTGCAAAGACACTCCAGCGACTGAGCAGAAGGACAGGAATAGGTGAGGGAACAGCAGACGTCCACTACACTCTCCAAGCTCTCTACGGCATCTGACCTTGGTGTCTTTGATATATGCATCGCTGCCTTCCCTCCCGCAGTGCTCCCTGGGCTCCCTTCTCTCTGTCTCCTCTTCCTCACCTTCCCCTGTGAGAAATGGGATGGCCCCCAGTTGTCCAACCTTATGCCTCCAGCTTCGTGGAGTTCACACTCAACCCGCCATCGCCTCCTCTGTGCCTCCGCCTGCTCCGTTCCCTTCACCACCATCCCGCTTCCCACCCCTCATTTCTGCAGGTTCATGTCTTCCGTATCCTGGCTCTAATACTTCTTTGTGAAACTTCCGTTCTAATTATTCAGGGCAAAAATAAATTCTCCTTTTTCTCTAAACTCTTATTACCTCTCAAAGGTAGAATTTTCTGTTTTAGATATTCCGTTACATATTGAAATACGCATGTGTGTTGCACTGGCTATTAGGTCCTTGAATGTGAGAATGTGGCTTATTTTGATCACCTTTCCCCCTATCCAATCCCCCGCCCCCATCAGTCCTTACGGAGGACTGATAAATGCATATGGCGCTTCCCATTTTATTAAGGTGCATTCACATCCATCAGCACTTTGCTTCTCAAAAAAACACCCAGAGAGGAAGAACAAACAATCTCGGTTTTATATATGAGGTATATGCCAGTTTCATACCAAGGGGATAGAAGACTTAACCCAAGCCTTCTAAGCTAGTTTTCTGGAGAGCTGGAGGTAAATCTAGATCTTTAGAGTTACATTTTCTGTTATTTTCTAAGTAAAATTTGCTGGTATGTATGGTATCATTAAAACCTAGAGAATAGTTGATACCAATTCATTTTAGTTTCAAATAGATTAAATATTTCACTCTGAACTTTCACTCTGCCAGTTTCTGGCATTGTGTGATGATTTGCTCCTCATGCAAGAAATATTTACAAGATCACGTGGTTCTTTCCGGCTTGGTATGGGTATTTTCATTGTTGCTGCTGTTGGCAGTGGCTCCCTGCACCCTGCCCCAGTGTGTGTGTGTGTGTGTGTGTGTGTGTGTGTGTGTGTACACATTGCTTTGAGCATGTCCTTCCTCAAAGCGTCCGTCACTTTTAAATTCCAAGATCTTTCCCTTGCAATGGCTCGGAGACAGGCGACAGAAAAACATTTGGGGTCAGCACCGTGCTCATCTCCGGTTCTGCGCCCGCCTTTCGGCGCCAGCCCACCCTCCTGTGGGTGGAGCCGGTATCCGGAGCCCGGTGGATAAACCCGCTCGGGGCCGGGTCTGAGCCTGGGGCGGTCCTCGGGGTCCTGGCAGGAGGGCGACCTTGTTCGCGCCCATGGCGGCGCCGTCGCGGCTCCTGATCCGCGGGGTCGCGTGGTCAACGACGACGCCTCGCAGGTGGCCGACGTGCTGGTGGAGGACGGCGCGGTGCGCGCGCTCGGACGCGACCTGCTGCCTCCTGGGGGCGCGCCCGCCGCCGGGCTGCGGGTGCTGGACGCCGCCGGCAAGCTCGTGCTGCCCGGCGGCATCGACACGCACACGCACCTGCAGTTCCCCTTCATGGGCACGAGGTCCGTCGACGACTTCCACCAGGGCACCAAGGTACCCACGCGCCGCGCCCTCGTCCCGGGAGGCCCCACGGCGCCCTCCCGCCACCTCTCCGGGCGCCGCAGGGCTCCAGAGCAGAGCGCCCAAGCCTGCGCGGCGCTGGAGGGGCCGAGGGGCCGGGAGCGAGCCGCGGCCGCCCAGCCCGTGTAGATTCAGATTCAGTTCTCTGAGCAAGTAAATCTGTCCTGCAAAAGACTTGGTGGGCTTAGGATTCTCCACGCCGAGCTCCGTTCTTCTCGGCGCTCCCTTTTGGTGGCATCGGTCCGCTTCGGCTAACCCGGCTGTCTCCTACTCAGTTTGGGTAATTCCAGGAGTTTAAGGCAACCTATTCCCTTATCCTCGTTTCTCTGCACCTTATATCCATCCGCTCTCCTCCCCCATTTTCATTTGTGTTCTGTGGAACTCCACTAGCTTTCCATAATAGGTGTAGAATTTTTGTTCTCTTGGCATTTCCAGACATTTCTCCCCATCCTCAGTCCGCAGCCAGAACCAAAAGAAAAATCCATTCACCTAGTAGTTACTGCCTTGACTCATTAATCAGTGTGTGTGGGTGGTGAGAAGTCTGGGTGGGCTAGACGCCCAGCATGTCCACAATTTTTGCCTTCTTCCTCCCATAGAAAAAAATACAGCCGTGATAAGGGTTTCTAAGATAAATATTCCAGATATGATCTTCCAGGCACCACCCCTTCTCTGAACTTCATGCCCTACTGACATTAAATACAGCCTTTGATTCTTGTTATTTGACCACCTCAGCTCCACTGAGGGTACAGAAGGATCAGATCATCCACCCCCAGGTCAGGGAACTTGAGTTTCTCTCAAAGGCCTAGAACCTCAGGTCTGTGAAAAGAACCTTAAACTTTCCCCAAGGCTCCTGAAAAAAAAAGATCAGAAGATGAACTGGGCAGCCTTGCAAGAATGTATAGTTAAAAATCCACTCAGTATTTCAGCCAAAGCCAAGCTTCACCCCCCTTACGTTGGTGGTTAGGGCTGTGGTGAGGGAAATGGGCCTTCCCAAAGGGTTTTCCCCCAGGAGACACCTCGATGTGTGGCAAACAGTTGGGGCTCCAAGTGTAGGCATTTCAGGCTTTCCAAGAGTTTTGACGGTTCATTTACCCTACTGATTTCCAACATTTCACTCTCCTTACACCTCCTCCGAGCCACACTCCCCGATCATCTATGATTGACCAGAATATTTAACAGAAAAACAAACAAACACAATTTGACCCAGAGAAAGGGGTCTGGGGCAGGTAGCTCACATCAGCATTTGGAATGCTTCCTCCTGGTTACTGATTGTCAACCTTTATCATTAGGGCAATGGTCAAAGTGTTTTGTAGGACAGATCTTACTTGTTTTGAAAATTGAACATTCATTTTCCCCTTTTGTCAAAAATGGAAATTCGCTAAATTTTAACGAACTTGTTTTTTCAGTTTATGTAAAATTTTCAGATATCAAAGCAATACAAATTATAAAAAATATATAGGAAAGGAGAAGAGAGAAAAATATTGCCCATAATCTCCCACTTAATGACAGTCAACATTTTGTATATTGTTTTTATGCCTTTTTAATATGCTTTTTTTTTTACATAGTTGATACTATATTGCACGTGTGTATATAAAATTTTATAACCTGCTGTTTTTGGTTGCAGTACAAGCAGTTTCTGTTATCACAGACTCATCATTGACAAAGTGCTTTGTGATGGCAGCTCATTCCTTCCCTTTCTCAAGATTATTCTGCCTGTGCCTCAAGGCTCTTGGAGGGGTTTCTTTCTCTACATGTTCCTTGACTGAATCTGGGATTCCTGGATGGAGAGATTTACAGTTTCATACTGAGAAGACAGGTCATTGTAACATACAGATGTCTGTTGTGACCATCTGAAAGGACTTATGGGTCACCTGATAGTCTAGGCATTTCTATACTTAAAGGTTGTCAAAAAATTAAACAAAAATGTGTTCGTGAGCTTAGGATCATAAGCAGAAAATAAAGTGGTCAGAGATGTTAAGGTCAAAAATTTAGCAAATACTAAATTCATGTTGACTATTAAACAGTGCTCACAAAGGGGCCAAGCTGCAAAAGTCCACTTCAAAAGTGGTTGGTTGGATCCCAGAAGAAAGCTGTTCTCACCCCTGGGAACGGCTGAGGCTGCATCAGAGGGAACCAGGTGGGTGAATACAGATGACCAGGACCATTAGAGTACTGGCCTGAGTGCTGAAGGGAAGGGAAGGCATTGCTATTTTGTCCTCTCTTCTAGAGTCTTAACAGTAATTCCCAAGGCTGTATTGCTGGGATTTCTGGCTTGGGAAAATAGGGAGAAATAAATCTTTTGTAAATGCTCGTTATTTTATATATATTAAACTTGAAAAACATCTTATTAATACTGTTAAGTGACATTTATTTTATCAAGCACTTACTATGTACCAGGCACAGTGCAAAGCTGTGCATTATCTTCCAATCCCCAAGGAAACTAAAACTTAAGTCACTTGCCTAAGATCACTCATCTACTAAGTGACCAAGTGGCTCTTCCAATTCAGGACTGTCTGCTATCACTAGAGATCTTCCCTGCTAGACTCTCTTGCTTTCTGATATGAGTGTGTTGAAAAGATATCGAATGTTTTGATTTCTCAGAATGGTAAGGCAATGGATGAAAAAGCTGTATACGTTGCGTGGTAATGTGAGATGGCTTTTCTCAAAAATAGAGCAAAGTCATCCTTAAGAAATACAGTAGCCTTTAACCTTCCATTGCAGTTAAGGTTATCAAAACCCACATCACAGGGATTAGTTTTGTGAGGCATTTCTACATGTATTTCGAGCCACATATCTCTAAGGTGCAGAAGTGTGTACCTTAAATACGGAGGCCACAAAAAAATAACATTTATAAACTGTCGGTAATAAATTTCCGGAACCTTTCGAGAATTTTCGTAAGAGTTTATTTGAGCCAACTAATGTCAGTTTTCCTGGAAGCAAAATCTAAACGTCAGAGAATAACAGTTTTACAACTTCTTTTAGGCATTTGAAATTAAGGATGAAATGAAAGGAATACCACGTGAAGGGGGGAGAAAGCAAGGCAAGTGTTGTGTGACAGGATGGTTAGCGAGATTCTGTGCTTTCTTAAGTGTGGTTACCCTTATTTCAAAGGAGTGTTAACCCAGATGCACAGAAACAGTGGGCCGGACTCGCTGAGGCAAAGATAAACCTTTCACTAAAAATGTTATATGTCTGGGGTGTGACCACCCACCATGACCTGCCCAGTTAGGAATTTATGATCAGATCACCCTGGGAGGTTATTTTTGTAGAAACTCTGTTTTACCCACAATGCCTTCAGGAGATAGGACCCAAAATGTCAGACCAAGAGCTGTCCACCAGGCTGATCATGTAGAATATCTGAAAAATAGAAGGAATACTGCGTGTTCTATTTATTGATTACTAGATTGTGATGGTGCCCAATTTAGAAAATGAAATATAGGTCAACCAAAGGTTATATATTTTATAAATCTAATTCATGTCAGAGGTTGGTTTAAAGCCTATAATTAATTTATTTAATTAAAGATAAAAGCTTTCTATCTGATATAACTAATGGAAATAATGTTCTGTTATAAAGAAATCATATTTCATGGTGTTGGTCTATAATAGATGTATGGTGGTCTTTTAATAATTCAATATCCGTGAAGAAAGACAATGAGATTTTTTATTCAAATGGATATTGTGAACTAGATAAACTTGAAGGAATTATGACTTTGTTTTTACTATATCCTGTGATAAGAGAGTGAATTACAAGCGCTTGGCCAGTTTTCTAATATATATATTACTGGAGAGTGGGGTCCCCTCTCGGCATGTTGTCCAGGCTCTCGATGTCTCAAACAAAGAATTGAGCAGAAAAGAGTAGCTTTATTAGAAAGGAAAGGAAAGCAACAGTACACTTCCAGAGAAGGGTTGCTCAAAGGCTCAAGGACTCAAGGGCACAGTAACAAAGTCTCTGGGGTTTTTATCCCCATTCGCTGTGGGTGGTTACTTTTCTTAGAGGAGTGGGCTTTCTTGATTGACAACTAAAATAGGACTCAGTGACTCATCGTTTTGCTTTCTGCGCATGTTTGTTCCCAGAATTCAGTCTGTTAGAATGATATTAATGACTTCCGGCCAGGTGCATCATATTATAATGATAGTATCATGAGGCTCAGGTGAGTTGAAGGTCATCGGGTCTTCATTGCACAGGTGTGTGTAACTGGCTGAAACTAGTACCCAATTTTCTGCTTGTTTCCTTGTATGAGTTACTTTTAGCCCCCAAATGCCTTCTGGCTTGCTTAATTGTGAGCAGACTAGGGCGGACTCTTTCTAGAACAGGATGACCTCAGCGTTTTCACAGGTGGACCTGAAACCCCCTATCTAACTTTCCTGCCTAACACTTTTCTAAGAGCCATAAACCCCTTCTTATTAGTATGGATGTTGAGGGACGGGAGACCTCTTCTTCTGTATCTGCTTCCTGCTGAGGAGGGTCGTAGTCCCTGCCTTTTGGGGTTTCATGGAGCTCTTTCCCTCTCTGCCCCAGTTAGGATGGGGTTTTGGGTATTCTGCCAAAGTGCCATCTCTGTCCCTAGACAAGGAAAAAGATACAAACTTGTTATTTGAATCATATATCTAGTTATGTTTCTATCATTAATTTGCCCATCAAGCAGGTAAAGGAAAGCAGGTTTGGTTAATATATTTCATAAAAGGAAAAAAAGAGGGGGAAAAAATGGATTGAAGGTCCCCTCCCTCCTCAGGGTCTAAAGGCCCTGTTTTGGCCTAAAGCCATTCCTGCCTTATGATGAGCCAAGGAGAATGCTGAGTTTCAATGATCCTTATCAATAGCCAGAGGACTTGAGTTACCAGTTTCAAGGTAATTAACTAAGTCTGAGGGGAGGGTCTTTCTCCAAGAAAGGAGGAAAGAGAAGACTCAACTAGGTTTACTAAAAAGATTAAGAATTTTGCAAATGACGGCCCATATCATATATATTTATATTTATATTCAGACATATATGCAGCTTGAAATGGGTGGATGTACATTAAAAAACTGGGCAGTCTCAGTAGCTGGAGGAAGAATCATTTTAATTGGGAAACACACAGATCACTTTTTTTTTTTTTTTTTTGTAAAGGACAAAAAGTCCTCAAAATTATCAGGAAAGGAAATTTGCTCTGGAACTTTTTGTTAAAATGCCATTAAGATGATAACTTATAATAAGGCAGTAGAAGGTGATTAAGCACACGTTTATGGTTGTATTTATGCAGCTTTCTTACCTATAGGTGCTCAGAAAACTTGGTCGCCGACTAGATCCCTTTTTCTGTTACTTGCTGAAGCTCCAGGCTGGGTTTCAGAGGCTATGTGGGCTGACTGTGTGACCTTGAGCAAGTCACTTCCTCTCTTGGGGTTGTCAGCATTTCCTTACTTGTAAAATGAAACATTGGTTAGAAGAATAACTTTGATTAAAAAAATATTTTTTAAACTAATGAAAACAATAGATGCTCATCATCCAGCCCTTAGAAAAATGCCGGGGCATTATAGTTGCTCAATATATATTAGTTGAATTAATAACATTTCTTTTTTAAAAAAGAAGAGAGTATGAGGAAACCTAGTTAAATCACCTATAATTTTAACATTTTGCTTCCTATCCTTTCAGGCTTTTTTCTTTTGGGGAGCATATAAATATTTTTCCTTCTACTAAATTGTGCATTTTCTTCGGAGGCAGCCTTGATCATTAAACATTTCCCCATGACCTTAACTATCATGGGAGAACATGATTTCTGTGGCCCTGTTATCTTCTGAGTCTGATCTGAGTTTCAGAGCTGTTTCTCTGATCTTGCTATCTCTCATGCATCAGGTTTCCATTTCTGCCTGTCTGAGGATATTACAACCTGATGTCTTGTAAGCACCTCAAACTCAGCATGTTCCAAAACAAACTTATCCTTTCCTCCAAGCACCCAACCGTTTTTACCCCATTTTCCAAAGTGTTACTGTTGTAGCCACCAGCCCCCAATAGACATACCGACCACCAGAAATCAGTGAGTTATAGGAAACACGCTCTTTATTCAGCCAACTGGGTCTGCCAGGGGTACGCAGACCCCAAATTACGCTGCCCTGAAATGTGGAGGGACAGGGTTTTTAAGCCCGAAACCCCATTTTTCATTCTGTTTGAACACACAAGTCTATTTTTCTTCTTTTTACTAACTGTCAACCCACAGGTATTGTGGTTCACTAAAATCTAAGACCCACGGAGCCAATTGAGATGAATTGTGAGCCTTTATTAGCCGGCCGGGGACTGTCTCTCTACTACGCAGCGTTAGAAGTGATCAGCCCCGAGCTCCCAGAAGAGGCAGTTTATATCGCCACCAGCACATCCCTGAGCAGATCATCACGCCCTGGTTAACAGTTGGCCATTAGCATATCCTTGATCGGATTACCCTGGTTAACAGCATCTCCTTGATCAGATTACCACACCCTGGTTAACAGAATCAGAAGTAAATATTTAATACCGGCTTACTGGAAAATTTGTCCACCCATAAGTATGTTGTGCAAGTGGGAGGACCGAAGCAGAGAGCTTATTGTTAGGACGTTATGTTCCCGTGGGTGATAGCCTATGTTCCCATGGGTGATAGCCAAGCAGTAATTTTCCAGCCAGCACATTAACGGCTCTGCTCTCTTCTCAGTGTTGGACATTTGGGTCATTTCCATTTTTTCGTTTTTCTGTTTTTGCTTGTGTATAACAACACTGTGACAATAAATCATCACTCAGATTCTTGATGATTAGCTTAGAAACTGTTACCGAACTCAAGGGGTTCATTTTGCCTGCATGCATCAAAGCCAAAAGAGGCATGGACAGGAGTTTGCAGCAAGGGAAGTAGAGGTTTATTTAAGGAAATGGCTCCAAGCCCAGGGACACAGGTAAGCTAACGCTCAAAGACCTGGCTCCCCAATGGCCTCTAGGGCATAGATTATATAGGGAATACTCATTAGTATCTAAGGGAGTTGGGGTCGTAGGTTCTACTGATTGGTTGGGGCTAGGGTAGGAGGCAGTTGATCATTGCATCAGGCCTGATGTCAGTCATGGAGTTGTTCTGTCGGGTTTCAAGGGGATGCCCGTAGGGTCCTTCGCCTTCAAGGGTGTGGAGCTGCAAGATGTTATCTTTATCTTTAGTTTGACCAAAATTTGTTTCTGTGGTCAACAGACCTGGGGCTTTATTCCTAAAACTGTTATAATGCTAAGGACTTAGTGATCAAGGAGTGGTTGTACAGAGGGAAAGGGAAAGAGAAGAAGCAAGAGAGCCCAAGGCCAGTTTGAATCAAAAAGGAAGAGAAGGGAAAAAGTCATTTTAAAAAAGTGAAGATTTGCGCGGGTTACAAAATCACCCCTGAGCGTGCGATGACTTGGCCAATGAGTATCATATGCATCTTAAAGGAGTTTAATACACACTTCAATTTATGCTCCCATGAGCAATACCTTGTAATTCTCGTTTCACTGCATCCTAGTTACCTGTGAATATTGACGGGAAAAAAAAAAAATCAATGCCAATTTAATAGGAAAAGCACGGACTTTCTTAATGTTTTTAAATGAGCATTTCTTTAACTGCTGGTGAGGCTGAGCTTTGAACAATTTTGTTGTGCTAGCTCACATGTTCCAGCTCTAAGAGTTTATAATTCTATGATTTGCTTAGCTGGCTCTTCGTGATTATGACGTTAATCTTTGTGCTACTAATCAGAGGAAGAAAAAAAGCCATCTCAAGTGTTAATTTGAAGCTACTTGAAGTTAAATAGGGCTTTAGGCCCTACAGAGGGTGTTGTATGTTAGGAAACCTTCCACTGAACTTTGCAGAATCTAGGAGTGGCCTGCTTTCAGTTTCCATACTTGAGTTCTCCGTGCATTTCGGTCCCACCACCTGTTTGACGTGGACTGGATATTTTTAATGTGTAGAAATCAAGGTTTTCATGATGCTGCTGTTGGAGAGGAAAAACTTTTCCTGTAACCTCTTAGGTTTAGTTATTGGGACCTGCAAATTAAACTGACAAAAGATAGATTAGGAAGAGAAAAAAAATATTTTTAAAATTCAAGTACATGCACGTTCACAGAGAAATGTGCCTCAAGAAGTCAGTGGGGATTTGGGGCTTATGTACCATCTCAACAGGGGAAAGAGGGGAGCACTTATGGGAAAACAAATGACTTTTAGGAAAGTCAAGTGAGCCTTTAGGAGAATAGATGGGAGATATGATAGTTTCCTGAGAAGGACTAATTGAGGTGTGTTGCAAGCTTCTAGTCTTAGATGACAGTTCACTGTTACTTGATAGTTACACTTCCTGGAAGGGGAATTATGACAATTGATTCTTTTGAGAGCTTTTGCTTTTAGGCAGATAAGGGACTTCAAAAAAAAATAAAGGCTTTTTATAAATAAAAAGTTACAGTTTTCAGTTACAGTTGACCAAAAAAAAAGCCTGTTTTCAAATGCCTTCAGCTCAGAATGACTTTTATGACAAAGTGGCAGATTCTAGAACCTGTCACTGATCTAATACAGAATAACTCTAAACTAAGGATTTTCCAAGTTGATGATTAGGGACTATTAAATGAGACAAAAAAAATTTTTTCTTGGAAAGCCACTAAGGCCAGGCATTGTGGTTGGGATAATAGAGGTGAAAACCGTGGTGTTTGTTCTCAGTGGCAGACAGACTAGGAGTATATGAGGTTGTATGTTGGCCTTAACAATAAATTATATACAATAAACTTCTGGACAGGCCTGTAGACTAAATTTGATGATTGTGACTACTTTCGAGTGAATACTTGACCTCTGGCATTTTCTCTTTTGTGAAGTCCTGAGTCATAAGGGCTTACTTACATCACCAAGCAGTGTTTCCCAGCAGGTTATCTCATTGATAAGTGGGCTTCCCTAATTACCCAGAGTCAACTCTTCATCATCACCTTGGGCTCTTCTTTCCACATATTGAATAACAAAGTAAGGGAGGACCCTTCATTTTTAGTTGTGTTTCATCGCATCTAATAGTGAAATTGCACGTTCTGGTGAGAAGTCATGAGTTCCTGAGCCCTGAGGATCTGTTCACACATAAAAGCAAAGAGCTTAAAAATTAGCTTAAAATAAAACTTAATTTTTTTCTTAAAAAGAATAAACTTTTTGAGGCATAGATATAGACTATAATTCTGTTGTATTATAAGTTCTGGTTAACTCTGAGTGGGTAATGGGCTTTGGCCAAAAGTGAGCATTTAGCTTCCAAATGTGCTCAGAGTCTATCTTCCATATTAACATTTCCATAGAAGGATCCAGGCAACTACATGGCCAGGGCTAGCAATACTTTGGAGAAAGGAAATCTCACATTATCATGCAGCTTACACTACTTTTCCATTTTGCTGTTGGAAAAGTGAACCATCATAATTATGCCAACTCATAGCTTTTGAGAGGAATTTACTGATCCTTCCCTTTCTCCCTTAAACATCGAAAGAATATTTATGTACCAGGCACTGTAACGGGTACAGAGATGAAACTATATGAATTGAATCTGACTCTCGAAAGATGGTATAAAAGTTCCCTAGAAGATGCTAGAGTGTGGCCAGGATTAAGATTCACTGGACTAAGTAGAAGAGGCAGAGGAGGGGAGGACATGAGTGACATCTCTCCCTGAGGCAAAAGGAGCCCAAGCTCTTCGAAGGAGAGGAATGGGGTGAATAAATTGGGAGGGGTGAGGTGACCTGATAGAAAGCTAAGAAGATAGCAGGCGTTCAACTCATGCAGGGCCTTATGGATGTATAATAATTGTCTTTCTTCACTAAGGGCATAGGGAAGTCAGTAATAGATTGGAAGTGACAAGCAAGGTTGGGGACAAGATGGGGATGAAGAGGCTAGTAGTCCAGTTAGAAGAGGAAGGTGGCACTGAGCAGCGGAGATGAAAATGCAGGAGGTAAAGAGACTCATGGAATCTGTAGAAGGTAGCCTGGGCTGGGGAGGGGTTGCTGACGGACTGGGTTGAGGGATGTCGGGGAGAAGAGAGGTAAGGTCAAGGCTGACTCTGAAGTCTGGTTTGCATAGTTGGATGGGTGATGGTGTGATTAATATTTCAAACCTGGGGAGACAAGGACATGAGCACGTGAAGGACATCTTTACGACAGTGAATGTGCTTCTGGAGTTGGAAGATAAATTGGAGTCATGAAGTTTGTTTTCATAAGTCTTAGTGACTTATGAGTGACTTAGTGACTATGAGAAAGCTGAAAATTGAACCAAGTGTTTTTCTCTCGATGGCTCAAATGTACTGTTGGACTTCTTTTTGTTTTACTAGGGTCGAGCAGGTCCTGGGATTTTTTTTTTTTTTTTTAGCGAAACAAGGTCACTTGTTTTAGGATGAGCTTAGAAATGAAAATTAGGCGACACCATAAAAAAAGAAAGAAGAAGCCATAATAATGATTTACAACTCAATACATTCTTAAATAAAATCTTGTGTTACGTAATATTATGACCCCACTGTTGGTGAGAGTTTATCTCAATTTCTATTCTATCACATTTGCACCTGGGACAGCACATGCTCTCCTCCTGCAAAAGAAGGTTTTAGATAAACTGGAAGATTTTCAAGGGAGAACAGCCAAAGTAATTATGAGCTGAAAGAATTGATTTATGAGCCCAGATTAGAAAAGGTAGATGCGTTTTGTTTGGCTAACTACAAAGAAAAGTGGAGCGAAGTCGATCAGCAGTAAAAACAAAGGAAACAATTAGGTTTCGTATAGAAATATGAAAGACATTTTCACCCTTTACTGGTTCTCCCTCTCCTGAGCTCGCTTCATTCTTCAGATGTTGGGTAGATCCTGAGAAACATTTTGTGACGTGAATCTAGAAGCATCTGATGTTAAAAGAAATGAAACGAATACTGAAAATATCTAAAGTGGGCTGGGAATGAGATGTTCTGACCAGTTAGTCTGCTGGATAAAGTTAATTATAATAGTTGTGAAGGCAAAGAAGCACTAGCGTAAGGCCTTTCCTTACAAACCCTTTAGGGCATATTATTTCAATAGCGATTGCCACACTAATGAACATTGCATGAGCTTAATAAAATTGCATTTCATTTGTGAATTTCCAATTCATAGTTTGACCTGATGGGATTTGTCTTGTTTTGTATGACTTTCAGTTTTCTAGATGCTTGATTCATTTTACTACTCCGTTATTTCTCCAAGGAATGATTCACTGATGGCCTAGGGCTCCAGGCTAGAAGGCAGATCAATGGAAGATTGGAGAAGGAGAAATGGCCTATAGGGGGTGGAGGCCCAGGGGAGGCTGAATGTAAGACCACCGAGGAAGTTGCATCTCCTTCCAGGTTACCAAAGAGAATTCACCAGGTGTGACCTTGGAGAGTCATTTGATGTCTCTGAGCCTCAGTATCTTTAACTGTAAAATAAGAAAAAACAATCCCTACCTCTCAGGGCTGTAGCAAGACTTAATTAAATGAGCGAATGAGTATAAGATGCATAACCCAGAAGTGGGTATTTGAACAAGGGCCTCTTTTAAGAGGTGTGTAGCCCTTCAGAGGAGCAGGGCTTCTTCACACTCTGATTGGGATCTCAGTCCTGCAGCTCCGGCACATGGCACCCTGCATTCAGTGGAAAGAAGGGAACATTTCAGATCCTGAAATAATATTCAGGGATTTGAGATAACTTGAGCAGCCCCCAAACCCCGGATGACCGGGAAGACCAGGAAGAAAGAGGTTCGAGAGGAGGCTGAGTGAAGACACCAGAGGTTTGGGAAAAGGCAGATTCTCTTTTTCATCCATTTGCCCACACTGGCCCAGGCTATCCTCTTCCATTCACTCCAGTTTCTTTAAATGTATTCCCGTTGTGAAGATGAGGAGAGGGAGGAAGAGTGGAGAGGAAAAACAACAAGAAGAAGCAAACAAAAGACAGCGACTGACTGCCCCGCTCCTCGTCCTCCCCTGCTCCTAGTTAATTAAGGAGGTGGAGTATTCGTGATAAATCCTTATTCAGGAGCTTTCAAACTGTAGCCCCAGGAATTTCAATCTGCTGTGGTTTTAGAAAAATGGCCCTCTGACCGTCACGTCTTCAGTCTACTAAGAAGACCATCCACCGTCTGTGTACTTATTTTATATACCATATGCATGTATTTGTATCATATGTCTGCAAAATCTTTTTCTCCTCATAAAAGTCATGCTTCCTCATACAAAGTCAATCAAATATTGAAGCTGGGATTTAACTAGAGAAGAATTACAGTAACTCGTAATCGTGCCGCCTGGAAACAGACACTGTCAACGGTCCGTCTTGGCTCGGTGCCGCCTTGTTTTCATGCTAAGTGTCCGTACGTTCCGAGCATGTTACTGCGGCTGCTGTTAGCACGCCTTGCTTCTCTGTCCCTGGTCATTTCCGCCAACCTCAGGACCCCTCTGGCATCCTCTCCAAGGCGACGGTCATGGCTCCCTCCTGCCCTTGATGCGCTCTTCACCGTCAGCTCTGCTTGTCCTTCTGTCTGCAAATACACAGAGGACACGTGCCCGAGCACCCCACGCTCAGGATGTTCCACACTGAACTCATGCTCCCTCAAAACGCCAGGTGGGCTCCCCTCCTCTGTCTGCTTGTCTGCCACCCTCTCAGTCATCCCAGCCAGGGGCTCCTCTGCCCCTGCAGGCAGCCTCCATCCTGCCTGCCGGCTCTGGGAGCGGTCACTTTGAACCCTCCCCAGTCCTTTAATTCTGCCCTTGAACACTTTCTGCTGAGCTGCTTGCTGGCTCCTCCTCAGGGCTTCCCCGCAGTTGGCTGCTCCTACAGGCACAGGCTCTGGAGCCCGATGACCTGATTCCAACCCCGCCTTTGTCACTAGTGGCTGTGAGACTTTGGGCAAGTTATGGTGTTGTGTTCTGATTCCTCAGCTCTGAAATAGGGTCAACAATAGGACCTGCGGCAGAGCTGGTGAGTTGATTACAATAGTTAAAACACCAGAACTTCAGAAGAGTTCCCGGGCATATTATAAGCGCTCATTACAGGTCACATATTATTGTCCTGTTGTCCTAATGCTAATTTCAAGCCACACCTCTTCTGATCCTGAGCTGATCTTTTCCTCTGAATTCTCAGTAGTCTTTTCCCTGGACCTCTTTCAGGGAGCCTAGCGATTTTTACCTCCCTATAGCAATTTGTATACCACCATTTATTATAGAAGTATACTTGCTACTTTTATTACAATCTGAATTTTTTATTATAATTTTTTCTTCATACGTCCATCACCCCACCTCGACTGTAAACACCCCGAGGATAGAATCTTTGATTATGTATGTGGCCTCCCACCCTCCTCAATCCATGTAATGGCTTGCATGTTGGAGGCTTTTTAGAGTAACGGTTTTATTAGGATGTAATTTATATACAGTCCAGTCCAGCCATTTAAAGCTATAGTTCAATAGTTTTTAGTATACTCAGAGTTGTGCAGCCATCACTACAATCAACTTTAGAACTTGTTATCGCTCCCCAAAAACCTGTGCCCTTTAGCTCTCACCCGACTCTCCCCAACCCCTCCAGCCCCAGGCAACCACTGTTCTTCTACATACTGTCTCTATGGATTTGCCTGTATGGATAGTTCATATAAATGGAATCATATAATAAGTTCTTTTTTCTGACTGGCTTCTTTCTCTTAGCTTAATATTTTCAAGGCTCATCCATGATGTGGCTGGCAGAACTTCATCCCTTTTTTCATGGCCAAATATATCCCATTGTATTAACATACCACATTTTGTTTATCCATTCATCAGTTGATGGACATTTGGGTGGTTTTGACTTTTTGGCTCTTATGAATAATGCTGCTCTGAATATTTGTGTGCAACTTTTTGTGTGGACATGTTTTTATCTTACCTATCTATCTATCACCTATCTGTCTATATCTACCTATATAGATGTAGATAAATATATAATTCCTACAAGTAGAATTGTCTGGCCATATGGTAACTCTATGTTTAACCCTCTCGGAACTGCTAGCTGTTTTCCAAAGTACTGTCCATTTTATTCATTTTATTTGTATTTCCCCCAGCAAGTGTATCTATTTCCCCCACACCCTACAGGTGGTAGACTTTTAAATGAAAAGAATGGAAAGAATAGTTCTTTAGCTTGATTTTCTAGTTTAGTACACTAAAAAAGTCTTTCTTTTAACATTTTCATTAACAGCACTTTCTATTAGAAAAATGCCCTTCATCACCGAGGGATGTCTGTATTGCACAGGCAAGACACTTTAGGAAGGAAGATGAGAAGATTCATCTGCAGTCAGATAAAAATACAGACCTTGAAGAATTTTTCCTAGTATTGTCATTATACCAACAGGAATTTCTTAAGAGATGCAAATATGTATTGCTTTGCATGAATAAGTCAGTGTCATCTAAAGGTAGAGACAAAGTACAGGATCCTGTGCAAAAAAAAAGTGAGATTTTTGAAAACAAAAGGAATTGGAGTGAGGCCAAGTGATTTAAGGAAAAATAAAAAGCCATTGACGTGAACAAGGAAAAGGTGGTAGAGGAGCACTGTCACGCCAGGCAGGACCCGGAGCGCGCAGTGTGCCAGCAGGGCTGTGGGGAGGGTCATGAGGGTGCCGTTGGAGGGGCCCGGGATGAGGCGGGTGGCGCCCCACTCTGTGCATGACCACATTTCTGGCGGTGAATGAGACAATGTGTGACAAGTGGGAAAGTGCCTCATTCTAAAGCCGTGGTGAAAAGGCTTATGACGCATCATGAGCTGAAGCGTGTGAAGCACTTGCCGTGAGTCAAATCCAGTATTTAGCACCTTATACACATCACCTCAGTGTAGTCTTCCTAACGGCCCTGTGGTTTAGGTACAATTATTGTCCTCACTTTGCAGGTGAGGAATCAAAGACACACGGATGTTAAGAAATTGTTGATAACTGCACGCTCATATTTATTGCGGCATTGTTTATAATAGGCAAGATACAGGAATGCACTAAGAGTCCATTTGTGGATGAACGGATAAAGGAAATTTTATACGTTTTATAAAATTCAGCCATGAGAAAGAAGGGAATTCCGCCATTTTGACAACATGGACAGACTTCAAAAACATTTTGCTAAGTGCAATAGTCAGACAGAGAAAGACAAACTCATAAAAACAGAGAGTAGGAGGGTGGTTACCAGGGGCAGGGAAGCTGTTGGTCAAAGGACTTTCAGCTGTAAAGGAGTAAATCCTGGGGATGTAACGTACAGCATGGTGCCTAGAGTTAATAATACTGTATTATATAATTGAAAGTTGCTGAGAGAGTAAATCCTAAATGTTCTCACTACAAAAAAAGACACAGCAATTATGTGAGGTGATGAAGATGTTAACTAACTCTACTGTGGTAATCGTTTCACAATATATAAATGTATCATCAAATCGATATGTGTATACCATAAACTTAACACTGTTATATGTCAATTATATTTCAGTAAATCTGGGGGGGAGGGAATAAAAGCATTCTTTTTTCTTCTGTGCTCAGGAAAACTAGGTATTTTTTAAAAGAAATAGACTATAAAACATAAAAAAATAAATAAATAAAATGTAAAACTCATAGGAAAGAAAGGAGAGAGGGAGGGAGGGAAGGAGAGAGGAAGGGAGAAAGGGAATCACTCAGGGTACCAAAGCTGATAAGTGTTGATTCTGAGCTTTGTGCCCTGAAGCCAATGAGCCTCCTTGGTTGGGGCCCTCAGCCTCTGCACTAGTAGACCTCTGCCTGTGTTTGTTTTCTTCACCACATGGTTTGAATACAACAGTTTAAAGCACATTTAACCACCTTGTGGTTTTAGTTTAAATAAAATCAATTTCAGTAATTAGTCAGGACACTTGATTTAATAATGGCGTTACAATTGTCATAATGTAATGTAATATAATATGCCAAGGAGAATATAAGAGTTGAGGCAGATCTTGTAGGGCCATGTGGGCCATGCTAAAAAGATCAAACGTTATTCCAGAGGCAGTGAGAAGCATTTGGTTTCGAGCTTTGGAGTCAAGTGGTCTCCTCGGGGCTTTAGAACATCCCTCTAGTTGCAATGAGGGGTTTGTACTGGAGGCAGGGAGAGCAGAACTGGAGACAGAAAGAGCAGGCGAAGGATGAGAAGAGTCTGAGCGAAGGAAGACCACAGCCCTGGGGATGGGCAGAGGGACAGATGGAAATTAAGGAAAGATGGAGCGTCACCAGCGGAAATGAAGCTGAGAGGGGAGTCGTGTTGTCTCCCAAGAGTCTGCATAAATCATGGGGGAGTTGGAGATCCAATTCACCAAGCTTGATTCTGATCAATTAAGATTTTGCAATAATGAATATGGTTTTCTGGAGAAAAATTTTAAATCATCTTCGTTTTCCTCTTTGGTGTTTCTTTATAGTCCTCCCTCTGTTTTCTTTGGGTCAAAGCCATTTTCATTTCAGCAGACATGCCATCCTCTTTACAGAAGCCATGTCAGCAGTTTTAACACTTCAGACTTGAACTGACGAGAAGTCTGCTCCTGTCCCTCTGGGTCTTTCAGAGGCAGCATCTTTATGCAGATTCCTGGACTCATCAGGTTTGCCCAAGTGCTTTGCTTGCAGATGCGTCTTGTTCAAGGAGATAAATGGCTTAAGTAGAAAACTGATGGCTCACCTGTTGAAATCCTCTTGTGACTCCAGGCTGCTCTGGCAGGAGGCACCACCATGGTCATCGATTTTGCCATTCCTCAGAGAGGCAGCTCCCTCATCGAGGCCTTCGAGACCTGGCGAAGCTGGGCGGATCCCAAAGTCTGCTGTGACTACAGCCTTCACGTGGCGGTGACGTGGTGGAGTGACCAGGTGAACCACCTCGGGGTCTGATTTTCTTCCACTTAGTCCCCTAGTGCTTGCTCTGTACAAGATCAAGAAACTGGTAATGTCAAAAACGTAAGAAATTGGGATGTTGGGTGCCTCCTGGATGCCTGGAAGTCAGAACTGGAAGAAGGCTTTTCACTGTGTGTTCCTTTTTGCCTCTGAATTCTGAATCCTGTGAAGGACTGTCCATTTGTAAAACTAAAATTTTTAAAAATCGTAGACAGACGGTACAAAACTCCTTCATAATAACTCACAACAGCCTTCCCTAATATTTAATTAATGACATGTCATTTTAAGAGCTCCCTTTTTCTCAACTTCCCCATTTCCAAACTCTTTTAAAACAGTATTTTCTCATAGATTAGAACTTCAATTTGAAATGTTTAAATTTTGGAGAAAAACCAAAAGTTATTTAAAACTAGTTAATGCCATTCCCATTCTTGGCCCCTCTTCCCCCTCCTGTGCACTTGAAAGAGGAAGGGACAGCCCGGGAGCGTTTTCAGGGCCTTCTCCAGCTGTCCCCTAACTCTCTCTGTGCTGCTCTGCTAATGTAACCACCTGCTCACATCATCTCATAATAGAGCTTAAACCAACCTTCCATATCTGCTAATTACTTAGGCCACAGCAGACATGATAACATGGTTCAGGCAGGAAAGATAGTTTTGAGAGATGTTAAAATGTGTTCATTTCTCCTCGTATAAATTTTCATGAGTACTTTAGAAGAAATTTTTACTTGTAATTCAAATCAACGCTGAGTTTTTCCACATTGGACTTAATTCAGAAATCTTTAACAGAAAGTGCTTACAAGGTGATTTTATTTGAAGTTACTCTGTAACTTATACTTCTACCTCCCCCTAAAAATAGGGCTTTACACACTAAGTTAATATAAAACGAGTAATCAATCTTGAACAGATAGTTCAGCAAATATAACAGCAAGGTTTATAGTCCACAGCTAAAGTTAATTTTTCTACAAAAATGTTTAGGGCCTTCCTGCCTGCCTTCTTTCCTCCCTCCCTCCCTTTCTCCATCTCTTATTTTAAAAAGTATTGCAAAAGTGATGATATTTGCTCTTACCAGTGCTTCTCACACTTACATATGCAAATAGTTACCCAGTGAATATTGTTAAAATATAGATTTTGTTCAGTGTGTTAGTTTGCTAGGGTTGCTGTAACAAGTGCCATAAACTGGGAGGCTTAAACAACAGAAATTCATTGTCTCACAGTTCTGGAAACCAGAAGTCCAAGATCAAGGTGTGGGCAGGTGGGTTCCTTCAGAGAGTGGTGAGGGAGAATCTGCTCGTGCCTCTCCCCTTGCTTCTGATGGTTTGCCATCCACCTCTGATGTTCCTCAGTTTGCAGCAGCATCACCCCAACTCGCCATCATCTTCTCATGGCATCGTCCCTGCGTGTGTCTGTCCAAATTTCCCCATTTTATAAGGACACAGTCATATCAGGTTACAGGCCACCCTAGTGACCTCATCTTAACTAATTACATCTGCAATGCCTTGTTTCCAAATAAGATCACATTTGGTGTTGGAAGTTAGGGGTTCGACATAAGAATTTTGGGGGACACATCAACTCATAGCAGTCGGTCTGCATGGGGGGCTGAGATTCTGCATTTTGAGCAGGCTCCCAGGTGTGCTGATGCTGCTGGTTTAAAGACCACACTTGGGAGTAGCAAGGCTTAAGTTCCTGTGCCTGAGAGTAGGAGAATGGGACGTACCCACGGATGCGGAAGACGGATGATTAACGAGGTCCCCAGAAAGACTCTTCTGCTCAGGGAGTGATAGTTATTTCTTTTGAGCAATGCCCATCATCCCCTGTGGAAGCCCATTATGTGAATATGCTAATAATGTTTAGAGCATCTTTTTCCTATCAATAAAAATAATATACTCATGGTAGAAAATTTGAAATTGAGAAAAGTTAAAAAAAAAAAAAACAAAAACGAGGCACTCTATGCTGTGATCTGTCCTTGCTGTTGTCTCTTAACACGTTTTGAAGCTCATTCCATCATTTCAATGATGACTATTTTCAACACTTCGATTTTTTTTTTTTATTCCTTTGTATAATATGTACAAAGTATAACATATAGCAGGTCCCCAAATTTTTGGCACCAGGGTCTGGTGCTCCTATGAGAATCTAAGGCCTGATGATCTGAGGTGGAGCTGAGGCAGTGACGCTAGTGCTGGGGAGCGGCTACAAACACAGATGAAGCTTCGCTGGCCCACCACTCCCCTCCTGCTGTGTGATCCAGATCCTAACAGGCCACAGACCAGTTTCAGTCCATGGCCTGAGTATTGGGGACCCCTGACATAGAAGATACAGAAGTATATTCATTCATTCATTTATTTATTCAGTTAACAGTGACCGAGTGACCACTATGCACTAGACACTTTTCTAGGATATGGCAGTGGACAGACCAAAGCCCCTGCTCTCGGGGAAAACAAGCTATCAGCAAACAAATAATATCTCAATAGATAAAGCAAAATAAATAATATGCCAATAGATAAAGCACCAGAGAGAAAAGCAAAGAAGATTAGTAAGGGAATATAGAGTGATGGAAGTAAGAACTTAACAAGTAATATTTTTATTTTAAACTTTACTGATTCAGTGGGAAAAGTTGCATCATTTTATTTTGCACTTTTTAATCAGAAAGATTAAATTTTTTTATATTAAAAAAATTTTTTTATTACTGTTTGAATTGTTGGTAACATTTTTTACCTCTGATGTTAGGGTTTTTCTTATGAAGTTGAAAGAGCTTTTATCAAGTAAGAGCAATAATCCTGTGCCTGTTTTATTGTGTGTGTGTGTGTGTGTGAGAGTGTAACATGTAGAAGGAGTTCAAACAATTTTATTTGGTCAGCTATATTGATTGTTTCTTTGAAGTTTTTAGTTCTTATTAAGACTTGAATTGCTAAGTCTGCAAGGGCAATCACTCATCTAGTTTTGACCTTAAGCAGCACTAAGCCCCCCTAGGACCTGACTGGTCCAGCCTGTCACCTCCTCAGCACGGCCAGTGGGCAGATCTACGTCCTCGCCTTCCTCTGTAAGAACTCCTGTGTGGGTTTCAGATTTGAGCCCAAACACTTGCCTCACATTAGCTTTGATTCCGTCTAGAGACACAGTTGCTTCTGTTGCTGCCAAATGGCTTTATCTTCATTTTCTAGAAAAATTTCCCTTGTGGGGAAATAGATGCTGAAAATTTATATCCAAGTATAGAAATGGAGTACCTTGGGGAAACTATTAACTCTTTTAAGATTTAAAAAGATTATATCAGTCTACAGTCATGCCAACCTGAACACGCCTGATCCCATCCGATCTCAGAAGCTAAGCTGGGTCAGGCCTGGTTAGTACTTGAATGGGAGACCATCTAGGAAGACCAGTGCTGTAGGTGTAAAAAAAAAAAAAAAAGTATTATATCAGCAGCAGTTCAGCAGATGAAATGGGCTTGAACATACTGATAGATGAAGGCCTTAACTGCTTTTTTCTAGAATTAAGCTGTTGTCCTTATGTCATTTAATTGTCTTCTGAATCAGTGTTTTAGAGAATGTCGAAATTGTCTTTAAATTAAACAGTGATATTTTCTCGTTGTTGTTCTCTCTTAGGTTAAAGAAGAAATGAAAGTCCTTACCCGAGATAAAGGTGTGAACTCTTTCAAGATGTTTATGGCATATAAAGATCTGTACATGGTGAACGACAGGGAGCTGTACGCGGCCTTCTCTCAGTGCAAGGAAATCGGAGCGATTGCTCAGGTTCACGCGGAAAATGGGGACCTGATCGCAGAGGTAAGCAATTGCATTCCAAAACTTCTACACAACAAGAAACGAGCTTGACTTACAGTCGATTGGCCTGAGATGGGTAAATTCACGTAACGCACTGGGAGGAACTAATTTTCTGTGGGTTGGAAACACTGCGTCCTGTTCTGAGAGTTTTGTTCAGATGGTATATGCATTTAACTGAGGGTTTCCTTTTCCAAACCAGCTATTAGATCTGAAACGTGTTTTATTATTAAAACATAATAGTTTTTCTTTGCGTAACCCAGCACTTTTTTGTTTTTCGGCTTTTTGTTGTCGTTTTTGGTTCGGAATGGCAAAGCGTGGTCATCGGTTTAATCTGATGACTTAGGCAGTGTAGGGAGCTGTTTAAAGCCCCACTCTTTTCAGAAGCTGGGCATTAAAATGTGCTCTGGAGGAGTCTAGAAGATACTTAGTTTTCATATCAGTTCCATTATTAATACCCAGAGGGTGCACCATCTGCAAGATTTAAAGAGCTCTCTCTTACCCTTTATATTAGCTGATTTTTTCTCTCCTAGGCTTAGTTCCCTTTAAAGTCAGTGAGACTGGGCCGGGGCCAGAGGCAGCGGGACATGATGAGAGGAGAGCGTGAGCTATAAACTCAAACAGAGCAGGGTTTGTGCTTGCCCCTCCCTCTTTCTCGCTGTGTGACACAGGGCAAGTCATTTTCCATTCAGAGTCTTGATTTCTTGCCTTTTTTTTGTAAGGAAGAAATGACATTTTTGAGGGGAAAAACTGAGCCAACATCAGTCAGAGGATTGGGCGAGAGGACGGTGAAGACTGATTCAGTAGAAAGAACCAAACTACATAACTACATTATGTAATACTATGAGTCACTTCAACAAGCACCCAGTATTAGAGATTAGCATGTTTCATTTTATTTGGTTTGATCTGAACCAATAATAAGCCTTAAATATAAACACTGCTTTTCAAAGAAAGTGGTTAGAACTAATCTCATATCTTTTTCACCTTTCAATCACAAGAATTAAGAAATATGTATATAAAAATTTACATATATACCAGAATATTAAATTTCTTTTTACTAATACACTGTGTATACACACACTGTCACATACCTCATCTATACATAACAGATCTAAAAGCCTGTCACTGTATTCGTTTTACAATATAGGAATGGCATGTGTCATGAGTAACCTTCCCTGCACGTGTGTATTCCTCCTGCCTTTTTAGGGAGCAAAGAGGATGTTGGCGTTGGGGATAACAGGCCCCGAGGGCCATGAGCTGTGCCGCCCAGAAGCAGTGGAGGCAGAGGCCACGCTGAGAGCTATCACCATCGCCAGCGCGGTGAACTGCCCTCTCTACATCGTCCACGTGATGAGCAAGTCCGCGGCAAAGGTGATAGCGGATGCAGGCGAGATGGTAATTTCCGAGTTATGTAACCTCGCTTCTCACTCCATATTAACTAGAGAGTGAGGTAAAATACCTGCAACCTCTCCTTTTCTTATGAGAAAGTTGTGCATGATTTCCATAACCGTTCTTTCTCCCTTACCATTTTTTTTTCCTGTTTTCTTTGTTATGTGTGTCTATTTTTGTTCTCTTTTTTGCTCATTTTCATGACTGCCTCTCTTCTTTCAGGTTATTTCTTCACCATATTTGGAACCTCAAGACTTTTCCTTCATCCCCGAGTCCTCACCCTTAACGCCACTAGCAGCCCATTTTCTAAGACGCTCTCTCTCTCTCCTAGGCATCTCCACTGTCCTTCCTCCCTGTAGCAGGGTAGTGTAGGACACATAGTAGGTGCTTAACAAATTTCTTTTGAATTGGATTGATTTGTCTCATAGCAACTTGGGTGTTACGCAGTTGAAGCAGTTATCCAAGCAGTATTTTTATGACAGTTATTTTAAGACTTAAAACCGAAGTTATTTTTACTCCAAATTGCCTAATTGCCTAAGTTCTTTAGTTTAATATGTAAACAGTCATTGTAAAAGAAAGAGAAAATCTCATTTTTTATTATTAAGATAGAAATTTATTTCTTCACACATAACCATGACTGCCTACAGTCATTGTATTCCTCCCATCTTGTTGTTCCACGGGAAAATCTCCTGTTTTTAATAAGAATTGGGTAGAAAAATAATTTTATTTATTTGTCAGTACTGGTAAAAGAAGGATGAGAAACAAATAAGGTGAATTGTGTTTGATGACTTTAGACCGTCTGGGGATGGACTGGTAGCTTCTATCATCTAACTTTTAGGAATCTGGATAATTAGAAATAGTCTTATAAATCATCCTGGGTTGTTTGTTTGTTTAAACTGAGACTGCCTGCATTTTTATAATATGAATTATAAAAACTATGAAAATATATTTGGCATGTCTAAAGTAATTTTTTTCAAAATTGGTTCTTGTTGAATGAAGGTTCAATTAAGGATTTTGTTCTAGCCGAATGCATTTTTAAAATGTAATCCATCAATATCTTGTGTTAAGAATAAACTCAATTTCACAGGAGAGTTAATAAGGTCTTACTACCAACCATTCTGGTTACTTTTCCTCCCTCCCCATATAATGTAATTTCAGTATAGAAGAGCACAACTCTGAAAAGAAAATACAATTTTAAAGTTAGAGCATCAAGTTTCTGTCACCAGATGGCGCTGTTGCTAACGCTATGAAATTGTTCTGTCATTTTGTGCTTTGTAAGTCCTATATCACATCCTATAGCCCGTCAGTTAAGTCCATACTATCAGAATATGATTTCACAAACAGTAAATACAGCAAAAATGGTCAATTTTAACCTAGCGTCAAGCTACAATTTTGACAGTTCTGTCAGGAAACAGTTTCTTAATCTTGGATATTTAATTTGCACTGGGATAGAATTCCATTAGAAGCAGAGTAAGAATTTGGGGAAGATTTTGGAATGTGAACCATAGGCAGAAAACTCATGTATGGATATTTTTATTTTAAATTATTTTTTAATTTAATTTTATTTCTTGAATATGTAAAACATTTACATGGTCCAAAAGCCAAAAAATTATATATTGAGAATGTATTTTCAAGAGCATTTGAGATCTTGCTCCCTGGTATACGTCTTCAGTTTGGCTCAAAAAACTCTTATTAAAAGAAAAGAATGTAGTCTCAGTCACATTCTTCCATAGTTACTTCATTCTACACCCCATAAGTAATTATTTTTTATTAATTGATTTCTGGCCTATCTTTATAGGGTTTCTCTTTACCAAAAGAAAGAGTATATGTATATTCTAACTTCTTTTTCTTTCCTGCATGAAAAGTAAAATACTATACATAGTGTTCTCTATATTGCTTTTTTTTCTTACTCGAACATATGTCCTGAAGGTCAGCTCATATTAGGTAAAGAGACTCTTCATTCTTTTTCTCAAATGCAGAGTATACCACTGTATTTGTCAACTACTCCCTAATGATGGATATTTCATTTGTTTCCAATCTTTAGCTATTACAAGTAAAACTACAGTGATGGCCACATGCATGTGCTATTTCATGTTTGTGGAGGGTGTGTTCGTTTTCTGTTACTGCTCTAACAAATTACCAGAAACTTAAAGCAACATGATTTATTATCGTATAGCTCTGGAGGCCAGAAATCTGGTCTCAGCAGGCTGCACCAGGGTGTCGGCAGGGCTGTGCTCTTTCTGGAGGTTCTCTGGGGAATCCCTTTCTTTGCCTTTTCCAGCTTCTAGTGACCACTTAAATTCCTTGCTTAAGTCCCCACCTCCATCTTCAAAGCTAGCAATGGTGGGTAGAGAACACAGCATTATTCTGATCTCCTTGTCACCTCTCTTCTACTTTAAAGATCATTGGATTACGTTGAACTCATTCGATTAATTCAGGATAAGCTCTCTGTCTCAAGACCAATAATTTAATTACAATCGTGAAGTCCCTTTTGCCATGTAGGGTAACATATTCACAGGTAATGGGGATTAGAACCCGGGGTGTCCGTTATTCTGCTTACCGCAAAATTCTGTCCTTAGGGTAGAGTCCTCTAACTGTGACTGCTGGTTCAAAGGGTAGATGCATATGCACCTTTTAGATGTTGCTAAATTCCTTTCCAAAAGGATCATAAATATGGAACATTTGAAATGTCACCCCAGATATTCTAGTTGAGTCAGACTTATTGTACAAGCACTAGTGAGAATACTCCAATGCACAATTGTCAAAGAGGCATCAGATATCTCCGAGGGAATTAGCATGAGAGATTTCCTCCCCCAGCATGTGATCCCTTGCAATGTGATCAAGGCATGTAATCGAATAGGAACTTGAAGGGAACAGGGAAGGGCGGGACAGAAACAACCCAAACCTCCCATATGGCGACAAACCAGCCAACCCAAGGGCAGATCCCTGGGGAGTACGGAGGGACAAGACTAAAGTGACCTTTACAGAAGATTCATTTACCCCACTTGCACTCATTTATTAGCTAACATCGTTTCTGAGCAGAAAGAGCAATACAGATTTATTGATTGTTATCCTGTTTAAATAAGAAACAGATTTATAATATGAACATTTCCTATCCGTAAATTCCTTTGCTAGGCCAGCTTATCATCTAGGGTCTTGCCACTCGAAGTGTGGTCCCTAGGATGCAGTGTCAGCATCCCCTGAGACTTGGTTGGAAATGCACAGCCTTGGACCCCGTCCCAGACCCAGTGAATCAGATTATACTAGAACCCCAGGTGATTCATATGCACATTAAGGCTCAGAGTCACTGTACCAGCAGGCGCAAAAGATAACCAATTATTAATTGTCTCTATTGTAGTTGCCTGGAAATACAAATGCTGTTAAGTGTGATTTTATTGTTGAATTGCCAGCTGTATACCCAGAAGATACCATGAGGGTTAACGATTATAAAACCAACATTGTTTGTCAAGTGCTTAATGTGTGCCTGGCACATATTTTGATAGCTTATCTCATTTCAGGTTTTATTATATATCATCTCATCAATGTATTTTAATATACATTATCATTTTTAATTGTCATAACAATGTTTCTAGCTATATTTTATCAGTGTTTTGGGATTGATGAAATTGGGGCTTGGGAAAGTTTAGTAAATTAAGTCTAAGATCACTTTACTCGTAAGTGCTAAACCTGGGATTCAAGCTCAAGTCCATCTGACCCCAAAGCTCCAATTTTTTGTTACTGTCCATTCTGTTCAAGAGGAAATCTGTTCAAGAAGAAAGTTTACAAAGTTGGGAAACATAAATACCAAGTTTATAGGTAATTGGGGTTTTTCTTACCTTATATTTTAAAATTGTATTTAAAACACATCATTTTGTTATTATTTATTATCATTATTAAAAGAAAAACTCATGTCAGGAATAGAAATGATCGAGAATGTATTCAGTGGAAAGTGAACATTCTCTTTCTCCCTCAGCTCAGTCCTGGAACTAGTGGTTTTTAACTATATCTATCTTTAGTTTTTTGGTGATTACCTCCAAAATTCTAAACCATAAATTTATAAGTAGTGGCTTATAATTGTTGACAGCATCACTTGACTCTGAACTGTGAAAAATGAGCCATTTGGCTCATGTAAGTCTTTTACCTCCAGAGTTTTGTTAGCAATAATCGTCACTTCAAATAATATTAATTACATATGTGTTTTTGGCTATTATTTTCAGAGGTATCTCTACTATGTTGAAAAAGGGATTTAGAGCTCTGTATTACCCTCTTTGCTCCTCCTGACTTCTATCAACTCTATTATTATCTTTACACAAACAGGAATTACAGTTGGTTCTGTAACTATAATTAGGTCTTCCATGCTTTGTCTATGTTAAGTCTGCAATTTAGAACTGTTACAACATGAAACTGTGGAAATATTCTTCTCTGTAGAAACAACTGGTGAGAAGAGAATCTCAGAAATCCATATCACTAAATTGAAGTGCAAATTCGTGTTATTTAAATTAACTCTTGGAAAAGCAATTTCCAAGTGTTAAAGTCAAGTGTGTTTCCTTTTCTGCTCCAATAAGATTTAAAGCATTTATTTTAGTTTGTTACATATTTAGGCCATTATTGTCTAGTATAGTTTTTCCCCCCTTGGAATTTTTCCAATTAGCTCTTTTTAAAATAGGTTCAGAAAAGAAACATGCCTTCTTTGCCATATCGTGAAGATTTTAGCTTCATCACACTTTCTATTGATTGAAATCAGCTCTTCTTTCAGAGATTCTTTTTGGGAGGAGAGTTTTCTGACTTTCTATATTTTTGGATAGTTGCTTTTCAAGCTTACTGTAGAGCTGTCATCCTAGGATTTCCTTTCACAGCATCCTAGATTAGATATACTGTTTCTTGGTTCCCATATCTCCTTCCCTTTTCTTGGAATTACCTTGAAGATTCTCAAATAACTTTTTTAAGGAAGAATGTTGAAAGGTAAATCTTCTGATTCCTTGACCTCAAGCTTGCTCAGCAGCTGAATGGGCACAGAATTCTAGGTTCAGAATTATTTTCTTCTGGTATCCAGGGTTACTAATAAACAAGCAAATGCCAATAAAATTCTTGTCATTTTGTCACTAACTTTATTCACCATCTGGAAGATTTTTGTATTCCCTCTTCATTTTAGAAGTCCAGAAACTTTATTAAGACTATATTTAGCAGTAAACCTTTTAAAAATTCACCTTCGTGTCCAGGGGCCTGTTTTAATCTGAAAACTGAACTTTGATTCTGAAAATTTTTTCTTCTATTATTTCTTTCTCTTTTTCTTTCTTGTAAATGTGCATCTGAATATCTCATTGTCTTTTTAATTTAGAACAAGATGATTTACCTTATTTCCAAATACAATGAAGTTGAAAACTGACCTTTTAAAAACATTTTTTTAGAGGAATGGCGTAAACATAATGAAACTAATGTTTGTGGGATGTATTAGTTACTGGGACCGCTGTAACGCAGCACCACAGGCCGGGTGGCTAAAAAACCCAGAAATTTATTTTCTCACAATTTTGGAGTCTAGAAGTCTGAGATCAAAGTGTTGGCAGGGTTGGCTCTTTCTGAGGGTAGTGAAGAAAAGATGAGTTCTAGGCCTCTCTCCTGGCTTGTAGATGACCATCTTCTCCCTGGGTCTGCACATGGCCTTCCTCTGTGCGTGTCCAAATTTCCTCTTCTTTTAAGTATCTCAGTCTTATTGGATTAAGACTTACACTAATGACCTCACTTTAACATAATTACCTCTATAAAGGACACTGTCTCCAGTACAGTCCCGTTCTGAGGTAACGGGGCATTAGGACTTTAACATTTGAATTTTGGCAAGGAACATAATTCAGTCCAAATCATGAAGTGACCCTGGGGTCCCAGGAAGATGCTAGGTATTTTCATATACATTAATTTATTTAAGCCTCACCAAATTGCCACACCAGAGGAACATTGTGATCCCATTTCATAGATGGGAAAAACTGAGACCACGGACTCATCTTGCTCAAGGTCACCAACTAAAAAGTGGCAAAATCAGGATTCAAACTGAAACCTGTGTGATCTACTCAGGTTTATGTATTTTTCTTCTCAATTATTTTCTTCCTTCGTAAATGCAATATTTTGAATCAAAATGGAGCCCAGGAAAAATCAGTTTTATGAACGTGTTTGGCTTCCTGTTCCATAGCCGATGCTTCTCCTCCTGGTTACCTGCGCCAGCATCTCGGCGTCTTTCAACCTTCTCTCGCGGGTCTCGGGACTTGATTCAGTGCTGCCCCCAAATCCAGACAAGGCATTCCCATCCGCTCCATCACTCTCATCTACTAAATGGGTTGTCTGGTGAGGAGAGAGTCTGCGTTGTTTGGACATGTTTCATTATTTGGAAATTTAAAAAATCTCCCAGAGGGCAAAACTCCTTTAAGTGGGAGATTGCATCATAAGTGCAGGATCTTTTTTGGTTCTGAGAGAAAGAAGGAGAGGACATATATGGGTAGACAAGATACAACGTCATGTGAAACTTGCTGAGATAGGGGAGGAGATTAATGATGAAGATGTACTCTCTCCCAAGAGTTGATGAAACCATCTGGCCTCAAATGTAATCAGGAGAGTACCAGATGAGGACAGATAATGCACTTTTCATTACCAACCTGCTAAGCGTAGTAAATGAAACCAGTAAGTGAAATTGGAAAATTGCTCAGCCACATCCACAAATAGCTTGTGGTTGACTTAAACATTTAAAAATACATGCTCTTCACCAAGAAATGAAAAAGGACACTTTTCTTAGTAACATAGTGCATGTGTGTGATATGCTAGCAGAATATTAGGATTCTAATTCTGGTGTGCCACTGACTACCCCTGTGCCTTGGGCAAGTTGGTCTCGTTGAGTATCAGTTTCATCTGTCAAACCAGCATGAGGGTAGCCATGAAGGTCAAATGAGATATGCGACTTTCAAACTATAATAGCAAACTATAGAGTGCTGTATGTATGTTAGCTATTTTTATTATTGCTTTATTTTTAGCCCAAATCTAACAGAACCCACAGTTAGGCTGAATTATCCAGTTTGAGTCTCCAATTTATGGGTTCTCCAGGCTCCTTGGTTTCTTTCCCCTTTTTACTCCTTGCATGCTGTTTAGTCCTTTGAAATTATCTTAGAACCATTGTGAAACATGGAGAAGGGCAGTTAGGACTTTCTGCTCTTTCATTTTTCATTTTTTTTTTTTTTGTATTTACGGATGCTTAATGTGCAGATATTTACAGAGAGACAGTTGAAAATAGCCCAGTCAACGAAGAGCTTGTGGTGTGTACCAAAAAGCGGCTGTCACATTTTAAAGGAGCTGAGCCCTTTGGAGGAAATTACCTGTTATCTGGTTTCAAAACAGTCCTGGCAGACTCTTGGTAGATGCTGACACATTTAATCTTTCCTGAGTGCTATTAAAATTGTAGAACTTTTGGAACAGTATTCCCATATCACCTTGATGGGCCAAATGATTGAATAGAACATGTGATAAGGACCTTTCCTCTGTGATGAAGCACCATGGAAAATCCTGAGTTGGCAACTTGTAAAGTGATTGCTGATCACGTCTCCCAAGTTTCTTATTGTCTAAGCATCTGTAAGAAGTTCTCTTGGAATAGGAAGATCACTCTGTGCAAATAAGATATTGTGTCCACCCTGCTATCTCTCCAGCAATAATACATTACTTATAAAAAATTTTTTTAAAAAAAAAAGTTCATATTAAAAATGATTGCTCTTGTCCCACACACCAGAAAGATACTAACAGTATTTCCCCTTTTTGGGACTTGGGCAGTAAGGCACAGGAATGGGATGGGATTCACCCCATATGTGTGCTTCAAGAAAGCAAAGGATCTTAGCAGCAGCTGCGTCCCTAGAGAGCAACTTTTTTTGACCACAGTCTGATACTTGGTCACTTAAGAAGCACAGTTAGGCTTCAATAAACCTTGCTTTCATGGTTTTTTCAAATTCCTAGGCTAGTTAGAGGACAGTGGCTAGTTTGGGGGAGAAACAGTCTTTGAAAGAATAGGGTGCTACATTCCGATTTAATATGACTCAGGCAGCTAGTGGCCATCCACTGTCAACACTTCTTGAGGAAATCAGTTCATTTCAGTTATCTATCAGTTATTTAAACTAAAATATGGCATCTGATTAACCAGAGTGAACTACTTTGGTATGCCAGCATCTCCACTCTGCACTCTCCTTTATGACTGCTTGGACATGATCAGGTGGATGGATGCCAGGGAATCTGTTATCCTGACAAATGCTAATCAGAGATAGGATTCTGATTTCAAATTCAAATTCACTATGCACTATTAACTTTTCTAACATTGCATGTGCTTTTGATGGCCTCATTTGCATGGTTTTTAAAATATGCATTTCTGACTACAATTTTATCTGAGTGTTCTTTTATTTAATATGTTTTTAGAGGAAGTTTTTCTTTCTTAAATGTGTGAAAAGAGTATCAATCTATTTGCAGCAGAGATACCCGAAGTTGAACACCATATGACCATGTGATAATTGTCATCAGAGTAATATACATAGCGATTATATAGAGTCAAATGCATGGATTCGAATCCTACCTCCTCCACTCTGCCTAATAGAGTGCATGTAGCGTAACTGTAGAGAAGTTTTTAACCCCATAAGCTTTATCCTTATCTTTTAATGGAGATAATAATATTTCCTAGAGTGGGCTTTGAGAAGATTTACATTAGAATGGCACATGTATCAGCCAGCTTTTGCTAGGTTACAGCCCAGTAACAAATGAATCAAAAGCATTATTGGCTTGCAGCTACAGAGATTTAGTTCTCATTCGTACTCATTATGGGTTAGCTCTGACTCTGCTCCACAGTCTCTTAATTCTGAGACACAACCGAAGGAGCAGCCTCTGCTGGCCTCATGACAGAGGGAAAAAATGGGGATGGCAAAACTTATTGTGGTGTTAACGACTTCTGCTTGGAAGCAGCGCATGTCGCTTCCATTCATATTTGATTGGCCGAAGTAAGCCATGCGGCCAAGCGTAATATCAGCAAGAGTGTACAATCATCTACCATACCGTGCAATGCACATTTACTGGAACATAGTAAATGCTCAACAAACAGTATTTTTTATTTTTAAATCTTGCTCACAAAAGGTTTAGGATTCATATTATCCTTTGCAAAGACAGAAAAGACTCATATTTGTGTGTTTGTCAGATGGTTCTTTTAAGAGCAAATTAAAGTGCTGTATGCTTCCTTTTAACTTCCCAGGGAAGGTGGTCTATGGAGACCCATAGCGGCGAGCCTGGGCACAGATGGCACGCACTACTGGAATAAAGAATGGCACCACGCAGCCCACCATGTTATGGGTCCACCTTTGCGACCAGACCCTTCAACTCCTGACTACCTCATGAATCTTTTGGCTAAGTAATCATTTAGCAGATGACTGTGAAGTGTTTTGCCAAAACCAGGTGTTGTACGAGTCTCAGGTTTGAGTGTAGGAGATCTTGTCTTACCATCTGGACCTTCCATTCATCTCCCAGTATTCTGTTGTACTTGACCTGACAGGCCCTGGAGACTGTCCCTCATCTGGAGACCAAAAGGCGTTAGCTTAGTTATGTTATGATACAGTGTGAAATTCTCTCCTGGACACAGAGAAAGCAAATCATTTTTATTGAAGTTATTCTCTCTTCTGGTTTTTTCCTTGTCTTTTCTCTTATTGCCTAGAGCCAGATCTCTCTATTATGCTTTGTTTTTATCATTCAGAATATTCTTAAATTTTTTCTATGTGGATGTAACTTGAGAACCAGATTGTGGCTGAGGGCAGAACCACTGTAGGGGTGGGAAGGCAAAGTCTGACCCTTCAGTAGATTATCCCCATGAAAGGTCATCCAAATTATCTTCAGAGACTCTACTTTCTGAGAGGTTATGATCATTTTTCTTTAGAATTACACCATTCACAGACACCCTGACACCCCTGATTGATACTCAGATCTAGGTTAAAAAGAGCTTTTCACAACAAACTGTACAAGAGCCTTCAGTCTCCTTCCTTCTTTTTTTAAAAATGCCTACAGCACCTGGTCTTCCTAGGTGGTCTCCCATCCAAGTACTAGCCAGGCCCAATCCTGCTTAGCTTCCGAGATCAGACGAGATCAGGCACGTTCAGGGTGGTATGCCAGAGTCTCCATCCTTCTTTATAATTCTACATCCCCGAGATCATTCACTAGTCAAAGTAGGATTCCTGTCACTGATGACATTAACACCCTTAGCCAGTGTCACATCTGCTCATCACAACATTGTCATTTGGCCAGGGGAACAATGTCCTGGATAACTTACCTCCGTTCACGTGGTCACTGTAGTTCATCGGTATGTAGTACTCTGCTCACAAGAAACTTTCACTTACATTATTGCCAGCAATTCTGAAATACTTGTCATCAAATATATATAATTATCAATTTCTAAATGAGAAACTGAGCATTGGAAAAGCACATAATTACAGTGGAACTGAGCCTAGAACCTCCAAAAGTGCTTTCTGGAATAGAGATGGAGTGGGTGAGATATATACTTGAAAAAAACTACTCAGTTTCAGCTGAGAAGGGGGTCAGGAAAGGGGATGGTGGTTTCCTCCTGACGTATTCCTCATCACTCTGTTGTGTTTTTCTTTTACAGTGATGATCTAACCACAACAGGCACTGACCACTGCACTTTCAACACCTGCCAGAAAGCTCTTGGGCGGGACGATTTTACGAAGATTCCCAATGGGGTGAATGGCGTTGAGGACCGGATGTCAGTAGTATGGGAAAAAGGCGTGGTGAGTTTCATGAGATACAGACTGTTTTGCCTAATTCTTCTGCCAAGACCCAGCTTGTTTTAGGGCTAGTGAACATTCACAGAGAAGATTTTTGATTGTTGTTACTAGGGTGGAGACCGGGAATGCAACACCATCACCACTGCCACCCCACCTCCCAGGATGATGGTTTTTTTCCCTGCACGATTTAGTTTAGAGGATGCGCTATGCCTTTTTGCTGACAGGAGGGGATGCATTTAGATTGGGTGCCAATGTAGATTCTTATTCTTTGAAATGTTATAGCCCGTCTGGATGATTCCTCATGTTCTTAAATCTCAGTTCCTTGTGTGTCACTGGCATAAATTCTTGGAATGATTGAAAATATGCGAAGGCTTTTTATTATGTTCATGTAACCTTTTCGTGAAATCTCTGTAGATGTCCCCTTGATGTCGTATTTTTAAAACAGTTGCATGAGGGCACATAAATAATAATTAAAATCCAGAAAAGATATTTTAAATTCATATGATTTAAAAATGTCTCCCTGAGGGTGGAGGAGAATCAAATAGCTAAATGTTCGCATTAACCTCTCTAGCCAGTTTATATGTACAGTGGTGAAGATCAGTAGGGACACCTGCCTGGTTAGACCTGAGGTCCCCAATGTCATGCCATTCATACTCATCTCTTAGGACCCCTCCCTTAAATGACACATTAATCCCATCTCATTCTTCAGAATCCCCAACACATACCAGTCACATCTAACTCTCATTATTTACCAGATCTTGTCAATTTTATTTCCAAACACCTGCTTATTTCCATCTTCACATCCACCACTCTGCTTTGGAGCCTTTCGCTCGTTGGGACCATTGCAGTCGTCCCCACAGCTGGTGTCCCTGCCTCTGGTCTCACTTGCTACAATCTATTCTATGCTCCAGTACCAGAGTCACCTTTCGAAAATGAAGGTCTGTTCATGACGCCTTCCTCTCTAAAGCCATTTAATTTTCTCCATGACTTACATGATGATATTTGAACAATTAATTTACATGTAAAGACCTTCAAAACATCTCTGTAGCCCCATCTTCTACTAATCATCCTCTTCACACCCCCTTTTCCTCTGCCCTAACTCTCACCATCCCAGATGACTTCTCTTCTCTTTCTCTTTTCTTGTGTTTCCTTGATAACAGTCCAACCTTTCTTTTTAAACTTATGTTATGCGTATTTTCACTGCAGCAAGTTTTCATAATCTATTCCAGTTCCCAAGAATATAAGTGGCTTTAAAATGATTGAATATTTCTTAATAACATACAAGAAATTATGCTATTTTTTAAAAACATTAGGATGATTTTCTTATGGGGACTATTACTTTTGGGACATAGTTCTTAATGGGTTGTTTTTTTTTTTTTGAGATGGAGACCCTTTGATAATGAAATAAACTTTAAGGATGTGTTTACCATATGAATGTGCATAGAGGTAAACTCTGAACATTAAAAAAAATAATAATTTTAGCAGGATTACATCCCTCCAATGTCTGTCCATTAAAAAATCTCTTGCAGTAGACTATCCATGATTGTTGGTACATGTAAAGTTTAAATGCACAAAATTGAACCTCTTGAGCTGATTCTTTCTCATTCTAAAAGTGTTGTCACCTGATTTAAAGGTCTGTCTTACTTTAACTCTATAATATTCCATTTAATATCTTTATGATCACTCATAAATCTTGGGTCTGCAATATATAAGCCACACCATAAATGCAGTAGATGGGCAGTAAACTTTAAATAAGAAATGAAACTACCATTGCTAACATTTAGCTGTTGTCTATGTGATTCTGGGAAGTATGAAAAAATTAGTGGGGGTATTTTTTTAAGCTGATGTATTTTTAAAAGGTTACCTTCAGGCTTCCATGTCCCACCATCCCCATTATTATCATTATGATTATTTAAGACTTACCAGCATCCACAGATGTGTTCGGCTCTCCAATATAAGAAATCAGATGCAATTCTTTTTGGTTCTAAAAGATACAATTTTGTACTTTTATCAATAGAAGATTTTTAAATATTTGATCATTAAAACAAATGCATTTTCTTCCTTGAATTGTTTTATGCAGCATAGTGGTAAAATGGATGAAAACCGGTTTGTGGCAGTTACCAGCACAAATGCAGCTAAAATCTTTAATCTCTATCCAAGAAAAGGAAGAATAGCTGTAGGATCAGATGCTGACATTGTGATTTGGGACCCAAAAGCCACAAGGTAAGTCTAAGTTCTTGTTCTCATTGGTTTCATAATGGAGAAAAAGCACTAACTTGCAAAGAAATTTTTCATTGGCCTTAATCAGCCATTTCTTATTAGGTGATTTATTTAGCCATGCTCAGGTATTTTGTGCCTGTGCACAAGATAAACGTTTTGATGTACAAATATTCCTTTGTTTTTCTTGGCATAGAGGATGCAAACGTTGTGTTGCTTACAGTTCCCTGGAAGTAAATATGTGTATAAAACCAATATGAATTTAACATTTCAATGCTTGGCAGACGCCTGAATTCATGTGGAGGAAAGGTACAGAGCAATGAAGAAAATAAAAGGCTTAGTTTGAAAAGGGCTGAATTCAAAACTCGAAATAATTACAGCCTTTTTTTAAGCTTTCACATAGAAAAATTCCAGCACAAAGGATGTCACTTTTAGTTAGCCAAATTTTCCAGTTGAGTTCATCTTGAGCCTGTCATTCCCAGTAGACTCCAGCTTTTTGTTTCCAATTTCCATAATTCTGTGTTAATATTGCAGATCTGGCAAATTCCAGCCCAGAAAAGCATCCAAAGAGGTAGAAGCTCTGTTAATTTCTCTTTACAGGATGTTAGCACAGACAACACCTGCATCCTGATTTGTGTTTTTTATGAACTTTGCAATTGTAATGGAGAAAATTCCAAATATTTAACATATTGTCTGTGTGTGCATGCATGCGTGTGTAAACAGGGATATGACAGCTCCATCCACCTTCATTGTATATGCATTTTTTTTCAAAGTCTATTGGGTTTTTCATTGTAGTAAGCAAAGATCTATAGTTTCTTGAGAGTGATGTTGTCACAAAGACCCAGTTACAATTTAAGTGCTTCTGGGCTACCTTCTGAGGAAAAGGAGATCATTGGAGAAACACTTGCCTACCATTGCTATGAGCCGAAAAACAAATCCCTTAGAAAATACTTGTCTTTTTAAGCTTGGCACTCTTTACTCTCCTCTGAGCATTCATTGTCTCAGCTCAGGAACCAGTTCAGGTAGCCAGCAGTCCTTGGTTACTGCAAGTAGCCTTTAGTAAAAGTGTATCACCTCGTTGCTTCTTTAGGATCCATGCAATGCAGTAAATGGTGATATGAACATCTTATTTACATAAATGTCCTAAGATAGCAACAAGGCACAACTCAGAGTCTTTGTTATTATGTTAACAAGGAACCATTGGCCAGTTAGGAACCAAATATCTGGTTGTCAAATGATCTAGGCCCCTCTCCCTGAATAAGAGATGAAGACAAGTCCAACCCAATGCATGCAGCTTCTCTACAAGGCTAGAAAAATTGCCCTTGGGAAGACAATGGAAAAAAGTTGCTTAAAATTGGATTGGTCTGTAAATAAATTGAGCATGCTGTGTTTAGAGAGCTCCTGATAATTTAAATGTCACTCTGCCAGGGCTGTTGTACACCGCAGGGGCCTGCGTGCCCAGGGTCATTTCTGCTGCAATTCAAACAATTTAGGCTTCCACAAGTACTGAGACCAGGTAGGTCTTTTAAAATAACTTGTGGCTTAAAGGAGATCATAAAACTTAATCAGAAAACCTGGTAAATTTCAAAAGGGAGAAAACTACCATGTGGAAGAAAGATTTATGGGAAATGGTGTTTTTAAAGCATAGCATCTGGGAGAGTCATAACAATGATGATAATTAGCCATAATTTGCGTGTGTGCAGCTCTCAGTGGTCTTAAAAATATTTTGACATCTAGAATATGATTTACAAGGTAAGGCAAACATGATCACCTTATGGCGATGAGAAAACTAGCACAACAGTGTCTGTGAGAGGTTTGACACGACAGCACTGATCCAGTGTCTTTGACTTTGCAAATTTGTTTGCTTTTCATGAGCTTCAGTACCATGCTAGTACCTGATATCAAAGCAGAGCACTTCATATCCTACTCGAATGTTCAGAGTCCATTTTTGCTTCCAACTAAGTGAACCAGTAACCAAAAGCTTTTTGGATTTGATTCTATTCTTCATTATTCCTTTTCCAAGGTAAGGGAGAAAGGAAAATACCCTACTGAGTGATGTGACTGCTCAGTCTAAGTCTTCATGTGGTGAGCTGTGGGAGGCCACTCCCTGTGGTTCTGCTTTTTAACCCTACCAGCAGCACCCAGCCTTAAGTCTGCTCGGCTGTTTAATTTCTAAAGACAACACCAGCTCAGGTGTAAAGCATTGTGTTCCTTAGACAACTGGACAAAGAGAAATGACCTGAAACTAAGGTTATGCATAATTCACTTACTTTATTTGCACATATATTGTTGCTTGGAGGATATTTATATGCTGTGATTATGTCTCTTTGAGTCATGTTTTCGACTATATAAATTTAGACCACTTTCTCGCAAGTGTTAGCTACTGATTTCTTTAACATTGTTTTGTCCTTCCTTTCCTATTCAGTTGTTTCTGAATAGCACATAATGATCCAGATGCTTCGTTTTTTTTTTTTTTAAAGATCTATATATTACCTGCTTAATTTCCCTCATTTCTAATCTAAGAATAACTAACTTAAGGTCAAAGTAAAAAGCATCTGTGCTTTTAAATTTCTTTCTATCTCTTTCTCTCATCAGTTCTTTAATATTCTTCTACCTGTCCTCACTGTATAACAGTAATAATAACATAAAACTAAATATTTACATTTTCATGTATGTGTCTTTTGGGATAAGACACATGCTGACATTCGATTGTTAGTGCTAAGTCTTCTTCATCTTTGTCTGTTTCGTTGTGTATACCTGGGCATGTGAAAACCAGTACAACCCGAGAGCCTGATGTGTGAGTTCTGGCCCCAGCTCCATCAATGCTAAGCCGGGGACCCATGCAAGTGTCTTAGGGTCTCTGAAGATCAAGTCTCTTCATATGTAGAATGAGGTTATTAATAATTGTTATGCTTACCTCATAATTTTGGGTAGAGTCACAAATAATATATGTACAAATGCTTTATAAACTAAGAAAGTGTTACGCAAAGACAAATATGTATTGTTATTGTTATTTTCAATTTATCGAGTATGGCTGATGTCATTCTTTGCAGTACATTTTCATTGTTAGAGGTTCTAGGGTTTTGACTGGGGTGGGGTTGCAGCCAAACCATAGCCTATATATCTCTCAGCCTCAGATTATTTTTAAAAAACTGGAAACTATAGGGGTGGCTCTCAGTGTGTGTAAGTTTAGCATGTCTGCTTTACATGCAGAAGGTCCTGGTTCGTGACCCAGGTGGAGCCACAGAGCATACCCCGTGTGCACCAGGCCCCGGTGCGTGCCGTGAGCATATGGGAGGAGACGCTCCACCTTCAGAGAACCAGTTCTTAAGGGGAAACGGCAACCTTCATAGGTCAGGGGTGGAAGTGGTTAGGGGCCTGGAAACTATAAGATACTAGCAAACCAAACACAGCAACATATTAAAAAGATTATACATCATGATCAAGTGGCTTCATCCCAGGGGCACGAGGATGGTTTAAAATATACAAATCAATAAATGTGATACACTACATAAACAAATTAAAAAATAAGAATCATATATCGTATATCAAGAGATGCAGAAAAAGCCTTTGACAAGATATGGCATCCATCTATGATCAAAACACTTAACAAAATTTGGTATAGAAGGATAGTACTTTACCATATAAAAGCCATATATGACAAACCCTCAGAAATCATTATACTTAATGGTGAAAAACTAAAACATTTCCTCTAAGGCAAGGCTGTCCATTATCACCGCTATTAGTCAATATAACATTGGAGATCCTAACGAGTGCAATCAGGTAAGAGAAAGAAATAAAAGGAAACAAAAAAATCAAACTGCCACTATTTGTGGATGCCATGATTATCTATACAGAAAACTCTGAAGACTCCACAAGAACACTACCAGAAACAATAAGCAAATACAATAATGTTTCTGTGTACAAAATTAAGGTTCAAAAATCCATACGTTCCTATACTCTAATAATGAAATGTCAGAAAAAGAAGTGGAAAAAATAATTGTTTTTGCAATTGCAACAAGAAGAATAAAATATCTAGGAATAAACCTAATGAAACATATGAAGGACCTATATAATGAAAACTATAAGACTCTATTAAAAGAAATCAAAAAAGATACAAGAAAAAAAGATATTCTGTGTTCTTGGATTGGAAGAATTAACATAGTTCAAGTGACCTTATTACCTGAAGCATTATACAGATTTAAAATGCAATCCCATCAAAAAATCCCTATCACCACTCTAAAGAAAATAGTATGAAACATTATCAGATTTGTATGGAACCATAACAGACCCTGAATTACCAAAACCATCCTGCGAAAAAAGAACGAGGCTGGACGGCATCACTTGCCTGAGACTTCAAATATGTTAACACAAAATGACAGTAATTCAAAACGTCATGATTGGCAGAAAACAGATGCACAGACAGTGGAACAGAATCAAGTCCAGATAAAAATAAACCCATGTTTATATGGGCAAATAATTTTTTACAAAGAAAGAGCCAAAAAATACAGTGGATAAAGGAAAGTTTCTTCAAGACATTGGTATTGGGAAAACTGGAAAGCCACCAGCAAAAGAATGAAACTAGACTGTTGTCTTCATCCCACACACCAAAATTAACTCAAAATGGATTAAGGACCTGAATATAAGACCTAAAACAATAATTTCCATAGAAGAAATATTGGAACTAAACTCACGGACTTTGAACTTAAAGATGATTTATGAATTTGACCTCAAAGGCAAGGGAAGTAAAAGCAAAAATATAAATATAGGACTATATCCACTAAAAGCTTCTGTACAGCAAAAACAACAACAACAACAAAAACAAAACAAAAAAGCCAACAACAAAAACAACAACAACAACAACAAAAAACCATTAACAAGGTAAAGAGACAGCCATCCAAATGGGAAAATATATTTGTAAGCATCACCTCCAATAAGGGTCTAAATATCCAAAATATACAAAGAACTCATACAATTAAATAACACCAAAAAAACCCCCAATTAAAAAATGGGCAGAGGACCTGAACAGACACTTCTCCAAAGAAGACATACAAATGACCAACAAATATTTGAAAAGGATGTTCAACATCTCTAGCTATTAGGGAATGCAAATCAAACCACAATGAAACACCACCTCTACACTGCTGGGGCGCTGCAAATTGGTTTACAGCCACTATGGGAAAAAAACAGTTATGGAGGTTCCGCGACAAACTAAGAATTGATCTACCATATGATCCAGCAATCCCTCTACTGGTATTTACCCCAAAGGCTTGTTAAAACATCTGAAAAATATTTGCACACACAAGTAATAGCAGCATTATTTCACAGTGGCCAGGACATGGAAGCAACCAAAGTGTCTTACAGTAGATGATTTGAATCAATGGAATATTACTCTCAGCCATAAAAGAGAAAAAAATACTGCCATTTGCAATGACATGGATAGACGTCATGATAATTCATGCTAAGCAGAAGTAAGCCAGACAGAAAAAGGTTAAACCACATGATATCCACTTACATTGTGGGATATAAAACCTAAAAGCAACAATTAACATGACATACAAACAGAGACTCATGGACATGACTAGTGGTTACCAGAGGATTGGGGGAAGGGAAGGTAGATGAGGTAAAAGGGGTCAAATATGTGGTGACAGAAAAAATCTAACTTATGAGAGTGAGTACATACAATGCAACATATATATGACTTACTTTGAATTGTACACTTGAAAACTTACTGGATTTCAATTAACCAATGTCACCATAATAAAAATGAATTATGTTATTAGTTTTTAAAAACTGGAAAACTTTTTTTTTCTTTTTTCAACTTTTCATTTTCAAAAAAATGAAGAAACATTAACTTTCCTTGGCAAGGTATATTAAATGATCTAGCCCCTTTGGATTTTTTTGACTTGTTTCTAGATCTTACTTCTTTTAACCTTTTAATTCTAAGAATTTTTCTTAAGCCATCATCAGAATTTTTTTCACTATCATTCGTCTTTTTCACTGTGAAAATTGGAGAATGTGGGAAACAGGATAGCAAGTACAGTTGAAAAGGAAGCTTCATAGACTAACGAATCTGAAAGAATATTTGAATAAGGAGAAAGTGAGTTTATTGTGGTTCATATTTAAAGAGGAAATTTTGCGGAAACTGTATGCTGGTTCCTTATCCAGGTCAATTATAGCATCAGCTTTCTCTATCCTTGGTTGTTAAGAGAAAGTTGTTCATCTGGGCTGGCTGTTCCTGACCAAAATGTATGCTACTGACCTTAACTAGGCCTTCTTGGATGTGCAATGACATTTTTAGCCTTCTCTAATTGTGCGCACATCATCATCACAGCTCCCCACTGCCTTGGACACTACGCCACCCCTGTCACAGCCGGCCTCCGCTCACCTTGCAGACTGAGTTCTGTCGACTGCTGCATGCCCACCTGCAATACTGTACCCCAGCCTTTACTCAGCGTCTTTCTCCCTCACCAACCTTTTCGAAGTCTAATCCCATTTTTTAAAGAAATGTTTTATTTCAGAATAGTTTTAGAATATAGAAAAGTCACAAAAATAGTAGAGTTCACATATACCCCACACTCAGTTTCTATTATTATTATTTTACGTTACTATAATGCATTTGTTATAATTAATGAACCCATGTTGATATGTTATTTCCGAGAGTCCACACTTTATTGAGATTTCTTTAGTTTTTACCTAATATTCTTTTTCCATTTCAGGATCTCATCCAGGATGTCACATTACGTTTAGTTGTCATGTTTTTTTTTAGGCTCTCGTGGTCTGCAACAGTTTTTCTGAGTTTCTTTGTTTTCGATGACCTTGACAGTTTTGAGGAGTACTGGTCATACATTTTGTAGAATGTCCTTCTATTGTTTTTTCTGCTATTTTTTTCTCATTATTAGCCTGGGGTTATGGGTTTTAGGAGAAAGACTACAGATGTAATGTACCATTTTTATCACATCCTTGCAAGGGGCCTGCTGTCAACATGACTTGCCACTGTTGACCTGGATTAGCTGACTGAGGTCGAGTTTGCCAGGTTTCTTCACTGTAGTGTTACGCATTTCTTCCTCTTTCCATAATACTGTACTTTTTAGAAGTTGCTATGCACAGCCCACAATTAAAGAATGGGGAATTATGCTCTAGTTTTATGTTTTCATTAATTCTATATTCCGAGGGCCTGGCCCAGTTTAGCCCAGAGAAGAAGAAGCAGTGTTGAATGGATGAGTGAGAAGTTTGCATTGCAGACTTCCATGCTGCATGGAAGATCGTGTGATGAAGACATGGCGCAAACTCTATCGTATGCTTGAAAGTTGCTACGAGAGTAGATCTTAAATGTTCTCAGCACAAAAGAGAAATGGTAATTATATGACATGATAAAAGGGTCAGCCAGCTATGGTGGTAATCATTTTGCAATACTTAAGTGCATCAAATCGCGTCGTACACCTTAAATTCACACAACATTATACGTCTATTATAACTCAGTAAAACTGGAGAAAAATAAATGACATAAAAGAAATTAGAAAAGGCTTTATTCGGCAACAATTATGGTGAGAAGTAAATTTTCAAAAAGGCATTTTCTCACCTCGTGCTTTTAATTTATCGTAAGTTATCAATAAATGGTATTGAAAGAATTAATGAATGAAGATGAATGTAAGTTGAAAGGATTTTCCAAGGAGAGGAGGAAGAACTGGTCTTACTTTTTCTTTGTCCCCTTCATTTTTGAGAATGGGGAGCAATTACCTTGTTAAGCAGCTTTCATGAGGAAGAAAATGAAGCTAAAAGAGTTGCCTTCCTGTGTTGTTTCATTCATACATTCACTCAGCACAAGAGCACCTCTGTGAACCAAGAGAACCATGAAGGTCAAGGTTGTATAAGAGCCAGGTCCTGCCTTTAGGAAGCTGACAGTCTGGGGAGAGGAGAGGAGATACAAAGTCAAATACTCTCAGTCTAAAGAATGTGTTAAGAGTATTGTATGAGAGGCAGAAACAAGATGGGGTTGATGTTGAAAGAAGAAAGATCATTCTTATATTAGCATAGTCATCAGCATAGGACCACATTAGAGAGGAGTGTATATGAAGTGTCTGGCCCTGAGAGCCAAGGCTAACCACAGAGATGAGATAAACTGAGGCACCGATGGAAGGATCTGGGGGAAAGCAGTTGGGGCTAGGGATTGCATGAGCGAGAACAGGTTCAGGCTAGGAGGCAGTGGGAAGGTGAGGAAGTCGGGAGCTGACTCTCTCCAGTTTTAATTTTGTTTATTACGATTTTAAACAGAGCTCATCTAGTGGAGGAGCATTGTTTCATCAGATAAATAAATGGATGTATCAATAGGTTTTTTTCTTGCAAGATATACCCTTTTATTTTACTTATCTGATTTCTGATTTTAATATATTAACTGAATGTTGGTGATGTGAAGATTTTCCATTTCGCCGAAATTTAGATATTGGCCAAAATTTTCCTTCGAAATTTTCTGCAAGGTTTTAGCAAAAACAATTGCCCAGATGGCTAGTTAGTACCTCAAATGAATGCAACATGCATTTCACCCAAGATCCTGAAGGGGGCGCCCACAGCCCATACTGAGCTCAGGGCTCCAACCAGGCCATTCGAACTGCCAGTTATGCAAGCACAAGCCAGCCTCCGGAGAATGAATGTATTTGCTAATGATTTTTGGCTTTGTGGTACATAGATGTTTTCATTTTAAAAAATTCTCATTACTTATTAATGGCATGTAAAATAAGTATGCTTGCGACACAATCGTAGCCTTAAAACGGGACTGCGTTGAAGTTCCCGAGGGAGCTCGGGAAAGAAAAGCAGTGCAGCCACGACCTTTTTCTTTTAAACCTGTACAAAGATAGATGATCCCGGGTGAGAAATCCGACATGTGGTGATGGATGGTGAGAGAGAATTGGGAGTGGGAGTCTGTCGAGGAGGTTTGGACATCCTGATGAAAGATTACCTAAGACGTTACTAGCCGGTAAAAAGTTCCTGCAAAAATCAACTGCAATAGCTCTTATGTGTCATTGCACAATAAAAAAAACTGCATTTGGTGCATATGGATCATCACCTTTTTCAGGAGTACAAAGAATCTGCTGCTGTATTCGGCTTGACGGCTCATTGAGCCAGTGTCTATTGCTTGTGACAGAGGTATGTGTTCCAATACTTCACTGCTTGGGTCAGAGCCTCGATTTTAAGGACACATTCCCTATCTAAATGTTTGGCCCATTTCTGTAGAATATCTTGGTACTTAGAGTCAAGGGGAAGAAATCAAGAGTATGATTTTCACGGGGTGTCAAGACAGAAGCATGTGGTGTCATGTGGTCAACACAGAAGCTGGTCAAATTGGCCAACTTGTTAAAAATCTTATGAAAGGGATGGCATCTAAGTTACTTACAAGCCCATAGCAGCAGCAGTAACTCATGTTCTGGCAATTTAAGACTATCCTATGAGCTTCAGTTCTTCAGTATTCATTAAACAGCACTTAGTTACTATGGCAACTGTCCCTTTTCAGTATTTATGAGCTCTAGGATATCTCACAGAATCTCAAGCCCACAAACACAGAGCTAACACATTGTGTGCACTGGAACATTTAATGAAGACTTCTAGCTAGACTGTATTCTGCAGAGCAGGCGAATTTTACTCGGTTATTTTCGTTTATTTTTTTAAACTCAATTATAGCAGGCTTTGACTGTGAATGCACCATTCTTGAAGGCGTTGTGCCGTCTTTCCTGCTTAATTTCATTCCCTTTCTCATTGAAGATAGAGATAAATGAATCTAACTTTATATTCAGTGGAGAGTAATGACTTGCAGCTTATGAAAGTGCCCATCTGGATTCTAAAGGCGGCCTTGTGTGTGAAAGAAAGCAGGAGAAGAATGACTATTTCATCCTTAGGTCACAGGGATTGTGGGGCATGGGGAAAAAGAAACAGGAGCAAGATGCCCTTTGGCAAATAGTGTTGATAATAGCTTATTATTATAGCTATATTATCAGTGACTTTCACAGAAGCCACTGGGTATTTTCCCTTGAAGTTGCACATTGTGTATCATTTGCCTAATCTATACACTGACTTTCTCCTCAAAAGAAGCATATGCACACACACACATACTTGCATAAACTGGCACACATGCACATAAACCTAGCAACGAGGTTTCTGCTTATAAAAGTTGGTTAGCCTGAAGACTCTGCTTTAAATGCCTGTTTCTAAGAATGTTTATAACCAACTCCTCCTCCAGTCCCCAAACCTACTCATCAAAGTGCACATAGTGTAGGATGAGAGGGTGGGATACCAAGGCCATGCACCAAGTGTATGGGGGGAATGAAGCTGATCGACGCCATGATTTTCGCTGTGTCGTCTTGCATACATTCACGGAGAAAGCATGGCTCCATGTTAAGGTTGTCCAAGCTGTGCTTTTGCATGGCTTGGGGGACCCTTCGCATCGTAGTCACCATCGATTTATGCAGTCATTATGACCATTTTCTGACAGATGGTAGCGAAGTATCTTGAGGAATAAGTGCCTTTGGCTGATCTCTCTCCAATCCAGCCCGCCATCTTGGCTGCTGGGGACAAGAGCAGAGCCGTCATGTAAAGAGAAAGGCTTTGGGGTTAAATTCATACTTTGCCACTTGCTGACTGGATATGACCTTGGGAATGTTATTTCATTTTTCTGAATTTCAGTTTCTTTATTTGTAGAAGAGGGATGATGATACTGATTTCATAGCATTGTTGTGAATGTTTAAGATAGTGTACGTAAAATGCTTGGTATAGTAAAAGAAAAAACACAATAACTAAATGCTTAGTACATTACTAATGTTCATTAGTGCTTGGTATGTGGTAGCTGGTCAGTTAGTAGTAATGGTTGGTCAGTGGAAGTAGGGGGTCAATTTGTCAAATAAGTGAGAGATATTATTAGCTATAATTGTGATTCAAAAGTCTTTACCCTAATGACTTAATTCAGACACGAATTCTAAAAAATATTAGAATTATATGTCGTATAAAAGCTCCATCTCTTATGTTTCTTGCACCCACCAATTTTTACAAGAATGACTACAATTAAGAAGCTTGAATGGATTTTTTTAAGCTAAGGTAACTTGATTAAATGAGAACTCTTAAGTGCCCCCAGAGCTGACTCCTTTGAAAAACTATTTGCAGTGAAACTGTTCCAACAAACCATCTAAGATTCATTTTGTGACCTTCAGAAGACATTTGCTTTAAAAAAAAATTTTGGATTATACGTGAAAAAAAAAAGCTAGCTTTGCTGTTTACATATGGGTAAAATTTTAACCACTATTTATTCCAGGTTGCTTATTTTAACATGTTCTCATGCAACTGAACCATTTAAGTCAATTAGAAATGATTTCCAGGCACTTTACTACTAATAGCTGAAAAAAGTTTTTTCAAAGTAAGCACAGTTTATTTTAAGCATTAAGATTTGGGGGGGGGGGGGCGGGAAGGCACCGAAGGGAGGTGGTTGTGGCATGGGCTTTTCTAACTGAGCATCTGCTATATAGTTTTTCCTACCTCATATATATTAGCTATTTTTCTGTCTTTGGCATTTGCCTGTCTTATTTGCAGCTGTATGCCTAAGTTCCAAAAGAGTGCCAGGTACATAGAGGAGGGGAGGTCAATAAGTATTTGTTGAGTGAATAAACCAGGTACTAATAGTTTGGGCAATGAGCAAGTGGGTGATTTTAATATTTTGGTTGGGCTTTGTTCATTTGCTCCTAGAACTGGTTCAAGATCCAGGTTTTACATTTTTTTCCTTCAAGTTAAAAAAAAAAAAAATTCTGGGCACTTCTGCCTTCTCTTCCAAAGCAGTACTTGACAGACATGCACTCCAGAGTCAGTGGCCAGCAGCATTGCCTGTGGATGTTGTTTAAACCGAGCTGGATCCTATTTTTGGGTTGAATAACTCTGTTTATTGGCCTCAGACTTACTCCTAATTCTGGCCAGTTATCTTAAAAACATGGGTCCTTGGTTATGGAAGAAACAGAAGACGGAGTGAAAATGAATAAAAGAACTTTAATATCAGGACCTGAATAGAATCCTAAGGTCCTTATCTTCCTAAAGCACAGCAGAGAGCCATGGCTTCCCACAAAGGCGTTGGAGAAAATGTCAGTAAAATTGTGCCTTTCCCTTCAGAAGAGGATCATAGTGGAAGCCTGTTTGCAGACAGTGAGTAATTCAGGGAAGGGCAGTCTTTCCTAATGGCCTGAACAAAATGCCAAAAAACTTAATTTAAGCTGATGTGATTTTTTTAAGAGCAGAGGTTCTCAAAGTATGGTCTTGGGACCACCAACATCAGCAGCGTTTGGGAATTTATTAGAAATGCAAATTCTCAGGCACCACTCCAGACCTGCTGCCTCAGAAACCCTGGGTGTGGAGCCCATTAATCTGTGTTTTAACAAGCCCTCCCGGGATTCCGATGCTCACTCAAGTTTGAGAACCACAGGTCTAGAGTTAGGTAAGACTTTGGAATCCATCACACCTGATTAACTCCTCAAACAGTTTCCTTTAGCCTTGTTTGATTACTCCTAGCTTTAGGGAACTTACTACCTAATCACACCTTTCCATCCTTTCTGGGGTGGCTGTAATTGTTAAGATATTCTTCCCTTGTTGCGTTGAATATTTCTTCCGGCCAGTTTCAACATGTCTGGCCTCTGGATCTCTGCAGAATATATCTGCACTCTCATATGTCGGTCATTCATTCATTCATTCATTCATTTATTCACTCATTCACTCAAACATTTGAACAAAGTTATTGACCCCCACTAAACCATCTCATCACCAGATAAGCTTTCTCAGATCCTTCAATGAATCCTTGGGTCCAGGATTAGCAGATTCTCAATGTCCTGATTACTCTCTGTTCATCCTTCTCTTGACACACACTTGTCATGTCCTGTGAACATGTGAGTCCAGAACTGGGTACGATTCTGCCTATGATACCACTGGAGCACAAACATGTGAGGCTGAGTACTTTTAGAACTAAATATAGAACTTCACATTTCTTTTATTACATTTTATCTGGATGCACCTTATGGACTTGTCATTTGTAGGTAACAAAAACAGGGAACTGTGGGCAATTGCATGAGGTTCTAAAATCACATTTGTTCATTCAATAATTTAAAAACATATTGGGTGTTCTTCTCTGATGTTTATGTTAATATGACTGGGATTAGAAAATGGTAACATTTCAACATCACAAGTTTTAAGTCCACTCGGGCAGATAATTAAAAGGTGCAATATTTTATATAAACAAAAAGTGCAAAGCATAATACAGTTAACACTGCGTTAACCTTCCCAAGCCGATCTCTGTCCCTCTTTCCAACAACTACCCTGGGTTTGATGTTTATTACTCCCATGCATTTCTGCATTCTCTTCTATTTGCATTATATGTAGATGCATTCCCAAGCTTTATATAGACACACATATATGAAATTTTGTGTATTTTTAGCTTTATATGAATTAATTATACTATATATTGTATACCAATATATTTTTTTGTAGGACTTATGCATGTTGAAATGTGTAGGCTTGATTCGTTGCTATATAGTACTCTATTTTATGAATGCAGCATAATAGATTATATATTCTCTTGCTGGTGAACATTTAGGTTTTCTAATCTTTCAGTATATCGATACTCTATACATCTTTGTATAGATGTATGAGTATTTCTCTAGAACAGCCATCCAGTCCCTGATATGTTTTACATAAACAACTGTCAGATTTTCCCCCAGAAGAAAATATATAATTGCTTGATTTTTGGAACTAAATGCAGAACTTTCCATTTGTCCCTATTACATTTTATCTTGCCCCACATTCATTTCTCCAATTATTAAAAATCACATATGGAGCCCTGCCATGTGCCAGAGACTATAGTAGGTAGCCGAAGACAAAAATAAATAAGACATAATCTCATCCTTTACCCAGGGTGGTAAGGACAGGGCTGGTGGAGAGGTGGTGGGTTTTGCTTTTTGCTGCAGTCATTGTTTTTTGGATTTTGAGCCTGATGCTCCAGGGATTAACTCCCACTGCCAGAGTGAGATGATATGGCACTAGGAAGTGGGTGGGAAAGAAGTGGAGTTAGATAACTTGGGCTCAGAACCCCTTCCTGTCCCCTGAGGTGACACAGCAAATAGTCACCTTCAGACCTGGGTCTGTACCTATTTTGTTTTCTCACTGCATACCCAAGTCTTGAAGGATATTGAGGATATTGGCACCCATTCAAGACACATGCACACAGGCTTATAACTCTTCCCTATTAATCAGGGCCTCTGGTTATAGCCTCATATTTTGCACAGACGCACATGTTGGCCCTTGATTTCTTGACTCTATCACACATAGACAGATTAAAGAATATACACATACATATAGGTTCACGTGGAGGGATGAGCTGGAGGTGCCGAGTGAGCTGCCTGTGAATTCAAGGTCAGCGCTTCCTTGCTGTGCTGCAGGGCAGCAGATTGCATTCTCTGTCCTTGGTGACAAGTGTGCACTTGGCCGGCTTGTGGCATGAGTCCCTGCAAATCTGCCAGCGCTCCTGGACACACTGCCTGGCACATTCTGCTGGCAGGGGGATTCTTTGGACACCATAGGGCAGTTGACGTGTCTTCTAAAAGATTTCGTGTGCCTGCAGAACACCTACTCAGCGTTCTCCCAGAGGGGCGGCCTGTGCAGGCTGAGAGCGCTTGGGAAGGAGAGTCAAGCTCCATGAGGTTTATTTTGCAGCTGCAGTTGGAGTCACATTAAACCGATTGCCTAATTTCCTTTGTCTAAGTTGGTTTCTCTTTGGCCAAGAGGCAAATGGATCAATATTGTTTTTATGCTGAGATGATGTTGCCTGAAGGAAATTTTCCATTGATTCACGGTGTTTGCCTTCAGTCCTGTAACAGGATGCTGTAACGAGATGTGTGCTGTCTAGGCGGCAAGGGGCCTCCCCAGGTGTGCGCGTGAGCCCTAACATCTGCACAGAGCCCACCGCAGGGGCACTTCTGCAGCTGGGCGAGCAGGCTGCCCGTCTCAGGGCAGAGCTGGGCTTCCGTGCTGAGGCTCTTTGCAGGTTTTTCTCTCCACACATTGACAACTTGGTTCCGTTTTGGTTTTTTTTCCTTTCCTATGAAGCCCTTTTCTCTTTATCTTTCTCTGCATTCGGAATGCCTTCTGCCTCTCCAGAATTTCTTAAAGATGCTTTCTTTACATCTGTGTTCTAATATTTTCGTCTGTCTTCTCCCTCATCCCACCCACACTGTGATTCTTCCCTTTTCTTATCACAGGGGTGAGAAACGTCCATAATTTTCTTCCTGTCCTATTTTCCTACTAGGCAGTTAAGGAAAGCTAAGATTCTGGAGGCAGAATAACGAGAAGACAATTTACCCACAAGAAAAAAAAATTGGAGCATTCATTTGTGCAGAAGGGTTGCTGAATTCCTCACATGGTAGGGGAAAAGAGTATTACTCAGTTATCTATAAAAATATTTATTGCATGCTCACTCTGTATAAGAAATATGTAAGAAACAGCATTGCTGAATGCTGTGGGGGACATAAATAAAAGGTGTAATACCTGCCGTCAAGGAGACTGCATTCTGGTTGGCTAGACAAAATATAAACATGGAAAAGGAAAACTCTTCAACACATCTGTACAAGAGGTGGGGAGGGTCTCATGTGCTTGACTGCTTGACCAATAAGTGGTCCAGATCATTGTCCTAAATCAAGGCCATCAACTTCACAGAAGACTTGCTTGGGTTTGGGAAAGGGCTTTGAGCAAACTCAATCCTTGGGGATGGCCCTGGGTAAGTAGAAAGGGGCAGTAAAGCCACTCAACTGGAGAAGTTAGTAGTAAACGGGGGGAAATGGAAAAGATTCATTCAAGGGGCAATCAGGAGACTGGAAAGGCAAAAGGATCAGGATGGCTGATGGTTGGAGATAAGATGAGTCTTGGCCAGACTGCCGAGAGCTTTAAGTGTTAGTTTAAGTATAGATTTTCTGTTAGGCAGCATTAACTATTGACTGTGTTTGAGGGTTTAAATTGATCTAAATCTGTACTTCCCAATCTTCACATGGGACAAGTAGAAAATGATCTTATTTGTAGAGCACATGGCAGTAAAGAGAAGGAGATTTGGAGACTTGGAGGAGAAAGGCAGCATAAACAACTTCTCCTGGTTTGCCCATAACTCCCCCAGTTTAGCAGCAAAAGTCCCATGTCCAGACAAATCCTTCAATCTAAACCTGCACCAAGACTGCCTTGTCACCTGTGAGAATGCTTTTGGTCAAAGGAAACTAGCCTACAGGCTTTTACTACACCTGAATACCCTGGGGTCTAGAGTTTGGATCTTGCATCTGGGCTCATCAGTTGGGAAACTGGTTGGATAGTAGTAGTTTAGGGTAATGAGTGTGCAGGATGGATTGGAGTCAGGGAGAATGGTCAGGAGGCTATTGGTGGAGTCTGGCTTCAAGGGATAAGGATTCAGGCAAGATAATGATGGCATTGGGGAGGGAAAAATAATTGATTTAAGAGATGTTATTTTCCTCTGGGAAGAAAAATCTTCCTTGACAACTGAGCGCAAGATTGGAAATGGAGTGAGGGAGCGAAGTCAGAAGTGACTTTAAAACAATTGCAGTTTTGTTCTTTTATGACCCAAGCATTTATTGAGTGCCAATTGGGTGCAATACATTATACTCAAAGTTGAGTGAGAAATGTCTTCTCCTAAGGTAACTTTGGATCTAATTGGACAGATAAACACTCCAAATAATTAAAATAGCTGTAATATAAAGGCGAAAGATCAGGGTACGTGGTACAGTGGTTAAGGAGCATGGGATTTAGAGCAGAACTGGGCCACTGGATTCGAATCCCAGTTGTACTCATACGTGACCTTGGGCAAGTTGCTGACCTCTCCAAGGCTCAGTTTTCTCTGAGTAAAATATAGGTACACTATTAATAGTACTGACCTCTGAGGGTTATTGGAAGGAGATAATGCCTTCAACATGGTGCATGGCGTGTAATAAAATTTTAAGAAATATTAATGCCAATATTCTCATCACATATAAACAATTAGACACTAGAGATTTACAAACTAGCAAGTATCAAAGGTACCAAGGAAATAGCATCAAAGGAATGAACTTATAATGTGGGATCCTAGAGGAAAAAGCTTAGATAAATCAACAAGTCCCAGAATTCCAGTCATAGTTTCTCATCTGTTTATGCACATCCTCTTCTGCACATTTAGTCTGTAATTGGTGTGTCAATGGGACACGGTGATAACTACAATTTCAGTCTAAGGTCCCCCGGATATTACATTGCACAGGACTGTTAAAACATGTTTGGACGTCTGACATCATGTGGCAGTAGTTTCCAGGGAAGGCTCTCTATACAATTTCTTAGTGTTAGGTCTTTAATCTAGGCTTTATAGTAATGGGTAACTTCTACAGTTTTCAGTTTTTAATTCTTTCTGAATTATTTTAATTCCAAGTTTCTGATTATTTCCATTGGATGGATGCTAAAAGAGGAATTTCTGTATCAAAGGGCATGCATATTAAAGGTTTCTCGGCAACCACCTCGTGATTTCTTACCAGCTCTGGGCACAATCTTGTTTTTTTCCTTTGACTTTTGTTACTTTTGCAGGTAAAAATTGTTGGCTTTCAGCTACAAATTGCATTTATTTGAGCACTAAGAAAATTGAATTCTTTTTCATGTTTATTAGTCAGGTTTTTTTTATAAAGAAATATTTGTTCATGCCTTTTGTTCATTTTTCTTTTGGTAACATGGTATTATTTGTCTCTTCATTTAAATGGTCTGTTATATTTCTTGAAAACTCCCCAAGTTTCTTTTGAAGAAGAAAATGTTATACTTACATGAAACTTTTTTGCATAAACTATAAAGCATTATATCTATGCGTGTTATTATTGTTGAAACATTGACTTATTCACATGTTAGAATCATGTTATATAATAAAGATGTCCTTGAAAAATTCAAAAATAGGTATGAGTGGAATGTGAGCTTCATTCGAGCAGGAATTTTTATTTGTTTTATTCACTGCTGCATCCTCAGTATCTAGAACAATATATGGATGAACATATAATAAACCATAGATGGGCAGTGTTCCACCAAGATAACTTCTTCATTTTATTTTCTTTTTTGCCTCAAGCCAGAAATGAATAGAGTTGTATATAGCTGTCAGGCCAGAGCTGTGAAAAGATGGTCTTAAAATCCTGAACTCAGGAAATTCATTTTTCAGAACCTCACTTTCTTTTCAGAAATATTATAAACCTAATTACTAATTCTGCCTCATTTATTTAAGTGATAAACCAGAGACCAGGAAGAATTTAATGACACAAGCATGGTTGTCAGCAATATGATAAAATACACAAGTTGTTTTATTTTTAATATACCAGCATTTTTAACTCCTAAATATATAGCAAATCTCCTGGTCTTCCTGTGCCTCGTTCGTTGTTTCCTGGACACCTATAAGAAGACATTGTGCACAAGGTCTGAAAGAAAACATGACAATGTGCCTTAAAACTGATTCATTTTCTTTGGTTGCCTATTTTTGGGGAAAGATTTTGCATAGAAATTTATGCTAATAAGTATATTCTCCTGTGTAGACCTCAATTCAGCTGCCCACGGGTGCCTGGTATCATCTTTTCTAAAGTTTTTCTGTTCTGTTTTTATCCCTAATTATCCTACCTTGCATTTTGTTTTGTTTTTAAGGTGCTTTAGTATTTCTGGAAGAAGATGATGTAAAATTTCTGATAAATGTGCATTTTACCCCAGGCCTGTGTTCTGAATGGATCACTTACAGCGGGAGGCAATGTATAGTGGTTAATCCCTTAGTATTTGAGTCACATAGACTCTTAATTATGATCTTAGGCTAGTTACTCAGCTTCCCTGAGCCTCAATTTCTTCATCTAAAATACCAATAAAATAGGTATTTTAAAAACTCTGCTTCTATAGGAGGATTAAATAAAAATAATTTTGAAAAGATTTTAACATAGAGCTTGACGTATAAACATGCAGTAAATGGAAGCTGCAACTGAATATTATTATTTACCGTCATCATGTTCATCACAAAGCTTGGCCATGACTTTCAGTCACTCAGGTGCTATTTGTAAATGTAAGAAAAGCAAGTGATAATGTTGAAGGTGAATGCTTCTGGGTAGCAAAAAATGAGGAAAGAGAGATCCAGCAAGTAACTATCCCAGAAGTAACCCATTCAGGATATATCAGTCAGGGTTCAAACAGAGAAGTAGAACCACTTGGAGATAGATGTAGATGTAGATGTAGACACTCATATGCACATAAATATACATACATTTGTGTGTATATATATACAGATGTACACATGTGTATGTGCATATACGTATGCATATGTGTACATAGACATGCATAGATACACATATAGACATACACATGTATACACATATGATTTGACCTTACACAGGTGTAGGAGCTGGTTAAGCAGTGTCTGCATGGCTTGCTATCTTTGTGTCTGATGCTGGAGCTTGAAAGTCCAGCAGGCAGGTCTTCAGAAAGAGAAGATGCGGGTAGAGAGGGAAGAGTAAGGACAAGGTGGAAGCCCAAGCATGAGCCCGAGCCCCACAGAGATGGAGTGGAACCCGTGCCGGTCCTCATTGCCTCCGCCCTTGGTGGTGTGGTGCAGGTGTCTGTCTTTGGTTACAGGGCGGGACACACACAGCTGGCCCAGGAGTCACAGCAGCTGAAGGAGGATCCAGGGGAAGGTGGGGCAGGTCCAATCAGGTAGCTCCTCACACCAGGAAGTGAGCCTGCAGACAATTTGAGCTGCCAATTGGTTGCTGCGTCACTTCTGCCCTCTGCCCCCAAAGCATAGATGCCATTACCAAATGCGAGGATCTGTTTTAGGGATGAAGACACTGAGGTTCAGAGTTAGTCATTTGCCCCAAATCCCACAGCTGGAAAGGGCAGAGCTGGGAATCAGAGCAGGCCCAGTTGACTCCAGTGTGTAATCTCTAAACCTGCAAAGTTATAGCCTCCCAAAAGGGCAGGAAGGACAGAGGGGCACCTGCAGCACAGAGATTTGGTCTTTGGAGCCAGAACTCCTGGGTTCGTAGTCTGGCCTCTCCGCTTACTGACCGTGTAACCTGGGACAAGTTACCTAACCTTGGTTTGCTTCAATTTCCTCATCTGACAACTGGGCATGATTATAATACCCGTATCAGAGGCTGCTATGTAGAGTCAGAGTGTTAAGATATGTGAATTCTTTGTAACAGCGCCCAGAGCTTTAAGCACCCTGTGAATATAGGCAGGCATCACCCCAGTTTGCTCAAGTCAACAGGTTTCTGCTTGTCTGCAATAGCAGATCACTGGTCAGGCCCTCCTGGGTGTCACTCCCTCTCCCTGCCTCCATTATGGTTGAGTCTGCCGTTGGGCAAGCTTAGTGGTATAGCTGAGTCGGTTTCCCCAGCTGCATCTACCTTGGGTTTTGAGCCTCCTGCCTGCTCCAGGTGGTCAGAGGTGATGTTGCAGTGACTTACGTTAGCCCTGGTACCTGGCTCTGTGACTGGACAGTACAGTATTTCCTAGAAGCAGGTGCCTTTTGGGTCTGGTCAAGTTGGAGCTAAACAACTATTACTAAATGAGGCTCAAAACACTCTATTTTAGGAGGGTTGATAAAATGCCGGAGTGCAGCACAGCTGAAATAGATGAGTAGCTTTCACTGAATTCTCGCCCAGATGGAAAGCTGATAATTACTACGAAAATACCAAGTGTTCTGGTGACCTTTTTAATGAGTGAAGAACAATGTAGTGCTTTCATCTTTCAAAGAAAGGGGTGGTCACTGAGGGCTGGGGTGTGGTGGAAGGAGAACAGAGTTGGGGGTCAGCCTGCTTGTGTGTTATTTCTGACTCTGCATTTACCTACTAGGCAACTCGGGCGAGTTACTCAGTCCCTCTCAGTTTCCGATCCTCATCTGTTAAACGGAGGTAATAATATGGGTTGTTGAAAGATTAAGTGAAGCAATGCCACATACCTGGAGTACTGCAGATGCTGAATGGACAGTGCCCATGCCTGGAACTTGCTGGGATGGTCACTGGTGTCTCTCTGCCTTATAACCTTTGGTTACCCTGCTCATCCTCATTTGTGCTCTTTTTATTATTTCCTTGTTTTTCTTCACCCCTCCACTTTTTCTATTTTTCTCTCCTGGCCTTTCATGTTTTTCTCTGTGGCTCTCTCCATTGTCAAGGTTTTAGGTCTTCCAATCCTGTCAAGAGCCTTGTGTTTTTCCGCCATTGCGTTTAGAGAAGGAATCAGCAAACTTGTTTTGTAAAGGGCCAGATAATAAATATTTGGGGCTTTACAGGCTGTAGGGTTTCTGTTGCCGTTCTTCAACTCTGCCATTGTAGTACAAAAGCAGCCATGGATAATACACAAATGAATAAACATGGCTGTGTTCCAATGAAACTTTATTTACAAAAGTAGGCCATGGGGCAGATTTAACCTGCGAGCCATTGGTTTCCAACACATGATTTAGAGTTTTGGAGATTATAGACTCCTCTCATGGAACACCCACGGTCAGCTCCGCGAACCTCCTGGATCTCCAGTTCCCACCATGATGCTGAGGAGCTTTTGGTGCCTCCACGGTTCTTGGTATATATTTTTCCTCAGCGCAGTCTTTAGACAGTGAATCATGAAGCGATAGGGGAAAGGTTACTTTGTTATTCACAATGGGATACCATTCAAGTCTAGAAGATTCAAAAAAAAAAATTTTCATTTAGACACTTGGATCATAAATGGCTCCGTCCATTCAAAACTGACTAATGATAGATATTTGAGCAGTCAGCACTAGGTAAAATTTGTTAGCCATGGCAGAAATATACAACACGTTGCTGGGACTGTGCACTGTACATAGTTATCAGCTGATTCTCAGCCCATCTCCGAAACAGCTTGTAGACCCTGCACTGTGGTTAAAACACACTGCTTTTCATTGAAGGGAAAAGCCTTTTTACTTCACAGACCTAAGTTCAAGATCTAGCTATGCCATGCGATAGCTATATCCTAGGCAATTTAACCTCTTTGAGTCTCAGTTTTCTGGTCATTAAAATAGGGATAATAATAATGTTGATATCATGGGCTTACTATGAAAACTAAATGAGAGAATGCTTTTAATGCCTGTTACAGAGCAAGGCAGCCCTAAGTGTCTGTGATGCTTTTTTATAAGAAAATGTTTTTGACAGTTTCGGGAGTTTCGAAAGCCCTTTCAATTGTGACTTGGGAGTGGGATCATGTGACGTTAGGCTTGCCTCATCACCTCCTCAGGCTGCAGTGGCCAGGCCTTCATTTTTAGGACTCAGGAGCTAGAAATTCTCTCTGACTTTTGACCGGTGCCACAGACCATCTTCATAGATGTCACACAATTCTTGAGCAGTCTGCATTCGTGGCCCTCCTACCTGCCCAGAGACTTGGCTTCTCTCTTTCACTAACATACCTCACTCCCTGGTTGTCAAGATGTTATTTTCCAGTGTCAAACTACATTTCATCTGCCAGCATTTATGCTTACTACCTCCTTTTATTCCCTTCAGGAGGGATGGATGGAAAATAGGTCATCTTCTTTTCAAAAAAAAGAGTACAGTTAAAAGTCCCCCAGACGTTTCTGTTATCCAGCCTTCTCTTTTTAGTCTCTTTAGTTGAGAACCCTACTGTTGTCCCTTCATATTCCAGTCATTTCTTCTTCTTCTTCAAATATGACATCAGAACTGAACATAATAATGAGTACCTAGCCTACTGTGAACTTTCAGGAAGGATATTGTGTGCATTTTACCCAGTGTATTTCTGTGTAGAAAACTGACATCTTTTTCTGCTCAAGCCGCACCCATAGTCAGTCTGTCAAACAATGTCATCTCTCCAAGGATAAGGCAGCTCCCAGGAAGGGCAACAATCTAATTACAAGACCAAGCCCACGCACTACCCCAGAAGGTGATTTCTAGCTCTTACCAGTATGTCAGGCCAACAGCTGGCTTTCTAAAAGCTAATAATCATAACCCCCTAGGAGCAGATACCAGTTTAGTATTCATAGGACATGCACCCTAGTGTCATGCTAGCTTTTGCTGGTTCACATTCAGTTCTTCTTTCTTTAAGACACTAAATTTTTTTCAGTTCCTCACGTTCCAAAAACATGCAATATTTATATTAAGTAGTAATTCAGAAATTTGCCGATAACTTAGTTTTAGATAAACAAATCTGTATATAAAATGCCACCTATAAGTTTAGTGCTGTGGGAGGCATAGGGGGTGATGAATTTGGTCCCTACTTCCAAGGTCAACTTTTCAATGTCTAAATCTAGTTTGTCTAACCACGCTCTACACTACCTACATGACACAGCTTAAAAAGGACAAAAAAAAAAAAAACAGGGTTACCTGATCAGTTTCTTTAAGTCAATGTTTGGGCAGCATTTTTATGAAACTGCATTAAATGTCTTGTCATCACTGAGCACCAACAGAGTTCCCAAGTTATTGTCCAATTTAGATTTAATAATGTGGCTGAAGGAATTCCCATTTTCTCTTCTGTGGGAGGTGGGTATAGTAGTCTGAACAGAGGGTGGAAGATTGATGGGTGCCGTCAGTAGCAACTTTGCTTAATAATGACAATGTACTTGAAGTAGCACCATTTAGCATTTCCAGAGATGTGGCTGCTTTGCTCCCCGTTTATATAACTTGTCACGTCCAAGAAATGACAAGAGAGGTAGTTTGAAATAGTTGGAACACATGTCAAAAAAAATATCTTCTATCGTGGTTACGCTGAAAAAGGCCAATTTCAGCTTAAGGAGCTTTTAATAACATCCTAAAGCCCTCGCTGCTAAACAGAAACCGGGCTAAGAAACATGGAGAAGGACGGAACAAGCTGTCCTGCCTGCGTTTTCTGGTGGATGAAGAACACTTTCACCGATGGAGGCTTTCCTGGCAGCTTCCCATAGAGCCTCCCAGGGGTAATATCTACAGTGGCAGCTCCCTTGAGCCACGTGATCTTACTAGCTCTGAAACACGCATAAGTCACTAATTCTTTGGTGTCTTATCATCCTCATCTATCATATGGTAATAAGCAACCCCAGAGGGCTGTTGGGAAAATTTAGATTATTGTTTTATGTTGACTGTGCAAGGTGTCCTATAACAATGGAAAGAGGTGTTATGTTTTTTAAAGACGCCCCTAATAGCCCTGACATGATCCTATTATTATTATATTATTATTATTATTATTATTAGGTTTTCATGACAACCTGCTATGAATCTATCTGTGCCATGGACAAAAGGGCTGAGTTGGAGAAAGTATTCAAAAAACCCTCCTAAACACGTCATTTCCCCGGGGTCAGGAAGACCTACGTCCTCAGTTCTTCCCCTGCACGGTGCTCTCTCCGAGCGCCCGCGGGCGACGCCGCCGGCTCCCCCAGGCTCCGCTGCGGGGATTTTTCCCATCTCTAAGAGCGCGTGCGCGGCTCTTCGATGGGCAGCTGTTTGCGAGGAACAGAATGATTTTCTGCAGCTGTGATGTGAGCGGTATCAAACTTATTGACTAAGTCAGAACACAGCTTCGTGTGTTCCGAGGGGCTTCCCGCCGGCGTGAGCGTGGAGGTGTTTGTGACCGGACGGGTCAGGCCGCCGACACCCCTCCGCAGCGAGACGCGTGGCCATACACGAAGCGAGCTGGACCAGGAGCACCGTTTCCCTTGGGCACAGTAGCCACTGAGAACACCCTTCCTGTGAATTTGCTAATGAAGGGTCAGTGGTCCTGAGCTCCAGCCTCACTCACCCGATGGGAAGGCTTTACTCATTCCTACCCCTCCTGTTGCCACCAGGCCAGGCCAACAGCCTGGCATCCAATCGGTAATTCGAGAGAAGGTATTTCTCATAAATGCCACTCTCCTGCTCTGACTCGAGTATTGTTAAATTTTAAAAATGTTTGATAATGACCTCGCTGCTCTTGGGTTTTGCTTACAGATGGCATTGGAGAACGGCCCCACATTTTCCACGGGCTCTTCATTAAGGGAGTTAGTACTCCCCAGATGAGAAGGTCCTTATCAGTCAGGGTCGTTCACTGCAGAACACAGTAACCAACGTGCTCTCACGTCAGCCCAACCACACTCAGTGGGAGGCCGTGAGACGGTCACAGATGGAAGGAACAGGCAGTGCTCTGGGCTTGGAGGGGCAGTGACCAGCGTAGCTCTGAGCATCCCGCAGCAGGAGGTGGTTTGTGTTCAGGGATGCACCCTTCAATCACTTTTAATTTTGTTGTCACGCTGCCAAAGATTCAGATTCTTGGGAAACAGCACAATTGACCATCTCTCGGGTCAGGGAGGAAGAGGGCGCCATGTCTAACGGTCTTGCCAGATTATCTCCAATGGGGAGAGAAGTTTCTTAAAGAAAAATTGGGGTGCTGACACCAGAGGAGGGAGGCTTGAATTCCCAGGGACAAAACTACAGTGCTTGCTACCCTGCTAATGTACAACTGCAAAGATCCGTGACACCTGCGCCAATTTACCTCACGGCATGGTCGAACCTTACGTTGATGCTGGGTTAGTCTGTTTGATGGAAACTTCCCTTTAGTCAGCGCCTGGGCCTGTGTGTTCTTTCTTCCTTCCAAAACAGTCTTCTAGCATTCAGAGCACTACCTACTTACCAGATGACGTGAGGCCCACCAGCTCTGCAGAGTCGGTTACATGAGTCTGACTTTGGCCTTCACACCTGGACCTGTGCTGAATCAGAGGGAGCCCCTCTGAGCAACTTATGCAAACACGCGGGGCGTTTGTTATAAAGCTCCAAAAAGAGTGGTGTGCACCTGTGTGCTATATGACAATGACCCTAATCAAAAGATGTACTTAACACTCATCTCTGTCCTGGGCCAACACTTGGAGGACAGTTGGGCTCAGCCTTCACACTTGAGGCAGACCTTGAATTTATACGTTTGAGATTATCACAAAGGGGATTTTTCAAAAAGTTCCAAATGTACTGCAAGTATTGAAAGAAAAAGATGTATCAGGCAGGGTTCTTAGCCACGACCAAGTAAAATCCATTATAGGTAGTTAAAAGGGGCGGTGGTTCAGAGAATCTCCAGGAGGGCCAGAGGACCAGATTGAGAAGCTGCACACCCAGAGCAGTGCCTCAGTTCAAAAACAGGGCCCCAGAGAGCCCCAGGCTGCCCCTGCACAGCTGCCCTGGGTCGCTTCACTGAGGCTGGGCTTGGACCCTACTGCTAGACGTCTGTCATGGCTGGGCCTAGAAGCAGAACTTATTCGTCTCCACTTTCACCCACAGGGGTTCCTGGGACACCTGCTTCCTGAGTCACCAGCTTGCCATGCAGAGTGTGCTGCTAGGCATCCTTTGGGGAAAACCAGTCACAGAGGAGTCTGGGAAGGCCTGTCCATGGCTTCCACCTTGGAACAGAAGGCCTCTCTCTGCCTGGGAGAAAGTGTGTTCAAAGAAACAACAGTTGTTCTTACAAAGGCAACTGTGTGACTTTGAATTTGTGTTCATTCTTTTAATGGACCCCATCACCCATACTGCACTAGTAATGAATAGATTTTAATATATTTTATAATTGTATAAATCTTTTGATGATGCCACATTCTATTTTTGTTTAAAACAATTAAAGGTTGTAAATGTACCACAACTTTTTTTAACCTTCTTATAGTATGGTTACAAATATACTGGTATTTTTAAAACGTGAAAGTGACTCTGACCACTCTGGGTTCATTCAGTATCAAATTCTGTGGACAAGCTCTTACACAGCTGCATTTTAGCATTATCATCTGGGACATGAGGTAATAATACTTAGCTGCATACTTATTAGTATGAACGATCTTGGTATTGCTAAGTATTGCTAGGTATCGACGAACTAGTGTTTCCCATAATAAGATGCAGCTAAGAATGATAATTATAACAATTTTACTTCAGTTCTTTAGTTAGTACTAATGAACTTGTACAGCTTGCCAGAAGTGTTAAGTACACAACAGAAATTTGCAATTGGATGCTTACAGCTCATTTAATTCAGTGTTCTATTTCTAAAACACAGTCATTTCCCAGGGGACAGTGGAGGCAAGAAATAAAACCGATAGGAAAATTGTGCGATTCTTTTTCCGTTCATTTTATAAATATTTATTAAGCACCTACTGTGTTCTGGGGATAAAATAACATGGTCTCTCTCTTTTTTTTTTTTCAATAGCTGGGTTTCATTTATTCTAAAATGTAAAACAAACATACAGTATATAATTCTTTCATTTTTAATTGAAAGAATTAAAATTTAATTTTAATTGAAAGTTGAAGACTATATAATATATTGAACTAAGATTGATTTCTTGTAATATATCCCCATTTGTTTTAGTTTTACTATGTGCAGCATCAGAGAGCAAATACACCTCTTCTCAAAAATTCATGTTAAAATGTCTGGGGGTGATTCTTTTTCTCCAGCTGAGATTTGTCTTATGGAGGCAAATACCCTACGTAACTACCAGGGTTCCTCCTGCGAGAGGCACGCCCCATTGTCCCAATGGTCTCTTCTTTAAAGTGTGCGTCAAGTAGGAAAAGGAGGACTTATCTAGAAACTGTTAGGACACATTCAGCTCATGCTAATCCACAGAGGAACAATGGTCGGTTATGCCCTGGGTCATCAGGGTCAGCTTCTAGGCAGCTGGGTTGTTGTTGTTTTCCTTTCTTTTCATTTTCCAGGGTTTGTTGAGATGTAACTGACAGGGGACTGAGATTCTTGAATGGAATCTTAGGGAAGGGAGGGAGGGAGAGGGGCATTGGGGGTAAAGCAGAAATGTGAAAGCTCTTGAAGTTAGACAATTGCAGCTCTGGCAGGAAGGGAGAAGCTGAGGGAGGGATGACACCCTGTCAGATGCCTTTGAATGTGAAAGTGGAAGCAATTTTTTTTTTTTTTTTTTTTTGCTGCTCCTGATAATGCCTAGAATTTACATTTTGTGTTAATTTGACCTTATTTGCATAATGCCTATTAGAAAGACTAGCTTAGATGTTGCTTAATTGCCCTCTTTCTCTTGCTAACCTGAAGGCTGAGGAAGTCGGGGTAATGAATGACCTTTATTTGGCTGTGGAAGAGAAATTCGATTTGATATTTTGCTGTCACAAACCTTTTGCTTTCATATATATATATTTTAATATGTGCTTTTTGCTAGCCCCAAAACACCTTACTTTGTGCATTTTGTATTTTTCCACATACGTGTGTTTTCTTTATAGATAGAGTGTACGTACTTTCTATAACTTTTTTCATTAATATTATGTAATTTTTTTCTTTCCTAGTGTATTCTGAATACTAGTCATTCATAGATGCCCAATATTTCATTGAATAGTCATTGGAAAATTGTTATGCTTCAGTTTTTGAATAGTTTAGGCAATATTGTAATTACGGTCTTTGCGTATAGATCTTTTTTTCTTCTGTTAGATTATTTTCCTAAGAACATCAGTAACTCTTACCTTCCCACTAGGAAAAAAGTTTTATGACTTAGGGTTTTCATTTTTTCGCCTCTCATTCTTTTATGTTAATAACCATTTCGCAGGAATTTTTATGCATTGTACTTTCTCAGTGAGCAGCATTACTAATGTGTCAGTCCAGACATGTTTATGTAACATTCTACAATATGAGCCCAAGCATCCCTGCCTTCCATCGGTGTTACTGTAGTAGGTGGGAAAGCAGCAGCCCAGGCTATGGAAATACCATCACAGAGAGACTGTGATGGTCATAAAAGCTACTTTAATCCGAAGGTCTGAAGTTCCTCTGTTATTTCCTAGGTTTTCTTTGAGTTTGTATCTTTCATCACCAACTCATAGCTCATCGTAACTCACTCTTTACTTAGTAATCCTTTAGATACTTTTTTCATTTTCTTACTTCAGTAACATTACTTACTATTCGATCACTACCCTTCCTTCTTAGTGTTGGAAATTATCGCTGTGTTTGTATTGTACCTACCTCCTATTCATCTTTTAAACTATATATCAGTAAGTTGGTTCCTAAGGCCACTGAAAGCTCTAGCCATATGACCCAGTGATTCCACTCCTGGGTATTACACCAGAGAGGTGTTCAAACAAAACATGCACATAAATGCTTGTAACAGCTCTATTCATAATCATCAAAAACTGAAAACAACCCACATGTTCTTCATTAGGTAAATGGATACTCTGTGGTGAATCCACACAATGGAATACTACTCAGCAGTGAAAAAGGAACAACCTGTTAATACACAACTTGGGTAAACCTCAAAATAATTATTCCAGATTTAAAAAGTCAGTTTCAGAATGTTATATAATCTATGATTCCATTTACATGATATTCAGGAAAAGAGAAAGCTATAGTGATATAAAACAGATCAATGGTTTCCAGGGGTTATGGGTGTAACTATAAAGGGATAGTATGTTAATTTAATTCAAAAAATAATGTTAATTTAAAAAATATAAAAAATCCCAGTCTTATCAAACTATGTAGTTATGTCTTTTGACAAGTTACTTAACCTGTCTGAGTATAGAAAATACTCTCTACCTTGATGAGGTATTATGAAGATGAAACAAGATGTTATAAAGTACCTACCTGACACACACAAGAAGCTTCTTTTTTTCTTTTCCATGGTGAATTTTTTTCTTGGGAGTAGATCCTTTTTTATTATTTCTATCATCTTTTTTTTTTTTAACAGTTATTTGGCTCTCCAGGAACAGATTGGAGCCATTTAGGGTTTCAAGGAGGAAAGTGATTTTTGCTTTAAAAAGATCATTTGAGCAGCCTTGTGGAGAGCGGTGAGGAGTGTGGTACGAATGGTAACAAATTTGCCAGTAAGAGGTGTTGCGGTCATCCAGATGAGAGACGTGGTGGTGTGGAGTAATGGAGAGGGAGAGAAGCGGACAGGTTTGAGATTTATTTTTTTGGCAGTAGAACCAACAGACTTGACGATGGTTTGACGGGTGAGAAAAAGTAGATAGTGGTGTCATTTACTGAAATGAGAAACTTAAGGGAGAAGCCAACGTGAGTTGTGTCGCAGGGGGGGGGTTGTGGTAGGCACTGAAAATCAGGAATTCTGTTTGGACCTGTTAGGAGTGGAAACCAGTAGGTACTTGGGTATTAGATTCTGGAGCTGAGGACCAGGCCAGCATTGTCGCATTCATTTCTAGGACTGCAGTACACAAAAACTGCCAGTCTCTCAGTCCTACCCTTCCATATTAGGTTTGCAGGAGCGTTTTTCTGCTCTTCCTTTGACCTAGCCATGGGTTTTTAGTGAAGTACTTCTCTTTAATCCATTCCTAAAAAGACTTGTAGAAATGTCGATTATGCTCATATTATTTACTGCTGCCAGATTCCCATCCCCAACTCCCACCCCACATTTTCTGTTTAATGAGATTTAGGGAAAGGAGACATCCAATACTTCCAAACATCCAGCCTGGGAGTCATCGATCAAGTTTCGTCACAGACAAGAGAGTGAAATTCAAGATATAATTTTCCTTGATAACTCTCAAATTCAATTTGATAACTATAAATTAGCAGTTGCTTCTGCGAAGGGAGCATCAGGAAGGGTATTTGGGAAGTGGTATTGAGGAAGCCTCAGAGGCATCTGTGAAAAGTTAAAACTCTATAAAGCTGGGTATGGGGTCAGTGTGTTCATCAGACTCATCTGTCTTGGAAATGTTTTATAATTAATATTTTGTTCTTTAAACACATAAGTAAAAACTAATTTAAAATTTAAACATGAGAGACAGTGCCCTCTCTCCACCCACTCCATCCTCATTAATCACCATGAAGAATGATCTATTGGGTTTTTCTCTCAGAAAATGTAATTACTTTGTAATGAAATGTTAATGCTATGTTCTATTCTTAAAGTCACTTATTCCAATGATAAAGCTATGTCTTAATGGAGTTACTAAATTTTCTTCTAAGTCATTCTTTTAATATTTTATACTTGTCAGATGAGCAGGTCATGATCTGGAGCTTCTTTGTTTTTTACCAACAGGACTATTTCAGCAAAAACTCATCATCAGGCTGTGAACTTCAACATCTTCGAAGGCATGGTTTGCCACGGGGTGCCCGTGGTGACTATTTCCAGAGGTAAAGTGGTATATGAAGCTGGAGTTTTCAGTGTCACAGCAGGAGATGGGAAGTATGTTCCCCGCAAACCCTTTGCTGAATACATTTACAAACGGATCAAGCAGAGAGACCAGGTGAGTTGTGCCTAAGTGACTGTTACCATGGGTTGGGCTGTCACCTGCTCCTGGATGTTGTCGGTGTTGTTGTCACATATACTCAACTTAACACATTCCTGGGATGTTGGACTTGATATGAGAGTTTCGAGACAAATACCAGTTTTCAAAGAAAGAATCATTATTATTAGATGGTTGCACTTCCCCTTGTCAGTTGGTTTTCTTGATGGACCAAGTCAGGTTTTCCCAGGCAAATTTAGGACCCCTGGAAGCTTTTGGCAATTGGGTTAGTCAAGGTCCTCCATGAAGCAGACACCCAGGTGGATAAAGTTGTGACATTTTTATTAGGGAAAACATCTGTGAGAGAGAATGGAAGAGAGCCAGGAAAGTCTGGAAGAGCTCTCTGACTGCAAGTCTAACCCTGGTAATGGAGAGAAGGAGAGAAAAGGGGGCAGAGTGTCCTAAACTGTCATACAGTCTAAGACAAGTTGAGCAAGGCCTTCAGGCAGCAATTGAGCCAAGTCTCTGTTCATCGGCTTGGAACAGCTGTGGGAGGCATGGCCCCCATTCAAACATGGGGATGGAGTTCAGAGCTTAGCAATGACCCCTTGAAAAGTTATGCTCCATGTAGTGTAATGTCTGAGGATGCATTCTAATGACCACCAATGGTGGCGTTTGGGGTCCAGTAGACCTAAATATGAATCTACCTCGCCTTTCCATTTACGAGCTGTGTGGCCAAGAGCACGTATCTCTCTCATCCTTGGGCTCAGTGGCCTCGTCTAGAAAATGACTGTGTTTCCTCCTTAACAAAGTGTAAAACTCAATGAAATTTTAAAATGCAAGGCATACAGTAGGTCAATAAATGTTAGTTCTCTTTCTTTGTTTTCCTCTTTTGATACCAAATTTGTATTAAGGTTTCCTCAAGTTTTTGTTTGCCATAACTCTGTTATTATAAAAGAGATATTTGTTCTTAATACATCATGGGTTTTCATGTACTTCATACAGTGGTTTAAACAGTTTAAAATTTTACTTCACCAAATACATTAACATGTCAGAAAATTTCAGATAAAAACCATCTGGATTGCTTTATTTGGAGCAGAAGAGGAAACTTGCGCTCTCAATCCTGCATGGCGACAAGCCAGAACTGGGTGGCCACGCCTTGCAGAGGCTGCCTCTCTGATTTTCACTCCACTGGCTTCACTTGTTAATGTTTCTTACTTGGCCATTAGACACTGGAGTTTGTAACCCCTGGATTAGTTCTAAGACTTCTCTAGCTTCTCTCCATTTTAAAATATACTTTACTTTTTCAATAGTTCTCTGGGTGGTTTGATTCGTTTTATTTATTTGAGTCTTGTAGTCTAAGTCCTCTTCTGATGTCTTGTGAACATTTTAACTTGTGGATTCTCAGAGTCCAAATTTTTGAAAACTTCCTAAAGCTTTGACTAAGTCAACAGTTGTTCCAGGATGCTTTAAATTCTCAGGATGCTACAATTCTTTATACATGCATGTTAGTCAGAATGTTTAAGGTGATGGTTCATTTCGTTGGGTGTTAATCTGTAAACGCTGGCACTGACAGGTGACAGGTAGGTAGTGACTGTAAGAATCCTGCGTGTTTCTAAACATTTATGCAATAGATAACAGTAATACTGTTTGCTGAATACAGGCATGGTGCTAAGGGTTCCGCCACTGTAACTTGTGAGGGAAGGAAGGATTATCTTCCCCATTTTAAAAGTTGGGAAACCGAAGCTTCAAGAAATCAAGAGACTTATCCAAGTCACACAGCTAGTGTATGCCACAGCCAAAACATATACTCTGGTTATCTTACTCCAAAAACTATAATTAAGCAATAAATGATACTCTAAATCATAAAGATTGAGTTAAATAAGTTCATGGGATTTATAGCACAAGTTTTGAAGAGTAATAGTCTCTCAAAAAATTAATCTGAATTGGTGGCATTTATTTATGGCAGCTAGTTCACTTATGAAGCAGTAGTGGTAATCCAAGGATGAACAGAAAGGGGTGAAAATCAGAAAGGGAGGAGAATCAATAGGACTACATGATAGATACATGACACTTGAAGTGGATCGAAGGCGGGGCTGTTTTTGGTGGTCAGTTACGGTTGTTCACCAGCAGGGATGCTAGACTAACGGGGAACATGTGATAGGCTGTATTTAAAAGACTGACTTTGCCTAAGCCTTCCTCTGGTTTGGAAAATGAGGCAGCAGAGAGCACCCAGTGATTGGCTTTATCAGCTCTCCTTTTCAAATCATTTTATGTTTTGTTGGCAAACTTAATGTCAACATAACTTTTCAAAGAGTTCACTATCAATTTTGTGAGTTATCTTATTTTCTTAGTATTTTCTTTTGCTATCACCAACTTTTTAGGCATTCTAGTGCATTATTATTTTTACAGTGACAATAGTAATAGCTATTATCATTATTATCATATGCCGTTCCAAGCACTTACTATCTGCCAGGCACTTAACTAGGTAGTTTATATTTATTATTTTAATTAATCTGCACAACAAGCCGTGTGATAGATGTTATCACCCCCATTTCACAGAATAGAAGGCTGAGTGTCAGCAAAATTAAATAACTTTCCCTGGGATAAGCAGTAAGTCAACGTAAGAGCCAGGATTGTGATAAGGCATTTCTGATTCCCACTGTATCATGGGACCTCTGTAGAGCAAGACAAAGAACATGATTGCGAAATTCAAAGCATGAGGAAATGCGTATTTTAAAAAGTGTTGATGTGGAAACAGTATCAGATAAATTGGGGAAAATGAGGTTTGGGGATTGTCTGGAGACATTTCAAACATTTTTTTTCTCCATTAGACAAAGATAATTTCATAGAAGAAAAATATCACAATAAGGTTAAGAAACAAGTTGTTAGGAATTCTCGATTTTGAATTCACATGAGGTTATTAGAGCTTTGGTTTGCATTTAAAATATTCAGATTCTTTGTGGGTGAGGGATAAGTATTTGAAGGCAAGCAGAAACAGCTCATACCATTGCCCCTGCTCACTTGCTACCTTTCCCAAGAAGATTAAGTTGTACACTCTGGATTCCCCGGATTCCCAAAGCACAGATCGTAGACACCTCAGTGTTTGCCAGCTCCAGAGCTCGGCTGGTCTTCTGGTGAGAGTGCTGATTTCCTGAGGACAGTATCTTCTATTTTGTGGTTGATGCACAGTAGGCATTTGATAAATAAATGAATTGCAAATGAAAGGAGCAGGACTATCCTTTCAGAGCTCATAGAAATTTAAATTAATTTATTCAGAAGATTTTCCCCAACTCATTTCAAGTAGTGGGGTTATCTGTGAGCTCGATTCTTGTCCATCATTTTATTACTTAATAAAACTTATCAGCATCATGCCATGCAGCTGTCACTATTATCAGATATTGTGAGGAATTTCAAAGGAAAGAAATGACATTGTTATCCAATTTGACAGCTTTGGGGAATTGTTACTTCATTTATTTTAACATTTAAGCAGCTAATCCTTAAGGGAAAATATTTAAATCAGTAGATGAGGCATCAAACTTTATTTGATAAATATAACAATAAAATACATATTTCAATTATATATAAAGTCACTTAAGGAAGAGCTTAAGAGATGCAGGAAGAAAAAAAAGAAGGAAAAGTAACAGCAATTCAGATGTTCAAGAGCATCTTTTTAAAAAAAACAAAATCAATTTACATATTTTAATGCTTTACCAAAAAATATAGCTCTTTAAATTCAAATGGATATGATTTCTAGAATTTTTGTGAGTTTAGAGTTATATAATTTTCATCAAAATTTGAGAGTACAGACATTCCTTAAGTTATCTCTTTTTCTCTTTTTTTTTTTCAGTAATAAGCAACCTAATCTATTTTAGAAAGTAAGGGTCAAATTGCATTATAGAAAACAGGAATAGCTTCATGAAGTAATGCACTGTTTCAGATATTGTTGCCAAAGCTTTTAAACTGAACTGTACCTTTGCAATTATAAGCATAATTTGCCTTTTAGCTGGGGTAAAATTAAGTGTATGGCTGATCTGGTCCTTAAAATGGATATTCTCCATTTCTGAAATGACAGTTTGTCAATGTCTTTCTCAATGTGGTAGCTCAGAGAAAATAATTTAAGACTTACCTTCAACTGCCCTATAATCTTAATTTCCTCAGTTTATTTGCTAATAATCATAAAAGATGTTACATATGTTGGAGCCAGCGCATTCTGGCTCACTTGTGAGCATCTCTTCCCAACTCCTCATTCGGTGATGCCACTTTGGCAGTTTGGCATCAGCTGTGGTGGGAGAGACATCTGATGATCAGTCAAGGCAGAGACATCTGATGATCAGTGTGACCAGAGTGACCAGCCCAGCGAAGGGCTGCCTAACAGCATTGCCATTTCAGTGACTGAGCAGCCGGGAAGACAACCAGGGGAGCTGAGGCCGGCCCCCAGCAGGCAGCCAGCCAGGAGAGAGGAGGCCGCAGACCAGACGCTGGCGAAGCGCAACTGAGGAGCATGGGGGAAACTGAGTCGGCCCAGGCCAGGACAGCCCACCCAAAGGAGAGAAAGCTCAGTGGGGGATCTCCTTCCCCTTATAGCCTTCGTGGGAATTGATCAGCTGTTTGTTGAGTCCGCGCTGTGGAGAAACAGAGCGGCACAGCGGCCTCGCGTCTCCTGCGGGAGACGACGAGTAAACCGTTACAGAAAACAGTGGTGAGTGGGGTAGTGGATGTGGCAGGGACGACTACAGCTTCTTGGACTGATGATCACCTGGGAAGTTATAGAACATAAATTGGAGATATTCGGGCAAAAACGGAGGATGGGTATTCCCAATGGGCGAAGCCACGGCCCTGGCGGAAGACCAGGAAGGACGCTGCTCCTCCTGCGTTGAGTCCTGTGCTTACTAATCCTGAGCCCGCAGCCGGGTTGGGGCGAGGACCCTCCGAGGCGACGACCAGCTTCTGGAGCAAGGCCACCTCTGAAAGCGACATGGGCCCTGCGCTTGATGGCCCTGCATCAATCACTGGTGTTGGCCACCAATTCCCAAAGAGTACCAAGGTGAGGTGAAAAGTGACAGATGAAAACCACATGCAGTAAAATTTCAAAGGAACTGCTGGGGACAAAGGGAGATGAAGCAGGAGCTGATTAGGGACACACAGCACGAAGGCAAGTGACACAAAGACCTGCCCACTTACCTCACTCTCTCGCGAGGGAGAAAGTGGCTGTGGAAAACGCTGTTAATTGAACTGAAATAGGCCACAGGTTTGTGCTGAGGGCAAATGCCAAAAGGAAGAGAGAGATAGGCAGGACCCTTTAGGTTGTAGGCGAGAGAGGAGTTGAAGGGTGGTGGAAATAAATCCGGATTTATTTAGCCAGTCCTTCATTATGCCTGTTAATTACATTTAGTGCCCTTTACACTCTTAAAAGTGTCCCAGTTTGGGTGATAAATTATACAGTCCCCCTAGGTTTAAGTGAGACATCATACAGTCTGGCTTGAAAAGTAAACCAGGAGAGGAAAAAACACCGAGGCCAAAGACCTGCAAGGGAGGATATAGTCAGGGAGCAGGTTTGGGCGTAGATCGGCGCCAGGCAACCGCAGGGCTGGGGGGGGGGACAGAAACGGGAGGCTGGCAATTCATTTCAGTATCGACATTCCTCAAGATGATAACAGGATCCAGAGTGAAGAAAAAGACTGAGTGGATAGTGAGCCCAAATGGAAGTCTCGCAAGGCATCTAACCAGACACGGAGAGTGAAGGGGGTCGGACTGGTGGGCAGAGGGCAGGGGTCCGCCCTCTGACTGAGTGATCAGTGTGCACCCAATGCTGTGCTTTGAGTTCCACAGCTATAGAGACAGTTTCTGACTTTTTCTTTGCTTTATCCCCAGTGCCTGGGGCCGTGTATGCTCAATAAATAACTATCGCATGAGTGAAGGAAGTGCTTTGTATCTGGAAACCTCATGCATCTGAGAGAAGGGTTTTATTCCCTCCATTTCATAGATGAGTGAGTAGGCTCAGATGGGTTTATTAGCTTGCCAGTTTCCCACACCTAATCAATGGCAAGGCTAGAATACAAATTTAGACCTTAGGTCAGCCTTATTCCAAAGCTTACTTTGTCGATTGCTACAATCTATTAATTTGGGGGTCAAAATATGACCCATAATAATTTGTTGTTATTTGTGTGTGTAACACACACACACATACCTACACACATATTTACTTAGTTCTAAAGAGCTTCGTGTGTGCTAGGCATTATTCTAAGTGCTTTACTTATATTTAATCCTCTCCACATTTAATCGTCACAGCCGCCCTGAAGGTAGATGCTCCTGCGGTTCCCGGTTTACAGCCGAGGGAACCACAGCATAGGCGGCCTGTCCCACTCCGGAGCCCACGCCCTCAGTCACCCTGATTTGCTGCTGCTCGCTTGTCAGTGCATTTATGTGCATGTTTGCAAACAGTACGGTTTTCAGTTGCTTCTCAGGAATTACTTCGTTTGTAAAGTCCAGATTTCGAAACTCGTCTCTTGCAGTGAATTCATTCTAGCTGGGTCCAGCCTAGGGTTCTGAAGCACAGCTGGTCGCCGGAGAGGCATGGTTAGCGATGTGAGATTCTGTGGAAGGCTTGATACACACGGCCACAGTCGGGGGGAAAAACCCCACAGAAATTGCTAGGATCTGAAACAAAATGATGAGTCTGAGAGGTACAACACAGTACTTTGGGAATACAGCTGCCTAGAATGTTTGAAAGGACAAAATGGTAATAGAACTCCGAAGGGTGTGAGGACGTGTCAGAGGCCCCAGTGAAAGCTGCCGTGGAAAGAATGATCATTAGAAAATGTTCCCTGGGCTTTTGTCTGACTCAGATTAACACCAGCAGAGTGGGGCAATATAGGTACCTGAGGTTGCCAGGAATGTCTGTGAAAGGGGAAGAAGGTAGAAGGCATGCGATAAATTCACGAGATTCTTCTTTTCTCTAACACTGCATTAGGGGAGCTGCACTTAGCTTTGAACTCAAGAAGTCAATAAACAAATCGCAAGAGAAAAATGAAATGTTCTGTTTCAGACTTGCACACCTACCCCTGTGGAGCGTGAGCCCTACAAGGGAGAAGTCCTCACACTGAAATCAAGAGGAACAAAAGAAGACTGCACAGCTGGGACTAGGGAACAGACCCACCCCTGACCTGCGTGCTGTTGGTAAGGGACAGTGGACAAAGAAAATATTCCTGCATGACAACATATGAATAGAGCATTCCTCTCTTCTTAAGCATTTGAAGAGTCCATGGTCAAGGTCAATAACTTCAAAGTGACATAACACTCAAGCAGAGTTTAGGCAAAGGGAGACTGATAAAAGACCTCTTGACGCAGAGCGCTTAGATAAGCCTACAGGTCCAAGACCTTGGGCCGGCTAGAGGTTTGTTCTCTGTGATGTCAGGAAGCATTCAAAACGTTTAACAGAGCCTTGAAGAATCAAATATGAGCAAGAAGTGGCAGGCTTGTAACACAGAGAGATCTGTTACCAAGGAAAGTTGGCACTACTTAAAACAGGGAGTATGATTTCATGGTCAAAATTTATAAACCGATTAAGACCTTATCTAGAAAATTAATTTTCGTATTGTAAAGGCAACAATATTCTAGAACTTAGGATGAATACAAAATGAATCCAATGTGGCTTTTTGGAGTATACTTTTTCAGGAAAATTATTTGATAGTATCTGATGCACTTATTTCACACTTAACTTTTGGAATAGTATTATAGATGTGGTCGTCTTTGAAAAATATTTGAGTGCTTCATCAATTTTCTATTAGTATTTTGACATTTAGATCTTTCTTTTTTGAAGTACTTATTATTATCATCCTTGTCAATTTTCTTTTTCTTTACTTCTTTTTTTATCAGTTGTTTTCTGGTCTTGCTCTGCCAGATGCATATTTGAAAGTGGTTTTGCTGTGATGTAAACATCTCTCTAACATCACTGCCACTGATTTCATGAAATCTACATGTTTCGTCAGTTTTGCCATTTCAGTAGACTCTAAGTTTTTTAAATATGTGATACATTTTCAGATGTTTCAAAGCAGAGCAGTCTGCAAAAAAACTTATGTAAAAGGTTGACATGATGGATAGATGTTTGTGTTAATTGGGGACACTGTTTGTCAGAGGACTAGTGTCATACATACCCAGGTAGGCATTGCATATTTCCACATTATGATAGCCTACGTTCTCCTCCATAAACCCACAACTTGAATAACGAGGCTTTGTGCACTATGTGCTGTGCTCTCCTTCTTGAGAGTTGTCTTTATCCATGCCACATAGAGAAAAGTTTCAGCTTTGTTGTCATTTCCTGATTATTGGAATTACTCTTGCAATCCAGGAAGATTGTGTTAAAAATTCAAAGAAAGATTAGCAAGAGGAAGAAATCCTATTGAATGCTCTAACATACTTTTGCAGCATTTGCAGGAGCAGGATTAGTGTTTACTTTGATTATAGCACTTCTTAAGGGTTAGGCTTGAGCTCTCTGCATCTGTTTGTGAGAGGGAATGTTACACTGCGTTCCTTTAATTCTTTTCAAAAGCAAAGTCAGAGAAAAGGATCTGTTGTTCCCATCACACTTAAATGTTGTGAGCCCTGAGAAACAGGCCTTATTTCAACTTTCCAAAATCCTTTTGAAAAAATAATTGCTATAGGCCTCTTTGATTTCCTTTCAGAAACAATTGCCGTCATTCTCACTGTGACTTTGCTGCTGTGTAGGACTGAAGATATAAATGAATGTTATCGTGATGGAAAGTCTGTGTGAAAATTCATCGATGAAACTTTAGAATGTCATCTTTGCTTGTACCCAATTTCTTACTTTGAATTTTTAAAAATCACTTTTTTGTTTTAAAGTTTTTGTAATGACTGAATTTGTTTAAAATAGCAAACTCTGTGATTTTATACCCCATTGTAATTAATAAACATTTAGATCTTCATTTTATATCTTATCATCTGAGTTATGTGTGTCTTTTTCCAACTAGTAGGATTGGGACCCAGGGAGGCTGGTTTTGATTCCAAAGCATCATTTCCTGTGTGACATCTGCCTCAGCAACTCCAGAAATGAGGTCTCTCAGCACACCCCATGTAATGAAACTGGATATTCAACCTTAGGATAACTCCTAGGCAAATTATCCAATCACAGTGACAAGAATGCAGGATTTGAGGGACTCAATGGACTCAACATGGCTGAAGGTGCTGTGGTGAGGTCCTGTCTCCGTCTCCCCCTGGCTGTCTTGGGATCCTTCTTTGTACGCAGAGAAGCTGAGCTTCCCCATTTTCTCCCAGGTGACCAGGTTAAGAGGGATTTTTACAATGTAGATCAGGTAAAACTCAGGTCAATTATGCTCTCATTGCAGGTACATCTACCCCTGACTTACGATCGGGGTGGTATTCACACATCTGACAAAGGGTAGTTAGAACCCAGCTTACCCAATTGTAATTTGTATTGAACATACAGAAGAAAAGATAGTGAACTACATCTAAAGAAGAACTATACTACATCTTTTTGTTCAGGTAAGAGATACCTTAAAATATTTTGTTACTTTTCTCCTCCATTTTAGTTGACAATAGAAACTCCACAATAAGATGAATCCTCTGGGGGAAAAAAAATAATTAAATCGCTTTCTTATTTATAAGCCAAGCCTCATTCCTCTTTAAGTATTCAGCTGAAATATCAGCCCCTTTCAAAGCTTTTCCAGATCCAAGATGACGGGGTTAGCTCCCACTTTCACGTTCCCCCGTAACAGGGCCCAGCATATACCCCATCATAGCCCCGTATCGCTTTGCATAATAATTACCTGTGTTACTTGTCTGTCTCCTCCAGGAAACTGAAAGCTCACGCAGGTCAGGGCCTGTCTGGTTCACTGTTATTTCCCCCAGCATCTAGCTGAGTGCCTGGAAATCAATAGGCATTCAATGGATATATCATTTTTAAATAAAGGAGGAGATGAAGGAATTCCTGCTAAGTTCCTAAGTCAATATAGAAGAAATTAGTGAGCATTCTCACCAAAAATAGGAAGAAATTTTGTGGAGCGTTTTGGTGTAAAGGTGCTTTAAATAAAGAATACATATGCATTATCAATTTGATAGATCTGTTTGGGGGAATGAAATAGTTGTAGGATTCTGCATCAACGAAGTCTTTTTAAATGAGGAAGAGGATCCCTTTATTGCTTTTATTAGGCTTTGTGGCAAATATTTTGCAGAAACATAGTTCTAAATAATGACCTAAGGCAATAGAAAAACATGATTCAAGCTGTTAATATTTTATAGCATGGTTTTTGGGATTGCCTCTGGTATACAAAGTAAAACCCCTTTGACAGGAACCAATTGCATTTTCAAGGTCTGTCTGAAGAACAGATGGAAGGAGCAGCTTGCCTTCTCCGCACTCATCTTCCATTGCCTCCTCCGTCCGATGGGCAGTGTGACGTACTGGGAAACAAAAAAAACATGTAGGCTTTGAACTTCTGTTTACTAACTGTGAGGCCTTGAGTAATTTTTTAAATTAAAATATATTGTGAGCTTATTACAACAGACAAAATGAAAAACAAAGCAAAACCAAACCCATAATCACACCCAGGTACCTACCATTCCATTTAGGAAATAAAACTGCCAATACAGTTGAAGAGCCCTATGTTCTTCTCTTTTTTCCTTTCCTCTTCCTCCCCCAAAGGAACCAGTGTCCCGAATCTGGTGTTCTAGCCCCGTGCACATCTTTTGTACTTTTGCTATGTGTGTATATATGTCTAAACATTGCATTGTCTGTGGTTACACCTATAAAAACATTATATAGTATGTATTGAGTTTTTGTTGATTTTTAGTATGTATTGTTTTCATTCCTGCTTTTTGCAGTCAAGGTGGTTGGGAGTTATTTGTTCTGACAGGTCTAAATCTCATTCTTTTTATTGCTACATAATATTCCATCATATGGCCATGCACAATCTATTTACCCATTTTCCTGTTGATCCACGTTGACTTTGTTCCCTCCTGTCTTGCTATCACAAACGATGCCACCGTAAGCATTTTTGCACAGGCTTCCTTGTGCACACTGTGAAAGTCACTCCAGGGAACACACCCTCTGCGGAGAGGAGAGACTGACGGGCCCTAAAACGTGCACATTCTCCTCTTACTTTGCTCCTGGCAAATTGTTCTCCTAAGTGGAAGGGTCTCCCCTCAGTAACATAGTGTAAGAGTTTCCATTGCTCCACATTCTCACCAACATTAGATCTTGTCTGATTAGTTAATTTTGCCAATCTTTTCAACAGGAAAGGCATCTTATTGGAGTTTCAATTTGCATTATTCTCGAGTGCTAATGAGGCTGAGCACCTTTTCATTGTGCAGTTTAATTGGTCTCACTAAGCCTCTGTTTCTTCATTTGTAAGAAGAGAATGATAACAGTATCAACCTAATACATGAAGGCACTGTGAGGGTTACAAAATGCATACTGTATGGTCAGCACATGCCAGCTAGGATTACTATGCCAACAGCCATCTGACGAATTAATAAATGATGTGCTACCCAGACACTGCCCATGTCTGACTCTTCTCTTTCTGTGGCAAAGCTCACCAGGCTTGGTAGTGCCAGCTCCTTTTGAAGTTACAGGAGCACGGAAGCCAAGACTAGATGGGTGACTGAGAGCGGGCACAGGATGAGAGCCTAGGGTGGGTCTTGAGAAGGCTCTGAGGTCAGTGGACATAGTGACCCCAGGGGCCTGGTGCCGTGGGAGCAGTCTGAGCAGGGGAACCAGCTGAAATGTGGGGCCTGGGTGGCACTTGACTCTCAGATGCCGCCTGCATATCCATCATGTCCCAATGTCAACATCTGGAGCTATACCTGGGACTGTCTTCTCTTGGCGTTTTCTCTGTCCTCTGCCTGCGCACTGTCCAGGAGGCGGCACCCTGTAGGGGAGAGCCATGGGCCTGTCACAGGCTTTCACATCACGAAAGCTGGTTTGGAACCAGTCGAGCAAGATACTTGACTTTCCTGAGCCTCAGTTTCTCTACTGATAACATGGTACTGGTTACTAGTACCTCATTCGCAGAGTTTAGTTGAAAGGATTCACGTGAAGCATCTGGCTTCCCAGCAGTGGAAGGGCAGTGACTCTATAAAGTAGTGACTCTATCATTTATTAAACACCTACTGTTTATAGAACGTGGAGCCACACCCCGTAGTGTTGGCTGCCACTGTCCGTCAAATGGTCAATGCAACCTTTTTGAAAGAATGAGTTAATTGTGGGACTAGAAGATGATGATGATGATAATGAGGATGATGATGGTGGTGATTGTGATGATGGTGATGATACAGAGGAGACAGAAATAATTCATGAATGAAAATTAACGGTAGAGCAAATCATTGTTTGTGTTTAGGAGTCAGTATTACATTTGTCTCAGGAGCTATTGGCAATGTGTCAGGGGATTTTGTAAAAATATAAATGGCCAGTTTCAAAATATATTTGCCCATGTTTTATCTCAGCCAATACAACAATCTAATATCATAAAAATAATTTATATTTATTATGCAAATATTTGCAACTACATTATAATTATAAGTTCTTTGAGGGCAGGGACAGCTCAGCCCCAGACAATACCACCGTAGAATTCCACAATGGGCTTAGCGAATTAAAACTACAGTCAATGGTCTCCCTTATTCATAGTTTCACTTTCTGCGGTTTCAGTTACCCGTAGTCAACAGTAGACAAAAGTATTAAATGAAAAATTCCAGAAATAAACAATGCCTCAGTTTTAGATTGTGTGGCGTTCTGAGCAGCATGATGAAATCGCGTTCCGCCTTTCCCTGCCCTCCCGGACGTTAACCAGCCCTTTGTCCGGCATCTCCACGCCATCCGCGCTCCCTGCTCGTTAGCCACTTAGCCGTCTGGTTACCAGATACACTGTTGCACTAGCACAGCTCTTGTGCTCAAGTAACCCTTATTTTACTTAATAATGCCATATTCACTTAACTTTTACTATAATATGTTGTTATAATTGTTCTATTTTATTATTAGTTATTGTGGTTGTTAATCTCCTACTGTGCCTAATTTATAAATTAAACTTTATCATAAGTGTGTTTGATAGGGAAAAAAAAAAACAGTATCTAGAGGATTCAGTACTACCTGACATTTCAGGCATCCACTGGGGGTCTTGGAACGTATCCTTGAGGACAAGGGAGAGCGACTAATGTATCATGGTTGAGAGGATTTAGAGGAAAATGTCTGAATTTGGCAAGGTTTTTCTTAAGGGAAAAAGAAAATTTAAATTCTGCTTTATAAAGATACTCATGCGGAGGACAGAAAGGAAAACATTTTAGGAAGGGGAACAGTTCAACAAAAGTGCAGGTCAGCTCAGCCAGGGCCGTCAGCCATGAAGATGCCCCGGGAACTGGCCATTGCGGCTCCGTGGGACAGTGGGGGGTTACATAACGAGCTGTGGGAGTAAGGATGCATTCACGAGACTCTTTCAAGCACTGCTGAGAACGGGATGCAGTCCCCACAAGACTACAGGACCTTTGACATTTTCTTTAACGAAACCTATAAATGTGCTCAATAGATTTTCTCACATTTATTTCAAACATACATTAGGGCCCTATTAGGCATCTGGACCAGCACTAAGCTTTCTATAGGCACTGTTATTTAATTCTCTCTGCAACCCTATGAGATGGGTACTATTGTTATTATGGTTGAGCAGCTAAAAAAAAAAAAAACAAAGGCTGACGGGAGCTAAAAAAATCCTGTAGATGATAGAGGCTTTGTTCATTCCTCTGGCGACCAAATCAAAGTTGTGACGAAAACAAGGAGCAGCAACAAGGAAAAATTGCCTGGGATCTAGAGAAACAAGCCATACAACTAGGGAGAAATCTGAGAAATCCAAGAAATCACCCTGCAATGGCAGAAGGCAGAAGGCAGGACGGGGCGAGGACCCGGGGCTGCCTGGCCTGGAGCGGCTGAGTGAGACGGAGGCTGCAGCAGTGACAGACGCCTCTTAAAGGGGCCGCGTCTGCGAGCAGATTTTCATGGTGATGGACCTGCTCCCTCTGAGCACCAGTGCCCATTCGGCTGCACGTAGGGGCACCAGGGACTTGCAGGGAGACATTGTTGGAGTGAGGGCCTAGGCAAAATACACTTTATACAGAAGTGCGGGTGGTATCCTTTGTTCATTGTTGAGCCCTCCCCAATCCCAGTGTGCAGACACAGTGCTGCCAAAGCCGTGGCATCATCAGACTGGATAACAGAGGTCGCTCTGCCCAGGGAGATTCCCTAAAACCCTGCCTCCCCAACTCACGGCCCCACCCAAGCCACATCCTGGTGTGTCCTCGAGGAGTCAGATGCTCCTTATTGAGCACCTGTGCCTAGACTCACACTGGAGGCAGCTGGCCTCAGTTTCTGGTGTGGCCATTTGAGGCAACTATAAGCACACACCTGTGGAGTGCTTGCTGAATCTTAACAGGTGGTCCTGGGGGGAATAGAGGCCTGGGCTAAATTTGGCCTGCAGCTGAACCCCTCTCAGGACTGTGCCACTGGACACCTTCTTCACAAATCCACACTAATAAGACCGGGAGCTTTGTTTAGTACATAGAAATAGACACAGAAAGACAACCAAAATGGGAAGACAAAGAAGCAGAAATCATATGAAAGAACAGAACAGAGGTCTGAATAGAATGGAGTCAAGTAATCTAACAGATATAGAGTTCAAAACACTGGTTATAAAGATGCTCAATGAACTTTTGGGAAGTGTCGATAAATTCAGTGAGAACTTCAACAAAGAGATAAAAAACATAAAAATGGAAATGGAAATTATAAAAAGGAACTATTCTGAAATGAAGAACACATTATCTGAGATGAGAAGTATATTAAACGGAATAAACAAAGGAATAAACAAAGTGAATAAAGAAAAGGGTCAAATGTCCAATCTAGAGGACAGGAAAGCCAAAGGACACTAATAGAATGGCAAGAGATAAGATGCCAAGACTATAAAAATAATTTAAGGAGCATATAGGACACTATTAAGGGTCCTAATATCTGACTGATCAGCATAACTGAAGAAAATCAAGATGTTGAACAGATGTTTGAAGAAATAATGATGGAAAACTTTCCTTACCTGGTGAAGGAAATGAACATAAAACCCCAGGAATCTCAGAGAATCCCAAAAACCAGGGATCCAAAGAGGCCCACACCAAGACATGTCATAATTAAAATGCCAAAGGCTAAATACAAAGAAAGAATATTAAAAGCAGCAAGAGAAAAACAGATAGCTACCTATAAGGTAACACCCATAAGAGTGGAGGCTGATTTTGGAAAAGAAACTATGCAGGACAGAGGCTTGGCAAAAAATGTTCAACATGATGAAGACCCAGGATCTACAACCAAGAAACTTTATCCAAAAGCTGTCATTTAAAGTTGAAGGACAGATAAAGAGCTTCCAAGACAAAAATAAGCTAAAGGAATTTGTCACACCAAGCCGGCCAGTATTACAGGAAATGTTGGAGGGACTTCTCTAAGGGAAAAAAACAGGATCAAAAACAGGAATAAAGAATGGAAACAACTACATTCCTATCAATAAGTACCTTAAGTGGAAAAAGAATTAAGTGCTCCAACCAAAAGACAGAGTGGCTGAAAGAGTAAGAAAACAAGACCCTTACATGCTGCCTACAAGAGGCTCACTTCAGATTAAAAAACACACAGAGACTAAAGAAAGGGGACGGAAAAGATATTGCTTTGATGGACCTAGAAGGAAGTCAGACAGAGAAAGATAAACACTATTTGATTCACTTATATGCAGAATCTACGGAATAAAAAAGAATAAACTAATAAAAAATATAGAGGACAATCTGGTGATGGCCAAAGGGGAGAGGGGTTAGGAGCTGGAGAGAATGGGGTTAAGGGTTAAAGAAGTGCAAATTAGTAGCTGAAGGACGGTCATGGGGATGGGAAGCGCGGCTTAGGGAATGCAGTTAGCATTAATACTTTGGCTAGGTGTGGAGGGTCAGGGTGGGGGGAGGGAGCAATTGGGGGCTCATTTTTTACGAACAGTATAGATGTCTAATCAATGCACTGAAACTAATTAAATACTTGAAACTAATTAAAATAAATTTTCTTAAAAAGAGCTGAGAGAACTTAAGTAATTGCCCAGAGAGATTCAACTGGTCAGTAGGTGACCCGGGATGGGAATCCTGGTGCATGTGACTCCACTTGACTACTCTAGTGAATTCGTTAGTCAGGACTATCAACAGAATCCACTCTTGAATGATGTACAGTTGCCTGAACAGTGCTAGAGCACAGAAAAGATTCATAGCAGCTAAGAATCATTAAGGGCTTACTTGTTTTTACAGTATTATTCATGTCATCCTTCCAACACCAGGAGAGTGGGAACTGTGGTTATCTCATTTTATACATGGCACAGAGAGGGACCTGGCAGGTCCATGTCAAGGAGGACCTGGAAGAGGGCTTCTGAGATGTAGGAAGGCTTTTCAGTAAACAGTTTCTGAACCATTCAAGACAATACCAGTGAAGGTGCATCATCCCTCTCTGCAGATTAGCTGGAGGACATTCTCTAACTAGTGATCCATAACACAGGAGGAGCAGAAGACAGGATTTTCTGAAATCGATGGCAGTGCTCATGGAATTAGATTCAATTTGTTCTAAGAAATCTGGCATTCAGGTAAGGACATTTATCTTCAAGGAAGCTGAAGGTGAGTTATCTTTCATGCATTTTATTTAAGAGAATTGAATCCAGGTTTGTTGTTTTTCCCCTTTTGCATCTGAAGTCAAGATCTCAGGTTGGAAGCATGGGCGGGGAGTGGTGGGCGGGATTGACTCATGGTGCAGACGGCCTCTGAGTGGGCCGCTTCTCCAGGTAGCGTCCTCGCTGCTGAGCCAGCGCCAGGGACCAGTGGGAACCTGGTTGCCGCAAGTCCCTCCCGCCACTGGGGAAATGAACTTGAAGCAGTGTCAAATCCATTTCTAAGCTTTCTCACACCCATAAGTGCCCCTTGCCATGGGGCTCCCTGCATGATGCGGAGTGAAGTTGATTCCAGAACCTCATGTCAGCCCCAGCTCTGCACCATTTGCTCGTGTGGCTCCTGCAAGTCACAACTCTGCTCTAAACCCCCTTGTCTTTATCTTCCCCAGGAAGAGCTGTGGCTGGCTGAGTAGGGAAGCACGCAAGAGCAGGGACTCTGGAACCAAACTGACTGAGTTCAAAACTTGCCTCTGTCACCACCTGGGTAACTTAGGCACACTATTTAAACTCGCCTAGCCTCATGTGTCCCATCTGTAAAATGGGAGAACAAAAATACCTCCTAGGGTTTGGGGAAGAATTGAATAGGATAAGGCATAAGCACTTAACACTGTGCTGAGCGCAAAGTAAGCCCTTAATCAATGTCAGATACTGGTATTTCTTTGTGCTTGACTGCTTTATTGTTCTTTGCTAAGGCAGAGGGAAGCCATCTAATGCCATCTTGGGAACTTAAGGTCACCTCTGGATCACAATTTATGGCCTCTGTTGCTCAAAAGTACAATGACAAAACAAACTAAAACTGAAAGAAACGACAAACTTTTCTTCAAAAGAGGTTCTAGAGTGATTGGATTGACAATTATCTTCCTATTTACTTTGGTCATTTCCTTAATGCCAAAGTAGTCACATTAATACCCACCGAGGTGCAGGGAGACTCATCCTCAGTCACCTGTGAAACCACTTGAGAAATTAACCTTGCCATTCTCTTTTTCAAATTTTCTCATAAGCCAACTAAACATAATTCTTTCAGTTTCATAAAATATATTATTAGAGTTAATTATTGAGAATGAGATGTCAATAATAAATGGAATTAAAACATTTCTACAACTAATTCTTCCCAAGTCATAAGTATTTTGAACTTTTGTTTTTACAAAAACCAAACTTGAACTGTGGGTATTTATGCCTAAAAGTTGTTAGAAGAGAGACAGAAAGAGTTGTTTGCTGGATGAAGTTTTCATTACATTCCAACATGGATCAGACTAAAACTTTATTTAGACAGGAAATGAGAGCATCATAGATTCAAGGCCAGATATGGCTTTTAGCCATACATAAAAGAGATAAGGAAATGGGGGTCCAGAGGCTGTACTGCCCTGACTTTTCCTCCCGGCCCCACTATTTACTGCTGGGCACACCCTGGTAGAATGAGTATTTGTTGAATGTTTATTATGTAACAGGTATTGTCATAGACAAAATTGTGGACAAAACAGATACGATCCCCACCCTCCTCGGAAAAACAGATGTGATCAAGTAATCACAAACCAGCCTAAATTTATAACTACTTCAAGTGCTACAAAGAAGACGTATACAATAAAATGAGAACCTGAGAGAAAAAACTTGATGATTTGGGGAATGGTTAGGGAAGGCTTCCCAGAAGAGGTGGTGTATGAGCTGAGACCTGAAGAATGAGTAGATGATAACCAGGCAAAGGAGACCTGGAAGTATGAGTAAAGGGACCAAGTTAGAAGCAGCTGATTGGAGGGAGGGAGAGAGAGAGATTCTCTTTTTAAACCTCACCAGGGAGGAGCTCAGTCAGATCCTTTATTTAAGTAAGACTAATGAGGAACAAAGAATGAGAACGAAATCAAGGCCTCACTCAACAATAACAGGAACGGCAGGCTGGAACACCAGCCTCTGGGTTCATGGTTCAAAACTCTTCTCTGTGGCTTCAGCTATAAAATGAGAGTGAATACATTCAGTCTTCTCACTGCAGGAAGCTTTGCTATTTTGGGGGGACACATACCAGGCACTGATCTAGGTTCCAGGACAATAACAATGAAGGGCTAATTTAGAGTCCCTAAAACGAGACAGACAAGGAAATTGGTAGTATTAGTGCAGCGTGGTAAGGACTGTGACAGTGGCAGGGTGCTTTGGAGCAGAGAGGGAGGATGCCAGGCAAAGGTTCCCTGTATCCCCAACAACCTCTCCTCAATCTCTTCTGCCCACCTCTCTTCCTTTGCCCACTCTCCTAAAGCTTCCTCCAGCTGCTACAACTCTCGTGTGGCATTGCAGTTACATTCAGCACCATGGCCAGAAGGGACACTTGTCTTCCTCACGGTGATTGTTTTGCTCATGCTGGGTAGTCTTCTCAATAGAGTCCCCCATTGCCAAGAGCCAGATCTGTTTTCTTTTTATTGCTCATCAAGGCCTTGATGGGTAAACTCATCCCTGTTCTCAAATGCCTAACACAGTACTCGCAACATAGCAGGAAGTCAGAAAAGCTTGTTAAATAAACACATGTCAATCAAGACTCATAATGAAACAGAATATTTTGAGACCTCTTGTGGAGAGAATCAACCCTTCCCTTTCTGAGATTGTGGGTCCTTTTATGTTTTGTTGTGCTTTAGGGATGGAAAATGGTATGATGGACTTGGCAATAAATCAGTGCTAAGTATTACCTTTCCCCCTGTTTCTAGGTCTATTCCAAGCCCCAAAGCAACTCTTGTATTTTGCGGTCTGTTCTATGGCTCCGAAAGTGTATAGTGCATCATTCGTTCTGATGACCATCGACCATGAATATTCTGGGAGAGTGTGGAGTTCGAATATCCCGTAGCACTGTCTCCATCAGGGTTCCTGCCTTGACAGAGCCTCTGAAAGGGTTGAGTTTAAATAAAAAGTGTCACTGGTGACACACTTCTATTACCGCCCCTTCCACATGCCAGTCTCCGCACTGCACTATGAATTACTCCAGAAAGGGACCATGTCTTACTCATCCTTGCATCTCCAGTGCCCAGCATGAGGCCTGGGCAAGAATAAATAGAGCTGTGGAAGATAGTTTGGCAGTTTCTCAATAAGTTAAACAGAATTACTCTATGACCTAGCAATTCCACTCCTAAATAACTGGCTACAGGTATTGTCAGTTAGGAACAAAAATTTATACACGAATATTAATAGCAGCATTATTCATAATAACCAAAGGGTGGAAAGAACTCGAATGTCCATCAGCTATTGAATGCACAAACAAAATGTGGTATATGTTTCCCCTGCCTTTCAAAAGTAGGATGTTCCTATGAAAACTTTTGTAAACTGAAATAGCATAACGTGCAAAAGCAATGACTATTAATTTATATGGAAAAATTTTTGAGCATTCCTAGACTCAAAAAAATGCTACCAAATCATACCAAATAACACATAAAACATAAAACAGCACTACATATAGCAAAAGCAGTGCCACTCTTGCTACTCAGAGTTCATGTTGTCTCTACAATGACTCACTGCAAACAACGCTGAATGCTGTTTTCGCTTTTCAACTTTTTTTTTTAAATAAAAACAAAAATCCTCTTCAATTTTCTTTTGGTTAGTGAAAACAAGTAGTAATGTAGGTCTTTTGTAAAAGCAAAGTGTCCTAATGAGAACTTTTAAGAAGTGGAGCCTTCCTGTATGTCCACATAATGGAATATTATTCAGCTATGAAAAAGAATTGAAGTGCTGTTACGTACTACGACCTGAATGAACCTGAAAAACATGAGGTAAAAGAAGCCAGGCACAAAAACCACGCATGACATGATTCTATTTTTATGAAATATCCAGAATAGGTAAATCCATAGAGACAGAAAGGAGATTAGGAGTTGCCAGGGGCTTGGGCAAGGGAGACATGAGGAATGACAGCTTAATGGGTATGGGATTTCTTTTGAGGATAATAAAAAATGTTCAAAACTTCGTGGTGAAGGTTACACAACATTGTGACTGTTTGGGAAAAAAAAAACCACTTTAAAATGGTTACACCAGTAAATTTTATGTTGTATGAGTATTTTAATACAATAAAAACAAAACAACAAAAAGAGAAGACAAAAAGGCACACACACACACATACCCTTCCAAATAAGTTGGTTAATGTTAAGTGAGGGATTTTGGGATTTAGATGGTTGGAGTGAAGGAAAAATGAAGAGAGGGAGTTGAAAACGTGAATATCTCTAATAACAATGAGACACTTTCACATGCCCAGCTGCAGCACCCCCCCCCCCCTTCTCTTCCCAGCGTTAAAAAACCAAGTCCTTCCAGATGATCAGAGAGGGACTGTGAAATGGGCAGGGATTAGGACTGCAGCAGTCACTGCGAAGACACTGTTAGAACCAGAGCTGGTCACGGAAACGGTTTTGTGATGCTGAGTTGTCATAACTGAGTATTGTCTTGGATCAAAGTCATTGCTTAATGTAACAAGAACCTCTGGATCATCTCTCTGTGCCGGGCACTGTACCCCACGTGCTCGTCTTTACTGCCTCTGAGGTCACCTCCTCGTACATTCTGCCCACTCTTCACACTGAAACCAGTGGGACGGGACTTCCAAGAAGTGACTTTACTCCTGGTCGTGAGACACGAGCACAGAGTTAGATTTGCGGTGCCTAGGCTCCTGAGATCCTGTCCAAGGGCCTGTGCTGTCCACTCTCTTCTGCCCCTTTCCAGCTGTATGGCCTCGGGGAAGTCCTTAAACTCTCTCAATTTCGACTTCTCAGCTAGAAGCGATAGCATTCACCCAGTCAGTCATAGGGTTATTGGGAGACACACAAAAGACAAAGCCCGTGAAATTCATTGGAAACCTAGCAGATGCCGGACACAGGCGAAGCCCGCGCATGCTCAGAGCCGGCTGATTAAGGGCACAGGTTTCGGCGTCAAGCAACCAGCTTCTCCGGCTGGGAGGCCGTGGACGAGCCACTGCAGCACTCTGAGCCTCAGGTTCCTCCTCCTCGGTAAATGGGGACAGTGGCTCGCACCGTCGTCAGACGTTGGTTGTGAGGTTCTGATGAGACGGTGCAAGCAGCACGGAGCTGGAGCAGAGTAACAGATGAATGACGCGGCCGCCAGTTTTCCAGCAGCGCGGGGGTCACCGCGGGCCCCTGGAAAGCAGGCCCGTCCGCGAAGCCCCCACGCGCCCCGCTCGTCGCCTTCCGCAGATTCCACGCGGCCTGTCGTCGACGGCCGGTGGCTGCGGCCCCCGCAGAGCTGCGCGGCGGGCGGGAGGGGTGCACGCGGGGCGGGGCGGGGCGCTCCGACGGGGGCGCCCCCGCCTTTCCCACGCTGAGCTGTCGCGGCTCCTCTGAGAGCTGCGGACCGGCTTGGCCGAGTTCTGTGCCCTCCGCTCCCTCACCTCCCAAGGCCCGTGTTCTTGACAGTCCTCTGAGATGCTTCACACCGTCGGCCAGCTCGCTGTAAATAATTCGTTCGTCTTGGGAATTCTAGTAACAAGACGGCTTGCTGTCTCTGTTTTAAACAACACGAACCAATCAATATTTACTGGCTCTGTCCAGGTCGGCTGGAGGGAGAGAGGTTTACTAAACATTAAGAAGATGTAGACACAGCACTCAAAGAGCTTATAATAACAAGGTTAACAGGAGAAGAGTCTAAAGCTTACCAGGTTTCCTTGGAGCGTAGCATGGATACCATGCGGGAAACACTGGGATTTCAAGTTTGTGATAAGAGGGTTTTCTTTGTGTGTGTGTGTGTGTGTGTGTGGTGTGTTTTTCTTGCATTTCTTCCGACTTTCCTTCCTCCCTCCCTCCCTCTCTTCCTTCCTTCCTTCTTTTCTTTCTATTTTTGTAGCCAAGGAAGGAAAAATGGAGCTTCCTGAGTCTTCACTGTAGATCCTAGAATCTACAATTATGCCACTGGATCTAATGGGGGGAAAAAAAAGGAAAATGAAAGCATGAGTTGGTGTTTCTGTTTTTTGAAATTCTTTGGAGGACACTAGCTTTACACTAAAAAGGAAGAGCCCTTAGGATAAGAGTGAGGCATCGTGTGGGCAAAGAATCGAGCCCCCAAAGGGTGTCTCACACACCAAAGGACACACCTATGACCCGGACAAGGAGCCCGGAGTGTGGCGTGAGAAGGGGGCTTTCACAGCTTCTCAGCCTGTCGCCTGGGGAATGCCACATAACCGCTCTGAACCTCGGTTTCTTGGCCTATGAAATAGAAATGATAATAGCCACCCTGCTTGCTTTACTGCGTTGTCAAAAGAACCAAATGAAGTTTGCGAACAATAAAACAGTATGGATATAATGAGTAGAATATGATATAATATCGACGATGATGTCATGCTCAAAAAGTCAGTTACTCGGGAAAGTTAGTTTGTAATGAAAAAAAAAAAGATTCGGAATGAGAGATTGTAAAGGCCATTGGATGTTTAAAAACAGGTTGGTGAGATCGCAGTGAAACTAGAAGGGCACTTTTGAGGGGAAGGTGTCGAGAAATGGAAGGAATAACTGGGACCTGGTCAGAAAGTTCGGCAGTGGTTACAGGGAGGAGGTGTTACCAGGCCCCGCAGGAGGAAGCTGGAAGCTTTGTTCACTGACAGGCTGAGGAATGAGGTTGGAGAACAGCTTACGGTGTGTTTTCTGTGAGTCACTGTGTCTTCCATAGTGAAGGTCACATGCAAAAGCCAGAGCCAGGAACAGACGACGACAGCTGGGCTCGGACTGTGCTCAAGAACCTGTGAAGATGCACTGGGCGGGGAGGACCAGGATGGCGAAATGAGTTGGACACTCTAGGCAAGTTCGGAGCCCAGCAGGAGGCTGTGGGAGGGAGTCAGAATGAGCTGTAGATGTCTGGGCAGAGGAGGCTGACAGCAGGTGTGAGGACCCGCCACAGGAATGGGTGGGAGGCCAAGAAGACCAGTACAGAAGGAGCTGAGATCCTAAGCAGGGTGGCAAGGACTGCTACTCAGCCAGGAAGGAAATCTGGCAGGCCCCCTGGACCAGGACCAGGGCTGCAGGGCACAGGGAGGGGTGCGGGGCGATCTCTAGGAGTGAGACAGTGAGGCTCGTGTTTAGGTCTTGCTGCTCCAGAGAGCAGTTAGGGACAGCGGGCTCCTTGAGAATGCGAACTATGTCTCATTCCTCTCTGTAGTCTTACTGCCCAGAGAAGTGCCTGGTGTTCAGAAGACAGTCAGTGTTTGATGGAATAAACCAACCAATGAATGACAAACGAATAAGGCCAAATCTAAAACACCCAACACATTTTGAATTTTTTCCCCTTTTTGTTGGCTTCTGACAGCCTTTGGCTTTCTTTCGAGTGCCAAATAGCTAACGTGGGCAGCCTCTCACTATCCCTCCTGAGATCCCCAGGCCATCTAGCGTGTCTCCGGCCACCTTTTTTCTCTTTATATTGTGTTTGCTCTGAAGATGGCTGTGTTGCATTGAGTGGCTTGTTTCTGTGGCAACTTGTCCCTTTGTTATGTCACACTCAACCTGCCCTAGTTACCAGCATTGCCATGCCGTACCTTGTTCAGTCCCCAGCCATGTTCACATCTGTCCTGATACAGAATGTCTTCCATCAAGAGAACATCGTCTTCTCAGAAATTAACTCTAAAAAAAAATGCACTTAAACACATTATGGCACAATTTTTTTTCCAACTGGAAATATCAAATTTCTCTACAGCTCCCTTGCCAAAAAAACAAGTTTTCTTGTCAGCTATTTTCATTGACTCTCTTCAAAACTTTTTCCTCCACAAATATTGTAAGCCAGCCCTGGAAAGAGTCTCCACGAAAAGCATTTGGCTCCCAAAATAAAGTCTGGCTCACAAACATTCACCGGCTTCTGTGGACTCTACTCCCTGCTAGTCTCTGTCCTGATCGGACTGCCAGCAGTCCCACCTCAAAACTGAAGATCCGAACGTCATCGCAAGAAAATGTAGGCACGAGAGTCACAATGCACATTTAATTTTATTTTGCTGTCATATTTATTACATGATCCATTTGTGTTTTTAAAGCTCCCAACATGGTTTTCATCACAATACTGAAAAAGAATCTATCTGAGCCAATCTTAGGATGTGTCCTGCTCCACTCCCAGAGTGTGTCTTTCATAGTCCCTTTCTCAGCTATATACTTGTGACACTTCTAGAAAACACTCGGCTAGAACCCACGAATGCCAGTGGAGGGTCATCTTGTCTTTTCTTTTCAAGGTGGATTTCCACATCGGCTGACAGAACTGTCTGCCACACAATCGTCCCTTGTAGCCAGTGTGAGTAGGCTCATCCTTGTCCAGCAGCTGGCCCTGTCGTCATGTGGGCCCTTCGCTACCATTCCTTGCCTTCCAGTAAAAACCTGCATTGATCCCTGTGTTTGGTGTCTCTCACTTACGAGGCCTCTCGTGGCTCAGCACATGTGTTGCTGAGGTTGTCCTTCTAGTCCTTTCCTGGGTGCTCGCGCACCTCTATGTGGCCGCTCGTTTGCTGTGGCTGAGGCACTGCATCCACATTCCTTAGAACAACTTTTCTCTGACCGTACATCAAAAATCCAAGTTGATTTCTCTTGCCCATTTTATGGCTGCATTTAGAGCTAAAGGCACCAGAGGACAGGTAAAGTTCATCCTAACTATGCAGCTGTACTATGACCAACTCATGAAAGATGCTGTCTACAGAGCTGGGTTTGCATAGTATGCATGGAGTAAATCATGTGTGTGGAGGGAAGTCTTTGCTGGTTGTTCACTATGCTGGGTTGTATTGTGCCCCCCACTCTCCCTACAAAATGTGTTCAAGTCCTAATCCCCTGTGCCAGTGAAATAGGGTCTTTGCAAATGGAATTAAGTTAAGGCGAGGTCACACCGGATTAGGGTGAGCCCTAATCCAACCACCGCTGTTTTTAGGAGAAGGGAGGATAGTAGACACAGAAGGAAGACTGCCAAGTGAAGACGAGGCAGAAATTGGAGTTACGCTGCCATAAGCCATGGAATGTGCAAGATTGCCAGCAATCACCAGAAGGTAGAAGAGATAAGAAATGATTATTTTCTAGAGACGTTGGAAGCACAGTCCTTCTGACACCTTGAACTCAGCTTCTAGCCTCCAGAACTGTGGGGGCATACATTTTTGTTATAGCAGTGCTTAGAAACCAGTACATTCACCACCTGGAAAACCAGATAAAGGTGAGTGGTTTAAATCTCTAAAATTTTGTCCTACCTCCAATGTTCAATACCCCCACAGAAAAAAATGAAAAATTTTCTCAGTCTGTTTCTTGGATGATTACACTTTCTGTACTTTTGGATGTGAGGGGAAAAATAATGGTAAGAGTCTTCTTCCTCATACTATCCATAATGCACTGGACACGTGTATCTGAGATGCTACCTAAATATTTACAGCGCCTCCTGAAGTACAAATGCCTGATACCATGAGGAGAGGTTCCTTAGAGCCCCTGGCTCTGTCGCACACCACTAGACCCTCCCCTCATGCCCAGCTAGTGAATTAAACACGACTGAGTTGATTTATTAATCTGTGAGGGCAGCAGGCAACTGGGGGTTGAATGTGGTTAAGTAATGGGAATTGTAAACGGCCATCGTAAATTCTATTCTAAGGAAAAGTTCTGAACAAAGCACTTTTAATTTATTTTTTGTTTTGTTTTTGGAAAAGGAGTTCTGGAGCTGGGAGGCCGAAGTAGGGGTGGATGCAAATGCAGGGATTTGGTAGGAAATGATGGTAGCAGTCAACACTGGAGGAAAGGGAGAGTTAAGGGATGCTGCAGGAATAGCGTTGGATGGGTGTTGGCTAGAAGCAAACTTAGAAATAAAGCTGGCTCCTGAGCTGACAAAATCTGGAAAATATTTGGGTCACTGAGTGTGGTGGAGAATTGGCCTTTGAGGTCAAGAAGGGCAAGAAAGGGGGAATGAGGATGAAGCTCTTTCAGATTCACAGGCTAATCAAGCTTGGGAGAGCCTGCAGAGCCATTGACTCTGAGTGCCACATTTTACAGAAGAGGAACTGAGGCCCCAAGAAGTGAAGCTAGTTGACCACAGCTCCATGGCTTGCAAAGGGCAGAGCCAAAATCATAATCCTGTACTCTTTCCAAATTAGAAATCAAGAATGGGGAAAAGAGGGAGAGTTTAGACTTAAGGATGTAGATTTTGTAGAAACCCACTTTATAGCTGATAACACAAACGTTTTCCAAAGGAGACCACATGGGACAGAGGCCACACACCACAAACTCATGGTTTGACATCTACTCTACTTCTTTAGACTGATATTTGGATTTAGCTTTAACATTTAAAGATTAGGCAAAGTTCCCATAAAAATCTGGATGTCTGGCTGCTCGGGAAAAGTCAATCTGTCTGTGAGGAACTGGTAAGAGCCATACTCCTTTGTATGGGGCATGCAAGCCTGCGTGGCCCCCTCTACCAGGCCAGCTTCACCATTTATATGATTTGCATGGCCCCTGTGGGCCCTGGAGTTTGCAAGCCCTGGAAGGAGGGAAGAAAGGGAGAGCCCTCAGCCTGGGGCCAAGAGTTGGGACTATAAATGTCAGGGGTGAAGAAGCCAGCTAAGGGACCTGGAGACAAGCAGGGCCAGAGAACCCAGGTCACAGAAGCAAAGGTCTTGATCAAAAATTCAGGGACAGAGTTTTCATCTATTTTTAGATAAAGTAACAGGATGTGGAAACCAAAAAAAAAAAAAAGGAGGTCAGTTCTCCAGTACTGCACAATGGTGATGACTTATGCAAAACATCCTCTTTCCTATTTTTAACTAGATCACAGAAGCTTCGTCAGAGGACTTGCTGCTGACTAATCCTGTTGAGGCACCTTTCTCTGAATTGCATAAATGCCATCTACACAGGCTGAAGAGCATTTGAGAAGGAAAAAAAAGAAAAACCCGTGAAGACTACTGCACACAGGGCGTTCTCATAAACCGCGTTCTGAGTGGGACCATGGTGTTCTCGGCCACAGCTTTCTGGAAGGTGTCTAGAATTTCATGGCTGAATGATGCAGGTGCTCAAAGAGAAATCATTTGTTTAAGTTGAACTAACGACCCCACGATATTTTTGTGCTGCAGAGTGAGGACTGGCTTCTAGTGTAGGTAACATGGAAGATTAGGCCGATTTTTCAGCAAAACTATTTTCTGGTTATATAAATATCTATTATACTATGTGAATAATATATGTATATAATAATTAATGTATGTGTGATATATATGTATATATGTATATTAGTTTTTATTTATGGAAGGTGACACTGTTTTTCCATTTACAATAATGTCATAAAGCTTCCCTTTAGAATGAACTTATTTAAGTAAAAATATTGAGTCGATTTAAAGAACATTTAAGTCAATGATAGAACGTGACTGATGTCGACATGAGGAAAAATTAGGGAGGGCGTGCCCGAGCGACGAACGTCAGTTAGTCCGGCGTCTTCCCACGCTGCCTTGCAGATCCCTCAGGTGCCTCAGGAGAGGCCAGGTGCACCAAAGCCGGCTCCGAGCCACCTGCCTCCATTTCCAGCAGAGCAGCTGGGCTTTGCTGGGAACTGGTGAGCTAAAGAGTGAACTGGAGGAAGGAGTCTGCTGCTTAAGAGGATAGTAGTTAATAAGTTTGAAAATTAACCTGCAATTGATCAAGAAATTGAGGAACAGAGAATTTAAATGACATCTCCCAGTTCTCACATGGAAGTTGTGATGAGCTAGGACAGGGCCCCATGCTCAGAACTCCCACCCATGCTCTTCCCACTGTGCTCACTCTCTGGGGAGGCAGGACTTGGGTAGGGTCTGAAGGACAGGAGGAAGTGAATGAGGAGACAAGCTGGGGTTAGTGCTTTACAAATGGGGGCCCAGGAGGGCAGGGTGTGAAGGAGAACTCGGGTAACTCTTCCAGGGGCCAAATGGAAAGAGAGTTTGACTAAAGGGAGGGTTCAGGCAGAGAATAAGGGAGGAATAGGCTGGGGTCAGATTAAAGGGGAGCTCGAATGCCCGCTGGGTGGAATGTCAAGTCACCAGGACGCCTGAGCTGGGAAGGACACCTGGAAACAGTGCTCTGGGAGGTGGGGGTGGAGGGGAGTGACTACGTTAAATATCACTTTCAGAATATACTGTGCACGAGCTGCTTGGCCTCTCAGTGACTCGGTTTCCTCGTCTACACAGCAGCAATAACATCAGAACTTCCCTCATGAGATTTTGGTAGAGGTTAATGGAAGTAATACACCAAAAACAGTGTCTGGTACTTCTAGGAAGGACTGAATTGTGTCAACAGAGGGAAGTGCCTTGGCTAACCCAGTTAGTAGCGGAGCGGGAATTAGAAATCAGTTCCCGTTTCTAATTCAATACTTCTTTTCTTTCACTGCATCGTGTTTGAAAACAATGTATTATTTATTTTTTGTATGTATTAGCATTTCTACTTGCAAGACACAGCATCCTTCTTGTCTCAGGGCAGACATACAATGGTTCCCTTTTGGAAAACAATTTTGATTAATTTCTTTCACTCCCTAATTAATATATCACATTTAGAGTGAGTGCACAGCTCATTCTGAAAAAGCAAGACTTTCTGTTTTCAGGTCTTTAGCCACTGACATCATAGCCTGACTTTAAATCACATGAAATCGCCTATGACATTTAGAATTTAATAAGTATTCTGATCGCTTCTTTGTGTCTGTGGAGAAAATAACATTTATTTTGACCAAATGTTATCTTTTCCCTTTTTCATCAAATAAATCATACTTATGACCCAAGAGCTTCTGTTGTTTTCTATGATTCATTGATCAACCATGAAAGAACAAACAAATCAAATGCTAAAATTTGGGTGAGAGCCTATTGGGGATTCTCTCTAGGAGATTGCAGTCTCCCAAAGAATCACAGTCTTTAAGAGACATGGCAGCCTCCTCAGAGACTCTGTATCCCAATTCCTTCATCTTTATAGATGAGAAAATGAAGCTCAGAAAGGGGAAGTGACTTTTGCAAAGTCATTCAGCTGGTTGGTGGAACAGAAGGATTTTGAACTCACTTTTTTTTCTGACTTTGAGTTCCCATGGCATCGTGTCCTGAATCAACTCATAGATTTCTAAAAAGTTTTTCTGCATTATCAGGCAGGCCAAATTCAGCTTGCTACTTGTTTTTGCAAATAAATTTTTACTAGAATACAACAATGCTCATTCACTATTGTCTGTGGTTGATTTCTCACTATAGCGGCAGAGGTGAGCAGCTGCAACAGAGATCACGTGGCCACAAAGCCTGAAATAATTGCCATTTGTCCCTTCACAGAAGAAGTTTGCCAATCCCCGCTATGTAACAAGCATGATCGAAATTCCTTTTCATTCTCTACTCTTTTGGTATCAGACCATATTGTCAAAAGTTTTAGAAAATGGGGTTTGGTCAGGGAACGGTGGCAACCGAGAAAGGAGAAAGAGCTAACATATTTATCTAATTTGAGGAGACCTAAGATGTATCATCCCAATTCTCAAAAAGATGCTATCAGATTGCTATTTTAAGCCCCATTTAAGCCCACTGCCGCTTAGAGAGGTAAAAGCTAAGTTCCCTAAGTTGATGTCGCTAATAATTAGCAGATCTGGGGGTTGAATGCAGTGTTCCTCGTCCCAAAAATCTGTTTTTTCTACTATACCATGTGATTGTCATAGTCAAGGTTAAATTCTTCTTTTTTAAATTGAAATAGTTTAATTGAAAAATAATATTGGGCACCAAATCATGTTTGATAAATAGTTAACTACTGGTTAAAATTATCTAATTCATGAAGCCATCATCAGTTTTGTTTTTATTTGGGTGTTCATTTACACAAGTGGTGCAATTAGATTGCAGAAGAGGAGAATAGCAGCTTTTAACAATTAGCATTTTGTACTATTGAAGAAACTTGATGGATTAATAGCTCCTTCAGCATCAGATAGAATGGAAGTCTCGTGTGTAGGCCCACACAACTAATTACATAGATATCATGTAGATGTGTTGTTGTTTTTCTTAAATCAACAATCTCCTTTTCAAGCCTTGCTACAGTTCTCTAAAGCAGCAGTTTCCAAATTTGCCTGGTCCTCTCAATCAACTGTGAAGTCCCTTAGAATAGAGATTTCCAGACCCTCCCCAGCTCTCTAGTCAGTGCATCTGGGTTTAGAGTTGAGAATCTGTAACTTTCTTTCTATTTTTTTTTTTTTTAACCTTTGAAGGTGACTCCGATGATCAGCCAGCTTCGGAAACCACCACTCTGAGTGATGAGCGGACGGATGCCTGCATCTTTGCCTCAGTCCTGCCTGGTCCTCCTGTGTGTCCTACCTAGCCTGTCCTCTTCCTCGGTCCCATGCTGTGGCTGGTGGGCACATTGTTCCTTGTCTTTGCTGAATGAGTCTGAGGGCGGGGGCACCTCACACACCCCAGGTTTTCTCTGCATTCAGCAAAGCAGTGTCAACGCTTTCTGCTTTAATTGTAGGTATTGTGGCCAGTTGTGCTTTTATGTCTATCATTGCCTTTTTCGCTTCCCATTTGCATTTGCACAAAGACCTCAAATGACAGATCCACTGGGATTTCTTCTGCTTTCTGACTACAAAGGTGAGGTTTAGAAACACCAAAAATTTAGATGGTAAAAGGCTATTATCGCCTGTACCCTGTTATTTATCTCCCTTTCCTTTCCTGATTTTAAAAATGTCACTGCAACCATTAGTGATTAAAACCAAAAGGGACTTTGAACCTTGAAAGTTAGGTGGTCTCTGCCATCCATTAACGTAAATCTTTCCTCCTCACTGTGTGATGGTTTTGTCAGTATAATGTAACAGGCTTTTAAAGATATATACATAGCCACATGGAACCCACATGCATTTTTTTAAAACCAGTTCCTCTCTCTTCCATAGTATAAATTAAATAATTGACCTCAATGGTCTTTCTCACTATTGCTTACTTTGGGTGAAAACGCTAGTTCTTACTCCCTTAGGATGAGATTTATTTATTTTTTCTCTCAGGTGATACAGACAAATATACATGATGTGTGAATATTTCAAAATATCTCATATTATAAGTAGAATTGAATAGGTTCTAATAGAGAAAGCAGCAGATATAAAACCTAAAAAGAAGAAAGACAATGTTTAACATTCCGAGTAGAACAATGAAAGAGATCTATTACAATGATGGTGTTTGGAATTACTGTATCTTTCTATCAGAAAGAAACACAACTAACAATAAATATGGAGTCAGTGAGGACATTGGAATGATGTTTGAAAGACCATCACAAAATACGGCCACCAACTTGTGATTCATGAGATGAGAAATAGTGACTTTGACTATAATGCAATATACTTTTATAAGTCATTAAAATTAGAAGTGAAAAAAGCTCTAGTTATATTGCCTTGGGCAGTATTTTTCTGCCTCTAAAATATTAACAGTACATTTCACCATAGATGTCTCAAGAAATTTAACTAATAGTTCATTTAAACCTAACTAGATAAGCTGCAATTAAGTAAGCATTTAACATCCCAAGTTAGACTGGCCCTAATGAGCAAATCTAAATCTTGTTTGCAAGATCAAAACTGCCTTTGGTGACAGCACCTTCTTGCCAAGCTGTCCTCCCAATAGAAACAAGCTTACCTAACAGATAAAGACAGCAAGACACTCTCCAGAAGTCTCATGAACTGCCCAAAGTCATGGTCCATTGGAAGCAGAAGGGATTATGCTGCTTTAGAAAGTAGTTTAATTTCAAAACAGTTAAGACTCCTTTGCCGATACCTCTAGTGCCCTTCTGCTAGAGAGGAGGGGCAAACTGGGCATTCGTGGCAGGCGAAGGCAGAGAACCCAGGCATGGTTTCCTAAAAGCTACCGCCAATTGTTACTTATTGTCCACACATCTGTTCATCTTCCTCACCTGACTGGAAGTATGCCGAAGGCAGAGACCTGTCTGGGCATTCACAGACACTTCTTATGTTTGAAAGACCATCACAAAATACACTTATGTGTCCCGTTCATATGTTTGCTATAGATACTAATGATGTTGTTAGATAGATAAGCAAGTTAGTTAATTTGTAGAATTTAGGAAGGCAAAAACATCCCATTTCCTCCAAAAATTGAGCAGTTGATTCTTTGCCTTACTTAATGGAGACAGATGCCTTAGGAGAAATAAATGCAAAATGATTACAAAAATGTGCACATTGTATGTTTATTAATAATACATTTGTTTATTTAGAAAACAATAAAAAATCAAATCGTGAGAATATTTAAATAAACCAAAGCTGCATATTCACCTTCTCTGATCCTTTTTTGGTTGAAAGTCATGCCAAGTATATCAGCATTTACCAGAATACAGGCTATAGAACATGTCCTATGTGATGATAATAGAAATTACAGGTAAAATTGTTCCACGATTTAGTCAATTTGGGGAAATTCTGGGTGAAACAAAGATAAAAGAAATTTCTCTTGTTATAGGATTTCTCAAAGGTTTTGAATTACGCCAACATGCTTTATGAATCTTCGAGGCTGGAAAGCAGGTGGTAAAGATTTACTAACATCAGATAACTTGTTTTATGGAACAATGATCTGAGGAACTCACTTTGGGAAATGCTGAGTCAGTCGCATTTCTAATATAGGCTCCTTTTATTAGAGAAATTTCACCACTGAAGACCTGACCCAAAAGACTTGCAGTTCTGTTAAATTCCTGGAGTGGTGGTTTTCAATCCTGGCTGCCCATCAGAATCAGCCAGGAGTGTCAAACATGCTAGAGCCCAGGCCCCACCCCAGGCCACCTAACCCAGGATCTCGGGGTGAGATTTTTGATCTATAAATGGAAATAATAATAATACCTTGCTCACAGGGCTGTCTTGAAACATACATGAAATAGTATGTATCAAATGCCTATTCTGGTGCTTAAAACAAAGTTTAGTCTTCGAAAAATGTTTCTTTCTGGGGGATAGTATAGAATTCTAATTAAGAAATGTAGAAGATATGAAAATAGAAAATCACTACTTTGTTGCCATGGTTTGGCATCCAATGTAATTAAAAAATGTGCAGAGGACCTGAAAAGACATTTCCCAAGAAGACATTCAAATGGCCAACAAACATATGAAAGAATGCTCACATCGCTTGCTATTAAGAAAATGCAAATCAAAACCACAATGAGTTACCATCTCACACCTGTTAGAATAGCTATAATCAACAGGACAAGTAATAACAAATGTTGGAGAGGATGAGGAGAAAAAGGAACCCTCATACACTGCTGGTGGGACTCCAAATTGGTGCAGCCACTATGGAAAACAGTATGGAGGTTCCTCAAAAAACTAAGAATTGATCTACCAAAAGATCCAGCAGTCACTCTACTGGGTATTTACCTCAAAGACTTGAAAACATCCGAAAAGATATTTGCACACCAATGTTAATAGCAGCATTATTCACAGTGGCCAGGACAGGGAAGCAACCGAAATGTCCTTCAATAGATGATTGGCTAAAGAATCTGTGGTACATATATACAATGGAATATTACTCAGCCATAAGAAGAGATGAAATACTGCCATTTGTGACAACATAAATAGACCTGAAAATAATCATGCTAAGCAAAATAAGCCAGACAGAAAGTTGAAAACCACATGATATCACTTATATGGGGGATATAAACCTAAAGGTAACAAACAAACATGATAAACAAGCAGAGACTAATGGACATGGACAATGACTAGTGGTAACAGAGGGGGTGGGGGGTGGGGAGAGATAAATGGGATGAAAGGGGTCAAATACATGGTGACAGAAAGAAACCTAACTATGGGCAGTGAACATATAATGCAATATATATATGACTTACTGTTGAATTGTACACTTAAAATTTACTGGATTTTGTTAACCAGTGTCACCATAGTAAATTAAAAATAATAAATACATAAATAATAAGGGAAAAATGTCAAGATCATGAAAGAAAAAGAAAGACTGAAGAATTTTCCCTGATTGGACCAGAGCAAGGAACCATGACAACTGAATGTAATGTGTGAACCTAAATTGGATCAGGGATCAGAAAAGGGATATTATTGGAACAGTTGTTAAAAATTCAATAAACTCTGTACATACATTTTTTAAATGTTATTTACCTGGTTTTAAAAGGACCTATAATTCTGTGCTACGGTTAAGTACGATGTTAACATTTGGGGATGATGGGCAAGGAGTAGATGGAACTCCACTATTTTGCAACCTTTGCATACGTCTGAAAAGTTTGCAAAATGAAAGTTAAAAAATAATAATGTTTCTTCATTTCTTCCCCATTCTGGGACTTCAATATTCAAGAGGTTTTTTTTCCTCCTTTCTAATTGTAGAATATAGGGGAGAAATCGTATACATTGAGTATAGTGAAAAAGAAGTCCAAGATGGGCATTTTAACAAACATTTCAAATGGTTTTGATAAATATTGTTCCTAAATAAATATGGTTAGAGGATTTGGTAGAAAAGGAAAAACAAAAGAGATTCAGGAAAGTAGGGGGTAAGAGCAGAGTGCTGGTAAGAGGAAATTAGAAGCTGCTAGAGATGGGTTTTGGAAACAGTTCTTAAATAGGGGGCCAGGAAAAAGAGAGACAGCTGTGGGCACAGGGAATCGCTATGAGGGTACTGAGGAGGGCAGAGAAGAGACAGAGGGGTTTAACGATATTTTGTTGGCATTATATTTTTATGTTCTCCTTGGCATTTGCTTGTGAGCCTGCAGTAGAGATTTTGATTTTTCTAATTCTTTTTTCTTTGAATATTACTCTATGCTGAGACTTATCCTCAAAGGGCTTAGGTATAGTCCTGTGACATTGTGACATAGTCTAGATCATGTACCTTGTTTGAAAGACAGATGGCATCACCATTCACCTAGTAGCCCTTTGGCCTTATGAAGAAAAGTAGTGTGGCAAACCACTTTGGCAAACTCAAACCCTGGAGGGACCATGCAATCAGTGCTCTGTTGTTGGGCATGTGAGTGGCCATCAACAAAAGTGTCAAAGACAATTGCTGGTGTGATAGGGCCGAGGAGCTACTTGGGGTCTCTCATGGTTGGCCTTCATTTGTAGTGTCCATTTGTTTCTTCCTAATAGTTTTCAGGACTGGAAGCCAGAAATGAATCTGCAGGAACAAAAAGGTAGATAAAGGAGCATTGGATTCATTTCAAACGCCTCTGACAAAAACGTTTTCTCCTGAAGCTACTAGTGTAAAGAAAAATTGCCAAAGACTTTGAAATGGCCAGGAAAGTTTATCCTTGTGGGTTATCTTAGTCTTTCATTGTCAATCAGCTACTTTCATATTATATATCTTGTAGATAGCTGATAGCAATGATGGAAATGATTCTTGTCCAAGTACTTGCAAGTAAATTTTACCCTAGAGGGTACAATTGATCCTCCCATCTACCCTTGTGAAAGAAGCCAGTTTTGCATTTATTAAGCAAATTTATTTTTATATTCCTGATGGTCTGTATATGGGTGGACTTTGAATTGCTCTTTGAGTTGATTGGAATTTCTTACTCTTTAAGTTAAATTAAAAAAAAGCGTTCATTTTATATGTGTATGAAAGTCATTATGTTACCACGTATATCCATAAATATACACATATATCAAATGTATGTATGTGTGTGTATATATATGTATCTATAGATATACGTATGTATCTACATATACGTATATCTATAGATATACATATATACATATATATACACATATCTATTTCTATATCTATCTATCTATATGTATGTATGTATGTTTTAATTCTTTGGAGTTTGCTGTAGGAGATTTTTCCCTCTGTGTTATTTATTTATCCTTGACCTGGTAAAGTACTCCCTATTGGGCATTGTCCTTTGTTTGGTATTTCTTTTTAAATTTTTCGATTACAGTTGACATTCAATATTTTATATTGGTTTCAGGAGTACACCATAGTGGTTAGACATTTATATAACTTACGAAGTAGTCCCCCTGATAAATCTAGTACCCATCTAACAGCACACGTAGTTATTACAACTTTATTGACTATATTCCCTGTGCTGTACTTTACATCCCTGTGACTATTTTGTAACTGTCAATTTGTACTTCTTAATCTCTTCCTTTAATAGTCATTACAGAGGGCCTTCCCAGTAGCATCTCTACAATGTGACTAAACATACTCGCTTGAAATCAGTGTTTTCAAGGACATCTTGTAGAATCCTTTAGACCAGCATTCAAAACCACAAAGCTAAGAACTGTGGCCATGCACATCTGTCAATTTCCCCTGCCCACCCCCCCCTCCCGGTCTCATCTATTGCGAAGATATAACACTTAATAATACGAAGTTAAAGAACGCTTTGAAATTCCATTTGCCCTTCAGACTCAAAATTTCCTTAATTACAGGTTATACCCCCACCTTGGCCTTACCTTTGTAAAGTACAGACTCGGTTCCCTGTTTACTTCTCCCACCGACTGCTTCGATCTTTTCTCCAGTAGCTTCGCATGTAGGTATTGGATGCGCTTCTTCTGCACGCTTGGATAGAAAGATGCTGACACCAGCATTTTAAGTTGCATCAGGAAGGAAGACAACAGTCCTAGTATTACTAGTATCACAAGAATAATACTGAGGGGAATCCAGGTCTTAGACAGAAAGAGTTTGGGTTTAGGGATGCAGTCAGGTTCAAACAGAGATATATTGAAGGAAGAATCCTGGATGATATTTTGAGCTCCTTGCTCCTAAAACAAAAGAATAAAATTATCAAGATCCGTGACATTTCGTACTCACTCCTTAGTTTTCTCTATACTGCCCTGCAACACATAGCATTGATCTTAAAATATGCAGGGAACTTTGGCTGAAGGAGCTCTCGAGGCTCACTTTGTGCGCTGTGATGGGGTAAAGGGGAAGGGGTGAGACTTATCTATAGTTCTTGCACTGTTTTCCAAAGTATATTTGTGGAAATATAGATTTCCCTGAGGGAAAGGTATCAAATAAGTTTGTCTGCTTGTCCCTTCTTTGGAGAGTCACGATGCTCATGAGACTGTTGAAGGCTCTGAGAAGAAGGCAGAGAAATCTGATTTTCCTAACGAATTTGATCACGTAACCCATATTTATGGACCACCTGTTTCTACACTTTAGAGCATGTAGGACCAATTAAAAGTGGTTTTAGCTCAACTGGAGGTGAGGTATTTTTGAAGCATAGCCCTCAAGACCCAGTCATATTTTTCCCAGCAAACCACAAAGTCGCAAACATGTGGAGGCATTAAATTATGTTCCAAGTCAACCCTCTAGAGCTTGTAGGGAGGGGAAGTTATTCTTAGTGTAAGAATACTAAGAACAGTATTTACTGAAGATGGCTCTTAAATCTTATTTTTTTAGAGGTCTCAAAAGAGGACATCTTCTTACTCTTGGATGCTCAGGAGGGGTACATTCTTCCTGCCTGAAGGCAAGAGAACAGATCAGTTGCCCTCAGCAAACTGGCACAGAAGGCAGAAGGTGACATTGAGCCACCCAGCCAAGCCACCAGCAAGAGAAGTTTGTGCTGATTCAGCTCTTTCTTTTCCCTGACCTGAGAAAGTCATTTAATCTCTCAGTGGATTTGTTTTCTAATTTGGTAGAACAGGAATTAATGGACCAGATCCTGCCTGTGCATAAACTACTCCTAGTGTAAATTAAGCACCTTGGGGATGGAGCATTAACCTTATAGACTAGAGTACTTAATATGTTATTATATCACCCCAGTGCCCCAGAGCCCTGGGGCCAGGAAGAGGTAAATGACTTCTCAGAAAGAACCCAACCATACCCAGAGAACACCATGTACCTTGGATCTACCCAAATACCTGTGGAGAATCTGGTAATCCCAAACCAAGGACCTCTATATGAATGCCAAGTGAAATCTAATTTCCCCAGCACTGCGGCTAAGCAATGAGAGGCATTTATGTCTCCTCTCCTTTTCTCTTATTAAGATAGTTTGCTTACAATTAAATCGGGAGATTTCGATCCCCAGAGCAAAGGCGTGCACTCTTTTTAATGCTATTGAAGAAACAAACCCGTTGATTGAGTCAGTGATGAGAAATCCTGCAATAAGAAAGCAGCGGGGGTCTGGTCTGGGGAGACATTATTTAGTCTAGGAATCTAATTGGAGATTTTGCAGTTGGGAGTTAGGGCTTCATAAAGGTTGAGCCAACATTTTTGTACAGGGCCGGTGGAGGGTGATGTGGAAGACAAATGAAGTCTCTCAAAATTCAGAGCAATACACTAAACCGTACCTTGATGTTTTAAAACGTGTTTACCTCTCTTAGGTAAATAATTTGCAAAGTTACAGGATTGAGTAATGGACAGGGGAGGTGCTTTGGTATCAGACAGTACTGAAAAGTTAAAGTGGACAAACCCTGTGCACGTGGTAAGTGCTCGATATGTAGCAACTGAGGCTATATTTTCTACTCATAATGTCTGCCCATCCAGCTAGCTCAGTTTGGGTCATTTCTCATCTTTCTTTTTTTATTTAAGATCCTATGGAAGTGGGAGAGCAATGCTGGCAAAACCTTAAGTTGATGTTTCTCTTCCTGCTCAACTCCTTTGCAAACTCAGCAGTGGAGCGACCAGGAGCCGCCAAGTGCATCCTGGGGTGAGGATCTGAGAGAGGCTCCCAGAGCAGGCCTGTACGCACACGTGCTCCAGCACCCACTGCCCTGCTGTCATCCCGTGCACGTGGGGGGCCTCCCTGCCCCCCACGCCCAGGACGCGAGACCCTCGAGGCAGCCATCAGGGTCAGGACTTCTTTGCATCCCCAGGACTCAGCAACGCCCGAAAATGCGTCTGTCAAGACGTTGTCACTGAAAAGTGCCTGGGTCTTTTTCGAAAAGAACTTACTTTCCCCTGCCTTCTGTCTATAACTGAGAATTCACAAAACAGGCATGAGTGTTGACCGAGAGAAATGAATGAGAGAGAACAAAAAGAAAGAAGGGGGAGAACTGAGAAGGGAAAATTTAAAAAGAGAAACAGGAGGAAAAGGGTTGGGGAGGGCAGGAGGGACGCCCTTCCACAAGCCGCTCTCCAGGACCCGGCATGTCTGAGAATCTGGTTTAACTTCCCTTTGAAACATGGCTTCCATTTCCCACTCTGCTGAGAAATCTAGAGCAACAGTGTTCTTGTAATTAGCTGAATTCTTCAGGGGAAGCAGAGTGCTCAGAGTAATCAACTCTGAGAAGCAGCCCAGGATGAGGAGGGGCCGGAGTCTGGACAGACCCGCTGAGCCAGAAGGAAAGGGGAGGGAAGGTGCGGATGACGCAGGAGGATTCTAGCCTGAGAGGCAAAGAGAAAAAAAGAAAATGGGCTTCAAAGGAGGGTTTGCGGACAGTCAGTTCCCTCTAAGATTTTCCCGGCAGCCAGTACGACCTATAGTAAGTGGCTCAATAAAAAGAAGGGGAAATCAGAATTGTGGAAAGAGATGTTAGGGCTGGTGCACTCCAGCATGCATCTCATGCACGTGCACGCACACACACGCCACACACGCGCCACACACGCGCCACACACACATGTCACACATGTGCCACACACGCTACACACGTGCGCTACACATACACACATGCCACACACATGCCACACACCACACACACACTACACATACACACACATGCCACACACACACACACATACTACGCGCGCACACACACTACATACATGCACATGCCACACACACCAGCACACACACCTAGCTCAGCTTCACAATCTCTGGGTTAAAAAAACAAGACAAGTATCTGACGGTATCCAAACCCTCTGAAATGTCCACATACTCACAAATTTCTACAGGGAAAAATGGAAAAGAGAAAAGACGAGATGCATGCACACCATGGTCTTCTCCATCGGGGCATGATGCTGAGAGGACAGAGAACAGAGGCGAGAAAGGCCGATTCCCCAAGACTCGGGAGGCACAAGCTCAGGGCAACATGGTCTCAGCTAATCGGGCTTTTCATTGTCCGTCTGATGGCACCGTTCCTTGGGGGGCGTGTTTAGACCAGTGGTCCTCCATCTGGGCCGCACGTTAGAATTACTCGGGAGTTTTTACAAGTCTCTCACCCAGACTCCCCCCCCCCCCCGCACCCTGCACCGTCACCCCCCCCCCGTCTGGTTAGATCCGGGGCGCCATAGCAAAGCACCCAGTCAGTTCCCTCGCTGGCTTGTTCGGCTCCCCGGAGGCGACAGTGCGCGGCCACTCCGGCCGCTGGCCTAGGAGGTCTTGCTTCGCAGAACCTGGGAACCCAGAGTTTCTCAATGTGTGGCCTGTGATCCACCTATGTTGAAATCACACGAAGTGCTTGTTAAAAGTGGCCTCCTGATTAAAACAGAGCCTCTGTAAATCGAAGCCTAAGGTTCAGTACCCACCCCGGAAATTCTTAACACACACTGAGGGGTGAAACCACTGACCAAAAGTGTAGCTGGCTCCGTTGTTCCATGGGTGCCGTCAGGCACTAGCACCAGCTGTGCTGTCTGGTCACGTAGGGACCCTTTTTTCAATGACCGTTCTCTCAAACATGATGCTGGTGCATTGGGAGCCCTCTTGTGTTTGATAGGGAATAGAGATGCCAAGAAAAATGTTCTCGCAGAGAAGGCACTCAAGTCTGCTCGCACAAGTCTGGGGAGAGAGGGAGTCAGGCCCCACACCTTCACGCCCAGGACTCCTGCCTGAGAATGGCTTCATGTTCCACATCAGAGACCCCACTCCCACTTTCAGGGTCCGTTAACCAAGGCCGCTTAAACACCCCCTTCAAAGATGGAAGATGCTAATGCCCCGACCCCGTGAATGTGGCTTTACTGGGACAAAAAGGGACGTTGCAGATGTGCCTCAGTGAAGGATCCTGAGACGGAGAAATGATCCTGGATCATCCTGGCGAGCCCGAACGCAATCACACGCACCCTGCAGGAGGGAGCCGGAGAGAGACCTGCGCACGCGGGGAGAAGGCGATGTGAAGAAGATGGAGCGCCGCGGCCGCCGCGGCCACCGACAGCCACCGGGAGGTGGACGGAGCGAGGAGCGGCTCTGCCCCGCCGTCCGCAGGGCGTGTGGCTCCGCCAACGCCACCTTGGTTCCAGCCCGGAGATACGACTTCAGACCTCTTGCCCCCAGGACTCTAAAAGAATACATTTCTGTTGTTGTTTGCCACCCAGTAATCTGTTACAGTGGCCAAAGGAAGCTAACACAGTGACCAAATGGTACACTGCCATATCGGGACTTCAACTCAGCCCCATTCGTGGGGCTCCTTCCGCGGGCTAGGCACTGTGGCTCCGTAGCGGGTCAGACGCGGCCGGGCTTTGGGAGGGCCACGACCTCTCACAGGAGAGACCAGCAGCCCGCCAGGACGCGCCGCACCAGGTGCCTGTGAGCACTCACCTCCCTGTGCAGTTTCAAGCGAACCTCCAGCGCCGGCAAGCTTTGAAAATGTTTGCTCACCGAGACAATGAGCCGATACAGCAGAAAATCAATGGCGACAAACAGCACCCAGAGGCAGAGATGGGTCAGTATGGGGAGGAAAAACAGGCCCAGGTTCTTTCTTTCTTTGGGAGTCATCCAAAGAGACGGGATGACAACATACTTCTTCCTTTCCTTCTTATTCAGCGGGAGGACGCAGGGCCTCTGTCGATGCCTCTCCCTTTCGTCAAACTGAACAAATTGCCTGGTGATGTAGACATTTTCAAATTTCCAACCGCAAGGGCCCAAATATCGCTTCAGGAAGAGGCCAGTGCCGAGAAGCACCAGCAGAAGCCCCGTGAGAGCAAGCAGCTGCTGCCCCAGCGAGGACAGCGCCTTGGTCGCGTCACCGTCTGGTACAAGACCCCCAGGACTTTGCCTTTAGTGTCATTTAGCTGGGCCTCCAAGGCTTGGCTGGGACTTATAAGAGAGACCGCCAGTGTCTGGTTCCAAGAAACTAGGTCATCAAGTAGACTTAGGTGAGTGGCGAGGCCGTAAATCCACTGAAGTGCCTCAATATACTTTTTCAAAAGCGGAAAATGTATGGAAAAGCTCTTTGCCCTCAGGTTGCAGGTCATACTGTCCAGGAGACCTCTAAAGTTGTGAAAGATATTTTCCATATGGCCAAAGATCACTACCCCTGTGCCGGCTGCAATCAGGGCATTCCTGCCTTCACGCAGACCGCAGGAGAGGAAGAAGAGAAGCGTGAAGCATCGCACGTGCTTGGAACAGCACAGGAGCACGCACACGATCACCCAAGAGGTGGCGAAGACTGTGAACGGGGACAGAAACCAGGAGAAGGCCACAGAGAGGAGGCCGGCTGACAAGAAAGCTGCAGAGCAGCAAGCTCCCAAATGTTGCACAAAGTCCATCCGCCCAGAACTTCTTGGGACACATACGTCTCCCAAAGACTTAGGAAGATATCGCTGACTGAGGTCCAGACACCCATGTTCCTTGTGCCCCTGGAAATGGAAAAGAGACCAGGGTCAGACATGGCTTTTGAAATGTCCCCTCACGTTGTAGAGGGCCTGGAAGAGAAGGAGTGCAGAAAAAGTCCATAATTCTTTACCCTTCTCAGTCTCCGCAACCCCTTGCAATGTGACTTTACAGCTCTTCGCATCAAGAGATGAGAGAAAGAGAATCTAGTAAGAGGTGGGATCTGTTTCTCCCACCCTTGAATTTGAGATGACCTTGAATTTGGGATGTCTTTGGCCAATAGGATGTGGCAGAAGTGACACTGTGCCGACCCTGAGTCTACAATTCACTCCAGCCTCTCTTTTGGAAACTCGCTACTACGCTACTTTTTAACAAGTTCTGGTATATTAGTCACTTATCGCTGTTGTAGCACATTACCACGAACTTGCCGGCTTATGGAAACACATATTTATTCTCTTATGGTTCTGGAGGTCAGAGTGGGCCAGAGGCTCTAGGGGAGAACCCACTTCCTCGCCTTTTCCAGCTTCTAGAGGCTCATGGACTCCCTTCCATCTCAAAATGAACAACGAGCGTCTTCTTTTCTCTCTGACCTCTCCTTCCATTCTTATAGCTTCTCTCTGTGACTCTAATTCTTACAAGGACCCCTGTCATTATATTGGGCCCACTCAGATAATCCAGGAACATTTCCCATCTCAATGTCTATAAGCACACATGCAGAGTAATCCCCTTTACTATAGGTAACATATTCACAGGTTCTCGGCATTAGGACATGGACATCCTGGGAGTGAGGGACATTATTCAGCCTGTCATATTCAGGTTGGATGCTAGATGACAAGGGACATGTGCATCAACTCAGCCAATAGCCAGCCAACTGCCAGACACGTGAAAGAGACCATCCTAGACAGCCAGCCCCCAGCCGGCCGACCAGCTGATCACAGATACTTGAGGAATAATAAGTGTTTCTTTATTTTAAAGCCACTGAACTCTGTGCTGCTTTGTCAGGCGGCGATTGTTACTTGATAAAAGCAGCATACTGTAACGCTTGTCTTCAAAATTGAAACAAACCTAAGCTGATGGACAGGCTGCAATTTCAATAAGCTGAATTACGTAAGAGCAATTTTCGATAGTCCTCTATTTTCTTGTGCTTTAATTTTACAGCCCAGAAAGCATATCAAGAGCATCTGAAGCTAAGCGTGGCGTTGGGTGGAGGCCACTGAGTCCCTGCTCTGCAACCACTGCGTCGTCCCTGTCCTTCCTCCCCGTTCCAAGTGCGGTCCTCCCCCGAGACTCTCACAACAAAAACCAGAATATTTTGTCACCGAGTTAATTATCTTTTCTCGTCCCCAAATCTAGCATAATTAAAATGAAGGTGTTATAGGACTGTTACCACCCTGTCAGTCACGCAGATTTAGTTCTGTGAATCACTCAGATTTAGGTCTGTGATGAACTTGGGTTCATTTAGAATAATATAAAATAAACTTGAGATGTTCTCTCTTGACTGACATAAAAATATCTAATGAGCATTATACGATATGCATGGGATTTCAGTGAAGACACTGATAAGTTTTTAAACACTCTCAAAATATCTCTTCTGCCATCAAATATTATGGGGCTGGATTTATGGGTGGCAGCTCAATACTGGTGGAGCCAGTGAGTCACACTCAGAGTGTGAGAAAGGTGTCCAGCATTAGCTAGAGAGCATGGTCTGAGCAAGCTGAGGTGAGGAAATGATTCTCTTTCTGAGTTCAGGCTGAATGAGGTTAACGAAGGACAGCAATGGGATGGTGAAGTAGGCAGGTTAGAAATAAACCTGTGGACATTCCTCCAGCAATAATATGGAGGGTGCACAGTTCCTGTCACGCACTCTGAATGGAAATGCTCCGCACAGAAAAGACACATGGGGAGAAATTAAGTGTTGAGGAAAGGTCATTACCATGTCAGACTGGCCTTATCTGAGATTCAAGATGCTCCACAGAGGAGGCCCTTACTCCACCAGGAGGAAGGGGATCGGAACAGTCGTTAGAACAGGGCCTGGCAAAAGAGCACAGTTCTTGTCTCCTGCGAGGCGTGACGACTGGCAGTGTTCCCGAGGACTGACCCCACTCCCACGCCTCTCTGTCCCCCCGGAAATCGCGGATGAGCCCCTGTGCTCCTGAAGCTTCCCCAGCATTGCAGGGGGCTTGAGCAGCCAGCGGGGGAGCAGGCAGGGAGCAGGCGCCTAGAACCGGAGCAGGTCGTGCCCCATTCACTTTCTTTGTCGTGGCTTCGGATTTGACCCCAGACCATTATTTGACTAAGGGAGGCACTGATTAGTATCAATTGCCTCTCCCTGGACACTTTACAGAAAGCATTTCCCTGGAGCCTCTGGAAGCAGGCGCTCTGCGTTTCACTCAGTGGACACTGAGCTCTCACTGGAACGTGTCAGTGATCCCACAGCGAGTAGCACAGTGGGATTCAGACCCGATAGACTCGCTGACTTCTGGCCAGCGCCCTGTCCCCTGCATTGTGCCCAGATTCCGCAACTCGGGGTCACGTGACAGGATGCTCAGCTCACTGTGTATCTGCTGGAAACATATCACACTTTCTGTCAGTGACTGTTCAAGAACTGACCTGTATATCACAAACTCATTTCTATCTGCTCATTTCCCCCCCTGCATCAAAATAGTTGCCCCTATGAGGATATGTCTCAAGTGAGCAGATTTTTTTTCTAAAGCAAATCAGAAATCCCAGCTGTTTCTTTTCTTTTTTTTTTTTTTTCTAACATCCTTTATGAGACACCATTTTGCTTGCTTCCTGAAAAATTAATAATATATATTTTGGATTCATTTCCCCCTTCTCTTGTACGGTGTGTTCTTAAGACAGATATTTCTCTGAAAGTAAGAGACAGATTTGCGAACACATTAAAATTTTAACATTCAGCTATGAAATCTAATATCAATTAAGTACGATATATAACTGTAATTTTGTCCTGTAAGAGGCACATGCTTTCTTAACAAGCCTCAGATCTAATATTATCCCCTTTGGTTTTGCGCTGAAAAGCATGTCACCAAAAGACACCAGAACTTTCCGCAGTGAGAGGACAATGTATCTCTGCTACTCACAGCTCAAGCCGCCGAGGGGAGCTTTGGGTACTGAGCCCAGAGGCTGGTGTCCCGGTGTGCACTTCCTGTCACTGCTGAGCGTGGCCTTGATTTCTTCTCCAATCTGCTCCTCATTTTTCCTATTTGAATAAAAGACCTACTCGAGCTCCTTTCTGGGGAGCGTAAGATGCCCTGGAGATAAGGTGCCCAGGAAATGTCCATTTCTGCCACAGAACGTCCAAGACCTTCAGGCAAAGATCTAAGGGCCCCAAGGTGACGGGAGGCTTAGGGCCAGGGCTGGCTCGCACCACCTTCCCAGCCCTGATGTTCTGCCCGGCGCCTTTCCGCGCCGGCTGCTGATTTCCGTCCTCTGGCTCCCGAGGGAGGTGCAGTCATTCTGCTGGTCTTTCTTCAGATGGCCCAATTCTTTCCTTTGAGGCAAAGCAGTGACTCAGGATTTGGACAGGCTGGGTGTTTCTTTCTCAAAGATTTTGTCAAGCAGACTCATAAATTTTATTTTTAGAGCTGGACGAAATCTAATAGCTCAGAGCTTCTCAAACTTGATATGTATGTAATCGCTGGGAGAATCTGGTTACAATGTCCATTTTGATTCCAATGGTCTGGAGTGGCGCTGGAGATGTCACATTCCTAACACGCTCCCAAGCGGCGCCGATGTGCTCATGGGAGGAGCAGGCTCGTGGGAGGAGCAGGCTTTAGAACCCAGCACTGTCCTGCGGCACTGCCTGTGATGCTGGCGTTGTCCTAGATCTGCGCCGTCTGCTACGATCCGCCAAATGAGCCCATCCAGCCCTTGAAATGGAGCTGGTGCGACCGAGGAGCTGAATTTCAACTGTCTTCGGTTTTAATTAACCTACATGTAAGTAGTCATAGGTAGCTGGTGTCTGTGACTGACACCCAGGCAGCTGGTTTCCACAGGCGAGGATTAAAAAATCCAAAGAGGCGAACGGACTCGCCGAGGCCACCGGCCCTGGGGGGCGGAGCGGAGAGCGAGACCCAGGTTTCCGCCAGACAGCGAGACATTGCCCAGCACGACAGCGTCTCGGCTCTGACTCCTCATAAACTGCACTTCCACATCAATCCCAGGGTTCCTGAGTGATGGAGCTAAATTTCCCTTCAGGCACCACAAAATACACAGAGGAGTGGATGCCCCGTAGCTGTGCCGCTATCCAAGAACTAGCTAAGTAGTAATCATACAGTACCTGGTGAGTGTTTTAGCGTCAAACATACACTATTCTTCGTCTTCACAGGAGCTCTGTGTTATATCTACACAGTATGGAGGAGGAAACTGAAGCTCAGAGGGCTTAAATAACTTGCCTAAGGTCGCACAGAGAACGAGTGGAAGAACCAGGATTCTAAGCCGTGCTTAAGTGACGCTGAGGGTTCAAGATGGGCAGCTTCTCACACCCTCTTTACCACGATCTTCAAAGAGCAGCTTCTAAAGTGGGTTGAAATCTGTTCCCAGGATTCCACTCAGGCGTGCGTCCTGAAATGCTGATGCGCCGATGCCAGCACGAGACTTCCTGCATCGCATCCATCGTCCTCTGCCTCTGGGGTCCTCCGTCTCCTCTGCCTGCACCGCCCCCGAGCCCTCCAAAGCTGACCGCAGGTCTCCACCCTGGCGTCAGGTCCATCCGGGTCTCCGATCCAGGCCGCAGAGTCTTAGCTGAGCCACCGGTCCCGGGATGATGAGAGGCACATTCAGTGTTGGCCCCAACTCCGTTGAGCCGGAGGTCAGGGTCAAGGCTCTTCCTGTGCTGGAAAATCAGCGATGGAGGCAGCATCCAGCATTTCAAACGCCTGCAGGGGTCAGACAGGCACCGGAAAGAGTGAAGGCAGTCAGGAGACGCAGCTGCTTCTTGGGAGCGAGACGTCTGGGGCGATGCGCAGCGGGGAGCCTGTGCCCCAATTTCAGCTCCAGGAGCAGCAGCCCCCGGCCATGCAAATTTTCTTCTAGGCTCTATAGAGACAAGGCTGCATAATGGCCAGATTTTCTTATTTTTTTCCCAAGAGAAGCCAGAAATCCATATTTCTGTGGGTGACATCTCCTGATTTTTTTAAAGTAGGCTCAAATTATTTTTAAACACTCCGACTGGCTGATTTTGTCCACTTATTGTCCGTTTGCAACCCTTGGTCTTTGGGGAATCCTCACATTACTCTCTCCTCTTCTCTCTGCTCTGCCTCTCTCCTCACCTTCTTCTTCTTCTTCCCCACTTCTCTGAATTACCTTTACCTCTTTTTATCCCCTGGGATATTTTAAAATCAGGCTGTAGGCCAGGTTTCAGTCTCATGAATAAAGGTTTTTCTCTATGCTTTGGGATTATTTCTTTCTTTCCAAAGATCTCTAACTGTCTTATTCCTCCTCTTGTGCTACTGCATTGAGGCCCTTCCTCTCTCTCCATTGCTTCTTCCTGGCAGCTTATAAAAGGCTAACCTGATCCCTTTAACTTGCAATTTCTCTTTATTTTGCCTCCATTATCAGTAATTCTCATTGCCCAACTCAACATCTTTGTCTCTCCAGGATCAAGTACCCGTTTCTTGGTTTTACCAACAGCCAAGAGTAATTACCACGTTCCTGCCTTCATCCCCACCCTACAGTTTGTTCCCCCTGTGAGGGAAACCACAGCTGGACCCCACGGGAGAGTATCACGCGTCCCATGTCTCTTTCTCTGGGTTAAAGTGATGTTTGTGGCGGCTGGGTGGGAGGGAACAAGGAACGGAACAGGGCTGGGATGAGGAGCCCCTAGTCCAAGTGGGGAGCCAAGCAGAGCCGCACAGTCTGTGTATCCAGCCTGAGCCCACACTTATCTGCTTTCACGCAGAGCTGAGACGTTGCCATGGGAAACAGAAGTGGCCCGGCTTCCCCATCAACCCTGCACACACTAAGAGACGCTGGCTTCGAGGAGCACACGCAGTGGATTCAATAGCGTTCCCTGCGGAGTGTTACATGTCGGTGGCAGCAGCAAAAGCCCTGGCGTGGAGGGCATGGGCCCCAGCACCCAGTCCACTTTGGTGGGGAGTCGAGGGGCCAACATTCCTGAGCACTGTCCTTTGGTCAACTCTCAAAGTGCAAAGAGCTCATCTTTGCCTCAGATGCAAGGCCCAGACAGCAGCCATCACAAGTGGAGCCAAGAAATAGTAATTAGAGCCTCCAAACAATGAGCTTCTCCCCGTGCAGAAGCCAATGGCTTATGCTCAACAATCCCAGATACAGTTTGCAGACACCCTGGAGAGAAACAAAACCCAGACACTGATCCCCCTATTCGTTCTGTGCTCCTCAAACCAGCTGTGCTGCTCTCCCGCAGGGACCTAGTCTGAACCCATCAGCCTCTCTTGCTGTCTTTGGGACTTGATGGAAATCTCTTTTTAAAGGAAATTCGGGTGAAGGGTAGACTGTAATAGGAAAAATGCATGGGCAGAGTGACAGAAGACGCGTGGTCCAGCCTGCCTCTACCCAATGGGTGGTGTGACCTTGCATAGGTCACTGCACCTCTCGGGACCACAGTTCCTTGGGGCAACCCCCATTCTAAGGTTCCTGTTGCCCAATAGTCTCTGAAATAAGGGCAAAGAAGAGCAGCAGAGCTGGCTCTGGATTTTGGCCTTTCACAGTAGTCCCATACCTGTAAGTGGGACAGAAGAAGAAGAAAGCATTTCCTGTCTTTTGCTCTTTTTCTTTCTTTCCTTAGAAAGGAAGAAAGAAAGAAAGAAAGAAAGAAAGAAAGAAAGAAAGAAAGAAAGAAAGAAAGAAGGAAGGAAGGAAGGAAGGAAAGGAAGGAAGGAAGGAAGGAAGGAAGGAAGGAAGGAAGGAAAGAAAGAAAGAAAGAAAAGAAAGAAAGAAAGAAAGAAAGAAAGAAAGAAAGAAAGAAAGAAAGAGAAAGAAAGAAAGAAAGAAAGAGAAGAAAAAGAAAAAAACCTCTTGCAAACTTATGATTTGGTTCAGAACGTTCTGTTCTCTCGGCCTGCCAAAATACATCCAGCAGGCACAGAGGCCTCGCTTTGAGGTGGAATGAATTCCTCATAACTTTGTTTTAATCATTCTTGCCTCAGGAAAGCCTGCAAATGCCTTCCTCTGTGAAAGCAATCTTCACACAAGAAAGGCAAGATTAATGAAAGCTTCAGGTAAACAGAAGAGCATTTACGCAACAATTCAGTCGGCCATTTGTGGCAGCCTCTTTGCAGCAGACGGGGCCAGCCTTGCTCCTCACCACTGCCCAGAGGGTTGGCTAACAGGGATTAATTCTTCAAAGTCTGAGAAAGGTTCAAATCTACACAAGCTGCTCCGTTAAGAGGATATTCATGCCAACTCTTGCCTGAGATGAGGGTATGCAGATCCCTCAGGCCAGCGTTAATAAAGCACGGACAAAGTCTGCCTTTCTGATATTTCTGCACCAAAAGGACAGTCGAGAATAAAGCAGGGGGATTAAAGTATCCTCTGGTCTCAATTATTTACTCCAGTTTATTAATATATAATTTTTTCTTTAAAAAGGGGCAATTTCAAAACTAAGATTATTCTGAAGGTTTACTTACAGATTCCTCTCAGGTTCTTCTTTGTGTTCCAAAGGCTCTGAGTCTTGATATAGGACAGAGAAAAAGGAACCATAATGACAAGAGGGTCACATCACCATGAATCAACCTCTTTATTTCCCCTACATAGTGACTAAGTCATTTTATATTGACAATGGGGATAATGGACGCAAAGGAATTACATATATTTTTCTCAGGTATAGATGTTCCAAAACTCAATTCTAGAAAGTAATGCAGACATTTTTTAACACCAGAGAGTAAATTCTTTCCTCTCACTCTCATACTCCCTACCCCCCGCCCCATGCAACGGGCGATGCCAAACATTCGCCATCTTTACTCTCATGCATAGCTGAAGAGGCAGGTTGTATATAAAGGCGCCATCTCTGCACTGACCACTCAAGACAAGTGTAGGCATCTGTGTCGTGCCTCTCAGTCTTGTACTGGACTCTCCCTCGTGGTCACTGAGCTTCCAAGTCGAGAGGAGCCGCTTGTGTGGTTTCAGGGAGCTAAGAAGGACTTTAAACCCATCTACAAAGTTGTTCTTCACTTTTTGGTTGAGACCCATAATATAATTACAGGAGTTTTTATCCTAAAATTCATGCCCAAATGCAAATATCCCTGAGAAGGGTTGATATAAAGAAAAATACAAAATAAATAATTGCATAGATGAACCCCTGAAAACTCGCATCAAACATCATCATGAAGATACACAAATATCTGATGTTTGGGAGTCACGGATATCGATCAACGGTTGATAAAGATCCAGTGAATGTTGTGGGCAAATTGGCATTACGAAAAATATCAGTGCATATCTTTGGAGTGGGTCAGAAGGGAGTGAGTACCGGGCAGGAAGCCGAGTAAGGAGTTAGGATCAGTGTATTAGTTCCCTCTGCACGACACTGGAATTGTGGATATATGTCACTATACATTTGTCCAAACTCACTGAATGTACAAAACCAAGTGATATATAATGTAAGCTATGGACTTTGGGTGATTATGATGTGTGAATATAGGTTCACTGATTATAACAAATATTCCAATCTGGTGGGGGACATTTCTAGCAGGGGAGCTGAGGGTATACGGGAACTCTGTACTTTCCACTCAATTTTGCTGTTAACCTAAAACTGCTCTAAAAAATAAAACCTAGTTTTAAAACTTCTATTATACCATAATCCTTATTACTGAAAAACCATCATACGTGTGGCTCTAAGAGACACCAAAAGTTATAGCATGTCTTAACATCTTCTCCCTAAACTACTTAGGCTTGCAATCTCAAACCTCATTGATTCCTGAAACATTCGTCTCTGCATATGGCAGAATAACGTCAGAAATGCTTCTTCATCGCAGATGGAGACAGTGATGGACCCAGTCCCAGGGTGTGGGCCAAGGAGCCTTCTCTGCAGAAGGTCAGGACCATAGTTTGTGGAGTGGGCCAAACTGTGGCTAGTCAGGGACCCTGCCAAACAGCAGGCCATGAAGGCTCAGCCCTGGAGTCCGCCCCTCGCATCGCTGGTTCGTCTCCAGCAAGAACCGGTTTGCTCCCCGGCACTGGGAATTCACTCTAGGGCAGGAGATCTGGGTTCAAAATGGAAAGTTCAGTTAGATAGAAGATGGGACTTTTAAAATAAATACATGAAACAGGAGAGTGGCAAAGCATTTGCTTCTTGAGATTAAAACATAATTTAATACGTAGTCTTCATACCATGGAGCAATAAATAGAATGAGACAGCTTCTTATGTACTGAAATGGAATGATCTCCAAGAAATACTGATTGGAAGAAAAAAAAAGGAGCAGAATGATATGTATTGTAGGCACCGCTTGTGTAAAAACAATACATAAGCATATTCTTTTCATCTATCTCACTGTCTCTAAAAGAATATACAAGAAACTAACGGTGGTTGTCCCTTAGAGGGACTTGGGGGGCTGAAGGACAGGCTGAGGAGAGGGACTTTTCGCTGCATTCCCTTGGTACATTTTGAATTTTGAACCGCATGTACTACTGCCTGTTCAAAATGTAAATAACATAAAAACCTCAGCAATAATAAAAATAGTCATAAACTACAAAATTATAACTTAATACATTATACAATTAAACAAATATATTAACGTTCTATGTTAATTATATAAATATGTTTCTATTATAGTCATGCAAAGTAAGCTGTAAACTCAGGGCACAAGAAGCTGATGGCTGGTGTATTATCAGCCCTGGGAGTCCCGACCATCCCGCCACGGAGGGAACCTGGGCAGAGGACGGAGGATAAGAGACTAGGACCCTCCCGGGGCGAGTTTAGCGTCCCTGGGACAGGAATTCGTGCTTTTGGAAGCAGTATGTGGCTGAGAGGCAGAGGCGACTGCGCATCCACAGTCCAAAAGCCTGAAATGACGCATTCGTCCCCCGAGGGCTTTGTCAGTTCCTAGCCTCACCTTGGCCTGTGCTCCTCTGGCCGTGAACGGATAACTCAGCACTTACACAGCCCCAGTCGCCTACCCAGGCCGAGCCGCTAACGGCTTCCCGGCTGCGGCGGGCCACTGAGAAGCCAGAAGCGCCGCCACCGGCCCTTCCCCGCCGCCCGCGGCCCTTCCCGCCGCCCGATTTCCCTTCCCACGGTCGCGCGCCCCCTGCCAGCGCGTGGTCGACGAGTCAGCGCCTTCCTTGCAGTTCATCATTCTCAGGGAAGGAGAGGCGCCATGAATCAGCTCGTGGGTCATCAGACAGGGAAGTGGCTTCTTGTTCCCTTTCTTTTGATTGTGTGTAACACTGGAGGACCAAAAACCTGAGTCACAGGGCAGGGCAGGGCAGGGAGGCCGGGAGTGGCCGGGAGTGGGGAACTCCTGCCCCTTCTTCACCCCCACCCTGACCCCAGCTCAGCTGGCTATTGGGCCCGTTCGACGTCTCACTCGCTTGTAGAAATCAATTTCTATAAGGGGAAATAAATCGAAATAAAAATTTCAACATAAGATTGAAATAAAAGATATCTTGTTTGTCATCTGGTCTCTGTGGGTGCCCCTCACCCCCAACTCAGGAAGAATTGTTTACTAACAACCATTAAATTATTAATTTTAAAACTAGGCAGGGAGAAAAAATGGAAATGTTTAAATTTAATTGTTCCTTCTCTGCAGGCATCACCCGCTCACTCAGACTGGCCTCTCTTAGTGCCTTGAAAAGAGCCAGATTTAGAAGAAATATTACTTCATCTCTCAAGATGGAAAAAAAATCTAGCCAGGAGGCAGAGACTCTGGAAAATTACTAATAAATTGTTACTGCCTGCTATTAACAGGATCGATAAGATAAGGCCAGCAATGACTGATGGGAAGGCCTGGCGCTTGCAGTGCTCACGGGGGCAGTGGCTCCTGACAGCTCCGAGTGGTCTCCGGCTGGGGCAGCACCCGCCCATTCGCCTTCAGCAGAACCCTGGGCAGCTCCATTCATCCTTGGAGATCAGTAGTTATTGATGGTGCTTATGAATAATGAAATCAAACGGCATGTGGAAGAATTCAGGTATCAGGGAATTGCCTGACTTATGTCTGTAGTATTGGAAATGCCCCAATACGCCTCTTCTATGATTTTATTTGAGATGTTCTCATGGGAAAGAGTTGGGGCAGGGAGTGTTGGTGCCATGTGAGGCTGCCCCGAGACAGGAAGGAGCCGGGGTTGGCAGCCAGCTCAGCCTCCACTGCAGCCCTGCCCAGCTCACCCCTCTCGTTCCTTGAGAAATTCCCTTCTCTCTGTAGGCAACCCAGAGGGAGGCGGAGTGGGCCCCACAGCCAGATGGACACTTGATGGACCAGTCTCTGCTGTGGGACCAACCTTTCCTCCAGCCGACTGACCGTCCAAGATCCAAGAAGATGAATGCACGTTTCCGACAGCCTGACTTTCAGCCACGCAAATCTCTGCCCACCTTCTCACTTTTTTCTGGATGTCAACCATGCCAGCAGAGAGACCAGAGGTAGGATTCCAGGGGCCCCCAGGAGCCTTGTGAGCAGAACGTTATGCCTGCCCTTTCTTCCGTAGGATTCCCAGTCCTTAGAACCTCCAGAATGCCTTGAGCAGGCCACACCTTTCTGCCCACCATCCGCCCAGCACACGGAAGTGTTCGTGTTCTCAGGAATCGTGTGGGCAATCACCTGCCCCTGCAAAGAGCAAGGCCATGAGCGGGCTGTGAAATGGGGGGGTCGGGGGTGGTGGTGGTGGTGGTGGCCAGGGCTGTGGAGGACAGGTGGGCAGGAAACTCCAGAATCTGGATGCGCTTGAAGATGAACAATCTTTGGGCAAAGCGGCAGGACAGCGAGTTATTTGTAGTGCCTTTGCCATTTCCTCTCCACTTGCTTTTTCCTGAATGCCCTTCCGTGCCTCTCTTTTCCAACAGGGGGAGCTCTGGATTTTGTGCTGTCTTTTCCAGTGGATGCCTAGGCCAACCGCAACTCCCTTCCCTTTGGCTCAGACTCAGACAAACCCAGGGTCCTTTCAGCGCTGCCTCAGACCCAGCCAGTCGCCATGCTCACCACGCAGCCGAGTGTCATGGGCTTAGTAGCAAATCATTCAGCAGGCAGCAAAAGAGTACTGAGTGTGTGCAATGTCCTGAGCTGCAGGGCTCCCAATATTACCACGTGCTCATGTTCATCATGTAAACGACAGTTAACGCAGCCACCACTCTCCTTACTGTGCAGGGAGCATCCTGAGGATGCCTGAGGCCACATAGCAGTCAAGTTCTGGAGCCCAAATCTGGCCTCAAAGCTGGGCTGTCTCCTCAACCCCTTACCCCTCCTCTTCTGCAGGGGCTTAGGACGATGATTCTCTTCAGAGGGGCAGTGAAGGCTCCAGAATGACAGGGCTATGACATAAGAACCCAGATCTTTGACCTTAGCCAAGGTTGGCGGGCAGGTGACTTCGGGAAAACCAGGGCCTGAGGAGACTGCAGCTGGAAAACGACCAGCATCAAAGATTCTGGCAGCTTCTCAAATCATCTGGGTGGCCCGGTCTGCTGGGAACAGTACTGTACTGATGTACCTTTGATCTAGAGAAATTCAGCCTAAAACAGCCACTCCCCTGCACGGTGTAACCAGAGTTTGAATAAAGAGAGAATCACACGCAACGGGCCTGGCCTCTTTGATGGGGGAGCCCAGGGCACAGAAGGCCCTAGGAAAGGTTGAGTGGCAGGTTGCACATGTGGAAGTCTGCCCTCTCCACAGCCTGAGTCCAGCCCTCAAGAGACCCGCACTTCTGGGGTTTGCCGGACACCACTCAGCCTGTCAGAGGCCAAGTGCAGCCTCCAGCCCTGGAGTGCCCACAGACCACCAGTCATCATTGCTACACGTGGAGGAACCACTGACTTAGGCAGCTGACAATGTGCCACCAAGCAAGTGAGGAAAATGCAGAGGAGTGGTTGACAGCTGTGTGTCCTCCTGCTTGGGACCTCATTTGGTGGGGACAGTGGGTTTATCCACACATGCCCAGAAACTGGACCTCTGAGGTAGTCAGCAGGGCGCAGGCTCTGGTTTGATCCTGGGGACCCCTCACCAGGTACAGATTTGTGAGGTTGGGTCCCACAAGGATAGAACTGGTCGCTGAGTATTTTAGGACGAGGCCTTGTCATCCGAACTTGGCCTGAAGGTGGCAGCTCATCCTGTGTCTCGAGAGCTTGGGAATTTCCTTTGCTGAGAGGAAAGCCTTTCAAGTAGGCCAGCTTCTCTCCCCTGGACCGTCTCCAACCTTTGGAGGTTATGAAACAGCCTCACCTCTGTTTTCAGAGATTTGTTGGTGGAATCATCTCCACACTCACCAGTCTGCAGCCTGGAATGGCACGGAGCAGCCCCTGACAAAATGGACAAAAACACCAAGGGGCCTCTGAGGCATTCATGCCCTTGGGAGTCAAGTCAATGTGGATATGAACTCCTGCAATGCCACTTGCTAGTCAAGTGACTGTGGCCCGGTGAATGAACCCCTCTGAAGATGGAAATCAGAATTCCAGTGAGTTCCTCCCTTTTGCCCACCATCCTGAAACAGTTCATAGCCAAATGGGTTGGAGGGATTAAAATGAAGCCTGTGAAGGGATGGAAGCACCCATCGTCCAACAGCATCCGATGTGTGGGTACCAGGCGGTTGGCATTTGGGGGACCCAGCATCCACCATCAGCCACGTCACACACTATGCCACAGAGATGCAGGACACACCCTGCTGGGCACGCTGGGAACTGCAACTCCAGTCTGCATCCAGGTAGCCCCAGCACGGACTAATAACAGCAATAACGATTACAGCTACTCCCTGCTGCTGCTGACTGTGTGCCCAGCACTCTTCCAGGCAGTTTATAACTATTAACTCTTCTAATGCTAATAATGGTCCCGTATTGTTGGTACCTAGTTTTACAGATGATGAAAACCAGGCACAGAGAGGTTAAACAATTGTCCAAGGTCACACAGCTGGTAAGTGCCAGTTCTGAGATTCAAACCCAAGGTAATCTCAGCTCTCCAGAGTGCTTTTAAAGGCTAAACTGGAGTGCCTCTGAAAGATATAGTTGGCACCGCTGTCGACAGAGGTCGGGTACAGAGTCATGGCTGAATCTGTTCCACATACAGAGCACAGGACTCTGCGACTCGGCCACCAGTTATGTGCTCCAGAGCCCACGTGGCAGCCAGTAGAGCCGAAGGGCAGCCCACTTCTGGGGCCAGGAAGGAAGAAGCCCTGGGGAGCTCGTTCCCAGGGTGTCGGGCCCCTTCGGGGACACCTGAGCTCTTTAATCTGCTCCAAATCCTGAAATAGAACAGTGCAGGCCTCTGAGAAAACAGCGAACCCCGGGGAGACTACGGCAGAATTAGAGTAACGCATGCCTAACACCAGCCGCAGTAGGAGCTACATAAACATTAGGATGGAAATTGAGTTAAAGAAAAGATGGCTGGATGGACTTTGGGGACTGGTTGTTTTTTTTTGTTTTTTTTTTTTTTTATTCCATAGATTGCCTTTCAAAGAGAAAATTAAACACTAAACACAAAGCAAACGTTCAAGGGAAGAGGGACTCTGCTTTCCTGCTGGTTTGTCTCTGAGGCCATTAGTTGTGAAGCCTGGTGCCACGGCCTCGATGTCCCTGGCCGCCTTCTGTAGACACCCTCGGTGTGGGGGGCGATGAGGGCACAGTCCTACATAACTAACCTTCAGCAGAGGGAATGGCAGTGGGGGCAGCCATAACGCCTCCCCTGAAACTGTTAGAGCCACTAATTGCCGTCTGAGATGATCCATGCTCTGCCCGGGGCTTTTGTGAACCTGCAGAATTCCTGCGGACCTCAGGGCTGCGGCATCGTGTCCTCCTGCAGAGAAGCAGCAGCCATTGCGCCAGTCACGGTGTCCTCAGCCTGCTCTCCCTTCCCTCCCCCACCTCAGTTCCTTCCCAGCGTCTTGCAGCCTAATTATTCCTGAGGTGGGGGTGGAGGTGCACGTAGAGGTTAGACTCTCATAATTATATTAAGAGCTTTTGACAGGATCAACCTTTCTGTCTTCTATTTCTGTCCTGTTGAAATTCTACTGTGCCCCGTTAATGGCTGAAATAAACGCGAAGGGGAGGATTCATCAACCCTTTCTGGAAACAGGGGAGACAGCAGAGTGTGTTGTGTGCCCAGCACTTGTATCTATGAGGAAATTTATGGCTTGTTCTCTCGACTGATCGGAAGACTGCCCAGACTCAGGGGGCAAGGCATGATAGTCCATGTGGTTTCAAACAGAGTTAAACTCAATTGCATTCGATTTTATGCCGATATCACATCACAAGGTTGAAAGTGACCCTCACAGGGTATCCGCCTACCCCCCACCCCCCTTCTTATCTCATGGGCCGGTCTGTCCTTGCACCCCTGCTCCAGTCTTGACCTGACCCATGGTAGTTTGCCTTGTTAGGTATAAAAAGGTTAACGCTGGCAAAGTCAATGCTGCTGGTTGGGACCTTCAACTGGCATGTTGGCCAAGGTCCTGACTGCCCTCGACCCCCAGCCACCTGCTTTTCTGACCTTAAGGGGAATTAAAAGTTTAAGAGAATAATGGCCGATACAGTAGGACTCACAGAGAGCAGTGGGGTCGGTGGCAAGATGGCCGTCTCTGTGTGATAAAAGATCAGGAAAAGCATCATAGACAAAGAGCCACTTAGCTCTCGCTGAAGACCCTAATGATAACTGACATTATCATTTACCTGCCACATGCCAGGGCCTGAGTTATGCATAGAACATGGTTTACCTAATGTAAGCCTCATGACAACACCATGAATCAAGCATTATTAGCCCATTTTATAGATGAAGAAGTAGAGGCTTAGAGAGTTTAAGTAACTTACTTATCCAGTGTCATGTGAAGAGTAAGTTTCATGATTGGAATTGTATTCATAACCGAGGTTTGAACCCAGACAATCTGAGGTCTACACTCAGGGCTACATGAAATCATCAATTATATACCCAAATGATGGAATGGGAGAGTGGAGGAGAGAGGACGGTCTCAGACAGTCACCAATACCCCTATATTTGTTGGCACTCCCTGGGAAATACGTCTGGGGGTCTGCGATTTTGGTTTCTGTTCTCTTTTCCTCCCTTTGGGAAGATTTCTGTCAGGCTTTGATGGGCTCTAGAGAGGTCACCGGGAGGAACCACACCCCTTGACAACTTTTTCCTGACAGTGCATCAGTTTTTGTTCATGTTTTATGTGCTTTACACAGTTTAGTTTGGGGAAGTGAAACACTATGCTTACATATGTCTAGTCATCCCCAGAGTTTCATAACCACAGCCAACAGCTTCATTCCTGGTGAAAGCATGAATTCACATCTTGGTACTTACTAAACAGTGTATGCAACAATGACCAGGGTATCATGAGACATACTACTGCTTCATTGTCACTTATAGGGACCTGTATCAGTCAAGATTGTGCTGGCCTACAAGTGACAGAAAACCAGATTTACAGAGGTTTAAACACAAAGGGGTGTATTTGGTGCAAATACCAGTAAGTCTTCGGCTAAGTAGCTGATCGTGTTGGTCTAGTGACTCAGTGTCAGGGCCAGCGGCTCTTGGCCGGTCTTACAAGGTTGCAAGATGGTTGATGCTACTCAAGGCACATGGCCACGGTAAACCAAGAGGTAGAGTCGGTAGCATTGTTCCTCTCCTAAAAAAAGAGCAAGGACCTCCCCATAAGCTCCTAGTGGACTTCTGCTGACATCCCACTCTCAAGGACTGTGTCACGGGACCAGACCAGGGACTGAGAGGGAGAGCAATTGCCCTTTTCAATGGAGGTTCCAAGGATGATGGAGTGGGACCATCTGTCAAGTCAATCAACAAGTATTATCTGCCAGGAAACCCATTTCTCAAACTCTGCCTAGAGCTGGGACTCCCACCCAGGCACTGTCATTCTGGCTGTGTGACCCCAGAAGAGTCCCTTTATCTAGGGAGCCTCATTTCCTCATTTGGAAAATGGACAGAATAGCACCTACTCAACAGTCGTTTTGAGAGCTAAGCAATGGTATAAATGCGAGCGTGCCACCCCAGTGTCTGGCATACACGGTCACAGCTGGGTCCCAGTCAAGCGGACAGGGACAGATGGCGGAGCTTGGCCCCAAGCTGGCCTTCCCCATACCTTTTTCCCTTTTCGAGCCTGTCTTCGAGCTCTTCGGACTGCCATGTGGAGCAGCCCGGGCTTGATGAGAGCCTAAGATGGAACTTGGGGAACCACTTGGTGGGCAGTGAAGCACATTGGTTCAAAACAAGGGCCCTGTGGTCACACGGGCCTAGCTTTGAATCCTAGTTCAAGCCCCTTACGGCTGTGGCCTGCGGGTAAGTTACTGAAGTTCCCAGAACCTCTGCCTCCTAAAAAGGGGGTCACATTGGTACTGATATCATTGGATTACTATGAAAATTAATGCAATGCCACTGGTAAGACATATGGCAAAAGTCACTGGAAGAGATGTGGACTGGACCCCCACGGTGCTAGACCCCTCTGGGCACTAACCAACCCCAGCCTTAGCCTTGCTGAGCTGGAACGAAGTTCAGCAGAAAGAGGAGGCCTGGGTTCGAATCCTGGTTCTATCTGCTTGAGCTGCCCTTTACCTGAATGTTTTCCTCTACAGTGAGGATTGTCGCTTCCCAGCGGCCACCTGGGAGGACAGGTGAGAGAGCGGGAAAAGCAGCAAACACAGAGCCAGGCGCGGAGGAGGTGCTCAGTGTCCAGTCGTGGCTCTGACTGCTGGAACAGAATCAGGGCTGCAGGGCTGCGAGGAGCATGGCTCGGGGCTCAGAGGTGCTTACCACCTCTTCTGAAAGACGGCTTAGAGATTTCTTCAGGCTTCTTTGACAGGGTGTCTGCTTTATGAAGCCAACAACACTGCAGCCCCTGGGTCTCAGCCACAGCTGTGGGCCAGTTAAGCAGGGAGGGATGGACACGGGTGGTCATGCCAGCCCTGCCCTCGGGGGCCTGTGCTGGCCCGGAAAGTGAGGCTGAGGGGTTCAGGGGTCACCAGGAACCACACCAGCTGCGAAGCATCAGCAATTCACCTCATGGATCTTCCTGCAAGTGGTGTGGGGCTTTTGTTGGGGAGGGGAGGCAAGCAAGCGAGACGTCTCAGATTTCTGTGTGAATCTATTTCCATACGCAGAGGAACCTCATTCTACGGGTCAGGTAAATCTCATTGTTGTTCTTTATGGTTTAAGGGAGAAAACAGTGGGGAAGATAGTTATGCTCCACATAGCCAGAAATAGCTTCCTTCCTGGGGCTCTGTGCAAGGATTTCTGCTGGGAGCTCATATGATTGCTCTGCCTGCTGCCCAGACAGGGCATAGAGGACCAAGGAGCCACCAGTCCGGGGACCAAGATGCAGATTTTGTTTGCAGAAAACAAAGCTTAAAGCTGATGCTATTTTATGCCACCTCCTAGAAGCATCATTTTGCAATCCACCAGTAATTAATAATAGGCCTAGTTTTACCAGCAGTTAAAAGAGACATCATTAGGGCTATGGCCATGCCACCCTGAACATGTCGATCCTGTCTGATCTCAAAAGCTAAGCAGGGTCAGGACTGGTTAGTACTTGGATGGGAGACCACTTAAGAAGGCCAGGTACTATAGGCTAAAAAATAAGGATTGTATATGACAAGGTCCTTGCAATCTGTGAGGTAACCAAGGGTTGCCTCACCTAAAAATGAATGAATGAATAAATAATTTGGTTATAAAATAGACATCATTAGTTTGCATAGCACATACAAACCAGGAGAGTTAGCAAAAACCTTCCACGTGTATTTTCCCATCCAACACTGGGCATGAAAATTGGCAAATGAAGAACTGAGGCATCCAGAGTTATTTTTTGAATGTTCTAAAGTCATAAGTAGGAATTTGCAGAAAGGGCTCAAACCCAGGTCCTCAGACTCAGCTCCTTATTATGCCATTTTGCTTTACTCATTAGCAAGTTGTGCACTCATGCATAAGTCAGTCACGTCACCAACCTGTGCCTTGGCCTCCTTATCAGGGGGGCATTATGAGCACAGGATCTGGACTCTGTGCCCTTGGTGCTTCACGGAGTCCGCTGCTCTGTCATCTAGATAAGGGAAGAACATCACACGACAGGATCGCCAGGCACGTAACAGGTGCTCAGTAAACGGTGTCATTACTATTATTAATAATAGTATACTCTAGTTCAGCCTTATTTAATAGTTCAGCTCCAACAACACGATGGCCCTTTTGCATTTTATGTATTTATTTTTATTGATTTATTTAAACACAGGTTATTTCATTTGAATAGAAGCCTCTGGAGTTCAGGGACTCCCATAATTCTCTGTGATACCAAACCTCTGCCCGTTCCTCCTTTCCATGGTACCCTCCTTTTATATATTTATTGATTGGACTTGAATCATGTGACAAAAGAATTAAAATTACTGATATACATGTGTATTAGCACAACAAGTGCAAGGAAATATCCCCCAAGAAAACTCACAGAAGCTAGGTGAATTCATTCTAACAGCTTCTGAGCAGAGGAAATGAGGAACAGGTTGGAAAGGCTAGACCCACTGGCTTTGAATAGACTTTGCACCTTGGTCTGGAAGTTTTGTCCTCAAAGCAAAGCCATCGAACAGGCCTGTCTGAATCTCTGTGCTTCTGGATTCTACATGCTTCCAATTGTGCCCTAGGAAAGGAAAACAGTTTATCCAGTAACCCGCCTCCCCAGGCAGGAAGAGGCCGGAAGGGAGGCAGCTCGCAAAGTGAGAAGTTCCTCTTTAGAGTGTATGATGTCATGTATAGCTCCTAGAAAATCAGAATTAGGTCTTCAGCACAGATGGTCCTGCCTGATGGTCCCAGCCAGCCTTTGCAGCGAGAGCTGAGACAAACCTAAAGTAACAGGACTTTCTACCAAGGTGAGTGAATGGCTATATTTAAAGGGGAAAATGCTCTAAACTTGAATATTCATACTCAGATTATTGGGGCTCTCTTTTCTTTTTTCCTTTGTTTAGATTCATTTTTCTAAGAGCTACAGAATGTTTTCAAAATGAAACTTTTTAAAACACTGCACCTTAATGAGGAGGCAATGATTTGCTTTTTTTCTAAATTGAATCAACCATTTTATACTCTACCTATCCCTCCTGCTTCTGGACAAGTCCCTCTCTCCCAGCCCTGGGGTGAAGACAACTGCCCCCACGAAGAGCCACCTCTGAATCACTGGCTCCATCTTGTTCTCATGAATCCATGTCAGGAAGATCTCATGGCCGTTACACAAAGGCTGTAAGTGAGGGAGTGTACTCAGATACCTGGGTTTGTATCCTGGCTCTCCACTTACAGCTGTGTGAGCTTGGGCAAGTTACTTAAACTCTCTGAGCTTCAGTTTCCTCATTGGTAAAATGGTGATGCCTCATATGGTTGTAATGAGAATTAAATTAAGACAAATAAAGCATGCTTCCAATAGTGCCCGGCACATGGGAAGTACTTGGTGAGTGGAATCTATGATCAGAAACCATTAGTAGGCTAAATTCTATAGTAATCTAATAGACCTCCTTACTCATATCACCCCAAACGCTGAGTGTGTCCTGGCCACTATCTGGTCATCTGGACCTATGACTTTTGGACACAGGAGCCAGGCACTGCCCGGCACTCATCCGTGCACATACACGCCATGGAACCTCAGAGAGCCGTTCGCTGAGGCCCCCAGGGGCAGGGGCACCAGTGCTCAGCCACAGGAGGGCGAGAACTGGAGGTCAGGTGGCCTCGGTCAGTAGCCACCTTAAGATTTTACATTTTTGGCAAAGGAGGACGCACTCTCCAGATGGAAATCACGTGAAACTAAGTCTGGATATGTCTGTTGTGCCTAAGAAACAGCTTATGACGCGGGTATTCAATTTCTGTAATCTGTTCTAAATTTAAGCATGCAAAATGTCAAGTTATCTCGCTATTTTATTTGGGTTAAAAAAAAAAAGACTTAGATTTATGGCTGGATGTAATAAGAACTGCTGCTTCATTTCAAATCCTGGCAGGCTCCTCGAGCGCAGCAACTGACCAAGACGTCGCTTCCTGAGCTGAAGGCCCGTGTGCTGGCCCTGGAACGGACACCAGTGCCCAGGGCCAACCCTTCTCTCCTGCCACGTAGGGGATGAGGGTCTTAAGGCTCCAACTGCTCCTGGCACCACCTGAGCTCCCCACATCACCCCAACCCCCTGCCTTGCATCTCTCCCACAAAGTGCTGTCTCAGAGCCTCCCAGGGCACCGCGCACGACCTGCAGCAGGGCACCCCCTGACCCCTGGCCGCTTGGCAAGGTGAGCCCCACCTGAAAGGGCTCCCCTGGACCTAGCTGGGGACTGAGGGACAGTGCCTGGCTTTGGGATCCCACGTCATCTCCAAATGTCCCTGCGTGTCTGGGACTTAAAGAAATTACCAGGGTAGATTAAATATGTCTCTCGGTTTTATTTTCTCAGGTAACAGCTTTCCCATTTCCTTATCAAAGACCTGGCAAGAAAGCTTTGTGAAGGCTAAAAATCCTCTCTGAAAAGACAAAGGAAATGGGATCTGGGAGCACATTTTATTCATTTTCTAACCAGGCCTGGTTATACCCCCTGCCTGGTATAGGTAAGCAAACTTATTTCCTTTTTTTTGTAACTTGGAGTCAAGATGGCAGAACTCTGTGGTGTTTCTGGTGTTTTCACAGGCTGATGAATAGTGTCATAGATCATAAATTGTCAATTACTCCCCACAGCAAGAGCTGCACCAAAGGTCACCCAGTCTAAAGCCACCCTCCTGATCAATTGCACTCTCATCTCCCCCATTTTAATTCTCAGTACATTGTTCCTTGATAGTTGTTTTTTGGTTTTTTTTTTTGTTTGTTTGTTTGTTTTAATCTTCGGTCTCCAGAGCACACAAATATAAATTCCTGAAGTCAGTCCGACCAGCCGTGTCCACAGAGCCCAGAATAGCACCCCCTTTCGCACTCGAGGCTCTTCGCAGCGTTAACTGCTGTTACGTAGGAAAAGCCGGGAAACACGTGGAGAACCAGGAGAGGAGGGAGAGCCCCCTGGGGTCGGGGGGCATCTGGACATCCACCACGGAAAGGAAGCTGTTTCCGGGAGCGATCCGAAGCCTGAGCGATAACCTGGAGGTGGACGAGAGTCGGGAAGGGCAGCTTCCTCCTCTCTGCATCGCTGGACCTACAGGAATAAACAAGAATTTCAAGCTGCGACCTTGCTTTCCAGTCAAGCTTCTCCTTCAGCGAGCTGCTTGATGTTCACGTGATCCTGGTCACGTGATCCTTTTCTCTGGGCCCAAGAACAGTCTCGAACCAGCCGCTGGAAGCCGTCCTCCCTCTGCTCCCATCCCTCCATCACAGCCACAGGTGTGGTGGCATCAAAGGCCACACCAGACAGCTGGTGGGAGCGCAGCAAACTCTCTGTGAGCCTCCGTGCCTACTTCCCTAAACCGAGACGTCACACACGGACTTTGTGTGGCTCTGTTGGCTTTGCTCACGGATTTTCAGGACATCAGTCAAGGAAGAGCCCACGGAGGGCAGAGGGAGTGAGGCCTAGGGACAGTGCTTAGGGGGGAGCAGCTTTGAGCGGTGAATTGATCTGCTCAGGCCGCGCAAAGAAATGCCAGGACTCGGCTTAAACACCTTTTTTTCATAGTTCTGAAGGCTCGAGGTTCAAGATCAATGTGTCAGCAAGTTTGGTTTCTTCGGAGGCCTCTGTCCTTCTCACTGTGTCCTTCACTGTGTCCTCACAAGGTCTTTCTTCTGTGTGTATACATCCCTGACGTCTCTCTGTGTGTCCCCACACCCTAATACCTCGTGTTAACCTACTCACCTCTTTAAAGGCTCTATCACCAGATACAGTCACGTTCTGAAGTACGAGTTAGGACTTCAACATGTGAATTTTGGAAAGACACAGTCCAGCCCATAATAAGCAATATAAGAGTGCAGTACCACGGGCACCATTGGCTTTGGAGGGTTGAAAGGATGAGAGGTGGAAAGGATAGTTCACTAGCAGTTGAACTGGAGTGGGGGGCTGTCTGGAGTTTAAAGCAATTGGAATTGTGTTGTGGGTTGCAGTGTGTTCTCCTACTCCTTCCCCCAAATACGTTGAACTCCTAACTTCCATTGCCTCAGAACGAGACATTTTTTGGAAATAGAGTCTTTATATGGGTTATGAAGTTAAAATGAGGTATTAGGGTGAAATTTGACTATTATCCTTAAAAGGGGGGGGGAGCGGGAATTTGGACACAGAGAGTCAGAGAAAGATGATGTGAAATGCAGGTTTGGAGGGTGAGTATGAGCCAAGGAATGCCAAAGATTGTCGGTAGCCGGTTTTCACAGGGAGCACTAGCTCTTATTTTGATATTATTTTTATAACATCAATGCTAGAGTTTTCCAAATTTAGAAGTTAAAGGAAATTTACTTATCCTTCTTTCTTGTGTCTCAGACCTATATTTCTGGAATGATGTTTTTCTTTATGGTACAGTCTTTCGAATTTCCGTTAGTGAGAGTTTGGAGGTCAACTTCCTCAGTGTTTATCTGAAAATATCTTTATTTCGCCCTCGTTCTTGAGAAATAGTTACGTTAAGTATACCAATTTAGGTTGACAGTTATCTCAGCATTAGGAGGATATTTTCTTACTGCTTTCTGACTTCTATTGTTGTTGCTAAGTCAGCTGTCAGTCTAATTGTCACTTGTTTGTAGTCATCTTTCCTTTCTCACTGGTTGTCTTAAAGATGTCTTTGCTTCTGATTCTGCAGGTTTGCAAAGATGTGTATAATTACTTTCTTTTGTCTACCTTCTTTTTATTCTTTTTATTTGGAAGTCATAGGACTTCCTAAATCTAAGAGTTTGTGTCTTCATAGTGTTTGGGGCGAAAAATGTTTTTGTTGTGTGGGATGTGTGCTAATAAACACTTTATTTCAGGACAATTTTAGGTTTACAGAAGCACAAAGATAGTGCACAGACAAGGGGTAGTGCACATACCCCACACCCAATTTCCCATATTGCTAACATTTTACACCAGTAGGGCACATTCTCGTTCTTTTTAAAATTCAGAGTCTCATCACTTCTCTCTGTCTTCTTCTTCTGTAACTGACTAGATATATTTTGGCATTTTTACTCTATCGTAAATGTTTCTTAACCACTCTTTCACATTTTCCATCTTTTTTGATCCCTGTGCCATGTAATTTATTTAGACCTCGTTTCCACTTCACCAATTTTCTCATCAGTTGTGTCCAAACTGCTGTGGAACCCATGGATTAATATTTTCTATTTCATTTATTATAATTTTCATTTCTATAAATTTTATTTAGATATTTTTATAAGTTAATTTAGATATCGTCACTTTGGTAGTCTGCTATTCCTTACTCATGTTTTTAATTTCCACTTTGTTTCTTTAAACATGTTTTATTCTCTATTTGATAGTCCCAATATCTGAAGTCTTTGTAGTTCTGCTATTTTTTATTCTGACTCATTCATAAAATATTGTTTCATTTTCTGTTTTGCCGTTTTTTTCTTTGTAAATCCATATCTGCTGCAATTCTATCAATGGAAGTTGTTTGAGGCCTGGATTGAGAGTATAACTATTGTTTGCTTTTGCCAAATAGAGGTACTACAGACAAGAGTCACCTTAAATGACAATACTAGGGTTAGGAAAGGGGGTTACTTGGTCAAGTCCAAGACAGACAATTGTTCCTGTTGTCTGTCTCTGAGTTTCTGTTGGCTTTTCTTATCCTAACGTCCCCTTTCTCTGTGGGTTTAACTCTTTTTAAAACCTAGAAATACTTGTAGCCTTTGATCTGCCTCTACTTTGAATTCATCCCTTTGGGAGCTGTGTTCTGGGCCAGCGGGATGCACACAATCCCCCAGGTTTTACCTGCTTCCTGTGCTCTGCTGGCCTGCTTTCCTGGACCACTGCAGCTGTTTTGCACCTGGTTACCTCTGTGATGCTCTCCAAACCATATGTAAGTAAATGTTTTATACTTATTGCAAAACATTCAAGTATATAATCATACATACTGTGTGTGCATATTTAAATGACATATCATATATATTTTTTATGAATCTGTATACTTGAGCAGTTATTAATGTTATGCTGAAGCGGGTATGGGACGAGAAGGAAGGAAAGATGAGTTCATTCATGCTATGGCAAGCGACAAGCAAAATAAGAGAGACAATGATTTGTCCAATATATTTCCACTAATGAGATAAGAATGTTAGGGGATACCTGTTTTAGCATTCAACACCTGGTTAAGGTAGATAGGAAGAAAAAACTTTCATTAAGAATTCCAAACATTTACATGGTTCCATAGTGTAGCGGTGAGCATGTCTGCTTTACACTCAGAAGGTCCTGGTTTTGTGTCCCAGTGGAGCTACAGTCCTTGGTATATGCCATGCCACCCTGAACAAGCCCAATATCTGATCTCAGAAGCTAGCAGGGTCAGGCCTGGTTAGCACTTGGATGGGAGACCAGGTGCTATAGGCATAAATAATAATAATAAAATTAAAAATGTTTTTTTTAAATTCCAAATACGATAGCAATTAATTTTGGACACCACGATTTCTACACAAAGGAAAGAAGAGACAGGCAGGGGGAAAGCAGAACAGCTTCCCTGTGCTGCTGACTTTGCCAGCACCTGAGCCCTTGCAGGAAGTTAGCAAAAAGGTGATGTTAGCAGCTTTAGGCACATGACCAGCAACATTCCCAGACACTTCCTGATCCAATTCTTAGTTTTCTTTACAGTCTCACTTAGCAAAAGGTGCACCTTTACCTTCACAGCTAATTATCAGAGTTACCATTGTTCCAGTTGCTCTCAAAGTCACTGTTGGAGCCTTAGAATCTCTCTTCCTGGCTCCCCTAACAGCCCTTACATACATAGATAACTGTAGCTCTCCTGCTTCTTCTTTGGGTCTGTGTGCCCGGCCCACCAAGGCAGCATACAGCTCTGGTATTGACCACCTACCCTTAAAATGGAGCCTAGTAAGGAGAAAGCTGCTCACAAGACAAATGAGTGTGTTTAGGACTCTAGTGCCTGGGCATACAAAGGATGCACATCTGTATGAGTGGAGAATATATGTGTGGTTTGGTCAGCTTGCCTTCGAATGAGGAAGGTCTGAAACATCACTGGTGCTGAAATAAACCCTTTGTTTACTCTAAGCCACTGAGGAACATTTAGTGCATCACTGTTGAGAATGCTGGATCCCTGTGACAATCAGAAAGGGTTCACTGTTGGCAGTGACCCTGGTGATGACGATCCATGACTTTTATCTTTGATGGCTTTTCAAAGCCAAGGCCCTGGTGAACTTTTCCTTTCATCTCTAGGTCATATTGAGAAAATCTGGAGTCTATATGACTGCAAACAAGTAAAATATCTCAAGAGAATTCTTTTTTTTTTTTCTAAAAGATGTAAACCAGAGATGGTGCTTTATTTTATGAAATCACATAACAACATGAATTTGTTATGATGGAGACAAAAACAGACTAATGGCAATAAAACAGAGGCTTACCTTAAGAGAAAAAAATTAAAGATATCCCTGATTGACCATTTGCATTATTCTATATTCTATAAATGTTCTGTTTATGTCACTTAAAAAATCTTTTTTTTCTTTTAGATACCTTTTTAATTTTTTTTTTTTTTTTTTTACATTTCTTACTGATCTCTATTTAGCATGGATATTATTCTACTTAGTGGCTTTAGGGAAAAAAACCTATCTTTACTAGAGAGGTTTTTAATTTTATATTATCAAATCTGTCATCTTTTTCTTGATGACTTCTGGGTTTTTGTTTCTTATTTTGTCTTGTTTAGGAAGACCTTTAAAATCACAAGATACAGAGATATTCTAATTATCTAGTTCTCTGGGTTTTCTTTTTTTCTTTTTCCTCATCTTTAATCCATCTGGAATTGGTTTTCGTGTGTGTTTTCAGTGAGGATCCAACTTAGTTTTTTCCCTTTACGATCATCCCTCATTACTTCTTACTGGCGTATTTGGCTGCCTGGCAATGACCAGCCCACACTGCAGTCCTGAGATCAGCAGTAGGTTCTGTTTTGTTCAAGCGGCACACGTGGTGGAGTTTTGTTCAAGTGGAAAAAGTGCAAGTGAAACCAACCAGAAATGCTTAGTCCCAACAAACAGGAACAATTTGCTGTTTTTCTTTCAGAGATGTTCTGACTGCTGAACTCTGCCCCCTCAAATTTGTTTCCTTTCCATTTCAAGAGGAATTATACATGTACTTCATACTCTGCACCCCAGGAATCATCACACAAGATACAGCCCTATGCTCAGAGTGCTTACAGTCTCAAGGGAAAACCAGTTCACACACACACACACACACACACACACACACACACACGCTCACAACGTATACATATATACACATGCAGATGAGGTGAATAAGCCCTCTAAAGCAGTGTATATTAATGCACTGTGAATGCTCGAATGAGTGCCTGTCTCCCCTCCAAGTCCTCAAGAGGGTAGAAAGGTGTCATTGTTATTTCCCTTTGCCTGGAACAAAGCAGGGGATTGATAAGTGTTGGTTGAATGGAAGTGAAATAACAGGTAGCGTGGGAACTCAGAGAACAGAGAAATCTTCATAGAGGTTTCTAGAGGCTGCTCTCTGCGGGCCCAAAGGCTTTAGAGAGACGGAAAAGAGGAGGGAGGGGCGGTGGGCTCAGCTGCCCCTGACTATTGACTCCCTTGGAACCAATTTTCTCTGTTCTCACATATTCCTTCAGGTTGTCTGGGAGGGAATATAAAAGCTGCAAACAGGATGTCGATCTCCTTCAATCATCTGTCTTCAAATGCTCCCAGAGCCCGTAGCTTTTCAAATCCACAGAAATAAATTCTCTGGGAGCAACTTCCCTGCTGACTGTTCTCTCTGCGGGAGCACCCAGCCGAGCGTGAGGCGCGGCGCCCAGAACCCATCTGTCACCGGGCATTAGCTCGGTGGGGACACACCGTGCTCACAGAGCAGAAGACACAAACACCCTCCGCGGTCCCCGCACGAGGCTGAGCCGGACCTGCCGGCTCAGAGCCAGTTCTAGGGTCAGTTACCAAACAGCAGGTTTCTGCGCAAGCACAAGGGTGACCCAGCTGGCTCTGAAGAAGGATGCTAACCCCTCAACCCAGCACTGAAGGAGACAAGAAGACACCAAAGGCCAAAACACGAACCCCAGCCCGCATCCTGAGTCAGAGCCCCTGAATTTGCCTGGCGCACCTCTTGGGACGTCGGGACATCGGGACAAGGAGAGCGTGGCTGTGGCATTGCGGGAAGAACACAGGCCCGCAAGGACCACACTCCTCTGTGTCCCCCTATGCTGCAGAAAGGTGGAGAACCCCAAATGCTCCCTGCCTCCCAGGGGCCAGGGGACTCTCCATGGGGGGCCTGGGGCCGAGGAGCCTTCCAGTGTGCCCTTTCCCCACCCAGCCCTGCAGGGAGAGGGTGGGTCTCTTCCCTAATGACCACTTGCAATTTTTTTTAAAAATTAGATTTAGCAGAGACGCTTTTGACAATCACTGACGGCTCGTGTGTGTGTGTGTGTGTGTGTGTGTGTGGTGTGTGTGTGTGTGTGTGTGTGTGTGACTTGGAAATGCGGGGCTGTGTGGGAGTTGCGAACGAAGCTATGGCTGTGCGGAACCGCGGTTCGCCACCAGGGCCCTCTTGCCCTGGTGCTGAGCTCGGCTCGGAGCCTATGTCCCTCCCCGACACAGGTAGTGAAAGCAGCATTTGCTTTCCTAGCCCTCTTGGCCCCAGATTTCCCCCGATTGCTGGCACATTCAAACAGAGCCGCCGTGTGAAAGGCCAAGCGGGGAGCCACAGCCGTTGCCAAGTTCACCTGCCCCCGCCCTGTCTCGCTCCGCCGCGCCCTCTGCCGGTCTCTCTCGGTATTGCTGGCGACCCTGTCCGCCCGGGGAGGCGTTTCCCGCCTTTCTCTGGTTCCTTGACTGCTGCGGCGGCAGCGTTTCCTTCCCGGGCCACTAGCCACCACGGCTCCGGATTCAACCAGCCTCCAAAGTGCGCTCAACCCGTCTGTTAACATGGGGATGCTACCCACCTGCCGGGAATTTTTACATTTACGTAAATCAGAATAATACATTCTAACTCTCTCCTCTCGACTCCTGCTCCCTGCATCCCACAAGGGACACCTTTCTGCCTCTGGTTCTCAAAAGACTCGAGAAGGGGCCCTGTCTTCCTAGGTCTCCAGTGTGCTTCTCCGAGCGCCAGCTTTTCTCTGGATGTCAGGACTGGGGTTTGGGCGCCTACAGAACGAGCCCTGAGATGGGCTCTCACAGCTCACACGGGAGCGTGGCTACCTTTGGGACTCCTCCTGAGAGGAAGCCCGCCTTCCTGCCGGGGGTCCCACAGCAGGGAGACGAGACGTTAATTCCCTCGGGATTTCCTGAGCACCTCTTCCGTGTGGGCATCGTTCTAGGAGCTGGAGATACATCCCTGCACAAAACATATTCCTGCCCTCCTGGAGCTTCGTTACAGCAAGGGAGGGTGGGGGACAAGAAACAAACATTATGAATAAAGATAAAGGAGTTGACACAAATTAATCCTTTTGCAGCTTACCTCAAATAAAGTGTATATACTTTTTCCCAGTGACAGTTTGATTCCAACCTGTCCTCTCTCATCTCCTAAAGCCATAGATAGACTTCTGCAGAGATTTATTTAAGCTTCTCTTTTTAAAAGCCGCATAGGTAGAACAGGCCCAGGAACAATGTGCCCTACACCCACAGTGACAGGTGAGAAAGGCCAAGCTTATATAAATGTTTGACTACTTTCTGCAAATCTGATACTAGGGAGAATGCAAGTATGAAAGGCATTTCATGGTGAGCAGTAAGGGCTGTTTCAAAACTTTAAAAAGAAACGGTCTGCAGGATAGAAAACACCGAGAAAGTATCCACCTCAGCAGATCTCTGCCCTGCAGCGGTTGTGCCCAAGGAACTGAGGCTGGCTCTGCGGAGGGTCACCTGAAGGAGAAGGCGCCTGCTTCTAAACTAACAGATCCTGTGCGTCGCGAAGGAAATGCCTCCTGGTGCCTTCAATTGCTGTAGCTACTCCAGCACAAACACACGCACACACCCGAGCATCTTGACTTTTCCTTCTTATCCTTATTTTTTCTATGAGAACTTGATATCTGTCTCAGAGCTTCTGCCTGCCGTGGTACATTCCAGCTCCACATCTTTGCTTGCCTGATGTTTCTTGTCCTTTGGGGTCATCTCATATGTCACCCCCTCTGAGAAGCCTCTCCTGACGAGTCTAGGATCTCCCCTTCGCTTCCTTTCAGAAAGAAAGGAAGAACTAAATAGCATTTATTGTTTTATCAGAACTAAATATAATCGGAAATTATCTTTTTCACTCGTTCATTTTCTTGCTCGCGTGTTTATTATAGGTCTGCCTCCACGAGAAGATAAGCTCCATGGGAACAGAAAACTCGCCTTGCTCACTCTCTCCCCAGCTCCTAAAACAGCGTTTGGCAAGAGTAAATGCTCAATAAATATTTGCTGAACGAACAGATGAAAACCCGTCAGATTTGATTTAGCAAAGCAGCTTCGATTTTGCTGCTCCCTCAAGCGACCATTTTAATTCTCTTCCTTTTTTCCACAGTCCTATGTTCTTCCTTCACTTTTGATTGTTGCCTCATCAGCCTGGCTTTATAGGTGACCCCGTCACCTCCCTGAGGCAGCTCTTTTGAAGGTCAACCATATCTCCTTCAAGGTCAGACCCAATAGCTTTTCCTTGGCCTCAGCTTCTTTGACTTATCTACAGATTGGCAGTGGGAAATTTTCTGAGATGCTTCTCACAGATGTGATCCCAGACTGAGCTGAGCCCTTTGCTTTTCAATGTGTTTTTATTTTGCCTCCTTAAGTATGTGTTCTTCCCACTGGTCTACACTAAGAGTGTTCCTTGAGATTTTGTACTTAGAGCATCCTCTGCTCCATCTTTATCATCCCTCTCCTGGATGACACTCACAGGGGCAGGACAGCGGTTCACGATGGCAGTTATTTCGCCCTAGGCACAGGTAGGATTGTTTCTCTGTGTTCACCTTACCTTGGGAATGATCATGTGACTGACTTTTGCCAATGAAATGTGAGAAAAAGTGCCACATGTTAACTTCCAGGCAGCAGTTTTAAGGGCCAGCGCTTGGTTTGCCATGTTCCCCTTTCCGGGTTTCTGTGATCACTGAGAATATGTCAAGATAGAGCCTTCATCAAACTGAGTCCCTGGGTGACTGGGCTAGACAGAGTCGCCTTGCTGAACTGCCGTGGCCATGGAGTGTGAGTTACAAATAAACCCCAGTGTTCCCACTGGGATTTTCGTGCAGCTTGTCATTGCAGCATAACCTAGCCTATCTCAACTGATACGACCGCTTCATTTTACCTTTTTTCTCAAGTTCAAGCTCCACTTCTCCCACTACCATCCAGATTCCTACCTGGCTTTACTTATAGAGGTACAACCCCAACATAGCTATACTTCTCCTTCCCAATCCTGAAACATACCTCTTCCCCTGACTGTTCTGTTCTGGTGAATGGCACCAACACTCTTCTAAAAACTTAAACTTTATACACTCGGTGGTAACATTTTGTCCCAGCTTTGCAGACAACCCTTATGTGTTCCCACGAGGGCCCTGGGTCTAGCGCTGGCCTTTACTCCTGGACCTTTACACCTCTTGAGTCACCTCACTACTTTTCATTCTCTTCACTTTATGATCAACATTACTTCTTTTGTCAGGGGCCCTTCACGAATGCGATAACTGTAAATATCTAGATCACATTCCTCTGCTAAGAAGCCTCAGTGTGTCCCCTTGCTTCCCGAACCAACTCTCCATGCACGATCTGGCATTTAAGACCCTGTTTTCTTTCTCCGTAACCTCCTCTCCCACTTCTGCTTTGCACGGATCTTCCATGAGAACTTAACCCACTCTAAACGGGATGCACGCTGAACATGTTTGCCTCTGGTACGCTTAGATTTAACTCCCCACCCATGCTTTCCCCCATCCCCCACATGTCTGTCTCAACCCAAGTCCACTTTCAAAATCCTGTAGAGATGCCACTTTCTTTATAGAACCCTCTCTGATCACCCCGACCACAAGCGACTCCACCCTCCCCTGACCCCTGGGCACGTGCCCTGCTCTATTTCTCGCTGTCACAGTCATCTCTGCAGGAATCTCGGCTCTGCTTCTGGATGGGGAGCTTTTCTGTGTGCGCAGTCACCTTGTCCTGAACTTCTTTGGCTTCCCCACGGAGCACGGTTCCTAACTTTCATTGTTTTTCCATAAATATTAATTGAGTAAAGAAGCACCAGGACATGGTTCAATTCACAGAAAAGCTGTGTGGCTAAGTGAAGAGAAGTCATGAGGGAATTTCACATTTTGACAAAACAGAGAGCTATATGAAGCCTAGGTAATAATTAGTGTTATTATTGTTGATTTTTAGTTTTGTAAGTAATAAAAATGGGCCATCACTGGGCGTGAATGTCATTTTTATGTGAATTAGAAATATACTACTGGTGATAATAACCACCCAAATATTAGAAACATTTGGAGTTCACCATCATTAGTTTTTCCCAGCATGCTCTATTAAAGAAGTGCCGCCGGATCCCAATTGTATACTTACGGCTGTTTATTCACAGCACAGCAAGCACTGCAGCAGTAACCGGAAACCCTCTAAGCTCCTTGCTGTCATTTCTTCCAAGAGAAAAAAAAAAAAAACAAAAACCACGTTATTAACTAATTTCCTGTTCGCCCTGAGAATACTTGCGGCTGCAGTGTTTATCCTGAGATTACGCGTGGATCACAGTCCTACCTCTATGCCCAAAGTGTGCCATGAAATAGCTCAACTTTATTGTCATTTTCACATCGCTCTAGTGTATCAATAGTCTTTGCAAACAAATGACATAATTCTATTCATAGCCTTCTGTTCTTAGTAGTGGTATCTCCATTTACAAAATAGAGGAATTCTCGATCACTGAAAAGTCAAATCCTAGGTGTTCCGCTTTCTGTTGATCTGTGCTTTGAAATTTACCGCACACACACAAAATTATTAAATACTGAGCATCGTATACATTTCTGTTATATTAGGATTAGAGACCAATTCTGTTTAGAAATAAATCCAACAACAGTTTTTCTATTTTATTTTTACATTGAAAACCAGTCAGATTTGCTTCAGCCTCAAAGAACTTGTTTATGTAAAATGAAATTAAGGCTGGCAGCGAGCTGCACGTCTTTTTTTCTAAATGGGAAATGGGTCAATGAAATGGCTCCTTTGTAACCCTCTCCTTGCTCTTGATTACTAGCTTCCAACTCTACACAGCTAACCCCAGAATGTGGGTGATGTAGTGTTGTAAAACAATGAGTGACCAGGGAGCTGGTGACTCCCTGATGTTTGGAAACAAACATAACAAACAGACAAATATGAACATGAACTTGTCTGAGAACGTTCCATATCAGAAGTTCTAAAAGTGTGTCCTCAGACCAGCAGCAGCAGCAGCATCTGGATACCTGTTGGAAATGCTAATTCTTGGACCTACTAAATCAGAAACTCTAGCAATGGGGCCTAGACACTTGTATTTTAACAAGGCTTCCTTGGTGAGTTTGTCATACACTCTAGTTTGAGGACACTGCTCTATATAATCTGTTAAGACTTAAAATTGAGAGAACTGAGTAAATTCCATTACCCAGTGTGGTTAGAAAATATCCCTGGGCTTCAGGTTGCTCGTTTGTTCTTAATATATTAGGCTTCTTCCTGAAGCGACACAGTGCTCAGATTTGATGAAAGGGTTGCTATCATGGCTTAGCAAATGTTCTGAGTTATAGATTATGTTACAGTTTTAGCTTGCCTCTTTGGTTAAATAAACAGAGATCCACTCAAGGTAGCTTAAGTAATGGAGGGGGCATTAATATCAGGAATTACATTATGTAATTAGGATAATTCCTTGGCTATCTAAGAAAAAGAGTTCTAAACACCATGGTGGAGCTCCACACAGTCTGTAGCTGAAGGATGGTTCTGAATTCAAAATCTGTCACACCATCTGGCAGAGCTCTAATGCCGCGCCATGGTTGTGATGCAATTACAGTCTCACGCGTCCGTTTTTTAAATCCTGCTGCCAGTTAGCTTCCATGGTTTAATCACGTTTCTGACCCTCCGTAACTTTGGATTGCAGGGCTAATTCTTTCGATGCCTTTTCTCTTGAGAGAAAGAACATAATTGGTCCTATTTATCTTTTCGGTACCACATTATTGGTCATTCGTGATGATAATCAAGTATTTAACAACCTATACAACACAGACACCAACTAATCAGAATGGGGAATCAACTGAGTAGAAAAAGGTGTCGACCAGTTGGACTGGGCAATGACTGCACACGCCCAGCACAACCATACCAATGCACGCTGCCGGTTATCAGGCTGAAGTAATGGCTGCATAGATGTGTCCCTTCAGAAGGGACTTTGGGCTCAGCCAAAAAAATCCATAGCATATAAGCAGAAATGATGGGGTGTTTTTTTGGTTTTGGTTTTGGTTTTGCTCAACATCACATCCACAGAGCTCAGCACAGAGCCTGGCACATAGTAGACTCTCATTAAATGTTTAACAAGACATATATTAGGAAACTTTATTTTTAAATATTTAAATAAGAATGATAAATACACTTGAAATACACATTCTAAGCCAAATCTAATGTGGTATTCCTTCCTCATACATAGCCTGGGGGTCTCCTTGTCAGTTCCTCTTGCTCCAACCCCCACCTTACCAACATTCACATAGACCATTTCAACAACCTTCTAATTCATCTTCCTGCCTCTAGAATCTTTCTTTCTAAAGAAATTCTATACTCTCTCTAAAGTATCTCTATTCCAATATCTAAATATTTCAATTACTTAGCCATTCTGCTGTTCGAGAATATGTTCAGGAATAGGAAAAGTATAAAGACATACATAAAAGTGATAAACATAAATACAAGGGAGTAGTTGCCTCTAAGGGTACAAGGAGGAATCGGAGAAAGAGTTGTCATTCTGCTGAGTTAAGGAATTAGGGAGATGAGTTCTGGGCCCCTGAGCAGTTGACATTTGTAGGCCAGAATTCTTGAGAAAAGGGAGCTAAGCAGAGAGGTGATCTCAGAAGCAAGCATGAGAATTTACCTTAATTCTGTGGCTAAGGGCCATACTGTATATGAAAGGGCTGGACTCCAGAGATAAAATATTATGATGATATTAGTTGAAAGACAATGCTGAGCGATATTGGGATTTTAGACTAGCCAGAGTAGAGACACCTCTGAGTACTTTACACATTCAGTTATTACTACAGAAAGACATGCCTTACAAATGAGGGCCATGCTCTAAGACTAAGTTCAAAACTGAACTAGACCTGTCCTAAAAAAGAGTGAAACAAGCCTGAAAGGACTAAAAGAATCTACCAATAACTTAATAGTAAATACGAAGAGAAGCACACCTAGGTACCATGTAGTTGAACCACTGAAAACCAAAGATGAAGAGAAAATCTTAAAAGTGGCCATATATATATTTTTAAAGTTGCCAAAAGAGAAAGAAGGGTATAAATGATGGCTGACTTCTCATCATCACTAATGGAGGCCGGAAGACAATGGATGACATCTTTAAAGTTCTGTGAGGGGGAGAAAAATTCAATACGAAATTCTTTATCCAATAAAAATATACTTCAAAAATTAGGGTAAAATAAAAATATTTTCAGAACAATAAAAGCCTAGAGAATTTATTTACAGCAGACTCATAAGAAGTGTTAAGGAAAATGTTTCAGGCTAAAAAAGAAATGACACTAGACAGAAAGTTGGATCTAAGGACAGAATGTGAAAAACAAAAATATAGAAATATATCTTTTTTTTCTCTTAATTTCTCTGAAAGGCAACTGATTATTTAAAACAAAAAGAATGCTTTACATTATGGTGTTTTATGACTGATGTAGAAAACAAACAATTAGAATAGCAAAAAGGATAGGCAGGGTAAATGGAATCTCGCTGTTGTAAGATTCTTCCATTTTATATCAAATAGGAAAATATTAACTTTAAGTTGACAATAAGAATTCATTTGTAATCTATTTAGAAGCAAGATAAAAAGTCAATGCAAAGCAAATGGAATATTAAAAAATGCATTAATCCAAAAGACAGGAAAAGAACAGATAAAAGCAGATAGGATAACTTAGTAACAACTGCCAAGACGGGAAACATGGGTCTTACCGTATTAATAGCAGTACTAAATGTAAATGAATTAAACATTCCAATGAAAAAGAAGAAACTATCGGACTTGATTAAAAAGCAAAAGCCAGCCACATGCTGCCTGAAAGAGAGGAAGACACAATTTAAACAAATTCAGCACAGATAGGTTAAGGGTAAAAGGACAGAAACAGGGAGTATTAGAAATCTGGTGTGAGTACAGAGGAAAAGTCCAGACAAGAAGTAGTATCAGTGATAAAAGGGGCTGTATAACGATAACAGTTTAATTCATCGATGGAGCTGTAACAATCGCATATATTACGTAATTAATATCCGAGGTTCGGAATACACGAAGGAAAAAAAAAAAGGACAGAATTAAAGGGAGAAATTGACACCAATGAGATGTAGCTGCAGATTTATTGCCTCCGTCTTTGTGACCGAGCACTAAGCATTCAATAAGGATATTAAAATTTTAACAATAATATCAACCAACTTGATCTAATTAATATTTATAGAACACTAACACTACAGCCAATGACTGCAGAATACACATTCTTTCCAACATTTTGGAAATGTTCATCAAGATAAGCGATATGCCGAACAATAAAATACGTCCCAATAAATATCAAAAGATCAAAATCTTGCAGGTTTGTTTTCTGGCTCAAATAGAATTAAATTAAAAAATGAATAACAACAAGATACCTAGAAAGTTCCCCAAGATTTGGAATTAGTGCATTTCTAAATAACCCCTGGGTGCAAAGAGCAATCACAATATATAATAAACATTTTAGCTGAATAATAATGAAAATATGTCAAAATTTGGGTAGCTACAACAGTGCTAAAAAGGAAAATGTATAAGGATAAAGGTTATATTAGAAAAGAAGTTTTAAAATCAATGATCTAAGCTTCCACCTTAAGAAACTAGAAAAATAACAAATCAAACTCAAAATAATTAGAAGGTAATAATAAAGAGCAAAAATCAAAAAAATAGGGAACAAAGGATAAAGAAATATAACAAAGCCCAAAATTGGAATGTTGAAAAGATTTAAAAAATTAACAAACCCCTAGTTTATCTGATCAAGAAAGAGAAAATTATCAACCTCAAGAGTAATAAAAAAATAATAATTATTAATAAAAATACACTTAAGTTTCAAGTGGATTTTGTTAATTAATGTCACCATAATAATAATAACAATAATAGTAATTTTTAAAAAAGTGTAAAAGGGGTCTTTTCTTTAGATTCTATAGAAATTAAAAGGATGATAAAAATATTACAAATGCCTTTATAACGATAAAATTTGGCAACTTACATAAGATCAACAAATTTCTTTAAATCATAGCCACAATGGCAGATATTCTACTAGTGTTTTATTTATTAAACAAATTTAATGTATAGTAAATACTTCCCCACAAAGAGAACTCCTGCCCTGGATGGTGTCACTGGTGAACTCTAGCAATTTTTTTTTTTTTAAATGTCTACAGCACCTGGTCTTCCTAGGTGGTCTCTTATCCAAGTACTAACCAGGCCCGACTCAGCTTAGTTTCCGAGATCACACGGGATCAGGCTCGTTCAGGGTGACATGTATGTAGACTGAATTCTAGCAAATATTTAAGAAAGAAATAATACCAGTTTTACACAAGTCCATTCAGAAAATAGAGAAAGGAATACTTCCAACTATTTTTTTCATGAGACCATCATAACCCAGACACCAATCTGACAGACACATTACAAAAGGAGAAATTAAAGACCAATATCTGAAGGTAGATTCAGAGTCCTTAATAAAATATTATTAAATTGAATCCAGCAATATGTAAGGAAGATAATATACTATGATCAAGGTGGGATTCTTTCCCAATTTTCGAATGGCTTAACATTGGAAAATCAATCAATGTAATTCATATTAACAGAAGGTACGAGAAAAAGCATATCACCAGCACGATAGATAGAAGAAGAAAACGCATTTGACAAAATTTAACACCTCATTCATGACAAAAACTCTCGGCAAATTAAGAACAAAAGGGAACTTCCTCAATATGATGAACAGCTACAAAAATCCTGCAGCTAGCATTGTGCTTAATGGTTAAACAGTGAGCACTTCCCTCCTCAGACCGGATGTCTTGCGTAGAAAGCTCAGGAAGGCTTGGCAGGGAGTTCTCACCTTGCTAATGCCCTTTGCTTGTGTGCGTGCACTCTCTCTCTCTACCCTCCTCTCTCTCTCTCTCTCCCTCTCTCTCTCTCCCTCTCTCTCTCTCCCTCTCTCTCTCTCCCTCTTTCTCTCCCTCTCTCTCTCCCTCTCTCTCTCTCTCTCTCCTCTCTCCCTCTCTCTCTCTTCTTTTCTAAAATGCGGACATAATGGCAGGAGTTGCAGCTACCATCTTGTAAACAGGAGGTAATCCTGAAGAAAAAAAAAAAGCCTCTATAGTTTAAAGCTACTCTTACTGGGGACTCTGTTACCTATGGTGAATGCACTTCCTGATTAATACACGAAATAACTTGGGTTGAGTACTTGTTATAAACTGGGCTGTGTTGGATGTGATCATTTCTTTTGTCATTTAAACTCACAAAGCCCTTTGCAGTGGCACTATGTGCCTCTGTTTACATAGGAGTAAACTGAAACAGAATACATAAACAGTAAACAGAAATGCTCCCCTCCTTCAGGTAACCTTACAGAAAATGGACCGGCTCTTCCTCTGCTCCTGCCTGGTAAATCTTACCAGCAGCAGACGCATGTGTCAGGGGCAGAGCACAAACTCTGGTCACACTCAGGAAGGCCCCTTGCCACCTAGATAACGTCTAATCACCATGGCATCACTAGTGCTTGAACAGAATTTAAAAAAATACACACACACACACACACACATATATTATATGCATATTTTTAAAAATAAAATTTAGAGAATATACTGTCTTGCAGTACAGTCTCAGAACTGTCATTATGAAGAAGACCTGTCATGTAGTGGAGACAAGAGCAAGTGGCCAGCACAGAGTGTTTGACCACCGCTGCCCGCCGCTGCCCGCCCTCACTCCGTGGGCCTTTGAGCCCTACCTTGTTTCACACCCTCAGATTCGGTTTCATAAGTGCAAAATGCTGTGTTTGAAATCTAACTGATAAACTACCCAGCACAACAGATAAGAGAAACACGCATGGTTGCGCAGACTAGTGCTCTGATTCTTCCGTATTAAAAGAAGAGAAAGGAAAAAATAACGTGTGTATTTTGCTTTAGACATTCGCAGCAACCGCGAGGTATTCCCATTGCCACTTACGTGTTCCATTGAATGTCGCTGTGGTCCTGCTCTCCGTTGGCGTTGGCGTAGTTTGCTCTTCCCAAACTTAACTCTGCCTGTAGGCACGGCTGTCTCTTTTCTGAGTGTCCTCCTAAAAGCTTTGATCCCTCTCCTTCCCATTCACGGCATGCTCAGCTCTTCAGAAAGGTCCTGGATATAATTATATCATGATAACACATATTCATTAAAATACAACGTGTAATCAGTACAACAAAGAAGCCTCCAGGCGTTCCTGTTTCCATTTTGTTCCTGGTGCTCACTCACGCTCACCCACTCATTTGCTTCGCTCTGAGCTAGGTGTGAAAAAACAGGGACCAAAATTCACTTAAGGAAAATGGACAAGTTCTAGTTCAGGGCTGGGTCGTTTGAGATCTCTTCTCCTCTTCTCCCTGGCTCCCTCCTGTCCCACACTTGTACTCTCTCCCTCTTTCTACGGCCACTTCCTCTTTCATACAGTGATTTGAGGTCCAGCTTTGAATGAAGAGTCCACAGTATTTATGCTCGAGGATCAAAATGTGATTTATTGCAACAATAATAGACAAGAAGACAGGAAAGATGCATCTGTTATTATCTAGAGATGGCTATTGAAGGAAGGCCTAGAGAACTTGGAAGTAAAATGATATTGTATTGTTTTGGGTAGATACCCTGGATATTGTAAAGCCCTGTCTCCCAAATAAGTCTAAGACTTGAGGCTCTGTTTGCTGTATAGTATTGCTTCTCCTTTCTGAGACAGCCCCGAAGAACTGGATGTTTGGTTTTGTGATTGGGGATTAATTTCTCTAACAGTTTTTGGCACCAGATTTGTACCTAAAGGTTGACTGGATTGTCAACCTTGAATGCTCAGCACTCATCAGAACCCAGAACATTCGAGATGAGTCAGTCCCTCCCCCTACCCCTCAACACAACCAAAGCATTGGGTTTTTGGTTTTTATTTTTGCTTGGTTGGTTGTTTTACTGTCACGAAGAACTTGCATAAGCTTCATGGTATTACCACACAAAATTCCTGGCTACAACTGATCAAGAATGAACTTTTCCCCCATTTCCAGTCTTCCTCCAGCAAGAGCTAGAGATTTGCTAAGAAGGGCTTGTAATTGTCTAACAGATACTTTCTTGCTGCCACACTGTTCATCACTCCCAGATTGGGCCCCGGTCATCAGTGGTTCAGGATTTGAGTCCCCCAGCACATCCTCAAGGCCCCATCGTAGGCTGCAGGGGCCCTGCTGTCCCTCAGTGGCCACCCAAGAAGTCTGTTGTCCCTGGCAGGTCACCAGCCAGACCTGCAGCGGAAGAGAGCCCAGACTCTGGAGGCGAGACCCAAAGAAAAGCCTGCTCCTTTCTTGCTTAAGAAGCAACCAGAGGAACTGTGTGGTGAGGTACTCAAAAATCTGCCTGTGAGATTCAAAGGTCACCCCGCTCCCACTTCGTGTGACCTTCAGGAGCTGTGACTTCCTCTTCCTTGCAGCCCTCCAGGACACACAGCCAGCCCACATGGAGTGTGCTCTCCCAGGATATTTTTAAGGTCCCATCTTTTGGACGGCTGCCTGGCTCTGTCCGCCCAGTTGCTCCCCTCTGAGAAGGCTGTGAGATGCCTTGCTGCTTGGTTCTTCCCCAGGGTCTTTCTTTTATGCGGCCCTGATAGTAGACTGGTGAATCCATTCATTCATCTCCAGTGAAAATTAGACAAGGTCTGCTTTAGGGAGCTCAGTAGAACTATGTCCCAAACATCAGTGGTGCCCCAACTGGCCTTGAATGTCCAGAGGGAGCTATTTGTTCCCTTGGGACAATTTATATCTTTGATGAGACAGACCAGCAGAGAAAGAAATGGTTTCAAGTCATTCTAATCAATTACTTATGCTCGTGATTGTTGGCATTTGCAAACGTTTATTTTATACCACTCGTAGAGGTATGTGTTCTATACACATTACTTCATTTAATCTCTATGACAACCCACTTAATTGAGGAGTTTTATCATTCCTATGGGTAGTGAGACTCAGAGAATATAAATGAAATCATTGAGATTGAACATTGATAAGGGATAGAGCCAGGAACCAGCCAGAAGAGTATAATTCTTACACGCTGCTCCACCCCCCTCAAAAAACCCTAAAATTGGTTTGTGATGTAGAAGTTAGTCACTTACTCTCATGGGAGTAAGTCACCTTTCATTTCATAGTCATAATAGTGAGGAAAGAAGATACTCCAGGTATGTGTCCTAAGTTTTTCATGATGCATTAAAAATTCAGAGGATATAGGGATAGTCCCTGGCAGAAGTGGTAATAGTCAAAGAGGCATGTAAAAATTTAGGGAAAGATTATTCTAATCCAGAATGAAAAAAGGAAAGGCAGCAAAACAGAAATATATAAAATAAAGTATTAGAGATAAAAAGTCTAATCACAGAGAGGCTCTGCTTATGAGCTCTGATGAGAGGCCCGTGAGGACAAACAGGACCAGAGCATGTACCTACAGGAAGAGTGGCAAGAGGCTGAAGGGTAGAACACAGCGAGGCGGAAAATGCTGACAGTCCTAAAAATGGCCCTTTTAGTTCTTTTGGGGCCAAGGAGGTGTCAACGAAAGGGCAGACCCTTGCTCAGAGGCAAAGTGGAGAAAACGCAGAAGCATCTTCTAATTCTCTCTTTCTCCTCTCGTCTGCAACCAGGAGAAGTTCCTTCAACTTGAAATGGTGAAACGAACTAAAGACCAGGTGCTGATGCCCGCGGTGAGGGAAAGAGCTGTCCTTAGCGAGCACTCGTTTACCGCCCCTCGCTGCGTTCTAATCAAATCCCGCAATAACTCAGACAAGTAGGTGTTATGACCAGCAGCTCCTTCTCCCCTCCCAACCCCACCCCCTGTCAGCACCTAGGTTGCAATAGGAAGGAAACGTAGTAAAGGTAGCAAATTCTACACTTCAGTGAGTCATTTCGGAAGGTGCTGATGACTTCCCCGATGATAAAGTGGGAAAACGTATGTGGCTAATGTTAGATGAAGTAGTTTCACAATTAATTGAACAACCCGATGTATGACCTGGGGACCCAGGTTTGCATCTGGACATGCCGCTTATCAGATGAGGGACCTTGCTTACATTAAACTCTCTAAACTGCATTTCTCTCTTCTGTAAAACAAAGATAACCATGCTACTTACCTCATCAGTCAGTCATAAGGGTTAAGTTAGATCATGTGTATTAAAGTCATTTTGTAAGTTACAATGTATTACATGACAATAACTATTATTGATATTAATAGTACTAATAGAGAGTCGCGAAACTTTGATCTCGACCCGATTTTATTAAAGATATGGATGAAAGCAGAAGAAAACTCTTATCAGATGACACAGAGCTAGCAGGGAAAGTAATATGTGTGATGAGTCATAATAATTCCGAGTTTATGCTAGAGTTAGGACACGCATAATGATTTTGGCAGGCTGGGATATTTGAAAAGAACAATGAGAAAACATTTAGTAAGAATAAACTTTTATATCTGTTTGGCAAAAGCCCAAATTCCACAAGGGCAGAATGAGGCTGCTGTTCATGCAAAGGAGGGTCTGGGCGCTTGGTCGTCCTCCAGACCAGGCTGCCAGAGCTGTGTAAGGCGGCTACGGGAAAAAGCAATGGAATCATAGATTGTGTCAGTCCCTCGATGCAGAGACCTAGCCTAGTACTCTAGATGGGCTAGTACCCATCTGGAGCCATTTGCTTCATCCTGGAGAAAGATTATACCGAGACGAGCAAGATTTTAGTGACAAATGGTTGAAGGATTCGAAGTGCCTGGGAAAGAAAATACATAGTGGTAGTAATGATTACAATTACAATTACTACAGCCACAGCAGCAGCTACTATTTATTGAGTACTTATGTATCTAGAATTGCCGTTTATCTGTGTTATCTCATCTAATCCTCTCAGCAACCTTGTGAGGTAGGCAGCACTGTCACCCCTGCTTCCCATTTTAGAGATGATAGAAGACTTAGGATAAATGGTTCACTCAAGGTGATATAGCTAATGTGTGAGGTAGCATATATGTCAACTCTGGCGTCCTTATCTAGAACAGTTACTTTTAGCTAGCTTGCTATGCTGCTTTCTAAGAGCTGGAGAAAGTAATCTAGCTAACTTAAGATGTTTGAAGGACTGTCATGGGGAAGAGGGACAGGCCCTTTATTACATAGTTCTAGAAGGTAGTGCTAACCCTAGGAAGTGTAGCATTTGGGAAGGAAGGTTTAGGCGAGGCGTTAGAAGGAAGAATCTAACTGTTAGAGACTAAAGAGTGGGCGGCATTGCAGAGCTTATTTCTCCAGCCCCTTGCCAGGCAGAGGTCAGACGGTCACGTCTTAGGGCTTCTCTTGCTGCTCTGAGATTGTTCTAGGTAACCTCAACGACTCCTTCAAAATTCTATAATTCTGTTAGACTTGTTCTTGGCCAAAGGTATAAATCAGGACTCATAACTTCAAGTGGCAGGAACCCAACTAACTAGAGCTAAAATATATGGACTCACTTGGAAATGAAAGGAAAAACTGATTCTCAGTTATAAAGGAACCAAGAACAGGAAGTCTAAAGGACTCTCCAATTCTGGCCTCCACTCGGCTTTGTTGACTTTCTTTCTTATCTTAATCCAACCCACCATATATCAGAAAGCATAGCCACTGGCAGCTCCTGACCTTTTTTCTCCACATAATAGTTTCTGTCACTAGAGATTGAATGCTTCTTTGGCATCAAGGCAAAACAATACAGAAACAACAAATCTTCACAAGCAAGGGTACAGATTGACCCAGTTTAAGAGTCTGCATCCTCTACACCACCAGTTGGAACAAGGAGAAGGGGGTTAGACAATGGCGAGTCTCATGGGAACAATGCGCAGATAGATAGAAAAAGACTCATACTAAATCAAATGGCCCCTTATCCCAAAGGGAAATGATGGAAGCTGGTACTCAAAAAGCATTAAGAATATCACAGGTTTAAAGGGTGAACATAAATTTTAGGACTCAGGAGTCTCCACGTTGATAACAGTAATCTTTCTGAGACTATTTGAAAGGGGTAGTCACTGTTCGGCACCTGTCCTGTTCTCGGCACTGAGTTAGGTGCTATGCTGGGTACAGAAGGACCTTACAATTGAACAGGATGGAGGACTGAGTGCATTCTGAGAAACACTTAAAATATAATTATATAGAAGAGATCATCAATGATCTCATTTACAAATAGATCTCACGTTAGGTTCAAATTAAAGCTAGCTTCTCAACGAAACTCTCAATGATTTAGAAATAGCCCAGGCTGCAGAAATCTGTATTCCCTTGTCATTCATTCATTCATTCATTCATTCACTCATAAGCACTTATCTACTCACCATTGCTTTAGACATTCTATACGGTAATAAAAGTGGCACAGTTTCCTTCCCTCCAGATGCTTACCTGCTATTTTCTCTGCCTGGAATATTCTTTACCTCACTCCTGTCTCCCATTGCTGTCATTTCCTTCTACTTAACTCCTGTTCAAGTTTTAAGATGCCTGCCTCGACTCTCTCGCCTGGGTTAAAACACCGCTGTATGCTCTCATAGCAGTCTGGGGGCTTCCTTTTTGGAAAGTTATCATACTTGTTAATATTTTTGCCCAAGATGTGTCTTCTTTAGTAGAATGAAAGTCTCATGAGGACAGGGCCATGCTTCAGTACAATGTCTAGAATAGTGTCTCAAAAATAGCAGAAACTAAAGATTCATTAATTTGGTAGATATTTATTGAGCATCTGTGTGTCAAGCATTGTTCTTGGCACCAAGGACACAAACGAGGAGAAAAATAGACATGGTTGCTTCCTTGAAGGAGCTTATACGTTAGTCAAAGAGCTGATTTAATCATAAAAGTGTAACTTGAAGAACTCATTTCTCAGAAGAAGAAATAAGTGCTGGAGATGAAGTGACTTGAGTCAAGCCATATGGGGAATCTGAGTAGTACACTGTTGTTAACTTCCTCTTCCTACTTGCTGCTTCTCAATACGCATTTCACAAAGTACAGGTGGGTGTGTGAACTTCTGTTTAATCCAGTCTGTGAATGCCCACAGGGTGTTTAGGGCATCGTGAGCTGACTGAGTGGAGACAAACATGTAGAAACGAACATGGTTTTTATGTGCCCTGAATGCTAGAGGTTAAGTCATGGCTCCTACAAGAGTGACTGTCATGTCCTTTATTGTGGCGTGCAGAACCTTGACATCTGGAGTCAGTGGGAAAGCAGAAGTATTGGCATCTAAGGTGGCCGTATTGGTAGGGTTTAGTCAGGAACTGCTAAGAGCTCGGTCCTGAGCAGGGAGTTGCAGGAAGGGACTAACATGGATTCTTACTGAGAAAGTAGAAGGGCGTTTTAGGTGACAGCACATAAAGCAAGGGGATTTTTATAACAGGAGCGTGGTATGAACAGCAAAGAAGTAGCTCACTCAAGTAAGGGGAGTATGTTGAATAATGAAAAGTAGCATGGAATAGGTATGGAGTGGAGTCCTTGGAAACAGAAGAAATGGCTGTTTCGAGAATGAAGAGAGATGAGGTTTAGAGTTCAGTTGATTTCTAACTAATCACACTGGCTTCTAAATTTAGAACCAGGACGGACTCCCATGAGAACTCTACTGGGGTTCTTTCTGCAGTTGAGGAACTGCCCTGGAAGGATGCAGAGAAATCCTCTCATCCATTCATACTCACATGACAGAAGCCAGTCTCTGGACCGGTCGTCATGTCAGGTAACCACACGTCTCCTCAAGGAAAATGCACCCCCAGCCCCACCCAGAGCTGAACTGACACGTCAGTGGAAACACGTCGTGGACAGCGGTCACCTTCGCCATCCTAACCCGGGGAACGGCAGGGCCTGCACAAGGCTCTCTGTGCCTCTGCTCTCAGCGGAGGCCACGCCGACTGGGAATCTCGCCCATTTCACTCAAAAACCTGCAAGCTGCTGAGTCATTGAGTCAGAAAGCACCTCAGTCCGGAATAACCACCTTATAAAAAAGCAGCAACTTATAATGATGTGATCTGAAATCCTTTGGCAATTTAAAGAAATGCTCTACTGAAGGCTATTTGTTAAGACCAGCAGCAGCTTCTGTGATAGAGAGGTAGAAAAGATTATCTTGTTTTTAAACGATGTGAGTTCAGAGAATGAGCTGCAGTGGCTTGGGGATGTGTGGGGGGAAGGGAAGTCAGAGAAAGCCATGCATACAACGTCTTAAAGAAAACGTTTTATTTAAAGTGTTAAATACCATCACCAGAATGAATTTGACTTACATTAGTTGGTGTTCATTACAGGACTAATCGGCCCTTTATTTTTTCCAACTGGAATTCCCTTTACTTTTAAAACATACTATGTACAGGGCAGCGATGGTCACTGGAATAGTGCTATTTACATGACTAAACCACAAGTTGAGGTGTAGATAGGTGAAAATTAAAAAAAAAATACACCAACTTTTAAGTAAATACTGCATAATGACGAGTATGTACAAATATTCCATACAGTCATATCCTTCTTATTAAAATTAGAAATAATTTATATAGGAATATGCACAAAAGATTATGTGACTGCATCTTAGTATCAGGAGAATGGTAAACGTTTATTCTAAGGGAGAGTATAGACACTCAGGTCTATTAAATCAATTGTTGCTGGTACACAAGTGTCTAAATTATTCAATAAAGTGTTATTCATTCTTTGAACAACTCTATCCGGGTCCATCAGAGATCTCAGAATGTCAAGACACAGTCTCAGGGTATTTCATATTGCACCACATAAAGAGAAGGCATTTTTAGTGATACTCATTTTAACTTTTGCACCATATCAAACATGATAGTTTTTAATGGTCAGCAGTGAATTTAAAAAGGAATAATTAATCATTATAATAATAATAATAATAATAATAATAATAATAAAGCATTTTTTTTTGTGCATGGCCTTAAAGAAATGTTATGTGTGTGGATTTCAAAAGTAATTGCAAGAAATTAAAGTCAACCAATAAGAATGTGTCATCAAAGTGTACATTAAAGAAACAGAAAGTATGGGTGATTTATTACATTAACCAGTGACTTTTTCTCTAAGAAGGGGAACTTCAAAGAAATTTGACCTTGAGCACCACCCAAGGGCAACAACTGTCTGTCAAACCAAAGGCAGGGGTTTAACTTTGGGAATTTGCATGTAGACTTTTGGTGATGGCATCAAAGAACTATTAATAGGCAGATTGACTTTCTTTGAGTCATCTAAAAATTAGAGCTTTAAAATTATTTGTTGCAAATTCATGTTTACTATATTTCTTTAGAAATATAATTTGTGAAAAATTGAATTTTACTACAGAAAAATGAATTAATAAACAGCCCTGTGTTTCCGGGCTCCAAAGTTTCAGCAGTGTTTCCATTCACATAGTAAATGGAAATTGGCTAAAGAAATTGTTTTAATTAATTAAAAACGAAACCTAAGACCTTCTAGAAATACTTTAACCCCTGTATGAATAATGCTGGTGCTAAAAACAAATGTATTAGACATTACAATGGCCACATGATTTTAGAATTTTTTTGTAAACTGAACTTGGAAGGTGAAAATAAAATTACCATGCACTGTACAATAAATTGCAAAAGTTCAAATATCTTCTTTATCAAATACATGCTGACTTACTTTAATGTACTCCCAAGTCATGTTGCAAAATCCTTTTCAACATGCTTGAAATAAAGAAAGCTCTTACATAGTTTTTTTCCCCTTGAGAAATTCATAAATTCAGAAGCATTTACAGCTCTGAATCAAACACGGGTATAAGAGATTATCGGGTCAAAAACTTGTAATTTTTTAAGTATAATGTTCACTCTGGTAGGGAGAAAGAAAATAAAAGATTAAAGGAGGGAGAAGAGGAAAAGTGAGATAGAGGAAGAAAGATGTGAATAATTTGCACATATTGAACTTCATTAGATTTGTATATTTAACATGGAAATAAATTGAATATATACTTGTCACATAAAGAGAACTTTAAGTTATCTTCTAGAAAGTATTTCATTTGTGGTGTCTGCCAAAACACAGACTCCGATTAAAGAATAAACATGGTGTGTCTTTGTATCACCCTGTCGCATTCTCGCCCCGTTTTTAAAACCATGCGCTAGTGAAATTTATTTTTAAAAATAATATAAATTTTTGAAAATGGCTGATTTTTATTTTATTTTATTTTTTTGCAAGTTGCAGCCCCAAGAAAAGAATTTAAGTATTAGCTAATCTGTGTCCATGCAAAAAAAGTTTCTTTAATTTCATTCAGTACAGCGTAGCCACAGAGGTTTGTCTTCCAGAGTCCAGCACATCTTGGCCTTAGTGAAGGACGTGGCCGCTGGGGCCCTGAGGCCTGCCGCTGTCTGCGCTGGGCCGGCCGCTCCTCGCCACCGTCTGCAGGAGCCCATGTCCGGTCCTGGACCACTTCTTGGGTCTCCTGCTTTTCACCTGAGACTTCCTGGGACTTTACTGCTTGACTGGTAACGTGGCTTAATGGCTGTATAGCTCCATTTCTGTGGCATAACCGCCGCTTTGGGATCAGGGAAACGAAGAAAAAGGAACGATAAAAATATAAAGGTGCCATTGAAAAGGGCTTTTGTTGCATGAAACTGACTGATTCTTTGAGATTATTCCATGGCTTCGGATTGGACCAAAACTTGAGTATTAATTGAACTCCAAACCTCACAGCTCCACTCTGTCACCTGAGGGCCTTCTTTAGGGCACAATGTGTGCAACTTCCTCTGAGAACACAGGATCGCTTTGTATCCCTAGAAACAGGCTCAGAAGACACAACATTAAGCATGCAGTGTTACCAGGGTTTGCGACCTGTGATTTTTTTTTTTGTAACGCTGGTTGCTATGACAACAGTTTCACAGCTGCTATGAACGAGAGTAGGAAGGTCCGGTTGAACTTTCCAGGGATGACTGGGAAGCTCTTCTTGTCAGAGGGGCCAAGGTTGGATCTACTAGGGAGGAAGGGGGGAAGAGTTTGAACCATCCGATCACCATATTGGATAGCTCCAGTTCATCTAAAAGTATCTGGGCCACTCCCATAAAAGATTTGTGATCCATGCGGCCGTAATCTCCCCAGACAATGATCTGTTGGTAAAATAAAAAGGAGAGTTGATGTCAGTATAATAACCTACTGAAAAACTTGTAAACTAAAGCATATTCAGTTAATGTGCTGACATCAAAGATCACGTAAAATAGTTGTATTTAATGCTGGAATAGTTGTCTTTGTAACAACTGGAATCCAAAGATATACTAGGAAAACTGCATGGAATGTGAAGACCATAAGTAGTCCAGGGAGACTGGAGTTTATATGTGATGGGGGTTTGCAAGTCTACACTTCACTTTAAAGGAAGCAAAGAACGGTGGTGTCTATAGCTTTACAGCACTGGCCATTTGCTCTGAAGTTTCCCAAGAATTTCAGCTGAGGAATCCAAAAAAGTGTGATAAGAAAAGATGTTGGACACAAGGTTTGACTCCATGAAAATACTTTCTTAGGTAAGGGATAAACAATTGAGTAAATACCTGTAGAACCTTTCCTTGGGGGCTCTCTTCGAAAGATAACAGCTGCTGGTAAAGGGGTTCCAGCGTTTTTCTGGCCACTTTTGTTTTCTTTTTGGCTATGCAGACTCCGTTATCTAACAGATACACCTTTACATACGGTGCTTGGGAAAGAAAACACAGAGGAGAGTTAAGTGATGAGCTAGCACGGGTGACATCAGCAACCGCTTAATCTTAGGCTGAAAGAGTGAGCAATCCAAAGTCAGTGGCCTTTTCCCATGATGTTATAGTTGTTACATAAACAAGAGATGATCATCAGCCATTCAGGTAGTTTTAGGCAACGCTTACTTAGCCTCTGAGTTGATTACTATTTTGTTATCAACTGGTTATACAGATTTGAACTCTGCATCAAATAAGGTGAAATGCTTCTAGTCCCTAACAATATTCAAGAGAGGTGTCTTACTCAGTCTTTCATTTATCAATACTTAAATCTAATTAAACATGCTTGAAACTATATTGTTTTACTCACCCAACACCACAAATCACTTATTGATCACTCAAAAAAGTTTGTTTATTGATGGTGGCATGGGTACACAGGGTGAGGTTTGATGTAATATGTTCAGATTAGCTGGGAAGAGGAAACTAATTATGAATCCCATGGCTTGAAATTTATCCGATAGACTTCATAAAAGCATTTTCATGCATGTAGAAATCTGATCGTCTCTGTAGCAGAGTGAGTTGACGAGCTCCGAGACCTTTATACACACTTGCCTTAATCACCATGGCAAGTTTGTACAATAGGTCATATACATTATAACGCATAATTTCTGCAAGGATAGCAGGGTTAAAAGATTCAAAATTACAATCAGTCAGTGGAGGTGCTGAGTGAGAAACCAAGTTTCAGAATCCTCAGTAATTGTTCTATACGTCAGATCCAATGACCTACACACCTCTGCACAACACATCTGGAGTCTGGCGCTATCTATGCTGCAGCACCTTAGTACGCACCTTCAGTACGAAATATGTGATATCACAATAAAAACCTACACAGGCGCCTCATTTTCTTTATACACTAGAGGAAGGAAGAGCCTTATAATGAGAATGTCCGGGTACACAGGCTCATGCTCCGATGGGGCCTGTATCTATTTTTATTCTAATTCTAGAACTCTAAGAATTTCTGAGGAGAAATTTGAAGATCCAGATTAACTGAAGAATAACACAAAACACCAGGTAATAGGAAAAAGAATTTCTTATGTACATGTTGTACGAAATGAACGAAGTGCGGCCGCTGTCACTCTTCAGTGACTTCTCCTGCACGCGTCCTTATTCAGCATCTGGGAGCGTCCCCGCCAGACCACCCTCACTGAGCATCACTCGGATGCACACACGACGCTAACGGTATCCTTGGTTATATACAGACAAGGTTTGCCGCAGCTAATCAAAAACAAAGTCTCTGAATTAGAAAGTGTGGCTTGTGAACGAGAGTAGAAGAATCTTTCCTGTTTTTACCTGGCAGTGTCTTGGAACCTGGTTTTACAACAAGGCCACGGGCCCGAATGATCTCCACCTCCAACTGTCCCTTTTTGTCCATCATTCCTACCTGAATGTCACCTATGGTATGTGAGAAAGAAGCAGGATTTAATATACAAATGCAGTGAGAAAAATGCTGTGCCAAAGACCTTGGTTTAATATCATGTCATCATTTCTCATTTAGTTCCTAAATTCATTATATTTAAAATTTTAACAACGGTATCTCACTTTAAAAAGTATATAAATTAAATGGAAAAAATTAATCGGAGATTTTTTAAATCTTAAAATCTAAGAACACATTCCTACTTGATGGTACCATTAAAGATCCCATGAAATCAGTGAATGTCATTTTCAGTAACATAAAAGAACAATGAAACCATGTGACATAAATTCTTACCCATTGCAGGTGTAGCCAGAGTCTGACGCCCCACTAGCTGGGCAGGGCCAAGGCCATCCAGAAAATCGCTGAACTGGCTGTCAGAGGCCAACCGGACACCAGGGAAAATCAGACTAAAAGCAAAATAACAGACAGGATTAAACCCTTAATCCCATTCACATTCAGGAAGCTCAGGTTTTCCTGTGGCCCCTCCCTGGGAGCAAAAGTTACCACTTCTTTTACCACAGACATTAATTGGATCCCATACCCCACTCCACCTCCAGGGCTCTCTCTTGCTCTTTCTTGGAGTTGTCTTTCCTCATTGCTATGGACTGAATTGTGCTGTGCTCCTCCTATGCCCCCATTCATATGACAGTGGCTTAACCCTCAGAATGACTCTTTGAAGATAGGGCCTTTAAAGAGGTAATAAAAGTTAAATGAGATCATAAGCCTGGGGCCTTAAATATGACTGGCGTCCTTATAAGAAGAGGAGGAGACACCAGGGGTGTGCACACACAGACCAAAGGCCATGAGAGGACACAGAAGGCAGCCATCTGCAAGCCAAGGACCGAGGCCTCAGGAGAAACGGAAGCTGCCAACACCTTCACCTTGTACTTCCAGCTTTTCACAACCATGAGAAAATAAATTTCTGTTGTTTAAGCCACCCAGTCTGTGATATTTTGCGATGGCAGCCCTAGCAAACTGATGCTCTCTTTCTCTCATCAGTTACATCAAATGCATCGATAAATCTCATTGGCTCTATTGTCAAAATACATCCAGAAAATCTGACTTCACTAACTAATGCTACCGCTCTGGTCCAAGCCATCATTTTCTACCTTCCGTATTCCTGCAACAGCCTTCCGATTGATCTTCCTGTTGCCACCTTTATTCCCCACCCACAAGGCAGTCAGAATGATCTGTTCGAACTGAAGTCAGATGGCAGGCCTCTGCTCAAAATCCTCCATTGGTTTCTCATCCTTCTCAGAGTAAAGCAAAGTCCTTACGCTATGCAGAGAGTATACAAACTGTCCGCCTGTCTGCTACCAGCCCTGCCCTTACCGCACAGGGCTGCCTTCTGCTGCCAACACAGGGCAGGTTTCGGCCTCAGGCCTCAGCCTCTCTTCAGCCTGTTATGCTCCTCCCTGGAATATCCATTTGCTCACTAACTTCCTTCAGATCTTTACTCAAATGCATCCTTTTCCCTGTCTGCCCTACATAAAATCCTACCCGTATTCTATCATCTCTCTTCCTGTCTTTATTTTTCACCTTAGTACCTATACGGCCTAATCCACTATATATTTTACTAATTTTTCTTGTTTAGTGACTATCTTGCCTATTAGACGGTAAGTTTGGTGAAGGTAGGTTTTTTTTTCTCCCCTATTTTGTTCACTGATGCATCTCTACACCTTGAACTATCTGGAATATTGTAAGCACTTAACGAATAGTTGTTAAGCTCAACCAATTAAAACGAAGCCTGGAAACTTGTCCCAGTTTCTACAGTACCAAAAGCCAATGGTCTAACCACCAATGGATTTGGGCTCCCTGGTACGGCTTACATCCCCAACTCATAGCACAATGCCTAGAACACTAGAAGTTCTAAGTGCTCTATTTGTTTAATGAATCTCTGAGCTTTCACCTCATTTCTCCAATAAGACTATAAACATCTGGAGTGTAGGGGCCATAGTTTAAACATTTTGATATACATAACAGTATCGAACATAGTGCTTTGCAATAATGAGTGCTAAGTGCACATTTACTCTTTACTTGATTCTCTATCTCTTTTAAGACATCATTGATGAACATCAAATTTATTTCTTCCTCAACCTTAATTTCCAAATATACAGTTAATCCAGACATTTTAATGTTTCCATAAGTATCCCACATTACCTTATTTATAAATGCATAGAAATCACATATATCTCTTGTGTGTGTACACACACACACACACACACACATATATGTATACGTGTGCACGCACGCACGCACACACACACACACACACACACCCATGCTGGAGAAATAATCCCTAGGGTATATCATCAATATTCTGCGAGCAGCTCCTATGGCCTCACATCAGATACGCTGTCTAAACATCTGCTGATTCCAGGGGATGACCGAATGGTCAGTAAGCCCCTTTCCTCTCCTTCACGTACCCATCTAAGGACCTGTGGTTGTTCATTGTTATTCATTTTTTGGTGATAAGGCTACACAATTTTCATAAGTGCTTTAAAATATCTCAGGTACGGCTGATTCAAGGGGAAGCTACATGATAACTACACATGGGAAAGGCTCACCAACTCTCTGGGGCGTTTCTTTTTGGCTATTATGATGGTCTGAACTGTTTGTCACTGCATGGAACGAAGTATGTATTAGCATTCTATACTTTTTAGGAATAACTCTTAGAAGATTTTAAAAATCAGCATTGTTCATGTGGAGTGGCATGCTTACCTATTATTTCTGTGCTTTTATGTATTATTTCAAGCTAGGGAAAATTTTTATTTGCACATATTGTGAAAGTCACACTTTAGCATGTTGCCATTAAAGCAAAAACATTTTGTTCCCAAACCTATTTCCCTTGATACAAAAAGCTAGGTATGTCACATTTCTCAGTGGCAGGAGGACAAATGTCCTCTTCACAGCCAATCAACCAGTGAAAATTAAAATGGTGCTGTAGAGTGTGTGAGTTAGTGAAAGTAGAGAGAGTGAGACAGAAAAGATGGTCTCGGGCAAAGCACGCAGAGATGCGCATCACAGCCAGCCTCACTCACTTTCCCTCTGAGCTATAGCTGTTCATGCTGCCATCTGTGGACTCTCGGCTGGCCTGTCGAGTCATCCAGTTCCTCATTTCCACAGCCAGGCCCGTCTCTGTACTTCTTTGGACAGTGCTCCGTAGCTTTTTACCTCCTGCTTCTGGAAAGACAGAAAACAAAAGGGATGATAGCTTTGTTATCACCATCTGGTGACAAAAAGTGTCAGCCAACGCTTTGAGGTCCACAGATGAAAAGAACTGCATATATGCAAAGTGCTCTTATTAAGGAAAAGGGAGAAAAAGGTATTTCAAACAATGTCTTGTCGAGTGGGATGAAAATTTTCTTCAAGAAGTACAAAAAACCATTGTTTCGTTTCCATTTAAAACAGTGTTTGAATTGGTAACAAAAGGAACAAAAGGGTTCAACCTAAGGAAAATAAACTTTGTTTTTATTGTAATATTTAAATGCAAGATCAATTTACACCTGTCTTTTTTCTTTTTCCTTTGTTTTTGATATAGTAAAAGAACTAGGCCTTCACATTATTTCCAAAGAACAGATGGTGAGTCATACTCAATTCTAGCCTTAATTTCCACAAGAAAATTTGTCTTTGTGGGGTGATTGATATTAGAAGGCAAAGAGAGCTATACAAAGGAGACAGATCTGTTTGAGAATAGTTTAACATCTGTTGATAACTTTCAGAGATTCTCAAAGGGAATACAAAATCTCAGCAATGCTGTGTGAAAGAGCTTTTTAATTTTTGGTCCTGCACAGCCATGTCCTCAAGGATCGTTAATGGTTTGGATAGGAGGTTTACTTATAAAAAGCAACTGGAGGACCAAATAGGAAACTTAGTCAAGTACCACAGACGTGACAAAGGTAAGTGCTATCTAGAGAGGCCAGGGAGTTAGGAGCTTCACAAAGGGAATGGGCAGACTGGAACCCCAGAAGAGGCAGAGGAGTGCTGCTGGCAAGGGAGAGAGCACAGACAAAGGCGTGAAGCTAAGAACCACCAATAACCAAAACACATGGAGAAGAAAGGGCGGGGGTGGGTCAGACCAGAAACTGCGCCCAACGTATAAAGGGCCTCACATGCTGGTATGTGGAGCTGAGAGACTACTAAAGTTGGAGCAACACGGTGACAATCCAAATGATCTATATTAATTTACTTCTTCTCAGGCCTAAATATTTATCCACATTGACCAGGTATATCAATAGCTCTTGGGGATTTGATAAGCTTTTTTTAGTGCCTGGTATTAATAATTTCATTTTAGATCAATAAATATTTATTGATCTTGAAACTGACTTGTTGAAATCCCTTTTACCAAGCTGCTTATATTTGCTCACCAGTTTGAAACACTGCTTTATATTTCATCTACTCTCCACTCCCTACTTTAATGCACATCAAAATGCTTTAAAAAGCATATATAATCCAACTGATAATAAACATGTTGTACTGATATAAATTTAGGACAACAGAGAGCATCCCCCAGTGATGAGAAAAAAACTCTTTTTTACAGAAGAATGTTACTTAAGAAATGTAAAAGGAATCATAAATTTTTTAAAGGACCAATTTGAAAACTCCAGTGGAATAAATGAATCAAATAAGGCACATTAATGGATGCTAACACCATTAGATGAAAGGACAGTCATATGAACGAAAAAAGAAAAAAAAATCATTACCACATATTAGTGCCACTTGTCAAAGGAAAACATACTTTAATACTGGGAGACCTGGCTATCACCATCTTAGTCAAGAGGTCAAACTCAGCAGCACTAATAGTAGTGTCTCCTGACATAAAATACACAGTATCATATGTGCGCCTGATACAAAATACACAGTATCACCTATCGAGTTGTTATGAACAAAAATACACAACCTGTTTCTCATCAGATCTTTAGAATCAACTTTTAGTTTTCAAAAATACAGAAGATAGAGTAACAAAATAAATGGCACATTAAAAAGAAATCAGACAAACTGAGAACATGGAATTTTGTTCAAGAGAATTGACTTAGTCTCTTAAAATAGGCATAGCATTTACAAGGTAGGTAAATTGTTCCAGATTAAAAAATATCACAAAGATGTAACCATTAAATGCTATGAGTATACCCTGATTGGTTTCTTTTTGGAGAGAACAAAAAACAAAACAAAACAAGAAACCCTAAAAGCAAAACACTCTAAAAACAGTTCTGGACAAGCAGGCAAACTTTGAATATAGATTGGATATTAGATGAGTTTAGAAAATTGTTAATTTTCCTAGGTAGATAATGGTAATGTATTATAAAAAAATGTCCTTATCATTTCAAAATATATGCTGAAGTATTTAGACCTGAAATGTTATATTATCTGCAATTTCAAATGGTATAGCAAAAATTCATAAAACCAAGAGGATGAAATATTTTTTTAAAAGGATGGGGATGAAGAATAGACCTTGATATTCATAAATCTGATGTTCATGATTTTATTTGAGTGATCCCGAAATGGCCACACCAAAAATTAATGAAATTTTGTTCGGGTGTGAACTGGAATCCCAGAAGGTGCTGGGCTGGCCTCTGCATGTGGCTTTATATTCACTTCCTGTGAGGAACGCCGGTGTTAAAAATCGCCATCGAGTGAGACCCACAACTCCCGGGAAGTCTAAAAGTGTGGAATGTGGGTGTGCACGGGAAACAGGACTTTCAAAGACAGCGAGATTCCCGAAGGTCTCAGGACACAGACACTGCAACGTCAAAGAACCACTGTCTTTCATTCCACGTCTGACTATCATAGCAAGAGTGATGTGAAAATCTGCTATTACAGGGTGGTGAGAACTAGCCACCATTTGTCAGAGAGCAAACAATAAACGAGCATGTAATCTCTTTGTTTACAGACCGCTTTATACACGTGTCCTCTTCAGAACAATTCTAACAATCCCATTTCCCAGAGACAGCATCTGTGGGCCCCAGGGGGTTACACAGTTCCCTGAAGCCACACAAATAATGACAACCAGAATGTACGAATAGTCCCCAGACTCCAAATTCTCTGCTATTCACAGATTTGTTGTCCGAATATAACCAGTGGGTCGTTGGTGCAGCTGTCCATGGAGACGACACTAAGCCAGCTCTGTAACTGCACGTGAAAGGCTCTGTCAGAAGCTGGCGGGGTAGAGGAGAGGCCAGGACGAGGTCAGACCCTGGTGTCTAACCCTTTCTCTTTGAATTCCCACTCTGCCACGTACAAGCTGGGCATCAATGATTAAGTTACTCATCCTCTCTGTCACTCAGTTGTCTCAGATTGTGGAATGGCAATGATAACAATGTTTACGTCATAGAATTTTTGTGAGGATTAAAGAAAATAATATATTTAAAATACTTAGGTATTCTAATAGAAAATTGGCAATTAAGGTACTGTTATTACTGTTACTACCGCACAGGGAATCAGGAAACATGTATTATTCAAGGCCAGTCTCTACCACCCAGTTGCTGGCTCTGTGGCTCTGCCTGAGTCATATCCCTGCTCTGAGTTTCTGGCTCCTTATTTATGAAAAAAGCAGGGGAGGGAAAGGGTGACAGGTGATCTCTGATCAATTAGAGCTCAAAGTCTTTAAGTTTGTGTTGTACGTGTATGATCAAGACCATGATTAACAGCATGCACTGAGGAGATAATGCTACTCATTGTCTCTGATGGAATCAAAGAATTCTAGGTGTTCTTATACATGCTGAGTGTTTATTAATGGCTCTTTAAAATGTATATTTTAAATGTACTTTTATCCGATACATTTATAGACTTACTTAAAAAGTAAATGTATCTTTCAGTAACCACAAATCCTTTTCAATACACAATAAAAGAAATTTAACCTAAATGTAATTCACTATGGTGATTCACATATGGTGTGCCAAATGCTCTATCATGTTATTCAACCTAAAAACTAAATCTGTATAACACTGAATGTCTGCAGAAGGTAAGTGAGGGAGAATTCTAAGATGGCCCCCACGTTATCTTACTTTACATGGCAAAAGAGATTTTGCAGATGTAATTAAGGTTACTAGTGAGAAACACAGGTTGATTATCTGAGCGGGCCTAACATACCCACATGAGCCATTGAAAAGCAGAGTGCTTTCTCTGCCTGGTTCCAGAAGAGGCAGTCAGGAAAATCCAAAGCATAAGGAGGATTCGGTGCACATTTGCTGGCTTGAAGACGTAGGGATACTCTGTGGAAAGGACCTGAGAGCAACCTCCAGCTGGCCTGGCTGACCGTCAGAAAGAAAACAGGACCTCAGGCCTATCCAACTGTAAGGAACCTTAATGACCCTGGAAGCAGATATCCTTCAGAGTCCCTGTTCAAGCACGCAGCCCAGCCAACACCTTGATTTCAGCCATGTGATACCCTAAGCAGAAAATCCAGCCAAGCCATGCCACACGTGACCTACAGAACTGTGAACTAATAAATGGGTGTTGTTTTAAGCTGCTAAATTTGTGATAATTGTTAAGCAGCTATAGGTAATTTTTTAGATAATTTTTCTAATGGAGAGATCTATGAAAATAATTTATTGTAACCGTAGGTGGACCAACTGAAATTCTTTGTAAGAATTCAACAGCCATGATAAAAAACCTATATATTATACATATACATACACATGTATAATAAGTGTGTGTGTGTTTGTCAAGATATTTATTAATACTCAGGTAGTAAACTACAGAACTAAGGCCCAGATTATGTTTTAGAACCCTTAAATCACTCACTCTCCTGTTAGTTATTTTAAGCCAAAACGCATTTGGAAGAGATGCCTGCAGGTGAAAATCAAGTTCTTGAATTGCAAAACATCACGGGCAGAAAGCTGAACACAGGAGGTGCCCCTGTTATTCTGCTCTGGTTAGTTTGATGACTCATTTACTTGGCACCCTCCGCATTCAAAGAAAGACGCTTGACTAAATAAACAAAAGCTGGTCAGTTTCCCTAATGATATCTAAAACCCTGAAAACCCTGAGTGACTTGACTACAGAAATCAAAAGGTCTTTTCTGCTCCTCGTTGGAAACTCTCCTAAGTCCCAAGACGAGGCTCACAGTGAAATGCCAAACAATAGCCTGGTGACCTCTTTCCAAATCTTGTGTCCACACCACCCATTCTTGCTTGTTCTCACTTGGAAGGTCACTTCTCCTATTGCAGACAGACTTACTTTAGTCAGAATTTTCCTGTTAATATGGAAATGATACATGGAAACAGGCTAAAGACAGGTTGGTAGACTCTGAAAACTAACTTTTTTAGTTTTGACCATCATTATGTGCTGAATTACAGGCACTATTTTTGCATTGTATTCAAAGTTACCATTTTCCAGGATGAGTATGATTTAGAGAAGCCATTGTGTATTAGCATTTAAAGAATTTATAAAATGCATTAAAAAGTAGAATTTCTAAAATTTTTGATTCATAGAATTCAGAAGCTATCGTAGGAATCCGGTGTACCTTTGTACTGTATGTATTCCCTTACTGTAGCAATGATAAAGCTAAAGTCCGGAGAGGCTAGTTCCTCTTTAGATTTTCATGTTTAAATCGTACTCATCTTTTATGGCACTTTAATTTGCTTTCACCTTGCTCCTCTAATTTCTTGAACTTTCAAGTATAAGAACTGCCTCCAGCTTTCTTCCCAACCTCCATGGTGGCCACTGTGGCCAAAACTGCCCATTAGTGAATTTTATATCAAGACATGAAAGAGGTTGATTTATTTACCTGTTTGGCCTCACAAGACCTCAGTATGGGAATACTCATGGGTAGATTATTATAATTGCATATAAAAGCTCGTGCACATATGTTTTTATGTTTGTTAGAGCTTCTAACTATATAAATATAAGTCAAACCTCTGAAAGTCTAAACAAAACAGAGACAGCTATCTGGCTATTTTGAGCTTATCCAGGATAGGCATTAACAATTAAAATAAAATAGAAATTAATAAAAGTTGATTTTCAAGTTGTTTCAGAATTTAACACAAATTCATTCATTCCAACAGCTGTTAGAACTATTTGAAAGTTATAGTTAATAGCTAAATACAGTCAACTACAAGTAAAGAGCACAATTATGGTAGGTATTAGGGCTGTTTAAATATATTTACTTTATCTCTACCTCTGAAGCTAAGTGTGGTCATGTGATTTGCTTGCTCAAAGAAATGTGAGCAAAACTGGCCCATATAACCTCAGGGCAGAAGTTTCAACAGCTGATGTGTGACTCACCATGTCCCCTCTACGTGCCTCCATCAGTCTGGGTCCCTGAGCACAGCCACGAGTATGGCTCTCAATGCACATGGAACTAGAGTGAGACATGAATTTTTGTGTGAAGCCACTGATACTTTTGATGTTTCTTGCTACAACCTAACCAATTCCTACAGATACACATAAAACAGTCATATGATAGTAAGTATTCCATTCTCTTACAACTAAAGGTTTTAAAGTTTTGTTATTTTTTCCCTTTTTCACCATCATTAATATATTGACTACTTTGAATACAGTTCTGTTAATAAAAACTCTGCATTTGATATTCTATTTTATAAATGCTTTCATGGTTTTTGTTTTTAAGTAGAAAGAAATTATAATTATTGTTCTTAAACTTCAGACTTGTTTTAAACACATTAAAATAATTTTAAATAAATTTTTAATTTTAGAATAGTTATAAATTTACAGGAAAGTTGTGAAGATGGTACAGAAAATTCAAGTATACTTTATACCCAATTTCCCCTATTACTAATATCGTATGTGGTTATGGTACATTTGTCACAATTAATGAACATAACTGATACATAACTATTTAAACTCTATACTTTATTTAGATTTCCTTAATTTTTACCTAAGTTTTTTTTCCCTGACCCATGATGTCATGTTACATTTAGTCATCATGTCTCCTTAGGCTTCTTTTGGAGATAGATTTTTTTAATGTCTCTAATTCCTGACATTCTTTTATATTTGTAACTCCTTTTGGTCAGCTCTTTGTATGTGAAATTAAAAATCAGTATGATAATTCGATGTAGTATAAATATACCTATTAAAACCATATATTTTTTAGTAAAAACATATATGTTGAAAACACTCATCTATAGAAAAACAAAATATTTAATGTCATAAATGAAAAATGTTGAATGTATGAAAATAAGTTTTCAATACTAAACTAATTTATACTGTATGGCACAATATAAAGGGACAGAGTTAATATACATGTTTTTAAATAGTTTATGAAAATAAGTTTAATTATGTTTCAGATAAAAATTCAATTAAAATCACCACTCCCAATGCAATAATTGATTGAGGCAAGGAGCAACAATGAATGTTAAAATCACTGGATGAGAGGTTTTTGGGAAACAGGATATTCACATGGTACCAAATATCACACCAAAGATCATTTAGTAATAATCATAAAGTATATCTCTTCCATCGGGAGAAAACTGACAGTTGCCTCTTAACCAAGTGATTAAACTTAGCATGCCTAAAAATGAGAAACCTTAACATTGTTTCTTACAAAAATACCACATGCGTGTGTGTGTGTGTGTGTGTGTGTGTGTGTGTGTGTGTGTAAGAGGAGGGAGAAGAGAGAGACAGGAAAGATAAACTTAATTAAAAATTGCTCAGTCTATCTGGTGAATGTTCATTGTACTACTCTTTTTTGTATGTTTAAAATATTTCACAATAAAAGTTGGGAAAAATCAATTATAAAATTCAAACCAAAGGAAGGAAAGAGCTATTGTTTCTTGACTTGTTACTCTGTGGAGGCAATTTGGATATGATATCTGCATATCTCAAGTCCTAATAACAATGTTGTATGCTGGTTATTATCACCATCAGTTTCTATATGAGGGAATTGTCTAAGTCACATAGCTGGCAAGTGATATAAAGGAGACTTAAACCCAAATCCTATTAGTGTCAAAGCCTATTCTTGTTTCTCAAAGCATGCTGGCTTCCATTTTCATTTAGTGTTTTAAACATTGATGTCTAATTCCAGAGAAATCTGTGACTTGAAACTTCATCTCATTTTCTCCCTGTATATGTTCAAATAAACTTAAATTGTCTTATGGACATTGTGATTAAGATCATTCATGTTCTCTTGTTCTCTCAAGAAAAATTTTAATAAAATGTCAATTTTATTGCTAAATTCTGACTTCATGAATATGATGACAACATATATTTATGGTAAAACTCAAATAAATATGCTAAAAATAGCTATTTCCTATTATATACATACGCATTTCTATCTCTCAGTATATTACCTTAGATGTAACCACACCAAAAAGTGGAGATTTCATCAAATCATAACACAGCATTTAAACAGTACTAAATATACTGTGAAAAACTGGACTTGCCAGCACGTGGATTTGAAAAGGACCCTGACCCTTGTGTGTCCTGGCTCTTTTCTGTAAAACGAATGGGCCATTACAAGAAGAGAAAACTATAGACCAATATTGCTCATGAACACAGATGCAAAATCCACCACAAATGCTGGCAAATCAAATCCAGTAATGTATTAAAAGAAGTATACATCATGATGAAGTGAGTGTTATCCCAGTTATGCAACGCCGGTTCAACGTTTGAAAATCAATTAATGTAATCTACAAGCTAGATAAGAAAAATAACATGGTCATATCAATAGATGCAGAAAAAGCATTTGACAAAGATAACCTCTCCAACAAATGGTGCTAGAACAACTGGACAGCCACATGCAAAAAAGAAAAAAAATCTGACAAACAATTTACAGCCTTCACAAAAGTTAACTCAAAATGAATCACACACATAAATTTAAAATGCAAAACTATGAAACTCCTGGAAGATAACATAGGAGAAAACCTAGATGACCTTGGTTATGGCAATGGCTTTTTAGTTATAACTTCAACAACATGATCCATGAAAGGAAGAATTGATAAGCTGGACTTCATTAAAATTATAAAGTTTTGCTCTGTAAAAAACACTGTCCAGATAATGAGAAGAAAAGCCACAGACTGAGAGATAATTTTACAAAGACATACCTAATAAATAACTGTTATTGAAAATATAATGTTAAGACTCGGCAATAAGAAAATAACCTGATTAAAAGAGGGCCAAACACCTTAATGAACACCTCACCAAGTAAGATATACAGATGGCAAAAAGCATCTGAAACGGTACTCCACATTGTATGTCACCAGGGTAATGCAAATTAAATGACTTAACATGACATACGTATTAGAATGGCCAAAATCCAGGACACTGACAACATCAAATGCTGACAAGGATGTGGAGCAACAGGAACTCTCATTTGTTGCAGATAGGAATGTAAACTTGTAGAGCCACTTTGGGAGGCAGTTTGGTGTTTATCCAAAACAAAAGGGCTATACCAGAGGATCAGAACATCCTGTTCCTATCGTGAGTTTCCATAACTATTAATCTTGCTTTTTAACAAGAAATAAAACCAACCTTATCATTCTTTTGCAGTAAGATTATTCTATTTTTTTTCCACAAAAGTTAAGGCTTATCATTTTGTTATTCTTAACACATTTAAATGTAAGAAGTTATAGCTCTCATTGCTATTATTTTGAGATGTCACTTTTATGATACTTTCTTATTTCTGCTATCTGATGTTGCTATTATGGCACTAAGGGGGATCAAGTCTTGGAAAAGATCTAAGTCTTGATCCAAAGTTATATTATTTAAAAAATTGTTCCCACCCCAATTCCACTCCCCTTTTGGCTTTTTTTTTTTTTAAATAGATAATATGCCCTTGGTCATGCATCAATCCCCTGATATCTGTGCCTGTTTCTCTCTAGAATGGACGCAAAATGCCACCAACCTCTCCTTAACACTCAAGTTCGCTATTTTGAGGCAGTGTCTGTGTTGGGAAGAGCACACCATTTTAGAATCAGATGATATGAATTCAAGCTCCTGTTTGGCAATTTCCAACCTGTGGACAAGTAACTTACCTTTCAGAATCTCAGAGTTCTTTTGCACAAACCTGAGATCATACTTAGCTTATGCCATAGAATATATGGCATGTAATGGTATTTAATGAATAGTGATGAATAAGGTCAGATACTATAATCTGTGTAAAAGAGATCTGAAAACTAAACTAAATGCTATACAAATCCTTATTTGAAAAATGACTGGAGTTACATGAAATTATCCTAAACTTGCAGGAAGAAAACTGTATATAAATAAGTGGGGTCTTGCCATACAAAGGGTGAAAGACTTCTGGCAAAACTAGATGAAGGTGTTGCCTTCCCACCCAAGTCCATTGTTTTCAGATGCTATCAAGGGGTCTGCCATTAAGCGGAGAGCAAAGGAAGTGGCCAGGGTACAAAGGCTAGAAACTGAAAGAATAGAAACTTGAGGCTTAAAATCTTTGTCTAATGAGGTTTTGGGTGGAGTTACACTTGAAACTGACTGGAATCAAACAGACTGTAAACCTACTAAGTTTCTGAAGGATATGTATAGAAAAAATAAGTACCAGTCCATGTACAAAAATCTGTTCAACCCCTAACCAAACTATAGAGTTCCTCATCAGCACTAGCAAGAAGCAGGCTATAAAAGCTACGAAGCCCCCTTTTCAATGCAAAGCTTATAACCATGAAGAATAAAGGACAAAGAAACACTTTGCAGAAAACAGAACCAAGGTTGCCAGATGAGTAAAGCAGAAATGTATTCTATTGTCAACCTTTGCCATTTCTTCTGAGTGGGATCTGATAATTCCTGTGGATGACTGACTGCTTTGTGTTTCCTGTTCTCTCCTTTCAAAATGAGAATTTTTATTTTGGTTATTCTGTTGCTATGGTACCATTTAAATTGGATGTATTGGAGAGAGATAACTTGTCTTCAGGTTTACAGGTCACTACAACATGAAAAGACGCATCTGGATATGAGGGAGAGGACTGACTACATGTTACTCAAAGATTCTAGATTTTAATATGAATGCAGTAAATATATGGCATTTTAAGATTGTCTTTCTGGGGGAGGGGCTATGTTCTATATGCAAAATAGGAGTGTACATGGATATTTGGGTGGCCAAAGCTGCTGAAAAAGTTAAAATTAAGAGAGCCATATTCTTTTCCTTAGGTTTCTTCCATTGGTTTATTTTTCATTTCCTGTCTGCTTATGTTTATTGAGCAAAGAGGAAAATAAACATAGAAAACTAGTAATTTAAAAAATTAAAAATAGGTCATTAGGCTGAGCTCGATGATTTTCCCCCACCGGTAATAGTTTATTATTAAGTAGATATTTGTTAATGTTTTTGGTTTACGAGCATTTGAACCCTCTATGTATGAGAAAGATCCCATCCTTCAATTGTAGAAGTTATAACTGGAAGGTGTCATTTTTCTCAGCCTGTCTGGACATTAGGGCATGAGCACATGGCCAAGGTCTCTGCTATCAGACACCACTGTCCCAAACTTCAAATCTGAAGCTACTGAAGCAAAGAAGTAGAGACACCACAGGCTTCCACTCTAAAGAGGACAGTATCTACAATATATAACTTCCAGGAGTGGTCCCATAGCAGTAGCAGTGATTCAACTTCGGTGTTGACACTGGTGTAGGCTGCGATGTCTGTGCCACGCGGGTCATTCTGCAGGGCTCGTTCTGCAGTATGGCTTAGGGCACCACTCCTCACCTCTAGCCAGGCTCTCCAGGCTTCCTAGAGATTCTGTGACCTATCCAATACTTCTAAGCAAACACTTTTTCCACCTACATTGCTAGAATAGGTTTCTGTAGACTGCGACTAGGCACCCAAGGCATCATACATGTTTCATTTATGATTTATAATAGAAAAATACAACCTTTGTTTACATGGACACATTATGTTTAAGTACTCTGAGCTTTGAAGGGCAATTAGACATGATGCACGTAGAGTAGTAGAAGAATAGAAAGGAATGAAAAAATATTTGGAGGCAAAGAACAAGAATGCTTAGTTTTATTTTATTACTGAGTTCCTAAAGGGCCTTAGGAGGCAGGAAGCTAAAGACTTTGGCTGTCAGGCTAAAAGGTTTATTTAGTAGAAGATGAGAATCTACTGAGGTTTTTAGAAGAGTAGTGTTAAGATACAGATGATTAAGAGAACTGATACAGGGACAATGAAGTTAAATTGGAGTGGGAGATTCAGAGATTCAGGAGGCAGAGAGAGCAGGCTAGGAAACTCACAGTTGATTTCAAAGGTGAGCTAATGGGGTCCTAAACTGTGAAGGTGACAATGAGATTGGGAAGGAAGACAGAAAACTGAGAAAAGTTGGGAAATTTCCTTGGCAGAAATTGCCAACTGGTGGCACACATTTGTGCCACATTTGGTCAATAGGTATGTTTGGTTTGGCCCAAATAATGTTTAACTTTTTTTCATTTAGGTGCCAATATTTTCAAATTTAAAAGTTTTAAGTAAACATTCAGACTTATAGCTTCTCTTTGGGAAAAAAGAAGAGTGAATTTGCCAATCCTAGGCTGATATTCGATTTGGCATCAATGACCTAGAACTGATTATTCACCATTTCTTTGTGGATGGGAAAGCTTTCCCCAGCTTTTCAGAGTCTTTGCTTTTCCCTTTTATACTATACCTGGCCTATTTCACTGATATGTTATATTCCTGGCCCCTGATATATAGAAATAATAAGGGAAAAACTGATGACTGAAATAGCTAAAATAAATAGTCCTTTTATTTTAGTCTCATTAGGCAAATCTAAATCTTAAGACATGATACCAAAGAGTATCACTTATATATTGATATCTATATCTATTTATATATGGCACTAGGTACCCTCCCTCTCCAATCAAACACCATTACAATATGAGAAAGAACAAAGATATAGAATGATTCTGCCTGATCAATAATAAGGGCCCATTTGCAAACAGCAGACAGCACTTACATTAAACCATAGTTTTTGGCAGCAATAGGATATGCCATTACAACTTTCTAGTGAGTTTCTTTTGTAAGTCACTTTTCACAAGAAGTCTCCATAGAAAGGCTCATCCCCATTTCCAGTTTTGGGTTGAGTAAATATACTGAAGGAAATTATGGTTCAATTTGATTTTTGTAGTAAAGTTTTAAATTACTTTAAGGGTATTGTTTGGACACATGGCAGTGAAAGTCTGAATCTTAGATTAAAAAGGTAGTATTTGATAAGTGCTCTGAGTGGAACTGTTCATTTATTTATTTTTTTAACTCCACATCTTTTGCTTCACCCTATCTCCCTAGAATGTAAATCTAATATAAAAATTGTTGAATAGGGTATGGACTCATTTATGAAATGATTTACTACACACAATCAGTCATAACCTAGGAAAAACAATATCCCCTAAAAAAAGATACATATTTAGACTATAACTGTCTATCCATGTCCTGCCCCCAATATTGGCATTGTAAAAATGGGCAAATCTATGATCACTGAATTTTAAAAAGTCTAAGTCACATATTATGATTTAAAAACAGTACAAATATAATGGATAACAGTCAGTTATATTGATATTCAGCTTGCAAAGAATGGTAGGTCTATATACTGTTATTAATAGATACTAAAATCCTACTGTACTAGGCATGATATCTGTACTTAGGAGGATTACATTTAAGTGTATGGAGAATTTTTTATTCCAATAGAACATGGGCAAAGTGCTAATTTCCATTGTGATTAAATGGGACTGCTTATTAAAAATTAAGTGTATTATTTACTATACACAAATATGAGAGAATATGATAATGTCTTTTATACACTTCTTGTTGGTTGCACACTCTCTTAAAAGAGTGGAGGGAGAATTAGGTTTTCCTATTACAGTCTATTTAGTTCCTCTTATATTAATTTCTCATAGCTTCACTATTGTATGCAAAGAAACTTTCCTCGGTCTTTCTGGTGATTTTTAAACTGTTTCTTTGATTATTTTCCTATAATTAAATTTTCAAGCTAGTGGTTTGTAGAAGAAATTAAATGAGTTAATTTATTCAGTTAAACAGTTATTAACTCGTTAGGATCTCTTCTGTATGATTTTAACCAATGAAGCAGGTCATAAAATCAGGCAAATCAAATTCAGCACAAATCATATGTACATAACTAAACAAGAATATCTAGCCCGAAACCACAGGGAACATGGATATAGCCTCTGAGAAATCAGATCTACCAAGTATTAGGATATGTGCCATTTCTCTACATTATATGACCATAACCATTTGCCCTTGGATCTGTGGATGGGAACTTGTGGGGTTGCTTTACTTACTAAGAGCTTTTCCTTGAAGTTTCTTCTTTCTTAGAATTGCCTGTAATATTTAAAACTGCTACATACAGAAATACCCTACGTTAGGGAGGCAGACTCAATATTGGGTCCAAGTAGTTTCCACAGTGAAGACAATATTTAACATATAGGCTTCAATGCTAAAATAGGTAAACATAATTTATAAACTGTTAGATAATATGTAAGGGACTATTATTATTATTTTTACTAAAAAAGAAATTACTCAGAGATTTGGAGAATACTTATCTGAAATAAATTCAAGAACAAGGAAGCAAAAAATAAAATAAAAAAGAATTATAAACATACAAAAAGACACTACAAAGAGCAGTCAATAATTGTAACTTATTTTGCCTACAGGAACACCCCTGTCATCCTAACTGAAGTCAGCTCCATTGAGATTTATAATCCATGGCAAGATGTTTAATTTCTCTAAGTCTCAGTTTTCACATGTGAAAAATGGTGAAAATAATAACTTCCTTGGAGAATTATCATGAAATCAAAGAAATGTGGCACATAGAAGGTGCTCAATAAGTGGTATTATTATTGTACTTATTTTTCAAGAATATAACATATAAAAAAAAATCCAGTGTAACAATGAAGAAACAATTAACACAGAGTAGTTAGGATTATGAAGTCCAGAGCCAGATTATGGGTTTAGGTCCTAGCTCTACCACTTACTAGCTGTGGACCCTGGCAAGTTTGCAAAGGTGTGTGGGAGGCACGTGAGTGACTGGGTGCTCTCACTGATGCGCCAGTTCCTGTTAAGCCCTCACTTCTCAGGACATCCTCTCTAACGCCTAAATTAGGTTCTCCTTCACTGCGCTCTTTACTTCACCTTCCTGACACTTGTCACAGTTATAAGCACAGAGTTACTCCTATTAATACCTATCTCCATAGGTATTATGCACTGTAAGCTCTAAGAGGGTACGGAGCATATTTATCAAATTTAGGGACCACCTCAATAAATATTTCTGATTGAAGAAATAAATGACGAGAATAAGGTCTCTCAATAAACTTTTTGACACTTTTTCTGGAGAAAGGTAATGTCTGGATACACTATACAAAAAGAAACAAAAATATGGAACTGGAAGACAGAGTACATTTGACATTATTTAGCCATTGCACTATTTCTGAAAAGACAACAAAAAAAGACAAGCTTTAAAATCAGACTGGCTTATTGAGGTGATTAATTTGTCAGATCACAATGGTTAGCAGACCACTGCTTTCTTCAGACCAGTTGTTCTCAACTGGTTACAATGGATTCACTTTCCTTTATGAATCAGAATGGGTTTCACAGTAGTAACTGTGACTATAGTAACACATTACTGAGTAGGCTCATTAGAGTATGTTATCCACACGAACTTCATGTGCCTGTGTGGGTGTCTCAACAGAAAAAAGCTGTAGAGAAGCATGGCCAGGCCAGTGTTTCTAACTTTTGTAACTCTGCTGGGTATGTTGAAATACGCTAAAAAATCTCAGGACTTTCAAGGGTATCCTAAAATCAAAAAAGTGAGTTAGGATTTCTTCTCTTGGCTGTAAAATGACAGTAACCGGTGGAAAGACCTCTCATTTATGGGAAAAGCCTCTTCTGATTACCTGTAAAGAACTATATTTTCATTTTGAAAATACTGGCTTCCTTATAGAACATTTTGTCTTGGCAACTCAAGAAGCCATATTATGGGACAGAATTCTGTTCCAATTTCCCATGCGTAGATGTAGGAATTTCCTTTGAGATTAGTCTGCATGAGCCAAGGTTAAGCAAATGTACTTTAAATTTTGAAAAATCTTCACATTTATATAAGCTTTTCTTTTCTCAAAAATGCTTTTAGAATGATATTTTGTAAATCCAACATTTCAAGTTATTAGTTAAGGAAGAATGATGATAGATTATTTAAAGCAAACTCAAGACTGAAGACCTGGTATAAAACTTAAAAATTGAGGAACGAGTCTCTGATAATGCGTTTTATTTAAATATGTATTTTCAAGCACACCTGGGGTTGCATTATAGTTTTACCACTTACTAGGTATGTGATTGTAGTCAAATATGTGCACATAACATAGTATAGCTTGAGCTGAGTTCACAGGTGGTGGTGGTGGTGGTGACTACCTGGGTTAAAATGCTAACTTTATTATATCTGGGTGACCTTGGGTAAGTTTCCGAACCTCTCTCTGCCTCAGCTTCCTTGTTTGTGAAATGGGGACAATAAAAGCACATACGGCCTCATGAAGTTGTTGTGGGTCTAAGAGGAAAAATATACGTCAAGTTCTTAGAACAATGCCTGGCTCATTATAAATACCGAAAATTTATAATCACCATTACTCAACTTGATTTTCTAATTTCTTGACTTCTTCACATTTCCCAAGATTTAAACATTTAATTATAGAAAACAAGTGAAATGTACATATACAAACAAGAACAGCAAAGTATTAGTATGAAAATTAAAAGTCACGTTTAGGGAAGAGCCCTACTATTAAACCTGTGTTCATCCATAGCAAACTGATATTGCAATAGTAGCTAGAAGAAACTGGGATAGCTTTAACTAGTGAATTATTTTGAAGACCACCTTCAGGCATATTATTAATCCTCCGTCTTCTACTTCCTTGTTCCCCACTGAGAAAAACAGGGGAAAAAAATTTATTTCTAACAGGCAGTTTTGTCCAAATCAGGGCTCATTATAGATTTCCTAATAATGAGTCATTATTGTCACAGCAAGAAAAGCAAAATAAATCCTATTATATATAATAATGGCATTAACATGATGAACACTAACATACTCTGGATATATGGGCAAACATGAACATAGTTTGCAACTAGCATATCAATAAATTAATAAACACTATCTCAAATGTTGGGACGCTAGTATTCAGCATCCTTTTTAAACTGATTACAAAATACATTTTAATGTTAAATCTTATAGGAAAGTTCTTTATGAAGAAAACATATGTTGTTATTCAAAACTTTATGAAGGACTTGAAATAACTTGGTGAAAAGTTTAAAACAGTGAGTCCCCTTCCCTGTTTTTCTCATTAGTTTAAATACAAAAGCATCACTCAAACACCAGAGACAGAAAACCAATGGTCAGATTCCTAGTATTGTGCTGTGTGAACAAAGTTCCAAGTCCCCACTGCACAAACCGCCTTTAGTACTGTTACCTTTGATTTGTCCATTGAATCATCCCTTCCCTTCATCCGATCTTGAGTTTTCACAGGATCTTGAAATTCCTGTTTCAAAGTTTTGCTGCTGCTTTCCTCCTTAATTTTTGAGCATTTCTGTCCTTGAGGCCAAAAGCTAATACTGAGACTGCGGTTAAACAAAAACAGAGCGGGATGCACGCGACAGGGGCCGCCTGCCTCCCACCAGTCTACATCCTCACTCCACGTCCAGGCACTTGACAATTCAACTTCACTAGGGAAGCCGTCTCCCAAGTTCGCGCCCACCGTGGAGCTCGCCAAATAACGAGTGAACAGAACTTCTCGGCCCCGCGGGCGCGCTCTGGGGGTCTCTGGCACCCAGCACAGCCCCCAGAGCCGAGGGGGTAGGGACACTGCTGCTTGGAGCGCTCTCCCCCACCGCCAGCCCTCCAGACACCGACTCTCCGAGCCGCGAGATGTAAACAGAAACGCCAACTAGAGTCTCACCTTCCTCCTCCTCCAGAGAGTTCATGCAGGGGAAGTAGCCGGCCAGAGCCTCGAAGGAGGCGGAGAGGCTGCTCCGACTCTGGGAGCGCTGCATGGAGCGCCCCGCAGCGCCGGCGCCCCCAAGCCCTGCCGGCCCATCTTGGACGAAGACCCACTCTTCCCGCGGTACAAGATACGAGGCGTCTTGGCGGCTGGGGTGCGGCGACCGCTGCGCTTCGGAGGCTAAGATAGTGCCGCGCGACCCTGGGGTTGCGACCCCTGCCTCCTCGGCCCCGCAGGACGAGACCCGGCTTTCTAGGCTGCCGGGACCTCCACTTTGCTGGGGAGGAGCCAAGAGAAGGGGACGCAAGTGCAGGCGGGCTCAGACACGGCTGCTCGCAGGGAAGTCCGAGGTGTCGCCAGCGGGGAGCCCAGGATCCCGAAGGCTGAGGCTGCCAGTCTCGCAGCCCTCCGCGCGTAGCGAGATGCTGCTGATGCTGTGGTCCCCGCCAATCAGCAGCTGGAGAAGGGGGCGGAGGGTGGAGAGCGGCGGCACCTCGGCGGGCTGGCGGTCCTGAGCGCGCGCCGCAGATTCTGGGCTACTCTACTCAGACCCGAGTACCTCTTGCTATTTCCTCTTCTCCCCCCGCGTGGTTAGAGCCAGAGAATGGTGATTAACGACATGCAATTACGTTAGGCATCACAGATGGGTAATATATCAGGCAAATTTTTGGTAGTCACTTTCCCTTTCCTCGGTTTCACATATGATTTCTTACAGCTTCTCACGCATAGTCGGGAATTACTGAAAATTTCTCCTAGTAATTACACAAAGGCTCCCCAATTTTTAACAGGTTCTACGAAAGTCTAGGATTAAAGCTTTCTATTTTATCTTTTATTAAAACAACACAAAGTCAACGGAGGGGAAAAAAGGTTTCGAAAACAATCAAGAGCCTGGAAATACACCAACACTTAAAAGTACTATGATGTTTATCAACATTGCATTAATTTCAGGAACTTTTAATGCTTTCTTTCTCTGAATTAAATAATCTGCTACCTATCATTGCTAAGAATGACAATAAGCACTGTAAGATTTTAACATCTAAATAAAAGGTAACATCCTCAACATAAATTTGGAAGCAACACACATATGCCAGAAACAAAAGTTTGTAAATGAAATAACATGTCCCTTTCTGCAAACTGCAATCTCCATCCCAGAAAGTAAAGCAACCATAATTCCATTTCACAGGAATCAGAAGACCACCCCACTTGTAACCTTAGACAGCTACTCGACCTCTCAGCCTCCTACCAAGGGGGTAGGAAGGTAGGGTGCAATGATTCCAGTCCTATGTCACAGCTTGACTGCTGGGTATGTGTAACAGGGATTTTCAAAAGTGTTTTGTAGAATGCAAATTATACAATCTAAAATGGTCCTTACATGCAATAAGTACTTCCTGAGTAGTATATATGCATAGATTTTTTGCTCAATACATTGAGAGATGAAACACTCATTCAATTATTATTAATTAAGCTCCTAGTATGTGCCAGGTACTAAGTAGTTAGGACACCAGGTGATCAAAGCAGATAAAAATCCCTGGGAGCTTTACATTCTACAGAGGAAGAGACACAATAAATCGTAAATTATATAGTGTGATGAGGGGGATAAATGCAAATAGGAAAAAATAAGTTAAGGGGTATGGGACAGTCTGCAACTTAAAGAAGGGCCGTCAGGGTGACTACATTGGAACAGATTCGAAGGGGTTGTGGAAGTTAGCCATTCAGACAAGTGAGGAGGAGAGCGAGTTTGAGGCAGAGGACCTCTAGTGTAACGACCCCAAGATGTGACATCTTGGTATGTCCCATGGACCAGCAAAGAGGCCAGGGTCGCTGGAGTACAGTGAGAGAGTGGGAAGGACAGGAAATCAGAGAGAGAAGACGCAGAGAAGGGGAAGGATCACATGTGGCCTTCTAGGTATGTTAACAAGTCAGGCCACTGGACATCACAATTTTGAAGGTATAAAAATGCATGTAAGTAATAATCCTCTCAAATATTCATAAAAATTAGGAAATATTCAGTAAAAAATAAGATTGCTATCACATAACAACAACTTTTGCTTGCTTACATAGGATCATCCAGGCTTTTTGCATCTATTTTTCTGATAGGCTTTGTCTTTTCTCATTAATACTCCTACAACTCTTTTAGTTAGATTTCCTATTATTAGTCACCTTCCTAAAATATCATCATTTCAATATAACTCTGATAAGACCAGAAACTCTATGAACACTTTTTCATACCATATTGCTTTTATCCAGAGTACAGAAACTTTTTCATTAAATAAAATTTTCACAGTAAGAATAACGAGAATCATAGATTTTGGAAACTGAAAGGACTTTATTGAATGCCATCTATTTTTTTTTAAACTGCAGGTCAAAATTTTTAGTGAGTCAGGAAAAGAACTTATTAGGTTTTAATCATTTAAAAAATAATATCAGAGTGTAGTTATTGCATCAATTGTATTGTTTCATAAATACATGTGAATGTACCTGTGTATGCGTGTGCATGTATGTGTATTGAGTTGTGATCAAGAGGAAAATATCAAGGAAGAGGAACTGAGTAGGGAAATCTTAGGAAAATATGTTGGCCAGGGATTAAAAACTTTTATTTTGGCATCCAGGGACATTGTAATGATGGCTGAAAGTCATTTTAGAAAAGAGTATCTTGGGTTTCCATTAGTGGTTACATAGGTATAGGAAATCTAAGAACTGAATCAGTGGTCATGCCTGAGTGGCTTGAGCCCTGCCTTCCGGCTTTATACGCCAAGAAGAGTTTAGTCTGGAATAGTCCATACCCACCTATTTCTACATGAGCATCATTTCTCTCGCAGTTTCAGAACAAGGTTGTCCTGGGAAGCTTTTCTATATTTTTCCTATAGTTAGGATCTTAGAGATATTGACAAGTGATAGAAGAGTGGCACAAGGAGGATTAGAGTGAACTAGAGAAGAAAATCACCTTATTTCAGGAAAGAAAGCTTTAAATGAAAAAAAAAAGTGTTGGCACACAGATATCAGAGAGACAAACCACAATAATGGCCAGAGACCTCTAGTTTGAATGATAATTTGTGGAATATACTGAACTTAATTAGAAAATTTACAATTCCACTTTTTTTTGCCCTATGCTCAATTGTTTTTCTATGTATAATATTATATTAATATTTTTGATTTATATATTTTTAACATTTATTTATTATCCCTTATTCTATTCTAAGTACTACCATCCCCAAAAGAACTTTAAAATTTACATAAAAATAAACCGCTGATAAAGATTGGAAATGTTATTCTTCCATACCAGAACATACATTCAAATGGCTTTGGAGGCAGTTTTCAAATGATGGGCCACTATACAGTCATTATATAAAACTAAGTGTAATTCCAGAATCATTATAATACAGTATTCAAATGATTTTTAACTTTCTTATTCACCAGAAGATGAGAGAAAAAGTGAGTCGTAAATATATACGATAAATTGCCTTCTAAAAGTAAAATAAGGTCTTGAAAAAAGCTTCCACCGTTGAGTATAAAAATCATCTTTTTGAAGAAAACGTATATAGAGATAAAGTTGCATACATTATCATAGCATTATATATGATTATAAAACATATCACATAATTATGCTACTTAATTCTTTCATCAATCCTGATTAATTTCTTCTTTATAAATGAGCTGACACAGTCTCACTAATATTAAGTGACCTGCTTAACTAGAAAGTGGCAGAGCAGAACTCAAATTCAGATGACCTCATTTCAGGTTCAGCGCCCTGTGTGTTGACTGTATCACAGGTATCTCATAACATATGCACTTACACAAAACACAGATGCTAGGTGTAAGGTGGACTACGCAGTAAATTATGGTTAAAATAAATATTGTAACTAAATCTTTAAAACTACAATGTTCATCCTATATATCAAACTATATATACCAAAGTTAAATCTATATCTGCCTTTTTTATCAAAACATACCAATATTACCAACATTACCTAGCCATATGTAAATTCTAGTCCTAGAAAATTACATGTCATTTACATATCAGTTTTTGTACTCGTTTCTCAAAAAAAAAAATCACTAAAATTTTACAGTATGTTAAATTAGTTTATTCCTGAAATAGAGGCTTGGTCATTTAAGTGAATACATGAAAAATGAATACTTCATTACATGAAGTAGTTGTACAGTGTCTAGACCACAGATTAGTTGAATCAGGAACACAGTTTTGCCTTTGGAAGCCTTGTCCTTTTCTATGTTAGAAATGATGTACGGGATGATGATGATAACACAAACTACTAGCAAAGGGAAGAGGAAGTAAGCCCCTTGGGGAAGAAGCAGAAAAAGCAGATAGTAAGGCTTCGATGTTCATATGCTAAAAAGAAATAAAGGCACTCTTGTTGTTACTCTGTCATCATTTAATGTTTTTCAAGGAACTCAGAAATGGCTGGTTGGTGGAAGAGCTAGGAATTGCTCAGGGTAAGTTATAGAGCCATGCTGTAGACTCAATTAACCTCTTTCCTCTCGATACACATTTATTCTTGGTAATATGGGGATTCATCTCTACCTCAGTCTTCACAATGATGTCAATTACTTTTGCCACTTTGGGCCACTTCTCATTATAGTAAATAATTCTATGCTAAATAAAAATATTTATGGATATATTTTGGATTGTTTTATTCAAAACCAAGCCTCAGAATCCTAAAATATATACATTTTGCTGTAACAAAATATCTTTGCATCTCAGTCACGGGAGATAAAATCCATGTAGTCAACATTTTTATATTGACTCCAAATTGCTAAAACTATTTAATAGTCTTGGGGAATCACTCTTGACTTGAATATGAAATCCAAAATATATAATCATTTCAAAAATGTATGGCCATCCCCAGCTTAATGTCAATATGGCACAAATAAACTCTAAGCTTTTGTGATTTTAGTTTTCAAAAGTATTTTTGGTGTTTACACAGCAAATTTTAAAAGCGAATAGAAGATGTTACACTCAAAATTTTAACGAAGGCTGATGAAGTCAAAAGATGTTTAGGGTATAAAAAGATAAAAGAGAAAGATTAAGTGATCAGTATTTTCATTATTTCTGTAATGAGATTTATGATAATATTGGCCTTTATCTTATAATAGAAAATGTCCATGGAAGTAAGCAAAACAATGTATTAATCAATCAGGCTAAAAAGTAGTGATAAGAGGAATGAAGGGAAAAAGCTAAAGATCAAAGTCATGAGTCACAAAAGTAGAAGAAGTAGAGAATATAGGGAAGAACAAATATTTGAACTCTTTATGTATAATAATGATGATAGCTAATGTTATGTTCATCATATACTTTACCTCATTTAATGTTCATAAACACCCTGTAAAGTAGCTACTGTCTTTATTCTCATTTCACAGACAAGCAAAGTGATGCATATTCATTCAATAAATATATGTTCAGTGCCTACCATGCCAGGCATTATTCTAATCCCTGAGGATACAGCATTGAACAAAAATAGACAAAGATCAAATCACTACATGCATGGAGCTCTCATGCTAGTGGAGAAATCGAACACTTATATCCCACTTGCTACATGCCAGGCGTTTTTCTAAACAATTATACACCAGCACATGAGCTCATTTTAGAAACACACAACCATAGGACAGAGATGTTACGGAGGCTAAGTCTCCTGCCCAAGGTCACATAGGTTATTAAGAAATAAAACCAGGATTTAAGCCCATGAAGTCTAATGCACAGTCCTATAAAGTAATTTGTCCACTGTTATAAGTAGCAAACCCAGGACTTAAATCCAAGCCTTATAATTCATACTCTTACCTACTAAGTGACACTGCTTAAGGGAATCCACTGATATCAACAATTAGGCAATGGGACGGCCAATAAGAACTGTTTTCCCATCTGTAACAGGAACTTTTAGCATGGTTTTACTCCATGGCGTATTTGTATAAATCTCCATTTAGCTGTCACCAGGAATCCAAAACTTTTACTAATGTCCTCAAGAAGTTTTAGAAGTCACTGTACAGATATTACTTCAGACAAAACCATAAACTCAGCTTCCAGAGAAAATAGCAAATAAACATTCATAAAAATTGCAATTTATTGGTATTTGCTCACTCCTGAAAGTATGTTTCCCCAAATGAAATGGAGTTAATCATAAACCAAACATTTCGGATAAATAATACCAACATTTAGAAAAAGAATGTTCATACCTTCTACATACTATCTATATAAGTTTAAAAACAGCCATATGAAATATCATTTTCAAAGACAAACAAAAATATTCATTTAAAAAGAGAAATATTTTATCTCACTGATAAGATTAAACATCAGCCAATGTTAAGTTAAAGATCTATAGATAGGCTAGAAAGAGTGACATTTAGAGAAACTTGTTCAGGACCAGGGAAAGAGAGGTGCATGAAATTCACATTCCAGTCATTCAGCTAATTTCTTTTTTAATGTACGATGGTCTTCACACTCCTTCACTTACTCAGTAAATAGCATCATATGCCAGACCATCCACTAGAATCTTTGGGTGAGATATACACAAAGCATGGGTTTGGCTCTCAAGATGTTCAAAGTCTGATGGTGATATAGGGAAGAGGTGCGAGAACTACACGGACCGACTAAACATTAAACCACGTGGAATTCAGAGCCTTACGTGCTGTGAGACTCAGAACTCCGATAAAGCCAGGCTGCGGGAACCTACAGAACAAAGGACTGCTACGGAGATTACTAACAACTGCTCGCCCATACTAGGAAAGGAAAAAAGGAAAGCAAAGGCTTTAGGCTGTACCTTGCACAAGTTAAAGATAAACCCAACCATTTTTTCTATTCTTTATTTCCTATACTCAGTAGTTTTTTCATAGAAACTAAGAAACAGATAAAAACCCAATGTCTCAAACACTCAGGGTCTCTTACAATTCTGAGAGATCACGCTCTATAGAGCATTATTCCTTCTCTAATAAACTTTTCTTTGTCTCTGACTCTGGCTCATTCTTGAATTCCTTCCTGTGTGAAGCAAAGGACCCTCTCTCAGAGGGCCCCTCTCTCAGCGGGTGTTGGCTTGAGTCCCCACCTAGAGGGGATCTGCCCCATCTTACAGTGGTAGTGAGTAAGAAGGATAACACAGAAAAGCAAATAAATGCAATATAGTAGAATAAGTAGTATATATATTTGTGATAGGTTCTATAGGTACTCTAGTGACATAAAATAGAGAGTAATGAATGGGCTAAGGAAAGCTTCACAGAAGAGATACCTGAGCTGCATCTTGAAGGATGTTGGGTAGGCAGAAAATAGGGGTGAAAGAAATTAAAACAGAAGTTTAACTTGACCATACTAACTATACTATCTACGCTCCTCCCAGACCTTTGGACATGGTAGGAGTTAGCTGTCCTCATGAGGGCCTCTCTTTCTCCAGTCCTTTGGGGCAGTGGCAGTGGTAAGGATCGTTTCCAAATTTGAGAAACTCCCTAGTGAGCTAAAAATTTTATGTAAGTCTCGGGTACCAATGATAATAATTACATGATATTAATCGCCTTATTCATTCATTATTAATTTATTCATTCAGTATTCAGTTACTCATCATTCATTTACTCCTTACTCAACACCACAGTGTGAGGAGAACAACATTAGGTATGCAATGAAAGTAGATGAATTCTCTGAACTACAATAAAGTCTAGTTCCTACTTGTTCCTGTCCCTTCTATGCATTTACTGGCTAAGTGTCATGCATTCACTTTCACATAAATGGCAGTAAACACTTCCTTTGACTATCATTTTGTTTAAATGAATCATATATTGATTGGATATTAATGGTTATACACTGTTTATACTGCTTGATATCATGCTAACAGAAAAGTAGAAAATTTAACATTTTTATTGATATTTTGACTTAACTGTCGAGTCGACTTTTAAATTGCAGGCACCTTAATTATTTTTCATTATATATGAAAGCATAAGATTTATTACAAAGTTATTTAAAGTTGTTAAAAACCAAAGGCAGTAGAGAAGAATGGGGATTCTATCAAAGCATTAAAAATTGTGGGAGTTTTCATAGCATTAAAAAAAAACCATGAAAAACATTCAGCTTATACAGACACAGGACAACCATCATCGAGCCTGGGCATACATGATCTGCTGCCTGAAGGTAGTTCTATTCATAGCTCAGTATGTTTGGTGCACAGTTAAGACTGTGTGTAAAGTGGCCAAGTTAGAAGGCAAACTAAGCAACTCATCACCACATAAGGCACTCTGCTACAAGACATCTTTCAGTGACAGTTTGTCTTGTGGATCTGAAACTCCATAATTGAAAATAACAATACAGATTAAATGGGTTTCTGTCCTAAATTCAATTCAAAATGATTGCAGCTAATATGCTTTACTTGTATTCCCACGATAAGGTAAGAAGCTCAGGTCTAAAAAGACAGAGGACTATTCCCCAGTAAAAACAACCTCAGTAAGAGGATAATTCGTGGTGCCATACAAAATCTAAATACAAGTAATCATAAAGAGAGGCAAATTAAAATGTGTCTAGTTAAAGGAATATTCTGTAATGCTTCTCCTTGACCATTGCTTTACAACTTGGATTCCACTGTTTGGCAACTCATTCCATAACTTAAGCACCTAACAGAGTAGCATTTCAAATCCCCACCTCCTTTCCCATACTTGACAACAAATCGTGAAAAGGCATTTGGGGAGGGGTCACAGGTCTTGATGCATGATTTACAGTAACTGAATATGCAAAAATGTTTATTTATAGTCTAGCCACTATTTGCTGGCATTTGGATATAGAAAAACTGTGGTGTAGAATTCTAAGTCCCTTATTTTCTGTTATGCATTATTTTTTTGTGTGGTTATATCTGGCATTGATCTAACGTCTAGAAAAGTCATTGCTTCATGATTCACTCTTATAAGCTATTTGTTTTATTTTAAATTATGGTCTTTCACATGAGGACATTTTACACCTCCAGGTGAAGCAAAATAAAAATTCTGTATCAATAATTTTTATATTATATATGAATAAACACAAAGATACTTCTTAAGGATAGGAACCTTAAAAATCTAATCATAACGCGTTTTCTCAAAATTCAAGGTAACTACAATTTAAAACAGTATATAAAATTTTTTGTACTATTTCTAATTTCATTTATTAAAAATGATTCATTTTTATTCTCAACTTCAGCTCTCAGATTAAGATGAGCTGACAAGGGGTAAGTTTTTTGCCTTCTATAGGCACTTAGAAGGTGCATGTCATAGAACCTGAGCATTCTGAAGTAAATAAAATTGTCAAAGCATGAGGTGAACAGCCTCTTGTCAATCGATCTTCTAAGATACAGCTTGCCCCAGTCCCTTTCAGAGCCAGAGCTCCAGTCACCTCATTATTCTTAGATCTGAGTCCCACCTCCACCCAGAAAGTTACCCCAGCTTTACTTTCAGTCTCACTTTGATTATTACTCTGACTCTATGACTACCCGGGATTTATTGAACCACCATGCTCCTTTGTTTAGACTTATCTGTCATTGAACTTCTGACTTGAACGACAGGAGGGAAATGTCCTCCTATAACTGAAGTTCTTCTTTGCTTCCCATAGATTACCTCACTGATTTCAATACGATTTTTGTAAGAAAGAAAGATCGTACTTTTTCCCACAATGGAGTCCATTAAGAAAAACATAAAACAACTTTGGAAATTAAATAACCTTATGAGATTTATCAATATGTATTTCTTACTATAATAATCATAACTATAAGAAAAATTCTCCAAATTATGTTTTCTATAACATTCTGTGTGTGCACCAGTTAAAAAATATATGCCAATGAAACAACTATTGACAGTCTTGTCAATCACAGTGTTTAACATATTATAAGAATCCTTGTTAAATTTTTTGGCTCTTTCCCATGGGTTTTTGTTTGTTTGTTCTGTTTTGCTTTTATTACTCAAAAAGGCTTCATTTTTAAATTTAGCTTTCTGACTCTATCGTTGGGCCTTCAACACTTTCACAATGATTTTCTGCTCTTCAATAAGGAGAGCATGTTTAAGCCTGCTACAGACACATCTGCCCACATGGATCCAACATAGGCCCTGCTGACATGTTTTTTTTGTTTGTTTGTTTTAGACAGCATCATTAGAACTTTATGTCTCACAGCACAACTCTGCAAAGTCGGCCTCGGCACATGCTACGTGCAGATTTTGGGGCTTTCCCAACTTTCCTGGTATAAAGGTAAATAATTTTATCACCAGGGGTCTGGAACAGCCTACTTGTGTTAGAGGATGTATTGCAGGACAGCTTCCGGCGGTATCTCAAAGGCTGGACCATTCTGAATGTCTGCAGACACTGTCCCCAGAAGAGGAAAAGAGTATTTCCCGTGGTTCACCTTTCCCATATTTTTAGATATGTCTGTGTAATGTAAAATACTGTTGTTTAATACAGTGATTTTCTCTCAAATAGTTTTTCACATTTAAATGTATTCTCAAGTATACAATCATGTATAAAACATATCTATGAAACAGGTCAGTACTAGCCCCGTTTCACATGTGCTAAAGCAGCGGTCTCCAGCCTTTTTGGTACCAGGGACCAGTGCTCTTATGAGAATCCAATGCCTGATGATCTGAGGTGAAGCTGAGGCGGTGATGCTGGTGCTGGGGAGCGGCTGCAAATGCAGATGAAGCTTTTCTAGCTGGTCAGCCACTCACTTCCTGCTGTGTGGCCGGTTCCACGGACCTGACCAATACCAGTCCGCGGCCTGGGGTCAGGGACCTTTGTGCTAAAGTACGAGAAAGATAAAAGTCTACATATCCATTGGTGGTAGGATCTGGTGAAACCCATATAGTTAACTCATGGGTTTAAAAACTTGTTATGTTTTTGCACGTTGAATAATTATTTACAAAAATATATATGAAGGGCCAATGAATATATTTCCATCAAAGGTAATCCACTGAAAATGTTTAACGAGGACAACCGCTAGCACAGTAGAACTGACTGACCATTCAACCATTCATTATAAAACAACATTTAACAAATATTTATTGAATGTCATTATGTGCATGTACAGCGCTAAACAGTAGAAATAGTAGATAGTATGATTTACTAATTAACTGACCATTGGTTAAATCTATTACTTCCAATTACTAATTATTATTTGAACTGATAAGTATAGAAAAACTAAAGAAATAGCTTAAGTAATACTATGTAATTAAAAATAAAGAGATAATAATAGACCAGCATGTATTTGGAACATGTGTACACAGCTCAAAAGCATTTAAGTTATCATTACCAAAGCAAAATGAAGACAACTTAAGTACTCCTGTTTTGACCATAATAATGACATACTTTCAAGATCACAGGACATTAACTTGATAAATTGTAGGACTCTACAATTGTAGAACACACAATCCTGGAAAAGCACAGTGTTCAACAGGAAAATGGAACTAAAGGGGAATCTGGAGATAAATTACTTTGGTTATCACACACACACAAAAGCATTAAATTATAGAAGTACAAAATGACACAAAAAAGAATAAACCAACAAAAATGTAATAAATTGAAAATAAAACTGCTCTTTAAAAGGTCCAAAACGACCACCTTGTTGTCACATCAATGGGGCTTTCAAGTCCCCATCTTACTTGTCTCTGAGCAGTGTTCTACAGAGTCGGCCACTCTGCCTTGGCTGACCTCACCGCTTCTATCGGATTTCTACCTTGAGCATCTATAACACATCTTTAGGGTTTGGGATTTCTTCTCTCATTACTTTTTTCCTCTAATTCCATTTTCAGTTTTATAAACCATATAGATTTACTCAAATTTATTACTGAGCAGAGACTCTCCTTTGAGTTGCAGGGCTGACAACTGTCTATCTGACATCACCACTAGCTTATCTTACAGACTTCGCAATTTTCTTCCCACAGAAATGTGCTTTTCTTATCTTCCCTCTCTTAATAAATGATATCATCACCAAATAGTTGCTCAACCAAAAATTTGGACATTCTCTTTTATTCCTTACTTTCCTTTATTGTCTACCACGTCTCATCCAACCATGAAATTCCACTGATTCTATCTTTAAAATATCTCCTATCTACCCATTTCTCTTAATCTTATTCCAAGCTACTTTCACTTTTGCCCCCAAAACATTCTCCATAAAGCAGCCAGTATTATCTTTTAAAAATATATGTTGAGTCATGACACTACCCTCCTAAAAACCTGTCGGTGTTCTCACTGGGATTACAAGAAAATACAAACATGTCATTGCTTGGAAGGGCCTGCATGCCTCTTCAGCTTTCTCACAAGTCACATTTCCCACTGACTAGTAGGCTGCAACCACACTGGTTTGTTCCTTAAAGAGGCCAAATTCTTTTCTGCCTCATTATCTTTTGTCATGGCTGATTCATCATACCTTAGGATTCAGCCAGAAAGCCTTTCCTGGCCATCCAATCTAAAGAAGAAGGTATATTTCTACTAAAGAAATATACCTCTATAATAACATCATGGAAAAAAAACCCCATATTATTCTCTCACATGATATGGTTTTTTTTCATAGTTATTATAGAGGTATATTTATAAATGTATGTTTATATTTTGTTTTCTCCCCATCCCTCGACTGAATCCTCTATTAGAACAAAGATTATCTGTTTTATCTACTACTGCATACTCTCTCGTAACCCTGTTGAGTTAATGTAGTAAAATAAATGTAAAGTAGAAGTTTGCTTGTGAGTTTCCAGTTTTGAACTAGCTTAAAATCTTGTTTCTCATCTTCAGTAACATAATGTCAAATATTCAAGGAAGGATTTATTAAGTTTTAAAGCTCACAATGGGGAAGTTTTATTTTGACAGACATGTGATTACAAAGCCAATCGACTTACTCCTGACCCAGGGAATGTCTATGTCAGAGCTGCATTGTCCGTACATAATTGAATTGAGCTCCTTACAGGTTACTTAAAATACTAGGACATATGGCTTCAGGTATATCAGTTGGCGTTGGCCTTGAAAGGTCGATTTTAGTTAAAGGAGTAGAACTCAGAGTAGAAGAGAAGAGGGAAGCAGCCTGCCACTGTCCAAAGGCCAGACGGAAAGCCTGTGCGTTATCCAATAACCCGAAGTCCAGGGCTAACTGTGAACATTCTGAATTCGATGGAAGGGTTCCAGTGATATTAAAGAAAGAAAGAAGCATATGTATGCGGGGATCAGGAGAGGAATAAGTCTTTTACATACAGTATTTACTATATTCAATTCTAAAAATCTCCTTTAATTTTACTCTAGAGCTCTCTCACTCAAACTCCAGAACCCTCATTCCAAACAAAAGCCCAGTAAAATTCCAAGGTACAGCAGAGGTGATAGATATAATTTCACATTCTATGACTGGTACGGAAAAAGCCTTTTTCACAGGGAAGCCTTGAATTATTTATAAGACAGCTATTACTTTCTTCCACAGCCTTCTGTTTCCCAGACCTAGTCTCTCTCCCTCTGTCTCCTTTCCCCTTGTGGCTCTACCTGTACTAAAAATCTGCAGGTCATTTGGCCTTTTAGTATCTGGTACTGTACTTAGAGAACAACACCACACCTCTTCCCCATTTGCCAGCATCTATCAGCGTATGTCTCTCTTTTTCTTGGTCTTTCTTTGGTATTTAAATATATGTAGTTAAGCTCGGCTTAAATGGTTTCTTATATATCCTCCCCTCTCACTTTTTAAAGATTAGAATCAAGTCCATTTTTTATTCTACTGTCAAAATTGTATTTTTAAGCCTCTACCATTCCTCTTAAGTCTAACTGAGTTGGAATCAGTATAATTGTAACTTCAACATATTACCAGTTGGCACCTTTCAGATATATACGCAAGGAGTTTGATTCCTCTTCTATGAGACAGTCTTTCAGATATTGAACAAATAGTTTTTAGGCATCTACCACCTTAAGTACCTCAGGTGCATTAGTAAACAAAACAAAGATCCTTGTCCCCTCAAAACTCACATTCTAGCAGAGATAAACAGTCAATACACAACAAACATAAGAAATCAGTAAATTGTATAATAGTTACAAGATGATGTGTTATGGAATAGCAGTATTACAGCACAGTAAGGGGAATCAAGGGTGGTGGAGGTGACAGTATGGCTCGCAGCAAGAAGGTGCTCTGTTTGAGCTCAGTCCTAAAGGTAGTTCTCTTGTCGCTCTAAGCCTATTGCCTTCCCTTCTTTTATTACCATGTTCTTCTTATACATTTATTTAGTTTCTACAATATGTGAGGTACTATAATAGGTCCTGGAGACTCAAAAACCCACGAGAGATACTATTTCCATTGATAGCTCACCATCTCGTGGGAGCAGAACCATAAAACAGACATCCCTACATACTAAGTGTTATAATAAAGGTGTGGATAGAAACCACAGAATTGAAAGGCGACATTTTTGAACTCTAAGAAAATATGGTTTCCTTTTTCTAAGATAACTAATACTTGCTCTTCATCAATTCTTCTTTGCTGTTCAAAGGAGTCCAGAAGGATAGTTATCTTAATTATCCCAAAAAGGCTTATGCAAATGTTCAGATATCTGAAACTTTCTAACCACTCCATTTTACTTCTGTAATAGTTTTATGACCTGTTTTCAAGAAAGAATCTTATCCTCTAGACTGTATTAAACCTGAAAATTACGTAACATTTCCTTTCACTATCACTTTGGTGCTTATACTTGGCTTTCGCTTGTCAAGTTAATGGAATTTCAGATCCATGTAAAAATATTTTCAAACAGCACCTCTTCCTCATTTTTCTATAATATTTGTTTATATTGAGGAAGATACACCATTTCCTGATATTTTAGTCATAAATCTTACCCTCCAAGTTTCAGTCCTCTCTAAATTTATATTTCCACTTTGTGTTCCCATTTCAGGCTTCCCTTGTTTATCACCCTGTAGGGCTTCCCTGTGGTATCCAGTTTCTATTATTTACGCCAACAAATCACTGAGCATCTTTCTCCATGTGGTTTTTCTCATTATGTCATACTGATACCCACCACGGAAAGTCTTTTTCAATTTTAAACACTTTTCTCCTTACTTCTCATATTTCACTTTAAAGAGAACTATGTCAAGGTCAGTCAATTCCTACTACACATATTTTTCCAGGTCTCATGAAATGTACCCTACCTCTGGTCAGGAATTCTTTATCGCAGTATCATAATTTGGTGATCATGCAACACAAGAGTCATTGGAAGAGGGCTTTAAAACTTACCACCCCGAAGAACCTGTGACTCATCTATGAAGTGAGCTGCTATTACTAATGAGACTATCATATTCCCACAAAGAAAAAAGTGGGTGTAAGTTCAGAAGCTCAGGTCCATGAGACAAGTCATCAAATGTTTTTTCTCATCATTACTTAATATTTAGTACTTTAATCGTAATATTCTATTGTTAATTATATTATTAATGTAATCTTATTAGATTCTATCTACACAGCCATTCAGAATATACTATACTGGATTTTATAATTTAAAATTTTATTTTAATTTCACCTCTCATGTGCCCTCCAGGAAAGCTATCAATCCCCATGGACTAGCTCTGCAGCTGGACAGAGACCTGGTTACCCACGACGGAGAGATGGGCTGGGTCTGGCAGAAACAGTCAAGCGGGCCCAGCTCCTAGTCGCCTTTAAACAAGAGAAACTCCGTGACACTGAGCCTTTATCCCTTCTTTTGGGCCCTTGGCAGACATTTCAAGTTTCGTATGCCAAAAGGAGGTTTGTTTTTGTTCCGAAACCATCAACAACTAGATATCTCATTAACAGACACATGATTTTAGTCAAGTCATTAATCTCTGTCCCTTGATTTCTTTTCTGAAGAGGTCAGATAACTTCTCTGTACTGTCTATACAGATGGTCATTGATCTCCCTTCCAGCTTTAATAGTTTGCTTTTCAAATTTTCTGCTTTGTTTCATACAGCACTGAGTCCCCACTCTCTATCCCCCCTTGTAAGGGACAGGAATACAGGTAACTGTCTGAATGGTTGGCCTCCTTACTCCTTGGGGCATCTCCAAACCGGTCAGATGTTTAGTTATGCTTACTCAGGAGACATGAAGGCACAGTGATTAAGGGTGTAAACTCTGAAATGAGATGGGTTTGGGTATATGTCCCAGACCCTCTACATCCTAGCTATATGACCTTGGGCAATTACTGAAATCCCTATGTCTCAGATTTCTCATTAATTAATAGGAGATAATAATAACGATGATGTTATAGGTGGTGAGAATTATGTCATTTAACAGTAAATATGAAGCTCAGAAATTCCAAATGATCAGCTCTGTGTCTCCTACCTCCAATAAGACTTCTACCCTTGAAGTACTGCTAATACCAGGCTGGTTTAGGATAAAAGTAGACTGGTGAATGAATTTATCTTTCAGACATACTTTCATTTTCAAACAATATCCTTAACTAATTGGTGACATTTCAGGCAGTGTTAAAAGTGATTTTTAAAAGTATCTAAGCAAATTTATCACGGGATTATGATTTGGAACTGGCAAATTTTCTCACAAACAGACCTCTCCTATGATACTTTCCTAGGCCCAGTTCTCCTGAGTTCTAGCTTTGTTTTAGCTTCTCCCTGTCGTCTAAAACGAACATAGATTTGCTAAAAAGGCCAAGTAATTTTTTTTTTTAATCAGATGTTCTAGAGGTAGCAGTTGAGGAGTTGAGGTCAATTTTTCAGTCAGACATTTGTATATTAGAGAACATCTGTGCATATATTTTTAATATATTCAAATTTCACTAATACTGTCCACAGAAATTTAACACCAGGCTCTGTGCAACACTCCTCTGAGGCAGAGGGAGAACATGATACACACATATTACACATTACTGAAACAGTACATGTTAGATAAGTTCTTGACTAAATCAAGCTTGACAAAGCGGTCATCTCAAGGCGATTAACATTTTTAGAACATGTTTATCATCTAGTTTGCATTCTTCATGACTATAATGTGAACGTTACAAAAACTACTAAAACGCAACACGCATTTACGAAAGTTCTGAATTTTCCCTAACATTGTGTAGAGTGTTCCCATTATAGGACACTTACTATACAGTATATTTTTGTATATTTTAATGTAAGGCATATGTGAATACATGATCACGTGTTTTATTTTATTCAAGTAGCCAGATGGACTTGGGATAATTTATGCCCCCAAATGAGTTTGCTATATTGAATATAGCATTTTCACGTGAGTGGAAGGGGAAGTGAAAGGTCCTTCTGTTTCAACTACTTCTGCCATATTGACTATGGAGCAACTTTGTAGGTGCAGGAAATTACAATTTAAAATATTTGAACTACTGGCTTTTCCTCTTCCCTTACTCAACTGAGAAGTAGCTATAGCCATTGTCTATATAAGTCACCAAAGCAAAACTCAAAGTTTGAATGCTTTAGAAGTAATTTCTAATAGATTAATTACTTCAATTATTTCATTGAGTAATAAAAATTTAAAAAATATAGGTTCTAGCAGCATGAAAATAACTTTTAAAACTTGTGTTGAAAATGCTATGTATTTTGCATGGTCCTAAGTTGCTCTCTTAACAGAGTTCATCTGATCATTTAAACAGATTTCTGCATTTCAGCCTTAATATATTTATGAGATATAACAGTTTAAAAATTTACTATTTAAAAAATCCTTTAACACATCTGTTCTAATAGAATTCTTTTCTAAATAAAATGGCCCTATATTAATAAAATTTTGTGGCATTAAACATGTAATTTTCTATTCCCCAAATTAATTTGTTTCTGGTAAAAGAATTTGATAATTATATTAAGTAAACCATAAATGTTTCCTAATTTCTAGGCCTGGTAAATAATTTTGTATTCGGGAGACTGGGGAGAATGACAGTATTCTGAAGATTTGAAAACCAGAAGGTGCTGGTGTAATCTCTGTCCATAAGTACAACTTCACATGAAGGTAATGAGTTACACTTCTCTTCTAAATATCTGAGAAATCTGTTTCGCAACCTCCTGTACTTTTCGACACTATCCTTTACATTTCCTCCATACTTCTTCCTAGCAAATTGAAGAACACTATGATTGTGGTTTATATCTCTTATAATAAGATATTACTTCATAGGTTTTCTGGCTGAATTGTATCTACTCAAAATTCGTATCTTGAAGTCCAAACCCCTAGTACCTCATCATGTAATTGTGTTTGGAGAGGGTCTTTACAGAGTTGATTAAGTTAGAATAAGGTTGTTAGGGTGGGGACTCAATCAAATGCGATTGCTGTCCTTATAAGAAGAAACGTGGAAACATAAAGAGACACCAAGAGGGTACAGAGCAAGAGAAAAGATCTTGTGCATAGGTGGCGAGGCTGGCCATCTCCAAGTCAAGGAGGGAGGACTTCCGGTCTCAGACATTGTGAGAAAAGAAATGGCCAGTCTGCAGTGTTTTAGTATGACGGCCCTGGCAAAGTGATAAAATATGCTTTGAGATAAATTAAGTCTGCTATAATCTTTGGCTTTATAATGCTTTCAAAAGCTTTCGCCAGTCTCTTTCAAAAAATTTTATTTACTTACATCATTTAGATCTAATTCTACATTTTTAAGCATCTTGTACAATTTTGCTGTCCCAATAAGTCATGCACGTCTCTTTGTATCATAGTAGTTTAGTACAAAGTGAATGTCGATAAATCAAATGTTATTTTCTAATAACTTCTGCTGTTTTAAAAACTGGTGTTTCTACATCAATGGTGGATATTATGCTTCCAGTTAAACAAAGGTAAATTATTTATATAGTCTCTTTAAAAGCAACTTCGTCACTACATTTTATATACATAAGACTTTTAACTTTCTTAAGGTAGAAACTATATCTTTTGATGATATCATTGGAATTCCCAGGGCCAGTCACAATGATCAGGGCCTAGCTCACTGCTTTGCTTCTAAGGACACTATTTTATCTAAATAAATTTTGATAAAGGCGCTGTTCATTACGAACAGGTATACTTTAATTCTTATTTTATTATTCTTTTAAAGAAAATATTTCTAAAATTAAAACTTCTAATATTAGCTTCTGTGGTGAATGTGAATGCATCGTCTGACTACTATTACTATGGATTGTGGCTTTTGGAATTTATTTTTCTTCATTAGCATTCTAAATCATTACCCACAGATTACATTTTTTGATATTTAAAATGCTCTACAAAATGCAATTATAGTTTATCCAATTCCCCAAAGTAAATGATGTTCTCAACACATCTTTTATACCTCCACTTACTAGGAAGCAAATCAAAACATTTCTAGCTTTCATCACCTGAAGTGTTCAGTAGTAGAAGCCTATTTTAAGTACTGAATACATTAAAATTTAAATATGTAATTTTCTAGCCACTTAGTTAAATGTAATTTTAGTGTAAAATCTTGCATTTCTAAAATGTCTTAATCCAACATCTTTGTTTAAATCTATAATGTTGAATTCTTTATATTCTTTAATTGTTCATTTGTTTTCATGACGTCTCTTCCTCCTAGATATCATTAATGGCATATTAGACAGGAATTAAAATTTATTCTGAGAATATTTTGAGAATTTTGTGGTAGTTCTGGGAGACTATAGAAACCCTACGTGTTGTTACTTAACTAGTATTGGAAACACTAATCAACCTAAAGATTTAAAATTCCCAAATCTGATATGTATTTATAATACTAAACCTATGTTATGTATTAAAAAAATGAAACAAAAAGCAAATGTATCGAAAAATGTTCTTGAAGTTATTTCAAAAATCAGTTCTTACACTAGGATCAAAACTGTCTCAGTACACACTGGCACAGTTTTAAGATCAAAATGACCATTGATACTGGTACCAACTCAGACTTAAAAATGCATATGGTAAATACTTCTTTTCAATTTCCAGTCCTCCTGCCCTGGCCCCAGCCTGCTGTACCCGGCGTGAATTCTTTCACAGCCGGCCCAGTGGCATGCCAGCCTCCAGTCCCTCCCTTTCACTCTATCCTGGACATTTTTGTCAGTTTCATTTTCCTAGAAGAGTTTTTTATCAAACCACTTTCTAAGGAAAATAACAAAGAAACAAACTTTTACTGAGCTGATAGGACAAAATCTAATCTATCAATTCTGAAATTCAGGCCTTCCAACTAAAAGACCTGCACAATTTTATTCCCCTTTTCAAACACAAACAGCTTTAACCAAGCTTCACTACTCTATTTACTGTCCCCCAACACACCTCTTTGCTCCTCATTTCGTATGTCCCTCCATGTGGGTCCAGCAGTGAGTATGGAATGCATCTTCTTGTCCAAAGCCTCCTGTCTGTTGTGCCAGTGCTAATGCTACCCTGACTGTTCCTTTATCCTGGGGCTGGAACATATTTGATGCCTTATACTCACAGCACCACGATATAGCTTCTAGTTTGACTCTGAATATTGCCATTTCTAGGGATTTCTCCTGTCATCCCCCTCCTCACTTCTTTTCATCAAGTAGGGCCCAGGTTCATCACATCCCTCTTTACGGCACACTGCACACTGTGAGTCGGGTCCTCAGGAAGAGAGCCCCGCTCTACAGCATCCTCATCACCTCTCAGTTCAAGCTTCCTTCCTCCCAACCCCAGGCTTATGATTTCAAGGTCCTAGCAGCCTTGCAAATACAGAGCTTGTAAAGACACTAATGTATGTTGGTGACTGGATGCTCTTCTGCATCTCTTCTGCTTATCGATATACTGCCCAAACCTCGAGATTTGGTTTACTATTTCTTCAATCTAAGCACTTTCCAATCTATCTTTCATGAAGCCAGATGATCTATTTAAATAGCAAGTTAGTCTGTGCCAGTGCTTTGCTTAAAACTTTTCAGCAGTTTCCCTTCTCTTGGCCTAAAAGGCATGCCTACCATCCGTCTTTATCTCTTGCTTCTTCCTGTCTCTCACCCCTAGCTCCAGCAATAGCGTGTGAGTTGTATGAGTTGCCTGGCATATTCCAGGCTACTCCTTACCTTCTATATGTATGTGAAGGGGGTATTTGAAATGTCATTTTTTCTCCTCTCTTACCTAGATATTTTCTACATGTATGTTCAGGCATCTCCCAGGGAATAATTCTTAGTCTCCTCAGGTGCCCCTTCTCTGAGATTTGATACCATCTGGAGTCTGTTTCTACCACATAGTATTCAAGCTATGTTATAATTATGTTCTTTCATTCATTAATTCATCAAGTAGTTATTGATACCTATGTTAGGTATCAATTTAGTACATGGCACAAATAATTTACTAATAAATGAGTGAATATACTCAATTAAACTTTAAAAAGAACACTAGGTTTTATTTATTTGAATTCTTTCCATTCACCCTCACGTCCCCACCCTATGTCTAATAGTTCAAAAACATTGTTTTATTTTTATGTTCGGTCTTGATATAAAAATGTTTTTGAGAAAAATTATCATTGATTATAAATCACCATGAAGATTTTGAAAAGTTATATACTCATACAGTATAAATAATGCCCAATAACATCTATGAATTCTGAAATCTTAACTACTCATAATTTTGGTAAGCTATTTGCAGAAACCTTGCACCAAAACATGAATTTTGGAGTCGTAATGTCTGAAGGTTAAAGAGGAATCACATGCAACAAAGAACCAAATACGAAAGTGAAATATCGGGGCATTTTGGCAATTTTTTAAAAAAGAAAACTCTCATAATATTGATATTTGCTATGACAATTTATTCTAAGCAGGCTGAAAAAGGCTACAGTAGAAAAGGCCATTTGAAGACCTTCACAGGCTGTAGGCGCTATGCCTGCACTGACTACTGGCTATGAGTCTCGCTGAGATTCTGGGCTCATCTGCATTTCATCCCACCACATTTATAATAATAATAAAAAAAATCTTCCAGGTAACAGATATGGAGACGCTTGTAATCTCAAACCAAAGAAGTGATTAATACTAGAAAATCTTGAAAACCAACAAGATAAAGGTAGAAGCCCCAATTAGGAACAAGCAATTTACATAAAAGCAAACAAAAAGATTGATGGGTCTAAAAAGATTTTCAAACTCATGAGTTATTAGAGAAATGAAAGTTAATATAACAATGAGGAATCACCCATTGCTAAGAGCACTCATGCTAATCATCATTCATGCTAATATGATATTAGCATAACAAAATTAGGAAGTGATGCCAATTGTTGGCATGGGTGTTGGGATGTAGAGACCTTAATGTACTGCTGGTGGGAAAGTAGCCTAGAGCAGGTAATCTGGTGAAGAAGCTGGGAGAACCTGGCCAAATTAATTAAACACATATGAAAAACTTGATAAATCTTTTTCTGGGAATATAAAGATATATGTAAACGAAATTCTCACCCAGGCTCATAAGGAGAGATATGTGAGGATATTCATTTCAGTGTTATTTGTGGTTGCAGGAATTGGAGTATATCTGGATGTCCAGCATTGGAAGAACAGAGAGGAAAAATGTGGTAAAAGCATACCATAAGGTTCTACATAGCAAATTAGAAATACAGGACTAAATATACACATAGATACTCTGAAAACCATAATGTTCAATGAAAAAAGTAAAAAGAGAATGTAAATTAAAAATGCACACGTGAATACATACGCATATATAAAAAATAATGCACTTCTTACAAGAGCACAGCATATATACATACACAGAAGGTACATGTTAAACATATGAAAATAACTATTCTACCAGATGGAGGGAGCAAAATGGGCCTGAGAGAACGGTGTGGGAGAAGAGGCTCTCCTCTCTCAATGTGGACCTGTGTGACCCCTCACCACCCAGTTTCTCTGAGTGTTTCCTTGTGCTGCCTCCTTTCAACCACTCCACAGTGTGATTACACATTACACGTCTCTACAGCTAGGTCACAATCCACACGGCTCTGGGTACCATGTATTTGTCTTATTCACTGCTGACTCCTCAGTTCCTGGTACTGTATTCAAGGTATTTTGTTGAAGGAATGAATGAATGCACAATTTTACATTGGGTAACTCATGCTAAAATAAAAAAAAACCCAAAAGGTGAACTTGAGATGGTGAGAAAAAGTTTCACATGGATTTTTTCAGTGTTAAATTCCAGGTTTCATCTCAAGAAAGAAAAGTTCTAACATTTCATTCTAGTGAAGTAGATAGAGCAACAATTTTGGTTTTAATGATACTCGTATGTGGCACAAGGTGAACCACTTTTGTGGTAGATAATCCATTTAAAAGAGGGAGAATAAAGATTTATATCTTCAATTGTTTTATATCAGAAGGATAAAGATATACTGTTATTCAAATAGCAAAAAAGGTTTTTCTCCTGAAATTTCAAGGATGCATATTATAATTTTCCTATCAAAATAGATTGGTATGCCTTTCTTATATTGGAATTTCTTAGTCACAAATGTTATCAAATGAGTTTTCCTTCTGCTTGTAATGTAACATTATAAAATGATTCAGAATAGCACTTTACCTAACAAAGAATGCATTTTTAGATATTTCACTCAGAACTAAATAATTACCACCAGATATATTGTACTGAACAAACAACCTAATCATTTCAATGCTGATACTCTTGATTCTTGATTTTGCCACCAGATTTTATAAATGCCTGCCTGCAATTGAAAGAACTCTTACCAATGAATTAACTTGTCAAAAAAAAAAAAATCACTCAACTGCATCAGCACTCTAGCTTCACTTTTACAGTAACACTATATATATTTTTTGGCTCATACTATTACAGTGAAAATTTTCATTAGGCTTAATTCTTCTAGGAACAAACACTTTTCTAGCATAACTGCTTTTCTTGAGAAATGAATTTATTTTCCAAGATATAGGATAATTTACTTCAATATAGTTTGCCATAGGGCTGTGCTGATCAGTTCTAAACTAACGAAACTTCATCGTACCATCTGATTACTTATTATTCACAAATTAAAAATAGCCAACTATTAGAAGGTTAAAGACTGATCTATGCAAGATAATTTGCACTTAGATAATAAGTTCTTTGGAAGAGATAAAGCTTCCAAATAATCTCTTTTGCCTTTTAAGTCACATGTCTTTTTCAATGCATTCTCCTAAATCTCTTTATCTTTTGGTCTCAAATTCAATTGCTTCCTGGAAAAGCAAAGAACCCATTCTAGCATGCACAGTGCCTCGCTTTATTCAATTAGATCTTTGCTGGTCTAATAAACCAGGGTCTTGAAACCCATATATAAGAAATGGGAGAACTGGAAGATTATTTATCATCACAAAAATACCTATTAGGTAGAGTATGCCGATTCCTAAAATGGGAATTTACAAACACCTATATGTTTTGTGCTAGTCTATTTCTTTCATAGGTAAAAGCTGTGGCACAACCTCTACAAAAATACGACTCAGAATGACAGACTTGATCATTACTGTCTCGAGTAGTCCACCATACACCCCACAGGAATAGAGACTATGTTCCTAATAATGGATTTTTTTTTCTTTAGTAGCAAATAATGAAAATTAGATCCTGCTAAAAGACTCCACTTTTAAAAGGCAGGATATTTTAGGTAACAAACTCTGTCTCCTCTGGTCCTTCCTAAGGTATGCCTGCATATCTTCGCTTGATCCTATATATTACCACCTTTCCTACTGTTTCCAAACCCAGAAGAGGAAAAGATTAAAACAAACCCATGAAGGGGAAGAGAAAGATGAAATACAACATTCCTCAAATGCCTGAGAAAGGTAGATACTGCAGGAATAGGTTTTTAAAATAATTGCAGCCCACTACGACTCAAAACCTGACAGCAACAACTGTGTCTTTCTTATTTCTGAGGTTTGAAATTATGAAATGGTAGGGCTGTTAGGTAGTTACTCAAAAAAGTCAGTGTGCTCTTAGGCTGACAAAGTAAATGTATATTCTCAAACCTCAAGAAAAGGTGATAGCTCACCCTGTATCACACAGTCAGTGCACACTCAGAACCTCACTCACTTTTCAGTGCTAAACTTAAGGAGAAATATAGACAAACTTGAATACCTTTGGAAGATTAGAATCAAACATTTGGAGCTTGAATAGTAAAGACAAAAATGGTAAAGATAGCATCAACTTTATATTTAGAGGATTTTGTATGCATACACATACACACACCTCTTTATCTAAACAAATGGGTCCCCAAGCTGAACTCTTCTTTCTGTAACTTTCATTACCAACCAATAAGCATTTTCCTACTGAACAGATGTGTTAATAAGCTCCATGAATTCCAATTGTAGACACATGATCACTTTTGATGACTTCTAGATCTCCTATTGTACATGTGCGGCCCATCCCGGTTTCCTGAACTTCTGACTGGTGTATCAGCTGCCTCCTAGCTATCTCCACAGGCATTTCAAAAATCACTCTTAGGATGAAAATGCTATTTCTCCCCTTACCTGCATTCTTAATTTCATAAATACTTCCACCATCACTGTGGACTAAACTGTGTTCCTCCCTTAAATTCCTATGTTGAAGCATTAGCCCCCAACATGATGACATTATGACCTTTAAGCCACTAGCTTATGGTATTTTGTTATGGCAGCCTAATTAGAATTAGACAACTAAATCTATTATATGAGTATCAAATATGGAAAACTTTCTAGACTTCCCCTCACATTCACTCATCACATCTAAGGCCTGTGGTATAAGTTACATTATTGTACCAATTTAGATTTCTTGGTTTTGACATTATACTACTGTATGTTTGTGTGTGTATAATGTATATACATACATACATACATATACAACAGACCTGTATATAATATACACACATGTGTGTATGTATATATATATACAATAACACATATACACACACACATACGTATTTTATTGCCACTGGGGGATGCTGGATGAAGGATACACGAGACAGCTTGTATTATTTTCGTGACTTCCTGTGAGTTTATAATTATATCACAATAAAATTTTTTTAAAACTCTCTATATCATTTCAGTGTCAAGTCATAAGAATGTCTGAAAAGGAGTATGTGTAGCGCTAGAAGGTATTCACTGTTAAAGAAGTGTTTTTGTATTCAAGCTCCATAAATTTTACCAAAGCAAGTTTTAAAGAGTCTGGCTGCCTTACTGCTACAGAATCTCATGATTTCTAAAAAATAAATAATATATATATAATATGATTACATTTTATTTCATTAATGGCTGACAAAATCATTAAAAATAATTCAATAAAATACAGGCATAATTGAAAAATCTTCAGCCAAACAAAACGGATTTCATGCTTCCAAATAAAACTTTAAGAACCACACAATATGCTCCTTTTAATGTTAAAAGCAAGAGATTTAGTTTTCAAGTAGGTACATATCTAAATATAAATAGTTACATTTCTATGCTGGATCTGAACATAGTGATGGAATAAAAGACTCCAGCTTTTAAACGTTTCAGTTTCACTTACAGATTTCTTTTCTAAGGCTATTTTAACTCTGTATTGTTATTTTACAAGCAGCAGGAAACTCTTTGCCTGTCACTTCACTATGTTCCTTGAGATTTATTCTTAACACACTATAGATTATTATCATTATATTGTTCATATTATAAGCCCCAGTAGAAATTATCACAGTGAAGAGGAATTAATTTTAAACAACAAACCAAAGAACTATGTGCCTACATTGAATTCTTTTGGAATTTACAAGAACATGTATTTCCCACACTTAGATTTTTGCAAAAAGTTGGCCTCATTAAGTCTATGAAGAAAAAGGTATGTGTCATATAATTCATATAAAAACTTTTGCACAGATTACCTATTCTCCAAAGGCAACCTTGTGATTTGCTCTAAGAGAATGCATATTAAAATCATAACTTGAGACTTGAGGTGAGTATTATGGCATTGTTCCATTTCTCAGTTTGTCATTACTATTTCTCCCATCCTTTCTTTTCCCCAGACCTCCCTGTAGAAATAGGTTCCTTCCTCTATTTTCCTTCAGAGTACTTTTTTCCTTTGAATATCTTTTCCTGCATTTTGGAAATACCAGCAGACTGCTGGAGTCACATGAGGTATGGCCTTTTCAGGCTCCAAGGGCTTTTTAGATTTTCGCTTGGTCCTGGAGTAGGTAAAAGGACAAGAAGATGGAATATCAAATATTCCACAATATAGATAAGGAAAACAATCTGGCCTTAAGTGGAGAACCTTTCTGCACTGGAACTCAGCGATCTGAGTGAGGTAAGGCCTAAAAGAACAAAGGGGTATAGCTGCAGAAGGCATTAACACAGAAGGCCATAGGCTTAAATATTAACATGAGGAGCCAGGAAGAGCCCTTGGGTATTTGAGAATGGAATAAATTAGTCAACCTTATAGACAAAGAGAATTACAAATTCTCCCTTAATTTTTCTGCAGACCTTATTCCCCATTCTGGCAATACTAGAAGCCAGACCCTTGTAAGTAAAGAGAGGTAGAAATAATTACAACTAAAGAGATATTTAGTGAGGAAGAAAACAAAAAAAAATATGTTGAACATTTAGATGTTGATTATATTATTTGGAGTTTTAATGACAAATCTCTTTAATTTCTATCTGTATCTCCACACCAAAATTTGCTTTTAGTGCAATGTTTTCTATTTGCATTAGTGCATTTTGTCAGGACTTTGGGCTATAGACAACACCAATCCAGGCAGAACGGCCTTCGGCTCTTGGAAACAACACCTATGTGTTATTTAGTTATGCTGAATGACTCTTCATTCTAATCAGAAAAGAAATGAAGACTTACAATGACAGCTTTGAAAGGTTACAGAGATCAGGGATACTTAAAAATTTATACATAGCCCACTATTACCAGGAAGGGAAATCATACAAATTTAATGAATCATTTTTATTTACTATGAAATGTAATTAAATTATTGGCTTAAGCAAGATTTTATGCTTTATTTTTCAGAGGTTATTGAGCTGAAATTAGGTTCCTGATGTGAAATGTAAATATAACTGGAGAAATTTAAACATTTTCACTTATTCATATGCACAAAAAGATATAATCAAGGCAATTATGCTTCATAGAAACTATGGTTAACACTAAAAATATTTTACAACTCACCAGTCAGAATAGATGCTAGCTAGTACCATTGGTATACAGAAAATAACAGAAGTAAAACAAAAAACTCTTCCATAGACCACAAATTTTGTGTTTTTTTTCTCTATCATAAACTTTTTCTAGAATCTGACTTCTTAGCATGATATGTCTGTGTGTACAATATATTAAAAGGGTTCCTAAACACAAAATTTGTCAAGGGAGGTAGATGAGTCTCAATTGACTTGTTCATTATTACTTCGAGAAATCAATCTTTGATTTAAAAAAGACTCCTAGGAAGTACATCACATGATCTTTATTTTTTACTGAATCTTTTAGGATTAACCAAAATATAATAAAAAGTCATTCAACAGCAACTACTAATAACCACTAAAAACTTCACTGATCTATGTGGAAACAGTTCCCAACCTAGATTTTAAAAGAGAAATCATAGAGACTCAAGACTACAGTCAGTGAGAGCTTCCATCTTGATATTATCAGAAAGAATATGACCAATCAAGCAAAAATATCTTTCACACTATCCAACAAAAGGTCTGTTTAGACATCACGAGATAGGTAAAAGAGTTAGAATTAATGGTGTTTTCTCTCTCTGTTTTAAATCTAGCTGGGTGACTCATAACTTAAATTACATAAAAAGTAATTACATACAAGGTTAAGTGTAGATACTTTAAGAATAATAGTTTATAGGAAAGATAAAGTCTTTGCACTTGAGAAGCATATAACCTTATTCAGTATGAACAATCTAAAGAGAGCATAGACATGATGACCTTGAGAAAATACAGGGCCTCAGAAATACTGTGTGCCTAAATTTCATGTCATAGAATTGTTGCTCTGTTCTTTTTTTGGGCATAGATGACCCATTTTTTTAAAAAAATCACATTATATATGTAGAGTAGGTAGAGTACAGGTTATGACACAGATAGTACACAGTTTCTTTTCTTTCTTTTTTTTTTGGTGGGGAACACTTTCCATGATTTCATAATCTTCATAGATCATGTCCATACCAAAAATAAAAGATACTGCAATATCAACTGAAGAAACAATAGTTTTCTCCCTGTAGATCCCCATAATGTAAGACTGCTATTGAGTATTATAGGAAATTCTATCAAAAATGTTTTTTTCACAGTTTTTAACTCTAGACTTTAAAAGACACCTGTATCTGCAGAAGTTAGACTACTTACTGCTTTCCCTAAAGTCCTCTAATTGTGAAAATACATATAATTAATGAGACTCTCAAATATGGACTATAGATTTAATTCTATTATACCTCGTTAAACTTAGTTATGGCAAAAGTTGTGTATTTTGCCTCCAATAAAGTCATATTCTTTATATTTGATGAGATGTCCAGAATTTATTTTTTAAAAATATGTATATCATTTCCTAATTTCAGCTCTATATTCCTTATTAACTCAGATTTTTCTTTTTTAAAAAAGTTATTTTCGAAATAATTTTAATTTTTTTTCATGGTATTCTGGAACCTTTGCATTCTGTGTAAATGATATTTTAGTACTCAAAACTGTCTAACTGAATGTCAACTTATTAACCTTAAAAATCTGTGAAATAGCTTGAGCTTTGTTTCTATTTATTTACAGTACTGGTTTTACATAACATATTAGTTTACTTAAAAAGGTTAAATGGAAAATGATAAAATAGAAAAAAGCATGAAAAATAATAAAATGTAAATGAGTAGAAATATACTATTATAAAGGCCCTACTTCATTGTTATAGTTTAACTTCATAGTTAACTTTCAACTTCTGGGCAAAATCATAGGGAGTTCAGAATTAAATAATTAGATAGAAAAAAAATCAATTCTTCCATAGAAAGCAATCCTTTTGATAACTTAATTCTTCGAAAAGCTAGTACGTTAAACAGTTTATTTTGTTTAGTTGTCCTCCATCAGACAAAATAGAATACAGAGCGGCAAAACAACTTTCAACATGAGGGAAAAGTTGTAGGTACGTCTGTATTTTCATGGATTTATTTTTAATGCCTTCATTTATTTCGTTTTTTTCTGAGTCTTAAAAAGAAAACTGTGCTTTTAGCTGCATCTCTGGAATAGTTACACCTGTTTTATGGCTTATATTAAAGTAGATAATCATCGATACTTATAAACAACTTATAAAGTACCTTCACATACATTTAAAATTTGATCCTCATATTAACCCATTGAAATGAATAATATCTCCATTTTACAGATGAGGAAGCCAAAGGCTCAAAATGATGAGTCTACATCTGTGCTGTCCGATGTAGCAGGTGCAAAGCTACTGGTGGCAACAGGGCGCTTGAAATGCGGCCTGAGTTAAGATGTGCTATCATTGCAAAATGCACACTGGGCTTCAAATACTTGGTACAAAAAATTAAATATAAAATACCTGATTAATAATTTTTATTGATTATACACTAAAATTACATTTTGGATATTTAGTGAGTTAAAGAAAATATATTTTAAAATTAAATTACCTGTTTCTTTTTATTTTTTAAAACATGGCTGCTAAAAAATTTAAATTTACATATGACTCACAGTATATTTCTTTTGGACACACTTGTCTAAATTAAATCTCAGACCTCTATTAGACTCTTTCCCAATATCTTTTACCCTTAATATGCATATCAATAATTTCATTTTGTAAATAAATGATCCCTTTTGAAAACATTCTCAATTATTGCCTTTGATAGTTGCAGCTTTCATTATTTGTGGTATAATCTTACTCTGTGTCCCTCCCTCAAATTTACCCCTAGATTCTACCTAAACAACATTAGGGACATTTGAAAATGATCACAATAGTCATACCATATTTTATTGTGATGATGTATTTCAAATCTACAAGTCCCATTAATGCTATAGGTACCACTTTCGATTAGGGCAATTCATCTCTGCCTATCCTCCTGACTTTTCTCTATCATTGCATCTTCTTGCTACCACACCTCTCACCTTACTCAGCTAGTCCTGAATGGTGTCTTCATGATTCAGTTAAAGAATGGTTCAGAGATACTTCATACAGCTAAGAAAGTGATTTTAGTCCTTAGTCAATTCGCTTAATGAAACATGCAACTAGAGATATGAAAATAGATATCAACTAGATACATGACTAGAGATAATCAAAGAAAAGTTTTCTGTCTACTTTTGTGTTTTCTTAAAAACATATGCTACAATTTAAATTTGAAGATGTTTAGGTATTTTCCAAAGTATTCCAAGGAATATTAATTCTGAGATATGCTTCATACATAAAGGATTACCTGGTCAAAATGAGTCAGGGAGAAACTATATATTCTATCTTTCTTTTGAAAAGTCACAAAACATAAACATAACAAAAAACTTTATGAAGTACTGTAATAAAAAAAAGCCCACATATTAAAATCATTTAACCCATATTCTATATAGTTATATGACCATGAAACAACATTTTTCTACTTAACATCTCTTGGCACTGAAATACCCACTGTTCTGTAGGATACACTTTGGGAAATGCTGCTTTGGGGGAAAAAATTTTCCATTTTCCTGATGCCTGATATTGTCCATTTTTAACCAGAAACATGTTTAAATGAAAAACTCTAGAATGCAACAGGCATAGAAGGCCTTAGTAAATATTGCTTCCAATTAATTTTGCCCTTGTTTCTGTCACTTTATTAATTCATTTTTAAAATTTATTTTTTCATGCCTTTGAAAATACTGATAGCCGGAAACATAGTCTTAGATTAGTAAAAGACCCAATGTCATATAAAAACATTAAATAGTGCAGTGGCCTTAAAAAGCAATGAATCATAGATTAAAGTTTGTGCTTCAAAGTATTACAGAGGCTATGGTACAAATGAAAACAATTTTACTTTCTTATTTGACAGCATGACTTATATGATGCAGATTTGAGGTTGGGAAGGAGAAAACATACCACTTCTCCTTCCCTTTTTAAAAAAGTAGTCATATTGATCCATTTTTCTAAAGCAGCAAGGAGCAGATGCAGCATCATTTCTGATCATAGCTCAAGTCACTGCTGCAATTAATCTGTGATAGATCAGAGCAGATGCACCTTGAAAGTACACTTAAGGAAGAAAGAAAGTTATTATTTTTAGAAAATCTGAGGTTGTGTTTAGAAAATCTAAAGGGAAAACTGGTAGAATTAATGAGAAAAAAAGAAGTATTAGAATCAATTAGAGTTCAGTAAGGTGGCCTGATACAAGATTTAAAACACTATTTAAATCAATAATTTTATTAAAAAAAAAACAAAAAATGATCAATTAGAAAATGTAATAGAAAAAAATATGGTATTTCCAATAGTAATTCAAGTTACAAAATACCTAGGAATGAAATTACCAAGTGTGTCCAGAAGATATATGATGAAAATTACAAAATGTTACTGAAGGACATAAAAGGAGGCTGAATCAATGAAGTGACAGCCTATAAGTCTAACAATAACTATTACAAAGATGTAAATTCTCCCCAAATTAGTCTAAATTTTAATTCAATTTTAACTTTCTAGTTTTCCAAGAAAAGGAAATATGGGAGTTTAGCCAAGAGAATTTTGAAGATTAATAATTAGGGTAGTCTTGATCTGAGTTAATAAAATGAATAATAAAGCTAAATTAGTATTTAAAACATTATGGTGCTGTTTCAACTTTCTCAAGTTGATAGAACAGAATAGAAAATCTAGAAACCGAAAATAAGGACAATTTAATGTAAATGAAGTATGGGATTTTATATAAATAGATAAAGTTTGGGCTATTCACTGACTTACCTAAGACTAACTATCTACTTGGAAAAAATAACTTAGATCCTGACTTTTCACCAAAAGGTGTATCAGATACATCTTTTGCTATTTTACATCTTACATGTATCAAAGATCTAAACTCATAAAAATCTTATAAACATATGAGAATAAAATATACAATTTTTATAGCATGAGAGAGGAAAAGGGTTTACTAAATGTGACACAAAAGAAGATGGGCAAAAATGAACAAATATTTCACAAGAAAAAAGAAAAAAAAGGTTAATAAACCGATAAGTACATGGAAATATTCTTAACCTTACCAATAAAGAATATATTAGGTAAGTTTGTTGAATACTAAATAAAACAAAATGAAAATTTGTATTAGACTGTCAAAGATGAAAAAAATTAACCGTATAGTCAAGAGTGGGCAAAAATGAGCTCTCATATTTTCTTGGAGAGGATATAAATGGTACAATGTTTTTAGAGCGTTATTTGCAACATTTTTCAAAATTAGAAAATAGCAAGCCCTTTTAGCTAGTTATTCTAATTTCAGAAATTACAGATAAGTAATACGTACACTTTGACCACTGGAAGGGTGTTCACTGTACCACTGTATAGTAAAAACTTAAATGTCCTTCAATGGGGCATTATGTTAATTTATGAAATAGAGCAGTATTCAATAGAATTTTCTGCAAGATGAGATAGATATATATTGACATGTAATGATTCAAAAATATATATTTTAAGTGAAAAAATAAGCACGTTTCAATAGAACATGTGGAGTGTATATAATGGAATATGCATAAAGTGCAGAAGATGAGACGACCCATCTCTGTGAGACGAGATCGAGGCGGAAAGAGGTGGGTAGTGAGGAAGCAACTTTTATTTTCTATTACAAGTCTGTATGATTTTTTTCTTATGAAAAAGCAGATGTTAGTTTTATAAATTAAAAAAAATCAGAAAAGTAAATGTTTCTGATACGTGTTTTCCTAGGAAAAACAAATGATTATACTTAACAGATGTATATTTATCAGAGATTTACAATCTGAAATTAATTTGCTATTATATTACATTTTCCTAGACAAGCTACTTAACTTCAATGGCTCAGTTTACTTAGCAACAAAACAGATATCATACAAATTCCAAAGGAGAAAGTTTTGTATAGTAAGTAATTAGTGGTTACATAAAATTCTGTATAAAATACCATATTTTACTTTATCATGTGAAAATGGACTCTCCTGTAGAAATTAATATTAGTAAAGGTCAGTCAGAACAAAAGAGAAGTCAAATTTTTCAGTATAAATCTTAAAAACATTTTTAGTTTCTACTTCAATAAAATAATAAACATGGGCACATTTGTTCTCCTTCAAATAAAAAGATAATCAAGAAGACTCATATTCTTAATGGGTAGGAGACATCTATTTTGGGTTTTTATAGATTAACCTGAGCTATTCTCATTGTTATGTCAGCCTTCCTATGCCTAATGACATAGCAGCAAAAAATGAAGGTCAGTAGCTCCGATTCTACCAGGACTATGGTTCAATAATCCAGAAAGTCAATGTAGGTGAATATCTAAGAATTACCATTTATCTCGGTATTCTTTAACAACTGCAGAGGGATTCATTCTTTTTAATAACATAAATCCCAATTTTCCTAAGCTGGTAATAGTGTCAGAATTTCCATATGGAGAGGCGTGTTTTGAGCACAGCTTCTCTTATTATCCAAGAACTTCTTGGAGATTTTTCTGCTAACTGCTGTTGCCCCCTTTAACTCTGCTTTAAGAATGTATGGCTGAGTGTAGAATCTTTTTCTTAACAGTTAATAGGACCTCACAGAGTCTTTAATAGCAACAACAAAATCTATATTTAATATGAACCTACATGATCTGATTTATAAAATATGACTTACTGTTTTTAGGGTTTTGTGACAGGCAGAATTCTAATAATATCTCAAGATTCCTATCCTGTGGTTATGCAATTAAACACTAATCTATGTACTGACTTTAAAACTGGGAGATGTCCTGGATTATCCACAGGGACCAATGTAATTAAGTGAGCCCTTAAAAGCAGAAGAGGAAGGCAGAACAGTCAGTCATAAGCTGTGTTGGCAGAGGGAAGCAGAGGAGAGATGAGAGGCAGGGGGAGATGTCAGAGAGACTGGAAGCTACTGCTGGCTTTGGAAATGGAAGAAGGGACCCACAAACCAAGGAATGCAGGCTTTCTCTAGAAGCTGAGAATGGTCCCCGGCCAACAATAAGCAAAGAAATGGGGACTTCAGTCCCAAAAGTCCATGAAACGGAATTCTGCCAAAACCTGAAGAAGCTGGGAAGTGGAGTCATCCCCAGAGTCACAGAAAGGAACACAGTCCTGACAACACCTTGATTGTGGCCTTGTGAAACTCTAAGCAGGGAACCAGCTGAGCCACACTGTGTCTGGACTTCTACCTACAGAAAGTGGGAGATAATAAATTTGTATTGTTTTAAGCCTCTAAATTTGTGGTAATTTGTTATAGTAGCAATAGAAAACACAACTTCCTAGACTCTAGCCCATCTGCTTCCATGTGATAGAAACCATCATCATTAGAGTTCCTTAAGTGTGGTTTTGATATGTTCCTTTAAGCCTAGAACCAAGAGAGCAAGGCCCAAAGAGAAATGCATTATGAGACACTATTCCTAAATACCACTTTGGTTGGTCTGTTAATACCTTCTATCTATACGTGCGATGTGTGATTCCTTCTTTGCCTGTGTAACTAATTTGAAGAGATCATCTTTAAGTATTTAAATTTATTTTACCTTTACAATCAATTTAGGAAAAGTTTTCAGTAGCACTCCAACTTAGTTGATATGCAAAAGCTAGAAATTAACATAGATTTGTAAGATCTTATTCAGCAAGCAGTGAGCTTAGTTCTGAGGCAAGTAAAAATATTACATATATTGCCATCACAATGTACTCACCATAAATATAGCTACTGTACAGAATATAGCTATGAATTTAAAATAATTTTCCTAGTACAAAGGCAGCCTAATTGCAACTTTAAACAATGAACGAGGCTTTATCTTTGCTTCATTATTAATATACTATGAGACTTTAAGAAAGTTAACATTTTTGCTTTGGTTTCACATTCATTACACATTACCATCTGTCTTATTCTATTAAGTGAGAAAAAGAATTCAAGTTTTAAAAATTTTGTTATTTCCTTTAGATGCAAATGAAATATAGTATATTATTAATTATAATTATAGTGAATTATATTTAAACCTTATATTGTATAACTGCTCTATGTACATGTATCTATTAGCCTTATATTGTATAACTTATATTGTATATTGTATAACTGCTCTATGTACATGTATCTATTAGCCTTCCATATTTCAATATAAATTTGTTTGTTGAATGTCACATTTCTTATGTCAAATAACCATACTGCTTATAAAAATTGCTATTGAGGGGAGGAAAAAATGTCATAGATGATAGAGGCTCTGTTCATCCCTCTGGTGACCAAATCAAAGTTGTGACGGAAACAAGCAGCAGCAGCAAGGAAAAGTAGCCTGGGATCTAGAGGAACAAGCCACACAACTAGGGAGAAATCCAAGAACTCACCCTGCAACAGCAGAAGGCAGGACGGGCGAGGACACCGGGCTCCCCGGTCCCTAAGGGCTGAGTGAGGAGATAGCGGCAGACGCCTCTTAAAGGGGCCCCGTCTGTGAGCGGACTTGCAAGAGGATGAACCTGCTCTTTTTGAGCACCAGTGACAGTTCGGTTGCGCAGGGACTTACAGGGTGACACTGAGTGGTCAGAGGGCCGAGGTGAGACTCCACTGCACAGAAGTGTGGGCGGTGTCCATTGTTCCCTGTTGAGCCCTTTCCGCTCCCAGTGCACGAACACAGCGCTGCCATAGCTGTGATGTCATCAAACTGGATAACAGAGGTCACTCTGCCCAGAGGATTCCCTGAAACTCCGCCTCCCCAACTCGGGCCCCACCCAAGCCACATCCAGGTATTTCCTCAGTGAGTCAGGTGCTCCTGGCTGAGCAGCGCCTAGACTCACACTGGAGGCAGCTGGTCTCGGTTTCTGGTGTGGCCTTTTGAGGCAACTACAAGCACAGCATCTGTGGATTGCTTGCTGAATCTTGACAGGTGGCCCCAAAGGGGTAGAGGCTTAAGCTAAGTTTGGCCTGCGGGTGAATCCCCTCAGGACTGTGCCACTGTACATCTACTTTACTAATCCACACCAATAAGACTGGGAGACTTAGTAGCTTTGCTTAGTACATAGAAACAGACACGGAAAGGCAGCCAAAATGGGAAGACAAAGAAGCAGAAACCAGAGATCCAGATATAATGGAGTCAAGCACTCTAACAGATGCAGAATTCAAAACACTGGTTATAAAGATGCTCAATGAACTTTTGGGAAGTATAGATAAATTCAGTAAGAACTTCAACAAAGAGATAAAAAGCATAAAAATGGAAATGGAAATTATAAAAGGCACCATTCTGAAAAGAAGAACACATTATCTGAGATGAGAAGTATATTAAATGGAATAAACAAAGTGAATAAAGAAAAGGATCAAATGCCCTTCTAGAGGACGGGAAAGCCAAGAACCTCAATCAGAATGGCAAGAGATAAGATGCAAGACCATAAAAATAATTTAAGGAGAATATGGGACACTATTAAGGGTCCAAATATCCTTTGATCGGCATAACTGAAGAAAATCAAGATACTGAGCAACTGTTTGAAGAAATAATGATGGAAAACTTCCCTAACCTGGTGAAGGAAATGGACATAAAACCCCAGGAATCTCAGAGAATCCCCAAAACCAGGGATCCAAAGAGGCCCACACCAAGACACATTATAATTAAAATGCCAAAGGTTAAATACAGAGAAAGAATATTAAATGCAGCAAGAGAAAAACAGATAGTTACTTATAAAGGATCACCCATAAGACTGGCAGCTGATTTCTCAAAAGAAACTATGCAGGACAGAAGGGCTTGGCACGAAATATTTGATGTGATAAAGACCCAGGATCTACAAACAAGAATACTTTCTCCAGCAAATATTGGAAGGACTTCTTAAAGAAGAAAAAATGCATCAAAAATAAGAATAAAGAATGTTAACAACTACATTCCTATCAATAAGTACCTTAAATGGAAAAGAATTAAGTGCTCCAACCAAAAGATAGAGTGGCTGAAAGGATAAGAAAACAAGACCCCTACATATGAAAAGGAAGGAGGTGGAAAAAGATATTGTTTGATGAACCTAGATGGTATTTAAGTCAGACAGAGAAAGACAAACACTATATGATTTTATTTATATGGGAATCTAAGGAATAAGGAGAACAAAAACAGATTCACAAATATAGTGGATGATTTGGTGACAGACAGAGGGTAGGGGGGTTTGGGCTAGGAGACTGGGGTGAGGGGTTAAAGAAGTACAAATTAGTAGCTGATGGATGTTTACGGGGATGGGGAACATGGCATAGGGAATGTAGTTAGCATTAACACTCTGGCTAGGTGAAGGGTCAGGGGAAGGAGGGAGCAATTGGGGGGATCGTTTTGTGAACTGTATTGATGTCTAACCAATGTACTGTATACTTGAAACTAATTAAAATAAATACATTATTAATAAATTGCTAATGATAAAATAACAATGCATTAAACTGTGTGCTATTTCTGTCCTTCAGATATAAGTTCAAAAGTACATATAACTTTTATATAGTATAGAAATATTGAGAAAGCCTGGTCGAAGTAATAAGATGGTCCACCAATTATGTCTGTTTCATTTTTTAAAAAATAAAATTATCATAAAATATTTATGTATCTTTTCTTTCCCAAAGCTATGGAAATAAAATCATTGTTACTATGCAGCGCTGTCTATAATTTCACAGGAAGGAGGACAGAATAAATAAGCCGACAGTTTAAAGTGCAAGAATTAAAGCCTGAGAGAACAGAACCATGCTCATTACAATCTAAAATGAGACCAGGACTAGCACTGAAGGAACAAACTAGCAAGTGTGATGATGATGGTGGTGTGAGCAATGGCGGTGGTAGGCAGTCAAGGTTATAATCCTATCAGAGAAGGTTTCTACATTGTTCCTGATTCAGCATGTTATTACAACCAGAGAGAAATGCTTGGGGAATCTACCAGTTACTTCAGTTCTCTGGATGAGTTTAGAATGGAAGACGGGAGAAAAAGCCAGAGAGGTGGAGAGCTGGAGATATAGGTAAGGTCACGAGTCAGTGTTAGCCAAGAAGCCAGAAGGGAGCACAAGATAGCACAGATGTAAGCAAGTATAAGAAACAATGAGGCCAAGGACTCTTGAGGCTGATATAATCCCTGCCTCAGAGAGAAGTATAAATAAAACAATATGGTGACTATGGTGTAATATGGGGTGTGTGTGTGTGTGTGTGTGTGCGTGTGCGTGTGTGTGTGCGTGTGCGTGTGTGTGTGGAGAGAGAGAGGGAAGAGGAGAAAGAGAGAGAGTGGATTTGCCATCCTAAGAAGCTGGACTAGTTTTGGAATAGATTTTATGCCTGTCCTGGGTATAGAGGAGCATGCAGCTTGGATCAGTTCTTTTACTCTTTGGTGAAAAGAACAAAGGAGAGAACACACACCAGTGACTGGCCACCCCTAGAAATCATGCCACAGATCTATAAACTACTGGGCCTGCTGGATGATGCTTCAAATGTTGGTACTGCTTCGGCCTTTACAGAAAGAGCTTCTCTAAAGTGTGAAAGGTTTATGTGAGTAATGATGGTTTATACTTTTCTCTGTTTTTCCTCCTGGTATCTCTGCTCTTCAAAATCCATCTTTGTAAATAATTGTTTCAAGGAGTTTTGAGGGATTCAATTTCCAATAATATGAATACAGAAGTCTCTGTGTTACTACAACTTAGTACCGAAACTGTGTTACTACAACTTAGTACTGAAAAGTCATTTCACTAAAACAATGATATTTTAGCAGGTTAACACATCTTTTGGCTTAACAAAAATACCATCTCTTCAAAAGTGCATTTGGGTATGGGAAAAAAAAAAGGAGATTATATAATAATCATCATGGGGATAATTCTGGAAACATAAGACACTTTGCCTTTCTAAACTTTACTCTCTATTGACGGGAATCTCACCTTTACAGCTTTACTTTTTTTGACCTAGGATTTTCCAATTCTGAAAATATAAATACTTGTAGAGGGTATTTAAGCATCTCCTACTAGTCTACATCTTAATGGGAACGAGGTAGTCAATTATTTCCTGAGAAAAGAAAAGGATGAAAGAATCTGAAAATACTTAAGGAAGATCATCTACAGAAAGGAAGGGAGCCCATTCAAACAACACAACAACAACAACAACAACAACAACAACAACAACAACAACAATAAACAGAAAGTAGAGATGACCTGAGAAAATTCATCTGGCTCACAATTTTGAGTAGGACTTTCTGAGAGCATTTATTGTTTTCTCCCCTTCCCTCCTCCCCACATCACCCTACTTTCTATTGCTTCTTTCAGTTTCCTCATCTAAGAAATAAAAAGTAGAGATCATAATCCCCACCTTAAAGAGCAAATATGGTGATTAAAAAAGTTAATAAATTAAGACAGCTGGCATCCAGTAAATGTCCATTATTCTCCTGCTGCATTGTCTGTGTCTGTTTCATTTGGCTAAAAAGATAAAACATTTTTCCTCAAAGAATATGACAGTAAACAAACAGATATCAAAAAGATAATGTATTAGCACTATTTGTGATTTTTTTTTTAAAGCTTTATGTACCTTTTAAGCCTTTCAACTTGCCGTTTAACCTTCATCCCTACAAAAAGATTTCAGGAAACCTATCATCAATTAGACCAAGGACTAGTTTAAGTTTCTCTTATTTTATTCCTTTTTCCCAAACTTCTTTAGTAATAGCAAAAATGTTACCATTTATCTCTAGACCATGAAAGTCTAAGTCCTAGAATCAGATTCAATTTTTAAAAATCAGAAAAATTATGGAGTAAAGATTTTAAGACAGCAATAGTTTGTACTTTTTGTTCTGTATAAAACAGGTTTGTTTCATAACATTATAGAAACTCTCATGACCAAATCGATAATAAAAAAACATTGAATATTACTTCCTAACTAATCTGATGTTCATTAAAATAAATAATAGCAGTCAATGCTAACCTACAATTATCCAAAAGAACAGCACTTCTAAAAATGCACATATTTGGAAGAAGCATTATCTAACTGCCATGATATTGTCACTTTTCTCAAAGTCTGCCAAAATCCAGAAAGACTAATTCTAGGTTACATAGTAAGAGTCTTCCGAAAACATCTGGATAAAGTGAAACAATGATAATGAACACTGATTACAAAGAAATTTTCTTTTAGTGTGTGAGTATTAAGTTCATTATACTTGTTTTACAATCTTAAATACTTATGCTATATTAATAAAAAAACAAACCAAGAAGACCAAAAACTGAACAGTGAATCTCAAGCAGAGGTGGTAAATGGGACAGCTGTTATATTAGGCTGAGAGCACGATAAATATGCTAGACAGCAAACGTATGGACACTGATAAGATTTCAAGGAGATTTTACTAGAAAACCCCACACTCTCACAGTAATGTTACGAAGCTTCCTGACTGGAGTATCTTGATGTGATCGGTTTAGCTAGAATAGAGAACTTGTAGAGTCTGGAAAGAATTGAAGATCAGACAGGAAGGTTAACTGGACTTAAGTCTTATATTTTGAGATTTAAAAATTATCCAATAAAATGTTTAGGAGTCCATTTCCATACTTAGCCATTTCCTCTTTTAGATCTTCAATTACTCCCTTCCATTTATGTCCAGATATACAAAAAGATTTTTCTCATTGGAGGGGAAATGTGTGGTTGGATCCCCACCTGCATCAAACTAGAATAGGGCTTGGCAAACATCTTCTGTAAAGGGCCAGATGGTAAATATTTTAAGCTTTTAGGGTCAGATGATTTCCTGTGGCAACCACTCAGCTGAGCCACTGTAGCACAAAAGTAACAATACAAACAAATGAGTTTGGCTGTGTTCCAATAAAACGTCATCAAATAAAAAAATTATACTAAAAAAAAAAGGCAGCATGGTCAAATTTGGCCCATGGTCCATAGTTTGCCAACCCCTGCCCTCCAGCCTTTTCTTCTTTGCTTCTTTATAGCTGGTACCTCCAATTTCTACCACCTATTTGTTCCTTAAGGCCTGATGATCTGGTCTTCACATCTTAAAAGCTAATATTTATTGATACTTAAATTAGGTAATGATTGATAATACATTAAAGACAGTGCATATGAAGCACTTAGCACAGTACCTGGCACAGAGTAAGTACTAGTACATATCTGCATTTATCAAAGTAACCTGATGGTTCTCACTGCTGTTTGTCTGGTTCCACCATCTCAAAAACACTTGTCTGCCCAGTTGCCCAAGTCAGACTATCAGAAATCAGCTTTGATTCCTCTCTCCCCCTTACCTCTCACCTACCACCTAGACCCTTAGAGTCTCTCTACCAAATCCATTCACATCTCTCCCTCCCCTTAACTACCTGGTTGGTGGTCCAGGCCACTACTCTTGAAATGTCACTGCAAAGCTCTCCAGAAGCTTCTCCCTGCCTCTAGTCTTTTTCTCTTTGTCAAACTTATCGAAAGTTTTAGGATAAAATTTAATTTCCTAAACATGACTTTGAAGATACCGCAGTGTCTGTTCTCAGCCCAGCTCTCCAGCCCTGGATCTCAACTCTCTCTCGACACGTCAGGCACACTGAACAGGGTTCAGGTCCTTGAGTACCCCGTGCTCCTGTCCCCTCTGAACACTATTACGGACTGTTTCGTCTGACTCCACCAAATATCAAAAGGGCTCCAATTGCTTAGAAAACAGTTTGAAAACTGATACTTCAACCAAATTAAATCACGGATCTTTCTCTGATACGCATTCTATGTTTTTCTGAGCTTACCATAAAATACCATGCTTCACATGCACGCCTATATCATTTCATTGAAATGCGACTTAATCTTCAAAAGTCTGGATCAAATAATAAACCTTCCAAGAAGCCATCTAAAATCTCATTCCAGTCAGAAGTGATTTTTCTGAAATCTTACAGTATTTTGTATAATTGATATGATACCTAACATGTCTTCCCTAATCGATTTTAAGCTTTTTGAGATGTGTCTGTGATTTGTATAATTTATATCACTTTTAATAGTCTATAGTACCTCCACAACTCTTTCTTTATTAGAAACACAATTAATCATATTGATCAAATATTTTAAATTTATAATACTTTTAAAAAAATCAAACTCTTAAGTGCTAGTTTGATAGTCTAGTTAGAATTTTAAGCAATATTCAAATACCATGGAATTTTAACTGAGGTTAGTATATTAAAATGTCTTATTAGAAACAGAATGAAACTTAATGAAGAACTTAATGAAGAACTTTTAAGAACAAAAAGAAAATTACACTAAGAGGAGATAAGGAATGACTGAGCAACCATAGAAGACCAAGAAGATAAAGCAGATTAAAACTGAATGAACTTACACAGTTCTCTTATTCAAAATGAAGCACACAAATATTCTATGAAAAAGCCAGAAAGATATAAGCATCTTTATAATTTTTCCTGTTTAAGTTCCTAAATGCAAAAATAAATACATATCCAGGAAATACTAAATGTGATTGAGAGGGTTAAAAAGAGGAATAACACAGTATGCAAAATCTGTGAGGGAATTTTATTAAAGTTAATTGTGTAATTCAGAATAATAAGGATAATTCATATATAAACATACGAAATATTATTCAAATAAACACAGAATGTGAACCACTTGGTCTTCATCACTATAAGATATAAAACAACAAAAAAATTTTATTGTAAGTTATTGCCATCTTTCTCATTGTTCATTACATTTACTATTTTGTTTTTAAAACACTGGTATTTTCATTTGCATAAAGCAATTTTTATGGCCCTTAGTTTTTTGGGAAAAATTTTCCAAGTGAAATAAGTCAAATGAACATAGATTCTTAAATAATCTTTGTATTTTTAAAAAGAGATCTATTTTAACACATTGATGTACAATTGTCATTTCCAGTAAGATAATTTTACAACTGACTGGTTAAACGAAGAACTCAGTCTGCATGAGAGCAAGTCAGAAACCTTTGGTCATTGATCTCCCCTTGACACTGACAGCTCTAATTAGAGTATTTCCCCACCTCATTTCATACTTCTCTACTAGCTCTTGCCTTCTTCATTTTCTAAGCAATCATGAAGCTTCAAGTTAAATGCAATAAATTCCTCACACACCAGAACAAAAACAGAAACTAAAACATAATCACTCTTTGGGCTAAAAGCTACAGAAATTACATTCCTATGTCAGTGTTGAACTTTAATGCCCACAAGAAGTACACCAGATTCACTTTCTCACTATTTCAACTTCAAGCATTGTCTAGGTTGAACTAGAATCTATTGCCCCTCTCCCTAGTATACATACAGTATATAAATTCAGATCCTACACAGTTGAATTTAAATCCCTTTTCACAGGGTCATTTGGCTTCCAATAGTTTTTAACAGAAAACACACACTGACCTCACAGGGTGATTAGTTTTGAACATATTTATAAATACAGAGATCGCCAAACCAAACACAAAGACAGAAAAGCACTATACACAACACGCAACACTTAATACCATTCAACAGGCATTTGTTGAAACCCTACTATGTGCAAAATATCCAACAAGAGCCAGGTGGATAAAAAGGAGCCAGACCACATCAGTATCTCCTGTGATACACTTTCATGCCTCTTGGTACTTTTCTATCAAGGCGAGCTTCGTAATTTTGATTCATTAGTTTATTTGTTAAAGCCTGTCTCTCTCTGACTAGAACCATATTAAGAAGATCCCAGTTAATACTTACTTTGGTGTCCATCACAGAGTAGAAATTCAATAAATATTTACTGAATAACAACACATTAAGATGTCATAAGGTAGTGAAAAAGAATGTCAGTTAAAATAACTATCTTATATTAAAAAGTTAGAAGGATTTGTCTGCTTAGAGCAGCATCAGAGAGGAAAGATGGGTTCTGCCTTAGTGACTTTCATTTCACAAAGTCTTAGATACTAAATAGCTTTAAAAGCTCAAGGGAACCATGAGCCTCCCCATTTTTCGTATGTTGGAAGAATGAGCTATCATTATTTATTAGAATTTTATACTGCCTAGCTAGGACTTTATTAAATTTTCAACAAAAATCCTCCCAGTGGGCAGCAGAAACAGGACTCAGTGGAATAAAAAGCATCTAGTACCTCGATATCTCTATTCAGAGTGTATGGGAATTTCATTAAAAATGTCTTTTATCTTAAAATTGCATTTCTTTTTATACGCTGATGCTCAAAAACCTTAAAGCACTTACTTTAATGAAATTAAAAGACTTCTCCTTAGAATGTACTTCCCAGCTTACAATTAAACTCTTTAAGGCTTAGTGATTTACAGTTATTAGGCCTTTAGTGATTACTAGCATATACAATGCCTTTGGCTATTTACATCTTAAAATTATGTCTAATAAAAATAAATAAAACCTTTATTAAATTAAAGTAGTTCCCTGAGAAATTTTTATTTTGAGGAGAAAGTATTTTTCCCCTAATGAGATGAAAACAACTCATTATAAAAAGAGCTAATTCTAGCAACAGTGAGGTCATGTAAAGGGTACCAGCTTTGGAGTATACCTGTCCACCATGAAACTTCTGAGTCTCAGTTTTCTGATATGCTAAATGGGAATGATAATGCATACACATAAAGTTATGAAAATGAAAATGAACAAATTAATGCTATTGCTAATTTTTTAATGACAAATAAATTCTTTTCTAAATATTATATTAGAAAAGAGCTTATATCTTAATAACTGGTATGCACTCTCTAGTTAGATAATATAAATTGTGAAGATTAACTTTTATTTCTACTTTGCATTGACTCCCAGGAGGCATAAAGGATGTAAATAATAATTTTTATAAAACATATCTACAGTATTTCTTGATTCTCTTCACTTTTCCATCTCCTTCCATTATTACCATATGGTAGGCAGAATGGTCCCCAAAGATGACCATGCACTATTTTCTAGAATCTGAAAATGTTACATTTCATGGCAAAAGGCACTTTGCCGATGTCATTAAGGTTAAGGACCTTAAAATAGGGAGATTATTCTGGATCATCTCAGTGTTCCCAATTTAATTACATGAGCCTTTAAAAGCAGAAAACTCTCTTGAACTGGAGAGCAGAAGAAATGTGCAGAATGAGAACTCAGAGAGATTAGAAGCACAAGAAATATTTAATGTGCTTGAAGATGAAGGGGCCCATGGGTCAAAGGGAGCGAGACCACAGTCCTACAAAGGCAGGAGCTGAACTCTGCCAACAATCTGAATAAAGCTGGAAATGGAGTCTTCCTTTGAGCCTTCAGATAAAAGTCCCACCTAATGACACTGAGTTTTGGTCTTGTGAGACCCAGAGCAGAGAAAACAGCTAGGCTCGCTCAGACTTCTGGCAGAATGGTGAATTGTCATCGTTTTAAGTTGCTAAGTTTATGGGAATTTGCTTTGGCAGCAATAGAAAACTGATATCCATTAATCAGGCCCTCATCATCTCTGCTCTAAACTAAAAAAATTGTCTCTTACTCTTGATCTCTAGACTTCCTCACTGACAAAATCTTTCTAACTCTGATGGTCATGACCCTGTTCCACATCCTGCAAAAGCTCCCCACTGCCAATTCCACGGCTCTAACTCCTTGGCCTGACATTACGTTATGTTTCATTTGGCCCTAAACGCTCTTGCCAGTCTCATTTCCCACCATGTGTCAAGTACTCTCTGCTCTGTTCATACATAAACTGCATTTCTGTGTCTCTGGATCTAATATGGCTGTCTAAAATGTCCATGCCAAGGCATCATCACAGTTTAAACACTATCTACAATTCAAGGCTCGGATCAACTGGCATCAGTGTTGAAAGTGACCATTTCCACTACTACACTAACGATAACATAATAACAGCTAAATGAATGTTAATATTAACAATAACAGTTGCCATTTATTAAGAATGCAGTATATGCTGGACAACATTCAAGCGTTTTTATAAGTGTTCATTACAACCTAATGAGGTAGGGAGATAAATTCCATTGTTTTTACAGCTGAGGAGATGGAGGTTAGAGAGGTTAACTGACTTGTCCACGTAGAGGAGCGGGGATCTGAACTCGGGAATGCTAAAATTTGTTTTTGCCATTCTGCTACACTTACAGAATATTCTTTGTACCTCTTGTTTGTCCATATCATATTCCACCTTGGTTTATATTGACTTAATCCTGCATCTCATTTTTTCTAGTAGATTTTATTACCCTTGAGTATAAAAGCGATGAGAGAACAGAGACGATGTTTTGTCAAGTCTTGTCTTCCATAGTACCTACCAAAAGGCCTTTCCGAAGTGTTTACTAATGGGATGAAAAAATGCATGGTAATGTTTATGCTTTAGGGAAATGATTAAAATCCCATAAGAATTCATTAGCAAATTTTTAATACTTTGAATAAATGTAATATTTATGTTTGGGAAGGATAATGCAAGATAATTTGCATGCATAGATGTAAATGAAGAGTTCCTTAACAATAGCTTTAAGGGTTCTATTATTCTTTCTATAAATAATAATAAAACACTAAAATATGAGACAGAAGAAACATCTGACATATGTTTATATGATCATTTATAGATTTTTGAACTTCAATGTATCAATTTATCATATTGAGGAACAAAGTTTTCTTGTCTATAACAAAGGTGAATTGAATTAAATTGTTCATTCTTTCTAACAAATGTTGAGTATTTAGTAAATATCAACTATTATCTTAGATACTAGAGATATTAAAATGAATGAGATATAGTTCCTCCCTTCAATAACTTTATAGACTAATTGTATTCAAATACAAATAATAATATAACATGTTATTAATACACAGAAGACCCTTAAGAATCTGAAAAACAGGCTTATATTTTTCTACCATAACAACTCAATTAGAAAATGGGCAAAGGACTTAAACGGACATTTACCCAAAGCAGATATACAATAAACACATAAAAAGGTGCTCAATATCACTAGTCATTAGGGACATGCAAATCTAAACTACAATGAAATACCACCTCATACATTTAGGATGACTATTATCAAAAAATAACAAGTGTTGGTTAGGATGTGGAGAAAAAGAAACCCCTGTGTACTGTTGGTGAGAGTGTAAAATGGTACAGCTACTGTGGAAAACAGTGTGGCAGGTCCTCAGAAAATTAAAAATGGAACTACTATATGATCCAGCAATTCCACTATGAGTATAATGCCCAAAAGAACTGAAAGCAAAGTCCTGAAGAGATATTTGTACACCCGTGTTCACAGAGACCTTATTCACAGTTGGTAAAAGTGTAAGTGATTCAAATGTCCAATGATGGATAAATAGATAAACGAAATGTGCTATATACAAACAATGGGACATTAATCAACCTTAAAAAGGAAAGAAATTCTGACACATGCTCCAACATGTATGCACCAGAAGGACATTATGATACATGAAATAATGCAGTCACAAAGGACAGATACTGTACAATTCCACTTATATCAGGCACCTTATATAAGAGTAGTTGAATTCAGAGACAGAAAATAGAATGGTGGTTGCCAGAAGCGGGAGGAAAAGGCGAGTGAAGAGTTGCTGTTTAACGGATGCAGAGTTTCGGTTTGCAAGATGGAAAGAGTTCTGAAGGTGGATGGTGATGGCTGCACACAACGTGGAGGTACTTAATGCCAAGAAACGGTATGCTTAAAAATGGTTAAGGTGGTAAGTCTTACAGTTTGCATGTTTTACTACAATTAAAAAAATAAAAATAAGGTTTCTTTAAAGAACAAATGATATAAAAATTCAATTAAAATTTAAAAAATGCTAAATTAATTTCCATTAACAATAAAATTGCTATCTTTCTTAGCTACTTGCTGATCCTAGCTTGCCACAGAAGTACTTTAATTCATAATATGTTAATAGCTTTCACTTACAAGAAATATTTTGTTTTTCTCATTTATAATATTTGAATCACATGAACTTATTAGCTAATGACAAATGGTGGCATGACTAGTAATACTTTTATTAATAATGGCTGATAGTATTATAATTAGTAACGGATGATAATCATACCATAATTTCAAAACTGAGAAATATGCCTAAATTTAGTGTTAAAGGCAGTTTTGTAAAATATGATATATATCCTGTAGTGTTACTCTGAGATTTCTTATACATGAAAAGACAGCATTACTACTTAACATTTCAACTAGTCTTCATTATTACAAGGTTCTCTGTTAATGGCCTGTAAATTCAATAAATATTCACTTAGAACTATCATATACTAGAAGAGTGGTTTTAAGCCTTATAGAATTACATACTAGGCCAATTGTTTTAAGTCTTAAAATGTCACCTCCCCTCCATTTCAGTAAAGTATTATTTATAAATGATACATACATCCTACTATACTTTTATAATACATAAAATATATAAAACATTTTTAAAGACTAAAATGCAATAAATATTTGCAAAAACATTATTTCTAAGGAAAAGACTTTAAAGTCTCAGGAAAAATGTTTGAAGTAACATGCAGTAAAATTTTCAAAAACATAGATTTTCTTCCTAAACCTGCTTCCTCTTTTTCCTGAGCACTCCCTAGACTACATTTCCCAACTTCCCATTTTCCAGCATCGGCCTTGCAACTGAGTTGCAGTCAGTGAAATACAACAAGTGGTTTTACTGTTTCCACTTGCTCGTAAAAGCTTCCCACGTGCTGGCTGAACAGGGAGGGCTCCACGGCCACAGATGAAGACAGCCTCAAACCCTGAATGGCTGCAAGGAAGGCCGCCCGTTCAAACGGGGACAACTGCACTGGACTGACATTGCTCAATAAGTGAACATTTTATATTGACTTTTCAAGGATTCTATATTATAGCACCTGGCATTCTGCTAGCTAACACATAGAGCAATTCAAAGGTCTGGTCCAAATTCAGGTTTCTCATTCTTAGTTCTAATGGTATCACAGTTGAAAAAGAAACTTGACAAAGACATACTATAGACCATATAAAGTATAAATGCAGAGTAATCACAGTGGATGTGGTGGTGGATGTAAATCTGTATCACATTGGTTTTCCTGATAACTGAAGTTTTTGGTGAGCTTCTTGTCAGATCTTAGAGGGCCACTGTACCTACGTCATCAATGGCTGATGAAGGTAGAAGCAGAAGTTTTAGGTCTACCTTTTTTGTGTAACTGCATTATTAGTATTACACTCAATCGACAGTTCATTGCAGGAATCTTTTTAAGCCACTTGCCCATTTTCTGATGGTTAATTAAGCTAACACCTGAGCAGGTCAATGCAAGACATGACATCCTGACAAGTGAACCAACATCTGACACCCTGGGTAAAGTTGAGAACACCACGGAGAAGCTATATATTAAATATTAGTAATGCTTAATATCCTTTTTTGCCTTTTAAATTAAAAAATAAAAATAAGTTTACCATTTTCTTTCCATCCCCCAGAGAATTTAATCGTGCACACCAAGGAGTACATGGGCCTTTTATTGATGATCACTGTATTTGAAACTATATCAGAAACTAGAAGCATATATAAAATAAGAGAGAGTTTAACCAGGAGATACATAAATAAGAAATAAATGATTACAGTTACTAGATGTTATAATTAGACTAAATGTAAAGTTTTTTGTGAACTTAGAAACTATTACAAGATGAAAAGAGCCCAGGTCATAACACCTGATTTCCACTGCAGCTCCGGATCCAAAGCTCTTCCACCTGTTCAGTGTTCCCACAAGCATCCCCTCGCACATGAAAAACACAAAACTCTTCTTTTTACTCCATCTCTTCCAAACTACAGTCCCTTTTCTGCATCTACTTTTTTAAGTCAAAAATCCTAGAAAGAGTTATTTTTATCTGTACCATCCAACACAGTAGTCACTAGTCTTATTTGCCTATTTAAATTTTAACTTAGTTAAAATGTAAAAAACAAAAACTCAGTTACCTGGTCACACTAGCCACATCTCAAGTGCTCAAAAGCTGCATATGGCTAGTGCCAACGTGTTGTATTGGACAGTGGACACAGTCAGAGGACACTGCCATCATTGCCAAAAGTTCTATTGGGTAGTGCTGGTCTAGACTATAATAGAATAGTATAACAGAAGTGTCCAGATCCATACTGCCTCGATTAAAATCCCACTTTAACCCTTATGAGCTGGGTGAACATGGAGAAGTCATTTCCCCACCACTGCAAGGTGTGTCAAGATTTACCAAATTCCTCCCTCTTGCCAAATCCAATAGTCAGTTCTCAGTCTTCATCTTACTTGACTTATCAGAAATAGTTGACATGGCCGATCACCTTTCTTAAAATATTTTCTTTGTTTGGTTTCCAAAATACCACATTCTTCTATTCTTCTTCTTTAAGGACTCTTCTCTCTTAAGTCTCCTTTGATGGATTCTCTTCCTGACTTCTAAATACTTTGTTGAAGTATCCCAGGGCACAGTCTTTAGCTTTCTTCTTGATTCAAGTTATCCTAAGTAATCTAATCCATTGCTATGAGTTAAAATACTACCTGCTGATTACTCCCAAATAATATCTTTAGTATTGACCTGCTAACATCTAGACTCATTTCCAAACTAACCATATAACAACTACACTTAGATGTCTAATGGCCATCTCAAAATCAACATGTCTAAAATAGCATTCTTGATTCTCCCATTAGGCTGAATTGGCTATTGATGTGGTACATCTACAAAGTGACTTTTAAGTTTTCAAAGCATTTTCTTGTACATTTAAAAATATTATCTTTATAAAAATCATGTTGGGACAACAGATGTTAATTCTATCTGTCATATGAACATTCTGTGACTTAGAAATGTTAGGCAGGTTTTTAAAGAAGCCATAGTTGATATCTTACATAACCCAGAGGAAGCCATATAACCCAAGTCTCCTCATTCTCTCTACACGCTTTCCATTAAGATACAATGCCTCACAGTGACTTTAAAGGTGAGTTTCCAATTAACAGGAAAAAGAGCGTACATAACAGCATGGCAGGAGGTATCACATTACCTGATATCAAATTATACTACAAGGCTATCGTAATCAAAATAGCATGGTACTGGCATAAAAACAGATATGTTGATTAATGGAGCAGAACAGAGAGATCATAAATAAATCCACATCTGTATGCTCATTTCATACATGACAAAAGAAGCAAGAAGATACAGTGGGTATAGAGAGTCTCTTCAATAAATGGTGTTGGCAAAATTGGACAGATACATGCAAAAAAAAAAAAACAGGACCACCTTCTTGCACCATATACAAGAACAGACTCAAAATGGATTAAAGACTTAAATGTAAGACCCCAAACAATAAAAATTCTAGAAGAAAACATAGGCAGTAAATTCTGATATTGCTACTAGTAATTTCTTTTTGGCTATATCTCCTCAGGTAAGGAAAAACAAACAAAACAAATAAACAAGTGGGACTACGTCAAACTAAAAAGGTTTTACACAGCAAAGGAAACCATCAACAAAACAAAAAGACCACCTATTGAATGGGAGAAGATATTTGCTTATGACACATCTGACGAGGGGTCAATATCCAAAATATATAAAGAACTTGTACAACTCAACTACAAAAAAACAACAATCCAATTAAAAAGTGGGCAGAGAACTGAACAGATGTTTCTCCAAAGAGGAAATACAGATGGCTAACAGACATGTGAAAAGATGCTCAAGGTCACTAATCATCAGAGAAATGCAAATTAAAACCACAATGTTATCACCCATACTTGTCAGAATGGCTATCGTCAATAAATAAAAGAACAACAAGTGTTGGCGAGGATGTGGAGAAAAGGGAACTCTCAAACACTGTTGGTGGGATTGCAAATAGGTACAGCCATATGGAAAACAATTAAAAATTAAAAATGGATCTAACTTTTGACCCAACAATTGCACTTCTGGGTATTAATCCAAAGAAAACCAAAACAATAATTCGTAAAGATCTATGCATCCTTATGTTCATGGCAGCACCATTTATAAAAGCCAAGATATGGAAGCAACCTACATGTCCATCGACAGATGACTGGATAAAGAAGTATGGTTCATATATACAATGGAATATTACTCAGCCATAAAATAAAATCCTATCATTTGCAATGACACAGATAGACCTAGAGGTTATTATGCTGAGTGAAATATGACAGATAAAGATAAATACCCCAGGATTTCACTTACATGTGGAATCTAAGGAACAAAAAGAAAAAACTAATCAAAAACAGATTCACAAATATGAAGGACAATCTGGTGATGGCCGGGGTAAGGAGGTGTGGGCTGGGGGAAACCAGTGAAGGGTTAAAGAAGTACAAATTAGTAGTCGATAGACAGTCAAAGAGATGGGGAGCACAGCATAGGAAATGCAGTCAGCAGTAACGTAATGGCTGTGTTGTAGAGCCAGAGGGAAGATAAGAGTAATCAGGGCATTGTTTCATAAACTATATACATGTCTAACCAATGTATTGTACACTTGAAACTAATAATAAAATAAAATTCAAAAAAACTTCTTTTCACTCAGAAACATCAGAAACAGTACAAAGGCAAATTACAGATTGGGAAAAGGTACTTGCATCACTTAAAACCATCAAAGATTTCATATTCAGATTATAAAATCAAGTCCTACAGCTCAACAAGAGAAAGATAATCAATAGAAGGACATGTGAAAGAACCGAACTAGCATTTCATAAAGGAATACTCAAATGAACGATAAGTACATGCAAAGGTGCTCAATTTCATTTAGTTATAATGAAAATATCAATTTAAACTGTATAATACCATTTCATGCTCCTCAGATTAGCAAAAGTTCCAAATTGACAGTATCAAAGATCAATAAGGATGTGGAACAACAGGATCTCTCTCTTATACTCTGCTGAACCTAAAATTTCTCTGAGAACTAAAGTTTCTATAAAAAAAAAAATCATGGCAGAAGAAAAGAGATATAACTTAGCTGCCATGTATATTGGCCAATGCATCTTTATAAATAGTTTCTCCCTTGCCAATTTTGTTTGCATGTAATGACTATGATATCGTCAAGAATAATTTTGTAATTCTTCAGAAGGCAAGTAAGTAATCTTGTCTGGTTTAAAATCTATACTGGTGCAATGATATTTATTTTTTACAGTAATAAACACCATCTCAGAAATTTGAAAACATGATTCATTAAATGATAAATCTGTAATAATCACATGTAGATCACTACATAGAGTCCAGGAAAATCAAGAGAATACTAAATAAATATTTGAAAATGCACACATGTTAGTTAAAAATGTATTTCTTGGTTCTAGGTAAGTTACTTTACATATCTTATATATTTATGTCTAAGTGAAGGATCTACTATAAGATCCAACATCATAAAAATAATTCAGTACTTTAGGTAATGTTATCATAGTTTAATAGTAAATTTGAAGATTTCAGTTTTAAATATTGTTGGAGCTTGTAACTGCAATTTTTTTCTTTAGAAAATATAAAACTCTTACTTAAACACATACTCATATACACAGTAATATAAAATTTAGAAACCAATTGAAATTTTGGAGTCCAATAATTGCAAAAAAATCTATTTGCTATTCTACAGGTAAACATGGACTAGAATATGAGAGAGTTGAGAGATATTATGAATTCTATTGTCAACAGATCAAAGCTATTAGGCACATAAGTAGAAAAACTGCATATTTTAAAAATGATTAAAATTTCAGCCATTATAATGTCACTGAATATTAATGAAAATGATGACAAAAAGGAATACTTTATTTTCTGCTATGCTATATATACAGAGTGGAGGAACAAGATATGATATAACAAATAAGACTACATTTCTTAAATCTGCCAACATAATGTTTTTTGAAGATTATAAACCTATTAACTACTCATACATAAAAACCAATATTGTTACAGAATCTCAGTGTATGATCCACAGATATATACCTTTTCAATAAAAATATTATCAAAGGAAGATATATAGGATATTTATGCCAATATTGTAAAGACATGAAACATCATTCAGAAACACTGACCATTCTCGTCTTGAACTCTTCTATACTCTTAGCTTCTGTGACAGTATTTCTCATAGTTTTTGTCCTTTCCTTGTGATTGTTCCTTCTTGAACTCCTTCATGGGTTCAGGACTCATCCTGCTTCCTCTTCCCCCCAAATATCCTTTCTTTTATACTTCTAATATCCATTAATAGCACTATGATCACCCACCAACTGATACAAACCAGAAATATGGAAATCATCTTAGAATTCTCTCCTTTGTCCCCTATCGAATGAGTCATTAAATCAAATGATTGACTGTTAATTTTGCTCTTTAAAATTTTCCCTGAAACTATCATCCTCCTCTATCTTTATTACAATTGACTTAATTCAGGTCCATTCAGGCTCTTATCGCCTATCTGAATTATTGTATTACACTGCTAATTCATCCTAAAATACTCTTTGCCAGATGCTGACTGAATTTATTTCTTTATTGCAGCCCTGCTAGAATGTAAGCTCTAAGAGAAGAATCTCTTGTCTTGCTTTCTTTAGGCTAGTACCTGGCATATGGTAGATGCTCAAAAACGACTGGTTAGATAAACAAATGGCAGCCTAAAAGTCCTAAAAATTATATAGTATGCAAATCTGATTATGTAAACCCTCTACTGATACCCTTTAAAACTTCCTATAACCTATAAATTAATATGATCTACGGGACTCTCCATGATTTGGTCTCTACTTATCTATCAGCCTGATCTCTAGCCACATTCAGTACAGTATTTTATGGGAAAATCACATCTAATTGCCTATTATTCCTGTATATATAATGCCTCCATGTCTGTGTTCATTATAGTTTTTTTAAGTTTTCTATTTGGAATACCATTCAAACTGTCCTTTACCTGGTTAGTAATTACTCTTTTTCAGGTCTTAAATCAGGTATCATCACCTCCAGGAATTCACTCCTAGAATTCCCAGTTGGATCAGATGGACTTCCTCTGAGCACCAGACATTTTCTATGTAATTCTAGTTTTACCACTGACACATGACCTTGAAGCAATCTGTTTAAGTATCTATCTTTTGCTAGATTATAAGCAACTTAGCTCATAAGTGATTTCTTACTCATCTTTGTTTTCCATGTGTGCGACACATAGTAAGTGCTCAATATGTGTCAAAAAACCCTGGAATGAAAAAATTAATTATTCAGTTTAATACCACACATATTCTCTAACTTACAGTCTTATTAATGTCTGTTTAGGTTCTTAATTTTTTTAAGTTTATAGTTTATAAGTTTTAAAGATGCAATAAAGTTCTAACTGCCAGAGAAATATAAATATCAATTTCCCACATTTATGGTATTAACACAACAGAGTTAATTATGTATAAATATTAGCAGCAAAAAAATCATTTAAATATGACCTTTATGTTTCATAAATTTCTATTTCTATATTAAAATGAAAAATAACATTTTGACATACCAAATGAAAAATTCCTATAACAACAATCACATTAAATATAGTGAGTTACAACCAAGTTACAAGAAATACCATCAAATAACTATTTCAACATGATATTATTATATATCTATATGGCTCAAATTCCAGTATTAATGTTATAGTTTGTAAAATCAAGATTAGCCGGGTCCAGGAATTAATGTATCTTTAAATATATTTTTGTTGCGCGTTTATGTCTTGACTTTTGTGTACAAGAACCTTAGTATTCAAACATAAATGAGATTTAATCCACTTGCCTATAATTTATTTGCTGTAAAAGAAACACCATATTACACGGTTTTGTTTGTTCAGTAGAAGATATGCTATTATTTCCAAGATACCAGGGATTTAATGTTTAATTATCAACACCCATTTGAAAAGGCATCGCTTTGACTCACAAATTCCTTAATTGCTAATAGTGGCTTTTCTGAGTAGGAGTGTTTGTATCTAATTTATTTTTGCAGATGTGGTTTGGCAACTGAATTTAAATTAGCAAAGCTTTGAATATCTTCACTGTCAGCAAAAAATTCTTCCATCCCTGCTGCTGGAGAATATCGTTGCTTGAAGTTTAACAAGGAAGTAGAACTGTAGTGAGAAAATTGGTACTACTGGTAAATGCTGCTTACAAACTGAAAAAGAAGTTAGGTTGTCAGCAATAAAAACATTATTCACACACAATATGTATGAGATGTCATCTTCATCACCATAACTTGCGGGGAAGGAAACTAATTTGGCTGGTTCCAACTTGAGGAACCTAAAGAAAAGCAAATATCTCACAGATCAGAGTGCCGTTACGAAGGACCAGCAGCTGGCAGTCAGGGACCCACAGCTGAGCCCCTCCCTGAGGAGGAAAGACACTGAACACATTTCAAGAACAGCGGCCACGGTTAACTTTAAAGCAGGTTCATTCACCGCTGCAAAACAAAGTCGCTTCAAAAGTTTTCAGAAAAAGTTGACTTCAAGTGCCCCTTTCCCTATGGAACAGGTCATCATCCACATATTACTGTGACAAAATGAGTTAAGAGAAAAGCATACGTATTTTAATCCCGGCACAAATACAGAGTCAAAAGCAGCGTAAAAATGCCTACCCGCTGGGCTGAGCTGAGAAGCGCTGCGACTTTTGGCCGTGATATCACGATTCGCACGCCCACTTTGGCCCCTGATGCTGGAGGCGCCGCTTTTGCCGCCGGCGCCGAGGCACCACACTGCGGTCCGACTGGCTGCCGTCGTTCTTCTCCAGCAGCACATGTCCCCGCTGATGCTGGTGCTCCTAGTCAGGTTCCTCCCTGAGACGCCCATTTGTCTGCTCTGCATTTTGGACGTAAAGACGCTGTAGGCCGGTGGGGCGTTAGAATTGAAGACAAGAGTGAAAGGGAAAGACAGAAAGGTATTTTAGATGAAACATCTGGAACATAATTATGTCACTTCTTTATGGAACATATTTGTAGGGTTAAAAAATTTTGAATACCATGGTCTTGAATGGGCCTTAATATCAAGGCCCACCTTAACTCGACTATAGAGAAACAGACTTATGATTTTATTTCTCCTGTTGAAGAAGACAGTAGTTTGTATGGTCACAGGAAAAAAAAAAAAAATTCACAAGGAAAAGGTTTCCAAAAGCATTTTTCTCCAATTTGCTTTACTACTGCTTTTAAAAAGAAATTAGCCGAGTGGGAAATTTTTACAAAAAATGGCAAAACATATATAGCATCCATTCTAAGAGTGACTTTTTAAAATAAGTTTTTTATTTTATGAAAAACCTAATAAGATTTATCTAATAGGAGTTAAAATTTCTCACAGGGATTGATGTTTTCATTAGCTTTGAATTAAAAATGATTTATTTCACTTTATATAATTTCGTATTTATTGATGTAGTCTACATTCCAAAAATAAAGAAAAGTTTTCCTCTTGCATTCGTTTGAAAAAAAATCATCGTTTTTCTACACAGTATGGTCAGAAAGTAATCAATGAGTAAAGGAAGCACGTGGGCTGATGAGCTACTGCTAGGCTAACACTGTGAATGGTAGTAATTAGAAAAAGAACTTTGGTTTTTTCTATGATTACTGGGGTGTGGTAGGAGGTATGTCAGGGGTAAAGAATCTGGAAGCAGCTGGCCCCATAAACCTGGAAAAATGTGAAGGAAGCAGTCTGCTTTGCAGAAACAGGAAGACTTATTTACATATTGTCAATTTTTGACTCAGTATTAGAAAGTCATAGTTTCTCCTTTAATTTGCTTCTGATAATCTGCTAAAAGGCTAGGACCACTTTTTAATTTTATTAATGTATGTACATTTTCTCCAAGTATTTAAAAGGGGAAAGGCTAAATGTGATATTTTTAAAAATATAAAGTGTACTATTTTATCCTTCACATTAGTTTCAAGGAGAATGAGGCATAAATAGGCTGAGAGGGAGGGTTGGAGGGAGAGAAAAGAAAGAACAAACCCTAAATCAATCATATTTAAGCTTGACTGATCTTGCTATTCTTTAATAAGCAACAATAGAATAAAAGTGATTTGTAGATAAACATGGGCTTGAATCCCAGCTTTGCGGCTACTTAACTGACTTCCTTCAGAAGAGTTAATTGCTCTATTCTGAGCCTCGGTTTCCTCATTTAGAAAATCAGAATATTTTACCTTTTTATTTTAAAAATAGAGATAATATGTCTAAAGCAAAAGTTCAATAAATGAAAATTATAATAATTATTATTAGGGAATATGGAAAATAGATAAAGTTAAAGCCCTTCAACATGTATTATAACTACTTAACAGCACCAATAGAAATATTTGTAATTATAAATTTAAATTTGAAATTTTTGAAATTAAAACATCTAAAATAGTTTCCACATAGCCATTGTTATATAATGGAGAGTCGCCTGCACTGAGTCAGGAATTCTGGGTTCGCTTTTGGCTTTATTGACTGATCTTGAGAGAGTTATTTCCCTTTCTAGAACTTAGTTTCCTCATTTAATAAGTGAAAAAACATAAGTAAAGCACCAAGCAGAATGCAAGACACACAAGAGCTCCACAAATTACTCTCTTCAATTTTACCCATTATCGCCAACCACCATCATGCATCACCATCATCTCTTTAGCACACATTAAACATTTTGAAATGGAATATTATAAGGGCACCCTTAAACTACTAAATACTTTGCTCTTCTAGATATCTCTTGTTCCATGGATTCTGAGCAAACAGACACAGGAATACAACCTAGGATTTCCATCTGCTGTCATTAAAGAAGGCATGGCACGGTGTAGAAAAGTCAAAGTTTGATTGAGACTAAGGCTCTGAAAATAACTATGCCTGCAGTAACTTAGTGCTCCTGTTACATAGAAATTTTTACTGCAAACATATATTTTCTAAAACAAAAGAACCCACCCAATCTATTACCTACCAAGGAAGTCAAAGATATACTCATAAAATATGCTTATTGTACCATGTGATCTTTGCCTTTTAATTTTCATGATTGGATACAAAAGGCAAAAAAAAAAAAAATCTTGGCCTAAATCAAGCAGGACACAGTAAAATACTAACCGAAACTGATAAATTAGTATGTAGATAAATATTTTAATTACCATTTGGTTTTAAAGAAATATACTTCTCTTCAATCTAACAGCATTATCTACAAAAGGGTTATTAAAAGTTTTATGAGATGGGTTTACTTTCATGTCCTTAAAACTTAAGAGATCACCAGGGATGAGTTTACAAATAGTTGCCCTGAGGCTGCTGTATTTTGAGGGGAGGGAGACCAATGTGAGGGTGTCACTACTGGCTTTCCTTTCCTCACTGGACAGTCACCTAAAACTACAAGCAATTAATGTTGCGAGTAAACAAGCTATCAACCATAATTTCTGAAGTTTTGGGACTCTTAATTTATGGAACACTTAGTAAAGACTCTGTAAATACGGGTGATCATGTGGAATGGTTAAGGAAGCAAAGACCCATTACATTGTTAATTACTTTAAAAAAAACATCTGTAAGTCTAGTAATATGGTAAGTCTCCAATATTGCTGGTGGGAGTCTCAGTGATAAATTTCTGAAGGGCAATTTGACAATATGTTTCAAAAGCCTTAAAAAATGCCTACCTTTTAATGTATCAATTCTATTTTCAAGATTTATCCTAAGAGAAAACTTAGCAAGATTTAGAACAGATTCAGCAGAAATGATATTTATTGAAAAATTGATTGTTAACAGCAAAACACATACACACACACAGAGGAAAACCCCATAGGTATGTAATAGTAGAGGGTGTTTAAGTAAGTTATGTTCATCGATAGAATAGAATGCACCTTTGAAAATGCTGTTGTAAATAAATATTTATTGATATAAAATATGTTCTTGAGATGGGGGGAATGTGAGAGGAAGCAGATCTTTGCAGCTTAGCTTTGGCTGGCACACATACCAAATACGGATTTACCCTAATGCTAGGGGACACGAATCAAATGCTAGGGGCTATCTAGTGGCACACATACACAAAAATAAAACAACAAACTTCAAAAATCCACACCAAACAACAGCAACAACGACCAAAAGAAAATTATATAAAAAGAAAGAAACATCTCTTGTTAAAGTAAGTAGTTCAAGGAATCTGGGTTTATGAGATGATCTCCTAGTCACCCATATAATTGAAGAATAAAGAAAACATAAAGAAAAGTAAACTTAAATGTTCAGAAGGTTATTTCTTAGGAGAAAATTATAAATCCACATAGCAAAAGATATGGAAGGATATACTGTAAACAGTGTGCTAAAAATAGTTTTAATTTTTTCTGGATGGTAATTATGCTTTAAAAATATTTTTTCTTCTATTTTTTTTTTCCAAAATGAACATAAAAGGAATTGGCAATAAGAAAAAATAAAGCAGACAAATAAAAAGAGCAACCAAGGACCAACTTTCCTCTTTCTTTTGCATAGGTCAAGCTATTTAATACATACAGTTCATTCCCCAGGTTAAAGGTATAGCATGACTTTCACACTAATTTTGAGTTTACTGAACAACAATATTGGGTGTTGATGTAAGATGCTCAGTTCCAGAAAGAGACAGTGTTTCTACAGTGTTTCTACATTTCTAAATATTGTTTTACACATATTTTCTAATTTTGGCTTTCGACAAATACTGAAAAACTGTATCTTTGGTATTCTCAAAGTAAAATTGCCAATGCAAGTTATCTATCTTATGACATAATTATAGTTGTTGAAAGTTGCAGACTGAAAGATTTTCACAAAGGCAAATCTAGTACTGTCAACCATTAGGAGAAAGGTAATGACAGGTAAGTGAAATATTTTCAAATATCCCCCCAAAGTCTTAAATAGCCTATCAGGGATTAAAGGAGTATGTGATTACATGAAGACTACAGGCCCCAGGGCCAAAAGCATTAACTGGTGAATGAACAGAGTAAGTAATTGGCTGTTAAGGTAAATAGCAAATACATGACAAAGACAAATTCTGAGTTTGTGAGAGTATTGGCATAAAAGCAGCACTGTGAATAAAATATATAGTCATGTCAAAATGATATTTCATCTTATTGAGAGTTGGGAACATGGTTAGAAGAGAACTTACCCAAGGAATTGGAGACTGAGGTGATTCAAAAATGTGTGGCTAGAGATATAAAGGCCTAGCAGCTAACACAGTGGAGCATGAGAACTGCAGCACAGAAACAGAAAAGACACTTATGGATAGGAAGCAGGCAGAGATAATTCCAGGAGTGGAAGTATTGAAATATCTTGGGCTCGAAGTGGTGCTAGGGAGGGATCGTAGAGCTCAAAAGTTAGAAGACAGTAGTAATAATGGTAGAGTAGGAAAAAACCCAACGAGGCTGGCCAAGCTCCCAAACATTATAGCATCTCAAAAGGCTTAAATTCCTTTTCCCTCCTCTGCTGTCTTCCTGGAGGTAGGTACCAAGAGTTAACTGAATATCTATCACCAAGATAACCATCTTGTACCAGTTGCCAGTCATTGGGCTGATGTCTGGGTTTTTAAAGGTCTATTTCTGGCATAGCCCTCTGTGTGTGTGTGTGTGTGTGTGTGTGTGTGTGTGTGTGTGTGTGTGTAACAAACCCTGCTTCTGTCAAGCTCCCCTAATTAAGAAATTTCTGTATATTAAATACTCCTCCTTTCCTAAAATGTGGAGCTTGAAATTATTATCCTAATTTATGATTTCATAAGCTTTATTTCACTTACACTTACTCAAATGACCATCTATAATTTATAGTATCATTTATTCAATCAAAGTTTATTGAACGTCTATCTCTATAAATATGGGATACAAAAATGATACGACATGATCTCTTTAATTTACTGGCAAGTAGCATGTCAAATGCAAATACGGCTGCAAAGAACATCATCTTAGTTCATAATCGAAATTTCAATGTCAAGAAACCCTAATTAAGTTAAAAAATCAAGAAAATGTCTCTCTCTCTGAAAAGTATGTAAAACTGAGTTTCTATTGCCAATTCTTTGATTTCTGGAGATGACAAATTTAAAACTTAGTATTTTAACATTATTGCAGGTACTATATATATAAATGCAATTTATCGACATACATAATGTATAGGGTACTATCTAAATATATTGGAGGGTGTGTATGTGTATGTGTGTCTATGCCACAAAATTGATGGCCAGTTTTAGGAAAAAATATTTAGCTAATTAATAAAGCATTTTAGTCAAAAAACATCTGCCTTAATTATCCATTAGTAATGAAGTTGTGTTTCAGGTTCTTAGACACTGACTGGGTCTCATGGCTGAAAGCAGCATCTTGGTGGTTACAGAGGACATCACTGCTTAGTTAGGATAGTTTAAGGAGCACTAGGAAGACCTACAATCTCCAAAATTCCTTTCCCAACAGCCTGTTAGTGACAAAATTCCACTATATTATCACAATTTCTAGATCCAGAACCACATTGCTAATGGTTTACCAGAAAAGTTTCTTTTACTCATTGGGCCTCATTTTCCTAACCTAGCATATGAGGACATTAGAGACCAGTAATAAGGTACGTTTAACCTCCAAATTTTTACTTCTGTTAATTTATTTTTTACAAATTAATTCCTTTCAAATCTTCATGGTTCTTTTTCTTTTAAATCCAATTTTGCCTATTGCTCCCCATGATTTTCCTCAGTATATGATTTTTAAGCAATAACATCTCTCCCTTCACAAGTTTCTGGAATAAACTCCATAATTCTAACCCAACAATAGAATGTGTCCCTAATCCCCTTAAGTTTTTCTATTCTCTTGTTAGGTAGCTAAGTCAGATATGAGTGACAGGAAACAAAGGATTAGGGGCCCAGCTTAAAGAACGCCCAAAGAACACCCAATGGTAGTAGAATTCTGGGTACGCACATGTGCACTAGGTAAAGTGTTATATAGCTGCCAAGTGTCAATCAAATGACCTCACCCAGGAATGCCTTTGGAACCACCCAACGTGGCCCAAATAAAATGCCGACATTCCCACTTCCGGCCATTTTGTGTTGGTTACGATGGTTGTTGTTACAGTGCTCTGTTACAGTTCTTTGCTGAAACACGTGCCTCTTGGGACATGCTTTGTCTTTCTAAAATATACTTTTAATAAATCTTTTCTAAATATCACTGACCTGTGATTCTTCACTGCGTCAATGAAGAAGAACCCAGGAATAATGCCAACCACACTCTGTGCTCTTTTTCCCTCCCCTCCCCAAGCCGCTGGAGAAAAGCCTGATTTCACATCACCCCCGGTAACAATTTCACCTGTACTGTTCAGCTAAAGCTGACTATTTCTATATGTAAATATTTTAGGCAGGGATAGACTTGCCTCTAACTCATTTTCATTTTGGCTTCTTTTGATTTCACCACATAATTACATAGCATTTCCAGTAACATAAAAGGCATGGCAAATTATCAGAAGTATGTATACTCACTGGCCCATAACTTCAAGCACCATTTTACATTTTCCACCATTCTTATTAATATCAAAGGAACACTAATAGTTAAGATTTTGTGAAAAATAAAAAATAAACCAAGAGCTTTGATTTATTCTTGCTAATCATCCAACTCTATAATCAGTGTATCAAGTATGCAGATTATTTAACAAGTGATGAATATTCTGCACTATTAAGATGATTATGCTTTATAAAAATTCACATCATGCTTCCAAAAATAATACTGAAGCTAAATCAGCATATGAAAATATTCTTAGACTATAATTTATCCATATAAAATACGAAAATATGCTTAAACTGTAACTTTTGCCCATATAAAATAACTAGATGTTGTGTTTTAAAATATATAAAAACTTACAAATAGCAATGTATTAAGGATATTAATTCTCAGTCTACGAAGTACAAAATACATTAGTCCCCTATTTTGAAAAATAATGGACACTGACTTTTTTGAAAAGTTGATACAAATCAAATTCAAATTTTAAAAAATTTCTACTTTTGTATAATCACATTATACCTTTTCAGAGACTGAGAATATGCCTTAAACTTACATGTCATGATAAAATCTAATTATTATCTATACAACTCCCATGACGAATTAAAATCAATCTTTCAAACTTACGTGGAAGAATCTACCTGAATTTCTGAAGTCTTATCAGATTAAAAAAAAATAAACTAAAAACATTCTAGAATTTTTTTCAAGAGGCCAAATATATATTATCCATATATTATTCCTTTATATTTGAAAACAAAGATACTTTTATTGAAGGCTATGTTTTCTTTATAGTTGCCTGATAATAACTGAGCAGAAAGAAGTAGATTCTGCCCTTTTACCTTTCTTAGCATCTGTTAAGAGTCAGGTAAAATGATCTGTAGGGCATCAGAAATAACTCTCATTGTTCCAACTTCCTGTAATTTGTGGCATTATGTCACACATATTATGTTATTCTTCTTAGTGAACTTTGCATTATTGCTCTAGTAAAGGCTTTCTTACTGGAAAAGACAGTGATTTTTTACTGTCTATCCTCTTTAACAGATAGCAAGGCTCAAGAGATAGGGCTATGGGATTTGGAAAGGTAGGTGAAGAAGCGGAGCACATTTGGTTTCCTGAGACCATGCTATTATTTTTCCTTGCTTGGGAAAAATCAGAGTTCTGGACTTGGAGATTAAAAACCAAGGAGTCTTTCTTTCAATAGTATAGTGACAGGCCAATGATTATATATATTTAAAATGATCTAAACAACAAAATTTCGAGTAAAGATTTTTGTATTTCTAAATTCAATTTTAGTGGGTATTAAAAAATTGATGTCTAAAGACTATATGTGAGTGCACGCATACATATGTGCATTGTTTATCGTTTCTTATTTTCCGTATCTATGATGTTTTGACATCTTAAAATCTATTTAGCTGGGGAGATTGCAGCTCTTTGGGGGACTAGCCAATTCTCAGCCACAGCAAAGGGCTCAGAGGAGAGCCTGGCTTTGATATGCAAACTAATCAATCCAGAGCCAAACCTCCTCCTCCAGGCCCATTCACAGCAAACCAACATCCCTACCGCCAGTCACCCCAGGGCCCATACCAGGTAACTAGAGATCACGCCAGGGCCCAAAGACTAGCCTTCAGGAATTATTCAAACTAGTCAGTATTAAACTGTTGATTCTGCTGCAACTCGTTTCCTGTGGAAACCCTAATAAAGCCTCTGGCCTAGAACTTCCCCTTGCTCCTGCTTTCTGCCTCCTTACCAACCTATGCTTCAGTATGTGGTCTTGCATGGTGTGGCATGCCTCTTGTTTCCTATAACCTATTAGCATAATAGACTTCTTTTCCCTTAGCCTCTCTGTGTCTCCTCTTGTGGCAGTACCTCACCGACCATCATATAGAACACAGAACAGTGTGTGTACACACACACACAACATGTATATGTACACACACACACTCATATACACACTCACAATGACTGTACCAAAGACAATGGTTTGTAGTCCTAGTTAAGATTTAGAAAAACAAAATAATAAATTAGAGGAAAATATGAAGCGAAAAAACAGGAACTTTAACATGCAAATTACTTTGTGAACTATAGCATGGCATCTAGGCTAAGACTTAAACTTGCATATTTTAAATTGAATTTAGGCATTTCATGTGGAAAGCAAAATACTTTTTATAACAGGTAATAAGAACTTATTATTTTTAAAATATATTTTCCTTGCCTCACTGGACAAATATTGGTAATTTCTCTTTGACTAAATCTAGTGTAATAAATTCAATATATTAAAATTCCCAAAATTACCTCTTTATTCACCACCAAAGAAAATATTTTTTCATGTAAATTCATACAAATAATCTGGTTTAATGGAGAACACTTGCTTAGCCTGTATTTCTGCAATAGATAATGTTCCAGTATATTACCCAAGTATAAGTTTGTTTTATATGTCACTCAGAAATCGCCATGAAAAAAGACAATAGCCTCCTGACAGTAATATTTTGGCAAGATGTCCTTGGTCATATATACTTAACCTTCTTTGGATCTACTTAAAGGAAAGCCTTCAGCTTGTTAGAAATATAGCGATTTATTTTTCTTTTCAGATTCCCAGGTAATCAGTCCTGCAGAAATCACCGGTCTGCTCTGGGATGATGTCTCAGGTTGCATAAAGCCAGTCCTGTAAGGTTGGGAAGTCCTCTGGAAATGGAACTTATACAGGAAGTTAGGTGAACCATATTTTAGTCTAGTGCATGGTTTTGGGAGTTTTCCTACATCATTATAAATGTGAAAGCTATAAGAATAACAAGATAAACTACATATTACACAAAAAGAAGGAATTGCTGCGTTTTCCTGGAGCTAAAGTACTTTTCCTAATGTTTAGAATTCCTAAGATATACATGAGATATATGGTGAGAATGTGGAGACTACAGCTATGTTTCCCTAAGTGTCGTTTTTAATTTTCTTTATTGGAGTAATCAACAAAATAATTTTCTAGGTTTTTACATTGCTTTCCCCCAAAAAGGTATTTTAAGAGGTACTGATCAATATTCTTGAAAGAGAAACAAATTAGATTTGAAATGGGCCTTAATTCTTCATATTGAGGTAATGAGGTCCCATAGTGCCCCCTTATCCAAGGAATCATGTCCCAAGACCCCCAGTGGATGCCTGAAATCATGGAGAGTACCAAACTTATATTTACTATGATTGTTTCCTATACATATTAGCTTTCACTTAAAGGAAGCCCTTTACAGCTCCTCTTTATCCGAATTGTCAGCATCCAAACTCTTGCGCTTTGGGGTGATTATTAAGTAAAATAAGGGTTACTTGAACACGAGCGCTTCCATACCATGACGGTCAATTTGATAACAAAGCTGTGGATGGCTACTAAGTAATTAACAGGCAGGCGGCATTCTACAGCTTGGATTATGCTAGCTGAGGGGTAATTCACGTCCTAGGCGGGACAGAGCGGGAAGGCACAAGACTTCATCAGACTACTCAGAATGACAAAGAATTGAAAACCTATCAATTGTTTATTTCTGGAATTTTTCATTTAATATTTTTGGACCACACTTGACTACAGGTAACTGAAACTACGAATGTGAAACTGTAATTCTTCCATTTTTCATATTTCTTAAATTTAGGTCATGCTCCCTCACAGGAAAACTTTTATACTTGATTCTTAGATAGATATGTTCAACATTATTATGTGATTTATTCAAGGCAATAAATCTGATAATTTCATCAAGAGGTGAAACCTAGGTTCAGGTTCAGAGTCAGTTAGAAATGGGTTTCTATTCTATTTCTATCATTTAATGGTTCTTGACTTGGAGTATATTTCTTTACTTGTTCTGAGTTTAGTTTTCTCATCTATTTATTATACACCTTTCTACTTGAATGTTAGCTTCATAGGGCAAGGACTTAACCTCTTTTGTTCACTGCTAAATCCCAGGTTCTGAATAATGTCTGCCACAGGGCAAGAGTATAGTAAATATTTGTTGAATAAACTTTATGAATTAATCTAATAAAAATAATAACTCTCCCAAGGTTGTGATGAGGATTAAGTGAAATAACATATACGGTATTTAACACGTGCTATATGTTAGATGCTTGCTCTAATTATTATATATGTTTATAATAACATGGAGAAATTGAGACTTTAGTAAGCACAGAAACTTAAACTTGCTAGATTTATTTGAAGCAGCTATTTTATATAAACAGAGAAGTTCTGTGGCCTCAAAGAAAAGGTTCCTCAAACTTCATATAGGTAAATAATTCCCATACCTTTGGTCATTTCAAACTTGAAAAGCTGTATTTCAATGAAAATATTTATAAGATGATCTTTACACATATGATTAATAATTAATAATGCATATATGAGTAAATTCAATTTAACATACATTTATTATCTGTGGTTGGTACTAAATGAAAAGTTATATACACTTTTGGCAGTAAATGAAATGCTACACAAATCCATGCAAATAAACTTACTTTTCCATTTTGTTGGTAAATAATGACTGAAACGAGACATTCTCTTAATTCTACAAATCATCCTCCTGAAAACACTTCCAAACTCCAAAACCCAGATTTTCCCATAGTATCTTTTTATATAGAAAAATGCCCATTTAAATGCTGTATTATTTTTTTAGCTAAATATTATTAAGACTGGATAAAAATGCTCAGTGAGATTAGAGACATAATTATAGCCAATGAAGAGGTTATCAAAAAAAAGTCACAACTATAACCTGGGCACATTTGTGGTAAAAATGTTCACATGAAACATTAAGGTATTATTTTTTCAAGTTTACATTGCAAATAGCAAAAATTAGTTCAAAGACATTATTACTTCAGTTACGTTAGCCACCTTATGAAACTAACACACTTGCATTTTCAAATGAATGTTGAGGTGCCAAAGGCTAGAAAAAAATGAAGCTAATAAATATCTATGCATCATAATAAAATAATCAATATAAGTAGAATTTAAGCAAATTGTAAATATTGTGTCTCTAGCATACTTCTTGCAGTGTATTTATAAACTACTTCCGCTTTCATGGATATTTATATACTATAAGTTCTTTTTCTTGAATAAACATAACCTGTCACTTCTCTTAAATTTATGTTTGAATGAATAATGAATTGAATGTACAAAGGCAAATAAAAATACAAGGTATTTTTCTTCATCTTGATTTTTTTAATTATAAGCATATAATAAGCATATGTGTTGGTATTATGTTTCATATCGCACTGAGTATTTTATAATAGGATTTTAATTTAAAACAGTGCCAATGCACATTATGTGTGGGATCTAAAATTTTAATTTAACAAGTAACATTTATTAATTTTTCAGCATTAAATCCTTACATTTTAAAATTCTTATGTTCCAAAGTAAAAATCATAAGTCCTCAGAACTTTTTGAATGATTGTTATAGATTATTATACAATGAAACTATCAAATTGCCCAAGATTTATCATTAGTTATTTAAAGTCAAATTTATGTAAATAAACACAATTATGCCAAATACATATTTTTGAAAGTAGTCACATATAAATTTAATGAAAAAATTATGGACTTAAAAGACAGGATTACTAATTAAATTGTTGTATTTAAAAAAAGACCAGAAATTTATACCAATTTGATAGTCTATTTACTTAAAAAAGAAACCCAACTATTTGTAACAAATATGTATCTTTCCTAACCAAGATTTCTTAATCCATGCTTCTCTCAGAGAAAACAAAGAACTTGACTTTGTCTGAGTATTTTACTTTGTTGAATTATATTTTATAAAGGCTCCCGATCTGTACTTTTCAATCCTATAGGCACTAGCAATATGTGGCTAATGAACACTTGAAACATGCCTCATCCGAATCTAGATATACTTAAGTGTAACATAAACACTGGTCTAGAAGTCTAGTACACCCCCCAAAAGAAAGACAAACATGTATCATTAATCTTTTTATATAATAGATTTAAATTTGAAATTAGAATTTTTTGGATATATTGGGTTAAATAAAATACATTATTAAATGAATTTTATTTCCTTAATTTTTTTAAATGTGTCTAGTAAAGTATTTAAACTTACATATGTAGCCCATATTTTATTTTATTGAACAATGCTGCTCCAGATAAGTGGTTTAAAATGCCAGCAAAAATATTTGATTTAAAATGTATTTTCTTATGTAAATTATCATTTCCCTTTGATATCAATTATGACATTAGTGTTGTTCTGTGAATAAAATGGACTAATGCAAAAACCTTATAAAGACAATCAAATGATACCACTGAAAACAATTAAGCTTAATGTTAAAAATAACTAAAATAGAAATGACACTCAAATAAAACAAAATAAGTACATTGAAAATGAAAATATAAAGCAGCAAAAGAACATTTTAGCAAATAAATATTACAAAGATAAGGCAAACACCTGCACTAAAACATTTATTTTTTAATTTTAATACTTATTTCGACATAGGTATTTCCATTCTGTTAAATGCAACAATTCCCAACCTTCAACAAAGAATATCGATGATTTGCACAGCTAGTAAGAAAAACAAGCCAACTGAATTTAGCTAGGAGACTCACATTCGGGATGCAGCTGCGATGCTTGTGCTATAACTGAGTAACCAAAACAGTTTGAGTCTGAGTTGCCCCATTACATAAAATGGGGACAATATACCTCAACCTCATTCAGAAAGTTGTTATAAGGCTTTCTATGTTCTTTCTAGCTCATTTAACCAGGTATCCTTACTTTCAATATTATAACTTCAATTCCCCCACTTTTTCCCCCAATTATCAGCCTTCTTATCTTTCTTACACTTAACTTAGATTCCATAGCCCATTATCTCAAAAACTTTTTAGTGCCTCTCCTTATACGGCATCCAACTGGCAGAACCCTCCGATGAATGCTATGCTACCATGTGCTTCTTCTATGCCTACATCTCAAGATTGAGCATTGTTGGGAAAAAAATTCAGCAGGACACATTGGTTTCACTATAAGCCACTATCATTGGCCTTAAAAGTTACTCTATACGTGTGCTCCCACTCTCCGCAATAACCACTGTACTGCTTCTTCATGTTACTCAAAACTCCCACCTTTTGTTTTTCTCTCGGGAGATAACTTTTCCTTTTATTTCATAGAGAGAATGGAAGCTATCAGAAGAAATTCTCTTATCTTAAAAATAATATATACACACCAATATTTATACCTACACACACACACACACACACACACACACACACACACAGATATACCCCCCCTCCCCCAACATATCCACATGCCGATCATCTCTAAATTTAAATTAGCTGACTAGGTTTCTTTTCTGAAGTTCACAACTGTCTACCCAGTCACCGACTTATAACAACCACTCAGATACAGGCTATCACAAATTTGATGTGTCTCTAACTGAATTTAACCTTTTTTTTTTTTCCACATATATTCCTCTTTCAGTCTTCCCTGTTGCAGTAGAGTATAACTATTTACCAAGTTGTCTAAGATGTAAACCTGAGCGGCATCTTTCATTCTTCCCGTCCTTTAACTCCACACTACTATATCATTAGATCTTACAGATTCTACCTCTAAAATATTTTAATATCCTATTTGTCCCCATTCTGGCTTTTACCACTCAAGTCTATGATATTCTTGTCTATCCTACTCCATTTTCCACGTAGCAGCCAAAGTGATTTTTTCCTAAAACATAAATTGGGTTATGTCACTCTTGCGCTAAAATTCTTCAATATCTTCTTGTACTTGGGAAAAATCCAAAATCCATAAAACAGAGAGGTATCAGAAGAAATTTCCTTATCTTCCAAATATCAGTCTATAAACCTAATTGCTTCTGCACACTATTATCTCTTTTTCCCTCCCAAAACAACAGTAGCAACAAAATGTCCCTCCCTGCAAATACCAATTCCTCCTCAGGGACACAGAAACCCACCCTCATTCTCCAAGGTCATGCAAGGCCACTAGTTTGGACCCTGTCTCTCTCTTTCACCTCATCTCACTTTTCTTTATAAACTACTTTTTCTGCCATAGCATCCTTTTTGAAATTCCTGAAAAATGTCAAGCACTTTTCTACCTCAAGTGTACCCCACTTGAAATACTCCTCAGAACCTTATGAAATAGGAACTTCACATAAAAATAGAAGAAAAATGTAAAGTGCAGAAAGGTTATAAAGTTTGCCCACGGTCTTACTGCTAGTGAGTCATGCAGCTGGTATTGAACAGAGCAGTCTGATTCTAAAACTCATGCCCTTAGCCACCACACTTTAACAGTACTGCAGGAAGATGAAAACAAATTCCCCTGAGCTTAGAGCAGGGGTTGACAAACTTTGGACCTCAGAATAATCTAGAGGGCTTGTTAACACACAGATTTCTCTGCTCCATCCCTGGAGTTTCAGTAGGTCTGGGGTGGTGCCTGAAAATCTGCATTTCTAACAAGTTTCCATGTGATGCTGATGCTGCAGATCCAGCAACCATAACCTAAGACTCACGGCTGAGACTTACATAGTAGTACAAACTATGTTCCATGTAAAAAGATGGTAAGCCTTAATTTACTGTTTGGTAAAAACATTTGGGTCACTGCTTTTGTTTTGCTCATTCCTTTCAAATTTGCATTTCCTACCTACCTACAACTAGCTGCTGCTACTTTACCTCACTTCACAAGCTTTATGCTACATTGTGGTAACTGTACTTATCCGTTCTCCTATAAGCCTTAGTCAGGGATTTTATAATCATCACAATCAGAGATTCATTTTATCTCTGCTTTCCCAGTTAACGTTTTTGCTTTCATACCCTCCTACAAAGGCAGGTCAGAGAAAAGTCAGGATGGAAATTCAGGTATTTCCTCCATTAGAGAGTAGTTCTATGTTTTTAAATTATTAGGAAAATTAGGTCAATAAATAAGAAACTTAGGCTCATGAGACTGAAGTTCTGACTTTAGGACTAGAGAGTATATGCTTTTAGGCAAATGACTTTATCTCTATGGCCTCAGTTCCTAAACTGTAACCTTAAGAGAATGGATGTTATATAATATAATTCTATTACAAAAGACAGAACTTCTAAAGTGACCCAAAGAGAAAGTTTGTAAAGCAAATTATTTTTTTTATTAAGGCTAATAAGCTTAGAGTAATACAGAACATAAATATTTCATCTAAGAAAATAACATATACTAAAATGCATTTATCTTAGTTCTAATTAACATTCAAAATTGAAAATGAAAATGAATGCTTTCAAAATTATCTGAATGTATATATGGATTTGATTGTCACTGAAACAGAAAATACAGGTGTTAATGAATTTAGAAAATTACCTACATGTCTTTAGCTTTGACCTGCCAATCATTATAGTAACATTAATGATATAATACCTATAGTTACCACTTACCTAATACTTAGTTTGCGATAACTTCTATGCAAAATACTGCAGATATTTTTTTCTAAGCCATGCAACCCAATAAAGCGAGTTCTATTATCTCTACTTTACAGATGAGAAAACTGAGTTTTATGGTGACCTTTTACAAATAAAATTCCTGCAAAAATTTCTTTAATGGTTCTTTCATCTGCAGAATAAGACAGAAAGTCTGCTTGCATGACCTACAAAATGAGTTATATTCCCCATGCCTGAAATTCCAACTTCATTCCTCCCTTTGCTCTTAAACTTTACACTCCATAAATACACAACTGCATGTTGTTCTCTAGAATACCTACATACTTTCAGTTTTTTGTGCCTTGACATCTACTTTTCTTCTCTCTCACAAACACCCTTCTTCCACAAGGCCACTTGGGCCAACCACTACATTTAAGTCTTTGCTTTCCTTTATGTCAACTGTAGATAAAATAAAAACTTACAGTAACATAGTACATGATGATTTAAAATTAGATATAACATGATTGGCAATTTGCTCCCATTTTTCTGCCTGGCACCTATTGGCAAACAGGTGGGTAAAAGTTCTTATCCTCTGGGAGGCAGATGTGGTAAGGATGGCAAGGCTCTCAAGCCTATTTTAAGAAGCAGCGAGGGAGGTCAACCCTTTGCCATGTGCTGAGAAATCCAACAAGGAGATACCCGGACTCTGCCTCTAACGGGAGAGTCTCAGACTGCCAGAGGATCCAGAATCACCTTCATTTTTAGAACTTTCACCAGAGTAGACAACAGCCAACAGGTGGCACAAATTGCAACTGGAATGTGGGCAGCTGGGCTCACGTAGCGTGACAGCTGGCTCGTGGTGCAGGTTCGCTCAGATCATTTCATGAACCTACCTAACTACGTGGCAACATTGCATTTGACATCAGGAATTTATGGATGCCAATTACAGTGTTTTCTCAGATTTTATTAGATCTCCATTACAGAAATTCTATTGCAATGTTTGCTCTCTTCTCATGAAACTTGGGTAGTTCATTTTGTCAGTGTACTTCAGCAGTCTAGTACTTGAAACCTGGCACCAAATAGATATCAAGAGAGAATTTATTAAGTGAATTAAATAAATTCATTATATAAATGAATGCACCTAGTGATCTGGGGATAACGAAATACTAATGTGTAAGCTGCATCTAGTATATTTTAAAATCATTTTGGTATTCAATAAATATTTTCTGATAAAACATCCTAGTAACTATTTTAGAAATACATATATGTTAATCAATTAACAAATAGTCAAATATATTTTTTTTGTATATCTACCATGTATAAGCGCTGGAGTCAATGCTATGCCAATTATAAAATATCAGACATGACATTTGTTCTAAAACCATTTATAACCGTTTGTCTTTAAAGCATAAAGACAAAAATAACCGAAGGCAAAACATGATGTCAAGTAAATGCTAAAGATAATTAAACAATAAAGAATTTCAGGTAATAACGAAACACCACTCTGCCCATTTGCACACCTCCTAACAGTCCCCCATTTCAGGCGGGCCATGCAGCTGCCTGAGGCTGCACTCATTTTCGCTCCGATGCCGATACAGAAAGCACTGCACGAATGCAGAGTGGCTTCCTTCTTCCCTCCATTTAAGCAAATCCTTTCATCCTTCAGGAGCCATACTCTACATTTAGGTTATATTTTCAACCATATGGAGACAGCATACATGAAGATGTCAGGAAATATTTTTATTGATTTCTGTTGTAAAACCTTATTCTTAAGTTTCAGTTATGCTCCTACATAAAAACAATCTAGTCTTAGAAAGTATTACTTTACTGTTCACGTGCTTTTTAAAGTAGGGATGAAAGGCATAACTTAAGAAATTGTATTTGACTCTAGTCGGCCGTAACATTCAGAAATTGCTACATCAGATCACATTTTAGTCCATCTAGCCCAAGATTCTATAAACAACATAAATTTTTTCTCTTAAAAACTAAAGACATTTAGCCACTCTTTAAAACAAGTGAGGCTATATTTATTTAAATTTAGTCTAACATATCAAAGAGATCAAAATTTTAATGAAATAGAGCCCATCTGACTAAATAGTACTGATTATTCTGTTATTGGAGATTATTATTATATATCAACTTCTCAAAAATAAAAAGATAAGATGACTATTTTAGTATTGAAATGTAGACTTTGAGTGACATTTTGAAAAGCCATTGCCCTTGGAAATTAAATGTGATACTCAAATATGCACCTCACCAGCACAGAGTAACATCTAAATACCCTGCAGAAACTGGATAAACACATCATTGCCCATGTTATCTGTATGACCTGCTGATTAGATGGTAACTGGGAGAATATAAATCTCGTGCTAGCTCATTCCCACCCCTAAAACTGGCACATCTAGGGTTCTCCCAAGGTACGACCATTAGCTGCCATTTCATTAACTCAGACGAATCTCCCTGTTTCACCTGTTTTAAATAGAGTGGCTAAATATCTATTAAATTCATAAGAGAAAACAAACACTTTTCTCCTATTAAATCTTGGGCAAGATGGGCTAAGATATGAGCTGATGTAGCAATACCTGAGTGTTATTCCAGACTAGATTCTTTCCCAAGTCACCAGTCTGTGAGAGAAAGGCCTGCGTATGAAAAGTATGGGTACAGTCAGTATCAGCTAGCTACAGTTAAGTTACCAACCCAATCTTCATTCTTCATAATTTTAAATTAGATGTACATGGCTTTGTGTTGGCATTTCTCATAGAACTTTTGCCTTTAAAGTTATAGGTAATATTTCCTTTTTATTGTTTATTTTATCAAATATTTACCAGTGCTTACTGTCACTGTTATAAATACTGTTAGTTGTAATTTACTTAACCTTCAAATATCCAATGAGGAAACTATTATTATCATCGCAATTTTACAGTTGAGAAAATTGGGCAAAAGGGCAAAGTAAATTGTCTGAGGTCACATACACACACAGGATAGTAAGTGAGACAGCCAGGTTTCAAACCCAGCTGTCTGGTTCGAAAGCCTGTACTCTTAAACATGATGTTATATTCTACGCACATTATTCTTTCATTTACTCATTTGTCTATTCTAACATTTAGTTAGTACTTACTATGTATACCAACTCTGGGCTCAACATAGGCATTGGGCATAGATGAGTAAGATACTCATATGTTTGCTAAATTAATGGTTTTTACTTCAACTTTACTCCACTTTTGTGAATGCTTAGATCACCTCTGAAGTAATTACTTAAAGTAAAACAAGTACAACCTTAAGAGGCACTATTTTAGAAGTCAAGAGCAGCTACATTTACAGAAAAAGTTAACCCGAAATAAGTAAATGTTATAGAGTTAATATAATTAAAATTTAAATATATAGGGTACTATATATTTTACTACTTTTTACAAAAGCCACTAAAATAATTTAACTTTTTCTTAAAGACTAGGATAATAATTACAAATATCATTTATTATTCTGAGTTTTAGATAATTTAGAACTTAACGCTTTAGAGCAGCCATGATGAAAACTGGCTTGAAAAGTTGCACTTCCTCTTTGATCCTTTGTCTCTGGAAGCAAGTGTAGCTATATAGATTTCTTATCCTCACAATTATTGATGAAATCAAAGATCAAAGGAGCTTTATTGAAGAATACCTTTTTTTTTAAAAAAAAATAATAACATTCACTAAAGCCATTAATGTGCTTAGGTTTTCAGTTTCATTCAAAATATCATCATAATACTTCAAAAACAGCTGCAAACTTTGTCTTTACGTACAGAATGCTTACTGCACGCTAGTCAATGGGTTAAGCACTTCATTTATATATTATCTCATTTCACGTTCGCAACAATTTTTAAAGTAGATAATTATTCTGATGTTGCTGATAAAGAAACTAATTATTTGCGAAGTAACTTGTTCAAGGTCATTAGCTGATGAGCAGTTCTGATTTAAACCAGTTTACCTGGTTCTAGAGACCATCTGCTTGAGCACTATACTAAACTGTACTCTATCTATAAAACCGTAACGCATCTCATTGTCCCATAGGTTATTTTTAAAATCACTTTGTACCCTACATTTGATTTATTTGGCACTATTTTATATCTAGCCATCAAAAAGTTTTGATACCCTTCAAGTGAGTTTGAAAAGTATGTTTCACTGAAGCTACAAAAAGGTAGAAGAACCAGTAAAACATTATTTTCCATTTATGCATTAGCTTACATATTTTTTTTTTGGCCTGGCTAACCTTTTATTTTGCATTTTGACAATAATTTCTCGGCCTTCATACTTATAATGCTTTTTAATAAGTAAGCAAACTTGGAGTGAACTTGCATTTTTCAAACCATAGTAAAACACAGAAAAAGAATAAAAAGTTGACCAAAATTCCAATTCCTTCCACTGGTGAGGAAGGAGCCTCTGGATCTGGGGAGTTAGGAGTATACAGAAGTTGGCTTTTATTAGGAAAACATTAGTGTTACAGCACTGAAATAAATTCCAATGTCATTTAATCCACATCCTTAGTTGCAAGCAAAGAATACTTAAATCAGCCAACACTAACCTTTGCTTCTGAGGAGAAACTATAAACACAAAGAAGGGCAGCAAAGATGAGCTTATTATTACTACAATTTCACTTCTCACAAAGTTGGAAGAGACTGTCAGGATCAAGAGATATTCATTTACTCATCAAATATTTTGGAACTCTGAATGCTTTTGTCCACAGACATAAAGATTTACCTTGCAGTTTTAGAGTTTGTGACTCTTTGAAAAGGTCTAGAATTATAATTTTCTGCACCCAAGATGAATTACACTTAGGAACAGATAGTCAATTCTTATTCATTTTAAAACTAGAGACTCCTAATTTACTGCCATTTTTCATGGTGAAAGTTAGCCATAATTATGTTTATAATAATATTTTTATCAGTTCTCAAAGATTATTTAGATTTCCTGTGTTAATAGATGCATCTTTCCAAAGCTTTATGATTTTGACTTTTACTCATTATATAATTTTGTCTCTTAGTTTGAATAATAGCAACAACAACAACAATAATAATAATAATGATAACAATAACTACTTATGTGCTAGGCACTATTTTGGGTACATTATATATATTAACTAATTTAAACCTCACAAAGAATCTATGATGTAAGTCCTATTATTATCCCAGTAAACATGAGAAAACAGAGGTCATGAAACTAGAAAGGTGTTGGAGTCAGGGCTCTAAGGTAGAATGGCTCGAGTGTGCTGCCTCTCCTGAAGTGATGAAGCTAACTTTCTTAAATCACACGTTACTCAATTAATTGGCATTCTGAAGTGTTTAGACTTGACCAGAAGTAGAGACACTTACTTTTCTTCAACTTCAGTGACTCACAGAGAACAGGGTCTAGATGCCGATTTACCGTGTGCATAGCACGGCATTTCACCATGGGGAGCACAACGCAATCACACAACGCAAACAGATTGTTTGGATTCCAGTCTTTCCTCTTCTGGGTAAGTGTGCTGCCTGCTACCACCACTGCCGCTAAGCAGCATCTGCAGCTTACCACTTGCTATTGTTTAATCCAATCTCTTATCATTTCTCGTTTTTCATATTGAGTGACAAAACATTTTATGAACATGACCAGTAAGTGAAAGTGGTCCTTGTTTTCAAGGGGCAAAGTGACAAATCACAGAATGGTGAGTGTAATCTCTGACTTTCAGCTTCTTCTGTTGTGAGTTGGACAAGTCTACTTCTCTTCTGGCAAAGCTTCCATAAATCTGAAGATTCACCAAGGCAGCTGGGCAAAGAATCAAAGGAGTAAATTTTGCCTTTGAATTATAAATATTGTTCAATTGTAAGAGAATTTGAAGTACACAATTTTCAAGTGAATTGGAAGAGTAGTTCCCAAATTTTAAAAGCACCTGAAGAGCTTTTCAAGAATACAGTCTGCAGCCATAGCCTCAGGGATTCTAATATACTACTTCTGGCATGAGAGCCAGAAATTTGCATTGTGAAGGTTCTCAGGTCATTCTAATGCAAGTGACATACAAAAATCACATAAGAAAACCTGGTGTAGGCTAATCAAAAATGACCTTATTCAAGAATCTTCATTGTTTAGCTTTGCCTCAGCTTAGTTTAGACAGAATTCTTTGGTTAAATTACCAAGTCTGTCAATGAGCAGAAAGCACTTATTACTAGATTTTTCCAGCTGTAAGTTTTCCACATTTCTGAAGCTGTTTAGCTAAAAGATTATCTGCAATATTTTAATTAGTTATTTGCATATTTGGAATCATGTTAGATGTTTCTTTGTGTTATTCTGATTAGCATACACTTAAGAATTTTTTGGAAAGTGTTTTTCTGTCATGAACAGATATGACTGTATATCATTACTTTATCATTGTATATCATTTATTTCTCTTTTTTCCCCACTGGCTGATTTTACATTTTGAGAAAAATAAACTTATTTTTGGTACAGAAGTTGGTAATTGTACAGGTCTACTTTGGCTGATAATTCCGCATATAAGGAAACCAACTTTGGAATTTTTTTCATGTGTTTATGTATGAAAATTTTACTTAGAAATTAGCTAAGTTTGATTTATTCTGTATCTTATTAAAATGTTCACTTTATTATTCTCTTTGCTTCCTACATTCAGGTCAAGAGGGGACCCCTGAGCTTCAACTGTTTTGTGTAAGATCACCCCTCCATCACCAAATACCTGAAGGAAGTAGAACTCTCTGTGCTCTGTTAAGAAACCCCTGACTCCAGCAAACACAGACTCACCTCCATTACCAGCTTTGAGACTATCAGGACTAATCTTGTTATCCATTCCCTTTATTCCCATTAATTTCAGTCACCACGCAAAGCTTAGAATTCTTAAATCTCCACTTATTTCCTGGATTCAAATCCTCATTCTGTCATCTGGGCAGCAAAGCCATGTTTCCATTTCTTTTGACTCTGGCACACGCTATTGCCTTTTCCGCTATCAAGTAAAAATATATTTTACTTGTCTGTCTCCTCCATCAAAACATAAGCTCCAGGACAGTGGGAATTTTGTCTGTTAGTTCAATGCTACGTCCCAAGCACACAGAATAGGGCCTGGCACTTAATAGGCACTCAATAAATATTTACTGAATAAACGAATGAAGTAATTGAATAAATCATCAAAACTTATTGACTCATTCTTTGTAATAGTCTTGAATATTTTTCTTTTTTGTTCTTTCTTGCTATTTCTCTACTCCAGCACTTTATTAAAACCAAACTAAAATAACTTAAATTTTTAAATTAGTTGGGACAGTTACTAACGCTCTGAGATGGTATAGTATATGCTGAAATATGGTGGAATCAAGAATGTGAATTTGTGCCTTAGAACTTAACTGGTATCCACCAAGACTCTTCCTATGTATAACTAAATAACATTTAATATATGTAACTATAAAATATTTGATTATTGAGCATACCTTTATATTAACAGTTTAGTTATTATAATTATTTAAATGTCCATGTCCTCCATGTCTCCTCACTTTAACCTCCTCAAGGCAAGAACAGTTTTTCATACATCTCAGTATCTCTCTAGGAACTATGACAATCATCAAAATGTAGCAGCTGATAAAATGGTTAGAGAAAGACAGGGAGGAAAAGAGAGAAAGAGAGAGAGGATGGGAAGAAAGAAGGAAGACAGCTAACAGTTCATTTGCCTGTCAACCACTGCTAAGAAAGACACTTAGTTAATCTACACGTTCATTTCTTTTATATTTCAGTGATGACCAGAATGCAAAAGACTGGATCTTTTACACACCTATATACAGTGCTATTTCACCCCATAGTGTGATGGAATTATGTCTTCATACTGAAAAATGCGATTTTTTTTTAGGTCTTTTCCTTTTTTCTCATTCTTTCTTTAAGGCTAACTTCCCAATATTTTTCCTAGAAATGTGTTTTAAAGGTTTTAAATAAAAATCATTGCTTAATTCCATTCATTATACGAGGTGCATTATAAAATGAACCAAAAGAGTGAACAAGAACAGCCTTTAACTTTTTAGTTCATGAATTATTTATTTAATCTAACGTAACACATAATTCTCAATGAGAATGGATTACTATTTTTAGATGGATATAGAAATGACTAACACATAGTCTCCACCCTCATGAAGATCACAGTCTAGAAACACTTCAAAATCATCCAATGGGAAAGAAAACCACAGATGAAAAGGTTCCTAGATACGTGAGAAACTGTCGATAACTAACTTGAGGAATAATAATAATAATTATAAATATACTTTAGGTAAAAAGCAAAAAATATTAAGCATTCATTTTGCAAAGTTATAAATTATGATCTAGCACATATTTTGAGTTTAGATTAAATGTTACTTAAATGTTAAAATTATGGCGATCTAAATCGAACTGTATAGGTGAAAGAGACATGATGATCATCTACTTTGCTCTCTCTATGAGTGAGAACCCAAAGACATGAAAATACTTGCCCCACGTCTCACAGAATTCTAACAGCCAAAGAGTATTAGAATCTATTCGACTGAGTGCTGTGTCCACTATAACGCATGAAATATGCTAGGAAAATTATTAAACATGAACTCTGCTTATCGCAATATGCTCTGTATTTGTCTAAAAACACAAGAGCTTCACTCTACTAGGTTTAAGAAAATACAGAGTTCTGAAATAAGCTTTTGTTAAACATAACAGACTGAATCTCAATCAAAATTTCTATCCATACATGCATTTGCTTTTGCTGTTCAGTAAGGATGTGTCACTGCCGCAGGCTCTAGGACGCTGTAATTTTCCAGCCGCCACGGGTTTTATCTCGAGAGACTGTTGGAACGTGACAAGCAACAGCGGTTAAGCTGCCCTTATTCAGCGATTCATAGACCAATCAGGTAGAGCTTGTGAATACACTGCCAGGACTGACGTGCTTTATTTCTATCGTAAATTTTGTTTCAGAGAGAACACTGAGAAATCAAATTTAGAAGTAAATAAAAATGTATAACATATCATCATTTTTAACTTAAAAATAATTCTAAAAAAAACAGGTAATTTTACTCTCTCTGATGAATAAGTGAACACTGGGATATTTTGAACTCATTTGAAAATTTTACTCTCCAAACTTATGGGCAACGTGTATTTTGCCAAGCATTTTCCTTTAGCTGCTATATATAGAGAATAAAATAAGTCTGGATTTACAGCATGCCTAAAATACTATAACCATATACAAAGTTCTGGTTCTACACAGTAATTGAAAAGAATATGTCGAACCACCAAAATTTAATCTAAATATTTATAATTGCTGCTGGAAATAAAGTGAATCTTTGTATCAAGTTTTTCCTTATGACAATCTCATAAACATCCTTTTTAAGAAGTTCTTTCTCTATAGTAATAAGTATCTCACAATACAGGATTATAGAAATTTTTATATTTATTAGTAATAAATATAATAAATATAATAATAAACAGGTAAAATAGGGTAAAAAAAGGAAGCTCCTCTATCAGTGAAATAACTTTCTTAATTATTTGAAGTATTTTTACTTCCTTCTCATAATTTATTTCCTCTGCTGAAATTTTCAGTAACCACTGCCAATAGAAATTTATAGCATATTCTGTCCAGACCTGCTGTCCATTTCTATTTATTGTACCCTTGATATGATTCTAAACAATCTTTGTAATCATAACATAAATATTCTACTAAGAAATTAATTCAATGGCTTAAGAATTCCCTTCAACTATACATTTAAATGTATACAGATATTGGGCAGCCTGAGGATAACCAGAAATTTGATAAGGCTATGCAGATCTCAGAATTCAGGACAAGGAGAGAAAAGTCAACACTTCCCAAGTACTTAAGACATCGAGTTTTGCTGATGAAAGCAGAACACAATACTCCATGTAACCAACTGACAGACTGTTTTGTTCATAATTACATTCTCCAAAAATTCTCAGATAAATTATCTTTCAAAAATATTTATTCTTACACAAATTTTAAAGTTCCATTACCCTGAAACGTAAGCCTGTTTGAATACATCAGATTATAAGATATCCGTGAAATATAGAATATATGCCAATGTATACACTGTGTGCTCATATATATCATTTATATATTAATATGTATAGTGCGATGAATGTTGGACTAAGTTGAATGAAACTTGTATGAATAAATTTGAATTACTAGATTAGAAAAAAGAAGGCAACATGTTAGCTGATTTCCAAAGCATATTGATGTAATTCACTATACAGATTTTTTCCAAATTCATGCAGGATTTTATTATACTTAGAGTGATATAAGAAAAGCTCTTTATCATTTAAGAAATAAATGAGAAGTATAATATGACTACTATTTACATGTAAGTTAGACTGATAATGGAAGGTTTTTTAAAGAAATTTTATCTAGCTTTACAAATAATAATAATTACTACAAGAATTATAATAATGCCATGCTTGTTTTGTTTTTAGAAACATGCTTGATCAGAGTTAAAAACAAAATTGAAATCATCCTGTTTCATGGTAAATTAAACAGCATCTCCAAAATCAAAATGACTAGCTGAAAGTATAAAAATTCAATCTAACTCACTGTATATTATGTGGACTCTAAACTAATCAGTAGCATTTAATTTTGCATTTTAAAGAGCTGCTTTATTAAAACCATTTTGACTGTTTTCTATTTTCTAGCTTAATGTCCCCTTAATCTAGTCATATTATAAAATATAGAAAAGTTTCCTACGTGAGCACGTAATTTATTTATGCTTATTTAGCATTTCTTTTAATTAACTCCACTCCTAGATACTTAAAAATCCATCATAGTTCTTTTTGTATCCTTTAGGGCTCTATAGCTTTCTACATAAAAATTCCATATAACATCCTATTATTTTTCTTGTTATCTGAGGAAAATGAGGCAAAGAGCCTGTTTAGTGTCTAACATACATGCATTTATTTCTGTCCATCCATCCAACTATCCATCCATCCACCTACCCACCCACCTATCTACCTACCTACCTATCTAATCATTAATAAGAATATTTTAGAAATACAACATCCTGTCTGACTAATCTGTTTGTACTTATATCATTAAAGAATGTTATAAAACATACTAGCAGTTTTCTGACTAGGACAATATGAAGAAAATGATTTATTCTTCTTTGGATCACTTGAAACTTTAAGTAACTCAGGATCATTATTTCCACAATAATTACTACTTCAGCTGCAAAAAGTGGCTCACCCAGTGGATCTAGCCCACTGATACACTTTCTTTGTCCAGAATGGTTGTTTACAAAGTTTACGTAAGAATGAAGGGCTTTGGTCTCCTGAAACATCAGAGCAGCAACATTGCCAGCATTCCTGTATGGCAAGGAGGAGCTGAAGCTGAGCAGCAGCTTCCCCTTAAATGAGCATGTGTTCTCCACCTGGCCACATTACCTAGTCCTTAAACCTGATTTAAATCACTTATATTATCTGCTTGGCACCTTTAGAATTCTGAGTTTGAGATGCCCAGACTAGTATTAGAACACTGTAACTGTAGGAATCACAGCAATTAAACTTAGTAAGTCTGGGGAAAAGTTCATGAAAGCCGCCTTTAGAACAAATCGCAGTTATCTTGGTTTTATCACTTTCCTATTTCTGGTAAGGCATGGGAATAAAATATGGTTAATAACAATTCTAGTTTGTTTCTAGTTGGTAAAAATCAGATACAATGAGCAATTGTTTCTATGTAGTGAGGAGGAACAATCAAAGATTTTGTTTTAATAAAGTTAAAATATCCTAGTCCTCTCTCTGAACCATCTAAAAGATCATGAAGACATTGTTTTTTTACATGCGATTTTCATTATAAATATGCAAATACTGGAACCGGAGATATTTAATGACTCAGTAAATGTATCAAGCTTGCTATTGTCAATACAGCACTAAAGAAACTTAATCCTTGACTTGAAACAAAACACCTTCTTAGATAAGTATTTCTGAAATAAAAATAAGGGGCATATGTTATTCCTATGTATGGGATTTATTTTACTAAAAGTTTAAGAATTTAATAATCATTATTTTTTAGGATTTATAATAAAATTAATGCAAATTTAAATACATTTATAGTCCTAGCCTTTATAGCACTTTTACTTTTTGCCATCACAGAATAATTATTATGAACTATTATGCAGTAATATTCTGAGACAATACATCTATTTTCAATTCATAAAGAAATATTGACTCATTGGTGGTCTCACAGTTATTGTAGTTAAAAAATTTGCAATCTTTCAATACAAGCTTAAAAGCAATCAGGGCTAAAATTTTTTTCTTATAAATTTATATAAATGAAAATTTTTAATGATTAAAAAAATCAAAATTGAACAAAAAAAAAGCATTGAAGGAACATTGAGTTTTAGTCTATCACTCTACACAGCAACTCTGCTGATGATTAAGGTGTGGATATCTATTTCATCAATTCAGAAAAAAAGGAAATTGTCAGATTTTTAAAGCATATGTTTTGGTTCTAGGGCCTTACTATGGTTAACATGAAAATTAGCTATTAACATCTATGAACAAATCTCTAAGAGGCTGAAATATTACTAGTGATTAGATTTGATTTTATTCAAATAACATAGAAATGGTTTTTAGCATAATTCATATATTTTCACTCAGCCGTAAGAAAAGATGAAATATTGCTACTTGCAGCAACATAGATGGATCCTGAGATAATCATGCTACGCAAAATAAGACAGACAAAAAAAAATCGAGACCTTTATGATTTCACTCATATGTGGAATATGAAACGGAAAGCAACAAACGAACAAAACAGACAGACAGAGACCCCTGGATACAGACAGCGAATCAGTGGGTACCAGAGGGATGTAGGGGTGGGTGGGGAGAAGATCAGGGTTAAAGGGAGTCAAATATATGGTGACTAAAGGGAATTTAACTTTGGGTGATGAACACACAACGCAGTATATGTATGATGTATTATAGAACTGTACCCTGGAAACCTATATAATTTCATTAACCAATGTCACCTCAATAAATTTAATAAAAATATATCAACTAATATTTTTTATATTTTTTCTTTTAACTAACATTTTCTGTTTTGTTCATATCATCGTTACAACTTAAAATGTTTTAAAATTGTGCTAAAGAGGTAAATTTTCACTATTTTGAAGCTATTGCAACCTTTCAATACAAGATAGATGTATTGATTTAAATACCAAATTGTGTAATAACCTCACATGGAAAAAAATTGCATGTAGCAAGTGAAATGGGATATAAATGTCATGGACATAAATGGAATATATAGAAATAAATACTATTTAAATGCAAGACAGAATTTCTTAGTTATGTGTTGTTTTTGTCTTAAAGGTAATTAGTAATTTAAAAATAACAGGAAGAACATTTGAAATACCCTTGGAGAACATGAAAATTACTTTTCAGTAGAAGTAAAATTTGATATAAACTAGAAATTTTAATATCAGAATAATTTATCTGCCAGATACAAATTCAGATCTTTAGTAATCTAGGTTTATTAACCATAAAAATGCATAACAATAAATATCTACACTAAACCATGAAATGACAATTTGTCTTAATTTTATCTTTTTAATGCTGTTATTTCATTATTATTCATTAGACTGTGGTAGAAAGACTAAGAACTATAAATTTCTTGTAAAAAATCACTAAATTGCTTAAACATAGTACCCTCAATAAAATTGAATAGTGGGGGCAGTCTGCTTTATTGAAAAAACACAATTTTGAATCAGCAGTCTAGAATTGGAGCATAAAAGCTCTATGAAAAACATGAAGAATTACACCAAAGAATTATCGTGTGTGTGTGTGTGTGTGTGTGTGTGTGTGTGTGTGTGTGTGTGTGTGATCATACTGGTTATATATTTATATGTAAATACATATTTACTTATATAAATAACACTAGTGGGTTAAAAATAACTTGGTTCAATTCTGAGATGATAGCTCCTGACACAAATCTCCCTTTCAGTCCTGTTTAAAGTTGTGAAATATATCATATATCATAAATACAAAGAAGTACATAAAACACATATTTAACTAAAGGATACTTATAAAATTTAAACAAACATTTTTATTAAAGTATAGCTGACATACAATCTTAGATACGTTTTAGGTGAGAAACAAAGTTATCAAATAAGTATATATCTTATGAAGTGATCACCATGATATAGTTCCAAATGTCCATGAATATAACAGACTGCCTCATAAGGTAGAGAGCTCCAAATTCTTCAGGCAGATTGAACAATTAACTATGGTGATATTCTATGGGGTTACAAATCATCACATCTAGATATACTGGAACAGAATTCTCATGTCAAGGGAATTCTTTAGAATTTATATTTTAAAATGCTCCTTTTGTGATTTCTTTATGTGTTTGCTTTGGGAATTACTGATATAGGAGAAGTCCTACTTTATTTCAGAGTATTAAATAATTTCTCACATCCTTTCCAATAATGGTCTATGGCTTTCTGTGTAGAATAGTCCAACTATGAGAGAGAAGTACTACATTAAATTTTTAAGAGTGAGCCATTATCAAGAAAAATTACAATCAAGAAGAAATATGATTATTATAATATTTCATAGCAGTTAAAGAATTAGTGGAAAAAGCACTCAATGTTACCAAATAGTTTGGCTTTAAAATCCTGATATTTTAGAACTTTCTTATCCATTTCTAAATTCAGATTTTCTCATAAAAAACATTTAAAATAAATTGCTGAAATAGGCATTCATTCATTTATACATTATTCAACAGATATTTGTTGAGAACCTCACTATACATGTGCAACGTTCTAGGCGCTCACAATACAGTAGTGCCAGAACTAGGGAACGGTCTGTTCCCATGAAACTAAAGCTTCAGTATCCCATAAATATTATTTTCTGAAAGGAGCCTGCTTAAATCACAGGTTTTATTTATTATATTATCTATCTATTTATTTATTTATTTAGATTTTTTGGGTGGTTACAACTACTTGTACAGATTGAACCTAAATTCTAAATTTATTTCATTAGAGTGGCATCAGAATCTTGTTATATATATATACAATCAGTTTTCAACCAGTAAAGCATTCCACAAAGATGATATTAACATTACTATGTACTGAAACAATGATAAAAATAAAGTGAAGACTTTGAATATAATAGGACAAGTGCTATGTTAAATTAAGAAAAGTCTACAAATAACTCCTTTATAATATTCATTATATTGATAGACCTTGATGAACATTTTATGTATCCTTAAACATAAGAGAACTTGACTTGCTTGTTTCTTCTATGTAATATGCAGAATTATTTAAATGAAGAGAGGGTATTCCAACGAATGGTAGAAATAGTAAAGTTTAATGATGAGTTAAAACTAGATGTGGGAGTTATGGATTACATAACAGTAAATAAAAATATAAACCCAATTCTGGGTGTATAGAAAATTAGAAATATGAAAGCATCAAATTAGAGGGAAATTAGGAAATGGATACTCTTCTACTAAGCATATGCTTGATTAGAATATGGTGAACATGCACGCACGCACGCACACACGTACGCACACACAACATAAATGGAACTCTGAAGCTGTGATCGCCTTTGATCCCAAGCCAATGTGTTTTCAGAAGTACAGAAAAGAGAAAAGGTAGAAAATGGGCCACCTGTCAACAACATCTCTTTACACTGTGGTTTAATTGTTTTTGTTTGAAGTGATTCCTTAAACAATAGGCAGAGTGAATTAAATTTTAACATGTACATGAAAAGTCAGTGAAAGTGATCAATATTCATGATATCTGTTGAATTATATAAACTATTTTTATGTATCCTCTCTATTAGTGACATTACTTGAAAGACAAATCTTATATTCCTTGGATAAAATGTTTCCTCTCTTTGTCAGATTTTAATTCCTACCTGATTTTACAATTCTTTTCCTAGTCCCACCTGTCTGTTTTTTGAAGGACAAGATCAATCCTTATAGTAATTTCTCTCAGATCCTAGAATCTCTTTGGTGCAGCCCCAAATTTTACAACATAATCCTATCTTAAGCTCAGCAAGATAAAACATTTTATTTCACCAAAAGAATGAAAATGGAAAATTAAAGTAAGTCGCTAAGTTTAAAGCAAATAAATTTTGGATATATTACACTAAAAGAATCCATCATAAAGTTTCGGAAATGTTGATTTAAACAAATATAATAGGACTTCTCAGAGGCTGATGTATGCTATAAATCTTGAACGAAGTACAGTACGTGTAGTAGTTCCCAAATTTATTGACATAAAACTATTTTCAAGCGTCAGCTCATGGGATTTTTTCTGGAAACACAGTTGGAAAGCACTGATTTAAAAAGTTCAGTTTTATATTTCTAAGTATTCATATGTTATATTCTTACTCACTGACTGATTTTAGCTAGAAACCTTTTCAGATTCACATGGCAGGAAGGTTTTAAAGGACCAAACAGGAGCACCTAGGAGAGACTCAAGTGCAAAATAACATGTAATGCTTTAATTATTGTATTTTTTAGATTTTAAAAGTTCATGTTTGGTTTGCACAGAGCTAAGAACAACTGTTTAACAAAGCTTCTCAGATACGTTCTTGAGCTATTAAATTAGAAAAAGCCCTTTATTGGTTAAAGGCTATAGAAATCCTGAATTTTCTTCTGAGAATGTTTCCCTACCTTGTACAATGCTGAGTCACTTGTTTCTTCTTGCCTCAGCTTATTCATTTTGATGGCATTCTACAGTGAAGTAGGAGGAACACTGGACTTTGGTGTCAAAAGATAATTTCTATTGCTACTCTGAAACTTAAATTATTTAATATTGGGCTTTAGATAACCTCTTATAACTTTGATTGTCCATATACCTGCACTTCAGTTAGTAGAGAAATCTACATGATAAATTAAGTAGTTTATTAAAATGTTGTACTAAAGGAAAGAATTATTACTGAATCCACATATTATAATTACTTTTTTACACTTTTGCTCTATATTGCCATCATTTATTTACTTCTCTATCTCCTTGTAGACTTTAAACTCTTTAAGGAAGAGACGAGGCTTGTTAACATAATTTCCCCCATTTTAGCACAGGATCTGGCATAAAAATGCTCCAAGGAAAAGAATATGTTCAAAATGTTTGCTGAATAAATGAAGGCATTTAAGGAATAAATTCCAAGACATTAATGGTCAACCATATTAAATTATAAAACAGACTTTACAACCATTTTTTAGAATCTCTACCACATTACTTTGTGAAATTATATTATAATGAAATCCTTTTGGTATTTTGGAAATTATTTTTCTTGTGCAAAATATAAGATGGACCTATCTTATTCTGAATTGTCGTCTAGGAAAGTTACCACAAAATATGTAGTTCTAAAATGCTGAAAAAACCTGAGAATTGTATAAATTTACTTTTTTCCTTTTCTTTATCAATATTATTTGTCAAATGCTTATCATGTGCCAGGAATAGTGTTAAGAGCTTTAAGGATATAATCTCATTAAATTTTCATGACAATCCTATGAGAAAGTTACTTTATTACCCCCAACATAGGTGAAAAAGGCAGTTTTTATTTGTTGAAGTTTATATTGTTAGGAACTGGCAGAACCAGGATTCAATCAAGTTCTGTCTGAATCCAGAGTTAATATTTAACCACTATGCTATGTTATCTCTCATGCATATTTTTGGAGAATTTAGGCATTATTCATTATGACATTACAAATAAATTTTGGATAATGAAGTGATATTATGCCTTCTCTAGGTCAGTCTAACACGGCATCAAGTTCTTATTCACAATTTTGCAAAGCAAGCCAGCTGAATCCCCAGAACGTGCCAGACTGGAAGGCTCGGTCTCTACTGTGACAGGTAGACCATGTAAGGCAATAATTCAAACTCTATGATAAATAGTAAAATAAAGCAGGTTAATTTGTCCTGAAAATATGCAGTTGTTGTTAAACAACTTCAATATTAGTTCTATATATTGTTTATCCAAAATTTTTTGAAAGTTTAAAAAGACTTTTACAAATCTTATTTTTGCCATCCCCAAATGCTAATCATTATTTTATATGTAAAAATGCTCTATGAACTCTAACAAGAGCAAACCATGTAAGAACAGGTAAGAGAAAGACTCATTAGGCAGTACTTAAAGATTAGACAAATTTATAGCAATCTAACATTCCCCAAAAGAATAATGTAAAATGAATTATAAAATCCTATTGAAAGGTACAAGAATGAGAGGAATGACTATTCATTATACATCAAATCAGTAAACCAACCAATCAACCAACCAACCAATTAACTATATCTTTCCTAAATGCAATACATGTGGGTCATAAAACACATTCTTATGAAGTAAACTCCCCTGATCTCTGAAATAAATAAGTGGTTTATAGCCATTGGAAAAAATATGACCTCCTGGACTATTTAAAAACTTCTGTGAAAGGTGATTCAGATGAACATACTGGGTGTTGCATTATGCTAGATGCACTTTTGGAAGCGCTTCACTGCTTTATTACAATCTCACTTATTCACATACTTATACACAAACTTTTAGTGAGAGCCTAACATACATGTAGCATTGTAGATATTAGGAGGTAAGGTAAAACTGTAAAAATGATAGATAACTTACCCTCGAAAAGCTAACTAATGGTCAACCATGGTGCATTAAACATACTTAAGTAACTATTCCACAGGGAAGAGAAAAGAGTACCACAGAGAAACTGTTATTTTGAAAGAATATTAGGTAAATTGTGAAAAAAGAAAGGTATTGCTTGGATGAATTAAATTTGACTTGGGTATTGAAAGATGGGTAGGTACTTTATTCATAGAGAGAAAGAAAGAAACCATACTTTAGACACAAGAATCAATGTGCGCATACACACAACAGAATAAAAGGAAGAGCCTGCAATAAGAAGGGTCAGCATGTGTGAAAAGCTGTAGTCAAGATAAGGCTAAACAGTCTACGACCATGCTCGATCCTGTCTGATCTCAGAAGCTAAGCAGAGTGAGGCCTGGTTAGTACTTAGATGGGAGACCACCTAGGAAGACCAGATACTGTAGGCAGGGAAAAAAGGAAAAAAAAAAAAAGATAAGGCTAAACATTAAAAACTGGAATTGTGTCATTAAGGTTCTCAAGATTTAGGCCAGGCGCTTGTAAATTTTATTTATTTATTTATTTATTTGACTATTGCTTCCCCAAGATTAGTTGCCATTTCTCTAGATGAAGAATCAGAATTGAAAAATGAAGCCATATGACAATACCGAACTATACTGATATGCTGACATCTACCACAATAATAGTCATGCATGAAAATTCTTTGACTTCCAACTGATCTTACTTTAATATAAAAGCTAAACTTCTATATGTTAAATTGTTCATCATGAGCAATACTTGTAGTTCTATTGAGTCACTGGTCAGAATATTGGATTTAGTTTAGAATAACAGCTATAGGTTAATTGTTCTTACTGACTTATAAAAGTAAATACTGAACATGATGGAAACTACTGTAGTAGTTTTCTACTGTTATTATTTTGTATGGGAGACGTCATTCAATTTTAATTATTTCTCTATTTTCATACTAAATTTATTTTCATCTCTAACATACAACCAGTGGGGGAAATGTTAGGAATAAATATAAAAAAGAGCATAAAAATAAATTTTACCCATTATACCAGTCAGGTATATAGAAACGTTATTAGCCTATATATTGATCAGTTGGGATAAGCCAGAAAACAAAAGTTTAATATATAAATGAATGCTAACGGACATTTTAAATACCTGTAATCCTAAATTTCTATTTTATCCATAACAAACTTAAGTCACCAGTAAGAATGAATCTGCGTAGGCATCTCTGAATAAGACTTTCTGTGGCAACAGGATGGAATAATGAGCTACCACAGAAACACAAATGAACAGAAATTGCTAATAATGATTACATCACAGGGTCACTTAGATTGAATAATTCTGTTCAATTTTACGTAATATGTGGGCATAAATTTTAATGAACACGTATCTCCAATGTCATATCATAGAGCACACATGTGGTATAGAAGCAGATATGAGCTGGCTGGAAAGATCATCCCGAGAAGGCGGCGACAGCAGCAAAGCGTGCGTTCTGACACAAACCTGCACCCCGGCTGCTCAGCCCTGACCCCTTCCACGTCAGTGAGACAATCTACATGTTGTCTCAACCAGAACCTGGTGCTCTGGAGCTTCCTTAAACACACTGCGTCTCCCCGAAGTCCCCTCTCGTAGCGCTTATTCTTCACAGGTTGTACCTTTTCCGATTACTGGCTATTTTTTCTTGAATATGTCTCTTCTACTTTTATTAAAAAGTTTAAATTCCTTTACAGCTTACGACTTCTGGGCATGCAAAATATATCTCTTCTTTTTTTCTAATATCTAATGACCTCACGGTCACTATCTCATTCACTTTAGGGGCTGGTTTAGTTTTCTTTTCAATTCTCAATCTTACCACAACCTATGAGTTTTAAGAATCCATTAAAAAGAAATAACCAACTGCCTAATCATTCCAAAATTTACGTAAATCCAGTTACCTTCATATTTATTCTCTTCATCTACTCTACTCACTCCAATGCTTATGTCTTAGAATTTGTCAGCTAATGAAAACAGACCTACCACAAAATCTTAATTCAGAGCCACAGTCTAAGTAAAACCTCTTACACTTAAGCACCTCAAACTTGCTTTTTCACTACATCATATAGTTTTCCAATTCCTGGATTTTCTCTGTATTCTCCTATTCTATCATTTCCTGTCTGGACTTTTATTCCTTTTAATCTAGCATTGACATTTTATCCTCAGTTTCTTCCCACTGGTATTTTTCCAACAACCCCACAACCATCAAAACTCCCACTCCTCAACAAATGCTACACAACCTGACTTCCCCGTTTCTACACTTGGGTATGCTGAGTGCTGCTAGAAAAGATCACAATGCTCTTATACACTGGTGTGTCTTGAAATTGCTGGATCTGATCTGCAAACTATTTATCAGCCCTTTAATCTGTCCTTGGTCAGTTACTCTTCCTATTTACTTTGGTGATTATTCTAAATCTTTAAATCAAATCTCTAATTCAACTTCCAATCTCTTATATTCTTGCCTCTTATGTGTTTGAGGAAATTAAGGCCAGCAGGCAGTGACAACTTCCCAATTCCCTAACATTCTATCTATTTTCATATCGGGCTATCCTTTGGTTTGAGTCAATCCATCTACTTATGCTTCTCTGATCCCAATCCCCCTCCATCTTCAGCTTCTTACTCTGGTTGCTGTGCCTTCATAGTACTCTATTTTCAAATATGCCTTTTCTTCAAACTACATACATGATCGAATCTCAAATCTCTCACTTTCAATGGTCTAATATGAAGATTATGAAGTCATAAGCACATTCTACCACATATAGAAAATAATATGATAGAAAATCAAATTAAATCAATAATTTCCCTAATTTTTTAATGAAAATAATGATTTAATTATAAACTGAGAACCTTTAATATACATAGAGTCCACAGTTTTAGGCCAAAAATTATGGTTATGTGCAATAGATAAATTTGGACTGTAAAAAAAAAAGAAAGAAAATGATCATGTTTTCTTGAGAAAAAGGTCTGTGTTTTGTCTTTAGCACACTGGTGATATTAAAAATGTACGCAAAATTTAAAAAAGAAAGAGATAAACATTTTAGAGAAAGGTGGCTCTTAAGTAGTATTGAAATAGAAGAAAAGATGTTTGACAAACTAGACTCTACACAAAATATCATTAGCATTTAATCAATACTATTCTCATAATATTTGATGAAGAAGCAACAAAACTATAGATTTTCCTCCTTTTCTTTTACAGAGATTTTTTTTTGGATCATTTTAAAAGGTATAATTCACACATAAAATTCACCCTTTCTAAAGTATATAATTCACAAATGAACTTCTTCAGAGAAACTGACTACTCATTTTTTATGCTATTATCATATTGAGCTTGGATTTATGGGTTACTATTTTTAAAGATAAGAATTTATCCCCATAAGAGATAACAGCTTAAGTTATGAAAGTAGAAATGGGGTTAGGAGAAAATGGACATATTCCAGAGACGATTAACATTAAATCAATAAGACGTGGAGACTAGAAGGAAGGAACTGTGCCCAGTGGAGAAAGATGAGTACAGAGTGATGCTCACGTTTCTGGTTTGTGCCAAGTGTGAGGACACCGGTGCCATGCCCGAAGACAGTACCGAAGAAACAACAGGTTATCAGTCCGGTTGTTTGTTTGGTAAGAGGTATGATGAATTTACTTTCACATGCTGAGTTTGATCTGTCCTTGGGACAAACAAGAAGATGGACAGAATGGAATGGATAGATCTGGTAGATGATCGGGAAAGAGATCTGGGGTGGAAATATAGATTTGGAAGTTTTCAACATATAGATGCTACTTGAAGCCATGGAACAGAATGCACCAACAGGACAGAATGTGTAGGGTGAAGAAAAGAAAGCCTAGATAGGATTCTGGAAAATATCCATATGGAAGGAGCATATAGAAAGCGCACAGAGAAGATAGAGGTGACCAAAGAGATGGACGGTAACTAAAGGAGGGTAAGATCACAAAAGTCAGAGAAAAAAGAAGAGAATGGTAATGGGATCAAATTCTAAATAAAGTTTGCATAATAAAATATAAAAACTGTTACCTAGATTTAGCAGCATATATCATTGGAGGCAGTTTTAACAAAAAGTTATATAATTCACATTTGTAATAAAATGGAAGTAGAAAAGCAAAGCCTCAAAAAGGAGGCAAAAGAGAAAATGTCAATTATATAATATATGACTTTAATATAATGTATAAGAAATTGAATTAAATTATTATGGTTTTGAAGCTGAACTTGAACTTCTTGATAGACTAGATAAAGAGAAAAATACAATGAGCCACATTGTTTCATTTTCAGTGAAGTAAATATATTTTTTAAGAGAGAAAGTCATACAATTTTAAAAGAAAGTCTTAAATAGACTATTTTAAAATGAATGAGTGGCAAAAGAGACATCCTCAAAAATACTTTTATACCAAATGAAAAAAATTCTATGTAGGTTTTAAGAATTTATTTTTTATGAATTTTCCACAAGCCATTTCTATTTAAAATTGTACTATAAGTTTTAGCCAGGTCAATTAGGTTAAAAAAAAATCACATAGATTGGAAAGGAGAAAGTAAAATTATCTTTATTCACAGATGACACGATCTCCTTTATCGAATATCCTGAGGAATTAACAAGAAACTTTTAGAGCTAATAAATGAATACTGCAAGGCCGGAGGGTACAAGATCAATACACAAAAAGCAACTGTATTTCTATACACAAGCAATAAACAATCCAAAAACAAAATTAACAATTCCATTTATAATAGAATCAAAAATAAAATACATAGAATGAATTTAATAAAAGAAGTGCAAGATGTGTACTATGAAAACTACAAAATGTTATTGAAAGCTAAAGAAAAAAATAAATGGATTGGAAGACAACATTTTTAAGATGGCAATAATCCCCCAAATTGATCTAATTAAACTCAATCCCTATCAAAATACCTGCTGCTTTTTCATTCTTTTTTTCAAAAATTGACAAGTTGACCTTAAAATGCATTAGGAAATACAAGTAACACAAAAGAGAAGATGGATAGCATCATAACCATCTGCATTATAATCCCCTGGGATGTTTGTTTTAAAAATGTAAATTCCTGGGCTCCATCCCAAACTTACAGAATCACAAATCTAAGGGTGATGTTGAAGTATTTTTTAAAAGTTCCCTTTTTTATGCACAATCATAAAACAGAGAAGTTACTTGAGCTTATAAGATTTTCAGTGATATTAACTAGAAGATAGCAACAATGATGAAAGAAAGAAAGAAGAAAGAAAGAAAGAAAGAAAGAAAGAAAAAAGAAAGAAAGAGAGAATGAAAGAAGAGAGAATGAAAGACAAAGACAAAGACATCAGTAACATATCAGTGGGAGAGCACAGCCCATCAGGGTGCCACCTGGGATGAGTCAGCACTGAAACTTCCAGAAAACCAAAAAGCATTCAACATGATCAATGAAGCATTAAATACTGGCCACCTAAATTCTGAAGACATCTGCTGAAGACTGAAACTTATGTTGAGATGTTTGTTCTACTGGTGGTTAGTCACAGAGCCAATTATCTCTGGAGATCACAATAATAAAGGCAAATCATCAGTAATAACAAAAGATGCTTACTTTCCTGTTTTCTATGTTTTACATCCATCTACACTATGGAAACGAGTATGAATCACCCATTCTCCTATTTCCAAGCAAAAAAATCAAGACAGTAAAGTGGGTAGGTACACACAACAGAGTCAAGATGAGAATCTAGATAGCTTAGATTCCTAATCCATAATTATTTTCATGAGATACACTGCATCCCTATAAAGGCATATAACATAGGCATACATATGCTGTATGCATCAAGTTATATTACATAGTCATAAACATGTGGTTTCACATGTTAACTCTGATCTAAAACTAATATGTTAGCAGCAACAAATATTTCTTTAACAATTATTATGTTTGCCCTTCTAAAAGATTATAAGAACTTTTTGCTAAATAATTTAGATGGTTTAAGTCTCTTAAAAACAGGTGAATGAAAACTTGAACTGATGGCACCTTTTTTCCTTTAAAAAATTTCCTTATCTCAAGGGCATTTTCTTCAAAAAGATAAATTACAATTCCACAGAAATGTCTGAGAATTAAAATTTATAGAGAACGAGTTTCTTGAATTTTTTACATTCATCTTAGGTCTGCAGAAGAGCCTGAAAGAATAAATGAGTCTAGTTTGAACACAAAGCTACCTACATTGTTGGTTTTGACAATGCTACATTCTCGGTATTTTTTTTTTTTTGTCTTCCATTGTAGATTTAAGATATTCCCTTTCTATGCCAAATTCTTTTGTCAAATCTCCTTGTACAGGTATCTTGATGACGTTTTTGGAAACTGCTTAGAAATTGCTTCCCTCAGACTTAGAAGTTTAGAAATGTTTGATTTCATTTATATCCCCAATTCTTGGTACAGTGCCTGAGAAATTTATAAATAAATATTGATTGAATGAATAATTTCTCCTTACTTCTTAACACTTTTTTCCTGGATCAGCTTACCACATATATTTAGTATATAATCGGCAAATGTAAATGAGACAAAAATTAACTACACACGTACGCAGAGTGAGAAAAATATTTTAAATGGCATATATAATTTCAGATTTCCTAGTGTTCACTATAATATCGCCAATGATATACGGGCATTTTACTAGACCTATACACATGTGTGTAAATATAAATAGCTAAATTTGAATATATTATTATTGATCAACTCAGAAAAAAACATTATTGCAAATATTTTATGAACTTTTTTGAATTTACTTTTAGCTATTCATTTTCTACATGTACATTTAGAGAGGTACATTAATTCAACAGAAACAACACAATTTTGTACCATGCAACGAGATTCGATTACTGTAATGAAAACAGTAGCTGTAATAGATTTTGATCATTTTAGTCACTGTTAATTTTAAGTACTAACATTACTATAAAGACTTAAACTCTGGAGTCATAAATGTTTTCGTTTATAAAAACTTGGATTACAAGTGAGAGGCATAAAACATCATTTCCAATAATGTATAAGCATGTAAGTTGTGTTTAGCATTCAAACAATCTATGACTGCATTTATCAACTACCAAAACAAAAAGTCGCTGGGAGTACTCAGGCATATTTTCACTCAGAATAAAGTTAGTATTATTCTAAGAAATGAAAGTAAATTCAAGATCTGATGTTGCAATAATTAATGAGACACCAACATTTTCTTACAAAAACTGCATTTGTCACTTCTTGCCATCTTAAGGAATATATGTTCCCTTGAAAGACTAGCCTGGCCTTCTTTAGTTTACAGTTCCAGAAATATTCTATAGTTACTTAAGCTGAGTACTGTGCCTTGATGACTCAGATTGCTACTAGGAATGTACCATCTTTCCCCTTTCTCTGTAACATAATGTGCTCCATTCCTAAAGAACATGATGAAGGAAGTAATATTAAAAACTGGAAACTTAAGGTTATAATCTTCTCTAGCCCTCTGTCCACCAAGCAAAGTAGCTAGTATAGGTTTCAGGCTTTAGGCAAACATCAGTGCACTTACGTGTTCTCATTTATATAGTGTGTGTGTGTGTGTGTGTGTGTGTATGTGTGAGATTCATATTTTGCTGTTTTGGAAAAAAGGAAACTCTATGTCTCTTTCCAAGGAAACCTGGGAAAGCTTTTGTCTGTGAATTAATGATACAATGATCCTATGCCCAACAAATCAGAAAATAATCTTTACTAATAAACCAATGTATCGAAAGTTATATAAATAACGAAGACAGACTGAAATTACTAGTTTAGACTCAAATCACAAAATATGTCTAACTTCATTAATTTTTAGGTTTAATGTCTGTTATACAGAAACTTTCATAGAGCAGAGACATAGTTAAATATACCAATTTGAGACAAAAAGTGAAGTATCATAGACTAAACCTCTGACTCTTATACCCAATGGGTAAACGTCTATCCCAATTACCTTTCCCATTAATTATGAGTAAAGCAACAAACTGAGATTGGATTTAGATAAAATAATGCAAAATTTGGCTTCTTATAGTGTGTGCTTATCAAGCAGGCCTTAGACTAACATGAAATAAAATTCTGGACAGAATACTAGAAACACAAACTCCTCCAAAATGCACATGATTTGTAATTCTCAGTCTCAGATAAATGTAATTAGAGAAATCTCATCTCCTCAGGCAGAAAGATGAAGTCTTTCTGTGTACTTGTGCTAATTTGTACTAATTTGACTTTTAGTATAGCACTCTAAGATAGCTTCATTTGTACTCAGTGCCTCAAGTTATGCAAATGAAAACAGTTGCTTTACACCTTGCTGCTTATGTTTTTTCTTGTCTTTGTCTCTTGTTTAAATTTTCTTTTCTGGCAGTTTCTCTAGCTAAATACCTTCTAACAAGCTGTAGGGCATCGATTCCTTCGCCACCATTCTCTCCATCTTTTTTCCCAGAGTATCAAACAGCACTGTCCCTGCTTTGCAGTTGTCCTCAGGACTCAAAACTGCCCTAGAACCCGTCTGAAAACTAAGGGGCAAGAGACTCAGAGACTGAATAAAGCTTACTTTTTGCTAGCTATTTTGCAACTCATTTAAAAAGTTAATTTCCAGTATGTAATATTTCCTATAAAGTAGGCTAGATATTTTCAGCCCCTTCAGAACCTCATTTCAAAGGTTTTTGACTCTACAAATGGGAAGGATATACAGTAATTCGTGTTAAAAGAACTAAAGGAAATTTAAGTTTGATTCAGCTAGTCCTAAGTAACTTGAAAACCAGACAAATCAGACTCTCAGAGCTAGTGGATACAAATTAAAGATTTTAATACATCAACTTATTTGATAATAATTTGCCAACACACTAATTAGTTGCATAAGCATATAAATAAAACACAAGAAAATAAACCAAATATAAACAGTATGATAGTTTTTAGGAGTAGAAAAAAGAACTACATATGGGAAAGTTCTACAAAAATAAGCATATTTTACCTGTCGTCATCTTGTGAGAATCGCCTTTGCAAATCCTCTTTATTCCACTGTTCTTTTTCATTCCCTTGCTCAGGCTTATCTTGTGTTTTTTCCTCGTCTCCTGATTCTCTGTGTTTTTCATTATTACACGTTTTTGTTATCTCTTTCCCTTTCTCATTCTCATTAATTCTTTCTTCCTTTACCTCTTCCTCCTCATGAACTATCTCTTCACGTTTATCCCCTTCTTTCCCTCCCTCTTCTATTCCCTTTGGCCTTTGAAAGCAACAGAAATCGAAAGCATGCAAATAAACACACAAAAAAGGAAAAGTAAGAAAAGATGCATATAAAATTAAACAGAAAGGTAATGAAAAGTACTAAAACATAAATAAAAATTACATCTTCTTAATGTTGAAACTTTTTTCAGTATATTCCAGAGAAGCATGTGTAAGCAACATTTCATTATAATTGTTTTTAAATCACATTTTCCTGCTACAAAGTTGCATGAAAAAAAGTTGTGGTCTCTCCATTATAGATTTTTCGATACAATAAAAGTAAAACAAAAAAATTTGCTCATGTGCCCATAAAATCTAAAGGTTAGGTGATAAATCCAAATTATACTAACATATACTAACATTTATAAATTTTGAGAAGCTGAGGACATTTTTCATGCAGAGGATAAAGGAACATCCTATTTAAAAAGTAATATTCTAAATCACTGAAATATATTCATCTAGGAAAAAATTCTCCAAAATATGATTTTTCATATTCCTTAGTTCATTAAAAAATTCAAGTCTTCAAAAAACTGTCACTTTAATTTCAGTAAAGACATAATAACAGGATTACTTTTTAAATACCAAATATTAAAGATAACTAATATTATTTCAAGTAATCTAGTAAGAAAATTGTTATAAGTTCTACAAAATTCTCCTTGCGAATTTGAAATGAAATGTAGACCCAAATATAATAAAAAGTACTATATTCATAAGTTCTTGTTGCCTTAATGACATAAATTAACCAAATAAAGGATTTTAGTTTATCCAAAGAAAAACAAAGACCTTCTAATATATAATTAGGAGTTTCCTGCTAAAGTCCCCTTACCTGATTTTCTTGTTTCCTCTTGGCCGTTCTGATTGGACAGACATGTAGCTTGTGCTGCTGAAACGAGAAGCACTACTAGTCCTTGAAACCGCAGATATATCACTTACATCACTGTCCGAAGATTTAGTGGAAATATTATCTGCCCCTCTATGAGGATCCCATCCTGATCGATACTGTTAACACAGATTGACAAATACGCAGAAGTTGTCAGTATTACCACACAAAGCAATTATTAGCTTCTCCTATTTCAGCACTTTATTGTCCACAGAGGTTACTGCAAAACCCCCACTCAGTTGCATATAAAACAAAAGTGAATGGCAATTATCCTAAGAGAAAAATTCAATTTATATGAAACCCTTGTTTTTAGCAAAGGCAATTAGAGCATTTTCACCACACCCCAATGAAGGCCATTAAAATAGTTTCACAAGAGCAATGGCCTCAGGGAAGAACACTTAGGTAAAATCTGGGAAATAAATATTTGGCTTAATATTAGAAAGTAAAATTTTTTATTTCTAAATAATTTCTAAAAAAAAAGTTTGAAAAAAAAAGTATGATAAAGTTGCCGCTGTACTGTAACTTAAAGAAACCAATTTTTGCAGCCATCAATTTTCTCTTTAATCCATTATGCTTCACTGAAAACCTAGAGATAATACAAAATCTAATTATTAAAACACTAACTTTTTTAGAAGAGCCAAGAGAAAAGAGGAAGTTTAATTTCTGAATGGTTGCTGGAATTTTGATGAATCCTAGAAATACTAGAAAAAGTAATTATTATTTACAATAATTCAAACTTCCTGAAATTGAAATAATCAGATAGTTATCTGGCACAGCCAGGGTGGAGGGTGTTCTGGGTGTTCAAATATTCTGGTAAATGAAAACGATCATAAATGCTTTATGTTAATAACATTGGGATGTAAAAATAATACTTGGAGTCTGGAAAACCTAGAGTAAGGAAAACTCATACTAGTGGGTAAACTTGAGCAAATTATTTAACATTTAAAAGCCTGTTTATAAAATAATAGGGATATCTTCCTTTCAGGGTTGTTTTAAAAATTAGAAATACAGTAGACACTTAAACAACCCAGGGGTCAGGAGAACTGACCTCACGCACAACTGAAAATCAGCATATAAGTTTCTACTCTCCTAAAACAACTACTAATGGCCTACTGTTTACAGAACCCTTACTGATAACAGAAACAGTCAATTAACACTTATTTTGTATGTTATGCATATTATATACTGTATTCTTACAACAACTATAAGCTAGAGAAGATAAAATGTTAAGAAAATAAGAGAGAAAATATATTTACAGTATTTATTGAAAAAACTCGTATAAGTGGATCTGTACAGTTCCAATCAGTGCTGTTCAACTGTCAAATATAATACATGTCTGTTATCTGGCATAATGTAAATAAATGCAGCCAGTATTATTACTGTCCTGAAGCTATTACTGGGTTAATTAACTATATGCACTTCAAACATGATACTGAAATATCTTTATCTAGTCAATTTTGCAATGGAAATTTTTCTAAGCATAGATAGTGGTAAATTTCACAAAGCCCTAGAAAGATGATTATCTTATATAAACCATTTACTGTGACTTGAAAAATCATTACTTAATAAACAGGTCTGTATGAATAACATTCACTGCAAATAATAGGGATGAACATTTGGCTAAGAAAAAATGAATTGCACAAGGGTGTAGTATAAACATAACATCAGATTCGAATGATATGGGTTTTTTTCCCAGGATCTTCCAGGATCCTTTTCTTCAAGTATACAATAAAGGGATTATTTCTAAGGCTCCACAGAATTTTAAATATCAAATCCTAAACTAGAAATCACATTCAAACTAGGTGAAATATTGGCCTTTCTTAGTCCACTTTAACTTTCCACTTTGTTAGACAAATCTTAGTTATCCCAAATAATAAAATTAAATTCTTCAAACAATCGCTGCCTTTTTTGGGGGAAAATATCTATGTAAACAGAGCCCTCCTGTTTTTTATTTAGAGAAAGATTATTTATTTACAGTGGATTTATTTGGAGAACATCTAGTCCATGATATTGTTTTTCAAACTAAACTAAAGTCATTTTAAAATATCAAAAACAAGTTACTTTAAATGAAAATGTCTTTGGTCATTAACAAGAATAGCATTTCAATGGGTAGATCAACATTATTTATGCTGGCCAGTATACATATGTATATATACACAGACATAATATATTTTATGTTTATATGTTTCACCAAATTAATTAAAAGTAAATTTAATATCAAGTTGAGAAATAAATGGAAGCCTTTCATTTTATTTATATATTTCTTGGACATTTCATTTACATGAGGAATGAATGTTTCAAGAAAATTTTCAAAACCATTAAATTGTTCAATAGATACTGTACTGTATTCGGGAGACTTTTATCTTTCTCATTCTTACGATTTGTAATAAAAAAAGAGAAGCAGCCTGTTATATCTTTTAAAATAATTTACTGGATAGATAAACAGTTCTGGTATTATAGTTTTCCCATTGCTTTTGTTTATGAGATTATTAAATCATCTATATTTGAATGAAAAATCATAACTTAACACCAGGAGGTAGGAAAGATAGTAACGTAATCATGAGCACATGCTATAAAGTGGGACTGAATCAGTGGCCTGAATCCTGGCTATAGAAATTAGGTTCGTGATCTTGGGCTAATTGTTTCCATGAGTTCCAGTTGTTATCTGATATAATGTGGATAACAATCATACCCGTCTACTAGGCTTGCTGCAAGGATTAAATAAGTATGTAAAGCACTTAGCACAATATCTGACATATAACAAGTATTTCATAAATGACAAATGATGACGATGATAATGATGATGATGATTAGATAGTAGCTAAATACCAACTTAGCATCAATTCCAGGAATATCTTTGCCAAAATAAATATTAGGTAGAAATACCCAACAATAAATAATTTTAGGACTGCTCTAAGCTACAGTAAAAATATTTCTACATATATCCAATATATTTGTTTCAAAAATATGTTTATAAGGCAAAAATTAAATATTAAACCAAACCGTTCCACCCACTCCCAGTACGTCATCAGGCCTCACCTTTCCCATTTGACCATATTCATCCACATCCCATCACCTCACAGGGAATTACTGATTCCCAGCTGCGGAATGAGAAACGGCTCTACCTCAGCAGGAAATATTTCTTGGCTGACAAAGAAGATGCTTCATTTAAAATTTTTGGCTCTGGTACTTTATCTAAAGCTCCATGGTATTTGTGCATACCATGCCTTCTGGATAGGTTTTTGTCCTATTTTCTGTGCCTACATTTCTGAATCCTAACTGCTTATTTGATTCTGAATTTCACAGCATTCTGACTTTGCATACTCTAGCCTTTGTCTTTTTAGGTTGTCATGACTTGTTATCCTATTGCTATGACTCGTAGGTGCATAGAGGGCAGCCTAAGCCTCATTTATTTATTTATGTTTGTTTGTTTTTATTTATTTAAAGTACAGGTGGTGTACACTGTGCATATCTTTGGCTAAGATCTCTCAGATAATCTAGTTTGCAGAACTAAAATTTTGGATATGCAAAAATTAATGAAAAAAAGATTCTTCATGGTATAGTTTTATGTCTTTTTAAGTAATTCATCACACAATACTTCTTATCATAGGTGTGTGTGCTCATGTTTAATTTTCAAACCCTTATTAGAATATAAGCTCCTAAAGGACATGACAATATCTTCCATATTTCTGTAACTCTCTTAGCACTTCAGAGTCAAAGTTTTTGATTTAATTTAATTTAATTTAAATTTAAACTTTAAAGTTTAGCTTTTACCAGTGAGATAAGGATGAATCCCATTTTAAGGATTGTTGTGAGATGTAAGAGAAATAAGATAATTCAAAATAGCCAGTAGTGTGCTTAGTATATAGCAGCTGCTTATTTCCAGTGTTTAAAGCCGAAGGTCATTAAACAAAAAGACACTGAGTGCAACAATTTATATAAAGAAAAAATAGAAGTTAGCCAAAATCTCTAGTTTGATAATGATTCTGCTATCTACTCAAGGCTTGCAGCAAATGCATTTCTCTGTCTACTTCTAAGCAACTGAGCATATTTAACTTTGGGTTATAGCTCATGTTTCCATTACAAACAGACACAGGATAAACAGAATGTGAAATTCGGAAAGTGAAAATAATAAAAAAAAATATTTTATAAACTTTAGAACTTATTTTAAATATATTTAGAATATAATATCTTCATACATACAACCCATAAAAAGCCCAAAAATCAAAGTAATAAATGACCTAACACTAGAGTTTACTTTTAAAATGGTTCCTTTTTTTTTTTTTTTTTGCCCTTCCTGAAAGTATTTTTGTTTGTCCTAAGGTATAAGAAGTTAAATATATATTGACAGTAAGATAGAAGCAGCTAAATTATTATACCAAGGTAATGAGTTATACATGTGAATAAATTGTTTCATTTATTTGGAAAATGGTTGGTGTTGTCTTTGCATATACAATAAACAATGTTTTAAAGAATTAGCATGTGTTACTTTACAGCTGACAAATGAACAATGCATATGTTCATCATTCTATCAGAACAAAAACAAAGAGGATTTATTGCATAGGATTACAGGATCCCAGCTGAAAACTGTGTTCTGATTAGAGATCATTAAAATCTCATAAGAGAGTGAGGAAGCTTTTCCCGACAACAGTTTGATGTTTTGCACATTACTATTAAGCACATCACGAACTAGAAAAATTTACAGGAAATTATTATTCTTCAGGCTGTTCCTGACTCTAAGGTGTTCATTCCTAAGTGGCCTGGAAAAAATGTTCTCCCTATTTCTCTAACATTAGTGGAAAGTAATAGCATAGCTAGGAAACTCTACTGAATGGAAAGTTTTGATTAAAATTTTAGAATAATATTCCTAAAAAAAATGTATATTCAAATTTCTAAAATAAAATTATTTTCTCCAGTCTACTCAAAGTTCATAGATTAGGTAATTTCCTAGATTGATTCTCTGCAGCAGCGGTCCCCAACCTTTTTGGCACCAGGGACCGGTGCTCCTAGCAGATTCTAATGCCTGATGACCGAGGTAGAGCTTGAGGTGCTAATGCTAGCTCTAGGGAGCAGCTGCAAATACAGATGAAGTTTGGCTCACTCCCTGGCTGCTCACTTCCTGCTGTGCGGCAAGGTTCCTAACAGGCCATGGACCAGTACAGGTTAGGGACCCCTACTCTATAGCATCTCAGCAACCTTGTTGTTTCAGCTTTGTACGTGGACTTCTTAGACAAAACATGGGGGAATTATGAGTTCCCTTAAGCATTGCTAGTCTTCAATTTAACTAAATCTCACTAGAACACTGTAATTTGTGTTCTAAATCTCTAGTTTAAAATTTGTTACTACAAAATACTGGGCAGTAAGAAAGCCTAGTTTGAAGGAAAATAGTTTTATGACATCAAGAAGTATTTGGAAAAAAAAATTCATATCATATTCCAAGAGAAAACACAAGTGCATCAAAAAAATTAGGACACACAGAACCTGGATAGAAAAAATTTGGGCACACATAATCTGGAAGAGAAAGAGAGGCTGCCTTTCGGGCAGGGCTTTCCTATCAGCTTGGGGGCACAGAAGAGACAAAAACAGACAGAGCAGAGGGAGCCTTGGCACTGCAGTCAATAATCATATGAGCAAGAAGACGTTATTTTCACTATCCTATTTTTATTTCATATCATAATATAAAGAGAGTAGCTGTTGTCTTTTGATAGTGCAGGTACTTTCTCTTGGAGGAGTTATTTCCAGATGATTTTTCTCTCTGAGCAAGGCTCTTATCAACAAATGCCCTATGGCAAAACAGATAATTTTTTAGATAGTGGTCCAAAAAAGGGTATTGTGCTGTAAGTCTCTACTTGGGAGGGAGGAGACAATAAGGAAAGGCCACAGAAAATTAAGGAATTAAAGACTAATTTAAGATTAGTCTTTAAACAATATTCTGCAAAGGAAATCCCGGCTATAAAAGTCTTCCTTAATTCCTTCAAGGAGAATTAATCCTTGAGTGTTCCTAAATTACTTTATTCATGCCTTTCTTAAAGTTTTATCATATGACTGTCTGTCTTTTCTCTCTCTGTCTCTGTCTCTCTCATCTATTTATCACCCACCCATCTATCCTACTAGATTATAAACTCCCTAAGGATAATGACTCCTTAATTTCAGTAGTCTCATTATATTTGCCCTCACCTTTCTTCCAAGCTTCAGATTTGTATTTCTGGATTTTAACAGGACATTGCCATATGTTGTTTTACGGGCACATCAAATTCAATGTGGCTCAAACGAAATTTATATCTTCCACCCCAAACCAGCTGTTCTTGTACTCCTGTATTTCCTGCTTTATTTACTAGGATCAATATTCAACTAAAACCTATAAATTTGTGTTATCCTTGACATCTACTTCTCCAATATTCTCCATTCTAATCACTCAAGAAATATAGCTCACTCATTTTAAGAAACAAATACCTGATTTTTAGCTATTTGGAGCTTATAAATGGGTCCTTGGTCTTTCATGATGGTAATTAGAGTCTATTATACCAATGTATTTGTCATAGATGTTGCTGAATACCTACCAATATTCTTTCTCCCCTTTTGTTCTTTACTAAAAGATCCAGATTTATTTTGGTGGTCTAATGACGACAATGATGACAGTGATGACAACAACAATAAGAAAACAACTTCATCTCAGGATCCCTTGTAGCTAGGTGATCATTTGACTTGAGTTTGGCCTCTGATATAAGCAAGAACCTAGGGAGTGAGGTTTGGAGAAAGCTATTACTTTTCCGATTATAGTGGGCTGACTAATCTAGTATGGCCATTTGCTTTCCCTCTTTGCTTTTCTTTCTGATTGGAGTTTAAACATGAGCTTAGGGGTGCAGTAGTCATTCTGTGACAATGGGGATGAATATCTTATTCTGACAACAGGGAGCAGGAAAACAAGAAACTTGGTTCCAATCCTGAGCTGTTGTTTGAACTGCTTGTAAAAAAAAAAAAACCTTATTTATTCTGATAATTTTGTTAGGTTTTTTGTTTTGAACATCTGAATGCAAATCTGAATGGTATACCACTCATCCTTTTCTGTGTCAGAAAAATATTTTCAAACCTCATTGTATAAAGGAACATTCTTTAGCCAGCAATATTGATGAAAACAATAATGTAGTCAGTCATCTAATTTTAATAAGAGGCAGTATGTCATAGCGACCATGGATACAGAGTTGAAAGATATGAATGCATAACCACTCTCCCATTTACTGGTAGCTATGTAATCTTGGGCAAGTCTCTTAACTTCTGTGAGCCTGATGTGTGTTTTAAATAAGATCATAGGTCTTGATGCATAGTAAATATTTATCATGATAATAATTAGGCATAGTCCATGATGAAACTAAAGAAGCTCTAGATTATAATATCATTTTTCATCATCATTCAGCTATAATCTCAAATTATCTGTATCTTGTATACTGTATCTTGACTTGATTAGAAACCTGTGAAATCTAGCTAGAATTAAGAAATATCATAAAGAAACTGTCATTATCCGTAAGAATCCTTGATACTTGGTCTTTTGCAAGTATCTTTAAATATTTTTATGGCTTATCATGATTTTTATATTTTTAAAATAATATTTATATATTTTAGGATATAGGGTAAAGATATTACAGATTGTGAGTGGCAAGCTTGCATTACAAAAGTTACAATAGAAATAGATATGAGTACATAATGGTAAGACCAAGGTCCTGGGAAGTTAAAGCAGGTTGAAACACAACGAAAATTAATGGACTATAGATATGAAGTAGGGCTCCATTTTAAAGTAATTCTTTAGAGAGTAACAGAATAACTCAAGGTACTTGTATCTAAGAGAATCAGAATTAAATAATAGCCTGAGCGACCACCTAGTGTTGAAAAACCTAAAAGGACATGAGAATTACAAGAGAATCAAATTCAGGCAAAGGACAGAAATAATTACATTCTGTTGAAAATCTAGATGGGGCCCACTACTCATTCCTTGTGTGAGACAACAGAGCAGCATCAGCTGTGTTTGCACTAAGATCATTTGAAATGAACCCAACAGTCCAAACATGGCAAGAAATAACAATTAAGTCTTGCTTGGACTACGCTACAGCCTCTGAATGAGAATCCCTGTCTTTAATCTCCTTTTCAAATGCATCTTAAGTATACTACTAGCGTTATCTCTAAAAGCAAAAACTTGTTCATATTAGTAATTTCTTTAAAGCCCATGTGTGTAAAGACGAATATTCTACATTTTTAAAGGAGTGACTTAAATTCCCCCTACAATCTTGTCTCAGCTACCTTTTCCATTCTTATCTCCTAATATGTATCACCACGTGTCCCGTATTTTTATTCTTAAGAACCACTAGCTGTTCTTAAACATGGCTTGTATTCATACTCTTCTATAACTTTGCTTAAGCTCTCCCCTCTGCCTGATATATCCTTCACCTCATATATTACCCTGCAATGTATTCCCAGATTTCTGCAAGCCAAATGAGTATTTCTCTTCTTCTTCTTCCTTTGCAGGGTTTCTTTTCATTATACCACTCAACACAACTATTACTTAGCATTACTCATGTACATTTGTTTCCTTAACTTGATTGTGAACTCCTAGATTGGAAGGATTATACCTTCCTTTCTCTCTCCCTCTCTTTTCTTTCATCCTCTCTTTCTTCTTTCTTTTCACTTCCTCCCCCTTCATCACTCTCTTCCTTTACTCCTTCCTCATTCACTCAGTTTTTTGTTTTTATTGTTATTCATTTGATTGTTTCTCTGCCAATTTTTTTTCTGTTAATGTTGCAGAACCAGAATCCAGAATTATAGTTGATCAGATTCCGAGACACCCAGGCATGCATTTCTGAGTTGCGGGAAAGAGAATGTTACTAAATGTCCCCTGAAAATACAAAATATGTTCAGATATACAAAAGAGGACTCATATAACCACCCTTTAAGAAAAAAGCCCAGGAAAGTTCTTTGGTGCTGAAACATACATTTAGTTATTTGCTCATCGAGTTATTAAAAATTATCACAATATTTTACTTATTTGTTATTATTATTATTTTTTAGGCAAGGCAACCCTTGTTTGACCTTACAGATTGCAAGGACCTTGTCAGCTTACAATCCCTTTTTATCTTTTACACTTATAGCACCTGGTCTTCCTAGGTGGTCTCCCATCCAAGTACTACCAGGCCCAACCCTGTTTAAACTTTTGAGATCAGATGGGATAGTGCTTGTTCAGGGTGGCATGGCTGTAGACACAAAAATCACAATATTTTAAAGGTGAAAGTGATGTGAGAGAGGATGTAACATAGCTTCCTCATTTTATAGATGAGAAATCTAAGAGATAGAGAAGTTGAGTGAATTGACTAAGAATATGTTAATATGAAAGTCTTTCTACTTTTCATTTAAAAATTTTTTTGTGAACTATAATTTCACTTTTAATGGGATACTAGGCAAGCATATTTAGGATCTAGTTCTTTATAAAATATTCACATATTGTTTTCGTTCAAGTATATTTAACGTATTTTCTTCTTTTTCTAAAATTTTGAAAATTCTATCTAAAATGATATGTATAATCAGAATACAAAAACAGCACAAATATAGCATTACAACACTACTTTTTAACTACTTTATAACTATAGTTGGATAGATTTTAAACAAGAAAAACTTTAAAATAATAAAAAAAGTATCATAAAAACTAACTCAAATAAAAAGATGCTTATGGATTAAGAAGTACAAATTGGTAGTTATTAAATAGTCACGGGGATGTAAAGTACAGCTTAGGGAATATAGTCAATAATAGTGTAATAATTGTGTATAGTGCCAAGTGGGTACTGGACTAATAGGGGGAGCACTCATAAATTACGTAAATGTCTAACCCCTATACTGTACACCTGAAACTAATGTAAAATAATATTGAATGTCAAGTTTAATTGAAAAATAAAAATTAAAAAAAATAAAGTGGTTAAAAAAACTAAAAAAAAAAGGTGTTTTATGTCCTACTGAATTAATTATTTTATACTCCATTTTAAATTCAAGCAATTTTTTTTTTTCTTTTGGTTGAGGGGAGAAAATGGGCTCAAGAAGTAACATGTTCATACATGACTGGACTGTGAAAATTGTTAGCCTTGCTATGAGTATCCTTAATCATGAAAATGACCTGAATAGGGCCAATCATAAAATCATAGCCATTTCCTTTGTTCGTCAGGAAGCTATATTAAGCTGGTGAGTTTTGGTTCATCCATCAGAATGGAGTTTAACTGTCAGTTTTTTTTTTTTTTTAATTACCCCTACTTGACCTGTTATAATAGATAGCAAAAATAACTATCATTACTGGGCACTCCCATGTGCCAGGCCAAATTCCATATCCTGTTACATAAAATATTTCTACTTTTTGAAGTTATCACCAGCCAAAAGTTCCTTCTCTCATATGAGATATATTCAAGGTTAGCTATATTATTTCCATATTGGAGTATTATTTTATAATTTACAAAACTGATGAAATAGAAAAAAATCAAAATTCCATGTTTAGGAAAACATTAGTAAATCTGTTTTGCTAATAAATAATATCCATAATATTTTCAATTGAAGAAAATTACAATAACTTTTTGTGCTCATGAACAAACTATTATATAATAAAACTATAGTTATGTTCAAATTATAATTAGCCAAATTAAATTGAAATTATAGATGTGGATGACTCCACATTGTCCTAGTTGACTGACTGTCCTAACTGACTAAAGGTTTTGACTTAAGTGTTGTTTCAAACTTAGCTATCAATTACTTCATATAAAGTAACAGGTAAAAACATTATGCATATAAATTCATTCTGTAAATCAAAATTATTAGGCCATAAGTTAATTTAAAATGTATAAATGTAATCATTTGTGAGATTACATTGAGAAGAGAGCCTGATACTGATCAGAGATTACTGAATCAATGAATTAAACAACATTAGATGAATAAATGAAATAAAGAAAACCTATTTCAAATCTAATATTAAAGATTAGGCTCTGAGTTTAAATGATTTGCTTAATTAATGATGAGGATGCCTAAAATCCAAGTGTTAATGCAGCCTCCAAAGTACCATATATTTGTGTAGCACTTTATAGATCACAGGATTCCCTCAATTTGCACACACAAAAAAGTTGGATTGTAAAGAATTATTGGGCAATTTATCCAGTCTTATTTGAGTAAGTGGTAGAATCAAAATTAGAATCCAAATCTTCCAATTATTTCTCAGTATTCTTTCTATTATGATTAACTCTAAACAGAAACTAATAATCATATGTTCATTAGAAAATTTGCTGTTGACTCTATGTCAGTAACTCCCATACTTTCTCCTGAAGTTCATACCTTGTTCTTATTTTGGTACAAAATACTTAACAGTCACCTCCCCTAAAACCTCTTCCAAACATATGTCATCTCTGCCATTCTATCTTCCTCTCAGCATCCATGTTCATATTTGTTTATCCAAAAAAATCCCATTAAGTGCTTATTATAGCCAAAGCAAAATACTTGCCACTGGAAAACTACAAAGATGAGTAAAACGTAGTCCTTATTCTCAAGAAGTATAAAAGATAAGAACTAAGCAAATAATCACCATAAAAACAGAATATATGTTTTAGGTGATAAATGTCACGGGTTCAGAAGATATATATATATGTTTTCACATCTCCATTGTTTTGAAAATTCTTATGGTTGTAATTTTTTATATATGTATACTTAATCCTTTTAGATTTTATAAAATTTGAGTTGGAATGAATGTTAATGCCCTATTTATCATATTTTTTTCTTCCTTATTTCTCATATCCTCCTTGATTCTATAAAGCAAGATCTCTCTCCATATCATTCATCCTTTGTATCCCTTGCATGGTATTCTAGTTGTTAGCAAGTCAGCAACTCTGGAGGCTTGATGAAAGCAAAGGTGAATGCATAAATTTTTTTTTTTTTTTTTTTTGCTGGAAGTAAAAGAAAAATGTTTCCTCTGTATGTTCTTAGGCAATACAATACAGGAAGAAATTATGCTCTTGGTAATAGCAGCTATTGTCCATAGATTGACCTTTTCAGCAGAAGTAGCTGAATGTAACTTATTTAAAATGATTTCTTTTGTCAATTTTTAGTAACATTATATTTACTAAAAAAAAAGAAATTAAAATTTCGTCTATAATTTTATAGCATTCTATAATATGTAAGTTGCTGTCTTAGTCATTTCAAAAGACTTCACAATTAATAAACATCTTTTTTATATTTCTTGGCCTGATATGTAGTTATACAGTAGGAGGCAGCAATTCACAAATACATGTAAAGAAAAGGGACCCATATTTAAATGTCAGCATAAAATTATGGATAAGAAAACCATATATAAATTTAAATGTGGTTTTGTGACTAAGAAAAATAATTTAAAAAATAAACTTGCAAACATAAAGCTTAATATATTTCATCTACTAGGATATAAGAATGTAGTTGAAAAAAATCAAAAAAGAAAAGTAACATTTTAAGAAATCAAAATGTTTTAAACAATATAGCTAATTACCTTAAAAACAGTATTCACATTATAATCAAATATGCTTTTGTAATGTATTAAAGTGAGAATTTAAAAGACCATTAATTACTCTGTATAGATCTGTTATGGTTGAACTATGTACCCCCAAATTCCTATGCTGTAGTCCTAACTCATAGTACCTCAGAAAGTGACTGTATTAGGAGACAGGGCCTTTACAGAGGTAATTAAAGTAAAATTAGGACATATGGATGGGCCCTAATTCAGTATCACCTGTGTCCTTATAAAAACAGGACATTGGACCCACAAAGAGATGAACATGTGAGGACACAGCAAGAATGTGGCCATATGCAAGCCAAGGAGAAGGTCTAGGGAAAAAAACCAAACCTGCCAACATCGATCTTGGACTTTCAGCTTCCAGAACTGTGAAAAAATTAATTCCTGTTGTTGAAGTTACCTAATCCATGACATTTTGTTATGGCATTATTAACAAACAAATACACAATGTTAAGAAAAAACCCCTAAAATTGGAAACTTTTAAATTCAAAGATTAATCACAGATAAAAATATAAAAATTTCCAAAATTCCATGAAAATTATTTACCAATAACTTTTTAACTGTACATCTTTAACATAAAGTAAGGTGTATTTGTTCCTATGAGACAATACAGAAATGAATAGTTGTTGCTTCCATCACTAAAACATGGAGGAGAGAAATTCTCTTTTGGCTCAGAGCTTTAGGGATGTGTGGGAGTGTGTGTGTGTGCGTGCGTGTAAATGTATAGATAAATTATGTGTAAATGTAATTTTTTTTCTCTCTTTGAAGTTGAAGTACATGCACCTTGCTAGGGAGTAGAAATGGTAATAATAATAATTTTCTATTAAAACTGGTAAAAATAAGACAACCAAAATAAATTTTTAGGCTTAAAATTGTCATGAATTTTTATATTTTTCTTCCCATTCTGTCCTTATATTTTTAGGATTACCTTAAAAATATATTTATATACAACTACTAGATTATTGATGGTGACAAATATACCTGAACTCCCAAGGCATATATTGGTAAGAGCGAGTTATCTTCTGTAAACAATTTTCCTTTTCTCTTTCTTCCCCATCACTATCATCATCATCATCATCATCATCATCATCATCATCATCATCATCATCACCATCATCTACAGCTAACATTTAATTATTCCATATTATTATATTCCAAACTCTGTTTAAGCTATACATATATCTATCTACCTCCACATCTATCTACCTACCTACCTACTTATCATCTATCATCTATCTAAATAGATTTAATCTTGAAAACGACTTCATGAGGTAAGTACTACCACTAGCACATTTTACAGAGTAAGAAACCTAGGCACAAGGAGGCTAATCAACTTGCCCAAGGTCATACAAATAGTGACAGAGGTAGGATTCAAATCCAGGCAGTTTGAACCTGGAATTCACACTTTTAATATTATTTTCTGTAGTCTATATTTAATCATAATCCGTAAAAATAAATTGGAGAGTGATAGACAAAACTGCCTATTTATCTCTTTATTGCTGTAATCAAGACTTCAGAAGTTGTGATGTGAATACGGCTCTACTGGTTTACATTAATGCACACCAACAGCAAGAAGTTATATTGCCAACTGCTCCTTCATCCTTGATATATCGATCATCCCTTCCTTTATTTATCTCAAAGATAAATTATATAAATACATGTAGAAATATTTTTACTTTCTTTTAAATTTTAGTATTGTGGATTTTAACGGAATACAAATGAGAACTCTACCCTCACAAACATGAACAAGAAAAAGCCATAGAAGGGAGAAAATAAGATATAAAGGCTTTTTAAAAAATGATTTTATCTGGTTCCTTCTGCATTTTAATCTACCACACTCTCTTTTAATTAGGCTATTCAGCCATTTCTTGGTTTTGTAGGTGGGACTGAAGATTTTTAAATCATGCCTTGATAAAGATTACCCTTAATATCTCTTGTACATCTAGGGCCATAGTGTATATTGCTGCCCTTACTTGCTAGTTTAATAATCTAGATTTTAAAATCTATTTTTCTCTTCATAAATACACCTATTAAGGAACAAGCACAGAATGATGTAAAAAAGTGCACAGAAGGCTTGGAGGCAGGCTGGCTGGACCAACAGCCAGAGAGTCTAGAAGGGTGTGGCCTAATTGGGGCCAGGAAACAATCTACAGTGTACAATTCTTTGCCAAAAGGTATTCTCAGATGCTGGAGGAAGATGGGGAATCTAAGAGGTGGCAGCAGCACCTAGGACACAGCAGACTTTCTCAGAGCCTTGTGGGCTAAGTCTGGCAATAAGAATGCTTCTGGGTAATGCAACTTCTTTTTTTTCTCCCTATACTCCCATATCAGCAATTTCACAAAATTCCTCGTAAGATTTTGCTATAGAAAATGAAGCTATCTGATTGCAGGGTTATGTAGAAATGAACATAACAATAGAAAAAACCTGACAAAGTAGAACAGAAGTTTAGATAAATGGCGTTTCATTGAGGAAATTCAGGTGCAGCCATGGCATTTCCTCTGGCATCTTCATCAATAAGTGGTAAGATTTCTTGACCTGGTTAGGGATGGGAACTATGAGTAGGTGATTTTAATTCTGATTTTTAAAAATGAAACCTTTCTCCTAGGTATCTGGCTAGACTAAGCCTAGCAGGAATTTTTTGAAAATCTGAATCCTTCCTCTGTTCATGAAATAGTAGACTGCTTATTCTAAGAAAAAGATGTTTCCTTACTTCTATTGGACATCTCAACCTATTCCTGGAGGATCTTGCAGTGCAGAAACTGGGTTACTGAAATCACCGCTCTTAGAATTTCCCTGCCCTGCTCATCAGATGACTCTACAGAACGACACCGGCACAGGGGTGTCTGTTTTAAGTGAGGACCCGGTTCTCTTGGTTGCTTGGGAACTGATGCTGCTGCAGCTCTTCCTGCAGCGGGCACAAGGCCTAGCCCGATCGTAACGCTGCTGCACTGTACTCTATGCTACCAGCAACTCACCTTTTCTGCATAGGCAAAGAAAAAAAAAAAAAAAGAAAAAGAATTTCTTAACATTTTATTTCAATCACTGCTGTGAAATCAAAACGCATCTTTCTTTCTTCATTTCTAATAAATATCTGTATTTTATGTATCTTAGTAATTTGTACAAAGGCCACCCAATCTATATTTTAAAATTTGCTTTTTATAAACTCAGTTTTCAGTTTTAATATCTGTTTATGTCACCGCTATTAAGGAGCATTTCTTTTTAAACACCCATACCTAGATGTGTCCCTGTTAATCCCTTCCTGATGGTCAGGCTCATTTAATGTCAATCTTGATTTAATTTTAGTAATTTAGTTTGTAATTTCTTATCACATATTACATTCCAGTGCCCTTTTATTTTTTTAATCTCCATATCCTCTGAAGATTCATAAATTCTTTCCCCCTAAATGTGATTTTTCGTTTTAGATCTCTGCTGCTCAAATCTCTTTGGGAATAAAGGAAACATTCAATATTTCAGTAACACTAAATCTTTTTCATTAGCTTAATTATTTCTTTACTACTGCTTTTCAAATTCATTATTTCATTTCAAACATTATCTGCACCATTTATTGAGCATTTTACTAAATGCTAAGCCATTTATATACATCATCTCGTTTCACCCTAATCATTGCCCTATGAAATAGATCTCAAAGCTCCATTTAATAAATAAACTGAAAATGAGAGGTTAATCTATCCAAAGTCACCTAGGTGGAGTTTGCTTGACTCTAAGCTGTGTTCTCATCTACCACATTATACTCATGTATATCTGCCACATTCTGATGATATTGGAACCTTAAAGTACTCTCAACTTACAAACATCAAACTTATAAACAGCCCATATCTGGCCACTCCTAATGAGCCTCACCCTGTCTCACTACTTCTGGTGTCCCTATTGCCTGTGTCTTCAAAATCAATTTAAAGACACGGCTGGCACTGAGTATGTAGTTCAGCATCGAGAACAGAGTAAGTTCTAATAAAAGGAATGGCTTAGTTAACAATGGCTATCTGCTTGTCAAAAATACTTTATCTTTACCTGTCTGAATTTTTTCACATTGATATGGCCTACAATTCAACCATGTAGGTTTTATTTCTATTTATGCGTTTTTTTTAAAAGAAACTATTTCTATGTAGTTATTCATATAATGTAAATTACTTATCACTTTGATTGCTTTCCTTGTAATATGTCTCTTTGAAACTGGTGAATAGGTCCTTAAAAGACAAAAAGTCTAGGGGAAAAGGCGACATGTGCATAGGAGCAGGCTCGCACATGGATGGAGAAAAACTCTTCCTTTTGCTACACTGTCCGCTGATCCCACGGCAGTAACTCCATCTATTGGATTATAGGTTAAATGGATTAGTATGGACTTCTGGTCCATGTTTGAAAAGTTCTGAACAATTTATGGGTTATATTACTTAATTTTAGAGAGATAATACAGAAAATTATAATGTAAGTGCTGTTATAGGAGTAAGATATTTTTGTGATTATTCTGTGGGAACATTACCGCCATTTAAAAAAAGCACACTGTTTCTACAGAAAAATAAGTTTTGAGCTGCAAATAAATACTGTACCAACGAACTGTAGAGCATTCTCTGTTGAAATGTTATGGACTACCCTTTAAAAAATATCTTCTGGGATCATTTAAAAATATTAAATATGGCTAATTTAAAAAATAAGATCATATATTTAAATAAACATGGAATTCTCCAAATTAATTTTCAAAAGTACTATATACTTGTTTGATTTTTCAATTATTGCTAATTATGTTAATTAATCATTATATAACTCAGGGTAGTTGGTCTGAATTATAATTTGTACTGTTAATTTTAATAGATAAGTCATTTTTTTAGACCAATAAAGAGCAGAGAATGTTGATTTTATAGAAAAAATAAAAGTTTATCCTTAAATTTCTGCCTTGAGTAGAAAAGATGAATCACATTTAAAATGGGATGGACAGAATGCGATAGGCGTGAAGGCGTACATTGGCTACACTGTTAAATTTTGTTTTGAAGGAAAACCCCCATGAAATCATCTACTGGTTAAATAGTGATTGTGTCTGCACATGACTTTTGTTGCTCTTATTAAATACAGACTCTCTGCTTTCAAATTGCCTAATATACATAAGATAGTCTTAGAAAGACAGTAACTAAATAGCCATTGCTCTACAGATGCTTTCGAAGTGAGTTACTAAAATCTTTTTAAAAAGTTAGTAAGAATTGTTTACAACCATCAGTATAGAAGGCTTAAGAAATTCAGGGAGGGAACATCATTTAAAATGTAGACTGTGTAGTTCAAAAAACAAAACCACTAACAATCAGATTCTATCAAAGCTTCCTAATAGCTTCACTGGAACTTCAGGAATATAGCTCAGAACTAAAGCTTATGCTCCATATGTTTGAGGCATTGGATATAATCTCAGTTTTCTCAATTTTGAAAAACAAATTAGCTACAAATAATGCTTTCCATGACTTAGTGGCTATGTAAATTTGGGTATATTACTTAACTTTTTATATATCTTAGTTCCCTTATCTGTTAAATAATTTTTTTAAAGAATTAGTTCTAAAATATTAAATCATATTGCTCAATAGCAAACTTTCAATTGGCACTTATTATCAAAATAAGGAAGAAAGGAATAGAATAAAAATATAATTAAATATCTTTAATTAAAAGGAAAGGGATATTGTTGAAATTTTTAATAAAGGAATTATTAGTATGAAAATCAATAATAACTAAATCTGTAAAAGCCTTTGACTGATAAAGAATCCTCTGTAATTTTCTCTTCGATTTATGAGAGAGGAAGATCAAGCTAAGGATGACAGGAAGACAGATGACCCAGCAAAGATAGTTCCACATCAGGAAATAATCTGCAGTGAAACAAAACAGAGTTGTGTTTTTGGATCCTTAAAAAAAGTTGTACCTTAATGACTTGATTACATTTTTGGTTAAACCAAATGTATAACTCCAGCAATAGAAAACAGAATGATAAGTATTCGATATTCAAGTAATAGAATTTGTTGGAAACTATGAGAGGCATTGTAAGGTGTCAGATCATCTATTCTCAAGACAAAGTCTCCAGTTTTTAATTACATCATTCATCACTGGTTTCTAGCTAAAAGCCTAACTTGTAAATTTTATAAGCAGCTTACCCTTAGAGCAGTAGTTCTCAGATCACCTGGTAGGCTTGTTACAACACAGGGACCCACCTCCTCAGTTTTGCTTAAGTAGGTCTAGAGCAGGCAGGAGAAATGCATTCTAAAAGTCCTCAGGTGACGTTGACGCTACTGGTCTGGGACAATTTGAACCCCACTGCCTGAGAGAACACCTAGGAATTTATATTGCTTAGCATAATTAATCCGTTGTCAAGACTTAAATTTCTTTCCTAGCATAAAATAATTGGTGTCAAACTTATAAAAGTTTGAAGTCTCAAGTATTTATTTATATGCGAATTGGAATGGAATCAAAACTTGTTATCTGAAAAATATTTTGAGCCATGCCTACAGTATTCTTTAGTCAATCCTCCTTTAAGAAATCTGTCAAGTATCCATATGAATCTAAGGACCTTGTTTTTACTGTATGAACTGTGTGAAGCATACAACTGACGCAGTTCCTTTTCTTTGCTGCTTGTTAGGAAGCTCACTGTCCAAGTATGTACCCCACCTGTAGCAGGTATATAGATCTCACACTACACATTTTGTTCAAAACCTTTACTTTGTTTTGCCTTGACTTCATTTTCCTTTGATACTCATTTCTTCATTGACAATAGTATTGAGAGTATTATACATATTTTAAAGAATCATCTACATTCCTTTCTGAAGTACAGCGGGATATAAATAAAACAAATCGGTGTTACCTGAACACATGTTTACAGAGGTTTTAACATCTTGTTTTATTAGGACTTCATGTTTTGGTCTTTGAAGTATATAAAATGAATAAATGAGAGATTAGAACATAATACATGCCACAAAAGGTCAGGTCTATCTATTCAACCCAAGGCAGAAAAACCAACTAAAGTACCTGGGAAGGCACAGGTATCATTTCTGATATCAAGCTCAAAAGGTTAGGGATGTATCTGAAATATTATATAATTATAAAACTATTTTCTATAAAATTCACTCAACTGATTTGAAGTTATTTATATTTTCCTTTTAGAGAAAAATTTCTAGAACTTTAGAACATGATGAGTAAAGGCAAGGCTATTTTTGTTCATCTTAAATTTCTCCTTCTCTTGTCTTTAGCCTGTGCCATTTACGGTACACCAGAATTCTGTGATGAAAACTCCTGTATTCACCATATCGGTATTCATGTAATTTGGGGTAGAGACTGGTGGTTTGGAGGATGATGCTGATGTAAGAATCTCTGCCTTCTCTAGTTTATCTAGTGGTGGAACTAGCAACTGTGCTACCATAACATATGTATATCCAACATAGCCAGTTCTGCTTTCCTTAAGTCTTGACTGTACCAAAGAAAGAAGTACCATGAAGAGAAACTGAAGGTTTAGTATTTAGTAGGTAAGAATAAGATAGACTTAAAAATCCAAATTGCTTTTTTCTAATGCACAGATACACAGACCATAAATATTCCATGATTGTAATGATTAAATTACTAAGTAATAGAGCATATAATAACTAATTGTTAAGAGTAAGTTTTGTGGTTTTTATTTTTATTAAATCTTAAATAGGTACATTAGAGCAAATTCTTTTTATGACTTTGGTGATGAATAATCTCATGAACCTAAAAATGTGTTGAAAATATTAAAAGCAATAAAGAGCAAGAGCAATGAAATAATACTCTTTTTGTTCCTACCTTGGTAAATATCATACCTCACTAAAAAACCGTTTGAACTCCTTATAACACCTCATGAGTATGTATCTTGTTCCAATAACTCAGTAATAAACCAAACTCAATTAAAATACTATAAAATCAAAAAAATTCTACATGTAGGAAAACCATAAGAAGACAACAGAAGTTCTTTCTAAACATTTTTGAGGGTTTTAGGGCCTTTATAGGTTTTATTAAAAAAAAACTCTAAGAGATTTGTTTTTCAAATCATTTATTTCCTATATTATATAATAATTTTTTTAAAATAAGGCAAATTCTATATCTAAAAGTTGGTGTACAAATACATTATAAATTTTAGCATTTAATAATATCATGGGGCCATTGCATTATATGTTCATGTCTGACTAATCTGCATTCACCTGTTTAAGAGAATCTAATGGTTTCATATAATTGATTATTTTACAACTTTTAAAAAGGAAAATGTCTTGCCTTCGCATGGTAATCTTGTTCCAGTCTGGAATCTGATCCGGCTACCTGTTTGTATTTGTTAATTTTCATTTGGCGATTTCTCTCCTCTATATCCATAGCACCTATCGAGTAGAAAAAAACCCATAAAATTAATGTTCAGTTCTTATTTCTGACCCTTACTTACAGGATGTATAAAATAAATATTAGGCTGATATATTAACTATATCAAGGTAGAACATACAAATTAAGTGTATTATTTTTAGATTTATTTGAAGTATGCATTTTGGCAAATAAAAGCATGATAAGTATGTAAAATAATTTTAATCTGGATAAATGCAAATGAACAAAAGACAACAAATCTTCACTAGATAGAAAATGCTTTCTGGTACATGTAGGTCAAGGAGAATATATTTGACAGCACATAAATTTGACAGCAGTCTTATGATAGGAACTTTGGCTTTTAATTCATCAAGACTATTTATTTAGTGGAAAAAGTTGTAAGTTTAATTAGTTTCAAATATGATTTTACAATTACATTTAGAAACTATTATCATAAACTTAGCCCACATGTTAAAACAGTTGCCCCAGCATACATGTGGATGCAGTTATCAAGATCTTTTGAACTTGAACTTTCTAGAACTAGGCTCAAGAAAGAGGCACTTAGAATACTACTTCTCAGAAGATATCATGCCACTAAAGGCACGAAGTATTACTAAAATAATTTTTAAAAAAGAATGGAAGGAGGTGAGAAAGTGAGATGTAAATCTATTATAAAAATGAGATCAGTGCTCTCTATAACAAGTGTTACCTCAGAACATATCATTTATAGATATCAAGAGGGTCTTTAAAAACTTTAGAACAAGAACTAAATTCTGTTAGCAAATTTTAGCAAACATAAAAAATGTTCTATAAGTATATTTATGATTTTTATTAAAGAGATTTTATATACAAATTCCACTTCTCATATGCTTAATGTGAGAACAAAATCTCAACTGTATACTAGAAGTCTACAAACTGGGAAAAATCATCATGGCTTAGCAGGCTCGAGTGAGTATCTGTAATAAAATGCTGTCAGGTAAGTTCACCAGCTCTGAGTGTAGGCAGAAATGTAAACATGCACATACAAACCCTTTGCTTAAGATCATAACTTTAAAACTGCAAAAGATACCTAGATAAAACTGTGCCTATTCAAAAATAGGTATTTTAATACTTATTGTATATCCAATAATTCTTGATAGTTACAAATTTCAAGTAGAAATCAATTAATTACATAAGGTAAAAAGGGAAGAAAATGTTTCAAAGAGTACTAAAATCTTGAATAAAAGAATATATAAAGAGTTTACATTACATGACCTCTAAGTATCACAGAAAATTTATATCAACTATTCAATAAAGTGAGACAATTAGTTCCTTTTAAGAACCACATTTTAATGACTTGATTAACTGATTATGTCACATTATAAAATGGGGTATACACATATCATGTTAATATAAATTGGATGATAAAATTAAGTGAGTGCCTCCATGATATGAACGTGAAATATAGTCAAGTATCAAGTCAGTTAGTCAATTAAAATAGTTTTGGAATTTTCTGTACCTCAAGAGATACTCTAGAAAAATATGCTTGTTTTCTCCAAGGGTAAGGGAAGAAAAAGCCATCCTAACATCAAACAATTATGTACTGAAAAAATATTAGCTAAGTTGAGAGTGTGGGAAGTTTCTTTAAAAAAGTTTCATTTTGATATTATAGTAGAAAAATATTTTAAATAAGAATAGCACCAATAGACAAAAAGTTTAAGCACATATATATACATACATATAAATATATATACACATACATACAGATACATACACATACATACATATTACACATTTTCTAGTATTTAGACTATTTTCTGGACATTGACCTCTTATGAAACTACATTAAATTCTTTCTGATTACTAGGTAGTAATGGGATATATACTGGCAGGAGTTGGCAAACTTTTTCTGTAAAGGGCCCAACAGTAAATATCCTAAGCTTTGCAGAGTATATGGTCTCTGATGAAACTACCATTGTAACATAAAGGCAGCTACAGACATGCACTCGCAAATGAGTGTGGCTGTGCTCTAATAAAACTTTATTTATAAAACAATCAGCAGGCCAGATTTGGTCTGTGGGCTATAGTTTGCCCACACCAGTGTTAAAGTGTATTGATTTAACACTGCTCTTTGCAAAAAAGCCTTTATCTTTAGTAATGGTTTAAATATTTCATAGAATCAGGTTTACAGATTCTCTTTCAGAACATCATTTATGTTTAACAGATAACTGGGGCGGTGGGGGGAAGGGCGGCTAAGAAGGATATTAATTTGTATTTGCTATAAGCCAACAAAGATGTAACAGAGAGACAGAGCAAGTTAAATATGTTATCTACTAAATTCCAATCTCAAATACATCTCTCAGCTCCAGACTCAATCATTATCTATAGATGGTCCCTAAATGGAAAATTTCTTTTTTAGAGGTTTAACCAATGAAATCTCAAGGGACCACCTTAGTGACTATACAGACAACAAATCTGGGTAAATATACTTAGAACTTTAAATTCTCCCATGAGGTTAATCTTTTGGACAAACAGTAACCAGACATGCCTCTCTCCAAATTATGTGCCTCACATAAAGTCTTCCATTAATTTTTCACATTGTTATCATATATATCATATATGATATATGTATTATATGTGATATATACATACATATCATATATATACACACACAAAACACTTCACAAACAATGATATCTTTAGAGAAGAAAATAACCTATTGATAAAGAGATTCATCATAAAGGATTCTCCACCAACAACTTGATTTTTCTCTGCTGGTTCTTTTTGCTAATGAAAATAATCCAAGAATAATATTTTTAATAACATTATTTTGATTTCAACCAAACCTAGTCTTTTTTTCTTTCCCCAAGGAATAAAAAATAATTTAGAGGAATCATTGCAAGTAGAAAAGCTGTTCATTATCTGGTTGAGGAATGGATTATGTAATTTCTAAACTTCCAATTCTGATGTCCAATGCTCTACACTTCTATAAAAGGAAAATAAGTGAATGTGTTAAAGAGGCAGGTTTTTCTTCAATCTCTTCTCTTTCATATTTACATTTCAAATTTGCATATAAAAGGTCCTGAAAATTCTGCAGTAAAGAATAATTATTTGATCACAAAAATCTCACTCCTCACTTATTAGCTGTTAACATCTTGCTATAATAATTTCAAAAATACATTGTAGAAAATAATAGATTATAAGTTTGGGGGGTAAATTTATTTAAAAATTTCTAAAATTCATATTCTTATATGTGATGACACTTATGCTTATTACAAAAGACATCTTAATGATGTGATTTTGTAATTTAAGCACGCTAAAAATAAGTGATTATATGTTCAAAATTAAATAAAATATTACAGCATTTTCAAATTATAATAAAAACTGATTAAGAGTTTAATAGGACAATCAACCTTCTTGGGTAAATACATTTACAACAAAAATTTGCATACGTTTGTGTCTATTTCTTGAGGAGATAACAGGTTTAAGTGTATTAAACTGTGATATTCAAATTGCGTCATTAGTTTTCCTAATAATGCATTTAAATTATACAAGGCTTTGCTTTTTCCACTCTAAAATATTTAAGGCTGAGAACAAAAAGAAATGTCAAATATAGATGTGCTGGAATTCATAAATATATCAAAATATTTGTTTTCCTCGAATTGGAAACTCCTGTTCCATTCTCTTGTCACTTAAAATATCCAATATTTTGTTGCTCCTGATTTAATGTGTTTCCTAAAATTATGTCACTCACATGTTCTGTAAGCTATTTTTTATATAAACAATTTAAGAGTTTTACTTGTTCTTATCACATATTTAAATCAATCAATGTTTATTTTGAACTTGAAAAAGACTATTTAATGTATCCAGAAAGTTAATCTCATATTTATAATGTTGGTAAGACAATTAGGTTTAATGAAAAAGTTGTTAGAAGTCGATTTTGTATCCAGAGTGCAGCTGAAAATGGCCAGATTAAAGGGCAGCAAGCCAGTAGTTGTTTAGGTTTAACTATTTACATGTGCACCGCAAAGATCGTCAGGACACCTTCAGTGATTTCTATCGTACATTTAGAAAAGTATTAGTTTTGTTTGCTTTTACACACACCACACACACACACACACACACATATATCTCTTGGGGTCTCAAAGTAGCTTCATACTCCAAGCTTCTTTGAAGGAGGGACCCAGATTGGCAGTCATGCAATTCAAAATGAAGCAGAGCAGTAGTGACCAGAATATGCCACGACTGCCGATTTAGTGATCTACCTTGTGATCTTAAGTGAAATGATCAAATCTGGGGATCTTAAAAAATCTCTTAAGCCCAATATCAAAGCTCAAAGAAAGAACCCCAAAATTTAGAAAATATGAGAGAATCTATAAGTAAAGACGTGGAAGTCTAAGATTATTAACCTTATTTAACTGCATCGGTTAGCACCAAAATCTTGTGGCTAATTTAATGATTTTTTAAACATTCTTCCTCCTCCCCATCCCTTCCTTTCTTCTATCTTTCTATATATTTTTGGCTTCAGGTTAAAAAAAAAGTCTTTCTTTAAGGGAGATAAAAAGATTTCACAAAGTGGCTGTTTCATGAGAGTTTCTGATGAAAACCATACCTGTAATTCCTTTTTCTTTGATTATTTTATGTATTCACAAAACTAAGATGTGCCTTTAAATAATCTAAAGTTAGAAAACAAATTTCTGTTGCTCATTTTTTAAAGCAAAATAATATATCAAGAAATTGTGGAATAATCCTTAAACATTCACCTTTTATAATTGGATTTATTCTGAATTTTATCCTTGTAAAAAGTACATGTTAAATTTGTTTTCCAGTTAAAGAGTTAAACATATATGCAATATCAAGTTCTAATTAATAGTGAAGGATTTCCAACAAAAAGTGTTTTCTGTTGAACCCACCAAATAATTGATAACAATATAAAGTACAGCTTTAACAAATCAAATTCATTTTCAGAAAATACATGTAAATATAATAAATGTAATCTAAACATAAAACCAAATGTTATCTGAAACATTTTTCTGGTTGAAGTTAAAGAAGTATATTACTTATATAGTGGAAACACATTTTTTAAGTTAACTATTTTTTGCCAAACCATAGAGAGGAAAAAAATTACATTTGATACCATCCTAGTGAATCTTAGTTTACAAACTTTTCTTCTAAGAACATACAAACAATGTGGAAGAGACACAAAGCAAAACAAAAAAAGATTCCAGACAATAATGATGAGAGGGACAGAAATAACATATTCCAAATAAAAAAGTTAAAAGGGCCAAATTCATGTAATCACCATTTAGGTAGGTACCAAACTAAATGCAATAAAGAAAAAGATAATCAATGTGTGAAGCTCTGCTCATTTTGAGATGACTAAACAAGAAAAAGTATGGCTATTTGTGTTTATTTTCTAGACTCAGTAGGAGAGACTATAATTACTTATTGATGTCTTTCAATAGTAACAGGAATATGAATAGAAATTGCTACAATGACTCATGAGATAAAAATGAACTGGTAATATTTTGTCATAATTTTATTTTCAAAGGTAGTGCAATTCAAAAATAAAATATTGTTCTTGATTATATTGAATATTTTAACCATTCTTTCAATATCTAATAACTGTGAAAAACATTTACTTTCAGATTATATATGAAAACAGTCATGTACTAGCTGTTGACAAGAAATTAGTGGTCATTTATATGAACATTTTTCAAAGTGCCTGATGTACAATGATAAAAAGTAAACTGCTGAAAAATACAAGGTATTTAGTACTGTGTGTCAAAAGGCTTTACAATGGTCATATTTTTGAGCCGGAAATTTGACTCCCCAGGATCTTTTCAATGTGCAAAGATACATACATACAAGTATATTCACTGCATCATTGTATTATAATTATGAAGGCCTTGGAAAAAAAGCTCTGTCCAACAAAGGGGATTATTTACCTGCATTTTTGGTATATCTACAGAATACTATGTATCCATGAAAAATGATGAGTATGGTGTGCATGTGCATTCACATAAATAAATTATATAAAGATACTGTAATTAGTCATTGTAAAACATTAAATGGTAGATATAGTACAATAGTTTATAAGTCATAGTTTAAAAAATTATATTCATAAAATATATGCACATAACCTACACAAAATACAAAGAGATGGAATGAAAGATTTAAGATTTATACATCAGAGGGTTAGCATTTATCATTGGTTATTGGAAGTAAGTATAGTGCTATTGTTTTTTACTTGAGTTAAGATAGAGTTTATAAAATGTCCTCAATGACTATACATTATTCAGAAGAAAAAAGTTATTTAAGAAGAACACAAAATATGATATTTATATGTAATAGGGCAAATTATCCAGTTTAAAAACCTTATATTTTTGTTATGATTTGATAGAAATGTTCTGGAAGTAAATGCTAAATAATTTTTAAAACAAAATCATTTATTAATTTATCTTAGGGACATATATTTATTTGTAAGTAAAAGCATTTTAATGTATTAATTGAAAATGGTATTTAATAAAAAATACTTCCAATGGAAAAAAAGTACAGCTCTTTCCCATTTTTATGAATATTAATACAAAAAGTGATCTGATATTTTCCATTTTAGTTTTTTCAGAAGTTAAGAAACTATGCAACACCATTTTTTAAAGTTACTTTAAAATGATTTCTTAACAATAACTTGCCTATAATGAATTTTTTATATTTTCTATTAAATTATATATTAGAAGTTCATAAAAAGTTCAGTTAGCTAAATATTTTGCTAAAAATAGATATAGTGTAGAGAATAGTAGATATTGAAAAAAGTTAAATTGAGAAAAGTATGTAAATAAGTATTGTGAAAAAAATTATAAATCCTGTAGTGAATTATTTGTATATTAGTACTGGGGCAAACAGAAGCATTTTCATTTAAAGTGTAAAAAAACTTAATTGTGCAAATAAGATACACAAGTTTTCAGGAATATCTACTTTCAAATTAATTTTGAGGATTTTGCTACTGTTGTCAGTAGTAACTGACACATTTAGAATGAAAGAAAATATAACTTGGTTTTGTTTATTTATAAAATAATCTTTCTTTGGTCCCAGGAACGTACAAAAACTAAACTTCATATGTGAAGCCTAAGTGAAACATGAAATTTAATGAAACATAAAAGCTCTAGAAATGTACAAAAGTGTTATACTACCTTGAGGCTCACAATTATGAGCCATAGTCTTTTGAATTACATTCTAAACCTTAAAGGTCACCTGTTACTTTCTGTACTTGTTTCCTGTTTCTCTATAAATTCCCTGTTGTATTCTCTAACTAATACTTTTATGGAGATGCTGTAGACGAATTTCATAGACAACTTTCACTATAGTCAAGAGAAACTGATATCTGAACTACTTTAGAACATAAGTTATTAGGAGTGTTCTAGTGATCTAAGGAAATAGAGTATGACTGGTTTTCATATCTACATTCAGTGTACATACTTACTGAAATTTTGTCATTCAGAGGACTTGGATTTTATCACAATTTTAGGTTTCAACATTTAAAATCAGGATGTACTTCGTCTTTTGTGCAAGGAGAATGCAGTGAAGGAACCATCACAGAGTTGATGGGGCTTTGGAATTGTCCAAATTTAGTGTAAATGGGTATATTTATGATAGATAGGATTGAAGAAAATCTTAAAAACAGCACTGGTTTTAAAAGATAAGAAGAGACAAGACTTGGGTTTGAGTCTTGACACACAAGCCCTGTAACTATAAGCACTTCATTTTACCTTTCTGGACATAAAATTCGTTGTCTGTAAAGTGAATAGTTTTGGACCAGATACTCTTTATGATACATTGTGCTATAAAGTCTCTGGTAGGTTAATTTTGAAGGCAAATGATGGTCCAGTGTTTGTTCTTTTATATTGTCATACCTATCTCATTAATACAGATAATGTAAAGTGTTCTAGAAATTCTTACTGTTTGCCCTGGTACTGCATTCATTAAAATTTTCTTTACAAAAGGGGTGTGTGTGTGTGTGTGTTGTGTGTGGTGTGTGTGTGTGTGTGTGTGTGTGTGTGTGTGTGTACAGAGGCAGGGAGTGGAATAAGATGAAGGGAGAGGGGAGGGAAGGAGAATGACAGGAGGGGGGGGATTAAGGGGGACAGAGGGACAGACAGAGGGACAGGGAGAGAAAACATGCACACCTGATAAAGACAGAGGGATAGACACAGACTGTATTGAAAAGTTCACTAAACCAGGAAATTTGCCCAGGGAAAAAGCATCTTTTAGACTAGCTGAAGTATAATTGTTTCCCTATATACATCCCCCCCCTGCATCCCCAAACACACACAGTGTACAGTGACAGGCTCAGGAGAAAACGTTAGAAACTTTCTAATAACTCCTATGTTTTTAACTTGTTAGAATCCCTGTGTCTTTGAAAAAAAAGATGTATGTTAGAGAATAAACTAAATTTTAAAATGAAAGTCCCTCACAGAAGGAATACAATGGTTATTATTAAAATTGCTTCTAAGAAAAAGTACAAAAACCATTTATAAAAGATACAAATATGAGATTCATTGGGTTGATGAACTATTTCCCATATGTGTTAAGCATTTTGGAATGTTTTTCTTTTTCCTGATGGCTAAAATCTACATTAAGACTAAGATAATCCACAGAGTAGCACATATTATTACCCTGTGTATATGTCTTGTTCCCATCTTGTTATGTTTTGATATAACATAATTATCAAAGACCACTATATCCCACATCTGGAGCCTAATTAACGTAGCCATGGGATATATTTCAACTATATCAACTATTACACACATCACAAGATGGCATGGAAGATTTGAAAGGATCATAATAAAGAAATTTAAATGCATCTTTAAATTCATGTTCTTTTAGAAATAGAAATTTAAATATACTTAGAAATATTGACAATATTGAAAACCACAAAATTTTTTAAAAAAATCCATCATATCAAAACTGAGATAAAACCTATGCTGGAAAGAGACTCATAAAATTTTTCTTGTGTATATTAGAAAGTTACATAGAGAATATTCCTTGAGCTACCTAAGTTTGCCTTATGTAGCAATAGTGTGATTAAAAGGAAAGTACATTTTAATTTTATTTTATAATTTTATCCATGTTGGTTAAATATATATTTTACATGATACTAAAATTTCCCATTAAATTAGGATCACCATTAAGTTGGAGGTAATTGAGAAAAGAAAATACTTAGATGCTTGAATATCAAGCTGTACTTCTCTAAAGATGCTCAGGATGATGATTATTGGCCAAGGGTGCAATGTCTACAGAGTAACTAATGTTATATAGTATAACACTTCCTCAGAATTCAAAGAATGAATCATGAAACATTTATATTTAAATGCTGAGAAGAGGAATAAAAATTAGATAGGATGGCTCTCAGAAAGGAGGATGAGGATTAGATGAAGAGACATTAGGAAAGACTAGCCTAAGCTGGAGACTGGACTGAACTTCTTTAAACCTTCCACATACCCACGTGGCAATACTAGTTACACAGAGGATCTTAAATAAAACTGCAAACTAGATTGAGTTATTCTCCACTGACATTAAATCTCCCTTTCTGAACTCTTAGTCTCCTGCTTTCCTCTTCCCAGACCTCCAGTATTGTCCTTTTATTTTTTCCTAACCAGCTCCTACCTTTCCTGTAAAGACTCACATTTCTGTCTTCTAGCCATGCCCAGATAGATAAGCCACCAGCACCTAAACTCAGCTTGTCCAAAACAAGTTGGGATGTTGTTAGTTATTAACAACAAAAATTCAGAATATCCAGAATCTATTTCCTTGTTAACTGTCTTAACTATTCTTGGAACTGTCAACTCTAAATCTTTTCCTTGATATTTCTTGGTTAATTGGCCACTGCTTTAGAATAAAAACTTCAGTCCTTCGTTTTCTAGCTCATCCACTGTAGCCTTCCCTCTGTGTTCTGAAGCTGTAGGCCAACCCCACCTATTACCATGCCCCTCTGGAACCTTATTTTAGGAGGGGCTTGGCTCTTAATTGCTTGGGAGGTGTTAGATTAAGTAAAATTTTCTATTAGTACAGGTTTAGTACTATTTGGGTAATATGTAAAAATAATTAATTTTAATTTTGTATATTTTCAATAATTCTTAAAGTTAGACTCATTGAGGTATAATTTACATAAATTAAAATTCACACTATTTAGGTGTAAAGTTCTACAACATTTGACAAAAGAATATAGTCATGTAACCTCGCCACGATCAAGTTACTGAGTTTTTCTGTCACCCTGTAAATTCCCCAGGTGCTGCTTTGTTGTCAGTCCTCTCCCTGCCAGCCCAGGTAACTGCGGATCAGATTTCTGTCTAGCTTTTTATTTTCCTTCAATAATGTTCTTAGACTAAAATTTTATTTGATTGAGGCACAGAAAATGAAATGTAACAAAGCTTTAAAAAGTACACAGTTAAATGCTATGTTCTAGAACTTAATACTAAAGTTCCTGCACAATTAAGTTCTTAATAATAATACTTTGTACATGCCAGGAATTGTGCTAAGAGCTTTACATGTATTATGTCACTTAATCAGTAAGATTGTAGGCAATAGGACTTCTTATATTCTCAATATTATTTATCAGAAAATTTGTCCAGTGTCATATAACTAGTAGGTGGCTGAGATTGGTCTGTCCTCCAAAATTTATAATTTGAAATATTTATTCATAAAGAGATCTCTTCTCTCTTCCCTCCATTTCCTCCCTTCCTACCTGCCCCCACCACACTCAACTCTTTTAATTCTTTTCTTTTTCCGATGTCCTCCCTTTTAACAGTCCCCCCTTTTTCTTTCCTAGTTGCATCTCCTCTTTGGCTAATTTTATTTATTTATTTTTGTGGTAATGCTTCTATTTATTTCTCTATGAGGCCAACCTAAAACTATAAGTCATTTTTATTCTTTAGTCTTCTTTTTAGATATTTAATCTTCTTTTTGGAGATTCCTTCTGATTCACATTCCTTTATTCTGAACTGATGTAACTACCTCCTTCACATTCTGCATAAGCTTACATTCAATAAATGTATTCTCCCCATTAGTTATGCCACATAATTAATTAATATTATTTTATTATAGTATTGTTTTGCTTTCCAATAAACTTTGCCTTCCCATTGTTAGTTCCTTCCTCATCCTTACCCTCACATCCCATACCCCACACTGTCAAGCCTTCAAACAAGCTGATAAAAAGAAACTTATCGGTTGTCAAGTAACATCCTTCTCCATTGTTAAATTATAACCTAATTTAAATTCCTTAGAAATTATCTCCAATGTAGCATTATTTATGCCAACTTACCCTTTCTTATATGAAACTCATATATCTTTCATTCTAATCTGTTTATATTACACTGTTTTCTTTATAGATATAAAAGCTTTAAATGAGAAAATAGGAAGAAAGTGATATGAAAACTATTTTTTACCATGTTCTAATGAATACTTAGTAAGTACTATGTACATGTTACTACTCACTAAAATAACTTGATTATTAACTTGACTTCTGACATATGTACCCCTTCCTTTCAACTCAATTATTTAAAAAAATACATTTTTATAATAACTTATCCAGAGCTACACTTTATTCATTTTTCTGCAAACCTCAAATTTTAAAACTCTCTCATCTGTCACCAATATGTAAATACCTTTTCAAAAAAAAATTTATAACAAAAATTCTCCTCTTTTCAACTTTAATGTCCTTGTTCTTAATTACACATGACTTCTTTGCATAGATGGTTTCTTCTTATTCTTCTAGTTTAGTATGAATATCACCTTATCAGACAAAACTTCCTAGATTATTCTATTTAACATAACTCCTTTCCCACCCCAGTCATACTATGTTATATAAGGATTTTTGATAATATTTATAACTATCTAAATTTATCTTGTTTAGTGACTATTCTCTTTCCCAAGAATGTAATTTTTATGATGAGAAAGACCTTATCTGTCTTTGTCACTGGTATGTCCCCAGTACCTAGAATAAAGCCTGGCATATTAAAAATATTTAGTAGATATTTGTCTAACGAATGAATTTTAGGCAATAAAATACCTTTATGTCACTGGAATAAGATTTTCAGGAATAACCTCCCCTTTATACAAGCCAGCATGTTATATAATAGTTTAATATGCCATAATAATATATAGAGAATAATTTGAGTCTAGCATAGTCAAATGTAGATTATTTGGGTATTTTACTAGGACATTTTAATAGTGTCTACTTGGGATTTTTATTCTTATCTTAATAAAGACTCACTTTCATTATTAACATTAGATCTAGAATTAACTATAATTCTGAGCACGATATATACATTTTGGTGTTAGAAAAATCTTGAAGGAATTTGAATAGTTTGAATATATTAAAACTATCCTTTTGGCCACCTGCCAGACACTAATAAAAATTTCTCTAATCTTTAAAACAACTCTTCAGTCTTATGTAAAAGAAGACATAGCTTTTTTGGTTTTCTTTTCTTTTCTTTTCTTTTCTTTTTTTTTTTTGGCATTTATTTTCTTACTCATGAAATAAATTTTAAAAAAATTTTAGCTGGTCATTTGTTTTTATTCTGTTGACTGAAAGTGCACGCGTGCTCGCGCTCTCTCTCTCTCTCTCTCTCTCTCTCTCACACACACACACACACACACACACACACACACACACACACACACACGCACACACACAAACTCTGTTTTACCAATGAGTAAACTGGAACTTGGAAAGATTAAGATACCTGAAATCACATTAGCCTTCGAATCTCATACTTTACTGCTATTCCAACATGCTTATGGGCAATAGAGAATAAAACATTACTTGTATTACTGTTCTTCAAAGGAAGCATGATTATTTGTTTCTTTACAAGTATCTAGAATTAAGTAGTTTATCTTGTTTCTGGTGCTACCAATGAATAACTAAACTGTCAATAATATAGTCTAAAGCCCAGCTCACTTTTAAAATTGTTTTTTTTCTCTCTATTTTTAAACAATCCTAGGATGGATATGTTTTCTAAATTCCGTAATAGTTCATTGTTTAGATTATTGATATATTAAATTTAAAACCCTATTGTAAAACCATGATTTTGCTAAAAACAGGCATAAATCATAAAAGCTAAAAAAGTGTATCTGTCTGATAAAATAATCTTTTATATAATTTGTTTTAGTAGTAATAATAAGAGCTACTAGTTTTTTATTTTCTAGTATGGACAAAACTATTACAACTTCTTTACAGATATTATTACTTTCAAATCTTTTCAAAACAAAAAAATATAGAAATAATTATTTCTGATTTCTACATCAAAATTAGTCAGTTAAACTGCTGCATAAGTGTCATAAGTTATTTAGCCTCCTCCCTTCTTTAACATTCATGGCAGCATCTTTTTCACTGCTACAAACAATGCTTTTGTGCAACTCTTGTACATACATTTGTATCTGAATCTCTATTTTCTCCCTGTCAAAACTGTGAATGTTTTTAAGGCTCTTGATTAATTCTGAAAAATTGCTTTTTAGAAAAATTATACTAAATTATGCTGCCACTTTTTTTTTTTTTTAACCACACTCTCACCAGCATTACAATGTTTTTTAAATAGATAAAACACAGTACCACATTTTAGGAAAAGTCGCTTATTTGGTTATGAGTGAAATAAATTTTATTCACTGACCATTAAATTTCTTATTTAGTAAAATGTCTGTTTATGTTTTTTTGCCCATTTTTCTATTAGAGTTTTGTAGAATATATATTTTATTTGTCAAAGTGAATGCTCTTGTCAGAGTTGCTGTAAATATGTTTCCCAATTTGCTGTGTGCCTTATAATTTTTATGCCAATTTTGATATTCTAAAGTTTATACCTGCTACTTTGTAGTTAAGTCTCTTTAAATTTCTTTCATTATTTTTATTCTTAGAAAGGCTTTCCTTTTTTGGAGAAAAGCCTTTTCACACTTTAAAATTTAAAAATTTACCCCTTAATCTAACTGAAGTTTAGTTTGTTCAATAGGAAGTGTTAAGCAAGCAGCGGAAAGTCACCTTCCCAGGATGTGGCAGCGCCTGGATTAGAATTCAAACCTCCGTAATTCCAATGTTCTTGCTGTTTCCACACAACTCTGTCGCCTCAGAAATGAAAGCTCAACATTACAGGTGCATCAGTCCTGATGCATGGGTTTGTATGCAGCTATCTCCTAAACTGGACACCACAAACTAGTCATAAGGTATTTGTACTACATATAACAAAAATAATTAATTCTGTATCATAGAAAGATCACAAATCAAAATGTATGGGCTTCAATACAGCTGATCCAAAATAAAGTGTTTTCTCATGTATTTTATAAAATAATAACTTTACTTATACAGTGCTAACTATGCCCCAGACTCTGTTTTTAGGTGCTTTACACTATATATTAACTCATTAAATCCTTACAATAACCTTTTGAGGTAGCAGTATTATTATCCCTGTTTTACAGATGAGGAATCTGAGGCACAGTAGGGGGACCGATCAGCCAGTCTAGTTTCAGAGTCTGTGCTCTAATAGTGCTTCTCAGACCAACATTGCTTAAGGCAACAAATATTTTTCCCATTAGTTGATTATGATTTGCAAGAGCTAAAATCAATCTTAATCTTTTTCTATTGTGGATTCTGAAAACTGATTCCTTTTATTTAAATCTTATACGCCTTTGGTATCACCACAGAATGTTCATTTCATCTCTTAGCCTGAATGAAAAGTTGACCCTTCACAAGAATACTACCTTCCTTAGAAACATTTTCAGGGGAAACCACTCAAAACCCCATTCCTTAAATACTACTGCAGACTGAAAGTGGTATCAGCATTCTTCTACGTCTGCATTGCTGCTTACACGTTTACTTTTCTAAATTCATGTAAAATTGACTCTTTTATATCCATACGATTATACTTCCTTGCTGTTGTCTACTTCTCAAGCAATTTTCTTCATCCATTTTTTATCAACCTTATTAAGCCTTCAGTGATTTTAATGCCTACATAAAAATTCTAGCGTGAAAGAGTTTTGCTTTCTGTGCCTTCCTGAACAATACTCTATCTCAGAAATCCACTCCCAGGGTCAAACCCTGAACCTTTACAATATTTGGAATTGTCTAACATCTGAAAATTCTAAACACCATTAAATCATTAATCTTTGAAAATAACCTTCTCCATTTGCTTCCATTAACCTTCAATATCTCCAAAAATTTCAGTTCTTCCATTGAAGCCCTTCTCTCCCACTTCATGAAAATCTGAATCTAAACATGATTTAACAAGACAACATGACTTAACACGACAAGCTTCTTCCCTAAACTGTCTTTGGCATCATTTCAACTACTTTCCTTGCCAGCCACACTCAGGAAGCCTGTTCTACATTCATCGTTATTTATTTATTTATTTATTTTTTGTCTTTTAGATCTCTTTATCTTCTCTTCAAAGTAGCTTCCACCCTCCACAACTTCACTGAAACCAATTAGGCAAAGATCATTATTGATTAGTTTTATCATTTAACAACATAATGTATCTTTCTCTGGAATTTTTCTGCAGAAAAAATTTTCAGTATACCCTCCTCGAAACACTTTCCCTTTTCAAATTCTGCTTTTTTCTGGATATCTTACTGTCCTTGAATAGTTCTTTTCAACATAGTTTTCTGGCTTTTTTTCTTTTATCCAGTCCTTACATGTAAATAAATGTTGGTGATCCCAGAATTTTGATTATTGGCACAACTGGAATTAGTTAAATGCTGATACTCTATGTTTCTAAGAAGTTCAGACTTCTCTCCTGAATTCCTGACCCACACATCTAATCACCTCCATCACATATTTATACCTGAATTTCCCAAAGAAATCTTAAACTCAATCCATCCCATAACTGAACTTATTTTTCCCCTAAAAGTTGTTCAACATATATTCCCTGTCTTGATAAAGCATATCACTATCTATTCAAACATTTCAGTCACCTCAGATTATCTTATTGTTCTTTATCCTGCATCTTTAAATATCTTCTCATGTACCAACTGTCTCTATTGATACCTTAATTCAGCTCCTTATCAACTCTTAACTGATTGGTGCAATATCCTCATAAATGATCTTTCTGCTTATATTGTTTCAGTAAAGTTCACATAGCTTGTAAAGTAATATTTCCAGATATATATAGATATATATAGATATATATATCTATATATATATATATATCTATATATATCTATATATATCAGGTCTGTTCCCCCCTTACTTTACAAGCCACAATAACTTATACTATGCTCAGAAACCCTCCTCTTCCTACTTTTACCTAAATTTGTTTAAACTATTTTGTCTATATCATTTCCTCTTCCTGAAATGCTCCCTACTCATAAGGCCCCTTTCTAGTTTTTAACATTCAACTCAAGGGTCACCTCTTCTATGAAGTCTTTCTTGAAGTAATATCTACCCTTTTTAGGTGGAAATGATCACAGCACCCTTTATGATTCCATTGTGTTCTTCCCCTGTACACACATAAATACATATATATTTCTCATAGTACCTGTAATATCATTGTGTTTACTTGTTAGACACAACCTAGAAAAAGCCCACAAGGACAGGGGGCTATTTCGTGTGTCCTATTATTTCCAGCACTTAGAACGGTACCACACAGCATGTGCTTAATAAATGAGTATTGAATGAATGTTCAAGTTTTAGTATGTTACTTTTTCCATGAAGCTTTTTCTGGCCATCTAGTTAAAAAAATTTTTTTTAACTTTACAGCTTTGTAAAACATATTGGTAAAGTCATCCATATTGGCATATAAACATATTACATACATTTTAACTTCTAGTGATACTGATAACTTGCTTAGGGTATGTATTAGGTCTTTAGTATTTTCCACAGCCTAGTACATTGCTGAACTCATGATAGAAATAAAGTACTTATGTAAAAAAAAGTTGAAAACAAGTTTTAAGTCTAAAATAATAAAGAAGAAATCATAATTAACTTAATATAATCTAGACAGAAGGGAGGGGGTTTGGGGGACTGGGAGAATGGGATGAAGGGTTAATAAGTACAAATTAGTAGTTGATAGTTGGTCAGGGGGATGGGGAGCATGGCAGAGGGAATGCACTTAGCACTGCTATGATGGCCAGGTGGAGGCCAGGGGAGGGAGGGAGCAAATGGGGGGGATAGTTTTATGAACTATACAGATGTCTAACCAATGTACTGTATACTTGAAACTAATTTAAATAAATAAATTTAAAAAAATAATCTAGTTGACCTGGAGTTAAGTAGTTATGAAAAAGTAAATAAATATACATATTACACAAAAGTAATCATTTTATTTTTATCCATGTAACTGTAGCAGTTGCTGTTAAAAGTTGAACACACAAATACCTAAAATGAAAAGGGCTGCAAGATTTAACATTTTGTTATATTAGAAGAGAATGAAAAATTACGAATTAAAGAAAAATAGTAAAAAAATTCTAAGACAAGTTAGATAAATGAAAAAAATAACAAAGAAAAGCAGAAGAGACAGACCTGCATGTCTTCTTGTGGAGTCCACTTCTTCTGTGATCACGTCATGTAATGGACAGACATAGACAAAGGAGAGAGTGGATGTACTCAAAAGGTAAAAAGTGACACTGAAGGAAAGGACCGCAAATCATTTTGAGAAAGAATCCTGTACATAGTGGTAGGGAAGATATAATCAAAACACACCATATTTGAAAAAAAAAAAGAACTGTTGGTGAATTGGTTAAGCTATTATGGGTTAGCAGAATCAGAAAAATAAAGTTAGTATAGAAAAAAAGAGGATTTGAAAGTTTCCAATTATTCATAGACAGACAATCCTGAACACTGATGCTAAAGAAAGATACCATTAGTAAAAACGATGTTTCTTGTATTACCGTATTGTTCAAGACATTACTGAGTCCATTTAACATCTGTTAAATGCTCTTAGGACTTTTAGTTATCATCTAAAGAAAAACTTCAATTAAAACATTTTCAAAAAGCAATAAAAATAGTTCCAATAGATTTCTATGTCTTTGAAGTTTCCCAAATTGATCAGTGCGCACATGAAAAAAAATATGGCCATTAGGCAAATAGGTCATTAAATTACTTCAGAATAGCAAAATATTACCATAAAAATAGCATGGAGAGTAACAAATATAATAAAATTCGTTACAAGAGAAGAAGCTGAAATATATGGCTTTAAATACTAAAAATTCAAATTAACCTTCAATTTAGGCAAATTTTCTTTGATTGTATTCCCTTATAATGCCTATGTATTAAGAAAGTTTTATAGATGCCACGTAACAGATCACTGATGTTTCGACTCAAATCTGCACATCCAAATCCAACATCTGCTATAAGAGATATGGCACACATTTTGGAAACACTTCTTTCCCCGTTGCCAGTAGAGAATTCAAAAGACATGTTATATATAGTGATTAAAAGCAGGAAATAACTGCTAAACTCAGGATTCAAAGAAAAAATTTTTTTCCAAAGATATTAGTGAGTTAGTATTAGTGTGATATACACAGATAAACAATATAACACAAAACCGAGAACTCCTATTTTAATTACCTACTTAGCTTTGAATCAAGTACCAAAAAATTCTTAAATAAAAAAACCATACTCACTTTTGCTATAGTTGTATCATGGTTTTTGAATAATTTATAGAAAACCATATTATATCAAACTACACTTGGAATATTAATATACTGAAATTATAACTCTTGAGAGCATTCTTTCCTATAACAAATTTATCTCTTTTCTTAATAGTTAGAAAATAAAAACTTTCCACTGGGAAAAAAGTGCTAAAATAACCAAAATTTTTCATTAGAAAAAAAGAAATCTTAGTATGAATTATAGAGAACTAGAAAAGGTATGACACATTTTGAAACACAAAATCATTATGATTATCATTCAAGCATATCTTGACCTATTCAAAATTAGACACTAATTCTTATCAAAATTATATTATGAACCAGACTCTGCTAATAAGATTGACCACTAGAAAAGTACTGTCCTCCTGAAATGTACTCCTGAAATACATTTGCCATATTTTCTTTTATATCCTCAGTTCACCCGTTTTTCAAAAAGACAGAAAAATCAGAGTATAATAATAGCATGTTAGCTGAATTGTATTGTATCTTGCATTATTTACTCTATGTAAAATTTCCCTACAGACATATTGATCATACTACTAAAAGTTTCCTTGCATGTAAGAAAGAAATTGGTATAAATTAGATAAAATAACTGCTTAAGTATATTCCAACTCTAAGAAAACATTTTCCTTTTTTTCAGAAAACATAAAAACAAATAAATGAAGCTTTTATTCTCTTCCTATTTTTTTTTCTGTATTTGAATTATTTTATAATAGTATTACGGCAATGTTTTTCAAGTTATATGGATTCAAAACATTCGAAATTCTTCTTAACTCATACCCTAATTTATTATAGAGAATTACTGAGACACATAGAGTTCAAGTGACTTACCCAAGGTCACACAACAAGTTTAGTGGCAGAACCAGAAATAGAACAGAGGTCTCCTAATCACCAGGGCTATGTTCTTTTTACTAGATGCTATATAACCCAATAAAAACATGTAAAATAAAAAGTTAAATAAGAAAAAAAGTCTCATGGTGACACCTGAACTGGACATTTTATTATATAGTATTTAACCAGAATGTTTTTTAAAAAGGGTACATACTATGACAATACAAGTTAATTCACCAATGCTTTAACTCTTGTGAGGAATATTCTAATACTTATCTTAGCACCAATAATTTAATTTTTAAAAGAATATTATACAAAATTTATATGACATATATAAAAATAAAAAATTTTGTTAATGATCTCATTAACTGAAAGTGTCATTAAGTCATTTTTCTATCATTTATGTGAATATGATCCATTAATAAATAGATCACAATTAATTATATAAAAATCATTTAACTTTAATCCAGCAGATAGAATTTTCATTTAAGTCATAAAATCTTAATATATAACTTACAATTTTACCAAATACATTCAAAATTTTTTTTGGCTTTCTTGTCTTCCTGTGGTTATAATTTTTAATATATACCATTTATATTAAAACAGCCTTATTTTGAAAAAATAATATAGTCAGCTATATCATTTGAACAGCTATGTCTTATTTAAATACTAATAAACTATAAATACCTATTTCACATATATTATTGTAATGAATTGTAGACTTTAGTGCACCCTGAAGAAGCTAAGAGTACTCCCTGAACTCTTCCTACCTCCATTTCCTTTAATTATTATTTTGCTAATTTGCCACAGTCAAACACTCTGCAGTGCTGTTATTGGCAGTTCTAATGAGAACTCTTTCCAACAGTTCATTTAACCAAGCATCAGAGTGATTAAGGACAGTGAAAGTCTACCCTCACTTAGTATCCATTACTGTCACAATTATGGCTGAATCTTAGAATTATAAACAGTTTATAAAGAGAATGTATAGTATTTTTTTGGGTTCATTTCATACTATGAACAAATGAGAAAATACTTTCGTGTATTATACAGAAATGACATTTATAAAATATCATGAATAATTCATAAACACCATTTTACTACTTACAGTAAATTATTTTGGAACAAATATTTTTAAACTTAAGGTATCATCAAGGTGCAAGTTATAAAAACAATGGGCTTTTAATCAAGCAAAACAGAATAACACATATATGTCTGTATTGATCTTTAAAAAAAAAATATACTGAAGATATATAAAATAATCATTTTCATGATATTATTTGGTAAAAAAAGTAAGTTCACGAGGATCAGTATAATGTCAGATTTTATGTAAAATTTTGTGCAAACCCAAAACTTCCCCTTGCTAATGCAATATATTAATTATTATATTCCAACTGAACATATCTCAAATTCAAACAAAAATAATAATCTATAATCAGCTTAATTAAAAAAGGCATATATATGGGGCCTGTTTGTCCATGAATGCAGTTTTTAACAAAGGTGTATGATATCTATTTGAAACTTTGTTGACTGGCTAATGTTCTCATTCACCAACATTTACAAGACATAATATTGTTCTACTGTCAGATTTAATTGCAGTTGAATAAACATATGTTCTATAGGAGCAAGCATGTATTTAAAAGATTCCTGACAACAAAGAGAAGCCTAGAGATGTTAACCGTATATTAGAACTTCCACATAACTAAACGCTGACCACCTTATGAGGTCATGGGAGTCTCAGAATGTTTACTTTGGGGACAGGAGTGATACCTTTCAAAATGAAGCCTTAATAAGCATGTACTTAGCAAGGCTGTCTCAATGACACAAAGATCAGGATAGACCTACAACATAAAAATAAAATGTTTACCAAGTTTACTGACTTCAAACTAAAATTTCTCCACTGTGACAAAAATCTGTTAAAAATACCTCAATTCAAATGATTTGAATTTTTTAGACTTGTCAAAAACCACAAAATTATTGAACACTTATAATAAATTCTATTAAGTAAGGTGCAATCTTTTAAAATATTTCACTATTTTTAAAAGTTCACTAAAAAAATGTTTATCTTTTAAATGTCTTCTTTCCTATTCCCAGCTGTGCTGGTTTTTTTTTTTTTTCTGATTCTATTCTCGAAGTCTGATATATAATGCAATTTTAAATGCAAAAAAATATGTACTTAACGTATGTATTGAGTGAGTTTAAAATAATTGATTTTCAAATTGATAGCACACATTTCTCATAAAAAAGAAACTCGGTGAAGTACAGTCTTGGCCTTATAAACTTATCTATATGGTCAAAGGAAACAGAACCAACTTTAAGCAAGCAATTGAATGCATAAATCATGAATTTCACTTTATGTACATGAAAACATGCTTGTTAACAAAGAATGCTGTATACTTTGATACTACTGAGAGTGTCAGTAGTATTAAATTGTAACATTCCATCAGTAGATTTGTGTTGTATACAATATTTACTTAGTTTTACATCACTTTTTTTCTGTCAAGAATGAAGAATAAAGATTCATTCTTCAACAATCCAGAAATAATTAGAAATTGCCAACCTGCTAATAACGACCAGGAACAACCTCGACTCCTCTTTTCAAACTAGACGAATTAGATTAGAATCTAATTAGAAAACTAACTTAGAAGATTGCGTTAGACTGAAATAACTGTTTCTGCTTTAAGACATATCAAAGTAGTCAAGAATCAAAAGCACATTAAATGAAAATACTCAAGAAAAAATTTAAAGTATAAAATTCATTACCAAAATACATTTTAAAATATTTTTAATATAAATTTCATAAAGCATAATTTCAAAGATAAAACTAAAAAAAAAATCTCTACCTTCACTATAGATACAGATCCATAAAGAATACCACACTTAATGCTCATGTTGGAAAAACCTAAAGGTTAATATACTAACTAAATCATGGTAAAAAAAAAAAAATAGAGACTTATCCACAAAAGATGTTATAGTAAGTAGTGAAACGTAACTGGTTACTTCAAATATTTTCAATTTTCAAAATACCAATCATTAATATATTCAAAAAAATATTTCATTTCATTGCCCTCAGTTCTCCGAAAAACATATTTTCCAGATAAGATACAGCAAGGTAAGTAGCACTGTCTTGGTTTTAGGGTAATTACAGTATGGGTAGCTAAGTCAATTCAAGATATTCCTAGATATAACATAACTTACAGTTAGAAAATAACAAATCAAGGTAGATAATCTTTTTGTAAATAGGATCAGTTAATTATCAAACATATTAGTAATCATTTAAATTATCAGTAAGTAGATTCTTAAGTGTTTAATTCCAAGAGTTTCTCATTTTAGAAACTCTATCAGTTCTAAAACATTCGTTCATAGTTTTCCTATCAGACATTTTTGTGGAATGTGTTTAAGTAAAATATGAGATAAAATGTTATATACAAATATGATCTTTTCTGATATATTTCTAATTACTAGAAGAAAAGAAATTCACAAAGTGAAAATTATAATAAAGTTCAAAATATTAAAATGTGTTTTCAATGTTTAATAATTGACATTTAATCACGGAAATAAATGCATTATTATAGACCACAGTATTCTAGTTTAGAATCAGAATGCTCAATGAAAAAAATAAACAACAGATTTTCCATGTTCATATATCCTTGAAGTGAATTAAGAATGTTTTGTTAACTTTATGGTCTAAACAAAATGTAAACACCATTCCACATGAAGAAGACATTTAGTGATTTACTCTAAACATTATTTGTAAAACCTGTGGTGTAAGAGCACTTGATTCTTAAAGAAGTGTTATATTTTATGTTCACACCAAAGATATTAATATGATAAATATTATTTCTAGGGATCTTCATCTGTACTGCTGCCAATTAAGTAAGAAATGCTGAAAACAAATAATCTGTTTTACTGAAAATCCTCTTAGGACAAACTAGTTCAGAAATATTAAGATTTTTCTTTTTAAAAAAACAAATACTAGTCCATAATACAGAAAGTGCAAATATATGTTATCTCATTTTCTAGTCTATAAATGCCATTTAGCTCTTCAGTTTTATACTCATATTTAAAATAAAAATTTCAAGTGATATTTTTTATTGTTAATATACATCCTAAAAATGCAAAATTCCCAGGTATTGTTCTTGCATAGACTTTCATAAAACACAAAAACAAAAAACTATGCTATTGATACATAGCCAACTTTGCATTATGGGATTGGGTTTAAGTACTTCCAAACTTTTTCTAATACCACAAGTTTACTACAATGATCCTCTAATGAAAAATCTTTGACAATTAATGAAGGATAATTGCTTAGATTTTAGTGAATAAAAATTATGTGTTAAACACTGATGACAATTAATAGATTATTAACATCACATATGTATTTAAATATAAAATAAATGAGTACAAACATGTCTCTGTAAAGTCCAAGTTCATATACATGTTATTACAATGTAATTAGCCCCACCTGATTTTATCATTCAAAAGTTTCAGTAATTAAAAATACTCTCTATCCTTCTTCTTTTTAGAAAAAAACAAACATATTTATGGAAAACTAAAACCTAACACAGCATTCACTCACTGCCTTAGCACATTGCATACTTACTCATGACAACTGGGGTTTAAACAGCCAAGAATTTCTTAGTATATAGGAAAATGCACAACTGACAATAGAAAAATCTATGAACATTTTAAACCACGACATTAAAACACTCTACATTAATTTTCCTTTATTGTACACATAATTTATATTCAACTAGAGGGCTTAAATGATAATAAAAATATATGATATATACAAAAATTTAGAAATTAACATTATTTAAAAGAGATCTTTAAAATTTTGTTTGTGAGCTATAAAAATACTTTTTAGTTAAACATTGCATTGTTTCATGATTTTAATATACAATGAGACTTATCTACATAGATATACATGGCCAAACATATTCATGTAATCAGACATGAGGGCAGAGACAAATAAATAAAGAACAATTTATGACCAAAGATAATCCACATCACACAATATAGCAAAGATAGCTTATTATAGTAATAATAATTGTTATATAAATTAAAACAAAACTAATTTTAAACACTTTTTTACTCTTTAAAATCACCTTAAATATACTAATAATATACTATTATTTTCCAAATAAACTGATGCTTAATCAAAGGTTTTTAAAATGTATTTTAACTTTAAGAATACATTTAAATTTCAAATATAAAATCCACTTAATTAAATTTCAGTTTATAACTGTACTAAAAGAGAATTCACAGATTAAGCCATTTGCACAATGCTTTTCTTTCCTTGCTCTTTAGACTTAATATACAATACTTGTTTTCAAAGTGCCCTATTCTCATTAGCACTACTATAATTGTAATAACTTAATCATCCATATAATTACTTTTAAGTTATGCATTTTTGCCAGAATGTAAGCCTAAGAGGGCAATTGCTGCATCTATCCTGTTCTACCCCAGTTAACTCACAGCCAACCACAATGCCTGGCATACAACAGGATGACGGCGTTTAAGTTACACAGTGATATATATTTTAAAGTGTAGGTATTAGACATCTAACGGGAAATGAGTCATCACATAAAAATACATTAACACTGTTCCTATGGACATACATCTATTTAAATGATATTATTATCAGAAACTCCATTTGTATTCTAAAATTTTTAATGAAATTTTCAATGTACTCTCGTTCAATTACTGATTAAAAGTAGTATTGATTGATTATTCAGTTGATTATCATCTTTGTATACTTTATTTCTCTTGCTTTTACTCCTGGTTCAATTTTTTGCCTTCTACTTAGTTAATCATACCTCTTCAAAAAAGGGAAGAAGATAAAATTACTTCATTTCACTTCACTGGTAGAACTAATGGTTTGAAGAGACTCTTCATTGAATTCCTATACTCTACTATCATTCCCTGTTGTTACTGCTATTAATATTTTTAGCTTCAGAAGTTGTAAATAAATCATTACCAATATATGGTATAATACCTCAACAGCATTTACAATTAAAAATAAAGAATGGCCTACAAACGCAAACTGTAAATAATATAGAGAACCTTCTATAGTAATTTTTAGAGAAGCAAGAACCTCTTTGTTAAGGTACTTTAATTTGACTCAAAACAACCAAATATAGAAATGACCATTTGTGCTTATATTAGTCCATTTTTTCCTAAAGAAATAATCTTAATAAAATAATTGTTCTTTTTCTCAAAATATGAAGAACCAGGTTTCTAAATAAATCTTGAAATAAAGTGTTCACACTCTAATGTAAATAGGCTCTACACTCTATAAAGTTCACACCAAAATGAGAAAAATGATGTAAAACAAGCACACACGTATTTAAAAAGCATGAAATGCAATGCTTATTGTCTCATGCTTTCAGTGGTTTTCCAAACCCTGACAAACCTGGCTCAGATTGGTGTTTCTTTTTCGGCAATGGTATGTCATCAATTATTGTACCATTCACCTTTTTCTGTTGGTCTTCCCATGTAACTTCTAGTACAAATAAAAAAAATAATAATCAGAGCTTGTCAGAAACATTAGATAATGATCATAATGAGAACCTGAAAATACTTCAGGGATCTGTTTTGTTTTTGTTAAATTTCCCCCTAAATTCTCCCACAAATTTTCAGTAATATGTAGTCAATGTTTTCAATATAGAAATGTGACATCTGAATTTTTTAAAGTAGATTTCAAAAATCCAAAGCACTACGATTCACTGCCAGTAAATTTCAAAATTTATTTTCAGTAAAATGGATGTGGCCAAGGTATGATAAAAATGATAAATAAAATGGCTTAATAAATGTTTTTTTCTGAGTTAACATTAATTAATATTAATTTGATTTAGAAATAAATATTTTGCTAAGCATAGTTTTTGTGGTGAAATTATTATATGAAATTAAAATACAGAATTTTATACATGTCAAGAGGATATCCATAACTAGATTTTAATATGATACAAAAAATGGCTCTTTATTTTACTACCATACTTAGTATTTTCGTTAAATGAAAGAAAAATTTATGTGCTATGAGGTATGATTTCAATAAAAATTAGTAACGGTTTGGTATCACTGAATATGAATTACTTGGTTTATCTAAGACTATTTAGAATTATTTGTAGTGTGGTATAATATAGATTTAGTCAACAAAAAACATATATATTTAGCACCTATGAAAATCCAGGCATATCTAGGCACTGGGGACATAACAACGAACGAAACAGACAAAATCCATGCTCTCCTATTCTATTGGGAGAAACAGATTATAAAAAAGATAAAGGAGTAAAATATTTTGTGACTTAGATATTCTGAAGTGTTAAGAACACAAATATGAAGTAGGTAAGAAAGTAATAAAATGTCCAGAGTGTGATGAAAGTTTGAACAGCGTAGTCATGGAAACTCTCACTAAGAAGGCAAATTTTGAGTAAAGAACTTAACGAAGTAAGGGAGTTAGCCATATGTTTATTTGAGGAGAGGGCATTACAGGCAGAAAAACAGCACTTGCATATACTCTGTGTGGGGAGCATGTCTGAAATGTTCTAAAAAGCGTGGAGGTCTCTATGGTTAAAGCAAAGTGAACAAAGGGGAAAGTGGTAAAAGATGAGGTTAAAGAGACAATGGAATGGGAAGTGTGGGGAGTACAGATCATGGAGGGCCTTGTATGTCATCTAGCAAAAGATTCACTGGTCACCACTGAATTTTACTCTCATGGTAGGATACATAAACACTTAAGTATACACTTGCGTTTTTTTATCTACATGTTTCTATAGCTACACTATAAGTCAAGTAGACAGTTACTATCTATGTACATTTAATGTCTTATACCTTATTTACCCCTTCGGCCATAAATAATGTAAGACTCACATTTTATAATATTAAGCTAAGCACAATATAACAAGATAAAATCACTGTAAAAACGAAAAAATATGCTATATTGCGACACAAATATAAGTAACTTTGGACATACTACTATTTCTTTTTACTTATACTGCTAGAATTGACTGTATGAAGTACAATACAAAGTTTTCCCTTTCCTAGACTTGAAATAAATGCTACTAATAATAAGACACTATTCTCATCCAACATCAGCTACTATAAGGAAACAAATTTCTTGCCTTGGGAGAATTAAAGCTACACTTCAGAGTGTAGCTGACACCCTAATTTTCTAATTAGTAAATAATCTGATAAAGATCCAATTTAGGATTCCCAAATGGCAACCAATCTGGATAAGGATGATCAAAAACATATGATAAATCCCTTGCTATTTTAGAAGGACCCCTGAATCTTTTCTAGATTAATTTTGGACAAATGGTCATTCATTTAAGTTGGCAGGGAATGCTGTGTTTAAGAAATATCTACTATTGTCACTATAAAATCCACTCCTATCTGGATACTAATTAAATTTGTAAATTAAGACATGAGCACTGGTACTCTCCTCACCCTAGAAGCATTCATGAGAATAGAAAGGCAGCAGAACAAAGCCTAAATCGTATTCAGAAGCAAGCATCCATTATGAAGACTACCAAAATTACTTTATTATATTTGGTTCCTTTTAACCTTTTTTTCCCCTCTTCTTCCTCTCTGCCTTCCTTCTTCTCTTCCATTCTTTCTTATTTGTAAGGTTAGCTATATGTGAGATGATGTAGGCAAATATATATTGAATCTCAAAGGAAAAAATATTTTTCCTTCAGTCTCACTGAGTAACTTAAGGATGTGACTTTTTAATAAGCAGTGTGATAGGGTTTAGTCTATAATACCAACAGTGAATGACTCTCTAACAACAAATTAGGACGTTGTATCTGTTTAAGTTTCTAAAACCAAACAAAATTAACAAACAATAATAACATAAATAATAAATTGTAAACCAAACTATTTGAGACTTTAGACCTTATCAGCCACATCTCCTGAAGCACTAGATTGTGTTAAAGTCCTTATGGGATACTTCACTTATGGAAGAGGAAACTGAGGTACAGAGAAATTTAAAGCCTTGCCAGAGGTCATAAACTTAGAAGCGGAACTGAGTTAATAACCCAAGTATTGACCTCCAATGGAATTCTCTAGACACTACAAAACTTTAAAAGTCCTAATGATTTAACCAGTTCTCTGGCTTAGAGAAAAGTAGTAGTAAGTATTTTCATACTGATTTTTACACATGCACTAAAATATGTACAATTGTATTAGCACATTATGCAATAACATATTGCAATCCAATCTGATTTATTTCCCCTTTGTATTGTTTCTTATACAGCTATTTGATGAGGAATACCAATTTCCTAAAAACCACTAAATAATATGTAATGAATAATTGGTTCAGAGTGATCATAATAAAGGCAATTTGACTTTAAAGTTTTCAGATTTTATGCTGAACATACAAAATTATAGCAAGACATCACTAAGAAATAGATAGCAATGATGCCTAACACTTATACTATGATGTGACAAGTATTGCTCTAATCAATCTAAATATACCAAATTATATTTAAAAGTAAACTTACAGCATATCTACACAGAAAGTAATATTATATAGAATAAACTTGGGACTAGTTTAAGACAGAGTTTGCTACTATCATCCTTCCAAGGTACCTTGTGCTCTACTACACTTTTTAGCATTCCTTTCTCCACTCACAGGCTCTAACTTGCTTCTCATGAAAATGTGTATGTGATAATAGCTCATGTCAGTCCCCTCAGAAATATTTATATTTCAGTGTTCTGGAAAGCCTAGAGTTTTATATATTAAAATAATTAAAATAGAGAATAGTAAAATATAAAGCACTACGAAAAGTAGTGGGGGGAAAAAAAAGTACTGGGAGAAATACTTTGGGCTGAAAATCTACCCAGACTCCCTAAAACTTACCTGTTGCTTATAAAGCTGACCCTGAATATGTATCACAATCTTAAGATGCTTTATGTAAATAAAATGCTATTGAATAATTTTACCAGCTATGTTTTATTTGTTATCATTATTAGTGTCATTGTTTTTCCTTGGGAGCTCACCCAAAGCAAGGAATATCTTATTCATCATTTCATCCTCAATTTCAACTTAGTATAACACACAGAAAATAGCAGGTAATGGTTGAATCGAACTAAATCATTAGCTAATATCTAAAATAATATAAATGGTTGAAACTCATGCAATGGGAATGCCATTTATCTGAAGAGGTATGGTATAGAAATGTGTAAGACTGTGAGTCAAGATGAGATATGCTTCGATGTGGATTAGAGGAAGTTATTTATTCTCTAGAATTCTGCTTTATCAGTAAAGGAAAGCAGTTTTATTAAAAGATTTATAAGGCTACTTCCAAACCTAAAAGTCATGATTCTAAATCTAGGAGCTAAGCCACTGAACATTGATTGACATCTTGGTAAACTATAGGCAGGTGGCTTGAGAAGACAGTGGTAAGTCCACCATTTAACCCAATGCCTAGGCATTTCTAACACATGGTTATAGCTGGAATCCAGTTACTTTTTCTTTTCTTTTCTTTTTTTTTACTCTGAATGTAGAAGTAGGAACATAGTAATGGCCCTTTAACCTCTGGAATCTTATGAACTTCACAGTGAGATCCAAAATAAACAATAAATCTGTATCTCCCAAACTAAAACAGTAAGAAGATATATTCAATATTCTTAAGTATAAGTAGACCTTATTTATAGATAGATCATCAAGAGATTAAACTAAATAAAACAGAGTTAGCCTATGTAAAATATAAAGAGTTCTCATATTTCAAATTTTTATTCATTACTTTCTTTTTAGGTCCAAATATATCACATGTAGGAATGGTCTACATAACAACAGTAATGTTTTGCAGTTGAAAGAATTTTTATATAAATGATAAAAAATAAATTGATAATGAGTGCTAGTAACTGAAGTCCTAAAAATCATTGCCAGTAGAACCTTTACACGCAGAATCAAAGAAAATAAGAAAGCAGAATAGTCTAGAGGTGAAAGAGTTAACAGTATTCAGGGCCAAAAGAGGTCAGAAAACCAAACAAACCTACTGAGACCACTTCATTAGTTAAAATCATTAACCATTTTAGTGACTTCATTTGAAGCAGATACTGTCTTGATACATTTAAATGCACTTAAATACAAAATGGTATTAAATGTTCTTAAAACTTGTTGCACCCTAATAACAGTTAAGAAGATATATTTACTTTTTTGGATCATTGAGATATAATTGAACACCTATAAATATATCCTTTCATAGCTACTACACAAAAATCATGGCGGTCAAAAAATAGATAAAAATGTAAATAGATAAAAATGTAATGCATATGTAAATATATATTAAGCATTCCTTTAAATTTTTGTTTTATGGAGAATAATCATATTTTATAATAATTAATTAAATTTTATTTATTTTGTCATATTATTTTTGTCTTTTTATAATATCCTAGCTTATTTGAGAATTTTATACATGGAGGGTTGTCAACAAATAATTAACACTCCACAATAAGATAAATTATAAAATTTCAGTGCTAATTAGATCTTACATGTAACATTGTAGACATTATTTATAAAAGATGAAAACAGGGAAGAAAATATATTTAAGACTAAAGGACATTTCAACTACATTACTGAAGCATAAAACTATTCATTTCTTAATTTGGCCCAATAATAAGGACAAAGTGTTATGATATAGAGAAATTTTAGAATGTTGATTTTTTTTGATGTACCATTTTAAAATGGTGACATTCTAAATTAATATGTGTAGCTATATTTCATTATCAATTATTATAAAACATACCACCCTACTGTTTTTGAAAGAACTTAGTTGTGGTGAGTTACAGAATTAAAATGCCCAAAAGTTATAGGAAAACTAAATTTAGTATTAAAATTAATCATCTATTTTTTTACTCACCTGCACAATATATTAACTTATGTATATAAAACTGAAAAAATAATCTATAACTGTCATAAATGTTGATTTAATATAGAACTCATAAAGTTCATTTCATTTCCTACTTTAAAATATTTTAAAGACAGTTTAATTTTACAATTTCTAGATTGAAAAATATCTATGTTGTGTTTTATCACTCTTTTCTTCAGAATCTTACTCCTTAATATGAACAACAAAACAAAACTTCTGATTTCAATGCCATAATACGTTTCAATAGAATAAGATTTTACCAGGATCCAATAATAAGTATTTTAAAGGCAAATTTTATATTCAGAAATATATTTTAGAAAGAGCAGACACATTAAATATTAGATAACTGAAACTGGGACCAGTACCTATATTTATGCTTAATTTAAGAAAGCATATTCATGCACATCACAAATGTCAATATTGAGTGTCTGATATATTAACTTTATATTGGACTTGCCTTTTTTCCCATTATTAGGTGGGGCTGGTGTTTCTCCCTCATTGTCTTTATAACATTAAAAACACACAATAGTGATTAATTATTAATGTCATTAAGAACCCAAATAAAAACTCAGCACACCACAAAAAATGACATCACACACTAGGGAAACAAATTCATGCACTAAATAAGACATCCCACATTAATGGAAACAAGAATAAAGTATATCCTTCTTATCTTCTAAAAAAGTAATAAAAAAAAATGAGGAATACTAAGTCATAAAGTTAGGATGATTAGAGTTTATGTTTTATGCTAATTTAAGAACTGATATAATTCCCTAACTTAATTTTGAGAATAAAACATAAGCATCAAACTGGTTAAGAAAATTTTTTTTTTTAAGCCTACAGCACCCAGTCTTCCTAGGTGGTCTCCCATCCAAGTACTAATCAGGCCCAACCCTGCTTAGCTTCCGAGATCAGACAGGACCAGACATGTTCAGGGTGGCATAGCCATAGACCAAATGGGCTTCTTTATCTTAATGAAGTTTGAAAAAAAAAAAAAAAGTGATATTAATTTACCTACTGCTGAAGTCACCAAACTAACAATATCCTAAAAGATGACTTTAGAAGCTTATTTGTGAACAGTGTGAAAGCCTTTCACTATTCGTATGGACTAGTACGAGATATATAGGAATGGTCAATAGGAAAACATTAACTGTACAGCTGAATTAAAATAAAATTCATTCTTACAGTATTCCACAAAAACATCATTCCTATAGCGTTTTCAGGAAAATGGAAGATGTGTGACATTCTAATAGTATACTAGAAATTCAAAATAGAGAGTTATACATTTCTATAAATATGCATTTTACTTGCCTTTGTTTTCATTATCAGATGTACTCTCATAATTTCTCTCATCTATGACATTTAAAATAGTTACTGATAATTAGCAACTGTAGTTTAAGAGGTCTCCATCTTAAACTACAAACAACACTGAAAGAATGCATCTGTGAAAATATGTCTCAGGCACAACTTACATAATGCCACTGCTTTACTAATGGTTAAGGAAAACAAAGACACATGAAGTATAGTCCTGAATAAAAAATGATGAGTTAACCGTAACATTAGATGTAAAGTTATCCTGCATTGTTCAAAGAAATTTAAAAAAATTTTAAAGCTGACAGCTTAGATTACAATTCAACTCTTAGTTTCAAGTAAAAATAGTAAAAATTGGATAAAGAATTATATAACTATATTTACTGATTATATAATATTTTAAGGTTTAAAATTCACAAATATTCTGACCAAAAAAGTGGCAAAAATTGTGTATCTAAATATAACAGGAACTTAAAAAACACCAAAATGAAGTTGTCTCCATAACCATTTAGAAGAAGGACTCTGAGGAGAAATGATGATGGTCAAAAAATATTAAAGCAATATTGACCTGGGATGAAAAAGAAGGGACTATAGTTAATTGTTCTTCTTTTAGGAGAAAAAAATTTATGGATAAAATGGTGGTACTCTCAAAGGTTTAAGAATCAAAATTTTGGCATTTATATTTTGCTCTATATTTACTTGTAATTCGCCTCTACAAAATCAAAATTCTTGAGAGAAAAGGCTAGGACTTCAGTGTAGTTTTATTCACTGTAATACATGGTAAAACAGTGTTTTCGTAGGCATTCGATAAACATTTTTGAATAAATAAGTGAACTGAATGTAAACCTGGGGTAAAAAGATAAGTGTAAACTGTAGTCAGAGGCATTATCTACAATTTAGTTTGATTTAAACATTGAGAAAAATGTTCAAATGGGGAAATTAAATATTCAGATATTACCGAGACAACTTATATAATACCTCTTCATTAAAATTAGGTAATTCATTTTAAAGTTAGTACTAAAATACAACCTGTTCTTTTTTGTACATTTATAAATTTAAAGCCTAAGGTCTCACATAAAATTGAAAAGCCACACTTCCCAAACAGTCAATTATTTATTTTAGGCACACAGTCAACAGACCTGCCTTGACGCTTCACCCTGCTTTTCTCCCCCTGCTCGTCCTCCACATGCCCAGTTTCTTCATTAACTTCTGTATTTGCACAAGTAAAAATAAAAATAAATAAATAAGGCCAGATATGTATATTTGTTGAACTCTTGTGAAATGAAACAAAAATATTCAAATTATTTATGATATATGAGTGATTGTAAAAAGATGGATTATTTTGAACATGTTTCTGACATGTTATGGAATCAAATAAGTATACTGGTAATAAATGATCATACTGTTTCCTTCTACAATGACTCTGATTTGTAAAAGAGACCTTCGGCCCCTAAGTACTTACAATATGTGATAACTAAATGAAGTAGGTAAAATACTTTGTCTATAAAGCTGGTATATTCTTATAAAAATATTACATAACTTTTCTTCTAGAGAAACAAAAATGATATTATAAACCCTCATTTATTTTTACAAAATGCCAATGCATCAAAGTTAGGGAAAAATTTTTCTTTAAATGCCTTATAGTTGTTTAGTATATTGTACTTGCTTTATATTGCTCCCATTTTCACTATACCATCATAAAGACCAACATGTATAGGTTTTAAACTAATTTAATTGACAGATAAAAATATAACATAACCCAAATCAAAAGACTTAGTTAGGAGTTGCTCAATTTTTAGCTGTTGAACAGGATTAGAAAATAAACATGTCATTACTTTTATTTCAAAATAATACCATTAAGTTACAACCTCTGACAACTTTTTAGCAATAACCCAAACATAATTTGATTTAGCCCATGATTAATAGTCTATTTTGGGTTATGTTCCTTTAACTTCAGCTAGAAGTTGAAGACTTCTAAAAGATATTATACATCTACTTTAAAACTAAAGAAAACTACACAATCATGTATCTACTGAAGTCTTCACTATCAACATTTATAAAAACACTGTTAAAATCATTCATACTTGTAAGCGAAACAAAACAAAAACCAAAAAAAAATCTTTTTATTTCATACTGGAAAAGATAAGGGAGGTTTTGGCTCTCCACTCTTTTATTTATAAAAATGGAAGTCACAATGGGAACAGTAAAGGAAAACTGTGATTTTAATAGAGTCTATCGGGCAAAAAACAGTATATAGAATATTTGTTGACAAGCCTGTTAAAAATTTCCTCAACCTTGTCTTTCAGTATTGGCTCTATGTTGGTTTTCTGGTATATTTAGTATTATAAAGAATGGACTATTCAAATCTCAATAGATATTGCTATAAAAAAGTATTAAAATTAAATTTTAAATTTTGTGACATAAATTTTCCTAATGGAGAGTACTTTTAAAATTATATACCCATTATTATGCAAATAATTAAGAATTATATAGAAATGCTGCTGAAATCTTTTTATCAGGCAGCATAACAGACCATTAGACACAACAGCACTGGGTTTTTAAAATCATGGTACACAATAAATAGAAAGAAGCACAGAACAGAAGTTGGTAAATCATTCAGCTATAACTAATAAGAACAAAACTGTTCCAAGTTATACAAAGCAATAAAAGTACTGCTGTTCAATTGTAATGCAGTCGAAAATTTGTTACAGGTTATAGAATATTAATTTTAACATAAATATGTATAGAATGACGATTATTTTAATGGTACTTTATACACTATTTGAAGTTGCTTTTCAGTTTTTAAATAAATATTTCATGCATTCATTCAACAAATATTTATTGAGGGTTTAAAATGTGCCAGGAATTATTCTACGTGCTGGAGATTATTCAGAAATAGAAAAATTAACAATTCTTTAAAGTTGTGAAGTCAATTTCAGAATTCTATAATTAGTAGTAGAACTTTTATTACCCTAGTAAATGTATGCCACTCCATATATCACAACTCAATATTTTTTCTTGAGTCATAATGTACTATGACAATAAATCTTTACATATTTAACTCTGATATACTGTAAGCAGGCTTGCTACAACATGAAAAATGATGTAGGAAATACAGACCATACTCACTAATTCAACAACCTTCTTTTCTAGAAAGCCACATTTGATAATTAAAGATCATGAATATAAAATAAAATATATAATGATAACTATAACTATACTAGGTGTACATCCTCGAAGACATAAACACAGGCTGCAATTGATATCTTTGCTTGAAGTCTTGCACAAAACAGACTTTAGTTTAAAAGGCAAATTAAACTTTTCAAAAAGAGAAAATTTGATCTTGTCATTTAAAGAAGTTAAACTCTTTGTTCTTACTTGACTGAACCAAAGAAATTTAACTCCTTGGTATAATTTCCAAATCAAACAAAAGTAGAATACCGACAACTGTAAAACAAAATAACTATGCATATAAAAACCTATATACAGCAGAGGCATCAATTGCAGTTGGGTTTATTTTTGCTTACAGAACCCCCCCAAAAGGCTGTCAGCACAAAACAAACCCTCCTTTATGTACAGACCTTCATAAGGTTCTATCTCCTTGACTCCATTGTCTGGGAAAAATAAAATAAAACAAAACAAAAAAGGGAACCAAAGCACAGGGGTTAAAAACAACAGAAATTTCCAAAGCACAGAATGTATCATCTTTTAAAGAAAAGTCAAATGGCGATTAAAAAAAATTTTTTTTTACATAGCACATCCAGTTACTATATATAGGGCCCATTTAAAAAATGATGTTAAAAATTATTATATTCTATCATCCCATGCTTTTAGAGGTCCTTTAAGAATTTATTTATAGATGTTTGGGGATTATGTTCATCTGTGTATAAGCAAATAATGCTTTTTATGCAAAAATTGAAAGTATTAAAAATATCAGTACAACATGCATCTTTCTTTGTATATTCATGATTACCTTTTTCTGGTACTCCAGTTTTGAGAAGGATCACCATTGTTGTGCATCAGCTAACCAGTCCTTTGCAGTGTGTGAAAATTGATTTGGCTAGTTACTAATAAACTTTATGTAACTATCGACAATTACATAAACTTAGTTGTAGCAAAGAAATATCATCCAACTGCTTATTTAAGAGCATTAAGTTTACTTTTCAAAATGCATTAATTCAAATTTTAAAAATGTGCAAGAGCAATAATAGTAAGTTATTTTATCTCCATATATTACAAATTTTAAATGCAAAATACATAGTATTTAACAATTAGCAAATGCGGCTAAGGCGTTCAATTAATTAAAGAAGAAAACTAACACAAAGGTAGTAAAAAATCTGATTCACCTTAGCTTCCTTGCGTATTTCCTATATGACATGGTTAGAAATAAAACTTACTTCTCTCCAATGTTCCCTTTGGCGGAAGCTGTGGAAGTTGTCGGCCCCTTCGTCCTGCCACTGGTGTACTTGATGGGCTTGTTTGGACAGACCCAGTACGAGGATGAGACCTACAAGATACACCATTAATATTCATTTTCGATTGAATGAGTTAAATACTTTTAATACATTGGGTTCATAGGATTGCTGTATAAATGCAATTTTAAAAGAGGTTTAGCTGCTGATTAAAAGGTTAAGAAAGTAGGACACAATATGGATATTTAAATAATTATCTAAATAGCCAAAGATGTTTATTCTTTTGTGTAATATGCATACATACACAGATACATGCACAGAAAATCCTACAGTACAATCCAGGGAATTATAAATGTAAATTAATATCCTATACATATGAAAGAGGATAATTCTGCAGCTCAGAAAAATAAAAGATAATGTTTTATTTTCTTTCTACCAGACTTCAAGCTCTTAACTCTAACCTCTCTCCCTTGATCCAAAGAGATTTTTACTCAGGCTTCTATTAGATAACCCTTTAGAAAATATCTGATGAAACTACAAATAAAACCCTAAACAATTCAAAATTAAGCTAAGGAAGATATTGGTCAATACAAGATATTAGCATTGATAGAAAGAAACTAAAATTCTAGTTTTATTTATTGTTGTTATGATGATTATTCCGAAAGTGATGTCTAATGAACACAAACAATTTCTCATTCTGTAGGAGAAGAACATGATAGTCATGAGGTGCATTATGTGGGTATTTACCCAGGACTCCTGATAAATGAGAAATCACAAAACAAATGCAGTCAGGACAGTTAATAAACAAATTACAATGGTAGCCACACACTATTATATCCACTGAATATAAATAGTGTGCATACACTGAAAAGGTTAGTATCAACTGTGATTAGTGATCAGCTAGGAATGATAGAAGAGACCATATAGGTGCTGGGAAAATAAAATGGTGTGCTGGGGAGTTAGTCTGATTGATTTATCTTTCACCTCGATAAGGCAGGTGAAGGAGGGGCAGATCTTCCAGTCATTAATGAAGGCATCGACCTCATGAGGTTTGTATCAGGACGTTCAGTGGATCTGGAGCGGGTGGTGGTCCGCTCTAGGAGAGGCCGCTGTTCTGCTGATCTGGATCTGTGATATGGCTGTCTATCTGCTGCTTCACAATCCCTGCAATGTTAGTCAAAAAGCAGCTCAGTTGATCTTCAGTGCCCTTCTGCTATTTGGTTATGATGCATCAAATTGGTTTTGAAAAGGTAATTGTTTAAAATTACTGAGTATGTAAAGAATTTCTCTTCCCCAACATATTCTGAGCAAATTCTCACTAAACTTGAAAAATTTCTAAGGAACCAAACTCTACCTTTAATAGCAATTCCCGGTGAAGATAAAAGGAGTTGCTCATTTATAACCAATGACAAACAGAACTGCCTGCTTTCCAAAGTGAATTCCCATTTGAACATGTAAAATGTGAAATATTTTATTTTAAAAGAATTCAATGACTTTTCCTAACATTTTAAAAATGGTAAAGGAAACCATATGACCACTATGCTCAAACCCCTAAGGCTGTTTATTATAGTAACTAGGATATAAGAGGTTTCAATGCCATCAGATATACTATACACCTCAATCAAACAGAAGAATCAAAATGTTATAAAGAAAATGGTGCTACTTTACAGTCTGTAGCCATATATAAATATGGTCCACAAGAAAAACCACTGCAGAAAACTGGTTTATCAGGCAATCCATACAATCTATCTCAATGCACTTTAGTGATGCCAACCAATACAATTCCAAAAGGGTATTAACAGATTGAAATAATAATGATTAAATATCTCTCTTTGATCACAAATGAATCAATATCAATCCTAATCCTTGGTGAAAGAAGAACACTCAAATTTAAGTAATTTATCATTATTGATATTTTTTATCCTTGGAGTCTAGCACAACGCTTTTACACACAACATTTGGTCAATAAATACCTTCTAACACCAACCCCATCATAAAAATACTAGCTGTGACTCTATTTTGAATTCCCAAGTAATACATAATACAAAGTTTACGTCAAATCAAACTACTACCTCCCCATGAAGTTGTAATCACAGAAATGGAAACGCTTATATAGTACAGACAGTAAAGCAAGCATTAGTCTTCCTCAAGACTAATGTGTCAAGGACTTCCACCTGACCTGTAAATCTCTCAATCTTATTTTTGATAATAAAAAATGCAGCAATTAAAGAAAAATAAGAAGAGAAAAGACACAATTTCCCATATGTAATTAATTATGGTATGCAATTTTGGACCAGTAGGCATTAGATTAAATGACTTTAGGAAGTGAATACTATGTTTACTCTACAACATATCTTGTGATTATCTTACACTTTAAATTCATAGGGTAACATATAAGTCAGATAATTTTTAAATATTTTTAATACCATGTACCATAATGATTGATTTTTAAGATAATTTCAGTATGCTTATATAAATGTATTCAGAATATGTCAAAAGCTAAGATTAAATGTAAATATATATACAATATTCAATTAATTGTCAAAGAGAGGGAAAAAAAGCCAACCTGATAGTTCAAAAAAATCATAATTGTATTTTTGTTCCTGAAAAACTAATTTGGAGAAAACACTTCTCTTTAGAAATAAATAGGCTCAATAATTTGTTAAAGATTCTTAGTGTATATATCTTTGTATATCTTCATCGCAATAAATAACCAGAATTAAAGGGCTATACATATTTTAGATTTCTTAAAACCTACTTTTGGGAGAGTATCAATATTTACATTATTTTCATAATTCCTATTATCCTAACTTAAAAATAAACTTATCTCATTATCTAATATGTAGGAATGAAACTCTGTGCAATATCTATGATTACCCAAACAGAAAAGTAGGCTAATATATTTCATTTACTTATGCAAATTTAGATTATTGTGATTCCATCAAGCAATTTTTCCAAGTGTAAAGTGAAATGTTAGAATATGCACTTTCACTTATTTGACATTATATTATAAATAACTGAAATACATAATTGTGAGTGAAATCCAGAGAATTATTTAAATTTTATGTTGCTATATTTATGTCCTTAGAAGGGTGCCATTATTTATAAAGCAAACGGGTCACTCCTTAGAAAATATCCCTTTAAAATTATCTCTTTAGTGAACAAGTTGTTTGAAGACTATAGTCTCCTTTAAATTTTATTTATATTTTCTCTCCATATCATAAATATAAATTATATAATTTCTATAGTGTGAAATGAAATACCTATTAATAAGTAAAACATAAAAAGAACAGAAGGAGGTAGAAATTTCCTGAAATGCTCCATGACATTTAAGTGAAATGGAAAATTACCACATTTAAAATTTTGATAACACAATAGAAGGTCAAGATAGCTTCTGCTCCTACAATTGGTTAAGAATAGGTCTTACTGGATAACAACTAAAATAACTGCTGAGAAAATGAAAGCTGCAAAGCCTAAATCTCATATATAATGCCCAGTCTCACAGGAGGTTATTTAAGGGACTGAGATACAAAACTGGACAACTTCCACCTAAATTCTCGGTGAATTTTAATTTTAAGATGAGAACTTATGATTAGTTTTGAATATTAGCAACTGCGATATGAAAAATAATAGATAACCATTTGCAAGGCATAAAATATTTAAGTTCCCATCAGGGGTTCTTAATTTGGGATCTGTATTTCAATATAAGTAGTTTCCTGTGCAACTCTACTTATTTATTTTACTTTGTGCATTTTAAAACATTATCCAGAAAGGATGGCTATAGGTTGTACAAGACTGACAAAGGGTTAGCCATTTAAGTGGTTAGGAACCACTCACCTATAAATTTACTTCTTTTTTTAGGTAAATAATTTGTCTTTTAAAAAGTGGTTTAATATATGTCATAGTTCTGTTTTCGATAAGTAGTTTATACTTTCTAATACACGTTTAAAATATTCCTTTCTGTATGTGTCATTTACATGGGTGGATGCAGATCATTTGTGGCCGTTGTTTCCAACAGCAAGCGTTTGGAGCGGTGCAGCTGAGCAGACCCTGCACAAACAGAGGTAATTCATACTGACCGACACTATTGTAACACTCAGCTTTAAAAACACGAGAGAACTTGCAGATTTTCAGATGAGGATTTCTAAGGGGAAAATATTTTTATAATCATCTAGTGAGGTCCATCTTAAGTCATATTTCCTCTCAGGATAGTTGCTCTTAAATTTTTTTTAAATTTTCCAAGTATGTGGCCCAGCTTCCTGCTTATTTCATCATCTTTTGCTACTTATTTACCTTATTCTCAAAGTAGAAGGAAGTTATGCAGTATAACAGGGAAGAATAGATCAATGTGCATTCTTTTCTAAAACCTCTTATATACAATCATCACAATGATACAACTCTAGATCAACATAAGCTCAATGTAGAGTATCTCTCTAGATATGACAGAGGAATACTAAAAATACCCACCCCCCCAAAAAAAACCCCAACACAATGCAGTTTCAATGTAATATTGGGATATGTTGATAAAAATTGTCCTAGAATATAACTCAGACCTTGCTAAATCAGTCTTTTTTTTCATGTTTATATTGTAAAAATGTCATAAGTAAATTAATAGGTTTTCTCAAAAAATAAACCTGTTTATTATTAAAGCTGTTTAGAAATTAGTTATTTTTTTCATAAAAAAATTATTTCTCCATAAAGCTGACATCTTAAATAAGAAAATTGGACATATATTTGAAGGACAGTAAGTATAATCTAAAGTTTGGGGCAAAAAATGCCTTTCTATATATCCATATTGTGTAATATATAGTAAGGTGATTAACAGCAGAAACATTACACTTTTGATAAAATATCTCAATATAAAGAGAATGTCTGAGCATTAGCTACATAATAGAAGAAATAAATATAAAATAAAATAAAAATTTAAATGAGACATTTTAGGGTAATTAATAACACATTTGTATAACAATAATTTAATTATATTATCGACTATAATTTTCATAATGTACAAAGTACGAATTTAAAGTTTTTAAAACTCTGGTTTATATTAGTTTAGCACTGCTTCTAAAGTTAAGAGAATTGAAGATACAAAATACTCACTAAACAAATCATGGTAAATAAATTCTGTGTACAAATAAAAACATTTTATTATTTTGGTGGAAAATAGATCCATTTATCCTTAGGAATGGTAGCATTTTCCTGCAGAACATTTATGTTCAGTTAAACATAAATTCTGTATGATTATTAAAAGTAAATTAGCTTATTAAAAAATAACAGCAATATCTCGAGTCAGTCGTTAGTAACAATCTAAAATGTGAAAATGGTAATAAAACATGTACTGATGAGAAAAAACAGACAACTGTAGAAAAATATATTACTATTACCCATAAGCCTACTTTATCATCAAAAAGAGAAGTGTTCTCATATCTAGAGAAGTATTTTTTAAAAAATAGTCATTGTTGAAAACGGCAGGAAGAAATGATTAAATATCCCAATTTCCTCAAGAAAATTAAGGACAAATACAATACTGAACAATACAGATGTATTATTAACTGTGCACACACAGAAACATATAAGATGTAAATGTCTTGAGAATAGTATTTTATCAAATATTTATCATTTTTATTTGTATTTAATTTTTACTTCAAAAAATAACATAAAATTACAAATAAGCAGGATTATTTAACCAGAAACAATTAACATACTGTAAGCTAATACATCTTTAAAATATATTTTCAAAATTCTGAGCCATATATAATTACCACCTTTTATCTGTAAGATTTCTATTGTACTAAATAAAAATATTCCCGTTTTTAGTGGATGTTAAAGTTTAATAACATCTTGTTATTGTAAGAAATTCGAGGTATTCCACCAAGCTATTGGCCCTATGTTTTCCCTTCCCAGGTCTTCAAAGATTCCATAAAATAACAAACATTTTAAAGATGTATCTCTAAAGAACCTAATTATGCATCGATATTGTATTATATGAATAAATGTGATGAGGCAGGTCCTCACCCTAGAATGTCTGAGTGCTATGTTTAACAGTTTCACTTATCAACTTTTAACAGTTTACTTAGCCTTCCTTTTGGTTTCTTAGCTTTATATGGATAGTGGAATGGGGTAATGCAAATTCCTCACATACACTGCTGCCTGCTGCCCTTAACTGCCATTTCATCATCAGTCCAAATCACATAGTCAGAGGTACATACAGTCTGAAGATTGATTAACCCCTGCAAACTGCACGCACGCACACACATATACACACACACAAGAGGTGTGTACATTTTCAAGCATAAATACTATCTGCCCCAGTCACTACTGATTACATGATGCCTAAGAATCAATTTTAAAAAATACTGAAAAGCAAGAAAAAAAGGGCACACTGCCAAGAGGCAAAAGCAATCAACAGAGTAGGACTCAGAGGTGACGCAGATGTTGTAACTATCAGAGAATTTAAAATAAGTATGACTGATATGTTAAAGACTATAGTACAAAAGATGAACAACATGCACGAAAAGTGAAGAAATTTCAGCAGATAGGTGGACATCATAAGAAAGACTTAAATGGGAGGCCTGTGGTGGAGAAGACACAATGTGTTGAGGGCTCCTGGGCTGGAGTGGACAGTGGGCAGGATGCATATGACTTTGAAGCAGCACTTGGAGGACACAGTGAAGAATCCATCCATTGCTGGAGTCTTATGACCTGTGCACAGATTCACAAGGACTTGATCTGGGCTGCTGTGGGATCCTGTCAGATGAGCATGCTGGGGCGATTATCTTTTCTAGCCCAGCAAGCAGCTAAGCTAACCTCTGACCCCACTGATATTCCTGTGGTGTGTCTAGAATCAGATAACAAAAATATTGTGTGATCCAGAAACATGATGACATCACAGTAGCAGTGCACAAAAAGGCCTCTTGATTTCTTGTATCAGTTCTCTAGCTGTTTGACATAGGGACTTACTTGATCCTACCTATGGTAATTATCTTAAAGAGCTATTAAAGTTCTAATAGGTAGGCCATTCTTTTAATGTGCATCGGGCACTTTCCTGTTAATTCTAGAGTAAGCTGCTTTTTGATACTTTGTGGATTGACTTATCAAAAGATTAGTATGAAAGATCATGTTTTGAAGCAGCATGTCTAGGTCACTTTCTCTAAAAATTTTTATGTTCAATAAATCTGACGGGAAGAGAAGAAAGTCAAATGGGCATGTTAGAAATAACAGAAAACAGGATATGGCAAGATGTTAGAAAATTAGCTTGGAGTCATTGTATAGAGATCTTAAATGCCTGGTTAAGAGGTTTAGACATTTTATTTAATTAAATGAAATTAAATCCATTTATTTTTCAATTAGAGTGACTACAAATTACTGAACAAAGGTAACTTTTAAGTAATAAATAAGATTAATTCAGTAGTAGTATATAGGAAGAATTAGAGAAGGAAAAGGCTGACTTGTAGTAAAGAGAAGTAGAAACAGAAAAAGGTATGGATGACAAAAATGATAAATTTCAATGTATAAAATATACAATATACAGCATCAGAATATAGACAACATACAAAATTATACAAAGAAAATATTAGGATTACAAGGAATCTCAGAAGTCATATAAACCCATCTCTTTCATTTAGAAATAAGTAAACTATAGTACTATAGCTCACAGAAACTTGGACAAAGTCACACAATTAGATACCTTCTGAGCTGGAACTTGAATTGAGCTTTCTTGATTCTAAAGCTTAATTTCTTTGATAGCAAAAATGTTTTATCCCTTCAATAATGTTTGACAAATCACCATATGAATGAAATCTAGAAATGTTTAAACCAAAGAAAAAGGCTGAAATTCCCAGCCTCCAAAATAAAATGATAACTATTAACAGAAGTAGAAGAATTTTTGAGAGAGAATAGTAACTTGAATATCAGAGAGAAAAATAAGTTAATCTGAAAAGTCTTTTAATATTTCACTATTCACTGATTCATTCATTCTTTCAATATTATTTATTAAGTTCATATTATGTGCCAGGCATTATACTAGGTATTAGAAGTTTTGGTCAAAGTCATAGCAATGATAGGATATAAGATAACATGGATATAAGGTATAGGATATAAGATAAAAAAGTTGAGGACATGAGAAATAGTAAAGAAATTAAGAAGACAGATGAGCAGTCAAAGGGTAACATGAGAATCAGAATAGTACTGCATTAGAGAAGCTAAAAAAAGTGATTAATAATGGGAGATGCAATGAGGCAACAAGAAAGAAATGCATAAAAATACAGTAAATAATAATGATGGAGAAAAGCATTTAAAATAAAGTGCTGGAGGCAAAGGTCAAACTGTAGAGGGTTAAAGCTTAGGAACTAATGAAGGTGTGAAGGTAGCATCTGTAAAAATACATACCCAAGAAACATGGTGTGTGTGTGTGTGTGTGTGTGTGTGTACTCGTACTCACGTATGGAAGAAATGGGGGTGGGAGTAATCATTTTCAAAGTAGCTTGAAGGTGCGACAAAATAGTAGGGATTATCACGGAAACTTCAACAGTAATTTGAGGAGAAACAAAATCATGAGAGATTGAAATGCAAGAGAAACAAAAATAATTAATGGAGAAAACTTCCAGAGAAATTAAGAGAGGCAAGAGTCAAAAACACAAATAGAAGATTAGCTGTGATGGAAAAGAAAATACTTGTAGGGTAAAAGAAGACTGATAATAATACAAAGAAATCAGGCAAAAAGAAGGGTGGCTCAGGAAGTGTGAATTGAATCTCACTACATTTATCGAAAGCTCTCAGTACTACTTCCCACACAGGACATCTGTAAGAAAACATCTATAACCGACACAGGAATCTCATCCTGCAATGATTTCCCTAGATTTGTCAGAATCCTTGCTCTAACTAAGGTCCTAGTCATGGCCCCAAATACCTTGAAATAATACCATTCAATGCCTCTCTTCAAACTCCATGGAATCCCTCAGCACCACTCTAGACCTAGGTCAGACCCTTCTTAGAACCTTACTCAGTTCTAGCACCAAAACAATCCCCATTCTGGCACCAAAACAAATGCAGGCTGTTTGAGGTAAATCATTTCTATTCAAACATCCTACCTCTGTAATTCTTAGTTATCAGGTACAGGCCAATTTATCCCCTAATGTCTTCTCTCTGAATTCTTCATCTCTTCTGCTCTTTTGTACCATTTTAATCTCCTCTAATTCTTTTAGTTGTATTTTCAAGAATCTTATCCACTGTTAACAAACTTCCTTATATCGTCAATCTTTCTACAGAATGGTTTCTGCATATCCCTACCTTAAGAAACATTTAGCTCAACACTGCAGACTCTGCTTCCAGTGTCGCTCTCGTCTGCAAAGCTACTTATTCTTTCATATTTCATAGTCCATGGATCCAGGAGAGGGTGGCTCCCTAGAGATAAATGGCCCATTATTCCCTCACCGTAATGTACATATCTTAATTTCTATTAAGCACGCCATTTACCTGTAACATCCATTAATAATTCAGTTTGCTAATATCTATCTAACTTCCAATCACTATCCTTTTAGTACTGATAATCTGAGGAATTGGTTGTCAGCCATCTTCTTTATCCCAATTCCTATGGTAATGCTAGATTTCAACACACATACAGAAAATTGTTCAATTATCTTGAACCACATTATCTTCAAATTTCAATGATCTTCACTTTTTTCCTCTGTATCACTTCTCCATCCCCACACATACATACATACTTTTGAGGAAATATTATGGATCTTAGAATCTAATGAAATTATTCAAAATCAGAAATACTACATTTCAATATCTCAAATTCTGATTAAAATCATTCATTCTGTTAGGTGTCTTACTCCCACTTTACTTGATCTTCATTTGATACTTTTCATTCTTTGGTCTCCCAATTCCTGCCAGTATATATCACCCTCTTTGCCTTCTTTCCTTCCTTACTCACCCTGGACTCTATGATTGACCATCTAAACCACTCCCATACCACCATTCAGATCTTCCAAACATTTATCAGAACTCTAAAATTGGTTCAATGACAAAATATGATATCCCCACATCTAGGCAACTGAGTATCACTTACGCAAAGCATACATTCGTAGAGATTGGCACATTGCAAATTCATGGTTTCCAACTTTTGCTAATACCCCAAAAACCTTTCAACTTAATCATTTCCCATCACTTTTACCCAACAACTATTTTAAACTTTCCCATTTTTAATCAAACATCATATTCAACAACTAGACCTCTACCCTCAGGAATTTGTCTCAAAAACTACCATCACAATCTGAATCACAGCAACAACAAGATTGAAGCTATCAAACACAATTACCTTCAATTTAACATTCTTTTATTTAAAAACTTGCTATTTCCAACTCTTTCATGTATTTTCTTCTTGTCTAAATGATAAGTAAGAGCTTCTTTCTATTTACAAACTCCATCTGTGTGTTCAGTCCATCCTCCTACCCCTAAGGCCTTTCTTCTAGTCATCTTCTCTTTTTCCCTGAATTTTCAACTTATCTTTTCCTAAAAGATCCTTTCCTCTAGTTTATAAACACATGACATATTCCCTATTCTAAAAGAAAGGAACCTACAGTGATATTATATACCCCTAACCAATATTTCTTTTCCAGATTCTCTCAGAATGTTTATTTTCTTATCTCCCAGTCACACCTCAGGCCACTGTAATCTGCCTTTTTTTCCCTCACCACCCTTCTGCAATCACCTTAAAGTCACCAATGACTCCTCATTGACATATCAAATGGGCGTTTATCATTTATGATTTTTACTGTTGATATTATTTCTTCCCTCTAAAAACTATTCTTTCACCTCTATTCTTCTTACTCTTCTCATGCTTCCTTCTCCACATCCTTCAGAAGCTTCTCTTCTTCTGTCTACCACTTAAATATTAATGTTTCCCAAGGCAGAAGAAAACTCCTTGGTCCTCACATCATGGGTTGTTTCTCTGGTCTATTTCACTTTTTGTTTTTGTAGCTATTTCCCATTAGTAGTGAATCAACTTCCAGATTGTTCTATGTAGCCTAAATTCTTCTTAAGCTTTAAAATTACTTATTTTACTTCCTGCTAGAGGTTTCCCTTAACCCTATCAATAATTCCAAAGCTCTCACCTAAACTGATTCCTCTCCTAATACCTCCCATCCCTACCTTTGTTGAGGTACCTTATGTACCCAGTTCCCACAAAATGAGGCTGGGAGTATTTCTTGACTTTTTAGTCTCCCCCTCAACATCCAAATCTTGACACTTACCAAGTATCATTGACTTTAATTGATTAAGTCTCTCATCTTCTGTCTATCTCTCCATCCACTACTTTACCCAGTTCAGGCTCCCAATTTCTGTTGTACTACACGCAAGCCAAATACGTCAATACACTTTTTTCTTTTCCCTTTTCTCTCAAATCATCAATCCACAGAATTTCTAGAATAATTATTCTAGAGTAAATAAATATGTTAGCCAGCCCATAATTTAAACTCTTCAAAGTATCTCTATCACTTACAGTCTTAGTTCCAGCATAGAGCATACAAAGTTATTCATAATTGGGGACTATTTCTGTCATTGCAGGTTCATTTCTTGCTACTCCTCACCTTTTGGATAATGCTCCTATAGCACTAAACCATGGTATTCATTATTTTAAAGACTTTCCTCATACATTTCTTTAAAAATTCCACTGACATCTAACTTTGCTTCCATATAAATCTAAATAATTCCAATTCCTCCTTTAAGATATAGTAGCCTCATTGTCTCCTACATGACATCTTTACATAAAGTCCTTCATCACACTACTCACCATTAATATCAGTAATTCCTTAATATGCTGTGGATAGCTTTAAGTAGAGATAAATACTAAGAAAAAAGTGGTTTTCGGTTTGGGTAGTAGATGCATGGATGTTCATTTTATTATTATGCTTTAAAACGTACATACCTTTTCTATGTATCAAACTGATAATGATAAAAGAATATTTTAAAAAGGCATTAAAGAACTTCATTTTTACAAAATCTACCCAATTTGTTTAGGAGTAGGTATACACTATGGTCACAAATATGAATAATTTAAGTGACAACAAATTTTACAGTAAGATAGTTGTTAACTTGTTTCATATCTATGGTTTTCTTTAATGCAAATATTAATGATATTGTGTTTCCTGACCACAAACCAAATCATGGCATAAGAGACAATTCAGAAATGTATCCTTCAAAATAGGCAAGCCAGGCTGAGGTTGAGAATTTCATAAGTATTATAAAATTAATAACCAACCTTGAACTGATTAAGAACTGATTCTATGTTGATTTATTGAAAGAATAATATGAATCAAACATATTATTTATTAAAATTAAAACTAAGAAAATATAGGATATAAAAAACACATAATTTTAGCTTACGTTGAAATGAAGAGATACCAGACAGAGCCTATAATCAGTAATCTCATTCATGTAAGTCATCTTTAAAAAGGTCTTGGCCAATTATAAGAACAGTTATATAACTACTTTTTCATATTTTTATAAAGTAAATGTATAATCACTGCAACCAAAAAACAGTCTGAATATCATGTACAGCAACAGTAAAAATAAAAGATATAACAACAAAAATGTAATAATTGTTTAGCCCAGAGTCCCAGCCCAGGGAAGAGGAGTTTATAAAGATTCTGACTGTAAAAACCAGAAGGGATTTCTGGGTGAGACAAGACGACTGAAACCCTATTTGCCCCTTTGAAAGGCCCATGCACAGGCTCTCTCACCTGTGGACACTCACCCGGGACACTGGCAGCGGGTCACAGGCTAGCACAAGATTCATACAGGGCAAGACTGCATTTCCTGGTGCCAGAGTGAGGGCTAAACAGGCGGCTGCCATTGTGCTTTAGTCAGACTCCCTGCAGGGCAACCTACAGACTGAGCCACTTTGCTGGTGCTGATCCCTCCCACAGGGCCATTAGGAAGCACTGGCCTGAGATTAGCCTCAGCCACCCAAACTGCAGATTCCCCAGGGCTTTTATAGCAGGATGGCGGCCACGCCCTGTTTCCGGGCCAAACATTTACAGAAAAGGGAATGAGAAAATACAAAAGAAAATTAAATATGGTAATAACCACCATAATAAAATGAAAGGCACTAAATTTCAATTACATTTTCTGAAAAATAACACAAAACTTGAATTATTAGGAATTTATTCTTGATGTTATGTTTAGTTTCGTTCCATATCTATCTACATCAATTCAATCCTTAGGAATTTATTCATTGGTGTTGTTTTTTTTTTTTTCTAAACTCTTTTCTTATTAACACTTAATTAACTAAATTAATATGATAAAAGTGGTCACATATAACACAAATCACTTTGAAACTTTAGTCAGAGTGAGTATAGCATCTAATTGCTTATCTATGCAAGCTGAACCCACCACATTATCACTACCATTCTCTTTTCCGCTTATAGGGCCTCAAAAGTTGTCACGAAGTGGCTTACATCCCTTAAGCTACCTATAGGCCTTCTTTCCTTTATTTTTCTACTTAATCCCCCTATCTACGAAGTGCCAGGTAATTGATAAGTACCTTAAATACAAGGTGAATGATGGTAGAGTAGAAATAAGCAAGGATTTTCTCACAGACCCAGTATTTTTCATAGATCCCAAATCATCTATGATGACCAAGAAGTAGATCATAGCCACCTTCAGAAAGATAACTAAAAGGCAATCAGTTTAATGTAAGTACTTCAAGGACTGACTCCTCAACTGTGGAGGGAGGTGGGGAAGCAGGCTGTTAAGATAGGTACAAATCAACCAGTGCTGTCTAAATATCTAATTATAAACTCTGTTGAGAAAGGTAGGCAGTCAATTGCAAATAATTTTTTTAAATTTTGTTTTATCCTTCTAGGTAATCATGAGTTAACAGTCATTCCTGGAGAACTAAATTTTTAGAATCATCAAGATACGATCCTAACTCTTTAACGTAGCTTTATTTTTGACATCCTACTACAATTAAAGTGTTTATATATGATTTATTTTCTACTATTTTATAAGGATAATGTTTCTATATTTCATTAATAACTACATACATAAAACATAAATATAAGTTAATTATTTCACATCAACAGACACATGCAATTCTACAAACAGACTCAATTGTAAGAAAAATATACCTGCCATCCCTGTGATGATGTTCAGTGGTCTGACTGTATCTGGAGCGAGGTAGAGTAAGAAAATGACTGCAAGCATGGCAGAAACAAGAATATAAATAAGACTCAGGAAAGAAATAAAAGCGTATAGTTTAATTTTTAAAAGTGAGATTCAAAAAAGATAAGTAGATAGCAAAGCAAATGAAAATTGCTGGTGGAAAGCTTGTTCCTTCTACCCAATGTCTATTATAATACATCAATGTTAAAGGTTGAAATATTCTAAGTATTCTAAAATAAAACACAACACTATATAACAAACTGAAATTTTAACAAATTATATTCCAAAATTAATTAACTATTATCATTCAAACATCTTTATCACCATCTGTAAAAAGTTATACGACACAGATGTTTTCTTATTATTTTAGGAGGAAAGATGAGAAGAGAAAAATAATAATAAGGAAGTTTAAGAGGAAAATAATAAAAGAGGTAATTAGCATACTTAGGAGATTTTACAAGATAATTATTTCTTCTTTAATCATTAATAATTAAAAATAACTAAAAGGACCTTATAAATTGTTAGCAATAAATCGATTCAAATAATTTCTGATTATTAATTTTATTAAATTTATTGAATACTGTCTGTCTTTCAAAACACTATGTTTATTATTTTTACTACATGCTATTGGCTCTGTGTATCTCAGAACTTATGACTACATAAGCCATCAAAGCAGCAGAGTGACCTTTTGCTCATCTGTAGTTCTTTTCTTTTCATAGAACTAATTTAAAATTGTTCTATTTCTTAAAACTTTTATTGCCAAACACTTAATTTTGACAGAAGACCATTATGCTTCTTTCAGTGAAAAATGGAAACCAACCTTAAACTCTCTCAAATTCCATTCTTCTACCACTAAATACAGAATAAATATACATTTACATCTTCACTTTACTTCTTTACCAAAGGGAGAAATTCCTCTACTTGTAATTCTACTTCCCAAATGAGTTTGCTTCATTCATTATTGTCTTGTGCCTACCGTTCCTCAAGTGCACTTAAATCTAAACAGAAAACTTTCACTAAACTTGTCTTCCTCTTAAGCCAATGACTCTCTTTGACTTTCCTTTCAGCATAAAGCACCTTAAAAGGTATACCTATAATTTTTGCCATTACTTCCTCACTTCTCATCCATGCTTGAAGCTTACTGTAATTTGACTTCTGCCTATACCATTCTCTTGAAGCTATCCTATAAATGTTATCTGTGAAATCCTAAAAAATCCTTTCACCTCTGCGTGATCTTCATCATACTGAATTTACCTATGGTATTAGATAGACATTGATTTTCAACCTCTATTTCTTGACACTGTCCTCGCATGGTTTCTGAAACACTATTACTTCTGGCTCTAAAAATAGTATTTATTTATCACTTAACTATATGCCAAGAACTCCATTAAAACTTTGTCCACTTTATCTCATGTTACTTCTCATAACAACTCTTGAGACAGGTTCTATTATTCTCACAGACATTTCCATTGAGGCTCAGTGTTTGCCCATAGCCATATAGCAGTAGCAGTACCGAGTTTCAAACTCGGGGCTTTCTTAATCCTAAATTTAGGATCTGTCTATCTAACTGCCTCTTTATCCATTTCCTTTACTGAATTCCTCCTCTGTACTCCTTAGAAGCAGTGGTTTTCCAAGGTTTGTTCCTCAACCTTCTTTATATTCGAACACATTCTTTCTGGATAATACTATTTGCTTTTATAGTGTAAAGTCTCACATTGCCTTAGCCTTGATTTTTTCTTTGGGGTTCACAGCACATTTCCAGCTGCCTTCTGGGCTCTTCACATGGCTGCTCGAGTGTCATGCAGACACTTCAGAAAAAAACACAGCAAAGCTTGACAAAACATTTGCCTATGTAGACATTTGGTGATACATTTGTGAAATAAGGGAGCTGGAGCAGTACTCAAATTTTTTTTTGAGCAGAAGACCACTTGCTTTTTCAAACAAAATTTTATGTAAAACCAATATATATAAAGGCAATAAAAACAGAATGACACTGGGTAAAAAGAAAGTGAGAAGTCTAGACCCTACCCATTTGGCTTCATCCTTACCTACAACAGCAATCCTTAAGGCACCTCTTCAGAAGCTAGGACTCCATGATCTCTAAAGGCCCCTCTAGTTTCAAATATAATTCTTTAATCCCCCTTTGGAACTTAATATAATACTTTGGCTATTCCTCTTTTTGTAATCCCAGTTTCAACTAAGGATTTAAATATTTACTTAATAAACCAAGTTTTCAAATCTCAGGATTTAACTTCTCCATTTTCCTTATTTTCCACATTCGGTTGATTTATAAACCTTGCTGGTTCTAATGCCTAAATAACTCAGATTTATCCCTTTCTTTCCTTTTCTTCTGCCACTGCAAATCAGGCTGACTTTTCCTATGGAATAACCTTCTATGAGGTCTCTCTTTCAGATCCCAAACCCCTCCTAAACCAATCCATTTTCCACCCTTCTAGAGAAGTATATTTGCAGTTATGCTTCTTATCATGTAGAACATTGCTCAAATTCCTCCAATGGCTTCCTATATTGAAAAACAAGTACATATTCCTTTAAATGGGATGCAAATCGAGTTTAAAGTACTTTGAATCTTCACATCCCATCACTTCCCATAGGCTATTCCATAACTTTTTATTTAGGTAAACCAGACTACCTAAGATTCCCTAAATATATTCTGACTCCAAGAATGTTCATGCTCGTTTCTCTGTCAAGAGTGTTCACTGTGCCCACTGTCCCCACTGTCTCCATTTCATTAACTCTCAAAATTCTACTCAATCTTTAAAGTCCAAGTTCATTTTAAAACTTTTTCCAATAGACCAGCAAGTAATTTCCTTTACAATCTATTCCAACAGTATTATGCTTGTCTCATGGTCTTCTATGTTTTATAATTGTTGGCATATCGCATAATTAGTTGGTAAATATTAGCAATAATTAGTTGGATCATTCGTTTACCTAGACTAGCACAATGTCTTATTTTTAATCTTTGCACAAAATAGCTGTTTCACTCAATAAATGCATTTTGAATTGTCTAAAAAATAAAAACGGAATTACACTATTTTCACGGTGAACCTACTCTCCAAAGAGAGCAGTGGTTCATGTCATCATGAAACATTCTGGAAATGTAAACAGAAGATTATAATCCTATATTGTATAAGGACACACACACACACACACATATATATATATATATATATATATATATATATATATATATATATAAAAAGATGAAAAAAAAAAGCATCCCTGGCTTTATGAAGAGTAGAATACCCAACAGTTGTGATTTTGTTTTATGCTGCATTAAAAAGGAATAGATTTTCTCTGAAAATTACCTGAGTAACAAAAATGTGTAAAATTCAAAGCTTGTTAAAAATTTTCAATTTCATAGAACACATATATCTAATTATATAAATACATGTATATATAACACACATCATCTAATTTCTAATATTTCCCTTGAAGAGTCATAATTTTTTTCTCTTTAAAGCCAGAGAAAACATTAAACAAGAATCAACAGTTTATTTCCCTTTTTCTTTTGGTTAATTAAATGTGACAACTCAACTAGACCAGGGGTATCCACATTAAACATTATTTCTGAGTGTCTGTGAGGGCGTTTCCAGGTGAGATTAGCATTTGAATTGGCAGACACAGTAGACTGTCATTCTTTCTCAATGTGGATGTGTATCACATAAGTCTGATGAGGGCCTAAATAGAACGAAAGTTGGGAAAAAGAATTCCTCTCTGTTTTGCTTTTTCACTTTTGACCTGAATATCTCATATCTCACTGGCCCTCAGTCAGAGATTTATACCATCGGCCACCTTGGCCTCAACACCTTCAGACATGAAACTGAACTACACCAACATTCCATGTGTCTCTGGATTGTAGACAGCAGAGCAGAGGACTTTTCAGCCTCCATAATCATGTGAGCCAATTCCTTACAGTAAATTTATCTATCTATCTATCTATCTATCTATCTATCTATCTATCTATCATCTTTCTACCATTATCTACATCTATCATCTTACTGGTGCTGTTTCTCTGGAGAACTGTACTATATGCTTTTTTATAGTCATGTCATACCCCCTAACCTAATTTGGTCATGAGCCCCTTGAGATTCTGTTGAAATGCATGAATTTTACACAGTCTATGATTACACAAAATTAACCATACTGCTTTAGTAAGCCCCCTAAAATCCATCCAAGATCCAGAGATGCATCCAAGGACCTCTGCTAAATCCACTTGGTACAACCAAAAATATTTTATTTACACTTCTCCATTATTTTCCTCCAAATTAATAAACATCGTTAATCTAAGCAATACTGTCACAATGAGTTAAATAAATTTATATTAAAAATTGCATTTAATCCACTCTGTTTGTAATTTCTAAAAAAAACTGAGCAGAGCAGCAATTCATCAAAATGAAAAAAACACAGAAAACTAAAAAAATTACTACTTAAAAAAATAAAGCTACACATTCTAAAATCATTATAAAAATATCACAATTCAAAGAACTGCACTAGATTACTGAACCAATTTCTAGACACACTTCGGTTCTTATTAAGTAATATAATCTTTAAAAACAGAACACAATTATATTTATAATTATCCTTACTTATATTAAATTAGCCTGAATGTCCCCTTTTAGAAATCACCAGATACATAAAAAGGACTGCAAAAAGAGAAATAAATTATCATACCCTTAAAGTAACCAATAGTTTTTGAAAGCTAAGTTTCTAACAATTTCAACTTAATATAAAACTATCTGCTATCTTTAAGATTTTAACGTTTTGCTACTTTATAATTCCTAAAATAGTCTCAGAATGATTTAACTATGTTAAAATATATTCCTGAAGTATAATAAATAAAATATTGCACTTTTTGTGAATTCTCTTCTTTCATTTACTTTATATTTTCAAACTTTTAGAGAAGTGTTTCCCTTCATAGTTGATAATTGAAAGGACTGAAAAAAACCCTGAAAATAGTTATGCACCAGTAAGATGATATGTTTGCCACTTTCGCTAGCTAGCTGACTAATAAAGAATAGAGAAATAGCATAAGTATGTGAGGTAACTCAGGGATCCATATAACAGGGCATTTTTCTTTTTAGAATATAAATGTATTAACTGAATGCACAAAAAGAACGTTTATGAAGTCATATACCTTCTGCCAATGATAATTATACTTTTTCTTATTATGCTTAAAGTGTTGACAAAAGAAAAATTCTGAGATGTCCTACATTACATTACAGCAGGGACTGAAAGAGACAAGAGTATTTAACCAGTTAATAGCTATGAGACAACTAACAATAGACTGCTCACATTCCTGAAAATATAGCAGAGCTTTGAATCAACTGTAGTATCTGCCAGACACCACTACATCCTGCCCATGCGTGAACTTTCACAACTGTTTCTCACAACCAATCAAAAGAAGTAAATATCTCTTCCTTACTAACTGTACATTTATCCTAGAACTGCCTCCACTTCACCTTTTCCCACCCTCATCTGTAGCCAATGTAAGTTCTTTCAAATCAACCTACATCTTTCTTCCCAAAAACGTAATGTATAAAAGTGCCCGTCAACTCCAGGATGGCAAACATATTTGTCTTTTCTACCTGGCCATTTGCTGGTGGTTAGACTTCACGCCAGGACCCGGTTCTTCTGTAGTTAGCATTTGGCTAGATAAACCCTTTCTTTTAGAAAAGCTTTCAGCTGTGAAAGTAACAGTGTACTCCATGCACCCAATATTTTGTCCTCTAGGGCAGACATAAAAATTCTTACTGCAGGATATCTCTGACGTGTCACAGGAATATTGTCTAGTACTCTATACTTATTCTAAAAGCAAATTAAATTATATAAACAAATAAGCTCTTGAAATGATTTCTAATACTAAAACCACATGGTTTGCCCCAGGAAAATTATATTTTTAGTTATAGCAGTTACCAGAATTTACCAGAGAAACAATAATAAAAAGTGTGTATAGTGATGCAATTCATCATTTTAGCTCGTATCCCTGAACCTGAGTTTCTATATTACTTGTAAAGAACCTAATTTTATTTTCAAAACAAAATTTTGACTACTAATAGAGTGAAATGTACCTATAAGAAAAGGATATGAAGACTACATTTCCTTCTTCAACACTTAAGTTTAACAAGGTACTATAAACTAATGTCAAATAGCATAATTTCTCACCCAATATAGCTAATATAAAAGCCATTATCTTTATACATAACTTTCCAATATGTCCCCAAGTCCTTCAACTTTGTACTGGGTCTTTCTGATGTGTATGTGTGTTCTGTTTCTGTACCTTTGCTCTTGTTCTTGTCTGAATAAAAATGCTCATTTTTCAAGGTTCGACTCACGTCCTACATTCTCTACAATGCTTTATAAAAAACATCTGAATTGACTAATATCTATTTTTTTCTGCTTAATTAATAAGCACATTAAAATGTAAATTATTTGTAAGCCAAAAGGTCTTTTTAAAACATTAAGAGTAATGCCCGTTTTCTGAGTATATATGATGCAACTGGAGGCACTGTCATTCAATGTAACCAATAACCCTATGAAGCTGGTACTAATATTATAATTTTATGATAAGGAAATCAAGTGCCAAATAGATTAATTTCCCCAAAGATACATAGTTAGCAAGTAGTAAAAAAGTCTAAATTCAAACCCAATGCCATTTGGTTCCAAATCCTATGAAAAAGAGTACATTCAACAAAATATTCTGTCCAGTGCACCAATTGTTACTGACAAGAAAGATTAATGCACCATTCAAAATAACTAAATTTTACTTACTATTTCAAAGGAAATTTTCTTTTAGGCTTTAAATCAACAATACTATCAATTGACTATAAAATGCTATTCTTGAAAATTCACTGTAAGAGTTCTAGAGTATTCTAGCCATTTAAATAATACATAAAAATTACAATGCCAGGTCACAACATAGGGAATGCAGCATTAATACGATAGCTAGGTAGAGGGCCAGGGGAGGGAGGGAGCAATTGGGGGATCATTTTATGAACAATATAGATGTCTAACCAATGTACTATATACTTTAAACTACTTTAAATAAATAAATTTTAAAAATTATAATGCCTTCATAGGTATGCTATTATTGAAAAGCTTTTAGAATATCAGGATAAAACAGATATTAAGAACCTATTGTTTAATAATGTCATAGACTATCTACATGGATAATACTGTATTTTTTGATTTTTGATTCCTCATGTTAATGGGTAACGATTACAGAGATAACTCAAAAGTAATACATTAAAAATGGTTTATAGTCCTATTTAAATGAAATTCCATTTTACTTATTTCAAAAAGGATTTAAAACAGCTTACAATTAAGAGTATTAATGACCTGGTAATCTATAGCACTCTAAGGGAGTAATGAACACCAACGGATCAGGTTCCATCAAAGCTGAATTACTTGAACACTTCTGTTAAACTTAAAGATTCCTAAAGTTATAAAATAAGCAAGAAAAAATATGATGACATTTCAATTATGAATATATCAGGTAATATCAGGGATTAGTCACCATGAATTTAATAAATTTTTGTTCCTAACTCTAGGGTCATTTGCTTTCAAATATTATGTATTTGATATTATAATGACAATTTTTGTTTGTAAATATAATTCTGGAGGTTAATTTTAACGTATTCTTCCCTGTAAGATTTAGACCATGTCTTCCGAGAAAATATCAAATCCATTTTTCATTAAAAGAAAAACTTTACATAAATTTGAAGGATTTAAAATCATTTCAGACTTTTCTGTCATCATTTCCTCAACAAATTTTCAATATACAAGTTTATGAATCACTATACAAATAATTTCCAGAAATGATCAAACTCATTAAAATTTTATTAGAGATAACAAACTACTCATTCAAACATCCTAATAATTGTCTTTCCAACTCTTAACCATGCTGATATAGTTATCTTTCTTTATTAGTGTACCTGATAGGCATAAATTTCTATAGGTGCATGCCTATAATTACCCCTAAAAATATAAATAATTATGAAAAAGTCAAACAAATTAAAAATAAGTAAAATAGTACACTAACTTTCATTAATAATTAATATCTAATAAAGATATTAATTTAATTTCTTCTTAGATCTCAGTCACAAAAGATACTTGTTTGACACTTAAAGAGTAAGATATTCCCTATCTTTTCTTTTGAAAAAGTGTGCTAAAATAAACAACATGAATTGAGAATAATCCTAGATTTAGACAGAACAATTAAATTTATGAATATTGACAGCAACATCTCATATCAGTTTTTAAAGGCCCCCAAGTATATTTTACTAAAATTAGTTTTCGGATGCATACAAAGGGACTCCTGAGTTCCCTTGTTATTTCATCATAGCATTCTCTGAATAGTAAATTAAGCTTTCTTTCCTAATCCTTACCTCAAACCCATTACAAACTTTGGGAAATATCACAGCATTTTCTATTTTATATATATTCAAACCATGCATTAGAGTGTTAATCAATTTGCTGAATTTAAAAAATTTGTAGTAATTAATGTATGTATTGAAACATACCATGTCACTTCCAAGTATGTCACATTTAATGGAGCAAATTCAGAGAATTCTTCCAAATACAGCAATCAACAGCATGATTCTTTAAGATGCTTAAAAGGTTTATTGAAAACCATGAGAAAACCTCTTCATGGATCAGTTTTGTGTTTGTTTCTTAAACAAACCAGATTTGTCTCAACAATTTATACATAAAAAGTCACATTGATTCTCTGATGAATATAAAAAACTAAAATCTATTGTCTCATGAAATATTTTCATATATAATTGGTAATGATAAGGTAAAAAATAATAAAATGTCTTATTTTCATTATGACTATCATATATGCAAATTCACTAACTCTACTTTAACGAAGGACCAAAATTACAAGAGAAAGATGATTTTATATTTTTCTTACCAAAGAAAATGTTTGCTTTGTTCTACTTATTTTTTTTTTTTTAATAATGTGGTGGTCATAAGAATGAATGTAGGCATTGTAAAGAAAAACTTTGGTTTCAGATACTTATATTTTTTTTTTTTTCAAATTCAAGATGAAAACATTTTGTGGTAACATCTTTTACCTGAAGGCAGTGATTAGAATAAGGCCTAATAGTATTTAATCATATTTACCTGTCCCTATCTGGAGAATAATGGTCATCCATGACACGATGTCTATCCATTCGGCTAATTGTGTTATAATGTCCAGTAGTGGAGCGTGTCCCTCGAAGTCCCTGTTCCACATTCCGACTGAAATAGCAAGAGCCATTAAATATCTTAATAAACCATAATCGTGATTTTGGTTTATTAATATGGTAGAAAATGAGGTTTATTAATATAGTAGAAAAAGAAATGAGGTTTATTAATATAGTAGAAAAAGACAAAAATCAGTATAATGTCAAGTCCAAGTTTTTTGCTTTACTTTATTAATTGCATCTCTGGCTAACAGTATAACTATCCATTAGAGGCTGACAGTGAAGTTAGGAGATTAGTGCTGTAACCGAGATATGACATAAAGTTAGGCTAATATCAATGGGGATAAAGATAAGGATTATCAAAACTATTAATAGATGACTCCCAGGTCTCTAGTGATATTCAATGATAAAAGGAATCTAGTAGGAAGAATAGATTTGTGTAGAAAAAAATGAGTTTAGCATATTGTTTACAGACAATATATTGGTAGATCCTATTTTAGTGATAATGATTATTTGTTTTTTAAAATCTAAACTGAAGTCTTTAAAATCTATCAATGATGACTTTTTAATGTACCATTCTTGGCCTAGATTGTCTATGTACACACTTCCTTTTCATGATAGAATAAATCTTTTATGTAAGGTCCTGTTACAGTTTTCATTACGTGCAGCTGAAACTAATCTAAAACCTAAGTATTTTTCTATGGGTGTGTTCAAATATTCTTTCCCTGGTTAAAATCAGGCACTCTTTTTTTTTTTTTTTTAATGAGGTAGGGCTTAATTTATTAAACTTACAAATTCAAACTCTAGTTCTCTCTTAAATTTAAATTTCAGATTACAAATCTTATTCTATTGATAGGTCTACTACATTTAAGAAATAACTTTTCAGAAAACTCTTGATATTTACTCCTATTTACAAACTTAGTTAACTCAATATCTTCAAATATTTTAAAGTATGTTTATAAACTTAATATATTACATTTTCTATTTAACTTTTTTAATTATCTAGATTAAATTTATAAATATAATAAATCTTGAATTCTTTTAGATTGTCCAATACTATGCATAAAATTAAGATTATAATTAAAAATTCTAAGCCTAAAACTAACTCAATTATTCATATAAAATAGGCACTACAAGATTATTATTTTAAGAGTTAAAAATTTTTTAAACACTTCAAATATAAAATGAATTATGCACATATTTCTTATTAGCAAACATATTATTTCCATGGCTCTTAAGTTAAGCCTCTCTGTACTTAACTGAATTGATCAGAGTTCTCGCTGGGTATAAAACCTGAAGCTATAGATTTTCTGAACCATTCAGCCAATGTCTGTGCATTGCTTTTATTTTTCATATGATTGTTCCTAATTTCAAAGCCCCATCAGTTGTTTATTTTTTCCTTTTTCTCAAATTATCAGAAGTTATATCATTCATGAGTAAAATGAGTTTGGTTCTAAGCAAATTTACTCAATACTGATATATGATTGAAAGCTGGATCTTCCTTATAATTTCGAACTTTTACAATAAAATAACATTGGTCAAAGTTATAAAGTATTCTATATTTCATACTACTCTCATTATATGAGTTATTAAACAGTATCTGTTTTTCCTTAAGTAACTTTTTTTCCACAAGAATTTATTATCTTTAGAGGTTATTAATAATACTTGATTATAAATAGATTTGTAATATCACCCAAAAATAAAATGCATATGCTATTTTACCTTTGTGGAGGAGGGACACTGGGTGACCATGACCTTGTCCTTCCTATAACATCTACTCGGTGAGGGGACCCTGATGGTGAACAATGGTTTGATGACATTACTTGTTCTGGCACTGATAATGTTGAGCTTTGAAGATCTCGACCATTGTGTCGATAATCTGAAGAAGAAAAAATTAAGATTATCGTTATCTACACACTAAGTCCTTTTGTATTTTCTACTTTACTGAAAAACATGTTGGTGAAGTTGAAAGGTTTTGCATATGTTAAATGTAAACATAATGAACAAAGCATAATACTAAGACAAAATAATATTTTATAAACACTTAAAAAGAAATGACAAATATTAAAATATTTAGATAGCTACTATGTCCAAGGCAGTGTGCGAGGGTAAACTTTTATACACAATTAATTATCTTTGATAACATACTCAAGTTTATTCCGAAAACATTTTCATCTTTTCAATGACCTAGGGAGAGCTTCAAATGCTTCACAACAACTACAAATATTTAAAATTATTAACTTCACAGAAAGTTTCTAAAAGTCTATAGTTATTTCTTTAAGAGATAAGCAGTATTAGAAAGCACTCTGAATACCATTTGAAATCCCTATGTATTTTTCTTATAGTATTTGGCAGGGCTGAGAAACAAAAGAAATCTGAGAATAAAAATATGACAAATTGTAGAAGGAAAATAGCCCAATGATTTAATACACTTAGACAAAGTATATTAGAGGTGATGTTACTCAGATGAGTCCTAGAAAGCAACTGATATGTGATAGACATGGAGAAAAGTGGAAAGAATTCTAAGTTAGTATTAAAAATAGCAGTTCAATGTGAGGCATCAGTGGGAAATAAGCAGTAAAGGTTAAGTTTGACCTAAGTTGTATATACCTAAAATGTCATGAGGTTTGTAATGGAAAGAGCCTGAAAATTTCTAAGCAGGAAGTGACATCACCATGACCATTATCTTCACCATGCTCCTCAGGGCTACTATTAATTGAACTTTTACTATGCGTTAAGAACTCTGCCAGAAACTTGACAAAGTGCTCTGCTTCAACACTCGTTTCAGAAGGAAATTCAGAAAAGGTATTGGTTCATATCTAATTTTTCCAAGATGTTAATGTTTTCCAGTATTATTTTAGTTTAGTTTCCCTAGAAACAGAGCAAGAGCTAACGATTTGGGAGCTTATGAATAATTGAAGGAGCACTCTCAGGAGAAAGGAATTCGAAGAGCAGAAGAGTGCATGAGAAGAAACTGAACAAAAATGAGGCTCTGGAACCTGAATTGCCCCCAAATTGCTCCAACTTTGGGCAAGGGTCCTGGTCATCTGTCAATGACTGGCTGAAGACTGCCAGTGGGAAGCAGGTGAACTGCTTAACCTCCCGTGTGATGGGGGTTTTGTCTGTGTGGGGCCAGTTCTCTGGAGAACAGGGCAGCTATTCTCTTCCTTCCTCTTGCCTCACTTTGGTCACAAACTCCGTCTTAGAGGTACTTATCACATGGGTTCTTCCTGGTGTTTGTAAATAATTCCCAACACCATAACTTTTCAGACTTATCCTCCTTTCTTCCATGTAGACAGATTCCTTCTACATAGGCGCTTTCATTTTAAAGTCCTATATTTAATATTTTATTGCTTAAAACTTAATATGACTTTTTAATTGTGCTGTATTTCTATTTTTAGTGTTTTGATTACAAAGCTGCATGGGTTTTGAATGATCTTATCTAAACTTTTTTCCCTAGACACCTGTTGCTTTTAGTGCATAATTTTGCAGATCACAAGGTTTTCTTTCAGGAATACAAAGACGATATAATAGAAATGACTGCAAACAAGACATCATCCCCATTTTATAGTTGAAGAAACTGAAATTTATGTTAAGAAATTTACATTAAGTATAAAATACTAGAGCTGGGATTTAAAACAAGATCTATCTGACTCTCATGCTCTCACTGTATTCTAATTACTTGTGATCTAAGTAATAATTTAGGAAGATGAAGCTGACAGCACTATATAATTCAAATCACTGGTTAGAAATATTGCAGCAAGATTAATTGCTCTTATAAAACTTAGAAATTCACTGTTTAAAGGAGCTCTGAAATGATAGAAATGTTCTCTATCAGCACTGTCCAATATGACACACATGACTATTGAGCACTTGAAATCTGGCTAGTGTTAAGGAACTGAATTTTTAATGTATATATTTTAAATCAATTTAAATTTAAATAGCCACACATAGCTAGTGGCACAACTTTGGAATATGGCAATTAGTAATGGCAACAAACTAAACAGAAAAAGTCCATGCACTCATTCATTCAACAAATATTTATGAGTACATGTGCATGCCAGGTATTACTCTGTGTGCTATGGTGAGCAAAACCAACAAAAAGCCTTGTTCTTGCAGAGCTTAAATTTTAGTTGAAGAGTTTTAGAGACAAATAAAGGCTCAATAATTATATATATTTGAAGGTGATTAGGTGCTATGAGAAAAACAGAACAGGATAAAAGGAGATCAAAAATACCAGAATGGTGGTGGGGGGGCGCTTTTTGCAATTTCATATAGGGTGGTCAGGGTAGGTGTTTATATGTAGGACTCACTGAGAAGTTAACATTTCAGAAAGACTTGAAGGAAGTGGGATGCTTTGCCAAGCAGATATACAGAGAGAAGGGTTCCAGGGCAAGTAGGAAGGCGCCAAGATAGGAATAGATGACATGTTCACAGAAAAGCAAGGAGAACAGGCGCTTGGAGTGAAGCAAGTGACAAAGTGATCAGAGAGACTGAAGGAAGGAGGAAGATCATTGAGGGCCTTTTGTATTGTAAAGACTTGACATTTAATCTGAGTGATTTTAATCCATTAGAGGATTTTGAGCAGAGATTGGACATGATCTATCTTTTTCTTTTACAGGATCGCTTCGATTGCTATACTCAGAGCGGACTGAAAGGAGGGCAATAAATCTGGCAAGGAATGACAGTGGTTCAAACTAAGATAATAGCAAGGCAGATGATGGAAACTAGTCAGATTCTGGATACATTCTGAAGGTAGAGCATCAAGATGATTTTGTGAATATTAGATGTTGGACATAGTAATAAGAGAAAGGGACAAGAACAAACCTAAATTTTTAAATCAAGTAAATAAAAGAATGGAGTTGTCATAAAAATATATGGTTTGGTGGGAAGATCAGTTCAATTTTGGATATGACATAGTAAGCTGAAGATATCAACTACATTTCCAAGTGGAGATGTCAAATGGGCAGTAGGAAGTAAAAATTTAGAGTACAAATATAAGGCCTCGACAGGATGTTTGGGAGTTTTAGCATACAGATGCTATTTAAAAACATGGGACTTTAAACAGATCACTAGGGAGCGAGTGTAGACAGACGAAGTCCAAGGATGGAGTCTGGGGGCATGCTAACACGAATCTGTAACATTTTGTAATTACATACAGGACCAAAAAAACAAGGAAGAAATAAATGAGTCAAAACTTTTGATAAATCCATGAGGAAGTTAAGAGTACACCACAAAGAGTAAGAGACATATAGTAACATTTATCAGTTTTTTGGGGGGAGATAATAGTATTTCAGGCATATAGGCAGGCATGCAATTATATATATGGAAAAGAATCTTGGAAAAGGCGCTAGGATTTTGTTGATAAAGATTAAGAGTTGTTTATATTCCATATAGAGTATATGTGAGTATATATACAGAAAAAAATATCTCTGGCTACAGAGTTTAAGCAAGACTATTGAGAAAAGATGAAAAGTTACTAAAAGGAGAAATATGAATAATTCAGTCACATGGCGATTAAAAAGAAATATAGAATTTTAAGATAATATTCATAATTAATAATGTAAAGTGCTACTCAGAAGTGATAAAAAATGAGTACTGGTGATAACGGATTTATGAAATCAGGAGATTATAAGTGACTTTTAAGAGCTAATTATCAAAACCTCTCTACTTTCCCAATGGAAAATAAATTATTTACATTTGTAAATTGTTTCATGTCAGAGTGGAAGATAATAATAAAAATTTATGTGGCTACGGTTAATATTATATATATATATTATATATATATATATATATATATATATATATATATATATATATTCCATTTATTCACGTTGTGGGGTGAGTCAACTGGTTCAAAGAATAATTTTTAACTATTCCCATTCTCCTTACTCAATATACCATGGGGGAAATGAAGGAGTTGGCAAAATTCACATCTGGAATTGCTTCTCTGAGAAACCTAAATTTCAATATCAAAATTTCAATTTACATGGAAGAATAATATTAGGAATGCAAATATCAAAATGACCTCTGACTTGAGTGAATCAGAATAAAGAAAATAAAGAGCACATGGTAAATATTACTTCTGGAATAGTTAATTTTCAAAACATCTGCATTGCAAACTTGAAAAAATTTAATAAAGCTGTAAAATCAGTGGTCCCCAACCTTTTCTGGCCACAAGCCAGTGCTCCTATAAGAATCTAATGTCTGATGATCTGAGGTGGAGCTGAGGTGGTGATGCTAGCACTGGTCCATGGCCCGGGGTTGGGGACTCCTGGTCAAAACAGTTCGTTATAGGGAAAAGACAGCTTAGGTTAAAAAATGTTATGAATGGTTTTAACTGATAATCTAAATTTGACAGATATACAGTCTGCAACTGGAAACAAATCTCTGCATATGGGCAACAAAGGATTAACAGATTTCTGGTGCACTGACTTTCACTATTTGCTCATAATGACAGCATAAAGGTGGAGGAGGGTATGTGGTCCTGTGTTTATGTATATATGTAAATTGCATTTGAAATGCCTTAAGAACAAATTCACAGAGAATACAAGATTATTTGCTTGATCTGGTGGTCTAATTATTTGATAAACTATTGATTGAAACATTTATTCTCTACCAAAACTAGTTCTAATGATGGAACTTTAAACAAAAAGGTAAAAAACTTTAATAAAAAAAGTAAAAAACTTTTGTAACAGATTAACATATGTGTAAGTCTTAGTTGTCATGACACATGTAAATATAATTGATACATCATTTATTAAAGTTACCACCTGTGAAAAGATAACATTTGAGAAACTACAATACTATAATGATCTTGGATATTCATAGAAAGATGAATGGAGAACATCAAATTTTTAATGGTGACAGAATCCCCAAATTTGACATCACCTCCATATACTTTTTATGAACTTCAAAACAAGGATAATGGTATTGTTTTTCTGAAATGTTATTTTTCAAATGTATTATTAAAGTATAGTATATGGTGAAAAAACTGTCTCAAAATAACACTGCATTTCCAAAAAAAGCTAAATATAGGATATTACACAGCAGTCTTTTTTCCTCAATGAATTATTAAATGGATATAGTCTCTAAATAGGCAAAAAGAATAATGGTGAATCAAGAAAAAATAATTTTTCGTGATGTTGAAAAATAATGAACCCAGGTTAAATACTTTGAATTATGCAGGCTTTCAAATAGTATTAACCCAAATAATGAAAGATTCCGAAGAAGTTATTTTTCAAAAAATACAATCCCTTTAAAAGAATGGAAAAATAATAAAATGATCCTATTTTTGCTACCCTAGAAAGAGAAAATGAAAGAACTGAGATGTGCCCAAAATGATGTCAAGATGAAGAACTCTAATGACCTGAAGGAAAATATTTTGAATAAAGAAAACCTGATGTCACTAGACATTAGTAGAGAAAAAGTGGAAAAGACAATTATTAAAGGAATAGAATACAAATAGAAAAAATTGTAATGGAAAGAAACATTTTTTATAATATTGAGTATAATGTATATATTCATAACCCTTTTTTCCAGAATTTATTTTTAAAATTGATACTTACTTAAGTTTTAAATCATCAGATAATTTATAATTATAGGTTACCGAGTATTTTAAACTACAATAATCGTAATTTCAAAATGTAGCTGTACCTGATACTTACTCAACATAACAACAATGAAAAAAATTTCAAAAAAATGTTAATTCAAATATCTGGTATTTGGATATGTTGGTAATGTCAAAAAGATTTTTTCACATTGTTAGTGCAGTATATAAAGAAGGATCTATTATACAACTTCCCAAATTTATAGTAAAATACTTTTTAGCAGTTTAGAATAGAAAATTTATAAGTACTCATTTATCTGACATCTTTCAATCTAACAATTAGTACAGGTATTGCAGCAACTGTAACTATTCAGTTTAAATTCTCATAAGGTTTTTAGAGGGGTAAAGTGGCACGTTGTTACTTTCTCGTTTTACTTGTTTATTTATTTATTTGTTAGTACATAATGATGAATTACACTTCCCCCTTATTCTTATAAAATAATTCTGAAATTCTTACCTGATACTACTCCAATTCCATCATCACAGTCATAGTCAGAGACTTCACTATCACTTATTCTCTTCGACCCTATGAATCAAACAACAGTAACCATTAAAATTGCTGATTACTAAGGAGGGTAAAAATACTCTTGCTGACCTGAAAAACAAATAAAAGAATTCTTAATGGAACACTTGAAAATAAAAAATATAGAGATAAGGATATAGTCAATAATACTGTAATAACTATGTATAGTGGCAGGTGGGTACTTGACTAAACAGGAGATCACTTCATAAATTACATGTCTAATCACTATATTTTACAGCCAAAACTAACATAAAATAATACTGAATGTCAACTTTAATTGAATAAAATAGATAAAAATACAGAGAAGGAAAGTAATTATGAGCTTACAAACACATTTTCACACATATTTTAATTAGAGGTAAGATTCTTGAAATAAATTATTCTTGAAATGTATAAGATAAAGTTCTTAAATGGCTTAAAGCTTGAAATAATATGAAATACTAAATAAAATATGTAAATGATTTGATGCTGATAAAATTTATTGGACAAAAACCCAAGTCAAAATAGCTCAGTCATGTCAGTTTTAGACGCTCTTACACCAACGCACTTAAGTCTAAGTAAACTTCAAAACACAATACGTTCTTTTAAATGCATTCATGTGTCTTTTTCTAATATGCATTACTAATAAATTAAGTGTACCCAATTATTTATTTTTTACACTCATGAAGAGGAAGCATAATTTAAGACATCTTAAATATCCTTTTATTATTAGTTTATAGTTGTTAATTGTCTTGAGAAGAAAATGAGAAATCATCCATAAATTGACAACTACATCTAAATTTTGAAGTGTTATGTTTTCTAAGAAACATTCTGGCAAAACGGCAAAAGTTATTTTTAAGTCAAGAGCTCTAGGTGTGTTTTCATTGCAAAACAAATCTATAGCAAAATTTAAAAATGTTTATCATGCTATGGCAAAAACAGCATTGAAACGAATTTAGAACTTTGATGGCTAAAGTAGATGGTGTCATCACATTTAATTATGAAATATCACATATAAACAAACAAGCTATAATTTGTTTTTTAATATATCTTTTTTCTACATGTGCCTCAGCAATAGGCACATTCTACACAATAGAATCCTTTATTAGTATTTCCATTCCTTAGTATCAGGAAGCAATGATAAATGAAGAGTTGCTATTTCAAAAAATGACTTCCTTGTCTACTTACATGTTATACATTAAATGGACTAAACTCAGTTATCGGCAAATAAATACTTTTCTATTGATTGCCAAAACACTGAAAGCTCTTGTTGTGTAAGATGCCTAAAGTAGCAATATTTAAACGTTCTATGAATCCCGTAAATATGAGAAATACCCTATGCAATTTTGTTTGTTTTTTTTTAATCCCTGTCCTCTTGGGAGAGGAGAGTCTTTGTTGCCAGAAACTACGTTATTATTATTCTTATTTTTTCTCTCAGTGTTAAAGCAGAAGAAAACTATTTGCTTTGATCATGTAGTCCCACTGAATGAGCTCACTATTTTCCTTCAAATTCCTTATGTCATAAAACTTTAGACCCAATGAAATCTGAGGCTCTTATGGCCCCAACTGATATGGAAAATACAATTATCTAACAATATCCCAACAGACTAGGCATATAGGGCTTATAGAATTAGGACAGAGTGGGGAGAGAGGAGAAATAATGGATGAAGCTATTGAGAGATTAAGAATTGTTACTCAGCTTGTAACAAGGTTTCACCTTGTAAATGCTCAAGAACAGGATAATGATTAGTTTAATATGCCAGGTACACTACAGAGCATAAATATTACATGCTTTTGGTATTGGTCACGAATCGGAATCTACCTCTGGTGTAAGATATACCGTCTGCAAAAAATTAAGTTCATTTTATCAGCCTTTGTGAGTGGTCTTGTGTGTCTGTGCATGGGGTTTGGAGGTAAGGAGTATATTCGGTTTGTAAATGTTTCTTCCTTCCAAATTTTTGATTACTCTCCTAAATGGAAGTCTTGATCTATTTTGCTATTAATTCTATGGAGGTTAAATATATTGCAATTAATTTCTATTTGAATCTTTTATCACATTATGATGAATTCAAGAACTTAAGTTTAATGTCCTTGAATGTACTGATCTTCTCTTCTAAAAGCAGTGTTTAGTGTCCTGTTTAAGAATTTTTTTCCTGAGCTTATGAGGAGAGATATTCTATTTTCTTTTGAAAGTTTAAATTTTGCTTTTAGCATTTTCATCCTCATCCATCTTGAAAAAGAGTTAATGTATGGTATGAGAAATAATGTAACTGCTTTTTCTACATGGGTAACATAATCAGCATTCTTTAATATTTCCACCTTTCTCCAATGATCTGCATGTCACCTCTGTCATAAATAAATGTATCTTATTTGCTAGCATCTGTTCGGTGCTCTATTTTTTTTTTTGTATGGGCTGTTTAACCATAAACCAGTAAGTTGTTGTCTTTGCCATTATAACATTATGCATTGAAAAGCAAATCTATCATATTTTTGGATCTTTCCTCTTTGTTCTTCTATATCAATTTTTAGATTAGGTTATAAATTGCACAAAAGATCCTATTGGGATTTTGAACTTCTTTGAATCAATATATCAATTTAGGGAATTTTGGCATATGACAGCATTGTTTTATTACTAGCCATGAGCATGGCAATCTCTCCACTTAAATTTTTATGAAATTTTTAATTTTGGCCCCTCTAACTTTCCACATTTGTTGGATTTATCCTTTGTATCCTATTATTTCAATTCTACAAGAAATACTGTTAAAACTATGTTTTCTAACCTAATTCCTCATATACAGAAATATAATTTTATTTAAAATAATCTTAACCTACCATCTTGTTAAAGTATCTCTCTTTTTATACTTCTAATAAATTTATTGTGGTTTAATTTGGATTTTTCTATGCAGATAATCTTTCTTCCCAATCATAATTCCCTTTTTCTTTTTTTGCCTTTCTGTACTGATAACACAATGTTTGCTGAAAAAAAGCAGAAACAATTTACATTCCTTTTTAAATTCTGATTTTAAATAGAATTTTTCTAATATTTCTCCATTAAAAATAATATCTGCTGAAGTTATGTTTCATAAATTCAGTGATATTTCATTAAGGATGTTGCAGCTGCATTTACAAGTGATTCTGGCCTGTTAATTTCCCTTCCTTATACTAACCTCTTGGTTTAAAATCAAAGCTACTTATTCCATTTTTAAGTATGTGTAGTATGACATATTGACTCAAGGTGTGTTGTTACATTTTTATAAGAATTTTTCACTTCGTCTAAGTTTTTGAAGTCTTTATGAAAATATTCATAATTTTATCTTATTATATATTCATTTTTTGATGCCTCGATTATGTCTCTATTTAAATACTGTACCTTCTTTTACTCTATCAGCAAATTTACCTAAAGTTTATTTTGCTTTCAAAGGATTAACTTTAGGGCTCCATCATTCTCTCACTTAGAAATTTGTTTCTCATTTTATTGATTTCTACTCTTATTTTTATTCTCTTTCCTTCTAATTTGTATTTCACTAATTTTTTCCTAAACTTCTAAACTGGATGACTCTATCAAAAATTTGAGCCTTTTAAACTTTAGGATTCTCCCTCTAAGTACTCTTTGCATTATTTAAATATTTATGTGTAGTATATTCATTAAAGTTCAGTCCTAAGTCTTTCAATTTTTTCTTCTTGGGTTTATAAGATATTTACCATACATCATTAATATAAGACAACACTGAATGAATGCATGCCAACTGCATAGATAATAAATCTTTTCAAAAATGTTCATTAGAGTATGTGTCTTTTTAAAACTTTCATATGTATGGGTGTAATTTATCTTTTTTAATGCTCTAGTTGAAGGAAACAGACTATATTATGCTAATTTTTGAAATTTGTCAAAAATAATTAATAGTATTTTAATAATTTTTACAAATGTTTCATAGATATAATGAAGGAATATAAATTGTTAGGTACAGAGGTCTTTATTTGACTATGACATTAACCTCGTTAATTTGTAGTTTATTCTTTTGTATCTTCCCCAAAGTTTTGTTTGCTTGACGTAGCAGTGACTGAGAATTATATTAGAATCTCCTTCACTGTAGTAAATTCGTTGATTTTTCTCTTTCATTACTTTATGTATATTGAGGTAATTTCATTTACGCAGGAAATTTAAAATTATTTCAAAAGATGTAGAAAAATCACTTGAAAAATTTTAACTCCCATTCATGATAAAATGTCTCAGCAAATCAGTAATAGGAAAGCTTCCTCAAATTTATAAAGGGCATCTATAAAAAAAACTCATAGCTAATAATAAACTTAATTAGGAAATATAGAATACTTTCCTCCTAAGACAAAGAATAAGCCAAGAATGTCTACTCCTACCCTTTCTATTCGACACCATACTTGCATGACAGAAAATACAACAAGGAAAATAAATGAAAGGTATAGAAATTAGAAAGCCAGAAGTAACATGATCATGTAAATTAAAAATCCTAAGAAAGCTACAAAAAACTTCAGACTAACAAGTCAATTTAGCAAACTGCAGGCTACACAGTAAACATACAAAAAGGAATTTATTTCTTAAGAGAACAGCAATGAACAATTGGAAAATTACTTTCAAAACCACTATCATTTACAAGAATATCCAAACACGTGAAATACTTAGGAATACATACAACAAAAAATATGTAAAACATATACACTCCAAACCACAAAACAATGTTGTATTAGTATCCTAGGGCTACTGTAACAAAGTATCAAAAACAGGGTAGCTTAAAAGAAATTGATTGTCTCACATTCTGGAGGGTAGATGTTCAAAATCAGGATGTCAGCAGCACCATACTCTTTCTGATGGCCCTAGAAAAGAATCCTTCCTCGTGTCTTCTATCTTCTGGTGTTTGCAGCAATTCTTAGCATTCTTTCTCTACAGCATCACTCCATATGGCCATCTTCTCCCTGAATATCTTCATATTGTCTGCCCTCTGTGCATACCTATCTGTGCTCAAATTTCCACGTTTTATAAGAACACCAGTCATATTGGATTAGGGCTCACCCTAGTGCTCTCAAAAATGAAAACTTGATTACCTCTGTCAAGACTCTATTTCTAATATGGTCACATCCCAAGGTACTGTGGGTTAGGACTTCAGTGTATATTTTTAAAATGGATGTATATGATTCAACTCATAATAACTGCTAACAAACTATATAATAATTTAAATAAATGGAGAGACTTTTCTGCAAAGTTGAAAGCCAGATATTATTTAAATAACATGGTCAGGATGATAAGAGAAAACAAAAGGCATTGTAGAATTTTATACATAGCTCAACTTTCCATTATAAATGAACAAAATGACAATAATTATAATGATTACTAATTTGGGGGCAAGGGTAAATTTCTGGTAGTAATATGCCAAATGGTAGGGGTGATGGTGTGAGTCAGATTTTTTTAAATTTTTTATACAGTTTAGGGAAAAAGATAAGAGTTGTTAATTAATGTTACATTCTTAAGTGTGCATGTTATAATTTCAGTAGTAACTATTAAAGAATAGAGATAAAAACTAAAAGGAAGAGTGCATAGAATAATAAGAGTATAATGACAGTATGTTAAAAAAAAGAATTATCTATGTGCATTTGTTTGTGTATGCATAGAATATCATTTTGTTCATTCAGAGTTTGTTTAGATTTACTGGATTTTGCCAAATGTTTTTTTTGGAATCTCTTGAGATAATGATTTTTTTTTCCATTTTAGTTTAATATGGTGAATAACATTACATTAATTTTCAAATTTTAAACTGCATTTCTGGGAACACAGCAATTGGTCACACTTTATTACTCTTTTTGCACTGTAGAATTCAATTTGCTAAATTAGCTAAACTTTTTATAAGGTCTGTATTTTTCTTTCTTTTACTATCTTTGTCAGGTGTTGGTATCAGGATAATGCTTGTGTCATAAAATGACTTGGGAAATACACTCAACTTTACAATTTTCTGGAAGAGTGTGTGTAGTCATTATGTTTGTAGATCTCATTGGTGAAGTCATCTGGGTCTTCAGTTTTCTTTGTGGGGAAGTTTTTAACTACACATTCAATTTAAGTAAATATTGGGCTATCCAAGTATATTCTTTAGTGAGCCTCTCGTTTCCATCTTTCAAGGAAATTTTATATATTTCATCTAAGTTATCAAATGTAACGGTATATCTGTAGAATTTGTGATATCAGTGATATCGGCTATTTCCTGATATTGGTAATTCCTGTCCTATCTTTTTTTGCTGATCATTATTCCTAAAAATTTATCAATTTTATTGATCTCAGATTCGATCTTTGGTTTCATTAATTTCCATGATTGCTTTTGTTTTTATTTCATTGATTTCTGCTCTTTCATTCATTATTTCCTTTCCTCTGTTTACCTTAGGCTTTATTTGCTGTCTTTTTTATATTTTGTAGGCTGAAAACAGGTTATTTATTTAAGACTTTTTTTTGGTAATATATGCAGTCAGTGCTATTAATTTCCTCTTAAGTTCTGCTTTAGTGCATCGCATGAATTTTGATATGTTGTGTTTTCATTTCATTCAGTTCAAAATAAATTCTAATTTCCCCTTTGACTTCTTTGACCCATGGTTATTTAAAGTGTGTTATTTAGTTTCTAAATACTTGAAGATTTTCAGGAGATTTTTTCTGTTATTGATTTCTAATTTAATTCTACTTGCAGTCAGATAATATATTTGTATGGCTTGAATACGTTGAATTCTGAATCAGGTTCTATTTGTTTATAGGTCTATCATTATGCCAGTACCACAATATTGTAATTACTGTAGCATTATACTAAGTTTTGAAATCAGAAGTTTTTAAGTCTTTGAATTTGTTACTTTTTTTTGCTGTTCTGGATCCTGTGCATTTTCATATAAATTTTAAGATCGGCTAATTAATTGCAGCAAAAATCCTGCTTAGATTTTGATAGGTAATACATGAATCCATAGACCAATTTGGGAGAGAACTCCTATCTTAATAATATTGTCTCCAATTAATGAATATGAAATATCTTCAATTTTTTAGATTGTCCTTTAATTTCCTTCAGCAATGTTTTATGATTTCTTTAGTATACAAGTTTGTACTTTTAAAAAAATTTAATTGAAAGTATTTAAAAATTTTTATTCTACTGTGAATGAAAACATTTTCTTAATTTCCTTTTCAAAATGTTAGTGGCTAGTATATATCCCTAGGAATTAATGTTTTCCAAGCTCATTAAAAAATCACTCTTGTTCGGTAGGTTACTACTACCACTTACTCTAATCCTTTTGGGTGTTTTTGTTTTTGTTTTTGTTTTCCAGACGTGGGTAGATTGCTCATTCAGAAAATGATAATATCTGGCTAAGCACTTGACAAGGACCCTCTGTAGATCTTTGCAGTGTTCCCGCTGTATAATTCTCCCCTTTCCACTAGCCTATTCTGTGAATTCTAGTCACTTTGGTCTCCCTGAACTGTCAGCTCCACCTCCTTAACTCAGGGAGTCCACAAAGGCACCATCTGGATTCTCTTCCCCTATGCTGTTTGCAGGAAAACTCTCTTAAAGTGGTAGATGAGGGCAATTTAAGAGTTCAACTCGTTTGTTTCCCTTCTCTTAGTAACTACTATCCTCAGTTGCCTGATACTCAGTGTTATTCAAACAACTGTTTCATTTACTTGTCCATTTTTATTGTTTGAGTTAGGAGGTTAAGTCCAGTCCCTCTCATTCCACCTTTGTTGTAAGTAAGTCTGAAACTTTAGTATGCCATTCCTGAAACTTTTGGTAATTACTTCCTAATCTTACTCAAGAATAGAAATTTTTAAATATAATTTAAAAATTTTAAAAACAAGCTCATTAGGCTAAATATATTTAAAAATATTTTCCAATTAAAATTGTTAAAACCAAGGAAAGTTCCAGTGTTCAGTTAAAAAAAACTTAACATCAATTTAAAATATCCTGACACATACTCTGTTCATCTGTGAATTTAAAAAATCTTAATATATTAGAATAATTAAACTAAATCTATTCACTTTTCCTTCAAAGATATGACAAAATGGTTAAAATGATGAAAACTACAGGAAGCATTGTAGTTTTAATTCAACATATTTAGAATTTTTAACCCTACTCCTCCATAAGTCAAAAACATTGCAAATTGTATCCGCATAAATTCAAATTTTCTGAAATAGTGCACATAGTAACAAAGTATATCCTAAAAATACTTCACTGATAAAATAGTAGCATACTAGAAGAGATATTAAACACACTGAAATTATGTCACTATATTTCAACAAATGGTTTTTAATACTAAAATTATAAAACATAAACATGAAATATTGGAAAAGTTCTACAGGCAGAAAGGGTAGCTACTGACATTTTGTTTAGGAATTTAACATATGCACAATAGTCAGACAAAGCACATAACAACAAAACCAATTAAAGTGTGCATATGATACATGCATTAAACATTGTGCATGCTAAATTTACCTGAATTATATGAACATAAGGCTTTATCTGGAAGAAAAAGTGTTTAAATAATGTCAAAAATACATATAAAATCTTTACATGTAAGAGAAATATTGAAATCTAATATCTGCTTTATAGTATAAACCATGGTTTAACATTATTATTTTAAAGTAAAAAGGCGCTACTAATTCAGAATAAAATAAGATACATCATATCCAAATTAGTAAAAAATTCAAATTATAAACTGTTAGTAGAAATTTCAATTAAGTAAAATAATGATAGTCTAATAGGGAAGCACAAATTAGTAAGAGAAGGAACATAAAATAAAAAATTAATAACGGACCTGCCCTACATACTAATGGTTATCAATTCCATAATATATGGTTATATAACATACCATATAATGTAAGAGATAATTGTTACACAGAAATTTAGCTTGCAAGAAGCAACTAATGAATTTAAATCAAAGGAATTTTAGAAAAAAATTATTAACTTTGGAATATCTACTTTTGAAAAAAAAGTATATTTTAAAATTAATTTCTTGGAGAGAAACATTAAACATTTACTGGAACAAGTTAATTTTCTTATTTGATAAAAAATATATCTGTAGAAATCACTCTCAAGTAAGCAGAATATAAATTAGATTTTTCTATGTAAATATTTATGGTTTTAAGCATACCAAAATATTAATAATTGTTATATTAAAAGATGAGTAAAAATAAAAATATAACATTAAATCCAAAATAATTATATCGTAAAACATCTAACTATACACTGGAAATTTAAAGAAATTTAAATAATTTTGCGGCAAAAATATCAAAGTAGTTAAAAAGATGCCATCAGTAGTTAAAAATGTAAATATTTATATTGACATATCTCAGTTATTTGACAAAAGAAAATAAATCACAGGCAAATAAAATATTAGGTTTATGAGTTATATAGAAGATTAGTTCTTAATGTTCAATTAAAAAATTTTAAATTTCTGAACTTAGCAGAGAGGTATGTTTGTCATAATTTACATAAACTGATTTGTCCCATCACTTATCTACACAGTGGTGAAATTAAATAGAGTATTTCGAGGGGAAAAAAAAACACTTTACTCTGGCCACCATATAAAAATTTCTTAAGGACATAAGTATAAAATTTCAGAAGTTGGAAAAAATAATAGAGTTTAATAATTTTAAAGTATATATTTTATCCAAGACATTTTCATAAATTAAATATAAACTGAATCAACTAGGATTTTTTAAAAATCTACATCTGATCAATACTTACTATCTCTAATCATCACTTTGCAAACTTACCTTAATGTTTTTAATTAAAATAAATTAAATATAGCCATTATATATTCTAAAATCTATACTCTCTTCTGAGTGTCCTTCCACTGGTTTCATACAGAGCTTGACTAAAGAATCATTTGTTTTTCTAGCCCTTTAACATTTTAGCTTTTTACATTTAAATTTTGTTAAATTTACATTTAAATTTTTGTTAATTAATTTTTGTATATCTTAATATAAAGCAGTGGTGTACTGGTAAGAGTTTAACAACTATCTCTTGAGGGAAAAAAGCTTTAATTTCTAAAATTTGCCCATTTCCATAAGGTAAATACTCTCATATAAACAATTTTAAGCTACCAGTGTCACTAAATGTGAAAGAGATGTACACACTTGGCTCTAGCTCCAGCATACTGGTGGATAAAATTATTGACCATACTCATATTAGAATTAAAATACACTGTAACTGGAAATAATGACGCTAGTCAAAGTTGTAAAGATAAACTGAAAGTAAAAATACTAATAATACTTCAAAATATCAAGAAATCTCATTATATAAAAACTGAAAGCAATAATGAAGAATTGCATTATCCAAAATATAAAGACAATGAAAATAACCAAAGAAGAGATAAAGTCACAACAATCCTTCTAAACTAGAAAAAAGGATGAAAATAATATAAAAGATAAAAATTGTACCATCATAGAGTACACATGTAAATAATTGATACTACAAAACTGTGATCAGAAGGTATGCAGCAAAAAATTGTGGGAAACAAAGTATATATTTTGGTCCAAGCTGTGATGTAGAAAATTGATGAAAGGAATTTTGGAGGGAAGGTAGAGAATTATTTACATATCGTGACATTTACCAATTAGAGACCATTATGTTCTTGCCTAATAAGAATTTGTAATGTAAATGCAAGAAGACAGAAAAATAGAGGAAAGGCATCCCCCACCCCACCCACCACCACACCTAGTCCTTCCATTGCAGTTTTTGCTTTCTTTAATATTGACTATGTTTAACTTTGTCTAATTCCAAAATATTGAGGTTTCATTTATAAAGCAAGGTAGACGTTTGTTTACATGGCATAATGAAGAGAAACCCATCCTCTCAAAGCATATTTTTTCTCAGGCTACACATCAAGGAGAGGTAATAAATCATGTTAAGATGTTATTGTGCTGTTTCTTTCAGACTTCTACCCTCGGATTCTATTTAAAAATGATAAATCTCCTAACCCATAGCTTGGTGCTCAAGATTTTATATAATGTCTCATCATACAATTTAAATGTTATGTCTTTATCCTCCCAAACTTACTATTTACTTTTCTCATCTCCATTTACTGAAATCCTATTTATTCTTTCCAGCACCTGTACTATTTTCTCATACTTCTAAATTACCACAGCACTCCACAAAAGCTTATAATTTCAATGTTTACAACTCTTTCCTATATATTTTAAAAATCTGTACAAAGCCAAAGACTAAGTATGGCACAGATACTGGAAAATATATATTAACCTAATATCTTCCCTCCCATATTTTAAAGAGATAGAAAGTAGAAAGACTTTTGTGTTTCTTTGAATTATGGAAATCTGTTTCAGGGTTGAAAGCAAAGTGAGATGTAGACACTATTTCCCATACTCTAGGATTATTAATGAGTGAGATGCTAGCGGAGAGAAAGAAAGAGTGCGGAAGGGTTAGAAGAGACGATGGCCTATGCTAACAGTCAAGATTCCTCAGAATCAGTAAGGAGACAATGGTCAGACGGCCTTCGTCTAATAATAGGAACCCAGCTTCTAGGACCTTCTATAGTTCAGTAAATATTGTTATGCGTATAGTTGGCTTCAAGTAACCATTGCTCACTGGGACATGTCAATAAAGCTCTATAAGGATTAAAAATTAGTGAGTTTTCTCTAAATGGTCTCCTTTTTGAGAGTTTCCAAGAACCTCTGTTGAGAGGAATAAGTAGGTAACAAGAAAAAATGACTGATATTTGAGAAACAAAGGTATTTAAGAGTCACACCAAATATGATTTTTTTGGGGGGGAGAGTATTATTTCACATGCAAGTTTTGAATAAGTATTTTACTTGCTACTTAACTATAATGTATTTTTGGATCAATCACAATATCGAAGCCATAACATAACAGGTAACTAAATATTTGTTGATGTAATAAAAATGATGTGAATTTCAAAAGAAAACAAGGCGAAAAAAAATCAAAATTATATAACATTATGTAAAATATTTTTAAAAATTTATAAGAAATTATATAAAATGTAAATGTATGAACTACCCCAATAAAATATAATCTTGTCAGAATGGATCCAAGAATAGCAACTTTACAAAGTTTGTTTTCAAAAGACAAACCTTGAATATAAGGACACAGAGAAGTAGAAAGAATTGAGAAAACTATACCGTACAAAAAATATTAACCAAGAAAAGTAGCCGCAGCAGTAGTAACAAAAATGTAAATCTTAAGGAAAAAGCATTCCTAGATACAAAGAGAGATATTATGTAATGATGAAATTAAAATTATCAGCTTACTAGGAAAAATGTAGCAATTCTAGATTTGCATGCATTTAATAACATAACTTCAAAATATATAAAGCAAACGGTGACAAAATTAAAGGAAGTTAAATCAATGATCAGACATGGAGATTTTAACATACCTCTCTCAGTAACGACAAAAAATGTGGACAAAAAAATCAGTAAAACAGATTTGAACAACAAAATTAATAAGCCTCACAATATGACATATTTAGAGCATGTACTGGAAAAAATAAACATTTTTTTCAAGAACATTTACTAAAATTCATTATATACACCACCATAAAGCCAATGACTCATTTTAAAGATTCCAAATTATGCAGTGTATATACCTGACAAAAGGGGAACTGTGCTAATCGATATTAAAAAAAAAACTTAGAAAATCCCTAGAGTTGGTAAATTTAACAATATACTACTAAATAATCCACAGGAAAATGAAAACACCACATTAAATATTAACTAAGTATCCTTCTGAATAAATGAAAAACAAATTAATCCTAAACAAAGTAAAAGAGACAAATAATAATAAATTAATGGAATAGAAAACAAACATGCAACCTAGAACACAAACAAAATATAAAGTTTACTATTTGAAAAGACTGGTAAAATTGATACATCATTAGCAAGTCTGGCCAAGAACAAACACATGAGAAGGAACAAATCACCAGTATTGGGGAAAACGACATCATTATACATCCAATAGACATTAAATAGATAATAAGATGGTATTATGAATAGTTTTATGCAAATATTTTTTAAAGACTAAGAGAAATGTTCAAATTTCATAAACAATCCACCTTAACAAATGTGACACAAGAAGGTATAGAATTCTGGAGTTCTAAATCTAGTAGAGAAATGGAAATTTTAATTTAAAACCTACATGCACGAATAAATGCCAAACCTGATGACTTAAGTGGTGAATACTTCTGAACTTTAAAGAAAGAATAACACCAATAATGTACATAGTCTTTCAAACAATAGAAAATTAGGGTATAATTCCAAACACTATTTATGAGGTCAGTATAACACTGAAACCAAAACTTGACAAAAATATTACAAGAAAAAAACAATAAAAGATATCAAATAGAAAATGAGGGACATTTTAAAATTATTTTTATGAATTAAAGCCAATAGAACACTGAAACAAAAGCCAATAAGGATGTTACCAAAAAGAGAAAATAAAAGACAATCTCACTCATGAATATAGATGCAAAATTCTATATATATAATTAGCAAACTGATTCCAAAGATAGATAAAATAATAATGCATCATGAGGTAGCTGAGTTTATTTTGAGAATGCAAGATTACCGTAACATTTATAGACTAAAATAAGCTACATTTTTTGACTAAAATATGTGATTACAATTCAACATCCATCCATTCATGATTAAAAACTTTCGTCAAACTAGGAATAAAATAGACTTCCTGAATCTCTTAGGGTAGCACATATCAAATATATTGGGGAAAAAGTTAAAGTTTTTCCCAAGGAATGAAGAACAAAACAGATGCCAACTGCTCCTCAACAATATCACTTCCACTCAGCATCTTATTATAAGTACTAGTCAAAGCATTATATAAGAAAAAGCAAAGTATAGCAGTTTAAAAGAAAAAGAAAAAACTGTCATTATTCACAGATGACATATATTGTAAATCAAAATTTAAAAGTGTGTGAAAAAAGTTATTAGGATTCATTTAACACAAATATATAATAATTTTTATTTCTGTATACCAGAATAAATTTAAATCAAGTTCCTAGTTATAGGTCTAATTTTTAAAAAGTATACATTGAAACCTATTAAAATATCATTTAGAGATACATCAAATTTATGGATTGAAATTTTCCCTATTCCAGGTTGAGACTTTACCTCTCCCCAAATTGATAAATGTAATTCAAATCAAGATCCCAGAGGATATTTGTGGAAAATCATTTGGTGCTCTATTTGTTTGTAAGTGCAAAAAATTAAGATATTATTCTTGAACCATCTTGATGGTGAAGAACAAAGCTAGGTTAGTTACCTTACCAGATATCACAATTTATTATAGAGCTAAAGTAATTAAGACAATTTGAGATTGGCTAAGAGAAAACTTGTCTAATTAAAAGGAATAGAGTTTGAAAACTTAACCCCATGTACACAACGTTATTAATAAATGTGATGGCTTAATGGGTATTCTTAGGATTAAAGAATGAATTTTGATCCCTACCTCACACAATATACAAAAATCAATTCCAGATGAATTAATGATTTAATGAGATGAGTAAAGCACTATTCTAGAAGAAAACATAGGAACATATAATTATGATCTCCAAGACGATAAATTTTTTTTTTACCAATCACACCAAAAAAGCAGTTAACACTAAAGAACAATTGAAAACTGAAATATATTAACATTAAAAAATTCTGTTGCTAAAAAGATCCTATTAAAGAGTATAAAGGCAAGCCCTACAGTAGAATACATATGAAATACATTTATCCTATAAAGGGTTCCAATCTATAATTAAAAGAAGAAAACACTCATAAATCAATAAAAGACACAAAAAAATAGAAAAAGAAAAATAGGCAAGAAATTTAACTAAGCTCTTCATGAAAGAGAATATATAAATGGTTCTATTAACCTATGAAAAGATTATTAGAGAAATGCAAATTAAAGCCACAATGAGATAATACTGCATATATCCACTTAGATGGGTGGGTGAAAAGCACTAAAAATACCAAATATAATATAAGGATGTAGCGAAACTCAAACACTCATTCACTGCTACAGGAAGTATAAATTGGTACAGCTGTGGGAAACTGTTTAACAATATCTACTGCAATGGCATATATGCATGGCTTATTAACCATTTATTCTACCATTAGATACACCCATAACAAAAATGAAAATATGTGATTACAAAAAGGCATGTACAAGAATGTTCATAGAAGCACTCTTAAAATAACCAACATCTAAAAGCAAAGAATCAATCAACTGTATGTTTTTTAAAATTAAACAATTAAATTCCAAAACTAGTGGTTTTAGCTAGTTACATATTAGTCTTCTGAGAAGGCTGCTAATACACAACATTATGTTAAAATTGTAAACAGTTTAGTTCAGACTTGAAATCCAAGATGAGCAACTCCTTTATATAGTTATTACCTCTGAACAAAGCGTAAGAATTCACTTGCTTTCATAACCTACGTAAAAATAAGAGAACTGTTGTATATCTACAGAAACTGTATAAAGCAATGACAATAAATTACAATTATACACAACAATATTAATGAATCTCACAAACATACTGGTAAGGAAAAAAAAACAGATGTGAAAAAGTAATACATTGTATTAAAATTCATGTCTGTGTACAAATAATAAGCAAATAATAAGCAAAATGATTCTATGGTACTTGAAGTCAGCATACTCATTACCTTGGTCGGGGAAATAATTATTGGAAGAGAGCAAGAAGGAGTTGGTGGGATGCTGCTGATGTTCTATTCCTTGACATGGGGGCTACTTACATTGTATGGTTACTTTGCAAAAATTCAACCAGGTGTATATTTATGAAATATATATATTTCTGTATGAATGCTATACTTTAGTAAAAAGTTTACTTAAAAATTTTGAGTTCTGTTTCTGAGCATGATATAGTAGTTTATATCAGACTAACTCTCCTGCCAGTAATAATTATTAATTCTGGACAAAATATTTTAATAAAAAGCTATTTAAAGATATGAAAGAATGAATGAATGTAGGCAGAATTTTGTGATATGACCCTTGAAATAAAGAAAGTACATAATTTTAACCAGTTTTTCCACTAACAGCCCTCCCAATTAGGTTCACTGTGGAGGAGTTACAGTTCAAGTAAAAATCCTCTGTCTTATAAGGCTGAGTAGCCAAAGGTCAGAATTCGGAGTTGCCAGAACAAACAGATTGTAGGGGAAATCCTGGAAAAGTGGGAGCCTGATAAGAAACAGACCCAAAAGTTACACACAATAGCCCTTCAAATCCTTGCCTGAATTGAAAACTGCAGAGGCAAAAACAAGAAACCTAGCCGAAAGCCACAGCTGAAAGGCTAAAAGAGCTGCAAGATTTCAGCAACTTCCCGATGCACAGGATACAAAGTTCAGAGTTTAAGTCCCATTATATTATAGGATTTTGTCCAACATCTTGGACTTTGCCTGGAAAGACCACACATTAGAAATAATAACCATAAACCATACTAAGGACTATGCCATAGGACTATGGAAAGAACCAAATAGAACTGCCCCAACATATCTTCTATAGCCTTTAGGTGATTCTTCAGTAACCTGTCTACTAAAATAAAATAAAACATTCTTCAAAATCCAGAGTCTCTAAAATGTATTAACACAATGTCTAAAACATAATAAAAATTAGTAGATATGTGATCCATATTTTAAAAATATATATGTATATATATAAATATATAATATATAATATATATGTATATATTTTATATATATGTATATAATATATATATACATATATATACATAAATATATATCTGTATATATATATATTTTATATATATATAAAATAGATCCACAAAATAGATCCATGTATTAACACAATGTCTAATACATAATAAAAATTAATAGATATGTGATCCATATTTAAAAAATATATATGTATATATATTTATGTATATATATACATATATATACACACAAATATATATGTATATATTATATATATATATATATATATATATATAAAATAGATCCACAAAAGATTAAATGCTGGAATTAGCGACTTCAAAATAACTATATGTAAGGATACACTCAGAAAATAATAGGAGGTAAATTTCAGGAAGAACACAGAAACTTTAAAAAAAAAAACAAATGTAAATCTTAAAATGAAAAATATAGTATTCTTAATCAGGTAATTCATAGTATGGTTTTCACAGAAAACTGGACACTGCAGAAAAAATATCAGTCAACTTAAAGACAAGTGAATAAAAATAATCAAAACTGAGGAAGAGAGAATAAAAAAAATTGAAACAAAAAGAGACTCAACTTATGGAACAATGTCAACAGGTCTGTATATGTACATGTAACTCATCCAAGAAAGTTGAAATCCTGAGAAAACTTAATTAAAAACCGTCTCTTTTATCTTACATCTCTCAACAGCATCATTTTGGTTTTGTCTCAATGATTTGTTTCCATTCATTTTCGTTTGAAGACCTGTGGTCATGGGCTGAATGAAAGTATAATAGGTATGATGTTTTCTTTTTAAAAAGTGAAAGGTGATAATATTACATTTTACTAAGTAAAGAATTAACATTTAGAAAAGTAAAGAGATGAATCTGGTTGATATGAGACAAAGAATGAAGAATAAAATTAAAGAATACTCTGATTGAACTTGTACAGTTCAAATTTGATGAGAATAATTAATATCAATAAATTTATAAATAACTTCTGTCATGCTAAAAAGATTTTTGCCTTAATACACTATACAACTTTAACTGAAAACAGTACAGAATATAAAACAATAAAAACTTAAACATCATAATATACTTTCCAAAACAATCCCTTTATGTAACAGGAAGGTAATGAATAATGTGACTCGCCAATTAATCAAAAATAAAATTATATGAATATGGCAGATAGTTCACCACCTAAAAAAGCAACCTCACTTCTCTTTGATGCATTTTAATTATCTGAACTCATAGCTGCAGTCTTCCTTATACATTTTCACAAATGCTTAATCACTTTTTGAAATATGCACTGTTCCTCCCATTCTTTGGTAATGCCAAAATAATGACATCTGGGATGGAAGTATGCAACAGTAGCCTGAAGAAAATGTTGCAGGAAATGTTACTTCTTCATTAAAACTTTAATTTCTCACAACCTAATTTCTCTCTGACTTTTGAGCAATAAACATTTCTACAGATGTTTAAATACATACAACCTCCTTGTTTTGCCACATGCAGAAATAATAGTATAAGAAGTCATCTATTTTAAACATTTTACTAACTCCTTTATGTGGGAAATCATTCAAAGTTTATAATCATAGTTATTTGCATTCCCATCTCAAAAGATTTTTAAAGAAACTTAAAGCTAACTACAAGAAACATGAAACAATTATTTTTAGAATGGTTATAGAGTATTTCCTTATATATTAATAAAATGATAAATTAATGTCCATGTACATGAAGTTCTGCTTTGAATCATTTGAATCTATAAATTTAAAATAGGAAATCATGAGTGGAAAGAAGAGAACTATTATCATTTATTCATTTTAAATATCAGTAAATATCCATGTACACTCAACAAACTCATTGCCTCAGAGTGATATTAATAGCCTCAGAGATTAAATTACCAAAATATCTTATTATGTGGATATAGAGAATAAAAGAGGATTACATATTTTAATAACTGTTCATGCATATATTCCATCAAATATATTAATCACCATAATCTTTGCCAATACAAATGTACTTGTAAATAAATAAAATATTTATTATCTCTATGAAAAAAAATCCTAAAGGAGGCTCCTGTCATCAGTAAATCTTTAAAATAATTAGTATATTTATTTATTCATACCCTAACCGAACCTGCCATTGATGAGCCAGTGGTAATATCCTTAACTTTTTGACTATTTCTAAGCGTTACTTCCTAATCTTCATTTCTTTTCTGCATGTGTATGTTTTTACCCACCTTCAGGCCTACACATTGCTAATAAATTATGGTAGCATTTTAGGTGTAAAATACAAAATGCAGCTACATGTTCAATATTTGAGAACTAATTTTATTATAAGTTAGTTGGTAGTGACTAGATTGAAGTAGTACGAAATGAAGCTATTACATTATTCACGAGTAAATTTAATAACATTAATTATTAGTAACAAGAGAATCATTCTAAGGACAAGAAATATTAATAGATTCAAAACTGATTAATGACATGAAAATCTAAGATACATACAGCTAACTAGAAAATACTCTATTCTTACTGTCCCTCACATACACTATTCTTAATTATCTAGAGAGGAAAAAATAACAATAAAAAGCATTGATCTCAGATTCAGATGTTGAAAGTTGTCGAACCCAGTCCTATTGTAGTAACAAGTGAGGTAAATGGAGAAAAGGGCAATCCTGTAAGGAAGACCACTGTTAGCTAGCATTAGTAGCCTATAAACTTAAACTATAAAATCAGTACATAATAGAGAACTGTATGAGTAGATTACAGTTGCCAAAAAGAGTACATGTTCTAAAGTTAATATACATAAAATTCATGGTAATGTAATTATTAAATTATTACAACAAATGACGTAATAGCAATTGCAGATAAGAGTAGTTGGGTGTGTATTCTGTGAGGAGACTGAAAAAAGTGAGTACTGTTGAATTAGTGTTCAATTAACACCATTCAATTATGAGAGACTATATCTAATAAAAAATAAGATTCCAGTCATTAGTGAGGATGTTTTAAAAAGGAGGTAAGATAACCCTCTAGGATTTCCTAAGACCAATCCTTTGCTCTAATTCTCTATTCATCTAACAGCCTTCTGATATACAATTCAGCCCTGTATTCAGTGGGAAGGGTGTGATCCACATAAAGTTATTTGTTCAGTTGCCAGGTATAACTCCCATGATTGAAAAATGGCATGGAATTCAGGCTTATAATTTACACTTCTAAAATCTAGTTAATGTCAATCAGTTATGTTACTAAACCTGGAACATGTTAACTCCGAAGATAAAATTATCCCATGAATACTATCCAAAGCAGCAAGCATCCATCTCATTTTTCAATAATAGATTCATCAGGAACAAAAATCTTCAATTGTAAAAGCATGAGCCCACAATTTTCAATTAGAAAAACTTTCTGAGTTTCCTTTAAGATTCTCTGGATTGATCTAATTCTACTCTATGATTTAGACTAAGTTAGAATGCAAACACTGATAATAATAACAATAATAACAATAACAACATCAGTTTATATTCCTGAGATTAACTCTTATTACCACCTTGTAACACAAGCATTATCATTTCAATTTTCTAAATGAGGAAACAGGTGACTGACCTTAAGTCATATAGTTCTTAAGTGAGAGAACCAAAATTTAAACTCAGATTTGTCTGAGCAATATTCATGGTGATGGTTTCAAGCACTACGTTATACTAGCTATCTAACATATTCATAAAATATTAAGTAAAATGAAGGTAGGAATCATAAATTCAAGTACCTACAGCTATATGATCAAATCCTACTGTATTAGCTATCTCATTTCTATCATTAAAATTCTAAGAGCAAAAATTAAAACCTAACTGTGTTTCATTTGGGATTATTCTGTAATGAGTAAATACGTAAGTATCAGCTCATGTTAGTGTATCAAACGCTAAAGTTTCAATAATAGCTATGAAAACACTAAGGATACCTATTAATACCTATAACGGCATCTTCAAATTCATGATATATATCATTCAAGATAATTCAATAAAGATATGATAAACTTTACTGAAAACTTACTTTGCAACCGCCGTGTTGGGCTTTCTCCATGAAGCTGTCGTCGTGGCAAGTATGGAGAAGGATGTGGAAGTGGCAATGAAGAAACATCATGGGTCTGAAGTTTGTACCAATGTGGCTCATCGTCTAATAATGCTGTTTCTAATTCAATTAAAATCTATAAAACCAAGAGACAAAGAACTGTTAGATACTAATAATACAGAAATTCTCTTAAATGATCTCATAACTTTTATAATAATGATAATAATATTGTTAGATCAAAAGCAAGGTCATGCTGCAAATTTTTCATGTTTTGACAATAACAAAGATAAGTATTTATAACTCTGTTTTTTTGTTTTGTTTTTTGGGCGAGGCAACTCTTGGTTGACCTCACAGATTGCAAGGACCTTGTCAGCTTTACCTTCCCTTATTTTTTTATTTTTTACACCTACAACCCCTGGTCTTCCTAGGTGGTCTCCCATCCAACTACTAACAAAGCCCAACCCTGCTTAGCTTCAGAGATCAGACGGGATCGGGCCTGTTCAGGGTAGCAGTCCCTAGACCTTACAATTCTTACTGATTTAAGTTTTAAACATCTAAGACATTTATTTTGTAGACCCTTGAGTACCTACCACTAAAGGGTATTACATTTGCTATCAGAGAAATAATACTTATTATTGAAAGTTTGTATTAATATATGTATATCATTTTATAATTTCAGAGAAAGCATTTTCATTTTCATTCAGTAACTTAACCTTTACAAAACTCTAAATGGGAGAGTAAAACAAATTAGAAGTGCCTAATGTGTGTTGAAAATCATGTCATATGTTATCTTAATTTTCATTTAAAAATCTATCAGTTTGTTCTTATCATTCAGCTTTTATAGATGAGGCTATCAAGGCTAAAAAAGATTAAAAGAACTTGTCTAAGCTCATAGCTGGTACATCAAAGAGTGGTAACATAAATCAAAGTCTTACTTAAGACTATGTATTCATGCTGCAAAATCTAAAAATTAGAGAGAAAAAATGAATTTTTAAAATGAACCATATGATATAGATTTTCTAATATGAATATTTAATAAATTTACAAAAGAAATTGGTCCATAGAAATAAATGACACTTTTTATTTTCCTTTGGCATCATGTACAAATATGACAGTGTTTGTACTTAGGTACATGAGAACTGCTCTATAATGATAAATCACTATTTAGCTATGGGACATAAAGAAGCAAAACAGCTAAGTTCTTTCATTTTTCCTATTTTACCTAGTCATTTTCAAAATTACAGGCATTGTATTCCAAATGTTTATATATACACACACATGCACACGCACACTTATTTAATCCTCATACTAATTCTGAGTAGCATACTTTTAATATTTCCACTTTGTTGAAGAGGAAACTGAGGCACAAACAGATTTAATAACTTGCTTAAGGACACAATGCTAAGAAACGGTAGGCTTTGCTGCTAATAACTGTATTACTGTTCTTAACTGCTTTGCCATTCTTCCATTCCTTAGCCACCAACATTTAGTTAAATATTTTTAAAACTGTTGTTTTTCCCATGAGGTTACCATTTAATTTACTCAGAAAAACCAACACATTGAAAAACTCTGAAAGCATAACTTAGTGTGTTAATAGCTAAAAAACGGCATCTCATTTTACTCCTCTCAAATTCATTCCCCACATTATACTAAAAATATTTTTCTCCAATACAAATGCAATAAAGCCGTTCCCCTTAGAATCTAACACTGGTTCACATTATCCACAGGATAAAAACCAAATTTTCTAATGTGACCTATTAATGGACATAATCTGATGTCAGTTTAACTGTCAAGTCTCATTTCTTACCATTTGTCTTTCTGATTTCAATGCAGTTGTCTAAGACCCCCTCAAGTTAGTGTCTTGTTATTCCTTCTACAGGAATTTCACACCTCTTGACTTTTGGCTAAATTCTATTTTCTCTGTGGAGCCCTCCCTGGACCACTCCCCTCCTCTAAACAGCAAGTATGTACTCTTATTGCATTACCTTGTAACACAATCTACATACTATATTATAATTGCCTTTTCACTCATCTGTATCCCCAGTGAATTATAAATTCCTTGAAGTAACATGCCTTATTTACCTTTGAAACCTGTCTTTAACATATTACAGATATGTTACAGGGCTTAAAAAATAATCCATGAGTAAATTATTACACTACTAGTGGCATAGCTGGTTCAGTAAACTAAAATGATATACATACTATAAAACACAGCAATGTATTTGTGGAATACAAACCGATCTCTTATCAGTACTGAGATTTCTACAATAGGAATAAACAGGTAAAAATTGTCATAGAGTACTTAGAACCATTGTTTTTTATGACATCGATAAGTTTTGTCTCAAAGCAGTAGCTAAATTCATTCTGTTAAGGAAATTATATTTACTTTTTTGGATAGTCAAAATATAAGTTTTTGAGGTGGGATTTCTGGTCAAGATAGTGGAGTAGCTAAAACCTGGCCTTGCCTTCTCTCATGACCACATCAAAATGACAACTAAACTACAGAAAAATCATCACTGAGAATCACCTGAAGTCTAGCTGAACGGAAGTCTAATAACTAAGGACACAGAGAAGGAGCCGCCTCGAGACTGGTAGGTGGGGCAGAAACGTGGAACAGGCTGCAACCACACCTGTGTGGGGAGGTTAAACATCAGGAGGAATATCTTGGTCATGGAAGTTCCTCCACAGGTGTGAGAGATCCTAGCTCCATAGCAGGTTCCCCAGTCCTGGGTTGTAGTGCCAGGAAGAGAACTTCCCACAACTTCTGGCTGTGAAAACCAGTGGAAATCATGGCTGAGTGAGACAAATGGCTATTGGAGTCCCAGGAATTTCTCTCAAAGGGACTATGCAGGACTTACACACTAACAGACTCACTCGCTCTGAGCTCCAGCACTGGGGCAGCAGCTTGAAACGTGCAAGGGACATATGGGGAGGAAATAAATTGTCTTGCTTTAGAGCTAAAGTAGAGGGGTGGCTTTCACCCATACAGAAGTGCTGGCAGAATCCACTGTTTCTCTGTTGAGCCCTCTCACTGCCCAGTGTGTAGACACAGGTGATGGACATGTCTAGGTCTCCAAAAACCTGGCTAACAAGGTCACTCTGCCCTGGTGATTCCCTGAGAACCCCATTACACCCAACTTGCAGGCCCATCCAAGCCTCTTCCAGTGCCTTTTCCATACAAATGCCCTGTCTTGACTCATGCTATGGGCTTTCCTAAAATCTCTTAAAGGTTCACAAAACCTAGACAAGCAGCATCTGGCCCTGGCATGCCCCATACCTCTTGCTGAGCAGCCCCAAGCCCAGCACAAGCAGCAGCTAGCCTCACTTCACAACCTGGCCTCTCAAGGCACTGCCAAGCCCAGCAGCACAGGTGATGGCCATCTGCAAATTGCTTGGTGGCTCATGTTAAATGGTCCTGAGCAGGGTACAGGCTGCGACTGAACCAGGCCTGCATCAGGGCCCTTCCCAAAAGCCTTCAAGGTTGACATGCCCAGTGGCTAGTCCCTGTCTAAGCTGGAAAACCACTCAGCAGCTTCCATGGACAACACATTCAAAGGGCAGACTAGGAAGGCACCACAATCCATCTAAAGCAAATCCTGCCATGTAGGGTCAGTCTTTGCACAACAGCTCCTCCACTGTAATCATGGCCAGTCCTCACAATCAGCCTGAGAGTCGATTCTGCCCACTGATGTGCAAATAGCAACCAAGACTCAACTACAACAGAAGGGCACATACAATCCATACAAGGGACACACCTGCAGTACATGGCTCAAGTGACCAGCGAAACTGTGCTTCTGGGCCCTACCTACTACATAGGGCCATCCTACTAAGACTGGGGGACCTTGTAGCTCTACGTAATACATAGAAACAGACTCAAAATGGGGAGACAAAGAATCATGTTTTAAATGAAAGAACAGAACAAAGTTCCAGAAAAAGAACTGAACAAAATGGAAACAAGCCATCTACCAGAGGCTGAGTTCAAAATACTGGTTATAAGGATGCTCATTGAACTTAGGGGGAGAGTTGATGAACTCAGTAAGAACTTTAATGAAAAGACAGAATTCAAGCAAATGAACAAACAAACATAAAATGGAGACAGAAAACATTTTAAAAAGTCAGAAATGAAGAATACAGTAACTGAAATGAAGGAATCGACAGATTAGATGAAGCAGAGGATCAAATCAGCAATTTAGAAGATAAGGTAGCAGAAAACACCCCATCAGAACAGCAACAAGAACAAAGAATCCAAAAATGTAAGGCGAGTTTAAGGGGCCTCTGGGACAACATCAAGCACACTAACATTCGCATCATAGGGTTACAGGAGGAGAGGAGAGTGAGCAAGAAATTGAAACCCTATTTGAAGAAATAATAATGGAAAACCTGGTGAAGGAGAGAGATACACAAAACCAAAAAGCAGAGTCTCAAACAAGATGAACCCAAAGAGGCCTGCACCAAGACCCATCATAATTAAAATGCCAAAGGTTAAAGACAGAGACAATCTTAAAAGCAGCAAGAGAAAAGTAGTTAGTTACCTACAAGGAACTCTCATAAGACTGTCAGCTGATTTCTCAACAGAAACTTTGCAGGCCAGAGGGATTGGCATGAAGTATTCAAAACGATGAAAAGCAAGGACCTATAACCAAGATTACTCTACCTAGCAAAGCTATCATTTAGAATTGTAGGACAGATAAAGAGCTCCCCAGACAAGATAAAACTAAAAGAGATTATCAACATCAAGCCATCATTGCAAGAAAATTAGAAATGCTTCTTTAAGAAAAAGATAAAAAATATGAATAATAAAATAGCAATAAGTACATATGTATCAACAAATTACCTAAAATGTAAAAGTATTACGTGCTCCAACATAAAAGCAGGATGGCTAAATGGTAATTACAAAACAGTCATGATGATGTAAAGTATAGCATAAGAAATAATACAGTCAATAATATTGTAATAACTATGTATGGTGTCAGATGGGTACTAGATTTATCTGGGTGATCACTTTGTAAGTTAGATAAATATCAAATCACTATGTTGTACGCCTGAAACTAATATGTCAACTGTAATTGAAAAAAATTTTATTATTAAAAATATAAATTTTTACTGATAGTCATATAAATAAATGTATTCAGGATGATCACGTAGAGTTAAGCTTTAAAATAATTCCATATACCTCTCCTAAGAATTCACTTTCTTCCTCTCGAACTCGCGCTTGATCCCAAAGAGTAATCTCCAACATTCGTTCCCGAAATTCTCTTCGGTGGACTGGAGAGTAAATGAATGTTTGGTTCCATTTGGGTTCCATAGTTTTCTTTACAGTTTTAGTTCTTCTCTTGTTTTTATCACTATGAATAAAAAAGTGTGTATAAACTTATATAAACCTTTAAGTTTTATCATAAAAATTATTAGCATAAAATTTCTCAGGCAAGAAGTTTTGCCACCAATTTTTCATATGTTACACATATATAATCTTTAAAACTGCTATTAAAATCTATAACGTGTATATCTCATTATAAGTATGACCTAATAATAGCAATATTTCAATAAATCTGAACTTTTCCCATAGTCTTTCTTAAAATCTAAATAAAACCAGACTACAGAATCTTATTTCTAAATTTTTAAATATACTGCCCTATTCAAAGTCTTCCCAAATGCTAATAACTAGTATCATTACATATACTATTCACTTAAACTACAAAACTCCTATGTGCAAGACCTAATACATTTTGAACTATATGTTCAGCTAATGAGCAATTGTTATTGCATTCTATCAAGTTACTTTCTTACATATAAGAAATACATACTTGCCTATTTGACATTTATCAGGTCTTTAAAAACATTGTAAAATTATTTCTAAGTGAGGCAGCCACTAAATGTTAGATGGAAATGGAAGACAGCCATCTTGACAGATGGAAGTTCCACCTCAGCGGCCTCCATACTTTTGTTAATTGCCTGTATCTATCAAGTGAATGTTTTTAACTATGCATCCCATTATATACACATGTATTTATGAATTATATATGCACATATTACTACTCTGTTGTACTAATATATTATATACATTGATAAATATCCAAAAAAAAAAAACCCCCAACTAAAAATAATGAGATAAAAATTTTAAAAATTCAAATATTTCTTCTTTAACTACATTGGACGGTCTTACCCATCCCCTGGGTACATATATTCTTTTTGTATGTACTTAAGTATGTACTTCAGCTTATTAGGATCAATGGCTGAATAGAAATAAAGAAAATCATCTAGGATAGAAATTATAAGCTATTTAGAGAGCCTATTTAAAATAAGTGGACAATGAACTCCATGTAGAACCATCTTAACTGTTACAAATTGTCACAGCACAGCACAGTTTTAAGAATGTTGGGATAAGAAGCAAGGAGAACTAAGAGGACATAGAGCATCTTTAAATTGGGGTGGCTAAGCAACTTCTCCTCGGTGAATGTAGGGCTTAATGTTTAATATAAATTTGATTTAAATAAGCAAGAACATATGTTTCCAGAACACATATATTTAATGGGGGCAGAAAGCCAACTTAAATCAATGTACCTTTATTAATTTTTAAGCCATTGGAAAGACAATAACTTTGGAAACCCATGTAAGAGAATTTATCTCTATTCAAATTCGTGAAAAAGAAGTATTGTAAATAAAAATAATTAAATAATAGAAATAACAAGGACTACGACATGACTTTTCCCTCAGTCCTCCTCTTCTAAAATTTTAACAAATGTTTATAAGGATCTACTTATATCCCATCCATTAAAGAATGAATTATGACACACTGTCAAGACAAAGTCCTTTCCATAAAGACTAGAAAGAAAGTATTAAGGAGTCTTGCTGTCTGATTCAAGAATAGTTTATGCTGCAATATGAAAGGGAACAGAAGAATAAGCCTTGACTTCCTCTTATGCAGTGAGAAAAGTTCTCAGACAAGAATGACTATTTTACAGGGATTTCTGCACTGGATAGAAGGAAAACTAGATAATCTTGGAAGTTCCTCACAAACTCACCATATATGATGACAATTTAATAAGGCAATTTATTGTGCATGAAAGGACCAATGCATGGAAAGAACCTGAAAAATTGTCTTCAAAAGTTAAAAAATGAGTTTTTCTAGAAGCATAATGAAGGCCTTCTACATAAGATCATGCTGTATAAGTCAAACACTGAAAAGTTGTTAAAAGTAATTAAAAACTAAGATCAATAAGCACGCTATAGATATTTTTTAAATAGTTACTAACTATAGTAAAATAGATCTCTAACACTATCATTAAACTGTTAAGAATGTAGTTAATAGTTTTAAAAAACAAAATCTAACCTAAAGCTTTTTTCTATTTTTATGTTACCAATACTTTTAGTTTCCATTTAGTTTAACTTAGTAACAGAATGCAAAAACTTGTTTTAATTCAAAATGTAAGAAAGAAAAAATATTTTAACTGGTAGCCAGCTTTACTTCAGATATAAAAAAAATGCTCACTTTTTCTTAGAGTACATAGTACACTGTAGAAAGTAATGTTTTTAATAGCATAATTGACATACTGACATTCTAGAATAAATCTCTTCTACGTAGCCTCCTTTGCCCCTTCAGAAATCCTTATCAATAAATGGCATCAATTATTTTCTATGTTCACTTGTTCACGTAGTTTTTCTCCCAAAAATTTGTCAAGAAAAATGAAACAATTCATACCCAAACCATAAACAATTCTTTATTCAAGTGTAAACACTTGTGCCAATCAAAAAAAAAAGTTGAAATGATAATGTAGTTGTTTCTGTTAACTGGATGATTCTTTTCTTCACCAATAAACTACAAACCTGCCTAAATATTCCTGTTAACTGACAAAGAAATTCAATTGAAAAATAATCGTAGAAGAAAATATTCAATTGTTTCACATTCTTTGGTGTTGAGAAATGAAAAAAAAATACTATATCTGGAATATAAGTAAGTGATTAAGGGGACCTTCTCTTCCATTTTAGCTTTATCTGCTCCAAAAGTTGGGGGGATATGGAAAATAGAATAAACATAGACAAAAATAGTTAATGAAGATCAAGAAGTAAATTCAATAATTTGAGAGGCTTTAACATCTTAAAAAGTATTTTTCTTGAAAGTTTTGAGTCAGTAGAAACTTGGTATGTGTGCGCATAAAAGCATAGATGGGAACGCAGCATTTTCTGCAGTTTTTTATGATGGCATTCTAAGGGTGTTTACACTAGGAAACCGTGTGTGCTCGAAAAGCCAAGTGACTTGGCCTCCAGAATGTCAGGGTAATATGGCTGTGGCATCTGTCAACCAGCTGAAGTTTAAGATAGATTTAATAGCTCTAGTCATGGATGATCTCTTCTTCCCTTGAAGTTTAAAGTGTTCCCTGCCCAAAAGACAACCTAAGTTGTTATTAAACAACTATCTTCAAGTAAACTTTATAAGAGAAATTTATATAGCAAACAATTTCTGATAACTTTAGATGCTGTGCCGCTTTGACATTTTTCTGAGAAATTTTTTCTATAACTTTCACTTTAAAACATATCAAACATAATTTAAGGCTTTGGTTAATTGTCTACTTCTTTCCTTTCATCTTTTACTTTGCCTCAATTGTTCTTCAGATGATAGTCTGGCACTCAACTCAAACTGGAAGACTTTGAACTTGAACTGAGTAAATAAGGGTCCAAAAGTAAGTAAACATGTTTAAGATCACATTGGTCCCCAGCCACTTCCAACCTGAGAGAAAACGAACAGGCCATGAGAACACTCTCTCCTGAAAGCCAGGGATACAGAATAGCTGGGGAAAGGATAACGGGTGTCATTACTTCATTCTTTTTGCATGATATTTATTGAATAATCTCTTATTTTTTTATATGTCTGAAACTGAGGGTGATTAGATAAATTTCTGATAAACTGTTTCTGCAATATTAATTTCTCTATTTAAATCAGGGTAGAGCAATATTTATGTTGATTAGCAAGGATACAAACAAATTATACTTGAAGAAGCTGATTCTGACCCAGAGGCAAATTTCCTTAATGATATGGGGTGATGAAATAAAAAGCACAGAGATAAGTTTTTTAAAAATCTCAAAGTATTTACTGTCATTATTTTGATTTCTAAGAATCATTAGGCGTACGTTAAACTTCATAAGAATCTGACTGGTATGATATATAAAAATAAATAATACAGAATCAAAACACCCACTGCTATTAACGTTTCTCATTTATTTTCAACAACATTTATTTTTATTTCATATTCCTACCTTCTGTCTGGAAGAAAGTAAATTTTAACATAAGGGTTCCTTGGCCTCCCATCGTCCCTGGAAGGGAGATCCTTTGCTCCCAAAATTGTAACTATTAATTGGTGACCAACCTTGTCAAACCATATAGTTTTATCTGAAAAGCAAAAATATTCATTTATCAGCTTAAACATTTACTACCTTAGCATAATGTTTACATTCCCAATCTTTGCCCCATTTCCATACACTAATATTAGCACAGAATATAAATTTCACTTAATAAATTGTGCTTAAAATTAAAGGATATGCTTTAATAACTTCAATGAATAGAAGATTAATTCAATATTTTGGTTTGATTGATAAATCACTTGGACTTTTTTATACTAATATGATTGCTGATTAACAAGCACGTAATAATTACACTACCATAAGTAAGGACTTTATATACAATGATTGCTGCCTGTCTATTTTCATGCAAGAATTACTGTAGTTCATTTTGGCTCTGCTACAATAGTGAGTTCAGAATAAATGGTCAAAATGAATTGAATAGATAGTAATTTTCATATGGCATTTACAGGGAATTTTTAAGCCAATGTTTTATGTTATTCCTCAGTAAAAGACATTTCAAAGATTATAAGCAATGGGGAATTACTAATAGCTTTAGTCAACAGACTCTAAGTTTGTATTTAAAACTATAACAAATTCATCTTTTTAAGTTTTTCTTACATAGACATAAAGTCTCTGTGATAAGAATGTATCATCCTTAGAATAAAAGTATATTTGATAATTTGAGATGAGAAAATGTGAATAATTTCCCTATGCTATAATTAGAGATTGGAATTTCACATCCACCTGCTGAATTCATTTGATTTAACAATTGTCACCTCCTACACACATACCTCACACTCCCACACCTAGCTAGCTGATTCTACCATGTCAAGATCTATGATAACTGTGGCTCTGACTCACATTTTGGTTCAGAACTTGGCATATCTGACTACTATCTTGAAACTAAAATTGAATATAAAATTTGGAATTTGGGAAAAAATGTATTTATGCAATATGTATTTTTATGGTTTATATATTTGTGGTATATGTATGTGCATGTATGCTAATTATTTATTTTTTCCATTGATTTGAATGTACAACATTTGTAGCAGTTTAAAAGAATTTAAACATACATATCATGTCTGTCCTTCCTCTCCTCTCCAAAGCGGACAGTCAGATCTGGGTCAGGCTCTGGTACATATAAATTTATTTATATATAAAATACTGGTAGTTCACTTCCAATTCTAACATGGCTTTGTTGAATCCTTCACTTTGTATCTTAGAGAATGAGAAGCTGAGCCTTTAACATCTGAATGGAAAAAGTTCAAATGTTTGTTTGCCGAACGATATTAGCACATAGATACAGAGGAGGATAAGAGACTGAACTACTCTGGCAAAAGACATGAAGGGGGAAAAATGTACGAAATACAAGAGTGTCTTGTATATGAGATGAAACAGAGATGCGTCAGACAGCATCACGGTTCCTCTAAACTGTGTGACCAAAACCAGATTAATTTCTTATATTTTCTATTGTCTATAGAAAATAAAAAGCTATGGTTCTATTTTTCCATGATATTAAAATCCTTCTCTGAGGATCATGACATGAATATTATGACACCTCAAAGAGAAAAAAAGATTCTGAGAAGCTAAAATTTTTTCCAATAAATTCTACACTTAAAAGAAGAAACCGTAATTACCATTATTAGATTAAGCTCAATTATTAGAGCAGAGTATTGATCTCTGTGAGTTTTTTGTTTTGAAGAATTGAGACTAAGCACTTGTTTTATCTCTGCAGGTAATATTTTTGTTCCTTTGAAATCACTACAACCAAACATTTGAGATATACATTTCAAATGTTTGCTAAAAAAGTATTCTTTTTAGATTTCTTATGCCATGGAAAACCAAAAATATCACTTACTAATAACATACATTTTTTATACAAACAGATATTAGGCATGTGGCTTTCATATTTTTATAATACTTAACACTTATTAAATTATTTTACAAATATATAAATGTTAAGATAATATAGATATGAAACGGGCACATTTTAATTTGACTGATTTTTCTATCAAAATCAAACTTTTTAATAAACTTTCTTAAGCTGGGCATTTGATTATTAGCCCTAATTTTCATTTTATATTACAAGACATGCATTGAAGTTTTTAATAGATATCCAGCTCACATTATCAAAATGTAATAATTTTATTAGAATATTTTATCACGTTTCTAAATTCTTATCTGTGCTTTTTAAATAAATGGTTAATATATCTGTTGATTCCCCAAAACATAACAGCTGTATTTTCACAATTCTACAGATAACATACTTCTTACTTTACTTCAATTTTACTAATAAAAATCTTGGTATAAGTTTAATTATTTTAACATAATTATCATTCCAGCTTTACCTTGTAACCATTGTTAAATTTCCTAAGCAGAAACTGAGCAGAACAAGTAAATGTTTTATGTTATATAATATTAACTAGAACCATTTTAATTTTTAAAATTTAAATTAAATTAGTATCATTCAAAACCAACAATGACAAAAAAAACATGCAGCGAAGCAAGGAAAGCATAATACTACTTAGAAAAAACTATATGACTTTATCATATAAGGGTTTGCTAATGAAAAGAGGCAAACAACTTGTACCCAAGTATTACAGTAAAATTAAATGGAATGACAATTACAAAATGCAAACAAAATAAACCCAACACATTTTATTTGGATTGTGATTTTTAAAAGCAATATACTTTCCAAAAGTTGAACCTTAAAATGCATAAAATTAATGTTTAGGTAAGGTACAAATTTATTTGCCAATTCTCCTCAAGGAATTATTGCTTGGAAAATGCAAGAGAATGTAGATGTCAAGTGATATAATGAATGATTTAAAGAGACAGCAGCCTTGTGTAGTAAATGAAAAATATCAACAGTATAAAATTAGCTATCGCTTTCAATGTTACATATATATAAGCAGAATCTACATTAAATGCCACTCTGAAACCTATGAGTTTTGGTATTCAGTTCATCATATAAAATCACTAACTAAGATTGTCTCTTTAAATTTTTATTGTAGTTTAATCCCCATGCAGAATTTTACAAGCTAGCTCATAAAATGGTTTAAAAGTCAATAATATGGCTTGGAGCAACATACCAAAAAAAGTTTCCCTACTACGCATTTTCCAAAAACATACAAATAAGGGTTAAAACACAACTTTAGTTTCTATCAGGCAGACAAGGCCTTTACCTGAACCCTAGGAACAAAAGGCGTTGTTCTTCTACTAAGGCTTTGGCTCTGGTAAGCAAAATTAAAGAAAAAAGCAATAAAACAAAACCAAAAGGACAACACGCTGGAACTAAAAGACCAAAAGTAAAAACAAACACATACAACTATCCCTTAAATATAACTTTTCAATGATAATATGTATCGAAATTAAGTAATTTAATGTAAAGAATAAATTAATTTTGCCAAAATGCTAAAAGAGATAAAAACTATATAAAATCTCATAAATTTATATCATATTTTTAAATGTAATCAACATGACAGGAATTAAGACCGAATGTAAAATATCATATCCAGGCTCATATGATCTGAAAGAATGAATGTAAACATAAACCAAGAGCCAAGAAATGTCAGGCTTCACCTTTAAATGCACTACATAGAAAAAAAATCACAGTCCAAAAAAAAGTTAGATGAAAATGCATTATAAAATTATTAGTGAAAAGACATCCATAGAAATAATTGTGTAACTTCTCCAAAATGACATATCTAACAGAAGTCTAAAAAACATTAGCCAAATTGGCTTTAGCATTTAAAAGAATAAACACTGTAAGATAAAAGTACGCTGGAATGCACTATATTGATTAGCTGATTCATATTTTAACAATCTATACAAGATTCTAGTATTTAAACACCATTTTCAGACATTTATTTTAACCACTCTCAATAACACTATTTATTGCTAATCATACCTATCAATGACAATATTTCATTTCTTTTTATTTATACAGTTCTTTATATTTTTCCAAATCTTTAATGACAGTTTATTGCTTCCAACAAAACAAGGAAGTAGTTACCATTATCTACAATTTTTAGATAAAGAAATCGAACTCCCCCCCAGAAAAATAGACTAGAAGCTCAAACAGAAAGTAAGATAGAAAAGAGACCAGTCCTGATTAAATCACTATTTCACATCCTTAAAGTCACATTTCTTTTCTCTTCTGATTTATTTTGTTTTCATTTGAAATAGTTTCCAAAAGGCACCACAATAATCAGAATTGTGTGCCTTTATTAAGGCATGTCAACAGTTAAATCAAACAAAATCAGATACAGATCTCTGGAATGGGAATGGATTTGAAGGCATTTAATTTTGTTCCTATCCACCAAGATTTCTCACGTTTCTCATGGATGTCTCTCGCCTAATTCAAAGAGCTGTAAATACTTAATGGCTTCAGACTTTTCCACTGCTATATGGAAACAGTTAATAGGTACTAGGAAGACCGTTGCCTAATTCAACTATTATCCGACACTTTTTTAGACATGAATCTAAAATCCAAAGGAAAGGAAAGCAGACCTTAAAAGTAGACTATCATTCAATCATGAATCATCTTTCTCTCCAAAAACCAAGGCAGTCTCAAATATAAGCTGTCTTTCTTTTTGTGAGGAGACATTTCCAAAGAAAGAAAGAAATGTTTAGAAATGGAATGTGTCACTGATATCTGTCTGCATAACACCAGGTATATAATTCTCTAGCAAATGCAGAAGGGATGTATGAAATTCATAGATTAACTAGGCATGTTAAAGGAAGGCAATAATAAAATACTTCACTTAGAAATGCATTTTATATTCCTTGCCTTCTCACCTGTTTTAGACCAAAAATATCAAGATGATGGAAGTAAATATTAATTCGTAAACTAAAATATTTACTTTAAAAAGGAATAGTACTTTGAAATAAATTAATCCTTCCAGGCAAATATTTTTGACCTTCTAATATTATATCAAAGGAGCAACTCACAGATTTCTGAAATCAATTGTCTAAAATCTATGGCAATTTAAATCTAATCATCAGCCATAAGTTTGTACATTAAACTTGGCTATAAAGCATTTTTGTTTTATTAGTTTTTTAATTGAGGTGAAATTCAAATAACATACTATACACCATTTTAACATGTACGATTAAATAGCATTTAGAGCCTTCACAATGCTGTGCAACCACCACCTCCTTCTAGCTTCGAAACTTTTTCATCATCCCAGAAGAATACCTGGTACCTATTAATAATCACTCTCCATTTCCCCGTCACCCCAACTCCTGGCAATACTAAATAGCTTTCTGTCTCTATGGATTCTGGATATCTCAAATAGGAATGGTGAAGTATTATGTACCTCATTGCAATTTGTAATTAATATTATTTCATTTTTTAAGCATGGAAATATATGATATCTATAACAATTTAGCCTCATCCAAATGAAGAATATGAAATTGTAAATCTGAGTTATTTTGCATTTTAATGTCGTTTCTTACTATGTACTGCACTACATAGGACATTCCTTTTAAACAATGCTTCTGGTATAGCTAGGCTGTGACAATAAGGTATGATAGATAAAAGCTTAAAAAAATTTTTCATTTACAGAAAGTTTTAAAAAGGCTACAGAGTTTCTAAAGATATATAAAGGATACATACCTATTCTTCAACTACTTATTCCCTTTAAATGGGCATATAAAATGAATATGTATAATATTTATAAACTCATCACTAAAAATGGAGTTAGAAAAATAGTAAAACAAAGTAACTTAAGGAAACATTGCAACCATCAAGTAAAATAACATTGTCAATAAGAGTTAGTGTATTCCTACAGAAAAAAAAAAAAAGGAATTCTGGGCCATTTTCACTTTTAAGAGTTGAAGGCTATATTTATCTAACTCTCTATCAAAAATAAAAAAAAAAAAATATTTTATCTTAACTCTCTATCAAAAATAAAAATAAAAAAACGAGCCAAAGACTGCAAATTACTTTTAAAATATTGAGAGAATTATGTAATCCTCAAAAGAAGGAAGCTGCTACATTACTGAAGAATACAAAATTTAAAAAGAATCAAAATAAGTGGGTGCTGATGCTGAAACAGCTAACAAACAGTCCGTGTCATAAACCTGAGCCTATACTGATTTTTCTCACTAAAAACATTAATGGCCCTAGAATAATCACAAGCAGCAGCACAATTCAAGCACAGAGAAGAAATACATTGCAGAACTTTTAAACACTCAACAGCCTTGAGCATGAAAAGTCTAAACAATAATTTGTGTTATATGTGTTTTTCATTTGAGAAAATATCAGTCAATGAACTGACATAAATATACAGGAAGGTCGGCTCACATACTACCAAAATACCTTTATTCTCAGGCATCAGCATGATGTTGTCAGTTAGGGTCCAGGTAAAATCTGACCAAAATCAAAAGTGCCCAAAGGTAAAACAGGAGATAGGAACTGTAATGTTGCCCTGTGACTTCCTAAGGGTTTTCCTCAAGGTTGATATATGTGGACAAATATTTTCCCAATCTCTACATCATTACAGCAAACCAAACTTGGCAGGAATAAGATTAAATATAAAGGGAAATACTATATCCAAAAGGGTATCTTGCTTATGTTTTCCTGCAAAGAATGAATATAAAATTAAGTTTCATGAGAGTAAAATTCATGTCTGTCTTGTTCACTATTGTATTCCCAGCTACTAAATATTATGGCTGAACTGGAGTCAGACCTTAACATATATTTCTTGAATAGATGATTGCAGCTTAATTTGATAAAAACTTTTTGGAAGAAAAATTTGAGCAATAGATTTCAAAAAAATCTTAAAACTTTCTTCTCCTTTCTTATTATAATTTTACTTCTGGAAAGTTATCCTGACAAAATTAATTTGTCCTTGCAAAATATGCAAGATTTATATTAGAGGATTTCCATGGCATCATAGTTTATAATATAAATTAGAACAAGCAAGATATCCTATAATAGCAAATTAAGTGAAAATGGAAGAGTATTAAATAACTATTAAAATCATTTTAAGAGGAATTTTTTAAAAAGTTTAAAGGAAAAAGTCCACAATACATTAGCAAATGAAAAAGCAGGCTTCAAAATAGTATACACAGATTTATTAACAGTTTTGTTTAAAAATTTATATGTATGTGAATGGCTATATTTTAGTGGCAGGATTAGAGGCGATTTTTATTTTTATTTACTGTACTTTCTAGATTTACCACAACAATTATTATTACATTTATAAACATTATCTTATTGGAACATACTCCTTCCAAGACATAAGAAAATAATAAAATGGTACACGTTTTAAATTACAATTACACGGATTTTAAATGAACATTTATAAATATAAATACTACAACTTATACCATATATATACATTTGTAAGTAAAACTTTTAGGTTTATATTTTCCTCAAATATTTAAGTGTTCCCTTTATACTATATTCATTTTGAACCATGAGGAAAAACTGCGGTATTTGAAATTTGTCTAATGCCTGTGCGAGGCTCCTCATCCTTCCCTCCTAGTCCGGTTTATTAACAGCGCCTTAGAATTTCAAACAAGGTGAAAAAATCGGTACTTACTTATCATGGGAGTATAACTTCCACTCCCGCCTCCTCCTCCGATGGACGCTAACTAAATGCACGTGCGCTTGCGCACATATGCACACCTGCGCGAGCACGCGCATGCGCACACAATCCTGGCACCATCCATCTACCCACAGCATATTTAAAAATGAACTATTTAAATAGAACCATTAAAAAAAGAGCTAACACTTATTACCACTTTCTAAAATGGTGGGAAAAAATATATATAATATAAATGAGAACATCTGTGCTGTCAACATATGAGAGAACAGTAGAAAGTTATTATGAAAAAATGGAAGACCATTGTTCTCAAATGAAAAGTTAACTCTGCTTATAAAAGAGAAAAGAATAGGAAATTCATTTCAATAAGATATTTACAATCTCCTAACAGTATCTCATCTTTCTTGCTTAATTTTGTAATTGTTGCTTTGTGATCAAAATAGTCCAGAACAGACATGTCTAATGGCTTTTCAAATAATTTTTAATATGTTAATTTTGCTTACACTTCCTATATCTCCTTTTAATTAATGAAAATTCTTCAGTAAAAATCAAACGCCTCCTCTTCCCCGCCAAAAAGAAATTTCATAGCTGATTTAACAAACAGATTTTTCTATTGTTCTTAAAATATCAGCCCAAGAATAGTTTAGTTTTTAATTACAATTTTTAATCTAAAATTCAGTGTCCAAATTTTGAGAATCTAAGTAATTCTAAATAGTCATAAATAGTAACTTTTTGGCGTCATTGTTAATATTAACCTGTTTATTTCTAAAATATAACTGGATAAATTTGAATATTTTCCATTGTTTAAAAGGGAATGAAAACTGAATAAGTTAATAAAAAAGAGGGCTTAAATTTGCAAAGCTCATCTAATATGGCATAAAACATATCGTTCAATTTTAACTTTTATTATAAAATGTTCAAATTAGAGATCACTTATATGTAATCACCTGGTATACTCAATAATCTGTTATATATTTACCCATTTACTTAGATTGGTCTGTTAACAAAAGCATCTCAAGTATCATTATGTTTCAGAACAATAGTCATACTCAAAAGATTACTATGAAATTCCGAAAATTTCCTTAAAATTCAAAGGCAGAGAATACATAAATATTTAGTTTTATCTTAAATATGCCATCTTTGATAGTGCAGAATTTTTATTTCTCTTCAAAGTCTATGACATATGACAGTCATTTTAAAGTATTAAGCAAAAATCACAACCTTGGGTTTTGGAATACTACTACTAAGACAAAAAGTTTTAGGTATCTTCAAAGATTCAAAGTCTCAATAAATTCTAGAAAACTTAACTCTAATAAAGAAAGCATATGGTAAAAAAATCAAAATTAAATTTCTATTAATTAAAATTACTACTGAGAAAATTAATGGTTAAAAGGACAATTATGTTCTAAGAAGAACTTAGTTTACAAAAAACTAGCAACAGAGAATAAAAACACTACTTGAAATTCCAAAAGGAGAAAAGTGATTACATACTGAAAGTTGTCCAGATAAGAACTGTGGAACATCCCTCAACATGCCAGGACTCATGGGAGAGGTAACGGAAATAGAAGGACGATCCATTTTTTGAGATTCAAATGAGCTAGAACCTGAAATGATAATTATACATAAAGAATAATAACAATGGCTTTTCATTAGTAATTATTAATCTTTATCATAGGCCTCTTAAATTTTTTAATGTTCACACAATGTCATTATAGTCATGATTTTCTTAGCCACAATGTTCCAAAGACATTAAAGAGTTTTATTGAAGCATAAGTGAAGCTTAGTGATTCCCTTAAGACCAAGGGTGAACCATTTCCTTCCTGTGCCAATTATAGTTGAGATGGGCCTCTACCTCAAGACTTACTTTGTCTGTTATGAGTATTAAACCTCATATCTTACAATAATATATTAAGAAATTTTTAAAATAGAAATTTCAGTAGGATAAAATAATACAGCAACCTGAAGATGATCTAAACTTGTAATGCTAAAAAAATAAGTACTAGAATGTTAATTATAAAACATTTTTCAGGAAGTGATTTTATTAACCATATCTGGAAGAATACAATAGCTTACATGAGGAGAAAGGAAGTGAGGGTCTATGAAAAAAGAATATCAGAAAAAGCAGAACCACAGTATCCAGAAATTATATGTATGAATTTATTTCTATGGAGGGGAAGAGACAAATTGGAAAGCAAATAAAAACGGGGCTATTGGGCTACTGGGGGAGATTAGTGCCTAGAATTCTGGGTTACACATTTTGGTGCTAATGAAATATCCATGCTAAGTTCTTATGTGTGCAGTAATAAAAGTTGCATTTGCGGAAGGTGACTTTACCACTTATTTAAAGTGTATTGAATTCAGCAAGATGAAAAATAGGAATAAGTGGAATTCAGTAAGATGATAATCAGGAATTTGCAAAAATTGGAATATAAAGAATTCAGGAGGTATAAAATGAGAAAAAGAGGACTCAGAAACTAATTAGATATGAGATATAAAGGAAAAAGAGAGGAAAACATATAAGATTTCAATCTTATAACCAGATATGGTCCCCTATGTGTCTGTCTTGTTCTCTGCACAGACCATGCTGATATTCCCTGGGATGTGGAACACTGGGGAAGTCTGTGTATTAGGGATGGGTGAAAAAGTTAATTTGGAAGACAGTGACCCTGTGACACCTTTGAGACATCTATGGGGAGATATAAAGCAGGTAACTGAATACATGGATGGAATCCAATGTTGAGGAGACATTAGTGTTAGAAATTAAACTGTAAATGTCTCCCTAATTGGAAACAGAAGTAGATAAAATTGACCTCTAGAAAGAATAGTGTAAAAGGGAAAAGTACAAACCTTGCGATCAGAAGTAATGGTGATATCTTTTAAAACATTTAGAAGTTGAAAGAATGCTTACTTTACAGTAAGAAATAGCTCAGTTTTCCAAATGTTAAGTTTCAAGGAACAAGAAGACACCTAACAGAACTTAACTTTTAAACATTCAATGGATGAAAAGACAATAATAGATCCTTTTGATAATGTAAACTTAGGAGTCATATGGCAATAAAACTATCAGAACATAAGAATTTATTGAGGAACTAAAGACAGAAGGTTAACAATTAGGCCTTGGGGAAACCTATTCTTCAGCATTTAAAGAATAAAAGATTAAGTCTAATTTGAGAAAGGGCCCTTGTCTCCTCAGGAACAATTCTGGAATTTTTCCACACTGCTCATACAGTATCTGAGTGATATAATATAAGTATATAAAAATTTACCTACTTCTTAGGATTGTTGTAAAAAATTAATTGTGATAATGTAGGTATAACATCATGCACAGTTCCAGGAACTCAATAAAATAAGAATTATAATGATAATATCAAACATAATAATTATCATTATGTTAGTATTTATTTATGTTATAGTTTCATGTGATCATGATATTATTTTGGATAAAATGACTTAGCACCTAGCCAAAGATACTAAATCAAACAGGTCATATAATTATATTTGAAAGTATAGAGCTATAACATTCCAAAGAGATTTTACCTATTTGAAAATGATTTTAAAGAAATTTATACTCATAAATTAAATTAAAATTAAAAACATTTTTCTTTTTTATTCTTTTTAAAAAATATTTATTTTCATAGGATATTCTCAATTATTGTGTGTCTACAGAATCCGACCACTTCTCACTACCTTCATTGCTACCACCATGATCTAAGTCACCATGATCTCGCCTCTAAAATACTAAAATATTCCTCTCACTGGTCTCTCTTCTTTCACCCTTAACTCCACTTAATCTATTTTCAACACAGTAGCCAAGTTCTAAAATGTAAGTCTTTCTTTAAAACCATCATATGCAGTTCTTGATTTCCCTCAGAGTATACGCCGGTGTCTAATAAAGTCTGCAATTTGACTGCCCACTATTCTTCTATCCTCTTTACCACTATTCTCAATCTTGCTTACTCTCTTGCAGCCAAACTGGCCTCCTTGCTTTTGCTTAAAAGCATCTAAGGCTTTTCGGCCTCAGATACATTGCATTCTGGTTCCAGTACCTGGAAAGCTTTTCCCCCAGATAGCCAATCTTTCAAATCTTTGTTCAAATTCTTCCTTCTCAATGTGATCTATCCTGATCAACGTATTTCAAATTGCAACCCTCCTCTCTTCATTCACAATATCCCTTACTCTAATCAATCAAGAAACTTAGTTCATTGGGAAAAATTCATTAATTTAACATCTGAAATATCACTCAAACACAAGTAATAAAAAGTATTTATGTGTCCAGCATTATTTAAAATAGACATGCAAAATGTCTATTGTTCCATTACTACTCTGATGATAAATCAGATTATCCCACTTTCTAAAAATATAAATAAGACTATCTATAATTATTCACTAGATTGTCTCGAGCATCCCCCCCATTTACTGAGGGTTAGATTACAATACAAACCAGTAAGTTTTAAAGTTAAGGGGAACCTGGTGTATAGGATGGTGAGATTTTGAGAGTGATGGCAAGCTCATTACTTTTTATCGTGATGATGGTTTCACCTGTGTGTCAAAACTTATCTAGTGGTACATCTTCAATATGTAGTTTATTGTAATATACCTTAATAAAGCTATCTAACAATACCTAGTAGTTAAGGCAGTGTGGTTAAAAATAACTATCTTAACATACTATAGACTTTTGTAATTTTCCCCACAATGACATGAAATCATACTAAATTTTACATGCTTATATAATTGATAATAACATTATTATATTTCTTTGTATCAACAGATGAAATATTGCATTTGCTCCCTGATGAATGACATTACTAACAACATTTTCTTCTAGAATAAATGAAACTTACTGGACTCCAGTTGTGGATGTGTGCTATCAGGTATTCTAGGTATATCTCTAAAATGATAGAAAAAGAAAACAAGAAATTGTTTCAACAATTAATGCTACTCCATTTTGATCATTACGAACCCATATTACAACGTGATAGTGTAAAATTAACAAAATTGAGTATAGTAGTAGCATTATATATATGAGAAAAAACAATCCATAGTCCTCCATTGCTAATAAAAGTATTCTGGGATAATCGCAACTACTTAAAAGAAATTAAAATTCATACACGTTTATAGCAGATTTGTAAAAACATATACTTTATTTTCTATATGCCTCACTACACAATTGTCTATTCTAAAAAATTTTCTGTATTAATCAAGTTTTATAGATATATTTTAATTCTATTATATTCTTTCTTTTAACTTGCTTGTTGTCCTAAAGCGATAACATTGAAATACAAATAAAATATTACCAAAATAAAAATTGAAATATTCAAATCATGATTGAAATTTTTTTACTGTAATAACTCCACTGAAAAAAATGTGACTATGTCTCTTACTGGGACTCACAAAATTACCTTGTAACTGCATTTATACCAAAAGTACGTACATTTTTGTTTGAGATTTGCCAAAAAGAGTAGATACTAATGATTAAGAAAAGGAAATTACATAAAAGAATATTTAAGATAGTAAATGTCTAAAGTATCTTGTAATACCAAGAATATATTTGGTATTAATGTTTGGTATTAGTGTTTGGTAATTAACACTAAGTTGATACGGTGTAGTTTTACCATAATACAAAACTTAGAAAAGACAAAATGAAAAACAGATACAATTTCATGTGCCAGATTCATTAGGAACATTTCAAAAACTAAATCACCCGCAGTCATTTTCTACAGCATGAAAAGAGATCAAAATAATATCATTCGATCACTTCCTAAATGAGTTCAAACTGGGCATTAGTATTTTATACAAAGAATAATTTCTATAGCCACCACCCTAGAATGCCTTACTCCAAACATACATTTAATAATTCACTGTCAGTTTAAAATTTTAATTGCTTTTTCTAGGTATAAATATATCTTTTTCATTGGCTTAGAATGTAAGCTCCTAAAAGGAAATACTGCGGCAATCACTAATGAGTAATTCTTCTGTAGGCACAAACAATATGTTTCCTGCTAACTTTTGGAAACTGTCAATTTAATCTATAGGTAATAAAATATAAAAGCCAGAGTATTTGACACTTGCTTATTTTTTCTTAAGTTGTTCCCTCTAGCTGGGAATAGCATGCCCTTTAGTCCCTCCCCTTACTAGACTGAAACCTCCATTTTGAAAAAAATATGTAAAATTTATAGAATACAGTTGATCCTCATTTTTACAATGTAGAAGATCATAGTTCACAAAACTTTAAAAATAATTGTTACTATAGTCCCCTTCTACTAATGCCATTAGCCATCTGTAATTAAGATAATAAAAAAATAAACACCTAAATATTTCTTCTTTTATAATTAACTGCATAATCTAGCATGATCAGATAAAGAGAGGTCATAATTTTTTTTGTGAGATGTTTTTACTAAAGAGAAAAATTGTCCTCAAAATAATTGATTTTTATAAAGCAATCAGACATTTTTGGATTGCACATTACAAACTGTTTAATAGCAGCTATCTATGCATGAAAGTACTCAAACCAACTTACCCAATAGGCCTTGAAACAACAAGCTCCACTTGCGGTTCAGGTTTGGATTCCAGAATGATATTATATACTTCTTCAAATGTGGCTCCTTGCAACAGCCTTCCATTCCATTCTAACACTTCATCGCCTATTTTGTGTGTCAGTAACAATAATCTTAGAAAGAAAATCTAATCCAATAAAATGCACTTGAAACAAAGCAATCTTAAGGTGCAATGAATTCCATAGAATAAAATCACCATTATGGAAGAAGAAACATACTGAGAATAGCTCCAGTGGCATAAAATTTGATGACCAGGATGATTAGAATATTTCACTCAAAAGGACAAGGTCAGAAAAAAAACTACATAAAAGTTATTTCTGTGATTTCCAGGATTTTCTCAGTGGCGTCTTATCCATGAATAGTTGTTAGCTCTTCTTGTGAGGGGTAGCAAAGTCAGGAGCAAAGTATGTCACCATCTTGGTGAAGTCGCTTCTATCTCTGTAATTTCTTAATAAAAATTCTAATTATAGAAACTACAAGGCCTCTTTGTAGATTTCATGACTCTGCATTCTAGGTTTTTCAAAATACTGTGCACCTTGGGTAATTTTTTGAAGAAAAGCTTATTATTTAGCATCTTATCTAATCCTGTCCAAGGTACTCAAGGATCTGTCCAATAGTATCCATTACCAAAGAGATAAAGAGTGATGCATTTTAGGAAATATGTATTTATCCATGTAGTTTGTTGCCTAATCTCTGTTGGAATTTTTTTCAAAAGAAAAACAAAGACTTTGGGAAATAAAATAGATTAATACTAGATACAGACTAGGAATATCTATCAACAAAAAAAAAATCAGTAAATACAAATATCTTTTTATCTAATATGACTCAAGAAATAATGTACAACTTTCCATTAACGAATAAATTTATATTTAAGTTAAATAAACTCTTTGTTACTGGTCATTTCAATACTAAGTGAGGATAACTTTTTCAAAACTACTCAAGTTTAACATTTTAAATGTAAATAACCAAAGATAGAAACCTACCTGGTCTAAGATGCCCTACAGTATCTGCTAAACTTCCTTTTTTTACTTTGGTAATAAATGCACAAAGCCGACCTGATTCAGTCATCTTTCCTCCTACAACCTGTTTAAAAGAGGAAAGTGTTAAGAGGCATATTGTTCTAATGAACATAGTTGAAGATTCAAGTAAAAAATAACTAGACAATTTTCAGCTTTTAAATCTATACTTTAATATATTAAAAATAATTTTTATTAGAAACTGAGACATGTCCCAAGAGTAAGCTCTTTCCATATTCTAAATGTTTTACAATTTAATTCATTATTTGTTGAAAACTTAGAAACAACAATATATAATTTTTGTCTTTATTACAGAATTCTTATTTTATCATTTCTAAAACCGAGTTATATCAGTACTATGTGATTATATTAACATATCTAGTCACAGATTTCAAATATCATAATAATATGAATACTTGTTACTTTTAATTATGATATCCTACCAAAATTTCATTAGCAATCTTTTAGGCACTCTGTTGCCTAATACATGATGATGTTATATTTTTTCCTGATAAAATTACAAAACTTACTCAATTTCATCAGAATTAATGTAAACTTTAGACCATTTGTATCCCAGTTTTTCTATTTTAAAGTTTCTATTAATATATATCTTTAATAAAAAGAAAAAATAAATGTTAGCCATAATGCTACAGTCACACATGCACCTGTAAAAGAGGCCTCTTACAAAATTGATGCTTTCTCATCCACTGCCACTCACTCAATCATCAACTTTACAGCAAGTTAAGCAAACAGTAGTAACTAACTTCATTGACTAAACATAGTTTTTTCTCTTCTACATTGAGCAAAAGATACCTGAATTTAAAAAACCAGTGATGTACCTTACACTATGTATTTATTCTCAAACTGCAGTGAATTACACTGTCACAGTTCAGTTAATACTAATTATTCCTATGTTTAATTCTGAAAATTAAATGTATAGATATTTTGGACATATCCCTGTTTATTTTTAATCTTGATAAATATTGATAGTCATAATTAAAATTACTATTATTATTATTATTGAAATCTTATAAAGTGTCAGGCACTATACTAAATATTTATATACTGATTTCTTAAATCCTATTATAACATTCAGTAAGTATTATTATCTCCATTCTACAGATGAGGAGTCTGAGACTAAGAGAAGTTTAGTGACCACAGTCACGTACCTAGTAACTGCTGTAACTAGAAATCAAGCCAAGATTCTAACCTTTCTCTACACTGCTCTAACAATACACTGCACAAATCTGGATTTAAATCCCACCTTCACTACCACCTTGTGACCATGGGCAAGTTACAACAGCTCTCTCTCAGCTAATTTCTTATCTGTCGCGAATGTTAAATTAAATGATAGATGTAAAATGCTCAGACGAGTGCCAGCCACATGACAGCCACTCGGTAAATGTCAGTGCCTGATTCCACTTATACCATTTTCTAATATCTTCATTTACTACATTCTTCACAACAATTTCTGTAGCAACGGCTTAACCCTAAAACATTTTCTCTTTTATCATTTCAGTTTTTAATTCACTAAATACAGACGTACAAAAAATAAACAGAGCTATATTTGGTATAATTACTAAATAACTGTTACTTTACAGTAAAATATAAATCAATATTTATATTAAATCCCCTAAATATTTTTGAGACTTCGAAAAATATTCTCTCTTCCTCGCATATACACACACATACACATAAATACATTTACACATATTTTGCTACATTAATACAAAAATTATATTCCTATAAAATCATACATTACATTTCCCAAGTCTGCATATTTAGTAATTGAATAAAACTATCACTTTAATAGAATATAAACAAAGATACAAACTTAAAGGACATACTGTATAGGTAAAATAAGTTTGAGCACTATATTTATGATTCAAATATATACCTCAATTAACATCTTCCAAAATTATATATATACAAGTATTATTGCAGAATAATGCCAACTTCTTAAATAAAACTTGGAAAATGAAAAATGAATAATGAAGGCAAATATTTGTGAATATTCCCTATTCTTAAAAATAGGAAAAAATGCACTAAATTGGTATAGGTAGAAAGTTATTATATCTTTTGTTTATCTGATAAATCTGTAAAGAGAACAGAGCCAAAATCTCATATATTCCATCACATACCTTCAAGCCAAGCATTGCTCCTGAATCTCGAGGTACACTTCCATCTTTTAGACGCTTATTTAATAAAATGCGACCAATTAAACGATCTCCATCTTTTGATGGTTGCCATGTCACAGGGTGCTAACGCATTATATCAACAAACAAAAAAATATTAATATTCTTTTATAATGAATTACCCCTTATTATTGTACAATCTCTCTAAATTTCTGATTTCCAAGTTTTGTGATTACACAAACCAGTTTACATTCAAAATTTTAAGCAAAAGGCTTACACTATTACGCTTATAACCTCAATTTTATAATCTCAAGTTTTAAAAAATCCAATTATTTCAAATTCTTGAAGTGCTCTGATACAATACTTAAGTTATATAATTCTACAAAATCAGAGAAATCTTGAAAATATATTCAAACTCTAATTTAATTATATACATGCAGAAGATTAATAAGCTCCCAGGCAGAAAAAATAGGTTGAAATTATATGTAATTAAACTCACTTAACAATGAGAATTTAATTTTCAAACACTTTTGGAAGATTTTCAGAGAACTTATTACAGTAAAAGTCAAAAGGTCAAAATATGTTAAAACACAAAATTCAAACCAACGATGAGGGCTTTCTTGAAAAAGGTTTCTAGATTAAAATTACAAAAAAATACACAACCCTCAACTTTCCAATTGAATCTGCAGGGCAGAAATAGGCCTGATTCAAAAATGACTATATTGTCACTTTTTGGAGGTTCACTGATTTTTTTCAGGTTTTTGATCTAGTTAGTAAATTAATTTTTTTGGATAATTTAATGGTACCTATTGTTAAATAACATTCAAAATACAGGGAGTTTATCTCTTTCTCAGGGCAAAATCAAGCCCTGTATAAATCATAACACCATTCCGTTATGAATTATACTTCAAATAGCAAAGTAAATGATTTGTGTAATCACAGTTTCACAGTTATCTTAAAGTTACATGCACATCTTCATGCAAAATTTAGCAGGCAAAAGACAAGTTCCAGTCAATGACATCTATACAGTAATAAGATTTCAAAAGTCTCACTACACTAAAAGCAAAAATAATAAATACCAAAGCAGATGGCAATGGTTCTAATGCTAATTAATACTACATTAAAATGCTATGACAATAAAATAAAAGAGCAAAATGACAGTGAAAGGGAAAAAAGAAAAACAACTTTTTCTGTGCAAACAGACCCAATTATCTCCCTTTTGCCTGGGATTCAAACTATTAATAATTTAATTTTCATCCCAAGGAAAATATATGCAAGCACATCAAATAAGCCAATCAAAAAAATTCTTTATATTTGTGGTTTATAATAACATTACAAAGTTCTCTCATGCGACCATAGACAAAACATTCCTTTGTTCCTAATATTTTATTTCATTTACTTATTTTTTGGTATGCCGTCAAACAACAAAAAACAGCAAAGCAAGCAAGAAGTATTTTGATTTGTTTGTTTGGGTTTTGTTTTTCTTTTCTGCACCTTAAGAAATGCTACATTGACCCTTGCAATGCCCTGTCCTTTTATTATGTTCTGTTTGAATGAGTGACAGAGAGCAAACGAAGACCAAATGAGCAGGGTTAAAAGGCAGGCTCCACAATCTCAGTACCTTATCGCTATGGCTATGCTCCTCGTTAAGGGTTGTGCTACTACACGTATCTACCCCAGAGTCCTTAATCTGAGGCTCAGACCATTCCAAATCCTCTTCCAAAGAGTGGCCACCAAAGTACATCATTTTCTTTTGTCTCTCAGACCTGGTGTTAGAATCCGACAAAACTGCCTGCTCACTAGTTTTTCTTTTTCCCTTTTGACTGTCCCCTATAGGTGTGGGATAAAAAAAAAAAAAAAGATACAAAAAAGAAAACATGCAAAGGCGTAAATAAAAAAAGGAAAAGTGAAATGATAACGGAAATTAAATAGTAAGGCTCCACATGTCTCACCAAAGACATTGGGGATGCCTCACTGCTATGCCAAGACGTATGGTCCAACCAGTTGTAATCCATGTCTCCTGTGAGAGTCAGACAGACAAGAGTGCAGTAAAGGAGACGGCGAAATAAAGGACAGACAAAGACATTATAAACTTTTTAAACTGTGTGACACTGTCTGGTTTCAAGAACTTTGTCTGTATCACTCACTATATATAACAAGAGAAAGCTAAGATTCCAAATGAGTAAGATTTATAGAACACAAATTTTACTAGACAGACCCTATAGAAGTCCTGCAAGAACAGAAAATGCTAACAAACAAATAGAAACGAAAAAATTATATATTAGGAAAAGAAAAAGACTATCAGCTACATCTGTAACGCATGCTATTTTTTTTCATGCTGGGCTACAGACATGAATTTCATTCTCCAAAGATTAAGGAACATTTTAAAAATTAAACAGTGGTTTGCCAATAACCACTACAACAAAAGGCCAAGTAATTCAATGTTGTTTCCGGAACGTAGTATCATATTCTTTATAAAGCTGAAACCTCCTTAAAAAATTGGGGTGGTTAAAAGAAAAGAATTGGTTATACACAAAAAAATAATTTTGTATGAAAATAACAAGATTCGCTCACTTTCTATTAATAAAAAAATAAACTTTACTTAAATATCATGAATTACCTATTACTTTGAAACAATTTTTTAACTTTTTTCAGAAATTGAACTCATAAAAAGTTCTTTTAATATAATTTTGTCAGATAATTTGTGTAGTTGGCAACTAAGAATATCCATTTCCAAACTTATGTGCTTTTTATTTGCCTTACATCTGAAAAATAATTTCTTTGGTCTATATGTGCACATATATCTTTTAAAACTCTATTTGTACATCATTTATTTAAAAATATTTAGTAAACACTTTTTTTTTGCTATCCATCGTGCTAACCTCTAGTGTAAGGGGTAAAACAATGAGATATACAACAGAGTAGAGATAAACACAATAAATAATCAGTGTCATCAGGGAAGTATAAAACACTGATAGAGTATAATAAGATCTAATTTAAATTTGGGGGTCAGCAAACACCTCTAAAGAAATAATGTTTAAGATGAGAACTGGAATACGTGACCTAAAGAAAAAGTAAGGAGATAGAGAGAAGGAAAGTGGAGAAAAGGACATTCCAGGAAGAAGTAACAACGTGGTACTTACGAAAAACTGCTAGAACGCCAGTGTATCTGCACCAAAAAGAATGAGGGTGAATCTAAAGCTGAATGAGATTGGTGAGGCAGCACAAACCAGTTAAGTGAGGCCTTTTTATGCCATATTAAAGTTTATGAATTTCATTCTTTGAAGGCTTTTAAGATGGTGACATAAACTGATCTACATTTCTAAAAGATGAATCTAAGCACTAAGTAGAGATTGAGTTGTAAGACACCAAGAGTTAAAAGGCATCTGCAATATTCCATGTGACAGGTGACTAGGGCTTTAACAAAAGTGATGGCACTAGACATTGTAAGAAAAGAGGGAACTGAGAGGTGTTCTGAATGTAGGAATAAGAGCATTAAGAAAGACTGAAGAGTCAAGGATAACTTCCAGGTTTCTGGCATTAAAGACAGATGGAAGGAAAGACCATTTATGAGAGAGGAGAAGACTGGAGTAAGAACACTTTTTATTAGGGAAGGAACAGAACGAATTACTCTATTTCATACACTCTAAGATGTCACTGACTGTAAGAGTTATAGATATTAAAGTAAAATAAAAACATGCATCTAAGAATTTATTAAACAAGGTGATTAATTTTAGATATATTGTTTGAAATACCTATAAGTTATTCAAGTGAGCATATAAGAAATCAATTGGTTAAGCTACAATAAAGTTTAGAAGGAATGTTCGAGCTAGAGACATAAATTGGGATTTACTAGCATACAGACAGGAGTAAGTAGATCATTTAGGAACAGTGTGTAAAGTAAGATATGAAGAGGACCCAGAATGAATTCTAACATTTTGATTCAAGTGAGAGCAAGAGAGACAGAAAAAGACATGCAGAGAAAGAAAAAGGAGGGAGGAAGATGGTAATCTAAAATAAATAGAAAAGAGTTTCCTAAACAGAAGAAATCCATTATACTGAATGACTTCTACACATCAAATACAATAAAGAACTGAAAGTGTCCGTTTGATTTGGCAAAAAGAGGATCAAGAAAGATCTTAGAAAAAAACACTCTGGATAAAATGATGAAAATTAAAATCAAACTGAAATAATTGAAGAGTCAAAGAAAGACAAGTAAGTAGAAAATTGTGTGTAGATGAATGGTTCACAAAGTGAAATCTCCAAAATAGCATAATCAACATCACCTGGGAACTTGTTAGAAATGCAAATTCTTGGCACCACTCTATACTTAATTAATCAGAAATTCCGTAGATGGGGCTTACCATCTGTGATTTAACAAGCCCACCAGGAATTATGCTTTCACTGATGTTTGAGAACACTGGAGACAGTTCAAGAAGTTTATTTATAAAGGATGATGAAGTTGTGCTAAAATACACAAAATTAAAGTTGTAGAAAAAAATTCTTTAACCTGTGAACTACAGGAGTGCTTCCCAGTCTTTTTCATGGCAGAATAAACAATTAGAATATTATAATTATTCCAAAAGCCAAGAGTATGTGTATCGAAGAAAAACTATAACCCTTTGAAAATAAACTATTGGTTCTACAACAAAGTACTGACAAATCTCTGAGTTGGATTAAATATAGAATAGAGACTGAAAATAAAAATTCTTGGCTAGTTTATATGAAGGTGTGAGACCAGCTCAAAATCTCTCTTCTCCTCTTTTATCTGCAACCTGCAAAAAAAGCAGAAATGTAGTTCTTTCCTATATAAAGGAAATCAACCATTTTAACCACTTGAAGCTAAAGTGAAAATATTTCACCAAAAAAAAAAAAGTGTCATATATGGTAGGCATTCAGTAAATATCTGTTGAATGAGTAAAAAGTAGTATTACTATAATCCAATAAGGTAATCGATGTAAAATACAGGAAAATAGTCTTAAAATACAGGACTATTAGTATTTAGATATGTAGTTTCGGAGAGCAGAACTAAGATAATAAAATATCCTTCTTTTCGTAGCAATACAAAAACACATTGCTGGGCTTTCCAGTTCTAGGACAGGAAATACAAGACACACACAAAAAAACAAATGGAAATTCTAGAACTTTTTGAAAAATAACTGAAAATAAAAAAACGATGAGTTCAACTGCAGAGTGGAGAGGCAGATGAATGACAATAAACTTGAAAATAAAACAACATAAATTACTCAATCCAAAAAAAAAGGACGGAAAAAAAGACTAAAAATAAAATAAAATAAAATGAACAGAGCCTCGGGGCTTAAACGGTTATAGCAGAAGATTCATTTCATTCAGTCCTAAAAGAAGAGAAAGAAGATGGGGCTAAAAAAGTATGGCGATATGATGACTGAAGGTTTCCCAAGTCTGCAAAACATGTAAGCCTACTAATCTATGACGCTTCATAAACTCCCCAAAAAGAAATACACGAAGAAATCTGTGCCAAGAAACATCATAATCAAACTAAAAACTAAAGACAAACTGTGTTGAAAGCAGCAAGAAAGAAACAACACCTTACCTAAAAGGGAAAAACAATTCGAATGACAGTATATTTCTTCTCAGAAATCTTGAAGCCAGAAAGTGGCATAATATTTTCAATTACTGAAATAAAAGAAATGTCAACCCTGAATTCTAAATATGGTGAAATTATCTTTCAAGAATGAATAAGAAATAGACATTCTCACACAAAAAGAAAACTAAGAGAATTTGTCATCAGCAGATCTACCCTAAAAGAAAGGCTAGATAAAGTTCTGGAAACAAACAATAAGGAACCTGGAAATTTGGAGAAGGAATAAAAAACATGGTGAGCAAAAAATATGGATAAATACAATAGACTTTCCTTATCTTATTCAATTTTAAATCATATCTGATGTTTGAAGCCAAAAGTATATATTGTTTGATGTGCTTTTCAACATTGATAGAGGAAATATTTAAGATAATTACATTATAAACAGAGAAAGGTAAAAGAAGTTAAAGTATGTAAGGTTTCTACATTACACTCTAGTAGTAAGATGTCAATACTCAGAATGTGATAAGCTGTGTATATAATATACTGCTTAGAGCAACCGCTAAAAAAATACATTTGCAAGAAATATACTCAAAAATACTACAGATGAATCAAAATGCAATTCTGAAATAAGTTCAAATAACACACAGGAAGGCAAGGGGAAAAAGCCAGAAATAAAAAAGAAGGGGCAAACAAACAAAAAAAAGAAAATGGCAAATAACAGAAAATGAAGACCAATATCCCTCATGAATATATACACAGAAATCCCTAACAAAACATTCATCATAGTATATAAAAAGAATAATACACTCTGACCAAATGGAATTTATTGATGTAAGACTAGGTGAATATTGAAAATTAATGTAACCTATCACATGATCTATTCATTGATGCAGTAAAAACATTCATGAATTAAAAAAATAAAGAAAAAGAATAGAGGAGAATTTGCTCAAGTAAATAAAAGACATCAACTACAGGTAAAACATACTTAATGGTAAAAGGCTGAATGCTTTATATAAAGAGAAATTTCACCAAAAAAGTTACCTTTATTTGTAATAGTCCAAAAGTAGAAACAAACCAAAATGTTCTCTAAGAGGTGAATAACTAATCAAACTGGTATAACCATACCATCGAATATTAGTAATAAAAAGGAAAACCTATTGATACATAAAATAGATGGACCTCAAAGACAATATGCTGAATGGAAAAATATCACAAAATGTTGCATACCATATGATTTCATTCAAATAACACTGTCTACATGATAAAATTATAGAGATGGAAAAGAAAGGAATGGTTAACAGAGGTTAGGGCTGGGGGAGCAGGTTACTATAAAGAGGAAGCATAAGACACATCTTGGTGGTGGTGCAGCGGTTCTGAATCTAATAGCAGTGGGTACCTGAATCCATACATGTGATGAGATGTCACAGAACTGTATGAACATATTTTCCTATGTCAATTTCCTGGTTTTGATATTATACTATAGTTAAACAAGATCTCTCTGTACTATCTTTGTAAATTCCTGAAAATCTATAATTATTTCAAATTAAAAATAAGGTGGTGCTGCCTTCATAACTGTTGCTTATCCTATCCCTGGAAGTGTTTAAAGAAAAGCCTGGAGTACCACTCTTCAGCATGATGTACAGAGCGGTGCTTCAGTTAGGAAGTTATACTAAAAGCACCTTACTTATCCTACTCTGATATTCACTGACTTTATTAATGCAAGTTAAACATATTTAAATATGAAAGCTGGTTAAAAATAATCAAAAGATTCACATCTTAGGCTAAGATTTTCAGCTTCACTTACCTCTACTTTGTAATAGTCCAAATACAAACTCAATAGTGTGCGTGTGGCGGGGGGGGGGGTGTTAGTGTGCTGTGTGTGTGTTTGATACACAGAGGGGGAAAACGTACAGATATTTTGTTTATAAAACTGTCTTCTACAGTGCTTAAATGGATGAAATAGTTTATTAACTGTTCTATGTTATTGTTTTCCATTACCTTAGATTGTGGTTCTGCAATTAAATCACACGCTAGACGAAGGCATTAAATCACCACTGGACGAAGGCATTAAATCACACACTGATGAAGGCATTAAATCACGCACTGGACGAAGGCATTAAATCACACACTAGATGAAGGCATTCTTTGACATCCTCATTTTAACTTAACCATATTTATAAAGCCACAGCACGTTGCGGCAGAACGAGTTTTATAACCCAGGACCACAAAGCCCATGTTAAAGTACTGGCTCCACATATTAACTTTACTCATTTACTCATCTATATAAAAAGATTAATTGTGATTCTCACATTGTTGAGAGATTTAAATAAGATAATGGTCATAACAAATGTCATATGATTTCACTTATATGTGGACTTGAAAATAAACAAAATGAATAAACAACCAAAACAAAAACATATAGATAGAGGACAAATTGACGATTACCAGATGAGAAAGGGCTTGTGGCGATAGGAGAAAAAGGTGAAAAGAATTAAAAAGCACAAATTGCAGTTATAAAAATAGTCACAAGGATATAAAGTACAGCATAGGGAATATAGCCAATAATATTATAATAACTATGTGTGGCGTCAGATGGGTATTAGACTTACCAGGGCAATCACTTCGTAAGGTCTAATCATTGCTGTACACCTGAAGCTACTATAATATTATATGTCAACTGTAGTTCAGCAATAAAGTTAAAGAAATGGTTAAGATAATAAAAAGGACAATGGACATGAAAGTGCCTTGTAAACCGAAGAGTCATCCCAATGTTGATGATATCATAATCATCGTTATTAAAATCATCTTAATTTTTTCATTCTAAATGGAAAATTTATCTATGCCCCTTTTACTTTTCCTCTCATTTATCTTCCTGTTATTTTACCGTCCTTTTTAACTTGTCAAGCTACATATGTTGGCATTTCCCAACAAGAAATACCGGTTCTGCGAAATGTTAATAGGCTTGAATGATATAAATATCCTCTAGTCAAATAAGTTTGGGAAACTTTATTAAATGTTATTAAGTAGATTTCATGAGTACAGGATTTTCATATATAGTAATGTCAATATGTTTCTTTGTAAAAATTATATAAAAGAGATACAGAGGAGAGGGAGAGAGATAAGACAGATCTGAAGAGGTTCTGCTGTTTCAGACCCCAGCTGAGGCCCCAAATTTAGAGGAGTAGAGCGATACAAGCAGTCTCTGCTTTCCCTGTTCAAATATGACCCATAGATACTATAAACATTTTGGGGTGATTTATAGTAACTGAAATATGCACTCCACATGATTATCTTTTTCAACCCTCACAATAACTATTTGAGCTAGATAATGTTATTAATTTTACAGGTGAGGAAAGTAAAATCGAGGTTAAAATAACTTGCCCACGGTCACATCATTATGATATAACAGAGCCAGGATTAAAAATCCATGCAGTCTGTCTCCAAAATCCACATTCTTAAGTCCTGTGCCAAAAATAAATTCTGTGGGATTACTATTCTACAGAATTGATCCTATTCTTAACTCAGAGAACACATAATCCAAATCAGCCTTTAATTATTTGTAATATTAAAAATGATTCTTAATTACTTTGCAATGGATTTTAAACAATCTTAAGAGGCACCTAATAATGGCTATAAATAAAGTTAATCTAACTCCAGTAAGCAAGAACAAAAACTATTAGCAAGTCTATTATTTGTGTTTTAGTAAATATCCCTCTTATCAATTAGAACATATCAATTTAATCTGAGCTGAGGTATCCTGAACTTTTTAGAATAAGGAAAATAAGTCCATGAGAATGTGCTTTCAAAGTATATCTCAAATCTACTTATTGTTTTCAAGTTGTTTTTTATAATAGTTCTATTTTTTTACTCAATAACTCTTCATTTGTTTTATATAGTATTATTTAGTGCACTCTGAGTTTTATAACCAAAGCAAAAAAATTTTCTTATGCTAAGACATGTGCTGGGTCTCAGCCTAACTTCTGGGCTACAAGAATGAAGGACACAGATTAGATCTGTACCTTCATATAGTCTGAGAGGAAAGAAAGACAATTAAGAAGCTCATTCCCTACAGTATTCTAATCTAAATAACTCTCCTAACACACAGGCCTCCTAACTGTTCTGCATCCATTTTTGCCCCTCTTAAGTCTATGTTAACATAAAATCAAGAGAGATTCTTAAAAGGTAAACCAAATGAAATTATTTATTATTCAAAACCTTCCAATGACTCATCCCACTCAGGATGAAAGCCAAAGTTCTTGCAGTGACTTACAAAGTCCTACATGATCTGGCTTCTTGCTACCTTTTGACCTTATCAAATTTGTCTGTTTTGTTTTGTTTTGTTTTGTTAACTGTTGTAGCCTCTGAAACACAAAGTAGTGCCTCGAACATAAATATTAACTGATTAATCAATTAATTAAAATATCATCTAGTCATTTTCACACTTCTTTATGCAATAGAGCCTTTTCTAAGAGAATCCACAAATATAAAACTGGTTAAGATCAAAGATTGATTGGAAAAAAGTGGAAGATCCAGATGCTCACCCATTTGAATATGCCTTCATATCCTCTTCAGCAGTTCCTGAAACATTACCACAAAAAATCTGGTGCTCCATTTAGTACACTTTTTAAAATACTGAATTAATCTATTTTTTCTCATTTTTGAGAGGAAAATTGAAGCCCCAAAACATTAAATAACCTTCCTAAGATTACAATGAGGGTCATTGACAGAGCCTAGAATAGAACCTTGTGTATGTATTTTCAATCCATCACACTTTCTAAGATACCACACTGCCTCTGTATTTAAAAAAGGATAATTAATAAATCTATCAACTACACTGGTTCCTTAATGGCTTAAAAATTTCTTAAGAAAGGGAATGTGTCCTTTTCATCTTTGTATATGAACCCCTACTCTCAGTGCCAAGGAGTGTGTGGTGAATAATAAGTACTTCCATAAAAATTGTTCCTACTGAAATAATGCTTATATCCCACTGTGTAGAATGACCACCTATACCTACCTATCCATATCTGCCTTGTATTTAACTTTTTTCATATCCACTCCCATTGTATTGCTCTCGTTTGCTTATATGCTTATCTCCTAAGCAGGATCTTGCTGAACTCATGTTACACAATGCACTTAGCACATCAGGTGCACAATAGGTATATAATAAATTTTTTTCTATCTTGAATTAAGTTAAATTGTACTAAACAGAATTTGAAAATGGAAGTTGAAAAAATATTGGTTTTACAATGCTGTTTCACTGAGGGTTAAATAGAATTTTTTTTTCTTTTAACAACACTGTATATTCTATCAGTTAAACTAGATTCTTATCAAACTCATATTTGAAACCTGTTATTTCTCTTTAGTGGCTTCCTGCATTATTGATTAATTCTAATTTTCCTTTCTCTTCTGCTCATCTTTACTTGGCATTTACAATTTAAATATTAATTATTTCATTTGGGTCTTCATTCTTATAAATATTTTCAAAATGATATTCATATAATTTTTAACTACTGTAAACCATTACAAAATAGAATAAAAGTCCAAAAAAACCTGAAGATGGATGAAAAAGGTAAAGGGATTAAAAACTAAAAATTGTCAGTTATAAACAGTCATGGGGATATAAAGTGCAGCATAGGAAATATAGTCAATATAGTGTAATAAGTATGTATGGTATCAGAAGGACACTAGACTTATGGAGTGATCATTTTATAAGTTATATAAATGTCTAATCACTGTTTTGTACACTTGAAATTATATATATTATATACACAACATATAATATTCTATGTCAATATTTATGTCATTGAAAACTTAAAAAATTTTATCCTAATATAAAAAATATTAATAAATTGTTAAGTATGGTTTCCTAAATCAACATTATTGTTATGAAATATGAATGATGAATTTTAGTGGCCCTAATATCTATAATTCATAGAATTAAACAGTTATGTAACTTTTTTTCCTGAACAAATTAAAATTTTTTAACAGCTAATGCAGTCAAGGCTATTATTAAAAAATAACATGTGAATTCAAACATAAAGAGGTGACATTATATACTTTCAATTAGTTAATATAATTAAAATGACGTGAAATAATCAAGCTGATGTGAAATGTCTTGCATCATGAGGAAATTCACATTTAAATTTAAAATTTAAATATAATCTTAATTTCATATAAAGTCTACCAAAAAGAAATTTCATGGGGTGGGGAAGAAGGGGCATGAGTATTTGGTTGTATAGCTATTATCCCTTTTGGCTATCGTTCTCAAATAGCCTGTATTAAACAAAATTACCTATATTACCCCTTCTAACTTTCTAGTATTAGAAGTGTTTAATTAATAGAACCTTTTCTTCAATATGTGGTTTATACAAAATATTTCAAATGAGGGCTGGATTAAAATAAAAGGATCCACAATTTAATAGTATACCTGAACTATAATAAATCTTGATAGAGGGCACCATACAAAAATGCCAGTTTCATGAAATGGAGATAGACAACAGAGAAGCAAAAGAGGAAGAGGGAAGGGGGACAGGAAGGCTACAGTGGTAGGCACAGAAATAACAAAGAAAAAGAGCAGAGAGAAAGACAGAGCCAGAGTACGGTGGGGGGCATCTAGAAATTATAATTACTGAACCAATTCAGAAACAGGGTGATAAAAAAAAGAAAGTTCAACAAGAACTTTTTCAAAAAACAGTCAAAACACCCTATCTATGTTTGAAAATATTTGCCTGGCCTGTAATTCAAAATTAAGGCTATCTTATTTAAAGATGGTATACTTTTTCACCACAATAAATGTAGTCCAATACAGCAGTTTGGTAATACCAGCATTACAAATACATTCATTTAAGTTTCTAATATATAAACAAAAAAAGGAAATTTTTTATTCCACTTACCTAAAAAAGCATTTATTATTTTACATAATATTTACAAACTAATATTTTAACCGAAAATCTTAATTCACTTTTGTTGTTTACCTTTTGGAGATGGAAAGTTTTATTTTGAAAGCTTAATTTTGTGATAATGTTTATTTCATGATATAATGAAATCCCTCTTTGTAAAGAGTAGCATTGCATATGACAGAAAATTAAAAAAAAATAGGTGCGTGCTTGTTATACTTTGATATCAATATTTTTTAAAAATGTTTTGCACCTATTAGATATAGCAATCACTTATGCACCTGTTGAAAGTTTTCTAAAAGAACGAAATACTGTCCTATTAGATTCCATATCAATGTTAATCTGGAATGTCCTGAAAAGGCATGTGTTAAATGCTCATTGACAACGTGTAAAGATCCTGAGAAGTTACATGATCTGGGTAAGCCACGTATATCAAAAGATAAGAGCTTGATTTTTTTCTGAATTTTAATGCAAACATAAGGGAAGATGAAGCATATATCATAAAAAAATTCAACACCTTGAAATATGATGAAATTGTGGGAAAATGTTATGGAAAATGAATGTTGTTATAAAGTAAATAGAGTATGTTTACAATTTTAGGCGTCAAGCATGATGTACTTGATACATAGGATTATATTTACAATTTTTTTTGATATGTACTCTGAAAGGAGCAGGAGGAAACATGCTCACTACAAATAGAATACAGTAAGATAATTTAATTGTTTCCTTTTTTCATTTTTATTATATAAATATTATAGCCATACTAATGAAATTCTACATTAAATTTTTCCTATAAACTACTGCCCCAACAAATAAAACTTCTAATCAACCTTTATTTTCTAGTTCTATATGCACATGTCATTTTAATATACAAATTTAATATTCAATTGAGTTACTAAAAAGTTTACATTATATCTTGGACAATTTTTCTTATTACCATAGTTTCCATAATTATCAAAATTTCAAATAAGTATCTGTGGTATGGTGATTGTTTCGCAACCAGTTTTCGGTAGGGGGCGTGAAACAGGCCCTGTTTTGTAACATTAATCTATTTCCATGGTATAAATATTTCCTCTTAAGCCAATTTTGAGCTACCAACGCTATTATTGAATGTGGACTTGGGAAGCAATGCATACCATAGGTTCTCAGACGCTGATGCAATCCAGTTTCGGCACACAATTTTTTAACATCTGAGCTGTTTTCAGTTTTGTAACCTTTACAATGAATATCCTCAGCAGGCACAATTGGTTGTCTATCCAACAGCCATTTCTTATCTCCTTAGACTTGTGAACTCTAAGGCAATCTTGATCATTCTAACTCCATTGCCAGTGAAAAGTTAGGAGCTGGCATGAATAGCAATTACAGCAAAAATTAAAAAAAAAAAATTTTAACAGTTTACAGGAGGCTTCTTCTATTCTTCTATTCTAGAAAATTCTCCTCCAATTTCAAATTGGATCAAGTAAGGGATGCTTAGAATAGTTATATCCCTCTTGAAAGGGGACAATTAGAAGAATAAAATCTTGGTGGATGTGTTGTGTACTACCCGCATGAACACTTAAGAACTGTGCTCATTCCCCAAGCTGCCCCAAATGTTGCATCTTCACTGCTTATAGCTGAGTTCTTTATCCAAGAAATGTACTCAGGTCAAGAATTTCCTTAACCAAAGTTATGCTTCCTCCCCAGGGGCCAGCCATATCCAGCCCTCCTGTCTCACTGCCTCAATTAGGTCATCTCTGAATAGCCACCTGAGATCGAACTGCGGTGGGTTTAGCGAACGCACCTGTTCACAATTTAACTTCTCCTTATTCCAGTCGTCCTGCCCTTATACTCTTTAGAAGTGTTGTTAGCAAGTTATTAAGTTGTTTGAATGGTAATTACAGCAGTCTCCAAATGGATAAACTTGGTATTTGTAAAAACTAACATCCTTTATTAAAAAAAAAGAAAACTAACATTTTTTGGCCTGTGGGGTTAAGCACCATCATAATGTGGAAAAGTCAAGGTAAAGGCTCTGAAGATGCCCTCCCCACAGGCAAAGAATAAATAAAAACTAAGGATATAAAAATGATGGTCCACATTACAACCCCATTTTAATTAACCAGTCTGGCCTTTAAAAAAAAGACGGATGCATCTAAACATTCTAGAAAATGACAGTGGACTACTATAAATTTATCTGACTAGCAGCTCTATTTGAAGTTGCTATAGCAATGGGGTATGCTTCCTAGAGACAATTAATATTGACTCAAGTATATGATATGCAGCCACTGAACTGGCAAATATATTTTTCCATCCCTATTAAGGACTAGAATTATTCACATATGCCTGAGATAGACAAGAGTACATACTGACAGTCTTCCCCTGGATTATGATAACTCACCTGCCCTCTATCATAATACAGTCCCAGAAGACCAAGGCCATAGGGAGAATCTACAGAACATCATATTGGTTTATTGTGTCATTGAGAAAGAAGTGGCAATGATACTGGAGGCTTTGTTTAGACACATCTTCTCCAGAGAGTAAAAGATAAATCCTACAAAAATTCAGAGACACATACCATCAGAGAAGTATTTAGAGAGCTATGTCATGGGCATGGCAAATCATCCCTACAAGGCAAAGAAAAATGATCACATCTTCACCTAACCAAATGAGAAAGCAACACAATGCCTGGTAGGCAGCCTCTTGATTCTGAAGGCAACGTGTTCCACACTGGGGAGCACTACTCTGACTCATTTACCAAGAATTACAGAAGGTTACCAGTTTGAAATAGGACCCAGAATAAGACGAAAATCTAAATCAAGTCCAGGCTGAACTGCAAGCTGCCCAGACACACTTGGTCATATGATGCAACAAACTGTATGGTATTAGAAGAATCAATGCTGGGAAAAGATGCCATGTGAAATTGATGGCAAGCCTCAATAGGAGAATCACAATGCACATTCAGGTTTCTGAATCAGGACCATACAATCCGCAGTGGAGAATTATATTACTATTTGAAAACCTGCACCTACTATGCATCTAGCATACTGATAAGAACCAAGATCTGATCATGAGTCATCAAGTAACCAAACAGCCAGAATTGTCCAACATAAGCTAGGGTCTCTTAGGCTCAACAAATTGAAAGGCTGAACAAGCCAAACAATAATCAGCTATAAGACAGAAGTTGTGCGTCCATGTTTAAACATAAATAGGGACAGAGGATATAAGTAGACAGCAAATGCAGGTAGCCCAGACATATAAATCATCTACTATTATTGCACAAGCATCTCGCCCTCAGCTTACATCTATGGCCACATTCAGGTCATTGTGACTACCTGTCAAAAAGGACAAAAGTCATTCCTGGTTCAGAGGTAAGTCAGCTCAATATATGTGTACCAGCCAAAAGTAGACTGCTACTACACCACAGTGCCATTCAGGAGTGGTCCTGAAGACATCAGTGAGGAAAATCCTCTCAACATACAGGGCTTTAGATGTATACCTGATCATTCACTTTGTATAGAAAATAAGTTCATGGGTAAGAAGTGCCTATACGGACACAAAGGCTTGGGCAAATTGCTTGGCTAATTAGTCAGAGGCCTAGAAGGAAAGAAAAAAAAACTTGAAAGATAGTAGGAAAGGATAGCTAAAGAAGAGGATTGTTAATAAACCCATGAGAATGAGAAAGAAAAAGGATCTATGTGTCACACATTGAAGTCCTTTTGGTAGCTGGACTCCAAGAATGGTCCCTCAGTGAACTCTGTCTCCCAGTGTTCATGCCCTTTTGTATTCCTCTACCTTATATGTAACCATTAGAACATGACAGGAATGATGTTGCCTGATTTCAAAGTTAGGTCAAAGTTAGTGGTGTTTTGAAACTCTATCTTTGTGAGAACCGGGGCACCATATAAAAAGTCTTACTAACTAGAAACTGCTTTGCTGGAGAGGTTAGATAAATGTAGGTACCTTGGTTCAGAACCCCAGCTGAGCAGTCTTTAAGCCTGCCAAGGTTTCATATAAGCAAGAGAAGGCATCCTGAACCCTCCAGAATGGCCTATTTTACCAGTTAAATTCTACCAATGAACATCAATAACACTATATGAAGAAGAAAAACTGCCCAGCTGAACACTGCCTGAATTCCAGATTCACAAAATTATGATAAAGGAAGGGACTTCTGGCTTAGTAGCATGAAGTATCAACCAGTTCTCTTCACAAAAACCAAGTACAAATCTGGATGAAACTGTCAAAAATAATTTCATAATTGTGGAAATCAAACAAAGGCACATAAAAATTTGAGAAAAACTGCTAAAGCTTCAGATAAAAACAACAGAAGTCTGTTCCCTTCTTTCCCTGGGGTTGCTCCCATAACCTGCTCAGGCACAGTACATACAAAAACAAATGTTCTACAGAAAGGATCAATAATTTTAGCAGTGCAGGGCTAGCTGAGAAAATCAGCAGCTTTGTTACTTGATTTGGAGTGGTGGTGAAAACCCATGGCTTTCAGCAAGAAGAGGTAAACACAGTAGGAAACAAGCAGATTGATAACCTAAGACTGCAGTCCCACATAGGGTGAATTGCAGACCAGCCAGAAATTTAACAGGGAGACCTCGGAAATGTGAGACCTAAAGAAAAAAGCTGGATAAATTTTCTATACATATAAGGCTGACTAGGAAACTATACTATGTTTGGGAGAAATCATGAGAGAGCCTGGTAGGAAGTAAAACTCAAGAATGACTTGAGAACTGGCTGACCTTTGAGTGTGTCACCACACTACACAGAATACTGGCAGAGGGTAGAAGCCTTACAAGCTCAAAATATTTGAGCACAAATATTTGGCTGACAATTAGGCTATGTAGACACAGAAGTGGCCCATAGGAAGGCAGAGATATATATTTGAATAAAACAAATTCAGCAGCGATATGAGTGGACATACCACGGGGGGCACAAAGTCTACACTTTAAGTTCAGGTAAGTTATTAAAAAAGAAAAAAAAAAAAGAAAAAAGGAAAAGGAAAGAAAAAATAAAGACAATCCTCAGGAAAATAAATAAGAAACGAGAGATATTATAATATATCATCTAAAACGTCTGGTTTTCAACCAAGAAACTATAAGACATGCAAAGAAAGATGAAAATGTGACCCATAACCAGGAAAAAAGTCAGTCAAAGAAACTTATCTAGTAGACCTAGATGTTGAATTTAGCAGCTATTATAAAATTTTTAAAGCAGTTATTAGAAATGTTAAAAAAATGAAGACAACCATGTCAAAGAACTATAGAAAAAGACGATGACAATGACAATTAACTTGAGACTCTCAATAGAGAAATAACTGTAAACAAAGAAATGACAATTCTAGAATTAAAAAACATAATAGCCAAAATATTCACTACATGGATTCAGCAGCAAATTTGAGATGGCAGATGAAACTACTAGTGTACTCTAACAGAAAGCAATAGAAATCATTGACTTGGAAGAACAGAGAGAAAAAAATACAGGGAAAAAAATGAAAAGAACCTCAGAGACATGTGAGAAAATATGAAGTACATGAACAGACAAGGAATGGGAGAAAAAGTAGTTAAAGAAATAATGGCTGCAAACTTCCCAAATTAAGGAAAAAACATTAATCTACAGATCCAAGAAACTCAATAATCCCTGTTAGATATGTACAAGAGACCTAAACCTAGATATATGATAGTCACGTTTTTGAAATCCAAAGACAACGAGAATATATTGAGAAAAGCAAAAGATAAGACATCTCTAAAAAGAAAATGGAATGTCACATACAAAGTGCTGAAAGAGGCGGGGTGGGGGGGGGGACCTGTCAACCAAATATTCTATATCCAAAGACATTATCCTCTGAAAATAAAGGTGTGGTAAGAAAATTTCCCAGATTAAAACAAAACAAAACAAAAACTAAGATATGTCTTTTACACCACAAGATCCAAGTACTTAGCTTAGTGGCTAGAACTGGCTCCTTAAATTTGTAGAATCGAATAAATAAAAAGGTATAATTAGGGCGGTTCCATAGTGTAGTGGTTAGCATGTCTGCTTTGCACATAGAAGGTCCTGAGTTCGCGCCCCAGGTGGAGACATGGACCATACCCCTGGAGCACCAGGCCCTCTGAGTGCACCAGGGGTGCCTGTCTCCCGGTGCCCCAGGCCCTGGGTGCACGCCCGGAGCATGTGGGAGGGGACGCCCTGCCTTCGGAGATCCAGTTCTTAAGGGGAAACGGCAACATCCACGGGTCAAGGGTGGAAGTGAGGGGGCAGATTAAAGAGGGGGAAAAACCAGTATAATTCATTGTCAAATTGTCATTTATAACATTATTCCTTTGGGAAAACACATCTAAAGTTCAAAATTAGAAACATATATTTCCTGTTTCCTCAGTAAAATCTGCAGAGTTGCCCCCTTCTACTATCTCATGAATAGGATGAGATACCAATTCTAGCTTTATCAAACCCTCGGGACCCTTAATTAGAAAGCAAAGGTCAGTAGTCCCACGAGAAATAATTTCTTTCTTTAAAAAATTCCCCACATGTACAGAGCAGGATGTGCTGAAATAAAGAGGCTTACACAATCATACATGAGAATTTAAAACTTGATCTGCTGGTTAATTCAACACGATATGCATGTGTGCACAGACACCCACACATCCACACTTTTGAATATGTATACTCTTTTGTAAAATATAATTGCATCTAAAATGAATTTGGTTCGAAGGGACTGCAAGTTATTCCATTCATACTTAGGTATTCTTAACCCAGAATTTTTACATCTTTTTATTCTCTTCTAATTAATTTCTGTTTTTGATGTCCTTCATCTCACACTTAGTATAACTTGGTTTTATTGTCTTGGTCATTCATTAAAGTTCACAATTTTCATAGATCCTACTATTTTATTTAATATTCCATTCCACAAATTAATTAATATAACCCATGCTTGAACTTTACTATATCAGGCTCACTTTATTTGCTCCTGAAAGGGTTCTTAACCAAGCTAAGCCCTACAAAAAGAGGCGAATAGGCAGTTCCAGAGACAATGGGGTTATGGGTGGCGATAATTTGAGCTGCCCTTCTGCTTTGAAACACACCTCCCTATCTCCCCAATATTTCCTCAAAACGCTCTTCTCATAGATACATACTAGAAAGGAAAACAGAGTGCTTCTAGCACAAGCTAAAAACAAAAGTGAAGCCCATGCTATGTATAGTTTTCTTGGATGAATCAGCTAGCGTAAATACAGTCAAGTTTACAGCACAAGTTCTTACCTGTAATCCACAAAGCTGCAATTCTAGGGTGATAGATACTCCTTTGTATTTCATGTTTCATACTCTAGTATTATAGATTATTGATATTTAATATATTTTAGTTGAAGGAAATAAAAATTAATCATTTTTTGTTTTTTTATGTCCCCCAATGAATCTATAGTATACTTCTTAAAATTTTAAATTAATCTTATACCCAACTTTTCTGTTATTTACCTGCTTTATAAATTAGAACATAATAGACTTGTACAGCATTTACAACACCATTAGGGTATTTGTTCTGATATGCCTCTTATCAATTAATAACAATATGTTCTCCACGAAGCTTTATACTTTTCTATCCATTGAACATATTTCATCATCGAAATTTTTAAAGCTATACAAAAGATCAATATCTAGGCATCTTTTACTGATTTCTAATTCTACTCAACAGAAACTTCATTCTAAGTTAAAAGTTAACATTTTGTATATTCTAAACTAACTTCAGCATCTGATCTATAATTCAATTTTGTTTTTTAACTTTTCATTCACTAGCTAAGCACCCTCTCAAATATCCCACAAACTGAAATCTGTAACGTTTTTTCTTAATATCTATTTGGTAGTTTTCTTGGGTGCTTAGTTTTCCTTTAAAAATAATCCTTTTTCTTTAGGCAAATGCTTAACATAGTGTTTCATTCATGATTAACAAGAAAAGATTTTTGCAAAAGGAAGGAATTACCATCTTAAACATTTTATGTTCGTAATTTATCAGGAAACCAAAAAACTTTCCTTTATTCCCATTTGTAAATCTACCTTCTAGCTTCTGCACTTTACAAAGGAACTTTCAGTTAGTTTAGCTTCTTAATCTGCTTACATTTATGTTATATAATTTCAAGTCTAAAATCGGCTTCATAATATGTATTTGCAACTTGGTTTTTTCATCCTATGAAAACTATCCTATTTTTAGAAAAGACAGGATGAAATAATTTCATAGTGCTATCTAATATAGCAACAGAGTAATTATTTATATCCATGTAAATTTTATGCAATTAAGTTCTTCTTATTCCATAGTGAAACTCTAAGACTCATGTTATAATAGGAATAATTATTTAGCATAAAATTATTTTATCAATGGATGGAGTGAATATACAAGGTAATCAATCTTTGATTTTAAAAATTTTTTACTTGAGAAAGTCTCAGTAATAAAATAGCTAATTGAAAAACTTGAAAATATTCTCATTATTACAAGAATTTTTTAGTCTACTTGGTTCAGAATTCCTTACATGTTGAAATGATCTTAAATACCATAAGTCAACATTTTCCTCAAATTCCTAATGTATAGCGTCTATCATTTCAGTAGTCTATTTTCTTCATAATGTATACAGTATATTAATTACTTAAAAAGGAAGAAAATTTCCCCTGGAAGACTGGGGCAACTAAAACTCTCTGCCATTGATTTTAGTGCTTAAAAAAGATCAAACTGGATATCTTTTGTGCAGTTGCACAAATGGCTGACAACATGACTATGTAATTAAAGTGGAAAAAATACATTGCATTATAATATGAAGATTAAAATATATCAAATTTTAAAAAGCATAGTGTCTACAATACATTGATTGACCACTAGAAATCAACTCCAGACCTTTACCCAGGTCTAGAAGATGATCAGGGGGGCAGGGAACACTAGTATTATGCGAGTCACAAAATTCTAATATAAGAGAGAAGGTTTCAAATATTTTTGGTCATGATCTACAGGAATAAATATTTTATATTGTGAGCCTACAGAGTATACACACAACACCAAAAAAAGGAATGTTTTACCCTTACTTGGTACACACTTCACTCTGATGTTTTCTATTCTATCCTATTTTAGTTTCCCTCTTTTTTATAATACTGAGTATGACTCACGATTGCTTCTGAAAGTGAGGAAGGAAAGAGAATAAGGGAAAGGGTTAGGGACAGAAGGTGGGGAGTGGTGATGGAGGACTTTTACTCACGAGGGATATTTGGCAATGTCTAGAAATACTTTGGGTTGTCATAACTGGCAATGAGGAAGCTACTTCCATCTAATAGGTAGGGGCCAAAGGTGCTGCTAAACATCTTACACAAGATGGTCCCATAAAACACTTATTCAGCTACAAATACCAACAGTGCTGAGACTGAGAAACCTGTTCTAGATTATTTAATAAAGAAATCATAGATAAAATTATAAAGCCAATAGTTCTTTTTAAAGCTTATAAAAATATATTTTAAACTTTGAGAGATGTCCAACATTTAAAGAGAGATACTATGACATTAGCAATCTAAGACTTATCTCCTTCCATAAAGTAAAGGTAAAAAAAGAAAAAAATTGTAATTTTCTAACCCAACACAATATATGGGGAACAAATCAATACAGCATGTGAAAAGCAAACTATATCATAATGAGTGAAGAAATTAGTGTTACAAAACATATGAATCAAACAAATCAGTGATGACCAATGCTTCTCTCGTCTGAAATTCTATATACCTATAGTACAATGGGATTATATTGCTATTTATTTCTTGAGGGTAGAAACAATGTCTTATTCATCTCCATATTTTCCTCTAGTTCCAATCTAACAGCTTGCAAAAAATAAGCACTAAATAAGTATTGGCAGAAAAAGGAGTAAATATGTGTCTGGTATTTAGTGAGACATTGGATTACGTCTCAAAATTATATTGAACCAAGTTAAAAAGTATTTTCTTAGCCTGGAAATACAAGCCTAGTTCAGCATGAAGCATATCCTGGAAGAGGTAAAACCAACACAGGTGAATTTTATTATTTAATGATCAGAAAAGATCCTGATATATAGTAGAAGCTATAATATGACATATAACATGACACATAAGGAGGGCTTACAAAGAACCCTGTGATGATAATGTTGCCTGATGCTATTAACACTTTAGATTACTTGATCCAACTCTGCACATTTTTGGAAAGGTTGTGCACAAGAATGAAAAGGGACAGGAAAATAAAGACAATGAGAAAGATGACTCAGTTGTAAAACACACTCTTTGGAGTTATTTAGCTAGGGATGACTACTTGTTAAAAGTTGGCTGATTCTCATCAGAATGATGTATCCACATATAAATAGGAAAAAAAATGCCACTAATAAATTTTCTGTAATTATTAGAAAGAATTTTCAAACAATTAACTATCAAGGATGGCTATGTATCACGATGTTAGGTATTTTTAAAAGTAGCTTATTCCCAAATCAGACTAACATTTTTCCCACAAATAAAAAATACTTTCCTAATGATGAAAAGTCAATATATGAAACAATTTAATCTCTTCCCCATATTATTCCAGTCTCTGAACAGCTACTTCTTCTCATTGAATTAGGAATAATATCCCTCACTATTAGGGACAATATCAAATAGGAAAAAGTTATTTTATTTAGATTTCTTCCTCCAAAGATAAATTAAAATACGATCGTCCATTGGAAAAAGTGTTGGCAAAACCATACTCTGTGAAACAAATTATTAGATAGATGAGGAGGCTCATTTCTAAGAGTATCTACAACAACTCAAGTTAGGGGAAAACACAGATGTGAGTGACCTGTACTTTCTTTCCACATTTGATAAACATTTTAGTTCTGCTAAAGAGTATTGAAAAGATTTTAATTTAGCCCATATTTGGCTTTTTATTTATGTGAGATTTTTATACATGTTGACTTCAAAATCTTGAAACAAAGCACATATAAAAAGCTTTCAAGTATTAGACTGATGTACATCAGGTTTGGAGGTGCTGGAGGTTACGTCTTCATGTGGGAAAAGTGAAGGCCATTACTTCAGCAAAGAATAATAAAAGTATGTAACAGAGTCTAAAGCAAACCACTAAGAATAACAAAACTATCATTTTCTTATCTTGTGGTATCAGAATACACTCAGGAAGTATCAAAAATGAGCAAACTGAAGATTATTAAATATACTTAAGAAAGTATTATAACACCTGGTTAATATCTATATGCTCTAGGATATAATTAAGATCTACAGTTTCTCTTTATAGATCGTTATATTTTAATAAATACAATTTTCTTATTATTTGTAACTTAAGGGCAACTTGTATGAAATGAAGCTAATTTGACTTTTTCCCCCACTGTTATCTGCATTTTCCCCAAGCTCATTTGTTTCATAATAATTTATCTCTACCCTTTGGTTTGTGGTCATTTCTATGTTTTATCCTTTGTTCATTTCCACATGCCACTTTGGGAAAAGAATTATTTTGAGCTGAAAGCAAGATGATGCAGATACAAGAAAATTTCTGCCCTCCCTATTTGCCTAAAAGCTGGACATACATTGGCAAAGATGACCCCTCCCCTTTCTGCCAGGATGGACAGAAGTTAACCACTGGAGAGAACTCTGGACTCTTATAAGCACCAAAGGAACATATGTAACAAACTGTGCTAAAACTAGCCCTCTTCTTCCATTAGTTTCCACAGTCCATCACCCCTAGAAGCTCAGAGATCTTTTCCTTTGTCTTGTGGTCTCCCTAAAACTATATTATTCTTTTGTTAAGATGCTATGCCCAAATTCTAACCATCCCTGTGAGTTTCTTATAGCTGAGTGCTCCCACATGTATGCACAATGTACATGTTTTTCTCTTGTTAACCTTTCTTTTGTCAAATTTACAGGGCCCCAGCCAATGAACCTAAGACACATCAAAGAAAAAAGAGTTAAATTTTTCCTCCTCTATATCTTCCAGATTAATTTTAGATTTAGAAATCGGATGAACCAATTGGGATTATGACTACGTTATTAACCCTGAGATGATTTAAAAGGAACACGTATCCTTATGGTATTCAGCCTTCCCAATTCAGAACATGAAATGAATCTTTATTCACATCTTCCTCTATGTTACTCAGGAGAGTTTTGTAGTTTTCTTTACATAGGCCCTCCTCATTTTTATTAGTTATTTTTAAATCACATTTTCTGGTTTCGGTTCAGAATAGAAACTACCTTTCATTTCTCTTTCCTAACAAATTATTTTTTTGTACAGTATAAAATGGTCTAATATTAATTTCACTCTAGCTGCCTTCTTGAATTCCTTTACTGATTTCCATTAATTCTTAAGAACAAGAAATCAATTATTCATCAAATGGTGTCAGAAAATTGAAGGGGGTGTGGTACAAAGGATTTATGTCAGATACTCACCTACCTGGTGTATTTTAGCAAACACCAAAAAAATTTTAAAAATCAGAGGAAGATTAAGAAGTTAAAGTTTAAAAAATAAATAGTAAAAACATGAGAAAATACACAATTAAATATTTAACTGATTTGGGGATGAATAAAGAGTTTCTGAAATAAAAGGAATAGAAAATATGTTGCCAAAGATGCAAAGACTTAGCTATATTAAATTTAGTATTTCCAAATGACCAAAGCAAATTTGTAGATAACATAAAGATTAAAAAACATCAAAATGGGAAATACATTTGAAACAGAAGACAGTTAAATGGGTAAAATCATAACAACATGAAAATCTCCTATAAATCAATAAGACAAAAACTAATTAATACCCAATATGAACATAAGAAGAAGAAATAAATGGAATAAATAATTCAGAGAAGATACCAAATACATGTAAACGTATGAAATATTCAGCTTCATAACCAAATTCAAATTAAAATGACAAAGAGTATTTTTTTGTGGTTTAGCCAACTGCCAGATTTTAAGGGCACCTGGCCTTGAAAGCTCAAGTATATCTGCTTCATGAAAGTATACGAAAAGGATATGGAGTGTCATAACATTTTTGGAAAGCAGGTGGGTAATCCTAGTACAAAGCTTAGAAAAATCAAAGCACAATATGTATTCGTGAAATAATCAAAAAATTATGTATAAAGATAACCATTATAGTATTATTTATACTAACAATTAGAAGCAACTGTGATGCCCCAAATAAAGAAGTAGTTTGTGGTATATCCTTATGATAGTGCAGCCATTTAAAATATATGTCTGAAGAACATCTAATGCTTTGAAAAAAGCTAATGATATCAATTTAAAAAACCAGAACACAAAATTACATATAGTATGATATCAATTTTACAAATATGTAAAATATACATGCATAGGAAAAGGGGAAGAAAATAGAACCAAATGTTAATGATGGTTATATTTTGGGAAAAATATTAAGGCTAGCTTATATTTCATTCTTTATACTTTGAAGAATTTTTCAGCTGTTTTATAATAAACATATTGTTACTTAAAAAAAAAACAAAAAAAATCTTAGTTTTACAATATAGTTAATAGGTTTTTTAAATATGCCATCAAGTGGTGCAAGAAAATGTTTAGAAACAAAGTGAAAAAACAATTTTAAAAATCAACAGACTTATAGAAGAAATTCACTTTTATAACTTAAAATTTTCTTTACATAACCAACACCATTATAAGACTTTTAAAATAAAATAGACTAAATATAAAAAATAGGGGGAAAAAACTTCCAATGTCTAACTTTTAAATGTTTACTCAGAAATACAATCCAAAAAGAAAACTCTTATCTAATCAGTTACAGAGAATCGTGTGATTAAAATAGAGTAGCTTACCTTTTTCACTGACACTCTCACTTTCAATCTCAACATCCTCACAACTTGTGTATTCAGGTGTGGAAGCCAATTCCTCCTCGGAACTGCTCAATGAAACCTGGCGCATTTTACCACCTTTCTTTGATTTATGAGGCTTCGGTGGTGGAGGTCTCACGGACTCTGACTGGTCAGAACTGAGAGAATCATTCCTTAACATCGTTTCCATTTTTTCCCTTTTTGTTTTCCTCACAGCAGAGCTAGGATCTAAGTGGTGTTGTTTCCTTAGTGAGTCAGTACGTCTCATGTCTTGCCTATCAATGGGTATTGGACTCCTCCGGGGGGTGGGAGGACTATGGTTTGTGGTCCTTTGTGGATAAGAAGTTGGTCCCTGAGCCTCTCGAGTTCTTTCCATTGAATAAGATCGCTGATTTTCCATGGCAGCTCTACGTTCGGATATAGACCTTTGCCTGGACGGTCGTTCCATCCTTAGCATAGAAATCCTGGAATCATCCAGTTCGGCATTTGCCAAAGAAACATCACTATGCCTTCTTTCATGCCGTGCTCTGGACACTTCAGCATGAATACGCATTTGCTCTTCATATGGCTGTGGCTTTACTGGATAACGGGCCAAATTCGGATCACTTCGATAACGTGACTGGTATTCCTCCTCTCTCCTTTGTCTTTCATATTCATCTCTACTGTCCACATCCTCATCATCTACAATATATTCTTTGGAATGCCTATGACTTCTCCTGTTGGAGTCCCTATAATTCATATGGTCAGACTCTTCATAAAACTGAGGTTCGCGCTGAGACCTCCTATCAGCATAATCTGATGGAGATCTAGGCATCGCGCTATCTGAAGTAGCATACTGTGAATATTCCTCTCTTTCTTCTCTTTGGTCGTATCTTCTATTCTGATCTCTGGGCACCGATGGACTTCTTTTCCTAAATAACCAAAGAAAAAGAATGATGAGAAGAGAAACATTTAAATACTTTACATTTTACTGATTCACTATTGGATAAATTCAAATAGTTCTTTTGTTCTTTTCTTTCAATTTCATTTTAAAGTTATGCCACAACTAAAGTTTAACTTATATTCATTTTATTCAGTTCAAATAGATTTTAAAGGTATTTTTGATGTAGTTATTAAATGTCTGATACATTGTATATGAAATGTACTTATGCCCTAAATTAGATAACCATCATATTCTGTTGCTGCAAAATAGGCTTTATTCTAAAGCTTTATTTATCCTTGCTTAGCTCAATACACTTCAGCTACCTCCCAACTATTACTCAGAAGCTTAGAAAAATTCCACCTTCTATTCTCTCTATTCCCGACACCTTGGTATGAAACTTACTTGAAAACATAATGAAGCCAAACTGACTTGGCTCAAGAGTTGAATGCTTTCTGACTAAAACTAAGAAAGAGATGGCTCTTAAAAATCATTTTTCATTCATCCATCTACATCGATCATTCCTAGTATTGGTTCATCTAAATCTTCATCTTATCATTATATCTCCAACCTTTCTTTATTGCTTAACTTGAGATACATAACTTAAATAAATACCAGCAATAATGATTTATCCATCATAATATCTCTAGAAGTTAGTTAGAAAGGACTGTTGTTCTTATTCCATCATCAAGGTTAAGGCAAATTTGATGACCCTTCTCTGTCTGCACATCTGACACCTCAGCTTTCCTTACAGTGTCAGAGGAAGTTACTGTATATGGTTCTCAACCTGTCCCTCTAACACTGGTACAGCCAGGTGAACCTCACAATTATGCTTAGTATTAATACTCATTGTCAACAAAATATTCACATTGCTCTCTTCTCTGGCACAACTCAGATAATGTCAACCACTAGCCATAAGAAGCAATGGAACTGGAATCCTGGAGATGACAGAAAACGTTTAGAATAAATGTTATGAGGATTTTGTCAGAACACATGAACAGGAGATAATAAAATAGTGGAATCGGTTGAATTAAAAGAGGATCAACATTCGACAGCTCAGTTGTGAATTTCTTAGACAACATTTTTTGGTTGCAAAAGCAAGAGCAGAGAAAGAATACATGTGGAATGATGCATTCCACCAACATCATCACTGTCCTCTGAAGTCTCCTCTGTGTCCCCAAATTCCTTTTTCCCCATATCTGTAACACAGTCTTCCAATGTAGGATTCATTAAGGAAAACAGAAATCACTCTAGGTTTTCCAGGTAGGAAGGTTTTTAAACCAGGAATCGGAAGCTACACAACTATTGAACAAGCTGAGGGAATAAAGGTCAGAGATGTTAATACTGCTGTTCTGCACCTGAAGAATAAAGGCAGGGGTTGTCATCAGTAAGTGGCTGTGAGTCTCAAGAGCCTGGGAATTTGCCATCAATTATCTCAGCTGCCTACTGTTAGGGTGGTCAATTAACAGGAGTTTGTCCAGATGCACTAAGACTTTGACATTTGCCCACCTGCCTACCAACAACTGCTGCTTGACAATAATGGCTTCTATGTCTCTTCCACCTTTCAGATCTCACAAACGCATCAGGTTTGACTCTAACCTGGAACCCTAAAGGGAAAGTACTATAGTCAATACCCCCCTAAATGTTTTATGATTAAGCAAGTGGATGTGATTTTTTTTTTTACATTTACATTCTTATGTTTATACAGAAATATAAAACATGTAAGGCTTAATTACAAAGCTTTTAGATTACAAGTGTTACATAAAACCAGACTCCTATAGTTTAAAATATACAATCAAAACAGACCATTCAAAATAATTTTATGGTGTTAATCTACATAACATCCAAATATGTTATTGCATAATTCATTTTACTTTTTCTCATTATTTTTATACAAAAATAACTAAAGGAAAAAAAACATGGTAGCAATGGTAGCAATGTATCATGAAAAGAACACTAGAGTTGAGGGATGTGGCTTTCTTAGTCCTGTTTTAGCCATTAACCAGTTATTGAACCTATATAGCCATTTATGCTTTGGCAGTCTGTGTTTTAAAGTGAGAAACATAGATTATAAATATTAACTCACATATCATTTTAACAAATATCTAAACAATAAGAACTAAATGCTACACACTATAATATAAGCTGGGAATAGAAAAATTAGTAAAATATCCTTGAGTTTAAGATGCTAAATGATTCTAAAACCCTCTTCCATTTATTAAGGGCTATGATCTTATAATATTTGTACAACTTCATCAAGTTAATATGCCAAAATGAAAGCTTAAAGCATAGCAAGAAATAATAAGGACATTCCAGTCATGGTATAATTAACTAGTGCCAATTTTGAACATATTCACATCTATTTAACTGGATACTTATATCTATTTACTTTACTGAAATACTGAGATGAGAGAATTTCTCCAAGAAACTCTAAAGAATCAGTTCCTTCTTAAACTGACCATCTAACCTCCATTAGATGCAGACTTTATGTTAGGAATTCAAATACATTAGGGCTTACTCTGTGCCAGGTACGATTCTAGTTATTGGGAAAACAGAAAAGACATATAATGTCCCTGCTCTAAAGAAGCTTTCTTTCTAGTAGGGGAGACAGTAAGCATATAAACAAATAAATTAAGGCTATTTCACATAGTGATAAATACTACAAAGAAATTTGAAATAGTGAAAATTACAGTGACGAAGGGAGCCTACTTTCCACATAGAAGGTATTTCTGAAAAGATACATTTGAACTAAGACCTGAATATGTAATTCCACTGAGTATGGCCCATTTACATAAAATATACAACTTCATTGGAAATGTTTTGTGTTTCTCATTAAGTTGTTATTATTTTCTTTTTAAAAATACTTTACTCCAAGCTGTCTTATAAAATACAAATCTACTTAATTCTTAATTGTTATTTTATTAAATCAAGGATTTTGAAAGGCAGTCGATCTCTAGAGCCCACCTGAAGGCAGCCCACTAAAGCCTTTTTCACATACTCTTCCCTTTCAAAATATTTCATGCTCCCAAGCTGGGTAAACTCCAATTCCCCATTGTACCTGATCTCAGTTGAAAGTCAAAAGTTAAACGAGATTATTAATACAAAGTAGTATCTAAAATGTGAAAAAACAAGGCCGTACAAGAAAGTGAAGTAAAAAATTTCAGAAAATGTTAAGGAGGAAATTGGATATTTTGAAGGCAATTTGATATAATGACGGATTCCTCACCGTACTTCTTCCCCCAGGTCATCTTCTCCATCTCTATCCAGGAACATCTATAATATGTCAAGTTCATGAGGACTAGCGACCTGCATCTAAGGAGGCTGGCACGTAACAGGTACTCAGTAAACATCCGTTGAATTAAAGAATTGCTTAATTAATTCTTTCTTAAATTTTCTCTACTTTTTACGGCTTGCTTTTTTTTTTCTGTACTGAATTAAACCCATTGATTTACTAAAATGATCTTATTCTTTTCTTTCCCTTACTGCTCCCATGGCAGCAACAGCAACTCAGGTGAAAGGAACTATTTTTATTAGTTGTGTAATTTAGCTCTATTATATGTTAATTTGGCCTTTGTTGTTAGGCTTCAGAAACCATTTATTATTTATAAAATGATTTCTTCATCAAAATGTGTTTTGAGTATCAATCACTTCACAACTAAACATTTAGAATAAAACTTCTTCATAAAAATCAGAGCTTTCTAATATATTTAACATCACATTGGGTATTATAGGATGGAAATAGGAAAACTATTTTTAAAGAGAATACTTCATTCCCTGAGAGATTAACATGAATTTTTGAAAGTAAGGAGAGTATAAATAAAGTGAATATAGTGAGTCTTTATAACACAAGGAATATTCTATTTTACTAATAAATAAAAATACTTTAAAAATTTAGTTCTAGAAGAAAGGCTATCAATAATTAGTTTTTAGCAACTATATAGGAGCTTTTTAAAAATCATACCTTCAATTATTGAATTCAATATTAAATCCAGCAATCACTTTGTTCTAGAGATTATGAAATTTGCCTGAAGCATGTGAATCATACTGTAGATGCTGATTTGTGTTGGATTTAAGTAAAAATAGAACAATGGTCATGATTTCTGAAATTGGGATAAATAGTGTCACTGTTACTTAACATGGAATTAAGTTTTTTAAAAATAGACTTTAAGGTTATAGTACTTTACACTATATTAAAGCTATGCTACAAAGCAAAATTTTATTCTAAGAATATTCTTACCAAACAATGAAGAATTTAGTATCAGTTGCTCCAAATATTAAAATACTCTGTCAAAACAATTTTAACAACTGTATTGTGAATTACTGCATTATATATTCTACTTTGAATTAAAACTACTGTATTTCTTAGACATTATATTTTTTTTCAGAACCTGATTAAAATCCAAGCACTATATCTCTAATCTCCATCTTTGCTACTGGCCTTTATAAGCAAGCCTTAGCAGTTATTAGTATTAGGTGGAAAACATTTTATAGGCAAAATAATACAATGATAATCTGTACACATCTCTAAACAATTATGAAGCATTTAACAGTATTTAACCCATAAATTATAATTCAGAGAAATGGAGCAATTCATCTAAGATGTTATAGTTCCTTAATCTTTCAAAGATCCTGAGACATTAAAAAGCAGAATCCAAAATTAGCCTTTCTTTAGAATAAAATGTTTGTGGCCTTACACATTGCCTTAATTTTTACCTCTACACATTCATTCTATCAATCTCTGTGTCTGACGATACAATATCAGTATGTAGTTATATTTACTTTATATTTATCTAATATCTGTTCATCTACTCTTTATTGAAACCTAGGCTGTCACAGTTATTTTCTCTTTCATCATATTATAAGCATTTTAACTAGAACCAGTTTATAAAAAAATCACATCTAGAAATGTCTTATTTCTACTTTAATCAGTAGCATTTCTGTTCGTTACTTATAATTTTTTGTCATTGGGATAACTAATCTATTTCTGAATATTCTACCTATGTATTCACATTGGATTGGGCATAATCGTTTGTGTAAGAAGCTCCACCAATAAGTTTCCTTAAAATTCCATGTCTAAAAATTATACCTACTAATGGGGAAATTCCAAAATCAAAGATTCTTTCCCAATTTAAGACACTTTCTCAATTTATCAGTCTCAATTTATACTGTATGTTAATTTATCATATTTTCCAATAGTTTTTATTTTACTATTTACAACCTTTACCATTCCATGTGGTTTGTTATTATATCACTTATATATAGCAATTCTGAACTTACATACTATAAAATAATCAAATTTCTGAAAATATAATTCAATAAACATTGAAAAACATAAAGATAATAAAAGGTTGGATGGAAACTTAATTTTAATATTTATACATTTATAATTCTAATGCCTATAGATTTTAAGAACCATTATGACACTAAAAGTAGAATGAAGAATTTAAACATTACTAATTTTTCTAAATTCAAATTTTATATTATTACAGTTAAGCACTATCTATATGAAAATCTCTTGCTCATAAACTTTATTAGTAGAGATCATTAAATAATTGTCATTTCATATGTAAAAGAATAGAAACAACATTTAAAGAATCAATAATCTGAAAAAAGACCTCCATCTTTTTAAAGCTTTATAAAATATGGATATTGCTAATAAACTAAACGATGCCTCATTAATTCAATTACACATGCTAACCATATAGTTTAAATAAAACGTAATCAAATTCAGAAATTTGAAGCTGTTAAGGCACATTAAATCAAAGATTTAACAGAAATATACAACCTGTAAAACATGAAATATATATGTTCCATTTCTATAATTCCTACAAAAAGCTTTTAACAAGTCAAATCATTTATATTCATTAAAAATCATAAAACAGATCAATCTTTTTTTATATATCACAATATTTAACATATTATTATAGTTTTACCTTTTGCTCAACCAATGCACATCTGTCGAGCATGAAGCATCATGTTGACAAAAATACATTAACACAGAGCCAGGCAGTGCTTTCATTTAATCCTTCTAGCTCTAGCAAAATCACAGGAATCATCCTTAATCAGATGATTTGAAAGTCTCTGCTTGCTCACAATCATTGTATTTCAAAAGTCAATTACTAAAAAGTTACACATAAAACAACACTTATTCACAGGTGGAATCATAAAATGCTCTAGTGATGGGCCTGTTAAGGTTACTCTTTAATGCTGTTACTATGTGGCTGTATATAGCTCCAGGTCAAGTAAGAATGTACCCTGTAAGGAGGATTATGGTACTTAGCTGATTAGTGCCTCACAATACTGAACACCAAATGCCTCCTACATCTAAGGTATTCCTGGGCATCACATTTAAAATGAAAAGATTCAGAAATGTATAAACCCATGTTCTCCTATATGAATTACGCTATTTTTGAAATAACAAAATTCATTGTGTTTCTTATTGATAATACTAATGCTCTGCTTTCATTATAAAATTTATAGTGACAATAAAAGTTGGTAATGGTTTAACAGGTTTATTCTACAATTTCTTCTCAATTATTCAATAACAAATTTCTAATCTTTACGAAAACAATTCTTCCCCAAGGAGGTAATGGAACAGGAAATAGCAGTTTCTATGGAAATTTAATTAAAAAAAAAAAAAAAGTGTTCCGTGAACTGGGTGTTTGGTTAGACAATGTTTAAATCAAGCTTTTCTCATTTTCTCACTTAACCTCTAAGTGCCTCTATTTAGTCATTCAAAAAAATTAGAAATAGAAAAGAAGATTCTCTTGTACTAAAAGTCAATTATCTAGATGTTACTATTACACTCTTGAGAATTATATTTGTCATTCCAAATAAACTTAAAAAAAAAATTGAGAAAAGGCCAGTGTTGAAGAGCAGGGAGAAATGCAAAAGTACTGCATGTTTTCTGGTCTCCCAAATTTCAAGTTTAAATGAGGGTCTAGGGATATGTGGTAGCACCATTTAACTATCTGAGCAGTATTCATCTACAGGATTCTCTCCTAGAATTAACTATCGATCTTGGAGACTGTGGGAGGCACAGGGAAAAATAAAAGTCTTTCCCCCCCCCCACCCCAAGATTCCTAAGAAACACTTCTAGATTTTTCAAACAAAAATGCAATATAAATTCAAAATAATTCATCTTCATAGAAATGCTAACCAATAATAAAATTCAACCATTTAGACCCCACAGTTCATATCAAACTGAAAAAGGAATTCCACAGAATATTGTGATTCTTCCAAGTTGATAGTCCAGATTTCGAAAATAACATTATGGCTGATGCTTTGAAAGCTAAACTTTTTTACTTTTCCTTTCACTCACTTCTACTACTTCAGTGCATTCTCTTGGCAGTGTTAACCCAACAGTAATGGACACTCTGCTGCCAACCATCTCCTCTACCATTAACTTGTTTCTAGCTCCTCCTTTAAGTCCACACAGACTCATCGTATTACTTCTAATACTGCTACTGTTTTCCCTCTACTCTCTAATGATCTTTCTAGGTCTCCAATTTCCTCCTCCCTATGCTTCAAAGAGTTATATCTTACTTTTAGGTCTATTTTCCCCATTTCTAACTCAACTTTTACATTTAAAAAAGATTCCTTGGGTAAGGACTTCCCATTCATTCAAATTTATGGGGACCCAATTTGGGCTTTAAAAAGTTTTCATGAAAATAATTATATCTTTAGTATCCACTGACTTCTTCAGAAGTACAAAATAAAAACAGTGTATGAATTGGATACTAGTTTTAATTAATTTTCTTTGTATTTACAGCAATATTTTCAATTTACAGTTGAAAGGTACTTTTTATATTCAAATCTCCAAAAACTGATGCACAAATGATGCTATAAAACCACTGTGCCACACCCTCTCCCCTCGATCCCTTCTGAAATCGCCATGTCAAAAAAGGACACCAGACTAGGAACCATTCTATACTAGGAGATAATTTAAACCTGTAGTGATTTTATTTCCCTTGAGTCTATGCCAGGCAGCCTTAGAAACAACCCTATAATTTAAAAAAAAAAAAAAAGATTAACTGAAAATAATACAAAGAAGATAGGAGAAATAGAAGAGGGAAAATGTATAAATTTAATCAACAACTACCTTCCATAATCATCAGTAAAAACTTCCAGGAAGTCATTTTATTTCATTCTCCCTTGTCATCTTTATATTCTTTTAATATTGGTTCTTTTATTGAACTCCAATTATTGGTTTAATACACTTATTCCATTATTTTTTCCTTTTTCTATTCCTAAGAGACAAAGATTTTTTATTAGGACTAAAACCACAGTTATTCAGAGAAGAGAAACCCTTTCCCATAAAAGGAAACAAACACAGCTAGAGGTATATATCAAAGAAGAAAATAGGTGCTGCTTATCTGCACAGCAAACATTATATAATTAATTTTCATCATAAGTGTTTATTTCCTTATTGGGAAAAAGAATCATGCAGTCTTTTACAATATGGGAAATACAGATAAGTGGGTTTAAGTAGAAGCAGTATTTTCCATCTCGGTTAATAGCAATTCTTTTCCTCCACTTGCTCCTCCAGTCCATAAAGAAATTCTGTTGGATCTACCATCAGATCATATCCAGAATCCAAACACTTCTCACGCCTTCACTAGTACAAGCCTGGTGAAGTCACATTCATTTTTTGTGTGAATATCTGCAAAAACTTCCTAATTTGTCTCTCTGCTTCTACTCCATTATACCCCTCTGGCTCAGTCTCAACATAGCAACAAGAATTAAAGTCAGATCAAATCATTAACATGATTGAAACCCTTCAGTAACTCCCCTTTTGCTTACAAGGCCTATGGGATCTGGCATCCATTACCTCTGGCCTTCTTTTCTACCACTTGCCCCTGGCTCACTCAGATCCAGCCGTGCTGGCTTCCCTGCCTTCTCTTATTTTAGGGCCATTGCTCTGGCAGCTCCCTCTGCCCAGCATGCTATTCCTCCAGGTAGCAGTAGAGATGCCTTCTGGTCTTCTAGTCAGTAGAGACCGTCTTCGAGTCTTCCCTTAAATATCACTTTCTCAAGAAGGCCCACTCTAATACCATACGAAATATTTCAATCTCCTCCTCTACTTCCTGCACTCCCAATCCCAATCCCCTAACCTGCTTTACTTAATCTTTTTCATAACATTTATTACCGTCTAGTTATGGTATATATTTTCTTTGTTGTGACAAGGTTTTTTTACACTATGTTAAAAATAAATTTTCTTTGCCCAATTAGATTGCCTATGATATAAACTTAATAGTATTAGCCAAACTCAAGCTAATTTTCCTTATTTGTATTTCACCTTGAAAAATAAACTCACAAATTACCCAAAATACTACTCCTAAATTAAACAAGCAAAAGACGTGCCTTCAAGTATGAGTCTTGAGAATATCAATCTCTTCACTCAACTAACTACTAGATATCTTTTTTGTGCTGTTTTGTTGATTTGTAAGAATGATGTAGAATTTACGCGGTTGTTTTTCAGAGATGTTGAGAAAACTACATTGCTTAAGAAAGGGAGAGATGAGGAGTTAAAGAAAAGCTGTTTCTTAGTAACAGAACAGAAAGAATCTTTAAAAAAATAGAGCTACAGCTCTGTCAATTAGCCTAACACTAATCTACATGAGAATACAACTCAATCGAATGATTTTAGAAAGTGACAGATACAAAAAAAGTACTTGCTAAACAAGATTTTTCTTGGATGAGAATTCATACTAGCAAATGAATACAATACTGTTTGAGCAACTTCCATGACAGAACAGAAAGAAAATATATTTCATTTAACTCTTTAAATCTTCATTATACTAGTATTTGCGGTAATAGAATTTTTTCTATATAATTCTTGTATGTTTAGTTAATAAATACACACATAGCATGTTATATGTCTTGATCTAAAGCCAAAGGAACTGATATAAGTATTTCTATATGATTTACAAATCTGATTTGACTCAATTAGATCAATTAAAGGAACCTAATTTATCTTTGAGTCAATAGAATATTCTTTCTCAAACAGAAAACAGCACTAACATCCGCATGGCAGCAGGATGGTGTTCCTTAGTTCTCTATACCAATATTGCATTGTTTCAAATTAGGCATCATTCAGCTCCACTGTTTATATATGCAGTGTATTCTCTTCAAGATAGATAGACACTTTTGATTCCTTAACTCTTTAAGACCAGTAAAATACTATAAAGTGGACTTGTTAGCAGATTCTCTTCAAAAGTGGTATATATACAATCATATCTTAGGTTACCATTGTTTTCACTCCATTCCAGTCTTAGAAAGCCTATCCAAAACACATATATCTACATCAAAAAAGCATTAAAACATAATTAGAAATTTTCAAGAAGGTGTACTGAGAAGGTGAAGAAGATAGCATTGCACCCCAGAGAGCAAAACTTCCATAAAACACCCTCTTTTAAAAAAAAATCACCCTTTTTCCCTGAAGTAATTCTTCCCCGAATAAAGTTCTTTAGCCTCAACCAGTTTGACCCAATACTCCTCTACAAACTTCCTCTGTCAGTGATGTATTACAGGCAGGAAAAAAAAGAACCCCGTGATGCTTGCTGAAGGCAGGCCCCCAAAAAGTAGAGGCGGGATGCGAAGGAAGACACCGATGGGGCAGAGCTTTGTGAAGTGAGGTTGTTAAATTTCGTTAAGTGTTTCTGTGTGGTTTGGTAATATTTAAAATATGATGTTCCCTTTTAAATACCACATTTAAAGGAGGATATCAATGAAGAAGCATGACCGAGACAATGAGGATGATGAGACACCTAGATTAGACATGCTTTTCACATAAATTCTCCAGAGATAAATTTTTTTTTTTACCATTTTTATAGCGAAAGTTTCTTTAGCAGTCTTCAAATAACTGACAGAAAATAATATCACATTGTGGAAGGTACTGGCTTAACCTTTAATTTATGCCTATTCTCTAAAAATGTGTTAGGTAACAGGCTAAAAATAGATGAATTTTTACATTACTTAAAGCCTTCTGAATGAAGATAATAGAAAATGTACTCTGGAAACAACCCTAATGAATATGTTGTTTGGCTCGCTATCATATATTTTCTTTCTTTTTTGGAAGAAAAAGAAAGTCTCCTCAGCCTCAGCTTTGTGGTTTGGATGGAACTGGCTTCACTTGCCCTAGAGGTGAGTCATGTCTAGCGGAGTACCATTCCTGCATAAGACTACCCAAAGACCAAGGCTGGTCCAATTACAGTGACCCTTAAGGACATTTGTCTGAGAGTGCTGAGACACAGATTTCCTGTTTTATAACTGAGGATTCATATAACTCGCTGAGCTACTTGAAGTCAATTTAGGGTCATGAATTGGAGAAGTATTTCCAAACGGAGTCAATATTCACTTAGCATCATTAAAAATAGAAAGAAATTAGGTCCTAGGTCACATTATATGAAAGTCGGGATCAATTCTTACCTGAAGCAAACATGTACCTCTGGAGTTTTCGACCAGATAAATTAATAAATTCCCCCTTATTTCTTAAAGCAATCTCAGTTGGGTTTTCTATTGCACCTGAAATCTCAGCTATAGAATCCATGATATAGACTCTAGAGTCTATATGTAACTTTCTCATCCGCTGTCATGATGTTTATGAACTCTATTTCTATGGAAATTGGTATTTTTCTCATGAAAAGAAAGTACTCTGGGACCCTCATATATCTTGTAGTCACATGGTTTCTTTAAAGTATTTCCTATTTCTAATTTTACACTAAAAAAAAAACAATGAGATCAAAATATTTTCTGAGATCAAAAATCACAATATTGCATATTTAAATTTACATTTCATCCAATTATGACTTGTTCTAGTTAAGGCTAGAAAATAACAAAAAACAAATCACACTCAAAATGTCTCAAGCAACAGCCACAGGCTGCTTTTTCTTTTTTTTCTTTTTTTAAGTAATTCACATTAAACTATCACGCACCCAACTTCTAAGCTAATTCGGAAATCGGCAAAAGAGTAGATGGCACATAGAATACTATCTCTTTTGTTGATAAAATTGTAAGTGGAGAATTGGCCTCTATCTTTGTAAAAGTGGGCTTCCTAATACCAAGGCTCACCATCAGATAAACACTCCTATCCAGGCAAAGATAACACTGGCCTGAGACTATTTATTTATAGCCTGTCCCTATAAAACTTGAGGCAAGAACAGGAAAGAATTCATGCTCTCTGTGAACAACTTGTTCCCAAGAAAAAGAGGAAAGGAAAACAAAGTGCTACTTATGCTCGTTCCTTGTCCCAAACGTTGGAGTGGACCTGAGTTCAGGGAAGCAGGGATATTATTCTAGTGCCGCTCTCGCCACGCAGAAGGAAACACAGGAGTAAGGCAGGAGGGTACCCCACCGAACCCTAGAACATTTAAGTCGAGAATGGTGTTAAGTTGAAGCAGCTCTAGTGAACACAGGACTTCATGATTTAACATTCCAGATAATACTTTGCCTAAACTGTTGAGTTGATGAGGTAACAGTGAGGGTTCATAGGGTTGAACCAGGACCAAAGGCAAAGAGAATGTGGCAGACACAGTTGGTTGCCCACTGAATAGCTAATCTCTTTTCTTTCTTACACAAATATACTAATTTTATTCAGAGCAACAGTGTGCTTAGTCTAAAATTTTATTTTCCATGCTTTCTTATTGCTAGGGGTTGGTCGTGCGACATAGTTCAGGCCAACTCAACAGCCCTCTTTAACCATGAGTTTGAAAGCCACGCTGTGGGTAGCAGGACAGTAAGCAAGGAGTGAAGATCTCTGTTGTCCTTTGAGTAGTTGTACCATCCTAGAGCTGTCTATCTCCAGATTTGTTTTTACGTGAGAAAAACATAAACTCTTTCTTTACGCATGTGGTTATGAGATACATAACCACTTATGAATTGCTGTATATAGCCAAACATAATGCTAGCTGAGGCCAGAGAGAGACTTGCCTCAATGAGAATTGTAAGGCATCTGGGTCACGAGTAACATGGCTGCTATTTCCATAGAAAATAAACAAGAAACATAAGACGACTATAGGTGAAAAAGGTCTAGGAACAGAAAATTCTTGTAGGTTGTCTAATGAAGTATAAGCCAAGGGGAGAGCAGTTTAAATGAAAGCCGCAGAATGGTACAGCACAGGTCATAGTTCCTTATCCAATAGTGCACTGGAGCCAAGAACCTAGAGTCAGTCTCCTCCAACTCTGTGTTCAGTGATGTCGTACTGAGACCTTAAAATCAGCCATACTGGGAATACCTACATCATAAAATTTACAAATACTACAAATCAGCATTTTTTCCCCTTTGAAGAGGTGATTATCAAATATTTACCAGAACACAACTGTTTATACCCCGCTGCTCAGCTAACCTAGAGCCTAGAGAAAGTGCAGTGGTTAGCCAAATGGCTACCACTGTTCATCCAGATACTTCATCAGATACTCAATATAGAGCATGACATTTAGCAGGAGCTCAGTCAGAGAAAGAAAGAGAGAAAGGGAGGAAAAAAAAATTCTCTCTCAATCGTTGGCTATAGTTGATGTTACTTTTCAAAACGACTAACAATAGGAAAAGAAACTCAAGTTTTCATTTAATGATAACCTGAAAGTCTCTGCAATTCTTTAAAAATGGCATTCCACTCCAATCTACAATCTTGTTAGAGTTGCATGCTATGACAGATTTAGGTGTATTTATGAAATCAGAACATGTCAGAGCTTTAAAAAAAATACTTGTTACATATGATTTCCTAAGATCCAATGGTTAGCGTAATGACAGAAAGAAATAGAGTATCAAACTGCATTTAAAGTTCCCCAGATTCTCTATATAGAAAACCCTAAAGACTCTATAAGAACACTGCTAGAAACAATAAGCAAATACAGTAAAGTTTCTAGATACAAAATCAACATTCAAAAGTCCATAGCGTTCCTATACTCTAATAATGAAGTGTCAGAAAAAGAAGTGGAAAAAATCATTCCTTTTGCAATTGCAACAAAAAGAATAAAATACCTAGGAATAAATTTAACGAAACATGTGAAAGGACCTATATAATGAAAACTACAAGACCCTATAAAAGAATCAAAGAAGATACAAAGAAATAGAAAGATATTCCATTGTTCTTGGATTGGAAGAATCAACATAGTTGAAATGGCCATATTACCTAAAGCATATACAGATTTAATGCAATCCCCATCAAAATCCCATCAGCAATTTTTAAAGAAATAAAAAAATCATCAGATTTGTATGGAAGCACAAAAACTCTGAATTGCAAAGCCATCCTGAGAAAAAAGAACGAGCTGGAGGAATCACTCTGCCCGACTTCAAATTATACTACAAAGCAACAGTAATCAAAACGGCATGGTATTTGGCAGCAAAAAGACACACAGATGACCAGTGGAACAGAATCGAGAGTCCAGAAGTAAACCCATATTTATATGGGCAAATAATTTTTGACAAAAAAAGCCAAAAAACATTCAGTGGAAAAGGAAAGCTCTTCAATAAATGGTACTGGGAAAACTGGAAAGCCAATGAAACTAGACTGTTGTCTATCACCACACATAAAAATTAACTCAAAATGGATTAAGACCTGAATATACGACCTGAAACAATAAAATGCATAGAAGAAAACATAGGAACTAAACTCAAGGACCTTGACTTAAAGAGGATTTTATGAATTTGACCTCAAAGCAAGGGAAGTAAAAGCAAAAATAAATGAATGGGACTACATCAAACTAAAAAGCTTCTGCTCAGCAAAAGAAACTGTCAACAAGGTAAAGAGACAACCATGAATGGAAAATATATTTGCAAGCAAACCTCTGATAAGGGCCTAATATCCAAAATATACAAAGAACTCATATGACTCAATAACAACAAAAAAAACAAATGATCCAATCAAAAAATGGGCAGAGGACCTGAACAGACACTTCTCCCTAGAGGACATACAAATGGCCAACAAATATTTGAAAAGATGCTCAACATCGCTAGCTATTAGGGAAATGCAAATCAAAACCACAATGAGATGCCATCTCACACCTGTTAGAAGAGCTATAATCAACAGGCAAGTAATAATAAATATTGGAGAGGATGTGGAAAAAGGAACCCTCATACACTGCTGGTGGGACTGCAAATTGGTACAGCCACTATGGAAAACAGTATGGAAGTTCCATAAAAAACTAAGAATTGATCTACCATATGATCCAGCAATCCCTCTACTGGGGATATCCAAAAAGATATTTGCACACCAATGTTCATAGCAGCATGATTCACAGTGGCCAGGACTGGAAGCAACCGAATGTCCTAAACAGATGATTGGCTAAAGAAGCTGGTACTATATACAATGGAATATTACTCAGCCACAAGAAGAGATGAAATACTGCCATTTGTGACAACATGGATGGACCTCAAGATAATCATGCTAAACGAAGTAAACCAGACTGAAAAAGATGAAATCATATGATATCACTTGTATGTAGGATAGAAACCTAAAAGCAAACAAATGAACAGGACAAAAAACAGAGACTCATGGACATGGACTATAGACTAGTGGTTGCCAGAGGATAGGGGGTGGGGAGGAGGGGGGAGGTAGATGAGGGTGAAGTAATTAAGGGGATCAAATATAGAGTAGCTGAAGGAAACTGGACTTCGGGGGTAAACACACAATAGAATATATAGATGTCAAATTATAATGTACGCCCCAAAATTATATAATTTTATTAACCAATGTTACCCGCAAAAAAATTTAATTAAAACAAGATAAAAAGAAAAAAAAGGAAAAAAATACTTCAGAGCAATTTCAATAAATCAGATTTCAGGAAACTACTAAAAATATAAAAATAAAAATGTAAAAATAAAGTTCCCCAGTGAGTCACATAGAGAAAAACGGAAAGTAGTTACCACTAGATGTCATTAGATTATATAACTGAATTATACTTTGAAGTATCCACAATAAAAAAAACTAACCTCATTTTTTTCATTATTCTAGATATTTACGTTAAGCAAAATCCTTTTTTACATTATTTCATTTATTGGAATTATTTTTATCATAATCTTTTACACAAAGAATTTGAAATGGCACAAAAAATAATATATAGAAAACAAGTAGAAACAGAAATCAGAATCAAACTCAGAAGTGGCAGAAATTAGAAATGAAAGTTGAGTGAAGATTGAGAAAGGGCTCATGCACCATACTAAGCATTTTGGACATCTATCCTGTAAATAAAGGCGGGGGCGGGGAAGGGGTCATCAGATGTTTTGTGTGGATTCTTGCAATAGTCTGCTGGTTAAACCAAAGGACAGGAGCTAGTCTAGTAGCAGGAAAATCAACAGGATTATTCCAACGATGCCAGTAAAAAATTATGAGATGTTTAAGGCAGTGGAAGAAAATGAAACAAAATATATTTAGGAGGTTGAATCTGTGAAACTGTGCAACAGTTTAGATGGAGGAGGTAAAGGAAAAAAACAAAAGTTGGCTATGATTTTTTTCTTGAGGGGATAAATTTACAAAATTATAATAGAAGAAAGGAAAAGATTTATTGGAAAATATATCTTGTGTTGTCCAATATTTCACAAATGACACCAACAATAAAAATCTGACAGTGTTCCTCCATTGCTAAACAAAGAGAAGATATCCTCACTAGTCTCCATGAGAATCTTTGTCTACTTGGTAGATTATATTTCTTTAGTGGATATGAATGCTTAATAAATTATGCCATAAATTAATGTATGTGATGAAAAGTATTGTGAATTATTGCCCATTATTGTTGTTGTTGTTGTTGTTGTTGTTGTTATTGTTATACAGTCATGGTGGTGGTTTAGCTGAACTGAGCACTTACCAGGTAGTGTTCTGGACATTTTACATGTATCCACTCATTCATTTTTCAAAATAATCTTATAAAGAATGTATTCCTATTATCATCCCCATTTGTCAGATGTGCAAACTGAATGTAAAGTAATTTCCTTGCCTACAATTATACAGCTAGTAAAAGACAGAGGAGAAATTTAAAACTACTAAGGAAAATTTAAAGCTACGGGTATGCACTTGGTAAATGTAAACAATTTCACAGACTATCGATTCCATCATCAAGTATGGACAGAGAAAAAAGGAAAGACACTATGCAACGAAAATGACCAAACATTCCCCTCCCTTACCTGAAAAGTGACTACTGCTGCTGCTTTAGTAACTACTCTAACAATCTTCTGTTCTTCCCATCTCCTAGAGAAATGATAAGATACTGCCCTCCTTTCTAACAGCATCCAACTCGACAGATTGCCATTTCTTTGAATCCTCCCCCAAATTACTTAACACCAGCCCAAGTCATGTAACAAACTTCCCTTAATTCCTTCTGGTTGAATGCCCTTCCCCATTTTCACAAGTATGAAGCCTCCCTTGCTGTAGCAAATAATAAAACCCAATTTTGTTTGACTAGAGATGTGTTCCTGGTTGTCTTTGGCCAGAGGACATCAATGCTAGCTCTTCAGGCTCCAAGGCTTATGCTCTTTAACACTATGCTATACGTGACACTCCTCATACATGACAAGTACATGATATCAGAGAAACTGAATTCTAGAGCCAACTAAATGACTGGGAAAACTAACAAACAAACAAAAATCAAACTAAAATATAACGGATTTGGTTTTTAAAAAGTAAGGATTTACAGTTAAATGCTTAACCTGGATGTCTAATACTGATAATGCACGGGTGGGATGTTATATAAGTTCATGTGGTTTGTTTTTTTATGTCATATTCCACAATAAAACTGTACTACATTCATAGATGCTTATAAAGAATGAAAATCTAATCACCACTTTAACAAAATAATAGGCAAAGTAAGTTAAATTAAAATTTTTTCAAGCATATTTTCTCATGTCTTTTTCTTTATCCTTAGTTTACTCCTAGTGAGCCATTTCTCTAAGTCCCTAAATGCTAACGAAAACAGCAGCCATTAACATGTATTGAACACTTACTAACTGCTAGATACTATGCATGGTGACTTACTATACTATCTGGTTTACCTCTCACAAACAACTCTGTGAAGAAGGATCTATTATAATTCTCTTTGCACAAATAAGAAAAGTAAAACTTAGAGAGCTTCAGTAAAACAATTGAGGAATCACAGAGCCTAAATTTGAGCCCAGTTTCTTTTACTCCAAAACCTGTCCTCTTAAAATCTCCACATTTTATGTGTGTAGTTCAGTGAGCTATCTCAGCTTGCCAGGGAATAAATATGAAAGTATTATTATGTTTTTCCAATCAGTGCACTCAATACATTCTGTTGAATCTACCTTTCCCATTCCAAGACATCTAGAATAGCCCACATATAGCCACCTTCAATGATGTCAACTTGACCTATAGGAAATTCATTGTAGTAAATATTGCCGAGTCCTATGATATCAAATTTTCCTCCCCTTCTGGGCACACAGGAGACTACACTTCTCATTTCCCTTCTAGTTAGGAGAGGTTCAAGAGGTTGATTCCATATAATAACTCTGAAGGAAACTGTATCATTTCTAGGCTGAGGTGGTGAAGAGCCCATGTCTAAGTCTGCAGTCTGTCCTTCTCTGCCCACACGTACTAGACAGCACAGCTGCAAGATGAGAGTTGGCAATTGCTCTGGAGAGTCAGTCATCCTTACCCACAGTACCGCACTTTACCACGCTATACGAAATCAAGAAGTAAACTTTTTTGTTAAAGTTTTGCATGTTAAGCACTGAGACTTTAAAGTTGCTCGTTATAGCTACATCACCTTGCCAATCACGAACAATACACTTCGCACATTCCTTCCCACCCCACAAATGGAAGCGCAGGCTGCTCTCTGCACACATCCCCTACTGCCACTCTTTCCACTTATCTTTTCCTCTGTTGAGATAGACACAGAGATAGATAAATCAATAACTCTACTACCTAAACAGATGGCTAACCAAGGAACAGATTATTACCCCCTTCTTGTCACAAACTCTAATCACTACAAGTAACTCGATTCCCTTCATTTGTTCTTTTAGGAGAGGGATAGTATATTCCTTCTCAAAGTGGCAGAAAAAGGAGGAGGCCACTGTACTACTCACTAGGCTCCAGATTCATTATTCACTACTGTGCCTTTCTTCCTCTCCTTCTCTCCAGTCATCTTTTATATTACAAAAAGTGAAGATTCCACTAAGGGTGATGGTTGAAGGTAGCTGCCAATTTATCTCCTTTTAGTAAACCCCGAAAGAAGTGTTGGATCCCAATTATTGGCAGGATTTTTGTTTAATGATGGTATACGTAATGCTTTTTTTCACACTAGCCTCCAGTCTCTAATTCCAAAGCAACAGGAAAAGACCCACTCTACCTCCTATTACAGTTATTTAGAGTCTCGTGTTATCCCAAGCTATCATTTATAGTACATATTTAAGCCACAATTACCTATGTTACAAAGAACCACTCAGATTGACCCCATTTATACAAGTGTATGAATGACAAGAATACCATTTAGAGGGCTTCTGTTTTCCCTTCTTTATAAAATGCAAAATTCAGACTAGAATAAAAAGATTCCCTCTAATGTGATCCTACTATGATCTTATAATACTGTATACTATGTTGTTGTAAATTATGATCACATAATACTACATAAATTGTTGTAGAATTTTTATTACACTACTCAGCTAGGAGAAATAAACCATGATAACTTTAGGTAACTAAGTTCTGAATTAAGGTGAGCCCAGCTACTCTCTGTGCTAAGGTTCTCTTTAACGTAATTCTCCTACGTTTATAGAATAATTCAATGCTTTTCTGTATACTGACCTTAAAACAAATTGGAAAGTTTACTTTTTATTTTAATATTTAAAATTTGAGGAGCATTTTCCTTTATAATGGAATAAAAGTACACAGGATCAATAACTATTACCAAAACGTATATCAAATTTATACACACACACAGACACACACATACACACACATATGTGTATGTGTGTGTCTGTGTGTGTGTGTGTGTATATATATATAACACAAACTTTTTAAAAAGTTGGTAAATTAACATTAACTAATAATTGATACACATAATAATGCCATCAGCAATTTTCATTTGTTCAAGGGTTTCTGAACTCCCTTCTACATGATAAGAGTTTGGCGATTTTAAATATTTCCTCGCTGTGTTGAAATAGGGTCTTGGAGTTTGTCGGTTTTCTGGAAATCAACATATTTATACAAATATGAAAAGAGTAATTATGTTACTTAGATTTTTCTAATGTATTTTTCCAGATTTTTAATTATTCAAAGATAATATTTTATATAAGAATTTATACATATATAATAATGATATATGTTGTCCTAATATAAATCTCTACCAAAAAAAACCTTAATGGAACTAATGACTGAATACTATATACAACTTTTTGGTTCTTTGAAAAAAATAAAAGGGGGGATTATGTTTAACTCCTCCTAATAAATCATCCAGTTTTTCCTTTGGTTTTCAGGTATTGGCTAGACTTCTTGAAACCTGAATAAAATTCTAGAAATTAGTAGATTTTGTCATAGCAACAGATTCTTAATCATTCAACAGACCCTCTATTTTTTTCTTACTACAAACTATCAATAAGCTTTGAAAATTTCAGTTCTAATTTTTTAAATAAAATAGCGGTGCAATAAAATAAAATGTTTTGCTTATGGAAGGAATAGTTCAGTAATTTAATTACCAAGCATATAAAGTTATTTGCTTAACACTTTTTTTAATGTATAAAATAATTTCATTTAACAAATTAGTGTAGAGGCTAATCTGAGTTAAAAAAAACATACAGGTAAAATATACCCTTAATGTTAAAAATTAAAATCAGAAAGTACATATTAAAATTTATTATAAGTGGTGCCAACAATTTATATATTCCTTTTTACTCAATATTTTTTATTCCTGCATACATATCCCTATTTCCTACTAGCCCCAAAGCATTGTGCTAGACATGATGGGATTTAAAATGTTCTTAAAATAGTATTTGCTGTCTATACATAAAAATTCTGAGGCTATACATAAAAAGGTTACACAGGCCTAGCCAGGACAATGTCTCATGACTGTTTTAGTAATAATGTGCAAAAATTTTGAAGCTCATCTTTAAAAGCTAATCTAATAATTAGTTAAAATTGCATTTGACTATAAGTCACAGAAAATCCATCAAACAGCATTTTTTAACAAGAGAGTATTTATCTAATTTTGCACAAGAATTCATTCAGAGCTAGTACTGCACTAAAAAACGCCAACAAAGCACCAGACTCTCTGTAAAATACTGCTCTAAAGTCCTGGACTTTGGATATTGCAGCTCAGGCATTTCTTGCATGTGCCAGAAAGAAAAAAGAGAGAAGCCAGAGAGGCTGCATTAGTAGACCATGTTTCTTTGTCCAAATCTGAGCCACAAGGCTGCCTGAACCTACAATGAAAAGATGAGCTTTTCATTTCACAGCTATTGTGGTAGAGAAGAATCTACAGTAGAGAAACAGAGTGACAAGAGAATTGTAGTGAGTATCTAGTGCGATCTACACACTTTGTAATGTGGACGATTGTTTTGTTTTTCCAGTTAAGTGTAATTCCAAACATAATAAATTAAATAAGTATAAATAATTTTATAATAAAATAAAAAATAGAAAATATTCAGACATCTAGGTGGGAAACTGAAGCTCATCGAATACTGAGAGATGAAACTAAATACACAATCCCATGTAAACATATATCTTAAAATAAACCAGTATGTCCTGAATTAAAACTTACGTTTCAAGCCTCAAAAAAAAAAAAAAAAAACTAGTAAATGAAGACCTTTAAAATAATCATTATAATAAAAATTAAGTTAAATTTTATCATACATATGAACAAAAAGTTGTGTAAGAGTAATAAACATAAAAAAGGGGCATAGATATAGACAATCAGTTGAAGAAGCATTTCAAAAAATCAGAAGTGCTCTATCCATTTTAAAAATAAGGAAAATGGCTCCAATAAAAGATTTCTGAGCACATTACCCACATCCTCAGAATCTTTATTAAATGAAGCATATATTTATAAGCCTAGATTTATACATTAATAAAAAACTACTTACTTCTTATCTATTAACTTTGGTAACAGAATCAACACTTTATGAATTCCCCTGAGTAAAATTTTATATAACAGTATAAAGTACTCTGTTAGCTTTTATCAAACTTCTAAGAAAAGAGTCTGCAGATTTGGAGGAGAAAAAACTCAAAGTTTAATGTAATGATAATGAAAGCCTCCATCTATTATATGACTATCTAAAGAGGAAAAAACTCAGCTTAAACTTCTTTGGAAAGCTTTTTAAAGAGAGCTGAGTTCTATACGATGAAACTAACTTAAAGAGAGTAAATCAAACTATTAATAGAAATATTCAATGTTTATTGTAACTAGTATTAGATACATGGCATGTTTATCACAAGTAGAATCAGTGTTTTGGTTATTTAAGAATGAATGCTTTTAGACTATTCTAATAAAATGTAAAAGGTTTTCTTCTTTTCCTATGCCCTGTTTTATCTCTTCTTTTCAAACTGCCATGTGAACTTGTTCCTAAGTAATCAGTGATGACCGAAAATCATTATTGTGATGCAAACACAACTTATTCTGAATGTTTTAGAATGTCCTTCCAATGCAAAAGTCACAGATAAAATACAGTTTTGTATTACCATTACCATATTAGTAATTTAGTAAAAAGTGTATATAAAAATTATTTAACTGTAAAATTACTAATATTATACTACCTGTGATCTTATTTTCAAAATTCAAATAAAAACATGTTTATGTGTATTTAATTCATTGATACGTAAACTGTTAAATTAATCTCAATTCCCTACACAAGTGTATTGCCATTACATCCATACTCTATTCTGCTTGTTACTTGTTATGTTTCTTAGTTCTATTAGTGTCGATTCCACTCATGCAAACCAGCTGCTCTGCCAGAAGGAAGAAAAACAGGACCCAGTCTTGCTGGAAGTTGCAACCACAGTCCTACTGTCAAAGTAGCCTTTTCACTCTCTAAGACAATGTTTTGGGGAAGAAAAGTCGTTAGATCGTATCTTAGAAACTGCAGTGGAAGACTGCTCTAAATACCATCTGCCTGAGTATCAATTGCAGTATCTACAAAGGAAGGATAAGGAGCAACAATCTAGATGTCTCTGATCTTTTCTTGGCTTTCTGTGATACTGAATAATGAAATAATTAATGATTTTCCTAAAAGTGCAATTACATCTTCATGTTTATTTGTTCTTACAGTATTATCAATAATATTTACAGAAAATGAAATCACAACATTTATCAGGTCCCATTTTGGATATCATTCTAAATATTTCTTTGGCTATATTTATTTAAGACCAAAACTATGTCATCCTTTCAATCTTCATATTTCGGATTGCATTTATGTGTACATTTGCATATACATACAAGCATATACACATACACATATGTAACTAGTCTGCATTTAGCAATTATTAAGAATATTAAAAAACTACTTTCTTAACATAACAAAAGAGAAGAAAATATATCCAATTCTTAGCCACATATTTGGAAGTTCATTGTTTTAGCTATGTAAAATACAACTTTTTAAATAATATTATTTTTCTTAGATTATTTATTCTACTCTTATTCAAGGAATCATCCCCATAACTATCAGATTTTTAAAAATATTTTATCAACTTTACGAATATTTTTGTATTATCAAATTATAGGGCAACTTACAGATAACTAGTAAAATATGTCATACAAATAGCATATAATTCTTATTTAAAATATATTAAATACACCAATTGAAAATTCACAACCATTTAAAACCATTTCCCTGGCTCTAAAAAATATCAATAAGAAAACTGACATATAACTATTTCACTGTGACTATGCACTTTTTATTTCCCCTTTGATCTACCATATTACTTCATAAAAAAGAAAACTTTAAATGAACATTACAAGCTTGTTTTCTAAGCACCTTCCCTTCATGTCTGAGGGTTAATATTCACATTAGACGTGATGGTAAACAATTTTATAATACTACGAAGTATAATGAGACTTTTAAAATTAATTTTCCGAAACGTCTGACAAAGTGAACAAATAGCTAGGATGTTTTTTTAAAGCTCACACCCCACTCAAAGAATATCATAGATTTAATATATACAATTCTATAATTAATATATTTTATATTCAAGAATTAGCTGTTTTATTCAGTAGTAGACACTGGATAAGAAAAAATATAGGATTCTAAATATACTTTCAGATAAGAAGATCATCTGCAACAGGGAAATCCAGTACATTTCAATCGCTCACATTAAAATATATGATTACCTACTAAACCCCAAGCCTACTTTCTTAGCTCTGCTTCCTTGGAGTTGTTAACAGGAAACAAAAGTGTAAGGTAAAATTAGAAAGTCATAATCATGCAGAAAGAACAAATGTCTACAAAAGAACATCAGAACTAAGATGTCTCCAGTTTCTTCACCCTCAACCAAAACCAGAGCATTTGGTCTTTGGCATTCATTGGAGAACTAAACAGGCACCAGGGAGCTACACTGGAAGATGATCCTTCCTCCAAGATAGTGTACTTAGCAGCCTCTGTACAGGACTCCAAATGGCACACGCACAAGAGGAAATCTACCGAGCTGTCAATGACTTCGGGACCCCAAGATTGATGGAATGAGAAAACTGACAGTTTATTGCCAACACCAAGTACGTATTACATTTTAAAATCAAATACCCATTTCATAAAAATGTTTTCTTAAACTGGGTAGTATTTTATTCTTTTGTTCTACAAATAGAAGTTATAGATGCAAATCTTGGTAATTTTTCATTCGTGTAATATGTAGTCATATGTGATTGAATAACTACATTTAAAATATGAGCACTGCAACAGTAATGTTATCCTTAAGTTTAAAAAAATTTCTGGAAAACTAAGTGAAAAGAAAAAATGTTAATACCTTATTATAGATAAGATATAAGCAAATTTCCAATATTAAATGATTATTATCTGCACATTCATTCTACATTCATCCTCTTTAGCAAAATTATATATAAACACTCAAATCTGGAACATTTTTCTTTTCAATGTTTTCCCTCACTAACTACTCTATGAAATAGATTTCTCCTTCTCTAACAAAACAGTTAATTCTTATCATATAGTAAAATATTGAAGTCTATAGACAGTCCATAAGTCTCTTTATTTCAAGAAGATATACAATTTTGTCTCCTTATAATAAACAGTCTTTACCATGCTGATAAATTTTCCCCCAGCTGCTCTATTAACTGGCATGCACTTCCTCACACTTCAGCAAACTGCCCTTCCCAACTGACAGGATTTTACCACTCTGGCGAGGGTCACAGCAATATGGTATTAATATGCAACTAGATAGCTCCTAAAAGGTAAAAAATGTGGTGATCTATGTATGTTAAATGATGCAAAGACGCTGTTCTACCCTGGAAGATTGTAGAGTGAGAGATCAAAAGTTTTAGTGAAGTGCATATGCTAAAATAGTTCTATATAAGACAAAAACACACTGGCTGACTATGAGCCTCAGAGAACTCAGAGGACTTTCCATTTACCAAGTTGGTACGAATACACTGGTGAGGGGGACAGAAGCACAGCTGAGAAGCTAGTGGTGTCTGTGTTCTGCAGTTCCAGGATAAGGGTAGAAATTTCTGTTAGAAAACTGGGCTCCCTAGTATCAAGGGGTTGATAAGAAAGGAGGAATATCCAAACTTTGTGAGGGCTGGATACGGGATCCAAGTGGACACCAATATCCAGAGACCTATATGACCATCATGTAGGTACCATCATGTACCATCAAGAACCCCTACTACCAAAAGAATAGGGGCATGTAGTATCAGATAATAAATGGAATTCTGGCCCATGTCTATCTCACAGTGGACCTACCCAGGGACTATTTCCCTGATTCCCAAATGTATAATCAGAACGAACATACTTAACAACTGGCAGAATCATAACATTGGGTTTTTAACTGGAGAGTATCTTTCATCCCATCACCACCACCATGATAGTAAATGAAAAACAATTTGTATTCTGAAAAAATGTCAGTGATCAGTGCCACCCTCAAAGACTTAAATGATGCTACACTGGTGGTTCCTATCATATCCCAATTTATTTACTAGTCTGGCCTTTATGTATCTAAATGATGACATGCTACTGTAAATTTAACCAAGTAGTAGCCCCAGCTGCAAATGCTGTGCCAAAAATGGTATCTTTACTAGAGTTGAGGAACCCAGCCTCGAACATATGATGTATTGTTATTCATTTGCTGAAAGTATTCTTTCACCATCAGAAAGGAAGATTAGAAGCAATGCACATTCACACAGGCCAAACAACACATATATTCACAGACTTTAATTCTCCTGCTCTCTGACCACAATATAGCCAAAGGGAAACTTGCTATCTAATGTTCCATAGAAGATCACTTTGGTCCATTAACTGGACTGAAAAAACAACCTTAGGGTAAGGCACTTGCACTCTAGAAGGCAAATTGAGAGATAACCTCAAAAAGTTTAAGTTTTTAGGATTTCAGTAGTATGGAACGTGCAGATTATCTCCAACATAAAAGAATATTATTTATACCTTGTATCTCCAAATACTACCAAAAAAAGTCTAAAATCTGTTATGCTCCTTTGGGTTTTGAAGGTAACACATTCAGGACTTGAGAATACTGTACTGTTCTGACTCATTTTGGCAGGGGAAGGGGAAAAAAGGCTGCTTCTTTGTGTGTAGGGACCAGAGCAAATAATAAGAGAGATCTTAAAGGGATCCAGGCTGCTATATAATCCCATGTAAGCCATGATACTAGAGATATCTATGATAGAAAAGGAATCATATGAGTCCTGGAAAGCCCCAAGAGAAAAATTGCAACACAATCTCATAGGATTCAGGAATTAGGTCATGCTATCAAAGCAGATAGCCAGGCGAAAACCTTATTCTGTCATGCTACTGGGTCCTGACAGAGACATATCATCTGACCTTGGGACACTCAAGTGAATATGAATCCAGAAGAGCCCATCATGAGACCACCAAATCGTAAAGTCAGACAGGCCTAGCAGCATTCAATAATAAAACAAAAGCAGGGTTGGGGTCAAGCAGGTCCAGAGGGCACATGTAAGTTGGCCAAACAGGTCACCCAAGCTACTAAGTCACTTAACACTATTGCATCAATGCCTCCTCTGCAGTTCATATCCACTAACAATCAGCTAAAGAAAAAAGAAAAAGGCTGGGCTTAGATAATGAATGGGCCAGCTCAGTACGTGAGCATAAGTTAAAAACGGAATGCTACCCACAGCTCCATTCAAGGTTGGCCCTGAAAAGCTGTAATAAGGGGAAATCCTCTCAATAGGCAGAGCTTCAGGAAGTACATCTGGTTATCTACTTTGTGTGAAGAGAAAAAATATATATAATATATATGGACTCATGATTGTGGTGAATAAATTAGCTGATTGATCAAGGGCAAAAAAAAAAAAAAAAAAAACCAAAGCAAGATTAGAAGTTCAGGGACAAGGAGTTCCAATAAAGAGGCATGTGAATGGATCTATTAGAGTGGGCCGAAGGTGTGTGGACCTCCGTATTGCATATTTTGTGTGCCAGAGAAGATCTGCTCCAAAAGAGGCATTAAATAGCCAAGTAGACAGATTTTTCATGAAACGTCAAGCTGGCCTCTATCTTCCCCAACTCCATCCGACCCCATCCGACCCCATAAGTGAAATAAAGCCAGGGTGGCACATATGTAAGCTATGCACGTGGTCAACAGCATATTCTACTCTCACCATGACTGATAAAGCTACTGCTACTTGTCAACCACAGATTCCCCCCAATATGATTCCATCCTTAAAAGAGATCAACTGAACATTTGGTCATAAATTGGCTACAATAAACACCTTTCACCTGTGAGGGCCATTAATTCATTCGAACAGCATAGACAGGCATTGGTTAGGTATTAGTTTGCCTTTCTTGCCCCAAATGCCTCAGCAAGTACCACTGTATAGCACTCATAGTGCCAGCTTTACCTACATGGGATAGCACATAAGGAATTCTAGATCAAGCAAAGGACGTATGTCTCCTCTGCAGTGGTAATGCAGGGAAGACATCAATCATAGGATCCGCTGATCCTACCGCGTACTTTGGCATCTAGAACCTTTCAGCCCTATAGAGCAGTAGAATGTCCTTTTAAACATTCAGCTGAGACTCCAGCTTGTAATGGACACTCTGCAAGGAAAGAACACTATCTTTTAGGATATAGTATACTCCTTAAATCACTGGCTATCATATGTTGCTGTGCTCCCAATAGGTAGAAGACACTGGCCAAGAACCAAGGGGTAGAAGTTAGCAGTGGCCCACTAACCATTACTGCCAGTTATCCACTTGGGAAATATTAGCATATGGCTGCTTCAGGCTCTATGAGTCTAGAGATTCTGGTTCCCAAAAGTACGAATGTTTCATCAGGGACACATAACTAAGCTATGGTTACTGCCTGGTCGCTTCTTGTGCCAGAAAGAATAAGCATACTGGCACGGGTAACTGACCCTCATAACTGTGAGGAGATAAGATGATTGCTACAAAATGTGGGCAGGTGCATCTGTCTGACATTCAGGTTGTCCACTGGAGTGATTCTTGTTATTCATAAGTCATGTTGCCACTATAAATGGGAAATCATCATAAGGACATGATGACAAGGGTCTAAGACTTTGAAGGAATGAGGGTGAGAGTCTATCTACCAGGCATACGAATAGAAGTAGGGGGTGGGCAGTTAATAAGCATCAATAATGGGTCATCTGCAGTGGTAGGGAACGAAATCCTCTTCATAAAAGTTTTTACAGAATTTGTGAACACAGACTTCTGGAAGCCCTGTGCCTGAATGAAGTAAACTTGGTAGAAGCGACTGGCTCCAAATGGTGCAAGGGATACAGTAAAGTACATATAGCTGATGGCATGCCCAAATCCCCCTTGTCAGGCCAGTATACCCATCTTCCAGCTGCTGTGAGTATTGGCTGATAATTGCTCATAGCTACCCTGTTCGCCAAAGAGACTCATGCCCTCAAGTGATGACAATCATCTCACCCAGGACATTACCCCTATCTCAGGGACAACTCTTAACCAATGAGTGACTGAGACAGGAAGGAGTATGTAAATAAGAGGAACAACTCTGAGGAATGATTCATGCTCAAGACTCCCTTACCTCCATGGCTAGTGTAACCTGAGGCCGCATCCTTGACTAGCTCTTCCCTGTCCTGTTTCACTCATTCCTTTAGAGTATTTTTTTGAAGAGCACTAACTCAATAGAGTATATGCCCCTGAATTACTGTCAGGTTCTGTTCCTAAGCAACTTGCACTAAGATGCTCCGCTTTTCCTTTTCTAACTCTTAGCATAAATTCTAGTGAACTAGACTTTTCGAATGCAAAGGCAGCAAGAAGAAAATAGACTTCGAGATTAATATTAATTAAATATCAAGATTCTGACCCTTCATCCTTAGGCTCCAGATTCCATACAAACTTAAAAATGAAGTGTCAGTCATTGCAAGTGACTTTTCAATTAGGGCAGAATCAAAGTGAGACCAGAGGCCTAGTTTAAGAATGGTTCCTTTGAACACAGGTTTCCTCATAGTGAGCTGACATGTCACAGTATAGTTCTCCAAGGATAGAGCCCCTGACTATCTTTTCTTCATCAACTTCTTCCTCAGTGCCTATAAAGCAGTTGGTAAATTGTAGGTACTTAACAAATACTAGTTGAAAAAATAAATAAAAAGCACTTGATAACTGCCTTTGTTTAAAATAAATGCTTTTTTACCTTGTTGCAGAAAGAAAAGTATGTACACTAGAACTTGAAAAGAATTTAACAAAATTTAATACCTACACCAGGGGCAAGGTTCCAGATTAAAATGAAGGAATATAACTAACTTTGTCTAAGGTTGTACAAGTCTCAACAAAGTTTAAAAAAAAATCTAAAATTAAAAAGATTGTGGAAGAAAAAAGCCAGGTAACACTTCAAACGGTGTATAAAACAACAAATTAGGAAAAAACAGGAAAAGGAGTAGAGCAATAAATGATAATCCAAGAGAAAACATAAAAACTTTGAGGTAAAGTACAGGTAACATTTGTCATTTGATTTGATCAATTCCTCTGCTACCCATGCTATAATGAAACTATGTTTGGGACCCAGGGCTGACTCAATCCAGTTAAAAGCAGGAAAACCAGACAAACCCCTGGCTAGAGTCACTAAGGAAAAAAGAGAAAAGACACAAATAAACAAAATCAGAAATGAAATGAGGGAGATGGTATTGAATGAATACCACCAAAATACAAAGGACCATACCAAAATACTATGAAAGACTATATGCCACCAAATACAATAACCTAGAGGAAATGGACAAGTTCTTAGAAGTATACAACCTTCCTAGACTGAAACACGAAGAGCTGGAAAATCTAAATAGACCAATCAACAGTAGGGAAATTGAAACAATCATCGAAAACTTCCCAAAAATAAAAGTCCAGGACCAGATAGCTTCACTAGTGTATTCTACCAAACACTGAAGCCAAATTGGGAATGAAGAAGTCAAATTATCACTTTTGCATACATGATATGTGATTCTTTATATAGAAAACATTAAAGATGCCACCAAAAAAACTGTTAGAAATGGTAAACAAATACAGTAAAGATGCAGGATTTAAAATCAATATACAAAAATCCACTGTGTTTCTATATACTAACAATGAAATTTCAGAAAAAAGAAATTAAAAATACAATTCCTTTTGCAATCGCAATAAAAAGAATAAAATACCTAGAACTAAACTTAACAAAGGATATGAAGGACCTATACACTGAAAATCATGACATTATTAAAAGAAATTAAAGAATATACAAAGAAATGGAAAGATATTCTTTGTTCATTAATTGGAAGAATCAACATAGTTAAAATGGCCATATTACCCATAGCAATATACAGATTTAATGCAATGCCCATCAAAATCTCAGTAGCATTTTTTAAAGAAATAGAAAAAAAATCATCAGATTTGTATGAATTCACAAAAGACCACAAGTAGCCAAAGCAATCATGAGAAAAAAGAATATGGCCAGAGGTATCACACTGCATGACTTAAAATTATACTACAAAGCAACAATAATCGAAAGAGCATGGTACTTGCAGAAAAACAGACACACAGCCCAATGAAAAGAATTAAGAGCCCAGAAATAAACACACACACACACACACACACACACACACACACATATATATATACACACAAATAATTTTCAACAAAGAGCCAAAAACATATAATAGAGAAAAGAAAGCCTCTTCAATAAATGATGCTGGGAAAATTAAAGAGCCACATTTGAAAAAATGAAACTAAACTATCTGTCACCATACACCAAAATTAACTCAAAATGGATCAAAGATGTGAAACAATAAAATGCTTAGAACAGCAGGGAAACTATTACCAAACATCCTTGAAAAGGGAATTCCTTTCTGCCTATGACCCTCCTTGTTCTTTCTCACATTTTTGTTTTATTCTGCCATCTGCATTTTCAGATCCACATTATCTACCTACTCCTCTTACACTTAACTAGCCATTAGGTTTCCTTCTGGCCAGCCTTATTCCACTAATATCAACATGCTAGCAAAAGAATACTGCCATAGTAGAAATGTCTGAATTAGGAACAGGGCCCTGATCCAATCTGACTAGTGTCTTTATAAGAGTAATAACAGGCACATAAAGAAATACCAAGTATACACACACACACGGAGAAAAGACCATATGAATTCTCAGCAAGAAAATCTCTGCAAGCCAAAGAAAGAGGCTTAAGAAGAAACCAAATCTGCCAACACTTTGAACTTAGACTTTTAACTCCCAGAACTGTGAGGAAAAAAATGTCTGTGGTGTGTGGTACTTCGTGATGGCAGTCCTAGCACACTAATACAAATGAGTAAATATTTTTAAAATGTTTAAAACTTATATAACAACCAATGAAATTAAAAATAAAACAATATGAAAATACCAATGCCAACTGTGAAAAGCAATTTCACTCATTGTAGAACTGTCATTAGTTTAACTTTTTAGGAAAGCAACTTGACAATAACGGAGTCTTTAAAAAGAAGCTTCTGACCTAGTAATTGAACTATAGGAAATCTTTCAGAATAAAATCTTGAATAGAAAAAAATTGTATAATTAATAATAATTAGTATTATTATTTATTAATGTTTATTATTTGTCAGGCCATGTTCTAAATGCTTTACATATTTTAATTCATTTAATTTTCGTAAGATTCACTGTCACATTATTTGTTCTTTAGTTATATTTAAAATTATAAAAGCCAAAGCATTTGCTGTTACTACTTTGGTATATCTTCTTCAATTCTTTTTTTACTATGCTTTTTTTCCTTATAAAACAAAAAAACAAAACCGCGTCTATGTTATTTTTTCACTTTATATGGGTGAAGGAAGGCAAAAAGCATTCTATTATCAAATCACTGAAAATATAATGAAAGTCAATAGAAAACTAGGATTTTACTTCTTGTGCAAGATTTTATGAACCCACATAAAATGAAGTTAAGCTCTATTTCTTGAATACTGTAATCTCATAAGTTCTGGGCTTTATTTTTGCTTATTTGCACTTCAATTATAGCTGCACTAGAAGTAATGTAGTATCGAATAAGTCTAAGACATAAAGCTATTTTCTTAATGCCAATCCTCAAATGTCTACAGATGTATAATCAAGTGTAACCACAAATAGGATTCAAACAAATTCAGTGAAAGCAGTTTGAGAATTTTAAACAGATGCTAAGAGTTCTGAAACATTCGAACCATATACAAGATTTGATGGAAGAAGATGTCTGGCTGATTGGGTTAGCAAGGCTCACCTGCATTTCTACAGCTAGAGGCAATGAGAGAGAGCAGCATTAGGCTGTGAGGATTGAAAGATCTTGCTCTGATTCATCTGCTCACAACCTTGTTGCTGATAATAGAGATTTATACCAAGAGAGAAAATTGGCAAGTCTAGTTTTCTCAGTGTTTAACAATAAACATCCAAATGAAAGCGGTAATTCATAAAGTGACATCATGTATGAGAGAGAAAAAAGTACAAAAATTTATTTTCAGGGGTAGTTAGAAAAAAAATCAACAATTTCAGATGTGGAAACGAGTTTTAGAGATTTAGCATTTATTGTTTCTGGAGATAAAAATCAAGAAGAAATTCATTTCCTGATAGAGAAAATGTGTTGGGGAGGGGGAAATTGTGTAATTAATTAATTGAGAATAAATAATTCCCAATCAACAGTATTAAGAACCTAGATAAGACCAGTTACCCTAATTTAATATCACTACAGAAATGCATTTTTCTCAACAATCTAGAATCTTTATCCATAAAAATGTTAGCCCCTGTTCTTTAAGGCCTACTCTAGATGTGCTACTCTGGCCTATTTTGAAGGTCCTGCTTCATTGATTTAAAAAATTTTATACCTTGGAGAGAAGGAAGGAACAGAAGAAGGGAGGGAGACAGGGAGGGAGGGCAGAAGAGAGGGAGGGAGGAAGGAAGGAAAAGAAAGGGGAGAGAGGAAGAGGAAGAAAGGCGGAGGAGAAAGAGGAAGAGGGAGGAGGAAGGAGGGAGTAAAGGAAGAAAAACAAACTTCTGGACTAAGTGTATTCATTTAACATGTATTTATTTTATGATTGATTTTGTCAAATTAACAAGTGCACCTCCCAGTGGCAGCTATGGTTAAAAATGTCCAACTTTTTAAATTAATGTTTTGCTCTGGAATCATTTCATTCCCACTTATGAATTCACTGAAATGTCATTGCCTAAACAAACTTGTTAGAAAACACTTTGGTATTATCTCTTAAAACTAAACATATAAATAAAATATATCCAAGAGAAACTCCTACATATGTACAACAGGAGAAATACACAAGAAGGTTCATAGCAGCATTTTCACAAAAGCAAAAATTTAGAAAAAATCCTAGCACCCATTGGTGGAAGAATTAAAAATGGTGATACAGTTACATTATGAAATACCATGTAGCAGTTAAAATATATGAACTAAAATTAAGTGGGAAAAATAGAACAGTACATTTTTATAAAAATAGAACAAGTACTGTTTTTTAGAAATATATATCCTATACAAAATAAGGAAAGCAAAGGAATGATGACTGCGGGGTTCAATATAACAATTGCCACAAACTGGAGGAGTCAGGGATATGGGATGAGGTAAAGAAACGGTTAGACGTTAATTATTGCTAAGGTTCCGGCTCTTGTTAAGGATAGTAGGTATATGAGTGAGTGCTCATTAGATTATTATTAAACAATAGGTTCCTAATTAGCTCCTATAACTTTTTTTCCTTCTTGCCATAAACAACTATAAAACCATGAAGAAGAGATGACACAATCACTTCAAGGCATTGGATACAACACAGGCTGAAAATCTTGAAATAGGAAATTCATATAATGTAAGCTTCGCACACTAGTTTTCTATCTGGAAACAATTTCACAACTATCATATAAGAAATTGGAGTCTAGGCAGAGAGCATAGCACTTACTGAGCATAAGAAACAATAATCTGCTCAAAACAGAGATTAGAATTCAGGGTTGCTAATGCAGTGGAATTTGTGATGCTAGAATAGAGAGATGGGAGCTAAGAGAATAAATTTCAGAAATAGGCATAGAGTTTCACTCAGGTTCCTTTCCAAATTCTAAACTGTACATATGCCAGCTTTCTGGAAGCCGGCAGACTGCACCTGCTGAGGCCTGAGAGATAAAGAGAAATTTCAGAACTCGCAGAGTATTATGAAAACCTCTGATCAACTAGGCTTGGAGGAAAAAAAAAAAAAAAGGAAAAGGAAAAGCACCAAAGAAAAATGTAGAAGGAAAGAAAATAGCAAGCTGATAAATTAAATCCAACTACATCAGTAATTACATAAAATGTAAATGGATTGAGCAATCCAACTAAAAAAAAAACAGCAAGACTAAAGAAAAATCAGGACCCACTCATATGTGTTTCAAATCTGCCCTATACACACTTTAAATATAAGGGAGCCAATAAGTTAAAAGAATGAGAAAAAATATTCCATTAAGTGCTCATCATAAAAAAGCCAGTGTAGCTACAATAATATCAGACAAAATATAATCTAAGAAAAAATATTACCAAAGTCAATAAAGGAGATTTCAAAGCAATAAAAGGGTATATTTATCAAAAAACATAATAATTTTAAGTATTTACATATTCAATCAAAACAACAAAATACATGATAATTATTTTGCAACATATACATATATCAAATCATTATGTTGCATTCCTACAATACCATGTTATATGTTAACTGTCTCAATTTTAAAAACAATATAAAAATTAAATTTAAAAAAGATTTAAAAAATGAAAAAGACTTATTTATTTATTTATTTATTTATTTATTTATTTATTCAACAGAACCGTGAGCTAAGGAATGCAAGAGACCCCCAGGAACTAAGAGCAGCTCCCAGCTGACAGCCAACAAGAAACAGATACCTCAGTCCACAACCACAAAATACTGGGTTTTGCCAACATTCTTAATGACTTTGGAAGTGGATTCTTCCCATATCTTCCAGATAAGAGCCCAGGCTAGCTGACACCTTGATTCAGCTTTGAGACCCCAAGCAGAGAGCTCAGATGAGCCCACCTGAACCTCCAACCTATGGAAATGCAAGATAATAAACGAGTATTGTTTTAACCCACTAAGCTTGTGGTGACAGAAAACTAATATATGACAAACTCATATTAAGTGTTTTATAAAATAATGAATCTTCTTTACACAATCCAACATGAGCAAAAAATACATCAGGATAATTAAAAGATTCACATGCTCATCCAGGTGAAGAATTCCCTATAATCTTTGGACTGTATCATCAAATTGTGGTACCACTTTTCACTGAAACTGCTCATCTATATAAATTTGTTGCAATTCTAGTGATAAAGGATATATTGAGCATTTCCTTAGCTCTGTGGACTTCATGGAAAATATGGTAATATTCTTTGTTGCTCTAAGTGTATTTTCATCATCAGATTTACATTTTGTGTAAATAGCTTTTTAAAAAGCTATTCGATTTGAGAAATGTAGTATATCCTAAAATTAAGATAAACTCAACAGCATCCAATGAAGTAATGTCCAGAAATTCACTCAAAAAAATACACCGTGGAATTGGAAAATTTATTAATTTAAAGGATGAGCCATGATTACAAAACATGATCATCAAATTTTCAGCACATTTTATTTCTTCTACTGTGATTGACACCAGTTGAAAAATCAAATTGGTGACTACTCATCTAAAAAGACATTTCATCTTTAGCCTACTTGTTCTCATCACAAACATCATCAAAAATTTTTTTAATTTCCTTTGGAAATTATCTTTGAAATGGATGCCCATACAATAAAGAATGAGTAAGACTTTTGTCTCTTCATTGTATCTGATTAGACATTTTATCTTATAAAGAATCATATCAATCTTATGTTTTCTGTGAAGAAAGTAGTGTACATATTGTTCATACTTTACCATTAGCAATATTCATAAGAATATGGATGAAGCAAAATAATTAAAAATATTTAAGTTATGTATTTCTATATATTCTGATGATACAATAATAATTTAATTAGGAAATGAGGTTCCCAAACAGCCACTGGACAACTGCCTACCCAATGGAATTTGAAAAGAACAACAACTTACACAGAATGAAGTTGGGATTACAAAAGAGGCTAATTTTTGCCAGCATACTGTTTAAACAAATACAATGTAAGATATTTAAAAAAGATTTCTCTTTTGATAATGGCCAATCAGCTCCCATCAAACTAACTCTCCCAAAGATGGTAAGTTCTGGACAAAATATGAACAAACAATTATTTAAATGCCCTAGAAAGTAAAAAGAAGACAGACATTGCAGTCTAACTGACATTTAGAAGAAGAGAATGACACAAGGTGAGTTTCCCATTTTTATGACTTTTAGCCAAATCCAATCAATTTCTGGAGACTAGACCTATGTTAGAAAACTCAGTCTTACTATCTTGGAAATCCAGAGGAAAGAGTCTGTGCAAATACAAAAGATGGAAAATGAGAGAGGAATGAAAAAAAAAAAAAAACCTAGAGAAAGGAAAAGGAAAGTTTTGTGTATAATAAACACTGCCCAAACCCTATATATGCCCAGGCAGACTTCCAGCAGCTCATCTAAAATTAAAATAATTAAACTGAAATTTCAGCTGCTGTACCTCAGGGGAAACAAAGTCTATAGCTCAAGCTCTGGCAAGTTAACCTTATGCTTTAAAAATAATCAGCACTCTTCAGAGTCTCTTTCAAGTATTATTAACCATATCCAAGATATAATGACAAATTACTTGATATATTCAGAAATAAGAAAACATGGCCCATACTCAAGAGAAAAAGAAACCAATGGAGACTGATTGAGAGATAACCTGGATATTAAAATTAGCAAAAATGAGTTTTAAAGTTACTATAACTATGTTAAAAGAAGTAGAGGTATTATGCTCATAATAAGTGGGAAAATAGGAAATACCAACAAAGAAAGAGTGACTATAAAAAATAAGCAAATGAAAATTTTAGAAAAATTAAAATATCTAAAATAAAAATTCACTAGATGAGCTTTCCATCTGATAGATTGTGAAAGAATTATGAACTTGAAAATTACTAGATCTAAATTTAAGAGAAATACTGAAAAATTATAAGAATTTTTGGATTATTTATAAAAGACCCAAAATACAAATAATTGGGGAATCAAGAAAACAAGAGAGGAAGGGAATAGAAATAAAATGTTAGAATGGAAAAAAAAATTGCCAACTTAATTTTACAAACTTCAGAAACACAGCAAACTCGAAAAAAATAAATACCATAAAATCCACATACAGGCACATCTCAGTAAAACCACAACAAACAAAATACAGAGAAACTTCTGAAAGCAACCTAAGAAAAACAATGCGTTAAATACAAAAGAACAATGATTTAAATAAAGTACCACTGATTTGTCATCATTAACTTCTTCTTCCTCATCAGAAACTATAGAAGCTTCTTTAAACTGCAATAATTAAAAACAAAAAAAACAAAAAGACTGTCAACACAGAATTCTATATCCAGCAAAAATATTGGAAATGAATAAAAACTAAAGAATTTTTTTCAAATAAGAGTAAACGGAGAAGTGAATATCTGCACTTCAAGAAATTCTAAAAGAAATTCTACAGGCTAAAGAAGAGTGTATCAAATTGAAACTTAAAGTTGTAAGAAAAAAATAATTAGTATAAGACAATAGAGAAAATCAACAAAGGTAAAAAAGAAAATATATGATAAGCCCCTAGGTAAACTGATCAAGCAAACAAAAAAAAGGTCACAAATTACAAAATACAAATATCAGATATATAAAAAGATTATTACTATAGATTCTATAGAAATTATATAGGATAATAAAGGAGAATTATGAAATTTATAACAACAAATTAATCAACTTAAATAAAATGCAAATTTCATGAAAAAATAACTTATCTTGAGTAATAAAGATGAAACAGGATCTTAAATATCCCTATTTCTCATCTCTTTAAAGAAATAAAATTCTTTATCAGAACTTTTAATTCACAGAAAGAAAACTTCACGTCCATATAATTTCACTGGTGAATTCTATCACATATTTAAGGCATAACCCAATCTTACACCAATAGTGACAAAAATTTTTAAAAAATACCCCAGCTCATTTTATGAAGTTAGAGAAACTCAAATGCCAAAACCTCTAAATCACATTTCAATAAAAAAAAAATAATAAATAGAATAGCTTTCATGAACATAGATGAATAAATCCGGATCAAAATAGTAGAAAATCTAAACCAGCAATATATAAATGGATAATTTCCCATGACAAAATGAGATTAAACCCCAGAAATGCAAAGTTGGTTTACTATTCAACATTCAAGTAATTGTCAATATTAAACAGAATAAAGGAGAAGAATCACAATCATTTCGATAACCGCAGAAAACACATTTCACAAAATGCATTCATTCATGCTTTTTAAAAAACTGTAAATGCACTAATGGACTCTCACAATTTCTCTTTAACATTGCAGAACTGTTCCAAAGCATTATAATGAGACAAGAAAAAGAAATGGAAAGCATAAACATTGAAAAAGAAATATAACTGTCTCTATTTGCAGTTATCATGAATTCTTTATACAGGAATCATAACAAATCTACAACTACTAAAACTAATAAGTAAATTGGGCAAGATCAAAAATACAAGAATATTAAAAATAAAAATTATATATTTGCACAGTGGCAGAAAACAATTTGAAAATGAAATTTTAAAAATAACAATTTATAATAAGATCAAAATCTCAAAGTACTTCTTTAAAAATTTAACAAAAGGTATTCAGGACTTGTACCTTTAAAACTACAAAACATTCTTAGGTAAATTAAAGAAGATCTACATAAATGAAAAGATATGCCATTGGAAGACTCGATGTTAAGATGTTAATTTTCTCAAAATCAATCTACAAAAATACAAAGCAATCCAAGATTTAATCCTAGCAGACTCTTAAATCAAAATTATAAATTTCTTACAAAAATATATATGAAAATGTAAAGGACCTAGAATATTCAACCTGTATTGAAAAAGAATAAAGGTGGAGATCTTATACTAACTGGCTTCAAGATTACCATAAAGGTTAAGATATTAAGGTGTTACATAAAGATAGATAGCTCAATTTAACAGAATAGCCCAGAAATTGACCCCACACTTATACCATTATTTATTTCTCTACAAAAAGTGACAAAACAATCCAATAGGAAGTAGAAAGTCTTTAAGTCCATTCAGCAAATGGTGATGGAAAATCTAAACCTTCTAGAAGATATAAAGGAGACTAGTTCATGACTTAAGAGTTGGCAAAGGGTTTTTAGCACATAGAAAACAAAAACCATAAGAGAAAAATACTGATAAACTGGATTTCATCAAAATTAAAACTTCCGCTCCTCTAAAGACATTGTTAAAAAAAAATAAACAAGCAGTCAGGCAGTACTAGCCTTATTGGGGTAATCACTTCATAAGTGATATAAATGTCTAAACACTATGTTGTACACCTGAAACTAATATAATATTGTATGTCAACTGCAGATGAAAGGCAAGCCACAGACTGGGAGAAAATATTCACAAACCAAATATCTGAGAAATGATTGACATCCAGGATAAATAAAACTACAGTTCATTAACAACAACAAAAACGATCTAATTTAAAAAAATTTTTTGGAGCATAACACTTCACAAAGGGAGATGTACAAATGGTCAATGAGCAAATGAAAAAGTGCTTGATGTTGTTAGTCATAAGGTAGATACAAAATAATATCATAAAGAGATGCCATTATAAACTCACCAGAATGACAAAAATTTAAAAGACATATCATCGAATGTTGGAAAGTGTGTAGAACCACCAAAACTTCAAACATATTTGGTGAGAGTTAAAAATACACAACCCTTTTTTAAAATGGTCTGGCATTATAAAAATAAACATACACCTACCTTGTGGCCCATTTCCTCTTCTCGGTATTCATCCAAAAGAAATAAAAATATGTGTCCACAAAAAGACTTATGTGAGAGTGTAGTATATTCATAACATGGAATATCTCTCAGGAATATATAAAAAGGAAAACAATTATTCATACATGCAACAACATGGATAAATTTTTTAGTTACGCTAATTAAGTCTTTTATAAAAGTCTATTCTATATGCTTCCAAGTATATGAAGTTCTAAACAGACAAAACTAATCTATAGCAGAAAAAAAAGAACAGTATTTGTCTCTGGAGGCTGAAGGGAGCTAGTATTGACTGGAAAGAAGCATGAGGGATAAGTGTGGGAACTCAGAGGTTAATGATCATATAGTCTCTAACTCAAGAAGCTTATGGTATAGTGACTTTACCAATATCACACAGCCAGTAATTGGCCAGCCTGAGATATAAATACAAATCCTGTGTTTAACACTATACAATGTACAGCTACCGCAGTATCTGTAGAAAAGTCAGGCACAAATCATCTTTGGTTAAACATGGCTGCTTCTCCTTGTCATTTTCCATTACTTCTATCTCTGACATTTCAAAGGTCATACAATGAGATGGAAAATTTAAAGGTGTTTAAGTGAGAAGTCCTGAGTTTGATTTAGGTAAGCAACTAAAAATTGTGTATCTTTAGAACCTTTTTTGTGGGCCCCCGCGTCCCACTTTCTAAATCAGAGCGGCTCCATTCTTACCTGCTTTATATATTGAGTTAAATTTTGAAATGTTCTCTACTAAAAACAAACAAGAAGCATAGTTTGAAAAAAATGAAGCAAAATAAAGAGCCCTTATGTTTTTAAGATACTACAATTTAAAAGTATAATAGCTTTTCCAATTTTGCCCAAAAAGAAGTGTTCACACACATTTCTGAGATACTTAAAGCTTCTTAAATTCAGAAGCCAAACTAAATTATGGATCAGCCCTAGGAATTCTTCTGTTGGGTATATGAATCTTTGTGAAGTAATTCATAAATAGATAAGAAGACAGCCATAGCACATATGAAATGAATTCATTTTACTATTCAGTGAATAGTGCCAGAATTAAACAGAAGTTTACCAGTAATTTTCTTCTTTGAGTTTTCTAAGATCCTTTATGATCATATAGTTATAATAAAAAAAGTATAGTTAACATTTTACCTGTCGGTCATCAGCAAAAGCAGTAGCTTTATAAAAATTTCTTTCAATAAAGAAAATATTTTAAAATTATGTATCAGTTTTAGTATCTATACTAATAATTGTAGTATATAGCTAAGGTTCACAGTAAATATTCTGGTAATAATATTAATGATACACATCTACCAATCAAAAGTAATTTTGATTAGAAATATACATAATTATTAAGATAACCTTTTATGTCTACAATGTATTATTTTATAAATATATATAACAAGGCTAATATATATGTACATGAATATGTGCATGTGTGTATGCACACATGTGCACATGTATTAGGCTAAAAGGTAGCCTTATACTTCAGAATAGACTTTTCATGAAACATGTTCCCATCATTATACATTGATTGTGCTGTTCGCCTACCAACTCAAAACAATGCACTCTGAGGGTTGCAATCACAGAGCTATGAAAATAAGTATGCTGTTCTTTCCATGCAGAAGTAGCCATTAATGCACCATGGTGAAAAACAGGTGTCTGTGCCAAAAGTGCTGAATGCAAATTGATGGCTTCATTATAAACCAAAGCAACAGATAATGCTATGTAAATGACTAAATACTTCTGACCAAAAACACTACCAGACTAATTAAACATTTATTTTGCAAATTCAAATTTTATTCAAAATCGTATTAATGTTTTAGAACTGTGGGAATGCTTCAATGGGAAAGAATTCATTTACACTAGGTGATTTCAAGCTTTACATTTCATTTTTATAATTAGAGTGGCCCTCTAACTTACTGTCAGATAAACACTTCTGAGAGAGTAAAGTGGTACTAATAATAAATAATGGAGGACAGCAGCATAAAGTAGGACTAGTTCAGGAAAACCAGACCATATGGTTAACTTATTTGTAAGTAAAAATAGCACAAATTCCAAATATTCTTTAGTCTACTGAGTTTTTTAATATTACTTTTAATATAAAAGTCTGCATATCTCATTAGGTATATATGGAAGGAAGAGAAATACTGTCTTTAATAACTATTTCTGAATAAATCCAGTCTTATTATGCCCCTGTGTGGCCGGCCGGCACAGCAAATTCACTGTCACATATTTGGTGACAAAGAAATAATTACACGTTGAGGAAAATACATATTTCTTCACCATATAAGAAAGATTATTAAAAATCAGTAAATGGAAAAACTTAGAGGATATTAAGTACATTTTTCCAAAAACTTTATCAAAAAGACGGTCAATTTTTTGAATACTGTTCAAAGCAACTGATTACTCAATGCAGTGAACTCTATTAAAAATATATGTTCTAACATCTCAATATTTACATTTATTTCCAAAGACAAGATCACAAAATTTAGATTTCATAATGAAATTTACTTGAGGACTTTTCTACTGGCAACAAAAGCAATTATCTTTGTATCTTCATGAATTTAATTTGGGAAAAATGATTTTACAGAAAATTATAACAATAATTTAAGTTAAAGTGGCATTTCATCAAAACTTATCAAGTGGATTTACATAGAATGCAGACATTTTTTTGCCTTGCTGGACCTTCAGTCATTTCATTTTAGCTATAAAAGAACAGAGGATAGCCTGCCACCTCCTTCACGCATTAAAACGGTACTCAAGAACCACAATGATGAAAGAATAACTTGAGAACTTTCAACTTCAAACGTAAAGGTCATGCAATATGGTTTCCAACAGAAATTAGTCTAAAACACTCTAATGATTTTCACTCACAAATAAATTTCAGTTATTCATTAGATAATAAAATACTTTAAATCTATATTACTCTCCAGTTTAGTGATTTATAATACATAAAGTATTGTTGCTGTATTTAAAATCTTTGCTCCTTTGACAAGTTGAGCCTGGAAATGTTTTTGGAGTAATTATTATAGGAGATTCTCATCTTTTAACCTCTTATTGCTAATATATATAGAAGTAAACTGCCCTATCATCTGACAATCTGATGAAAGTTGAGTTGCAGATTTGGAAATAAAATTAATCACCTAGGAAAAGTCTCAAGAAAACTACTTGAAAGGGCCCCCTTTTTAATATATCGTCTACAATTATTGCATAGTACTATTCTAGTAATTTCTCCTAGAAAGCAGTGCAAAAGAAAATATAATCTAATTGTCTATATCTATGATGTTATTTTCTATCAGTTTAAAGATCATAATTAAGGTCACAACACAAATATTGAACATTCCATTTCAGCCAGATCAAACAATCAAACATTAAACTATTCATGTGATAACTGTTCTTTCCAGAGGTGATAGTTATGTAATTGATGCTTCAAAACTCAAGCATAATGTCCAGTCTATGAAATTGAAAGGCCCATTATTTAGAAACATTTTTAAAGTTGTAAGACATCTTCTGATGACATACTCAGGTCATTCTTTTCCATGATTTTTTTCTTTAAGGATGATTTTTTTAGTCTAAATCTTACTTTCCAATTCAATGCTAGCTGAAACATTGATACCTAGGTATTTATATTTTTTAAAGAATCTAAGCAGAATAATTTTAAAAGACCATTGTATCTAAAGCAAAGTAACCAAAACATTAAAATATATGGAGAAAGTCATTAATTGCAGTTCATATAAATTTATTTTCACTCTTAATACTTCCAAAATAACTATTTGGAAAGCTGGTTTTGACTGATTTTATAAGTAAATTAAGTACCTGACTATTTATGAAGACCAACAGATCTACATGTGAAAAGTGTCATGTGCTTTTTGAGGACTAAGAAGTTAAGACTGGCAGTAATTTTTTTCCCCCTAAACAGAATAAATTCTATTTTGATTAACTGGTAGTTTCAATAATTTAGGTAGTCAATCAAAATAGGTTAAGAAAGACTGGTCTTACAGAAGCATTTAGAAACCTCACAATTTAATGTTTAATTGCAGCAGCATAAAATTCCACCTTTTTAATAATGAGAGCTTTGTAATTAAACCACGGCAACAAATAAAAGAAACTTGAAGCCAAAGCAAATGTATAATGACAGGGATGCATGCAATTCCCTCAAAAAAGAGATATTCTTATATTTTAAAACTAATAACATTTACTTTAAAATTAACTCCATACCATGCTGTTAATAGCACAATTTCTAAAATGAGTATACACCCAGCCCTAATTTTAGTATTTTTAAAAACATAAATTCTTGGCATTAAAAAAAAAAAGTGAAACAGAAATCAAACAAGGAAGAGACTTATAAAGAAGGAGTGCAAATCCTAAAACTCTGGTAGCTTCAGGTCATGAAATTTTTAAGAAAGCCATACTGCTTCTTCTATTTAAATATAACATGCAATTCAGATTATTTTTATCATAAATTGCATGCTTAAGTAATGTATTACTAAATAAGAAAACCCACTATCTTAAAATATAGGTAGCCTATTATCATAGTATTTCATATACTGTTACGTATTTTACATTAGTCCAAAAACAAAATATAAAAAAATCAAATTAGTTAATTGAACAGAACTGCACTGAGGAAAGAAGTGAAATTTCATAAAAGCAGATATGCTATTTCATATCCAATGGAAAGGTCATAGATACATTCATCACATTTGTTCAATTAAAACACATACCATTAATAGGTATTTTTTAAATCTCTAAAATAGACTGCTTCACATCGTTCAGAGACCCTAAAAGAGACCAACAAAACCATTCAATATTCTATGCACTATTAGTTCTCTCTCAATTTCCAGAAGGTTTCAGTGCATACCGTGTTCACAGAATTTCTTAGTCTTTCTTCACATACATTTAGTTAAAATGTGGTCTTTTCTCTACTGGGTATACAACATTTGAAAATCTCAAAAGACAAACAACTTAAACCAGGGAAAAACTGGATGATAATATTGCATTTTAAACGCATTCTTTAATAGGCTATCTCTTTTATTGTAAGCCAGAGGAACCATCTAAAACATATGTTCATAATTTAACAACCTTCACCACAAAAAAAGAAAAAAAAATGATGGGGTTGAAAAAGCAGCAAGAATTCACAACAAAGCATCCTTCCAAACTAGCTGATCTAATACAAAGCATTATTAGCAGTTTCATAATATAGCTTGTTTAAAAGTGATTATTGATCTACCTTGCACAGAGAAATGTCTTAGACCTAGAAAACATATTCCGCATGTTTTACAGAGAGCATGCATGACTGCTAATTCACATTTTCCTACAAATCAGAAATGATTACATAGCCCCATCCTTATATATGCAATATAATCACTGCCATGATCACAAAGAAAAAATCTATCAAGCATTTTAAGTTAATCCTTTATTTATTAGAAAATGAAATCATGAAACAGCCTCATGTTTCAGAGGTCAAGCTACTTAAATTTAAGATGCTTTCTGTGCTTTGAAGTAAGCTTGTTTTCCTTTTTAAAATCAAGTAAGAACATTACATAAAATTTGATATTTCTGATAAAAAGACAATACCCTTATAATACTAACATTTCAATGCAAAACAGTTTTTACAGACATATAAGATGATTATTCTGAAAATACCAATAATAAAAGAAAATATAGTTTAGCTTTACTCACCTTGCATTGTTCAGTGTTTGTCCAAAAAGCTCATTTTGTAAAATATTTGGTGGGGATGAAAAAACCCCATGAAAATGAGATAAAACAGAATTGCAGACCTGGCGCAATGTCTCAAATTGCATTTTTTTTCTTTTTTTTTTCCTCCCTTCTATTTTTCCTTACCACCTGTCTTTAAAGTCATCTATTTGCAGACACCATCAAATAAAAACATGCCAATCAAGTTCCATATTTCTCCTGAGCTCTGTAAAAACTGTGCTTAAATGAGCAGAGGTTGATAGTTAATTGTACAGTCATTATTCTTCTAATTCAGTCGAGGAAGATTCAGTACCCGTGCGGCTTTCGGCTTTCTCCTGACTGTAGCAAGAATTCTAAACAGCAGTAAGCTTTTTGGGCATTCCCAGCTGAAGTGTGAAGCTGAGCTGCTTTCATGTACTCTACTCATATTTCTCTAAGCCTATTAAATACACGCAATGAATAGATGCTGTTGTCAGGAGTTTCAGCACATCTGGCTGCCAGCAATAAAACCTAAGAAGTAATAAAAATGGGACAAGGTATCTTCTCAATGTTACTACTGGGTAAGGGGAAGAGATATTATGCATTTCTCAACCCTTTTCTCTTTCCCTGAAAAATGAATAACTCCAGCTACAGAATATATAGGTCTCTTTAATGTTCAAGCTGCTGCATAGGAACAGAATACTCTAAAAATAAGTGAAATATCCTTCTTTTGATATCATGAGCAATAAAAATATGATAGACAATAGAAATTTTACTGCTGGCATTTATAATGCCATACTTGTAAAGAAATATTTGGAAAACATGTACTTCATCATCTTAATTTCTTACTTAATTTTAAAATGTCTTCGTTTATTTTTTTGTAAAGTGAATAATGTCCAATCCAGTCCCTTTTTAAAAACTATACATAGTGACTACATAATTATTTATGTAATTTTAGAAAAGAAAAATACCTTACCAATTAAAATTTTCATTTAAACAGTACATATAAATATGAACTTTTCCACAAATCAAAAAACACAACTAAGGTCAGAGACTTTATGAACTATTATTATGTCAATTATGGTAGTCATAGCATTTTTCAGAGAAGGCTATTTCCTGAAGGCTCCAATAGTATTAGAGTACCTCATATCACCATCCATTCTCAATAAATAGTTTTGGTTTAGACAAAATCTTAGGTTATTCTATATCAAGGTACATCCATCTTTCTACAAAAAAAATGCTCTAAAAGTAGTATAAAACAAAGTTTAAAAATCAACTCACTTATAGAAATGATCAATATATTTATTGATCTTTAATTGCTCCTAAACCATGACATTTCTTTAACAGACACACCCCTTTCAGCCCCTTTACCTCAATTTTTGGCCCTAACTCGCTCTATCCCCTTCCACACACACACCACTAATAATAAAGAAGCACTGAACTACAGTAAGTTTTTTTTACAACTGGCGAATTCTTTTTGATGTGAATAAACATGTTACAAAAGAACACAAAATAAACATATAATAATACAAATTTTTAAATGACACAAAGTAAATATTCTATAATATAAATTTTAAATAATTTATTTCTTTAATAAACTAAGATGTTCAATCACAGGTTTATCCTTAAGATTGCCCCTATCTTGCTGATTATTTATATTTGATTTTTATAGATGCACACTAATCTATTTATGAACTATATACACATATATATACACGCACATAGTAATTATTAAGTATTTTTTATTTATAAAGTACTTCTAAATTTAGTTTTTAATACCCAGAAAACATTGTGAGTAGGTGGTAATATTACTATTATTTTATAGATAAAAAGAAGCTGAGGCTTCAAGGGATTACAGATCACACAGTTTGTAAAAGATAGAGTTTTTCAGTGAATGTCTTCGCTTTGGATCTGTTTCACATGCTTCTTCCTGATCATTCTATCTTCTATATATCTGCACACATGGGTGTGCGCGCACACACACACACACACACACACACACACATCTATTTGTGAATAGATCAGTCTCTATAGATAAATAGGAAAACTACTTGCCAGTGACCAATCAAGGATATTTCAGTTAGAGAAATAAAGCATCTCAAATTTTTTAACTCACAAGTAACTTTAAAGAGGTTTCTTCCATTTAACTCAAACAGAGCAATCTGACACGCTTACATTTTTAAGCCCCTAGTTGATTTTTCACATCTATGAAAGATAAATTTCTATAAGTGGAAAAACATATAATTTTTAAAAAATTCCTAATTTCAAAGCTCATACTGTGATTAAAAAAATACATAAATGTATGTATATATTTCTCCCTTGTGGGTAGATTCAATTTTTATAAATGATCAAAAGCCTTTGCGAAGCAAGTCTATTAAATAACGTGATTACATAGCAAAACATTCTTTGCTGTTTTAAAAAAAGTTTCTCTTGTGTTTCAAAATTGGATCTGAAGGCAAGGTCATGAGAATGGTTTCAAAATGGTCTAAGCTATGAGGAACATCACTGGGATGAGTATTAAAATGACTTCTTTGAAAGAGTAATTAGCATAGCAATTGCCTTTCTCAGAGCCTCTTTTTCCCAGTCTCACTGTACAACACACACGAACAGTCAGCTTTCTCTTAGTGGCCTCGACATCCCACAAGTGATTTCTTCCACTTTCCCACCTTATTACCACCTTTCACCTGCTCTTACTCATCCTTGAGGACTCAAATTTCATCTTCTTGAGAACACTTTCTCTGACTTAGATTAGGTCCCCCATATGGGCTCTCATTGTACCTTGGTACTTGTTCTTCACAGCATTTGATAAAGTATAACTACATATTTACTTTTTTAAAAGTTTAATGTTTTTCACCTTCAGTTCCATGAGATTAAGGCTCACGTGTGTTTTATTTGTCTAGAACAGTGCACAGTAGGTGCTGAAGAAATAGCTGTTGAATAAATTAACACCTAAATCTTATTGAAAAGTTCATTATTTTTCAGTCACATTCCGAAAGCAGGATTAAAAACCACTCAAGGCTTAATTTGGTTCTTAGTTTCTGTGTTTGTTTTAACCTACTACATCCTGTTATAAGGTGCCTAAGTACAACAGCAACCAGTATTTACAATCAAAAACACTGTGTGAACTTTGTAATTTGTTATGAATATCCTAAATATTACAAAAATGTTTATAGCTAATATTTGTTCTAAATTTTCTATATACTTCAAACTCACAAGTATATATGTGGAGGTCTGCTGGAGGCCTCTACGAGGATGGAAAGAACATATAGTTGGAGTTAAACGGCCTTGATTTAAGTACTGACCCCAACTCTAATAAGCCGTAACACTTTAAGATATTTACTTTACATATCTGAGCTATGGTTTCTTCCAATGTAAAATAAGCTACATCACTTTTCTCATAAAATTATTATTGTATTAAAACGTAATGTATATAAATGCATTTTATAAATTCTAAAATATATAATACTTACAAGCAATCTCACTGTGACTTATGTAAGGAATCAAACTACAGGGATCAGAATTCTAACTATGTTCAGGTATCTTTTATTTATCATATTTATTCATGCAACAAATAGAATTTATAGAATTTCTTTGGGCAAGGCTCTATCCTTCTCTCAGTATAGTTTCCAAGTAAGGTTGGCTCCATGTTCACATTGTAACCAGCAGAAAGGCATTAACTCTCACAAATAGTGAAATTGGTCTCTCTCTGGCTGTTCTATCTGAATCTTTAGCCCTTCGCTGAAATGACAACACTAACTAGAATTCTCACAGAAGACATGTTAAGAAGTTTTTAGCAGCAAAGGCAATTTCTTTAAAGGAGATATCTAAAAAACCAATCACTTGAAACAAGTTTAATCTGAAAGTAATCAGAAGAATTCAATTAGAAATAATAACGTAATGTGTTTTTGCCTATTAAATTAGAAAAGTATTGACCAGAGGGTCAGAGAATGGGCATTCTCATACCATATTTATTGGTAGAAGTGTAAGTGGTAGAATCTTTTAAGAAATATTCAGTAATATGTAGCCAAAACTTTAAAAAGTTTCAAAATCTAATAGAATCACAGAAGAATAAACACCAAAATATTAATATTGATTATCTCTGGGTGAGAACATCAATTTTTTTCCATTATACTTTTGATACACCAGCCAAAAGAAAGGTCCAACGTTTAAGCTATCTACAGAAGAGAACTCTACAATTATAACAAAACCATTAACTATAATATATTAAATAGAATGTTGGCCCATAAACTTTTGCTTAGCAATGCTCAAGTGAATCAAAACTAGATCATCAGTTTTTGTGTACTAAGCTATATCCATTAGCAATGGATATCCTCTTCCTTAACAAGAGGTTCCTAAAATTCTGTGATAATTTAAATTGTTTAATTAATACTCTGAAACATCCAATAAAACATCACTAATATCTTTATGATAATTTAAATTGTTTAATTAATACTCTGAAACATCCAATAAAACATCACTAATATCTTTACATTATCCTCAAAAATATTTGAAGTATAAGCTCTTAAATTAAAATTATTTGTCTTGGTTTATAAACATCTAGTGGCTATAAGCTAAAGAATTTGACAGAAAATCAGAAATTAAATTAAAAATAACAATTGGGCAACAATGCTCTTCTGAATTAATAACAACACAAGCCTCTTACTTGTAAGGCACAATCACTTGTGGAATATTTAAATTTTATAATTCTAAAGATGTCTGGGTTTATTTTGAATTTTTATGAGTATGAAAATATTTCTATTAAAATGCTCCATACATGCAAATATCTAAACATAGCTAATCAATTACAGAAGCAATATGATATATATATAATCTGTAACAAAAATCCCTGAAATGCTCAAGAAATTTTTCATCTTATTAAAATATCATCTGTAGTTCTATCTATATAACTGAAGTAACTGAGCTATCTTTTCTGCTGCATTATTCTCGTTCCATTGACTATCTGAAGCATCTGATTGATATAAATCTGAGGGTGAGAAGAAAGACGCCCAGAGAACAAAATGTTTTTTTTCATATGTTTTGGAGATGAAAGTCTTGCAAATGAAATAACTTCCCTGAGGCAAGACCGTGGACCCATTCACCTCAGGGATAACAAATAAGCAAAGAAATGAAAGGCAGATGATGAAAAGGAAGTAACAAAAGGGACCTTCAGTAAAGGTAAATCGGTCTGTGCTTCACCTTAGGGTGAACCATAGAGTATATTCAGGTATGGAAGAAAGGCCTTAGCACCAACCTAAATAAGCGCACTGTAAATCTAAAGATTTCGAATAAATGTCAGAAAACAGTTTTGTTTAAAATACCTACACCGGTTTTCATAACAAGTTTTTAAAAGCGTGTTGATGATCAGTTGTTTTCTGATGTACAAAAAAAAATCTAGAGTATTTTTCCCCAGGGCATCTCTCTATCCCTAGTTTTGACCACACTCTTTGCAGTTACAACCATCTAATTCAGAGAGGAAAGTAGGGAGGAGCACAGTGAAGGCCTCAGCGAATGTATAAAGTCCCGCCATCATTATCTTCTTTCTGACTCCTCTTTCTAAGCCAGAAATGTGAGGGCTCATCCCACAGTGCTGCTTCAGTCTGCATTATTAGGAGAGGAGTTACGGGGATGCTTCAACAGTCCAGGGCCTGAGCAGCTCTCACTGGAGCAGTTACCGCACCTACAAGCTGTCAGCAGCAGGAACATCTTTCCCATTCGATGCAAGAGTTAAACCAGTGAGGATTTAAGATCCAGAATGAAGATCTCCAGAGTTATTATCCTCTCTGACACCTAGAGAGCACACCTGTTAGAGGAAAGAGCTTTCTGAAAACATAATTTGGTAAGTACGTCCGGTCTTAGGACTGCTAGTTTTTAGTGTGTATTCTCTTGATAACTATCAAGAGGACCACTGGAAGCAACACTATAATTTCAGGGAGCTATACAAATATGAATAAGATTCAATTCCATTTCTAACAGCTACATTCACCAGGAACAATAGTAGAAGGAATGTTTATAGCCTTGGGACTCCAAGTACTTATACCTAAGCCTGCAAAATACCTCCACAAGGCACCCCTGCTACCTAACGACTTCCAAGGGTCCTTAGATTCTTAGGAAAGAAATATGGACTGCACATTGTTATCTTAAGAAAATTAGAAATAATCATCTTTGCCACAACAATAAAAGTGTTTTAGCAAAATATGGGAACAATGAAATACTGTATAACAGTACTGGCCACCAAGAGTTCTCAACCGCAATTTCTTTTTTTCATGCAATTTCCTTCCACTCATTACATCATGAAAATACGGGAGGGTGAAGACACCATAAATACACCAAAATATTGTCTCGCAACATGTGGATACAGGGAGATCAATTAGAAAACTAATGCAGTAGTCAAAAAAAGATATAAGTTGGCTTGGTCTGAACTGATTACAGTAAGATAGAGACAAAAGAACATTACGAAGGTAGATATTAAATCAACAGGACATGATGATTGATTTGCTCCAAGGTGGGAGGTAGTATCTGAAGGACAAGAGAGAAGTCAAAAATGACTCTCAGATTTCTCTCTTAAGTAGCTAAGCAGACAGTCTTAAAACTTGCTGAGACAGAGAATGCTACAGGAGGAGTAGATTGAGGGAGAAGAAAGGGGAAGATGATGAGTTATAGAATTTAAGGAGCATGAAAGATGGCTAAAAAGACAGATAAGTAAGCAATTAATATGTCATTCTGGAGTTCAGAAGTGAGTTCTCAGCTGAAGATATAAATTTAGGAAGCATCAGCATTTAGTAAGGATTTCAACCAAGCGAGTAGATGAATTAGCCCAGAGAGAAAGTTCAAAACAAACAAACAAAAAAGGTGTAAGATAAAGCACCAGTAAACTAAGTTCCACATTAAGCCATCAGGTAAAGAAGTGAGTGAAAAGAGAGACTAGGAGCCGCCTCAAGAAGTAGGAGGGCAAGCAGGAGAGTGTGGTAGCCTAGAAGCCAATAGAAGATTGTGTTCAAGAAGAATGCTATGATCAGCTGTTATATATTCTGTCATCTAGAATTTGAATAACTGCTGCTTGTGACCTTGTGCTTGAAAACAATTCTCCCGAAGAAAGCTCTTTTGGTGTGGGATCTGTCATTCCACAGAACCCACGAAAATGAAGCGGGAGCAGCCATCTTCTACACCTCCTTCATCAACCTCTTTTCCTCCCTTGGTGAAAGGGAAGCAAATAAAACTTTTAGTCTTGGATCAGCCAAAGCAGGAGAACTTATGCAAATAAACTCATGCACATCTGTATGGATTGTGATCTAATCCTAGCCACTTAAAAAATACAGTTAGACATTCCTGGCCCTTAAAAATGGACACAGATCAACATTAATCAGAGAACCCACGATTTATGAGTGAAGATGATTAATCACCAAAATTTGAAAGTATAAAAGAGAATATAATGTAAATAAGATATATTCTGTCAATTTTCAATATAGCTAACCCCTTTTTCTTACAAGCTCCTTCCTAAAATACCTAGTTTATTTATCATTCAATCTATTTTAGAAGCCTCTAGGTTCTAGTGACACTTGTAATAACAAATAAGTAACATTTATTTTATATGTGAATCAAGTCACTAATGATTTTATTGCTATATTATTCCCTATCTTAAAAGAACCTCCTCCCTTGATCTCACATTCCCTTCTAGGTACTGCCCAATTCTTATGTTCCTTTTCACAAAAAAAAAAAAAAAAAAAAAAAAATTCTTGAAGAAGTTATCAAAAGTTGCTGTGTCTTATTACTCAATTTCAAATCTCTTCTCCATCTATAACAATCAAGATCTCTAGTACTCCTTTGAGATTGCTCTCACCAATGACTGCCATGTTGGCAAATTCAAAGACAACTCTCTCTTCTTTTCTTAACATGATTTCCCTCCAGCACTTGACATTGAAGCTATGTTGTCCATGGCTCTTAAATCATTTTTATTCTTTGTTCTCGAGACATATTCTCTTGATTTTCTTTTTGCTCAGTGGCAATTTTTTTTCTGTCTTTTGCTGGCTCTTACTCCTTTCTTAGATCTCTAAATGTTGGGAATGCCCAAGGCTCCATACTAACTAAGTTGTAGAGTTCTTCTGTTCTTTCATGTACATGGTATTAAATATCTCCTATCTGTTATAACATTTCCCTTATCATCCCCTAGAACTCCAAACTCATATAACTGTCAACTTGACATTCCCAAATTGAAGTCGAAAGATTAAACACGGCCAAACAGAATTCCTCATCCAAACTGGTTTCTCCTCAGTTTTTCCTATCCAACCAACAACATGATTTATTTAAGAGGTATCCTTGATATTTCCTTCTTTAATACTCTACCACACATATCCAATCTATCAGTAAGTAGTAGGTTCCATCATCTCTACCTTCTAAATGAAGCATAAATACATCAATATATTCCATCTTGCTACTACAATTCTAGTTCAAGCTATCAACCTCTCCTTTCTAGACTACTTCAGTAGCCTAACTTCTTTCTGTATCAGTTCTTGTTCCCTACAAATCATTCTCACACTTACCATAAAGAAACATGTTTCTTCCATGTTTTAACCCTAAAGTGGCATCCTACCACATTTAAAAATAGTCTATAAACTCCTTCATTTTACAGAAATGAAGTGGTTGATGACAAAGTTAGAATGTCCAAGTGGTTGATGACAAAGAATGAGCATCCACATCTCCTTACTCACAGGTCAGTGCTCTGTACATAGTACTACCATGTCTTTGACATTTGGCAACTCCTGTGGATACTCTCATTTAAAATGTAAAGTAATTTTACAGTTTATAAATGTCCCAGAATGTAAAAGAGAAAGGGTGATATGAAAATACAAACACAAAAACCAATACAGAATTTGGACATAAACATAAATCCCAAATCTCATATTTTTTGAGAGAATAAAACACAAATATGGCCTAAAGCACTGGCTCAAAATATATTTAGCAAAAAGGGGAAATAGTGCAATGAGAAAAATCAAATTTTCATAATCCTCTCCACTTATACAACTCTAATTCTTATTAAGTAAAGTCAACCAGAAGAAATAGTTTTCTTACCATTTTCCAGAGAGGGATTTTAAATTATACCTCAAAATATTTAATCACGTCAAGTAATTTATATAAATGAATTTCAGATACATACCACAAAAGTTAAAAAGTTATTTTACACCACATTTCTGAGTCCATATATTCTGTAGTCTTACAGTCTTGACTGTAAGAAAAATATAAATTTTTTCTGAGAGATGTAACTAAAATTTGTTAATCTTGCTCTATCAACACAAATCAATTCTCATAAACAGAAAAGGAAGACAAAACAGTTAAAGGGATTGGATAAATAGAAAACTCATTAAAAATTTGAAAATGCTATGGAGGAAAAATAAGTTGAAAACTAACATCTAAGAAAGAAGAACTGAAAAGAGAAGAATGGAAGGGGGTTGCGTAAGTAGAGAGGGGGAGGTCACCCTTAAGTTTAATTTTCCAGTTCAAGCACTGCGTAATTAGGTAAGCACAGTGAGAACTATTCCACCAATAACCTTCAATTCAACCTTGAAAGACCTTTTTTTCCAGACAAAATGTTTTAAATCATACCTCAAAACTTCCAACTGTGTCAAATAACGCACACAGGTATATACCACAGAAATAAAAATAGTTGATTATAGGTAATAACAATTTTTATTCTCTACACTATTTATTTTTGCTGCATTTTTGTTTGAAAAAACTAGAGAAGCCATATATCACTAAAGAGGAAATTGACATGATTCTATATTTATGTCCCTAACAATAGACTCTATCCCAAATCTTTGTACAAAAACAATTTATTGTATATTGAGTTATCTTGAGACACATGTGACTAATTCATTCTTCAGATTTCTAGTAATAAAGGAGATCACACAAAATTAAAACAAAAACACTTAAAAGAAATATGCACTAGTACCATTACTAAGTAATGCATAGACATATACACACATAAAAATGATAATATACATAATAAAAAGTAAAATAAGATAATTTGTATAAATTTCTTTCAAATAAAAAATACATTTAAAAATTCCTCCTGAGTTTTAAACCAAACCTCTCAATGGCTACAGCACCTTTGCAGGTAAAGCCTACCGTCAAAAGGATCATTTCAAGAAAAACCTTGTCCCAATCTACCACATATTAAACATATTCTTATCTATTCCTGCTAGAAACTAAAGTCAGCAAAGCCCTTTAGCAATTGCTTACCATGAAGAGCAGAGGAAATAAGCCACATAGACAAACCCAAGGACAAAACCAGAAATCAAGAATAGGCAAGGAAGCTGAGAGTTCCACATAGGTTAGCTTATTTTATAATCCTGTCTATATACAGTTAAATACTCTAGTGGTGATGAGCAAGAGACTACTAAAATTTGCTAGTTTAGCAATTCTCAAAAATGTAGTCCAGTGACCTCCAGAGTTGGGGCAAGACTCTTTCAGAGGATCTGCAGAGTCAAACATATATTCATAATAATACTAACATGCTATTTGCCTTTTAAATTCTCTTTCTCTCATGGGTGTACAATGGAGTTTTCCAGGGGCTACATTATATATGATATTTTAAGATATTAAATACAGAAGATAAAAGAATCCTGCTTTCTTTCTTCCACTAAATTGGACATTAAAGGGATCTGTAAAAATGTAAAATAATGCCAATTATATCACTAAATTTTCCTTTCCTTTTTGAAATATGCTGTATTAGTTTCCTATTCTTTCAAAGCAAATCACCACAATCTTGGTGGCCTTAAAAAAAAACAACAACATACATTTATTATCTTACAGCTTCTGTAGTTGGGAGTCCAAGCATGGTTTAAAGAGTGTAATCAAGGTCTTGGCCAGGCCCCATTTCTTTCTAGAGCTCCAGGTCCTTTTCCAAGCTCATGTGATCGTTGGCAGAATTCAGTTCCTTCTGGCTCTAAGACTAAGGTCTCATTTTCTTGTTGGCTATCAGCCAGCAGATGCTCTGAGCTCCTAGAGACGACGGCAGATTCCTGACGTGGTCCTCTCATGCCCCTTTCACAACATGGCAGCTTACTTCTTCAAAGCCAGCAAAAGAATCTCTTGCTTCAGAATAAATGCAGTCCCACAGGGTACTGTAATCACAGAAGTGATTGCCTCATCATCTTTGCCACACTCTATTAACTAGAATCAAGTCATTGATCCCATACATAGTTGAGGTAAGGGTAAAACTCATTGCAAGTCAACGTAGAATTATATCTACTCCATATGGTTAGTTAAAATGCAGTTACTTTTAAATTAATTAATAAAGATATATTTTAATTTTCTGTTATTTTTAATATAGAAAATATCAATAAATATTCTCCATAAAAACAGCTCTGATGTCCTCAATCATTTTCATGACCAAAATGTTTGAGAACTACTGTCCTAATCTACGCTGCCTCTTATTTTTGCTGCCTCTTATATTTGACACACAATAAAAGATAAGAAAACTTACTTTCTGCAAGTGGTATTCTTATTTTAAAACATATAAGCAGTAGTCATGCTCCCAATATAAGTGAAATTTAAAACTGAGGAAATTATTGAAGTTACTCAACTTTCTATATTATTTATCTTGAAATTTTGAACTATAATCATTTATGTTTATGTTTAAATATTCCCCCACCCAATCCCACATTTTGTGACAATTTCAGAGAACTGCAGGAGCTATGTTCTAGAGTAGATAAAAAATAGGTAGGTTCTATGCATAGCTGGAACAAAGATTGTTTATCTATAGTAACATTCAGGAAGGCAGAGAATATGAGCACATATGCTTCAGTGTAAATGATTATAAAGGAATTCTAAGGCTCCACCATGATGTTGACTATTATTCATGTTATTATGGGTTGATAAATGTAGATGCCTGACTCCCTTACTATTAAAGATATCAAATAAGAAAATGTACCTTTATTTAAAGCTTTGACTCCAGCTCCCTATTTTTTAACTCTAGTGAGATATACTAAACCTTGTATGAGCCTTCAAAAGACTATTCTTGCTCCTTAAACTTTAGTACTCAATGAGACAAATCTAGTGGCTGGCTCCTTAGTCTCACCTTTCCTCCCTTTTGAGATTCCAAAAAGTACTTCCCAATTGTTTTCATCCCAGACCTGTCCTATCACATCAGCTATAAGAGATGAAAATATGCAGTGAACAAAATAAAACCAGGTATTTGCCACAAAGCAGTTTCATTCATTGCCACTTTATTTACTTTACTAAAAGATCTAAAAACAGTTTTACACTCATCAACCGTCACCTTTGCCCACCTCAGTAAGACTCTCACTTCATAGCTCTTATCCATTACATCCTTGCCCAATATCAGACCTGCTTCACTTAGTGTATATCGGGAGAGTCAACGGGTATGGAGAGAAGTGGGTGAGATACCCTAAAAGTCGGTCTATAACATTAACATGCATTAAAAAACAAACTAGAAGCAATATATTCCCATAGTTCACTGTGCAGACTCACACATACACTACTGCTGTCAATAAATCCGTAAAAAAAAAAAAAAAAAAAAAAATCGTGGAAAGGGATTATATGAGCATATGTGCTAATATTAGTTAATAACTTATTATAATTTATTGAATTTTATATTTTTAATGTATGGATGACTTAAGTAATCCAAGGTACACATTAGGTTTGGAATGAATTAAGTCTCAAAAATGGTCATTTTGGTGTTTACCAATAATTTTATCAGTAAAAACTTAAAAAGAAAACTGCTTGCTAACAAACTCACCACCACTGGCTAATAAAATATGCCCCCACCTTAATGTCTTTCTAGCCTTCCTTTCTTCCTAATTTTACCACTAAAGCATTTTCCTTCATACAATTATTAATAACCAAAACAAAACTATATTTTATAAATGAATATATGACACTCAAAAAAAGCTTGTTAATTAATTTATAGACACTTCCAAGAAATAGTAAAAGTAGAGTCTCAGTTAATCAAATTTTACTAATTAGAAGAATGAATATTGGCTTATAATATTTGAATTAAGGCTGAAAAATAAAGCAGGTCCTCAAATAACATCGTTTCACTTTACATAATTTCATTATAATGTTGACGAGGCCGTAGGAATTTAACTCTTCTTTATATCAATTAGGTTTTATTATAAGTCATTTCCCTTAAAGTTGTAGAACCTATCAACAACAGTAAGGGAAGTCTTACTACTTACTGTACTTCAAAAGTGATCAATATAGTAAAGTCATACTCTAAAGGAAGTAGCAACTTTCTTAAACTTGGAATAAGAACAAACCGAGTGGACAGTAGACCAAGGGCACAACTTCTATAAGGCAAAGGACAATAACTATGATTTAATGTTTCTGCATGAAAAGTAAAACGTTACCAAATCCAGCTGGAGATACAGAGGAATGGTCACTGAAATTATGCTAAAGATAATGGGAGATATAAAGGTGAGTTGAAATTGGAATAAAATGTAGTTCTGGGATAAAGGTCATGTATGGAACATGGAAAAGGTTAAGTTGGAAAGAGTATTCTATCAAAATGTTATTCTGTCTCCCGCATTTTAAAAGGAGAAGATAGAATGATTTTCAAATGATTAGAGAGATCCTCAATGGATGCAGCTGTCCTGGCTTCTAAACCTAGACTGCGAAAATAGCCATATGTTCAAGAATAAATAAGTGACCTGAACAGTTCTAAATTTATTGAAGTAATTAAATTCACAGCTATAAAAATCTGGACACATGAAAACTCCAGGCCTCTGGCATCAGAGGCAAATTCTATGAAACATTTAGAGAAGAAATAATAGCTCCACATAAAATCTTGCAGAAAATTGGAGAGAAGATCACTTCCTAACTCATCTTATGAGGCAAGCATTCCCCAGATGCCAAAAGCAATGTTAGAAGGAAGTAAGCTATACACCAGTATGTATGTTTCATGAATATAAATAAAAAATTTTCTAACAAAGTATCAGTAAATCAAATCCAGTATTATATAAATAGAATAATATCATCATGACCAAAGGAGGTAAAGGGATATCCCAAAAATGCAAGTTGGGAAAACATTTTAAAACAATCAGTGTAATTCATTATACAAACAGACTAAAGAAGAAAAATGTATTAGCATCTCAATACAGGCAGGAAAAAAGCAATTGACAAAAGACCATAACCACACATGATAAAAAAAATTCTCGGCAAACCAATAATAAAAGAGACTATCCTGAAGCTCATAAAAGACTCCTATGAAAAATATACAACTAACATCACATTTGACTGTGAAAGACTCAAAGCATTCACCCTAAAAGTGGGAAAAAGGCAAAGATGTCCCTCTGATCACTTCTATTTAATATGGTAGTAGAGGCACTAGAGAGTAAAATAATATAAGAATTGGAAACAAACGGCTTACAAATTGAGAAGCAGAAAATAAAGCTATCTTTTTTACTAGTGATATAATCATCTATATTAAAAAATTTCAAAGAATGTTTTTAAAATAGTCACAGGATAAACAGACCAATATGACAAAATAAGGAAATGAAAAGTGTCCCAACTATATAAAAGAACATGTTATAAACAGAGGTGCTGACAAAAACCAGTGGCGTTCAAATGGATTGTTTAATAGCTACTGCTGGGAACACTGGCTCACTATATGGGAAAAGGAAATTTGAATTCACACTTCGCCATACCCACGAGTGAACTCCAGAGTGATTAAAGACATATCAGAAAGGTAGAACTAAAAGGTGATGTAAGAAAGTGCAAAAGAGTATTCTCAGGATCATTGAGTGAGTTCTCTTGATCGTGACTAAAATATCACAAACTATTAAGTAAAAAAAGTAATAAATTTTACTACATCAAAATAAGAATGTCTATTCAACAAAGATACTGCAGAAATTATTATGGAGAGCTAATTTTTTCCAAATGGCAAATGATATAAATAAACAATTCACAGTAATGGCAACCCAAATAGCTAACAAGTATATGAAGGGATGCTTGGCTTCAATATAACCAGAAATTGAAATTAAAACAAAAATACCCCTTAATAGCCACAAGACTAACAAAGAGCAGAAGTTTGGATAACTATAAATATTAGTAATGATATGATATGGGGAATCACAAACCATCAAGCACTGCAGGTAGGAGTATGGACAGAGTCATTTTCGAGAACAGTAAAGTAATGAAGTAAAGTGCACATACCTTAAGTCACATGAATTCCATATTTAGATATACAGACCACAGAGAAAGTCTTGCATAGGTTCAAAAGGAGACATGTTACAAGAATGTTCACTGACTCACTATTTATAGTAATAAAGGGCTTTCACATGGCATAGACCGTCCAATACTAATGGACTGTCAAATAAAATATGGTAGATACATACCAGAATATGTGTATTGGTTTTCTATTCTTGCTATAACAAATTACTATGAATTTGTGGTTTTAAACAACACCAGTTTATTGCCTTACAGCTTTTTAGGTCAGAAGTCTGGTAGAAGCCTCGACGACTAAAATCAAGGTACCAGTTGAATTCCTTTTTGGAGACTCTAGAAGAAACTCCTTCTTTGCTCACTCAGGTTGTCAGCAGAATTCAGTTCCTTGTGGTTGTAGAACCAAGTCACCATTTTCCTGCTGGCTGTAAACTGAGGGTGGTGCCCAACTTCTAGAGGCTGCTGAATTAACTCATGGCCCCTTCCTCCATTTTCAAACTTAACAATAGCCAGTCGAGTCTGTCGGGTACTTTGAATCTCTCTTCTCCTCCTTCCATCACATATCCTTGAACCAGTTGGGAAAGGTTCTCCACTTTTAAGAACTCACACGATTACACTGAACTCATCAAGATAATCCAGATAATCTCCCCATCTTAAGGTCCATAACCTTAATCACACCTGTCAAGTCCTTTTTGCCATGTAGGGTAACACATTCGCAGGCTCCAGGGATCAGGATGTGATGCCTAGTCTGCCTACCACAAAGTATAATGCAGCCACCTGGAGCAATGAACTAAAATTCCTACATAAATAAATCCTTTAAAATGTAAAATCTAAAGCACATCATTTATGCAATTTAAAACACATATATACACAATGTAGGATTTATTATTCAAAGATACATATCTAAATGGAAAAAACAAATCACTAAAGTGCCATAAACTGATGAATATGATTAACAAAACTCACTACATCTGAGAACCGAAATAAAATAAAGAGTGGCAGAAGAGACATTGAGGATCTAGGAACATCCACATTACACAACTTGCTTTCTTCTTATTTTTATATCATGCTGTATCTTCTTATGTCTTTAAAATTCCGTCCAGTTTTAACAAATCTAGGAAAACCTCCCCAAACTGACTTATTTCTCTCTATATAATTCTAAGCTATATTGTTACATTTGTTTTTACCAGCTTCAAATATTTACATCTATATAACTACATCACTAATCTTGACTTACTTATTAGATTATAAATTCTTATGGCACAGGCTATCTTCTCTTTGTATTTCTCCATATAAACTAGCACTATAAGTAAAGTATATACTCGATAGATACCGTACGCTAATACCTGAAGTAATATTTGCTGCAATATAGTTCCATAGGGAACTCTCTATAAATCTAAGAAGTGCTGTACTGTATTTTTACTAAATATTACATAGGAATCCTCCAAGAAGAATAGAGAGATCATGTAACTTGTTTTCCACGCCAGGACACTTTTGAGAGTGAAACGTGTGCTCCTAATAATTATGCTGGGACAACAGGTATAAGCCAGGACTGGACCTGACAAACTGGGATGTAGGTCAACCTATCCAGAAATAGATTGAAGAACGTGGAAAACAGCAAGATATTATGTCAAAGTCTTTAAAGTGAAGCTAAAATATAACAGGTCAAAGCAAACAGGCATAAGAATTTATTTTAAAAATATGTTAAAAGGCTTGAAACGACCCCATCATCATTGCGGGTGCCCAAGAAACAACAGAATTCTAGAGGTCAACCTTATATATAACAACTAAACCATAGTTTAGTTCTACAGGTTAGCATATTTTTGCAAAGAATATTAAAAAATTAGTCTAAGAGGCAGAGAAAAATATAGTACTGGATTCCATTAATAAATTTATTTTTTTGTAAATACAGGACAATGGTTCCAGGTATAAGATATGAAAAAGAAATGATTATCTACTTGTCATTTCAGTGATTCCATTAATTTCAATATACTCCAATTCAATTAATATTCAATATGTGCCTACCATTTCTAGAATCTAAACTAGGATGTATGACACAAAAATATAAATGACAGTATACCCTCAAACTGCTCAAAATTTATTAAGAGGGAATAATACCATTGACAACAGTCTTGAAGGGCTTAAATATATAAATCTAAATAAAGGAAATTATGTATATATACCCTTTATAAGCAGACTATATAATTCTTGCTGGAAAAAAATTAGAGAAGGCTTCATGTAAGTTGGGACATTTGAGCTGGACTTTGAAGAAAAAAGTAAGGTTGGAAGCGGTGGAAGACAGACTAGAGAACACCCTCACTGAATAATCTTGACCCTTGCTGTTTCTCTAGCTGGAGTGCTCTCCCCTCAGACAGCCACATGACTTACTTCTTCACCTCCCTCAAGTTTTAATTCAGTATTAAGGCTTTCCCGAACTGTTAACCATCTCCCCACAAAATCCCTTTCACTTCTCCTCTGTATTATTTTTGCCTTTAACATTAGTTGCCAAGGCCTGGAAGGTACCAGAAACAGGTTGCCACAGACATCTAGGTGAATGGTGCCCCCTGAAGTTCTACAGAAATGCTCAGTTTGGCTCATTTATGATATAAGAAAGATTAAAAATATAACGCAGTATCACTGGTAAAAAACAAAAGTTCTACAACATTGTGTTCACTACAGACTTAAACAGAAACCCTAATAATTGTTAACAGAAACATGAATTGGTATATCTTTTATAGTAAAGCAATTAAGCAGTTGAATGCACAGGCCTCGAGTTATGTTGCTAGCCAGCATACTACTTAGTTCTTATTCCTTTGTCCCCCCGCCCCAACTAAAAAGCAATCTCTTTGAGGGATTTTGTTTTTTGTTCACTGTTATTCTGTCTGCACCTTGAAATTGTCTGGCATGCAATAAATATTCAATACATATTTGTTAAATTAATATAAGCATAGCTAGAACAGAATTCTGGATAAGAGGAGTAGCATGAGCAAATACGTTCAATTTTAAGAATTTTTAGATTGTGTTGAGAGAAGGGAAAAAGTGATGAGAGAGAACAGTGATAACAGCGAGCCTCGAAAAGTAGAATGATAGGATTTGGAGTTAGAAAAACACATTGAAGAGCTTCAATTGAAACTCTTCTTCTAACTTTGGAATCTTGAAAAACCACTTCAGTATACAGTATACAAAAGCATATCTTAAACCTTGCCTTACAACATCATTATGGAAACTAAAATTAAATGCCTTACGTATCTTCTCACAGAGCCTAGAATGTAGTAGATACTACTACATTCTCCATAGGTAACTATCAATAAATGCTAATTTCTGTTAGAAAACTTAGGGTTCAAACTCTAAGTAAAAAATGAGAAGGCATCAAAAGTGAGCAAATGAATGACTTCATCATATCTGTACTTAAAATCATAATTCTGGAGACAAAGTAGAAAATGAAGAAAAACTAATAAGCTAAGAAGCAAGAAGCCAGAAGACAGTTAATGCCTAAACAGGACAATGACAATATCAATATTTGGGGGGAAAAAGAGGAATACAAGAGATATAATAGAATGGAATTGACCAAAAACTTAAGTAAATATTCAGTGAATATGAAAACGAAGAGAAAGAGAATTAGAAAATGATACCTAAGTATCTTAGTTTGAGCAGCATGATAATTGATGGTGCAGTCAGCAAGATTAAGAAATGATAAAGAAGCTGCTACTTTAAAAGAGAATAGACACTTAGATTCAGAACATTTTGATTTTGAAGTATTTGTGGAACAAAAGGTAAAATTGTACAACTTCCACTCATAAAGACAAGCCTGATACATGGAGATCTCAGAACTAGAGGCAAACATTTGAGAATAAATACCATATTTAAAAATGAAAAGCAATGTTACATGAGAAGTCCTGTTTTTCACAATCTCAAGTGCCAACTTAATCCACTTAGTGGTCTATAACCATCTCTGCAACTAACTCAAATGGAATAATCACAGAATTAATTCGTTTTGCTTTTAGGATGCACCTTCGCCATCTAGTGGCAAAAATGATAAATACAGGTTTATTTCTAATCATTTCAAAAGTTAAAATGATCCCTTAACTGTCATTCAAATTATCAATGCCATTTCCAACAAAAGAACTTTTTCCTTTCTATCATAATTGCTATTTTTCTTCTCACTTTTTATTATAGCCACTAATACATTCAAACTACATAACTGGAAGAATTATTATTGTTAAAAACATAATTTTCTCACTTCCAGGACCATCCCACTTCTTCAAAACTTATTCACTGCATAATCTAATATATACCATGTGTATGTTGTGGTTGAATAACTATTTAATTTTATGTTGTTATAATAATGAATTTAAATAACTGAAATTAAGCACGGCTAAAGAGTGTGTTGCCAAGTTTCTCGCTTTCAACAATAGTTTGAATGGCTCAATTTAAGTAATGGAAATGGGTTTTTGAAACTAGATATACACTTGGAACAGACTGATCCACAGAACAGTACAGAACATCATCTATAAATATACGCTAACACACAATAATTCAATGTGATAAAAATGGCATCTCAAATCAGTGGGAAGATTGATCACTCAATAAATATAGTGGGACAAGAGGTGATCATGTGTAAAAAAGGAAGTTTAGATCTGCACCTCACACTATACTCTAATAAATTTCAGGCAGATCACTGTTTTACAATGTAAAAGTAAAATCATAATAATATTATAAGAAATTATAGGAATAGTTTTTAATCTCAGTGAGGAAAGGCCACGAAGTATTAGCTAGACATTCCTCCATTGCAGATACATAAATAGCCAATGAACGCAAGAAAAGATGATCAACATCATTAATTATTAAAGAAATGCAAATCAAAACAACAATGAGATAAAACTTCATACAGGGATGGCTAAAATCAAAAATATATACAAGAACTGAAAATGTATGTCTACACAAAAACTTGCATAACAGCCTTATTCATAATAGACAAAAGTGTAAACAACTCAAATGTCCATCAACTGATGAATGGATAAACAAAATGCTGTAAGTACAGACAATAAAATATGAATAAATTACTGACATGCTACAACAGGGATGAACCTTGAAAACATATGCTAACTGAAAGAAACCAGACAAATGATCATATATTATATGACTCCATTTTTGTGAAATGTCCAGAGTAGGCAAATCCATAGAGATATAAAGTAGATTAATGGTTGTCAGGGGGCTGAGGATAGGGGAGAATGGGAAGTGACTGTTAATGGGTACAGAATTTCTTTTGGGGTGTAAGAAATGTTCTGGAAAGAAATAGTAGGTGGTTGCATGAATTCATAAATATACTAAAACCCACTGTACACTTAAAATGGGTGAATTTTTTGTGATTTAGATCTCTGTTAAAAAAAAAATGAAGAGTTATAAAAGAGAAAATATTCTACCACAGGTTTAAAAATGCTTATGTTTATGCATTGGAAAAAGAACAATATACGCAAAGTCAAAAAATAACAAACCAATAAAAAGCATTTGCAATCTGAGGTGAGCCAAATTCTAAAATGACCCTTATGATTCCTGCCTCCCGGTATACACAATTTGTGTTATCCCCCCTGCCCTTGAGTGTGAGCAGGACTTGTGAATATGATAGGATATACATAACTCCCATGGTTAGGTTACACTATATGACAAAAGTGAGGTGATTTTGTGGATGATTAAAGTCCCTATTCAGTTGACTTTAAGTTAATCAAAAGGGATGGGCCTAATGGTGCAGGTTAATCCTTTCAAAAAGTTTATAGAGATCAGAGACAGAAGCCAGAGAGATTCAAAGCAGTACCAACATTCTCCTGTTGGTTTCGAAGAAGAAAAGAATTGTCATACTGTGGAGAGGGACACCTGGCAGGGAACAGCCAATGGTCTCTAAGAGCTGAGGTCTCAGTCACACAACTGCAAGACACTGAATTTTACCAACATTCACTGCATTCACTGAGCTTGGGAAAGGATGCTGAGCACAGATGATATTGCAGCCCCAGCCAACATCTTGATTTCAGCCTATTGAGACTCTAAATCAAAGATCCAGCTAACCTGCAGCATGATCTTGACCCATGGAAACTGAGATAATAAATTTACGTTGTTTTAAACCACGAGGTTTATGATAATCTGTCACACAGCAGTAGAAAGCTAATATATGATCCATACTACAAAGCGTTATATTCCACAATACAAATACAGATGTTAAATATTCATTTAGATAAAGACGAACAACTCAATAGACAAATGGGCAAGACATATAAACAGAGTTCAAAAAGAAAAAAAGAAATATAAATGTTCTTAAACATAGGTAAAACTACTCAGCTGGATTCATTTATAATATGAGAAAGATTAAAAGTATACTGAAGTATTGTTTTTCACCAGACTGGTAAAAACAAAATGTTTTATAACATGTTGGCTAAAGAGTTAGAAAACAGGAACCCTAAAAATTGTTGATTGGAGTATTATAAACTGGTACATCCTCTATAGTAAGAAGTTTGGCAATGCCCACAAAAAATTTAAACTTCACCGAGTGACCCTACCTCTGAAAATTTTAGCTTATCTTACAGTTTTACTCTTATATAAAATTATAAGTATATAGTTTTATACAAAATTATACATATATTTATATATATACAAAATAATAAGTATATATATACATATATATACACATATATGAGATTATTTACTACAACAGTGTATAGCAAAAAAATTTTGTCAATCATCTTAAGTGTCCATCATTAAGGACTAAATAATTTTGACACATCCATTAAAAATAATGATAAAACACACTCCCTATGCACTGGTAAAGAAAGATCTCCAACATATGTTATTAAATGAAAAAAGATAAATTGAATACAAACAGAGACTCATGGTTACCAGAGGGTGGGGTAGAGGGGGTAAGAGAGAGGGAAATGAGGTAAAAGGGGTCAAATATGTGATGACAGAAAAAAATCTAACTATGGGAGGGGAACACATAATGCATATATATATATATATATATATATATATATATATATATATATAATACATATACATATACATATATATTGCATATATATATTGCATGTGTGTGTGTGTGTGTATACTGTTAAATTGTACACCTGAAACTGACTGTATTTAGTTAACCAATGTCACCAAAAAATAATAGATTTTAAAAAAAGAAAGAAATTTCCAGGTAATGAAAACAAAGACATAAAAAACCATCCAAGATTAGAGACAATTAAGGAGACGTGGCAATTAGCTGCAATGCATAATCCTGAGTTTGATCTTGGCTAGACTTACTAAAGAAAAAAAAGAAAGGACACGAATAAACAAAATCAGGGATAAAAGAGGAGAAATTATGACAAACACAGAAATACAAAGGATCATACAAGAATACTATGAAAAAGTATATAACACCAAATTTAACAACCTAGAAGAAATGGACCAGTACTTAGAAAGATATAACCTTCCTAGACCAAATCAAAAGAAATGGAAAATCTAAATAGACCGATCAGCAATATGGAAATTGAAACAATCATCAAAAAACTATCAAAAAGTAAAAGCTAGGACCAGATGGCTTCACCAGTGAATTCTACCAAACATTCAAAGAAGATTTAATACCTATTCTCCTCAAACTCTTCTAAAAAATCGAAGAGGAGGCAATACTTCCCAACTCATTTGATGAGGTCAATATTATCCTGATACCAAACCTGGTGAGGATAACACAAAAAAGAAAACTACAGACCAATAACTCTCATGAACACAGATGCAAAAATCCTAAATAAGATATTAGTGAACCAAATACAGCAACATATTAAAAAGATTATATACCACGATGAAGCGGGCTTCATCCCATGGGTACAGGGATGGTTCAACGTACACAAATCAATTAATGTGATACACCAAATAAACAAATTAAAAAATAAGAATCATATGATTATATCAATAGATGCAGGAAAAGCCTTCGACAAGATACAGCATCCATTTATGATCAAAACATAACAAAATCGGTATAGAAGGAAAGTACTTTAAGATAATAAAGGCCATCTATGATAAACCCTTGGCCAACATTACACTTAATGGTGAAAAACTAAAAACCTTCCCTCTAAGATCAGGAATAAGACAAGGCTGTCCACTATCACCACTGTTATTCAATATAACATTGGAGGTCCTAGTGAGTGCAATCAGGGAATAGAAAGATATAAAAGGCATCCCAATAGGAAATGAATAAGTCAAACTGTCACTGTTTGTGGATGACATGATTCTCTATAGAGAAAATCCTAAGGACTCCACAAGAACACTACTAGAAACAATAAGTTTCTGGATACAAAATCAATGTTCAAAAATTCATAGTGTTCCTATACTCTAAAAAACTTTTTTAGAATATCAAAGCCATAGTAAGCTTTAATATCAGAAAAGGAAGGTTACTTCAGAATTGTATATCATGAATGAATTCAGAAGTTGCTACTCATGTTTTGCACCCAGTTTTAGAGGCATGAAACAAAATGCTATTTATATCCATTTTAACCTGGGTGATTTTTTAGTGGTCCACTGGCAAGCTCAATCATGATATTCAATGTCAGACCAAAATACATACAGCCCATCCTAGAATTCTTTTATATATGTGCCATCATACAGTCAAATGGCAAGACATTTTAAGATCAAATAAGAGCATTTATACTCATATTCCATCTCAACTCGAAGATAACCAGTTCAAGTATATGTTATCCTTGACCTTAACCATACTTTCATCACAAAGTTTGTTCTTGATTTCTGAACTTCTCTATATAGCTTTTATTTAACTTATCATGCATGTTCTCAAGTGTTATGTGTAATATATGACGATAATGTACTAAATTTCAATATGAAGGCTACTATAAAACGCCATTCATTTACTCAATAAATTTCTATTGATGACTATTTTCCCCACCATATAGAATAGATGAATAGTGAAAAACATTTGGAGAGAGAAATTCTTAGGGAGACAAACAAAAGAACAGGTAGGCTGAGAAACAGAGACAAGATACTGAGACAGAACTCATAATATTTGAGTTCCAAACTCCAGTTCTTCCTAAGGTCTATCCTCATTCCTTTCCTGGAGTTCTGTCAGACACTCCAATATCCTTATATTCATCTCCTTTTTCCTGAAGCTATTTTATCATTTCATTCACTCAGTATTTCAACGACTATTCACTGAGCACCACTATGTATCAAGTAGCTATCAAAGTGCTTTGAAGGAATACACTGATGAAGAATATAAACATTACTCTTGCATCATGAAATTTGTTTATTTCCTCCCCTCCGTAGAGAAAATTTCTAATGTCTTATAATTCATAACCATTGTTTTTAAAATACTTTTTAACATATCTACACTTACTGGTGCAATAACATTCATCTGTTAATGGAGCCAATAATTTACACTGTGAGCACACACATACAAAAAAGTCCCTTGGAACTGAATACAACTAAAATTAATTTTAAAGAACCATCATTTAATGTAAAATTCATGTTTTGCAAAGTAACATGTAAAATACATCTTCTGTATCTGTAAGTATTTTTGTTATCTTTGGGTCTTCTTAAAATAACTCTATTAACTTTTGAAATAGAAGTCATTGCTTCTTCACCAGATATTTTTTAGAAATTTGTGTGTTCAGAGACTATGAACCCCACAGTGGATGGCAAATAAAACAAAAATTTTGTGCAAGTTACACAATGATCAGTAAAAACACATTTTCATTATTTATCACCTTGTTAATTAAATATTTATTGTAAAAGTTTTAAATCACAAAAAATAGATACCTAAATAGTTTTAGGTGTACACCATACAGTAAATGACAAATGACGATACCGCCATAGAAAAAAACATCCAGACTTTCTATACTTTCAATAAGATTGTCCAGCCTCTATTTTTATGTGTGTGTGTGTGTGTGTGTGTGTGTTTCACATATACCTAATACATAATTTCTAAAGTCTCCCACAAGCCTTGCTTCCTACAACTCAAATGCTAAAGAATGAGCCATGACAAAACTGGTCTAAACACCTAAGGGCAAGTAGGGAGCAATGTCAAATACTTCTCCCATTACCACCAGAGACCTTTCCATCACATGTCGTTTTCTCAGCAAGTACCTTGCATCCATCCTGTCCTTAAAAGAGAAATGTTAGCTATCCTTTGTCTGAAAAGTTAAAGAAAATATGGATTATTGCTGGTTGTTTCATATAAGAACTCGGTTAACGGCACATACAACCCACACAGAATAAAATCATGTCAGGAGATGTAAGTACAATGTTGAGACTTACCAAACTCTCCCCCAGCTTATTTTAATGCAAGTCTTAATAAGATATGTCACATAAAAAAATCCAAGACAAATGCCAACCTATACAGGCTGCCAGGAGAGCAAGTATAAACTGGAACCGTCCTGGGCAAACTGGCATATGTTGCAATTCTATGTATAGGTCACTTAAATAAAGAAAACAAGAATGGTTCAAGTTTAATTCAGTTGAAAATAGAAATAAAGATTCTCCTTTGCACCCAAATATTGACATTAAGACTATTAAAGTTATTTATTCCAGGAGCACAGTCACTGAGTATCTGAGTTCTATACAAACCAATTATCATAATATATTAAACAACTTTAAAAAAAACAATAAAACATACTTTGTCTTTCATAGCTCATATCATATTCTTAAAAATAAAGAAATCTCTTAAGCTTTGGCTATATGAGAACATGTCATTATATATCTTCAAGTCTATTGATGGATCATTCTGCCAATTAAAGATAAAGATGCTACAGAAATGACATCAAAGAAATTAGTATTACAGTTTTCACTCATTCATCATGGCACCAAACATATATTGAATGAGCATAAATCACTGGAAGTGGCATCAAACACAGAGCCATCTTTGCTGTCTTTTCATCTGATATTCTAAAAAGTATATAAGAAGAAGTACTTAGGAACACAGGTTATTAGGTCACTTGCTTCCAAGTTATTAAGATTCTATTTTTCCTCCAAAGGCAACTAGTTCCTTAGCTCTTTAAAATTTAATCACTCTTAACTGTACATCATTTCCCTTGTAAAAATTATTTCCCTTTATATCTTTTCATCCTCTTCTTCTCATCTTCACAACATTTTTTCAGTCACCTCATATCTCAGATAACCATTTTGAATAAGATTCATGAAGATTATATCACAGTTTCATAGGACAGCTCACAGAAATGGGCTACATAGTCTGTCAGTCATAAGTAATCTACACTTAGTAAATTCTGAATACCACTGGTTTCTACTTTCTAGATCTACTATCAGCATTCTATAAACACAGGCATATCTGAATCTACTGAAAAGAGCCATTGATGACAGGTTGATTATGAAGAAAAATTCATTATTTCTGATCCGATTTCAGAACAGATCTTAAACATTCATTTTAGTACCAATAAAGTTTCAATGAACCCAGAAATTTCAAAACATAGCAAACATGAGAGTAGATCTTAAAAATTCTCATCACAAGAAAAAAAGTAACTATGTGAGGTGATAGATAATAACTAAACATTGTGGTAACCACATCACAATATTATATACATATATAAAATCATTATGTTGAACACAAACTAATATAATTTATGTCAATTATATCTCGAAATAAGAAAAACATTTTAAGTATAAAAATGTTTAATGTAGAAATTATGTATATAATTCTATATTAATTTTTACTGAAATATAATTTACATTCAGCAAAAGTATACAAATCTTAAGTAAAACACTACAGTCGGTATAGGCAAGTATATACAACTAGTAATCCATAACCCTGTCAAGATAGAGAACATTTCCATCACTCCAAAAAGTTCCCTCAACAAAAGCATTGTTATGATTTCTTCCATGATAGATTTGCTTTGTCTCTTTTAAAACTTCATATAAATGGAATCATATAATATATACTTCTTTGTGTCTGCCTTCTTTCACTCAGCACAATGGTTTTTTAAACTTATTCATATCTCTGGGCATGTAAATAGTTCTATCATTTTATTGATGAATGATATTTTAATCTGAATATACCACTTTGTTTATCCATTCTTCTGGCCGATGGACATATGGGAAGTTTTCAGTTTGGGGTTACTAAGAATAAAACTGTTATAAACAGTATTATATAAGTATTTTTGTAGACTTATGATTTCATTTTTTTTTTAGGTAGACATAGGAATAGAATTACTGGGTCACAGGGAAATGCATATTTCATTGTATAAGAAACTTTCAAATATTTTTCCAAAATGCTTGTACAATTTGACATGTTTTATTCTCACTAGAAAAGTTATTAGAGGTTCAATTGCTCACTAATGGTAAGTGACGTCAGGTTTGTAGTTGTTGTTTTAAATTGTAGCCTTCCTAGTGGGTGTATCAAAGTATTTCACCATAGTATTGAATTGCATCACTCAACTGACTAAGGATACAGCACATTTTTTTTGTATTTATTAGCTGTTTGTGCATTTTCTCCAGTGAAGAGTCTATTCTAATTTTTTGCACTTTTTAGGGTTATATTTATTTTATTATTTAAATGTAAGTGTCTTTGTATTTTTTAAGCTACATGTATCGCAAATATTTTCTCTTGAAATTTCCTGAAATATAACGTCCTTATATATTTTCTTAGTATCTTTTGATGAACAAAAGTTTTCATTTTGATGGTATCTAATTTGCCATTTTCTTCCTTTGATGATTAGTGCTTTCTGTGTTTGTCTAAGAAATCACTGCTTACCTAAATCACTGCTTACCCTAAAGTCAGGAAGGTAGTAGACTCTTCTAGTTCCTCCTAGAAGCTTCATAGTTTTAGCCTAACAAGGTCAGAAAAATTTTCTTCCATATTTTCTTATGTAAGTTGTATACCTTTACTTTTTATATATATCATGCTCCATCTATGTTTCTTTTTAATATAGTAAAAAAGTAAGCTTTAAACTTCATTTTGGGGGCAGGAGACCAAATTACTTTATTTGAAGGAATGGTACAAATGAAAGAACATATGCAGATGATTTGATACAAACTTCATTTTTTTAAATGGGTGTTCAGTTGTTCCAGTAGCATTTGCTGGAAAAAAAAAAAAAAAAAAAAAAACCCTTTCTCTACTGAACTGCCTTTGTACCTTTGTCAAAAATTAGTTGTCAATACATGAGTATATATAATACAATACATGTACATATAAACTCTCCATTCTGTTTCATTGATCTATTTGTCTGTCTTTATGCTAATAACATACTGTTTTAATTATTGTAGATTTATAATGTCTTTAAATAGGTAGATAGTGTTAGGCCTCCAAATTCTGTTATTTTTAAAAGCTGTTTTGGTAATTCTAAATGTTTCTATATGAATTTTAGAATCTACCTGTATATATGGATCAAACTGGGGAGCAATGACATCTTAACAATACTAAATCTTTTAGTCCATGAACACAGTTTACCTCTACATATATTCACGACTTCCTTTATTTCTTTCATCATTGTTTCATTGTTTTCAGCATACAGATGCATATTTGGTTAGATTTATTCCTAAGTACTTTGATTTGCTGATACTAGTATAAATGTATGTCATATTTTAATGCTCTCATAAATGATAATTTCTTTTAGATTTCCGCTTCCAAGTTGTTCCTTGTATTTAGAAATACAAATGGTTATTTGATGTTGACTTAATATCCTGCAACTCTGCTAGGATATTTATAGACTTCTTTAATTTTCTATATAAACAATTGTGTTCTCTGTGAATAGATATTATTTATTCCTTTTCAATCTGGATGCACTTTTTATTCTATTTTATTTTTTATTTTAATATTTTATCTTATTTTTTACTTTTGTCTTATTTCATTGACTAGAATCTCCACTATGATGTTGAATAGAAGTGATAAAAATGGGCATCCTTGTTTTGTTTTGATCTAAAGGGAAAATATTTTTTCACCATTTGGTGCGATGTCAGCTGCAAGATCATCAAAGATGTCTTCGATCAGGTTGAAGAAATTCCTTTCTATTCCTAGTTTGCTGAGAGTTTTTATTAAAACTTGATGCTGGAGTCTGTCAAATTATTTTTCTGTATTAAAATAATATGATTATTTTAATTTGTTAAAATGATGAATTATGATTTTTCAAATGTTAAACTAACTACATTTCTGGGACACTTGGTCAGGCAATATTTTCATTTTTATATATTTATGGATTCAATATGCTAAATTTGTTTAGTTTTTGCATTATGAAGGATGTTGATCTACAGGGTTTTTTTCCTTACAATATCTTTGGTTTTGGTAACAGGATAATGTTGGCTAAGAGAAGGAATTGAGAAATATTCCCATCTCTTTAATTTCCCAGAAGAGTTTGTATAGAAATGGCATTATTTCTTTCTTCAAAGTTTGTTAGAATTTACCAGTGATGCCATCAGGTCTGTAGTTTTATGAGAAGGTTTTTAATCATAAATACATTTTCTTTGCTACATATAATGCTATTCAAGTTATTTAGTTCTTCCTGACTAAGCTTTGCTAATTTGAATCTTTCAAAAAAAATTGTCCAGCTGCTAATCTGGCTTGTTAATTTTACAGGCATAACATTTATCAAAGTATTTCCTTGTTAGTGTTCTAATATCACTAGAGTCAATGGTGATGTTATCCCTCTTGTTCATGATATAGGTAATTTGTATCTTCTTTCTCTTCTTGATTAGTCTGTCTTAAAATTTTTAGTGATCTCAAAGAATCAGCTATTGGCTTAATTGTTTCTACTTTCTATTTCACTGATTTCTGCTTTGGTCATTATAATTTCCTTTATTCGGCTTACTTAGGTTTAATCTGCTTTTCTATCCTATGTTTCTTAAGGTGAAAGTTTAAATCAATATTTGGAGACCTTTCTTATTTTCTAATACAGGTGTCTACTGCTATAATTTGTGTCCTAAGTACTGCTTTAGTGGCAACCGACAAATTCAGATATTGTGTTTTCATTTTCATAAAAGTTAAAAATGTTTTCTATGCTCTCTTTTGATTTCTTCTTTGACCTGTATGTTATTTAAAAGTGTGTTAATCAGCTTCCACATGTTGAGATTTTCCAGGTCTTTCTGGTACTGATTTCTAATTTAATTCCATTTTGATCAGAGAACATATTTTGTATTACTTGAATTTCTTTCAATTTAATGAGATCTCTTTAATGGCCAGAATATGGTCTATCTTGGTACCGTCAACTCTGTTCTATGCACCCCTAATAAGAATGAATATTCTGCTTTTGTTTGGTGAATTGTTCTATTAACATCAATTAGGTCAAGTCTATTATACCTTTGCTGATTTTCTGCCAACCGATTCTATCAGTTACGGACAGAATATTGAAATCTTCCATTAAAAATGTGGATTTGTCTATTTCTCCTTTTAGTTTTATCAGTTTTTGCTTCATGTATTTTGAAGTCTTAGTATAACATAATAATTTGGGATTTTTGTGTCCTCTTGATTAACTGACCACTTTATCTTTAGGAAGCAACATTTTTTAGTATCGTTTGCTCTGAAATCTACTTTGATCTGAATATAACCAGCTTATGAATAGTATTAGCATGGTGTATCTTTATCTTTTTCACTCTTTAATTTTTACCTATGTTTGTCTTTATATTTAAAGTGTGTTTCTTATAGATAATATATTGTTGTGTCTTTATTTAGTACCGGTCTGAAAATCTGCACCTTGGCTATTTATTTAGATAATTTGTATTTAACATGATTATCAATATGATTAGGTTTTTAAAAAATCAATTTTATTCTTTGTTCTCTTTTTGTCTGATGTGTTCTTTGTTCCCTCCTCCACGTTTTTTATGCCTTTTTAAATTGAGTAAATCTTATATTCCATTTTATCTCCTTTGTTGATTAGCTATAACTCTTTGTTTTGTTAGAGTTTATAATACACACCTCTAACATGTCATAGTACTTCTTCAAACAAAACTGTACCACTTTATGTATAGGATAAGAACTTTGCAATAGTGTACTCTTCCATTTCTCCCCTCCCACATTTTATGCCATTATTGTCATATATTTTATTTTATATATGGTAGAAACAGCATTATACATTGTTATTTAAAAGGTCAATTATCTTCTAAAAGATGCAAAATAAGAAAAAAGATTATATATTATGTTTTTAAAATTCTAAATTACTCATGAATTTATCACTTTCATAGCTCTTCATTTCTTGGCATAGATACATATTTTCCATGTGGTATAATTTTTCCTTCTGGTTTAACATTTCCTGTAGTGTAGTTACATTGGTGGTGATTTTTTTCAGTATTTCCTTCATTTTTAAAAGATATTTTCACTAGGTATAAAATACTGGATTGATGGCTTTTTTTAAATTTGTCTTTCAGTACTTGAAAGGTGTTTTCTCCATTCTTTTCTCTCTTGCATTGTTTCCAACAAGAAATCTGCTGTCTTCTATCTTTGTAAACATGTTCTTCTCCAGCTGATTTTAAGATTGCTTCTTTATCACCGATTTTAAGTGATTTGATTATGATAGTTCTTTGTATAGTTTTCTTCATGTTTCCTATGTTTAGAGTTTATAGGGCTTCTTGGAGCCATGGTTTTGTAGTTTTCATAAAATTTGAAAAAATTCTGCTCATTATTTCTTTAAGTTTTTCTTAGTACTCTCCAAGTTCTCCTCTTCAAGGACCCCAACCACATGTATACTAAGTATTCGATGTTGTCCTACAGCTCATGATACTTTCACTTTTTAAATTATTTTATTCATTTTTTATTCTTTATTTCATTTTGGATCATTTCTATTAGTTTGTCTTCAAATTCACTCTCTTTTCTTCTTCAATGCCTAATCTTCCATTCTCCTCAACAAATGTATTTTTCATTTCAGTTATTATAATTCTCATCTCTAGAAGTTCAATTAAGTGTTTATTTTTATAGCTAACATAGCTTTACTTAACTTTTTAAATTAAATGGAATATAATTATAATAGCTATTTTAATATTCTTGCCTGCTCATTCTAATATCTGTATCACTTCTAGGTTAGTATACCTAGGTTAGTATAGTGTGAGATTGCTTTCTCATATTGATTATGTTTTCCTGATGCTTTGTATGCCTAGTTATCATTGACTGGATGCCAAATATTGTAAATTTTATCTTGTTGGGTGCTGGATACTTTTTTATATTCCTATAAATCTTCTTGAACTTTGAGATGAAATTAATTTACTTGAAAACAGTCTGATTCTTTCAGATCTTGTTTTTATGATTTGTTATTCTGTTCCAGAGCAGTGTTCAGTTCGGCATTAATTATTCTCCACTGCTGAAGAAAGATTTTCCAAAATACTCTATTCAACATTCTAGGAATCTTAAAGTTTTCTAGTCTGGTTATTGGGAAACTATTCTTGCTCCTGTGTGAATGCAGGCCAGTGTTCCCCCTAATCATTTTGGATGGTTCTTTCCTGGCTTCAAGCAGTTTCTTCACATGTACCAATCATCACTCCTCTGAACACACACAAGGAGAAACCTCTGCAGATGTTCAGGGTATCTTGCCGTTCAGCTCTCTCCTTCTGATACTATCTTGCAAACTCTAGCTGCCACAGTCTCCACAAACCCTCAGAACTATCTCCTCAACTCAGGAAGACCACTGGGCTCTGCCACAACCCAAAAAACTCTCTCAGGCAATATGCTAGGGCAATCACAGCGCTTGTTTTATTTATTTCCCATTTCTTGGGTATTACTCTCCTTTGTTGCCCAACGTCTCATTTTTTTTAACCATTGTTTCAAATATTTTGCCTGTTTTTTCAGATGTTTCAAGCAGAAGGGTAAATCCAGGCCCCATTATTTCATCTATACTGGAAGAAGTTTTAAGCGTATGTTTTAATTGTTACTTTTACTTTAAAATTGTCAAATGTCACAAAGATACTTAGAAGGTCATATGTATCAGACAAGAAATGATGGTGATTACCAAACTATTAAATATCTATTACACTTAACTTGTCTTAAAACTTTACATTTTAGATCCAATGATTGTTTTATATTTTTTATTACTCTCTTATCATCACTTACACTTGGTGGCATTTTTCACCATCTAACAAAATGCAGTAAGATAAAATAAGTCACATGACTTTTTTAGTTTTTTCCCCACTCTTGCCTAATTAAAATTCCATACAAAATCATAATAAATCTTCAGCACTTTCACTGTCATTATTTAAGCAGTAAAATGTAGAAACAAATACTTAATAATCTATAGTGCCTATTAAATATTTTTTTGTAGCTATGCTTCTTAAGATGCTTCATAGTCCATTAGAAACGAGTAACTCTGTTACTTTTTCCTATAGTTGTTAATTTTTGTTTCACATATAATAAGGAAGCAGGGAAATTAAGAGTAAGAAATACTCCACAGTAATATAAGATCAGAGTCAAAATGTCTGCTAAATACATTTAGTTTTAAATATGAATCATGATGAAATCATTTCAGTCATGTGTTAACAAGTAATATTGATACTGAAATTCAACAAATATTTGTTGAATAAATAAATTATAATAAGTCATAATATGAATAAAGGATAATTCTTTATTAATTAAACACAATACTAGGACAGAACAAAAATAATGAAAGAGAATGCTTTCAAGTTATACCATGGGAGAGGACTTTAAAATACATAACAAAGAATTTTGGAACTGGAAATCTAAAAACAATACTTTGTAACATTCCCCTTACTACTCTGAAAATTAAATCCAGAGGTAAAATATCCTAACTATATACATAATTATATATATGTATAATTATACATATATATGCATATGTGTGTGTGTGTGTGTGTGTGTATATAAAATTACATATATACCTATAATAAAGAGAAATAAATAAGTAATTTATTTTTAAAAAACAAAAAATTTAAGTAAATGCTCGGTACAACAACCTTAGATGCCATAATAAAAAAGTCAGATGCTTGCAGCTACATAAATGCAGTCAACCTACCACCAGGTAAGTGGCTTCCACCTCTGTCCCCACTCAATAAATGTGACGGAACAATGTATTTGAATGTGGAATTGTCCCTAAGAATCACAAAGTTCGTGTATGCCTCTTAGTGGTAGTGCTACAGGGACAGTGGTGCTTCCCTCCCTAATGTATTTCTAGAGACCTCTGCGCCTTGCTACTGTTCCACACTAGCAGTACTGACATCACTTGGGAGTTAGTTGGAAATACAGATTCTCGAGTCCTCCCTTCAGACTTACCAAATCCAAATCTATGTTTTAATAAGATCGCCAGTTATGTATCTAAATCAAAGGCTGAGAAACCACTTGGGCACTCATGGGAGACACTGCACATTTTTTAAAAAACGATTATTTTGAAACTTATTTTGAAATTAAAAACATATTTGAAAATCTCAAAGAATATTTTATGTCTCAGTTGATAATAAACATTTTCCATGCTCATGAATAAATGAATTAAGTAAATAGTCATTAACTAAAAGCTAAGGTCTGGGGCCAGCTTGGTATTCATTCACTCAAATTCTAAGGGTCTGTGTGTAAAGCACCTGTGAGAGAAGTAAAAAGGAATAAAACAGGTCAAAACTACTGTAGTATGTAGTTACAGATTAAACTAAAGCTCCTTAAAAGAAGGGAGTGTAACACACTTTTTCTCAAACATAGTTCTAGATCCATACAGATTTAAATTTAATTAAACCAAAGCCTCTCTTTTTAAGGACACTGTTTCTGAATTGAAAAACAAATTACAAATAATACTTTATATTGGAGTTATTTTCCTTGTTAGGAGCTATATTTCACTGTCCAATTCAAATATTGCTAGAAGACCCATTCTGGTAATAAAGAGAGATATGGAGGTGCAGGGAAGGCAGAGACGTGGAGGAAGGGAATGGAGGGAAAGGGATAAAAAAACAGGCTTAACTGAAATAATTTAAAAAGTAAAAGAGAAAATAAGCAAAGAAAGAAGAAATTTAAATAGCACTAAGAGAACTACATATTCTCTAGAGAAGGAGCTGGCAAACTTTTCTGTAAAGGGTCAGAAAGTGAATATTTTAGATTACATAGGTCATACTCTCTCTTGTAACAACTCAACTCTGAAGTTATAGTTGAGAGCAGCCATAGACAATAAGTAAATGAAAAGTGTGGCTGTGTTCCAATAAAACTTTATTTACAAAAACACAGAGCAAGACAGATTTGGCCCCAGAGACATAGTTTGCAGACTCCTTGCTCTAAGAGAAAGAATTCAAAGGGTTCATAGATACATGCCTAATAAATGACCACAGCATCTGCATTTAAAAATAATGAACAGATGCTCTTTTTTGCTTACTATAAGGGAAACTGAATTAGTCTGAAAGGCAAAGTATCTTCCAAATAAAAATTTATGTAAATTATAACCAATTCCATTTTCTAGGCATAACTACAAAATTTTGTATTAAACTCTAACTTCTTTCCTAACTAAACAAAAGGAGCTATTGGTGTGACTTATGTGAGATTCAGAAAGAAAGAATATAATAACAGGATACTTCAAGTAATTAAAGTATGCACTTACTATTAATGGCAGCCAAAGGCATCAGACAAAAGAAAAAAATAAAGGAATTACTACATCTTGCACAATTCCTCACAATGGATCAGATTGTACTGTTTATTCAGGTTTAGCTTTTGTCAATGAAAAAAGCATTAACAGATAATACTGGAGAAGACATATTTGTTCTCATTTCCACCATCTTCCAAGATTAGTTTCCTACACTGGTGAATTACTCAAAAAATTTGTTGGATTTATTTTTAACATCGACAACTTCTCGATGATATGCATTCCCATATTTAATAATCTATTATGTGACCGAGTGTTTCAGTATTGTCTTTCATTCTTCCTAAACCTATCTTTCCAACTTCCAAAGGAGGCTATCTCATGCAGCTATCTAATTTTTGAAGAGTGTATGTTAATGTTATCTATTTTATTAAGTCATTCATTCATTTAAAAGCTCATCTCCATTGGTTAACATCATTTTTTTCCATCTAAGGTCATATACCTAGGCCATTATAGTTACCATTTTATAGACTTTCTTGATTTCTAAAGACCTTGTGGAGCAGACAATGCTACTGTCCCAACCAACACTACCTCATCATTCACCATATCCTTACATTGCAATGTCTTGTTATTGTAATTGTAGTACTCTGCCTGACTGCTTTCTCTAGCCACAGAACATGCTTGGCCAACGAGTTCCAGAAAATTAACAACTGCCAGGAATAGTCCTAGACCAATAACAACAGAGAATTATGGATAAACATCTCAGCTCCCTTTCCAATTATGTGGAATACCTCTGTATTTACTGTCCCAGTAAGTTTGAGACACAATTGCCAAAAAAGGTAAGCTGCTCTGTACTATGTTCTTTCTCTTAACTGTATCATTTTCCATTTCCCTACAGGTGGTTTATGAGATTGCCTTTCAAATAAACTATCTGCACTCAAACCTTTGTGTGCTTACATTAGTCCTCAATCTTAATACAGTCTTCTTACCTGAAAATTCTTGGGTTCCTGAAATTCTGCACTGAGATCTGTTCATAGTACTCTAGCCATGTTTTCAAAAAACTAGTGGAGCCATCAATTTATTATTTTCCCAAGACACCAGCAACACATCTATGTGATGGCTTTAGGCACCATCTGAAGTGACTCCCAGTTACCTTACCTGTTATAACTCACTACTTCGAACCCACCATCCTGTAAATCCAATTTAGATTTGTTTTTCCACAAATGCATGACTTTATACTTTTCACAAAGAAATATTACCAGCTACTTCTGGATAATACACATAGTATAAACAAGATTTTTTTAAAAAATTAATTCGAAAAGAGAAATACAGAATAGAAAAATAATCTTCCCATGAAAATCTTTCATTCTCCTCCTTCCAAAGTTAAGAAATATAAGCATAAACACTATTTTCAAAAGTCTAACATTTTGAACATTGAGATGGCCATAAGATTGAGCCAAAATAGTAACAACAGAGCCCATGGATACATCAAACTCATAAAACCTTTTCATCTGTATTTACCTTTTTAGAAACCACCTCATCCTTCAGCCCAGGGTGAAACCTTTAGAGACGTCGTTAACCTTCCCTATTCTCTTAGCTCCCACTTCCAGTCAGTCCATCAATTCAACCTCTCTGGTGTCTTAAAACCATCTCTTCTTCATTCCCATTACTCTTATCCCAGTTTGTCTTTCCTATGACAATTATCTGTGTAAGTTCTCTGTTTTACTTCATGTCTTTATTCTGGAAAATCTATTAACCTAACATACCCGCATTAAATCTAAGATCGTTCAAACATAATAGCTCAAGTCCTAAACATCACTTTCAGCATTTATATAAAACATATGGACATTGACATTACATTTAGAAAACTCATTGCCTTAACATTTCATGTATTTTTATTTGCATGGAATGAAGGTTAAAAATAATACGTTTACCTAAAAATTAAGCAAAATGTTTACCTGTCTGAAGCTATGTCACTGGCAATTTGGTGCTTCACTCCTGACCCATTTTTAATAGAATCCTGTCTTGTGAGCCCATGAGATCGACTTTTCTCCACTGCAGGTACAGATAAGTCACCTGAGGGTCCTTGGAACTGGGCCTGCTCATGCAGTTTTGCTTTCTTCTCCTGAGGTGCCTCCTCATTCCGCATTCCTCGGAGAACCTTTTGATCAGGTTGCTGTGGTGTATTAGATCCACTATTATAAAACCACGCTCCTGATTTAGTGAGGATTTCTTGTTGTTTTCGGCACAAATTACATACCCACATAACCTGCACACGAATACATAGGGGAAAAAAATTAGTGTTTTCAAAAGTTAAAAAAAATAAAAGAGAGAGACAACAATTCAAGCCAAGGAAAAAAATTATATTGTTATTCTTTCTGAAGTTAAAACGTAATCCAGATTCATAGCTACCATTAATCAATTACATGTCTTCCCTTTTAATTTTGTCAGAATTATAGTAAAATAGATGACATTTACTGGTAGTAGAAACACCAAATAGCATGTCAAATTACTAGTTGTCTATTTATATTCTTTAATTACTTTTTAATTAATTAAGGGCACAGCGTAGTGTACAGAAATGAATTTTGAAGCTAGACAGATTTGGGTTTAAATATCAACTCCAAGATTAGAAACTTTTCAACCTTCAATAAGGTATCAAACATTCACATCTATAAAACTTAGTTTCTGAAATGATAAAGTGAGGAAATAGGAATAATACTAATTTTCAAATATCAAGGACTAAAGGTTAGAAATAATTTACTTAAAATGTCTAGCACAATAAGTTATACATGTCGGACTTTCAGTAGATTACTAATATTAGTATATTAGGTTAATCTTCTATCACCAGTTATATTATAAGCTTCCTGAGGGGGCTTTTCTTTCTTTTAAGTAATTAACTCCTACTGGCTAAAAGAAAGCTATGAACACTGTTGATCCTCAATACAAACCTATTAATTGCTCATAATTCATAGTAGGACACAACATAAAATGTACCATTTTAACCATTTTTAAGTGTACAGTTCAATAGTGTTAAATACTGTTGTGAAAAAGATCTCCAAAACTTGTTCATCTTGCAAAACTCAAAATTTATACCTGTTAAACAGAAAATCCCATTTTCTCCCTCCCTCATACCCTGATAATCATCATTCTACACTTGATTTTTTAATAAATATGCTTTTAAGACTCCAGGAACTAAGAAATATTATAACTAATATTCTCAGTAATATTCTCTGTAACCAGAAAACCACCCTCTTCTGAAAAATCTTTCTCAATTAATCAGAAAAAAAATAAAATCACATATTCATGAAATAAAGGATGAGTTCATACTTCAAATGATGATGTTTTATTTATGTCAAATACTGAATCTTACACAGCTCTCCATATTGCTGAACATTTCCTTATAGTTTTAAGTAAATTATAATAATATAGATAATCAGTAAAAGAAAAATTCAACATGTTTTCAATTAATACAAGGATATTTTGTAAAATACCATTTAATTTTTTGCTTAATTGCCCATTCTTCCAGTCCATACTGTTTGTATAGTCCATATCATACAACATCGTATTTGATCATTTTTTATAATTTTGTTCTCTCTTTGAATTTTATATACATTTCTTTTACCCTCAACTAAATTTAAAGCTCATTGAGAGCAAGTTCTGTATCTTCTTATGCCTAAATAAGACCTTATAAATCATAGCACAGTAAGACCTTTTAAATGCTTGCTAACTTGAATTTATCTGAAGTCCTTCTGGGGGACACATGATAATAAGATATTCAGTATTATTACATTAAGATTTATGTTCTATAGATTTCCAAAAGAATAAGTCATCAATAATGTCAATATACACAACTTTTATTTTATAACTAAATAAGAAACTATTTTTGATATGAAAATACAAAAATCTCATTCAAATTGTTTTTAAAACCTCAGTTCAAATTTCTTTTGGTTTGAATACACGTGAAATATAAATATATCCAACCCATCAGTAGTTTTAAAAATTTCCATCAAAATCTTCAATCTTTCATTGCCATCTTGTGACAAATGTAGGTACTGCAGCTCTCTTTTAAAAGTGAAAGGCACACTAAATATAGAACCACAAAATAATGTTAAAATAAATTAGGTTTGAATTTCAACTTTTCTGTTTGTTTTAAATAAATTGCTATTCATGATACAATGATAATATATGCTATATTATTCTGTGATATGAATTTATCTAGAGTAAGTCACATTCACAATATTCGAGAATAATATCCTTTCATTCCCGGTAACTGACAATGAAACAGAAATGAAAGTTTGCAAGACAAACAATTATCCAATCATGATCATCTGCAGAAACAACCTGTTGCTGCTTCATTATTTATCACAAGATAAGAAGGTTACTTAACTCTTCTAGAGCAGAGATTCTCAAAGAATATCCCTGAAACAGCAGCATCAAGATCATCTGGGAACTCATTATACACGCAAATTCTTAAGCCCCTCTCCAGACCTAGTAGATCAGAAATTTGGGTTTTTTGGTGTTGTTTGTTTGTTTGTTTTTTGGTTTTTTGCAAAATCCTACAGGTGATTCTGATGCTTAATAAAGTTAGAGAACCACTGGTTAGGGCAGAGATTGCCAATTCAATATGTGGAATGAGTTACAAGTGTGTTCCTCAGAGTGGCCAATGGAGGTCATGATCAGCTTTGCCAATCTACCTCAGTTGTGAACCACGTAAATCTATGGTATATTTGTGCAAATTTATGGATTTAAATTTATTCATTGTACAAATAGTACCATTTCTGTGTAGTCCAAAATGAGAAAAAAGACTTGAAAATGTCATGGGCTTCATTTTCCTCATCTATTAACACCCAGTGAACAGTAATATAAGATAGATGAGTATAATCCATGAAGGATGATGTTTGGCTCCTATTAAATAATTTCTATGTATTAATACTCTTTCCACACTCTGGACTATGCACATTGGTTGCTCTTTTTCTGACTAGATCTTGCGTTCCCTCCTAAACTGCTAGCTTCTAATATCCTCACATCTTAACACCTAGTTACCTTTCTCCTTTTTCTATCTCCTCCCACTTTTGGATTAATAGATTATTAATCCTTACAGTTCAGGAAACCTAAATCAACTCACTTCAAGTAGTTCAAGAGACTGACACTTTTGCTTGAAGCCGTTACACACACAGCAACTTAATTCGTAAATTGATAATACTGTCTCACAAATACATATACATGCGCATGCTGTGAAATAACTTCTCACTAATTGGCTGTGGAACGATTAATGTCTATCAGAGGTCAATTTTGTTAATGGAACAAAATTTAACTAATTTGGGAATAAAAAGCAAGACTTTTGTTACTAGAACACTTTAGCCAATTAAGTTAACCAGCTTATGATGAATGTTGTAAAAATACCTTAGAAATATATATGCCTATAAATTACTATGGTTAGAGCCTATTAGCTTTTTCCGGTTCTCACGAATATCAAAAATACCTAAACCCTGAGATTACAAAGACACATAGGATTCAAAATGATGAGATATTATTACATTAGGTTCTAAATATGACAAATATTTCAAAATAACATAGCAATATAAGAGATGGAATACTAGTAACTCAAATTTGTCACTTAATACCATATGTATCATTCCACAGTCATCCTTGGTGGAGTTGAAAGGCAGCAAAAAACTAAGGAAAATAAAAATATCTCTTTAAAACAATAAAAATGGCAAATGTAATAGTTAAACTAAGTAGTCAAAGAAAGCAAAACCAAAATAATGTTAAGCATATATAATAATTTAAAGGGATATAAACCTCTGAAAACTATGATTTTCATCTAAAGAAAAATAGTAAATAATAGAGTAATTCAGAGAAGGATAGAATTATTGGTTAATTATTGGCATTAATGAGACCGTAGGCTAAACTCATACGATATAGCTAACTCAGCACGGAAAAAAGACTTTACTAGGCTCTACCTCTAATCATTGCTAGCCTGCTTATTTGACAGAAAAAAAGAGTGTAAATTGGTCAATCTAACTAGAAAACTATGGAAGATCCTGTCTAGCTAGCAACCCATTTCCCCTTTGCGCAGAGAAGACTCGCTCGCGGTGCTTGTGGCTGCAGCGTTTACCCCAAGATAACCTGTGGATTCACAGTCCTCACCTTATCCCCAAAGTTTGCCACGAAATATCTCGCTTTTATTACTATTTTCCCATCGCTCTAGTATACTGATAGTCTTTTGGAAACAAATGACATCATCTTTACAGCATTCTATTTTTAGTAGTGGTATTTCCATTTACAAAATATAGTAATTCTCAGTCACTGAAAATGTCAAATCCTAAAAAACGCAGCATTCCTACACTTGCTGTTAACATCGTTCTCGAACAGTTTTAGCTGAAGATTCATTTGATGAATCCGATTTATACATTTCTGTTACATCAGGATTAGAGATAAGTTCTGTTTAGAAATAATTCCAAGAACAGTTTTTACATTTTATTTTCACATTGAAAACCAGTCAGATTTGCTTCAGCCTCAAAGAGCATGTTTACATAGAATTAAATTAACACTGGCAGTGAGCTGCACTTTTTTTCTAAATGGAAAATGGGTTACATTTATTTCCTTTTTCTATTAGAAAACACTTCCCAATTTCTCTTGTCACTAATGATGGCTATGGCCACATGACTATGTTCTGGCCAACGGATTATAAATGAAATAATGTGGGCCATTTTCATGACCATTGGAAAACTCTCATATGCTACCACCAAGCTCTTCGTTCAAAACTAAAGGGAATAAGGGAGCCATACCAAAAAAGGAACCTGGAAATCTGAAATAAGCAGTTGAAAGAGAGCACTGATAAGCCATACCAGTGTGGATTTAACATAGCTGAGAAATAAACTTCTATTACGTTGAGCTGCAGAGACTTTTGAGTGTATCTTTGACAACTGATAGCATTTCTTTAATTCAAAATCTTTTTAAAGTACTGGTCTATTAAATGTACCAGCAGCACAATCTTTGCATGTGAAGAACAATGCATTACTAAAACTGACATGTAAATGTGTTTCACTGTTAATCCAGAGCCAGCTTTCATTAAGTCATTAAGAAAAAGTTGTGCACACTTCTTCCCAATTCCTCATTCAATGAAGTAATGTGAGTTGCTTGAAAACAGCCATGGTGGATGTATTTAAACTACAGAAATTGGAAAATGCCACAAAGCAGGGCTTTTTCTTATAGAGAGCCAGTTATTAACATTCATCAGCTGATGTTACCTAAGGAAATAATTTTTAAAGTGCCAAGTTTTAAATATAGCAAAATTGTCTGAAGTCAGTAACCTAAAGAAGTAGTACAAATCATCAATAGTAGGAAGGGCCTGAGGTAAATATCAGAAACTAGTGAACAAAGCCAGTTTGGAGACTCAAAGGAACAATTAAGTTAACCAGCAAATGTACCTTATGATGAATAAAAAATAATCTTAGAAATATATATGCCTATAAATCGCCATGGTTGTACCTCAACACTCTATTCATAGCATGTTAGTAATAAGCTAGTTCCTTTGAAAAGAAACAGATAGCAGCATCCTAAGTACTGAAGGATTCATTTACTCTGAGAGTATGCTCCTAAAAGAGTAGCTTGCTAGTTTCAACCAACTGAAGTAGAGAACTGAGATGCTTAGATCAGCCAGTGTGAATTTTTTGTCTTATAATAAATAACCAATTAAATTAGAAAACTGAGACAAACAGAAAACTGAGTAGCAATTTCAACAACTTCATAACACTCATAACATGATGGGTTCATCTCCCACGTTCTGGCAATTTTAGATGCCAAACATTAATTAAAAGACAGGGACTGATAATGAAAATGAAAGACAATTAAGTTGAAAATACTATCATTTATCATAGCATCATGCAGTGAGTATCACTAAAAATTTTAGATACTTGCACTACTATTTATCAAAACAAAACACAAAATTGCAAATAAAAATGCAATTTAACTTACACTTAAAACCTCAAAGAAATTATAGAGAATTAAAAATTATAGTGAGCTCCACCACTCTGCCTAAATTTAAATCTTTACCCTTCTTTCTCTTTCCTTAAACTCTATTTTTATCTCTATATATTAGTTTGTTTCCTGCTATGATATAAATAAAACTTAACTCTTAACATTTTTCCGCTGAAACAGACCTTGCTTGTATAGAAAGATCTGCTTCTGCACCCATAATTTTAGCTTATAAATATAGAAATAAATACATTAAATTAAAACAGAAACAAAATGAAAGGAGATGAGCAGAGCTGAAGCCTCAGGCCCACTGTGCCCACAGCCAAAACAGCGGGCCCCCCTGGCTGAGATCGCAGCTCTGTTGGGATAAATGAACTAAAAGTACTCAACTTACAGTGAGAATCTGGATTCAGGTTCACTTCTTGATGCCCAGGGCTTTCTTCACTAACAAAAGGAGTTCAAAATGTATAGTAAAGCTGTCTCAAACTACAGATTCTATGTAACTATAGGCTTAGGCAAGAGGGACATAGTCTTTTAACAAAACACTGAACAAAGCCGACCATGGTCTTAGTGTATCTACATGAATTTGCAAGATCACTAATTTAAGATATCACTAATATACAAATTTGCAATATCACTAAATATCAAGATGGAGGCAAGAGCTCAGCTCACTACTGAAGACGTGGTCTTGGATTCCAGAGCTCAGACACTGCATGAAGTCAGTCGTAAAACTGCCTTCATGCGGTGACAGATATGCTCAGGGGAAAGGAGGAAGGGAGAGAGAAAGGAGGGAAAAACTACAGTGAAAACTGTTTTTGAATCCTCTCACAAAAAAACAAACAAACAAAAACATTTTACATTTCACTCCTACCAAAGACTGAAGAAGCAGATAATCTCAAACTTATTCAAACTATTATAGAGAGAGAAAAAAAGGAAAGTTCCCCAACTCAATTTATGAGACTAGAAAGATTTTAATGGCAAAATCAGAATAGAACAGTGAATTCATTTCCTACAGTTGCCATAACAAATTATCACAAACTGGTGATTTAAAACAACAGTAAATTATTTTCTCACAGTTCTGGAAACCAGAAGTCCCAATTCGAACTCAATGTCACAGCGTGGAAATTAAGGTGTCAACAGGCCGAAACTCCTTCAGGAGGCCCTAGGGAACATCGGTTCCTTGCCTCTTCTGGCAATCGGCTTCCAATGGCCACCAGTATACCTTGAGTTGTAACAGCATCAACCCAGTCTTCAAGAATAGCATCTTCAGATCTCTCCCTGCTATAACTTACATTGCCTTCTCCTCTGTGTGTAAAATCTCCCTCTGTCTTCCTCTTATAAGCACACAAATGATGACTTTTAGGGCCCACCCACATAATCTCCACATCTCAGGATCCTTATTAAATCATAATTGCAAAGACGCTTTATTTTTCTGCCATTTAAGGTTGTTTACAGGTTCAGGGATTAGGATGTGGATATTTTTTGAGGGGCCATTTTCAGCCTACCAAAGGCAACATAAAAGTAAAAATTATAAACAGATAGCACAAATAGAAATGCATGCACAGATCTTAAAATCTTAACAAACCAAATCCTAAATTTCATACAGCAAATATATGTAAGAAAGAAATGAACAAAAAATAGCCTATCATGACACAGGGAGAATTACAACATAAATGCAAAAATTGTTTAATATTAAAAAGTATATTAATATAATTCACGTTAATAGATTAAAATAAAAAAAATTTGATAACAGAAGATACAAAAAAACATTCAAAATAAAACCCAGCAAACAAGAAATAGAAAAGTAATGCTTAAGCCTGACAAAAGGTATTCACAAAAATTCTATATCCTATTTTATACTTAAGGATGAAAGGGAAGAACATTTCATTTAAAGTCAAGAGGTAGCTAAGGATACCTAGTATCACCACTCCTATTTGATCTTATCCTGAAGACAATAGCTTAGTAAATCTCACACATACATGAGACAAGAAAAAGGAAACAAAACTGTTCTTATCTGAACACTATTTCATTGTGAACACCACTCAATTATAACAGAAATCCAAGAAAACCTACAAATATTAAAAATAATAAGGAGCTCTATAAATTTCCTAGACGAAGGTGAACAAACCAAAATAAACAGTGTTTTTCTACACCACTAATAAGCAAATACAAATATTAATTAAAAGTTTTTAATACCTGTTACAAAGAAAAACAATACACAAGAGTCTAAAGGAAGACTTACATACGTGAGTAGATATATGCGGTGGAATGAGAAGACAAAATGCCACAAGATGTCAATCTGTCCCAATTAAAACTATAAATTTCAGTGCAATTTTAATCAAAATTTCTACCATGTTTTACATGAATTTCATCAAGTTAATTTTAAAATAAATATGGAAGAGCCAGAGATAAGAAAAATTTCGATAATTCTGACCAGAAATAACAATATGAGGTGGATTTGGTCTACTTACTAAAAAGTGACCGAAATTAAGATCGTCTGGTATTATTAGTAGAGAGACAGAACAAGGAGCATAATGGACGTTCTGGAAACAGACAATCACATGTGTCCATGCCGACATAACGAATCAGTGGAGAAAGAATGCACAATTGGGACAATATAGCTGGGACAAAAGGTTGTCCAAATGGGGAGAAAAAATAGATTCACGCCTCATACCACATATAAAAATCCATTCCAAATGAATTAAACACTAAAATATGAAAGCCAAAACTTCAAAGCCTTTAGAACAAATATAAAGAAAATTTTTATGAAGTCTGGAAAACAAAATATTTCTTAACTTCAAATACAAAAAGCACAAACCATTTTTAAAAATATAAATTCTGTATAAAAATGTTTAATCATTTTGCATAGTAAAATAATAAGGTAAAATAAAGTAAAAAGAAAAACTACAATCTGGGAGAGTTTTTATTGGAATGTATAGTGTTAACAAAGGATATGCATTCAGTATATATGAAGAACTTCCATAGTTCAATAAGAAAAAGATAAACAGTAGAATAATAGGTCAAAGAGTGAATAGACAATTCCACAGAGAAACCCAATTGGAAAATAAACAAATAAAATAAATAAAATAAATAAAACAAATAAAATAAATAAAAAGGTGCTTAACATCATCAGTTCAGCAACATTTAAGTCTGGCAATATCAAACATTAGAGAGGAAACAGAGGAACCAACACAAATATTCCTCTCAAGACTGTAAATTATTTTCAACCTGTTTCTAGTGAAACTGGAAATGGCTATCTATACACTATGAACCAAAAACTTACTTCTATCCTAGAGAAATTCTCAAGCAGGCACAAGAAGGTATGAACAGATATATTTATTGAGTATTGTTCCTCTTAGAAAAAGATTTAGATAACCAAAATCAACATGAAAATGAATAAACTATAGTATATTTATGCAGAAGAATTATACTCAGCAGTGAAAAAATTAGTTAGATTAATCTAAATTTTGAGATAACTCAAAATACAGTTTAAAAAAACAAGTTTCAGAAAAATATATGCAGTATGATCCATAATATAAACTTAAGACCTTGAAATGTAATATTATATATGGGTTAGCAGTATACATGTATAAAGTTAAAATGTACAAATAAAATATGTGTGGAATGATAAGTATTCAAAATAATTGCTATAGCTCTAAAAAAAAAAACTAATATGGCAACAGTTTAAGATTTGTATAATTTGTTGCTATTATCCTCTAAACATCTAGGCATGTTTAAAATATTTCAAAGTAAAAAGGAAAAGAAAAAAATAGAAAGAGATAAGGATTTTAAGAATGTCAGACTAGTAACCAATTAAAGTTAATTGGACTAATGAAACTACTGATACTCATAATTACACTGAAAGTAAATGTATATTTAGCATAAATATATTAATTGAGAACTAATAACTGAATTTTGATAAAGTATAGATTTTAAAATACCATATAGCTTACTTCAGAGTTTTGTTTTGTTTTGTTTTGTTTTGTTTTTAATGAAGGAGTAAGTATAAAAGAGGGAACCAATTAACTCTACATATTGCATTATATTGTTTTTATTTTCTTTTTCATAAAAGCATGTGGTATTTCATAAACTCGCTTTCTAAATTAAATTTTATCAAAAAACTATGGAAGCGGTTGCCAAAGTAAATCCAGCATTGAGAAGAATTTAATTGTACATTCTTATCAGAATAGGTAATTGTTGCTTTCATAAAAATATCTGACTATTAAATTTTAATTCAGAATTGCAATTTAAGCTCAAATTTCTCTTTTTAAAAGAAAAGCAAGTCGAAACAGTAGGTCTATCTATCAAGCAAGATTAAGGAAAGTGAACATTTCTGCAGTTATTATGTTTTCCCACTAGTCTGCGCTACAGCACTTTGTTCGATCTGCACTTACTGGCTTCTTTGCTTTTAGCACTACACTGTTAACCTACTTTTTCCCGGAAGATAAATTAAATTTCAGTTAAAAATACAGCAATTTGAATGAAATTAAAAAGTGAGTTGAAAGAGTACTAAAATGTGATATTATTTAGAATAATTATTCCTCAATGTATATTGGCTAAATATTCAAGAGCAAATATAAACGTACTGTCAACTGACAATCTTCTTTTTCATCATTTAAAAGAACTTAAAGGTTATGTATATAACTTATAAAACTACCAAATCATTTCAGTAACTATAGGGCAAAATTATGCTTTAAAAATGAGAGAAAAGCAAGGTTAATTTTTCTAAAAATAGAAAGCATATTCACCTGGAAGGTTTCATTTTAAATGGAGAGCAGGAAATGACAATTCCTGAAGACATCATCTTACAAAAAGAAGGGGGCCAGAAAATAATTATATGAAAGTTAACAGATGGTAAAAAAAAATGATGCTTTATTCAAATTGAAGAGAATTAGAAGTGTAAAACTCTCTAGAACACTCTTGGGGAAGGGAAAGCTTCATTTACCTGTTTCTCCGATTCTTGCAAGTAATTCTTTAAAACTTTAAGGTTAAGGGACAAAACTATTTGGGATCCTCTATGATTTCTTGCCAGTAAATATCCAGAAGCCATGAACTACGATACGGACCTCCTTGTGCAAACTGTGCTTCTTGCTCTTGTAACTGCTAAAATGCAATTACATCACGAACCATATGCACTAATCTGACCTGCTTTAAAGCAAGTCCAACTCGCCCACTCAAGGGAGATTTACCATTCAATAAATAAACAATCACAACGCTGTCATGGCACAAAATTAAAATGACACTCTTATAGCTAAGCTTCATTAGATTTGTATTTTGATTCCTCTCAAACTTAACATGACCAAAACTGATTTCTAGACCTTCACTCAAAATTACTCCATCCATAGTCTTACTCAGCAGTTGATGGCAACTCTCCACCTTCCCAGTTTGCCTTGGGCCAATCATCGAATAATCATTTTCTCCCACATCCCACATACATTCCTCCAGAAAATCTTTTTGGTTCCACTTTTTAAAATATACCTACAGAGATGACATCACCGCTGCCACAACCACCCTAGTCTAAGTCACCATTATCATCTACCTAAAATATTGCAATTCCTCCCAACTGGTCTCCCAGGTTCCATCCTTTTCTCATTCTCTTCATTAATATATCACAACAACACAATCAAAATAAACTTTTAAAGATGTCTTAAAGTTTTAAATCACATCATTTCACTTTTTTGGTCAGAACCTTTTAATACTCCCCATTTTGCTCAGAATAAATGTCAAAGTCATTACAATGATCCGAAAGTTACTCTTCAATCTCACTCTAACTCTCTCTCTCTCACTATTCTCACCCACTTTCTCTGTTCCCGCCACACTGCTTGCTGCTGTCCTTCCAACATGTCCAGCACGCTCCTAACACAGGATCGTTGTATCTGCTCTTACCTCAATCTGGACTGCTTTTACCCGAAATATCTGCAAGTGCTAACACTCTCATCTCTCTCAGGGTGTTGCTCAAATGTCACTTCTCAAGGCCTCTCAAACTGAAATAGCAACAACATCCAAAATTAAGTATCTCGATTTTCATTTTCTCCAGGACATTTACACATTTACACCTTCTGATATTTATTTATGTCACTTGTTGTCTGCATCTCCTAATTAGAATATATTCTCCAGGAAGGTAAGAGATGTTTGTCTATTTTACTTCACTGCTGTATTCTAAGTGCCCAGAAAACACCAAGATATGTCCAAGGAATGAGTGAATTAATATATTAACAACTAACAATAAGTATATTATAATGTATAATTCATTTATAAATCTATTTGCTTAGAAAATTTCAATAATCCAATTACCATAAGCTTTCATGTAATTGTCTTTAAGAAGACAATAACTTTTAAGAACTTTCCAAATTAAATTATTATAATAAAATGTATTTTTCTGGTAAAAATATTTGTTTAACAAAATTCAAAATACAGAAATAAAGTATTTTAAGATTAGTTTCATATGCACTAAAATTGTTTAAATATCTAATTGAAAGTAAAATATGTACAGTTTATCTCAGGTTTCCAAACTTATTCAATAAAGGTGCTACTTTTGATGTAACTTAATTGATTTTAGAATCTCACTAAAATCAATTAAGTTACATCAAAAGTAGGACATTTAATGTAGGACAGGAGAAACCACATTAATTTATTTGTTTGTCTGTTTTGGAAGTGATGGATATGTTTGTCACCTCAAATGTGGTGATGTTGTTTTTTTGCATATGTTCAAACCCAACACATTGAATACATTAAATGTGCAGTTTAAATAAATAAAACTGTTTTTAAAAGTTAAAAACCAAATTGTGGAAACTGTCCACTATGATGAGCTGAATAAATTGAGAGCGGCAAAATGATGTCCTATACCACTGCTTGCTTCTCAACTTGTAGTGTGCATTGAGTCATCAGAACATCTTGTTAAAATGCAGATTCCAATTCCTAGTTCTGGGGGAAGAGAAGTGAGGAATCTAAATGTTTAGCAACCTCTCAGGTGATGCTGTTCCTGCTCGTTTGCAGGCCACACTTTGCACGGCAAAGCGCTAGAGTAGAATGGATTGTAAGTAAGACTCTGGACTTTAGCCCAAACCCTATTTCTACTAATAATACCACCACCACAACCACTATTACTAACATTGCTGCTGATACTGCTTCTAACAACGATAGCATTTTTTGAGTTCTCCGTATGTTACAGGCACTCTTCTAATTCTTGTAGCATTTACTACCTGATTTAATCCACACTAATTCCTCTCAGTTTATAAAGGAAGAAATTGATCGTAGAGAGATTAAGTCACATAGACAAGGTCTTCAGCTGAGAAGTAATGCAGCCAAAATTCAAACCCCAGTCTTTTATGACCAAGGGACATAAAATTTTTCACATGAAGTTTATCTTAACTCTCATGTAATAGGTGATTTTGGTGCTCAGTGTCAAAACTCTTCAACTCACATCTGATCTCAGCCATAGCTGTGGTGGACAGTGGTGGCAGGAAGAGAATCCACATGAACTTCACACTCAGGAGGATGGATATAATTTTTTAATGGAAAATAACAATTGTTAGTAAGGATGTGGGATATTGTAACACCTCTATATGAATGACAGAAATACAAAGTGGTGCAGTCACTGTGAGAAACAGGTTGGCAGTTCTTCAAAAACTTAAACATAGAATTACTGTATGACCCACCAATTCTATCACTAGGTAATACCCAAGATAACTGAAAACATACGATCAAAGAACAACTGGTAAATATATGTTCTTAGCAGCATTATTCATAATAGCCAAAAAGTATAAACAATCTAATGTCCCTCAACTGGTGAGCAAATACATGTGATATATTCATACCACAGAATATTATTCAGCCATAAAAAGGAATAAAATCTTAATTCTTGCTACAACAGATGAACCTTTAAAGCTAAGTGAAAGAAGCCAGACACATAATGCCACATATTATATAAATACATTTATATAAGATGTCCAGAATATGTAAATCCATAGGAAAAAAATAAAAGTAGATTATTGGTCACTTGGGTATATTTTTAAATGGTGAATTTAATGTTATATGAATTATACATCAATTTTTTAAAAAAATTAAAAACCTCTTCTACAGAAATCTCAGGCCTAGGTGGTTTTCATCTTATTTTGAGTTTCTTCACAATCAGATGCCCAAAAATTTGAATACAAAGTAGTTTATTTGATATACGATCCCAAAAAATATGGTTATAGAGCGAGAAAGTGAAATGTGGAAAGGAGAAAAGCCAATAAACAGTATGATAAAGAGTAGATTATTTCTGTGGACAAATAGAGCTCAGTCTTGATGGAACCCTCTCAAAGTCACCCCACTAAGGGGCAAGGAGATATTAGCCCATTGGCATTTCTTTCTCTCCTTCAGGTTATGCTTATTCCCTTGGCCATAAAAATGCCCTTAGGCAGAGAAATGAAGTAATCTATTGGCAAATTCAGGTTCCATTTGCATGTGTCATCCGAGATGAGCTGCAGACATATGAATAGGATACCTATAGCAATTACTACATTTTACTACAGAATTCTGCCAAACTTTTAATAGACCAAAATTCACATCCTATATAAATTGTTCTATAAAATTAAATTTTAAAAAGAATAAAAGCCATACAGCTCATTGTATGAGGCAAATGTAATCTTAACAAAAGATAAGAAAAGCATAGGCCAATTCTACTCACAAGTATGTAGAACCAGAACATTAGCTAAAACTAAAATAACAAAATCCATGACAACTAAAAAACATGTCATATCATAATCAATCACCAAGTAACCCCAGAATGTAAGGATGGTACAGCATCAGAAGATTATATATATGTTTTCACCCCCAAAGTTGTCTATATATCTGGTATGATGAGGTAATGATATGTTTATTCTGTTTTTTAATTGTGTAAGATAACTTTAGTCATGGTCAAGTCAAAATAAGGATGGCAAAGTTAAACCTCTTTCCCTTACACAGCCTATACAGCATAATCACTTATAAACATAAGTATATACAAAGGAAAACAATAAATTGAGAAATTAAAATAAAATATTTTTTAAAATTATTTCTCTCAGCTTATCCCCTTCTATTCATTTTAAAATAGTGTTAGGGGAAAATGGCAATATCTTTTGTTAATACAGGAGGAACAACAATCATACATAATCATTACATAAAAAAAGAAAAAAGAAGACGAAATCATGCCCCTTCATCATTCATTCAGTCTACAGGCACTAACTAAGCACCCAGTATATGAAAGCATAGAGTAGTAGCCATTGCCTATTCTGGTTAGTCATTTATATATTCTGAGTGGTTCATGTCCAGGACCTAATGATTGTTAAATAATTAGAGTATCAACATATTAGCAGAATGAAGGGGGGGGGAATCACATGATCATCTCAATTGATGCCAAAAAGTATTTGACAAAATTCAACACTTTTTCTTGATAAGTATTTCCTACCCCTTAGTAATTGCTTATATATAACAACATACATAATAAAATGAGATAAGGATTGATAAAGCCTATTAGAGTTTATGAAGAAAGAAATATCCAGGCTGAACTTGTAAATGTGTAAAAAAGCACAGAAGCATTGAAGAGGGATGTGTCACTCTAAAAGAGAAGAATTAAATTACCAAAATCATATTGAAAGTGGAGACATTAACACTGACTCTACAGAAATAAAAAGGATTATGAGCGTACTGTCAACAATTATATGCCAACAAAATGGAAAACCAGATTAAATTGGACAAATTCCTAGAAACAAACCTACCAATACGAAGAAAACCATGAAGAAATAAAAATCTGAATACCCGAACAACTAGTAAAAGGATTGAATCAATAACCAAAAATATCACAAATAAAAGGCCTGGACCAGTTGGCTTCACTGTTGAATTCTATAAAACATTTAAAAAACTATTACCAATTCCTTTCAAACTTTTACAGAAAATTAAACAGGAGAGAATACTTTCTAACTCATTCTATTAGGCCAGCATTAACCTGATGCCAAAGCCAGACAACGACATTACGAGAAAAGAAAACTACAGACCAACATCTCTCATGAACACTGAAAAAAAAATCCTCAACAAAAAACTGAATTTGGCAGCATATTAAAAGGACGATACAGTCGGGTTTATTCCTAGAATGCAAGGATGGTTCAACACATGAAAATCAATCAATGTAATAAACCATATTAGCAGAATGAAGGGGGAAAAAAATCACATGATCATCTCAATTGATGCCAAAAAAGTATTTGACAAAATTCAACACTTTTTCTTGATAAAAAAAAAAAACACTCAACAAACAAGAAATAAAAGAAAATTATCTCAACATAACAAAGCCATATGTGAAAAACCTACAGTGAAAGACTGAAAGCTTCTCCTAAAAGCTTTGCCAGGAACAAGGGAAGCTAGTCCAATATCTAGACTGGATTTGTAAATGTGTAAAAAGGCACGGAGGCCTTTTATTCAACAGATAACCAGAAGTTCTATTCAGAGCAATTAAGCAAAAAAGAGGGGAAAAAGCATCCAAATTAGTGAGAATAAGGTAAAATTATCTCTGTTCACATATGATGTGATCTTTCATGTAGCAAACCCTAAAGATTTCACACAAAAAAAACTGTTTTAACTAATACATGAATTCAGCAAAGTGGCAAGATACCAAGTCAACACTTAAAAATCAGGTGCATTTCTATTCACTAATAATGAAGAATTCGAAAAGAAAATTACAAAATGAATTCCATTTACACTAGAATCAAAAAGAATATAATACTTAAGAATTAATGTAACCAATGAGGAGAAAGGTTTTTATAATAAAAACTACAAAACACTGCCAAAGGAAATTAAAGATATAAATTAATGGAAACATATCCCATGTTCGTGAACTAGAAGACTTAATATTATTAAGATGTCAGACTTTTCGCATAAATTGAAGAGGAAATAACACTTCCAAATTTATTTTTCAAGGCTACCATTATGTTGACATCCAAGCCAGACAAAGACACTACAAGAGAACAAAACAATAGAAATATCCCAATATTACCCAAAGAGAGCTACAGATTAAATGCAATCCCTAACAAAAATCTTAATAACGTTTTTCACAGAATTACAAAAGCACATCCTAAAATTCATGTAGTATCCTCAAGGGACTCTGAACAGCCAAGACAATCTTGGGGAAAATAAAAATGGAGGACTAACACTTCTTGATTTCAAAACATACTAAAAAGCTACGGTAGTCAAATAAGGTAGCACTGGCAAAAAGATAGTATTATTCACAATAGCTACAACATGGACACAGCCCAAAGGTCTATCAGTGGATGAATGGATAAGCAAAATGAGGTATATACATACAAAGGAATATTATGCAACTTGAAAAGGATCAAAATTCTGATATATGCTACAACATAGATAAATCTTGATGACATTATGCCAAGTGAAAAAAACCAGTCACCAAAAGATAAATACTATATGATTCTACTTATATGAAGTACTTAGAATAGTTAATCACAGAGAAAGAAAAGAGAATTGTGGTTGCCAGAGGCTAGGAACAGGGAATTACTATTTAATAGATACAGAGTTTCAGTTTTACAAGACAAAAATGTTATGGAGATGGACGATAATGATGGCTGCACAACATTATTAATATATTAAATACAACTGAACTATACATTTAAACATGGTTAAGAGTGTAAATTTTATGCGTGTGTACTTTACCACAATAAAAATATATATATTTTAAAAGGAACAGAACAAAAAAGGATCCCTATGATAAATTTTCTTATATTCTATGGTAACCAAATCCCAGTAGCAATTATTAGCTTTCTCTTTACTCTGTCTTCTCCTCAAACAAATATATTTAATCATGTCAGTGGTTCTTGGATTTTCATGGACTCCAATCTGGATCTTGTACGGGCTACTTTCAGTGCATTCCTAGTGAACATTATCTAACTTTTAATTGGCCATTTCCCTGTCTTTTCAGCATCACAACAAATTTTAATACTATACTATAAGGTTGAAACTAGCCTTAGTTGGTTTGTCTTCAACTAAATAAGCATACCCTCAATCCCAAGCAGCACAGTGTGCTGGTATTTTTTAAAAGCATACAAACAACTCAGCAAATTCTCTTATGGTAAATGCCTAAAAATAAGTTCCAAACAAAAGTTAAGCCAGCTACCAATACACATTCCACATACCAGACATAAGTCCCTGAAGAATCACTACCTATTAGCTGAAAGCCCAAGTCAGTTACTCTATCGAGGGCTAGAGCCAATGCAGAGCTATTCTCAGAGATCCATTTGGTCATCTACCAGGTTGATTACACGCTGGTGGGCCTTCAGATAGTTTAGATACAGAGAGTCTGTTGCAATGAAGCACTGGAGGGCTCCATAGAGTACACCTTTCTCATCCATGGCCATTTTAATCTACTTCTACCATCCAAAATATAATAAGAACACCCCTCGAAAGTGTTTACGGAACAAACCCTAAGATATGTGATTATGGCACCTAAAGACCTAGTCTGTGATATAAAAAAAAAAAAAAAATAGACTCTGAACCAGTAAGCATTCTGTTAGACTTAAACAAAATGCTATATTTTCTACCTGGAGACAATTTAGTCCCTGAAACACAAATAAAGAAATCTCTTGGAATGCACACTGAGAAGTGAGGAATACATAACAAAGACATGATTGTCACATATCTAACTAAGCTGTTCACTTTTAATTTCTAATTTCTCATAATACTAAATGGACCAAAAATTTGAAAACTGATATTAACAGAGGAAGATTCACCAGAACTAATGCAGTTTTACCTAAGCTCATTTAATATGTAAGACAATGTTTTAAATTTTAAATAATATTGAAGCTTAAATCAAAATGACTGAAATTTAAAATCTTTCCATTTCCAAACCACCAAACCAGTATTACAAGAAATGTTTAAGGGATTTATTTAAGAAGAAAAAGAAAAAATTAAAAATATGAATAATAAATGGCAATAACTACACATCTATCAACAATTACTTTACATATAAATGGACTAAATGCTCCAATCAAAAGATAAGGTGGCTGAATGGATAGGAAAATAAGACCCTTACATATACTTACATACAGAACAGGGAGGACAAACAGAAATGAATATCGAAGATGGTAGTAGACTTAAACATGTCAATAATTACATTAAATATTAACATACTAATTAAACCAGAGATTGCCAGAAGGATATAAAAAGCCAAACCCAACTTGAAGTTATTTATTAAAAATTCGTTACTAACATAAGACCTATGGGGTACTTGTTACTTGTTTTATCAATTACTGAAGGAGGGGTGTTAAAATCTCCTAATATTCATTGTGGGTTTGTCTACTTTCCTCTTAAAAATTTCAATAAAGACAAAAACAGGTTGAAAGAAAAAAGATGGCAAAAGATTTACCATGAAACACTAAACATCGGAAAGCTGTTGTGGCCATAGTAATCTCAGACAAAGCAGATATCAAATTTAAGAATGTTATTAAACAAAAGAAAAGCATTTTGTAATAATAAAAAGGTCAAATCATCAAGAAAACAGCAATGCTGAATGTGAGTGACCTAATAATAAAGCTCTCAAACAGATGAAGCCAAGCTGAAATTATTACAGTAAATTATTACAGTAAGTAAATCCACAGAGTTAGTAGATTTGAACACCTCTCTCAATAACTTACAAAACAGGGTGACAGAAAAATTAGTAAAGATTTAGAAGTCTTGAACCATGCCATTAACCAACTTTATCTAATTGATATGTATGAAACAATACATTTGACAACATTAGAAATCATTTCTCTCCATTGCACATGGAATATTCACCAAGAAAGACCACGTTTTGTCTCAAAAAATTTCAAAGGATCAGTCTCACACAGTATGTTCTCTGACTGCAATGACATTAAATTAGACATCAATAGAATACCTAAAACAATGCCCAAACATTTGAAATTAAAGTAACACATTTTAAAATAACATATAGATCAAATTTAAAAATCAACAAGGGAAACTTTCAAAACAGTTAAAGCTTATGATAAAATGTAAGCACACATATCAAAATTTATGTGCTAAAGCAGTTCCTAGTAGGAAATTTATAGTTTCAAATGCCTGTGTTAGAACAATATAAAATCAATACGGTATGCTTCCACTTTAAGATGCCAGAAAAGAAACTCAAAGTAAGTAGGAAGAAAATAATGAAGAATAGAAAACAACTATATAAAGAGTAAAGCAAATTTTAAAAAATAATTAAACCAAAATTGATTCATCCCTACAAAGACTGATTTGTGGAGACAAGAAGAAACAGAGACAGACAAAACACAAATTATTTCAACATTAATGATTAATCAGTGGGTAGGATAAACAGCTTAAGGGAAATAAATTCAACAACTTAGATAAAAATGTACAAATTCTCTCAAAAACAAAACTTACAAAAACACAGAAGTAATAATTTGAATGGTTTAATATATCTTTTCGAAAAAATGAATACAAAATTTTAGAACTTCCCACTGAGAACTCTAGACTTAGTTGATTTCATTGGTGAATTCTATCATATACGTAAGGGAAAATAATACAAATTCTTTCAGAAATATAAAGAAAGAATAAAACCATTTTATGAGGTCAGCATAACCTTAAAACCAAATCAGAAAAGAATACAGAAGGACAGAAAATAATAGACCAATATCCTTCATGAACACAGATGGAAAAATCCTTAAAGTACTAGCAAATCAAGTTCAGAAATATATACATGTATTTTTAGAGTATTATATCATAACCAAGTGTGTTTTATCCTAAGGATGCAAAGCTGCTTAGGAAAATCAAAGATTTTGATTTATCACACAATAAATTAAAAAAGAAAAATCACATGACGATATCAATAGATAAAAAAATAACAAATAAAGGCAACATTCATAAGAAAAATATTTTGTGATTTCTTTTTGTTGTCCTTCTTGGTCTCTATATGAATTTTACATCGAGTTAAAAAAATCATCTGCCTTTTTATCTCCATATCCGATCCCTATTTTAACCACTTCCTCCATTAAGTGGCCAAATTACTGTAACTAACATGTCTCATATCCTTAGAATTAGAGCTGACCAAAAAGCAGCAAAGGACAAGAAAGAGTTAGATGATTTATAACTCTTAAAGATCCTGAAGTAGAAAATTAGTATATCGAGAAACCTCTAAACAGAATTGGGATAAATTTGCAACAGAGAGGGAAAACATGTTTGCATGGGGGCAGTGGGAAAAACTTGAAAGCAAATACACAACTGTAAAGTCTTTAAAATACAACAAAAAGACAAGTTAATAGATTATTTTAATTATGTAAGTGAATATACTTCTGTTTCAGATTATTCTGAAGGTTGTCACTAATGCAACTAAATAAGAGAAATAAATAAGAAAGGAGGAAGTAAATTATTGTGTTCAGGCCGTACTGTTTCATACTGTTAAAACACAAAAGAAACAACTGAAAAACTCTGATAAACAATGTAATTTATAAAAGTGGCTGTGTACAATATTCACGTACAAAAATTAATATATTCCTATATAAAAGTTGAAAAGTAATAGAATATTTCATCTATAATTTTAAAATAAATGGTTGAAAAATATGCAAACTTAATATAAATAATGCTACTGGGAAATATAAAGGAAGATGAATTTATCAAAAAAACATTCAAATTTTGTATATGAAAACATAATATAAAAATAAAAATGACAATTCTTCTTAAATTTACCCATAATCAAATGTGATCCTAGTAAAAAAAAAAAATCCCTATATGACTTATTTGGGAATAAACAAATTGGTTCTAACATATAGATGGAAAATAAACAAGCAAATATCGCAAAGAGATTGTCTTTACAACTTTGAGTAGGCAAAGATACCTCAGGCTGCAGAAAGCATTAACTATAAAAGTTAACAAATTGGACTTCATCAGAATTAAAATTCTCTGTTGTCCAAATACACCCTTAAGAAATGAAAAGGCAAGCAACAGGCTAAGAGAAAATATTCTTAATATGCATATCTGATACTTTTAATTAGAATATGTATAAGGAGAAAGGCAAATCAATAATAAAAACGAAAGTGAAATTATAAAATCAGCAAACACTTAAGCAGACATTTCACAAGAGAAGTAATACGGATGGGCAAGAAACAATAATAATGCCCAGCATCACTAGTCATTAGGGAAATGAAAATAACCATACCACTTCACACTCTCCAGAATAAGTTACATGAACGGACTGACAACACCAAATGCTAGTGAGGCTGTGGAACAACCAGAACTTTCACATATCACTGATGGAAATGTAAATTGCACATGAACTTTAGAAAATGTTTTGTACTAAAAGTTAAACATATACCTAACTTATTGTCTCAGCAATTCTACTCCTATGTATTTATTTAAGAGAAATAAAAATATATACCTACAAAAAGACCTGTAACCCAAATGTTTATAGCAGTTTTATTTATTATAGCCAACTTTATTCATATTGTTATTCATTTATCATAATGCTATTTATTGAGTGAGTGATCTATTTTTTATCCACTAATGTGCACAGCTATTTTTCTTCACATATGGAATTCTCATAAACATTATGGTCCATTTCGGGTCTCTTTAATCTGTGTGCTGATTTTTCTATTTCTGAGCCAGTAGCAAGTACTGCATAGCTTAATGGCTATACCTTTTTGTCACTAGTACCTTGTAGCACTGGCCAGTGGCTTATTAGGGAGTGGTGGTAACAGGGGGCCCCCCCTGCCTACAGGGAATGGCAGGTTATATTGTCTGTAAAGAACACTAAAAACAAAAAACAAAAAAACAAAAACAAAACATCACACACCTAGAAGTTGCCTCACTTATTATTATCTCCATATGCGAGCAATTCTAACCCATTTGGTGATACAGTTCTCCTCCCCATAGGATGGATTACATCAAATCCCCACCCCTTCCTCCATTGTTATACCGCTACTGCTGGCTTCTTTACATTGTTCTTCTTTTCTTTCCAAATATTTCTTAGCTATTCTTTATTTCCTTTTTAAAAAAAAAAAATTTGAAGTGTAACATACAATAAAATGAACAATATTTCAGTTTGATTATTTTGGAAAAATAAGTATACTTCCATGTAATCATCACCCTCAAGTTATGTATTATTCTCATCATTCTAGAAGTTCAGGCATGTTCTTTCCCTATCAATTCTTCACCCCAATCTCCCCAGAGGCCATCAGTTTTGCCTGTTCTTGAACTTCCTATAAATAGGATAATACAGTATGTTTCATAAGTTCTGAATAAATCAAAATCATAAATATTTAAAATATTGAATATCGCCTCCACCCCACCCCACCCTACCCTAAAAAAAGCCACAACAGAATGTCAGAGATTTTGTTTTTGGAATCTTGGAGTAAAGATTTTACTACGTGTAATATGAAATCCAGATGCTATAAAGACTTGACTACAAGGCAGTTAACATTTCTACATATTAATAAACAAAAAAAAAAATACTGGGATATTTGCAGTATGTGTCATAAAAAATTCTATCCTTTAACATATTAAGGACTCATATTAAATAAAAAAAAAAAAACCACTAAGACAAATGAGCAAAGAATAGCATATAATACAAAAAAATCAAGTCCTTACTATCATGATAAGGAAAAATATGAAATTAGAACTAAAGTATCCCTTTCCTAAAAGAATAGGTAATAGTTGATTAAAGGAAATTTATGAACCAGTCACTTGTAGTGAAAACCTTATTAGTTACAGAGACCCATTATGTGAACTCATTAGACTAAAATCAAACATATCGATTCAAATAGGATTTCTTATACTCTACTTCAAAGCATGAACAGTACAAAGAAAAAGAATCACAAATAGCTTCCAAACATAAAAAGATGTTCAATACCACTTATAGTAAGATAAATGCAAATTAAAATTATAATAAAATTGGTAAAGATTGAAATTTGGATATATTATGTTGTCAAGAATGTGAGAACAAGTCTTCTCACACATTACTGGTGAAAATATAAATTAATAAAACCTTTAGAGAGGGAAATTTGGCATACTGATCAGAATTTGAAATGTTCTGCAATTCCACTTCAAGAAATTTATCCTATAGGTACTGTCACATGTGCAATGTGACCTAAGTACAGAAACATGTCTATAATAGTAAAAGACTAGATTTGATCTGGTTAAGTAAATTGTAGCATATCCATACAAAGTAAAAGGAAATTCATTATGATAAATGTGATAATTCTATACATATCAACAGAAAATTTTCCAAGATGTACTTAGATAAATTTAAGTGCAGAACATTTGTGTAAAAATTGGTTGACTGTGGGGAAAAGAACTGAAAGACAGGAAAACTGGAGGAGTAAGGGCCAGCAGAAGAAAAGAAACTTAGTTTTCGTGATATATATTTATCTTTTGAATTTTAAACTATGCCCCTATATCACTTATGCAAATATATAATAATCTTTAAAAGAAGCATGAGTGTTTTGCAGATACTGTAATGGCAATAATGAAGAATTTACATGCTAGAGAGACATAGAAATTGGAGGATAGGATGGGATTAGAGGAAAGAGTTAAGGGAACTGAAAGCATCATTTGAGTAGAGGGGCTTGAGAGCAGATACTGCTCTAAAAGAAAAAGAAAATGGAGAGAAGGATCATGAAAATAAGACATGTTGATTCAGCCAGGGATGAGGACTTATACAAAAACCAACCTAGCGCATAATGAGTTCTCTCCTGGCTGTCCTGATCAGGACAAAGCCTGGGAGAAACCACACCAAATCAACAGGTGAGTAATACATCCTTGCACATTCATTCCAAACGTGCAAATAATCAGGTGAATGGTTTTAAAATGAAAAATTTTCACTAAACTTAGAATGTACAATATATTCAAACATTCAGCAACTCCTCTCTGTCTTTTAATTTACTCCAACTTCTTTCTGCCTTCTTGATGTATTTTTTTCTATATTCTTGTTGAATGGTATGTTGTTTAAATAATATAGTCCAAAATACTTTTATGTTGCTGATGAAAAACTCTGGATGCTTGTATAGTTCTCCTACCAAACAATTTAAGAATTCTGGTATGTGTCAGGCTTACAACAAAAGAGTCAGGATGGTGGTAGTAGTATTTAAACTTGTGATTTTATTATAAGAGTTGGTCCTGACAGTGTTATTATATTCAGCTTCTAGAACAATTTTATTAAGGTAACATACACGTTATTGTATGACTAAATAAAAATGCAAAAGCAAATAAATTAATCTTCTACTGTTAAGACAGCATTTACAGGAATGCAGCTCTATATACTGCTATTGCCCAGATGAAACAAGGCAAAGATACTTTAACTTAAAAAATACTTTTACATATATGCTAAATTGCAACTCCATATGAGAATATATGCAGGGCAGATAAACACTTAGGGTACAGAAGTCTGAATAATATGCTGAAGTCAGAAAAGGCATCAGATTGCAGTGAAAAAAAAAACACATTGCTCTGAAGATCACAGCTGAACCTGTAACCCAACAGTTAATCTTTATGTTTCTGAAATGTGTAAAATACTACAAGACATTTATTATCCTTCCACATCCCTTCATTTCAATAACATTACCATTAGTAACATTATTTTTTTATAATAAAGGTTAATCGCCTATCAATAATGAGTGAAATTTTTATTTATTATTCTGTCAAGAGATACTTGATAAGAGAACTAATAACTATTGTCAAAAGGGAAAGAGGAATAATTTAAGATCCTCATTAGTCTTTATATAAAACAGATAATATTGTCTCTAGACAGTGAAATGAGCATCATTTTGTTCCCCAAACCATAATTTCACTATGCTCTCACTAGACATGAGTAGGTCAGTAAGTACTAAAAGATGAATAGTTAGATATATGTTCTATTCTATGGCAAATAATTTACCACGGATGTTTAATTTACTTATTTATTCTACACATTCTAAAAAGTTCAACAAATTCAGATTAATTTACCATTTGCTATCTAAGGTAATTTATGTATAACATATGAGCAGATATGTTAAGTGATCCTAATTCTTCAGACATTGATAGAGGCAAAAGTAGATAGACAAGTATGTGGGGAATGATCAAAATGCACTTCTTTACTCCACTTTTATATTTCTGAAGAACAGAAATATAGATGTTTCTATATGTTTGTAAGGTTTTCCTAGTGCACACTGCATCTCCTCTAATGTTTTCATTAGGTTTGCTTTTGGCTGTACGTAATAGAGAATCTGACTACTGGTAGCAGAAACAAATTGGGGTGGGTATTTTTCTCAAAGGTGTCCGATGGTGTTGGATCAGTTGCTCAACAATGTCACGACTAATGACTCAAATACTCTTGGCTTTTTCCTCATCTTCACAAATGGACTGGAAAGCTTAAGACATCATTTTTGCATTAAAAAGCAGTTCCAGCTACAACTTTCTTTTTTATCATGACTTTGAGAAACCCTCATACATTTTCTAACATCTCATTTGCTAGAATTGTCACAAAGCCATTTCCAGTTGCAAAGAAAACTAAAACATTTCTTTTTTTATGTTTCAAGTCCCTCTACTGGAGATTGCAGGGGAGAAGTTGAAAAATGTCTGTAAGAATAGCCCTTGAACAGGGTCTGGAACAGTCTACCCTCTCAACTACCCAACATTCTGTGCATCATACTGCTAGAATAAGCGCATGTACTGACTTAGGGTTTAAATAGTCATAGATAGAATGTTTGCTATCTGAGTCTGAGGTTTCATTAGACACCACCCACAAATGGTTATTTAAATTTAAATTTAATAAAATTAAAAATTCAATTCCTCAGTCACGCAAGCCACATTTCAAGTGTTCAATAGCCACATATGACTAAGCCTACTGTATTGGATGGTGAAGATATAAAACATTTTCATCATTGCTGAAAGTACTATTAAACAGTACTGCATAAAGAGTGTCATAAAAAGACCTGTTGAATTTTATTCGCTATGTTCCAAATCCACATAAAATTAGTATACCTTTATGTGTTAGTCAATCTTTGGTTTAAAATACAGACTATTAATTACATCACAAAACCTCATCAGTACCTGAACATCATAGCTGAGATATTGTTACGTGTCTAATATCTGGGACAGCTGTCAGAATTCTTTGTAAAAACTGCAGAGAATAATCAAACTATTATGTATCCTGCATTAACTCTGGATACAAGGGTAGCTTTAGAGATTCTGAAGTCTTTGAAAATTGCCCGAATTGCACTACTTGAGAATCAGCTAATTAATAAGCTCACTGGCAGAACGCTAGCAGAACTCTTAAAGAATCTGCTCTGGATTGAGGATGATGCTCAGTCTGAGATATGTATACAGAAATTGACCTGTAGATCTTCAAAACTGGCTTGAAGTTTGGTAGAATTCCTATAGGTTAAAAAAATTAAAAACCCTGCCAACCCTGAAGGTAGTAGCAGAATCTTTTCTTTTACTCAAAGATTTCATTCTAAAACCACATCAATATTTGCCACCACCTGCATTATCCCACCTAGTAAATGAAGACTGCGGAGAATAAAAAAGCTCTACATGACAAAAAAAGGAGGCACTATTTAGATCTCAGTGAAATGATGTCCTCTTTGGGGTTTATGCCAATTGGAATTTGGAAAATCTGAAAAGGGCTCAAACTTTAGTCTGACTCATCAAAAAAAAATCAGAATAGAAAGCATTGATCTATGTTTGCAGGAAGTCACCAATCTCCAGAGCAGATCCAAATCCAAATCAGAGCTGATATTAATGGAATATTAAAACTTAGGCTACAGTCAAATCCTTTATACCTAAGTATTTTTAAATTATAATTATATCTAATACTTAATATAAAATGAGACATACCAATTTCTAAAATATATTAATAAAAATAGAAATATATTACATTTTATAATCAACTATAAATATATACTTCAGAAAATCCATGTTCAATGTTATTGTGACTCATTTTTACAAAGACTGAATCTTTATACTAATCAGAAGCTTCTTTTAAAAACTCTGATAAGTACATTGATGAGTTTAGGAAAACGTTATAAAAGAAATTCTTATCACAACTCTCCTTAAAAAAAAAAAACTAAATTCTAAAGAAGCAAACCTCTTCAAGAATCAAAGTAATCAATTTTTCATCTATAATGTTTTTCAGTCAAATCAGATAGCATGCTAAAATATATGTTAAAGTATAGCAATTATCATGCACTACAACTGTAACAAAACACTTAGAAATATATAAATTAAATACAGCTATAAAACTAAAATTAGCAATAACAATAATAAGAAAAAAATAATATTAGACAGAAAAAAAGACTCTAACCACTTTGTCCTCCTGGTGTGAATATCCACGAAAGCAAATCAGAAAGGACAGAAAAGACAAAAGAAAAAAAGAAATAATTAATTCCATTCTTAAAGCAAATAAAAGTTTTTAAAAGTTTGTTAGTGAAATAAAAATTCTGAAAACATCTAATTACATTTTGACTGAAATCTAACATTTTAAGAGGAAAACTTTTTCCAAACATTTCAGTAAGAACATGCTAGACTATATTAAGATAAGTAAATTAGAATAATTTTATAAATGCAATTAAATACCCAAACATAAGGAAAAGGAGAATGTTCTTTCCACAAATAAAATCTTAATTTAATACTAAATTCAGGTAAATCAGAGAAACTGAAAAATGTTAAGGAAAAAAGGTTTTGTACAAAGATGGTAAAACATAGCATCACTGTTTATCTTTAATTTCATCATATACTAGCAAAAGGACAAAAATGCAATTTTATAGAAATTATGCACATTGCTTCTGAAAGTCATCTATGTGCTGTTAATTTAAGTCTTCCAAACTTTATAACTACAAAGAAAAAATTAATTAGAAAAAGTCATTAAAGATAAAATATTACTAAAATTGATAATTTGGGGTTAATTTCCCAATATTATAAATGTGGAAAATAAAATGAATATTATAAATATGGAAAATAAAATGATAATAAACATGATTTGGTCAAGTGAACACATTTAGATTTAATAAAATTAAACTTAATTGCTGTATTTCTCTTTAAATATAAAATAATAATATAGTAAAAGTGATACTGTAATAAGAATGGCCTGATATATTACAAGAATTTATATAAATTAAAAATCAAAATCATATGTTTTAAGGTATCACTTTCTCTAAAATATGGGTGGTAAAATAACACTTGTGACTAAGAGGAAAAACTCAGAAATATCTATCTTAAAATTCCACCTTGTAAAACAACACACCTAGCTATATATCTTGTACAATTTCCTTAAGCTCTCTAAGCCTTTACTTCCATATCTGCACAATAGGAAATTAATATTTTTTGAGAATTAAATAATATAGCATGAAAACTCTTAGCACAGTATCTGGCATATAGTTCTGTATCTGATATTCTAGCCTATTAAAACATAGGATAGTGCATTGAACACACAGGACTACAGACTTTGCATTAATGTGTTCTTGACTGCTTTGTTATAAATGTTAAAACTAAAATCATATAGAAGCTATTATACAGTCAAGGACAACTATTTATTGCTAACCATTTAGTCCAACAAAAATCATTTTCAAAGCTCTATTATACATGTATCAAGCAGTATACTAGATGTCTCAGATGCAAAAAAATAAGTAAGACAGTTTCTGCCCTCAAGGAACTAAATGTAATGAGAGAGAAGTAAATCACTGCAGAACAAAGAGATGTTCTGAAAGCAAGGGAATATCAAAGCACAATGGAAATGCAAATAAAAGGAAATAACAGGAACTGGAGAAAGGATTAAGATGTTTCTGAAGGTAAGCTTTAAAGAGTAATGAAAAGAAGGTCAGCAAGATCAGTGAGGGAGAACATTTTATGCAAAGAATAGGCATATACAAAAAACACAAACAGGACTGACATATTTGGAACACAAGTAGTTTGGAATATATGATATGTTAGAACTAAAGTCTTCATAGTTAACTATATTACTATCTGGCAAAATCTCAGAAACATAACACTTTCCCAAGATAACTCACATTGCAGGATTTTTTTTTTTAATTAAAAGAAAAAATTGAAGTCATAACTAATTAATTTGCTAATAGTTAATCCCTCTTAATAAATAAAATAAGTTCATTTTAGCTATAACATATACATGAAAAACAGCTATAAAATATACAGGAAATATTACTGCTATTATATCTTTATCCTCAATGGAAGAAAAAGATAAACATAAAACCAACCATATGATTTATAAATAAGGCATAAATTATTACCTACCATTTATTCAGTGTTCACTAAGCTACAATGTGCAAACTGACTGGAGGAGACAAGTCTGGATGAGCAGGGAGAACAACTAGGAATTGTTGCAATGTTCTGGGTAAGAAACAAATGTGAGATTGCTGTGAACACAGACTGATTTGGGAGATAATGAGAAGTAAGGCCCTTAAGACGACAGAAGAAGAGGAAGAAGTGGAGAAATGCTTCCAGACTCTGGCTTGGTCAACTGGGAGAATAAGAGGACAATGCCTTGGCGGAGGAAAAGAGGGAGAGAAACATGAGAAGCAAATTTACAAAAAATATTGAATTCAGGTAAAGATGAGGTAAATCTGAGATTCCAATTAACACATCCAAGCAGAGATTTTCAGTAGGCAGCTATACAGGTGGATCTGGAGCTCAAAAAAATCCAGCTAGTGAAATCATATCTGTAAATCATCATCATACGTTTAGTATGTAAAGGTATAATGGTGAATAAAATCTCCCAAGGAAATTGTTAAAGGAAAAAGGAAGAATGAGGATTATGACTCAACTCAAAATGGTTCTCTTTGAACTGGCAAGGCCTCACAAGAAAAGATTTCAAAACAAAAGGACTGGATACTCTTCTTATCAGATTTTAGTAATATAATTAAGTAGAAGTTTCATTGTATTTATAAAAGTGATATTAATCTCATTAGTAATCAAATTGGAATTGAGTTGTTTGAAAATCAAAGGTATGTATAAATAAAAAATTTCATCAAAGACCTTAAGACAAAGACTGATTTAAATCTCATGTAAATATAAATAATAACCCACTGTGGAGCAATATTTTTATTTTAAACATATGGATAATTTGGATTTTAAATTTACTTTCTTTAAAAGTGAATTTCAACCTCAATCATCCAGATATTTCCCTCAGTTTTACATTCAGTCTGTATAAAAATAAATATAAAAAACTAAATGATTCAATTCAAAGATTAAAAATTAAAATCGTTTTATATATTTTACACATATTCATTATGGCAGACTCAATTTACATATGCAATAAGAAATGACTAACCCATGATACAAATATGATTATCTACTGAAGAAAACATACATGAGAGCATCTCACATAATACCTGACATATACGGCAGGTAAGAAAATCAAATAGCATAAATCTAATAACAAAACCTTTGTAGCATTCAGTGTGTACCAAGTACATGTCCAAGTGCTTCACAAATATTAATTTATTTTATCTTCACCAATAATCTTTGCAATAGGTACTATTATTATTTCTAACAGATGAAGAAACTGAGGCAGAGAGATTAAGCATCTTTACAAGTCATAGCTGCTAAGTGGTAAAGATGGAATTCAAACAGTCTCACTTCAGAACTTGTGTTGATGTGGCTTCAGCACAAATTTACATGGTGAAAATGTATGCCTTCATGCTCAGTTTGTAACATTATTTTGCCTCTTTGCACAATGCTAACATTCATCAGGAAGTATAAAGTGTCCTAAGGTTCTGCAAGTTAGACTGATTCTCATAGTCACTACATTATATGCACAATTAGCAAGGCTAATGACATCATGAGGGGAAACAATTTTCTCTTTCTTCCTTTTAAATTCTACAACTATTCTCTGATAATATTCTCACACTTTCTAGATTATTCAGTTTACAGGTTTGAATTGAGGGTCCATCCCACCTGATAAAATCACTTCCTTAATGTTGGGCCTGAAATTATATAATTCTGATAAGTTTTCCTGCTTTACCTATTCCTCAAATTCCTATAAATACAGTTTTCTAAAACAGTGGTACCATCAACACTTCCATGTTATATAGTAACATAAGAGAATTAACAAGCTTCTTGATTACTTTTTAGAAGTTATTTAAGCAGTAGAATATTTGGCTATATGAATATACTTTTCAGGTACTTCAAGAATTACATGAGTAGTCTAGTATTAATTTAAAAAAATCATAAAACGTTAAACCCAGAAGAAACCTTACAAATCAGTTAGACTGATGCTTTCATTTTACAAATTTTAACACAGAAACACTAAGACATAAAGTGACACATCGCACAAAAGTAATACCAGGGCAGGAACAAAACCTGGAACTCCTAATTTTCTCAATATAGGCCACTCTCTTTTTGGAGAATGTCAAATTTTTCCCAATATACTGGTATGTGTAATCTATAAAGTCTAAAAGAAAATTCGTATGTGATATGCTTTCCTTGAGTGTATGGAAAATGATTGCATATTGCACTAGTACACTAGCTACAGACTTACAGGTACTTACAGGTAATCACAGTGACTTGAAATTAAAAAAAGAACTGCCTAGAGACTGCAAAATACTCTAATCATTATTTTATCTCTCAGTGCACAACTTAAATACTAATTATTAAAACCACACATATAAATGATACTTAAGTACTCATGTTCTTACACAAGGACATGTCAATATTATTCCATTCTTACCATATAATATACCGAATGCACGTATATCAATATATTTTAAAAGACTTTTTTAAGACTCACTTTCTTTTATAATCATTGTAAAGTAATTCACTCTGCTTCAAATCTGATAATTATTATAAAAAAATCATATTATATTTATAAATTAAACAATTTAATTCTGAAAATTTTGCATTTATTTGTTCAAAATCAGATGAACTGTTAAGCAGATTGTAATCTATTATTTTGCACCAAAAGTAAAAGAAACAAAAAATTAATGTTGCCACATATGAAGCTTAAAATAGTCCTCATAAATAATCTTTTTGTCTTTCCTACTAGAGTCATCATTCTAAGATTACAAAATAATTCCTCACTTATAAAGTCATGATTTTTAAATGTGACTATATAGCTCTTATTTAGGTACCACCCTAAAAGAGAATAAATGGAAGCAATATTTCATAAATCTTATTATACTGGCATTTCATATGTCCTGTACTTCATTTATTTTCTCTGTACTCTAAATGGACTCCAAAGAATTAATCAAATATTAAGGATGGTTCCACATGAAAAAGCCTCAAAATTAAAACAAAATAATATTTTATCTTGATTCTTAAAAAAAAGTAAGATTTTAATCAGCTTTATAATTAAATCTGAAGCTATGAAATATTTCTATTGTCATTTATTCTACTTCATAAGAATAGTCTAGCCAAAGTTCACTGAGCTTAATACTTTGGGGCTACACTAAATCAAAGAAATGTATTCAACATCTATTACAAGCAAAAGGCTTCTATTGCATAGGCCAACTGAGCATGTATGATGATACAATTTGAAAGGAAAAATTGAACTTAATACTCTTTCATTTAGAATATAAACAACTTTTATACACAACATTCAAAGGAATATTTTCCCAAGTAAATTATGACGCTCCTATGAGAGGTCTCTTATCTGAACAAAAATGTAGAAAACTAATAAAAGTAATCCAGGGATATCATTCTTGAGCTAAACTCTAGATTATTTTTTATGTTTTACTCCCCTGACACTCTCATCAGATCTAAGAAAAAAATACGATAAAACTGGGGAGCACTCCATCTTCCATAACCCATCTCCACCAGGCTAATTCACATATGGAGTTTTATAGTAGTTTGGAACGCAAGGGATTTTCAAAGATTATTCCAATTTTTCACCATACTTAATTTATACTAAAACTTCACTCAGCATAAAGGGACCATATGTTAGAAATCAAGAAATTTATTTTCAAGCAAACTATAATCAGCTGTCATTAGAGACTGTTTCTGTCCTAAATGAAGGTACCAAGGACAGGATTTCTCCACCTGCCTGAAACAAACAAAAAACAGACAAAATACATGTAAGATAGTTTCTAAAACATTGGATATCAGGCAACAAAGGACAATGACAGTGGAAAGATGAGAAACAAGATAAACTCTACAATTGCCCCCAGCTTACTGCTTTGAAAGACTTTTCAGACAACAAAGCAGTACTGAGGAGCTGAAATTCAAATTGGCAGACATGCTGAGTTGAAGGGATTAAAACTGGGACTCTGAAGTCAACACAACTAGATTTCATAGAAAGTTACCAGAGAAAGCTACACTGAAGAGAACACTAGAGATCTGCAGAAGGTCCCTTCAGTACTCAGCTAAATAACGGTCAGTGAGCATATATGTGAGAAAACACCCAACAGAAGGAAAGAAATCATCTAACAGGATTAGGGAGAATAGTTGATATCCCCACATGCAAGACTAAAAAATTCATAACCCATGAGGTATTGGTCAAATACTCAGGAGAGTCTTGCTTTAGTAGAAGAGAATAATTACTGCCAAACTGAGCACTGCTCCATATTCATCTAACAAATCACAAAAGCAAGATGCCAAAGTGTCAGATTATTTCCACAAAACCGCGTCCTAGCACAAAACTAGAGTTATGGAATGTAAAAATATTCAGCACCCAACAAAGAAATGTATTATGGCATTCAACATAAAATATCAAGTTTGCAGAGACAGGAAAACATATACCATATAAGAATTATCAATCAAAACCAACCCCGAAATGACAAAAGATGTTAGAATTAGCAGAGAAGGTCAACAAAGCAGTTATAAAGTGTGTATTCTTTTTGTTCAAAAAGTTAAGTAGATTGTGAAAGATATAAAAATGTCCAAAATTAAAATTAAAATTAAGACATGAAAGTTATAATGCCTAAGATAAAAAAAAAAATACATCGGGGCATGGTTCCATAGTGTAGCCGTTAATATGTCTGCTTTACACGCAGAAGGTCCTGGGTTCGCACCCCAGTGGAGCCACAGTCCATGGTCTACAGCCATGCTACCCTGAACAAGCCCGATGTCTGATCTCGGAAGCTAAGCTGGGTCGGGCCTGGTTAGTACTCGGATGGAAGACCACCCAAGAAGACCAGATGCTATAGGCATAAATAATAATAATAATAAATACATCAAATGATATTAATGGCAGATCTGACACTGCAGAAGAAAAGATTAATAAACTTGAAGGCACACAATAGAAAATACACAAATAAAACACAAAATAAAATTAGTTTATTAAAAAGAACAGAGGTGAGGTATAGACAATTTAAAACAGCCTAATATGTATGTAATAGAAGTCCCTGAAAGATAGTAGAGAGAGGAGGGGCCAGCAAAATCTATGAGGAAATAATGGCCAAAATTTTCCAAAACCATAAATTCACAGATCCAAAAAACTCAAAAAACATTTGAAGAAATAATGGCCAAAATTTTCCAAAACTATAAATTCATAGATCCAAAAAGCTCAAAAACTCCAAACACAAGAAACATAAAGAAATATATACCAAGAAATATCATAATTAAATTGCACTTATAACTAGTGACAAAAAAATTCTTAAAAGAGCCAGAGGAAAAATACACATTATATATAGGGAAACAAAGATGAGAATGATATCATACTTCTTATGGAAAACAGTGAAAGGGAGAGGCATGAAGCAACATCTTTAAAATACTGAAAGAAAATAATTGTCAAGAATTGTATAGAATTCTATACCCAGCAAAAAATTATTTTTTAAAAAAAAGGCAAAATTTTCAGCATAAAAAGTTGAAGGCATTCAACCCAGCAGACTGCCACTACAAAAAATACTGAAGGAAATCTAGGCAGATAAAACATGATACCAGATAGAAATACAGATCCACAAAAGTAAATGACTAGCACAAGAAATGGTAATGATAAAAGCAAATAACTACTATTTCTCTTATTATTTAAAACTATTTAAAAGATAAAAAAATTAAACTAAAGGAAAAACCACATATTGTGAGGGTTACAAAATAGGCAAAAGGAAAATATATGAAACCAATAACACAAAGTCCAAAAGGGGAGAAATGGAATTACATTACTGTAATTTTCTTATACCATATATGAAATGGTATAATATCAGTTTAGGGTGAATATGGTGATTTAAAGATGTATACTATAAATCCTAAAGCAGGCAATAAAATATCAAAATAAAAAGTTATAGCTTTCAACATGCCCTATCTCATCTGATCTTGGAAGCTAAGCAGGGTCGGGCCTGGTTAGTACTTGGATGGAAGACTACCTAGGAATACCAGGTGCTGTAGGCTTAAAAAAAAAAAATTATAGCTAATTATCCAACAAAGGAGATAAAAATACTTGGTTAATCCAAAAGAAGACTGAAATAGAAAGATATAAACAAAAATCAGAGTGTACAAGTAGGAAAAAAAAGCAAATGTTAATAATAATATTATATGATAATAAAACTTAATCACGTCAATAATCACATTAAACGTAAACTGTCTAAACATTCCAATTAAACACCGAGATTGTAAGACTGGATAACAAAGCAAGATCCAATTATATACTACCTATAAGAAAAATACTTTAACATGAAGGAATAAATAAACTTAAAGTAAAAGAATAGAAGAACATAAACCATATTAGTGCTGCTCAATAGAAAGTTAGAGTGGCCATATTAACATCGGACAAAGTGAATTTCAGAGCAAAGAATATTACCGGGAATAAAGAAAATCACTTAATAATGCTAGAGGTGAATTAATTAAGAAGACATAATAATTCTAAATGTTTAAGCACCTAAAAACAGAGCTTAAAATTGTATTAAATATAAACTGATAGACCCTCAAAGAGAAACAGACAAATCCAAGTATAGTTGTATAATTCAATATACTTCTCTTAATAATTGAGAATAAATAGGAAGACAATCAACAGAGTTATAGTAACTTGAACAACTCAATTAATCAACTTGATCTAATGGAAATTTTTAAAAATTATGTCCAAAAATAGCAGAACATACATTCTTTTCATGTGTAAACAGAACATTTACCAAAATCAATCACATCTGGCCCATAAAATAAGTATCAATACATTTCAAAGGATTTAAGCTATACAAAGTATATTCTGGGACTACAACAGAAATAAAAATCATTAACAAAAAGATCTTTAGAAATCCCACAATATTTGGAAAAAATAATATACTTAATCTTCCATGGGTCAAACAAGAAAAAGAAAGTTAGAAAATATTTTTAACTGAATGAAAATTAAAAGAAAACATAGCAAAATTTGGGGAATGCCATTGAAGCATGTTTTTAGGGGAAATTTACAGCATATGCATCTGTGTTAGAAACGAAGTCTCAAAGCAGTGACCTCAGCTTCCATCTTAAGAAACCAGAAAAAGATGAAAAAATTAAACCCAATGTAAGCAGAAGAAAAGAAATAATAAAGATCAAAGATAAAATCAACAATAGAGAAAGGTGATAAAACCAAAAGCTGGGTTACTGAAAATAAATAAATAAAATTTATAAATATCTAACCAGACCGGGAAAGGAACCACAAATTACCAACATCAGGAATGACAGAACTGGCAACACTACAGATTGTACAGATATTAAAAGAATAATAACAGAATACTGTGAACAAGTTTATGCCAATAAATTCAACAACTTATGAGGAACTGGGCCAATTCCTTGAAAGACAAACTACAAAAGCTCATTCAGGAAAAAATAGATAACCTGAATAATCCCATATCTGTTAAAAAAAATTGAAGCTCTACTTAAAACTTTCCCAAGAAGTAAAACTGCATGCCTAGATAGCTTCACAAGTAAAATCTACCAAAGATTAAAGGATAAATAATACTGATTCTACATAAACTCTTCTAAACATTTAAGCAAAGGAAATACTTCCCAGCTCATTCTATTAGGCCAGCATTACTCTGATATTAAAGAAATATGTTGCCAAAAAACTACAGATACTAACCCTTACAAACATAGAAGCAAAAATTGTAAACAAAATTTTATCAAATCAAACCCATGAATATAAAAAAGGAATAATCCATCACAACCAAATGGCATTTATTCCCAAAATACAGTTTGTTTAAAATTTCAAAATCAATCAATTTATTTCACCATATTATCAAAGAAAGAACAAGAAAAACACATGCCTAATCCTAATAGATGGAGAAAAAACATTTGTCGTAATCTAATATTTTTCCCATGGGGGGGGGACTCTCAAAGACAGCATCTATGAAAAGCTGAGAGCTACCATAATTCTTAATAGTGAAAGACTAAATGCTCTCTCCCTAAAATCAAGAACTAGACAAGGATGTCTGCTCTCACCACTTCTATTCGAAATTGTACTGGTTTCTAGTCAAGGAAATTAGTCAAGAGAAAGAATCAAAACCAGGTAAACCGGGGAAAAAATTAATAGGAATAAACAAAACAGTGAGAAAGGAGGAGCAATTAGAAAATGGAGAAATGAAATCACATAGGGAAACAAATTCCCACTATTATGTCTATGTAATGTATGTAAAGATATCAGCTTCCAAGTAAAAACAAACTGATTAATAAGGCATTAGTGAGGAGAGAAATAAAAATTCTAAAAAACTTCTTGGGACAAACATTTTTAAAAATTGCTTTTGCTATTTTCAACACAGCATTCTTTGGGTAGCATTAACATTTTTCTAAAGTGGATAGATAAACTACGAAAATCTAGTATTAGTGTGAAACACCTCTTTAAAATTTCTCCTTTAAATTCAATATACTAATGTTTATTTCATTAATGTTATGATAAAATAAAAGGTAATGCAGCTTTAAAGGCTATAAAATTATAAAACACGTGATCTCAAAGCTGAAAAGAAATTCTTCATAAGTAAAAGAAACAGACCAAAAGAGGAGCATATCTAAAGTTTATAAAATTATGTGTAGAAATGGAAAATATTGTGCCACAACTCTGATATTAATCAGTCGTGTGACTTTAAGAATGAACTTTAGTCTCTCTGGATCTGAGTTTTCTATGCTTATAAAATAAAGGAATTAGACCAACTGATCTCTATATTTTCTTCATAATCTTTGAGAGTCGAAGATTCTGATTCTAAACAAAATCATAAGTTTAAGGATATAAATAATGAGACAAATATCTGTAACTCGCAGAAAAAAATTTAAATTTCTCTTATCTAAAATGGAGCCACTAAAGAAGGTTTTTGTTCATTGTTTAATCTGAATATTAATTTCAGTTGTCTTCTGCACTTTAATCACCGTAAGCTTAACTACAAAGAATTATGTGCAATTGTCATTTCTGTACCTTGTTTGAGCGTAATGACACTCGACCTCCACAACGAGCACAAAACTTTGTTTGGCAATATGAACAGTTATGGCCACATCCATCAGCAAACTTGGTTTTGTGGCAAATACCACAGGTTGGGGCATCACCCTTCTGTTCCTGCTGCTGCTGTGATTCTTCTCCCATCTTCTTTACCTGCTCCTTATACATTTCGAACTGTTGATGAAGTTTTCTGCAAAGAAAACGAATGAGAAAAAATTGGTTTCCTAATGATCTCATAAAAATAGCTACCACAATCTATAGATACAATTTTATAACAAAAAAATATTCCACAAGGTGAGAATAAAAGAATAAAAATTTAATTTTCTGATAATGGAATAACATCTAATATGATACAGCACATCATATAACTGTTATAACCCATTCAACCTTCTGATATACATTAATTTAAGAACCAATTAATATGACATACACTTATGGAAATATTTCTTTGATCATAATTATATTATATCTACCTAACATTTGCAATATGTCTTCAATCATACACCCTAAAATATTTATATTATTTTCAACTGTTTACTTCAAAATGAAGTTGACTTACACAGTGAAGCTAAAACCTCTGACATTCAAATCACTGAGACGGAATCTCAACTGGAGTGATCTTAAGAATCCAGACAAAGGGGAATACATTGGATGAGTGCTCTCGCTAATTGTTTAAAGCTGTTCAACAGTCGGGACAATAGTTGGCTCTTAAAACACTGAAATACTACGATATTAGGAGCCTACTAAATAAGGCTGTGAAAATAAAAGTGAGGCTGTTTTATTTTTAAAATAAAATTAAAGAGCAAGGAAAAAATACTTAGCAGAGGGTATTACTTACTCTAGTTAAAAAAAAATGACAAAACTTTCATGTTCATTGTTTTTATAGTGAAAAGTGAAAATATTTTAAAACTACAATTAATTCTGCTTAGGATTTACTAAAATGTTAATAATGTTACTCCCATTTTAAAACTGACCAAGAGTTAAATAATCCACAAAATCATAACTTTTCTTGAGCCAATACAGAGTTGAGGAAATAAGGCAAACATAATCTGAACTCCAAAAAAAAAAAGCCCTCCAAAGAGTAACAAGGATACACTGCTTCACATTTCGCAGAGCACAGGAGAAAGAAGTAGCCACCATCCAGGCAGGTTAAGAGGAAATCAGTTAAAACTAACAAACTGTAAAAGGCCAAATGTGGGCTAACAAGACAATTTGAAATTGCTAGGGGCCCAGACTCAAGGGAAGTTCACACTCACTCACAAGCACTTTCCCATAGACCTCCACTGGTCACTCATGAGTAAGACTGGGAACAGGCCATAAAAAATAATCCTTTGTCAGGGAAGGGTGCACATGTGCCAATGTAAAAGATGGCTAGTGGCTCCTGGGGCACAGGCACAATTCCCCAGACTATCTCTCATAATCATCATCATCATCATCATCATCATCATCATCATCGTCATCATCAAAAGCTATAAAGTCAGGGAAGGGAAATAAATTCTGTCATCCCCAGCACAAAGGCAAAGAAATAGATAGCCTGACAAATCCTATATCTATTTTAAAAAAATAATTCATAAATTAAAAAATCCCAGTTCTTGATGGCATCATTGGTAAATTCCAGCAAACATTTAAGGAACAAGCAAGTCTACATAATCTTTTCTAGAGAATAGAAGAGAAAGAAATATTTTCTAACTATCTCCTAATGCCAGCATTACTCAACACCAAAACCATACAAAAGTATAACAAGAAAATTAGGGAATTCCAGTAAAGATGGTGGGGTAGATCAATGCTGTGCATGCCCTCTCCCATGACTGCATAAAACTGCAACTAAATTATGAAACAGTCAAACTGGAGAACAATTTGAAGACCAGCTAAACAGAATTGCTATAACTGGGCGTATAAAGAGGAGACCACAACGAGACTGGTGGGAGGAGTAGAGATGTGAAACCGGCTGGTCTCACACCCACGTGTGGTGGCTGAGCATTGGTATGGATACGTAGGCCGTGGAGGCGCACCCCAGGAGTGAAGGACCCTAGCTCCACACCAGGGCACTCCAGCCCAGAGGTCCAGAGGCAGGGAGACGGGACCACGCAAAATCTGGCTGTGATAATCGGTGGGAGTTCCAGGTAGCCAGGTGAGATGAAAGGCAACTGTAAAGCCAGACATCCCCTTAAAGGGCCTGCGCACAGACTCACTCCCAAGCACTCACCCTGGGCTCTAGCGAAGGGACAGCAGCTCAAGAAGTGCCAAAGACATACAGAGAAAGACTGAATTGTGTGGCTTCAGGGCTGGAGGGACAGCCACCATTGTCCCTTTTTAGAGAACTCTTCCTGCCTAGCAGACCAGTACCATCTTACCTGAGTTGAATACTCCCCCCACACATGGCCAAAACTGAAACTGCATTGGCCTGGTGAGATCTGCTCACGCCATCCTAGTGACCCCAGAGACTCTGTCCCACCCAACTTGAAAATTACCTGGCAACAATTCCAGGTGGTTACTGGGCAACCAGCCCCAACCCACAATCTCAGCAGGAGGTTCCATCACAGCAATCAACAGACCTCTCTGCTCACACACCTGGGAGACACTAGGTGGCGGGTAACCAGCCCTGGCCCTAGCCACAAATTCTTAAGCAAATCTTGGGGGTTTGCAGGTATGAGGTGGGCAATGGCTAGCCTCGGTGTGAGCTGAGATTTTTTGCAACTAGCCACAGGCTCAGCCCTTGCAACAAATCTAAATCTGCACCAACCTGGGGAACACCACTTGCCCCACCCCGGTCACTCCCTGAGACCTTGCCTCATCCAACTCTGGCACCCCACAAGGCTCATTCAGCTGTTGGGCATTATGGGGAGCAGGCAGGCAGCCTCAGGACTGCAGGTTCTCTGGGCCTTAGCTGAGTTTTCCCAGGCCTGGTACTTGTAGCAATCAACCTCAGTTCGCTACGTGGCCTCTCCCACACACCTCCAGCTGTACCTCAGGCAGTGACCAAATATGGACAGCTCTGTAGCTCCTGCTAGGGAGCCCTGGGCTGGTCACAGGCAGCAGGTGACCTTGGCCTACATATGATTAGATGCAAAAAAAGCATTTGACAATATCTAGCATCAATTTATGATAAAAACTCTCAGCAAAGTGAGAATAGAGAGAGACTACACCTCAACATAATAAAAGCCATATATGACAAACCCACAGCTAACAACATACTCAACAGGGAAAAGCTAAAAGCATGCTCCTTAAGATCAGAAACAAGACAAGGATGCCCCTTCATCACTACTATTCAATATAGTGTGGAAGTCCTAGCCACAGGAGTAAGACAAGAAAAAGAAAAAAAAAAAAGACATCAAAATTGGAAAGGAAGAAATCAAACTGTCATGATTTTCAGATGACATGATACTGTATATAGAGAATCCTAAAGACTCCACCAAAAAAACTATTAGAACTAATTAAAGAATTTAGTAAAGAAGCAGGATACAAAATTTATATTCAAAAATTGGATGCATTTTTATACACCAGTAATGTAGAAAGAGAAGGAAACAATCCCATTTTCAATTGCATTACAAACACTAAAATATCTGGGAATAAATTTAACTTTGGATGTCAAAGACCTAGACTCAGAAAATCATAAGTCACTGAAAAAAGAAACGGAAGAAAACATGAATAAATAGAATACATTGTGCTCATAGATAGGAAGAATTAATATCATTAAAATATCCATACTACCCAAAGCAATCTATAGATTCAATGCAAACCCTATCAAAATACCAACGGTATTTTCCACAGAAGTAGAATAACCCAAAAATTTATATGAAACCGCAAAAGACCCCAAATAGCCATGGCAAACTTGGCCATAGCCAAAGAACAAACTATACTACAAGACCATAGTAATCAAAACAGCATGGTACTGACATGTAAAAAAGATGCATAGATCAGTGGAACAGAGAGCCCAGAAATAAATTCAAGCCTATATGGTCATTTAATAAGACAAAGGAGGCAGGAATATATGATGGGGTAAAGACAGTCGAATCAATAAATGGTGTTGAGAAAACTGTACAGACATATGCAAAAAAAAAAAAAAGAAAAAGAAATTGGGCCACTTTCTTACTCTATATATAAGAATAAACTCAAAATGGATTAAAGCTTAAATGTAAGACCCACAATCATAAAAATCCTATAAGAAAACATAGTCAATGTTTGATATTATTCTTAGTAATATTTTTTCTGATACATCTCCTCAGGCAAGGGAAACAAAAAAAAACAAATAAACAAATAGGACTACATTAAAGTAAAAAGTTTTTTGCACAGCAAAGGAAACCATGAACAAATGAAAAGACAACCTACTGAATGGGAGAAGATATTTGTCAATGATCCATCTGATAAGAAATTAACATCTAAAATTTATAGAGAACTCATACAAGTCAAACCCCCCCCCCAAAAAAAAACAAGCAATCCAATTTAAAAATGGGGCAAAGGAACTGAACAGTCATTTCTTCAAAAAGGACATTCAAATAGCCAACAGACATGAAAAGATGCTAAATGCCACTAATCATCAGAGAAATGTAAATTAAAGTTACAATGAGATACACTTCATACCTGTCAGAATGGCTATCATCAATAAATCAAAGGACAAATGTTGGCAAAGATGTGGAGAAAAAGGAGCCCTCATGCACTGTTGGTGGGATTGCAAATTGGTACAGCCTATGATAAAAAGTTTGAAGGTTTCTCAAAAAATTAAAAATATGACCCAGCAATTCACTTCTCGGTATTTATCCAAAGAAAACCAAAACACTAATTTGTAAAGATATGTGCACCTACCTGAAGCACTATTTATAATAGCCAAGATAAGGAAGCAACCTAAGTACCCATCAGTAGACGATTAGATAAAGAAGTTGTGATACATATATACAATGGAAATTACTCAGCCATAAAAAAAATAAAATCCTACCATTTGTGACAACATGGATTGACTTAGAGGGTAGGATGCCAAGTAAAATAAGACAGAGAAAGACAAATATCGAATGATTTCCGTTACCTGTGGAATCTAAGGAACAGAATAAACAAATACAGATAACAAATTGGTGATTGCCCGATGGGAGAGAGGTTGGGGGGGGCGGGGTGAGTGAAAAATGTGAAGGGATTAAGAAGTACAAATTAATAGTTATAAAATAGTCACAGGGATAAGAAGTACAGCATAATATACAATCAATAATATTGTAATAATATTGTAATAACTAAGTATGGTTCCAGGTGGGTACTAGACTAATGGGAGAAGTCACTTCATAAATTATATAAATGTTTAACCACTATGTTGTACCTCTGAAACTAATATAAAATAATATTGAATGTCAACTCTAATTGAAAATAAAATGTTTTTAAAATTATACACCAATATTCCTCATGAGAAGACATCCTCAACACATTAGCAAGTCAAATCTAGAAAAATGTTAAAGAATAATACATCACAAACAGGTGATCATTATCTTGGGAATACAAAGTTGGTTTCACGTTCTAAATTCAACCATTGTAATTCACCATATTCACAGACTAAAAAGAAGGAAACATATGATTATGTCAAAATAGGCTGAGAACACACTTGTCTCAGCAAGCTAGGAACAGGCAGACACTTCCTTAACGCAACAAGGGTATCTATAAAACATGCCTACAGTTAACAACATTTAGTACTGTTAAAAGATTGAATGCTTTCCCCCTAAAATCAGGAACAAAGCAAGGTGCCCTCTTGTCCTCCCTCACTACTCCTAATTGACACTGAATTGGAAATCCCAGCCAGGGCATTATAGCAAGAAAAAAGCAATAAAAATTAAAAGCATAGGGATTGGAAAGGAAAATTAAAAACTGTGTGCAAATAGCATAACTGTCTTTGTATAAAGTCCCAAAGAAACTACTGTAATAAATAAATGTGTTTTTTATTACTACTGTAATAAATAAATAAAAATATCTCCTGTAATAAATAAATGTGTTTAGTAAGGTCAGAAAATACAAGCTGAATATATGAAAAACAATTGTATTATAATATACTAGCAATGAACAACTGGAAACCAAAATTTTTAAAGTAGTCTCACACTATTTACAATAGCCAAGATAATGGAAGTAAACTAAGTGTCCATCAATAGACAACTAGATAAAGAAGTAGTACACATATACACTATTACTCAGCAATAAAAAAAAAAAAGTATGAGATCTCATCAACAGTGACAACATGAATAGACCTAGAGGGTAGTATGCTAAGTGAAATGAGTCAGAGAAAGACAAATACCATCTGATTTCACCTATATGTGGAATCTAAAAAACAAAATAAACAAGCAAAAGAGAAACAAACTCATAGGTACAGAGAACAAACTGATGGTTGATAGATAGGAGGAAGGTTGTGGGGCTGGGTGAAAAATGTGAAGGGATTAAAGAATACAAATTGGCAATTACAAAATAGTCATGGGGATGTGAGGTATAGTATAGGAAATATAGTAGGTAATATTATAATAACTATGTATGGTGCCAAGTGGGTACTAGACTTATCAGGGCTATCATTTCATAAGTTATATAAATGTTTAACCACTATAATGTATATCTAACACTAATAATAGTGAGTGTTAACTATAATTTAAAATTGTTTTAATTAAAAATTAGTAGTCTGAAATAACATCAAAAAAAAAGGGAAAGACTCTGGTACATATCTAACAAAATATATACAGACTTTCTATGGTAAAAAGTATAAAACACTGGTAAAAAGAATCAACAAAGAACTAAATAATTGGAGAAATATACTGTATTACTGAATGAGAAGACTTGATATTGTGAAGATAACAATTCTTTCCAAATTGATCTATTGGTTCACAATCATCTCAATAAAAATCTCAGCACAACTTTTTGAAGAAATTGACAAACTAACTCTAAAATTTATATGGAAAAGCAAAGTTTTTTTAAAAGGAAGAAAACTGAAGGACTCATACTATCTGATTTCAAGACTTAGTATAAAAGTATAAAAGTAATTAAATCAATATGGTATTAGCAAAGGAGAAACACATATACCAACTGAAACAAATAGAGTCCAGAAACAGTCCAATATTTAAATGGTAATTAATTTTTTAAAGGTTCCAAGGTAAATCCATGGAGAAAGAAGTCTGTTAAGCAATGGGAAATCCATGTGCAAAAAAAGTAATTGGAAATTACTTCAACTCATACCTCACATCTTATACAATTACTCAATATACTACAGAACTGTAATCAGTAGGTTATAGAAATAAATATAATGACCAAAACTATAAAACTTCTAGAAGACAACATTGAAGAAAATTCCACTCAGGTTCTTAGAAGGTTAGGCAAATATTTCTTCAATGAGATGTAAAAAATATAAACCAGGAAGCAGACATTGACAATAATATAAAAGAATAAGCATGGCTGTGTTCCAGTAAAACATTACTTATGAACACAAACTTGAATTTGTTATTTAGTCACAGAATATTATCATTAGAAAATTTTTTCAACCATTTTAAAATATAAAAACCATTAACTCATCAGTTATACAAAAACAGGCAGTGGGCCAGATTTGACTTGTGGGCCATAGTTGCCCACTTTTACACAATAAGATTTCATTCTGGAAAAGGCAAAATCTCAAGTAGAGAAATCAAATCAATGGTTGCTAGGGGCTGGAGTACAGTAACGGGTGTAAAACTGAAAATGGACAAAAGGAACTTTTTGGGGTGAAGGAAATATTCCGTTTTGATTATGGTGGTAGATGTATAACTATATATTTTTCAACATTAACTTAAGTGTATAATCCAAAGTGGTAAATTTTACTGTAAAATATAACTCAAAAAACCTGACTTTTTAAAAAAATTAGTTTCATAGTGCTAACCTTAAGTCAGTAGGTAAATTAAAAGTATAGCTGTGAGCCCTTACACCTACTTAATCACCAAAGCATGTTTTGTTTTTCATACCTAATACCAATAAATTCAAATAGCCATACTAGTTTTATCAACTTTTTTTTAATTTCAGATAATACACTATTTTTCCCTGATAATCTCTCTTCAGGTTTAAGTAAAGCTTTACTAACACAAAACAAGCAACACTACAAGAGTTTCAGGCTCATGAAACATGTACCAGAGCAGCATGTTTTTAAGTGTGCCACTCATGGATTGAGCTCAGCATCTGAGCTCTCCCACCGTTTAGAATTCTCTCTTTGTGTGAGATGTGTGCACTTCTACTGTAGAGCTGTTGATACAGTTATGATCTCTGGCATACCTCTCAGTAGATGGCTGAACCTCACTGGGAAAAAGAGAAAGAAGGCAGGAAGAGGAAAATTAGAAAAAGCATTGTTTTGTTTCAGTTCCAGAGAGACTGGAGTACTTACTAGGCAAGTTACCAAGAGACACTGGAACGAAAAAGAGTCTAGCTGATGAACTGTGCTATCATCTAAAGTGCCTCAAGGGAAGTGGAAGTCCTGTTTCACACATGGGAAGAAGGAAAGTCATATTAGTAGCAAAGTTAGTAATTATATTTCCCGAAGTGCTAGATTAGAACTATTTAAAACCTCTACTTTACATAAGAACCGTAGTAACCCCAAAGAATGCAGCATTATTCAGGCCGCAGGATGGGATCAAACAGTCCCAGTTATGGGAAGAAAAGAGATATGGAAGCTGCACTCCAGACAGGACCTGACTGCAATAATTTGAGGTAATAAGAAAAGGTAATAGTTTGAGAGATGTTGTGTATTCATCCTTCCAGTCCTATAAAATGAGCAACTAGTATACGTAGAAATAGTATATAGGCAGATTCCCGGAGCTGACCTCATTCCTCGTCAAGAAGCATGTCTTGCTTTCCCTTAAATAAATAAGCAAAATTCTATCTGTTCTTCCTCTCTCCGGTCACTCTTCAACCAGTCTAATCTAGTTTCTAATTTACTTCCTAATTCTCACAAAGTTTGTCAGTGATCTCTCTGTATTTAAAATTAATAAACAAATTCTTTATTTTTCATTTTACTGAGTTCTCAACAATATTTGAAATTATGTTTAATTATGTTCACTGTCCCTTTGGCTTTCATAGTCTCCTGGTTTGTTCTTGTATCTACGGCCTTTCATTTTCTTTCTCTTTTGAAGGTCAAGACTCAGGCCCTCTTCTCTTTTCATTTTATAGCATCTTTTTAGGCAGTCTTGCCCACACCTAAGGCTTCAATTTCCACCTGTATATAAATTACTTACAAATGTAAATCCCCATCTCTGACTGCTCCTCTGGGCTTCGATATTCAATTGCCTGCTTGACATCTCTATTTGGAAGTCTCAACACCACCTGAAATTCAATTAGGTGCAAAACTGAACTCACAATTGTCCTATAAAAACCAGTTCTCCTCCAGTGTTCCCTACTTCAATAAACAATGCCACTACTCAATTATACAGGCCTGAAATCTAGAATTATTCTGGAATCTCTCTCTCTTTCAAACACGTAATTTATTTATCACTAAGTTTTCCTGATTTTGTTTTCCACACGTGTCTCGAATCCTTCCACTGTCTCCATATCCACTGTCAATACCACAGGCCTTGTTACCATCCACACCCACCTACTCCCCTAGCTAGGCTACTCACATCCACACTTCTCCCCGTCAATCTATTCTGTACAATACAAATTATTATCACCCCACTGTTTAAAATACTCTGACTCCTGATTGTTGCTAAGAAGGAAAAACTTATGAAGATATACAAAGCCTTTAATGCTCTCACTCACATTCACCTCTTTAACCTTTTTAACTTTCTCCTTCTCCTAAGCCATTTTGGCTTTCTTTCATCCTTTAGGCTCACCATGGTGCATCTCATTACAGGATCTTTGTATTTTATACATGCTCTAGCCTCCATCTAGGATTACAATGCACACTTTTTTTCTCTTTCTCTTAGGTATCCAGAATAGAACTGATCACAAGCTAGGTAGCACTGATCCATGCTTGACTCCTATTTTAATTCTTTTCCCTTCCCCAGTGTGATTTCCTTTCCCTCAGGTAACCAGTCTTGTATATTTACATAAATGACATTGTGCCATTTACTTATTTCTGCTTCTTATATTTGTCATTCAACTTTACATTTTATATAAAACTGTAGCTAACGTATATGGTGCTTACTGTGTATTAGGTAGATAGGTATTATTATTATTCCTATTCTATAGGCATGGTCACATAGCTGGCAAGTGGTTAAAGCCAACCCAATTCTAGAATCCATGCTCTTAAGCCCTATAGTTTATGCATTTCATTCATGCATTTTAATGGCTGTGTCATGTTCCCTGTTTACATAAATCATATTTTATTCATACATTTATTTTTTAAAAGTTAGCCCTTTATAATTATTACTACATACTTCTGTAATGACATATTTATAAACATACAATTTTTTCTGCAGTATATTTATAGGAATATAGCATACATATTCAAGTTCATTAAATATTTCTAAACTGCTCTACCATATAGCTTAACCTAGTTAGCACACCAGTAGGCAAGGTATGAAGGTTCCAGTTTTCTCTTGTCCTTGCCAATGTGTAATATTATTGAACATTTTAAATCTTTGGAGCTTTAATATATATGACTTGATGTTTCTTTTTTTTTTTTTGTTCATGTTTTTCTGACTCTTAATGAAGTTCAGCCACCTGGACTGCCCTCCTGTGAACTACCTATTCACTCTCTCCTTTACCAATACTCTATTGGACTTCTTGTATTTTTCTGGCTGATTTGCAGGAGTCCCCTATACAGCCTACGTGTTAATTCTTTACAAGTATAGCAAGTGTCCTAGTCTGACAACTGACTGTTAATTTTGTACAATGTGTCCTCTGTTTAACAGAGAATTTTTAATTTTGACGTAGTCAAATACATCAGTTTCTCCCTTCCTGGTGTGTGGTTTTGGTAGCTGGCTATAAAAAAATCCTTACTTAACCCTCAGTCACAAAAAATTCTACAGTTTCTTCTAATAGCTTAATAATTTTGCCTCTCACATTTAGGCTTTTAATCGATCTGAAGTTTATTTTTATATGTGATGCAAGAATTTAATTTCAATCTTGTCCATATAGAGATTCTACTTTCCCAGCACCATTAAATAGTCCGTCCTTTCTTCCAGTGATTTATAATGGCAATCTATCATATACTATGTTTCAACATGTGCAAAAGAATATTTATGGACTCTGTAGTCCATTTCACTGGTTTTTGTGTTTGTTCTTACTCTAAAACAACACCGTCAGAATCGAATTCCAAAGACAATGAAGGTCTAAAACACCTTAAATATATAAGCTTAATATATAAATTTCCAGTGATGTAAATCAGAGATCAGCTAACTTTGTCTGTAAAGGTCCAGAGAGTAGATTTTAAGCCTTGTGGGCATAGAGTTTCAGTCACAACTACTCAAATATGCCACTGAGATGCGAGAGCAGCCATAGAAAACACACAAAAAGAAATTAGCTTGACTGTGTTCCAATAATACTTTATTTACAGAAACAGGAAGTAAGCAGGATTTGAACCATAGACCAATTTTGCAGATCCTGATATAGATAAAAGAGGTAAAGATATACTCTAATTTAAAACTTGTATTACAAATGAATATTTGACACATATTAATATATTAATTTAGAAATATTGCTTTTTCCACTCTTATTTCATAAAGCTGCTTTATAATCCAAATTTTTAATGTGTATTTACGACATCAATGTCTCCATCATCACTAAATCAACTCACTGTTTTCTAAAATAAATTTTCATCACTCTGAGTTCTTTGAGAAAACAAAACTTTTCAAACTGTTAGTGGTAATCCTATTCTTCCTGGCAATTTTATATCCAGCTGCATAAGCTTTTGTTACTATTGTTTTTTTCATTCATCTGACAGGTATACTTTCATGATCTCCATAAACTAACCAATTATACCACTCTTTTTTAAAGTAATCTTTAAAAGGTTTATTACAACTTCTAACACTAGCCATTGTGAGGTCATACCCCTGAGAATTTCTAGACTGATGCTAAATTTCTTTATCTTCCTTTTCACAAATTCATTCAGGCACAGTACATCTCTTTACCCATGCAGGATACATTCCAAGAACCCCAGTGGATGCTTAAAACTATGTTTTTTCCCTATACATACATACCTATGATAAAGTTTAATTAATAAACCAAACACAGTAAGAGATTAACAATAATAATAAAATAGAACAATTATAACAATACACTATAATAAAAGTTATAAGAATGTAGTCTCTCTCTTCTCCAGTAATTTTTACACTTTTCAGTCTAAACCTATTCCTGAATCTGTGTAACTATTCCTTACTTACAGTAAATGGCTTGGTGTCACTCATTTCAGGGTATTCCTTACTAAAGTCTTCATATGGTCCAATGCTTTCTGGCACAACATGTGTTTCATGTCACAAATTTGATGCCTTTCCCATCTTAATTAATAAGCACATAAACACTGTGGCCAACATTTGCAGTTTAAAGTGCACCAGCAAAACTAGCACGAATTTCTTTTTCCTTTCTCATAATTTAACATACAGAAGATTCCTTCTTATTTTAGATCTTAGAAAACTCAGCATATTTTTTTTTTCCATAATAAGTCTAGAACTTCTACCTTTCACTTAAAGAAAGCACTTTTGGCTTCTCTTTGTCATATTCAAATTGCCAACATCACTATACTTATACTTTGGGGCCAGAATTAAGTAAATAAGGGTTACTTCAACATAAGCACCATGGTACCACAACAATCTGATAACTGAGAGGGCTACTAAATGGTAATGGTTGGGTAACATGTACAGTGTAGAGACGCTGGACTAAGGGATGCTTCACATCCTGGGCAGGACAGGTGGGACAGTGCAAGATTTCAAAACAGTCAGGCTGGAGCACAATTTAAAATTTATAAATTGTTTCTTTCTAAAATTGTATTTTCAGACCATAGTCAATGGCAGGTAAATGAAACAGTGAAAAGCAAAAATATGGATAAGGCTATAATCTCTGTATGTACTGGTATGTTTACTTGAGATCCTTTAATGACAATGTGTCTTCTCAAGCAATACCTGGTAGTTTAAAGAAATTGAGGGCGTCTCATAATAAGATAGATTTTATCAGAACTCAAAATAAAGCCATGAATTTTTATTAGTGGGATGACTTCAGAAAAAATAAAGAACACCATAGATTCAGACTATATAGTACTTTGGCTTTGTAACTTGTTTTAATATCTGGCAAATGGATCCTCCTTTTTGTCTTGAAAACTGTTTTACTCTTTGTAAAACATTTTTCTTCCATATAATCCTTTTATCCAGTTCTCTTGAAAATCCTGGTGGAATTTTTATTGAAATTGCATTACATTTATACATTAGTTTTAGGAGAACTGACTTCTTTACAATGTTGAGTCTTCCCTCCTACAAACATGGTAAGTCCATTTATTGCCAATCCTCAAAAATCAATAACAATCTATACGGCTTTATAGGCAATTTTTTAACTCAAATTTTTCAACCTTTAACTTGAAATTCACCCTAAGGAGTTCATGGATAGAACTGTATTTCAATTTAATTGGCTCCCTTTATAATTGTTTGTATTATATTTATGTATTATGTTTTATTGTTTGTATTATATTATATTTTGTATTTGTTTTCATTGTACTTTAAAACATCATTTTGAGACAGAGTCTGTAGGATTCAACAACTTGTCAAAAAAAAAAAAAAACAGATTAAGGACCTCTATAAGGTATTCTCATGTTCTATATGTTTTTTCAGAATAAAAGTAAAAGTTGCTCAACAATTTCATGAAGCCAATATAACCCTACTACTTCCTACTCTTCACTTCCATAGCTCCTCATTATTCTCACTGCACTTCAATGTCACTTCCTTGAGAAGGTATTCCTTAACATGCCTATGCCAAATTCCTCTATTCAATATTTTCAAAGCACTATAGTATACTGCATTTCCATAGGTGCACCTTTTATTCATGTATATGATTATCTGATTAATGCCTAGCTCTCTAATTAGAAAATATACTCTATGAGGATTGTTTTATCTGTTTCCTTTCTCCATTTTACCCCACTGACTGGCATAAGGATGGCTCATAACCAACTTCTCAATAAATATTTACCAAATGCTTGAGTTAATGATGAATAAAGAAATGTGTATTATGTATGTACTATTTTATAAGTGATGTAGCAAAAATAAAATGTAATGTTAAATATGACCCAGTCCTATTGTCATAAGACACATCATACATACACACATATATATGTGTGTGTGTCTACATATATACATATATGTGTGTGTGTGTGGTGTGTGTGTATAGAAAGAAAGAGAGAGAGAGACAAGTGCTGACATAAGATGAATGTAAGTAAACTATAATACAAGGCAAAATGAAACATATACTAAATATATATAAGAAAAATGGTACTGGAGCACAAGGAGCCATTAATCATAAACAGTGTTGGCATGACTTCATAGAGAGGGCCGTAGTTTTTAAATATCTTATACATCTTGGACTTGAAGGATATGCAAAATTGTGATAGACAAAATTAAAAATGATTCAATGTGAAGTAATTGCATATGCAAAGCATGAAGCAGATGGAGAATTCAGTAAGTTTAAAGTATTCTCATTTGGCATAAAGTATGCATGAGTTAAAAAAGGCAAGAGAAATATAGTAATAGAAGCTGGAAAGACAACTTGAGGGAAAATATCTCGAATTCCATGCTAAGGATCATTTCCCATATTATCCGATATCCAACTAGTTTGTGACATCAGACATTATAGAAATCAGTAAGACAAAGAAGAAAATATTATGAAACTACCTAAATAAATTTTTGGTTCACTTTTTTTAGGCTAACAATATTTCTCCCAAACAATTTGTAACTACTGCACCAAAAAAAAAAAAAAAAACACATTAAAATATGCTTTATATCAAAATTCACATGAAGTTCTTTATATAATAATAATCCTTTATCTTTACTATACATATTTAATACAAATAAATGGCTTTGCTTCTGTTTCATGATGCCACCATAACCAGTATCTAAAAGGCAATGAAATTCAGAAGATCTGTTTCTTCAAAAAAAAAAAGAAAGAAAAAAAAAAAAAGCTTTTATATAATCACTAGATATACAATTTGGAAGTGAAATGATTAGTCGATACACAAAATGAAATAATCGATGTCTGAGACTGAGATTTAAAATAAAAACTAAGTACACTCAGAGCTTATTACTGACATTAGGAAATGATTATCCTCAATATGTGGATATCCCTCTCTGAAGCCAGAGTGTTTCATTGCATCTCTGAAATTTGTTTCTTAAAGAAAAGTATTTAAGAAATTCAATTTTGAAAAAAAATAATGATAAATAGGAGAAACATTTTAAGATCATTATAAATATTCTACTTTCAACTTCTTTCTGCTTAACTAAAATAAAGCACCTCTTTGAAAGACATCAGGGAGTAAAACACGTTTATGCACTACTGCCTGGGTAACACCATGTGCCCATCGTATAAATAAATAATTTTTTAAAAACCTCTGATTACATTATTTAATTTTTTTTATTTGTTTGAACTTAATTGAATTTAGAGATTGGTGTCAAAAACTGTAAATCTTGAACTATTAATATTAAATAATGTAGCAACACAATTGCTACTTATCTTGCTGGCAACTAAGAACAGTGAAATAACTAATATAAGTAATATTGAGAATGTACTTTTTAAAAGTTGAATGTAAAAAAAATGCAATTCCCTGAACTATACAACCTAATGAATTTAAATCTCTGGAATAGAAACCCAAGAATCTGATTCTTAAGAAGCTCCAGATGTTCTCGGAATTACTAGCAAAACAGAATCATTCACAATCTTGAATCCTGCTTTGTTCTACAGCTTAATCTACGGTTGCTCCCCTTCTAACATGTACACTGGGACAATAACGTTCTACCAGAGCTCTTCAATTTATATCATGCTCTTTCACAGCTTTGCATATGCTGTTCTATCAACTACAATACAATTTACTTTTTTCTCCCCTTGGTATATTCTTCTCAGCATTCAAGACCTCGTTTAGTTTTTAACAACCCCATCTGACCCCCACCAAGCTGAGCCAAACATTTATTCCTATGTTGTTCCTCTGAACAATTTATTATACTTATTATAATTTTCTTATGTACGTTCATCTTTTGCCTGGCACAGTGTCTTGCACATACTAAGTTAATGTGTGTTTTATTTAAAATTGAGTTGAGATATTTTAAATAAGCAAGAAAAATGAAGTATTTCTGTGGTGGGAAAATAATGAAAACTTATTTTTAGACATGTTTCAAGTCCTGGTTTCATTACCCATACCTACATGAAACAGCAGGCAAGTTACTTACCCTGAGGACCAGTATCTACATCTGTCAAGCTGGGATTTTAACATAGACTCCATAGAGTTACTATGATGATTGGGATAACATATGAAGGCAACCTAACTCAATGCTTCTGCTCCCTATTCTCTCTTCTGTTTACATGTTCTTTATGTCTGGGCTTGGACTTGGCTCTTTTCCTTATAGGAGAAGCAACTGTTCCCCAAGTTCTACATTACCTATAATACAATTCAAGGTTTTAGTAACTGGTTGGGTATTTTTTTTTTACCATTAAAGGAACTAAAATTGTATATCTGATTAATCATATGGAAAACTGTATTTCTATATTCTCACTTTTCTTAACTATGATTATTATTCCAAGGTTTAAGTTGATCAGATATTATAAAGTTTTTCCTTTAACAGTCAAACCTGTGAAACTCTTTAACCTTAATATATGACTTGATTATCAACAAAACTGAAGTATTCAAATAAATATCATTTTAAAACTGATTTTCATCATAGAATGAATTTAAAGTAGTGCTTTTTACAAGTCCATTAAATGTAATCACACATTGTTATGGAATGTTATCATTAAATGTAGTCACATACTGTTTTTAGAGTGCTTTTCAAACAGCAGAGTATAACCCAGACTAGGACATACAATCAATTTGGCTGGACAATACTCACAACTTTTTAATGAAACAAAATAGATCAGATCACTGGAAAAGTGTAAGTAAGCATTTCATGCGAATCTTGTTTCTATTACACACACATCATATGTAGGTATGTGAATATTGGATTATAATGCAAAATATATTTCTTTTTATGGATGGAAGTTAAAATTTTTTTAAGTATGAAAGCTACTGCTTTACTAATCAGCTGAGAGAAAGGATTATGTCCTTTTTATGATAAAAAGATAGATGGTCATACCAGATAAACTTCTAAATAGCTCCCTAAATGACTGCTGCAACTCTGATATTTGTTCTCAAATATCATATCCTATGTGCTGTTCCTCTGTCTGGAATGCCTTTTCTCCCTTTTTCGGCCAGATGCAGAGGCGCCAAAACATAAAGCAGTAGAGAATGTCGACAAACAGTACCTACAGCATTACCATATAAATAAATGGGAAACTAAGACATAGAGACCTTGACATAGTAACTAGATTTAATATTTTAAAATATTTTAAAAGAGCTGAAGTACTTCACTTTCACAAATAACTACAATATTCTCTTCCAAAGTAATAGGAAAAAAAATAATGACATCAGAATGTATATAGTAGCACTATTCATAATAGTCAAATATTGGAAACGACCTCAATATACAGCAATATAAAAATAGATAAATAAATTGTAGTATATTCAGATACTAGAGTACCACAAAACCATGAAATGAATGAACTACAACTACATGCAATCACGTGGATGAATCTCACAAACATCACATTGAACAAAACAATACAGACCCAGTAGAATACATACTTTATGGTTCCATTAGTACAAAGTCTAACTATAAACAGGCGAAAATAATCTGTGGTGCTAGAAAGAGGTCAGGGTAAAAGTCACCCTCTGGGGTAGAAGATAGTCCTCCCTGGAGTAGGAATTAGGAAGAAATCCTAGAGGGCTGGTAATGCTCTGCTTCATGTTCCTGGCAATGGTTTCCAGATAAGCTCACTGTCTAGCAATTCAATGAGCTATATATTTTCAATTTGTGCACTTTTCACTATACATGTTATGTTTTAATAAAAATCTTTACTTGGCAATAAGCACTTTGCTACTTTTACCAATTTTTCTAAATACATTCTGAACAAGCAATCTATCATTCACATTAAATTCACAATCAATTTTTATTTATTTATCCTCCTTTGAGACAAAAGGAATTTAAGGTGGTTCTAAAGTACATGACAGATAATTATTTTATATTATTCAGATTGAAAAATATCTATGTTGGACCTGGAAACACACCTACGCAGGAACTGCCATCACCATTTCAAACTCATCAACTGCACTGACCTGTGAAGCTCCCATAAGAAGCACAGAGCTTCCACAAAAACATTTTTGTTCATATCACCCTCAATTTAAAAAAAAAAAAAGTGGAATTTTTAAAGTAAAATTAAGTTAACAATATTCTCAAGGATCCTTCAATTTCCATTGTCATTAGCCATCAAAACAATAAAACAGACCCTTTTGAGTTAATAATAGGTTGCACATACATTTAGAAATGTTACCTCTGATCCTAGGCTCAGTTCTACTGCAATTAACATGATTAAGTACAGCAAAGGAATCATGTGATACACTACATCTTATCAACATGTACAACTGGTGTTTCCAAAACTCTCTATGACCAGAACCATAGAGATTTAGTCTGGAAGAGCTAGGAGAGAAAAACTGCCCAGAGCCAATGGAAAAGACCGTAATAAGTCATGTTAACAATTAACACTTCAGCGAAAGCCTCAAAATGTTGATCCTAAAAAGACACAAACAATTTTCCCTGGACTGCTGGAAATCTGCTTTATCAGAAGACCGAATAGGAGAGAATTAAGAATCCTTCAAAGGAAATGATCTTTGGCGAAAAACAGCTAACCAATGACTCTTGGATCAAGAAGATGACAAACCAATTAGGCAGCTTCCACTCAAGAACAGAAGAATGATTTCTAATATCTCTGCTCCTCCTTTTTAAAATCATTGTTTACTACCCATCTTATTTTTATTACACTTTGGCATCTCTGATGATCAACTAAAGGTTTCTCAGTATGCTTTCACATATTTTCACTTATCATATTTTTAATCTACAGTCTTTCACTGTCACCAAAGACAATGCAAAAGCCTTCCTGTAATCCCCATGACAAATTTTATTAGGTGTTCTCTGAAACTCTACATACAAATTTCTTCCTTCCAGAGGACACTTCTATATTTTAATTTTCTTTATATTATTATCTCTAATCTTCAGTCTTATAAATATTAGACCTTGATCCTATGTCATTACAGTAGTTTTAGTAGAAACAACAGGACCAGGAGTTGAGACTAATATTGGAGTCATCCTTGTTATAGTAGTATTCTTTAGGCAAATCTTTATCTTTCAGCATCCTGAAATTTCCATCTCATTGCAATAAATGAGAATCGAATGTAAAATAACGGTAATAAAGATTACGACTACTCATTATATAGAGTTGCCTCTCTTCATGAGCACATGAAAAGACTTTCTAGATGTCTTTGTGGTTAGTTAAGAGCCTTGTGACATGTTTTGGGCAATGAGCTGTGAGCAAAAGTGGTCTATGGCACTTCCTATATCACAGAGTTAAGAGTATGCATGATATGTCCATTCTCTCTCTTTCTCTGATGCAGCAAACCTGATAGCTATGTGTCCAGCTGGCTTACTGACAAGATGATAGCAGGCTGGCTCCCTGGGCTGCCACCTGAAAGAGAAGCATTCTATATCTTATAAATAAGTCTCATCTTTTAGTGGGCTGTGCTGTTAGGCTATTACCTTCACGAATGCTTCTCAGCTTTTTTCTCCTTTTGGTGAGATAGGAATGCTAAAGGGGACTGAAGTTGGGTGTTTCCCTTCTCTCATATTGGTTGGTTAGGCTCTAATAATTAGTTTCCCTTTAGAACGAAAAGTATTTCAAAATGGTTACTTTCCTCCTCTTCCTGCTGGAAATATGAGAGAATTTTCCCCTGATCCTGGTGGGGCTCCTAAAGGTAACACTCACAAAAACTGAAGGTTCCCCTAAGTTTGGCTCCCAGGAATTTTTAACTCCTAAGTTAGGCCACAGTCGACCTTCAGTAGTTCATCAATTCTAGTTTAAATTTTCCTACCTGACCCTAGCCCTAGTGGTTTCGGTTCCCAGTAAGCTATAGTTCTCTTTATTCACCTCTACCACCAGTTGTTGGGGCATTGATTTGCCCTGTGACCTCAATTTTCTGATGGATCTAAGAAAATTAAAGAAGAGTTGTTAATTAGTTTGTTCAAATTTTTTCCTGTTGTGAGGATGGGAGTGACAACTTCCATACTCTACATGTTGAAGAAAAAACCCTAAGTCTTCACAATATTGTTGTTAATTGCTTATCAATATGTCTTTTCCCACTTGAATTGTGAAATATTTGATAGCAGGTACCATAGTCCTTTTATCTCTGGATTCCTAGTACCCTGCACAGTGTGAGAATTCTTCAGGACTCTGTCATGGACCTTCTTATCTGCTCTTCATCCCTCCCTCTCTCCCTACCCCCCGCCTCTGTGCTCTGATGTACCACACTGACAACTCCAAAAGTTACATCTCCAAGCAATCTATATCTCTCCTTCAAAGTTGGCTTATTTATAGACGCCTTAAACTTAAAACGTTTAAAACTTAAGTTTTAGTTTCTACTCTTGACCTGCTCACCCTTTCCCCTTCTTGATCATAGCTAATGCCATCACCACCCAATTGGCTCTTCCAAACAGAAACCTTGCAGCCATTTTGTTTCTTTTCTCTATCTTACTAACTTATTCCAAACCTACTCCACTAACAAATCATGTCATTTTGCCTTCCAAATATAATCTCATTAGAATTCTCTTCATATTCACTGTACTTAACCTGGTCCATGTCATCACGATCTCTAGCAGAGATCCACACGAAAGCCTCTTCATTGCTCTCTCCACCTCTACTCTCACTCACTCATAGAGCAGCCAGATTGATCTGTTATGCAAATTAAATCATATCACTCCCAAGTTTAAAACTTTTCCATATCTTTTCTTTATACTAATACTCAGCTCTGGACTCTGTATCATTATATATAAAAACACTACTCTATCTGAGTTCTATTTCTGGAGCCTCATCTCCTGCCACATTTCCTCTTGTCCACTATATCACAGCTACATTGGTCTTCTTCGTATCTCTCAAGCCCTTTGCTACCTAAAGACTTTCACATATGATGTTCCCTCGGTTTAAAACTCTTCGCCCTAACATTTTTTCCTATTAAAAGACCACATAATCAAAGATTACTATATTAAATGGTCATCTGATTCCAATAATTCAAATTTTGGATTTTCCAAGTATTTAAAAGTATATTTGTTATTTATCAAATCACGACATGAGTGAAACTGTTATTGCACGAAAATTAAAAACTAATCCAATTGATTAATTTGTATTTTAAAACTTTCTTTCTTACCTTTGACATTATGGTAGATATGGGGATATAATAACTGTTAAAATAACAGTTGCATTACAAAATATTTATCATTTTTTCCAAGTATGCCCATCCTTAATTATCCAGGAAAATGTTTTACACTTCACGTATAACTTATATTATATTGACTTAATAGACAACTTTTCCTCATTTTGATGCTGATGCAAAAAGTAGTAATAGAAAAAAGATAATACTATTTAATTTCTATATTAAACAATTTCTGCAAGGGTTAAATGAACTGACGATTGAAACAAATGGCTCAATTTTCTATGCCTCAAAGTTTATGAAAAGTCAAAGTTAGATACATTGTTCTACTTATACCTACAATTTCACAAGAATTATCCAAATTATATTAAAATGAAATTACTCAGAAAATATTAGATTTTTAATACTATCTGATAGAATCCTATAAAAATGTTTATACAAAATACAAAAAATATAAGTTCTTTTCAACATTTATAAATTAAAATGAATACATGAAATTTAGCTCTCAGAAAGTTTAATGGATAAATAAATAGAAAGTAAGCAGAGAAGTTATTCCACTCAAATGGTAGTCAAAGAGAGAAACAAGTAAGGTGACTCAGAAAGAAATCTTAGAACTCTGATTGAAGAGAAGATGAATTCAAAGAGAAGATTCAGAAGTAATTCTGGTCTTTGGATCAGAAAGTTAAAAGGAAAGCTCTTACCAGAAATTTTCAGCGTAACAAGAAGATAAAGAAGGTAACTACTGAGAGAATATATTAATTCTGAATTCTTAATTCTGTATATATTACAGAGCAGCAAGAATGAATGAGTTGTCCAAGAAACTTTAATGAAAATACTTATTAATCAAGAATTAATTTTTAGAACATCTGAAAGTACTAGTCTTTCCTACCATCTCCCTATATAAAAATCAAAGCAAATTGAATTGTATTTACTATTGAAGTAAAGCTATTTCTTTTGTATTTTGCCTCAATCTTTGTTTATACCAATCAAATGTCACTGTTTCAATAATTAGAGATCACTTTTAAAGTTACTACTAACAAAACACCTATTTTATTTAATGCCCATCATAATCTACTAAATATTAAGCCTTAATCTTGATTCTTCTCTAAAACTCACAAACAAGAAACAAAATTGAAGTAATTTAAAATTGAAGCCAAGGTTCATCTAATTATATTTTGCTATTGATTTTACTATTTTATTATAAGTTTCAGTGCCTTAGGAAAAAAAAACAGCAAAACACTGATACCGTGGGTCATTTTTACATAATTTTGCTTATTAGAGATTATTAAATTTATTTCTAATCCTTGTGACACAGTATTACTATATCATAAAAGGATAAAACATGTGAATCAACTATAAAGAAATAGCTGAGTTCTTATTATAGATAAGCATCTCTGCAAGATGCCAAAGATAAAAAGAAAACAAGACAAACACAGGTCTTGACTTCCACTACCTTAAATATAACAACAGTTCCAATTTTAAAACTACATGTTAACTATCAGGAGTGGTATATCAGAACATATTTCACTTCAGTTGAAACTGAAACAGACAAAATTTAAAATAAAATGCATGCAAGTTAACAAAAAAAAAAATGGATAAGGAGACTACCTTCATCTATAAGACATTTATCTCTCAGTTTGTATTTAAAGGCAAAAATGAATGCTTTTCTAAATATTTCATCTTAGGGCTCCTAAAAGTCATTCTCATTCTCTCCCATAGGTCATGTCACTTTTCAATCTGCCCATTCCTACAACTAAACCATCTTCTCCGCAGACATAGCTCCTGCTTAAAAAAGAAAAAAAAAAAAAGCACAAAGGCTAGATGGTAAGAGCATTTCTGAGTAAGATAGTGTTCATGAGGAGACTGGAATTTAAACACATGCAGTCTTTTTCACATTCTCAGAGTTACTTTCACTTCACAACATAAATAATATTGTTTGCTTAAATGAAAAAGATATAAGTGTGAACAACTTATTAAAGAATGTTTTTTAATCTGCTAACAACTAAAATAAATGGAATGGACCTTTTTTTAATGTTTCAGGACAATGTGAGTATAAATTGTTGCATTTCCTAAATTATGGTTCATAATCTAATGAAATGTTCAATGAAAACAGGATTCAGTAGTCAAACAAGTTTAGTAAACATACGTTCTAACACCTTGGAGCATGTTTAGACAGTCAGAACTATTACAATAAAGAAATCTGCTTTTCTTAAAGAACCTTTCCAAATTACTTAATCAAAGATTGAATTTGGGGATTAATGTCTTCTGGAATTATTTTTGAAAGAAACACACTTTGGAATATATTTCATTATTGGAGAAAGATATTTTACTGGATAAATACAGTTTACATTATTTATACTAAAATTGGGGGAAGAATTACTTTGTTTTTATTACCCTATAAATTATCGTTGTTTTCTTTTTAGATTTCCAGGGCATAATTAAAGTGAAAGTATTAAACTCATAACCTAACAATTTTAATTTCTGAGGAATAATATTCCAAGGGCAGTATTTTAATACATACTCATCAGTATGTTACACTATCAGAGATAATATTTAGTCTATACAGATCAGCTTACTTACGTCTGGGGCTCCTTTTCATTTTGTTGTTTTTGCTGGGGCTGAAGAACGTTATTTACCAGTTCAGTGATCCCACTAAAGGGAAACCACCTGTTTAAATAAGCAAATAATGTGACTGAATAACCAAATGAATAACAACGTAGGTCAAATGTTTTCATATTCATAATAATAAAAATACACAGGCACAAAAGCTACAGCCAATGGAAATGTGAGCTCCGATTATCATCCAGGCAGTCAGAGGTAGGGAAATTAAGTTTGAAAACTTAACCAGTCCACAAGCAGGCAGCAATAACTACATCCAGTCAGTATGTGGATGAAGTAAGAAACTGCAGGCAGCTCTCCTACAAGCCAGAGAGTCAGAAAGCAGAAGACACACTAGCTGCAGCCTATCCAGTATTAGTATAAGCTAATACCATCCAAGGTGCAGAAAGCAGAATATGGCAAAGGTACAGAAGTCAAGCCTACTGCACTCAATACATTTACTTACTGTGTCGGTTGTGGTTTGTGTTCTTCTTTGACCCTAAAAAGATAAGTTTGCACAACTGAGTGCACTGTACTATGAAAAAATTTCTACCTACATATTGTGGTCATATAAAAATGAAAAGTGAGGTTTGTTACATAAAAAAGCTTAGTGCTTTGCTATATACTGGAATTATACATTTAATTCATTTGACACAAAAAAGGGAAGTTGAATCATTTGTTCTTAATAGAGGACTGATATTAAAACTCTACTGTTCTAATGATTTCATGATTTAGTCTTCAAGTTTTCTACGTTTTTATTGATATTAATATTGATATTTTTAAATAATTATTTTAAGGTACCATATTAAACACAGTTACATTTGGTTTACTGAAGATAAATAGATTTCCTCTTTATTTTTTAAATTTCTTCATTAACATAAATTGAATTAAAGGTATAATATTTTAAATAAAATATAAGGTTTTATAAATGTATTTTAAAAGACATACAAATGACTTTATTTACTATTTAAAGGAGTAATTAAAGAAATTGGGGGAAGGGAGGTTATGTATCCACTCTATCTAAAAATGGCTAACTGAAATAACTATGTATATTAAATTTAAAATATTCATAAGCTAAAGTAAATTATTCATATAACAGATGAAAAATGCATTTAAACTATAATCAACTCAGTGCTTCACTGAAATAGTACTGGATATTTAAAAGGTAAGAGAAAGATCATACACAAGAGTAGTGATGCCTCTGAACTTTGGCTTCCCACAGTTTGCCTAGGATTGGTCCTATGAGGTAAACCAATGATGATTTGATCAGTTTTCACTTTCCCAAAGAAAGACTAAGACTTGGTCACTAAAATTGGTCACCATAATTTAGGACCTTCATTAGGAAATTATGTTAATGCTATAAATTAAATTCTTTTTTTAAAGAATTGATTTTCTTTTCCAGAATATTCTTATTTTTATGATATAAGCAATAAATGAAAAAGTATACCCTTATACATCTTTGTTTCCCAAAGAATAAATATAACTGATAATTATATATCTCTATGTTAACCAAAAAAAATTCTGTGTTCTCTGCACAAACTTCAAAAAGTACAATAGTTTTATCCTGGAGCTAAAACCACATCATTTAGTACATAAAAAATTATATAATGAATTAGTAATAAAAAATTATGTTTAACACCAAATATCATATTAACAAACACAAGCAAACTATAGTGACATTGGATTTTATCTAGAAAACTTATCATTGTATTTAATAATAAGACAAAAATCTCTTAACATTTTAGAACAAAAGGGGTCCCGTACAGATAAAGACAAAGAAAGATTACCATACCAGCTCACCAAAATGGAGAACAATTCAAGATTACCCTTTGCCAAATAATAAGTATTTTCTAAAAGGAATCATCTTTTTCTTAGTGACAAAAGTTTTTACCATAAATTATTATTAATCTACAAATCAGTTTCCAATTTCAAAGCTTTACTTGAAAAAATAAACATAAAAATTCTAATAACCAATTCAGGAATAATTTCTGGGTTTTGCAAAAAATCTATATATAAAATATACAAACATTTGCATCAGCTTCCTAATTAAAATATGTGTCATAATATGGCAATATACATATTTATCCTGTTTTTAAATGAATCACAAGTATAAGATTATTCTCCTTTCCAATATTTTAGATAAAAATCAAACCGCAAAGTATCCGACCATAATTAAAATTCATGTTGAGAAAATAACTTAAGAGCTGATAATATGGAAAATTATATACTTCTTTGACAATACAGTAACATTACTGACAATGAACTCGTACATTCCTGCATTCAAAAAGTATATGAGAGCGGTCCAGTTTCAATCTGATACGTAAAGAGCATGGAAACCATTACTCCCATCCTTATAAGAAAAAAAGCTGAACAAACTGGAAATCAACAACCTTCCTTAAAGCCATGAATAATTTAGGTCACAGAGCAAACTGCAGCCCCCAAAACTAGAGAAACAGGCAAACAGATATAGAATATCACAGTGTACCAAGAGTACAGGCCCAGGAATGGAAGCCCACGCCTGGAGCCAGTATCTGTAGGAATATTTAATTGTAATTGAGCAATTGCTGAAGCTTTAGTGTAGATTAAGAGGTTAAAATTCCAAGGGGTTCAGTCACACTTCCATAAATTTTACCTCCAGGAGCCCTATCAGTTGCTCACTCAAATCAGAAAAAAATCTCCTCCTGCACCTAGCAGAAGGGAAAAGTAACCATTCTGAAGCACTCCCAGAGCTCCGTACTCTCCTAAAATATAGCGTCAAGGGAAAAATTTTACCAGAGCCTAACCAACTGGGGATTTACCAAAACCAAACAAGACCGAGGACGGTAAATACCCAATTATATACCCCTCTAGCCTTTGATGTGGAAGAAGGAAAATATCAAACTACAGCCCCCTCTAGACTTCTACATGAACAGAAGGGAAACACTCAACTCCGGCTCACCAAAAGACTGAGACCTAATTATAGGACTATTGAATGCTTCTCCTGTATCAACACCTTACCACCAAATTAGTATAATTTCCAAATAATAACAGGGATCACAACTAAAAGAACGGCAAACTTTGGACACTATTTAGTAAGGAGTCTCTAGGGAAACACAAAACTGAATGATAAAAATAAAGACAACAGAAGAGAGTATTCTGGAAAATTGAGTAGATAGCAACAGAAATCAGTCTCCCTAACTAGACACCAATTCAAGAATCTGTCTGACAAAACTATTCTGGAAATATGGAATCTACTAAGGCTTTCAACTTCAGGAGAAGGCTTGAATTATACATTGCAGTTAGTTTCAGTCAATTTGACCTTTAGCATGCTAGCAGCTACCCATCCCCAACCCCATGGCAGGTTGTTGCACACCTGTTCCTGAAGCAATCTGAATACATCTTAAGGTTCCAGGGTGAGTAAAAAGGATCCTGTCTTCCAACAGAAAACAACAAAACTGGATGAAAGGGGAAAATATAAATTTTCAAGTTATCACAATATTAGATTCAAATGTCCAGGTTTCAACAAGAAAAAAAAAATCACTAGGCATACAGAGAAGCAGGAAAGTTGACCCATTCAAAGGGGTAAAAAAGGATCAACAAAAACCATCCCTAAAAAAACTGATGGCAGACCTATTAGATAAAGACTAAAACAACCATCTTAAACATGCTCAAAGAACTAAAGGAAGATGTGGAGAAGGTCAAGAAAACAATATATGAACAAAATGGAAATATCGATAAAGAGATAGAAAACCTAAAAAGAAACCAAAAATAAATTTTGGAGCTGAAAGCACAATAATTGACATTAAAAAAATCTCTAGTGGAATTCAAAGGCAGATTTAAAAAGGGAGAAGAAAACAGCAAACGTAAAGATAGAACAAGGAAAATTACTGATCTGAGGGACAGAAAAAAAAAAGATTGAAGGAAAGTGACAGAGCCAAAGGGTCACATGGGAACCATCAAGTGGACCAACATAGGCTTGATGTGGGAATTCCAGAAGAAGAGAGAGCTAGAAAGAGGAGACAGAGGGAAAATTTCAAAAAATAATGGCTGAAAACTTCCCGAATTTGATTTAAAAATAAATATGAACATTCAAAAAGATCAACAAACTCCAAGATGAAATCACTGGCACCGAGACATAATAAGCCAATTAAATCTAACAAACATGTGGAATGCTCTATCCAACAAGAACAGAGTAAACATTTTTCTCAAGTTCACGTAGGACATTTTCTAGTACTGACAATATGTTATGGCACAATTTGAGTCTCCATAGATTTTTAAATATAGAAATCATATGAAGTATTTTTTCTGACCACAAGATGAAGTGAAAAATTGATTAACAAAAGGAAATCTAGATAATTCACAAATTTGTAGAAATTAAATAGCACACTCTTTGAAAAAACAATGGATCAAAGAAGAAAATACCAGGGAAATTAGAAAATACTCAGAAACAATTGAAAAAAAGTAATCTACCATAATTTATAGGATTTAGCCAAAGAAGTGCCAAGCAAGACATTTATAGCTATAAACAAATCAAAAAACAAATAAGGTTTAAAATCAATAACATTGGCTGTTCAGGGGAGATTCCATATGGATTTAGAATGGGTTTTTGTATTTCTGCATAAAACGAGTTTTGATGAGTTGAATTGAATCTGTAGATCCCTTTGGATAGTATTTGAATGTTTATCTGTAGTTTTTTTGAGTCTTCGTCTGTCTTTGGTATTACAGTAATGGCGGCCTCAAAAAATGCATCAAGAAGTGTTCTTTCCTCTTGAATTTTTGGGAAAATTGTTTCTGTAGCATAAGAAACTAGGGTAAAAAAAAAAATTTAACCCCAACCCACCAGAAGAAAGAAAATAATAAAGATGAGAAGTAAACGAAATAGAGGACAGAAAACAATAGAAAAAAATAATAAACTAAAAGCTGGTTCCTTGAAAAGATCTACTGAATTCACATTTGGTTAGGCTAAAAAAAAAGAGAAGACTTAAATGGCTAAAATTATAAATCAAAGTGGGGACTTTACTATTATTCTACAGAAATAAAAAGGAATGTGAGAGTACTATAAAAAAATTGTATACCAACAAGTTGGACAACCTAGATTAAATGGACAAATTCCCAGAAACACAAAACCCCCCAAGAAATCACAAAGTAATAGAAAATCTCATTAGACCTATAACTAGTTAAGAACATTGACTCACTAATCACAAATCTCTATCAAGGAAAAGCTTAGACCCAGCGCCTTCCCTGGTAAATTCTACCAAACATTTAAAGATGAACTAATACCAATCCTTTTCAACTTTCCCAAAAATTCAAGAGGAAAGAACACTTCTTGATGCATTTTTTGAGGCCGCCATTACTGTAATACCAAAGACAGACGAAGACTCAAAAAAACTACAGATAAACATTCAAATACTATCCAAAGGGATCTACAGATTCAATTCAACTCATCAAAACTCGTTTTATGCAGAAATACAAAAACCCATTCTAAATCCATATGGAATCTCCCATGAACAGCCAATGTAATCTTAAAGAAGAAGAATAAAACTAAAGGACTGACACTTCCTGATTCCAAACTTACTATACAGCTACAGTAACCAGTGTAGTACTGGCATAAAGACAGATACAGATCACTGGACTAAAATAGAGCCCAGAAATAAACCCGCACCTATGTTTTTTGACAAAGGTTGCAAGACCATTACATGGGGAAAAGACAGTCTTTTCAACAAATGAGAAAACTGGATATCCACATGCAAAAAATTAAGTTGGACCCTTACTTAACACTGGATGCAAAAATTAAATCAATCAGAGGCATAAATGTTAAGACCTAAAACTATAAAATTCGTAGAATGTAATATAAGACAAAAGCTGCAAAACCTTGGATTTGGCGATGACTTCTTGGATAAAACATCAGAAGCAAAGGCTATCAAAGAGAAAAAATAGACAAACTGGACTTCGCAAAAGTTTTTAAATTTTGTTCATCCATCAAAAGACAATATCGATGGAGGAAAACGGCAAGCCACAGAGTGGGGGAAAATGTTCACAAATCATTTATCTAATTATCAATGAATATATATAAACAAAAACAACAACAGAAAAAAAAAACAATTCAAAGGAAGACATACAAATGGCCAAGAGCATATGAAAACATGTTCAACCTCACCAATCATTAGGGAAATGACTGCAGTTGCAGTTTTACAACATTAAAAACATTCTTGATATAGATGGTAGTAATGGTAGCACATTATAAATGTATTTAATGTCACTGATCTGTACACTTAAAAGTGGCTAAGATGGTACATTTTATGTTTCTGATTTCTACTATAATTTTTTAAATTAGAAAATATATATATATATAAGGTAATAGAAGAAATTCTAGCCTCTGACACCAAAGCTACACCAAATAGTAAAAACAGCCTAAGTCCTAGCCAGATAAATAGAAAACCTGACACGAAAGTGCTGTCTATCTACTTTTCTTTTACCTGATAAACCCTGTATATATTTCAACAAAAAATACAATGTATTCTAAAAGGCTAGAAAAAACACAGTGGGACAGACAAAGCATGCATCAGAACCAGTTTCAGATATGGCAGAGATTTTAGAGTCATCTGATTAACCAATGTAACTAGAGTTATTATATTTAGGGCTCTAATGGGAAAAGTGGATTACATGCAAGAACAGATGAGTAGTGTGAGCAGAGAGATGGAAAGTTTAAGAAAGAATGAAAGGAAAAGCTAAGAATAAATAACACTGTAATGGAAATGAAGAATGCCCTGATAGACTCATCAGTAGACTGCATTCAGCCAAGGAAATAATCAGTGACCTTGAAGGTATGTCAATAAAAACTCTCAAAACTAAAAGATGAAGAGAGGAAAGAAAGAAAAAGATGGAACAGAATGTCCAAGAACTGTGGGACAGTTACGAAAGGTATAACATACGTGTAATGGGAATAAGAGAATGAAAAGAGCAGAAGAAACAGAAGAACTATTTGAAGTAATAATGACTGAAAATTTTCTAAAATTAAGATAGACATAAAACTACCACTCCTGGAAGGATTAATATTAAAAAACAACAACAACAACAACAACAACAACAACAACAATAATAATACAACTAGGCAAATACTTATGTAAACTGCAGAAAACAAAAGACCAAAAAAAATTTGAAAGAAGTCGAATGAAAACAAATACCTTACCTACAGAGAAACAAATTCCTTATTGGACTTCTCAGAGACTGTGCAAACAAGAAGAAAGTGGAGTAAAATATTTAAAGTGTTGAAAGAAAAAAAAAAAACACCAACCTAGAATTCTGTATCCAGTGAAATTATTCTTCAAACGTAAAAAGGAAATGCATACTTTCTCAGAAAAACAAAACTTGAGGGAATTTGTCATCCACAGATATGTCTTGTAAGGAATGTTAAAAAGGGGTAAGAAAATTATAAAAGTTGGAAACACATCTGCATAAAATAAGAAAAGCATTAGAGAAAGAATAAATGAGGGTAAAATCTTTCATTTTTCTTATTCTTAATTGATCTAACAGATAAGTTTATTCAAAATAATAGTAACACTGTATTTGGTGATTATAGCTTCTGGATAAGTAAAATGAATGACTTATTTTTAAGGAATAGGAGGGAGGAATTGGGAATACCCTGTTATAAGGTATCTGTACTATCTCTAAAATGGCTCAGTGTTACCTGAAAGCAGGCTTTGATTACTTGTAAATGTACCTTGGAAACTCTTCAACCATTATAAAACATTTTAAACATTTTAAAAGGAAGTATAATTCAAATGCTACGAGAGATGAGAATATGGAATCAAATCATATCAAATGTTGAATTTAAACCAGAGAAGGGAAATTGTAGAGGACAAAAATAAAAAATAAATAAAAGAAAAAGGCAATGAATAGAATAGTTACAAATATGATAGCTATTAATCCAATTATATTAATAATCACTTTAAATGTGAATGATCTAAGTATACCAATTAAAAGATAGATACTGTCAAAGTAGACTGCAAAAAAATAAGAGCAGACAATGTGTTGCCTATAAAAAACCCACCTTAAATATAAAGACACAGATAAATTTAAAGTGAAGGGATGGAGAAAGACCTACCGTTAACACTAGTAAAGAGAAAGCTGGAGTATCCACATTAACTTCAGAAGTCAACTTCAGAACAAGGACAATTATCAAAGATAAAGAGGGGCATTCCATAATGATGAAGGGGTGAATTGTTCGAGAACACAGAATATCCTTAATGTGTATGTGTCTAACAACTGAATGTCAAAATACGAGAGGCAAAAACTGATAACCAGCCACAAGGAATAAACGAATCCACTGTTACAGTTAAGTACTTCACACCTCAATCCGTAAATAACATACCCAGCAAGCAGAAAATCAGTAAGGAAATAGTTGAATAAACTGCATCATCAATAAAATGGATCTAATTGACATTCTATAACACTTCATCTAATAACAGCAGAATATACATTATTCTCAAGCTCACATGAACATTCAACAATATAGACCACATTCCAGGCCATAGCACACTCTTTAACAAGTTTAAAAGAATACAAATCATACAGAGTATGTTCTGAGTTCCCAGTGAAATTAAACTAGAAATCAATAACCAAACTGCAGTTCCAAAACTATCGAGAGATTAAGCAACATGCTTCTAAATAATGCACAGATCAAAGAAATCTCAAGAGACATTTTAAATATTTTAAATGAATTGGAAATGGAAAATACCCTATCAAAATTTCTGAGATGCTGCTAAATCAGCTAAATCTGCGGCACCTGACCCCTCCCAGTACTTGTGAGGCCCAAGCCACTGCGACAGGCTAGTCAGAGCTGAGCCCCAAATGAGCAGAGGGTTTGTATTCTTTTGATCCCTGCCCCCCCCCACATGAAGAAACAAATGGTGAATTGGCCCCAGGTAAAGCACAGTATATTTTCCAAGAATGGTAAAGTTATAAAGGTTACTAGAGAGAAAGATAAAGATACCAGGAAGGATAAAGGGGTTGCATTTATTTTATTTTTGGATAAGGACTCTGCATAAAACTGTACCAGAGCAATAAATGACAGTTATTTGGTAGTGATAGAAGCCAAGCATTGCTACTGGCAACGTAAGAGCAGCTGAGTTTATCTGAAGACAAAACTGCTTTGATAAATCTGAGAGTTATGAATGTGGAGAAAGTAGACACTTAAGTCATACCTGTCCTAAAAATATGTTTGGAGAACATAAACCTCCAAAGAACAAAGAGAAAAAGAAAAAAGGATCCCTGAACCAGAAGAAAAAACTGAAGTAGAAGAAAGTGAAGATGAAGGAAGGGGAAGATCCTGCTCTTGACAGCCTGAGCCATAGCTTTCCAGCAAGCTAAAAGCGAAGAACAAAAAAAAAATAGAAACCCAGTCAGGGGATCCCACAACTTCAGATGATTCAAGACACCCAAGGGTTCAAAAAAAGCACATGTTTCAATGATGAAGAAAAACTTATTAATTAAAATTATGTTTATTATGTAAATATCATTAATTATTTTTTTAATCTTGGAGTGCTAAGTTTAGTTTGGACTAAAAATTACTTTTCGAATTTGAGCATGAGAGCTTGCGCTTTGGTGCTGTTAAGCCCCATGCGCTCCATTGGCAATAAATTCTCCTTCCTCTACCAAGGCTGCCTGAGCGTCCAATTTCCTCCGGTGGGTGTTGCCCCCTGCAACAGATTTCTGGTGTGTTGGCCGGGAAGCGTGGAGGAATGGTGCCCACATTTGGCAGACTTCGGGTACCTAAATGAGGAAACCCCTACCAGCCCTGTAGACACACTGGCTGAGTGCGCACCAGGGATTACCCCGCGTGGACGCCTCGCAGGACAGACGGGGAAACCCCATCTGCTGGTCCCTGCAAGGATCAGACAACAGAGGAAGGAGAAAGCTAGGACATGTCAGGGACACAGTAAGGAAAAACTGGGCACAGGGTAACTAGCGCAGGCCCTGCCCCATAAGGCGGAAGGGGAGACGGATCATCTCCCGAGGTCACCTGAGTACTCTACATTTGTTAGGGGAAACTGTGACCTCACAGGTACATAGGGCGGAGAGTGGAATGTGTTTGGTTAACTCTGGGTAAAAGGAAGGCCCCCTCTATACGCAGCCCCAACTGCACATGACCCCCTTTTGCACACAGACCCAACAACCTACCACCCAATCCCTTTAAAGGTCAACCTAACCCCCCAATCAGGTGACACCAAGGCATCTCCCCAGGGCTTGCGGTTTTGCCCTTTAAATTAGGTCCCAACCCCTCGGTCGGGGCTCCTCTCAACCACTGCTGCGTCAGTGAACGAGTGGGGTCCAAACTCGAGTTTGTCAGTAAACTCCCTCTTGCGCTTGCATCGGTGTCAGTTTCCTTCTTGGCTCGTGGAGTTCCAAACCAGGGCATTACAACTAATATCAGATATTATGAGATACAGTCCATTACTACTGATTCAATGGCATTAAAAAGATAATAAAGAAATATTAACTCTATGCCCAGAAATTTAATAATTTAGTGAAATGGACCATTTCCTTGACAGATATAATCTACAAAAGTTCAAACAAGAAGAAATTGATAATCTGAATAAGTCTATTCTGTTAAAGAAATTGAATCAATGGTTAATAACCTTGTAAACTAGAAGTCACCAAGGTCAAAATGGTTCCATTTGTAATTGTAAGAAACACTTAAAGAGGAAATGATACCAATCCTCTATACTTTCCCAGAAAAGAAAGCCAAGGGAACATGTTCTAACTCATTCTCTTTGAGCAGTAGTATCACTCTAATATGAAAGCCAAACAAAAACACTGAAATGAAAATTACAGACCAATATCTCTCATGAACACAAATCCAAATATATTCGACAATATATTAGCACATCAAATCTAACAATGTATAAAAGCAATTATATACCATGACCAGTTTGGATTTATCCCAGCTATGCCAATTCAATATTTGAAAAACAGTTCCTATAATCCATCACATCAGGCTAAAGAAGAAAAATCACATGATTATGTCAACAAGCGCAGCAAAGGCATTTGATAAAATCCAACAATCATTTGTGATAAAGACTCTCAACACACCAGGAACTGAGAAAATTACCTCAATTTCATAAGCAAAATACCTACAGCTAACATCATACTTAATTATGAGAAACTAAAAGTTTTACCCTTAAGGTCAGGGAGAAGTTGAATAAAAAGATCACACAAGGGAATTTTCAGGGTGCTAGAACTGTTCTGTGTGATGCTATATTGCTGGACACATACTATATATATTTGTCAAAACCCACAAAACTTCACATCACAAAGAGTAAATCTTAATGTATACGAATTTTTAAAAAATCAACCAGAAGGGCAGAGGAATCCTAGAATGGAATGCAGAATGTGACAATCCAACTCTATGTAAATATATATCATAACCTCACCGACAATGATGTCAAAAAAAGTTGCTACCCTAAGTCACATTGGGAAAGGATACTTTTAAGGAGATAATTGTAATGCTAAAGACAAAAAGGAACTACGCATAAACCCTGTACTCTTGACAAATTTATTTTCACACTGCATAGATTAGCAATTCTTAAACTTCTGTACATTTAAAGTTAAGATATTAGTCTGAAGTCATGCATATTTATATACTATTGGTAGAAATTGAAAGACTGGAATGATTCCATTTTTCTGAGTGATCCCAAGATGAATTGTACGAAAACTTCCCCAAAGGCCAGTAGTCAAGAACAATGCCTTACACCTGGCCAAACCAGCCAGGCCAGCTAATCGGTGGGCCCTTAAGGCACCCCCACCCTTATTTCCTCCTGCACATATCCTGATTACTGCACCTGGCACCTTCTGCACTCGGCCCTTTCTGCGCACGGCCCCCTCTATACGCAGCCCCACTGTGCACAGCCCCCTCTATACGCAGCCCCACTGTGCATGGCCCCTTTTGCACAAGACCTAACAACCTACACCCAATCCCTTTAAAGGTCAACCTAACCCCCCAATCAGGTAACGCCAAGGCATCTCCCCAAGGCTTGCGATTTTACCCTTTAAATTAGGTCCCAGCCCCTCAGTCGGGGCTCCTCTCAACCACTGCTGCGTCAGTGAACGAGTGGAGTCCAAACTCGAGTTTGTCAGTAAACTCCCTCTGCGCTTGCATCGTGTCAGTTTCCTTCTTGGCTCGTGGAATTCCAAACCAGGGCATGACAGAAATGATAGATAATTGATAGGTAGATAGATAGAAATATAGATAAGTGTTATCTACACGGTTAGTATATATACATTTATTTCCTCATTTTGTCCACTGAAAGGACCTAAGACTAGCGACACGCTAGTAGCAGTGAGCACACCTGGCACCAGATCTTGGCTTCAAATACCACTTTCCAATCAAAGGAACCAAGGCTGCTTGCAGAAATGGCTGATTTTCAGAACAGGCAAGGAAAATATAAGATGTATCTAGACTATCCTGTAATACCAGAAAGCAAGGAAGTTATATATACACACACGTGTGTGTGTATACATACATACATACATACATACATACATACATATTATAAAGCAAGGAAGTACTCTCTATATTATATATATGTATGTATGTGTGTGTGTGTGTGTATGTAACATATCAAAAAGACACAGAAACAACCCTGAAAGAGCTCCATGTGGGCAAAGCTGAATAATTTGAGTACAATTTAATTGATTATAACTTCCCCCCATGAATCCATATTGATACAAATAAATAAATATAGGTGAAGGGATATATCTTCCTTACAGAAAATTTCTGAATAACAAATGTAAAAGGTATGAGAGGAATAGAAAATCACCATTAGAATATCACTGTATATTATTGCTGCAGGTAAGATAGAGGTCAAAAACTTAAAGGAGAAAGAGGATATTTGCAAAGCCTCACAATATCTCCCCCAAAATATTTCTTAATCACTGTTTTTAATATACGTCCACAAATTCTTTGATATTCTTCTCTCAAAGGTGGTGGAGCTTAACTCCTCTCCCCTTAAATGGGACTGGAATTAGTGACTCACTTCTAACCAATAGAGAATATTCCATTATATATATGTACTAGCTTCTTTAGCCATCATCTATTGTAGGACACTTTGGTTGCTTCCATGTCCTGGCCACTGTGAATAATGCTGCTATGAACATCGGTGTGCAAATACATTTTCAGATAAGGGTTTTCAAGTCTTTGGGGTAAATACCCAGTAGAGGGATTGCTGGACCATGTGGTAGATCAATTCTTAGTTTTTTGAGGAACCTCCATACTGTTTTCCATAGTGGCTGCACCAATCTGCAGTCCCACCAGCAACGTATGAGGGTTCCTTTTTAAATAGTTCATTCTTTACATGAAAACTTCCCTGTTAAAATTTGTGTCTCTCCGGACTGGACCTGACTGAGAAGCTGACTAAACAGAGTTAAAGGGACTAAAAATTATTTATCTGTATCTATAAAAGAAACAACAAAAGAAGATATATATATCATAGCCATATATGTACCCAGATATATCAAACAAAAGAAAAATCTTCATGAATAAACAGAAAAATCAGCAATTATAACTGAAAATGTAAACATAGCCACCTCAGAAACTGCTAAAACAGACATAAATAAATAGATAATAGATAAAGAGACAGAGGGGAAATGTGAGAGAGGGCTTAAGATGATGATGGTACACACACATACATACCAAAAAAAAAAAAATATATATATATATATATAATTAATAAATCACAGCTATGATGCTGAAACTATTAGATTAACCAAAAGTGGAGATAGGAATATAAGCATTTAGTTTAATTTTCTCCCAAAAACTCTTCCAAAGAAACAATAGTAGAGTTTATTTGTTTACCAATATAATGGGTTAGGACCCAATTAATGTAGGGAAGAGGCAAGAGAATTAAATGTTAATAAAGCCACAATCAGAGGCTGCAGTGTGCTGATCAGCCTGTAGCCAGGCCAGGACACCCGCAGAACAAAGAAAGATTTCTCCTGGGATTGCTAACAACCCATTCCCCACACCTATGAAGGGGAAACAGGAAAAAGAGAGTCATTCCCTATGGCTAGAACCTTGGGGAACCTATGGATTAAAAAGGCCGGGAATTGCCACAGGCCTTTCACTCAACATATTGTTTCTTACCTTTTCCCATTACATACTCTCCCCCTTCCCCTTCCTTACTGTATTTCCATATCAGAGGAAATGGGTTAACAAAGTCTTTTAAACTAAAACTCACAGGAATTAAAGAATGACATATAAACTGAATTCCCTGAACACTCAGGGTCCCTCTCTGAGCCTTTACTGTGTCCCTTTCACTGTCTCCCTCACTGTCCCTCTCACTCTCTGCTTCTGAGAGAAGACCACACTCTGTCTGTGGAGTGTTACCCGTTTTCTAGCAAACTTTCTACTCTCTCCACCAAAGGACCCTCTTCTCTCCGTACAGGGCTTGGCTAGTACCAACCCACCCCTCTCAGAAATAGTTGTCCTCTCCTGCATCACAATGCAGCAAATTTTAGCAAGCTACAAAGCAGACAGACAAGCACTGTCTTCAGCAGTCCTGAAAAGGCTGAATCCTAAACCAGCAGAGAAGAAAGCAAAGAAGCAAATTCATATCACAGAACCCCAGAAGGCTCAAGACTTGACAGCACCAGGTATCTCTAGATGAAGGGAATAAACGTGGAACTAAAAATAAGTTGAAAGTCTCTTTAAGAACAAGGTCAGGGCCCAGGTTCCCTCACTCACTTTCATGCCCCTCCCTAAGCTCAGCAGAAACTGGACAGCATCTTCTCTGAAGAGGGTAAAACAGAATGATTAAACTAGGAGATACCGGGCAAAAATGAGGGCAGGGTCAATATACTAGACACAGAAAAATTAAGTGAAATCTTATGAAATGAATGTTAAGACTCTAGCTTTTCCCACATCATGGCCCCCAGAGCACTAGCAGCCAGGCATATGCCCTCTAGAGCCTGACTTCTGGGAACTCTAACTGTCCCAAGAGAAAAGAACTGTGCTAACTGTGCTCTCCACAGAAGCAGCCCAGCTAGATCACAGACTATGTTATTGTTTTAGTGGGTAATCAATATCTAAAGAAAGAGGAGGCTAAGAATATTATGAAAAGATGCTTTAAAAAAAAACACGTTAACATTTGTAATATCGGAACTACAAAACAAGATAAAAGGGGCAAAGAAAACAGACCACCTTAGTGAAAGACTTCTCTCTAATATAAATATAAAAATAAATGAAATAAGACAGAACAAAGACCAAACATTTTCTCACTGCCTCTCCCTCGGCCATCAGTACTTGAGGCTACTACTACCGCCTGCCCACATCTATTCAGCATCCCCCTTTAACCTATCCTTCAGTCAACTCTGGCTTTCTTTCGGTTCCTAAAAAGGGCCATGCATCTTTCTGCCACAATATCTAAGTAAATATCTAGACATATTCATGGAGAAAATATAAACCTTTCAGTAATAACCACATAATTTCCTATATAATGCCAAATATTTTAACATTTGTGTACTTCTATAAATGTACTGATTTTTTGCATTTTACTCAAGAGCAAATAGATCAGTGTTTTAGAAACTGTCTCCTAAACTCTAGCTGTCACAACATTTGCCTAGGAGAGTGAGCTACTATACTTATGAATAATGGAAGAGAACATTTGTCAAACTGTTAGTCAATAAACTGTTTGTCAATGAATGCTGAAGACCTTTCCAAAGTAGAGTTAATCTACGAATGTTGCATAATCAATCTGGACTATATAGTGTGAGGCAACTTTTCAATGCCAAATTGTTTTGACCTTGACACCAAAAATATTCCTTCATTGCCAGATGGTATTTGTTCAGGGAATGCAAATTTTTCCTAAGTTAAACATATATGTGGCAATAAATCCATAATGAAATGTAAATTCAAGACAAAATTATTTTTAATTCTTTTATATTAATATGAGCAACTAAATATTGAGTGTATCATTAACAAACTATAATGTTTTCTTCATATCTTTTCCCAAATTTCTTTCACTAGTTACTAAAGTTTATCATTATCAGTTTGGGGTAAAAATCTACTTCTTAGCCATTTTCTGAGGGAAAAACAACAACAACCTTTTAATGTAAACTCAATTTGAATTCTAAAGCATTATTTTCTACAAGATAACTGATAAAAAAAATGGGTTCTGAAGAATTTAGTTCTTATTTCTTAGCTATGTAAGCTGGGATTTATATGATCATGAACAACTTCTTTTATTTCATTGGGCCCTTGTTTGTAATTTATAAAATTGTTATAATACTAGATAAAGGATATTAAGAAGATTAAAAAAGATATTTGGAAAGTGCCTGGCACATAGTACTCAATAGATTAAAATACCCTTTTCAAAACTGAATCTCCTTTAAAAAAACTAATATTTAAAAATTTAATCATCCCTGCCTTTAAAATATTTACATTTAATTTCTCCTAGGGAGAGGACAATAGGTAGATGGGAGAAAAGGTTTGAAAAAAAAAACTTTCACTACGTATTTTTGGTAACTTTTGTATTATATATTTTAAAATAAATGAATAAAATTTAAGTAAAATTGTAAAACAATATACCCCAAAAATATTAATCAAATAAATGAGGCATGTAAAGTCCTAATAATTTTATATTATAAGTGAACAGGGGGCTTATGAATTATTCTTATTCATCCCTGGAACCCAAGAATTTTGAACAATGCCAGGTACATAATAAATATTTAAAAATATCAGGAGGAATGAATGCATAGTTGAGACCTCTATGTGCATTTAGTCATATTTATATGGAAGAAAAAATAAGACTGAAAATGGCTTTTTGCAGGAAGCGAAGCCTGCTGGAGGAAATTGGACACTCGGACGACTTTGTTAAAGGAAGGAGAATTTATTAGCCAGTGGAGCATGTGGGGCTTAACAGCACCAAAGCACAAGCTCCCCTAGGTTAGATTTATTACAGCTTATATACCCTTGCAGTGCCCATGCAAGGGGCACATGATTCCTTTGTCTGAGGTTCTTCGTGCACCTCCTGACTCAGGATGGGGAAGGGGAGTTTTGGGTGGGGCTGCAAGGGGGAAGGAATTCTCAGACTACTTAGTTCCTATCTATTTACAGATCCCTTGTCTTGTAGGTGTGGCAAGAGTTTCTAGAAGGCCATTTAAAGGTCTATAGGATGTGTTTAATCTATAACCAGCTGAGTTGGTCATTTCTGCAAGCCCTCTTCTTTGCATTTTTCAGATGCCTCCTCTCCTCTCTTAGCTCTCTACAGTTTCTAGCTACCTAACTTACATAATAAGAGTACAACAACTTAATTAACTACACTATCAGACAAACCAAAAATAATTAATCCCCAAATGATACATTTAATTTACATTTACATTTATTACATTTTGTCTGTATATAAGGCAATCCAAAAAAACATGATGATTTGCCAAAGCATTAAACTTTTTTTAAAAAACTATCATTAATTTCTAGAGATTTACAGAGAAAAATATATTTCTCACAAATCTAAAAACTGCTCAAAAGAAATAGGGTCATTACTTTTTACAACTAGAAAACCAAGTAAATCATGAAAACTGAAAAACTATTTTTCCAGAGTAGATTTAAAAAACATACAAATTTTGAAATTCGCTGGCGTCATCACTATAAATCATATAGCCTTACATCCAGAAAAGGTGTTAAAGATATTATTTGGAAGATTAGCTCTAAGTTATTTTTTTAATGCATAAGATAAAAAAGGCATGATATACATCAAAATATTTTTACTATTTCTATTAGGGTGACAAGATTGTGGGTGATTTTATTCTTCCTCTATTTTCCAAATTTTTCTAATGGAATTACATTTTCCCATAATTAAATAAATGTAATATTTTTAAGATAGCACCTGGTTTAAAAAAGAAGCACCCAGTATACCCTATGCTTATAGGTAGTTTAAAGATTAAAGAATCTTATACATACAGATATAAAATCCATTTTCAAAATTCCCCCAAAAAAGGGATTTACAATTAGCACCACCTGTTCAACAAGGGACCTTGCTACACAAGTTCTTCCTGGCATCATCACAATAACTTAGAGTTACTCAAAAAACATAAGTAAATCATATATTTTTTTGACCCTTTGATATCTTTCGGCAATTCTCTGTGGGGGTTGTTAGAGTAGAAAGGAGAAATGGTGATGAGATCCAGCCATCAAATGGAGCACTCGCTGTCCACAGGCAATTGGCCAAGCAGCCAGGTGAACTGCTCTAGTCACTCAGGCATTTGCACATGTCTAAAACACTTTGTATCTTTTTATGATAAAATTACTCAAAACATAAAGAAAGGAAGTAGTAGCAATAAATCATGCTGGCATAGCACAAGCTATTTATTCTGAACAGGATGGTTGACAAAGGAACCTGCTGTTACAACATATGAGAGAACTCAAAATAATGAGGTTTTCAGAAAAAACTTAAAAGGACTAAAGAAAGACACTTCAAAGAAATGAGGATGATGAGGAATTTGATCTGACATATTGGAGATTCAAAATGAAACAACATGATCTTCTATTTTAATTTTGTCAGCTTTTATATGAAAGCGTATGAGCTTTGGAGTCAAGTGGACGGGTTTGAATACTGGCTCCAGTGTTCACTACTTGGCAAGTTATTTAACCATTTTATAATCCATTTGTAAAAATGGGGACTAAAATAGCTACCTCACAGAGTGGTAGTTAGGATTAAATAAAGCAATGGATAAATATACATGGTGTATGTTTTATTATTCTCTAACCTTTCTTATATGTTTGGAATATTGTTAAAACACATAGTGTAATTTAGAGTAGCACATATGGGCTCTCAATAAATGTTGATTCACTCCCTTGTTACAGTCATGAAAATTAAACCAGAGTTCTTTTTAGTAAAAAAAAAAAAAAAAAAAAAAAAAAAAAAAAAAAGGAAGGAAAAGGAAGGGACTATCAGAGGTTGCCAAATTCAGACCTCTACCTCTAGGCAGATTTATTGCATTAAATAAACATCGTGTGATGACTTGCAGTACAATGATGTAAGAGGGACTTTTCTCAAAGTCTAAGAGAAAAGGATTATAAATAAGAAAATAATAGTCAATTATATCCAGAATAGACAAAGTCAATGCTGATTGCAAATAGGACCCTTGTAGTTTAAATGGCTAAAACTCACAAAACCATAGTGAATCAAACAAAACTCATAGAATAGATTGTATCACAAATCAGTGGAAGAAAAAAAAATGGATATTTTGGTTGATGGTCTAACAGAAACTAACTCACCGTAAGCGGAAAAATAAAATCGTATCTTTACATCAGGGACCAACAAATTGTTCTGTAAAGGGCCAGATAATAAATGTTTTATGCTTTGCAGGCCATACAGTCTCTGTTGCAACTACTCCACTCTACCATTTTAGCACAAAACAGCCATCAATAATACAAAATGAATGAACATGGCTTAGTTCCAATAAAGTTTTATTTATGAACACCAAAAACTGAATTTCATATAATTTTCACATAGCACAAAGTAGTAGTATTCTTCAATTTTCTTAAACCATTTAAAAATATAAAGCCATTCTTAGCTCACAGGCTGTACAAAAATTCAGCCATATTTGAACTAGATTTGGACTGTGGGTTGTAGTTTGACAAACCTTACTTCACACCATTAAAAAAAAATCAAACTGGATTATAGTACTAAGTGTGAAAAATAAAACTATATAACATTAAAAATTTTTAAACATCTCATTGACATCTTGTAGTGAATAAAAATTTCTTGAAATTACAATGAAGTAAAAAAATTGTGCAACTGACTATGTTAAAATCCAGGATATTCGTTTAATGAAGGACAGCATAGAGCCCAGTAGAAGATAACCGCAACATTAAAAAAGCATTAAGGTCGAGACTATTCAAAAAACTCCGACAAATCAATAAGAGAAACAAAAAAAAACCCAATTATATTTGAATACTGATTAATGCCATTTACTCTCTAAATAACACTGGGAAGATTATGTTTCTACTTCATTGTTTAACAAGGTTCATTATCTCAATTCCTTTTCCTCACTATCACTGTGAACATTCTTGACGGAATAATCTAATCTCTGTGTATATGTGTATGTGTGTAATATGAATAATGAATGTCGTTCATATGTGGGATTTTATTCTATTTTAGTACACACAAATACCTACATAGTGATTCACTGTGTACTAGGCATTGTTCTAGCAATTTACAAAATAAACTTGTTTACTCCTTTCAACTCTCTTTAGGAACTATTAGAATCCTCATTTTGAAGATATGAATGGTTTTAATTTTTATACTTATCTGTATTTTCTAATTTTTAAGCAATGCACATTTATACACATACATAAAAAATAAGTGGTGTACAGAAAAACACTGTGCCCTTTTCAGGGGGAAGAATGTGGAGGTGTCAAGGAAAGTAAAGAATTGAAATGCAATACCTAAAGGCAATATTCTTGCTTATATAAACAAAACTTGAGTTTATGTGTTATCAGACTCTTTTATCCAATTGATATTTCCTGCTTCCATTAGCTATCCTTCATGTTCACCCTGCTATTAACATATGCAATGTTTTTCAGGAAGAGGAATTAGGTATTTAAGAAGCCAAGAGGTTCTGTTTATTTGTTTCAGAGCATAATGAAACCTTTTTACTACAAAGCAAAGCTGTTCAACAAATATTTTTTAAGCACTTTCTATATCAGGCACAGTCCTAGGCACTAATAATAGAGCAGTTAGACACATAAAGACTCTGAACATCTGGGGCATCTGGTCAAAACAGCAGAGTAGGTAAATGCTGTGCTTGCCTCCTCCCACAACCATATTTAAATTGCAACTAAACTACAAAACAACCATTATTAAAAATCACCTGGTGTCTAGCTGAACAGAGAAGTCCTACACCTAAGACCGTACAGAAGAAGCCAACTCAACGCTGGTAGGAGAAGCAGAAAACGCTGAATAGACTGGTCCCACATCCATGTGTGGCAGTGGAGGGCTATCTCAGCTGCAGAGGCTCCCGCTGAGTTGTGAGGGGTCCCAATCCACCACCAGGATCCCCAGCCCAGGCCATGAAGAGAAATCCCCATAGCTTCTGGCTGTGAAAACCAGTAGACATTGTGGTTGAGTGAGATGGAAGGGTGCTAGATCTCAGCATTCCTTTCAAAGGGCCCATGCACAGACTTACTTGCTGGTGAACTCACTCACTTTGAGCTCTAGTGCTGGGGCAGCAAGCAGTTCAAAAGGTGCCAAGGACATATGGAGGAAGTTAATTGTCTGGTTTTAAGGAGAGAGACGGAGGGGCAACTTTCTCCCAGACAGAAGTGCTGGCAAAGCCATTGTTTCTTTGTTTGGTCCTCCCCACATCCAGCAGGAAGATACAGGCTGGCACCATACCTGAGTCTCCATCAACATGGCTAACACGAATTGCCTCACCCTGAAGATACCCTGATACCCCATCCTACCTTATTTATGGGCCTACCTCAGCCCCTTCCAGTGGCTTTTCCATATAAATGGCCTATCTTGGCTTATGCTGCAGATTTTCCTAACATCTCTCAAAGGTTCACAAATCCCAAACAAGCAGCATCAGGCCTTGGTGTGTCTCATACCTATTCCTGAGCAACCCTAAACCCAGCACTAGCAGTTGCTAGCCTCCATCTGCAGCTTAGCAACTGCCAGGAGCCCCCAAGCCCAGCATAAGGGGTGCCCATCTTCAGATCACTTTGCAGCACATACCAAGTGACCCTGGGCAGGGTGCAGGCAGCAGCTGACCTTGGCCTGCAAAAGAGCCCCTCCCAAGAAGTCATACCACCAACATCTGATGGCCAGCCTCAGACAATAAAAAGCACCCCCTAACCACCTCCACAAATGACACACCCAAAGGGCAGACTGGACAGGCACCAGAGACCTGCTAAAGCAAATCCTGCTCTATAGGGTGAGCTCCTGCACAATAGCTCCTCCACTGTAGTCACAGCCAGTCCCCACAACCAATCAGCCTGAACATCAATCCCTCTAACTGATGTGCAAACAGCAACCGAGGCTCAACTACAACAGGAGGGTACACACAACCCACACAAGGAACACACGTAGAGCACCCAGCTCAGGTGACCACAGAGACTGCGTCACTGGGCCCCAAAGAACATCTACTACTAAAGGGCACCTACTAAAACCAGGAGACACAGCAGCACTACCTAATACATAGAAACAAACACAGGGAGGCAGCCAAAATGAGGAGACAAAGAAACATGTCCCAAATAAAAGAAAAGAACAAAGCTCCAGAAAAAGAACTAAACAAAATGGATACAGGCAATCTACCAGATACCGAGTTCAAAATACTGATGGTAAGGATGAACAATTATCTCACTGAGACTTTCAGCAAAGAGATAGGAGAAAAAGAAAAAAACATAAACGTAGAAAATAGAAAAAAGAACCAGTCAGAAATGAAGAGTACAATAACTGAAATAAAGAATAGAGGGAATCAACGGTAGATTAGATGAAGCAGAGGATCAAATCAGTAATTTGAAAGAAAAAAAAAGTCAGAACAGCAAGAAAAGAGGAGAATCTAAAAAAATGAAGCAGTTTAAGGGGTCTTTGGGACAGCATCAAGCATACCGACATTTGTATAGAAGTACCAGAAGAAGAAGAGAAAGCAAGGAATTGAAAACCTACTTGAAGAAATAATGACAAAAAACTTTCCTAACCTGAAGAAAGAAATAGGCATTCAAGTTCAGAGAGTCCCAAACAAGATGATCCCAAAGAAGCCTATGCCAAGACTTATCATTATTAAAATGCTGTAGTTAAAAGACAAAGAGAGAATCTTAAAAGCAGCAAGAGAAAGGCAGTTATACCAGACAAAATAGACTTTAAAACAAAAGTTATAACAAGAGACAAAGAAGGACCCAGGAATACCACTTTTGGGTATTTATCTGAAGAAACCAAAAACATTGCTTTGAAGGGACATGTGAATCCATATGTTCGCTGCAGCATTATTTACAATAGCCGAAATATGGAGGCAGTCTTGGTGTTTAGCAATGGATAAATGAATGAAGAGGTGGTATATATATACACAACGTTAGTCAGGCAAAAAAACGAATGAAATCTTGCCATCTGCAAAAACATGGATGGACCCAGAAGGTATTGTGCTGAGTGGAGTAAGTCAGAGAGATAAAGACAAATGCCATATGATTTCATATACATGTGGAATCTAAAGAACAAAATAAACAAACAAAACACAAACAAACTCATAGATACAGAGAATATTCTGATGGCCCCCAGATGGAAGGGGTGTTGGGGGTTTGGTGAAAATAGGAAGAGATTAAGAACTACAAACTGGTAATTACAAAATAGTCATGGAGATATAAAGTATAACATAAAGAATATAATCAATATTGTAATAAATGTATGGTGTTAGATGAGTTCTAGGTTTATCAGGGTGATCACTTCATAAGTTATACAAATGTCTAATCACTACTTTGCACACATGAAACTAGTGTAATTTTGTATGTCAACTGTAATCATTAATTAAAATATTTTTTAAAAATAAGGCTCAGGATATCCTGGCCTCAAAGAGCTCATGTTCTAATTCAAGAGCTACATTCTATGCATAACACTTAAGTAAGACAACCCAGAACTTTGGAAATCTCTTGAAAACTAAAATGACATTGTAACCACAACCCAAAAAAGTGGGCCAACATGTGTATCTTGATCTTAAATAGGACGAATAAATGCTAAAATAAAAAGAAGCCAGACAGAAGAGGCTCAAGATACAATCAAAAATTATTTGTCATATTCAGAACTATGAAAATCTCAATTCAAATGAAAAAGCTCAATCAGGAGATGCCAACACTGAGATGACACAGATGTTAACTAATTCTAAGTCTTTAAAGTAGCTATCATAAAAAGGCTGCAATAGCAATTACACTATTTAAACAAATGAAACCAAAGAAACTTTCAGCAAGAAATAAAATAAAAAATAAAAAATATAAAAAATATAAAAAAGAACCAGGAAAAGGATTCTGGGGAACATGGCAGAGTAAGAGACATCTTCAGATCTCTCCCTTGAAACAACAATAACCTGAACATCTAAAACAGAACAAAAAACACCCAAGCTACACGCCAGCACGTCTGAGCGTGGGATCTGCGCATAAGAGCTACCACAGGTCAGAACTCTGGGTGTCAGGGGGCGGACTGGGAGAAATAAAGAAATAAAGAAATAAACAGCTCCCTGCAGGAGGAGAGGGAGGGAGAAGGAGCAGCTAGTTCCCTGAACAGCCCTGCCTGGGAAAGCTGTGAGCTCCCGAAGGCCGACCAGAGGCAGAGCCCAGTCATCAGGGCAGAAGGCAGAAGAACGGGACAGCAGAAGAACAACAGTTACTTTTCACCAGCCATGGTTGCAAAAACGAGGCTGAGCCACAGCTCCCAACCCTCAACCCAGAGACCCCTCCCCACATACTCTCCAAGACCCAACACCACGGAGCCCCAGGGAATCTGAGCAAACACCTGTCCAGACCCATGCTTCCTCTCGCAGCCTCTGGAGCGCGCTGCAGGAGGAGGGGGAGGAGAGAAGGTGCGCCGAGTTCCCTGAACGACCCTGCTGGAAGTGCTATGACTTCCACACAGCCAACAGCAGGGCCCAGGCATCAGGGCAGAAGCCCAGAAGCAGGATGGGACTGCAGAGGAACAAAAGTTGATTTTTACCAGCTCCGGTTTTAAAAACCGAGGCTGAGCCGCAGTCCCAACTCCCAACCCTGAGGGCCCCTCCCCCCATACCCTCTAAGACCGATCACCACAGAGCCCCAGGGGAATCTGAGCAAACGCTGCCGACACTGTGACTGACGCAGACAGGACTGAACCTGTGGGTAGCGAGTGTGATTAAGTATCTACAAGGAAATACAAAAGGCATTATTAGGCTTTATATAAAGCAGGGGTGCATGAGGCTTAGACGCCACCTACTGGAAACCAGAAGAAAAGCGCCACCTTTGCAGCAGGCTAAAGAGAGACCTTTTTATAATAAATCCTCTTTCGGGGAGGGGGGAAAAAGCAGAACACACTTCCATTGATGCCCAGGAGGAGAAATAGTCCATTAAATACCATGAACGACCAAGGTGACAAGGCATCTCAAAAAGAAAGAGAAAACTCCAGAAAAATAAACTTACAGACATAGAATATGTGACTTAAATGACAAAGAATTCAGGATGGTACTTCTGAAAAAACTCAGTGAGGTCCGAAACGAGCCATATCAACAATTTCAGGAATTGAAAAACAACTATATAAGCAAAGAAAGGAGATTGAAACCCTCAAAAAAGGCGAAACAGGTCTTCTAGAGATTAAACACACACACACATTGCAAGAGTTCAAAAATGAAATAGCAAGCCTGGAAAATAGAGTCGACCAAATGGAGGAAAAATCAGTGATACCTAAGACAGAAATCTAAAAATAAATCAGAAGGATAAAGAGAGAAACTGAAGAATGAAAAGTAATGAAAGAGAAATACAAGAACAAGCCGACACTATCAGGAGAGGATATAAGAATAAAGGCATTATCGAAAGTGAGGAAAGGAGTAGGGACTACAAAGCATTTTCAGACAAATAGTGGACCAGAATTTCCCAAATCTAAGGAAGTGAGCTGGAGCTTGGAATTCAAGAAGTCAACAGAACATCCAGTTATCTCAACCCAAAAAGGCCTTCACCAAGACATATTATATTAAAGTTATCAAAAATCAATGGCAAAGACAGAATTCTCCGGGCAGTCAAGGAGAAGAAAACAGTAACTTATAAAGGAAAACCCATTAAATTATCATCGGACTTCTCAGCGCAGACCTTACAAGCCAGAAAGGAATGGAATCAAATATTTAAACTATTAAGTGAAAGGAACTACCAGCCTAGACTAATGTGTCTAGCACAGTTCTCCTTAAGATATAAAGAGAAATTAAGACCTTTCCAGACATACAAAAATTGAGGGAATTCTCCACTACGAGGCCTGTACTACAGGAAATACTGAAAGGAGTCAGCTCACCTAAAAAAATGAAAAAAAAAAATACATAATTAGGAGTAAAATGACTATCAGGCAAGTAGAAGCAGAGGATGCAATCTTTACTAAGAGCAGGTATTATAAGCTTAAATAATAAGAAGAGAATCACTATAGCAAGATAGTAATGACATTCTGCACGCACAGAGACAAACTGAGGTAACAGTGATTGAAAGGGGGAAGAGTCAAAGACTCAAATTCCCAAAGACGAATGGAGATGAGATAATGGACGACTGTATATATATAACTATCCTTTTCATATTTATGATGGTAACAATGCACCAAAGTTCAGAACTGAAGTATATAACATAAAACAAGAGAACCAGAGGCAAAATCCACAAAAGCCAACCGAAATAAAGAAAACAGAAACACAAGGACAGGAAGCAATGGAAACACAGAGCTACCAGAAAGCAAAAGATAAAATGGCTATAAGAAGACCTCATATTTCAATAATCATCCTAAATGTAAATGGACTGAACTCACCAATAAAAAGGCACAGTTGCTGAATGGATCAAAAATCAAAACCCAACCATATGCTATCTTCAGGAATGTATCTCAGCTCCAAAGACAAATACAGAATCAAAGTGAAAGGGTAGAAAATGATATTTCAAGCAAATGGCATTCAGAGAAAGTGGGAGTAGCGGCACTAATATCAGATGAAACAGACTTCAAAATAAAAAGGTAAAGAAAGATACTGAGGGACACTTATTATCTTCATGCATCAAGAAGATATAACACTTATTAATATCTATGCTCCCAATCAAGGAGCCTTGAAATATGTAAAGCAATTACTAACAGAACTAAAGGGATAAACAGATCAAAACACTATCATAGTAGGGGAACTAAATACCCTACTGTTGGATATGGACAGATCATCCAAACAGAAAATCAATAAGGAAATAACATCCTTATTAGTATATTTTATTAGTAGTATTTATGCCTACAGCACCTGGTCTTCCTAGGTGGTCTCCATCCAAGTACTAACCAGGCCCGACCCTGCTTAGCTTCTGAGATCAGACATCAGGCTTGTTGGGGTGGCATGGCCATAAACCACTAACTGTGGCTCACTGGGGGTGCGAACCCAGGACTTTCTGTGTGTAAAGCAGACGTGCTAACCACTACACTACGGAAACACATCCAAGAAATAACATCCTTAAATGACACATTAGACCAACTGGACATAATTAACATATACAAGCCTTCCCTCCCAAAAACAGCTACTTGTACATTCTTCTCTATGCAACATAAAACTCTCAAGAATCAACCACATACATACATAGCACATAAACATTCTCAAGAATCGACCACATACTGGGACACAGACCAACCATACTCTCTGATCATAAAGCTTTGAAACTAGAGATTAACTGCAAATAGAATCAGGAAAAAACCACAAATACATGGAGATTAAACAACATGCACTGAATTAGATCAGGGAACAATAAAAAGAGAGGTCAAGAGATACATAGAAACAAATGTAATGATATACAACATATCGTATGTTTGGGACACGGCAAAAGCTATCCTAAGAGGAAAGTTGTTATCATTACAAGGCCTCTCCAAAAACAAGAATGAGTTCAATAACAACCCAATGCTTCATCTTAAAAAAACTAACAAAGGAGGAAACAAATGACGCCTAAAGTCAGCAAAGGAAAGATTAATCAAAATTAGAGCAGAAATAAGTGAAATTGAAAAATAAAAAAATAGAAAAGATAAATACAACAAAGAGCTAGTTCTTTGAAAAGGTTATAATAAAATTGACCAAACCTTCTGGCTAGACTCACTAAAAAAAAAAAAGGAAACAAAAAAAATCAGGGATGAAAGGGGAAATTATGACTGACATCGTAGAAATATTAAAAGATCATGCAAGAATACTGTGAAAAAAGTATACAACACCAAATTTTAATAACTTAGACAAAATGGACTAGTTACTTAGAAAAATACAATGTTCTTAGACTGGAATCAAAAAGATCTGGAAAATCTAAATAGACAGATTCAGCAGTATGGAAATGAAAACAATCATCAAAAAACCTACCAAAAAGTAAAAGTCCAGGACCAGCTGGCTTCACCAGTAAATTCCACCAAACATTCAAAGAAGATTCAGTACTTATTCTCCTCAAACTTTCCAAAAAAATCAAAGAGAAGGCAATACTCCCCAACTCATTTATGAGGCTATTATTACTCTAATACCAAAAACCTGGTAATGATAACTCAAAAAACAAACACTACAGACCAATATTTCTCATGAACACAGATGACAAAATCCTAAAAAATACTAGCAAACCAAATACAGCAACATATTCAAAGATGATACACCATGATCAAGTGGGCTTAATCCCAGGGGCACAGGGATAGTTCAACATACACGAATCGATTAATTTGATACACCACATAACAAATTAAAAAAAAAGAATCATATGATCATATCAATAGATGCAAAAAAAGCCCTTCGACAAAGATACAGCATTGATTTATGATCAAAACACTTAACAAAATTGGTATAGAAGGAAAGTCCTTAACATAATAAAGGCCATCTATGACAAACCACTCAGCTAACATCATACTTAATGGTGAAAACTAAAAACCTTTTCCACTATCACCACTGTTTTTCAATATAACATTGGAAGTCCTAGCAAGTGCAATCAGACAAGAAAAAGACTATTAAAGGCATCCAAATAGGAACGAAGAATTCAACTGTCACTATTATGTATGACATGATTCTCTGTATAGACAAACCTAAAGACTCCCACAAAACACTACTAGGAACAATAAGCAAATACAGTAAGATCTATGGATACAAAATCAATGTTTCAAAAATCCATAGTATTCCTATACTCTAATAATGAAGTAAGAGAAAAAGAAGTAGAAAAAATAATTCCATTTGCAATTGCAACAAAAAGAATGAAAATACCTAGGAATAAATTTAACAAAACATTGAAAGGAACTATATAATGAAAACTACAAGACCCTATTAAAATAAATCAAAGAAGATACAAGAAATGAAACATATTCCATGTTCTTGGATTGGAAGAGATCAACACAGTTAATGACCGTATTACCTAAAGCATTTACAGATTTAATGCAATCCTCATCAAATTCCATCGGCATTTTTTAAAGAAATAGAACAAAAATCATCAGATTTGTATTAGAAGAAGAAAAGACCCAAATTGCCAAAACCATCCTGAGAAAAAAGAACGAAGGTGGAGGCATCACCCTACCCGACTTCAAATTATACTACAAAGTGACAGTAATCAAACAGCATGTATTTGGCAGCAAAATAGACACACAGGACCAGTAGAACAGAATCAAGGAGTCCAGAAGTAAACCCATATTATACGGGCAAATAATTTTCAACAAAAATAAAATAAAAACATACAGTGGAGAAAGAAAGCCTCTTCAATAAATGGTGTTGGGAAATGGAGGCCATCTGCTAAAGAGTGAAACTATAGACTGTTGTCTATCACCATACACCAAAATTAACTTGAAATGGATTAAGGACCTGAATAAAAACCTGAAACAATAAAATACATAGAAGAGAACATAGGAACTGAACTCAAGGACCTTGGACTTAAAGAAGATTTTATGAATTTGACCTCAAAGGCAAGGGAAATAAAAGCAAAAATAAATTAAAGGGACTACGTCAAACTAAAAAGCTCCTGCTCAGCAAAAAAACACAAACCATCAACAAGGTAAAGCGACAACCATCCAAATGGGAAAATATATTTGCAAGCAACGCCTCGATAAGGAACTAACATCCAAAATATACGGAGAACTCATACAACTCAATAACAACAACAAAAAATGACCCAATCAAAAATGGCTCTGAAGGACCTGAACAGATACTTATCCCTAGAGGCATACAAAATGGCCAACAAATACATGAAAAGATGTTCAACATCACTAGCTATTAGGGAAATACAAATCAAAACCATAATGAGAATGCCATCTCAACCTGTTAGAATAGCTATAATCAACAGGACAAGAAAATAATAAATGTTTGGAGAGGATGCAGTGTAAAAGGAACCCTCACACACTGCTTGGTGAGACTACAAATTTGTACAGCCACTACGGAAAATAGTATGGAGGTTCCTTTAAAAACTAAGAATTGATTTACCATATGATCCAACAATCCCTCTACTGGGTATTTACCCCAAAGACTTGAAAAACCATATCCAAAAAGATATTTTGCACACCAATGTCATAGCAGCATTATTCACAGTGGCCAGGACATGAAGCAACCAAAGTGTCCTATGATAGATGACTGGCTAAAGAACCTGTGGTACATATATACAATGGAATATTACTCAGCCATAGAAGAGATGAAATACTGCCATTTGCGACAACATGGATGAACCTCGAGATAATCATGCTAAGCAAAATAAGCCAGAGAGAAAAGATGAAAAATCCCATGATCATCACTATATATGGTGGACACAAACCTAAAAGCAACAAATGAGCAAGACAAACAAACAGAGACTCATGACATGGATATGGACTAGTGGTTATCAGAGGGTAATGGGTAGGGGAGGAGGGAAGAGGTAGACAGGGTAAAGAGGGTCAAATACAGAGGGATAGGGAGGGTGAAATGGGTAAATGGGATCAAATATATGGTAGCTGAGGAAACTAGACTTTGGGTGGTAAACACACAATAGAATATATAGATGTCAAATTATAATGTACACCTGAAAATTATATAATTGTATTAACCAATGTTACCTCATAAACTTAATTAAAAAAAAAAAAAAGAACCAAATGCAAAACTTAGAACTCAAAAATATAATAACCAAAAATGTAAAACTCAGTGGAAGCTCCAATAGCTGAATGGAGATGACAGAGGGAAAAACAGAAATCTTAAAGATAATTCAGTACAAATTTAAAAATACGAACAACAGAAGAAAAAATAGACTAAAAAAATGAGAGACACTTAGAGACCTAGCAAGGGTGAGGGTGTAAAATGTTAGAATGTTAGAAAAAACTAGCATTCAGCGTGAAGGAAAAAGAGTACTTTCTGAATTGAAAAGTGTTAAAAAGAAATATAACCAAAATTTCTCAGATTGGGAAAAAAGCCATAAACCTACAGATTGAAGAAACTAAGTAAACCACTAGTAGATAAACCAAAAGAATCCAGGTTACAACAAATCATAATCAATTTTCTGAAAACTAAACATGAAGAAAAAATCTAGAAAATCTTGACAGCATCTAGAGAGAAAAGATTCATTACATAAAGGTAATAATGGTTTGAACAGGGGAACAACAGTTTGACAGCAGATTTCTCATCAGAAACCATGAAGACATAAAGTAAAAATCAAAACATTTTTGAAATGATTAAAAGAGAGAACTATCAATCAAGAATTCTATAACTAGTAAAAATATCCTTCAGGAGTAAGGTGAAATAAAAGACATTCACATGTGAAGAAAAACTAAGACAATTGTCACCAGCTGACTTGTTCTAAAAGAATGGCTACAGAAAATTCTAGAGATAGTAAGGAAATAACGACAGAAGAAAAGTGGGAACATCAGGAAAGAAGAAAGAACAATAGAAAGAGTAAGTATACAAGTAATGTTCTTGAGTTATTTAAATTATGTTTGATGGATGAAAAAAAATTGTAACACTAACGTGTTTCTCAATGTATGTAAAGAAATATTTAAAACAACTATATCATAAAGAGGGAAGGTAAAGGGACCCAAAGATAAGTTTTCTATATTCTCCTTAAAGTGATAAAGTGTTGACTGAGGTAAGTTACATAAATTCCTAGAGATAAGTACATATATATGTTACATATATTCCTAAAGAGTCCATTAAATACTACTTAAAAGATATACTCAAAAAACTGTAGATAAAATAAAAGGGAATACTAAATTATGTTCACTTAAAGTGGTAAAATGCTGATTGACTGAAAAAGTTGCATACATATTTTATACATCTATAAAAAAAATGAGATAGGCTAAAAACCCTTTAGAAAAAATATACACTAAAATATGTTCAAGTAATTCACAAGAGAGCAGGAAAGGAGAAACCAACCAGAAAAAGAAAAACAAAAATAATAAATGGAACACAGTTTTAAAAAAAAACAAACAAAAATCTCAACCTAAACTTCACACCTTATACAATATCTAACTAAAAATGTTAAATAAATCTAATTGTTAGATGTAAAATTTCTAGAAAAACACAGGTGAAATTTTTCATGAACTGGAGTTAGGCAAAGATCTCTAAGATATAATACCAAAGCATGATCAATGAAAGAAAAATCAATAAATTGGACTTTAATGATATAAAATTGTTGGTCTGTGGAATACCCTGTTGAGAACTTTAAAGACAGGTCATAAACTGTGAGAAAATATTTGCAATCATATATGCAACCAGGACTTGTCAGAAGATATAAAGAATTTTCTAAAATCAATGGTAAGAAAAACAATTTAACTAGAAAATGGGCAAAAAGATGAAAACAAATACTTTTCCACAAGAGGCTATATCAATGGCAAATAATCATATGAGATTATTTTGATTATGGAAATGCAAATTAAAGCCATGATATCACTAGATAACTTATAAAATGGCTTTAAAAAATACTGACAATACCAAGTGTTGACAGGGATGCAGAGTAACTAGATCTTTCATACATTACTGATGGGGATACGAAATGGTACAGTGATTCTGGAAAATATTTAGGCAATTTCTTTTAAAGTTAAATTACATTTATCATTTGACCATCAATTACACTTTGGGTATATTTTTCCTAAAGAAATAAAAACTTATGTATACACACACACACATACAAGAAAGAAAAAAAAAGCTACGTGATTGTTCGTAGTAGCTCTATTTGTAATAGCTAAAAGCTGAAAATGACCAAAACGTCTTTTTACAGGTGAATGGAAAAATAAACTGCTGTATATCCACACAGTGGACTACTACTCAGCAATAGAAGAAAGGACTCATTGATACAAGCAATTACTTGGACAGGTCTCAAGGGCATTATGCTGAGTGGAAAAAAAAGCCAGTATTAAAAGTTTACATTTATGATTGATTCTATTTAAATAACATTCTCAAAATGATAAAATTATAGTGATGGAGAACAGATTGGTAGTTAGTTGTCGGAGGTTAGGGTAGGGAAAATGTGCGACTATAAATAGGTAGCATAAAAAAAGTGTCTTTGCAGTAATAGGACCACATTCTGTATCCTGACTGAAGTGGTATTTAACAATATATAAAATGATTTTAAAATTCAATAGATTTATACACCAAAAAAGTGCATGTGAAATCTAAATAAAGTCTGCAATTTAATAAAAGTAGTGCATCAATATTAATTTCTTTGCTCTGTTAATGTACTATAGATACTTCAGATATTATAATGGGGGTGACATCAACAAAAATAGCAGAGTAAGAACCTCCAAGAATTATCTTCTTCATAAAAGAAATAAATACTCTGGCAAAAATTGTCAGAATGGACTTTTGCAAAAGTCATGAAATTAACCAAAGGCTTACAGCAACTAGGGAGCTTTTTTTCCTAGAAAATAATGAATAAATAAATCTCAGGAAGAAAAGCAAGCTTTGTAGCATTTTCACTGCAGTATTCCCATCTTCTCTCTGATTTCCACAGTAGCCTTGAAAATCAACAACCCACAATCACAATAAAACGGCAGACTGACAGCCACTAGAGGGAAAAGAATGAGGCTGGAGGTCTTTCAAAGCCTCACTCCTAGAGAAGTGTCATTCTTTGACCTATCTGGTGCTTCCTGTAAAACCAGACTTGCAAGGCTGTCCTTAACTTATCTGACTTAGAACTTGCCCAGTGGCGGCGGGAGGGGGAGAGAAGAGGGATACTTTTCCCTGAAGGATTTTGTCAAAAACAATAAGAGGCTGTAGATAATAACTGGAGCAAATAATAGACTAACCAAACCTTTTAAAGAAATGAATGCTCACAGGGGCCATGAAAGGCTCTTAACAGATTCCTTGGACTCTAGAAGACCACGCCTGCATGGGACTGTGACCGTGCTCTGGGAAGACATAAGGCGGCTCTAAGCTCTCACTTTCAGCTGACCTTTCGGGCTCAGTACAATCAGGAAATTATAACACATGAGCAAGTGTGCCTAGTATCCACTCATTCTGTAATTCTGTTTTTCTAACTCTGAAGGCAGAGTTGTCAACCTACTTGGTTGACTGTTAAAGGCGCGTACCAACACCCATACGGAACCCTTGGCAAACATTGGGAAATGTATTCATTTGTTCTAGGCATTTAAGGAAATCTCTGTCCAGGCAAAACATAATAATAAATATAATGATGCCTACATTCAGAGGGGGAAGGCAGCATAATTGAGGTCAATATTTAAATAAAACAGATGAATTACCATGTTGGATCAATCCCATTTCACCGAGTCTAAAATACTGTCTTTAACAATGATATCCTTGAGTGAGTCACTGGAACTCAGTTATCCTTCATGATGCTGTTAGATAGAACAAGGATCTCAAGATCTGAGCGGTTCTTTCTAAATGCTTTTCTTTCTAAATGTTAAAATGTAACACAGTGTTTTGCAGATGCAGCTGTAAACAGGATGAGCCTGACAGGAACTCAATGGGATAGGTATAGCCAACTGCAAAGAAGAAATCAATGAGTAATTAACCAGATAGTGTATTATATAAGCGATGCTAAGCCTCCCTTAAGAGAGCTTTGGATGTAATTCTGTCTCCTTTACTTGCTGCAAGTAAATAGAACTACTTAAAGACAACTACATACGTCTAGTTCTTGAATAGAATACCCAAAGCAGCAAACCTCTTGAGTCGGGTAACAATGCGAGCCTCAAAAATGTAAGGATGTGCCCTGCTCCCCAAATCACTAGCATTTCCTACAAGGTATTAGTGACCTAAAATCCTTATTTTTATGTTTTTCATCATATTTCTAGGGAGGAGTACCTGTGTTTTGTGATGAGAAACTTATTCTCACTTGAAGCCCCAAGATCTACCTTTAAAGAGGGAGAATCCAACTAAAAATTGGCATGCATCGAGATATAGCCATGACAGGAAAGTCAGTGCCTATTAGTTGTTACTTTTAAACTTTCTGATATAAGGTACTTATTTTTAATTTATTCTTTAAACTTGAAGAGAAGTCCCTTGTCCTTATTAATTCATTCATTTACTGGTTATTTAGATTTTAGTTCTATCCCTTTAAGCCTCATTTTTTTCAGACTGAATTTTTAAAATCTGACCTCTGATTTTAGCCCCATTCTCTCACAGATATCAGTTGACCTTGCCTGGATCTTTTATAACTACCTATAATGTCTTTCTTTTAATGACTACCTATAATGTCTTTAAAAAAAAGATATAAAGATGGAAAGAATGCAAAATGTTGGTTTAAGGAAAGAATACCATAAATTATTTTTGTTTCAAGTGCACTGGTGATATCCTGTTTTCTGGTTATAACAGAACTTTATCTGAATGATGGAGGGAGACCTTAGATGTAGAAAGATTTAAATCAATCTAGTATTATATTATATTATATATATATGTATAATATATTGTATTTTATACCTATTATATTTTATATAATACTAGATATAATAATCTAGTACGTTATATATAGTATATATAATACAAATATATATAATTAATGTCTGTTATTACAATTGAGTGTTCTTTCTAGATTTTATATTTCCTTGGGACTATTTTCTTTCCATGTCTCAATTTTTTGATGAATACTGGACATTTCAAATAATATATCGTGGCAGTTTTGAAAATCAGATTCTCACCCATCCACAGGGTTTGTTTTTGCTATTTATTGTTGTTTGTTTAATGACTTTTCTGAACTAATTCTATAAGTCTGTATTCTTTGTCATGTGTGATCATTGAAGTCTCTGTTTGGTTAGCTTAGCGGTAGCAAGTCTGTTTTTGTTAAATATTGACCAGTTCAGGAACACACACACAAAGAGTACTTCCATCTCTGTTTAACATAAATTCAAAGAAATGAATACATTATGACACACGAGCAAATATGTCTAGTAGCTACTCATTCTGTAATTCTGTTCTACTAACAGTTAAAAAACAGCAAGACCCTTGGCTACCATATGACTAAGCCTCATAGATACAGCTAAGCAGTAAATTGTCTCCCTTTAATTAACCAGTGACCTCTAATTCATAGTCATCTTGTTAACAGCATAAAATTCAGTTCAAGCTCCCTAAACTTCTCAATCCATTCTAAGCTAATTTAAAGTAAGAACAGATGTACTGATATTATCCTGGGTTTGTGATCTTAGCTGTATTAAGACCAACAACGAGCCATATAATATTTTAAATTATTAATTTAAAAATCATAATAAATCTAATGATGCCTACACTTAGAGGGAGAAGGCAGCTTAGAGAAAACAGCCTGAATGTCTACTACCTCATGGCCACTTTTTATGCTATTCTATACCACACACACATACACACACACACATGCACACATACACACAATCTCAACAATATTGCCTCTTGCAATTAATCAACAGGTATTCTTTGAGAACACGTGAAAACGTTTCCTTACATATTACCTTATTTGTCTGAGTTACATGTATGCATTTATTCATGCCTCCATCTATTTCAAAAAGCTGTTGAACTGGATTAAAATATAAGTACTTTGAAATGGTTTCTAATAAAATTTAATAGAAAGCATGTAGGCTTTGGAGTCACTTAGTTCTTAAAAAGAAGCCTGCCTGCAACACTTTCAAGCTTGTGAAAATTTTTAACTTAGTTTTCATCTTTCAAATGCTGATAATAATTTTGTCCTTGTGAGGTGGTTGCAAGGAATAAAAGTAATACATGGTAAGTAGTCTAGTATTGTAAAAATCATAGAATTGAGTCAAAAAGACTAAATTTCTAAATCTAGTCTCTGCCATTTCCAGGTCACTGGGGCAAGTTACTTAACATCTCTGAGATCAGGAATTTTACCATCTAAAAAAAAAAGGATAATATCTGAGGTTGTTGTGAGAATTAAGTGAAATAATCCATGAAAGTGCTGAGCACAGTGCCTGGAATGTATGACAAGAGTTTTATTAATGAAGCTATTATCAGAAAGAACATAAGATGTAAACATAAATAAAAGAGAACATCTAATTACTTGGATATGAAAGAGAGAAATGTAATGACATACATAGTTCTCAAAAAAAAACACCAGTTTCTAATCTCTGTTAAGATTTGTCACAAGGGTCTTCATATATAAAGAGCAGTGAACCAAATATTAAACAATATCCTCAATAACATTACCCAAAACATACTGAAATGACAGTTAATTTTACGGGACTTCAGCAACTCTCAAGAACATATTACTAAATCTATTTTATAGGAGTAAAGAGATAGACTTATGTATACTAAGCTAATAACACACTTAGATGATGTTTTATTACAATTTTGGAAATTTGAGAAGAGAATTGCCATAATCACCATGATTTAAGAATACAAGCACTGGAGTCAGACACACTAGGTTTATATCCTGACTTCCACTACCCATGATACCTCAGACAATTCCCTTCGCTCGCTGAGCCTGAGTTCCTTGTTTGTAATAATAGGATTAAAACAGTATCTTACTATTTTAACAATGTTAATTCTTACAATCCAGGAATAGAGAATAGCAATTCTATTTTTCCTCTTCAATTTCTTCTTCAACGATATCTTAATAGTTTTCAATATAGGTCCTTAACTTCCATTAAGTTTGCTCCTAGGTTTTTAGCAATTGTAAATCGATAGCTATTGTAAATGACATTGTTTTTCATTTCTTTTTCTAATAATTCATTATAAGTAATACAAAAAAATGAAATTTTTATATGGATTTCGTATCTTCCAACTTCCCTGTTTTGTTAATTGTTTCTAATAGCTTTTGATGGAGTCTTTAGGGTTTTCTATATGTAATGAATCTGTAAATAGGGATAGCTTTACTTTTTCATTCCCTGTTTGGATACCTTTTATTTCTTTCTTTTGCCTGATTCCCCTGCCTAGGACTTTCCCAGTGCTATGTTAAATAATAGTAGCCAAGAGTGGGCATCCTTTCTTCGTCTTGATCTTAGAGAAAAAGCTTTCAGTTTTTCACCATGAGTATGATATTAGCTGAGGATCTGTTATATCTGGCCTTTATTAAGTTGAGGTACTTTCCTTCTATGCCCATTTATTGAGAATTTAATCATAAATGGATGTTGAATCTTGTCAAATGCTTTTTCTGCTTCTATTGATATGATCATAGATTTTATCTTTCGTTTTTGTTAATGTGATATGTCACATTGATTGATTTGCATATGTTGAACCACCCTTGCATTCCTGGAATAAACCCCACTTGATCATGATGTATTATCTTTTTAATGTGTTGCTGTATTTGATTTGGTAGTATTTTGTTTAGGATTTGAAAACACTTATTCATGAAGACATATGTACCCCTATGTCATTCATTACCACATTATTCACAATAGCCAAGGCATGGAAACACTTATTGAGTCCTATTAACCAATAGCCAGATAAAGATGTGGTACATATATACAATGGAATACTACTCAGCCACAAAAAAAAAAAAAAAGATAAAATAGTTTTTCACCATTTTCGAAAGAGTATCATGCTAACAAATAAATCTAATGGAAAATGACAATAACCATATGATTACACTCATCTGGGATAGAAAACAAAAAGCAATAGAAGAATAAAGCAAAACAAACTCTCGACACAGACAACAGTAGGGTGGTTACTAGAGGAGAAGGGGAATGGGGCAAGAACAAAGAGGGTAAAGGGGATTCAATACATGGTGACAGAAAGAAATTAGATTTTAAGTTGTGAGCACACAATGGAGTATACAGATGCTGGATTTATAAAGTTGTTACACCTGAAATTATTAATGTTATTAACCAATACATTTTAACTACCAGATACTTAGAGGGTAAAGATAATAATTTTTGTAAAAAATAAAGATTTATTTAGACATCCCACTTCTGCATAGAAGCAGACCATAGAACTACCTGTAGTTAACTGCCAGGGCTTTAAAAAAGAAGCTCGATCTCAAGTTTTAGAACAAGTATTTTAGTAGTTGAAACTTCAATTTTCTGTACCTTAAACTACTCAAGAGATGCTCTTGGTCTGGAAGATTTGAGAATCAGACTTACTGCTGAAAACCATGTTCTATCATAATGTCAAAGAACACTCCCCATTCAAGTAGGTGACAACATGTAAACAAACAAAAAACTCAATGAATTCAAAGTTCGTAAGCCTCATGAATAGGAAGATAAGTTAAGGACTCCAACATCTGTGCATTTTTGCATACGCATTCCTCTTAGCGCCTAGTCACTTCCAAGGATAAGCATAGGACCAAAGGAGCTACAACAGACCTCCAAATGCTTTGGGAATTCACCGTTGGCTTCACGAGAAATTAAATTCTCAAGCTATGTATCTCAGAGAGCATGGTAATGTTAGCTTCTGGGGCTCATGCAAAAGACATCTGATAGAATTCAAAAACGTCTACTTATAAATCTGATTTAATTCAGACTCACTCTCAATTTTTGTATCAATGCTCCTAACGATGATCAACAACACTGTATGGCCAGTTGATCTCTTATGAATAGTTCATCTGAAAGCGGCCAAGACTTAAAACAAATTTTTTACATAATGACAAACATTTTTTAACTTGGCCCCACAGTAAGGAATATATTTTACATATAGTGTACACAATCTTATACAAATGAATACAATAAAATTCTATGAAACAATACTCACTAAGCACAACATTCAATGATATCTCTTTTTCAATTTAATATATTTTTTTTAATAGTTAGTTGTACTCACACTAAACTGATGTCATCACCCAATCTGAAAAAGCACTCTTCTACAGTAACTACAGATAGCTCATACCTATAAGCTCAGGCCAAATCCAAAATTTTCTGAGTACCTCATTGACTTACAGAATGTTCCTAAAGTTTAGGAGAGCAGGTTAAGGACTTAAAAATGCCCAAATAACATGAGGTGCCTTTATAATCACCTTTTATACATGAAGATGTGATAGTTGGGTCACCCATAGGTTTTAAATCATCGTAATTCTATGTGTAAAGGAGTGCAGAGGAGAATAAATCAGAGGAAGGAGGTTTATTAGGGCCAGAAGGTAAGCATAAGTACTGAGCAGAAAAAAGGAAATGAACACTAAGTAGGCAGAGAGGTAGGAGGTGTGGGGCCTACTGGGATGACAAAGGAAGCAGAGAGCAGAAGATAAACACAAGCAAAGCCAGGAAAACAAGTAGAAGCTGAAGCAGGAGGCTAAATGGAGCCAGAGCCAGAAGGGAAAGCAGACACAGGCACACAATATGAACCAAGGCCAAGAGAAAAGATGTGCTCTGCCAGAGAGGAAAAAAGGCTGATGGCGTTTGGCTGCTCCATGCATGGGAGCAGAAAGGCGCAGCGCTGCGCTACGATGTGTGTTCTCTCAGGCCATGAGAGAACTAGAACTTTACATGCAACTAAAACTCACTGTAGTTACAAAAAACTGTGATTTTTGTTTATCATGCTCTATTAATTAGCACTTCCTTCCTACCAATAATTTTGACCTATTTTTATTAAAATGCTCTACTGAGTAAATAAACATATGTTCCTTATCTATTTGATAATTTTTAATTGCCAGAATTTAGAATCAATTTTAATTTCTGCCGCATTGTCTCATAAATTTTTGTGGATCCAAATGGTTTCCTAATTTCTTTAATACATCATGCATACAACTATGCTATGGAAATAGTTATGTTGTTTTAGCTGAAAAATACATTAAAATTCATACTGCAAGAAGTTAACTTTTAATTATTCTTTAATAAAAAATTGTTTCCAATACAGTTTAACAAATTAGTTATGCAATTACTAAATAGTAATTGGCAATGCTTAAGCTACATCTTTGAAAAATTACTAATAGTTTTATCTTTTTCTTTCTTTTTTAATTTTTTAGGAAAAAAAAGAATTAGTAAAATATTAAAAGAAATTTCAAATTTAGGTAAGATTTAAATTTATCAGAATTAGCCAGACATTTACATTTATGAGCAGAACTAAGTCACCACCTAATAATTCACCAAAATCTATTAATTCCAGATTTAATCATTAGGCAAATGTGCCACAAAAACAAAATTTTTTAATAGGCCTATGTGATATTAGCTGTCATATTAATTGATGAACACCTAAATTGATTGGCAAAGTATTATTCACAGTTAACAAACAACTTAATAGAATAAAAAAGACTACTGATTTAGATAATCAAAGTTTCATTAAATAAAATGTATATAACACTCATAATTTACTCAGCAATTTTGAAATTTAGAAATTGTTCCCAGCCAATTGCCTTATTTAAGCAGGTCATTAAAAAAAACTTTCACCAAAATGTTTTTGTAAAATAAAAAAGATTAAAATAAGTTCAATTAAAAGACAAATTTCAGAGATAAGAAAAATTTAAAGAAGTAAAAGGTGCAAATACCCTAAAATTCAAGATTGTTACAAACATGTTCACTACAACACAGTTTACAAGAGAAATAGTAAAAGTAACCTGTGGTAGGAGATACAGGTTACCCAAAACGACCACCACCACCTCCCCTTTTTTTCCCATTTGTTTTGGTTTGGTTTTTATTGCAATATAACTGACATATAACATTGGGAAAGTTTAAGGTATCCAATATGTTGATTTGGTACATTTGTATATTGCAGTGTAATTACAACCTTAGCATTAGCTAACACTTCTACCCATTACATAATTATCATTTCTTTTTTGAGAACATTTATGATCTAGTCTCTTGGCAATTTTGAAGTATAAAATATTGTTGATGATAATCACTGCTGAGCATTAAGTCTCCGGAACTTTCCACCTTCTAGTTTTCACACTTTAACATCTCCCCAATTACCCCACACCCCAGCCCCAGGTAACCTCCACTCTACTGTTTCTACAAGTCAGTTTTTTTTACATTGCACATTTAAGTGATAATATACAGTATTTTTTTCTCTCTGTCTGAATTATCTCACTTAGCACAATTCCCAGAATTGGAATTGCTGGATCGTATGGTAGTTCTATTTTCAGTTTCTTGAGAACCTCCAAACTGTTTTCCATAGTGGCTAAACAAAGTTATATTCCCACCAACAGCACGTGAGGTTTCCCTTTCTGTATATCCAGGCTAACACGTTATCTCCTTCTTGTCTTTTTGATGATAGTCATTCTAACAGGTTATAAGGTAATATCTCATTGTGGTTTTGATTTGCATTTCCTTGACGATTAAAAATGTTAAGCACCTTTTCATGGACCTGTTGACCATCTGTATGTCTTCTTTGGAAAAATGTCGATTTAGTTCCTCTGCCCATGTTTTAATCAAATTGTTTGTATTTTTGTCATTCGGTTGTATGAGTTCTTTATATAGTTTGGATGTTAACACTTTATCCAATATATGGTTTGAAAATATTTTTCTCCTATTCTGTAGATTGTCTTTTCATTTTGTTGATACTTTCTTTTGCTGGGCAGAAGCTTTTCAGTTTGATTTAGTCTCAATTCATTTATTTTTGCTTTTGTTGCTTGTGCTTTTGGTGTTATATCCAAAGAATCATTGTCAAGACAATATCAAGTTGCTTACCTCCTATATCTCTTCTAGGATTTTTATGATTTAAGCTTTTATGCTCACGTCTTTAATTCATTTTGAGTTGATTTTTGTATATGGTGTAAGATAGGGAACCAGTTTCATTCTTTTGCATATGGCTGTCCAGTTTTCCCAACATCATTTATTGAACACACTATCTTTTCCTCATTGTATGTTCTTGGCTCCTGTGTTGATCTATGTGCCTGTTTGTCTTCCAATAACATACTGTTTTGATTATTATAGCTTTGTAATATAGTTTAAAACCAAGAAGTGTGATACCTACAGCTTTGTTCTTTCTCAAGGTTGATTTGGCCATTTTTATGGTTCCATAAATTTTAGGATTGTTTCTTCTATTCCTGTGAAAAATGCCATTGGAATTTTATAGGGATTGTACTGAATCTATGCATGGCTTTGGGTAGGATAGACATTTTAACAATATTAATTCCTCCGATCCATAAGCACAGAATAACTTTCCATTTATTTGTGTCTTCTTCAATTTCTTTCATCAATGCCTTATAGTTTTCAGTAAACAGATCTTTCACCAGCTTGGTTAAATTTACTCCTAGGTACTTAATTATTTTTGATGCAATTGTAAATGGAATTGTCATCTTAATCTCTAATAGTCTATTAAGAGTGTATAGAAACACAAGTGATTTTTGTATATTGATTTTGTATCCTACAATTTGACTGAATTCCTTTATTAGTTCCAACAGTTTTGGGTAGATCTTTAGGGTTTTCTGTATATATATCATGTCATCTTCAAATAGAGACAGTTTTACTTCCTCCTTTCTTACATGGATGCCTTTTATTTCTTTTTCTTGCCTAACTGCTCTGGCTACTACTTCCAGTCCTATACTGAATGAAAGCGTAGAGCTGGGATCCTTCTCTTGTTCCTGATCTTAAGGAAAAGGTGTTAGCTGTGAGCTTGTCACATATGATCTTTATATATTGAGATATGTTCCCTCTCTACCTAGTTTGTTGAGTTTTTATCATAAATGGCTATTGAATTTCATCAAAGTCTTTTTCTGCATTTATTTAGATGATCATATGATGTTTATCCTTCATTTTTAATGTGATGTATCACAGTTATTGATTTGCAGATGAACCCTCATTGCACCCCTTGAATAAATCCCACTTTGTCGACGTATATGATCCTTTTAATGTACAGTCATACACTGCATAACACCATTTTGGTCAATGATAAATCACATATGTGATGGTGGTTGGATAAGATTATAACAGAGCTAAAAATTCCTATCACTGTAGCCATTGTAATGCCATATACCACAATCCATTACTCACACGTTTGTGCTGATGCTGGGGTAAACAAACCTACTGCACTGCCATTTGTTTGAAAGTACAGCATATACAATTATGTACAGTACATAATAGTTAATAATAAACAAATGTTACTCATTTATTAATTTACTATACTATACTTTTTATCATAATTTTAAACTGTACTTTCTACTTATAAATGTTTTAAAGTTTGCTGTAAAACAGTATGCTATGTTACACCAGCAGCAGCGCAATACATTTCATCATACATCTTTACCATGTCTCTTGATTGCATCATTTTCTCCTGTGCATGATTTAATTAAAGTTATTTTATAAATTTAGTGTAGCCTAAGTGTACATAAAGTCTACGGTACAGTACACTGATGTCCTAGGCCTTTACATTCACTCACCACTCACTGACTCACCCAGCAACTTCCAGTCCTGCAAGTTCACGGTAAGTGCCCATAGATGTGCCATTTTCTATCTTTTCTACCATAGTTTTTGTAACTTTTCTGTTTAGATATGTTTAAATACACAAATACCAATGTATAACAATTGCCCAAAGTATTCAGAACAGTAACATGTTGCACAGGTTTGTAGCCTAGGAGCAATGGGCTATAACATATAGTCTAAGTATGTAGTAGACTATACCATCTACGTTTATGAAAGTGCATTTTATAATGCTCACAAAATGACAAAATCTCCTAACACATGTTTCTCAGAACGTATCCCTGCTGCTAAGTGGCTTACGACCATACTGCTGAATTCAGTGTGCTAATATTCTGTTAAAGATTTTTGCATCTATGTAGTAGATATGATATAGGATAATGCTGGCCTTGTAAAAGGTTTGGGGAGTATTCACTCCTCTTCAATTCTTGTAAGAATTTGAGATGGACTGACACCAACACTTCTTTAAATTTTTTGTAGAGTTCACCAGTAAAGCCATTGGTCGTGGACTTTTGTTTGTTGGAAGATTTTTGATTACTAAGTCAATCTCCTACTAGTAATTGGTCCGTTCAGATTTTCTACTTCTTCTTGATTCAGTCTTGGTAGTATGTATGTTTCTTGGAATTTATCCATTTTTTCTATGTTGTCCAATTTGTTGGCATGTAACTGTTCATAGTGGTCTTTTATGATCCTTTGTATTTCTGTAGTATCAATTGTAACATCTCTTTCATTTATAATTTCATTTATGTGAGTCTTTTCTCTTTTCCTCCTGATAAGTCTAGCTAAACATTTGTCTATATTTTTTTTTCTTAAAAAAAAACAGCTCTTAGTTTCATTGATCTTTTCTATTGTCTTTATAGTTCCTATTTGATTTATTTCTGCTTTAATCTTTATTTCCTTCCTTCTAACTCTGGGCTTAGTTTCTTCTTTTTCTAGTTCCTTAATGAGTAAAGTTCAATTGTTTATTTAAGTACTTTCTTTTTTCTTAATGTAGGTGTTTATCGCTGTGAACTTTCCTCTTAGGACTTCTTTTGATGCATCCCATAAGTTTTGGTATATTGAGTAGCCATTTCCATTTGTCTTGAGATATTTTTTGATTTTCCTTTTGATTTCTTCTTTGATCGACTGGTTTTCAGTAGCATGTTGTTTAACCTTCACATTTTCTGCATTTCCCAGTTTTCTTCTTATAACCGATATCTCGTTTCATGCCATTGTGGTCAGAAAAGATGTTTGATATGACTCCAATCTTCTTAAATTTATTTTTATTGTGGCCTAACATATAATCTACCCTGGAGAATGTTCCATGTATACTTGAAAAGAAAGTGTTTTCTGCTTCTATTGGATGGAATGTTCTAAAAATATGTTAGGTCTGACCTAACATGTAGTTCAAGTCCAATGTTTCCTTGTTGATTTTCTGTCTGAATGATCTATCCATCTTTGAAACTGGGGTACTGAAGTCCCCTACTATTATTGTATTGCTGTGCTGTCTTTTTCTCCCTTTAGACCTGTTAATATCTGCTTTATATATTTAGGTGCTGCTTTTACAATTTTGAGATTCGATTTTTCTCCTTTGTTTCCCAAATGCAATAAAGGGTATCAACATATAGCAAATTACTCACTATACCTGACCTCTGAAATTTAGTCAATTTCAAATCTGATATGTCTATTATATAATTTCCCTAATCTATTCCCTTATTGTTATCCTAATTTTTTTAATGTTTTTATTTCACCGAGACTGTTAAAATTTCTGTTAATCAAAGAGACTCTACCTCCTTTTTGGCACACTGCCCAGCCTGTCCTTCAAGACAAAGACACACATCCCCCAGTACTGTAAAGATGACAGCTTGCAATGGAATGCCTCCCCAGAAACTTCCCTCAACTGAAGAGAGCTGCTTCATCCAAATTTATGAGTCTTCCCCCGGGATGTTCACATCCAATGACCCAGGAATTAGAACATACGAAAGCCCAGCTCCATTGCCTTATGTCTGGGCAACCCTGAAGGGCCATCCCACTTCCAGAACTCTCCTTGGGATCATTTAAAGCCTTTGTCGCAACTGCATCAGAGTCCAACTTCTCCCTCACTAGTTCTGCTTCCTTCACTCCCTCTTCATTATTACCAAGAGCACTCTCCAACAAGCTTCCTGCAGACAGATCTTCATTAAAAATCTATTTCCTGGGGAACCCACCCCCAAGATATTCTTTCATGGCTCTCCGCTAGTTATTCTGCCATGTGTCATCAAAACTGACTTTTCTATTTGAATCATATCTGTGCCCTCTTCCTCCACATTATTTTCAAAAAATTTCATTCATTACTCTGTATAATTTACTTCTCTTGCCTCCGTCATCAGTAAGCATTTAGCTACATAAAGTTGACTGGAAAAAAGATGGTAACTCCCTAAATCAAACATTTATAATTAGAAGTCATAGTTACTCTGGGTTTCTTTACTGGGGTATAATTTACCTTACAGAACATTGTACCAATCGTATGTGTACGGCTCATTTAAGTTTTACAAAGTGAGTACACCTGTGTAATCAGTACCAAAATCATTAAATAGATTATTACCAGCAGTCCAAAAATCCTCCAGGCTCTTGGTCTCAAAGTTAACTACTTTGCTGTCTTCAATAACTATAGATTAGATCTGCCTATTTTTAAACTTTATATAAGGGGAATCACAAAGTATAAATATTTTTTGTACCTGGTTTATTCCATAATTATTGTTTGGAAATTATTCCATAATTATTGTTTATCCATGCTTCTGAGTTTAGTATTAGTTTTTTTTTAATTTGTATACTGTTCAGTATTCAATTATATAAACATACTACTCTGCATTTATCCATTCCATTTTTAATAAACATTTGTGTTGTTTCCAGTTTGGGAATTATGGTAAGCCAAATAATGACCCTTCAAAACTGTCCATATCCTAATCCTCAGAACCTGTGAATGTGTTATCTTATGTACCAAAAGAAACTTTACTGATGTGGTTAAGGATCTTGAGGTAAGAACATAATCCTGGACTATCCAAGTAGGCTGAATGTAATGACAAAGGTCTTTATAAGAGGAATATAAGAGAGTCGGAGAAGGTCATGTGACAACAGAAGCAAAGGAGAAAAGTCAACATACTGTGAGGCTACAAACTAAGGAATGGACACCCTGTAGAAACCAGAAAGGGCATGGAAAGGAATTCATAACCAGAATTTCCAAAAGGTAGCAGCCTGCCAACACCTTGACTTTAGTTCAGTGACACCCAGTTTAGGCTTTGACCTCAAGAACTATAAGAGAATAAATTTGTGTTGTTTTAAGCCACTAGGTATGTGGTAACTTGTAATAGCAGCAATGGAAAACTAATAAAGGGACATGAAAATGATGCAGCTATGGGCATTCTTGACTTTTCTTTTAGTTTGTACATGAAATCGTTTCCATTGGGTATATTCCTACAAGTGGAATACTGGGTTACAGGGGTATCACATGTTCAGTTTTAGCAGGTATAGCCTGTTTTTCAAAGTGGGTGAATTAATTTAAACTCCCAAAAACAGTATATCGAAATTGCAATTATTCCACATCCTTAAAACACTTGGTATTGTCATTTTTTTTAATTATTATTTGGGCCACCCTGGTGGGTACATAGTACAGTTTTGTTGTGGTTATACTCCGTATTCACATTGTGACTATTGATGTGGAGCACTTTTCATGTTTATTAGCCATTTGTATAACCGCTTTTATCTAGTACTTTCACAAGTGCCTTATGCATTTTTCAACTGAGTGGTTTCATTTTATTGATTTGTGTGAGTTGTTTACATATTCTGGATAAGTCCATTGTCACATAAATTAAAACCTTTAAAGAGTTAAAATGGAAGCATTCTGGTGGCTCTCCAGGAGATCCTTCCTTGTAGGAAAAATCTGATAGCTGCAATGCTGACACTGTGATTTATCAGAAGCATTCAATGTAATAGCTAAAAGTCTAAATTAAAAGGTACTTCAGAGCAGGGGCTAAAAATATCTCCTATTTCCTTTGTATCTTCTGCAGAGCCAAAGCACTAAGTACACATTTAGTGTACACCACATATACATTTCTTTGAAAGAGTCCTGTAGGTAAACTGAGTTCATTTATTTTCCAAAGTAAGGACTTCCTGGTAACCAGCCAGTCACAATTAACTGATGCTCAAGCAAATGTATACTAGCCAAGTACCAGAGAGTTGCAGGAATCAGCTGGACCTAGAAGCATATTTTTACAGGGCAATCAAAAACATCTTTGAAAGAATGAAATTGCAGTGAATGCAAACATTGTAGACAGAGAGTATCACAATAGTTACATATCACACAAATAAAGAAATAAATAAGAAAATACATCTCTAGAAATAACAAGTCAACAGTCATAAACTAAGGCAAGGAGTTCAGGATAAGGCTTTGAACAATAAGATACCTGTTTTTACATGACAAAGTCTTAGTGGAAGTATACAAGGGAAGACTGGTACAGGGAAGTATTGTATTAAGATTCACTGTTGTAAGAAGAGTAACAAGAGCACTCCACATCAGAATTATTATGGTTTGTTAAAAATACCTTTTGTCTAAATATCTTTTTATTAATAAACTGGGCAAGCTTAGGGCAAATATGATATCCAGATTTTCCTTGAATAGCATCCAATAAGTATTGCCTCTTAGATAGTTCCATACAGGCAAGCAGTTCACCTCACAAAAGAATGAAGCCTACATGCAGCAGGCAGATAACAGACTTTTTGATAGGATAAAAATCAAACAGCTTACTGAAGTCAATGGCCAATAGAAAAAAATTATGGGAAACATGTAGAAAGTTGAAACAAATGAACACAATATTGACACACCAGTGAAAATAATACAAGTATCTAAAAATAAATTCTGCCTTAATCATTGAGGTTGTCCTAGTATTTGCTTTAAAACAGGCTTAGTCATATCCAGACTAAATTGTTTTTAAAAAAAAAAAAAGCCTAAAACATGTTTTGAAAAATCTTTTGTCATTATTTTATTTGCTTCATTTTCCTTTGTCCCAATCTAAGGCTCTCATTTTAAATCAAAAATCTTTTAAAACATAAATAACTTCAAAGCATCTTGGAACTATCTGAAGTGTTTTGTTTTAAAAAGTTTATTAGTCTAAGATTTTCATAAATAACCACTCAAACAATGTAGTGCTAGTAAATGGTCTCACCTAAAAAAGAAACACATTTAAGTAGTCTATAATCAAAATTAAAGATACTGTTTGCCTCTGACAGTTGCAGCTAAGCTTTTCAATGTTTAATAAATATGGAACTCTCCATTGCTAAGCAACACAGTCAACATAATCTTTGTTTAGTGGACATATGTGGTTTTTTATACGTCCAAGATCACTTTCTTTGGGGAATCACCCACCCCCATGCTATGTGGCTCTAATATGTGCCAGTGGGGCCAGGTAGATAACTCAGCTCTGAGTAAACATGGCACCATTATTTTTTGCAAATAGTAATTAGTCAGAGAATGGGCATGTGACTGAAGCAAAGATAATAGGAGTTCTTCCCTGGGTTGATACTGGATAGACAGTATAATGTAGTGGTGAGCACACAGCATCTGCCTGGGTTTAAACTGTTGGCTTTATCACTAACTAGCTGAATGATTAAGCAAGTTATTTTATTGGTCTATCTCTTAATTTCCTCATCTTTAAAATATAGTTGCTAATAATAACTTCCTCATAGAACTATTAAAATTAAATACAGTAAAACACATATAGAACTTAGCATAGTAACTGGCATACAAAAAGCATTAACTAAATTTTAATTTAACATTACCTATTAATACCATTACTATTGTTATTACTATTGCTTTTGTTATTGGTGTTATAAATTCATAAGATTGCTAAATTTGGACAGTGTGGTCTAAAAATGCAAGTAGTCTATCTCTGTCAGTTGCAGAGCAGATAGAAAAAAATTTTGAAGCCAACAAATTAAAGGAAGCTGAACCAGAGAACAGAGAGTCCTAAAGACACTGTGAGCCCCTGGTTCCAATCAGCTACTGGACTTCCCAGTTATATGAGCTAGTAATTCTTTTTCCTTAAGCTAATTTAAGTTGAGGTTTTTTAACTCAAAGAAAAAGTACTAATGTAAAATCTTACATCTATTAATCTCAAAATGTATGGAAATGTAAACACACACATCAGATGGATTTTTATTTGTTGCTTCAGGACACACACACACACATACACACACTCACAGGAAAGCAGTTTTATTCTATATACCCAGACGATAAAAGAGCTAAATATAACTCTACTGGTTGGTAATATCTGTTGCCTTAGAATCTTAGCCAAATCTAATTAATAACCTGTTTCCATTAATGTCCTATTGCGCTATTTTCAGGAAAACTCAAGCGGACTGAGGTGGGTAAGGTAGGGAAAGGGGAAAAATGCAGATGAGGTTGGAAAGGTAAATTGATTAGATATACTGAACATCATATTAAGAAATTTTAAATTCATTCTGTTAAAAATAGGGATTCACGTTATTTTTAAGATACAAGACATTCATTTATTCATTCAATACCTATTTACTGAATACCTACTATGTGTCAGGCACTATGTTAGAGCATATAGACACATGAGAGCTGCTTTAGTGGAATTTATAATATAGCGATCAGGTCTGTATTCTTTAAATATAACACTAATGACAGATAAGAATAAATAAGAAAATGGATGAGAATAGATACAGATAGATAATAAAAAGGAAAAATTAAAAGTAAACCAATTAGTCACTAGGACAGTCTGAGAGCAATCAAAAATGACTCAAAATATCTATTTTGAGTAATTAATATTAGAAAATCAGTAAAAAGCAACAACTTGTATCAATAAATATTACGAGCTTAATTTGAAAGTTTAAGTTCTTCCAACTAGAAGGTAAGCTCCATGCAACTTCTAATCACTTATAAAAACGAGGGTCTAGAATAGAGTCTGGCCCTTAGTAGGTACTCAATAGGTAGTTATTTTTGAACAAGATATCTTTAAGATTTACAAATAGAAACATTCAATCAATAATGAATTTGTTGGTAACTATTATGTGTGAGGTACTGTGCTAACAAAAAATAAAACACTATTCCTTGCCCTTTAAGGAACTCATAGTCTGGTGGAAGATTCTTAACCTTCTCCATCTCTAAACACATTTGCATCTCCTGCCCAAATTTTTCCTGAAAAAAAATGTTCACAGAAGTAAAGTATCAGAGAATTAATAAAGTTGGAAAAAACTATTCATAAAAACATTTGATATACACATAAGTTTAGTGAACTGATTTAAGGAACTAAAATAAACAATGCCACTTATCAGGAATAAATAAGAAATAAAGAACAGGAAATAAGACTCATAATTTTTTAAATCCTGAACTCTTATTTTTCCAAAATTGGTCTTTTTTCTCAAAACTCCACTCTACAGATATTATAAGAAAGATGAGTGAATGAGTGCCATTGAAATATAGAAAAATAAAATTTTGTTGTCAGAGTTAGATTTATAGAGTTTTAATGTTAGCTATTATTATCATTCACAAACTTCAATACTTCAGAAATACCTGGGACATACTGTCTCAGTAAACTTGGCACACAAGTGTGTTACAACATCAAAACAGAGTCAATCTAGTAATTTAGATAATAGGTTTAGAAATAAACCTACAATAACAAAATAGCATAGAAGTACATTACATATTGAGGGCTAGAGATTTATAGCAACACAGAGAAGACTATCTCATTCAGTCCAAAAGGGTAAATGAAAAATTCCAAGAAAAGGTGGTATTTAAGAAGTCTTAACTAATTAGAAGTAATTGCAAGATTCAAAACCAAAATACAAAAATCAATAGTATTTCTATACGCTATCAACGAACATCCAAAAAATTAAATTTAAAACTGCATTTAAAAATAGTGACAAAAATATTTTTGTATATATTTAACAAAAGAAGTGTAAGACTTGTACATTGAATACTGTAAATTATTGGTGAAAGGAATTAAAGAAGATCTAAATAAATGGAAAGACATCCCACGTTCCAGATCAGAAGACTTAATATCGCTAAGATGGCAAGACTCCCTAGATTGGTCTACCAATTGAATGCAATCGGTTGGCTTTTTTGTAGATAATGACAGGCTGATCCTAAAATTTAAATGGAAATTCAAAGGACTCATATAGCCAAAATAATGTTGAAAAAGACAAACGAGTTTGTTCACTTCTCGATTTCAAAAGTTACTATAAAGCTACAATAATCAAAAGAGGGCAGTATCAGAATATGGAGAGACATAGAGATCAATACAGTAGAACTGAAATTGCAAAAATAAACTCTTATATCAATGATGAATTGATTTTCAACAAGATGTCAAGACAATTCGATAAGAAATGAATAGTCTTTTCAACAAATGCTGCTGAGAAAACTATACATCAATATGCAAGAGAATGAAGTTAGTTAATATAAAATTAACTCAAAACAAATCAAAGACCTAAATGTCAGAGAGAAAACAATACAACTCATAGGGGTAAAAAAGAAAAAGTAAATCTTCAGGACCTCGGATTAGGCAACATTTCATAGATATGATACTAAAGAGCAAGCAAGAAAAGGAAAAAAATTAATTGGACTACATCAAAATTAAAAACTTTTGTATATCAATGTACACCAACAAGAAAGTTAAAACAATCTGTAGAATGAAAGAAAATCATGTATCTAATAAATGGACATGTATGCAAAATATACAACTCTTAAAACCCAAAAATTAAAAAAATAACTAAAATTAAAATTGGGCAAAGGATTTGAATAGACGTTTAAAATGACTAACGAACACAAGAAAAGATGTTCAACGTCATCAGTCATTAAGGAAATGCAAATCAAAACTACAATGAGAAACAATGAACTTCCATACACATACAAGTTTTTAGACCATACTGTCTGTCAAGTCTCAGATGAGAGTCCAAACAGAACCTAGCCAACCAAACAGGACCTAGCCGGAGTCCCCAGTATGAGGCTTCTCTAAAAGTGTGGCTGGAAATCTGAAGATAGAACTAAATCACATAACAATTAGTCTCCGTGTCTCTCTCTCTCTCTCTCTATTTCTCTCTTTCTCTCTCCCCTACCTCCCTCCCTCCCCCACTTCTACCTCCTTTTCTCCCTGTTGCTCACTCTCTTGCTCTCATTCTTACAAAAAGATGGCCATGCCTAATGTGAACAGCAATGACAGGATAGTTGAAATAAACCCACAGTTTCCCAAGGTGACTACTTAAAAGAGAAAATATTTGTTCAAAAGTATAGAATCTGGTGTGTTTATTAAAAATCAGTGCATGTCCCCCTACAATCATATTTCAAATAAATACATGTAAGATGAGAGCTCAAAGGAGAGATTAACTTTAGTGCATGTGTTACAAAAGTTATGTTCCTCCTCTAAACAGAAGTAAGACCAAATACGCAAAAGACTTAGGCACTGCAAGTGCAACAGTAGACTGTGATTTGAGGCCATGAAAACGAGCCAGGGAAAAACACTTACTATATAAAGATCTTGAGTAACTCAGTCAGGCAGGAACTATCTCATTTTTATGGTTATCAAGTAGCTAGTATTTATGAAGTCAAGATATTTTAGGAGCACAACTTCTGTTTTGTTGCTGTTGTTGTTTATTACTGCTAATATGAATAAGGAAGTGTTTTGTTTTGTTTTGTTTTGTTTTGTTTTGTTTAAAGGGAAGTGGTTCTCAATGGATCGGAACTGATAATCAGTTTATGTATCTCTTGACTTCCACCATGGTCATAAAAGATAATTTTAATTACAAAAGCAATAAATCAGATGTCAAGGTATAGTAATTCGATCATCATATACCAAGTATTTAAGTAGCTATCTCTAAGTGAAAGGAATATTTCTTTTATATGCCTAAATATTCTAAGTTGATACAATGAGCATGGGTTTCTTATTTTAAAAATACATCATCACTTGAAATTCCTATTATTTATATCTATCCAGACAAAAGTATCAAAAATAAAAATATATAAAAACTCCTCATAAAGACTAATACTAGAATGTTATTCTTAAATATGAAGAACTGAGATAATCCCTTAATATGTATATATTCAGATTCTTGATCACATAGTGGAAAAAACGGCAGGAAGCTGTACTCTGTTAAAATAAGCCAGATAGTATAAAAAGCTCATGACCAATTATTTGGAACAGCTGCAACTGAGTCACTGAGCTAAATTTTAAAACCAACCTAACTTTGTAAAACAAATTCCAAACACATTTAAGAATTTAAAGATACAGATAGTAATTTTGGTTGTTGGTTTGTTTTCATAGGCCATTGCAGGTTTTTTTGTTATTTGTTAGCCAACAATTGAAGGCTTAACATAAAAAGTGCATCTATATTTATTAGGAGTTCAAAGAATTGGCATAAATGATGATACTCTGGCTACTGCTGTTGCTGTCCTTCAGTCTCTCATCTCTGGTCCAGAATCTCATCTTCCACCAGCATCCATGAAACTGACAGGCTAATTTGTGAGTAAACTCTCAGACCTTTCACAGTTCTTGAAAATCTAATGAATCAATAATTTAATATGTACTTATAGAATATCTTCTATGTGATAGTTTATTTTTTAATTTACTAGGTTAGGTGATATAGTTTATTTTTAATTTGTATTCACATTCCCTACCACGCTTAAAAATATGCAATAGTGACAAGCAACAAGAGAGATTTTTTTAAGCTCAAAAGCTAAACAAACATGGATCATTTTAATTTTGCTTCCCTACCAAAAAATTATCTTTTGTTCTACATAACTTTTACCATATCTATTTAACCAATATTGACATTGTTGGGTATTCCTCATAAAGGAGAATGTTGCATGATCATATTTTGAAGTAAATCCTTACCTACAATCAGGATGGTAAATTTTTAAGTGAAAATGCTAAGGTATAGAAATGGCAAAGATGAAAGGATTTTGGATTATCAGTAGCCTTCTTACCCAGTTTCCTTGGTTCGGATTCAGTGTAGTTGATGTAGATGATATAGTTTTACCTTAGAAAGAATAAGGTTTGAATTCTGGATCCTCAGTGAGTTGACAGTATCATTAGGACAGTAACACATTCTACAGAGAAGCTACTTTTTTATACCTTTTTTGAAACTTTAGAATCACAGAAATTTTTTAGAGCTGAAGGAACTATAGTGACAACCCAATCTCACATTTCGATTTTATACATTATTGGAAGGGTTTATATAAACTGCACATTTAGTTAAGGGAGAGTTAGAATTAGAGCACGGATTGCCCACTTTCAGTACTCCTTCTACAACGCCTAAATATAATAGATAAATTGATTTATGTACACTTCTGAAATTGTGGACTCTTAGGCTGAACTACTACTCTAAGAGTGTTGAAAAAAAAACAAAAATATATGGAGCCAGGAGGTTGTTACAGCCATTTTATAGGGAAATAACAATTGATTTACAATGTGAACTCCACCAGGGAAACTATCAATGTGTTTTACTTGATGGTTTCATTCACTGCTGTGTCCCATATTTCTAGAACAGTGCCTGGGACACAATAAGTGATTAAATGATATATAAACCATGAAGTTTTAAAATATCATAATGTCTAACACCAAAATACAACTATGTTTACTCTTTTTGTTTTGCCTGAAGGTAGAAAAGAATAAGAAAATCAGAAGTAACATACTTGGACATTTTCCCTCACTGAGATTGCCAAGAAAGACAAATAAGGATATTAAACTCTCAGAATCAATAGTCTACTCAAAATGAATGCACATTCGATGCTAGCAGTTAAGAATAGCTTTGAAAGATTCTGACAACGCACTAGCTGCTGTCTAACATTAAAGTAGTTCTATCCTAGTCAAGAGAAAGAATGGAGATTATACTAAGTACTGCTTATAATCATTAGGGATCAGTAATATGGGTGAAGAAAAGAGAGAAAGAGAGAAAGGAGCTTCATTTTTTGAGAATCTACTAGTAATTACTGAGGCAATTACTGTGTTAGATACTCTACATATGTTACTTATTTCTCACCAACCCTTTAAGGTAACATTTCTACCTTGATTTGCATTTCCTTACCACTAACCCAAACTCTGAATCTGTGCAGACTGTCTCCAACTTCCAAATGAATTATATTCCAAAATTATCTTTCTTAAATTGGTTGTTTGTAACCTAGAATGTATCCGCCTATAGAAGTATCTTTAGGTCCTCAGGCTGACCCACAAAAGCTAAATTATAGCTGAAATACTATAATGTTACAATGAATGAAAGAGTAGGAAACTTTGCTTTAAAAATTCACATTATTTGTTAGGTTGGGTTGCTTGTTTTTTTGTTGTTGTAGTTCATCCTAGGAACCTAACCTTTATCAATAACAACCTTTTCTTATAGAAATATGTATATCTGGTGGATAAAGGAAACAAATAAATATTGAGAATAAGTCCAACTGCCTGGTAGTGGCTTGTCAACATAAAGAAAATATGATAACATGGAGAATATTCTCTGAGTATTATAGGTAACTTTCTCTAAACATAACACACTGGCAGAGCTAATAAATAAAATTTCCTATGAAGAAAGGGCAGATATTACCTTTTGAAACCTAGATCAAGTCCTGGCTCTCCCAGTATGACTTTGGATATCACCCAACTCATTAAAATCTGCTTCATCATCTGTAAAATAATAATATTAATTTCCTTGCTCTAGGGAACTACAATAAACCAAATCCTACCTGTGCTCTATAACACGGAAATGGACCACATTGGCCATAAATTTCTATAAAGTTACCTTTTTACCATGAAAAAGACTTATAATCAAGCAGGAACAAGGAACTACTCTGCAACTACTAAGTACTACATTATTAAAAATGATACTTTTCATTTCCTTTTACTGAATGCTTACTATTTCAGGCATGTATGTTAAGTACTACCCTATGAAGTAAGTACTGTTATTCTTATTTTACATGACAAGGCTCAGGCAAAAGAAATTAAGTAATTAAGTAATTTAATCAAGGTCAGACACTTAAAAACCAGACTTGAAATCCAAATTCCAAAATCTTATATCACTGTACTAGTAGAGCAGAGAACTTGGACAGCTATTCTTTGCTAAAAATATTAGGACTTACCAAAATTTTCACATCCTCAAGAATATCCCTAAATAAAGCAGGACTTTAGTGAGACACCTTTTGAACTGTTCTAAGTTTTCACTTCCAAAAATCAAAGTTTCTCAATTCTGTTCAGCCTTCAAGATTCATTGCCATCTGTTCTGAGGAGTTAGACTCATAGCATTATACATATCTCATTACAATTATAATCACTGTTCACTTACGATCTCCTTTATAGGAATTTAAATATATTCTCTTATTTAAAACTCACACACACAAAAATCACTTAAGGTTAAGTATAATAAACTAATTTTATGGATGAGAAAACTGTGACTTATAGAGATTAAGACAAAGATCACGTCTTGTTCATTTTGATTCCCAGTGTCTAACAAAGATGCAAATAGTGGAGATTAATTTATCAATTGTTAGTTTGTTTTCTGTTTAACAGCCTACTGGCAATATTTCAAGCTTTCCTTTGGTAAACAGTCTTATCTTTTCTAAACTTTACAATTCAAAAACAGACATTACTCAAAGACGACCAAGTATATATCTTGAGATTATCTCACAAATTATATACTGTACTAATACTTCCTTCTTCCTTATTACTTTTTCTTAGGTCCATGAAGACTCTTTTAAGCCTTCTCTACCATAAAGCACATCTACAAAAATATATAAAACTAAATTTTACTCAATTCTTTGTTATGTAAAGTCTCTCTTCAATCCCATAACCACAGAATTGCTCTCGTATGTTTCTACTGCAAAAGCAAGAAAGCTTCTTCCTAGAGCTTAACAACCAAAACAGAGATCTCTGCATTGCAATTCCCAGAAAAGAGGTTTGGATCATACACAATTGGGCTTCTCTATAAAACACAATATGATGCAGCTGAAATCAGAGATGTCTCAAAGCACTATTTTACTATTGGCCTTTTCTCCTTCTGCTATAGCATCTACTTGTGTCAATTGTATCATAAGGGTCAAGTACTGAAAACAGATGTCCTGGGCTTTTAATATACTACTTACTGCTTTGAATTACTTGATCTGAGTTTCATCTATAAAATCTGCATGATATCTCACTCCTAGATTTTTTACTGTAATTTAATAAAACGAGACACATAAAGCACCTAGCACAATGTCTGCTGCTCTACAAATTTTATTCCTTTCTGAACTTTGTTTCTTATGCTTTTTCACATTCTCTCCTTCACTCTAAGCTTACAGTATTCACTGTTTGGCAAGAACTAAAAGTGCGGAAGCCAACCAGATGGCCAAGGTTCACCACTGGCTCCTGGAGCTTAGCCAAAAGCTAACGTTTACACTGGCAAAGCTCTGCGGGTACTCAAAGCAGTTCTGGCTATGATCACCTCAATGATGGGGTTAAACACCATAATATTAAAATCTTGGACATATATTTGAGCTTGATGTGCCACTTATGGAATGAATGATCACATTTATGAATAAGGCTCTTGGAAGTTTCTCATACCAGAGTCAAAACTTTTAAATATGGGTGTAGATAAAGCTTTTCTAGCAGTGCAGCTCATTGCTAGACTATTCGAAATAATTAGAGTGAACTAACCAGCTGCACAGTAAGGAAGGAGGAAGCATTTATGCTATCCTTCCACATCTACTCTTACTCCTACTGGCCTAATCTCTACCAGAGGTAACTCACAATGCTTGGATAAAATTGCATTGGGTGAAAGGAGCTCTGACATTCAGACCTGATGATAAAGATAATTTTTCTACTTCTGTCTACAAGTTTACAGTTGTTTCTAGCGGGTCCACACTTTGCAAAGAGCAAAAAATAAAATAAAAAATGTGATAATGCTGAGACCAACCACATATGAGAACATTCTGGAGTTGTAAACAATGTATATTCAAAGGTTATTCAAAAAATTCTTTTAGCCAGAAAGAGGCAATGGTGAACTGGACATTTAAAGCTAAAGAGAAACAAATTCCTCTTGATTACTCAAAAGAAGAAAACCAATACAATACATGGATTTCAGATTAGTATCTACCGGTATTTATTGGTCTAAATTAAAGATTGGCAAACTTCTTCTGTAAAGGGCTACAGAGTAAATATTTTAGGGTTTGTGGGTCAAAAGGCAAAATTAAAGATAATGTGTACTACTAACGTAACATGAGACGAAACACATTTCCACAAAATTCTTATTGACAAAATTTAAATAATTGAGTACAATAAAATAGGTCTATTAATAAAAATATAATGAAATTCTTTGGGGGGAAAACATTTTACTCAGTTGGGATTCAAAGTTAGTACTCCGAATCATTCAAATCGATGGCAGCTGTTCTTCTGTTAAATACTGATCTGTAATATGACTTTTACATATTCACCTTAGAAATGTCTTTTCACTCATATTAGAAATATCAAGTACTAATATTGACCCTATTCATCACATAAAGGACACTTATAGAATTGAATTAGATTCTTCTTTTAGTGTTTGCCTTTTAGCATGTTATTACCTTGCAAATTAAGGTTGACTGGTAGCTCTTCAACTGCACAGTTAAATAAATTTTTAAATATTTAAATTTTTTACACCTGCATCAAAGTCTGAAAAATACTGTTGAAATCATATTGGAGCAGGGAAAATACATCCACTGAAAATTGTATGGGAATAGAGAATTTGCTGCTTCTTGTTTTAACTTTGACAGCACAGAAAGCATATAAAGCAGCTGAAATTACTTGTGATAAATATTGTCATTGAAATGACTTTATCACAATATAATAAGTTCCAAAGATAAGCACAGTTTTGCCTTCTAATTATAGGATGAATTAAAAAACGTCACAAATTCTGTAGCCAAAACAAATTTCCAAAGCCTTACTGTGTTCAGTAACAGTCGTGAAGGGTGTTTTTCTCCTGCAGAGACCATTCGAATGTCAACCCTGAGCTCAAAAAACTGTAATTTTACCACTTCTAAGCCATCAAACTTCTATGAGATAGAGCAAGTCATGATATTCAGTTTCTGTTTTTGACAAAAATACACAGAACTGATGGTTAAGTCCTCAAGAGAGAATTAAGTATACGGTCAACATTACTGACTCAATAACTCATTATGATTCAATTATTTTCTGCAAAGTATCTACTCATAAGAAACACAGTGAATAACCATGGACCTTATATTTCCAATATTTGTAAATCTATCCAACTTAGTCTTTTTCTACTCCGTGCATAATTTTTTAACATCATCAGTTTTAACACATCTTAGCAGAGTCAACTTCAGGTTGTACTAAATTCGTGTTTTCTCAAATTCTTTTAAAATGGCTTGGCCTCTTGTTGTTCTACACCAACTATTCATAGAGGCTTCTTCATCCAGCACTTCAAACTCAAATAAACAATGAAGCAGTATCAGTAATATCTGTCAACACAGCAAGAGGCAATGCAAACCACTCAAAATCATTTGCCTTGACTATAAGATGTTGCTCCTAATGTCTTCAACTCTTTGAGCAATTATTCTCGTCTAAAGGCTTAATAGTCTTAAACAAGTTTATTTTCTCTAGACACAGTCTTTCAGCTGCGGCAAACAAATGGGGTTTAATTAACTCACCATGGTAAATGGACTGGCTAACAAAAGAACCATTTGGAGACTTTCTTTAACTGAAGACTCATTTTCATTTTTTACTTTTGAAAAAAAATTCTACTGTAATATACCATTTTAAATTTTCTAATGTTCCCTAGATGGGAATATTGTAGTGATGCTTAGTATGATATGATAACAGAATAATCCACACTCCACTATGCTATAAAAGCACACATCTGAAGTCCACTTTTCTCTTCTTGTTTTGACATGAGTATACATTGGTAAGTAAAAAGTAATTGGAACTAAATGTCACAGTACAGCAAGACATGTGGCATTGATTTTAACTGCATCGCATAATTTTTAATGGATCAAGCAGCAGTGCAAAAAGTGCCACACACAGATATTTGTCCCAACTACTCAACTCTGCCATTATAGTACAAAAACAGCCACAGACAAGACATAAACAAATAAGCAAAGCATGACTGCGTTCCAATGGAACTTTATAAACACTGTAATTTGAATTTCATATAATTTTCATGAGTTATAAAATACTCTAGACTTTTTTAACCACTTAAAAATGTAAAAATTATCCATCTCATAGGTCATACAAAAAAAGAGAGTAGAGCAGATTTGACCCATGGTCAGTAATTTACTAACCCTTAGCCAAAACCTGAAAATGTAGTGAGAGATATAAAAATCAGAACATCCTAGAAAACTTTTTCTTTCACTCCTAGGACCACATTTTAGACCTATGGAATCAAAACTCTGTGATATAATGAGTAGGAAGTAAATTTGAAAGAAATGGAAGATCATATTTGTGGACAATGAAGAGTCAAAAATGAAAGATGACCTTACTGGGACCATAGCAAAGCTATTGCTTTCAGCTACACCTGGCTGAGCATTTCACCATAATTTAATGAGGAATAATTGAAAATTAACACAGAAGTGCTTAATAGTTATAGCCGCTTATTATTGTACTTTACTATATGTATTTATGCCTAAATTTACCGTAACTAATTACTGAACATTGCACAGTGTATCATTTCTAACTATTTCTCTTGTCTTTATGTAAAGAGCCTCATAGGGTATTGTTAAAAAGAGAATAGAAGGGAAAATAACTATTAACTGCAAATACTATGGCTATGCACTATATTAGGCACTTTATATGTCTTCTTACTCAATTCTCAATGCCCTATAAGGTTAATTACCTTAAATTACAGTCCCTCGGAGTAAATAACTTATTAAGGACAAACTAATAGATGGAAGAAGAAATACTGTAAATCAACTTTGTCTGCTTCTAAAACCTAAACTGTTTACTTGAATCCAATAAAGCCAATCAACATTATAGGAAATATTCTGTTCTTCAAAGTGTGATTAATTTTTTCTTGGAGTATCTAAATAATTTTAAATGACATTAAGTATTGACCTTAAATGTATCTTATGTAGCAGATACAATGTTAAAGTCATAATCATAGAACACAGAATGTTACAAAATTAGCAGAAATTTGAACATGCACTATTCAAAATCTTAATATTTCAATATTCGTTCTCATGAAAAATCTCAAGTAAAATTCATTTGCTTTATAATTCAACAAGTGAGTAAAATTTAAATATTTTTCTAATAATAGAATTATAGGTATTTAAAGTGGGAAAAGTCTCATAGACATAATCTAGTCCAGACTCTTTAATTTTACAAATGACAGTATACAACTTAAAAGCCATGGAACTAAGTGATGGAAGAGGTAGGACTATTGCTACCTCATTTTTGCTTTATTCTTGTAAGACAGTACAGATGACCTGACTCCTAGTACAATGTTCAGTTCTATTCATTTACCATCATATAATCCTCAGGAGAGATTTTGTGAACGTCTATTTTCTACATTAAAGTATAAAAACTGACTGTCCAGTATGTGAGTAAATTGAGGTGGCTAACCAGAAATGGCTCTACATTTCTCTTTGTATCCTTATAATAATCTTGTTAATGGCTTGCCACTAGTGGTATCATTGCCAACCTAAATCACTACTATTCATTTATCCATCAAAATAATGAGTTCAAACTATGTAATAAATAAACAAAGCAAATATCTTAAATAGTTCAGTCTAGCAAATACATGGACACATACAGATTATTTAATTAAAGTCTCATTAGTAGACTGTAGAAAAATGCAGAGCTACTTTGGACTAAATATATTATTTATATAAGATTTAAGTAAATTAGATCCTTTACCAGCAAAAAAAAAAAAAAAAAAAAAAAAAAAAAACTTTATAAGATCCCATTTGAGCAACTGTACAAGAAACGTAACAGTAGAGAAAGCATGATACAATGCCTATTATATCAACATTTAAAAGATACTGTGAGTCTATTTCTAGTCATGTCATAATTTTCATCCAAATTTTCAAATACGTTCAACTCTGACTTGCATTGTACTCTAAGTGGTACTTTCTGATGAACAGGAGTTCATTTCAATGTAATTCAATTTACCAGTAATTTGCTCTATGATTAGTGCTTTAGTGCTCTTTTTCTATTTAAGAATTCTTTCCCCATCCCAAAGTCATGAAGATATTTTCCTGAATTATCTTCTAAAATTGTGTTATTTTGCTTCTATATTTAGATGTGGGGTTGACATATGGGTCTAGCATATGGTAGGAGAAAAATATAAATTTTTTTCCACCAGAATATCACAATTGGCCCTGCACCATTTATTGAAAAGACAATCTCTCCCTACTGCTAGGGTGTACTCTTCGGTCATAAATGCAAGTGTCCAGATATTTACGAGCTTGTTTTTGGATTCTTTATTCTATTACTGATCTGTTTGTCTACCTTTGCACCATTAACTCAAAGTTGTAATTATGGTAGAATTATAATAATTCTTAACATCTGCTAAAACAATTGCTTCCACTTTGTTCTTCTGAAAGAGTGCCTTGGACTATTCTTAGTCTTTGTGTTTCCATATAAATTTTAAAATTAGCCTATCAGTTTACTTAAAAATTAAAATAAACTGCTGGAATTTTCATCAGGCTTGCACTAAATCTATAGATCAATTTGGGGATAATATTTAATAACAATGAGCATTCCAATCTATCAACATTATTGAATTATATTTAATTTGTCTAAATAACATTTCAATAGTTTTCGGTATGAAGGCCTTTTGTATCTTTCCTTAGATTTACTTCTAGTTGCTTGATTAAATCATTATATAAACATTATGTTTATATAGAAATATACTTGATTCCTGTATATTACTGTATCCAGAAACATTGCTAAAATCCTTATTAATTCTAAAAGTGTGTATACGTTTTCTTTTTTTACAATTCTCTCCATACCAACATCTGCAAAGAATGAAAGTTGTATCTTTTCTTTCTCAATGCCCACACAATGTTTCTTTTCCTTACTCTATTGTACTGGCCTAGGACTCAAAGAAGCGGGCATCCTTTTCTTTGCCATAAGTATGATACCCACTTAGAGTCTTTGTAATATTTTTATCAGATTAATGATGTTCCTATGAATTCATAATTTGCCATGACTTTTTTTATCAAAAATGGATAATAAATTTTATCAAATATATTTTCTACATCTAGTGACATTATCAGTTTTTCTCTCCTTTATTCTCTTAATGTTGTGAATTGCACTGATTTTCAAATGCTAAACCACCACTATAGTCCTGGAATATACACAATATAATCATGCTCTATTATCTTTTTATTTTATTTTTTATTTTTTACAATTTTTGCATCTACATTCCTGGGCAAAATTTAGCCTGTAAATTTCCTTTATAGTAAGGTCAGGTTTTGGAGTCAAAGTTTTGCTGACCCTTCAAAAAATGAATTTTTATTTCTTCTCATTTTTTTCTATTCTCTAAGTTTAAGGTAAGAACTATTTTCTTTTAATGTGTCTAGTAAGCCATCTGGTCTTAAAACTTTCTTGTGAGAAAGTTTTTAAACTACAGATTCAATTTCACTAAGAGTTACAAGATAGTTCAAGTTTTCTATTTTTTCTTGTAGCAATTTTAAGAAGTTGTATTTTTCTAGGCATTTGTCCACACCAATTAATTTTTAACTGTATAGTCATAAGATTGATCATAATATACTTTAATCACTTCTAATGTCTATGGGTTCTATAGCGAAGTCCTCTTTTTCATTCCTGATATTGGTTAGTTGAGCTTTTCCTTTTTTTTCCATCAGCAATATCAGGTGTTTGCCACTTTATATTAATCTTTTGTTTTCTTTTCTTTTCATTGATTTCTCCCTTGCCATTATTATTAACATCCTTCTGATTTCTTTGGGCTTAATTTGCTGGGATTTTATTTTTACTTTCTTGAGATAAATGCTTAGATAATTAATTTTCACCCATTCTTCTTTTTAATATATGTCCTTAAAGCTATCAATTACTATGCTCAGAGAACATATGTATATTTCTAATGTCTGGTTTTTGTTGACAATTGAATAATTATTCAGGATATGGTCAATTTTGGGGTTCCACGTGCATGAAAAGAATATATATTCTGCAGTTGTTTTGTGCAGGGCTCTATATATGTCATACGTGTAGCATATTAACCATCTGTTCACATTCTATATTATTACTAATTTTTGTCTACTTGTTCTATTGAGTATCTGAGAATTCCATTATATGGATCCCTTGTGAGTCTGTTACTATGGTCTTCGTTTCTCTTAGTTTCAGTCATATGACCTTGTCTCCTGTATGGCTGGTTATTTTTGTGTGCATGTAATATATATTATGTAAAAACCATAAAAATTATTTGAGGCCTAGGATGATGTTACCTTCCTCCAGAAGGAGTTGACTATCTTTAAAACAGGTGGGCAGAATGATTAATAATCCTGGATTTCCATAACCTAATAATCAATGATGACGATGATTTTAGACTGGGTTTTATTTTATAAGTAGACCATTCTATTTTTGATTCACCCTTATTTCTAAAGCATAGCCCTTCAAGGTCCAAACCCAAAGCCAGAGGATTCAGCAAGAAATCTCTCTTCTTAGTGGACCCTGAATTCAAACTGTTGTTCCCTTACCTCCACCCCATGAGTGTACCAAGAGCTCTTTTCAGCTTCTCAGCCTCACATGCCCAGCTCACCTCTTTAAGTATTCTTCTCCAGGATCTTGTCCCCATAGTCTTCACTGATGTGTTAGCTCTTTGATACCTTCAAACAGATGATTTTTATATATGATCCAGCTTTTCTAGTTGTGCTCAGTGGGAGAGTTAGTCCAAATTGCCTAATCCACCATCACCAGAAGTGCACCTCTCAATTCCTCTCATCTGTAAAATGAGGATAATAATGACAACTTCCTCGAATATGTTACTAAAAGAGATCAGAGTGCCAATTACATATTAAATGCGCAAGAACTTTTGGCTATGATTTCGAGCTACCTAATGCTAATTCAAACAAGGCTCAGTTAATAGATATCATGTGATTTTGCCTGCCTAATATCTATTCTTTTCCAACGTCTCAAAATTCCTTTGACAAATCAATCTTGCTGTGGCTGTCAATCATGATGCCATGTCCTCCTCTGACGGAGTTGGCAACTAATCAAAGGTAGGCCAGATCTGCCTCTCTATCTTAAGAAGAAAAGGTGAAGCTGATCCATACAAACGGCAAGTAGAACCGTAAACAGGCCATTCATCAGTTTTGGTAAACTAACTCTCCAGAGCTATCCCAATTTCTGTCTACTCCAGGGACTATTCATTCTACTTTTCCGAGAGCTATGCAATACCTTTATAAAAATGTATTTTCTTCTTAAGTTAATCAGGGTCCATTTTTGTTGTTGTTGTTGTTGTTACTTGAAACTAAAATACCTAATAGATAGTCCCAACAGAGATCTCATTTTCAAAGGTTTTCTATCAGTCCCTATAATTCAATCTGTCAACTAGGAAAAAAAAAAAATGAAGGGTCTTGACATTACTCAGAAAGTTGAAAAAATTCTTCTATTATGATTAAAGAATAAGTATGTTATAACCTCTCTGTGCTGGTGGTTTGTTGGCTCTCAGTTTCACTTCTGCCCTACCCTGCTCTCACTGAAGGGGCCAGACGCCTATAGACTACATTTCTCACACTCCCTTGAGAGCTGGTTTCCAATTACATTATGCCACTGGAAAACACTGGTAAAAAGTCAGATGGCAGGAGAAGACAACCCACTTTATTTTCTTCTTTCAGTTTCTAGTTCCTGCAGAGTCAGCAGCAATATTCTAGGAACCTTGGCCGAAGTTTGGTCATGCGTTCTGGCTCCAGCAACAACAACAGCGCCAGATAACTACCACGTAAATGCTGGCTACTCCGACAGCAGCGCAGTTCCTGTAGGAGTAGCAGTGGATGACTGCGGCTCCAGCTCCTCTGGGGTGAGTCCAGTACCATCAAAAACTATAGGCTTTCTATGTGCAGGCTCCTGGGCTTTCTGCACAGCAGTAGCAGCTCCAAGGGTAGCAGTGATACTTCAACAATCTTAGCAACATAGTACTTACGGGCACTGTTTAACACCATTTTCATTCTTTCTCTCCTAGCCCTAGGAGTGACAGTGGTTTCCTGCAGTTGCTGATCTTTTGATAAATGCATCATCCACTTTTTGTTTCTCTAGCCGTACCAATACCTTTGGTAACTCCCTATATTAAATTCTCTTTATTTGAAATATTTAGAGTGGCTCTCTGTTTTTCCATTTACACAACTTTCAGTGACATGTGGGGGCCTCTTCTTTTTCTATTTCTCCATTTTTGTGTTTCTTTCTCATTTGCATTCAACCAACCACTCCATTTCTCTATCTTCTCTTCATTTTGTTTTTCTTTCTTCTTGACCTAGTGCTTAAGTATACTAAAAGTATCTGTAACATTTTTTTATTATAATGACAGGGCAAAAAAAATGGAACATTTTCAATTTAATTAATCAGTAATTCAAGTACAAAAACAATAATTTCCTCAGAAACTATAACTCTTTATTAAAATCCAATTTTTATTATAATTACAATTGTGAATACCTAGAAAATAATTTTTGTAAACACTACCAGAATTCATTACTTCAGTGGCAACATCATCTTAGTCCAAAAGTCTCAAGGCAAGTAACAATTGTAATTAAAATATAAATTATAATTCATAGCCTTAGGTTATATTTTAAGTATCATTTCAGAAGTATCATCATTATTCCATAATAAACAAGAAAAGCCTAGTACATGTTTTAGGAGACAACAATAAGATAATATCGAGATATTTTAACTTTTTAGATGAGTAAAAATTTTTTTAAAAAACATGTGAAAGTTGTGTCTGGAAGACACAACTTCAGCTCTTCACTTGGGATCACAAATCAAACTTCACATTTGTTCAAAACTGAACTCTAGTTTGAACTGGAAACCTGCTATCCCTCTTGACCTTCTCTAAAAAAAAACACTCTCCATCACCACTTTCCCACCCCCACATCATACTACTTAGTCCTGTACCCTTAAATTGCCATTATATTTAGAACAAAACCAAACTTTCTGCCATGTCACATAAGTCCCTGCCTAATCTGGCTTCTGCCTAGTGGTCCAGCCTCAATCTATCTACTTTCCTTATTCGACACGGAGATAAGGAAAATAATCAATGGTCACAGAAATGACACAACCCTAACTCATCATATACATATGCACACACATGCACACACATGCACACACATGCACACACAAATGCACAAGTCCCTTTCAGTCCTTTGGGCAAGACCGTCCTATGCAAGTTTCCCCACATACTTTCTTGTCGCCTGTCTTCCCTCTTCTTCCAGAGAAGTGACTGGATCAAATTCAACAGTATCTTTGCTAGGCAAATAATACGTAGCAAATGAGTTGATGCTCAATCCAAAATTGAAGGTGGAGCCTGCATAGTTGGCAGAAAATTCAGTAACAGAGACTTGACACTGAAGATTCCGGACATCCACTCTTCTCCTCTGATGAAGAGTAAACCATCTCTCATGTGCTTCCTGTCTCTCTCCCTCTCTCTCTCTCTCTCTCTCTCTCTCTCTCTCTCTCTCACACACACACACACACACACACACACACACACACACACACACATACCTTCATTTCTGGCTACATCAAAATGATTAATTCAGGTTTACCTTGAGGATCAGCTTTTAGACTATTTCTAATACTGTTTAAAAATTCCCTGGCATTGTACCCACTTCATATCTCCTATCAGTACCTGGAAACTCTTTAAATAAGGTGTCTTTAATTCCTTCATTAATTCATTACTGAGCACTTTCTATGTGTCAAGTACTATAATAACCTCAAAAAGGAACAAAGTGATACAAAGTCATACACAATTCCTGTCTTCAATCTCCACATAAACATAACTAATCAATAACAGGTTTAATTTGTAAATAGATGTCTGCTTAAGGTTATAACTTTATTATTACCCATTTGAAATTTTAAAGCTATTTTATTATCATATGCCTTTTGGGAAAACATTAATGACTAATTACTCTTTTTCTAATATGCTAGAGATTGAGGAGAGAACGTTAAAGAATAGGACAGCAGCAGATATTCAAGAAGTCATTTGCAAATGGGGAAAATGTATTAAATGGGAAAACTAGGAAGAATCACAAGATAAGTGCCATCAAGTTTACTATTTTACTATAGACCTATGCAACAGAATGAAGAAAAAAATATTTTACCAAATAATATTGGAGATTTTTTTCTATAGGAAAAAAATACTGTGCATTTAGGAAAATACCTTAACAAACAACTTCAGAGGGGAAGGGAAACTCCAAGAGAGTAGATTGAAAGATAAAAACAAAACACAGCTAACTTGATATGTATAAAAAGTAACAGAAATTGAAGAGTGGAGAAAAAATGAAGGAGAAAAGAAAGGGGAAGCAAAAAGAAGGTGGTACTAATAATAATATGCCCATAAGTTTAAACCCAACTAGGAAGAAATGCTCAGAGACTTTTTGAAGAATGGAAAAGTCTAATTCAATTTTCAATTATCTACTGCAAAGAAACCTCATTATCATTATCCCTAAATCTCCAGAGAAATGTTATGAACACTGCTGCCTAATATCAGTAAGATTTTAGAATCTAGAAAATAAGACTGTGTCCCAAATTTGGTTTAACACCAGGACAGAGATAAAGGCAAAACATACAGCAAAAATAAATAGTGGAATGTTTAATATTTTTGTGCTGTAATTACAATGAAATGTTCTGCAAGTATTAGAAACTAGAATTGAGGAGAACCCATCTGATTGAAAATTATGGCATTTGACAGGTGGTAAGGAAGATAACTACGAAATATATTCACGAGAAAAGCATTTATGATATCCTTGTAAGTAAAAAACATTTATAATAAAGTACTAAGCAGAACATAAAACTGTACATATAGCATCACTGCATGTCTGTAAAATATGATGCAGATAAAGAAAAACTGCAGGGGAAAACGTAAAAACGAAAGTTGTGTAGGTGGTGAGAGTTTACAGAATTTTATCTTTTTTAAAAAAATGCATATTATTATTTTTCATAATAAAAATTGAGATAAATGAATAGTCTTTGAATTTTTTATTTCTAGATAACAGAATTAATGCTCTGGGTGAAAGTATTTGGAAGATGGTGATTTCAGTATCTAAGATGGTAAGACAATATAAATTTAGGAGTATTACTATTTGGATCAAGTTGGAAAGTTATGAACAGACTTGAAGTATACACTTGTCAAAGTCCATGGCAGGGCTTTGATTTAGATAAGCAGTTTGCAGAACTTTAAAAACAAAACGATTTTCGAAAAACTATTACTTTTTAGTTCTGAGAAGACTTTTAAAATATAATTATATTTTTCAGGTTACTAAGGGCAAAAGCAGAGAAAAACTGAGATTATAATTAACTATTTCCAGCATGTTGTTTAAAAAAAAAAAAAGGACAAAAAACCCACCTTCCTGCCTCAAGAGGACAATTTGCTATTATCGACAATCTCAAAAATCCCATATAGTGAAGAAAATGTTCAAGGACAAATACCCAGATGAATTCACCTGCGTTCTTCTCACTTCCTCTCACCCTAGTCTCATCATCTAACCTCAAGACTGAGCTTTACATAAACACATGAATCTAACTTCAGATATGGCTGGCAAGCCCAAGACTGGTAGCAGAAAAAGTAACCTAAAATGCATGGTGCTTATTTTCTCCTATTAATATTTATTGTTATTTCTGTGTGCCAGATGCACTACATTTGTATCTCACCACAACCCTATGAAACAGCATTATTGTCCTCAATTTATAGATAAAGCAACAGAGTCCAAGAGATTAAGTGACTTGTTCAAGGTGACACCACTAGTAACTGGTAAACTAGGCTATGACCCAGAGTTGACTACTGCCACAGCCTTTCCTCTATACTGCTTACACACCTGCGTGCCTTCCTCCTCGAAACCACCTACAAAACACAAGATTAGGAGGAAAACAATCAGAAAGAGCAATATTTGCAGTCGTAAAGATCCAACTAGTTATAAAGCTATCTCAACTAATTAGACTATAGAAATTCCCCTAAATTCTAACAAGGCAAAAACATGATTCAGAAGAGGGAAACTTACTAGAACTACTATCTTATATTGTTACAGGAGCCAGCCTGACTCTAATAAGTCAAAATTTTCTGACTCTAGTAACTTTAAATAGAGGTAAAAGGCAAGTACCAAAACCATAAAAACAAGTACTAAGATTTGAGTGCTGAGTCTAGGCCAAAAATCAAGAGTTCAAAACTGAGGATTAAGCATTGCTTATAACAGTCCAGAAAAGGGTCTGAGAAAGAGAACCAGAACAGAACCGACTCTAAACTGGAAAGACTCTACAAGAGATTATTCATGAATCACAGAAATGAATGAGAACTGTGAGGAAAAGGTCAGGATAAAGCTGAGAAATGTGAACTGGAAAGGGTGGGAAAGAGGAGAGTGTTTGAAAACACTGAAAATACTGAAACATATGGTAAATTGTAAGACAGTCTGAGCTACCGCATGGTTATATAAATTCCTGCTGCAAAGCTGGTGGCAGATTGGAGGCATGTGTTCCGAAACAATTCCATAAGATTTCCTACTGAAGTTGAAGAAAATGAGTAATGAGAGTTTTATGTCCTTAAATTGTACATGAGTCTCTTCAAAAGGTGATTTTTAGCATAAGCTTTTAAATGAAAGCACACTGATATAGTCCAATCTCAAATATTTCAGGATAGTTTTTATGAAATATTATTTTCTGAATTATTTATTCCACACATATCCCCTTATGAGAAGTTCTCCTCCCCTATTTCAATGCTCCAGAAACAGTGAAAATCCTATTATAGCTAAAAGAAAAAATTTATGAAAGGATGAGGAAGATGAAGCTGGAAAGATAAACTGGGGGGAGACTGTGAAGAATCTTGTAACCAAAAGTAAGTAGGCTGAATTTTATCCAAAACAACAGGAAGCCTAACAAGGTCTTTAAACTAGGGAATAAATAATTTAAATTTTATTTTTAAGAAGGTTTTCTGCAGTAATACAGAGGACAAATCCAGTATAGAGACACAAGATCCCAGAATAAAAGACAGAGGCAGTACGAGTAGAAATACTCTGGTGATACTTCTCACACTAGTTAAACTTTGACACTAAATCAATAGAATTTATCTACTTATTAACATATTACATATTAATTAACATTAACATATAAATATCTTTTTTCAAAGAAACTATAGATATAGATATCTGCTTATTGTGTAATGAGAGTTGTAGAATAAATTATTCATATAGTCATTTTAATAATTTCTAGATCACTTGTTGAGATTTAGACAAGTGTTGATTTAATCTCTTTAAAGGGGTCATGATTTGGTATTTAAAACCATGTCAAGCTTTTCCCAACATCTTCCTCATAAAATGACAGTCATTAGTCCCTGGTACCCAACGGAACTTTGTTGCAACTATAAGGCAGCTGGACACACTGCCTGCTTATCACTGTCACATAAACATATACATGGATGTCAGTGTTTCCCACAGAGCATGAAACCCCTGTACCTCAGGACACCTCCCCAAAAATGGTGCCACAAAAATACCTGCACTGCAGCCTGCTCCACTGCCTCCAACAGGACACATTCTGTAGGCAAAAACTGACATTCCAGCTACCATGTGCCTCTCAAGGACCACCTTAATCCACACCAGCAAGTTTACTAGGACCCATAATCCACCCTACAGATTGCAGTGGATGACATCATTAGGTAACTTATTTGCCCCATATAACTTACCAATCTGCATGAAAGTGATTTAATTTTTTTATAACTAGAATCTCTGTACTGGTACAAATCAGTTAAATACCAGTCCCGTATACAACGCCCTTCACAACTGACCCCCACCAATTAGCTTCCACCACTCCATCCCTTCCTCCCATCTTCCATGCATCTAGCAATATAGGAATACTGGCCATTCTCCAAGAATGCCCTTCTCCTCCACATACTGAATTATAACTTTTCCTGCTAAACCAGTATGAATGTTATATTTGGTTATAAAGCTTTCTCTCTAAGCCCTCCGCATTCATATATGTGCCCCTTCCTCTTTTTCAGCTCAACAACTCATATATAACTATTATAAAGCATTTATCATGTTTTAATTATTTCTTTACATAGCTCTTGCCCACTAGATTGTGAGCACCTCAAGCGTAGAAATTATGCCCTTATTCCTCTCCATTTCCTAAATGAGTACAGTGGCTAGTATACAGCAGACACTCAAAACAGTCATTTAAAAGAATGAAGAAATACCTAAACCCAAAACAATTCAGTTTGATTTTCTATACTGTACGCTATACTGGAATATTTTACAAGCAAACTCAGACATGTTTTAGAGGATACCTATTTTTTCTAAACTGTTTTAGAGAGTACAGAGAATACATGCCTTTGTAAGAGCAGCACCATGTAGCATCTCTCCTGGCCTCACTGGATCATCTCAGGTAGCCTAATTATTACTTTTGCCACAATGGGCTTATTACCAATGAAGTTTTTTGTTTTCTATACATATGTTAAATATTTATTTTTAATTTAATTTGCTCTCATTTTCACATTTTTCTAGCATAAAGTTAAGTGTGATTGCTATCTCTATCCTCATCGGCATCATTATCTTTAGCAGATGTCTCTCTTAGAATATAAATTATTTTGTCAAGTTTATTGTCTTTCTTTCCTTCTTCCTTTCTTTCATTTCTTTCTCTTATTAGTTTTTGATGCTAACAATTAGCAAGAGACTCATTCATGAATTATTTGAATATAAAATAAAAATATAATTTAACATAATTAAGTAAATTTAGTAGAGAACCGCAGACTTTTTTAAAAAATATTTTTAATCGAGCATGAATGCAATTGTTTCAAGACTTTAATTATTGAAGTAAAAGTTTATATCACTAGTTAAGCAATATAATAAGGATTTCAAATTTGGACTCCTGTACCCTGATAATTCTTCTCTTCCTTAAACTAAATTTTATATTTGCATGAAAAAGTTGTCACAAAGCAATGGGGCTGAATAAACAATGCCAGCACCTTACCACAGAGCAAAAGTTTACTTTTTAAAGTGTCTGCAAGTGAAAAATAATAAACAAAGCACAATTGCAGAACTGCTAATTTATCAGTCTGCCATGGAAACTGTCAACACTATATTTTAAAGCAATAAACCAAAAGAAACAAAGAAAACAAAGAGATAATAAGTGGCACTTTGAACATTATTTGTAAAGGTATCAACAACATATGAGAGTACACAGAGACAACTCTAATCAAGAACATTACTCAGTAAAGTTTTTAGTGCAGATTATTGAATGTACAGTTAGTAATCTAGTTAATAACTGACATTACAGCCCCTGAAGAGAAATGACTAAGAAAACCATTGGTTGTGCAAAGAAGCACCAAAAATAAAATAAAATAAAATACTTAAATCAATAAATTAAGGTTTCGAAACAAAATAGAAATACCGAATAAATTTTAATGATAGTGTAAAGGTCTTTGAAAAACTGAAATTCAAGTAATACTATTTCATCCCTAAGGTGCCCTTGATGTAAAAATCTTGCCTGTAGATAAAATTTCACATTAAATAATGCTTTCAAAATGAAGAATCTAATCAATCCCAAGCTGCTATAATACCAATTACTTCTGAAATAAATTCAGAATAATACTCTCTGCTGTTCTATACCTCAATGTGTTGTCTATTCAAAAGGAAAGTTTAAAGTTTATGGGTTAAAAATAAGCACTGACATTGTGATTCTTGCTTTACAGATCTATTGAAGGTTAGTAATTGGCTTCAAAAATGGCTTATTAGCCTGAGTTTCAAATACTTGAATGACTGGATCAAAAATTTCCACAAATCATATGGAAGTATATTAATAAGTATAAAAAAGTTTATAGACTCAAAGCAACAAACTTCATTAAAATGAAGTTAAAAAGACTCACCAATGATAGACACTGTTATAATTTGAGACCTAATTAAGGCTAGTAGAATATTACATATGCTTTAAAAAGAATATCAACATTATTTTTAAATAATTTATATTTTTAAAAGTACAATTGCATTTGAAATCCGTTCATATTATCAGAAAAGAATTCAATATTACATCTGTCAATGAAAGAAAGATAAAAGTAGTTAAAGAATGTTACCACCATTAAAGTAAAATTTAAAGAGCATGATTTTTCAAAATTCTGGCCAATAGCGTAAAGTTTCCATCTACTTTTTTAAAAAAAAGAAAGAAAGAAAGAAGTTCTCTCCTTCAATTTGCTACCAACTGCTGTATAGAGTTCTTAACAGCAGTGACTGATGAGAATTTAAAGAGATCATCAATAAACAGTCCTGATCAGGAACTGAGCATATGTGTTTTAAAATAAATATTACTTTTAAAATCTGTTTTAGAAAGAAGCATTTGTTTTTAAAATTAACCTGATTAAAAAGGCATGCTTATAGAAGCCAGGTAAGTTTCTCATTTTAAATGGTGGAAAGATATTATTTAAATGTTTTTACAATACAACATTAACTACCTTCCATAATATCTTGCATTTGTTTTGCTTATAATTATAATAGAAAATGTGATTTATTTTTTCACAAAGTCCCATATAGATGTCCCCAAATCTTTTCCGGTTTACCCCAACGTGACATCCATGTCTATTACCACTTTCATGTGTGGCATGACATGAAAAGGGTTAGGAAGCACTAAGTAAAGGAATGTAAGTATTTAGCTAAAACATATAGTGGCAGAAGACAAAACAAGACTGCAAATAGTAAATGAATAGGAGACAGATCATGACAGGTCCTGTTTGTCATGCTAAGAATTGTGTACTTTTACCAGCCTTTGTCAACCAAAGATCTGGAAGAGGATTAATAAGATCTAAAACCCTAAAGCATCCATTGTATATAACAAATTAATTTATCTCTTACATTTAATAAATTAATTTACCTCTTACACATCTAGAATGGTACTAGTGAGTACCCATCCCTGGGAAAAATGAGAAAAGAATTACTCATGATTTTGTGTGTTGCATGGGCCAGAGGAGGGACTCCAATTAAAGGCTGTGTGCAGCTAGTAATAGGAAGACATTGATATTTTAAGCAAAAGAGTTACATGATCAGATTTTTCATGTGTAAAGCTCTTTCTAGCAACCGTACTACTTAAATCATTTTAAATAAAAATTCAAATGATCAGAGATCAATAAAGACCCCAATATTGACCTATTTAAGTAAGCCTACAGCAGCAAAATCTAATTTTCAATTCTTTCCTTTAAATAATATTTTTAATGGCTAGCGATAATATGTGATAATAGACATGTAATGACCATTGTGATTACGATAACCTAAAATCTTACAATTTCTATCTCACAGGCACTTTCATTTACATAGTGTCCCTTTATCCCTATGTCAGGCATGATCATGTAACTTGCTTTGGGCAATGAAATGTGAGCAGAAGTTGTATACATGTTTCTGAGAGGAAACTTTAAGAGACAGCTTGCGATTCACCAGTCTTTTTCATCGGCTCTCGATACAGATAGCTTGCTTCTCCATCAGCCGGTGTTCCAGAATGAGAATGACAGAGAGTAGAGATCCCGGTAATCCAGAGAAAACATAGCATGAAAAAGTAATAAACCTATGTTGTTTTATGCTACTGACATTTAGGAATAGCAGAGCCTATTGTAAAATTATAAATGTATTGCCTCTCAGCTCCAAATCCACCCTTCTTTGTCCTGCTTTTTGTGACACTCTAACCATTTTTCATTTACCAGTTGGCACAATGTTAAGCTTTGTCGGTAGAGGGAGCCAGAGAGACATTAAAGGAAGAAGGGGCCACTCTCAGGTTGTGGGTGCTTTGTTGTTTTCCTGAGATGCTTGGCTGCCAGGAGCTTACAGGACACCCAGTAGCGTCACCCCTGGCACGTTTTACCAGCGCCACAGCGGGCGTTTGTACAGCAGTTTCAGCAGCACTCCAGCACGCAGTATCCCCACAAGTCTCGCTGACACCCCATTAGATGGCTTCCCAGTGAGTTTACTGAGCTCTGCAGCCTGCTTCTCAGCCAGCCCAATTGACACCCCCACAGATGACTTCCTGCTTGCTTGCTCTACCCTGTGACAACTCAATGAGCCATAGCCACACCTTCCAACAACGGCTGAATCTCAGCTCTAGCCATGGAGGGGAGGGCCTCTTCCAAATTTGTTCCTTTCTTGTGTACTTCGCCTCAGCCCTAAAAGAGGTGGCTGCCCCCTGCAATAGGTTAAAAATCCTTTATTAAAATCTCCCTGTTCAAAACACTATTGTAGTTTCTGTCTCCTGGCTTTACTCATATATCTAATCTATCCTAACACATAAAACTACATACTGCAATAGGAATTTATGTTAGTAGTTTTGAACGACAACCTTAGATTATTTTCTTTTTCTGCTTTATTTCACAGCTACTTTTAGTGTTTTATATAACTTTACCTAAGTTTAAAGAAATGTATTTTAAACACTGACATAATACTGACTTGATATAGTAAGTCATAAAACATACTATATCTTTTTGTTAAATCAGACTTCTTGACTAATAATAGTAAGAAAGAAAAACAGTATGTGAAGACACGCTTATAATAGAGTAAGAAGTTGCTCTTTGACCAAACATATCAAGAGAAACCATATTCTTGTCAAAAGATTAAATCCAAATCTCCATTTACTAATACTGCAGTATAAAGTTTATGCTGGGTCTTTAAAAATGACCATTAGATCATGAAAATACTGCATTTGGAAAGATTTCAATAACTCTCCATTATGTTAGTCATATGGCAAATTTTTTCCTCCCTCTATAAAAATAAATACAATTATTAACTAAAATGACTAGTTAGGAAGAGCACTTCTGTACTCGTTACGTACACAGACTAGAACAATTCACACTACTGGTCCACAGCCCCAACCTAACCCACAGTTAAAACAACATTTCAATTTAGGAGTAAACTGTTAAACAAATAAAAAGTGGCAGTAACCAACTAGCAGTAATTTGAAGGCAATAAAGTATTATAAACCCATGGAAAAGTGCAAAGTAAAATTTAGTTCAGAGCTATCACTCTGGAATTTGTGCCTCTGAATACTAAGTGCATTTTTAAAAGATAAGAGTAGCACAATGTCGACTTCATTAAAAAGACATATATCCAAACGTATATTTAGCAGCACTCATATGTAAGGAGAATTATGCCCCCCCCCAAAGATGTTCACATTCTAATCCAATAATGTGTAAATATGCATCCTTACAGGGCAAAAGGGATCTTAGAGATGTGATTAAGGTGGAAAGATTATTCTGGCATGTTTGGGTAGCCCCAATCTAATCATATGAGTCCTTAAAAGAGAAAAATCCTCCCCAGCTGTAAGTAGAGAGAGATCAGTGACAGAAGTAGTGTCAGAAAGATGGCATCATGAGGATTCAAGACCCCACTGCTGGTTCTGGGATGTAAGAGGCCAAGTGCAAGCCTCAGAGACAGGCCTCTAGGAGGTTAGAACAGCATTCAGCTGATAGCCAAAAAAAGAAATAGAGATCTCAGTCCTATAACCTCAAAGAACTGAATTCTTTCATCAACCCAAAAGATCAAGGAGACATCCTTCCCTCTAAGTTCCTGTAAGAAATCCAGCCTATTCTGAGACCCATGCTGGAATTCTAACCTACAGAACTGTAAGATAATAAATTTGTATTGTTCTAAGCCACTAAGTTTGTTAGTAGTAGAAACTGATGTAAGAAATACTATTTGTAACCTAGAAGATCTAAGTCTTTACTAAAGAAGGTAACAATGTATTTAAAAATTGGGGGAGGAGACTCATAAAAGTATTTATTGATAATTAAACTGGATTGATTTCTCAACAGTAATGCTTTCCTCTTCTAGCTAATTTATTGAATATTTGTGTGGTATTTATTATATGCTAGGAATTCTAGGGTCTTTACAAATTTAAACTCAATTAATCCTCATAACAGCTTCTAAAGTAGGTGCTATTATCCCCATTTTACAGATAAACAAACTGATGTACACAAAAACAGAGCTACCAGAAACAGAGCTGGGATTCAAAGCTTGTCTGACTCCAGAATCCATCCAGGCACTTAAGCACTAGGCTCCTAACTGTTTTCCATGAAATTAAACGGCAATACAATGAAAAAAAAATGGATTTTGGAGTTAGGAAGATCTAGATACAGGTCTGTGTTCTGGTACTTAGAATCTTTGTGACCTGCGTCTCAGCATACAGTAGATACTGAAAAAATGTTAATTCCTTCCTTCAATTCCTGCTACAAGTTTAGAGCTATATTCAAAAACAAAGAAAATCTTATGTTGAATAAACAAAATAAAAATTGAATACTAGTCTCGTAAGTCTGAATTTCTACCTCTTTTTTCCAGTTCCACATATTCCTTCTCAGATTTCAGCTAAGACAACCCATCTCTCTCTAAGGATGTTGTAAGCTGTCAATATTACATCAAGAAAAATAGACTAGAATTAACTGTAATAACATTACTAGAAAGTAAAGAGAAAAAATGTTAAAGAAATTAAACATGAGATGTAGGCAGAGCAAAAGCTCTTTGATTTAAGGTAAGCTTACCCATAGATTGCCTCAGATGAAACAGTTTATTACATATACTTTCTGGTTCATTTCTTTGGCTCAACTTTATAACCATGTTACTTTGTTCTTACTAATATACTTGAAGAGTGATCACTCCCTATGTGTTTATGCTAATATTCTTTATATTCTTTATCACCTAGAAATCAACTTAATCGCCTCATATTCTAGACATTGAACCTAGTCTTAACAAAGATGCTTTACCCTCAAATGTGAATACCTTCTGCATTAGCTGACCATTAAATATCTGTCAAGTTCCCTTTATTTTAAAATTGTGGGGTTTTTTTAAGCATACCTACATGATGATCCAATTTCACACATTCTCTGAATATCAATTTAGCTTCTGATCCCGAAACACTACCATCATTATTGCCCGAGGAATTTTTTGTTGGTGGTGGCTTCTAAAATGTTAACCACCACTATTTCAAATAGAAAAGTATTCTACACGACAGGGAAAAAAAAGTGTCTACCACCAGAAAAGGTGGCTTAATCTCTCACATCCTTGAATAAGTGTTTATTAAATGAAAAGTTTTAAAATGAAAAAAAATATTTATTAAATATATTGTGTTCTCACTGATTTCATCTGTTGCTTGCTGCTTGCTAGCTTAATAATACCATGCACCATAACCAATAGCTCTCATGTCCAAGAGAGGTAACAATTGAAACTTCTTGCAAATGTAACCACTAAATCTCAAAGACTAATCATTCATTCGAAAAACATCTATGTCCACTTACAATGGACCACCCACTGGGAACACAGTCTTTTCCCTACAATCTCTTAGAAAAGACGAAAAAGTAAGTCAACAACTACAATGTAATAAAGTATAGTTATTAAGACGGCAAATTCTAGAGTATGACTGCTTGGGTTTAAATCCTGGCTCCCTACTGAAAACAGCATGTAACTTGAGTCTTCCTTATTTCACCTGTAAAACTTAGTAATAATTATCTCATAAGATATATATAATCAGATAATACATATATAATGTAGCATACTAATAGCACAGTAACCATTCAATAAATGTTGGCTATTAAGTATGAATGCAGTAAGAGTTATAAAAGAGGTAGGCAGTAAGAGTTAAAAAAGCACAGAGGAGAGTCATCTGACCCAGTTTTCAATAGGTTGGAAACCTGAGATGAACCTCAGTTAAGAACTAGTGGGACTTAGCCTGAAAAAAAAAAAAAAGTAGGTAGGGCTTTCTAGGCAAACAGAATAGTATATGCTAAAATACAGATGGAAGGTTTTTTAAAAATTATGGAATTAACTTCAAATAGTTTGATATAACCAAAACATGCAGTGCCTGGGAAAGATTATCAGGATACAAAGATTAATAAAACATTACAAAGGGACTTCTATAACATACCTAGTTTGGAGTGTACAATAAATGCAATGGGAAGGCATGGAAGAATATTAAGGAGTTTAAAATAAGATTGTGTGTTATTAGATTGTGGTACTATTATGAAGGTTGGGTTAGGTGAGCCTGAAGGTGAAAATACTATTTAGAAATAATCAAGAAAAATATAATAAAGGCATGAAACAATGTAGTGACAATGAAGATGGATAGAAGGAGAAAGACTTCAAAGATATTGGGAAGATAATAACAGGATCCAGTAATTGATTATATTTGAGGGCTGAGGGAAAGAAATCAGAATGACTCCCACCACCAGGTTGTATTAAACAAATGTTTATTGTCTGACAAATATGCGCCTGGTACTACCCTGGACATAAAAAGATGATTAAAATTTGGTCCATGACTTCAAAGAAATCAGTTTGTAGTAAGGAGCACATAGAGATTCGTAACTACTGTTGAATATCAGAAACGTTATAAAATAATTATATACTAAATGCACTGGAAATGAGAGAAGAGACACCTGACTAACAGAAATGTACCAAAGAGATATATCTCTTAAGAGCAGTGGAGCTGGGCACAAAACAGCTCATCAGGTAAAGAGTAAGGGTATGTGCATAATGAAAGAATTAAAGAACATGACATAGAGATTCATTAAAAGACTACTAGCGTAATACTGAAGGAAGTGAGTCATGAATACCTAAAGTCATGGTCCATGCACATTCATAATTCCAGCAAATTTTTACTGAACCACATCAAGTCTGGATCCTGGAAAGAAACAGATGGCATATTCAAACCAAGTAACCAAAGAGAGTTTAATAAAGTGGCTGTTTTACAAAAGTATGGGCAAGCTTTAAAGAAACCAACAAAGGAAGGTGCAGTACCCAGAGCTACCAACAGTGAAAACAATTTCCAGAACCAGAAGAGAATAGCTATACTAAGAAGGCCACCAGTTGGAACTGTTTCTTTAGTAGAAAGACACAGCAATTACGAAAGGCCTAGTCTGGAGGAAGCCTGGGAAGAAATAATCTAATCTCATTCACCTCCTTCTCTCCAATCTGCCCTGTCTCACACCAATAAAACTTAGCTGGAAGTCAGAGAACAAGAGAGGCCACTGATGCAATTCACCAAGGTCAGCCTCTCATAATACACAGCAAAGTGGGGGGAAAGTGGAGTAGATGAGGGGTGAATGAAAAAATACGTAACATGCAGTGATAAAGTTCAACAACATTCAACCATGTCTCCCTCCGGTCTTATAAAATTCACCTCCAAATTCTGTAAACCTTCCTTTTAGTTTGGAGATGAAATTTAACCATTAGCCTTCAACCTGCAGAATTTTTAAGACAAGGATTTAATATGTTCTAAAGTGAATTCTTAGTATGGTCAATTCTGTGTACTGTTCTCTGCTTCCAGAGCAAGTATCTCTGTTAAAATATAGTATACGTACCATCTTGCACGTTCAACAATAAATCCCCAGGTGGAGACAACCCAGTTACCACCAAGCAGATGAAACACCCTTCCTGATAAATTCTGTATTCAAGAATCCTATGGCTCAGTTAAGAATTAGGTTAGCTCAGACCAGACAATCACTGAAGGGAGATCAGCCTGTGATAATAAAATTCAGCGCCATAGCAGTACTAAAGTCACCTGGTGCAGACATAAACTTTAAAGCTTTCCAAAGTTAAATAAATAACATTGAATAATCATAAGTGGATTTTTATTAGTTAAGGTAATGTTAGCCACAGTAATAGATACACCGCTAAAATCACTGTGACTTAACACAGAAGTGCATCTCTTATTCATGTGAAGTCTAATGGGGAGAGAGTAGTTACCACCAGAACTCAATCACATAAACCTACATAGATATTAGGGAACCTGGAAAAGGCAGCTGCTGGATAGCAACAACTCTATGAAGGGAGTATATAAATCTTTGGTGAACACAAAATTCATTTTTGACAGAAAAAAAAGTGTGCTAATAAAAGCATTAATTAACTCTTTAAGCTTTTGGTCAAAAGGTATTATGTGTAATATGATATGTAATGAAACAAATATTTCATATATGTTCCTGAGAAGCAAACCATTACAAAAATTATATTAGATACCTCATATGGCAACAACAAAAAAATGATGGATGTGAGCATCATCTCCATCTGTCAACTGACCAATACCAAAGCATCAAATACCAATAAATGCCCTTGTCGTTATTCTGCTCTGTAGCTATATTGTTTAGTGCATCCCTTTTCTCCCAGTTTTAGCATCTAGGAAGGCTAGTTGCAGGATGAATGAAGCCGCTAGGTTTTTTTTTTCCCATTACAGACGAACATAAGCTTGGTTGGAAGAAATGCTAAACACACATAGACAATTTCTTCTTCCTTCTGTGCTTAAAGAAGCATTTACCCAGCGCCTCTGTTTAGCAGAACCTACCAAATTTTGTGTATGTTACATAAAAATATTAAATTTTCTAATATATAAACTGTATAAAAGGCATTAATTCTAAATGCCTTTAAAAAGCATTTAGCTAGCACTGTTATATAGAAAAGACAGGTTAGAACTTTTTGACATGTATACATAATATAAATACATGTTCATAATATATAAACTATAAAAAGTTGTTCATTTTTAGCCTAATTTATACTATCTAGTTGCCTGCATATTTTTGATAACAGTTCTAAAAAGAAATATAAAAAGAAAACAATATTATATCACTCAGGTTTAAACGTATTCTTAAACTTTTGCCTTTCTATAACCCTACCTCTAATTCTATTTCTAGACCTTCTCATCACAACAAAATTTATCTCTCTTTCATAGTACAAACATTTTCTGAAATCCTGCAGTAACTCAGTAAGGTAATATAAAGAGGAACAGAATCTTCAACCGCAACATGTCAATTCCATGGCTAATTTCCTCTCTATATTTTCCTAAAATACACTCACATTTCCAAAATTTCTTTATAGGTGATGAATGTATACAAAAATATATATATTTGCCCTAGTTCAATATATAAAACAAAGACTGTGTAATCATTGAAAACACCCAATGAAACAAAACCAGATAATGAGAAATTCACTGACACTAAATTGTCAATGGAAGGAAGAAACAGTCAATAAAAGGAAGAGAGACCTGGAGATTTGAAAAGATTATATGGTATTAATATATCCAGTATGAAAACGTTGTATAAGCTATTAAGTAGAATTCCTTCAAATTATGAATAGATTCAAATAATTTTGATCTCATTCTCCTCTTTTTCATTTTTTTTCAATTAAATTTATTGGGGTAATATGGGTACATAAATTTCAGGTGTACAACTTTATAATACGACATCTGTATACTCTATTGTGTGCTCATCACCCAAAGTCTAGTCTCCTTCTATCACCATATATTTGACACCCTTTATCCTCTTCATCCTCATCATATCCCCTCCCCCTCTGATGACCATCATTCTGTTGTCTGTATTTATGAATTTGTATGTTCATTTACTGCTTTTTGTTGTATGTCCCTCATTAGTGAAATCATATGGTCCTCGTCCTTTTCCATCTGACTTATTTCCCTTAGCATGATATTCTGAAGATCCATGTTGTCGCAAATGCCAATATGTCATCATTTTTATGGCTGAGTAGAAGTCCATTGTATATAAGTCATTCTCCCCTTTTCTTTGCCTTCTCTTCTTTCCCCCCAATATTTGCCCTTTTTTCTACTGCTCTATTATTTCCGATCCTACCCCCACTATATTCCAAGTTGTAGTCATTCTAGTACTCATGTTCATGTTATAAGCGAAAGAGCTTATAACTAAATAACTAAATAATAAAAAATAACTAAAACAATTTTAAAAAGCTACTTCCCAACTGCTCTCCCAAAAGAACACTGGTCCTAAGACTAGAGTTCAGAGAGCTGACCATCAGTGAGATGAGCAGACAAAGACATATTTATTATGTATAATAGTCAGTTGAGCAAGTTGGGCATCATAAAAGCTTACTTCGCCCTTTACACAGTTATAAAATCTTACAATTTGGCTCCTAAATTTTTCAAAATCTGTCAGCCTCTCTACTTCTACATGACTGCCTTATTTCATATCTTCATCATTTATCACCTGGATTACTGTAAGAGTCTCCTAACTACTGCCCTTGTCTCTGGCATTACATATTCTCATCAGTCCTTTATACTGTAAGAGTTCCTTTTTTCAACAAAGTTTGCTTATATTGCACCATTGCTTAAAATACCTCTATGACTTCCTACTGCCTTCAGGATTAAAACTAAATCAAAAGAACAGCATATAAGGTCTTTTAAGCTCTGACCCTTGCCATCTCTCTAGTCTCCTCCACTGATTCACTCCAATTAACCCTATGCTCCAGACCTTTTGAACCACTTCAAATGAGTTTGTTGAGCATGCACTGACACTTCTACAAATAAAAGGTAAATTTTGAGGGGAGAGAAACAGGAGTTTTAGTATTTTTGCTTAGAATATCTTCCACTGCCCAGCTACTCATTATCTGAAACTCAGGCAAGATGTCATCTCCCCAAGATCGGATCCTCTTGTATGAATATATCCATGATGCACTGTACACAGTGGTATTCTAGCTCTTGTCATGCAATATATTAATTGTGGTTTATCATGTTTCTTCTAGTGAGTTGCTTAAGAGTTAGCTGAGAATGGTTAAAAGTGTTTTAAGACCCATGGATTACAAGAGAATACAAAAATATTTAGTCTTTAGTATCTTTATTATTTAGGAGTAAAATTTCTAGATATTAAAAGGATAAACTGTCTGATACCCTCAAACAATGCCAAAGAGACAACAAAATACTCACTAGGTTAATGACATATTTTTTACTATGATTATCATATACTAAAAACATCTTTACAGTCTTTTTTTCATGACTTTACATTTTTATGTGTTCAAATGATTATGGTTGACCTTACATTGTCTGCCCCTAGAGGAAATTAATTATTTCTATCCAAAATATTCTGTACATTCTTAACCATTCAGCTCTGTTGAACAGACTGGAAATTTGAAAATGTTTTGAAAATAAAGTAATATTTTTAAAAGCAAAATATTCCTTAATTTGTAATAGCTCTTAAGTTAAAAAATGATACAGCACAATATTCTTCGGGTTGCTAGTCAAAAAAAATATGCTCTTAGTCCAAAACAAAAGAAAGTTGAGTTTCAATCCTACACAAATACTCTAAGTCTGCTTCCAGTAAAAAGCAAAACTGGACATATGTTTAAAAATTACATTTGATTTAAAAAATAAGAGCACTACTTTTTCTTTTGGATTACTGAATTTCACTGTGAAAGCAAATACTATCTAAATGAACATAGTATTCCCCGTATTTCATTCATTCACTAATATTTTTGAGTACTACTATGTGTAAGACTTGTGTTAGAAAAGAAACTGAGGCTGACATAGTGAACAAGAAGTCATGGTGCCTGCTCTCTGGTAGTTTATAATCTAGCAGGATACACAGACCATAAACTAATAAAGAAATCGTTGTAAATTTTATAAGCTTAACTAGGAAAATATTAAAAGTGTGATAAAGAATAAAGGAGAGAACCTACTTTAAAAAGCGTGATCAGGAAAGAGCTCTCAAAGGAGGTAAATTTGAATCTAAGGCCAGAAAGATGAAAAAGAAACAGTCATACAAAGGTTTTGTGTATTTGAGGGACAATGGAAAGGAAATGATCATTCTAAGTTCTAAAAACCATGCTTCCGAATTAGATTAACCTGGTAAAATCCTCTGAGTTCTCAGATATAATATGAATAAGAAAAATAAATAAATACATATTTTGATTTATTAACAGAGCAAAAAATTTATCCCAGGCAAATATAAGGTCAATCACAGAGTAATTTCAACAAATTAGTTCCCTCACATTCACCTACAACACCCAATATTTTGCCAATAACCTGGTGTCAGTATTATTTTCACTTCTACACCTTAGTTATCAGATTCTCAAAGAATGTTTTTGCTGAGGAAACTTCTTCCAATTTATCACCTTCCCTCTCTTCGCCCCTGGCCTTCTAGACAAATAATGAAGTTACTTAAAAGTCCTCCAGGCATATTTGACTTCCTAGTAAACAAGGAAAAGAATCTCTCAATTTAAAAAAAATAATAAAAAAGGAGGTGGGGAAGATTTCACTCAGGAATGCTATGAAAATATTAAAGTCAAGAGACTGCTACCTATAATCGGTTAATAACAACTATTAATTGAACACCTATTTGCACCAGGACACTTAAATAGTCTATGTTGATTGCAACAATCCTTCGAGGTAGGCGTTATCACTCAGATAATATAGATGAGGAAACATGGGCTCAGAGGGTTTAATAACATAAGCCAAACCTTACTGCTATTAATTAGTAAGATAAGGTTTCAGGTTAAAAACCATCTAGTCCATCATACTTGCCTCTACTACTTCCCTCTTCATCACACAGTATAATCGGTTCTTTATCAATATATGTTGTCAACAAGAAGATATTTTTTAACTGTCCTAGTTACTTTAAAATACAGAATATATATAAAGAACTTATTAGGTCCTTTTTCATAAAATGCCAACCAAAATTTTAGAATGAATCCTTAAAATCAGGTTTTCAATATTTGGCAATGGCCCTGGTTATTTACATGTACAATAATAATTTTCATTTAAAAGTCTTCATGATTAAATTGCATCATTTATCTGACATGCCACGTTCTTAAATTTTCATTTAACTATAACAATAAAAACAGTAGTTTTTTAAATATTAGAATGAGAAGGATAATTCTATCGTGAACCCCAAGCCATAAAACAAAAATAAATTTAAATACATTTTTTTAAATCCCGACCAGTAAAAAACGGTACAAACAAGTTTATAAAACAAAAGATATTAAAGAGCTTCTATAAATCACTAAAAATGACCAATGGAAAATGAAATTCAAAAAGTTCTACACAAATGTAAAAGACTCTCAACCTCACTGATATTAAAACTGTAATCAAATCTACAATGGCATATTTTTCACCAAAATATTGACAAAGATTACCACACACTGAGTTGGCAAGGATGTGGGAAAGTCTCCCTAGTATATGTCACTTATGCCCACTTCCTCTATGAAAGAAAATTTGGCAACATTTATTAAAATTTAAAATGTACTGACCTTTTGACCAAATCGTTCCATTTCTAAAAATTTATCTCAGCAATATATTCACACATGTGGGAAATGATATATTTACAGAGATATTTAATATACCATTTTTCCTAAGCGTAAAATAATTAGAATCAACTTAGCCTAAAATATGGTACTAATTAAAAAAAATTACAGAACATTCTTAAAATGGGATATTATGTAGCCATTAAAATGAATGAGGAAGCTATATATTAATGGGTGTGGAAATTACCTCCTAAAAAGTAAACTTCAAGCCACATTTGTTTTTATAATGTTTACACACATACACCATATATGTGTGTGCACACACATACACACAAATAAAGACACAAAATATTTAATCTATTCACATATCTACTCTTATGCATAGAATATTTCTGGAAGACTATACAATAAACTGACAACAGTAGTTTCCTCTGGCTAAGGAAACAGTTAGCTAAGAAATTTTGTACTATATGAATATATTAGCTATTAAGTTAAAAAGTCTACAAATTGACTTTGGAAAGTATTTTTAAATTAAATTAATTTTAAAAATTATAACTGCTCCCCTATTTTTAAAACGTAAGTTAAATTATTACCTTGATCTATCAGGGAAATTTTTACTTATTATCTTCCTGTATTTAGGGGGCAAATTATCCCTTTGACATTAACAGAAAATCCAAACTGAGACTGAAAAAATAATTTACATGTCAAGCAAATACATAATTTCCAATTTATTACAAAAATATCATATCTGAAAGACTATAATATGTACATAGTAGAAATTTAATAAATATTTACTGAATGAATACTTCGCTCTGATTCAGTGGGTTTGCTTTCTTCATATTTTTTTCATAGGCCCACACCAAAAAACTAAAGCACCTCACTGGAAAACAGAAACTTTTAAATTATGCTTCTCTTTCAAAAAATTATTCATTTTCACAACAAAATGGGTAAACTACCTCATTAACATTACCACAAGTCTAATCAGCCTTACTTATTAGGGACCTACAATGTGTAGGTATTAAAGATGCTGCACAACACAAACTCCAAAGAAGGGTACATTTTTATTCTTGCCCTCAAGAAGTTTACATTACTGAAAGACAAAGCTTAAAAACATTAATCAGTAAAAGGACATTATAGAATTTACTGATAGTTATCCCAACTAAAAATTTTAAAGGAATTTATGTAAGAAAAACTACAACAGTAATTGTAGGGATCTACTGAGATATAAAAGTGCTTCCAAAATTCTAGTAGCTCATTCACATGTAAAATGATATTATTTGATGGTGACAGCAGACTTCCTGAGTATGTGGATGTTCAGTTAGGCTTTAAAGAAATTGCTAACAATTAAATATAGTTTTTAATTATTCAGGCTCCTAAGGAGAAAGGTTACCACAGTAATCTCAATCTGTTTTATTGCTCACCTCTCTCATTAAAAATCTCTCAGGCATGAACCTCTTAACATATGCATATTTGTTTATAAATTATATGCATCTTAATATTGTCGATCTATATATGAAGTGTCAGTAAAACTTAATTTTTTTCAAATACAAACTGAAGTGCAAATATGTGTTAATGTTTTCTTCCTGTACTCCAAATATGTTGTGATGCTCTTTGGTATGCACGCCCCACTTGGTATGAATACTTAGCATGAATATTGAAACCCACAGATCATGCAAAAATATTTTCATCCAGTAGTCCCAATTTTTCACATCAAACTTTTTGTTAACATAGTTGTTAAAAGGCAGCAGACATGAATTCAAATTTCAGTTTATTTCTCTCTGCCCATGACCTTTTTCAAAAGATGTTAACGATACAATTAAATAGACATCACTAAAGAGAAGCAAAGGATGGAATAGTCATAACCAAGCAATTGCCTGTTAAAAGTTATTGGGAAATAGTAACCATGAAGAATATTATTTTTTCTTATATATAGCATTTGAAACTTAATACCCAATATTGAAAATGTATTACTTAATAAGTCATCAAATTCTTGAAAATGATTTCTCTTGTTATTATAATTCTATTATAAATGCTATTCTTTTCATTTCCCTTGCCACTCATTTTATTACAAAAGCCAAAAATATTTTGAAGAACATTTAAAATTAAATTTTCAAACATGTTATGCCAAGTAACTTCTTGTTAAAATGAATACAAAAATAGTTCAAAACCATGTAGGCCACTTTGAAGTACGACCTCTTCCAAGTTAGGTAAAAATACAAATAGATATTAAAATAAATGTGAAGATTTTTTCATCAATGTAACTTCATAGCTATATTACTATATGTTTAGAGAATTCCATTTTTACAGAAACTGTGCAAATATGAATTCACAAACATATGTATTTGTATGGTATGTAGATTTATACATAACTGTTATATATTCACATGTACCTACCTGAATAACCCTTTCATATTTTCCTAATATAGTTTGCTTTGAGTAATTCTTAATTCAGTACTCAAAAGTTCATTTAAATTTCTATATAATAGGACAATAAATCATTTTGGAACTACAGTACCAACAATTACTATAATTTAGCATACCACAAAGAAAGAAAAAACACATTCTACATTTAAATATGTGGGTCAAAGAAATAAAACTATTTTATTTGAGCATGATTTTGCCAACACTAGATTTATAACAATTACAGTAAAAATATAATATATACAAATATCAAACTCTAAGTCATCAAAACCTTGGCATTGTTAGTATAGATAATAAAGTCAAGCAAAGTTACGAATATGTTCAAAAGGCTTTTTAAAATAATGCTTTATTCTTCCATTAGTTGAAGTAAGCCACTTAAATCTCTTAATCTTTTTTTCATTTTCCAAGCTACTAATCAATTACATTCCCAAAGAAGTGCAATTCTTTATTTCAGTTAATATGTCAGGAATACATTTGCTTAGACCTTCAATAGTTTTTGATAAACAGTATTTTTCTTAAACATGTACAAATAATGGATACGTCCGTCATCATAAATAATTTGAAGTAGTTTTTGTTAAATTATGGAGATATATGTGTATAGACAGAATAGTTTATAAGTGCATTAAAGAAACTGAACTTAACAAGCTGTTTTTAAAATGCACATGATTAGAGGTCAGTGTGTTAGTTCCTTCACTGAGGATCTCTACACTTTCTATCGTGTTTCTGTGGAGGATGTGAGGAAAGTATACTTGACAACGCGCAAAAGAACCGTTCCACTTTGGCATATAAACTGTACAAGTGATTTTCTTACTGAAAAATTCAAGTAAAAAGAAAAAAGTTTAGTTGGAAGAACATAAAAAGGTTATACGTCTACTGCACAATCTCTTTCACAGAGTAACTTAGAAACCCAATCACCATAACATTTAAACAGCAAACCTGTAGAAACAAATCACTGCTAGACGAGAGGAGTTTCCGAGCTATAAACTATCTGCCTGGACAGTTCCCTAGTGCTGAAGTTACAGCGCCGCTGAACCGACGCCTGGGTGCTGCTTTCACTCTCCCACCCGGCCGAATCCCGGCTGCCTACACTAGAAACACGAACAGCAGAACTTCACAAGGAGGGAAGCACCCCAAACTGCAGTAATGGAAGGAGCTGGAGTGTCTTCAGAGTCTCTTCAGGATTAAACAGATTTACTAGCTGCAAACAGGAAGAGCAGCAGAGTGCAGGGTGTTAGAACCCGCCGAGGGGGAGGGGCTGGAAGATGGCGGCGGCCGCACACCCACCAGAGACACGACAGAGCTTAGGCCCCTCGCCCGCACTGCCGCCCTCCTGCCCATGGCGACTGTGGGCACCTCTGCTCTTCTCAGCGTCGGGGGCAGAGCCGCCCTGCGGAGGCACTGGACGAGGGGCCGGCGGCGGCGCTCGCATCCCCAGTCCGCGCGCCTTCGCCCGGGTCCCAGCCAGGGAGCACCTGTGCACGGCCATATTGGATTCGTTGCCCCAGTCACTGCCTCCGCGCGGGGGCGCGGTAAAGGAGAAGGCACGCGCGGAGCCAGGGTTCAGCCCCAGCCCCGCCGGGGTCCGGGAGCCGAACTTGCCCGCGGGGAACTCCGGAAGGACGCCCGGGAAAATTACAACGCCCAAAGGCTCGCCACCCTCACCGCCACCGGCCCCGGCGCCCTCCCTCCCCGACACACACCCCCGCGCTCTGACGCCCAGAAAGCAGCCCCGGCGGCCCGCGCTGGCCACAGCCCTCGTGGCCCAGGCGCCGCCGGCGGGAGGGAGGGCACCGATCCGGGCGCGCAGGCGGCCGCAGGGAAGCGCCGAGGGGGCGGAGGGCAAGGAGGGAGGCGGGAAGATGGAGCTGGGTCCTTACTTGAGCACCGACTGCTCCTTCTCCTCTTCTTTCTTCTGCCGATCCATGACGGCCAGAATGATTTTCCTTTCCTCCTCCGTGAGGTGGCTGAGGTCGGGCATCTCGGGCTGCAGAGGCGGCTGAGAGGCTGCCGGAGTGGGAGCCGGGCGGCCCCGCGGCCCGACCGGAGCCGACATGTTTGGGGGAGCCTAACCACCCTAGGGAAGCAGGGAGGCAACTCCACTGGCGGCGGCGGCGGCGGCGGCAGCACCCGCGCGGGCGGCTGGGGCAGCCTCCGGCGCCTGGGACCAATACATACAAATCAATGGCCTTCAATCCGAGGCGACAGCCCCCCTCCCCCAAGAAAAAAAAAAAGAGCGGGGGGGGGCGAGCGCGGAGGGAGGGAGGGCTGAGGAGTGCGCTCCGGGAAATGTTTCTTCAGCCTCCAGGGGCGAAGGGCTGGCAAGTGAGCGGTCTCGGTGAGAGAGAGCGGGAGGCCGGGCCGGGACGCGGTGTGCGCGGACCGGCGGGGGAGGGTGGTGGAGTAAGGTGGCGGGACGGCTAAGGGTGGGGTGACTGGAGGGAGCGGGCGCGAGGGCGGCGTGCGGGCCAGGGCGCGAGTGTGTCCGGCGGGGGCAGGGGGCGCGCGCGCCACCTCGGAGGGAAAGGGGTCGCTGCGAACCAGCCCCTGGGGGAGGCGGGACCACCGGCCCCCAACGCCCGGAGGCAGCGTCCCGCGAGCCGGAGGGGCGCCGAGGCGGGAGGAGAGGGTAGCAAGAAAGCAGGGGATAATTTCTAGAGAAGCAGCTCAGCCGTCCCGCCGACCAGCGCGTCACAGGGCTCCCGGGCGCCGCGGAGGGAGGACCCCTCCAGAAGCGACGAGGAGAGGGACACGGAACCGGGGACGGACGCCGGAGACCCCTCCAGGCTAGAGCGGAGAAGCGAAAGCGAAGAAGGGATGACTAGGGCTAGCAGCGGAGAGTCCTGAGGCCGGGGCCCCTCGGCTGCCAACCCCTGGATCCCAGCGAGCTCCTACGCGTCGCAGGATCGGGCGCTGATCCTCCTTCATCACGCGCCCGCCAGGGGTCCCTCAGCCGCCGCCGCCCCTTAGGTCCGTGGAGTCAGCGCCGAGGGCCCGCTCTCTCCCTACGCCGCCGCCGCTCGATGTCGCTGCCCGCGCCTCCCCCGCCCTCCCGCCTCCCGGGCTCCTCCCGCGGGGGCCGCGTCACCTCCCCGCTGCCCAGGCCCAGGCAAGGCGGGCGCCCCGCGGGCGGCGGCCACCCCTCCGGAGGGCGATCTGTGGGCTGTGGCCCGGCAAGGAAGGTGTGGGCGGGGGCGCCGTAGGAGTCGGAGTGGGGGGAAAGAGTATGAGCCGCGTGGACGCGGGCATCGTATGGGGTCAGGTCTGGAGGTTAAGGAGTGGGGACCAGGTGGGGGGAAGGGGGCGCAGAGGAGGAGATGATGCGTTGTGCCTGGGTAGTGGGGGGAACAGTGGGGGAGGTGTGCGCCCGGGTGTCGGGCTGGGGGGTAAAAGTGATCGCGTGAAGAGGCTCCCAAGGCGTCGTGGGCGGGGCCCCAGAAGGAAGGAGAGCTAAGGTGTGGAGTGTCCCCTGGCATGTCAGCGTTGGGGGGCGCAAGGGATTACTTGAGGAGAGGAAGAGGAAGATATGAGCGAGTGGACAGCTCAGGTGATGTCTGGGACCTGGAGCGCCGGGAGGGGGGATGAGGAAGTTCTGGGGGGAAAGGCTGGTAGCAAAAAAAAAAAAAAAAAAAAAAAAAAAAAAAAAAAATCGAGGAGGAGCAGTGGGGCAGGTAAGATTGAGGAGTTAGGGTTTGTCAGGGAGAGGTGTGAGGATGAGGAGCAGACGGGAGGCTGTGCGGGTACAGCACTAAGGAACATCCGGAGGGTGAGGATCAGCTCGTGCTTCGGCCAAGGGCCTCGGCCTATTTACACTTTTTTGGCAGACCAAGTCTAGAGAGAAGAGACAAAGAAGCTAGGGGATCCGGTTAGAGTTTGGTTTCGAAACAGAGATGGGTTCAGTGAAAAAGGTCGAGGGTGGCTGGGAAACCTGCTCCTGGAGAAAGGCAGTGGCTCGTGCCGCCTCCTGTTCTTGGTGGGGCTGAGCACCGCCCAGACAACCCTCCGGCTGGAGGCGGGGCAAGCAGCGGCCTGGAAGGGGTAGAGATGGGTCCCAGGTGGACTTGACAGGGAGTAGGTCACCAGGGATGACCCCTTCTTCTGAGCTCTCTCGCAAGTGCAGTGAATGGCAGAGTTGTGTGTGCATGTGTATGGTATACACCGCTACCTCGCCTTCCACACTCGCCTGTTTAGTGCCAGGCCAGATTATAGTCTGATGAGTAGTGTAATGCCTTTGGGATTTGTATTATATTTACCTTCTTGGTGAGTAGTAGCTCTCTCCCCCCTCCCTCTGTTCCCCAAGGTCCATCTAACGTTAAGAGAGCTAGGGACAGACAAAACAGCCCTAGAAGTCTCATGATTTTTAAGCTTAAATTTGTTTCTTCTCTCCCATGCCTTGTTATTGAGGAAGAGGAAATGTATTTGTTTTTTTATTTTATTTTATTTTATTTTATTTTATTTTATTTTTATTTTATTTTATATTTTATTTTTACTCAACTGCTTCAAACCAAACTCTCATATTCCAAATAATTCAGTTTTCATCTGAAAACTAAGTAAACTAGATGAGAGCATACAAATCCCAATTTATTTAATTTTGTTTTAGAGATAATTTTTATAAACCTCTAATCTAGTCTCATCCTGTGGAAAATTGGGGACTAAAATCAGCTGAGCAGTAAATGGCAACACTGCATCTAGAACCTAATTTTACTCCAGTTTGAAACCATGGTGGTTTTCAAATCTAGCTGCACATCAAAATTACCTGGGTCAATTTTACTACCTGTATCCAAACCAAAACAGATCTCTGGGATTAAGACTCTTGTCATGGGTATATTTTTCTAATTTTTCAAATGACTAATGTATGCTGAGGGTTGAGAACTACACCATGTGCATTGCAAAATAGATAATGGAGAAGAAACTGGGAAGTGATAAACAAGCAAACAGAACACTTCTAGGGAGACCGAATTTTTTTTAGGCTAAACTTGAAAGTTGAGTTTTCTAATATTCGCACTTCCCTTTCCGCTCATGCAATGACTAGTACCAGTAAATACACATACCTATCACTTTAGCCTAGGAAGCCCTGAGTGCCACTAAAATATACTAAGACGTTTAAAAGAGAGGAGAGCAGAACAAAAAATAATCAAAAAGGATGGGTGGAACACTCTACCTTATTCAACCATTACAGATTTAAAGAAGTAATACCACTTCCACCCCTCAGCCAACTATCAACCCAAGCAAAAACAAGCGAGAATACACACACTATCCTGAAGCTTGAGGTTGAAATAGTATAGTTATTTTGAGAACGTAAAATGTGAGCTTAAAAGTAGTTGTCCAGTTTGGACAATTTTCGCTTCCTTTACAGTAGAGAATCATATCCTGGGCCCTGCAGTTTTCTACCAGTCACAGAGCATGCTGGATGCCTGCGGCCATCTCCCGGCACCGCACCCCCCGACCTTCTGCGTTTCACCTGCCTAGAAACAGTGCCAGCATGTGAAATACAGTGTACACGAGCCAGTATCACTGGGACATCTGACCTGGGATTAAAGCAGAAGTGAGTGAGCTGTTACTGCATTTCCTTTTTATATTTCTTTACTAAAACTACACATGTTTTTTCAATTAAAGGGAATCCTTAGGGGTGAAAATATCTTAAAATCATCTTCCACATCTTTTCGAAATATAAGTTTACGTATTGTATAGATAGAATATATGTCATATAGAATTTTAAATGGGTTACTTTTTAAAGTAGTATGCCCAATTTAATATAAGATTGCTATACTCAGAACTAAAGAAAGTAAAATACCTTCAAAATATCTATTTTCTTATCTTACTACGTTACGGATCCTAGAGGTGTTTTATTTGTTCTAGTTAACTATTTTACCTAAAATGTTTATCATGTCTCACTGTATCCTATATAGCATTATGTTTTACTTAGAATGTCCCTCAAGTACATGAACACATTCGAAGTTGAGTTAAAACTGCATTGTTCTTATTTAACTTTTTAAATAACTGGACATCTTCATCATTAAATTCTCAAGGTCTTCTTGATAGGCCCAGACTAATTTAAAATGCAAGTCTTTCAGTTCCTATAGGAACACCAGCTTGTGAAGCCTGTGAGCCTGGGAACTTTCATTTCTTACATGTGAGTAAGGGTTACTTACTTATAACCTGCTAAGTAAGTTATAGGAGGCATATCTAAACTAAAATCTTAAAGTGAAATAGTCACATCAGTAGAATTTACTGAGGACTCAGTACTCTGCTAAGATACGTGGCAGCTTCACAATGTTTGGAATCATTACAGCTCTTCTGCACACAAATGTATATAGATGGCTGGCATTTCTACAGTTTCTCCTAAAAGGTCTCTCTGCAGCTCTACAGTCTTTTCTCAATACAGCATAAAGAGCAAGCCTCCCAAAAACAATCAGACCATATCACTTCAATGGTCAAAATCCTGTGATGGCTCTCCATTTTACTCAGAGCTAAACTCCTTAAATACCTACAAGTCACTCATGATCTTTCCAACCTCATCTACTGATTTCTTTTAGGTTTTCCTCTAGCTGTTCCCCCTGCGTTGAACACTCTTCACTAAGATATTTGCTTGTCTCATTCCCTCTTCAAATTTCACTTAATTATCCATCCTATTTAATACTCCAGCCTGCCCCACTGCCTGGTCATTCCAATCTTTTTCACCTTACCCAACCTTTACTTTTTCCATAGCACCTGGCACTTACTATGTTCATCATTAATCATCATCTTCCCCCCTACCAGAATATAAGCAGATGGACAGAAAAGGATTTTTACTAATGTATCCCAAGCATCTAAAACTACATGGCACATAATACGTATTCTGACAAATAATGTTGAATAAATTTCTGGAGAGAGGATTTGTCATCATCATTGGTTTCAGTTGGGTGAGAGAAAGGGAGAAATCATTCTCTAAAGAAGGAAACAGGTACAGAGAACTACAATCTAAATTCTTTGTCAAGGTACATAGGTTCATTTAGTATTCAACTGCTGCCTGCCTCTAGCCTTATCTCTAACCTAGCCTACCAACACATCCCCCTCTTCGGCCAGGATAACCTACTTGCGCTTTACTGATTGTGTAATTTCTCACCTCTGTGACTTTCTGTTCCATCAGCTGGGATCACCTTTTCTACTCCCTGTCCTATAACCTTCCTACCAGTTACCTCCTTTGTCTTCTCCACCAATGCTCATCCCTTCCTTTCTCCTCCTACATATTTGTGCTAAGCTCTGTTAGCACTACACAGAACTTGCTCACGAATAGCACTTGTCACACAGTGTTGTAGTCATTTATTTCCTTGTCTGTCTCCTCAACTAGACCATGAATTCTTAAAGGGCAGTTTCCCCAGGGCCTATCATACTGTCTTATATATTATAGGGACTCAATAAATGTGTGCTGCACAGTTACATGAGCAGTCATAAATAATGAGAAAAATCACTCTTGTTAGAGTGTGAAAAGAGAGAGACAGAGAGTTGTAGCAAAAGATAAACCTAATATGCTATACTAAAGAAATTGAACTTATCCTAGAGACACTAGACTATAGGCAGTGGAGGGGGTTTCTTTAGCCAGAGAACTGACATGATCAGCTTTGATTTTTCAGGAGAATATTCCGCCTTCAGTTCCTCATCCATAGCCAAACACCTGCTAATAGAATTACTGAAAGGACACAGATGTGCATGATTTAGGCTTGGAGATACAAATAGCAGAATTTTTTACTTCCTATCTTCAGAACTTATTTTTCTGGATTTTTTTTTCAGTAAATTATGACAGCATGATAATGAGGCCAAGGTCATGGTTTAAATCCTTGGGTGACTCAGCCAGTGCAGTGGCCACAGCTGACTATTAATCTGTTCCAGTTGTCAAATGACAACATGTTATTTCTTGACCAGAAACTGGGTGGAAGAATATGACGAGTTTATCAAAAGTTAATCAGTGTTATTGGAAAAGTGACTCAAAGTGCTTCGCCATGGTTATAGGACCATACTGTCATTTTAAATTAAAATAACAGTATTCTGTTAGTGATAACAAAAGAGTACAGCATCACAGAAAGAATGCATTGTTTGTTCCTAGAAAAGAAGCTAGAGATTAATATGGTTGAATTACTGGGATTCAAAGCCAAGAAGTAATGAAAAATTTAGTGGATGCTAGTGTAGATAAGCTTTATTAATTACTTTTTGTGTATTTAGAAATACACAAAGCTATTTCTTAATTATCATGTTATAAAACCCATAGAGTCATTTATTTATATTAAAAGGATCTGAGAAAATCATATTCTACTTATCTTTCATTTATAGCATTATAAAGTTATTTCTATTTTTATTCCTACCAATCAATGAGCACATCTTTAAAGTGAAATAGGACAATAGTAGAGTCTGGGACATATAGGCATAACTGATGTTACTATTTCGAAACGTCATTACATCTTCATCTTAATTACAACTCTGACCACTATGGAAGTGAAAAAAAAAATCAAGTGAATTTTATGCGATCGAAAATAAATTAAAAACTTCTAATGAACAAATGGATCTAGGCTTTAAATAGCAACTCCTGCTAATATAAAAGGCAATCAGCCAAGCATATGTGCTTCCTGATGGAAGAACACAACAACCTGTGAAGCTGTCTTACTAAAAATACATAAATAAATAACAACTGATTTGAACATCTAGATCCACCTACCAGTTCACAGGAAACACTGGGGATAGAGGAACATATTAAACTGTACCATGAGATCTATAGAACACTGTACAGAAGATTCTATGGGACGAATCCAAGTTTTTCCAACTGGGATTGCAAGGAAAAAATAAAGAAATGGAAGGGGGAATCTATACTTTAAATGAAACTTAAATAACATCAACCTTGAAGTACAGGATTTATGGACCTGACTGGGACCTGAATTTTTAAAGAAAAAAGATAGGGGAAAACATTTTTACAAGAACTGGAAATATAAACAGTAGGTACTTGGCGATAATAGTAAATTATTGTTTTCTTAGGCTAATGATATTTTAATGATGTTAAAACAAAGGATCCTTAATAATACATGCAGAAATGCCTATGAATGAAATTATATGATATCTGAGATTTGCTTCAAAATAATAAAAGGAGTGTGAATGGGGCAAAATTGGCTATGGAAGATAGTAAAAAAAAAAATCTTCATAATAAAAGTTTTTAGAAAGAGGATAAGCTTTTAACTTCGACTATGGCTGCCTTTCACTAAAGTAGGATATCAACAAACTCAGATAACCCTTTATCAAACATTCTTTATTTGGTAGATAACTATGTTAGTTAGCTGTTTTCACATTTTTTACTACCTCACACCATCCTATGAAGAATACCAAAGAGGTATTTTGACCAAAATAAGAGATTGAATTTCAAGGCAAATTTTCAGTGTAAGTCTCCTGGCTCCTTGTCCAGTGTTCATGCTGCTATACACATTTACTAAAAATGATTCTCTATATATTCTGTTTCCCTGATTAAATCTGTGTACACCTCTACCATAGTATCTGGCATGTAATAGCCATCATAAAATAGATATATTTAACCTAACTTGCTCCCTAATAATTATCATACTTAAAACATAAAAGAAATTATAACACTATCCCAGATTGCCCAGGACAGTCATTTAATCTGTTGACCAGGTATAATTATTAATTGCAACCATTTTCATTCTCATAAGTATCCCACTTTGCACCTCAAATGTTATGGTCATGTTATATTTAAGTAATATAAATTAGGCTCAGATGCACAATATGTAATGGGTATAGAAAATATACAAAACTTGAACAGTATGTTCATAGAGTAAAGGTCCATGTTATAACCATCTTGTAATTACCATGCTACATGCTAGACATTTGATAAATTTGGTTGAAATAGAGTTAATGAATTCTACATTAGAGAAGAGTACATTAATTTCCTTGTATTCTCCCCCCAGACAAGTTTTTACCCCAGCTGGAATCCAGAAATAACTAATACTAATACCAGGAGTATCAAGCCCATCTTCTAATGAAGATTTATAGCAAAAATGAATTAAACTGCCCATAATAATTGATATATAGAAGTCATGTACATAGACTGAAATACAGTGCAAGAATATAGTCATAGCAAGCTTCTCAACTGGAACAAAAGATAATAGTTGTTTATTTGAAAGCATGTAGGAAATGAGTGTAGAAGTCTCAGCCAAAATCTAATCACTTAGAAGTAGCCTGCAGTACAAGATTTCCTACAAAATTGTGGCTTTCAAAGCGTGGGTTTATCTTCTGCAACATGAACTGGATGCCGTACACTTCAACCATCTCCCTCTGCCTACAAGAGTCACTTTAATCTTATCTAGATATGGTGCCTGATCCAATTGCTTTTGCCCATGTTCTTTATTCTGTCAGACAGTGAAATTCAAGAAACTACATCCTAGATCTGATGAAAGGAGATGCAAAGCTTACTATCAGCTGTGTAGTGATGGCACTCATCACTAATTACTTCACTATCTTTCTGATTAGTGTCATATAAGACTAAACCTTTCAGAGAGATAGAAAAGAGCCCTGTCATTGCCTTAAAGGGAAAGGTGAAGAAAAGATTAGCAAAAGACATCAAGAATAATACAAGTTTATTTGAGTCTTTACCTTACTTAGTCAAAGGAAATTTAGTTTATCCAAATGCCAGAGAGAGAAAAATAATATATTTATCGTCTGGAAATTTTGTGGGGTGCCTAGTTTATACAGATAAAATGTCACCATGCAATTAAATCAGATGTCCTATGTATAATATTTAGCACAATGTCTGGAACAGAGCAAGTATGCAAATAAACATGTGTCTGTCCCCCTGCCCCCCAAAAAATCACCATGGCAATAATTTTGAACAAAATAATTCAACTTTGGGGGCTTCGGTTTTCTTGTAAAATAAAAATCCTCTACACAATGATCAGTAAGATTCTCTCTACTTTTCAAATGTAATGATTCTGTGAAATACTACCGTTATCTAATACTCACTTTGAAATGTATCATTCGAACAGCAAGCATGTATTGAGAACTATTGAAAATAACATAACTGTATAAGAAATAATATCTACCTCAAAAAGTTCAGTCTAGTATGAGAGACATACACATACTTACAGTCCATTGTGGTATATGCTATAAGAGAGGTATCTATAAAATTATGAGGGAGTACAAAAAAGATATAGCTAACTCTTATGAGAAACCATAGTAAAAATTTTTGAATGGGTTTCGGAGTAAAAAGTTATTTAGACCAAGGAAGAAAGATGAATACATGGAATTGCAAATTATTTTGTATGACTTGAAGTGTGGGTTTTAAGAGATTGGGAAGTAGTTACTGGAGATGAAACTGGAAACTGAGTTGGAACAGAAACTCAAAGATATGCTGAGGACTTTGGAATTCATCCTGCAGCAATGCTTCTCAAACTTGAATGTCCATGAAAATCACTTTTGTCAATTTCATTATAATGCAGATTCTGATTCAGTTAGTTTAGGGTGTGCCCGAGCCAGCCGGCTAAAAGGCTAAAGTCGGACAGCACCTAAAAGAGGGGGGTGAGCCTAAGGAAAAAAGAAGACAGGAAAGCGCTTCCTGAGGGCATACAGTCAATGCTGCAGGCCCGTCTTTATTTAGCTAAGCCTTTATATATGTTTTAGGATACAAAGCATAACATATATCATTCGAATACTAACATTCACACAAGATCATAAAACATTCTTGTTATCTGGGAAGGAACACATTCCATTATCTTAAAAGGATTTCTTTAGGAGGCAAAACCTCCCCTCCAGGGTCAACCATCTGCTTCCTTTAGCCATTGATAACAGTCTCAGCAACTGTTTTATGGCTCCCAAACTACGTGACACCTTCAGTGCCTTGCAATGGCTCCCAACAAGGGTGGAGCCTGAAATTCTGTATGTCTAATGAACTCCAAGTGATGCCTCTTATACTGCTGAACTATGGACCACATTTTGAGTGTGAAGTGTATTCTAAAGCTGGGAAGTGAAATAGCGAGATTGTTTTTAGGAAAGAGAACAATGAACAGGTAGGAAGTTGGATGGAGAGAAGCAAGAGTGGTCATAAAGAGAAAAATTTGGAAGCTATTAAAATAATAAGTGTCAGGTAGTGATAGTGGAAATAGAAAGGAGATGATATTTTAAAGACAGTTTTAAGATGTAGGATGAAATAGGACTTGGTGACTAAGCAGTTGTGACATGTGAGGGAAAGGAGTCCACAGAAGAATCCAGTAATCTTAATTTTATTAAAATGACTAAAATTTCATTAAATCAACTGTGAACTGCATCCCAAATACAAGATTAAAAGTATACTTGTTTGAATACAGCAATCTTTGGCAATTGTTCTATTTAACTCTGTAACAGTCTAAGGTTAATCTAGAGTTGTGTTGTGCAATATGGTAGCCACTAGCCATAGCCATACTAGCCACATGTAGCTATTTAATTTTAAAGTTATAGTAATCTATTATTATATTAAATAACATTAAAATTTTAGTTCATCACTTAACACTAGTCACATTTCAAATTTTCAACAGCTCTATGTGGCTAGTGGCTACAGTTTTGCATAGCACCAATATAGAACATTTCCATCTTAGAAGAAATTTCTACTAGACGGCACTGATAGAGGACCATTTAGGCATCTATATTCCAAGGAACAAACATTATAAAAAATTTCCCATTGTCTTTATCTGTGCATTTCTTTTAAAATGTATCCTTTTCTTCTTGGAAGATATTTTAATATTTTTTAAAATGCAACAGTCAATGAATTAAGGAATGGGAACTTTTGGAAACCATATGGAAGGTGAGATATTGGCAGATTCAACATCATTTTCCTTTGAGAAACAACACCAAGGTTTGGAAATCCCAGGAGACATTTCAAGATCATAACACCCTTGAGAAAATGAGCTCATTTGTAAGTAAGTCTGTGAGAATGATAACAAACACATTCCCTATATGTAAGCGACGGATAAATAATCCTTGTGCAATTGCAATGAGTAGTTTAGTCAAGAAAGAAAAACTGAGTACTGAAGTGTAAAGATAAAGTCTATTTCAAGACTTTTCCCCTTAACAACAGTTAGTTTACCAATAAAGAATGCTTTACTTAGGATGCTTTCAGTGATCTGTAAAGGAAATTTCAACACAAACTGACAAACAGTAAAGAAATTTATTGGCTCATTTAACTAAAAAATCCAGAATTAGATAAGGTATCAGAATTGGATGATCCAGCAGTCTAGCTATGTTTTCATCAGGGTCTCAGTTTCATTCTGGATCTGTACTTCACTGTCCATGGTGTTAACTTTATTTTAACAGGGATCATTTTCACTGACATAATATGACTGACCAAAACAATCAGGGCCTTTCCATACCTGAGCTAGTCAGCTCCCATATCTAGTCAACTGCAGTTCTAAATTGTGCACTGATTGGATCACTCTCATTCATCCCTGCGGGCAGGCAGGCCATGCTGTAGTGACTTAGGTCTGACTAACCTGAAACCATATTGTCACAAGGGGATTACCTTGTAGGCTTAGCCCACCCAAACCACATGGTTGCCTAATAATGGGGGAAGAGTGAAACATAGGTTGGGGAAATAGCCATAATATTTACTACGACAGCCAAAAAAGAATAATAACTATTTTTTAGTTTTCCCTTATTTTCAAAACCTTTTCAAGTGATATTTTCATGATAAATACATTTTGAAATGTAAATGCGCAAATGATGTTTCAGATTCACAGATGAAAATCACAGTAGAGCATACAAAAGAAAATGATGTCATGAAGGTGGTAAGTCTTACTTTTGTGCAGCCACACAAAGTGGGAGAAATAGACTCAAAAAGAATTGATATTATAAGGATAATTGGGATATATCTAGATTTTACCCTAGAACTCCAGGTGAGAATCTTTGATAAAATGGAAGCAGTACCAAAAGTGAAATATAAGGACTTTGGCCACCCCACTGTTAAAATATATACACATAAGAATTAATTATTCTATAAATAGAGTTTCTAATATACAACCGTATATTGAATTGATTATCCATGATAAGATACAACCTTAAACATGTTATTGCTTATCTTTTCTCCACCATTGATTGGAATATTTTTATCCAAGTTCAGTAGAAGCACTGCAAAAGGTTTTTCAAAGTAGCTGATAGGACCCATGGTAGATTTAAAAAATAATAATAACGCCTTCACTTTGGTTTACTCTCACTTTATGTTTAATGAGTTTCAACTACTACCTCAATAAAACTAACAATTAAAACTGAATCTCCAGTTTCAGTCCTTCATTCTTAGCTGTCTGTTTAGCCTTTATACTTGAAGATACTGATACCACTTCAAACTTAATATGCCTAAAACAATTTATCCACTATTGCCTTCCCCAACAACAAAAAGCTAGTTCCTTTTCCGACTTCCATTTTTCTGTCATTGAAGTCATCATTTTCCCCCCAAATTTTCTGGAATAGGAATGTCAAAAACATCTGTGATTATTCCTTATGTTTTTCTTAACATCTAATCAACCCCTACATAATATGAATTATTTCTTATATCTCAGAGATAGCCCTTAAATCATCCTCACTGCCACCACTCCAACCTAAATTTTTATCACATCCCACTCAAATCATTGCAATATTTTAGGCATAATGTAGGAGAAAAATAACTGGACTGTGAGCCAGCGTACCACTAATTAGTTATGTCATGTATCACAGTCTCTGAACCCAAAATTTCTCTATAAAATGAATAAGACTGGACAAGATTATCACTATGTTCTTTTTGGTTCTAAAATTCTGTGTCAGAATTATTTTCCCTTGCTTCAATTTCTTCTACTCTTCCAAACCATTCTGTACACTGCTCCCAGAATAACCTTTTTAAAACACCACTTTGATTATGACATGTAAAAGGCAGACTAAAGCAATAGCTAAGAGTGCCAGCTCTAAGGTCGTAGTGCAAAGATTCTAATCTCAACTTTGCCATTTACCCAGCACGTTACTAAGCATGCTCCTTATCATCAAACGGGAAAAGACAGCACCTCATTTAAGAGTTCAATAATTAAGTGAGGTAATACATGTATAATGCTTGGCATATGCTAAATGTTCGATAAATATTTGTTTCTCTTAAGTTTCTCAATCAAATCCCATGAATTGACCTTGCCTACAAATCAAGTCCAAAAACCTTAGCCTGGGTTAAATTTTTCTACATTTATATCTGAACTACTTTTTTTACACTTGCCCTTACTATTGCATTCTATAAACCCTCTACCCCAAATATCCTGGTCCACTCTTTGTCTTCAAGAGGTTCCTGACTTATTTGCCTCTCTTCAATATGACTTACGCCTGGAATACCCCAAGTCTCTTTATTTGTTTGAAAGGTACCCATGTTAATCAGAAGGCTTCCAGCTATATGGAACAAAAAGCCAACTCAAACTAGGTTAAACAAGAAAATACACTGGTCTAGTGGTAAGACATGTTTTGGATTGGCTTCATCCAGGTGTTCTACCTCTTCTTGGTAGTTCTCTTGGCAGTATCCTCCCCTGTTTGGCCCTTAGACTGAGTTACATCAAGAAAAATAGCTCCAGTGGTTCCAGATTTCACATGGACTGTGGCGGCTGGAAAATGACTGCTGGAAAATGACTGCTAGAAATTTATTGCTTGCAAGAAATTACTCCTTGGCTATAGCCCATGGGAACAGGGCTATTGCCCATAGGAACATAACATTCTAAGAATAAGCTTCTGCTTCTGTACTTCTGTTTACGCACCTGACCCATGAGTTGATGGGTAGTGAATAGAAGAGAGATAGACCTTTGTGTTTAGACAGAATTAAGAATGGGATTTGGGGCTTAAAAACCCTGTACCTCTACATTTCAGGGCTGCTTAATTTGGGGTCTGCGTACCCCTGGCAGACCCAGCTGGCTGAATAAAGAGTGTGTTTCCTATAACTCACTGCGTTCTGGTGTTCTGTGTGTCTTTCAGGGGCTGGCGGCTACAACAGGACCTCATTGTTAGAGGAAGAGAGTCTTCCCAACATTCTAAATGAGAGTCCTAAAATTCACCTTAATTGGATCATATACTCCTCTTCCCATCCCCCAACCCCAGCCCCAGCAACTGATGTGACAAGAGGAAATGAAATGTGCCAATGATTGGATTAAATGAACCACAGCTCCTCCTGAAACGTGATGTGGGATCAGCTTTCCCCAAAGTACTTAAGCTTATGGTAAAGGATATTATCCAAGTTAAAATCTGGATGCTGTTAATAATGGAAGGAAAAGCAAGTAACGATGTTGGTTATGGAGCCAACGGTGTCAATTCCACCATCTTTAAGGTCCAATTAAAGACCATCTGTTTGGCAAAGTCAGTTTCTATAAACACTACTTTGACTTGCTTTATACTGAGCTTTTATGCATGTATGTCTTGCCTCCCTAAGTAGATTATAAATCCCATGAAGTCAGGGACATTGTATTCCTATTCAGCACTGAGCTGCATACAGAGAGCACTCCATGAAGGGTAAAATAGTTTTATGGTTGATTCCATGTTACATATTTGGAAAGTGAAAATAGGTGGTTGAAAGAAGTGGAATGGGTAAAAAAAAGAGTATCTCAACCTTTAGAACTGCCCTTGGGAGACAGTAACAAGTTAAGCAATGGATCCCTATGTGAAATAACTCAGGCAGTTTCTCTCCCTAAAACAGGAGCCCACGGAATCCCATTTCTGCTTTCAGAATAAGTTTGAGGCCATTATGATTTTTTAATCGCTGTGTTCGATAACTATATTTATGCCTCTACAAGGGGCTTTCTTAGCCTTAACAATCTTAATTTAAGTTTTTTTTTTATTTCCTTAGGATCTTCCAAAGTGTTTTCTCTAAAGTGTTATCTGGGAAAACATATATACTCATTTATTTCATAACTTCTCCCTTCACCTCTTTATTGCTTCTCTATTAGAACCCAAGATGCTCTTGCAAACAGGACTTATTATTGACAGTTTTCATCCTTTGCAAGTTAAAGTGATAACAGACTCACTACTTTGATAAATATGTTTTGTTATTTCTATACATAATATTTTATTATTGGAAACCACACATTATGTATTTTGCTGAAATGTTATGACTTGAAATTTGGTTATCTGATGTCTCTCATAATAAAGGCTTCACAGTACAACAATTGCTTGTTGATTTGCTGGCATTTTACTTTTTTAACTCACATTTTTAATTCAAATATGACTGACCTGAAAAATTCCCCTTCAATTATTGCACTTCAAAAGAAGAAAGGAACTCCAGCTGTCTAATTATGACACAATCTTTTATTTATAAATGGAGATCATTAGCACTCACCTAATGCTTTTTTCTCTTTATTACATGTACTCCTAAAAATGCTAAATGAAATGAAGGTGCTATGTAAAGTTAAATTTACCAGGGTAACATAGCAAAGTATAAAAGTGAGAATTATTAACATCTTAAGAAAAAATTCATTAAAAAAAATAGATTTAATAAACAGTAGATATACAAATAACTACTGCAGTTTCCTTCAAACCTTAAAAAAATTATTTTTAGGTTATGGTCCTAATAATTCTTCTGTCTGTCTCCTACTAAATTATGAAGTACTTGAAGGTATGTGAAATGCCATATTATTTTTCAGCTATCTTTTAGCATAGTGTCTTCTACCCTACTGAATATTTATTGAATTTAATTTAAAATCAGTAAGCCCTGTTAATAAACAATTGATAGGCAATGTTTAACTCTAAAATCCTGACATTTGGGAAAAAAAACATCTAAGCATGGGAACGTTATTTTCTTCATTTAAAATGTTGAGGAATATTTTTCTTCCTTTTGCCCTTAGCTTTATTGTTAACATAAGTATTAAAAATGTTTAATTATATATGGTTAGGTAAATTGGTGAAACATCACTTTTCCAAATTCTAGCTCACCTTCATTTTAACTTTAATTTTAATTTATCTTTTTTCTTCTTTATAGAAGGAAATGAAAAATTATTAAACTCTTCTAGGTCAGAGTGCAGAAGGTCATAATTTTCTGCTCAAAATTGCTAATGTTTTTTCCTTCTTTATTTTCTGTGTGTTTCTATGAGAGAACTACTCTGTTGTTACTGCATGTGTGTTATATGATTAAAATCATTTTGTAATGATAATGATAACCCTTTAGATAACTTCCTCACAGAACACTCAAGAAGTTGGCAGATCTGTTAACTTCAGTAAGAAAGGTTTGGATAACTCACTGTGAATTGTAATAATTCCAATAATCCACTAAGGATAAGGCAGGTATATATCTCAGCCTAGAAACCTGAACAGCGTGAGATGACCCTAGTTAGTCTGAGACATTTAAATCAGGCTCATAAACGTTGGTCCAAGAATGACATAAAAACAGCTTATGAGATGCCTTGTGTTATTGAGGCAGGGAGATGAAATGCTTGCAAAAATCGATCTATTCTTTGAACTTTACTGATGATCTCATTATCAAAAACTTTTTTGTTTGATTTTTTTGGCTATTTAATTTTTTGTTCTATCTTAATATTTAGTAAAGTTTTCAAAATGACCATCTATCTCTTCTGTCCTAAGGAGAACCAAGGAAGGATATATTGTTTACGTTAGGACCAGAGTTAGATATTCAGCATAATTCAAATGGGACAGCACAAATCTTCCCAAGGGAAGATGAAAACAGAGGTGAAAGAGTTAAGTTACTTACTTGGCTTCTCCTCCTAGAGATTTTCCTTCCAAAATTTTCCTTCCAAAATTTTCACTGAAAGAACTTCAGAGGGTTTTGTGTTTTAGCTTTTATAAGAATAAGGCATGCCTTTGTGATACTTTTACAAAGTGTGTAAAATCACTCTTAAACATGTCAACTCATGTGGTTTCCCTAAGAGAAAGAGAGAGCAAAATAGTAAGGAAAATCTCAGCAAAACAAGACTAAAGACATGGAGACCTTTGACTATTTACCATTATCGTCAATTTAATTATAGATTCCATGGTGCATGATGATTACCTTCTATGTCATGTGATGCGGGACAAAAATAATTTCCTAATGGCTTCAAGTATTTAGTAATAATTAGGAGTATGAGATTTAACAGAGTTGAAATAAAATTGAGAGACAGAAAAAGAAGATATAAAAATTCAATTAGAGGAAAGCTTAAAGGAGTTAAAAAGAAATAGCATTGAGATCAGGGGGAATTCTGGGTTGGGTCTTTACAAATATAATTGAAAAAAAATGACAGAAGAAACAGCTGAGGGAAAGTTCTTAATGTATATTAAATGTTCCTGTATTTGAAGGAAACAGAAGATTATACCCAGGAGGTACATAAAGGGTGGAGAAATGTGGTTCTCATTAGCTTCAATCAACCAATTTTCAGTGTTGCCCAGAGCAGTTTTATCAATTCTTCCAGGCGTCTAGGCTACAAAAATAAAACTACCTTTGGTTCTTTTCTCCCCTGCATACCCTATACTATATCTACACTATCCCTAAAGCTTTCTATTTTCATCATTTTCTCTAGTCTCACTTTTTCTTCTTATCCACTACTACTACCCCAGCATAGTTCACCCTACTTCAGCCTATCTTGCATATAGCTATCAGATTAATATTTATAATTATTATTATCACATCGCTATTCATCCTCTCAAGAATCTGCATTGCCTAGACTATCAAGGCCAAGCTTCTCTTTCTGAGAAATGGGAGCCCTCCACAGTCCAACTCCACTCTACTTGTATAAACTTTATTTCCTCATATTGCCTATAACATACACTCGTCGTGTCACACAGGACATCTATTTAGGCATTTCCCCCACAATGCCAAGTACACTTGCTTTAATGCCTGTGCAAATGCCAGTGTATTGCTGACGCGACTTTGCTGTTTCCCTCTCCTCTAAATTGTCTCATGTTCAAAGTTCAGTTCAAATCCCACTGCCAGGATGAGGCCTTTTCCACTCTAGCTCTTACAACACAGATACCTTTTATTTCTGAAATCATTTTATCCTTAGAGTTAGTTCACATAAGAAATATTTTATTTTTCATGCTTTACTAGGAAGATTGTAAGCTATTTAAGACATGGGCCATGTTTTTAACTTTTTTTTTTTTGCAATACTGTATAAAATGAGGTAGGTCTTTATTAATTCTTTGACTCGTAGAAAAACAAATTTAAATTTGAAAATTATGATTTAGGGAAAATCTTTAGGAATTTGTACAAATTTAGAAATTTAGACAGTATTTATGTGGTGTAAGTTTTTATAACTTGTTAAACAACTTTTTAAAAATAAACTTATAGCAAAAAAAAGTTTAAAAGCTTTCCTCTTTCCCCCAGGCATCCTATCCCCTGTTCCACTCTATTAAAGTAACCATTATTAATTGTTGTTCAAAATCATTCAGAAATTTGCTGGCATATGCAGTATGCAATTAAGGCAAATAGGATCGTAAGATACATACTGCTCTGCCAATTTACATTTTTATTTTAATATATATCTTGGACACCTTTCCATATAAGTACTGTTAGAGTTACATTACTCTTAAGGTTTTGGATAGTTTTCTATTTATATCAGGCCACCTTAGTTTATTTAACCAATCCCTTATTTAATAGACATTAAAGTTCTTTCCAGTTATCTTGCTATTACAGTGCTAGGATGAACATCCTTTCTACACGTTTTTGTGCACTCACGCAAGTATATCCTAGAAGAGAAATGTTTCAATCAAATGATGGATGCATGTCAATTCTTTAGTGACCGTCAAGTGCTGTCCTCTCACAGGTCACACAAGCTCACACTCCCAGCTTCTGCGCATAAGGGCTTGTTTCCCTACACTCCACCAGCACTCGATGCTGCGGTAAGTTTGAATCTCGGTCAATCTAATAGATGAAAGATATTGCTATTGTGCTGTTCATTTCTTCAATTGTGAATGACAAATGTTTGTTGATTATTTGTGAGGAGTTACTGCAAAATGCCTGTTCCTCCTCTTTGTCTTTTTCTTACTGATTTCTTCAAATTATTTGCATATGATGGAAATTGGTCTTTTGTCTGTAACATGTATTAAGAATATATTTTCCAGTTTGCCTTTTTTCTTTTGAATATTTGATAGCATATTTTTCTCACATAAATGCTTCGATTTTTTTTGTCGTCAACTTTATCATAATCCTTTTGCTCTGTAGTCTCTACCTTGTGTCATACTAAAGACCTCATCTCCAAAAGTATTTTCAAAAATTTACCTATTTTCCCATTGAAATTTTTGTGGTTTTATTTCCTCTTTTCTTTTTTTTTTTTAACTAAATATTTGATCTATCTGAATTGTGGACAGGGACTCGGGACATAATAAGAAATGACATAGAGATACAGATTTTTTTTCTAAATAGCCGGTTATTCCAAAATGATACATTGAATAATTCATCTTTTCCTAATGTATTTAAGATATGTCTATAGACACACATGCACACACACACACACACACACACATCTAGGTAAAGTTTGTTATTAGCTGTTTTATTATTGTCAAGCAGAGGTCTGACTAACAGATTTGGCCAGAAAAGAAACAAGCTCTTTTTAGGATTCAGTTTATAACTTACATAGCAAAAGGAATAGTATGGAAAGGTGTCGGCTTTCTGCGGCCCTTGGGAGTGGCAACACTAAAACATAAGAGACCTGATGATTGTCACACAAATGATGGGATACCCTACTGCTGAGAAGCCAATGTCACATGGCTGTAGCTGTGGCCTAAGTAGGGGGTGGGAGCAAGGCAGAAAAGCCTCAGACTCATCAGAACCCAGGAGGTGAAAAGAAACTGTTTGATGACACTCTCCCTAGTAGACAGGGGGTGAGTGGGATGTGGCCATGTAGCAACAGCTCATAAGCCTCCCATGTTCTCATATTCTGGGTAAACAAGTATTCTGCCACAACGGCTGCAGTTTAATCTTGCTTACATGGCCTATGTGACTACATGCAAGGTTGTCACACACCAGCATGGAACCATTGCTTTAAAACTGGTAGTCCCTTCTCACTGTGGTCATACGAAACCCAAAGCCCCAATATATAGAGTTAATGAACTCATCATAGCTCAAATTTGTTTCAAAGATTTGTATCATATGATTGAATAAGATATTGCTGGAATACTAGTAGGACACTGCAGATGTTTGGTGATTTACCTCATTCTTGAGGGTAAATACTGGCTTTATCATCTAGCGGATTTGTATGTGTGTGTATATTTTAAGAGCTTTGACAAAGTGGGGTTAATTTCAACCTAATCTACCTTACCTACACCATCCTTAATTTTGCTCAAAATATGTAATTCCCAATTAGAAGGCCAAATTTTCATCTGTCATTTCACATATGCAATTGGCAGAAGCCTTCACCCAAAAGAGATGAGCAGTGAAACCTAACAGTTCTCAGGCAAGCAGTCTGTGATTCCAGAATTAATCTCATTCTGCTGCCATCCTGAGCCCTTGGGCTGAGATGTGACTCTGGCAAAGGAAATGAATGAATCACCAGTTGTTTTTAATTAGTCTTTAGCTATTTAGAGCAGCACCACTTTAAATAATTAAAGGAATTTGAATGAAAAAATAAAAGAAATAGTGATTTCTTTCTTTGTTGATAAAGCTAGAATGTGTCAATATTAACTGGCTGAGAAAGAAGAAAAATTTTAGATGATTCTCTAGGAACGATTCTGCTTAACCAAAAGGCACAGATAGCAAGAACTCAAATGTAAAACTGAAATCACAGCAGACTATAAAGTATAAATATTTTGTTCGACCATCCACTTCCCATCAAACACATACATATACACAAACATTATCCTTTTTACAGTAAGTTCAGTGATTTCATTCTGTCTCCAATCATCAGCTCTTTTTTTGTAATTTACTCTTCCCTTAAATTATCATCTATTTTATCAGTTTTGATGATCACATCTACAGATGACACCTGAATTTTCAAGTCTTGCGTCTCACATTTGTAACTACTTAGAAATACCTGGATGCTTATCCTGTCATCAGCCCAAATCAAATATATTTCAAAGTAAACATAATTCCACTTCCATCTAGGATATAGAACTGGAAAGAACATTGTTTCCACTCTAATAAAAAGAAAAGGCAGGATGATCAACATAATTATACCTTTCCTTAAACCTATCAAAAGCTGGTATCACAGGGCAACAAAGTATGTTGAAATCCAAGGACAAGCAAACTTCCAAGGAGAGATAGGCTGAGAACACTGGCTCACTCGTGGCAGAGCACAGGAAGAAGAAACTCCAGGTGTCATACAAACAGGAAAAAAGGACTACAACTAATTTTTTTAAATGAATTGCTAAAGTGTGAGCTTGTGAGAGGGTTTAGAATCCCTGGAGGCTGCAGATACAAGGGAAGATCACAGTCACTGCAGGCTCTTCTCCATGCATATCCACGGAGTGTGTTTTCTAGGTGCTCAGTATATGTGTGGTACAGAAAACACTGTGTCTGAACAGGGCCATTCCACAGGGACAGGAAACAATTACAGATGAACATCGGGGACACCTTGGAGAAAAACGTCACAGAGGACTGACTACAAATTGCCTAAATATCAAGTGCACACATGTGCTTGAGTTTGGGAAGAAAGATGGAGGAGGCAGGAAGCAGACATGAATTCTCGCTTAATTTGCCTTGGAGATGAATGATTTTAGGCATCCTTTACAGTGTGGCTCCTTTACAACAGTTTCCTAATGTGAGACTTGGCAGGTGTAAATACCATAATGGGAAGATGGAGAGGAAGCGATGTGAAATCAAGACTAAGAAACAGCAGAGAAGACAAAGTGTGGCTGTTTTTTTATGAGGTTGTTTCCGTCTCAAAAAAAAAAAAAATAGTGTTGTTTTCTGTCACCCCTACCCACCTCACCTGCTCCTTCAGGCTTGGATGTGCAAATGTCAAATTCTGCCTACACTCCTGTGCCGAGTGCATGTTTAGGAAATTCTTATTACCTGCAGTATGAATCATCCTTTTCTCCCCTTTTCCGAATGCCCCCTGAATTTTTAGCCCGCCACAGTGCATAGGGGCAGGACACTAAATAAAGAGCCCAGGCTAGTAGCCCCAGGTTTGCTTTATCTGGTTGATGGCTGTCCCTGGGCCAGGTGCCATCTATTAATGAAAGTTTATACCAGTCTCCTATTTCTGAGATAGCACAGAGTTATATGCCCTGTTTTCCGTTTTTCACTTAGAGATCTGATTCTACCACCACCACTCCATTTTAATAAATTTCCAAATCTTTTCCACATTCCAAAATCAAAATTTTCTGCTGCCTGTAATAACCACTGGATTTGATTAGCAGCTTTGTTTTAAAAAGAAGCCAACAACAACAACAACAAAACATTTTAAAATAGAATTGGTCTTTGAAAAAGAAGAACTCCAAGAAAAATGTGTTTGGAGCTTTATCACATCCAAAGCAAAACAATTTATAATTAATCTGAATCATACACAATCAAAAACATCATTGCTCACCAAACCTAAAATGAAACTCTACCTGTAGAGCAGAACGGGGCAATTGCAATAGAAAGAGAATAAAGCGAGATTTTTTGTTAACTTCTGACATAGAGAAAATCTGATTTGAAGGAAAATGTATTTATGCTTACTTAAGTTATATATTGGATTTCGGAGGGGCAGTGTGTGTGTGTGTGTAAGTGCATTTTGACCCACCTTGGTTTATTCTCAGGCCTAGACATGGAAGGATATCAAGAGTACTCAGAAGATCTCATACCTCAAAATACTTCTTTTTCTACCTCGGGACAAAAATATACCAGAGTACGCTCAGAGAAAATCTTCCTAGAATTCCACCATTGATAAGTTTCTCATCACCATCTGCCATATGGACTGTGGCTTTTTCTTTCTTTATCATCATCATCATCATCATCATCATCATCATCGTCATCATCATCATCATCATCATCATCGTCATCATCATCATCATTGTCATCATCATCATTTTATCTCTTGTTTCCCTTCCTTTCTGGGTCTGGTGATCACAGCCAGTCAGTCAGTCGGTCACTTCGGTTTTAATGGGGCTTTGCAGTGAGGAAATTTCAGGATACAAATCACCCAGGGTGACCAGAATACTGCCTTGCTTCTTAAACCAGCTCGATGATTCTTAACTCATTAAACCCAGTTGTAACAGATTGTTTCTCTGCCAGGTCAGCTGTTCATTCAGCTCCCGCTAGCCACCATATACTATCTGTGGTCCCGACTGAAGACAGCTTTCTTTCTGCAGCCTCCACGTATTGCTTGAACAGTTCTATTCAGATTCCATCCTAAATGTCTTCATCAAACTTTTTATCTCAAGGTCTCTTTGGTCTGCTCAGATGAAGTCATTTGAGTTGCTGCTTCCTCTTTCCAAGCCTTTTCTAGATAACGACTGTAGAAAGCTAATGTACTTCTCCCACGGGGCTCACCTAGCATCCTTACAATGTCCTATCCCTGCTCTAGTTTCTCATGCTTCTAGAACCTTCTTCAAGTTTCTTTAAAAATTTCTACATTTCACTTTTCCCATCTTTTCTCTCACAAGTGTACTTCCAGTTCTTCCAGAACCTTCATCCTATCCCTTTTGATACAACATAAAGCCCATTTACGTTTCAATTATTCTTGCCTCCATATGGACAGGTGTACTATACGTACCCGTAAATCCACACATTCATTGGGGAAAGATGATCTTCTTGTAACCACAACTTTTAATCAACAAAATCCTTATTGGCAAAGATCGCTTTATATTTGGGCACCTGAGTAAGACAGGAAAGCCCTATGACAGGCCACAGACCAGGGCTTACATGTAGAGATGCTGAGGAATCACATGGGAAGAGTCCAGTAATTCATTAAGGCTTAGGGTATAGCTACAAAATTTGGGGAGGAGGTCAAGACAAGGTTATCTTTTGCTATTAAAACTAACAAAAATTGGAGAGGAGTGCATCTGCAAAATGACTCACTTTAAGTGGTTTACAAACGTGTCCCAAATGGAGCCATTGTCTCTTAGTTCAATTAAGAAAGTCACTGGGTTTCTCAGAGAACTATAGCCTACTCAGTGATACTGTCTCAGAGTCTTGTGCTGTCATAACAGGAGTATTGGAAGTCTGCCTCAGACCTAAGAAAAGGCAGGCAAGGGAACAAGCTGACATTGGTTTTATCCAGCCTCCCAGAGGGAAGGACACTTTGACTTCAGAGGACCAATGTCAATTACTTAGTTAGAATGTACCTAGAATAGAGCAGGAGCAAGCTACACTTAATTTTACAAAAATAGCCAGTAATTACATCTAACTATTTTTGTTGTCATTATTTTCACTGAGTGGTGCAGTAGGCAGAAAGAACTAGGAAGAGGAGTGGATAGGAATGTCATGGATGAGGAAAATAATGTACATTTAGTGCCAGATAGGAAAATAAATTGCTAAATGGAAGTTTCAAGAGAGATACAGCTCAGGAGTGGGTGAACAGAAAGAAAGACTAGGAGAAGGCAAGGCTGACCTACTGATAAGAGAAAGTTAGGATGAGGCGTGATGACAAGGGAGTGCATTTAGAGATAAGTAAATGCTGAATCTGAATGCTTGAATGAAAAGGAAAATTGGGAGATGTCCCGTGGAGAGCTTGCTGTAGTAAGCACTTTTTTTTTTTTCCAAATGAAGCTGATACATTATAATGTTAAGCAATTGAGGAGTAAGCATTTATGACCAGTCAACGTAGAAGGTAGGGAAGAGAATGTAATTAGTTGGATGTGTTAAATCAGCAATCAAGACATATTGCATAAGTGTTGCTAAAACTTTGTTACTTAGTATAAGAAATAAATTCAATATTTCCCAAATTTTAGTCTTTATCATCTTTGACATATCTTCATACCACCAGTACTATTATCTTAATATAATTCTTTCCTAATATAACTAAAACAATTAATTTTTTTCACACGTTAGCTTCATCTTAAGCAATAGTATCCATGACACCATGAATTTGATAAGCTAGTTAGACCTTTTCATAACACACATTAACATAAATGTATAACCTTAAAAGTAAAAGCTCTCCATCCGTGACAACTGAAATCAACCTGTGTACTACTTACTAGTGACACACAGATCCCATTCTGAGAAACCCTAAGATATATATTATTTATCCCCAGTAATGCTGTGGTTTGGTGTGTAATAAGGAAAATGTTAAATGCACTCACTTTTTATTTTTCAGGCTCCTTCTTACTTTTTGAGAGAAAAAGGAGAAAATAAAGTACCATTAACTTTGTCCTACTTGGGTGGTTTGGGGGCTTATTTTTAAGTTATTGAGACTACTGGATTACTTAAAGTATAAACCAGGGGTAGCCATTTGGGAAGAGAGCTTTAGATTACTAGAAGAGCAAGATCTCCGCTGGTAAGCAAGGAATGTTGGTAGAGAAATGTTCCTAGTTACTCTGCATGTGCTTTTATCCAGAGTATAACTCACCAAATAGAACAACTGTATATGGGAATGAACAGTGTACCTGTTGAAATACAGAACCTCTTTGGGGAAAGTCAACTCATATTTATACGTAAGTTCCCCTATACTGTGAGTGGAGAGGGTCAGGTAAAAATCCATACTACCTGGGCCCACCACACACACTTTTACGGAATTTCTAACAAAATGCAGCACCAACATTTTGTTCTTCCCAGTGGATTTACCGCTAAGAGTGAAGCTGAAAAAAATAGCCAGTAGTAGTATCTGGGCAAATAGGAATTTGTCCACTGTAAATTCTGAAATTGGCATCCTTTTATAAAGTGGTCTCTTGTGAGTTAGGTTACAATGAATGAGTTCTCTCTAACCTGGAATGATTTTGTAAGATGTAAATAAATAGATAGATAGATAGATAGATAGATAGATAGATTAAGGAATGACTTCTCAACCTGCAAAGCTAAGAATCTATGGAAACTCTACCGAGAGGATCGTTCATATTTGGAGCCCAGGTTGGTCAGAGGCTGCCCTCTCTTTCTTTGCAAACTTAACAAGTATAGTAGGTACTAAAGACAAACTTAATCTCTAATCTAGTTTCCCAAAGGCTGGCCCTGCTTGTTGGACACCATTATGAGGGCACCCTCTCTGCTCACTTCAGGGCTGCACCTAACGTCTTACTGGGGGAGGCTCTGCCTTGACAGCTAATAAAGAATACTCACCACAGCTAAAGAATAGTCAACTAATGGAGCTGTTTAAGAAAGGCTCTGCCTTGATGTCATAGGGAACATATTTTGAACCATAGCAAAGACTGGTTTGTGCTGTAAGCTTTCATTTGGTAAGAAACTTGGTATCTTGTCACCAAACCATCTGCCTGTCTTCCAAGGGCTGTGCGGACCTTCTTATTGTCGTTTTCTCATTTGATTCTCAGGTAACAATCTCTGTGTTAATTAGATACTAAGAGGACAATGGAATGTCTAGATAGCAGAATCCAGGACCAATTGCTAATTATACAGGAATGAAAACAAAAAGTCTTTAACATTAGCTAAGCTTGCTCTGGAGCAGGTTAGTCCATAAACTTTATTTCTTTCTACTTTTCTTTTCAACAGTCATGCCATGCTAACTTTACTTTTTGAAAGCATTTGATAAAACAAAACTCTTCGAAGAAAACACAGTGGTATACCTTCATGACCTTGGATTAGGCAATGACGGATTCTTAGGTATGGCACCAAAAGTAGAAGGAACAAAAGAAAAAATAGATAAATTAGATTTGATCAAAATTTAAAACTTTCATGCATCAAAAGACATTATGAAAAAACTGGAAAGAGAACCCAAATAAGAAGAGAGAATATTCGCAAATCACACATCCAAAAGAGTACTTGTACCCAGAATATATAAAGAACACTTACAACTCAACAACGGAAAGACAAACAACTCAATTAATAAATGGGCAAAGAACTTGTAGACATTTCTCAAAAAAAAAAAAAATGAAAATGGCCAACAAGGACATGAAAAGTTGCTCAACATCATTAATCATTAGGGAAATGGAAGTCAAAACTACAATGAGATGCCACTTTTCACCCACTAGGAAAATTATAATTTTTAAAAAAGGAAAATAATAAATGGTAAGGGTGTGAACAAATTAGAACTCTTGTACTTTGCTGGTGAGTATCTAAAAAGGTACAGCTGCTGTGGAAAACAGTGTGGTAATTCCTCAAAAAGCTAAACATATAATTAACATTTGACCCAGCAACTCCACTCCAAGGTACGTAGCTCAACAAATTTAAAGCAGGTACTGAAATATTTGTACATAAATGCCTATGGCAGCACTATTCATAATAGCCCAAAGGTGGAAACAACCCAAATGTTCATCAACAGATTAATGGATTAGCAAAATGTGGTATATGAATACAATGGAATCTTATTCTGCCAAAAAAGTACATGCTATGATTTGGATAAACCTTGAAAATATGCTAAGTGAAAAAATCAGACACAAAAGGTCATATTGTATGATTCCGTTTATATGCAATAATCAGAATAGGTAAATCTATAAAGACGAAAAGCAGATTGCTGGTGTCCCAGGCTGGAGGGAGAGAATGGTGAGAAACTGCTTAATGGGTATGGAGTTTTCTTTTGAGGTGATGAAAATATTTTGGAACTTGATAGAAGTGGTGCTTGCACAATATATACCAAATGCCATTGAATTGTACACTTTAAACTGGTTAATTTTATGTTTTGTGAATTTAACCTCAACTTAAAACAAAAGGCAATCGACGATTGCTGTCGAATGATCTGACATGCAAATTTGAAACCAGAATCAGCAGAATGCAACATTATGTCCATGACTTCTGATGATGTACAGGGTCCATTGAGTTAAAATAATTTCCCAAAGAATCATATAAAGCTATCTTTTCAGGGAAATCCTTTCTTATGAATGTGTACGCTCAAAGTTTAGCTGATATCTTTTAAAAAGCAGTATAGGTTATTTAGCTTTGTTTCCCCATACCTAATAGAGAATTGGTTCAGAACAAATGACATTAATTTGAAATGACTGTCTAGCTGAAGTGACTGGGAGATCGTGGGTAACTTGATAGTGTCAGATGATGAAGCTGATAGACGCACGGCATTGCAGCTGGCAGCTTAACAAGCATAGAAGTGCATCTACCATCCCCTGGAATACTAATTAGGACTGGGGGAGTCAACAGGAAAAGTGCTGTAGAAGAGTTGCACACTATTCTACTAAGAACAGATGAGTCTGCCAAGAGAGCATGTTTTATTCCCAAAGATATAGAATTCGGGTAGAAAAACTAAAGAATCCTTACAGAGAAGATGTGCTTTTTACTTTATGGAACTCAAGTTCATTAACTTCCACAGAAAATGCCTTGATATGAGCCACCTGAAACCCTGATTAAAAGGGAATAACTAAATTTGCTCCTTCCTGGTCTGAAATTGGCCTCATTTCCCGAGCTGGTTAAAAGTTATTGTTGCCCTAATGAAGAACCTCGAACCTTGTTACATCCACATCTTGATAACATACTAATGTTTGCATAACACCAAACTATTACCTCTCTTCCACCCTTTGGAAAGGTCCAGCTAACTTACTAAATTGGGGGGAAAAAAAAAAGACAAACTTACAGAGATGGAACGATCTCACCTAAAATAGACAAGGAAAACGGAAAATGTTAACTTGTGCTTTGGGGTGGGTGTGGTTCTCAGAATGAAACACAAACCAGGTTTTATAGCAGGATGTTTTCTTGGCTATAAGTATTTAGAAAATCAAACTAATAGTGCCTTAAACAAGTAGAGATTTATTTTCTCATAATTTGAAGCCAGAAGAGGGGCTGTAGGCTATCCTGCTGAGTGACGCCTTTTCTATCTTTCCATTCCACTATCCTTAGCCTCATACTCTGGACTCATTGTCACAGTAGCAGACATCGTGTTCACATTTAAAGCATAAAGAAAAAGGATGAGGGGCATGTGTGGAGAGACAGTAGGTGGCACCAACCACATCTGTCCCTTTTTTAGGAAAGAAAAGCTTTCCCAGATGCCTCACAGGAGACTTCTGCTCATGCCTTCCATATTGGCCAGAGCAGGTTCACATGGCCACCCCTAACAGAAGGGAAGTAGAAAGAAAATATTTTTCATTTCCAACTTCTCTAAGTAGAGGGTTGGGAATGGCAAAAAGGGTGGGGAATGGCATATTTCAATGTTGGCCATGCTTTTCATTGTATAAAACGTTAAAGAGATTCTTAGATGGAGAAATAGAAATAAAACAATCAATTTCTGCATAACAAACAAGAACATGGACAATGTATGACTCCTATTTCAACTCTCTTAACCTAGGAGGTATGATGTTCCTTAAGTTTTCACTTCATTTCAGAAAAAAAAAAAGAAAATGATATTCTACCTTAAATGATTTCTGGCCTTCCTTTTCGGTGCTAAAAATTCTTCATGCATATTGACTCATTTGGTTTTACTACATTTAAGAGAAAGACAGTGGTTGGGGATGAAGAGGAAGATTGAAAATGAGCTATATGATCATTTACTCACCCAAATTTTATAAATTTAAGGGGTCCTGGTTTGGAACAAGGTATTTTTTTCTCTACTATTCTTTCTCTCTATCAATGCCCAATTAAGCACATACACTTACACACATTCACACACACACACACACACACATACACACACACACACACACACACACACCACATTATATGAATAGTTACCACCAGCATAGGGGAAGGAATCCATTATCCAAACTTTGGCCTGGGCAAAGGGAGGTTGTGACTAAATACCCAATGCCAGGAAAAGAGAGAAATTATTATTTCCCTAGGGAATACAAATCTCTTTTAAGTTATCACACCCGAAAAAAATAGATTTATGCAGCAATATTTTAGGGAACAGTGGTCAGATTTACAATGACATAAAATTCATTCAATTTACAAAAAAAAAAAAATACAGCTCCTCTTTGTTCTCCACAGAACCTATCTTACTCAACCAGGCAAAAATAAGCTTAACCTTGACAAATTTTCTCCCTGCAGTGAATGCTTGCATCAACTGGCAGATTTTCCTTGCTGTGGATTTGTAATGACTTTCTTAATTTTGAAGAACAGAGTAAATGACTACATAAGGATTTGAGTATTATCATCCACAAAACCTTCTGCTGATTACTATAAGTTATTATTAAATGGGTTTTTCCATGTTTCATAAGCATTTCCTGCACTGGTGCATCCTTTGAGATACTACATATTGCCTCTGACAATGATTCAAAAATAAAATATGAGCTTCAAAGAAAATGAAGCCAGCTGTGTGGAACAGTAGATTTCAAGGAAGATTTTTATAATATCTTAGGACTAAAAACTTTAAATTACATTTCCCAAGACAAAAAGATAGTAGCTTCTATGGTTTTCATATAAATGTTAAAGTAAGTTTTACCAAAAAGAAAAGTTTCATAAAGTGCCATGTTTATAGGTTTAATCTTGAGTTTCATTAATTGGTATTGCATCTGTGATAGAAATAAGCTGTGAATATCACTTAAAGGCAAAATACATTCCTTTCTCCTAGGTTGAAATGGACTTCTAATCTACTAGACAAAGGGTATAGTTTAACTATCTCTATGGCAACTTTTTTCTTTTTTTCATTTATCACAGCATCTGAAGAAAGAACATGCTGTGAACTGGGTAATGCAGTTGTCCTAGACTTTAATAAATTTGCTATTATATGCTATTTACAGATCCCTATCGTATCTACAATCTTAGACATTAAGGTTGAGAGATACACAGGGTCTTCATAAAGTTCTTCTACAGATAGCTGGTTATATTAATCCCCTTTGGCAAACTCCTATAGTACAATGTTTTAAATTTGGAAAGTACATTCTAATCATTTCCGTTTATCTTCTCAATATCCGTAAGGATGGAGTGAACTCTGGAGAGGGAAAGTATTGGCTAATATTGAAAGCAGAGGAGTCTGTTGGCCTTTCATAGAGATTTTCTAACAACAATCAGAGGTTGAGAAGACAGATCATCTTGTCACAAATGCCGTAATAAAGGAGGACAGCCAAAGAGGCAGAAGCAAGATCTTATTATTGGAATCCAGAGTAAGAAAGAGATAAACCTACAACCTCCAAGCTCAGAGAATAAATAAAAGCCCATAATTTGTGAGCTTACTGTTCCAGAACTGTAAGGGATAAATATTCCTTATATTTCATTGTCACTGAAATCTCGCAACAGTCCTGTGAAGAAGATATTTCCTGCCATTTTCAGATAAGGAAAGGAAGTTTATGGAAATTGCTCAATAAGTTTAGGTCTCTTCTCTGCTACTCTTCACTATGATGATGTCTAACAAACGATGACCATTTATTCAGTCATCCTTGATTTCAAACTACAAATATTCAGCATACAACTATTTAGTGCTAGGTACTGTGCTAACCATTGGGCAAACCAAAATAAATAAGACCAACAGAAGCCCTACACTCAAAAGGTTCAATTTGCTAGTTACTGTGACACAGAGTCCATGTTCAAGAAATGATAATAGCAAATATTTGTATAGTATGTGTTATATACCAGATGCTGTTCTAAGTGTTTGACATGTATTAATTGATTTAATTCTCCCAACAGCCCTACCACTTTACAGATGAAGAAACTCAGTCACGGCTAAAGGTTGAGTAATTTACCCAAGATTACACTTGTGATTTGCAAAGTCAGGATTTGAACTGTCTAACTTGAGGGACCATGATTTTATCTACTGTACTATTCTATCATTCTAAAATTACTTAATGAAATAGGTTAATTAGAGACCGCTTTCACTGACTCCCAGGCCTGCAGGATGTTAACTGTTACATATATTTCTCTAAGAGAGAGAGTTTAAAATGAGAAAAAGAATTAAAGAAATAACAGCTACTTCTTAGAAAAAGGGAAAGGGGGTTTGTGGGATTTGACAAAGCAGAGAGTTCAGGAAGCTGCGGATATGGCTGAAGACAAGACAGGGATGGTCCATGTGCTCTTAGAAGTCTCAGCAGAGAAGTACTCAGGATTACGTAACTAGGGACATGCATGCCCCATGGGGTCAGGAAAGTTTTCTCTGAGGAAATGTTTGAGAAGACCTGAAAAATTTGGGACAAGCCCTGCGGGCAGAGGGAACAATTTGTAGAAATTTTGAGTCAGGAGAAAGCACACTGAGATCAAAAATCTGAGAGAAATCAGCATGGAGATGGAGGAGTGTGGCATGAAATGGAGACGTGCTGTTGACAGAGAGAGCGGACCATGTCGAGCCTTCTAAGCACGTTAAGAACCTGGACTTTGTTCTAAGTGCAATAGCAAGCTACTGAAAGGCTGTTAAGTACAGAAGGGATGTGGTAAAATTAGCTTAAAAAAATAAAAAAAAAAAAAGATTATTCTGGCCAAAGACTGGAGGACAAATTGAAAGGGAGAAAAAATTATATTAAAAGACCCATTAGGGGCCATTTGGGATCTACAATGGGATCTACACCAGATCCATCACATTGATTCAACAAACTCAGTTGAGCATCAAGATTCCTTTTATGTGCTGAGAAATCAACAATAAATACAAAGTCCCTTGCAGTGTTGCTGGAAATAAGGGATGGAGGATAAAAAGATGTGACAAGAAAGTTCTCTTTCCTCTTCTCCATTTACCTCTTTCATTTCTCTGCCCCATGAGTAGAAAACAGTTATTATAAAAATAATATAGAAGAGCAAAGTTTACTATGGTATAAATGCGATGAGCTCTCCTTCCTGTCCAAGCTCCCCTTCCCAGACACTGACTGCAGTTTTCCCTTCCTTTGTGCTCCTTCTCCACAGAATTCTTCTTTCCTTGGCCAACTTGGGCTAACCAGTGGATCAGAGGCAGAAATGTATGTGGGGCAGGGATCGAGAGATGAGAAAAAATGGTCTTGAGAAGAGGAATACAGGGTTACAAAGGAAAAGAGACAGGGGAACATCCAGCCCCAAGAGGAGAATGAAAGTCTCCATCTAAAGCAGAAGAGGAGGTGCTTCATATGCAAGATTCCCAGATCAACAGACTGTTCAGGGCTTACCATTTTTGTAGGATTCTCTCTCAAGTGTTTTTTACAGAAAAATAATTCTCAAAAAGGAAAAATGTACTTGTAAAAAACCTAATAAATTATAATCCTTTCTAATGTAGCTTCCAAATGGTAATTTCCTAATGAATTAATTGGCTAAGAGCTATACACTTGTTCTTAAAAACAGAGACTGACTTTTGCTAACTTTAGCAGAAAAGGAATTTGTTGGAAAGGCATATGATACATGACAGTTTGGATAAGAAGTCTGGACTCCAAAGCTGGACATTTGATAGGAGCCAGGGAAAATTAAAGAGCAAGCACCAGGCCAAAGTTTCACTGCAGGAATGGTCTGTTTGGGATGTTCCAATGGACATGACTGCCACAGCTGCCTTGGCTACTGCTGGATGCACCTCCATGTGACAATTCAAAACTGTCCCTGCATAATAGCATCACTAACTCCAGATTCAAGGCGCTGGAAACGAGCATCCACTGGCTTTGCCCATGAGGGAATGGGGAGAGGGAATGCTTGGCTTTATCAATTTCAAGAATCACACAGTGTGGACTCCATTAAAGTAGACACTGGGCAGCCACGACAAGGACAAACGCCCAAAGCACACTGCTTATGGTGATTTACTATGGTGTTATATTAAGAAAGGAATAGAATTTTAGACAAGGATTTCAGAAATGTCTGCAAGACCAGCAGAGAAACTGCACCCAAGAGTTACCTCCACTGGCCAACTCAATAACAAACATCACCCAGGTCTACCCTTAACTTTGATTCCGAGATCTTGCAGCAAGTATCTTTGTCAAGATTGCTGTTTGCCTAGGGTGAAGCAATGTCTAGTTAGAAACCCCCAGTTCTGTGAATGTGTATACACACCTTAATAGACCCAGTTTACATAATGAGTCTCGGTGAGAACGTCACATATGATAGGCAACATTGGTTATTATGGAATATAAATAAATTTGGAGTAATTTCTTCTATCTTATTAATTCCAATTTAAGCAAAACATGATGAGTAAAATTATTTTAAAATATATATTTCCTCTAGAAAATGTTTCACATTTTTTCTCATAAAAATGAGTGATAGTAATTTGAATATCCCTGATGGATGAATAAATTTCCTTGTTGCAATAGAAATTGAGTTATTAATTATAAATCAGAATGGATAATACTATTCAAAGATTCATGTTGAATCTAATTAACAAGACTGCTTTTTATAAATTAATTTCATGACCAATTTCCTTATAGAATTGAAACGACTCAAATATATTTGTTATAGTTGCTTAGCTGTTGTTTTTGAGCTTGAAAATTTATATTTAGGGTTCTATGTACTGTGATAACAAACAGACATGATCCAAATAAATTTTTAAATTAAAATTACAAATATTTAGGAATGTGCATTGCTATCAAACCAAACTCAATATTTGGGCTTATATTCCCTACAAATTCTAATTGTTTAAAAGAAATTTTGTACAAATTTAATGTGATATTTTGATTAAGTAATCCTTAGGGGAATAAGTTTCTTCATGAGGAGGTTCAAGGTGTTAAAGTCAATAAAGCAAGGCTTCCTGAATGTGTTAGCAAGACAACAACACCTCGATACAGTGCTTCTATTTTATCCTTGCTAAGGTGAAGATAAAATTCCCTTTGAGGTAATTATGAAGTCTGTGAAGTTTATGTTCTTCTTGGGTGCAAGGCATGCTGGGACCTCCTCAGCCTGAGAGAATATTTAACTTGGCAAAATAGGGTTTGCATTTGCTGGTGATGGCTGCAGTGCTCTCAGCAGTGCTGTAGTTCAGTGAGCTTGGGCAGAATTCCGGGGCTCAGGCAGTGGTTAGTCAAATGACAGAGAGGGGGTTTCTGAGTAGTGGTTCACTTTAGGAGCCAGACAAGACAATTACCAGTGTCAGCCATGGAAACTAGTGGCAGGAACTGGTTAGAGTTCCATGGCGCTACTCACCACAGGGGCTCAGAGTGCAGCCACATGGAGGAAGGATGACTGGGATCTACACCCAGACACAGGGCGATACTGAGGGTCTAGGGACTCTAACTGAATTCCAAGCCTCCCTTATTATTTCCTATCTCAGTTAAGAGCAACAGAGGCAGGCCTGAGCTGGGGGAGGTGTTTGGGGTTGAGGAGCTAGGAAAACAGAGGCAGTCAAAATGAGCTGAGGTTGACATTGGCCTCCCCTTTCTATGCTTTCTTTTTTATCAACTCAGGAGTGACTTGTTTCCTACTTTGAACTCCCAAGTCCTTCCTGTTTTCATCACCTCCTTGCCCATATCAAAATACTAATATAATATGTTACTGATTAACTGAAATGTAGTAAGCATTTGGGAGGCTTGCCTACCCAGAGCTCATTCTAAAAATGTCCCACCTAGTGGTCAAGGGCAGACTTGCTAACCAGGGCCTCCTGGGTTAGCCACTGCACAAAAGACTGCCCCCAAATAGGTAATCCCAGTTAAGAAATTTTCCTCTCTGGGGAACTGAAATTGAAAAGACATAGAGAAGTAGCCAGTTGGAACTGAAAAGTCATGTTGCATCAGGCTGGGGCAGCCATTATGGGACATGAAGAGCTGACGTTATGGAAGAGTAGAAATTACGAGTAAAGAGAAGGAGCCAGTTGGTAGAGAATTAAAAAAAAAAAAAAAAAACAGATGCAGAGGGAGTCTTGTTTCTTTGTGACTAGAGCCTTGGATGTCTGGCTCAGCTGTACTGGGCTTCCTGTCCTTGGATTTCTGTAAGACTCTTGCCCACAAATTTCTTGAACTACCTTGAGGAAAATATTGTTCCTTGCAACAAAATGATCCCCAAAACTGCGGCATGTTCAAATAAGGAGACAGGAATCACAAAATCATTCAGGCCTACTTTTAAAGCTGGCCTTAAAGTAAAACTGATTCCCCCCTTCGTTTGGGCGAATTACGAGTATAAAGATCAGAAGAGGTGTCTTCCCTGTTCTCTGCTGCCAGCCTTCATGTATGCTGGGTATGTGTACATACACACCTGCTGGAAGCCTATTTTCTGACGCTGCTGGGTGATCTTGTCATGGGCCTGTCCACCAGGATCTGCAGCACACCTTGCTCTGGCTCACTGCCTCCACTTCTCACACCTTCCTTTCTACCTTGTGTCCTAAGACCTCTAAATATATATTTTTGTTCTTATAGATCCATTAATCTTTAGTACCTAATGAAATTTCTAGCCCAAACCCTCTTGTTTCTCTAGAGAATATTAGACTACACCTTATATGTCATTTGATCTAGGGTAATAAGTTTCTGATAACACAGGGTTGCTACAACAGGTTCTTTCATTAATAGTGACATATCTGAATGAGGGATGACAGATTTATTTTGAAAAGCCCTGCTGTATTTCTACTCACCCATGCAATATGCCGGAACCAGCTGGCCTTTGATAGACATCATTCACCTCTGGAGGGCTTCTTCCTTCCCCGGCAGGAAGTTCAGCCTTTCCTCTTGGGTGCTCCTACAGTATCCTGCTAAGGCATCATGACGTATTGCAGTTATTTCTTTTCATGTCTATCTCCTTTAAGACTGAGTTCCTTATATAATCTTTCATAGATTTAGTGCAGAGTATAGAAACTAAATATGGATTATAATAGGGCCTTCCTTTTGGGGTTATTATGAGAATTAAAAGTAGATTAATTTAAGTGTGTACAAAGCATTTACAGTGTTGTGACTGTTCATTAAACATTAGCAACTATTGTTATTATTATTATTATTATTAAGTTGCTTCCTTACATCAGGTTTCTGTCTGGGTATCTTTGTGGGAGATGTGCCATTCGAAATAGGGAATGCAGAAAGAAATGAAATTTGGGAGTTTGAGCAAAATAATGAACTCCTTTTTGGACATTAGCTTCAGTGCTTGTGAAGAGATCCAGGCATGAAGTTGACTTAAAAACACATCCCCAACAGCTGGGACTCAATAAATGTTGACTAAATTAAAGGATGCTTCTTTAATCATTCAATCATTCATTTATTCAATGAAGGAGTTCTTGGTCCTGATTTAACTCTAGCTATTAATAACTTTAAGGGAAGGGGTCAAAGCTAACTTAATGTTTACTTTACAATGTATGCACAGTTAGCACTATTACTGTAATGCCCTGGTTTGGAACTCCATGAGCCAAGAAGGAAACTGACACCGATGCAAGCGCAAGAGGGAGTTTATTGACAAACTTGAGTTTGGACCCCACTCGTTCACTGACACAGCAGTGGTTGAGAGGAGCCCCAACCGAGGGGGTGGGACCTAATTTAAAGGGCAAAACCGCAAGCCTTGGGGAGATGCCTTGGCGTTACCTGATTGGGGGGTTAGGTTGACCTTTAAAGAGATTGGGCGGTAGGTTGTTAGGTCTGCGTGCAAAAGGGGTTGTGTGTGGTTGGGGCTGTGTGTAGAGGGTGCCGTGGCAGAAAGGGCCGAGTGCAGAAGGTGCCGGGTGCAGTAATCAGAATATGTGCAGGAGGAAATAAGGGTGGGGGTGCCTTAAGGGCCCACCGATTAGCTGGCTTAGCTGATTTGGCCAGGTGGTAAGGCATTGTTCTTGACCACTGGCCTTTGGGGAACTTTTCGTACAATTCATCATGGGATCACTCAGAAAAATGGAATCATTCCAGTCTTTCAGTTACAAGGGTCAGAATACCAAAAAGCTGGAAAACACTGATTTATTATATGTTTTTAAATTCCTTTCACCAAATATTCAAATACTTATTTAGTACTTTCTTTTTTAAAAAATTTTTAGAAACTTTATTTTCCATCAACCTTATTACCATTTTGTTTAAGAATATGTGGAAGACCTGCTTAAGACCACTCAGTGGTTGTTCCTACCCAGTCACTGGCCTGAGCAGTGGGGGCTGCAGACCAGGCTTCAGTGGGAAACTGTTGCATAGGCACAGAGGGGCACCTGCATGCCTTCGGGCCAGTCTGCGACACAGGGTAATGGTGGGCGGGTTAAATAAGATGCCTCTGTGAGAGGCTGGTGGTTGGCCCTGGGATCAGTAACCACCAGAAGTCTTGGCTCCCGGAAGGCTGCCTGCATCTCGTTAGTGAAGGTCCCTGGAGTGAAGCAGCCAGCAATAGAAGTGGCTCCAGTGGCAGCAGCAAACTTCAGCACAGATCGCTGGCCAGTATTCCTGGATGATATGACACTGACATCAGCTAGGTTGTCAATGGCATGAGCTGCCAACAGGTTCTCTTCAAATTTATGATGTAGACGCCATCACTTTTCCTTTTGTAGATGTACTGTTCCATTTGGAAGTCAAGGTTGGTGTGACCTAAGTGGGTTCCTGCTGCAAGAAGTTTGAGGACATCGTCCTCCTTCATTTGTAGGACATCAAGAGCTCTGGACAGTTTCCCTTTAAGTTACATGGGAACCAAGAACAATGCTGTATAGACCCTTTTCTGGATAGCATGGAAACACGTTAGTACTTTCTAATACGGGGCTTTAAGGCCCTGTATAAATCTCTGATGTTCACTAGGTTGCAACCAGTTTTGGATTCATTGCTCAAATATCCAAGCTGACCCTGAATGGTAAAGGACTTAAGACGCCTTACTTAGAATTCACATAGATGTCGCACCCATTTTGAAAAATCTCCCTAATTTGTTCTGTAATTTTAAAAATGTAGAAGATAAAGAAGGAGGGGAAAGAAGAAGAAATGGAGGAGAGGCAGAAGGAAGGAAGGAAAGGAGGAAAGAAGGAAGAAAGGAAGAAAATGACAAAAAGACAAAAATGTTGTGTGCCCACATTGCTAAACAGGTAGCAGTAGGGGGAAATAGGTTGCTCCTTTCTCTTCCTTTTTTTCTGAAAACAAGATTACAAGTGGAAATTATAAGAAAAATAAGTTGAATAACAGTCTGCTTTCTCTGGTTCTATCAAAGATAAGGGTCGTTGCAGTAACCAAATGACAAGATTCAATAAAGCATTTGATGCAACTTGTTTTTCCTGAGAGGCTACTATAAATCCTTTGTATTTACTAATGTTTCTCTGTCTCCTCAAGCAAGCCTTTCACATCACCACCATCCTTATCTCCTTCCTCAGGGTTCTACCCTAACAACCTCCTTCTTAAAACATATCTGTGTGTTTTATTCCAAAAGATTTTGACTGGTAAAATTACATTTCAAAATAGTCAAAGTCATGTTCCCATGTCTAGATTAGTAAAAAGCTCAAATCTCAGGAAACTGTTCATGTCTTTAAACAGTCAGGTTCTGCTGAGTACAGTTCACTGAGACATCACTATGGAAACCACAAGTTGCAGCTGTAGGCAGTGCCAGTGATTCAGCAGGTGGTACTTCCCTTAAAGTCAGTCACACCCAGTGCCCTGACAAGAGGTCAGGCAAACACCACACTATGGTTGTTTCATATGTTTGATGGTATATACAGAGACATTCACTGGGCCAAGGTGCAACCAGATTTTAGATCAGCCAAAACATGAGCAAGAAAAACAGCAAAAGAGAAAGACCAGAGTCAAGTGATGAAAAAGAAAGAAAATAAAGTTAGGTAAACTTCCATTCTACTTAACTTTGTAAATCATTTGAAAGTTGGCCTCAGTGACTGGAATCAATTACGCAGGGAGAGAATTTAAAGGAAGGAGGCTCTTTCCTGTTAGTCTCATTCTTATTGCCCGTAAGGATAAGATATTGCTAGATAATGAGTTTCCTACTTGGAATTATTTTTTCTTAATAAATTATGAACTGCTTCAAATTTTCAGTTTTGAATTTTGATTAAAAAAAATAAGGATAGCTGTTGTTATTTCTATAGTGGCTTGGCTAAATTTAACTAAAGCAAATAGGGGTTCTCAACAACGGCACTCTTGATATTTTGGACAAGATAACTCTTTGCTGTGGGGGTGTGGGGGTGCTGTCTTATGCATTATAGCATGTTTAACAGCATCCCTCCCTGGCTTCTACCCACTAGATGACACTAACAAGCCTCTACCTGATATGATCATAACAATAAAAAATGTCTCCCGACATCAGTCAAATGTCCCTAGGGAGATAAAACTGCCCACAGAACTAATGGTAAAAGACCCAGCTCCCAGGTAACTGGGAGCTTGAATCCAGACTGTTCTTAAACATTTTTAAGGAAAAAAGTGAGTCTTTCAAAAATTAAACTCAAGTTCAATGTGAGAGGAATAAGACTCATTTCAAAATTGATTCTCTCTTCTTGTTTGCAATATTTGTATCAAGTGTTCTTTTTTTTTTTAAACATCATTTTATACTTTTTTAAAATGCTAGAGGACATAATATATTATATATAGAAAACCCTGAAGACTCTACCAAAAAGCTATTAGAACTAATAAATAAATTCATAAAGTTGCAGGATAAAAAAATCAATATATAAAAATTAGTTGTGTTGTTATACATGAATAACAAATGATCCGAAAAAAAAAAACTGAGGAAACAATCCCATTTACAATTGCATCAAAAGAATAAAATACCTAGGAATAAATTTAACTAAGGAGATGAAAGACCTATGCTCTGAGAACTGAAAGACATTAATGAAAGAAATTAAAGAAGACATAAATAAATGAAAATTGCTTCATGTTCATGAATTGGAAGAATACTGTTAAACTGGCCATACCACCCAAACCAATCTACAGACTCAATGCAATCCCTATCAAAATTCCAGACATTTTTCACAGAACTAGAATAGACAATCCTAAAATTTGTGTGAAACCATAAAAGACTCTGAATAGCCAACAATCTTGAGAAAGAAGAACAAAGCTGGAGGTATTACATTCCCTAATTTCAAACCACATTACAAAGCTATAGTCATCAAAACTAATGTTGTTGACATAAAAACATACACATAGAGCAATGAAACAGAATAGAGAGCCCAGAAATACCCACACATTATTGGGCAATTAATCTATGACAAAGGGGATAAGAATATACAATAGGGAAAGCATAGTCTCTTCAAAATATGGTGCTGGGAAAAATGCATGATCGCATGCAAAAGAATGAACCTTGACCACTATTTTATACCACACACAAAAGTAACTCAAAACTTGAATGTAAGACCCAAAACCATAAAAATCCTAGAAGAAAACAGGCAGTAAACTCTTTGGCATCAGTCTTGGCAATATTGTTGTGTGTGTGTGTGTGTGTGTGTGTGTGTGTGTGTGTGTGTCTCCTCAGGAAAAGGCAACAAAAGCAAAAATAAACAAATTAACTACATCAAACTAAAATACTTTGCACAGCAAAGAAAACCATCAAGACAAAAGGCAAGATATCGAATGGAAGAAAATATTTGCAAATGATACATCCAATAAGGGGTTAATATCTAAAATATGCAAGGAATTCATACAACTTAACATCAAAAAAAAATTTTTTTTAAATGGGCACAGGGCCTGAGTAGACATTTCTCCAAAGAAGACATACAGATTGCCAACAGACACATGAAACATCAACATCACTAATCACCAGGAAAATGCAAATCAAATTTGTACAAATTGCCAGTTATAAAAATAGTCACAGAAATGTAAAGTACAGCACAGGGACTATAAATCGATAATAATGTTTTAATAACTATGTATGGTGTCAGATGGGTACTAGACTTATTGGGGTAATTACTTTGTCATATATATAACTGTCTAATCACTGTATTATATAACTGAAATTAATAATATTGTATGTCAACTATAATTGAAAAATAAACATTTTTAAAAACCACAATGAGGTGTCACCTCAAACCTATCAGAAAGCTATTATTGAAAAGACAACAAATAATAAGTATTGGCAAGGATGTGGAGAAAAGGGAAAACTTGTGTACTGTTGGTAGGATTGAAAATTGGTACAGCTACTCCGGAAAACAATATGGAGATTCCTCAAAAAATTAAAAACAGAACTACTGGACAACCTAGCAATTCCACTTCTAGGTATTTATCCAGATAAAATGAAAGCACTAATTTGAAAAGCTACATGTACCCCTACGTTCATTGCATCATTGTTTACAATAGCCAAGATATGGAAGCAGTCTAGGTCTACTGATAGATGAATGGATAAAGATGTGGTACATTTATACAAGGAAATATTACTCAGCCATAAAAAAGACTTAAAGTTTGACATTTGCAACATGATTATGCTAAATGAAATAGGTCAGAGAAAGACAAATGCTGTATAATTTCACTAATATATGGAACCTATAAAACAAACGAACAAAAAAATTCGTAGATACAGAGAACAAATGGATGGTTACCAGAGGGGAGGCAGGGGCAGTTGGACAGAAAATGGGAAAGGGATTAAGAAGTACAAACTTCCAGCTATTAAATAAGTCACAGGGATACAGTATTGAGTACAGTATTGAGAACAGAGTCAATAATATCATATGTACAGTGACAGATGGTTACTAGATTTATTGTGACCACTTTGTAGGGTATATAAATATTGAATTACTATGTTGTACACCTGAAACTAATATAATATTGTGTGTCAACTATAATTAAAAATAAAAATTTTTAAATGATAAAACTAGTTTTGGCAAGGACATAGGGGAATATGCGCCCTCATTTCTGATCAGGGCTGTAAATTCAGACTGATTTTCCAGGTGGCAATTTGGCAATATGTATTGAAAGCTTTAAATTTCCTTTAACTCTTTGCTCAGCAATCTTTCAAGATTTTTATCTGAGGGAAATGTTTAGACAAGTATAAAAATATATATACAAGATCTTAATTGTAACATTTAAAAAAATAGCCCAAATTGTAAGTAGTATCAATATCCAAGTAGTTGTTTATAATATACTTCCTAAATGTTAAGATATTCTAATCTTTCCAATTTAAATGCATGCTGCAGTTGATATTAAGACTACCTACAGTTGTCAGGTAGACTAGTAAGTTTAAAAAAACAAACAAAACACAATGAGATATCACCTCACACTTTTTAGTTTTTAGGATGACTATTATCAAAAAACAAAACAAAACAAAACAGGACAAGAAATAAAAGTGTTGGTGAAGATGTGGAGAAAAGGAACCTTGTACACTGTGGTAGGTATGTATACTGGTGCAGCCATTTTGGAAAATTTTTGTAGTTTCCTCAAAAAATTAAAAATAGAACTACCATACTGCCCAGCCATTGCACTTCTGGGTATATATCCAAAGGTATTGAAATCAGGATCTTGAAGAGATATCTGCACACCTATGTTCAGTACAGTACTATTCATAATAGCCAAGATGTAGAAGCAACCTTATTGTCCATCCACAGATGAAAGGATAGAAAAATGTTATGCGTATGTATATGATATACATATATCAATGGAATATTATTCAAGCCATAAAAAAGAAAGAAACCTTACCATTTGCAACAACATGGATTGACCTAGAGGACAGGTTGTGTGCCTATCAATAACCAATGCTGTGGCTGGACCAGCCCTTGTGGGTGAGCATGGCCAAAACATACAAACTAGATAAACAACATCATGGGGATGTAATGTACAGCATGGTGACTATAGTTAATAATATTGTATTGTATCCTTGAAAAGTTATGAGAGAAAATCTCAAAACTCATTACAAGAAAAATACTGTAATTATGTATGGTGATGGGTGTTAACTAGACCTAGCGTGGTGATCATTTCGCAATATACAGATATTGAATTATCATGTTGTACTCCTGAAACTAATGTTATATGTCAATTATATCTCTGAAAAAAAGTTTATCCTGTACATTCATTTTATCAACACCTTCCTTTGATTTCAAGTTGAGAACTCAGTCATCAGACATGAGAGTAAAGTCAGTGACCATTCACCTTTCATCGTTCCCCTTCTATGCTCCCGTCAAGTAAAAATGAAAAAGGATGATGGCAACTATCTAAACTTTCAAAAGTGGTCAGATGTTTTGTCAGATGGTTTGTGAAGAAGCCAAAACCTTGTAATAATGTTTTTCCACCATTGAAACACCTTGCCCATTCCCTTTAATAAATCCAGAAATCTGTGGTCCTCTTCGTGTTTTGTAAAATTAAAGAAAAAACATATCATGGCTAAAAACAAATCAAGCATAGGGGCAAACTGGGGCTTTGTTTCTTAACTGCATGATCTGAAATATACACTAGCATCCTCCATCCCCTAAAAATCACATTTGGGTCCTGTTTATAGTGATTACTCTTCAACAAAACAATAAAATCAGAAGGGTGTTTTGTAATATTCATTTGCCTAACTTTAAATATTTGACTACATTTTTCTGTACAGATATACTTTAAATAATTTTAATCAATTATTTCAACTAATTGATTCAAATTGAGGCAAGTATAGATGACAAAAATGGCTTGAATATTTTCATAAAGGTGAATTTAACTAGTTATGATGCGGAGTTCAATGACTTGAATTTAACCAACTTTTTATCAAAAACATTTTTATATAGCGTCATGAAAACATTGAATCACGTTTTTATTCATGCACATGGATAATACATTTCATAACATTTTAGGACATATGTATTTTAAGGAGGCACTCTCCTTAAATATGGATATTCTGCATTCTCAGGCTTATGGAGGACAAAGGATTTAGAAGAGTTATGAAAATATATAGTAAATATTCCACCAGAAACATAAGTATGGGTTGTTTTTTTCGTTTTTTGTTTTTGTTTTTGTTTTTGTTGTTAAACATTTATTGTGCCAAGTGCTAGTGTTGAGCTTGGCTCCTTTCTCTCCCATGGTCACTTCCAATTCCATGACAGTTAATATCACTTAAGGCCAATAATAAGTTAATACCACTTAAGTCACTATCACTTAAGACCAATATTTTAAATAACATTTTGCAAATGAAATGCACTTTAACTTACATTAAATTTGGGACAAGTAAAAAATTGCTGTGCACTTATGAAATGATCTGAGTGAGATTCCCCATACAAAAATACAAATAGATGCTAAGTCATAATGACAATGGATATAAAAGTGAGTAGCTGTGGCAGCCACAGAAATGTGCCACTCAGATCTTCAAGAGAATTGGCTGTGGGGAGCATAGTTGACTCAGAACCCTAGCTGCAAACACCCCACCCCAGTCACCACCAGGCTCCCACCAAAGCTACACTTTCTTCGGCTGGACAGCCGATGACTAAGCACAGAAGGGGTCTTAGTGCTGGCTCCATCCCTTTGGGATTTAGGACTTTAGTTAAAGGACTCCCCACTGGCTTGGCTAAAGCTTTCTTAGAATTGTACTTTAGTTTCAGGCTCTTCTTACCCAATGCTCCTCCTTTTCCTCTCTCCTGTCACAGGCGTCAAGCCTACAATACAGTTGCAAGGCTCTCCCTACCTACTCCTGCTCCCTCCCCTCTATCCTCCACAGACAGTTCCTCCAATAAATCACTTGTTTGTCTGTTTTGGTGGCTGTTCCTCAGAGAACCTGAACACAACCAGGTGGTACTAGGAGTGGTTCAGGAAAGTAGGCGGTCAAGTGCGTGTTTGATGATAGGCTCATTCACTGCCTGATAAAATCATTCACTGCCTGATAAAATATGGCCCCATCCTGAGTGGCCTGCTTGCTGAAGATTTCAGCAGTGATGACCAAGGAAAATGTCCTGGTGGAGGGAACTAGCTGTACAGGTGTGATGATTCAAGCATTTGAAAGGTATGAGGGGCACAGTGTCTATAAGAAGAGCAATTGCTAATTATTAAGTTGCATTGGTACCATGCAGAGGAATAATGAGAAACTGAGGGCCATTAATAATTAAAGGCCAAGTATGAGAGCCAGAGGCCAGAGTCTTTGTGAGCTTATAAAGAAGGCCTCAACTCCTGCAGTGAAAAGTGAAGACAAAGATGAGGATCAGACATAGGATTTCAGAGTTACAGATCAAGGGGGCAGGAATGTAACAGTGAAAAAGGCAGAATGCACCAAATTGGGGGGACTTTCTATGCCATTGGATTCAGCACCCTGGCAAGAACCACAGGGGATGGGGCAAACTCACTGCCAGGGTGGCTCTCAGAAGCCTAGAGAAAGTGCTGGTCAACGTTGAGCAAAGCGAAACACACCTGTGTTGCCCTAGTGGCTATAGAGGAAGAAACAAAGAGTTGAGGGAAGACAGCATGCTGGACAGAGGTATTAAGTAGGGCCAGAAGATCATCAGACTGTGTTCCATGAGAAAGCCTGGAAGGCTAAGGTCAACAGGATTGTGCTAGTAAGAGAAGCGCTAACATAGGAGCACTAACATCACCGAGAAACTCAGTACTGTTTCTTTCTCCTCTGAAAGCCAGAGATGATGGTGAGAGGCAGTCACAGCGCTGGCCTCTTTAAATTCAGTGGTGATCATGCCCTCTCCCCACATACATGTCAGCAATAGAGGCCAGGTGGTTGTGCCGAACCACCAGAACCCAGGATGCTATAATGATCAGCAAGGTTGGAGAAGCAGCCAAACAGCCTTAGTCCGCAGGGAGCTGTGGAAGCAGTGAGAAGTATGGTGTCCTTGAGGCAAAACACATGGACATCCAGTGAGGACACTCCTGACTTCTACAACCAGAAACAGGCAAGAATGGAGAATTAGGGGGCTGAGTGTAGTCACAAGAAAAAGACACAATCTCTTGCTCAGCTACCAGACTTAGGCCAATTTTCCTATGTAGAATCACTGACTGAAGAAGTGGTTCAGTCCATAGAAGGACTTTGCAAACCCACGGCAAGTAAATGTTATAATGGTTCCCCAAAAGGACCTATGGTCATTTGTTCAGGTAACTGCACTGGGGAATACCCAGATATTCTAAAGGAAACTGAACCCAGGGTCTGAGCTGATATTTGATTCCCAAAGACCTGATATCTGAGCTGATATTTGATTCCCAAGAGTCACCATGACCCTGTTAAAACAACAGCTTATGGGGGTCATTTAATAAATAGATATCTAAAGTCTAACTTACAGGAGATCTACTAGGTCTATGGACATACTCAGTTACCATTTCCTCAGGTCTCCAGTATGTAATTGGAAATGACATAGTTGGAATAACCGCCATATTGGCTCCTTGACCTGTAGGGTAGGAGCTGTGATAATGGTGAAAAACAAGTAAAAACCTTTAAATCCCACTCCATCCCCCCAACCAATATTTTAAATCAAAAACAGTATTGCATCGGGGTGGATAAGAAAGGGGAAATTAGTGCCGTTAAGGACCTGAAAGATGGCAGTGGGTAGCAGTGTGGTTGTTTTCATACTTTCATTTCATTTACCCATCTTACTTCTGCACAAACCAGTTGGATTCTGGAGAATGTAACGTAGGCACTGCAAATGGTTGAAAGTAGTAGCCCCGATCAGTTGCTGTGCTGGACACAGTACCGTTGCTAGGCCTCGTGTACATGGTATATAGCTATTGATTTGGCAAATGTTTAGAAAAGCTGATCAGTTCACATTTACATGGGATGAACAATATTCATTTAATTGTGCCCTAGAGCTGTTAACCCTCCTGACTCTCTCATAGTCCAAAGAGATCTGGAATCACTGGACATCCCACAGAACATGACATTTGTCCATTACGTTGATGACATACTACTGATTTGACAAGAGGAATAAGATGGCTAGTGTACTGGAAGCCTTGGTAAGACACAGGAGGTCAAGAGGGTGAGAAATTAATCCTGTGAAGGTTCAGCAACCTTCCTTTATCACATCGGTGGTATTTTAGAGGTCCAGTGATCGGGATCGGGGCTATGCTCTCTCTTTTAAAGTATAACTGCTGCACTGACAGGAAGCACTGTGCCTGGCAGGCCCTTTTCTGTAGGCTACATATTCCACACCTAGGAATACCTACTGCTCTGGCTCATATGTTGGGTGATATGGAAGGCTACCAGATCTGCACGGGGCCCAGAGCAGGAAATGGCTCTGCGGCAGGGCTGGGCTGTGGTGCATGCAGCCCTGAAGCTTGTCACAAGACCCGGTGGTGCAGAAAGCATCAGAGGGGGTAAAAGATGCAGTGTGGTTTACAGCAAGCCCTAGTGGGAGAATCACAACCCAAAACTTCAGGATTCCAGAGTAAGGCCATGCCATCTGCAGCAGAAAATTATGCCTTTTGAGAAATCGCTCTAGCATGCTACTGAGCTCTGGGTAGATCTGTGAATAATGTGCATGGCCATCATTTTGTGTAGAAGTGGCTTTAGATGAGATTCCTGGGCAGTGGTCAAGGGCTGTCCCTCTGGTCAGGGTATGGAAGGGAAAGGGCTGGATAGAAAAAGTCTGGAGTAAAGGTATGTGAGTGAACATGAGGGAGTGGGAATAGAGTAAATACTTTTGTATAACATGTTAATGTTCACCAAAAAACATCTACCACAGAGGCACTGAACAACCAAGCGGACAAAATGATTCTATCAGTTGACATGAGCTAGCCTGGAAGAGGCACAGTGGGCACATGGAAGGGCTTGTGGCACAGAGAGAGGCTATGAATAAATCCAACAGATGAACTCCCACTTACCAAAGCTGATCTGACTGTCCAATCTATGCCCCAATATGGCACTATTCCTTTAGGAGAAAAGGCCAGTCTACGGCCATGCGACCCTGAACAAGCCCGATCCTGTCTGATCTCGGAAGCTAAGCAGGGTCAGGCCTGATTAGTACTTGGATGGGAGACCACCTAGAAAGACCAGGTGCAGTAGGCATAAAAAAAAGGGGGGGCGGGGATTATAAGCTGACAAGGTCCTTGCAATCTGTGAGGTCAACCAAGGGCTGCCTCGCCTAAAAAAAAAATAAAAAGAGAATAGGCCAATTGGTGTCAACTTGACTACAGTGGATCCTTTTGACCCTACAGTGGATCCAGCAATTCACCTTCACAGGAATACCTACTCTGGTCTCCTCAGCTACCAGAGCCACAAGGCTTCAGCCAGCACCACCATTTGGGTGTTACTGGAATGCCAAATTCACAAGCATGAATCCCACATAGTGTTCACCTAGGGCAAAAGTTCCCAACCCCCAGGCCACGAACTGGTACTGGGGCCTGTTAGGAACCAGGCTGCACAGCAGGAAGTGAGTGGTGGGTGAGCGAAGCTTCATCTGTATTTGCAGGTGCTCCCCAGCGCTAGCATCGCCGCCTCAGCTCTACCTCAGATCAGGCATTAGATTCTCATAGCACCAGTCCCTAGGGCCAAAAGGTTGGGAACCGCTTATCTAGGTGACCCATTTTATAGCAAAGAGGGTGAGAGAGTAGGCCCAACCGTAGGATTCACTAGTCACATCACACACATGCAATCCAGAAATATGCACTCACGGATCACTAAATAGCCTACTAAAGATATAATATAAACATCAGTTCAGGTGCTGTGTGCTGAAAAGATGGGGTACTATCCTCCAGGATGCAGTATACACATAGAATCACAAACCTTTTTATCTGTCTGAGAAACCTGAGAGAGGAGTGGCCGCAATTACCATCATGTCTAGTGACCCACTGGGAGCTTCTGCTTCCTGTTCCTTAAACTCTGGGATCTGCGGAGTTGGACGTATTGGTCATAAAAGGTGGCACTCTTGTTAGGAAACACAGCAAAACTTTTCCTGAACTACATGCTATGACTGCCACCAAGGTACTTTGGGCCAGGAGAGCAGTCACCCGCCCGGCAGGGGTAACTGACTTCAATCTGCAGTAATGGGCAGGATGGAAGAAATACGTGCAGAACACATGCGATCCATCTGGTGCCCATTGGCATGTCCTTCCTCACTGCAATTGTGCATGGATATGTGTAGCAACCGCAGCCTGAAAAGGGTACGATTACCCACGGTTCAGATGCCCAGGAATGAAGGTTTGGCTCATATCACTAGGTAAGCCACCAAGGCCTGCTAAGGTGATAGAATGATGGAAAGCGGAGAGGATGAGTACTAGTTTTGGCACTTTGGCGACAGTGGTCATCTGACCACGCTCCCTCTTCCAAGAGAGGTACATGGAAATCATGGAAGACTTGCTCCCCAAACCTACAAGCTCCCAAACCTGCAAGAAGTGGGTCTGTGTGGTGCAAGAGGTGCAGCCATAGAAATGCTCTGCTCAGAATCCCCTCCGGAGAACTGGCTGCAGGAAGCATAGCTGACCAAGTCCTAGCTGCCACCCCTCTGGATTCACCACTATTCACTGCGAGGCCATGCTTCCCCCAGGCTGCTCCCTGTCGCTGACGGAGCAGTGAGGGTGCTAGTGCTAGCTTACTCTTGTACGACACGGGAATCCTTGGACAAGCATCTCTGGCTCAAGGTCATCCCATTGGCCTGGCCCAACCTTTTCTAGAACTGCACTGCTGTCTGAGGCCCTTCCTACCCAGTCGCCCTTCCTTCTTGCTCTCCTGTCACAGGAGTCAAGCCTACAGTACAGACGGAAGGCTCCCCGCCTAATCCCACTCCCTCCTCTTTAGCCTTCACAGTTTTTTAATAAATCTCTTGCACATCTTATTCTATTTAGGCATCCGCTTCTTAAAGGACTCTGACACAGAAGCTCATCTTTGTGGATCAGTTTAGCATATTTTCTTTGAAATCATACCAAACCAAAGCAGTGTAAGTTCACAAGAGAACTTGGTTTGTCTTGAAAATCAAGTAATTTGAGGCCCAGAATAAATTACAAGGATTAAAAGATAGATGGTTGATCTCTTCTCAGCCTTAAGATATGAAATGTTTATGTCCAAGAAAGCATAAAAAATAGAAAAAGAACACAGCTTAAGAAATAAATCCTACCAAGAGCTGCAGTCTCCTGTGTATCCCACCTCGTGTCTTCCTCTCATTCACTAGATTTTGATCTTTATCATCCCTATGAAATTTCTTCATATATTTACTACAATTATGTATTCTTAACAACATATTTTTTCTTTGGATTTTTAAAATCTCTCCTTTACTTAAAATTTCCTAAAATTTTGGTTTCTATATATTTATAATAGTTCATTAAGCTCTTGATTAAAAAAAAAAACCCAATCTACGTCACAAAAAAACTACAATTTAGTGAGATTAAAAAGAAATTACTTAGCAGAAATGCATCAAAGTTACAATGCTGAGAAAAAGGATGTTTTATTATTTTAACTTGACCTTAATTATATTACCATTTATGAAATAACATAAATGCATGATGATCTTTAGTCTTAAAAAACCAAACATGAATAAAGTACAGAAAACAAATTCAAGTGAAAAAAGTTCTGACATAATTTTTCTACATGTTATGTGAAATCTTAGGAAGAATCATTGTAGTAATTACTCAAATTAATATTAAAGTAACACAACAGATGTTTGGTTTTAAACACAAATTTAAACAGTATACTGTCTACAATAACAGATCAGAGCTATATCTGAAATTTCTAACTGAAAAAATAAGTTAGTTTGAAAATACTGTATTCTTCAATAAGAAAGCAGCTAAAAAATAAAATGTTGGATAATCTTATCAACCAAAGCTACCTTTTAGATAATATTTCAGGGTAGGTAAAATGAGCAATGATAAAGTTCTACAGATATAACTAAACTGTTATACCAGAGACGTACAGCTGATCTTTAAACACGGGGGTTATGGGTACTGACCCCTGAGCAGCTGAAAATCCACAAATAACTTCAGTCGGTCCCCTGAATTTGGGGATTCCCACCTCAGATAGAAAATACAGTTTTTGATCCATTGGTTGAATCCACAGATGCAAAACCCAAGAAGCAGAGGGCCAACTATATATTTATTGGGAAAAAAACACATATTAAGTGGATCCTGCTAGTTCAAATATGTGTTGTTCAAGGGTCAACTTTACTTTCGTTTATAGAGTTCACATCAAAACATAACAAGTAATTATACATAAGTATCAGTAGAATACCAAATATTATTTCACAACTGCCACTACGTGTTTCTTCCTCTCCGACACAATTGGCACAGATCCAGGCTTGCTATGTTTGAGTCGATTTACTTCCCTAGAAATAAAACAAAATATATAAAATATAAGCAAGTTTATGAGAAATCATCTTAACCAAAAAAACTTTCTCAGAAAAATAACAAGGCATTTTCTTTCATTGAAAACCCACCTATTAAAAGTTTTCACAATGAAATACGTAAAAAATACCTAGAAATCAACTTTTGTTAACTTATTTGCTTCTTCTCTTACTAACATCTCAGTGTCCTTTATTGAGTTTAAAAACCTGCCAGTTATTAAAATATTTAAAAGGGACTCAACCCCAACATCTATCCAAAGAAATCAAAATAATAGTCATTTGTATAGTCTAATAAAAAAAAAAAGAGATCCATCTTAAAATTCCTATAACATGAATACAAGAACTATAGGGAACATTCTACAGGGGCAAGGGTGGTGGTGGTGGTGAGTTGTTGTTCTGCTTTACGGCCACAATGTTAGATTCCAAATGCTATGATGAAGCATAGCAGAAAATTTTTTACTTAAAAAATGAACACTATGAATTCTTTGCATTCTTTAACTTGGAAAATACACAATACCTTTTACTTCTACCTACGTTAGAAATCATTTTTAAAAACATCTACTGTAAATAGTTTTATAGTATGAGCAACAATGGTTTATTTTGATAAGTCATTTCCATAGTCTGTCCTTTAAACACATTCTCAAAAATAAGTATTAGAAATTCTTACAGCCTTACATGATTGTTGCTCCCCCTTTTATTAGAAAAAAGACTCAGAGAAGTCTTCAAAAATATTTCTAATGTATAATAGCACATAAACTAGCCCCTTAAAAGGTAAGGTTTTGGGGGGGGGGTTGGTGAGATAAGAGGGAGGAATGTGAAAAGGATAATGAGACAGAGTAAAATTCCCCAACACATACTTGCGCCGACGAGCCTCCTTCATAATGCGCTGTTCCTGGATCTGGCTGTAGATAGATTTTGGTAGATGTCGGTGCCGAGCGATTCGTTTTACATGAGGATAATACTGGAATTTCTCCTTCAACTTCTGGTTATAATCTTTGGCTGCTTTTTCTCGTGATGTAAGCTGAAAAAACGCATTTTGGTATTTTAATGAATGGTGTGTTCTTTGTTTTGCTTTAGCATAACAAAGCTAAGCAGCACCTCAAATTCCCCTCAAACTAAACTTTTATGACAAGAAACCAAAACTGTTAACGTAATTCTACCCTGTACAAGGTTATGTTAGTCGTACCAGCTCTGCAAGCACTTCCTTTTGGACAGCATGCCTGCAATGTAGGTAAATGACACCAAGTGAAAATCTCAGTACTAAGGAAGCAGGGCTATGTGGACCACTGAGTTGGACCTTCCATAGGCAAAAATAACAGAAAACCACCTAATCACTCAAAAAATTTTTTGGTTAAAATAACAGAAACAGAAAAGGCAAAGTTTTTAGTTCTGTAATAACTAGACTTTGTTTAACAAATAAGGAAATATGATTTAGAGAAACATCTGATGAATCAAAACCTAGGCATAATGTAATACCAATATTAAACCTAAAATAGAATTGTTTTTAATTACTATTTATATCTTGATTTTCCCACCAGTGTTAAGCAGAAAATAACTTACCCTTAACCTTTCCTTCTAAAACTTAATATTTGTTTTTGATATAAACACTATGTTTTCTTAGAGAAAACAGGAGACATTTAGAAAGACATCAGAAACAAAAATCACCCATAACTCTAAAACCCAGAGGTAGCTAGCTAATAATATTTGTTATATTTTCATTGAATCTTTTTTAAAGTCTGAAGCTTTCTGTATTTTTTTTAAAGTTAAATATTTTACTGTGTCTTTGATATTAAAAGACCTTACAGGAACTTGCAGCCTTTGATCTGCCAGAATATTATTCATTAAGGAGAAACAGGTGCTGTTCTAAGTTCTGCTTCCAGTCCCTACCTCTTCTCTCCCTACCTCAAGGAAAACACAAAGAATCAAGAAGGCTCAAATATTATCAAACATCTGAATTAACTAAGGACTGTGAAGGTGCCTTTGACATGAAAAAAAAGTAAATCTTAATACAGCCTTGTCTGTTTTGTGCCAACTTATTTCTTTTTATCCCAACTATGCCAATTTGATCAAATACTTCTCTCTTTACAGTATGACATCCAATAAAATCAGAAACTAGCTTTGTGACAATGAAAGGAAATGGGGCCTCTTACCACACCCAATTTTTCAGAAGCATTAGCTTTCCATAGACGAATGTTCATTTCATCAGATCCACACATAATATACTTGCTGTCAGAAGTCCATTTTACACAGATAACATGCTGCATTCTCTTTGTGTGATAGACTTCCCTACAGAAGAGGAATTAAGTTAAAACCCTTCGGATTTCGGTACAGAGTTTAACCACTGCCTATTTATCAGGGACACCATTTTGAGTCCTAAGAGAGTATAAAAGGGAAATTCAAATTCATTTTAATGTATTTTTATTGAACCAAACAAGATTCTATACTAAGTGCTGGGAAATTTGAAAAAATTCCTGTCCTCAGAGAAGTTACAATCCAATAAGAAAAATAAACAAAAACGAACTAAGTAAAACTAGATGCCCAGAAAAGTTCACGAAACAACTGAAGGCATATAACACAAATATTTTGAACCTGGAGTAATTTTATAGCAAGAAGTGGATTGTTTTTCATAAGTCTCTCCCTCAGCCCTCACCCTCCACCACCGCCCCCCACCCTAAATCAATTCTGGTCAACCATCATGCTTTTCCTTTACAAAACAAAATAAATGCAATGACATTCAGAGAGCACATCCTGATATGTTGATCCTAATGTCTGATTTGTGTTTTGGTGAAATTGTTTAAAAAGTTTAATTGAAGTGAGAGTTGATTTACATGTGTGAAAAGAAGGGAGGGCTACCGAAGTGTCTGATGAGCTGAGGTAGGAATCAATTAATAAATGGGGATGTCAACTATCGTACCTATTTGGAAAGGTGTGAAACATGCTAAGTGAATTCACAGAAGATTCTATATTGGGAAGTGTGAAGAATAATACCCAAAAACAAGTAAAAGATAAGGTCAGAAAAAATAAAAAGATACGACTTCTGGAGAAAGAAACTTTCCTTATCTGGATAAAAATATGATTCAAAATGCAGGCTACTTGAGAGAAAGGAAACTAGTTCAGCAAACTGCATAGTGAAAGAAAACCCACGCATGATGTCCAAACCAAAGAGTACGTATGTATACAAATACCCCTGAATTACACTCACAAAACTAGTCTTCTACACTTTCTAATGATATATTGTGAGCTCTTAAATGAACATGTACATAAACCACATTAAATTTACTTCTAAAAGTGGGTGAATGATTAAAAAATGCTTAGAAAGAACATCATATTAAAATGAAAAGTAGATGAGACAAACTGCTTTTTCTTATGCTCTCAATACACTGCTTTACAAGACTAAATTCTTATAACTTCTGTATTTAGGAGGGCCTAAATGTACTATTCTGGTGAGTAATGCTGATAATGGGAAGCACTCTCTAATATATTACTGTGAAATACAGGGATATATGGGAAATCTCTGTAATTTCTGCTCAATTTTGTTATCAACCTAAAACTACTCTAAAAAATTAAGTCTTTATAAAAAAAAGTTTATTATAAAACATTTAAAAGCAATTCTAAAATAAAAGGTTTTTCCTTAAGGCAAACAATAAAATTTCATATCAATGAATTAAATAAAGACAATATCTTGTTCAATGAAATAAACTGCCCAGCAGGCTGATGTTTCAACCATAGATGATACAGTGGAAGTTGGTACATCAAAATACTGGGGTGTGAGCCCCATCATATACACACAACCAAAAAAAAAATCAAGACAAGGAAAAATCAAACAAAAACAAATGGTTTATTGATAGTACATACCTGCTTCTACTTTTGTCCATAGGAAAGATTCGAATAGATTTATCAAAACTAGCAGACACAAACTCTTTCCCAGTGGGAGAGTAATCAACGTCAAGCACCGCAGATACATGATCCATATGTACCATTACAGGAGTGTCCAGTGCACGCATATCAAAAGTATACAAGCTGTAAAAGGATTTTTAATTATTTGATACAAATTTCTATAAAGAAGCTTGGAGTACTAAAAGACACTTGTGAAAGACCATTAGCTAAATAATGCACATCTAAATAAACAGCTTAATTCTACATACAGCAGGAAAGGAATGGGTAAACATATCAATAGCTTTTATTATTTTTTAAGATTATACTTAAAAATTTCATCCTTATAAATATAAATCTCAGTGTAGAAAATGTGAAAAATTAAAAGTACAAAGAGTACTGAATTTACCTTTAACTCCACCATTCAGAGACACTCAGTACAGAATAATTATTCCTAATCTTTTCACCATGTAATTTAAACACATACTTTTAATAAAAGTGGCATAATACTGTATAAAGCTCTGTAATCTGATATTTCATGTAGCACACATGAGCATTTATCCAATAAACAATCTTTAATATTTCAATGCTTGCATGTTTAAATATGAGTTAAAATAATTTATAACTTAAATAAATTTATGAGTAAATAAAATAAAATTCTGATATTTGAAATTTTGACATTTAATCTTTAATTGAATGAGATGGTTTAAACTGAATCTACACAGATTCCTACAAGTAGGATTATTAAGTTCAAAGGCAAGGCTTGAGCTGACATATCATTTTCAACAAAGTCGCATTAATTTATACTCCTGTCAGTGATTTATAAGAATGAGCACAGCTTCTCAAAGGGTGTACTTAAATTAGAAAACTATACATTGTGAACTGGAAAAAAACAATAACTTCATGATTATTAAGGTTTAAAAATTCTTAACAGCTTAAAGAATAGTGCTTCAAATGAGTCAAGATGGACAATGGGCGACAGTAATATAGCATTGCTGTTACTAAGTTCCTAACAGCAAAACACTTCAAGATGCTAAGATTAGTGAGCGAAAGTTTAAGGAGAAACAGGACATCTACATAATTTTAAAGTTATCTCCCCAAAGATATGTATCAATTATAAAAAGAAAAAAAAAAACAGTAACTTTATGGTGGAGAAACATGGCAGATACTACCTTAACTAGATGATCAAGGTTACCATCATCAGTTGTAAGACATCATGTCACCCTGATTCGATGCACTAAGATGGGCATATCGATTTTGTGGTATTCTTGCAAAATACGCATAATAATGAGAAACATCACTTAAGTCCAAATTAAAGGCAGTCTACAAAATAACTAATAGGTCCATCTCAAAAGTATCTAAGGTCATAAAAGACAAGAACAGACTGAGGAACAAAGACTGAAACACCAAGGAGACATGATAATTAAATGCAACATTTGATCCTGTGTCATATCCTAGAATAAAGAACATTAGAGTGGTGGTGAAATAAAGTCTGTAGTTAATAGTATTGTACCAATGTTAATTTCTTGGTTTTGCTAATTGAAGGATGGTACAAAAGACATGAACTTTAGGGGAAGCTGGTTGATAGGTACTATTTTTACAACTTTTTTTGCAACTTTTTGCAAGTTTTAGTTCAAAATAAAATGTTTAAAAAACTAACACTTCAAAAAGAATTTTTTTTAATACTATTACTACAAAAAGTCATTGATGTTAACCGTAAAATATCCCCCAAATCTTTGAACATACCACAGGGATTGTCAGCCAAGGTCATACTGATCTTTGATGTTAAATTTCTGAGTTGACAACTGCTTTATACTCTCTGTCTAGAGCAGTGGTTTTCAATCAGGTTTATTTTGTTTTAGAAAATTCTGGGAGTTTTTTCCCAAGTAAATTCTGTTTTAATTTCTACCTGAGAAAAAGGTTAAAATTTTTCAAATTCCAAGCAAATCAACCCATTTGGATGGACAATGTTTATACAAACAACGTTTTGGTTATAAAATTCTTTAGGGATCGCCCATTCCAACCCCTTATCTTACAGATGATAAAATTATGGCAGGGAGCTTGTATATGACTTATCCAAATTTCTACAGTAGTTACTGGCTGAGTCCACACTTGAACTTCAATTTCTAATTCAGAATAACTGAGCTATTTTAGGGGCAATAAAAAAAAATGTTAAAAATATAGAAAAAAGGACATCACAGCAATATCACTTTAAAGTAAGAGAAATTATGGTACCCTAACAGTCACTTCTTATTAGGGATGTGCTCTTTGTTTTAGGTGCCATATATAATTATTTCCAAGGTAAGAAATGAGAAATTCCAGGGATACTCTGAAAAAAAGATACCTTGCCAAAACAGCCAATTAGAATAAGTGTTAGACCTTAACTAGAAAAAGGCCATTTAATTTCAAAATATCAATAAAGGATTAAAGGGCTTCAATTTTCTTTGGTACTGCTTGTTAATGAGAGTACAACTGAGCTTTTTAGTACAGAGAGTTGTAATAGATCTTCTTAGTTGGTATCACTAAAACATTATGTAATAAATCCTATTTTGAGCTAATTTATCCTTTTATAAATAGTGAAAAGAACACAAAACTTAAATGCAGAAGATCTAAAGTTCAACCCAACAACAAACTTCCATCTTAAAAAAAAAAAATGTGTCAAGACCCAACCGTACGCGCTGTACTACAGTAAATGCTTTGGTAAAAAAGATAAGATGCTCTTTTTTCACTAGGACATTAAACCCCTGCTTCAATGGTCTCATCTCTAAAAAGGGGATAATATACAGGTCCTATTCAGCTTATAGGGATACTGCAAATATAAAATAGGAGAGCCAATGAGAAATGCTTCAACAAGTTTTAAAACACTATGTAAGAATCATTAAATTCCATCTAGGTCAACAACATAAGGCTGCTAAGTCACCTTCACTTTACATGGAGTAACAGAATATATTTGCAAATATTAAGGTAAAAATTGAAACTGTATTTTTCTTTTTGTCTTACTGAAATAAGAGTGACAGCTGATAACCAGACTACATGAGTATCAGCTATCTAAAGAGCTACACATTTTGTAGGCAGATATTTTTAGTTTCTATTAAGACGTGTACGGTTCTGTCATATTTATATGGTCTACCTCAGAGGAACGACTTTTTTGTGAAGGGGCTGATAAACATTTTCAGCATTGTTGGCCATATGGTCTCTGCTGCAACTACACAATTCTGGCATTAGAGCACAAAGGCAGCCATATTCAGTACATTAATGGCTGGTTATTTTCCAATAAAACCTTACAAAAACAGGCAGTAGACAGGATCTGGTCCACAGGTCCTAGGGTCAGAGCTTACTGTTCCTGGCATATATCATTTTGAGAACTGAAAATACTTTTCTAAGAAGCTGTTCTCCAATTTGGGAAACATTTTTTTTTTTTTAGCAAAACACATGACGATTTTCTAACATATTTGAAGGAATACTACGTAGGAAACATATTTCATTAGTAAGAATTATACAATTGAGTTATTTCTGATAGAAGTAAGTTTAAAAGGAAACTTACTTGTAATCTTCGTTTGCTGCAGTAAAAATGAAAGCTTCCATAGGGTTCCAACAAATTGTATTCGTTCTCATATCTAAGATGACCTGAAAAAGGAAGCACTCTCTAATCTATTACCGTGAAATTAATTCTCTCTAAAATGAATAAACTTCCCATTTCATTTCCTTTCATTTTTTTCCAATGTTTAAGCAAATATTTAGTAAATGCCTATTATGTGCTCAGTCCTTGCCTTGGTGCAATAGGAAAATAAATCAATACTTGCTTCCTGAATACACAGTTATAAATATTGAAAATATATAAAAATGCTTAATAAATAGTCCCTTGACCTCAAATAACTTATAGTTTAATCAGGTTAATGAGACATAAAAAATTTTAAATATAAACAATGAAGCAATAACTAAATACCAAATTAAAGGCAAAATTAATGGTGAGAATGGAGTTAAAATGGAGATTTCAAAAGACAAGCATAATTGGAGCTGACCTGTGGAGGACCAGTATATTATATTATAGAGTTTCTCAATAGGAACATTTTGGGTCCAATAATCTTTTGCTGTGTGTGACTGTCCATTGTGATGTTTATCTTTTCAGGCATCTGCCCACTAAAATGCCAGTTAGCAGTCTCTAAAATACCCTTCCCACATTTCCAAAAATATACCTGGTGGGGGAGTACAACTCCTGATTGAGAACTACTACATTTAGAAAAGAACAGAAGAAACACTGATAGTCTAGTAGCTAGAATAAAGAAATAATAGAAAATACCATCTTTGCGACATCAAGGCGACCTGCAATGTGACAAAGCCTATTTATATATTGTCTTATTGACTGAAACAAATAAATAAATGAAATACAAATTGGGACCAGATTTTAGAGGGCCTTGAAAGCCAAGCTACAGTTCTTTTCTTCAACCTAAAAGTAATAAAGCACCCTTTAAAAACTGAGAATGGAGGGCCAGAGGGGCAAAAACTACTTATTAAACTAGTACTTCATGTTAGCAGTCTGCTAAATGCTTAAAGTATCATGTTGTATTCTCACCAATGTGCTGTAAGTGGTTATTAATATCACTATTTTACAGGAGAAACAGATTAAGTTACCTGTTTTTTTCGTCTAAAACCAAAATTCATGTAGAATCTTCCCACTATATCACATGAATGAGTGAAATGATTCAGTGGTACTTTGGAAAGGTTGTCATATTTATCAAGTTCAAACTTCAATGAATATATTCAACTCCTAATATTTCTGAATTTATTATATGTTATAAAAACAACTGAGGAAAAACAAAAATGTAAAAGCACATCTTTTATATGTGGACTATGGCAATAAACTTGTGGTATATCAATGTCTACCCTTCTTGCATGCTCACATTCTAGCACTTTAAATCAACTTTATACCTTTTCACTTATAATGGCACTCCTCTTTACCGACGGTATTTCTCTCCCTCTAAAGAGTCAGTCTATTACCTTTGATATCTAACTCCAGGAATGATTGCCTAGCACTTGTTGGGAAATCGTCACTGAACAAGATAGTGTTTGTCTAAACAAAATGCCAATCTAGTACCCATCAGCACATAACTAAACAAATAAACTTAAGTTATGTAATTATAAGACTTTCTGGAATCAATATTATACGTATCATATGACAATCATGGGGCTTGAAGTAACAGAATGTAGTAATTTTAATTTAAAACCTTTCAATTTAATAAGCACTAACTAGATGCCTAAAATTTACTGGCATTATGAAAGATACGAAGATGACTAGGATACAGTACCTAGCAGAAATTTAAGGGTCTCTAAAAAACAAAAGGGAGCTGAGAGAATGCCATTATGATCACTTTGGGTTCTAAGAACATCTCTATGAAAAGAAATTTTTTTAAATTCTGAAGAAACATTTCCTCCAGATTTTCAGTCACTCAATTTACAGAGGAATGCATTAACAATTGTATAAGCAGAAGACAAACTGAAACTCACCTTTTTCAGAGGAGTAGCTTGCCTCATGTCATATAGTACTATATTCCTGTCAGAAGCACAACTTCCCAAGAGGAATGTCTAAAAATAAGTATAACAATCACCAGTTAAAAGCCAGGCTTGGCAGCAAACTATGTCCATTCAGTGAACAAATGATTTAATTACCATTTATGTTTAGGATACAAAGTTACATTAAAGTCCTTTTAAGAGGGAACAATGAATCACGCATAGTCTCAGGGAACTATTTTCACTGTTAAATCTCTATGCGCATATTTTAGATGCCAGTGATGACAATGTAAAGATAATTCATACATTTAGCTCTTTTTCTAAAGAGACAATTTCAGTAGTAGCATTACTGAATCAAAAAAACATTTTTTAAAAAAAGTTATGGCTTTTGATATTTAGGGCTAATCCTTTTCCAGAGAGTTGTACCAATATACACTGCAACGTGCAAATATGTCAATGTTATTGCAACCAGGCATTAGTGTCATTTAAAAGTTAATATCTGTATGGCAACATTTCCTAATTACATAAATTAGTACTTTATTAGTAGTTAAACATTTCCTCAAGTATACTAACCTTCTGTATAAATTAGGAGTGTCCTTTGTTTCAAATATTTATTTTTTAAGTCAGTTATAAATGTGCAAGGTACTTATATAACACTTGGCATTAAGTGAAAATAAGCCCTCCAGCTACCAGTGGAGCCCAGAATCCCAGCCTTTGTAGCACCATTCCCTCCTCACTTATGGGTCCTGACACAACTCTTGGCTTCTGCCAATAGTTACTTCTCACTCCACGTGTAAGAGGAAAAACAAAGAGATATTTACTAAACAGCTATATGGCCAGCTAACTCCTACTATATGTGTGTACAAAGTTCAAATAAAACATCATCACTTTCACTCTGAGACTTTACCCTAGTTAGTGACTTCTCTCAACCTTTCCTGATGTCTCATTATGTTACCTTAAGGTCTGACCAGGTCCCCAAAATACTTTGATCCAAGCAAAGCAAAAATTCTGCCTAGACTAAAAGCTGACTTTCACATTGTAAAATGTGGCAATGCTTAGCATAAACTTTTGACTTTATTAGAATTCTAGGCTTCAATATTTTAACAGAAAATTTATTATTGATTAGAAGAGACAAATACACTCCATTTGTTCACAGCAACATGCCCTTTCCATGCACACCATTTGTTTTTACCAGTAAGTCAGTCACGAGATTAAAAAAAAAAAAAAACACCACATATACAGCTGAACAAATAGAGTTGCTATACAGGCAAATTTGAAAAACATGGTCGCTAGGTCATCACTAATAATTATGATTTTAGAATTGCCCAGCAGTCCTTCTAACACAGGTGTTCACCAAAATAGAGAAGTGAAAGACCTTCCCTCAGAGAAGCAGAAATCAATATGTTCGCTTCTTTTTAAAAAAAAAAAAAAAAAAAGTAATAACATCACTACCTTAAATTTGGATAGCACTTTTTAAAAATATTCACATGTATTATTGCCTTTTACACTCACTATAAACCTATTAAGTACACTGAAAGATATTATCAATCTCATTTAAAAAAGAAACAAATATACAGAAAGTCTCAACTGTATAAGGTCAAAGGCGCATTGCCAGGAAATCAAGTTCAAGCTTAGCTCCACATGAAGTAGGACATAAAACGCTCCCACAAATCACTTGTATTAGTGGCCTGCTTCTGTCTAGTGTCACCATGGCCTGATTCTACAGAGCTGGCTTGCCCCTTCACGCCATATCTCACTTTTACAACCAAGGCGAACACAAGAAGGGAGACAGAGGATGGAGTAGGTAAGATAGAATAGATACTCTAGACCAGATTTCAGCAACCTTTTCTGTAAAGGGCCAGAGAGTAAGTATTTTAGACTTTATGGGCCATATGGTCTCTGTAGCATTTGTTCAACTCTGCCACTGCACTGCAAACGCAGCTCAAACAGTATGTAAGCAAAAGAGCACAGCTGTGTTCTAGTGAAACTTTATTTACAAAAAAAGGCACTGGGCACACAGATCAGTTTGCCAAACCATGCTCTAGACCAGCAGCTCCTCGCAGAAGTGTATATGTATATGTGCTGGGGACAGGAACGGTGTCCTCTGATTGACTGCTCAGTAGCACAAGGCAAACTCCCATCATGCCGTAGCACCTTGTGTTTCAACATATCATACATTTTTTTACCCTGCCACTTTGACTTGGCCTTTCTACCATCCTTTTGTCAGCCTGAGAGTGTAAAACCTGCATATCAGGATTTTCTCTTATACTATCTGACATGATGATCTCCTGATAACTGTTAAAATCAGCTTATATATGTAGCATTTCCTTTTTTTCTTCAGGAAAAGGCATCTCGACCAAGTCCTCTGGACAGTGAGCTCACCTACTGTTATATACTCAGAAAAAGCTCAGGGAAAGATCTGGAATTCCAAGGTCTACTTAGCCTTCAAGGCAGCTTCCTTTCCTGTATTTGAACCTGAATAAACAATAGGTAGTAGCCAATTTCCAACTCTTCCCTTAGATCCGGAAGGAATCAGGAATAACATCTGACTTCTAAGCAAAGAAAAACAGAGCTAATTGTCATACAGGACAATACTCAAGCAGATCATTATGAAGCACTGATGTGCCCTTGTCACTTATAAATAATTAAAGAAAATAATGAATGCTCAATGCTCCTTCTTCTGATCTCTAAGAGAGTTAATAAACATTTTCCTAAAGGTACAGTGATGTAATCTGGTACATGAGTGTTGAGAGCATGAGTTAAACTGAAGTCTTCAGGACAGTATTTTCACACCCTCCTCTAATGGTGTTTAGCACCGGTATCTGGGACTAAACTGCAGGTAAACACGTCAAGATTTGACCAAAGGTGTCAGAACACAGATATAATCTGAAAACTAATTAAATGCCAGAATATCATTCAAAATCAAAAAAAATTATATCATATGTTTAAAAGTTTCTTAAACAGAGCTGAAATTATTAAATAATAAGAAAACAACAAGTGGAAAATATTTCAAAAAGAAACATTACCTCAATTGGGTTAAACTTAACACTACTTATACTGTCAAATCCCCAGGTCATTGAACATATAGGATTGGTTCTTTGTTCATCCCAAATGTCTACTTGCTGTCCACATGTGGCAAAAACAGCTTCTTTCCAGTGATGATCAATTCCTGTATACACTGTCTTTGAAAGCAAAGAGATTGTTATTGATGGGTCTTTTCATAATCACTTCAAATCTACAGAACAATATTTTAAATATATTTATCTACACACTCATTTTTGGGGAAAGACACCTGTTCACAAAGAAACTTCTTTGAAGCCCTTACCTAAAGGAGAAAACAGTATCATAAAGAGTGATGTTTCTTTTCCTATCTTCTGGGAATAAAGAAAAATGTTAACATGGGATGCATTTAATTAAGTTTGAATACATATTACTGAAGTATTTTTAAATTTAAATCATCATTGGATACTGAAGGATCTTCTAACTAACTAATGACACACAAAAGTAATTTCTAAAAAACTTCATTCCACATTTAACATGTGAAGTACTGATTCCCAGGGCAAAACATAGGTATCAACAACTGGATTAAAATTTAAGGGGAGAAATAAAATTGGTGAGGGTGGATGCTATTATTGTTAAAAGCAATAAAATCTCAAATATTTGCTATTATTAATTTAAAACACGTGATTAATCTATTCAGGTTCAGATTAAAGTCTGCCTTTCTATATACAAAAAAAAAATGTTTACAAAGCAAATTAGAGGGAAATATTTAGCTAGTACTTTAAGAATGCGTAGCAGCATCTACAGGTTTCTAATTATTTTCTACACATGAATGCAAGTCCTACAAACTTTTCCAAAATAAGAATTACTCACCAATATCACAGAGACAGAGGTGGGACTAAATATTTAAAAAACATTTGGAACTTCTAGAAAAAAGGCATTTTACAAGTAAGAAACCAATTTTTTACCAACTGCAAGTTATTTCCATCTCATTCTCATACCCAACCTCTGTCTCTTTAAGAACATTTATAACCGCTCGATACCTGCAAAAGCAGACTTAAAATATATAACTCTAATAGCAAAATAATAGTAATTTAAAAATGTACATATTTAAAGATCAAATCTAATTTTAGAACTTTGCTTAATATGAAAATGTAAGCATTATAAATATAGGCCAAACATTCTGAATTATACTTGCTATAACTAAATCATATCACCTGATTTGCAGATTATAAGAAATATAAATGTGACTTACACAAAAAACATCATATTATCACATTTCTTCATTTCCTAAAGGATTCTTTCAAATAAGAAATTCTGAGCTTTGTGTAACATCTATCATGATATAAATCAGATAGAAGCTCAAGCAGTATTTTTTCTGACCTTTTACCTTATAGATTTCCCTCTAAGGAAATGTTTCATTGCATCCTCCAGCTAAAAACAGAAATAAATTCTTTAGCTGCAAAAGACCTTCTTAACTGCATTAAATAGTGTTTAAAATAGGTCAATTATTACAGCCTAAAGTCTTTGATTCTTACATATATCTCTTTTTGCAATTAAAACTATGAAATTATTTTAAGTAAAAGACAAGAATTTTAATAGACAAAGTATGGATCAATTTATTTTTGTACCTTTCCTAATATTGTATGCAATGGTTCCTCCTCTCTCCAAAGCTTGGTCCATCCATTTTCCACTGCTTCACAGTTTTATCATCACCAACCTAGAAATATTTATCATGATGAAGATAATGAACATTTATAAATTATAAACTCATTAACATACACATCAAATTATAAACATTTCCAGTTTTAAAAATAGTACAACCCATATTCTTCCAGTATCATAATTATTGATGTATTTATCTCTCACCTTGTTATAGTAAATAATTTTGACAAATATATATGGTCTATAAAATTAAAAACAAAATAGTATGAGAAAAAGAAGAACAAGAGTAGGAACACAGTTAAGTCATAAATAATGGCCGAAAAATGCATATTGCAATAAGAATGGCAATATGCCCTTTAAAATTTTTAAATTAGGAACAAAATGGATTGCAATAAAATGATATGTAATATCGGTTAGTCATTTAAAAAGTTCACACGATCTTATGCCTGACATAAAAATAAAATTCCTGATAACTTTAAATGTAAAATATAAAATTAAAAACATAAAAATACTAGAGAGAAGGCATTTTTATGATTTTGGCATGAATAAAGTCCTTCTTTACCTGACACAAAACTCCAGAAACTATTAAGTTGGTGGTTCTCGAACTGTGACCTACAGACCTCTGAAAGATCCTGAGAATTTTTAGATTGTTAGTAAAGACATCATTGCCTTTTCACTATGATCATAATTCCTTTTCTAACATACCTATACAGGGTCATGAGACTTGTCCACACCCCTCTAGTGAAAAGCTTCTAAATGCTTTGCAATGAAGTCTATTTTGTTTGTTGACAGCAAATACTTTTCCTCACACTGAAACTAAATCTTTTAGCATTATCACCTATTCCAAATGCTCCTATATGGAACAACAAATGAAGCCATTTCCTCTTTCACATGACAATCTTTCTAATATTTAAGGGTAGCTCTCAGGTTTCCCAGAAGTCACCTCTGCCCTTTATTATTCCCTTGCAAATTCCTTTGCGATCTGGGTTTTGTGCTCAGCATGCTACTCGACTTGTTCTTTAAAAAATCACCAGTAAAAATAAGGAATATTTACACGGTTGGTTAAGCATACATGTATACATGAACTGTTGTATATATAGGTTAAAACATTTGAAAAGATACACATCGAACTGCTAATGGTGTCAAAATTGAAAGGGTAGAATTATAGTAGAATTATTGTTTGCAGGTCTACATTCCTAAAATATTCTTCTTAGTCTTCATCTTCATCATGTCTTGTGGTAGCTCACACAACAACTATCCTTTCCTCCTGGGAAATTAAGCTCATTCACAGGCTCTTCTAGTTCTCTGGCTACTCTCTGTTTTCCCATTCCTAGAGGCAGGCGTTTCCCAAAGCTATCTCTGACATCTCTGATTCCTATATTTTCTGTCTCACTTCCAACAATGCCATACGATGGCTTCAGTCATTATTTCTGTATTGATGCTGCCAAGTTGAGCTCTCCTTTCCTCCTGAGCTCTGGACCTGCATCCGTAAAGGCATGATAGGCATCTTCACTTGAATAGCACCTTGACAGCCCGGATCACACCATACCCTTTCCATTCTCACTGTCCTCTCAAGTTTGACACTCCTGGCTTCCTCATCTCTGTAACCATCCTCCTACCTAATTATTTATTAACAACGACCATCCTCTTAGGCATCCTCACTTGTCAAGCTTGGCAAACCTCTAAAATGTTTCTAAACCTAACAACTACTTTCCACTGTTTTCAATCTCCAGCACTGGCTCTTATTTTTGCTTCCTCGATTATTAAAACAGCCTCCAAACTAACACTTACTGTTGTCAAATTAATCATCTCAAAGCACTGCTTAGATTCTGTCATTCTCCTGTTTAAAAAACTTTCAATGAACTCAAACAGGCATTTGTAGACCAATGTTTATAGCAGCATTATTCATAAAAGCCAATGGTGAAACAACTCAAATGTCCATGATGGATGAATGGATTAAAAAAATGTGGTATATACATACAATGGAATTTTATTCAGCCTTAAAAAAGGAAAGAAATTCTGGCACATGCTAAAACATGAATAAAGCCAAAGGACATTATGCTAATTGAAACAGGTCAGACACAGAAAGGCAAATATATGACTCCACTAATATGAGGTACCTAGAATAGTCAAATACACAGAAAGCAGGACAGTGGTCACCAAGGGCTAGGGGTAAGGTGAATGGGAGTTATTGTTTGTTAGGATACAGAGTTTTAGTGTGGGGGAAAATGAAAAAGTCTGGAAAGGGACAGTGGTGAAGGTTTTGCAATGGTGTGAATATACTTAATTCCACTGAATACACAACAGTAAATTTTATGTTATGTATGTCTCACCACACACAAACACAAGTCCTTCAATGACTTACTACTTACTATCTGATACCGTACAACTTACTTATCCCTAAGCACTGAAAATCCTCCAGAAGAAACTAAACTACCTTTCTACTCTCACCTTGCATCAATCTCACTTCTCAGGGTTCTATAGGATATTAGTTCAATATTATGTTAAGTAATTATTTATTAAAAAATCAAAAAGGGGAAGCCTGATTACATGAAGAAAACTAGGACTTTTCAAGTCCTTTACAAGGTTTTAGCAAGTTATTTGCATTGTGAAATGCCAAAAGGGCCTTGGAACAAATAAATGAACTCAGAAAATATTCAATTAGATCAGTCTTACACGTGGTCAAAAGAGTTAATAACTTAATGGCATTATACTTACAGTAAAAAAAGAAGTCCCACAAAAGCGAGTACATATTCCACGTACAAAACCTTCATGTGCTTGTATAGTACGGATACAGTTTCGTTTAGTCAAGTTCCAAATTCTAACCTATGATAAAGCATACCAGTAAATTTCAGTAAACTGTAAATATAAAATATTTAGGCACAGGATTACTACATTCCAAGGAAAATAAATTCAACACTGAAAAAGCTATGAATCACTCCACCAGACAGCTATAAACAAAATTCTCTGTATTAAAATAATGCAATGCATGTGGATGAGTATATCAACAAGCAGAATAGTCAATCTGCTAAATACTCTGTTGATTCGTTTAAAGTGTTCCAAGCTTTCTTTCTTTGCCAGTGAGAAATGATTAAATGTTGAATCATTAATATCATCCTGTTATTAATAAAACTCACACTGAAATAGCTTTATTATAAACATGCTTTATTATTTACTGTCAAATTAAGTCCAAAGCTAAGAAATTAAAAATGTAGTAGCTTTAGATAAGAAATTACTTCAATTACTGATTCAAACAGAATTTAGTCTTGAATTACAAGACACAGAAAAATGAAAACCCACAGCAACTCAAACTAAAGGAAGAACATTTGTAACGTAACTACTTTTAGTTTAAAATATCAACCTTTAGAGTAACACTTGCCTCTCCATCACATGCCCCAGAAAGGACAGTAGCCAGGCTCTTTGGATGCTTTGCCAAGCAATTGACTCCATCTCGGTGACCATCCAGGGAAGCAAGGAATGGTTTTGCAAATACCCGTTCCAGTTTGGTAGCATTTAAAGCTCTTACATATTCTCGTGGAACCTCGAAGGGGTGTAAGTAGGATCATAGTTTCTTGGAACTGAAAAAATAATTTACATTTAATATTTCCTGTGGTCTTTCTCAGCTAATCATTCAATAAGCCATTGTTAGGGACACTGTTCTATGCCTGGAACTGTGAAGAATTCAAAAGCAGAAGACCTTTCTTCCAGGATACCAGAAAATCACAGAATGCATATATTTTGCAAAATAATTAGACCCTAATATACACACAGCTTTTCTTTTTATATGTCCTACTATACTCCTCAACTGGGCTGTAAGCTTTCATGGACAGGGCTTCCACTACATTCTTCACTTTTACTCCTTATGCCTAGCACAATGCCTGGCATAAAACAAGTGCATGTAAATGCTTGCCCCACCGAACTCTAAGCTCCTTGTGGAACAGAAGCATCATTAATCTCTAGTGCTAATCTGTAGTAACAGGCATACACTGCTGTGTTTATGATTATAGCCACTATTTATTGCACTTTCCACTTTGTTTGCTTAAAAAACTGTTTTTACCATGTGCCTGGCACTGTTCCAAATACCTTATATTAACTTATTTAATCCCATAGCACCCTATGTTTTAGATTCTATTACTATATCCCGCTTTATAGTTGGGAAAACTAAGACACAGAGCAGTAACTTGTGTATGAAATGATGGAGTCAGGATTCAACCAAGGCAGTCTGGCTCCAGAATCCAAGTTCTTAACTACTATGCTATGCTGCCAAACATGTTGTCTCAGTTAATAATTATGTTTAGGAAATAATTCTAAGCCCACATGTTTAAAAAAACCCTCAATGTCTAAAAGTAAATGCATTGTCTTACCCCATACTTCACCCTGATGTCTTTTCTGACTCCATTAATGGTACTATATCAACATCCAATCAAGCTCAAACATGTCATCTTATATATTCCATATCCCACATTCCCCAATGCCAAAACTTAAAGTCCTACTTATACTCTCTCTGAAATACTAATTCATTCTTCCCTTTCTTTTTCTATCTTTAGTAACTTAGTTTTGGCCCTTATTACTTTATACTTGGACTATTGTAATATCATCCCTACTCTACTTGGTGGAAATTTACACTATAATCAGATTAATCATCCTAAAACACAGCTTTTTACATGTCATTCCCATGCTCAAAAACTTTCAAAGGCTCCCTACAGTGGTAGTCTTTGAACTCTTGATTGTGTGCCCCATTCGTAACAGAGTTTTTGAGCAGGTCTTCCTCCCTGTCAACATATGTACACAATATTTATTTAGTAAAACATGCTTGTTAAAAAAAATCTCATTGTAACACTATGATAGAGTGATTCAAAGGTTTTAACTTAGTTTATATCAATATTTCGTTTTAATTGCTACCATAGTTGAAAAAGATACAGGCAGAACTTGCTACTGGGAGCTGGACAAATATACTGGAACCAATCCTCCTTTTGCAGTTTTGTGCTAACACATGTGACTTCAGTCACTGTGAACATGTCAGACAGTGGAAGTGGTTCAGTTAATATGGTATCGTGCAAAGTGAGGACCGCCTGCCCTTCAAAAAAAAGGAGCAGATCCAAAGAGAAGACATCCATCATTGGCTACATTTAGAATATTTAATTTTCAGTCCCGACCACTAGTTTTGCAAAAGTTATTTCTGAAATTTATCTAGAAAATTTCCATTTACTCTGATGTCAATGGATCTTTCTAAAACTATTTTGGCATTTTAATAATTTTAACAGGTAAAAAAACTCAACAAAGTAGAGATCATTCTGTTTACTAATATTTTTATGTAATCAAAACTGAATTTTTATAGATGACACTTTCATCATTTTCAGGACACTTTTTAAATGAATGGGAACAGTTCTAAATACAAATTTTCAACATAGCCTTTCACAGCACAAGATTTTTTGAAAAGTAATCACTTCCTCACTCATCACTCATCATTAAAATGGACCTTGACGTAGCAGATTATGTATTTTTAAAATAAAAAAATAAAAATTCCTACTTACTACAGCCACAGAAAAGTTTAGCAAATTTAAATAAATTTTTAATTCATCAGTATGTTCCACAATTCTAAGAACTTTGCCACGATATTACCAGGGAACCTCTGCAGAGAAAAATATTTTTATGGTTCCTCTCATCACTTTACAAATTGTTATAAAGATTCTGTTATTTAAAATAATATAATCTGCCAATAAATGTAAACTGTTAATTTGCTGCATTATTCCAAAGGTAGAAGCAAGCACACCTTTCTCAACCTTCCAGTCTTTTCTTGGAATACTTGAAGTACCACATACGGCACGAAATGAGGATGTCAGTGTCAATGTAAGTATTATATAAATAAAGACTAATTTGTTTTTTAAGAAATAAAAATTGAAGTAGTTTTTTTTCCACTCCACAGTTCAGTACGTCTAGTTTAGAGACTTCTAACCAATGGGATTAATTTCAAGTTCTTTTCTGGTCTTCCACAATGTGGTCCCAACCTACTCTTTAAGCTTCAAGTGCTTTTGAAACTCAGCTCTTGCCAAATTGGTTTATTCACTGTCATCTAAAACTGCCTGGCAATTCCCACTTTTGAGACTTTGCAAAAGTCATTTCTTCTGCCAAGAATGTACTCCAACTTTTCAACCTAACCTATCTAAACCCCATGTATCCTTTAAACATATTCAGCTTAAAGCTCATGTCTCCTGTAATTTCTACCTCTAAATTCATACATTCAGTCAACAATAAACAGCAGTAAATGCATATAGAACATCGGCCATGTGCCATAGCACTGAGGATAATATAGCTAACAAACTCATAACAAAAATTTATGTAAGTTGTTCTCACATATCTGTACATTAATCAACTGTATCAGAATAACCAAAGGAATTTTAAAAATACAGATTCTCTGATGTCCACCCCAGGTTTATGAATCAAAATAATCAAGTATTTGAATACTCCACAAAAGTTACAAGGAAATAACAGCTAAACAAGAATGAAATAATGGAAGATAATGTCTTCCTTCTGTTATGTTTTTGAGAGCTTCAATACTTCTACTATTTTTTCATCAGAAAGTATGAAGAAATAAAATTTTACATAAGTCCTTTAACAAGATCAGATTCATTCCTGCATTAAGACACTTATAAAACAACTACTATGTGCCAGGTGCTGTCTAAACACGATGGATATAGAAACAAACATGATTCTTCCCCTCTCTGAAAGCTCAGTTTGATGAGAAAGACTTACGATCAAAATAGTAATCATGAGGCAATGGGATAAACACTCTGATATGGTTAAAGAAAAAAGGGTGCTTACGTGGGGGATGGGAAGGATACACAGGGTAAGCATGGAAGAAATACTCTTTAGAGAAAGCTTCCCAGAGGAAGGAGAGAAATTGGATAAGGGTGTGTGCCTCAGGATGCCTGAAAGAGGATGACTGAAAGAGGATACCTGAAATTCACCCAGACTGCCAAGGGTGAATGTAAGCTACTTGCAGGAGGAATAGCGACTGGTAAAACTAGAGGGAAGACGGGAACACGTTCAAGGAATAATGGTGATGTCAAATCCAGGTGATATGCCTTAATTTGCATTTTAGAAACATTATTGTCGTTACTTAACCTGTAAACATCTTGTAAGTAGAGACCAATGCCCGTATATGTTGATAGCCTCTACTACTCAATCAAAATAGTAAATATTGTTCCAGCTCATCACCTTCTATCACTTATCCCTTATTAAAACTCCCATGACATGGTCCCCCTTTTTTTATGCCTAAGTTCATTCCTGCCTTAAGGCCTGTGAACTTTTTATTTTCTTCACTTAGAATAGTCTGTTCACATACGGTAGGTCTCTGGTCATTTAGATATCATGAGCTGTAATTCATAAGCAGTCAACGGGGAGAAAGACCAGTACAGATAAATAAATGTTAACGGGGGGAAAGACCAGTAAATAAAATTCATGGATTTCATTTTATCCATTCTCAATTTCCAGAACTGTTGATAAAACTAATGGCTTTAAGTTTAACCTTTGTCTCTTCCCACATCCAAAAGTACATAATTTTAAGTAGGAAAATGGCCAGGAGTCAGAACAGCAGGAAGGTTTCAAAAAGCCTGTTTAACTTTTAAATTCTTCAATTCACAAGTTGGGCTCATTGGTGTTCTCCACTTTTCAACAAGAACCTGAGAAAAATCTGAGAACAGCACCTGGGGGTGGCAGCGGAGCATTCTCCATATAGCTAACTTTTCCACTTGCCACTAGAAATAGTTCTTAGAAAAAGGACGTGAAGAGAAGTTGTCTGCTACCCAGTCTCACAGCGGCCTGATCTGTACAAAGTTTGCCTGGGCTAAAGCGAACAGGGAAAGAACGAAACTAGAGCGCGTCTCCCTGCCAGCTTTACTCGGTGGAACCCGAAGCCAGGCCGAAGGCTGGCGGGCTCTACAACCTGTCTCACCTCTCTGTAAGTCCAACTTGGTTTCGCGGACATAGTTGTCCGGGTTCCGGCTCAGCATTTTCACCTTCATCTTGGCGGCCAATTCTCCACAAGTCCACAAGCCTTTCGGTTCGGGTTCAGACTGCCGCCGCCTGTCCCGTGGAGCTCTACTTCCGCTTCTCCTTGACCACTCCCTCCCACGTGACTTTCACGGAGCGGAACCCGTACGCCAAGCTGTACCCTGCGGCGCTCCGTAGCTTTGCGGACAAAGGTTGACTGGTCGGTTCTGTGCGTTCCCATCTACGTCTTTCGGCCTCAGCCAGCAGCGGCTGTGGGCGAGGCGGGCGGAGATCGGCGGAGGCGAGCGCTCCACCGCCTTCGCGCTCTCCGCTAGCGTGACGTGTGGCTTCCCCACTGTCATGCTCCTGCTGCACCCGTGTCTCTTGGCTTCGTGCGTCCGAGTCCGTGCGCCGGTCCCGGAAGTGGGCTAGTGCCACGGGGTTCCTGCTTCGAGGCAGCGATCGAGGCCACCGTGGCGGCCACTGCATCTAGTCCCAGCTCCGCCGCCCTTGGCGTCGCAGTGTCAGCGGGCGCCGAGTCAATGACTGGCCAGGGCCAGGCAGTGCCCGGGTCGTCCGCGTGGAGCGCGGTATTCCGCCACGTCCGGTACGAGAACCTGGTGGCGGGTGTCAGCGGCGGGGTCCTGTCCAACCTCGCGCTGCACCCGCTGGACCTTGTCAAGATCCGCTTCGCCGGTAAGAGCCCGTTCAGACCCTGCGCTCCTCCTTGTCACCCTGGACTGGGTGATAAAGGCTCAAAAAGAGGCCTTGGTCTCCCCTGCTTCTTCAATAGTAAGAGGAGGGCGTTGAAGAAGGCGCTTTCCATCTGGCCTCACTTGGAACTAGATTTGAGGCAGAGGAGCCTGGTAAAGGGATCTTGCCGCCCTCGTCCCTGTTCCCCAGGACTAAGGGATGGGGAGCATGGGTAGAAAAGCCCTCACTGTGTAGAATATGGTCCTCAAAGCCTGATTGCGCTTAGGTCTCAACACATTGAAAGCACTTTGAAATCTTACGGTAGCCACGTGTTTGTCAGCATGCGAGTGCTTGGGGTAAAGCGATTTAATCCCCAGCAGGTTTGGAAATAGACTTCTCTCGAAAGTTTGTTTGGCGTTTATAGTGTGGTACAAGGTCCTGTAAAGGAAACGTAGCTGATTTCCCAATAGTATTTTTTTTAGGTTTATCGAATTAAGCGCCTTGAGTTAAGTAAATTAAGGATATTACAATTAACAAAGTACTGCAGAAGTTAAACTCAACACTAAATTCTGGACAAGATAATTTCAAGGAAAATCTTCTATAACTTTATTTGGAAACGATTTTCTGTTGTTTTAGTTCTCTTATTACACATCAACTTCGGCCTTGATATAGATCTGCAGAAATGATTTACTTTAAAGAGTTAAACTAATTGTATCCTATTCACTTGATACACTGTTCTCTTAATATTTGTAGACTACAGTATGAGTAAGGGATACTGAAGCTTCTAAAAGTTCTTGTCCTCAGGAAATTTATAGTCTAATTGTATGCTTGAGACTTAGTCATATAAAAGATGATTCTAGACAACATAAAACCAAGGACAAAATGGAATAAATCCAAATACCAAACTGTGAATAGAGGTAGACTATCGAGAAAATCATAGATTATTGATGACTATATATATATATATATATATATATATATATATATATATAATCTGTATCTGTAAAGGTATCATTAGATCTTAAGGTTCTCCATAGAATAGTATTTTGACAGAGGGTCAGGAGGCAAGAAGCCATTCTATTAAGGAAAATTAGTAGAAATTATGGAGTATTATTCTTAGGCAAAAACTCACAAAGCATGTAATTTCTGTGAAGTTTATGATGCATGCACAAATAATGACAAGTGCATTTATTGAGCATTTACTAGGAACAAGGCAATAAGCTAAGTACTTCACATGCATTATCTTATTGACTGCTCTGAACAACTTTGAGAATTTATTATCCGCATTATACAGATGAGAATAATAGAGGTTGACTAATTTGCCCAAGGCACAAGTTTGTAAAATAGAGCTGGGATTTGAACCCAGGTGGTTTAATTCTGGAACCCTTTTGTCACTTAACCACTCACAGTACTCCTAGCTCTAAGAATCTTTGTGTATAGTGCTTGAACACGAAGAAAAGAATTTTGGCTTTAGCCGCAGGTGCAGGCCTGTATGACTTGGTGTCTCACTTCTGCAATGTTTTGTCTGGGAGCAGAAAATATGACAGTTGAAATAATCATTGAGGAATAGTGTGGTTGGCTTGGTAATTTAATGAGCTTGCCTGAGGAAAGGGAGAGAGCATTAGACCAGTAGGGCCGAGGCAAAGGATAAGGAGATTGAGACTGGATGGGAAGACAAAGATCTAGGAGTCAAAACAGGTCTTTGTAATAATGAAGCTCACAGTGTGGCTATGAAATGGTGATGGAAAAGAGGAAAATTTGGGAAGATGGATAACTGAAATTAGAATAGTGGATTGACCATTAGCATTAGTGCTGCAGTTATTTAGGCCAAAAATATTCACTCTATATAGCAATTTTAATTTGACTTTAGGAAGGCCCTACTTCTCTGACCCTCTTCATCAAATAAGTGCAAAGTCTATTAATTTGTTTTCTTGCTTCCAGGTTTCCTACCTTCAAATTCATTCTCCTTGGGTTGCCAGGGTTTCCTTTCTAAAACAAGTAGACACACTTGGACCCAAATTTTAGAAATCTGAGACTTCGAGATCATAGGCACTTGTGTGATTTTCAAGAACCTTTGCAATTAAGCCTGTATTAGTCTGCTAGGATTATCATACGAAATACCCCAGACAGCGTGGTTTAAACAACAAATTTATTTTCTTATAGTTTAGGGGGCTGGAAGTCCAAGATTAAGGAGCTAGTAGGGTTAGTTTCTGGTGAGTCCTCTTCTCCTTGGCTTTCTCCTGTGCCCTCACATGGCCTTTTCTCTCTGTGTGTGTATTCAGGTATTTCTTCCTCTTTATTTATTTCCAGTCCTATTGAATAAGGGCCCCCCTATGACCTCATTAATTTTAATTATCTCATTAACTGTCCTGTCTCCAAATACAGCCATACTGAGGGCTAGGGCTTCAACATATGAATTTGGCAGGTGTAGTAGTGGTTGGGGGGTGAGGGTGCGGTGCGGACCGGACACAATTTGGTCCATAACAGGCCTTGCTCTTCTTTCTAGCCTAATTTCCTACCATCTCTTCGCTCCACCAGCTGTATGTACACTTCTGCTACACCAGCTCCCCCGTGTCTTCCCTAACAGTGCCCCGTGCTATGATGCTTCCGTGTATTTGCACCAGCCGTTCCACTTGTCTGGAGATAAACCTTTCCTTCCTTTCCCTGAACACAACTACACAAGTTTCTAATCATTCTTCAGGGCTCCATCCGAACATCTTCTCTCTCACTTTTTCTGTCACCCTGCTGCACCTTCCCAGTTCCTTCTCTACACAGCATTTATTGTGTTTCCTCTGTATTCTTGTAGTACTTTATATGTTTATCACAGTGCTTATAACTTTGTAATGTGATTGCTTATTTTGCCTTGAAGATTATATTTACCTAAGGGTCATGGTTTGAATCCTACTTATGTTTCCATTCCCTCTTTGGGAATAAGTAGTTGGTAGTTTTCTTATTTTTTAGATAAAATAATTACCTGTGTACATATTTTTCAAAATTAAAGATTTGATCCTAACTATGATAAGGTAAATAGATTATAGTTTTAAGAAAGTATAGGGTATAGAATATTGTTGCCTATTACTGAAGTATTTAATACTTTACTTCAAGGATTAAATAGCTTCTCAAAACTATAAATCATTGGTTCATTCCTATGACAGATAATAATGGTGTTTTAAGGTTTGTTTTGTTTTTTACCTTGAGAGAAATTGTGTTATGAGCTTACTATTAAAAGGAAGATAGAATGGTACTTAGAAATTTATACAGAAGATGAGACAAATAAAATTTCAAGGAAGCATCAGAAAGATTGTAAAGTACACAGCAAAACATTCTTGAGAGCCAGTCACTTTGCTGCTTGCTTTTAAACTTGTATAAACTTCACAACAACCTGTAGGGTAGGCGATATTTATCCCAATGAAGCAAGAAAGATTAAGACCATGTAGTTAATTAGGGAAGTCGGATATCAAACCCAGGTCTTCTGACAAAAATGCGTATACTTTAATCTCATTTCATGATGTAACCTCGTCAGGTTAATGATGAAAGAAATTCACTCTTCACTCCCCACTTTTTACCTGGCAGTGGTAAACAGTGATTCTTCTTTGCCAGGCCCCATTATACACAGTAAAGTCGTGGCAAGAGGATGTTGAAGTAGCCACTCTTGTATATGGCGAGTGGACTGTAATTTGTAGTAACTTTCAGGGGGTGGGAGGTAATTTCATTATGTATTTGTAACTTAATTTTATACCTTTGACTCATATTAATTCCCTTCTAAATAATTATAAGGATATAATGTTTGTACCAATTCTTATATAGAATGTTCTCTAGCAAACTTTTAATAGTAGCAAAAAAAGGGAGAGAAACCATTCACATACCAACTAGGGCAGCCTTCTTCCCTTCACAGCTCTTAGCAGTTAAGGAGTCCTATTTATTCTATCTCGTAAATCTTTTCTGGGCCTGTTCACTGTGTCAGTTCACACTGCCATCATCCTAATTTAGGACACCATTTTTTCTTCAACTAGCAACAGAATTAAAATTATAGTTTTGTATGCTTTTTCTTCTCATTCAAGAGTGTATTGTGAACTTTCCTCTTTTGTTATTAAATAAACTTCCAAAAAATAAGATTTCATCAGTGAGGTTGAATATCTTTCAAAGCATCTTGGCTATTTGTATTTTTGTGTGAATTGATAGTGCATATAATTTGACCATTTTTCTTTGGGGCCATTTATGCATTTTCTACTTGATTTGCAGATACTGCTTTTATATTAGCTATATTAACTCTATACTATAAATATTTTTTCTCAGTCTCTTGTTTGTGGAATCTTTTACAAAATAGAAATTACATAGTCAAATATTTTCTCTTCAGCTTCCAAAAGAGATTTGAATTCTCCTTAAGAAACGTAAAATCTATATAACTTAGCGTTTGTTTTACTATTATATTTTATTTAGAACTTTTGAGACTAAGAACAATAAAAGGGAAGGATACTTTTTCTACTTATGTTGATTTTAGTCTGTGTTTGTGTGTGTTGGTGGGGATGGTAGAAAGAATTTACCAAAAAAAATTTAACTGTACCCATTTTCTTTCCTGCCACTCCTCAGGTCTTGACAATGCTCTTACTATAATTAAAGTTCCTGGCTAGTTGTTTGGGGTTTTTTTTTAGTAATATTTTTGATCATTTGAATCCTTAATCTTGGATATCTACAATGAAAAGAAAATTTATGTTGAAACCTATTTGCTTAAGAGGCTTTTTGATTATTTAAGAGCTAATCTGACACTTCCTGCAATATTATTTGATTGCTCAGTATGCCCTCAATGAAAATTTTAATCAATTCATGAATGTATTTATTTTAAAATATTAAATTATCCTGGAAAATAATTTTCTTTACCCAAAAAGATTTTTTTTTTCTGAATTTATCTCCTTTAAGCGATTGCTTGTGTGGTGTTTATATGTGATTCAGAGGTAGAAATTTGCTCTTACCTAACTTTGTATATCTTTTACTGCAGTGAGTGATGGATTGGAACTGAGACCAAAATACAAAGGAATTTTGCATTGCTTGACTACCATTTGGAAACTCGATGGACTACGGGGACTTTACCAAGGAGTAACCCCAAATGTGTGGGGTGCAGGTTTATCCTGGGGCCTCTACTTTTTCTTGTGAGTAGATCTGGGAGATTTTACTGTATTAAATAAAAGGAATTTTGGTTTTAGTGATTATATCTCTCTCTCTCTCTCTCTCTCTCAAGTGATGAGCAAGATGAGTCATTTGACAGTTTCTCTGAATAGGAGGGGCCAGAAGGAGCAAAGCGCCTTATTACTTTCATTCTCTGTTAGCTTATTACCAGAAACATTTGGCTTAGAAGAAAGTTCTTAATAGGAAGAAGGTAAAGGGATGAAATGGAGAAACACTTTTACAGAAGCCATTTCCGTGATATGAATTCAGGAAAATTGCTTATCAGAATACATTTGATTCATAATGAAGTTGGAAAAGCAGAGGACAGATCTTGGAGTTTTTGTAAGCACATGTAGCACAGGAAAATCCCTATTGGGAACAGAAAGCAAAAGCCAGTGCATGGTTGAAAGAGTTTGAGGCATGTCCTTTCTTATCTCTTATTTGACCTGCTCTTCATTTCTTTTGTGCTTGACCTGTCAAGTATTATCACCATTTGAAATAACTGCTACTGCAAGCTTACTGAAGAAGCCACAGAAAGTGCCTGTGGCAGGCACAGCCCACCTACTGAGTGTACAAGTGTGAGAAAAAAGCATCACTGCACTAAGTGTGTGCTGCCTTAAGCATGCCTCTGATATTTGAAACTGAATCCAAGAATGGGAAGGCCTCTCTTCATTTTAAAAGATGGCATTTTTAGGAAGTCATCAGTACCTGGTGTATTTGTCTTTTTCACTTTTATATCTCATATGTTTTTGTTTTATCTCAATTTTATGGCAGAATCCAAACTAATCTTGAAATATTTTTTAAATGAAAGCAAAATAAAATTCAGCCTTAGTATTGTTTAGATGTTTTTTTTATTTTGAATCCTAAGACATACTTAAAAGAATGAAACTGTGTATAAAATTTATGCTATTATGAAATTCAGAATTGCATAGGTTCTCCAAAAAGAGATTCTAAGGACAAGCTACGTAAGGTTTATGTGTTGAAAATTTTTTATAATAAAACAGTGTACTCGTTCACTGTTAGAATGGCATTGGTAAAGCTTGGAAAGATTTATTTAGCTGAAGTCTTCTTTCAAGAGAAAAGTGGAAATTGGAGTTAGAGAAAACAGGCAGAGTTGATTCCCCTGCTCAGGAACCTTTTAATGGCTCTGTTTTCTGCCAGATAAAGCCTGACTGTCAATCTGCCACTCAAAGGTGGTTCCGGTTTCCCTGTCTTCCCATCCACCCTTTTATAATTTTTGTTCATGCTCATCTGTGTCCCTACTGAAACTGTACTTGTCCTCCATATTCAGCCAGTGCCATTTCCTACACAAAGCTTTCTGTGATCTAAGTTACAGTTTCTAACTCTTAACAATACTGTCTATGTTGTCTTTTATTACGATTATTTATGTGCTGCCTATGGTCTTTGTTAGTCTGCTAGGTAGGATCCACTGAGTGTTTATCTTTTTATCATATTTGCCAACCATAGTATCTGAACATAGGTGTTCAGCACATATTCGTTAGGTGTCTTTTTTTAGTCTCTTTTGCCTTGTCTGTCCAATCACAGTTCTACCACTGTACCCTCCCCACTCCCAGTTTTCCTAGTCTGTTGTTTTTTTTTTAATTGATGAGTATGATTAAAATATTCTACATATGTATTGCTAGCCATGTATATTTGGGGGGAGGGGTAATATAATCATACAGTAAACCATTCCAGCAAATCTGTTCTTAAAAAGGTCTCATTTTATGTCTACATTATGCATTGATTTTTACTTTTGGTGCACTATTAAGTTACACGTCACTTTAAACACTCTTTACTGCTTTATGATACCATGTAAAATATTTATTAAATTGCTCGTGGTTTATTCTTTTAGTTACAATGCCATCAAATCGTATAAGACAGAAGGAAGAGCTGAACGGTTAGAGGCAATGGAATACCTTGTCTCAGCTGCCGAAGCTGGTAAGACAGTGTGTGAAATATAAAACATCCACTTGCAACTTGATTTTCACTTTTGTTTTTTATTTTATTTGCCTTTTTTTCCTTTGAACATCAGAGTTTAAATATGCTTATCTAACTATACTAATCAGTGATCACATGAAATTTCCTAGAAAGCAGGTATTCTTGATTACTCTGGATAGATTTCAAGTATTTTATTTATCACAGGATACGACATTTAGAAAAGTTATAAATCTAATAGTTTAAGATGATTCAGTATAGCATTTTTTCAATTAAAGTGTAATTTCAGTTTTAAAGTTATACAATTTACTAGCCTTGCTTAATTGTCTCATGTGTATAATATTCAGAAGGGAAAAACAAAGTAAGACGCGTAAGTCTTTAAAACTAATACTTTGATACTTCGCATACCTTAGTTTCTTAATGTTTACTGATTGTCTTTTAAGGCAAGAATTGTCTTATTCATTTTTGAATACCTAGCTGCTAGCAGAGACCTGAATCACATAGGACTCAAATTTGTTGAAGGCCTACTAGAAAATTCAGCAAATAAACTTTTTTTACAAAATTGTCACTTTCTGTAAAGAGTGTAAAATATTATTACATTGCATAGTTCTTTAATGTTTGAGGTGTAGTAGTTACTTTAAATGGATTTGCACAAGATTGTGGTAAAGTCGGGGTGGATATATATGTGCACGTGCACAGAGTATTGAGGTGCTGATTTCTTGGTCCTTTTCCCCTAATCTCCAACCCCTCTGGGGTCGACCATGTCGTACTCCCAAGTATCGATATCTCTTCATCAGAGTCTGGCCCCCAGGACTTCCATCTGTTTTCTACACCAGGTCGCATTGTTTAGGAGCCAGGACGTCTTCACTATCCTCATACTTTCAACAAAAAGTGTCTCACATTTCCATTTTTCTTTTTAATTTACTAACCACATGAGGAACTTTTTAAGACCACCAAAAACTGTGTCTTTCTTTTAGCCCTAAGACTGTGACTCAGAGACCCTCTTACTTTTGTAGGTACAGCCTCTGAGCAACCCCATTCTTTATGTAAATGGACTTTTCTTAATTTGGATTGTCATAAGTGAAAAAGTACCTGTATGCTGAGTAATCTTATTTAAATCTGATTTCAGGAGCCATGACCCTCTGCATTACAAACCCGTTATGGGTAGCAAAAACTCGCCTCATGTTACAGTATGATGGTGTTGTTAACGCCTCACAGCGGCAATATAAAGGAATGTTTGATACACTTGTGAAAATATATAAGTATGAAGGTGTGCGTGGATTATATAAGGTAATGAATTGTCAATACCTCTTTAATAACTGACCACTGTAATTTTTCTTGGCTCTATTGTCCTGAGTGGCTTATAGTCCTACCTAAAAAGAAGCTAAGCTTAGGCAAGAAACAATTGAATGAAAACGAAATGTAGTTTATAGTATTGGAAATGTATTTTAAGCTATTTATCCCCATTTTTAAGATGTATCAGTATGACACTGGTGGGTGTGAAAAAGACTGGGTAAAGCTTTGTCAAGTGACCATTTCACTAAGTCATACATTGAGGTCACCTATTCCTTACTCCCCTCCCTGGAAGCTGTGGTCCCTTGGAAATTTGCTTAGTTTACTTTTTTTTTTTTTAATTGTTCTCTTTTAGGGATTTATTCCAGGGCTGTTTGGAACATCACATGGTGCCCTTCAGTTTATGGCATATGAATTACTGAAGTTGAAATACAACCAGCATATCAGTAGATTACCAGAAGCCCAACTGGTAAGATGATTCTTGACAAAAATGTATCATTTACTTTATGAGTATTTAAGAGATGGAAATTTTGTCATGCTTACTTTGGTGGTATTGCTATGATGTTGAGTATTGACTCTGCAAGTAATTTAATTTATAAATTAAATATTTTATATTTTGACACACAAATGTTAAAAATAGAACCCCTTAATTGCTCAGAGCTTCTGTTAAGAGGGGAAATAGTATTTTTCACTTACAAATTCATTTAAATGTTTGTTTTCCTATATAAATTATACTGCTATATTTTTCAAGAAATCCTGTCTAAAGAAAAATTTGTTTTATTTTGTCATTTTAGAGCACAGCAGAATATATATCTGTTGCAGCACTATCCAAAATATTTGCTGTAGCAGCAACGTACCCATACCAAGTTGTGAGAGCTCGTCTTCAGGATCAACACATGTCTTATGAGGGTGTATTGGATGTAATCACAAGAACCTGGAGGTGAGTATGTCAGAATGTTTCTAAGGAGGTACCTCGCAAATCTTCACCTGCCTAGTCAACATTAGTTTTATAGCAAAGGCCAGTGTGCAGTGGTGAAAACATAGTTGATGGCCCCTGCTTTCCCATTTCCCATTTACTACACGGACTTAATCTCTCTAAAGCTTGATTTCTTCATTTGTAAAATTATCTATCTAGGTTGACAAGATTGTTATAAAAATCAAATGAGATCTGTGAAAATGCTTTGACAAATTAATAAAACAAAATGTAGGCGTTCTATAACATTTGAATGGCCTCGTAAGTCATAAAAGACCTAGTTTAATACAATTAAGAAGTCTTCACACCTGATACTAGTACCATAACTTTTGCAAATATAGTGGATCCTTGAATAACATTTCCTTATAACACTGATGAGATGCCATAGGAACTTAACTCTTGTTTCGATCAGTCTGCAGTAAAATTGGTTTTGTTATACCTATTTCGCTTGAAGTTGCAGAACCTATCAACAATATAAAATGAGGACTTAGTGTACCAGTCTCCATGTGTGGAAGAAATGCTTGTTCTTTAGCATGGAAATAGTTAAACTGTTATAGGTAGACATTCTCATATTTATCTTTAATTTTAAAAGGCCAAAGCAAAATATTTAGAATCTTCACTTTAATTCAGTTTAGTAAATATCAGAACCTAAGTGACAAGTTCCAAGGCCATATTTCTATTCTAGGCATTAAGGAAATACAGTTTTATCTTACTGAGTGCTATTAGCATTTAGTGTTGTCTAACATTTATAAGATTTTTAATGCCTATATTAGATCAGTTAATATTACTGCATGTTCATACATTTAAAGGCATTTGAAAGGTGGTTAACATTAAAGAATTTTCAGTTCACTTTTGAGGTGTCCCAGAAATGTAAGCCCCTACAAGTGGCTCATAAACAACATTACTTCAGGACATTGAAAATACGGACTTAAATCACAGGGAGGTTGGACTGCTGGCTCCATGCCCTATGTCAGCTAAACTTTTGTATCTTTAGGCTAGCTATGTAGGAAATTAAGCACCTATCTATTTTCCCTCTAAAGGAAAGAAGGCATTGGCGGATTTTACAAAGGAATTGCCCCCAATTTGATCAGAGTGACTCCAGCCTGCTGTATTACGTTTGTGGTATATGAAAATGTCTCACATTTTTTACTCGACCTTAGAGAAAAGAAAAAGTAAGCTAAAAAAAGACAATTCTGATATGTCTGCCCAAGGCAACAACATGCTCCTTGTGTCTGAAATGTAAAACTCAGAAGAATACTACACAGCAACATGATTCATAATCAAAATCAGTCTATAACCATTAGAATTCAAAGAACTGCTAAATCTTAATATTTTTCTGCTTTTTGCCTTCCCCATACTTATGGGACCTCTGCCTGAAGTGGCTGCCATCAACACAACAGTAAAACTGACATCAACTGGGGAGTGTCCCAGATTTCTCCATTTTGTTTTTTAGGTAGAAGTGGATTTGCAGCATTTGCTAAGTGAATGTGGTGAATGTGCTCTTTTTTCTGAACTCATGTGCCTGGATTAGCTTTAAAATCGACCTCTGTGCAGTATCAAGAAAATGGCTTCTTATAAGAATGTCATCACTGTTTCAAGGGTAAATTAAACTTTAAGGATTTGCTGGAAAAGATGTTGCCCAAATCCAGATCATTTTAGAATTGGGAAATTTTGGTGAGAAAAAAAACCTTACTATAAATGTACTTTAGTTTTAATTCAGGTGGAATACACTGACTAGAAAAATTTAAGAAGTTGTGTCTTTCTCTTAATTTGAGAAGTAGTGGATATTCGTTGTCATTTCATTACTAATTTTATTTCCAGAGGCTCTCTCATAATTTTAAATGTAGACCTGGATTCCATTATTTCTTGGCATGGGTACCTAGTGTCTTAAATTTATAAAATCTCAACTAGGATCCAGCCGTGTCAGCCCTTATTATATCTGGCTATAAATCACTTACTGGAGTTGTAATTAGATCACCTTATACAGATACTGGAATGACTGGGATGTGTTTGTTGACAAACTATGGAAGTGATATAGTTCCTGCTTCAGTTTTCAGATATGTGAATCTCCAATAAATGACTGATCTACACTGGTTACTCAAATTCAGGTTTAAATACAAATTACACTAATAGCTATTAGTGGTTTTACTTTTGAGTCATTGTAAATATCTATAAATACAGAAGCCTGCCGCAAAGCGATACCAGAATAATACCAATATTTTTATCATAAACATCTATGAATGCTATTGCACTACACATCTTGTTGTAAATAAAACGTTGTGGTTTTCAAAGCCATGTTTAAATGGTTCTTTGAAAATAGGTATATTTTTTGTATTTTGAAAATGGCAGTTTTGAAAATAAAGGTGAAATGATAAGTACTTAATTTACTATAATTTCTTGTAACATGCACAGGAATGCTTTATAAATTAAATGTGTTATTTTTTTTTCATACTCTGGATTATACTATAATTCTATGAAATCCTTGTATTAGTCCCTATGTGGAAAAATAAGCTGCGGTTGATTTTGGAGTTCTGGAGGTCATGCCATGATTTGAAAGCCTTTGTACCCCCAAATTAATAAGACATATCTAGTTCATAGTTGGTGGTAGCATGGACCTGGTTAGTGAAGTTGGAAGTAGTTTAGAGCTTAGGGAGAACTAGAGCAGGGTTCACGGAGGGGAAAACATTTAAGCTGGACCTTGAAGGAAGATATTTCAAAGGGAATCATGGGAGAAAGAAAGCATAGGTGACATGTCTTGAGCAGTGAGTTGAAAATGAGTAATGAAGAAATGAAAGACGAATCAGAAAGATTGGCACCAGAACACAAGAACTCTTAGAGCTTTACTAAACCTCTTTGGGTTTTATTTGTTGGATACAAGAGAAGTGAGAGTAATTAATGGAACTAGAGATATGGCTACATCTTAGGAGTGACAGAGGAAGACCAATCAGCTAAGAGGAACAAACTCAGATGGGGTTATCAACCATATAAATATTTCAGTAGGATGAAGATTAATGCCACTGATAACTTTAGGTATATTCAGATTATAGAGGCTGAAGCCAGATTGTAACCAGCTAAGCGAGTATTCATTTCAACTATAGACTCTCTTGGATTTCAGCAGATAAAGGAAAGATAAAGAACATTAGCTTGAATCAGTGCTAGGAGTCTAGGAAGGAGTGGAAGGAGGGGGGATTGGCAAAGGGAAAACCAGAGTGATTGTAGGAGAATGCGTGAAGAAACAGGCCCAAAACAAACAAACAAACTTGCTGGAACTAGGCACCAGAGAATGAACATATGGTAGAATGTGATCCAAGGCAGTGATGGGTGCCATGCTTTGTGAAAACAAGGCTATTACATTTCGATATGTGCTTTTGTGGCCTGCACTTTTAGAAAGTCATGTTGTAGTTAGACACCACACTAAAAAGGCATCAGAAAGGATTTTCTTTTGAATGTTGACACTTTACTGAATATAAAATCTTCCAGATAAAAGATGTATCACCACTTTCATAGCAAGATCTTTTAGCGATTTTAAATTGCTTACATAAATAAAATACTGTGAAATGATTTAACCTTTATGTTTTTTTTCTAAAAATGTGTTAGATAACATGCAGAAAGTACCTGAAGTCTTGAGCTTGCTTAAAGCTTTAGATTTCTTTCTAAATTAGTGATGAATGCCTGTTATTGGCTGCCCAGCATCCATTTCTCTTTCTTCTTGGAGCAGTAGCCTGAATTTCTTTTCCAAACCTACCCCCTCCCTTCATTCTCACCTTTGTAATTTTGAGGGAATGGATCTCACCTGCCCCAGAGGAGGGCCCTGATTAGCAGAACCAGTATGAATGCATCATCTTTGTTCGTAATGAATGGTTTGCAATTGGCACAGTTACCTAAGCTGGTCCAGTCAGAGTGACTTTTATAGGCATTATTTTCTGAATATATTGACGTAGATTCTCTTTGCTGATTTATGAAACTCTCAGAACTCCTCAAAGCCAATTTAGGATGATGAACTTGGGAGAATGATTTGTCCAAGATGGAATCAACACCAAGAAAATGACAATAAGAAATTGAAAGAAATATTCATTGTATATATGTACCATAACTTCTTTATTCAGTTGCTTATTGTTGGGCACTTAGGTCGTTTCTGTACCTTGGCTATTGTGAATAGCACCAGAGTGAACAGGGGTGTGTAGATCTTCATAAATTAGTGTTTCGGTTTTCTTTGGGTAAATACCCAGAAGTGCTATGGCTAGGTCAAATGGTAGTTCTATTTTTAATATTTTTAGGAACCTCCAAAGTGTTTTCCATCAGTCATTAAAAAAAAAAAATGAAATCTTAGCATTTGCAAAAGCATGGATGGACCGAGGGGTAATGCTGAGTCAGAGAAAGAAAAATACCATATGATTTAACTTATATGCAGAATCTAAGGAACAAACTAAACAAAAACAGACAAATACGGAGGGCAAACTGTGATTGCCAGAGGGGAGGAGTTGGGGGGATGGATGAAAAAGGAGGGGATGAAGAAGTACAAATTAGTTACAAATAGTCACGGGGATGTAGAGTACAGCATAGGGAATGTAGTCAACAGTAATGTAATGGCCATGTGTAGAACCAGAGGAGTGCCAGAGTAAGTGGGAGGATCACTTCATAAACTATAAATGTCTAACCATTGTTCTGTATACTTAAAACTAATATAAAAAAAATAAAAAGTTAAAATTAGGTTCTATCTCAAACTAGAAAAAAAAAACCTTTTGTTTCAGATAATCTTAAAATTTAATCATCTAGAAATAGGACTTCCAAAGAAAAAAAATAGAAGAAAAGGAAAGAAATCAAATCCTAAGTCACGTTATATGAGATTCTGGATCAATCCTCCCTCCCTCCCCCACTAGCAACATGTACCTCTGTAGATTTCAGTTGGGTGAACCAGAAAGTTTATTAGCCAGTCTCAGTTGGGTTTTTCTGTTACGTGTTGCAACTGAAAGCTTCCTAGACACAGAATCTACAGTACAGACCCTAAAGTCTGTCACTTTCTCATCACTCTTAATAATGGCAAACTTCTGTTTCTATGGAAATTGATGTCACCTTTATGAAAAGTGAGCACTTTGGGACCCTTACATATGTTGCATAGGTTTTTTAAAAATGTTTTAAGTTTTATAGAAAAATAATTTAATATTTGTAAAAATTAAAAGTTATTCAACTCACCATGAAAAGCATAAAAGATTGATAGGAAAATAACTAAAATCTATTCACTGTGCAAAAGATGGATGGTTTGGAAGTTCTCCCTAGTATAGTTTCTGAGATCAATATTACAGGATTGTGTGTTTACATTAAATATCAATATATGTTAATTATGACATTATATTTGTTCTACTCAAGGCTAGAAAATGATTAAAACCAGTTCACAGTGAACATGTCAAAAGAAAAAGCAATAAATTGCTTTTGTTAAGTGATTTATATTAACCTCTTTCCCACCCAGGTTTAAACTAATTTAGAAATAGATAAGAGGTAAGTGGGGCATGAATATGATCTTTATTAGTGATCAGACTGGAAGTAGAGAATGAGGCTTATATCTGTAAAAGTGAGCTTTCTTATACCAAGCCCCAGAATCTGCAGACATCCTATCCAGCCACAGACAATTCTGGACCAAGACTATTTTATAGCATGCTCTTGTAAAACTTATGGCAAGGAGGAAGCAGGCAGAATGCATGCTGTCTGTGAGCAGCTTATTCCAAAAGAGAAGAGAGAAAGTACTACTTCAGCGCACTCCTTTGTCCCAAACTCATCAAATAATCCACCTCTAGCAATGTAGGTCCCACCAGGAGACAGAACACATAGTAACTGTTACCAGGAGAAGCTTAAAATATTGTTAAGCCGGGACAGAATAATATAAATATGTTAAGAGGAGTCTCAATGGCATCCTAGGGCTGAGGGAGAGCATCCAAGGAAGGATAACTTGGAAGAAGGCCGGTGGCTCCCTCTGGCATTCAGACTTCTTTGGAGAAGGTATGGCTGCAGAACACTAGGTGGTAAGGAAGTTTGCTGGTTTGCCTGGGCCAGAGCTGATTTAGAGTCATCTGATAAACAGGAAATGGCCCTCTGAGACATAGGCTGGTGAGCCGGTCGTGGAAGGAGTTAAGTCATTTCTGTAGGTGCAAAGCCAGGAGCAGACCTTGGAAAGGCCTCAGGAACAGCTGTAGGGGACAGGCAGGCTGGGACAGGTGGGTGAGCATGCTGGAGAGTTAGGGGCACTGCTACAAGCATGAGGCCAGGAGAATGTCTGTCCCTCTCAAGACCTCAGGAAAGTGGTCACCAGACCTCCTGGGCTGGGGCTGTGACAGTTGAGGGACTGCATTCTGGGTATGTAACTGGAGGAAAGGACCATCAGATGTACACACACACACACACACAGTGACAGATCATGCAGCAGGAGCAAGGAAAATTAAATTTCCATACTCTGAAACCAGAAGAAAAGCTTCTTTCCTCCTACTGTGTCCTTCTGGTATCCTCTACTTCAAGTGGTCCCCAACCTTTTTGGCACCAGGAATCAGTTTCGTGGAAGACAATCTTTCCACAGACTGGGCGGGGGGATGGTTTGGGGATGATTCAAGTGCATTACATCTTTTGTGCACTTTCTATTATTACATTGTAATAGATAATGAAATAATTATATAACTCACCATAATGCAGAATCAGTGGGAGCCCTGAGCTTGTTTTCCTGCAACTAGACAGTCCTATTTGGGGGTGATGGGAGACAGAGACAACTGAAGTCTACTCTGTAATCTCATTTAGATTGCTGTCACTGCAGAGTATCCTGGTTCACAAAGAGAGGTGTTGGAACTGGAAGCAGGCTTTTCAGTGCTTCTATGGCAATCTCAGGATATTCTGCCTTGACTTTAATCCAGAATGTTGGAGATTTGAAGTTGTCTCAAATATACTTTTAAGGCCACCAGCATTTGTGACCTCAAGCAATTGACCCTCTTCTAGCTTGAGAAAGTTGATTCACCTGGCTTATTCACAAATGGGTCGCAGATCCATTCCTTTCCAGTTTGGGGTCTTTTGTGGTTGGGAATTTCTCAACTCTTTTGAAAGCTGAGATAGGTGCACCATCTGGGGGGAAGAAGGCCCTGGCTCAGTTCTTTCAAAATCTCTGCTAATGTCTAAAATGTCAAAAATCCCAACATTCACTCGCTGACCCCATAATTCCAGTTTGGCTTTGAATGCAGCCATTGATCCGCCAACTTGAACACATTTGTCGTTCTCCCTTGAAGTGACAGATTGAGTTGGTTAAGCTGGTTGAATATGCCACACAAGTAAGCAAGTTTTGCGAACCATTCTGTGTCACCGAAATATGCCAGTGGTGGCCATTTTTCTAAAAGAAATTTCTGGAGCGTCTCAACTCAAAAACTCTGGCCAGTGATCTACCTTTAAAAGCCATCTCACTTCTGTGTGTAAGACGTGTGTGCTCTGTGTCCATCTCCTCACAGAGCTGTGCAAATGGATGTGAATTAAGGGCATGCACTTTAATGTGGTTGATTATTTTAACACATCCTGCAAAATGTTAGGCTCAGGTGACTTTCAGCTAGCCAGCATTTTCTGTGGATGACACAGTGCAGAGACTCACAGTCAGAAGCGACCTCTTCGACCTGAGTGGTGGAACCAGAAAGCCGTCCAGTTGTGGCAGCCACTCCGTCCATGCGTATACTGACGCAAATGACCAATTCAGTTTTCCTGGTATGTAGTCATTCAGAGACTTGAATAGTTTGGCAGCTGTGGTGTTGGTTCACAACAAAAGTGCACATAACATATCCTCATGCACATCCTTCTGAAAAATAAATCGCACAAAAACAAGCACTGTTGCCTTGTCAGCTTCAGTGGACTCATCAACCTGGATTGTGTGCCATGGTGACTCATTAATCCTTTATAACAATTGTGCCTCAGTATCATCTGCTATTTCATCAATTCATCTAGTTACAATGCTAGCCGAAAGAGGAACACGGGCCACCTTCTAAACTGCAGCCTCTCCTAAAAGTTCATGGCAAATGTCCTCAGCAGCAGGCAGCATCAACTCTTCACCAATAATAAGGAGCTTCTTAGCCTTGGCAAGCAGTTAGCCACCAAGAATGGTGCTCTCAGTGCAGACACATTTGGTGAAGCAGTGGCTTTCAATAATTGCTTCTGTTCACATTTTTCTTTTGAAAAATTACAAAGGCTTGTCTTTTAATGCAGGGTGCTTGGTCTCCATGTGGCGAAGCACGGCTTTGTTGGATAGTTGGTTGCCACAAATTATACCAAGTAGGCCTGGAGAATGCGAATCACCTGTTGCAATGAACCTGTAATTTAAGTAGAATGCTCTATTTTCTTTTAAATGCAGCTTGCTTTTTGTTAGCAGTCTTAGAGTCTTTTGCTGTCTCATCATTGGGTCTTTCCCTATTTTCAAAGAAGCTCTCTAGTGAGGTTTGTTTTTTACCCATTTTGGCTAGGGTTAGCTTGTGGCTTACCAAAACTGCGACTGAGACAAGTACACAGTGCAGGAAAGAGTTGTGGACGGAAATGGTAAATAAAATAATGGGCGGGCCACGTGCAGACTAAAATAATTGTTGTATTCTGACTTAAAGCCTGCCACCAGATGCAGCTTAATTGTCATGAGCTTTTCACTGATGAATATTCAAGCAATGGATTTATTATTTATTATGGTCTCTGTGCAGTCAAACCTCTCCGCTAATGTTAATCTGTATTTGCAGCCGCTCCCCAGCACTAGCATCACAGCCTCAGCTCCACCTCCGATCATCAGGCATTAGGTTCTCATAAGGAGCACGCAACCTAGATCCCTCGCATGCACAGCTCACAGTAGCGTTTGTGCTCCTATGATGATCTGAGGTGGAGCTGAGGCAGCGATGCTAGTGCTGGGGAGCGGCTGCAAATATAGGTGAAGCGTCACTCTCCAGACGCTTACCCCCTGCTGTGTGGCTCAGTTCCTAACAGGCCACAGACCAGTTTGGTCCCTGGCCCAAGCGTTGGGGACCCCTGCTCTACTTAATATGCTCTTTCTAAAAGAGAAATGCTTAGAGGTCCAGTCCATTAGTGCAGAGCAGGTACCGAGGGATGAAGGTGAGGAGCAATAAGTTGATAAGTGGCTCAGCTGACCCCTTTGACTACTTCAGCTTCCAAATGCCCCTTCTACATTTGAATTCCTGCACAACAAAGCAATTCAACTATTTTAGCCTATCAAGATGGCACTATCCTGATAAGTGAAGCTTTTCTCCCAAACGAGAAGACACAAACCCCCAAGAGTCATTGAACCCATTGCTGACTATATTAATTACTCCTCAAATTCAGTCATGGTCCCACTAAATATTCTGTAAAATAAAGATTGCTTTGTAAAGTTAACCTCCACCAACTTTTATATAAAATAAAAATGGGAAGGAGAGGAATGAAGGATTAACATATATAAATAAACACATGCATATAACAGAGAAAATATGCAAAGCTACCACAGTCCTGGTTTCTGCAATTGGTTATGATTATAATTTGATATCTATATTCCACCTTCAAATTCCCATTCCATGTTTTCCTTACCCACCGCTCTGGGTTCGTTAGCTGGTGGCATGATCCAAACTTTCTTTTCCACAGGGTCTGACTCCTCAATCACTTTGCCTTTTTTCTAGTTCCTGTAGTGTTCCACTAACCTTTACTGTTGGCATGGAAATTTTAAGAAAAAAACATAGAAAATCTCCAGATTTTGGAATCATTTGCTGGCTCAGGCAAACCGGCAAACTTTCTCACTACCTGATGGTCTGCAACCGCACCTTCTCTAACATAGTCCTCCTTGCTTCCACTGTAGCAGCAACCCCTTTTCCCTTGGTAACTGGGACCAGTCGTTACAGTTACAGCCGATAGATTCGCCTCCTCGTTTTCACTTGTCGATTCAGTGGTAAAAGGGGTGCAAAATGACCAGGTGGCAGCCTGTGGTAGGCAGAATTCTAAGATGGACCCCGTGATTCCTGCCCCCAGGCGCACACACCGTGTGTAATTTCTCTTTGTGCATTGTTGGGATCTGTAAATATAATTAGATAATCACCTCAATGATTATGTTGTATGGCAAAAGGGATTTTGCAAGTGTAATTAAGGTCCCTCATCAGTTAACTATAATCCAAAGAGAGAGTATTGTGGGTGGGTCTGACCTACCTAATCAGGCAAGTCTTTTAAAAGCAGTTCTCTTGCTGGTCTGGAAAAAAGCAGCCTTGTTGTGAGAGGTGGGCGATGAGGCAAGGACCTTAGCGTGACCTCTAGGTCTTCAGCTGACATTAAGAAAACAGACTTTAATCACAGCTGCAAGGAATCGTATTCTAACAACCACATAAGCCAGGAAGAGAATACAGAGCCATAGATGAGGTCACAGCTCCTGACAATACTTTGATTTCAGCCTGGTGATACCCTGAACAGAGGACTCAGCTAACCTGTATCTAGATTCTCAATTCATAGACAACGTGAGAGAAATAAATCTGTGTTGTTTTCAGCGCTATATTTGTGATAATTTGTAGTAGAAACCTAACACAAGGTCTCATCTTCCAATTTGGTGGAACTATTGTTGGTCCCCTGGTGAAAGCATTCTCCTTTTGGATACTCCAAACCAGCAGAGCTCAAAGTTGCCAAGACAGGAAGCAAAGTCTATAAATGGGTTATGAGGTGTTATAGTCAGCAAAGCCACTACCTCTTACACCACTCATATTCTGGCTATAGGAGAAAGAACTCCATATAATACTTTCTGATTCGAAGCATCTACTGCACCTTGTAAGACAGAACCCCATTCTTTTAGGATGTTGTCTATCAACTGGTACTATAATGATTCCTCATTAAACCATTTCACCCTTCATTTAGGCCTGCCACTTCCAGGTGATGGGACATATGGTAAGACAACTTAATTTCATGGAGTGGGTCCCATTGTTGTGCTTCTTTGCTGTGAAATGAAGTTTCTTGATCAGAAGCAATGCTGTGTAGAATGCCTTGACAGTGGATAAGGCATTCTGTGAGTCCTGGCGAAATATTACAGTCCGAAAAGGCAAATCCATATGCAGAATATATGTCTATTTCCATGAGAATGAATCTCTGCCCCTCCATGATAGAAGTTTAATGTAATCAGCCTGTCACCAGGTGGCCGGCTTGTCTCACCAAGGAATGATTCCCTATTAGGGACTCAACGTTGGTCTCTAGTGAGCAGTGACAGTAGTGGGCTAGCCTTAGGATGAAAATTCCACGTTGTTGACTCCATTCATGACCTTTGTTTCTACCACTGTGGCCTTTTGGTTCATGAGTCTATTGAACTAGCACCAGAGTGGCTGGAGAAAGAAGCTGACTGACATCACAGTGTTATTTTGTCCACGTCACTATTAAGAGCCTCATCTGCAGTGGATGCTCTTTGTTAGGCACTCACTTGGCACACAAATGTCTACCAGTTTGAAGAGGTTTGAACTGATATTCTCATCCCTGCCCAAAATGCCGTTAATCTCAGGCCTCATTTGTCAGAATCTATTCTCATTTGTTAGCTTCTACCTATCTTCACTATTTTTTTCAGCTAGATGCTCTCTCACCCACTTTTCATTTCCATATTATTTTGAAGCAAATTGCAGATATCACTCTATCTTAAATATTTCAATAGCTCTAAAAGATAAACACCATTTAAAAATAACCACAATACCATTATCACATCTGAAAAATGTTTACTATCAAATATCCAATGTTCAAATGTCTTTAACTATCTCAAGCATCCAAATAAAATCCAAACATTGAAATGGGTTGATATATTAAATCTTTTCTAGTCCATGTTTTTTTCTTTTTTCTTGCTATTGGTTGAAGAAACCAAGTTCTTTTGAGTTTCCCACAGTCTGGATTTGCTGATTATAACCGTTATATCAATTAACATGTCTTTCTAGCCCCTGTATTTCCTAAAATGTGATGGTTATATCTGGAGGCTAAATCAGACCCAGGTTTGATTGTTTCTTGGCCAAACTGCTTCTTGGGTAGCATTAATGAACTTTCATTACGAGGTGCATATAGTCTGGTCCTTTTCTTTGGAATGTTATGAGTCAGTGATGTTCATTGCTAGATCCCTGAATTCACATACACACACTTCGATAAGGCAAAATTCTCCTTCATCAACAATTAATTTGGTTACCCAGAAATACAGTTCATTTGGAGAAAATATACTAAATGCTTGTTTTTAACCGTGTACCAGTTTTCAAGGTAACAGGTTGGTTTGCTGGTGGCCTCAAACTTAACCAATGAATTTCATGTCAATATCATTATGAACTCATGCATATAAACATATTTGATGTGGTTCAAACCATTGCAGTTACTATCTTTATTGATGCTTAAATTGTATCATCTCTGCCAACAGGAACCAATTCAGGTTGGCTCTTGGATCCTTTTGAGTTGTCTTTGGTAGTTACTTTGTTTTCCAGTATAACAAGATGTTCCAGGCTCGTATTGTACATTTCCTGCCCCAAATGAAATCACCATTTCTTCAGGGATCCTGGATTCCTTTGAGTAGGAAATAGTATGTTGTGATCACAATCTGGGCATTACTACATCAGTCATTATTTCTAGGCCTTTTCAGTAAACAAAGCTAGGAGATTTTGTTGTTATTGTTTTATAGCTTTACTTATGATAAAGTACTTTATGAATTCATACTGACACTTCCAATTCAAGCCCAGGATTGACTTAACTTTATCAGTCTTACCTGTACTTCGTTCATCGTGAATTCTTTCTGATTGCCTCAACGAGAAGTGATGGATCTGCTTCGAATTATACCATCCCTTTCCACAACTTTTATAACAGTCGACATATAATCTTTGATTTATTGTTATTTTTGTATATCTCTTATTCTCCCCACCAGATGGCAAGCAATTTGAGATAAGAATTCACATCTTTTTACTCTTTGTTAAGATAAAATTCCTCAAGTGCTTGTGTATTTCCTGACACATAAATTTCCTTTCTCTTTGTATCCCTTGAAATATGGAACACTATACCTATACTAAAATTTAATATATCATTGTTAAATCAATAAATACAAATTTAGATTTAACTCAACTTTTCAAATAAAAAGTACTAGAAAGTCTAATTTTAGTGGCAATTAGGTTAAAGATATTAAAGTTGTTTGAAATGAGTTTTATTTCACAGATACAAAAAAAAAATTTGAACAATTTACAACTTTTACAAACCCTGGTAGCTTTTATATTTTAAAAAAGTGTTATACTGAGAGAATAGGAAAAATTTTAAACTACAATGATATTCTAAATTATAGATTCAGAGAATGGGACTATGAAGAAAATATTCTTTTTAACTACAAAATCCCAAAATAATCTTTGATAGAAGGAAAATGAATACTGGACTTTAAAACAGTATGAAATTACACTCTGGTCTGTAAACACATTTAGCTTTGTTTTCATTCAGATATATACCTAAAGATTAAATGTCACTAAAATGAACCATTCAAAGATATAATAAAAAAGAGGTAGGTAATGAATATTAAAGAATCTATTTTGGCAGTTCTTCAATAATGATGCGAGACACTGAATTCCATCCAGTAGAGGCATCTCCTTTGGGGTAATCTGAACAAGTACCAACCCAAATAGCAACATCCACTAATCCAGCACCAATTCCTTCACAAAGTCCTTCCACTGCAAAACAAAGGTGAAAGGTACATCTTTCTTTAGAAAGCAAAATCCTTTAGTTAAATTTTTATTACTTTAGCAAGCTAGATAATCTAATGAACAGTGAATTAAAGACTAATACTTGATAAGGATTTCATAAAGATAAATTCTCTTTCTTAGCAGATAAATATTTTTAAAAGATGGATACATATCCATTCAATAATATAAGTTTAACAGGCAGTTTTCTTACAGGTTTTAAGGATAAAACCAGAAGTTCTTTAGTTATAGAGATGACCTAAAACGACAACAAAAACAATTTATTTGACTAAGCAAAGTAAGCCTACACTTTCAAAAGCCAAGACTTTATTTGATTTGTAAGTCTTTTTTTTTTTTTTTTAAAGAAAGTTCTTCTTAACACCTGTACACTTAAAAGGTATTCAAGTAGAAGAGAGAGCTTTATAACATTAAAAGAAATTCGAGCATGGTCATTATACCAGTCCTTCATTCTGGGAATCTCATTTTATACAGAATTTCCTCACAGTGAAAACAAAAAAAACAAACAAAAAAAACCTCCACTTTTCCTCTTATGCCATATAAATATATACTTTTTCTCAGGGTCTCTGGTCTTTGAAATACTAATAAACAATTTGCGTTTTATCTTACCAAGGTTCTTCTCCCACATTAAAGAGAAAAACTTCTCCCGGTGGTCATTTGAATAGGCAAAAATATCTAGCCCTCTTGATGTCTATTTAAGGGGAAAAGGAACCAGAGATTGTAGATTCTTTAAGAAAATGAGTCCTGACACATAGTAGTGTACAGATGACATCATGTGACCAGTCAGGTTTCCCATTTGGAAGGTTAGTTCATTCCAGTTGAGCCTCAGGGATGGAGGCCTAAAGCGGTCTGAGGCAAGTCCCTCAGAATCCGGGGACCTGGCTCTGGTTCAGTCCCTTTTCCAAGTTGGGAGAACTAAGCCGTGTGCCCAGTCCCATTTAATCTGGTATCCTCAGTACCATGCCAGGTGAGAATGCCCAGAAATTCTCATATTTTTCCAAGGTCTGGACATCCACAGCCTAGAAACTCGTTCACTCCCCCCACAGGACGTCAGACAAGCTTGGTTCCAGCGTCACCCTCACGTGGGGAGAGTCACTTCACGGTCTTTAACAAATGAAAAAATGTTTTTTGAATGAAAGGACATTTTTGCTAGACTATATTAGTGCAGCTTATTAACCACCTAAAATATGTTGGATTAGGGGTTCTCAGCCTCTTTTCCTCCCAGACCCAGGCAATAAGATGGCATTCAAATGTTTTCCAAACTCCCATGGGCACATTCAAGGCATTAAGTCATCCTCTGATGTGTTAATGTAAGTACATCCTCTTTCCCTTCCTTCAAGAAAGAGTATCTGTGCAAAGGAAAGTGATTTTATTGCAGCAGTAACCTTCGATTCATCTTAATACAAAAAACTGTTACGAATAGCAAATTGCTTCTGACAGTCCACCCAACTGAATTGAACACACCAAATGAGGTTTTACATCATGGCTAGGAAGTGCCATGTTAAGTAATTTATAAAGTATATGTGTGTGTAGGTCACAGTTTCTGGGCCTGAGGGCTTACATTATATAGCAAGATATTAACACATAACACCTTGAAGATCATTGAAAATAAATGGATTATATCACCTATTATCTAAACACATATCACTTCCTAATCAAATTTAATTTTATATCTGGATTTTTTTTATTTTGGATACTGCTTCTCAGAGAAGAAAGCACATCTTCCTTTCCAGCACATGCATCTAAGGACTTAGAGATGAGGCTTTTTAATCTGATTGAAGAGAGGACTGGGAAAATAAGAGGGCAGGGGTCTGGTTTCTGCTCTCCTGAACACTGATTTCTGCTGTCCTGAGCGAGACACTTTATTTCCCTGACCCTTCTCTATGTGCAAAGAGAGGGCGTAAAATACCTTCTTTACATCTCAAGAATATTGTGGAGATTTGAGGAAGAATGTGGAAGGGATGCCCTTGATTTCCTAGGGATAAATGTGCAATGTTAACATTAGTTTTTGGGTTAAGTATCCGACTTAGATCCTCAAAGAACGCTGCCATATAATTATTTCCTCTGGTTAAGAGTGTGGGGAATCTCTTCCCTTGGCCATTTTTAAGTGCAAAAAGTAGTGAGCAATCCCTTCAAGAAATCAGGAAAATGAAGCCAGCAATATCTGCATCGTGTGATTCCCCAGCCTATGATGTCATGGTGTGCCACCCCACAGCCACTCAAGAACCCAAAATGGCTGGCGGCGGCCGAATATGGATAGTGATGTGTCTAGACGGTGACAGGAATAGGTAATTCCCTCCACTTCTACTGTTTGGTGTCTTCTAAACTTTCTTAAACGAATCTTAAAATAAAACGAACCAAATTTTTTCTTACGGCTCAACTGACCACTGGTTTAATCGAATGTCTTTTCTCTGATACTAGATAGAAATAAACAGAGAAGGCAGGCACAATATAGAACTGCTCTCTTTTGCAAATTCAGCAGACCGCATCTACTCTTTTAAAGGAGAGGGCAGAAAAATCAGTCTCCTTACCAAGTTACACTAGCGGTTCTCGACCTTGGCTGAAGGTTAGAATAACCAGAGAGAGTTGGAAGTCCTATTTCCTAGGGAGCACCAGACCCATTAAGTTAGACTCCCTGGAGTGGGGATGCCCAGGCATGGGGATTTTTTTTTTTTTAAGTTCCCCAGTTGAGCCCAACGTGCAGCCACGGCTGGAAACCACTGCTCTATGGCATTATTGGCTGTTTTGCCATTTCATCTCAGTGATTTGCAACCTTGGGGTTCTTTTTAAAAATACAGTCTTACCCCCAGATTAGGTCTTGATTCAGTTGGTCAGAGATGAGACCCAGGCATCCACATACTTTTTTAAAGATCCATTTCAGGGAATTCTAAAATGCAACCAGGATGGAGAATTCTGAGCTGAAACTTGCTGTAGGTCTCTTTACAACAGCTTAGTGACCCGACATGTTGGTGGATTCACAATTAATCTCTGGTCTCTAAAGATGAGACACACACATTCTGCAATGTCACTGTTCTACATACCAGAAGAAGTGCGATGAATATTAATTGTTGAATTCAGTTCAGGGCTTCCTTGGTCCAAATAAATTATGGCTTCAATGGGAAGAGGTCCTGAACATTCAGCTCCGTTGAACGTGAAATACCAACGCTGCAGCAGCATGCGCTTCTGCACTTTAACCGAAGCGAGCCACTGAACAAAACTCTCAGGGCACTGTTGGAACGCATTTTTGTAAATGTACACTCCTGTCACAAACACAGAAACGGGGTTAATTTGCATTTTCAATTCCAATTAAAAATATGCTTTCAAATTGTATTGTGAATTTTATTTAACTATCCTTTTCCCCCAAACTGCATTTAAAAAGCTTAACTTTTACAGAAGGAGGAAGATGTTCTACAAGACAGATGAGACTCTGATATTAGGAACTATAAAAACATCAAATGATGGCATTCACCCCATTGAAGATATCTTTCATTTTTACCCAAAACAGCTAACAAGTCTTCAGTATTTAGACCAAACCAATATATGTATATTTACTTTCTATTTTTATTCCAAAAGTATTTCCTGAGCCCTACGTGCTGGATGCTACAGATACATCAATAAACAAAACGGAATCCCTGCCCTCATGGAACTCATATTCTACACGAGCACTGTACAGGTGTATTTACTCTTGACCTGTTTCTATTTGATCAATAGCAAACAGTAGCAGGGTGTCAAGCACAAGTGAGGGTTTTAATCTTTACCTATCTGATGCAATATAAAGCCTAGGTGGGGTTTTTTTTTTTCTCTCTCTCTCCCTCTCTCTCTAATTGATCTTTGCAAAAGTTGTCTGTCAATTGCCTCATGGTCCTAATGTAGGGAGGAGGCAAGAGAATTAAAAAATGTTAATCAAGCCACAATCAGAGACTGCCATATACTGATAAACCCTGCAGCCAGGTCAGGAGGAGCCCACAGAAACAAAGGAAGATTTCTGCTGGATTACTAACAACCCATTCCCCACACAAGAAAAACAGTCATTCCCTATGGCTAGAACCTTGGGGAACCTATGGATTAAAGGCTGGGAACTCCCAGCAGGCCTTTCACTCTACATATTCTTCCCTTTTCACTCTCTATTCTCTTCCCCTTCCTCACAGTATGTTCACAGCAAAGGAAATGTGTTAACAAAGTCTTTTAAACTATAAACTAAAGAATGATACAGAAGCTGAATTTGCCCAATACTCAATTCCCTCTCCGTATTCTTTTCATTGTCCGTCTTACTCTCTGCCTCTGAGAGGAGACCTCACTCTACGGAGGGTTACCCCTTTTCTAATAAACTGTCCTTTTGACTCTAACTTTGGCTTGTGTGTTGAATTCTTTCCACACTCTCTGCCAAAGGACCCTCTTCTTCTCTTGGTCCAGGGCTTGGGCTCCTCCCCAAGCCCCAACTCGAGGTAATTTGCCCTGTCCTGCATCAGTCCTACGATCTTTTACTTCCAGAAGGCTCCCAAACCCATTCTGACCATTGCTAAAAGGAACTTGAAAACATATCAATAATTCAGAGTCCACAAGGGTAAGTTTTAGAGAGAACTCAGCAACTTTCAATGAGCTAGAAATAAGAAACCAGTCAAATGTTTAGGGAGTAGGCAACATTTTAATAAAATGCTTTCTAAGAAATCATAAATAAAAATGATCAGTCACCAAAACTATGGAAGCTATATGGAAATTCTATCACACACACAAAAAAATCAAGACAGTCTCAAACTTTTTTATAGATAATAGAGCAGATATTAAAGAGCTGAGGCAAGGATTGGAGATAATGCACAGTTTAAAACCTTAAAGTTTTACGAAAATAAAATCTCTTCTATTTGCCTATGATAGTGGCGGTTGATATATTGTGGATGTGGGACCATGTACAGAGCTGGTCAACGAAAGAGAGGCTTAGGAAAAACACCAACTTCTTCAACTCTACCTCATCCCAGTGGGCTTGCCAGGTACTTTTAAAGCAAACACTGATCAAATGACTGAGTCATTAATCAAAAATGCATTGCCAGACAGGCCATTTTGAGTAATATTCCTTCTAAATGTTGCAGAATAATTTTAAATGGTCATAGTAGTATATCACTTGTCCATTCACTTCTCTTAGGCTGATCAATTTCAAGCCGGGCCAGCTACCCAGAATAAGGACAAATACCAATGGCAGATAATTCCTGTCATGTAGTAATTTTTTAGAAGTTTCTTCCCCCCTTTACGTCTGGAGCCACAGCAGAATTTCTTAGACTAATTTAAATTTACTTTAGGATAAGATTAGAAAGTTGCTCACTGTCCAATTTTGTGGACAAAGACACATATGCTCTCTCTTTTTGTTTGCATTTTTTTTTTAAGAAAAAAGTTACTTGGTTAGTAGGGTTAAAAATTATATAGTGATATCTTTGTTTTAGAAATACCTTTATAAAATTAATGTTATCAATTTTTCTCATCAATTTTAAGTTAATGTCTCATGACACCTACTCTTAATTTTTAAAAGTCTTTTAGTAAAAATAAAATAAAATCTCGCTTAAAATTAACATTCAACTATGAAAACCCTTAAGTTTTGCTTCAACTTCAAAATAATTCAGATTTTACTTACCGCAATTTTTCCAAGATCTATGCCATAATTCAGCGAACTCCACGAGCACTGCTTGTAGTTGGGTGTCCAGGACTCCTCAAAGGTTTCCCTTAGGCACCCCTTTTCTCCTTTGAATCCATCCCGACCTGGGATCCCAGGGGTGCCAGGAATACCATTGGCCCCTGGGCCCATCTCGACCAGGTACCCCCGCAGGCCCTTGTAAGCACATTCCATTATACTACAGCGGAAATAGGAAAGGGGAAAAACACTCTCACCAATTCGGAGTCAAAGACTCAATCCGATTAGATTTGCATTCATTTTGAGCTCTTGAGTCAAAACCCTTTCTTACCACTTGCTTGTGTTCCAGATGAGTGATTACAGAGGCTTGATTTTAAATTATTTCTAAGATTGAGATCGCTTTCCTATTTTCTTTATCGCACAGACTTTACATACATACACAAATCAAAATGTTTTCATTCGACTGCTTTTTCTACTGCTCATTAAAAGCGTACATCAAAGCTGTATTCCAAGGTGGACATCATTTGATGTACTGCATTTTTCTTCTAAACTTATATGTTATGAAAAGACTTAGATTTCAAAATTCTACCTTTAGAGTTTTATGCAAAGTTGTTCACTGCACTATTTTGGAATACTTAGGTTATTTCTATTTTTTTCTAGTATTAACATTACTATAATAAAAATCTTTAACCACATAGCTTTTTTCTTCTTTTGAATTATTTCCATAAGATAAATTCCTAGAGATATAATTACAAAATAAAATCTTAACAGTCAGTAATTATCTTACACTGGCAATATCTCTAAGTTGGATATACATGTCCCCTGATTCTTCTCCCTAATTCTATGTGTCACTATGGTAACACTTCTGACCTCCAACCCCACCCTTCCTCCTTGAAAAGAAGTAAATGACTTCATTGTAGGTAACCACTAGTTCTCAATAGGGTGGCTGTAATTTATCAAATGCCTTAACTTAATTGCTAGGATTTTCTGTTTTTCTTCAGGGCGGGGGATGGCAGTGGTAGTATGTAGAAGTTAGAGCCTGGAGGCAGATTCTCTGAATTTTAATCCTGGCCCCATCACTATTAGCTACGGGAGATAGAGCAAGTTGCTCAATATGTCAGTATCTATTTCCCTATCTGTAAAATGGGGGAAATAATAGAGTCTTACGCAATTCAGAGACAAAGACTCAATCAGATTAGATTGAGGGTTTTATGAGATGTGAGATAATATATAAAATGTGCTTAGAACATTGCCTGGTACACAGTAAACACTGCATATGCCAGGCATGATTATTCCTATTTTCCAAGAGCATATGAAGCAATGACCCGGGGCAAGTATGTCCACTCCCCTGAGTGGACTTTACCAGGGTCTAGATCTGGAGAAAAGAGCATTAGCAAACACATCACACATAAGCCACACACACTAATGTCATTGTCAAATCTGTGGTATAAGTAATATTTTGATCTCCATCTGTTTAATTCTTGAATTGGTCCCCTTATTAGACCCTCCAATTCCCAAACCCAATCACTTAAATTTTTATTTTAACATTCTCACATTGTATAGATTGTCCAATACGATCATTCTATATAAATATATTGTTCAATGAGAATAATAATTTTTTTAAAAAATCCAAGTTCCTTATATATTAAAATAACTTCAAAGCTTATCTTTTAATTTCACCATCTAGGTAGGACTAGACATGGTCATATTATAAAATCCAATAATGACACTGCCTCAGCAGGATCCTTATGTTTCTAATGTTTGCTAATCAATTTGCTTCTCAAATTACCAGCTTGATTCTTGTTTTGATAAATGATTTTTGTGACTTTGACCACTGCTATGGAGGGGGGTGGGCACTACTATTTATTTATTGCCAGAGAAATAGCAAGAAAAGTAACAAAATTGCAGAAGTATTAGAAAACTTGTTAAAATATGAAATATCCTGAAACAGTCTGGTTTATTTTAGACTTAATTTTCATTTTAGTAATTCCATTCACTTGCACTAGCAGATACACGCAATGTTTGGACATAGATTTCAAGTGGGCAGGGAGAAATAATAAGGTTTCTTCTGGCATTCTTTGATTTCTTCACTATTATTCCTGTCAAAGCAAGATGTTACACAAAGCTTCATTTCCTATGTAACAGTAGTTCTCAACTGAGAATAATTTTGTCCCACAGGGGACACTGGCAATGTCTACAGACATTTTTGGTTTTTACAACTTGGGAGGAGGGAATTGCTATCGGCATCTAGTGAGCAGAGGCCAGGGATGCTGCTAAATATGCTACATGCATAGAACAGTCCCTACAACAAAGAATTATCTAGCCCAAAATGTCAATAGTGATGTGATTGAGAAATTTTATTCAGATTTTTATCTAAAAACTTTATTTCAGAGACCACATAATTTTACTGAATTTGGTTCCACAGGTAGTACATCTGTCTTCTTTCACTTTAAAATGCTAACTCAGCACATATTTAGTGCCTGCCAGGTAGGGAATTGGGTAAATCTCTGTGGAATAAACCTCTATTTCTTCACTAGCCACTAGGGGGCAAAGCTTGCTGGAAGCTTGAAAGAAACGCTTTGAAAGATCCTGTACAAAGAAGTTTCTTTATAGAATCCGTTGAAACCTTAACGAGTATGTGGGCTCTTTTTTTTCCCCAGCAAAACCAAATCCAAGCTACAGGATGCACCTGAGCCTGGCTGCATAGTAAGCTTTTCCAAGTCGCGCTAGAGCTGTGGGAAACCGCGGGTACTGTAAATCCTTGGGGGTGGGGGGGGGTGGGAGGGAATTGCAAGCTCTCTTTATGGGAAAAGGGGTATTTTGTGTATCATAACTACAAATTCACAAATACAAACTGCATATGAGCCACATTCATTTGGTACAGTTTTTTTTTTTTTTTTAAACAATGTAGACACTTAAAATAGAATTGTAGCCCTCCACACATACCACACATAGTCTGCTTTGTGGTGCAAAATTACACAGCACATCACCAAAAAGTGCTGTGTGAAACGACGAGATTTTTTTTATAGAGCTTTTGATTCTGGCTTACAACTAACTGCTAGTTTACAATGGCAGCTTAACAAATTTGAGGGTTTTTTTTTTAATCAAAAATGCCCCTCTCTCTTACATCCTACAATGCCTGTAAACCGTATTTGCCAGCAATTAAGATTGGATTAAGAATTGAATTTATTATGTGCCAAGGAATATGATAGTTGTGAAAGGATTACTCTTCATCTCCACTGGGTTTGTTGACTTTTAGAGGGAGAGAGCTTTAAACCAACATACCTTCCCATAGATAAGCCTCTCAGAAAGCACTTGGGCTATTTATTTGCTTTCTTGGAAAGTCTCCCTCAGCTCAACTGGGATGCTCCGACCAGGTGGCCACATGCTGAAGACCCAGGGTGTCAGGAAGGACTGACTGCCCATCTTCTAAACAGAGCAATGGATGGGTCCTGGAGAGTTAGTACTGGGCCCCTTCATTTCCCTTTCCGGCCTTAAACCCTCTGAACCATTCCTGGCCCCAGCTGTGGTCGTCGGACAAAGTAAATTGCAGCCCATACTCCCTAGGAAGATGACCCAACATGACTCATAGTCTTCAAGTTACAGAGAGTTGGACGGATGCTTTGTGAGGGCTGTTATTCTCTCCTGTGGGCAGACGTGGCCACTAGCCCAACAAAGGACACGTTGCATGTCCCCAGCGCAGCCCACCCAGGGCTCATCAGCCAGTCCAGGGTCTCCTGGGCCAACGTTCTAACCTACCCAGCTCCTCATTCTACTCTTATTGCCGGTCTAACTCTTCCCATCATCCTAGGGTGAGCTTCCGAAGCCTGAAATTATTGGGCGACTCCCTGTACTTTGGGGCATCTCACCCGACCCATGTCGCATCTCCGCTGCACGGTGGCCTCTCATTTTGGTCTCCCAGCGAGTCCCAGGACTCTGCTACACGCAGAGCCCAGGTCCTTCCTTCACGGAGACTGGGACAAAGCGGGACGCCCAGGCGCACCCAAGTAAGACACATACACCCAGCTGTGCAGACCGCTCCCCCACCCCGAACAGCTGGACTGACCCCCTCCCGTGCTGCCCGCGGCTCCGGCCGGCCCAGCTCCATGCACTCACCAAGTCCACCACCTCCCTCTGCCGGAGCAACGTCTTCTGCTTCCCTTTTGGGATCTCAGAGGCGCTCGACGGCGCCCACAACTGCAGCAGCAGGAGCAACAGGAGGCCGAGGCGCCACGGCGCGGAGACCGTGGCGGCGCCGTGGAGGCGCATGGCGCGCGGCGGCCCGGGACGCGCGGAGCTAGAGCGGGACTTGGAGACCGCGAGCCGGGACGTGATCAGAGTCTGGCCCCGCCGCGCTCCGAGGCCGGCGCAGCCTGCATCAATGCGCCTTTCACCCGCGCACCTCCCTCCCACTCCCTTTCCCTCCCGCCCCCCTGGACACCCGGAGTTTCCATCCCGTAACTGGCTGGAGCCCCCACCCCGAGCCCGACGTGGGGCGGGACGCGAGCCGGGCCCGCCCCCTCCTGCGGCTGCTAAGTCTACCGCGACCCTCGCGGGGCTGTACAGACCTCGTGGAGGAGACCCCTGCACAGTCGAGGCGGGGTGGCGGTTGTCAGGGACCCACAGGTGGAGACTTCGAGGATGGGAGCGGAAACTGCATCACTTAAGGGAACATTGTCGAGGGACAGCCTTCGCCAGGGTCTAGGGACCGACTTCAATGGTTATTTAATCCTGGCACCTCTTATGGGCTCTTCTTAGGAGGTGACATTTGGTGGGGGGAACCACAGGTATCATCAGGTTCTCCCTGGGGCCCGTGTCCCTAATGATTAGAACCGCTGTGTAATGAGTGCTAACGGTTAGCAATGTCCAGGAACTAGGCAAAGCCTTTTACATACTCTGTCCTTGCAGGCAAAGGAGGGTGGGGGAGTACCTCCTCTACTTGCCCCATTCACAGATTAGGAAACCGAGGCTCAGGGAAGTTAAACGACATTCAGTGGTAGAAGTTCACTTTTGAGTAATCACTCTTGATCTTTGATTGATACTTTTTCTAACCCTCTCTGCCCCCCTTTCATCTGTCCTTCGTCCATTCCAGAAGAAAGCGTCCTGAAGGACCCAGACCACCCACCAGGTACGCTCAGGAGCTCCTTTATACACCAGTGGCTGGAATCAGGCAGGTCAGAAGTCGGGCCACACCTGTGGCAACAGGAAGGTTGCTGACAGAATGGTAATACTGCTGAGGTCCCATGCACTCAGCAGGGATCTCTTTGGAGATTCCGGTAGGTTTCTGGTGGGCCCAAAGATGGGTATTAAAGAGAAGAAAGAGTTTGGCAGAGGAGCAGGTCAGGACAGTTCTAGAAATGCTCACTCCTGGATCAGTGCCTAACCACAGGAAAATTTCATTCCTATTTATCAGAAGAAGTTAAAATCCAAATGGCTTCTAAAGCCAGGACTGGCTACATAATTTGCCCAGCTCAGTGCAAAATGCAAATGCAGGGTTCTTTGTTAAGAAATTATTAAGAATTTCAAGACAGTGTCAAAAGAGCAATACACCAAGCATGGGACCCTACTAACTGGAGCTGCACATGTCACTCATGCAAGAAACTGGCCCAGTATAAAACTAAACTAGGTCCCAGCTGATGCCCTCGGTAGCCAAGCCACTGCGGTGGCTGCAGTTTACCGGCTGGAGGGGAGAAGAGGCTCCACCAGACAATCTGTCTTCTATCCAATCGCAATTCCTGCTTTCGTCGCTGCTGCCGCCCTGTCCTCCAGTGACTTCAGATGGGCCCTCTCTGTGTAAATTTGGGGTCCAGATTGACATCAGCAAAGAGCCAATCCAGGACATATATTTCTTATTAGGGCTATGTGGATTTTGCTGATGTTACAAATGGAATCTACTTATGGTAATTCCTTCATGGAATGTATTATTTTTCTATTACTATGTAACAAATTACCACAGTCTTGGTGATTTAACACAACATAAATTTATTACCTACCAGTTCTATGGGTCAGGAATCCAGCACAGGTTAGTGTCATACAAAGCTGAGGTCAAGGTGTCAGCAAGGTGAATCCTCATCTGGAAGCCTAAGGAAAGATGCACTTCTAAGCTTTCTTAGGTTATTGGCAGAATTCATTTCCTTGTGGCTGTAGGACTGAGGGTCCTGCTTTCTTGCTGTCTGTTTTCTGGGGACCATTCTCAGCTACTAGAGGCCACTCTCAGGTCTATGCCATATGGCCCCCTTCCAAAAGTCCTCTCTGTCTCACTTTGAATCTCTGGTTCAGGGTTCAAGAAGGGTGCAGTCCCTTTTAAGGGCTCATCCCACTGTGATGGGCCCATCTAGGATAATCTCTTTGATTAAGTCAAAGTCAGCTGCCTAGGGAACTTAATTACACCTGCAAAAGCCCTTCTGCCATATAAGGTAACATAATCATGGAGTGACATCTGTCATATTCATACTCAAAGAGAAGATTATAAACCACAGGACAGAAATCTTATGGACCATCTTGGAATTCTATCACACATATCAACAGGCTTTAGCTGGAAGCTTTTGCTTTTCATCACATGTCTCCCTATAACATAAAAGTAATCTGTTGGCAGGTGGCAATAAGATAAAGATGGCCAATAAAAATATTCTGATTGTGCTAGCAGTAGGAATCTGCCAATAGAGTTCTATGTTTCCTTTGCAGGAAAGCAAATACAGAAGATTCTGAGCTTTTAAATCGTTAAACATTCACGTATCTCTGAATCATCCTTTGCAAGCCAAGCATATCTTTCATGTGTCAGTTGCTAATGAATATTTCGGAGTATTGCATAGTCACTGCCTGCCAGTCAATTAGTCTATTTTAGCAGTATTGCTATGTTTGTAAACAGTATTTATGCAATTATTTGGTAGTGTTTGTATTTGTTCTTATTATTTTCTGAAAAAGAGCTAAAAGAAAAAAAAAGTAGTGGTATACATGATAAGAGCTCATATGGAAAGTAATGATATAAATGATAAGAGTTCATAAACTTAGTATAGTTGAAATAAATATAGGAATAAATGGGCCGACAGTGCTCATATTTAGAATCAATGGGCCGCTTACTGGAATTAAGGTAGAAGAACCTATGTTTCAGTCAAGTAGCATAAACCATGCTAGATATTTCAACCAAAAGATGTTGAATATAAGAGATTGGCTATGCAGATGTTGGAAGCCTGGATGCTGAGGTAAACCAGATGATTAGTGAAAGAGGCATCTACTATCCCTAGAACTGAAACCAAAAAAGGAAAAGATGTTTCTGGAGGAGGTTGTAGAAGCTAAAGATTGGAGAAAGTCCCATCTCCATCTTAGGGGTGCACAAGTGGTCCTTAGACTTTGAGTTGGAGCACCGAGTGCACAGTATTTGGACCATCAAAAGGGTCATGGGCAACGGGTCCCTCTGAGGAGGTGTATAGCACAGTTGCTGTCAAGAGAAGCTGGAATCTAAAGCTGGAGCTATCCTTTGCTTAGTGACTAAGTACTTTTACCTTGTATTTATAAAGTATCCTCTATATATTAGCTATTATTATTTTCATTTTGAAAGTAGAGAATTCCATATAAAATTAAAGGAAGCCATGATTCAATGGATGACACTGTACCTATACATCTGTTGTACCATTCAGGATCCAATTAGGAAACAGAAACCACTTTATGGTTTTAAAATAGAAGGAGTTTAATGTAGGAAACTGGCCACTAAGACAAGAAGTTCAGTAGGAGACAGTGAAACAGCCTAAAGTTGGCCACGGCTGTAAGCTACTATGACCCCTAAGCTGGGGAGACATAGGTGACCAGTAAAAGCTGTAATCATGTTGGGCTTGTTCTTTGGAAGCTGGAGCCATGAAAGAAATAAAACCACTATCAGAGAAAGAAGATGAACAATAGCTGGGCTTCTCTCCTCTTCCCACGCTCCAATCTCTGGCCAATCTCTGAAACAGGAGGCTGGGAAACAGCGTACAAAGGTTAGTCAGCCTCATGTGATACAGAACAAAGCAGGGCAAGCACAAAGCATAGGCCTAGGCAAACAGTGCTGATCAGTGCTGAACGGGGGTTGCTGAATTCCTCTTCCACTGGTTCATGTTCACGTGTGCACACACACAGTCAGCTCTAAAATCCAACAGTGCAGTGGTTTCATCCTCATTCCTAAATCCCTAAGTTATCAGACTTTTCAGATCGGTATTATTAAATGGTCAATTTATCCACATACTACACTGATAAACAGTAAGTATACAGCACCCTTACCAGCTCATGAGTGGGTAGAATTTTTATAGTTCTAAGAGAATAAAAGTTGATGGAAAATTATAGAACCTAAATCACGGTGAAAGATGAGTCAAAGTCCCTTGCCTGCAATCATGGTAAACACCTTTTATATGCATCCTTTTTTATTTGTGCTTATTCAGACAACTAGAAACTGTTTAATCCTTTGCAATGCTGGAGGGCAAGCACTGGTCTGTGTTAAAACTGAAAGAGTTACATTTCATTTATTCCAAATTATAGTATGCTACATGCTTTCTACTTGGGTAGTCTTTCATTTCCCGTGGAATTTTCTTCCTTTTTCTTAAGTTACTCAAAGCTGTGCATTTTTCTTCCCCTCTTCATTATGCCCTGTGTACAGAGTTTTGAAATCAGCATCCTCTGAACAGACTCTGCATTGTAAGAAGTCCTCAGAAAATTGTTCACCATGGAGATCTGTGTTTGAAAATGGTTAAGATTAAAGATATTGCCAGGCAGTTCAGATGGCTCTTTGCAGCCTGCATGTCTCTTTCAAGACACAAAGAACTGCCTGTTTTATGATAAAAGAAAGCCAAAGTAAGCAGGATATTTGGAATTACATCTTAAAACATTTAGGTTTACAAAATACATCCATGTCTCCTGTCCCCTTCCTCAGATCTCCAACTCCATCTGCTAAACCATGGTTTCTAATGAGTTTACCCCCAGCTCCTCCTGACAGCTGTAGACGTGACTGCTTCATTACTATAAAGTCAGGTCTCTGGGAAGGAAATAGAAACAAATGAGTAATATTAGCTTCCTCTCTCACCTATTGGAGTTTTCATCAAAGGACAAAGCAAGCTGAATACAGTTTTACCTCTTCCCAAACTGTCCATGAAAGAATGTTAAACAATGACAAAAAAGGAAATTGACTGGTGACAGGAGGGAGAAAGTGATCGAGAGGTTTGGATACAAAACAAGAAACAGGTAACCGTCCAAAGGAAAGGCAAGAGTTAATGGAACCATTCATTATAATTATGGCATAGAAGTTACTAGTTGTAAGACTTGCTAGCCACTGTGTAAAAAACTAAAATTAAGTCTAGGCAAACTCCCTCCCCATGTTCCTACATCGTGATTCAAAAATAACCTGTTGACAATATTATCAGATACTGTGGCAATATTATCAGAATTATCAGCAACACAATGATCAGTATTACAGACTTATCAGAATTACTAGAAAAGCCCCCTCTCCACTTTTCCCCCCACCTCTTGGCTAGATTAATGATTCCTATTTAGGTGGACACTGTTAATGCCTTAATTTATTTTGTGGATTCCATAGGAAGCACTCTTTGCAGTTTATAGATGGCTCAAAGCTGGGAGAGATAGCTAGAGCTGCTTGCACCAAAGCCGATGCGAAAGATGTGTTCGGCAGCCGTTTATAAAAAAAAAAGACCAAAAATCCAGGTGGATAGGTGTGGGGAACAGGGAGGAACAGAGTGAATATTGAATTAGCCACTTACTTTAGGCAAACTAAAGAATTTTTTTGTTATACAGAAGAAAGTCATCTGAGACTGCATAAGGAGAGATAATAAAAATGATCACTTATCTATTAAACAGATATAAACATCTACTGACCCCAACCACATACGAATTTTATTTTATTTCTTAAATTCACTGGTTACATGCTGCTGCTAGTTGTTCGTGACTCCCATACCAGGGGTGAAAAGAGATGTCCAGGTGCATGACCTCATCATGGTTCCATCGTGAAATCTCTTCATCAGGTATCTGGAGTCCTTGTCATGGGCCCTAATTTTTTTTTTTAATTGAGATATAATCAACATGTAACATTATATTAGTTTCAGGTACCATATAATGACTTGATATTTATATCTATTGTGAAAGAAATGATCACAATAAGTCTATCACCATCCATCACTGTACATACTTAAATTTTTTTCTTGTAATAACAACTTTTAAGATCTATTCTTTTAGCAACTTTCAAATGTATAATCTAGTGTTATTAACTGTAGTCACCATGCTGTACTTGACATCCCCATAACTTATTTATTTTTAATTAGAAGTTTGTATCTTTTGACCACTTTCACCCAATTTTTAAGGTGATTGCTCCCTTGGGTATAACAGGAAATTTGTACCATGTCCTACTCTTTTCTACCTCTTTCATTTAGATTGAATTCTTTTAAGAGCCAGGTCATATCCACAGCACCTGCTTAATATCTCCCAGGAAATTCTGCTTCTTACTAACCCTTTATTAAGTGTCTACTGCCAGGTCAAGGTTGTGGCTGGAATATTACATTCTGAGGCTATCTCTTGGTCACCTCGCCTCCCCAGCCCATATTCATGCACAGAGACAAAGGCAAAGTCCTGTATCCATGCTCTGATTATAATTATATTGTTCCACATTTCACAGCTATCAAGGCCGTGATGACATGGCTACTAAAAACCAAAGTAATCTTAGCAGCATCATAACCACTATAAGAAATAAAAGCATCTACTGACATAAACTACCTTGCATCGTTAAGAGAACAGCTGGAGTACTGTGCTCAATTCCAGGCAACGTGTTTTAAAAGGAACAGTGACAAATACAGCACTGGAATGTTTCTGAGTGAGCGTGATGGTGAGGGGGTTTAGAAATTATCTCAAAGAAGGAACAGTTGAAAAATTGGAGCAGGTGGCCAAGAGGAGGTAAGATGTAAACATCTGAAGGACTATCACAAAAGGGAGACAGGAGCCTTGGTCTACTGTACTCAAGAGGATGATATAAACTTCTCTGAGATTATCTGCTGCATTCCAGGAAGTGCGAAGAGTGGACACGATCACTGAGGATGATGTTTGCATCATCATAATAAGCACGCTGCTCAGGAGCAGAGGTACTGTTAGAATGTGCAGTGTCCCTCTGAGTCCTCCTATTTGGGGGCAGTTTGCATAGGACAATTACGATTGATTTTAGAAGACAAAGATTACACTCCAGAAAGAGGATATCAATTGGTGCTGTCTTAATCCCCCAAACTGAGCTTAATAGGTACTATGTCTTGGGGACTGAAATTGGATACCTACCCTGAAAACAGTCTTGGACCATAGTCAGTTTAAGAGCGGCAAGGCTGTGGGGGCAGACCCCAGGCTTTGAAAACCGTGGCTCGGGATCACCATTTTCCTCTCAGATTTATCTCAGCCCTTTTCATGTGGAAGCTTTCCCACCCAGCCTTGCCTTGCCCAGTGACTACGCCAACCCCTGCCCGCACTTTGATCTCTCCAACGGGCGCCCTTGTGGACTCTGCCGCTTGCTTGAATCAGCTCCAGTATTCCTGGAAGTCATTCATTCACTCGACTAACATGTATGAGGCACCCACTATGAATCGGGATCTTGTGCTTAATCTGGGAATAAAAATAAGAAAAAGGCATGGTCTCTGTCCTCAAAGAACTGAGTCTAATGAGAGAGATGTCTAAAGATATGAGTGCAGACCAGGGTGGCGAATTGTGCAGGTCCTGAAGTGGGGAGAGGGACGTGGGAGGGGCGTTGCCACAGAAGACTTCCTGGAGGAGGTGATATTAGGCTGTTTTAAAGAGTATGGCATCCGGTCAGCGTGGCGACATGAGTCTGGGCACAGAGGTAAGGACTAGGCCTGTGTCCGGGGCACTGCAGGGCTGGGGTTGCCATTGCTGAGGGCGCCAGGCACGAGAGGCCAGCAATGAGGCTGGAGAGGCCAGTGGGGATTCGAGCATGGTGAGTTCTGTGTTCCTCGTGAAGGCGGTTGGGTTTTGTTCTGTATTCGATGAGAAGCTTCAGATGGTTTGTAACCAGGACTGGCCTGGATGGGTTGTTTAGAAAGAGCCTCCTGGCTGCATGCAGTGGCTGGACTTGAGGGAGCCAGGCTTTTTCCAGAAGGTCGTTCAGAAGGCTTTTGCTGTCATGCCGGCCAGCAGCTCTCAGCGACAGTGCTGGGTCCTGGTCAGCCTGGGAACTGCCTCTGGTCCCTGGTAGGGCCCACCAGGAAACTGCTCAGGAGGAAACTGCCTGTTTGATCTGTGCTGCGTGTTCAAAGCCTGGGGAGTGTCCCAAGCACACCTGCTGTGGTTATGCGAGGTATTCTTTGCAGAAGAAAAAAGTGGATTTTTCACCACTGGCATAGGTGAAAAATGACAAGGACTTGAATCTGCACATCGCTAGCTGAGTTTTTGGTGAGAAAAATCTAGAAGTAATCAGAGGATTTAGTAATTGATTTGCCCTAGGTGGTGTGAGAGAGTGAGGAGACCACAATGATCCCCCTCCCCACCAGAGTTTCTCGCTTAGGCGACAACTCGTAGATTGGGGCGCCACCAACTGGGATAGAAAGTGCAGCAGAAGGAACAGCTTTCAAGACACACGGAGGGAAGATCATGTGAGCACCCAGCGAGGAGGCCGTCTCCAGCCAAGGAGAGAGGCCTCAGGAGAACCAAACCTGCCGATATCTCATCTCAGACTGATCCTTCGGGACTGCAGGAGAAGAAATTCCCCTTGTTTAAGTCACCCGGCCTGTGGCATTTTGTTACGGCAACCTGAGTAGACTAAGACAGGCCCATAACTCAGAATCGGAGTCACAACTTCTTTGCGACTGGCACTGAGAGGACTCAGGATGTCACGTGTTTCAGCCCATTTTGAAGAAATGACGAGAGAGGAATGTATGAGAGTGGTGGCTCTCAAGCTTTGGTGAGCATCACCCGGAGGGCTTCTCCAACCCCCACGTGCAGAGCTTCTGAGTCAATGGGTCTCGGGAGAAGCTGGAGAAACAGCATTTCTCACAAGCTCTGAGGCCGCTGGTCCAGGCACCCCGTATTAGAAATTGAAAATGGAAATTTTAAAATATTTTTATTAATTCATTTTTAAATAGCAGTAACTAGCCCCATTATATATTTGAATAAATAACATCGTTTAGTGAAAAGTAGCTACACTTTCTAAAACAAAAAATTAACATGGAGATTGGCATTATTTGCATTTTTGCAAAGCTTTTTGCAGCTAGGCTTTCATGTTTGTTTCTATAGTCAATCTGTTGCCATATCGCACACCATGCAGCCTCTGGAAAAACTCCACTGAGCATGCATAGAGAATGAGAGTTAAAACAACAGATAACATTTTATTATTATGAAAATAGTTTTAATGTCGCATTTCCCCTCAAAGTGTCTCAGGCCCCTTCAAGAGTCGCTGAACCTCACTTTGAGAACAGGTAATTTATGGGGTGGCTGGAAGGAGAAAAGAGCCCCAAAGAAGACGCCAGAGAAACAGGAGGAAACCGAGGCGGGGGCCTGCAATGGGAGCAGAACCTTGGTCTGTGCTGGAGTCAGGATGCACCCAGCGGGGTCAGACTCGGTTCCTCTCGTACCACACGCACGTGATGAGCATACACATGCTTGTGCAGTGGGTAAGTTAAAACCACGGCAGAGGGCAAACATCTGCCATTAGAGACTAGAAGTCTCGCCCTGTTCGAGTGTGCATTGGCCTTTCAGATTATTGGACCGTTAGTTCTGCTCTTCAGCCTAGGACTTTGGCGCTATATCCTCCTATAAGTCTTTGGTGACCCCCTGGGCTTTGGAGTTGGTTGATTTTCTTGGAACTCTGGTGCTGTTTTCTCCTTCCTATCTCCTTGCCTTTAGTCTTTGTCTACAGCACACAGCTCCTCCTCCCGACCTCTAAACTTAACGAGGCCTTCGAACTTTTCAGTTGGAAACACAGGCCTTACTTCTTCTGGTCTGCTATTTCCTTTACATTTCCACTCTGTTTTTTGTTGTTGTTTATGCCTACAGCGCCCAGTCTTCCTAGGTGGTCTCCCATCCAAGTACTAACCGGGCCCGACCCTGTTTTCCTTACAGGATCAGACGGGATCGGGCGCGTTCAGGGTGGCATGGCCGTAGTTCTACTCTATTTTCAAAGCACAAAACTTTAGTAGAATGTACCTTTGAAACTCGTCTATATTTTAAAGCTATTCCTTTCCAGTACAAGAACAGGTAGACTTTGAATTTCTGAGCGATGAATAATAATTAAATAAATAAATACCATATAAATGAACATTCTTCCAGAGGCAGAAACATGAAATGATTCTGTCACATGTCCCCTTACAATTCTGAGAAAATTCTTTCCAAAGTCGTCCCTGCCCACATCCCTCCTTGTCTCATTGGCTAGGATTATCACACCTGCCTGTTGCCTAAAACAAATCACTTGGCAAGAGACATTGGCCCCATGAGGCTAGAAGGAGGCTGTGCCTTTCTTGAAGGACATGCTTCCTTGAAGAACGGTGAACAACATTTGGGTTCTATTAACGAGGAAGAAGGACAAGTGGCAGACAGTTGACTAGTGAGTAGACAACTAAGAGTGTCTGACACACACAAAAATAAAAACTACAATAAAATAATAAAATAATGGTAAAATGGTAATTTTACCGTTTCCCCATCCTTGCAAAATCCTTGGTTTGTTTATCCAACCCACCATCAGTATTTCAGTTCTAGGTGCCTTTTGGAAATCAAAAACCTCCAGGAGATAAGTTTAGTATAATGCACCAGGGGAAGTAAACCTTAAGTTTAAAGGACATATCACAAAGTTCCACTTCCAGATGTTAACCCATGATACCACCTCTCTTCCTGTACCAGTAGTTTTCCTAGTATACAAAGGCTAATCAGAGGACACAGTTCTATTTTTAGGAAAGCAGAGCCATCTTAGTGTGGTTGCAATAGAGTGTTTGTTCCTGAGAGATGCATTTTCATGAGTGTTTTATGTAAAGCCCCACAATCTCACACAAATTCCTCTGCTTAATCAGTGCCTTTGTACTGTTTGTTTCCTGCCTCCCCAGGGATTCTAATCTCAATGGAATGTTCTTTTTTTTTTTTTTTTCCTACTGGGATGATTATTTGTGGGGCCCCACTTGCTCAGTATTCTTGTGTAAGTCTGGGAAATGTCTCTGACAAGCTGGATTTTCTGGTCAGTCATTTGTCCACAGACATTTTATCTCTTGGTAATAGCTCAGACAAAACTGAGGCCCTCCATAATGCTTATATTTTCACAGGCTCAGTACAGTCTTCAGGTTCCTGAAGGATCCGTCCATTGACAGAAACCCAGTTGCTAAGCATTTGTGTCCAAGTTGCTGTTAATGATTACTACCATACCTCTGTTTAATGATCATTATTATACTTTAGCTCACTGGTTGGTTGTTTCTACCCTGGTCTTTATTTCCACTGATGTGGTCTTTGAGAGTATGAGTCATTGTTATAAAGTTTCTCCACTTACAGAGTTCCATCAATTTATCTATTTGCAAGAGATATAAAAAAATGTTCCATTCCTTCTTCTATTCTGCCTGATATAATTAAGTGCATCAGTAATGTGAAGTGTACATGCAGTTTATAAGTTTATAGGTTAATAGTCCTCAGTAAGGAGAAAGAAAGGAAGGAAGGAAGGAAGGGAAGAAGAAAGAAAAGGTAGAAGGATATACCATTAGATTCATGGGTAGTGTAAATAATAAAATGCTCCCATTCTTTGGGATGTTGAGACTGGCTCAGGCAGCTGGACTACATATTACTGTATGCTCTCTATTGTCTTGATCAATTGAAGTGAGGCAGATAGCTACCTGGCAATGTTTAAACTTGGAACATGTGTCCTTAATATTATCAAATCATGTTTTGCAAGATCCTTCTGGAATACTAATGAGTCATAGGTTTAAGAAGTTAGATAATCTTATCAACATTGTAATGTGAGCCCTGGTTTTCTTAATCCTACTTGTTGACTGTGGTTCTGCAGATTCACCTTCATCTTCATGAGATGTGGGTCAAAGCTGAAAGAACTCACAATGGTCAAAGATGGAATAATTTGAGCAACAAAATAAATAATGATAACATAAGATTATAATCTAAAGAATAAAATAAATGTCTATGAGTCCATACTCACATAACTAAATAATTAATTGATAATAAATGGGAGATAAAGGATTAATCTCCCCTACAGAATATTTCTAATAATAAATGTAAAAGGAATAAAGAAAATAAAAAACCACCATTAGAACATTGCAGTAATAATTGCTGCAGGAAAATTCCATGAATTAGTAAATAAAATTTTAAGGAAAAAAAATACATTTGCATATCCTAAAGGCATCTTCCCTCAAATATTTATTAATTATTGTGGTACAGATGTCCACAATTTCCTTGATACTTTTCTCTCTAGGAGACAGTTTTTAATTCCTCCTCTTATGAGTGTCCTGGAGTTAGCAACTAACTTTTAACAAATGGAGTATAGAAGGGGAGAAACAGTAATTTTACAGTGAAGAAACCTAGAGGTTTTATTACCTTAACCAAGTGATTATGATAACATACTATACCAAGTAAAATTGATATCCTGATATTTTTTATTCTATCCTGATAGAATGCTATAAAAAGAAAGCTCATCTCTGTGGTATATTCCCCCAAAATTCAAAACCCGACCCTAACCATGAGAAAACATCAACAAAAACATGTTGAGAACAAATACTAAAAAGTACTAGATCGATACTGCTCACAGCTATCAAGGACATGTGATGAAAAGGAATCGCGATGTTGTATCCTATATTAGATCGTGGATTAGAAGGATGTTAGTGGAAACCCCGGTGGAATACAAATAAAGTTTGTGGTTAGTTAATAATGTTGTGCCAGTATTAAATTCTTCATTTTGAAATGTGTATGGTGGTTGAAAATGATAACATTGGTGAAAACAGTGGGATGGATGCCCAGGAACCCTCTGTGTCACCTTTACAACTCTTTTGTAAAGCTAAAGTTATTTTGAAATAAAGTGGTTTTTTTTAAGATTGAAAAAAATAGTTCTCAGTAAAATATCTGCATAATTGATTATCACCTTTCAAAAGTAACTTTAAATGTATGCATATAGAACATTTAAAAAGAGTTTTGAGAAATACTTAGAGGGGATATCACACAAATTAATCTTTTGTGTCCTTTAGTGCTGTTAAGTTTTTTTCCATTGCCTTATTTTTGGTTTCCCAAAGATTGCCAAGATGACAGGGACTGTATTCCGCCTTTTTGGTATCTTCCACAATACTTTAAAAATGTTTTGGGCACATAATAGATGTCAAATAATGCATATTGCATTCAATGGAAATTCTAGCCTTGCCTTCATGTGAGTTTTAGAGCATCCAGAATAGATGGATGGAATCTGGTTGGGAAGAGGATCAATCTCTTTTGAAATCTGTCACCAAAATAAAGTTAAAAATTTGGCTCAACAATAAGAAAACAAATAACTCAACTAAAAAATGAGCCAAAGACCTGAATAGATACCTCACCAAAGAAGATGTACAGATGGCAAATAAGCACATAAAAAGTGTATTGCATATTTGAAAGTGGCTAAGAGAATAAATCTTAAACGTTCTCATCAAAGAAAAAATTCTATAACTAGTATGGTGATGAATGTTAACTAGACTTGTGATCATTTTGCAATACATACAAATATTGAAAAATTATGCTAAAAACTAATGATAATGTTGAAACTAATATAATGTTGTATGCTAATTATACCTCAATAAAAAATAAATAAAGATATGGTAACAAAGTTTCAAAAAAGAGAAAAAAATCTAAAAAAAAAAAACATATGAAAGAGTATTATATGTCATCAGGGAAATACAAATTAAAACAAAAAGATCCCACTACACACCTATAGGAATGGTCAAAATCCAGAACACTGACACCACCAAATGTTAGTGGGCTGTGGAGCAACAGGAACTCTCATTTATCGCTGGTGGGAATGCAAATGGTGCAGCCACTTTGGAAGATGGTTTGGTGGTTTCTTATAAGACTAAACACACTCTTATCTTACAATCCAGCAATTACACTCCTTGCTACTGAAATGAGTTGAAATGAGTTGAAAACTTATGTCTATACAAAAACCTGCGCATAGCTGTTTATAGCAACTTTATTCACAATAGCCAAACTTGGAAGCAATCGAGATGTCCTTCAGTAGGTTGGTGGAGATAAACGGTGGTACAACCAGACAATAGAAATGAGCTATCAAGCCATGAAAACACATGGAGGAAAATTAAACACATATTATTAGCTGAAAGAAGCCAAGCTGAAAAGGCTGCGTACTATAGTGTAATTCCAACTATATGACATTCTCCAAAGGCAGAACTATGGAGACAGTAAAAAGGTCTGTGGTTGGCAGGCATAGTGTCTAAAGGATAAGTAGCCAAAGTACATAGAATTTTTTAAGGTGGTGAAACTATTTTGTATGATACTATAAAGGTAGCTACACAGCATTACATATAGACCAAGAGAGAACCCTAATGTAAAGTATATACTTTGGGTGATAATGACATGTAAATATAGGTTAATCAATTGTAACACATTAACTATACCGCTCTGGTGAGGGATGGTAATGACGGGGAAAGCTGTGTATGGGCAGGGCAGGGGGCATATGGGAAATCTCTGTACCTTCCATTCATTTTTGCTGTGAACTTAAAACTTCAATAACAAATAAAGTCCACTTTAAAAAAATTGGATATGATTGGGTGAAATGGTACAGCGTTGACTAAGGTCCCCGGCTCTGGGTTATTGTTTGAACAAAGACTTCCTAGAGTTGCTATTTTCCCCACTGCAAAAGTCACTTTGGCTATGGCAATATGCAACAAAAAAACAAAATAAATAAATAAACAAACAAAACAAATAAATAAATCCATGTGGAGTGGCATTTCTCTCAGTGTAAAAGAGTATACTAACTCGGGTCATAACCAAAACCTTTAAACCTTTTGTTCTAGAGGTCCAGTATCTGTTTCTTTTGTCTTCAATATACCTCAGACTGAGAAAAGCTTTCAGGCTATCACTGACAAGCTGGATTTGCAAGGATTTCATATGTTGAAGTCCCTGTAGGCATAAACCACATCTGTCCAGCCAGATGGTTACTGTAGTGCTCTCTGCTGACTCTTGACCATCAGTAATTCCCAGATGTACTCACTCTCCATAAATCCTACCACATCCTTTTACTTTGCTATTTGTTTTGCAGTATAAACAAGCTCAAATTCAAGCTTGTTTAGATGGAATGATGCAGCTCTACTTGAGGTCATCAGAGGGTCTGAGATATGCATTCTTATAATATTTCAATTAACATTTATTGAGTGTCTTTTATTTAGTGGGGACTATGTATCACCCCTAAAGGAATTGGTTGTTATATCAGTTAAGATACTTTCAGCAGCAAGGAACAGAAAAGTCAACTCAATGTGTCTTAAGCAATTTTATTTAAGCAAATTTATTTTCTTTCTTAACATGAAATTCAGAGGGAGGCTGCTCCAGAGTTGGTTAATTCGTGACTCAACCACATGGTCAAGGATTCAGTTTTTCTATCTTTATGTTCTACCATTCTTAGGGTTTTGGCTTTGTCTCCATGTCATCATCTCCCCTGAGGGTGACATCTGGTTCAGGCATCTCTGTTGGTTTCAACAACATCTAGAAAAGTAGAAGACCACCTCTGTGGCATCTCCTTGTTAAGAGCAGAACCTTTCCCAGCAATTTCCAGCCCTTTCACATCTCACGGGCCAGAAGGGAGTCGCCTACCCAACCCTAAAATAATCTAGATAACCACGATAAACTTAAGCAAATCAGGAAGAAACTCCATGGAGAATAGAATTGCTACTTGAGTAAATTTGGGTTCTGGAATGAAAAAGCATGGAAGAAGGAATGCTGAGTTGATAACAAACAGCTTCTGGTTGAGGACACAGATATGTGTAACAGGATGTTAAAGAGGACTGCTTCTTTTTCCTCAGAACTTTGGATGAACCCACATAGATGACATATATCTACACATTCTACAGAGGAATGCTAGACATGCCAGTACAACCTTTGACCCCTTAGCAGATATAGCCTCATCATTCACCCACTTCTAAACTATGTACGCTTTGTGTACTCATTTGTGTCTGGTTTCTTTTGCTGAGCATAACGTTTCTGAGATTCACCTATTATTGCAAATATCAGTAGTTTGTTTCTTTTCATCATTGAGCAAAATTTCATAGTTTGTTTATCCATTTGTCTGAGAAGATTACATCCCATCAGCATTTACAGTTTAGGGGAGTGAGTGTATCAGCTCCTTTCTAGAGAACAGGAGTTGGTTCCAGGGGTCTGGAGCTCTGGGGTACTCCACTGCAGAGGGATGACCCCCAAGGCCAGAAATGCTCTGTGAGAAGATGACAGTGTGCCAGTGAGCAACCCCCTGCTGCGTCCACTGGTGGAGGGGGCCCAGATTCAAGTAGGATTGTCCTCGCGTCTCCTGGGGATTCCCTAAGAAGCCAAGGAAGTGCATATTTCTCTCCCCTTATGACTTATCACCAGGCTCATTTTGTTCTTCAATTCTTGGACTTTGCATCAGAGGCAAGAATCCAAGTTACACCACGGGCTGCTACAAAGATATTTTCCCCCTCCTACCAGACAGAGTCCTAGAAAACCGAAGGCAGAGGGAGACAGGGAGGTTCCCCTCCTGTCTGAGCCCCACAGGGTGCATTATTAGCAAACTCTTGGCCTTGAAGTTAGGAGTCAAGTCCAGTGTATCTAATTCAATTCCAATTTTCTGTTGGCATTATAGTAATCCTAGACCTTAGCACATCCAGAACTATGAGCTAAATATTTTATTCCTGAGTATATTTAACTCATGTGGTTATGAGTCATTGTTAATATGTTCAACAGATATGCTAGTTTCCAAGCTGCATATCCAAAAGTAAGCGTTTTAATTATTTTTCTTAGTGATTTGTTCATGTCTGCATACCAGCAGTCAGGCTTGGCTGACCAAAGCCATCTTGAAATATTTAACTTAGAATTCAGTATAGAAGTAAAACATGTCAAATATTTCTAAGATCTCTAACCAGAGACATAGATCATTCATCAAAGTTAAGTGCCAGACCAAGTCACAGTAGGAGGTAAAATCGATTATGTGTTTTATAGTTGAGTATTATATATGGAATAAATTAAATTTTACATGTCATGTAGGACACTTTTATGCATGTAGAAACAAGCATACTGTGTCTTTTACAAAATTGAGAAAAAGGAAATATTTGTATAGTGAGCAATAATTTTGAAAATTCTAGAATAATATTAAAGATGAGATTCTTAAAGCTGCTTATCTTCGTATTGATGTGCATCTTGAACTGTAATATGCCTTCATATTACTGAAACGTCAAATTAAGCAAGTAACATAAGTTTGAAAAACAGGCTGTTCTTTCTTACTACATTTAGCATCAGTCCCCACGACCCCACCACAATTTGGGAGGTGGGTGGGGAATAGCATATGTTCATTCTGAAATCAAACAGTATAGAAGTGTATAGAGCAGAAAGTGAAAGTGTTCCCCATTATTAACCCTCACTATGAATCTCACTCCCTTAAAGCACCTAAAAACCTATAGTTTGGAACATATGTTTCTAGTCATTAAACAGACACATATGACAGTATTTGAATATAAATTAAATAGGATTATTATATATGTATGTGTGATTGTGATTTATGATGAGAAATATATTTTCGGTCTTTGTCCTCATTTCTGGCACAAAACTCCTAAAACCCTTGGAATTTCTGAGGTGAAAGAGGGGTAAAAGTGTCTTGATAGTCATAACAAACCTCTTTCAATCACACCTGGATTTATGTTAATGAGGTGAATTTTGGAAAGCACTTAAAGCTGAGGGCTGGTTGCCAGGGGAACTGGATACATGATAAAAGGGGTTGGAATTTTCAGTGCCACCCCTCTGACCTCTGCGAGGAGGAGAGAGGCTAGACGGTGTAATAAAACCGCCATGAAAACCCAGAAGAAGATGGGTTGGCGAGCTTCTGGGTGGGTGAGCACGTGGAGCTGTGGGGAGAGTGGCTGCTCAGAGAACAAAAAACTCTTCACTCTTTCCCTAGACCTCGTCCCACGTACCTCTTCATCTGGCGGTTCATCTGTGCCCTTTGCAATAAACTGGTAAATGTAAGTAAATGTTCCTCCAAGTTCTGTGAGCTGCTCTGGCAAATTAGTTGAACCCAAAGAGGTGGTTGTAGGAACCTTCAATCTATAGCAGTGGGTCAGAAGCAATGGCGACAACCTGGACCTGCAGTCGACATCTAAAGTTGGGGGCAGTCTTTTGGGACTGAACCCTTAACCTCTAGGATCTCTGGGTAGTGTCAGAATTGAGTTGATTGCTTGGTGGTGTTTAAAAACTACACGCACATTGAAACAACTTTTTTCACTAATGATATTTCCGAGACATCTTGACCCTGCCTTGCAGTTGAAAATCTCCGCATAACTTCTGACTCCTTGCAAACTCAACTACTAACAGCCTACTGTTGACGGGAAACCTTAACAATAACATAAACAATTGATTAACATGTATTTGGTATGCTATATGTATCACACACTGTATTCTTACAGTAAAGTAAGCTAGAGAAAAAAATGTTATGAAGAAAATCAAAAGGAAGTGAAAATACATTTATAGAACTGTAGGTATTAATCGAAAAAATATCTACAAATAAGTGGACCTGCGCAGTTCAAACTCATGTTGTTCAAGGGTCAATTATATTTGTAGACACTTAAATTTCTGTTAAATGATGTTTCAATTAATATAATTAAATTCAATTAATATAATTAATATAATTAAATGCTAATCCTTATCTGAATTTATCTTGTCTTATATTTAGTTACCACCACCCCCCACTCCTGGAGTGTAAGCTCCGCCAAACCAGGGGCCTTGCCCCTTGTTCCCCTTTATATCCTTAGCACCCGGGATGTTACCTGACAAATAATATCATTCGTTGTTATTACTGGGAGCACTGGGATATTTCTAGATCTTTTCCGTGATCCAAGGGCAACTCAGGGTGAGGTGGCTACTTCTGGCCCTCTTGCTGCCTAGTCTCCTTGCTTAGCCATTTAGAACTTCTTCCTGCCTAAGATGTGCCCTTTTGGGAATTCTGCTTCTCTTAAACCTTGAAATCTTCAAAGATTGAAAACTAAGAAATAGTTCAGGTCTCAGGAATTCCACTCCCACCACAGCTCCTTTCCTCTTTGCAACTTATCTGGGGAACCAGGGCACATTTGGTCTCTCACGTCCCTTAATCCCTTTGCTCTTGATAGAAATCTGATGACTAATTTGCTATCTGCCTAATATTCTTTGGTGAGGTGTCTGTTAAGGTCTTTGGCCCATTTTTTTAAATCAGGTTGTTTGTTCTCTTACGGTTGAGTTTTAAGTGTACTTCGTATATTTTGGATAACAATGCTTTATCAGTTGTATCTTTTGCAAATATCTTCTCTCAGTCTGGCTTCTCTTGGTGTTGTTTTTGACAGAGCAGAAGTTTTTAATTTTAATGAAGACCAGCTTCTAAATTTTTTCCTTCATGGATCATGCCTTTGATGTTGTATCTAAAAAGTCCTCACCAAACCTAAGGTCATCTAGGTTTTCTCCTGTGCTATTTTCTAGAAACTGTACAGTTTTTTAGTTTACATTCAGGTCTATGATCCATTTTGAGTTAATTTTTGTGAAGGGTGTAATGTCTGTGTCTAGATTAATTTTTTTTACGTGTAAATATCCAGGTGTTCCAGTATCATTTGTTGAAGTATATGAAGTTTTTCATTCTTTACTTTGACCCAACCAACTGATTAGTAACACGTGGTTGAGAAGAAAGCATATCTGCCTTTTTCCATTTGATTATCACTATATTTGTCAAAAATCTCTTTGGCTTGTCTGAGTAATTCCTTGTTTCATTTTACCTTTGCCAGTTTTGGAGACTGTATGCTAATTTTTTGTGTGTTTGAGGGTCCCTAACATGCTGATGTCTGAAAGCAATTGAGAGTTGACCTAAGAGTCAGACAGATGAAGATAAAACTCCTGCTCTTGTTAATGATAAACCTGCTCCTAGAGGGCACGGCTCATTGGAAGAGCCGCATGGGCTTGCTTGTGCTCCTTTCCTCCAAACCTGCCCGTGTCTAGACCATAGAACAACTCATCCAAGGCCAATGTTTTTGCTGAACAGAGCCATTTGCCTGAGTTTGCATGATGGAGACTTGGCATGGAGTTTTCTTGGAAGTTCTAAGTGGTGCTCCGAAAGCTTATACCCACTACCCTCCCAAGTGCACACGTTTGATATTGATCCATTTAAAAACCCAGATTGCCAAGTACAGCCTTCAGTTAGCCTTAGTAAAGAGGCCTCTACAACCAGGAAGTGACTCTGTTTCCAGATCCCACGTAATATGGAATAGATATCTTAGTAAAACAGGTTTTAAAAAAGAGGTTATATTGTTGTCATGGGCTCTCATTCTTTATGTTGAGACAAGCATTTTAACTCCTTGGTGTATCTCGAGTTCCATCTCACGAGGCCCTTGCCTACAGGCTGAAGTACAGGCAAGAGCTGACTTTACCGCCTCATTCCCAGACCCCTAGAAAATGACTGGGAGGAACCGTAGCACCTGTCTCCGCTCATAAGAGGAACACGGTCCAATTTGGATGCCGGCCTCTCGTTCTGTAGAATGGTAAAATTGGCAAAATATACGAACAAAATGCTATCAGGAGTCACTGAGTTCAACGTCTATAGTGCTTATGTTGTCTTGCCAAAATATAACTTACCTGTTGCTCTTGGCTGTGTTCCAGAGGCGAATGGCAGGTCTGGTGGTCATAGACTAGCTCTGGGAGTCTTCAGGCCACAGCAGGGCCTTCTCTTTGGCTCATGTATATAATATTCCTGTTGGAACATTTTTTTTCCTCTTGGTTAAAAACAGAAACTTTGCTTTTAGTGTCAGGTGCTTAAGAACGCTATTTTTGCTCTCGGCAAACATGATAAGAGGAAAAATTGGCTCACCGGGTCTAGAGGGAAAGGACTAGTCTCATTTCTAAAATCAATACCTGATCTCTTAGCAGTTTAAGCAGCAGCTGGGTGCAGACAAGATATTTATTCCCTTCAGAGTTCACCCTAAGTTTGGAACAACTTAGCCAGTTGGGAGCTGATGATCAAAACTGGATGGTCCCTGAGAACAACTAGCCACGGTGACTAAGACAGAGCTAACTATAAGAGCCAGCTTTCTCCTTAGATCCACGGGCCCCTGTTCCTCAGTCCAGAACTCAGGAGCCTGGGCCAACTGCCCTGCCCTAAGGGGCGTGAGAGAATACACTGGAAGAGTCTCTAGAGAAAAACAGGGGCCTGGCTTCTGTGGGAAGTCACGAATGCCTAAGACATTCCCTGACCTTCAGACCTCAGACTCTTGCATTCACTTTTGATCAGTTTCTCAACTTGAAGTTGATGAATAGGGGAGCAAATCGTAGTGACAATTACCCACTGCTGAGGCCCCCAAGGTGGTGATGGTCTGTGTGTATGGTGGGAGAAGTGGTGGAGACAGTGAATAGAAAGAATTTACCATTGTGGGTGTTCTGCTGACTTCAGTCTACCTGAAGCTTCTCTTCCTTCCCTATATCACACTGCGGGGAGCCGGGCCTCCATACTGTACTCCTACCCCCACCCCATCTCTCAGTACTGGGATCCAGTCAATGGGTGTAAGATTTATCTGTGGGGATAGGAGTGCAGTCTGGGGAAGGGACTGAAGAGAAAAGAGTAAGCACAGAGGTTCTCAAAACATATGTGGTGAAAAAAAAAAGAGAGAGAGAAAGTGGTTAGGGAGACAGAAAGAAGCAGAGGACTGAGGAATCCGAGGGAGTTTGAACTGGATGAACTGGTGGCCTTTCAGGGGTGGGGGCTGCCGCTCGCTGACCTGCGGGTGTGAGGCTCACATCACTGAAGCAGCAACTACAGTTAGGCCCAGACCCTCTCAGGGTCTAGGCTGGACCTACTGTGTCACCACTTGCTAGATATATGCTTAGATTTTCTTAAAAAAAAAAAAATCTTAATTACACAATGCGATGTGTTAATAGATCCTCCTTGTAAAAATGTAAGCGTCGCAGATCAGGCAAAAGTCTGCTGTGATCATCACCTACTAAGCTGACCCCTGCCACAGGGATGACCCTTGTCACCACATTTTCCAGAGCCTTCTATGCCTTTCCATAGATATATATGTGACTATAGGAAATATACAGCATGATTCTGGAGGGTGGGAGATTGTTTACATACAAGATGTTATTCCGTAAGTATAGTTTCCAGCCTGCTTTTTGTGCGCTCAACAATGCGTTGGCAGGCTTCCACGACAGCGCGTTTAGATCTCATTCCCCGTAACTGCTCATTCTTCAGCTGTTTTTACCTCTTGAACACGAGGCTCAGCCCCTCCACAGCTCTGCACAACTGCTGTCAGCGCCAGCTGAGCGAGAAGGGACGGTTTCGTGGTGAGATGCCCCTTTGAAAGAACGCCCCAGGGGCCGACGTGAGAGGGACCGGCAGGCACCAACCTTATTGCGCGGAGCAGCGCTTCTGCGTTAGGGCACCGCATGGGCTCCACGCGTGTCAGAGAACAACAGTGGCATTCAGCACGCATGCGTGATACAGTAAGCTGCATCATGCTTGCGTGAGCTGGGCTCAGGCGTCCGACTACACTGAGGGGGCCTTCTAAATCTGGGGTGCTGGTCCTAGCCGCGAGCCTGGATCATAGCCAGGCCTGGGACCCACAACTGTTGAGTGAGAGAACAGGTCTTTATACTGATCTTTTCAAGGTGTCCCCGGTATCCAGACTCTGCCCCGCCTCTCAAGTGCCAGGCACCCTCCTCCTGGTTTTGAATGTGTTGTGTGCCCCTCTCCTGGACTTTGCTTTCGTAAAGCAAACGTTCAGACCTCTCAGTGTCTACGGGGCAGGCCTGGAAAGCCCTGAGGACCAGCGACAAAGAGGCAGTGATGCCTGTCAGTTGAGGAAACACAGTCCTCCTGTTTTGTTTTACTGTACTTTTTATTTGCCCACAGCCTGCCAACACGGTCGGCCCTGGAAACACAGCGCGCCATTCTTCCTCACTGGGAGTCTGCACGAATAGAGGTGGCAGTTAAGAGGCCGAAAGTGCCAGCAAGGGTTTTGCCAGTGGTCAACTTGTTTACCGGCTCTGGAGGGTTTTTCAAATGCAAGTTTTCAGGGAGTCACTGGACTGGCCGCTCAGAAGGACTAAAACCACCAGGGGAGCTCGTACTTCGCTGGTGAGATTTTTCTAGATAAAGTCTGGAGACTACATATTCAGGTTTATCTTTCCTGACAATGACACTAATTAGATGTCAGAATAGGCCCCAAAGGAAATAAACCCACAAACTAGACAGTTTTACTTTATCTGGTACTCTGGAAAATGAGAGAGAGAGATTGAGATGTCTTTTTTTCTTTTGAGTTTGGAATAAACATTTTCTTAATCCCTATTGATTTTGTGTCTTTCTCCTCAATATATTCTAAGTGTAATCGTATATTTATAGACGCAGGTATTAAACATAGGGTTATTAGAGTCTTTGCACTTAGGTATGATAAAACCCAGTGTGAATGAAACCAGATAAATAAGAAATTTATGTTCAATGTAAATGAAGATGAATAGCAGCATGGATTTGGAAATGATTTATTTAAAAAACTTTCTAGAAGGTGTTTTTATCAAAACTTAAGTAGGTTCACCCTCTCTCATTCTTTCCTTCTGTGATGAAAAAATCAGAAAATCTGTTCTTAGAAGTTTTTCCTGATAGTCCTTTTTTTCCTTCTGAGGATGAAAAATTAAAACCTCAAATTTGGCTGCTAAAATTTGTTCATTTTAGCAATTTTTGTTTATTTATTTTAATTTCTAGTTAGTATTTACTACTTCCAGTCCTTCCTTTTCATTTTATTATACTTCTGTTCTTTTCCTTAATTTTTAAAGGTTTTTAATTATAGTTGACATACAATATTATAATAGTTTCAGGTGTACGACGTAGTGATTAGACATTCACATAACTTACGAGTGATCACCCAATAAATCTAGTGCCCATCTGACACCATACATAGTTATTACAATGTTATATTGACTATCTTCCTATGCTGTACTTCATATCCCCATGACTGTTTTGTAACTACCAATTTGTATTTCTTAATCCCTTCCCCATTTTCTCTCTTCTAATCCTCCTTCCATCTGGCAAACATCAAAATATTTTCTGTATCTATAAGTTTGTCTTCATTTTGTTTGTTTGTTTTGTTCTTTAGATTCTACATGCAAGTGAAATAACATGGCGTTTATCTGTCTCTGCCTGACTTACTCCACTCAGCACAATATCCTCCAGGTCCATCCGTGTTGTTGCAGATAGCGAGATTTCATTCACTTTTAAGGCTGAGTACCATTCTGTTTTATATATGTACCACCTCTTCTTTATCCATTCATCATCTATTGATGGACCCTAGGTTGCCTCTATATCTTGACTACTGTAAATAATGCTGCAGTGACCATATGGATTCACACATCTTTTCAAAGTAGTGTTTTGGGTTTCTTCAGATAAATACCCAAAAGTGGGATTATTGGGTTCTCCTTCGTTTATTTTAAAGTATTTTTTCTGGTTTAAGTATTGCTATACCAGCTGTTTTGTTGTTGTTGTTGTTTGTTTCCATTTTCATGAACTATCTTTTTCCATCCCTTTCAGTCTGGTTGTAGTTTTTTTTGTTTTTGATTTTTTTTTTTTTTTTTTGAGCTGAAACGAGTCTCTTGTAGGGAGCATATATAAGAGTCTTGTTTTCTTATCCATTCAGTCACCCTATATTTTTTGATTGGAGCTTTTAACCCGTTTACATTTAAAGTAATTGTCGCTACACAGTTACTGCCATTTTATTATTCATGTTTTTTATTTCTTCTTTTCCTTCTCCTTCTTGTCCCTCTAACATTTCCTGTAATACTGGTTTGGTGTTGATGAACTTCTTTAGTTTTTTCTTGTCTGGAAAGCTCTCTCTTTAGCTGTCCTTCGATTCTAAATGATAACTTTGCTGGATAGAGTAATCTTTGCTGTAGGTCCTGGCTTTTAAACACTTTGAAATTTTCATGCCAATCCCTTTTTGCCTGAAAAGTTTGTGTTGAGAAATGGGAACTCCCTTGTAGGTAGGTAACTGCTTTTCTCTTGCTGCTTTTAAAATTGTTTCTTTGTCTTTAACCTTTTGCATTTTAATTATGATGTGTCTTGATGTGGGCCTCTTTAGGTTCATTTTATTTGGGACTGTCTGAGCTTCCTGGGCTTATATGTCTATTTCCTTTGCCAGGTTAGGGAAATTTTCCATTGTTATTTCTTCAAATAGGTTTTCAATCCCTTGCTCTCTCTTCTCCTCCTGGTACCCTATGATCTGAATGCTGTTACGCTCGATGTTGTCCCCGAGATGCCTTAAACTATTCTCATTGTTTTTTTAAATCTTTTTCTTGTTGCTATTCTAATTGGGGATTTCCTGCTTCCTTTTCTTCTAAATCTCTGATTCGATCCTCTGCTTCATCTAATTTGCTGTCGATTCCCTCTAATGTATACTTTATGTCAGTTATTGTATTCTTCATTTCTGATTTTTTTTTTTTATGTTTTCTATCTCCACTTTTATGTTTTTTTCTACCTCTTCGATGAAGGTCTCAGCGAGATCATTGTTCGTCCTTACAGTCAGTGTTTTAAACTCTGTGTTTGGTAGATTGCTGTCTCCATTTTGTTGAGTTCTTTTTCTGGAGCTTTGTTCTGTTCTTTCATTTGAGACATATTTCTTTGTCTCCTCCTTTTGCTGCCTCCTGTGTTTCTTTCTATGTATTAAGTACGGCTGCTGTGTCTCCCAGTCTTAGTAGAATGGCCTTAAGTAGTAGGTGTTCTGTGAGGCCCAATGGCACAATCTTCCATTCCTGAATCAGGTGCTCCAGGTGCTTTGGCTTAGCCTGAAGCTGGCCACTCGGTGATGTGCCTCTTGGGAAGGGCCATGCTGCAGGCCAAGTTCAGCCTGTGCCCTGCCTGAGGCCACCTGGCATGAGCCACCAAGCGTCTACAGACTGCTGCCACTCACACTGAATTTGGAGGTGCCTGGAGAGGCCAACCGACAAACTGGCCTGGCTGCCACTAGTGCCAGGCTTGAGGCTGCTCAGCAAGAGGTTGGAGGCACACTGAGGCCAGATGCTACTTGTTGGGGTTTTGTGAATCATTGAGAGATTTTAGGAAAGCCTGCAGCATGAACCGAATAGACCATTTGTATGGAAGAGTCACTGGAGGTGACTTGGGTTTGCCTGAAAGTTGAGTGAGGCAGGGTCTCAGGGAATCACAGGGCATGGTGATCAGGATTAGCCATCTTGATGAAGACTCAGATATGGGGGCTGCCTGAGTCTGCATGCTGGGAGGGGGAAGGGCTCAACAAAGGAACAATGGCTTCTGCCAGCCCTTTTGTCTAGAAGAAAGCTGCCTCTCCAGCCCTCGTCCTCAAACCAGACAATTCAGTTCCTCCTCATATGTCCCTGGCACATTTCAAACTGCTTCCCCAGAACTGGAGCTCAGAGCAAGTGAGTCCGTCTGCAAGTAAGTCCATGTTCAGGCCTTTGAAGAGAAATCCCAGGGACTCCTACAGCCTCCATCTCATTCGGCCACAATCTCCACTGGTTTTCATAGCTAGAAGTTGTAAGACTTCTCTTCCCAGCACTGGAACCCTGGGCTGGGGATTCTGGTGCGGGGCTGGGACCTCTCACTGCTCTGGAGGGATGTCCACACAATTTTTAACTGCCACATGTGGTATGGGACCAGTCTGTTCAGCATCTTTGCCCTTCCCACCAGTCTCGAGGAGGCTTTTTCTGTGTCCTCAGCTGTAGGACTTCTGTTCAGCTAGACTTCAGGTGATTTTTAATGATGGCTGTTCTGTAGTTTAGCTAAATTTTGATATGGTCATGAGAAGAGGCAAACACTTACTTAAGCATTTACTTACTCTACCATCTTGACTGGAAATCTCATACTTCTGTTCACACTCCCTTTTGTTTCTGCTCCTCCAATAATGGCCATAACAAACTTTACTGTGTCATTTTGCACTTCCGTTTAGTTCCGGGTCCCAATGTCTTTGGATTTTAATTTTGCATTTTCTCTTTTCTCTTCGTTGCCATTGTAAGTTAAGGAAATTTGATTCTTCTGCACATGAGAGATGACAGGGGCTTCTATTAAAAGCTTCAGCATTTGTAATTTTAAGTCTGTGATTTTCGCTATGGGCAGTGAGGTATAAAGATTATGCTTTCAATGCAGAAAAGGAACAGTGGGGTTCCTTGTGGTTATTAAAAATTAGACCTTTCATTTCCTGAGAGTGCCAGAGTCTGCCTTGGCAATGTCAAAAGTTTCCAGCAGTGGTAACTGGAAACACTCACCAGTGGTACATTTCTGAGATGAGAGTAAGAAAGCACTGAAACTATGATTTTGATGATGGGTGGCAGCTACAGGGTGTTTTTGGTCTAGTTTTTCAAGGAAAGTCTAGGGAAGAGTCCTTTGGTACCATGAATAGCATAGCACTAAATGAATCCAAATAGGTATACTGAGTCTTTTGGAAAGATGGCATTCCAGAAAATTCTGTTGAGGGTTTGTGGCCAACTTCCAAAACTGAAATTCTGCTTTATCACGTCTTTACTGATGTTGAGTTTAGGTGCACAATGCTCATGCCAACCTTGTTATTGTAAATGTATTGTGTAATTTAGATCAACTTTCTCGGTTACAAAATATTAGAAGTTCTTATAAAAATTAATGTCACCACCTCCGAAATAGCAGGCTCTTTTTGCATCAAAGACTCTGGTCCCATGAAAAAGAAAAACTGTTGTTTTCTTTTGAATTAGATATTTTTGAAGTTTGCTATTAAAAATGAATACTTTTAAAATTTAAGCTTACTGATTATACATATTTTGTCCATGGTTTAGAAATCATTTAGAATATAAGTGGATATAGATGCAAATTTTTATCCTAAATAAGTCACCAGCAAATCAAACAGTATAATTAAATGATACATAATGATCGATTTGAGTTATTCAAATAATTAAAAAATGGCTCTAGATTAGGACATTTATTTACTACATCATATTTTTAGACTGAAACGTTGCTGTCCAGTTGCTCACTAAGCCTGTTTCTTCTCCCTCCCAGTGCACGCCCGGTCTACCTGACTCAGCCTCCCTTGCAGTTAGGTATGGATCTGTTCCCGAGTTCAGGCAAATGGAATGTAGCTGGAAATGATGTGTGCCACTTGCCTCTCTGGCTCACAAAACTTTTCTTGTGTAATTGTTTACTCTCTCTTCTACCTGCTGGCTGCATGCAGAGAATCCTACAGAAGAATCTGAAGCCCTAAAAGAGTGTAGCGTCACAAGATAGAAATAGTGGGTCCTTGAAGTAATCACTTGGAAGGCTAACTCAAGAACACTTGTACCTTGCTGTCACTTGAATGATAGGTTTTTAAGCTACTAAGAATTTTGAGGTTTGTTACAGCGGTTAGCCAACCTTGATTAATATAGATAGTGAAAAGATCTTTGATAAAATTCAACTCCTACTGCTAACTTTAAAAAAATTGTAAATTGAAATTGGATTCTTTATTGTTAAAAATATCTATCTCATATCAAATGTGCACATTGTTCTTAAGGATAGTGCACTATAGGAATTTCATTAAAGTGAACAAGACAAGGATGTCTGCCGCTTCCACTATCAATGACTGCTGGCTCCAAGCTTTAGCTAATAAATAAGAAAATAAAACTTTTATTACTTGAGATGAAAAGACACACCTAGAAAATCCAAGAAAAATCAATTATGAACTTAGAACAACTAATGGACTTTAACGAAGTCATCTGTTCAAAAATAAAGATTAAAAATTAAGATGTTTTCTTTGTCACCTTTAAAGAGTAAATTATATATCTTCAAATATATATAAAAGAATTATAAAAAGGAAGATACTACTTTAAAAAGAACAATAAAAAACACTCTGAAATTAAAAAATATATGATAGACAAAATAAAAATTTAATAAAAATTTCTCAGTTTGAGAAATTTTCTTAGGGAACAAAAATTCAGAGATGGACAAAAGAAGAGGAAAGATGATAAAATGAGAGGATCCACTCAGGATGTCTGATTCCGATTATAAGGCATTCCAGTGAAAAAGGGCAAGCAGAGGGAGGGAATTATCATACACATAATTAAGGAACATTTCATTGAATTGAATGGCTAAACTAAAGCCGATGCTTTATTCAGATTTCCTTCATTTTCATCCAATGTATTTTCTTTTCTAGAATACCACATTATATTTAGTCATTTGTCTTCTTAGACTCCTCTTGGCTTTGAGTTTCTCAGATTGTTTTTGATGATCTTGATAGTTTTGAGGAATACTGGTCAAGTATTATGGTAGATGTCTGTGTGTTGGGATTTGTCCATTTTTCCCATAATAGATGAGGCCATGGATTTGGGGAGGAGGATCTCAGAGGTCAAGTGCTTTTCATCACATCATATGAAAGGTACATAATCCCATGACTTCTCATGTTGATGTTCACCTCCCTCACCTAGCTGAAGTAGTTTTTGTCGCTTCTCCACTGTGAAAGTTACTCTTTCCCACCCTCTTTCCCTACCGTATTCTTTGGAAGGAAGTCACTACGTGTTGCCAAACTCAAGGAGTGGAGACTTTATACTGCACCTCAAGGGCAGAGTATCTAGATAAATCAATTGGATGAATACCTAGGAGAGTGCTAGTTGGATCCAATGGTAAGACCACTGTTTAGTTGTGTAGGAAAACTTCCCAGCTCTTTTCCAAAGTACTTGTAGCATTCTGCATTTTCATTTGCAATGAATTTGTTGCTCTGCGTTCTCACCAGATAATTGGTATTGTCAGATTTTTTGCATTTTAACCATTGTAATAGGTGTACATTGGTATCTCATTTTCCTTGCTGATTTTTTTTAGTTACATGAATTTAACAAATCTGTGCCTGGTAATTCAGGAACTCTGGATCTTTTTTTGCCTGATATTTATGGCAATTCTTGGTTCTGTATTATGTTTGTGTATGCCTGTGTTTGCTTTTATACGATGAACACTGTATTTGAAAAGAATTTGTAGAGTATGTAGAATGACATTTTTTCCTCCAGAGAAGCTTGAGGTTACTACTAATAGAGAACTACTTTATTCTAATTCCAGGGTTAGAGATTTTTCAGTCCACCCAGATAACCTGAAGCAGGGTTGCTTTCCTTACAGGTCATCTCATTCCTACAGTTAATACATCCTTTTGCGGTCACAATGCCAAGTGTGGTACGGTGTGCCAGGCTCCCTTCCCCTTGTCCTCCAGACCTTCTGGCTAACAGCACTTCTCGGCCACCCTTTCTAAATCATCAAATGCTTCCGGGGAAAAAGAAGTTTCAAAGCTTGGGCTTAGCAGTGGGAATTTCCTTCTAGATATTAGCCTGGCAATTTCTCATTAACTTACTAGGTCTTCATTTTAATGTTTTGAGCATGATACTGTTTCATTTCCCACTGTCAAGAGCGAAAGCAGGGTCCTGGGTCTGCTTTGCTTCATTGCACAGATACCGGGTCTCCAACTGGCTTTAAAAGTTATGATAAATACAGCTGTATAATTTATACTTTGGGAAGAAATTGTGACAAATAAAAAAGAGTCTGATTGTCTTCTCCTTCTCTAGTTCAAAAAGAAGCTTCTGGCTTATTAGTCACTAAGCCACTGATCTGAAAATTATACCACTTCTCAGGCCAGGACCACTATATATATCACAGAATACTTTACAACCTTTTATATAAAGAAATTTTATAACTGAAAAAAAATCACACAAAACAAAGTTTTTGTATACAAACTTAACAAATGTGGAAAAGTTAATATTTACAACATTTTCCATACAGTACATGATAATTTCTTTTTACACTTTAACAGAATGCTAAATAGAGAAAACTAAAAGCATCAGAAAACTGTTCATGGAATACTTAACTGGAAACAAAATTAAGAAAAATTTTTAATATTTTGAAGTACATATGAAATATATTTTATTCAATTGGGACTACATTTTTTCCATTTGATTGGCACTAATATTGCTAATACACTTTTTAATGCCCAGCAAAATTCTATTTAAATGCAGAAATGAATTCTATGTAATGTCTGAGAAAGACACTGCACAATACAAAGCACCTGTAGTATTCTAAATATTAAAAATAAAAGTTAAAACAAAAATATAAGCAACTGTAAATGGTCATAATAATACAATCTTGGGTGGTCATGCAACATTAAAAAAAAGAAAACCAATTGCATTTGGCTTAATTATAAAAGAGTAACATTTCATCTACTAATCCTCCAGAATATTTTATTTTTAAAATGCAGAAGGATCAGTGAGCAGCATAATACAATCAACATTGGACGCGCTTTCAATAAGCACCTTACTTAGTTGCATGATAGACTGTGAAATTCCTAAAATAATGAGATTTTATCAAATTCACACATTGAAGATGATAAGGTAGAGTACGTGGATTTTTTTTTAGTCAAATACCCATTATAACACCTTTTGGTGTGCCAACTATTTTTTTATACTAAAAAAGAATACTATTTTCATTTTCTTAGAAATTCAGTGTAAAAGTTACCAAAGTAGTGCTAAGATATCAGGAAAACATAAAATACTTGAATAGATTTTCTAGGATTTCTTTAAAAAGTGCAAATACATATAAACTTATTTTTGAAAGTATAAAAAGGATACAAGGATAAGTTTTAAATACTCCAGCAAAGAAAAATCTCGATTTTATGTCATAAAAATGAAATAGCTTAAAATACTTAACAAGAGTAGAATCTTCATAAAAAGAAAAGGAAGATTCCTCTAACTCCCTCCTCCCACACAGTGTAAAAAATATTATTAACCTGCACATTTCTGTTTTTCAGGTATATTGTTGTCATTAACCTCTGTGTGAAATGAATCATACTATTCTCGGAGTCTATTGTTTCCAGTGTAATGTGGCTTTAAGTGCAAAAGAAAACATAACAGTGATTATTCTAAGACAGTGTACTGGTCTCCTCTAGTGTAACACAAAATCCGCTTCTAATAATGGGATAAGCTGGTGTTCAGTAATGGTATCATTAGCGAGTTTACGCTTCAAGCTATCTATGTACCGCCGGCGCCCTGCTCTTTTCTAGCTCCTGAAGCCGAGTGAAACAAGCAGTGACGTGGAGCCTTTCAGGCTGCCTCTGAAGAACTGGGGATGTGCAAGTTGTTGCTCTGCACCAGGCCAGTTTCAGTAACGTCACTTTTTGGAGTGACCCTAGGTAGAAGAATGAAAGTTGACATACATAAATACCCAAGCACGAATGTGATACCAGGTGTCCTCTAACTACTATCCACTTTTCGTGAGTTTTTACTCCCAACCAGCATCCACTTTTATCAGAGGAAAATTAACTAAAATTCTCTATGTATGCTCTAATACCTCAAAATATAAATAATTTATTTTCAAATACGATTTTTGCTAACTTTGGAAACTTTGTCAAGCACCACCTATGCATGGACTGAGCATGGTGTCTCATGGGAATACAATTAATAAGAATGAATTCCTACCCTTGGTTTATGAAATAGTTTAGTGATTTCCCACCATGCCGTGGATCAGACACTATGTAAGTGGTTGGGAACACAAAGATAAGAAAGACCTCAGCTCTGCCTTTAAAGAGTTTATAAATCTAGTGGAGGATAAAAGCATGTATCTAGTTATAATCCAGGTATGCAAAAGCTGTTAGAGGAACACAGAGAAGGTGCATTTGGCCTAGTTTGGGAGGACAAGGTAAGACAACCTTGAGACCTTAAAGTAGTTAGTTGTCAGCATTCTGGTTAATTTGATGTTTACCTGTGTTTGGATCACCTATGACTATTTGGAAAATTCATTAAATATAATGTCAACAATCTTTCATGTTCGGGAAATTAAGACATAATCATCTTTGTATAAACTGACAAAAACCTTTTAGACACTACTGTAATGCAGTACTAAGTAAAGTACTTCAGATGAATCTTAAACATTTACCTAAATACACATGCAACTCTTAACAATTACCATAGAAACGAACATTACTGCTCTCCTGGAACAACGTACATGAAGGCTCTTCTCAAAGCTAAGAATCAAACTGTGAAACAGCATGCTTACAGGATGAACTTCAACTTCTTAAATCCAACTTCCTTGGAGTAAGTGTATAAACATGTCATCTCACAGAATATGTTCTTTCCAAACATGTTATGCTTTAATAAAATACGTGTAATGCAGTACTCAGAACAGTGTTGATTTAAGATAACCAAACGGAAGCTCACCTTCCTTCGCCCCGCGCACTTTCACACACACTGCCCTTATCGCTCATGTTGCCGGCCCGGCCTTTCCTGTCGGCCTGCTCTCCACAGAGCCTGGAGCAGGACACTGCTGGGGAGGCAGGTTCACCGCGGTCCTGTTCTCTTGATGTGGGGGCACTCACTCTGTCTTCTCTCACTTCCCTCACTGACGTGTCTGGAGAGGTTTGGATTTCCGTGAAAGTTTCTTGTCCTAAGTAATCGTGGCTTGTGATCGCTACTGTGGAAGTGCCGTGATTCGCTGAAGCTCCTGTGCTGGTCCCCATGGATTTGGAAATGACCTTCAGCTTATGCGAACTAGGTTTGTAGTGCTTCTTTTTGTGCTTAACTTTAGAATTGTGCTTTAAGAAAAACTCACATGACTCCTGCAGTACTCTTCGACTTTCACTGATGGGACTGTAAGAAATCCAAGGACAAGATTTACTTGATAGATATTAAGTGTTATAGTAGAAGCCATAACACATATCACCTATCTTGTGCTAAAAATCCTATTCAATAAAGTCAGAAATGCTATAAGATTTATATTATTTTTAAAACCTAAGATTATAAACACTATGATATATAAGTAGATTTCCTGAACTGAAATGTGTGCATACACTGTTAGTTACTTTTGTCAGAATAAATATAGACTGGTAAAGAAATAGGTAAAACCAAAGAATGAGGGCAAGGAAACTCAAACCAGAATAAAGTAGGGTACTATCTTTATGTGTATCATAGGTGAGTATATCAAATATAAAAAGTAAACCAGAAGAGAGATGATACGAATATAAGTAGTGGTCTTTGCTTAAATTCAATTGTTTTCTTTCTAACATTAATTAGCAAATTAGTGTGGGTATATAAATATGGGGTAGACATACAATAACAGTGCAAAAATTTTCAAGTCCAGTTAAATGCAATTTTCAGACTTCAAAAACTTATTTTTAAAAGGTCTACAGTTAAAAAAATTTTACCACAAAAAAGTTCATTAATCAAGCCAATGGGGAACAGTTTAAAAACTGTACTGTATATTGTTAATAATACATGGTATGCAATGTATGTAAATAACTAAAATAAACTATTAACTCATAAATGTACATGCATCTACTATATATTGTGCAGTATGTTCCAAGTTTGAATTTTTACTATCTTATTAGGCAAGGCAAATAAGTGAAATTTTAAATCAATGCTGTGTGTGATAAAATTTAAAGGTAGTAAACAATGATATCACATTTGAATCATATTTTATAGATTTCTTTACACATATTTGATCCCATTTAACCTTTTATCATTGATAAAAAAGGACAAAATTATTAAAAGTGCTATACCCAAAATAATGAAAGCAATAATAAAATTGGATGTAGTATAAGCCACAGAGAGAAAACACCTATTTTACAAATCTTTCATTCATATTTCAATAGAATGATATATGTCAAAGACTGTTACAATTAATGCCAAAAAAAAAATCTCTCTCCATGAAAAAGATTTGCAAACTTGAAACAACAGTTGACATAATAAAACTCCATACAATAATGAATTTAACAGTTCCTTGGTATGTGATCTATGTTAAAATAATGTCAGATAATTCAATAGGTTCTTACTCTCTCTTGCGATTTCGTTTAAAAAACCCAGCCCATTCTGTGCATGTCTTTTTGCTTCCAACCCAGAAGACGGGAGAGATGCCGACAATTAATGTCATCAGATATTTTATCATAAATAAAGCCAACTCTGGTCGAGTTTCTGTTTTTGCCTATAACAAAATAGTGAATAATAAAAATTTCAGTGATACATTCTAAATGGAGAGATGTTTATATAGTCAACATAAACCTGGAACAAAAAATATAAATCTTTAGTCTGTTTCATTATAAAATGTTTGATATAATATATAGTGCTTTAAGTATAATACACTCTTTACTTAAGTTCTGAACAAAGAACCTTTATATGTGTGTCAGAATACACAGCTAGAAAGGGAAAAACACTTAAATATATTTAGTGTTTCCCCACAGAAGTATAGAAGCTTCATATTGCCAAATATTTGCCTCTAAATATTTATCTATTTTCCTTCACTTTAATCTATCTACCACAAAAAATCCCACATTTAAATTCATTATAACAATATACTACTTTAGAGTTTTTACACATTGTTGATGTTCATGTTATAAAAACTGTTTTTAGAGCAAAATAAATATCTATAAAATGTGAAAATAGGGAAATTTCATAAAATTAATTCATACTTTTCTGTTAAACATAAACTTTCAAATATTACTTTTCAAATGTTACACAAGTGTCAAAATACTATACACTCTATTATATCTTGCTTTCTTCACTTACTAATATTTCTTGAAGACCATTTCATATCAATACAAATGGATCTCTTTATTTATTTTTAAAAGCTGTTCCATTGTATGGCTGAACTATAATTTATTCAACTATCCTCATTAATGGATATTTAGATTATTTTCTACCTATTGCCATTGCCTATAATGCTGCAGTGAATATCTTTGTATGTATGTAATCTCATACTTGTGATATGTTTTATAACTCCCGTAAGGGCAGGATCAAAGAGTGTGTGCATTTTAAATGACAGATACTGTCAAACTGCTTTCCATAGAAGGTTGAACTAATGAAACAGTAAAATCTGAGAATGCATATTTTGCCACAGTTTCACCAACACAGTGCCTATAAAACCTTTAGATGTTTACCATAAGTGGAATATAATTTTATTATAATTTTAATTTACATTCTCATAACTTTTTTACATGTTAAGAACAGCTTTTTGATTTTTCTTTTCTGTGAACCCTCTTCATATTCTTTTTTCATTTTTATACTATATATATGTTTTTTTCTTATTGATCTGTAGGAATTCTTTATGAATTAAAGAAATTAGCTCTTCAACTATGATGTGATGTGTGAATAAATGTTCCCAACTGGTTTTCTGACTTTGAGTATGGCAAGGTTTTTGCCATGCGGCATCTTAAAAGAATTCCTTTTTTAACTTAGTCAAATTTTGCAATCTTTTCATTTATAGTTCCCAAATTTTTTATTGCACTTATAAAGTTTGTCTCCACTATGTTTGGAATTTTCTCATGTTATCTTCTAATATCTTATAGTTTCTTTATATGAAACATAATTTTTTAAAATCATAGACCTTAAACTTTTTTAACAGTGTGTTATAGATGTTTTTTCCAATTTACCAAAAATACTGGGGAACATAGGAGACATTTAATACAACAGGATCACTTTAAGAGACTGCTCCTTTACTAAATATACAGGAAAAACAGCCTATGGATAACAGACTATGACCAATACGCAGGCAAGTAAAACTTATCACCACACATCAGTATATAAAATAGGTTCTACTAGGTTATATAGTAGAACCTATTTTATATAATGTAGTAACTTTCCAGAATATAATTTAATGTATAAAATAATTCAGCCCACACATTGCCTGATTTGATACACTGGTAGCACTTACATCCATATGATTAGTTAATATCATATGTAAATATTCAAGAAAGTGTATACGATCTATTTAAAATTGTTTCCTATTAAAAAAACCCTTAACTAAAATGCTTTTAAAATTTTCCTATTTTCAGAAATTTACATTTTTAATCGTAAAAACACCATCTTTATACTAACCATAAACATCAGAAACATGAAACACATCTTGTTTCAATTGCTTTTTTTAGTTAAGAAATGACAGGATAGTTTAGGCAAAAATCAAGTTTTATTTTTGTAAGCAAATACTCTGCAAAACAGTATAATAGGATGAAATTAAAATACACAAATAAGGTTTTCTGCTACTAACTGAAGAATTTAAAACAACTCCCAATTCAGCAGGAGTTACTTTTCTTTATTCCCAATGACAAGACCTGTTCTTCTGACTCTTTTCTTCATTACTATTAAGTTGTCTTTGCAACTCACTGTAATTTTTAAAAGAATAGCTAAAGAAGGCACTTTACTATTGAACTGAAAAAAAAACCTTCAGACATTTATCCCAGTTGCAAATGATGCGTAGGGAACCATTCCTATGTCTACTGGATTCTCACCTGAAATCTAATTTCATGTTCATAACTAACTCAAGCATATTTCTAGGGAACATCTTCTAGGTTAAAATTAAGTCACAAAACAATACAAAAGATAGCTTTTACCTGATAAGGACATGGGATGTGGTACTGACGACAATGGTCAGAACCCAAGTTATCTCCCAGGTAATCCTGTTCACTTGTTCATACACATAACACAAGAAGTGTCACTAATGGTACGAGATACAGGCCACTGAAGACTCCAATTCGAATCATAAATTTCTTTATTTCTCTTGGTTCCGGCCATCATGTTGTATAACTTGTCGAACATGATTTAAGGAAATAATGCCAGCTAAAAGAAGAGACAGCCCAACAAACACACAAAGGCACAGGCAAGTGGCAGAGTACAAAGTAACGAGAAGCATCCAGGTCATAAAGGCCGACAAAGCAAACTCCACTAATGTTGTCTCCCTCGACTTTGTTCATAGCAAGAAGCATAACAGTCAGAAAACCTGGAATTCCCCATGCTACCGCATGAAACCACACAGCTTTTTGTTCAATGGCTTCACAACTCCATTTTCTTCCTGCAGCTAAGAACCAAGTAATGGTAAGAATCACCCACCACACAGCTCCAGCCATTGTGAAAAAATACAAAAACATAAACAAAACAGAGCAAGCCTTATTTTGGGAGCCGAGAACAACTGTATCTCCAACTTCCAGCTTCTCATCGGCCTTATTGCAGGCTGTGCTGTTGCCTAGCAAAAATCCAATAAAGTACATAAGAGATACAATGCTGTAACAGACAGAGTAATATATAATTGGTCTCTCTGGGTATCTGAATCTTTTAACATCAATTAAAAAAGTAAGGAATGTGAACAGAGTTGCACAAAGACAAAATATTGAAACTATTCCGATAAAACTTTTCGCAAACTCTAGCTCATCGCTTTTAAAATACATGTTGGGACACGGAGGTGCACACTGGTCAATTCCGAGAAACTTATAGCCTTGTGCCCCAGAAGTCTTAAGATGCCTTGGACACCAAATTCCAATGTCTCTTTGGATTTGTTCTGTTTTCTTCTGAGGACCAAGAAACTCTGTGTGTGTGGATCAAAAGTTACAGGAACAGCCTCATCACAGTATTGTAATCTGTAAATATGATACAAATTAAATAAAAGTGTCAACATTTTTATTGAGTCACTACTTTCTGGTTCTGTTCTCTTTTCTCCTTCAGAAATATTCATCACAAATTCGGTTTTTATCCTCATGTATTTTTTAGTATTCTTACTGTGTTATTTTCTAACTATAACGTTATATAGTTGTTTCATAGGTTTTGAACTTCTAAAGTGATCATGTTATATATATCATACTGAAACTTCCTTTTTTTACTTAACACTATAATTTTTAGATTTATCCATATTGACAGATGTGAGTCAACTGCATTCATTTTATCAATTGTATGGCAGTATTCTAGTGTGTAAGTATATCACAATTTACTAATCATTTTTACAATATACTTTCAGTCTTTTCCCCATTTAAAAAATAAGAAAAATGCTACAATTACTACTCCTTGTTCGTGTAAAAGTTTCTAGAAAAGGGATTTCCTAGGATATAGGGTATGAGCATCTTCAACTTTACTACACACAGTTGACCTTAAACGACATGGGTTTGAACTGCAGAGATCCACTTATATGCAGAATTTTTCCAACAAATACTGTAAATGTATTTTATTTCCTTATGATTTTAATAACATTTTTTTCTCTAGTTTAAGAATACAGTATATAATACATAAACATACAAAGTATGTGTTAACTGATTGTTTATGTTATCAGTAAGGCTTGCAGTCAATAGTAGGCTATCAGTAGTTATGTTTTTGGGGAGTCAAGTTGTATGCAGATTTTTGATTGCATGGGGGGCTGGTGCACTAACTCCTGCACTGTTCAAGGGTCAACTGTATTACTCAATTATTCTTGAAAAAGGTTACGCATCTGCCATAAGTGTATGAATTCCATAAAGATTCAATAGTTTCTTTAGTTTATAGGTAAAAAAAAAGGGAGCCACCTTCCTTCCCAGATTATATGAAGTCTCATTATATTAGTAGACTATTCCAAACTACAAGCTCCCAATGTCTAGAGAATAGGAGACAAAAGCAAACAAGAGAGAAGAGCAATCAAGGGATTGTTTCATAAACTACGTAAATGTCTAACCAATGTATTATATACTTGAAACTAATAAAATATTATTAAAAAAGGAGTAATGTGCAAAAGGGTCTGTGTATTGAAAATAAGATTTTATTTTTCCCCAGTTAAGGTCAAAGGCACCATTACATGTTCTCATAGAACTGTACACCTCTCCTTTGTTATACCTAGCACACTTGTTAATTTGCATTTATTTGTATAATTATTTGATTACTCTTCATTCCTTCTATCTCACTGTAAGTTCCCTCAGAATGAGAATCAAGTCTGTTTTTGCTCACCATTGTGTCTGCAACACTTAGTACAGTGCCTGGCATATATTAAGTGTGCAGCAAACATTTATTAAATAATGAAAGCCTGTCACTAACATGGAAATATTAAAATATGAATTAAAATATTAAAATATCATTAGTAGCTTTTAGTCAAAAACATAATTTACCTGTCACATTTAAGTTCCTCAGGCCATTGGATCCCAAAAGTGTCAATTAATTTTTTGCAGTCAGAATATACTTTCTCACAAAATTTACGACAAGGTGGAACCACATGAATTTGCTCTGTGCATGTTGGTACAAAAGCTTTGCAAAGGAAAGTTTCAACATTTGGTGAACATTCCAGGTTTGCAAGAGGAAGAAAAAGCTATTAAAAAAATAGCAAGATAAAGTTAGAAAATATTTTAATAACAAATGAAAGAAATGAACATTTATAGTTTAAAGTATATACATTTTCACTTATACTTTCGGAGTCAAAAGAATCTTTAATACCACTTTTAATACGATCAAATTTTGTCTGGTCTGTTAAAGATGATGTTTTAATCTCTTAGACTTAGAAATCTTCATATACAATACAATAGTATTATTTTATTCAATAATGCATTTTTCAAGAAGACATGCTAAATCAAAGCAAATCAAAAGCATGCGTTGATTGCTAGGTGAAATATATTTATACAAATGTTCAATTTATAAGTATATGCTGAAATACCTTAACACCATACATTGAGCGTTCTGGACAATAAAGCAATGTTTGTGGCAGAAGGAACAGCATGAACAAATGAAAAAGGTGTGAGGATCACGAGAACATGGTGCATTTCAGGGCAAGAAGTTCCATGTGACTAGAATATAAGGTCAAAGAGGTGGAGTCAAGGACAGACTAGGAAGAGGTGAGACTGGAGAAGTATGCTGGACCTGCTCATGCAGAGCATGAATGACATGCTAAGTTGCTTCGATTTTAAAATAAAGGAATGAAATACTATTGGAGAGTTTAAAGCAGGAAGTGACTTAAGTCTGACAGCTGAGTATGAATCCTAGAGCTACACTTACTGGCCATGTAACTTTGGCAAGTTATTTAACTTCTCTGTGTCTTAGTTTTTTCATCTGCAAAACGGCAATAATAATAGTACCTGTCTTGTAGGATTGTTGTGAATACTACATTAATAAAATGTAGGCACTCAATAAATGTTAGTTACTTTTGACTTTGAGCGTATGGATGGGTTCTGGATAAATATGGTATATTGACTGCATCTATTTATTTCCTCTTTCCTTTGTTTCTTCACTAAAATGACAGTAAAGAAAAAAGGGTCTTACTCTGTTAGCAAATGAACAGGAAAGACTATATTAAGTGTATTTGAGTTTGCCAAAGAACAGAAACAAAACAAAACAAAACATCTAAAAAGACAGACCCAAAACTTTGAGTGACAAAAAGCTATTTAGAGAGAGATGTCGTAACTGGACATAGGAGTGGATTACAAAGGAGGAGTGGAGGGTTCCATAAGAGCTGCTCTGCCCTACAGGATCTGAGAGTCTCAGTTCTTTTAGGCACCAAGTAGCATAAAAGTCTAAAACAAGGAATGTTTACAAATCAGTTCCTCTCTATATTATCCCTTCGCCCCTACCCTCAGGCAGGCAGATGACCACCAAGTTCCACCATGGTTGTTTCCAAGGAAATGGAGCTACAAATGTTCGCCCTTGGGGTATCCAGCACAGGGCTGGGCTGTGCCACAGAGCAGTGAATAGAGGTTGCAGTGAGTAACAGTGCATCTAAGCAAATGTGAAGTCCTCATCCTGCATTTCCTGCTCGTTCGCAAAAGATTGGCAGACAGGCATGTGCCACCATCCCCATCTCTGGAAAAAACTCAACAGTCTTGGGGGAAAAAACCTCTACATATTGACAATGAAAAAGCCTGAGTTCACCTTACTATGAAGCCCACCAGCCCCGTTCGTGCACATGGAGATTTCAGTGCCCCACACAAAGAGAAATGGGCAGTGAAGGATCATCAGGCATTTGAAGAAAGCCTTATGAAAGACAGAGGCCCAAACAAGCAAGCAGATAAAAGGAAATTTGGAGAAAAGAGAAATTGTGTGGTGAACAGAACAAAACAAAATAAATCACAAAATAAAAACATTAATATCTTAAAATGAGATGCTATTGCTTCCATTAAAAAATAGGGTGCTAAGGAAAATTAAAATGATAAGGTAGTTGAAATAAAGAACACTATAGGATTAGAAAACAAAGCTGAGGAAAGAGATGGACGATCAGAGAGAAAATCCTCCCTACTAGTTTAAGTGTCTAACACCTGACAAAATGGGTTTCAAATAAACGACAGGGAAAATGGGGGTGGGGTGATAATCAAATAGGGAATATAAGAATATTTCTCAGAACACAAGGATACTAGTCTTCAAAATGAAAAGGCTGGCATCACACTTTGCAAAGCAACTACTAAAACATTTCTGGGCTAAAACTTCAAACAATTAACTCTCTTTCACAGAGATCTCTCTTGCATACTCCTCTCTTTACAAAACCCCAATTCAACATCTCATTCTCTCAGCTGATGATTCTGTTCCTAGTTCACTGAGAAAACAGAAACAACCAGATAATTTCCTCATCCTCTAACTAGATGTGCCAACATACCTGCAGCTTATCCACATTCTCTGCCTTCTCTATTTCGATGGATGAACAACTTGAGCTCCTCCATCTATACACTGGATCCTCCCTACTTCGCAGACAAAGACTTTGCTTCCACATTTTTCTCCTATTCTTGCAATAATTTCTCCCTCTATGCTACAGTGATTCCTCCATCAGACAAACTTGCTCTATTATCTCCCACCATAACACACACACACACACACACACGCGCGCGCGCGCGCACACACACACACACACACACTCTCTCTCTCTCTCTCTCTCTCTCTTACTCTACATCATAATCCCCACCCAGCTATTGTTCCATTTTCCTATTTCTCTTTATAGAAAAGCTCTTCCAAACAGTTGTCTAAGCTTACTTTCTCCAATTCCACTCTTCCCATTCCTTCTTGAGCCCAATCAGGTTTTGTCCCCATACTCTAGTGAAAGCCGCTTGTCAAAGTTACCACAAACTCCACATTGTCAAATCCAATGGTCAATTGAGTCCTGATCCTACTCAAATCTTAACAACATCTGATGTAGTGGAGCCTGCCCTCCTCCTGAGATACCTTTTTACTTGACTTCTAGGATACCAATTACCCTGGCTTTCTGCTTAACTCATTAGGTGTTTCTTTTCTGATCCTCTTCCAATTCCCAGTTCTAAGGAGCTCAATCCTCAGACTTCTTCCCAATCTATGCTCACACCTCAGGGGAAACTCACCCAGAACCATAGTATTAAATACCAACTATACATGAAAGGTTCCCAAATTTATCTCTGTTCCCCATCTCTCCTGTGAAACCCAGACTTGAATGACCATCTGCCTCCTGGACAATTCCACTTGCTGTCACCACACATCTCAAACCTGTGTCCAAAATACAACTCAATCCCACTGTATCATATCCCCTAAATACTCCCAGTCTTCCCCATCTGAGTAAGATAGTGCCACCATTCACCAAACTGCTCAGGCCAAGAATCTAAAGATTCATTCTTTTCTCTTTCTCTCACCCCATAATCTACCCATCAGCAAATCCTGTTCATTCTTCCTTCAAAATATATTTCAAATTTTACCATTTCTCACTATTACTACCCAATCAAAGTCACTACATCTTTTACCTAGACTATTGAAATAACCTCCTAACAGGTCTCACTACTTCCTACTCTTGATAATCTTACAGTCAATTTCCATACTAATCCATACTCCTACCAGTGTGATTCTTTAAAATATAAGTTTTAAAAGACTTACGTTGTTCAAAAGACTCCAACAGAATGAATTCCAGAGTCCTTACCAAGTCCCATGAGGCCGTATATTTCCTGACCCCTGGCTATGTCTCCAATTGCATTTCCTATTACTCTTTCTCTTATTTGCTCCACTACCATCAAACTGGCTTTTTTGCTTCTCATTATTCCAGGTATATTTCTGTCTCAGAATCTTTGCACTTACTGTTCCCTTAACCTAGAATGCTCTTCCTACAGATAGTCACACGACTTGTGTCCTAATTCATTTAAGTCTCTGCTCAACTGTCACCTCAGAGAGTCACTCTCTGCCTACTCTACCTAAAAATTATCCTGTCATTCTCTGTTCCATTACTCTGTTTTATATTTCTTTATAGTCCTTATCACTACCTGACATTTCATTATATACTAGTTTATTTAATTCCTGTTTTCACCACTAGAATGTAAATTCCACAAGAAATATTACTTATTCTGTTATAATCCCCAGTGCCTAGAATAGTGTATGTGTGTATATATATATTTCTCTACAGATATTTATTGAAATGAATGACTATCCAAAACAATGAACAATAACGTTATATCAATAAAAAGTTTCACAGCATCATGATAAAGAGAGATCATAAATATTTCCAGAGAGACAAAACGATGTTGAACGAAACTATGTTATTTATTTAAGAAATTAATACCTCTTGCTGTATAGTGAACCTATCAAAAGAACACCTAAAGGAATTCAAAGTGGCTTCCTTTGGGAAAGGTGGGCAGCGGCTACTGTTTTTCTGTGAAAAGCCTTTAGTATTGAGGGTTTTTTCAGCTTTATTCAGGTATAAATGATATATGATAAACAACATGTATAAAGCATGCAGTTTGATGGGTTTTGAAAGCCTTACCACAACCAAGGTAATAAATATATCTACAACTACCAGAAGTTTCTTCTTGCCCCTTTATAATCCCTCTCTCCGATCTCTCTTTTCACCTCCCTCCCACATCTCAGTAACCTCCCAATGCTGACAACCACTGACCTGTCACTATAGAGTGGTATTTTCTAGAATTTCACATAAATGAATCATATAGTATGTACTCTTTTTTGTCTGGCTTATTTCACATATTATTATTTTGAGATTCATCGATGTTGTTCTGTGTATCAACAGTTCATTCTTTTTAGTTGCTAAGTTGTATTCCATTGTTTGGCTATACCATAATTTGTTTATCCATCCATCTGTTGATGATAATTTGAAGTGCCCATGGGACATTTGAGTGTGGATATCTACTAGCAGACAGTAAATAGGGCTATGTAGGTGAAAGACTTTAGGTTAAGGATATTGATTTGGAAGTTATCATTATAAAAATGGTAACAGAAATAACTGAATTAAATTACCTAAAGAACATGCAGAGTAAGAGAAGATGAAAATTCTGATTCAAGGGAAATGCACTGAACTTATGTTTTAACTTCTCCTTCCTCTCCAAATGCCATTGAAATGAGAGGAAGGGTTTAAAGATTAAAAAAAAAAAAATCCATAGCTATACCCCATCTCCCCTCCAAAAGAAAAAAAAAAAAAAAACAGGGAAAAGTCTCATCAGTGAGCTATAAACTTTGAGGAATTTCTGAAAGATAAAAGGAACAAGGACTTCTTTTGGGGTATGACCAACTAAATATCTCCTGCCATAAAACATTCAGATTCTGGATAAACTGAAACAAATGTATTTAAAATGCACTGCTGAGCACTGTATGTATCTAATAAAATAACATAAACTATATAAAGTAAAAAGCAGCAAAACTACAAGGAAAAATGGACAATTCCATGATCATAATGAAGTACTGCAATGCATATTTCTTAATAAATGTAAGGCCACGCAGGCCAAAAAATTAAGTGAATATGAGAGGTGAATACACTAAAATTAACAAGTCTGATTTAAAGGGCACATTCGGATCCACATCCAACACTTAGAGGACACTGAACCAGTGGAGATTCACCCTGTCCTGATGGGGCAAAGTGACTGAGCAAAGACAGGGCTGCCACAGTTGATACACTATCTCTCCCTTATTCGAATGATGTTGAGACCTGATGCTTTGCCACCTACAAGGAACTTGGAGGCAAACTGCAGAATACGGTCTCAATTTTCTCTGTCCTTTGAAGGAAAATGCCCAGACTGTGTGAGTAACCTCCTTTGGGGCTGAAGTGGAACAAGGCACGGGCAACTGATAGCATTTACCTCTTTGTTTACTGTCCCAAAGAAACATAGTGCCTAAAATTTTTGAGTATCTGGTAATTAGATCCTATAGCAGAAAGAATTAAAACACACCATGTTTAACATTCTTCTAACTCAGAAGCCAGATTGCAATAGCTATGATAAACTGATGGTCAGCACTTAAGAACTATTATTGTCCAGTTTAAGGGCAGGTAAAATAAAAGTAACACATGTAGTCTTGGTGTAACAAAATTATTTTCTTACAGGGCAAACATGGCAAGTCACATCCTTTGTTTAACCTTTCCAGAGTGCCAATATTTGTTAATTCAACGATGTAGATATTTATGCAGTCTGCACAGGATAAATCAGATGTTGAAAACTCAAATACCTTCAGAGGCTAGGCAGGTAAATCCAAGAGCATATAAGATAATAGGGCTGCTACTCAATTCCATCAGATGTTATTTGGGAATGTGGTCCCAGAATAGTCAGATATGTCAATATTCAAAAGAAAACAGAATCTGGATTTTTATGTGAAATCTTCAAAATTTAAAATTTTGTCACTTTATTTTTATTTTTTTTCCAAATCACAACATTTATATTTTATTTTGTCATCCCTTGAAATTCTAAAACAAGCTTATGTCAGGGAAAAATCTGTGGATAATGAGACATTTCATTCAGTCCTCATCATAAGTAACTGGGATTTTTTTTTTTTTTAGACAGGGTGATATGGGAAGCTCACAAGATATGCTATCAAACAGAAATTCTGTCACATTAATATATTTAAAATATTGTGTAAAAAGGACAAACAAAACATGTCTTTAGGTGAGATACAGTGTGGGTCACTAACTTTCAAATTCTGCTGCAAGCCAATAGATATAAAGAATTTTAGACTTGGAAGGGACCTGAGAGGCCTTTTAAGTCTATTATTTTCAAAGTGTGTGTGTATGTGCTTTCCCAAGGAAGATTTCCTTTAAATAAGAGGTTACAAAGAAGGCTGATATAGTAAATAAGTAAATAAGAGCACAGCTGCTCTGGCTGAAGAGGAAGTCCTCCTTCTTGAGATCTCTCACTGCTCCGCTTCTCCACCAGTGACCTCAAAGCACCTCCAGAGGTCACAGTTTAAAACTACTGACCTAATCCAAACCCCAAACTACAAATGAGAAAAGGCAATCCAATTTTTTACTGAAAGTGTTATTGAAATCCAAAAATCTAGTCTGAATTAGAATTTAAGTGCCCTTATTCCTGACCTAATGCTTTTACCAATACTATAGCTACTAATAATAGATCAGGGCTTGGATTTTTAGTACTTACAATAAGCTAGACACTGTGCTTTCTTATATATTAGTTCTTTTTACAATAATCTTGTGAGTAGGTGTTCTGATCGCCACCTTGAAGATGAGGCTCTAAGAGGTGAGGCAACTTTTAATACAGTCACATGTGTACTAAGTGGCAACCAGGATGTTCACCTGGATCCGTATGACTCCAAAGTATGTCCTCTTGAATCTTGACACTATGGTGCCAACCCAGTCTCCCTAAAAATTACCCTTCTCCAAAGCATAAGACAGTCATGAATGTCGACAACGATAGGAAAAACACCTATACTCAGAAAATTATAAGACACTGAAGAAAGAAACAGAAGAAGGTACAAATAAATGGAAGCATATATCTGCTCATGGACAGGAAGAAATAACCGTTAAAATGTCATACTACCAAAAGTGATCAATAGATTTAATGCAATCCCTAACAAAAATACCAATGGCATTTTTTCACCAGAGACTACAATTAAATAATCCTAAAAGTTGTATGGCACCACAAAAGACCCTGAACAGCCAAAGCAAGCTTGAAAAAGTACAAAGTTGTAGGTATCATACTACCTGATAGTAAACTATACTACAAAGCGATAGTAATCAAAACGGCATAGTACTGGCATAAAAACAGACACATAGTTCAATAGAAGAAAACAGAGAACTCGGAAATAAGCTCATACCTATATGGTCAATTAATCTATAACAAAGGAGGCAAGAATACACAATGGGGTAAAGACGGTCTATTCAATCAATGGTTTTGAGAAAACTGGACAGAAACTTGCAAAAAAACGAAACTAGAGAACCTTTTTATACCATATACAACAATAAACTCAAAATGGATTAAAGACAAATCTAAGACCCAAAACAATAAAACTCCTAGAAGAAAGCATAGGCAGTAAACTCTATGACATTGTTCTTAGTAATTTTTCTCGATATATCTCCTCGGGCAAGGGAAACAAAAGAAAAAATATACAAATGGGATTACATCAAACTAAAAAGTTTTTGCACAGCAAAGGAAACCATCAACAAAATGAAAAGACGACATACTGAATAGAAGACAATATCTGCCAATGATACATCCAATCAGGGGTTAACATTCAAAATTTATAAAGAACTCATAACTTACTACCAAAAAACCAAATAATCCAATTAAAAATGGGCAGAGGACCCGAACAGACATTTTTCCAAAGAGGACATATGGATGGCCCAACAGACATATGAAAAGATGTTCAATGTTACTAAACATCAGAGAAATAAATATTAAAACTACAATGGGATATCATTTCATACCTGTCAGAATGGGTATCATCAATAAACGACAAGTATTGGCAAGGATATGAAGAAAAGGGAATCCCTGTACACTGTTGGTGGGATTGCAAATTGGTACAGCCACAATGAAAAAAGTATGGAGGTTTCTCAAAAAATTTAACATAGAACTACCTATGACCCAGCAATTCTAATTCTGGGTATTTATGCAAAGAAATCCAAAACATTAACTTAAAAAAAAATACACACACACACACACACACACACACACACACACACACCCCTATTTATTGCAGCATTATTTATGATAGCCAAGATATGGAAGCAACCTAATTGCCCATCAATAGATGACTGGATAAAGAAGTTGTGGTACACATATACAATGGAATATTACTTGGCCATAAAAAAAGAATGAAATCTTATCTGCAACAATATGGATGGACTCAGACGGTATTCAGCAAAGTGAAATAAGTCAAACAGAGGAAGACAAATACTTTTATGATTTCACTTATATGTGGAATCTAACGAACAAAATAAATGAACAAACAAAACAGAAACAGACTCATAGATACAGAAAATAAACGAATTGCCAGATGGGAAGGTGGTCGGGAGTTATAAAAAGTGAAGAGATTAAGAAGTACAAAATAGTCACAGGGATATATGCCATAGGGAATATAGTCAATAATATTGTAATAACTATATATGGTGCCAGGCGGGTTCTACACTTACTAGGGGAATAACTTTGTAAATTACATAAATGTCTAACCACTATGCTGTACTCCCCCCGAAACTAAATAATACTGAATGTCAAGTGTAACTGAAAAATTTAAAAAAGGAAAAAAATGTTACTTAAAAACAGCATAAAAAAAAACAATATCAAATGAGGCTTGGGCATATTCTACGTGAAACAAAACTCCTCTGGTTGAAAAAACAGATGTTCACAACAGAACATATAACCGAAAACTATAAAACCTCAAGTTATGTTTATCACATTCCAGATGATGCATGTACCTACTGAAGTAGGTAATTTTGGAACAAATAATTTTAGAACGAATAGCACTTTAAATAATGGGTAGTTAGCCTATTACTGAATTTATCCCAAACAGTTAAAAACATAAACCAAATAAGTGTATTTCCCTAATCTTTCGAAGTAATTATCTTGATAGAAATATTTTATACTCTTCCACAAAATGTCCTGAGTATCATTCTCAGAAACCTAAATTTGAGATAAAAATGCTATTAACTTTGCTCACTGTGGTATTTCTTATGTCTTTAATCTTACACTCAGAATTCCATCATTTTGTTAAACTAGTATTTAGCATACTAAGTGCTACATAAACCCATGTTGAACAAAGAGTCAAACTTCCTAGTCTCTTCAGTCTATTCCCTTTACTCCTTCTTAGTGACACCTTCGACTCTCTCAGTAACCCAGTGCCTTCATGGTCTTTGCTGTGAATTTCTCTTTTTCAAAGAAAGCTCAGAAACTCATCCAGTAACTAACAACAACATAAAATACAAGTAATGCTTTTGCGATTCTACCATTCAATATTAACTAAAATAGTCCTATTAATCATAGTTTTAATGCTCAGAGAAATAAAAAGTAGGCTCCTTTAAAGACATGGTAAGTCCCTGGAAGAAATCCTGTGGTAGTTAACTATTAATAGTAGCAAGGATGAGGAAGAAGAGAGCAATTAAGAAGGCAACTTATACTTCCATTCTGAAAAACAGCCAGAGGCAAACTATGATAAGTAGACAATGAGAACCAAAATATGTGAGGTATTTTATACAATGCTTTACTGGAAATGATGCCAGCATTCTAACTCTGACTGTAGCTCCGTCATTAACTACCAGTGCCACCTTTTGCAGATGATTTTCTGTCTTTGAGTTTCAGAGCATCCATTAGCAAAATGAGAGCTAAATGATCAATACAATCACTACACTGACTTCCCAAATAAACATTATGGTAGAAAGGGCCAAACAAAAATCATTTAGAGGTCTTCCTTTTATCATAACAGAAAATCAAAAGCATTATTGCAGATCAGGGGACTTTAAGAGATTAGTAACACCATCAAAAATGTATTCAGGGGTAGTAATTCTTAGCACCTGCCCATTTTAATTCTCCTGTACAACCGGACGTGTTATTAATAGACTATCTTAAGCAACCTTAATCAAATGGCTAAGGTGCTTTTCAGATGTGGCATGCCACCCCAGATTCAGGAATTTTGGGGGTGATCTGTGCTTTAACAAGCCCTTCAGATGATTTGGATGCACACCAAAGTCTAGAAGCACTGCCTTAGAGGAAAGTCAGCTCTTCGGCTCTGCACTTCAATTTCATTGTCACAGACGAACCACATCATGGTTGGACAGGACATTATACTGGCCCATCATATTTAAGACATAAAGCTGATGAGGCCATAGATATGTGCTGATGAGGAAGTTAACCCTACATAAGTAAAAGGGACCTTCCCCCTTGGTTTTGCTAATACTTCCTGGTACAGACTGAACAAAACTATGGGTCATCTAGAGTAATCAACCCAAGCCATTGCTCATGAATGTTGTATTACCTAACTCACTCACAACATCAGGTGCACTCGAAGAGCATTTGTCTTCAAGTGGCCTATGCAGGACTAAAGACATGGGAAAGTAGCATGAGTGTATTACTCACACTCTCAGAATGCCTACTTCTCCCATACTACCACCTCTTCCTTAAAATACACCAGCCAGCTCCCTCATGCTCTAGTGACATGATAATGGAAGGAACCAATAATATGTGGCACTGTAAGATTCTGAAGAGAAAGTGTGGATTAGAATTCTAATACAGAGTAATCGAAAGAAAAAAGATATTTTGATGTTTTAAAAATATAAAAAGCTAAGCCTAAGCAGAGTGGTCCTGCAGCAGTATCTTGGCTGTATTTTGCCTCAGTTAGTACTAAAGACACAAGATATATATATATAAACATTTGTCACTTTCTGAAGCATGAATCAGAATCCCACTGGTACATGGAGGCAGCCACTTTACTAGTGAACAACACCAAGTAACTGCAAAGTGTCCGATTCTCACCTCAGGTTTGTTCTTTCTACTCCTGGTGACACACACAGTAACTCTCAAGAAGTAATAAAAGCTTCATTTCTTACTTTAAAATGGCAACAAAAAGAAAGTCAACTTCTACTGATGTAATGAAAATGGAGAGAAAGTGAAGAAAAAAGTGATGCACCTTGGCTAGACAACAGATTCGTTAAAGGGTTTGAATAAACTCTGAGAATATGAATGGGCTACTGCATAATAAGGTGGTAAAAACTCTGCCCCTGTTTTCATGAATGTGACCAATCTCAGGCAGTCAGCTTCTTTAAAAAACGAAGCAGAGCCTGGAATACAACAGAAGAATAAACAGCAAAAATTTTCATTATCTCTATAATGGAAAACTTGCTATTTTTGCAATATTTCCTAGCAGAGAGAACTACACATTTTTAATTATTTTCCCCAAAGGGCTTTCTTTTGGAAATTAGACAAATATGCACAGTAATTTGTCAGCATTACAAAAAGAAAAATCTGTCTAGTGATGTGTCGATTAAGTTTTTAATTTAAAACTTATAACTCGAAAAACTGTAATTTGGGAAAGTTACACATTCAATAACATTAGTGAATGAATACATGACAAATATACAAACTAGAGTAATAAGGCTTCATTATCTACCTGCCAGATTCTCAGGGAAAGAAAATAATCACAACACAATAGTCTCCCCATAGTCTGAAAGAACCATGTCCTTTTGTGGACAGGCTCTCCTGAGGACACAACTAATAAAATCTAGACTGTGGAATACCAGGGAATGACTCTGGAGGAACGTTGTGCATATTAGCAGAGCCTCGAAGAGGAAATACTGTCCTCTGTTCACATACAAGTCTAACCTTGATTCTGCAGACTCAGAATTAGTCAAGGTACTTTTATTTCCCTACTAACACATCACAAAGGAAACCTGTGGTTTCTACATTTAAAACACAATAGTAGCCACTATACACATAAATTCCTTAGAACACTTTAATATTTATTTCATTTTAAATAACTCAATAGCTTTCTTTCAGAATAGTTAACAGCTATTTTCAGAAAGCCTTCTCTGAAAAAGAGATTGGCCACACTAAACATTTTCTTGTCTGTTTATGGGGGAGTGGGAGGTGGTATGAATAGAGAATAAGGAGGGAAGGAAGGGGTTCACTAGACTCTACTAAAAGCAGAAAAAAGAAAATGTTTAAAAACCACTGCCCAATACAAATAGTTTTTCTTAAAAATTTGTTTATAAAGTTTTTCTCCATCTTTTTATTTTTAATTGAATAGTGACATTTCAGTAATACATATTAACAGGTGATAAGGAAAGGGTTTTGTTTTGGGGGGTTTTTTTTGGCTCACTTCCCTTTAGACTGTTCAAAAGTGGACCGACCACATGCTATTCCAAACACAATACATTACTTTGCTTTTGCCTAGACCTCAATGAAGGCAATTCAAACAGAAAAATAAATATATTCCTGTTTCCATTTTCCCTAGATTGGTCTCAGCTCTTTTTGGATGAAATCGGTCTCTCAAGGGAAATCACCCTAACAATCTGAGAAACAATGCTCTAGATATGAAACAAAAAGGAACACAATGGAAAACCAGCTGCCATTTGTTTTTCCACTTGGGAGAATTAAACTATACAACATCCTTTTCATTATAAAGCCAAGTAACTATTCAGAATTGTAAATTAACTCTTTGTAATACAAATGACTTTAGCTTCAGATAATAAGGAAAAAACTGAAGGCTCTGATTTCGAGCAATCTCTGAAACAAAAGAACCAGGATATCCCAGTCAGATCTTTTAGGTATGTGAAAAACTTGACTTAAAAAAAAATTTTGTGTCAAGTACATAACATATAATTCAGGTAACATTAATAAGAATGCACAAGAATGTTTACTTATACCTGCTATACATGTATAATCCTTAACAACACTATCAAGTACTTTAAACCAGGGTTTAGCAAACTACTGCCTGTTTTTGTAAATAAAGTTTTATTGAAACATAACTACACTCACTTGTTTATGTATTGTCTATGGCTGATATTGCTGCAACTGCAGAGTTGAATAGCTGTGACAGAGACTATATGGTTTGCAAAGGCAAAATATTTATTAATTGGCCCTTTACGGAAAGAGTTAGAATTCCCCGTTCTAAATCAGTGGGTCTCAAACTTTGACATCATAAGAAAAACCTGAACAGCTTTTTTAAATACAGTTTTGTGGGCTCTATCTCCACAATAGGTTGGGATGGGGTTCAAAAACTTGCATCTCTAACGAGCTCACAAGCTGCTGCTGGTCTGCGAACTAAACTCGAGAACCACTGCTCTAAACCATCTCATACAGTCACAGATCAGCAATGACCACAAATGCTATAAATTTAGAAAACAGGACAGCCATCACACAAAATGAAAAGTTAAGGCATGAAAGAATGAGATAGATCTCTTGACTTATATGGAATTTTTGGTAGCTAAGAAAGTACAACTGGTTGCCACAAGCATCAGATAATTCTTCTTCAGCCCCTCACATTAATTCAGAGTGAACAGTGGAAATTCAACAGGGACCAGCCGGAACCAAAGACAGACACTTGGGTTGGAGGTGTAAAGCCCAGCCTGTTCTTTAGAGAAGTTGTAAAACACTTTTTTAAAAAAGTAAAAGCAGTTAGTAATTTAGTACTTGACTGGACTATAAATTTAAGTACTAAAGTGCAATGTTTGAAAAAAATTTGACACATATAGTTTATAATACAATGGTCCAATCTCAAGATGATCCCTTCACGCCATATAAATAAATACAGATGGTTAAAAATCTAATTCCTTAAATAAATTCTAACAAATATGTGTCAAGCTAATTTGGGAAAAGAACATAGAGGATGTCAACTATTTTATCAGAACTAGGTTTAGGCAGAAAGTGGACGATTTGTAAACCACCTAAAAATATTAGAATGTCTTTTACTTGATACTGCAGAAGACAGAGGTAGAAGGTAAAGATTTCAGGGAGGGAAATCCTCTTTGCTGATTATTCAGCCTTTTGCTTTATTCAGCCTTTAATGAGCTCCTACCATGCTCAGAGGGCACTGTACTGGGCAGTAGGGATAGAAATAAATAAACACTATCTCTACTTTCAACAAGCTCATAATTCAGTGAGAGAGCCATGTAAATAATTGCAGTATACCATAATAAATAAGAACTGTCATATATATTAAGTGCTATTACAGTATAAAAGTGAGCTGATTAAATAAGCTTGGGAGAAAAGTGAAAGAAGGCTTCACTAAGCGCAATTATTGCTTTGGGACCTGAAGAAACTGAGCTGCTGATGAGGGTAGGCAAAGAGCCCAGAAGGCAGTGGATACAATACGATTTACAGAGAGTATGGCAGTGAGAGAGAGAGTAATATGGATTTGAGTTCTACAAATATGTTTGTTTGGGTGAAGCAGAGTGTTTGGAAGGAACAAGATGGAAGGCTGGACAGGAAGCCAGGGTGCCACATGAAGAGCCTTGGGTGCTGCCATACTAGAGTCAGGTCTTTATTTTGCCAGCTATAGGGAAATCGTGAAGAATTTAACCTCAGGTGGACTGTGTGGATTTGTATTTTAACAAATCACTTTGGTACCACAGAAGGAGCAGCTGAAGGTAAGGATTTATTTCTGATCTAAAAATTCTGATGAGATTTTGTAGTCAAGGCACAGATGAGAGGAAAAGGAGGAGACATGAATAAAGGCAAAGAAAACCCAAAAAAACAAAAAAACAAAAAACTCCCAGTTTAATTTTTATCTAAATGAAGTTTTCAAGGAAGCAGCAAAGACTAAATTAACACATCACATTCTGAATCTTAGGAATATTTTCTTTTTTAAGGGCAATAAGGGCAGGGGTAAAAAAAAAAAGTTAAAGATGACATTAGAGTCCATGTTGACAGAGAAGACTGTGTCAAACAGTGCTCAGACCTGAGCAAGTCATAACTTCTTTGGGTTCAGTTTCTTCACCTATATATATGAAGGATTCAGGCGTTCTTAACCTGGCTGCAAATAGAAGTATATTTCAATATAATGTTTCCTTTGTAATCCTACTGATTTTATTTAAATTTTAAAACATCCCTTTATTCAGAGAAGGTATCAATGGCACAAAAGAGGTTAAGAAGTTCTGCATGATATTCAGAGTGACTTATATTCTCAAATGATAGTATTTTGGATATTCGATATAAGAACTAAAAGAGAATGCCACTGGCTAGGGACAAATAATAACGGGGTAATAGGATAAGCACAAAACTATGGACCAAAAAAAAAAAAATGATATACAGGAGTTTAAGGTCTGACTCAGGTTGATATTTTGCCTTTCCATTTCCCTTCTTCTTTGTAGACTTAAGTTAATGCTGGTATTAAATGACAGTTTGACGGCTTTCTTCTTTTATATGCTTAAACTTACAGAAATATGATTTATAGAATGAAACTTAATAGTAAAGAATATATATATGTACATATATATATATATATATATATATATCTTCAAATAAATAAGAACGAAATGTTCTTGATAATGTATAGACACAAAACTACCTGGGAAAGAAGCTAGGTAAATAAAAAATAACCTTTTTTTCAGATTTTAAAAGAACGTGTAGAACAAAAACTAGCTCTTATCATCTTACCATTATAGGCACTTAATAGCAGGATGCATCTCTTCCCTAGGAACTATAAATGACCTATATTTATAAGGTTGATGTTAGCATTCAAACTTAAAGTGTATGTAGCTACTACACAGAAAGGGAACCAGATTTTTTAAAAAAAATTTAAGAACTCTACAGTACATGAATTATAAAACATGTACTATCATCAGAGAAAATGTGAATGATATAATTATCCCTTGAAGGTATCTCAAATATATACTTTATTTTAATCAAGTTAGAACATAAAATGGTTCTGATTAATCAAAGAAAAACCTCACTACATCATTTGTCCAGTATTCAATATAACATCTTACACTGGTTTGAAAACCCACTGAAAGATTACAATAATGTGATTTGTAATACCCTTTTAAAGTACATCAACTTGGTACTTAAAAGTCCTTATTTTAGACATCAGTCTGCAATGAGGTAGTCCGACAACTATTCAACTAAACAACAGTGGAAGACTTCTGAAGCTGCAAAATCAAGTCTAGTCAGTTTTTAAAGTAGAGTCTGTATTAAAATTATAGGGATGCAGCTCTTAGCAACAATCTGAGGGGGAAAGCCTGTACCATCCTTGGTCAGTAAAACTGCAAGAACATTTGTCTTTTCCTTCAGGTGACTTATCAACCTAACATCCGTACTATGAGGGCAGGTCCCTCCCTCCTTGTCACTATAGGTAACTCTTTTCACACCTCCCTTGCAATCTCCATATCTCTAAAATAGAAGCAGGTAACTGAGGCACCTAAGGCAATCTTTAGTGTCACTCTGCTCCTCCCATGACTGGTGGCTTCTTTCAAAAAGTATCTTACAAAGAGTATTTAAGTGTTTTAAAAAGTCACTTTCACAAAACACTATCTAGAGCTCGCAAATCTTTCAATTGATTTGCTTCAGTAAACTGTACAGTAAAATGAACACAACTACTTATGAAAATATATGTAGTCCAGGCAATATAGATTTGCTGTTCAATGAACTAGGAAAAATTCAGAATTCACATTATTAGAGATACTTTGAAATCATTCATTACTATACTTCATATAAAATGAACTCTATCTTAAGCAAATCCACTAAACAAGGCCACAAATGTACACAAAATGTAAGTTCAAAAGGGGATATAATTTTCAGAGTTTATTCCAAATATGATTTGTACACAACTGAAAGAATCCCTGTCTTTAATAACAATTTGCATTCACAGTGTATTACAGAACAGAGCATAAACTATTTTTCTATAAAGGTATGAATAACTACTCACCTCCATTTCTACAGCAGCGGTACTCTGGTCATAATGACCCATCAGATTAGGGAAAAATGTCATGTTGTAGGCCATTTTCATACATCTGGGAACAATAATTGGTTCACAGGTGAAAAGACTGTGCCCTCTTATGAGGGGTAGAAAAACACATGTCCACAAAAATATGAACATTTCCATTTTCTTCAAATTCCTGTTTTTACCACATGGCTTGAATTAATCACTCTTTTCATTCTCAGATTTCCATCCAAAGATAAAATGTTCAAATTCCTCATTTCATTATTTCACCATTTTGAAAGAAGCTCATTTCCTGAAAATGAGTTCCAGGTCAATTACTGTAAAAACAATCAAGAGGGTGTATCAGCAACATCTGTCACAAACACAAATGCAGACATCCAAATGCAAAGTTAAGATTTTTACTATAGGTAAGGAGCATTGGAAAAACGGCAAAAAATTCCATCCTATCGAGACACTACCACCTGCCTTGGCCCAGACTATATCACTGTCATTTGCTGAGGAAGTCTCGTCTCTAGGGAGCTGATGACAGATTTGTGTTGTACCGAACACGGGGTAAAAGGGGGCATGGATGACTGAGGTGGAGAAGTAATGCAGGGGAGCGGGGAGGGCGGCTCGAGGATAAGTTAAAAACCATTAATAGAATCCCCAAATCTAAGAGCCCCTGTTGGATATTTTATTACGCACAAAACTGGGTCCCAGGGAAACTCTTTAAGACCTAATGAGTTCTCAAAGTGTTTAAAGACTCTCAAGAGCCCGTTTCTGTGGCAGTCTTCTAGGGACCTACTTACTTTTCTGTTTTCCAAAAGAGAGACTTCCAGGATGCCTACCTGGGGAGGAGCGAAACTAGTTTTCATGGACTTGGAGTAGTGATCCCACCGAAAGGAAAATACGCAAGTCTGTCCCAGGAAGGCGACGGAGTCTCTGCGTGAGGGAGGCTGTGGGCCCCGAGTCACGAATGACCGCACCCCTCACCCCCCAAACACACACCCCCCCCGTGTCCAGGCTCCCAGCGCTGGGCGGGGTAACTCGCCCCACACCCAGACACCTGCCCCAGGCCTAGAGCCGAGCCGCAGCGTCTCCGGCCGCGCGGGAACCCGGCATCACCTTTCAGGAGCTGGACCCAACTTCGCTGAAACTTCTGCGGGGGCCGGCCGTCCCGCCGCCGCCTTCCCGGCACCTGCGGCTCGGCGCGCGCCCGCAGCCCGCCCCGCACCCCTCGAGGCCGGCTCGGCTCGGCTCGCCCTGGGACCCGCCCGGCAGCGGCCGCCCGCCCAGTCGGGGCCCGAGGAGCCTGACCTCGGACGGCGTCCGAAGGCAGCTCTCCCCACGCGCCCCGTCCAGCCCGCCGCACCCCGGCCACCTGAGACGGCTCCGGGGGTGTCCGGGACTCCGGCCGCCCAGGGAGCCGCACGGGGAGCGAGAGCTGAGCGATCCCGCGAGACTGCGCCGCCGGGGCCGCGGGCAGGTCTGGGCTCGTGGCGGCGGCGGCGGCGGCGCGGCGGGCCTGGCGCTCCACCCGGGCTCCGCCCGCGCCGCGCCGGTGGCCCGGGAAGAGCCGGGGCTGAGCGGGGCGGGCGGTGTGCGGGCGAACGGTGCCGGGCGGCGGAGGGCCGGGCAGCCCCCTCCCCCTCGCCCTCTGTTAGGGTACGCGGCTGTGCCCTATCTCGCTGTCCTGCGCAGAGGCGTTCAGCCTAGACAGATGTTTTATTGTGAAGCTCTTGGTGATCCCCCGATTAAAGCTTCCTTTAAAAGCACCCACTTCATTTTGGACTTCAAGAGCCGAGAATTTTAAACGAGCCAATTTGCTCTGTAAAGTGGATTGTCCAAGTGACCTTAGTTGGAAACTGAGTAACTTCCTGGTTAACTATATATTATATATATTAGATAGATAGATAGATAGATAGATAGATAGATAGATTTTTTTTTAAAGCTTTTGTTAATTCGGAAATCTAGTCACCAAGTAGAGGCACAGGCGGGAATGAGATTCCAGATCCACAGTTTTATTGATTCAACATTGTAATAGAAAAGTTGAATTTCTTTAGAAGGCCACCTAGTACCAACTATGACACACATCATCTCCTGTGCTGCACCTAGTCATGGCTCCTTCCCTCTTAACTATTGCCAACCACACATCTTTTTATTGTTTCTACAGTTCTGTCTTTCCCAGAATGCCCTATATAGTTAGAATTATACAGTATGTAGCCTTTTCAAGTTGGCTTCATTCACTTAGTAGTATTCTGCATGCTCCTCATGGCTTGATAGCTCATTTCTTTTAAGTGCTGAAAACTATTCCATTGTCTGGATGTACCACAATTTATCCATTCACCTACTGAAGGATCTTGGTTGATTCCAGTTTTGGATTATGAATAAAACTGCTATAAACATCTGTGAGCAAGTTTTGGGGGACGTTGTTTTCAATTTTTGCGGATTAATACCAAGGAGTTCTAGTACTGAATCATGTGGTAAGAGTATGGTTAGTTCCTGTAAGAAACTGCCAGACTGTCTTCTACAGTGGCTGTACCATTTTGCATTCCCTCAGCAATGTTTGAGAGTTCCCATTGCTCCACGTCTTTGCTAGCATTTGGTGTTGTCAGTGTTCCAGATTTTGGTCATTTTAATAGGTGTGCAGTGGTGCCTTGTTTTTAATTTATCCTTCACAGAGCAAAAGTTTTAAATTTTAATGAAGTCCTCTAACTTTATTCTTCAATGTTGTGTTGGCTATTCTGGGTCTTTTCTTCTCTACATAAACTTTAGAATCAATTTGTCAGTATCAACAAAATAACTTGCAGAGATTTTGATTAGGATTACATTGAATCTATACATCAAGTTTGGAAGTACTGACATCTTAACAAAATTGAATCTTCCTATCTGTGAACATCGAATATCTCTCCATTTATTTAATTCCTCTTTGATTTCTTTCAACACTGTTTTGTGGTTTCCTTATGTAGATCTTCTATATATACATATGTTTTGTTAGATTTAGATCTATGTATTTCACTTTGGGGGGTGCTAATGTAAATGGTACTGTGGGGGTGTTTTGGTGGATTTTTCCCCCTAGTTTTGTTTTTAATTTCATATTCCATTTGTTCATTACTGGTATATATTGACTTATATTAATCTTGCATCCTGCAATTTTGCTATAATCACTTATTAGTTCCAGGAGTTTTTTTCAGTTGATTCTTTTATATTTTCTGCGTAGACAATCACGTAGTCTGTAAACAAAAATAATTTTATTATTTCCTCCCCAATCTACATATCTTTTACTTCCTTTTCTTGTCTTATTGCACTAGCTAGGACTTCCAGTATGATGCTAAAAAGGAATGGTGAGAAGGGACATCTTTCCTGGTCTTTCAGGAAGGTAAACTCACGAAAATGAGGGGGTCCCCCAAAGACTGACTTTCCATGGAGTTTTTAACTCTCAGACCTGTCCACACAGCCCCAGCAATTCATCAGTTGTAGTTCAGATTTTCAGAACCCCTTTTCAGGTTTCTCTGAAGGTTTCTGCTCATGGGTTTCTTCTCTATCAAGTTGTGATTCTCTGTATTTTCCTGTCTCTCCAATTTTGGGATCAGCAATTTGCTTTGTGACCTCAAATCTCTGACAGATCTTAGAACTATTGCTTTTTAGTCCATTCAGTTTTTTACTCATTAGGATGTAATGATGGCTTCTAAGCTCTTTATAGCTCTTCTAAGACAGGCCAGAAACTCCAATTCTTCATTTTCTAAAGTAAGTATGGCTTTAAGAATTTGATTGACAATTCCAGTTACTACTACCCTAGCAGAACAGTTTCTCCAAGTTAAAATTAAGTTAGAAAAAATTCCAAGAGCTACATTAACTCAGGAAAGTTATATAATTTGGCATTACCGTTAATAAAACACTGATTATATGAACATTTTGATAACAACATAATTAAGTGATTTTGCCAAAGCAAACATAATTTGTAAATTGTGTTAAGTTTTTATTTTATTAGTTATCCAAACATCTCCAGCTTCTCACCAGGCTTGCGGCCACATAATGATAATTAAATTCGTTCATCTTTGATAGCTGCCTATCTTCACTAAAATATAGCTTTATACATTAAAAGAATTTCATATTAGGACAAAGTTGGAAGACAGAACACATTTTATTTAACAGTTTGTTAGTTTGATTTGTGGCTTTTAACTATGTAGACATGTAGTACAGTGTCCTCCTTTGTCCTCTTGCCTGAAGCCTAGAGCCATATGTGGGTAGACCGATAGCCGGGTATTAGGGGCTTAAAGAGCAAAGAGCAGTAAGGGGCCTCCAGCTGGAGGAGACTGGGCTGAGAAGAAACATAGAAGAGAACAGAGGAAAGGAGAGGAGCTTGGACCGCATGGGCTCCTTTCTTCCTGAAGTTCTCTCCCAAACTCTGCCTAGCCCTTGAAAGTCCTACCTATGGCTCAGTGCCTCTAAGTAACATGTGTGAATCTGATGGCTATTGACTTAATTTAGGGATCTCTATAAACAAAACATGGAGGATAGCCTTTATTTAAAAACTTTCACTTAAAAGTGCATTACCTGTCACTCCCTGTTCTAAAAGCTAATTGCTGCAGTTTTGCAGCGTAGCAATTAACCTTTTGTGGTTGTATCCATTATGGCTGTCCAGAAATAATATACCCTCTCATTACTATCTCCAGTCTGACTAGAAAAATAACAATTTCAGTAGTAATATGACACTGCAGGAAAGAGCCACATATTTTAATAACAGCTTGATCTATAAGATTGCCTCTTTGGAGCTCTGGTATTGTCATTTGCAAATAAAGAGATTCATTATGCTAAAGAAAAACAGCTTTAGCTCTGCTAATGCTTTGAGTTACATTTTGTGCCTGTGAGCTTACTGCTTGGTTTTGTTTTTAGTGGCTTTAATATCTACCATCTGGTCATCTTTAATATTTAATATCTTATGCTTTTTTCTAGCCAAGCAGCCATATTAAGTCAAATATTGGAAATGGTATTTTCCCTAAAGTTTTAGCAACTAAAAAAAGGCTTCTGCCTCAAATTTAGTGGTTTAGAACAACTAAATTAATTTCCTTTGATATGTAAAACCGACTTTACCCCTAATTGTGCTTTATGGGCTGCTAATGACTATATATGATTTTTTAAAATTGCCTTAAAAACAAATGGTATAAATATGTGTTATAGGGTGATAAGTGAAGGAAAATATGGAATTAAATTTTAGAGGAAGTGGAATTAAAGAAATTCACTATTTTTGTGGTTAAATGGAAAATATTTTATAGAGGAGATGGGCTTTTGGGAGCAACATGAATGTAAAATTATTGAGAGATTTGTTTTTCCAGACATGGTATGTAGATTGGGAGACAGTTTAGAGGTAGTAACAGGATAATTTACTACAACAGATTTTGTGCGTTTTCACTTGAAGGCAGAAGCAGATTTACCATAAAGCTAATGAAGCTTAAGCTTTAGGGACCTTTCCAAAGTTCTATCTAATTTTATTTTTGAAATCTTACATTCTTTTTCTTTAAGAGTTTCTCAAATGGCAGAACCTCACAATTGGAATTCACTCCTCTTGAAAGGAGGAAAATACTATAACAGAGACCAGGGAAATGGAGTAACTCAGGTGGATTTTGAAGCAATTAAAAACAATTTAAAATGTTGAATTGATTTCTCCTAGGAGTGGGTAATGGTGGCTAGGGAGGATGCTGACCTATGTTCTTATGAATATTAAACTTGTAGAACTGGTTAACTTTTGTTTGTATAACTTTGACAAAACTTTAAACGTCTATTTATTATTTATTTATTTATTTATTTATTTATTTATTTATTTATTTAAGGAGAACTGGAGCACTGAGCTGTACATGTACATGCAAGTTCTTTACTGCAGAGATCTTTGGGGTAAGCCCTGCTAGTCTATGATGTCCCTCTGATCTAGAGGCCCTTAGTGCCAAAGGAGAGTTCATGGGAAGAGGAAAGTCTCCCACATTTCTTGTCCTGGCCATTAATGATGAGGAATTTTTTTCTATCAGAGAGTTTTCTTCATTATCCTCTCCTGTGGACTGGATATTTCCCCTGCCCCACCCTCACCACACCCCCCGCCCCGCCATATATGAAAATAGAATTCACACCCAAAGTGGATTTGGCCTCTAAATAAATCTACTAATGAACAACCAAAACCAAAATAAAAACGAGCCAATTTTGGTCTCTTTTTAAATATAATTTTGGATGATCACTTTCATTTTTAACTTCTTGTCTTTTACTTAAAAGACTATACTTTTGTTCAAATTGAATGAATAATCTTAAGAATTTTATTTTTAAAAAGAGAGGTGATTTAAACGGGAATTTTATTAATAAAATATTTCCATTTTAGTAAAAACTCTGGATAAAACATTCTATTTTAATTTGATGAATGAATTCATTATAGTAAAAATGACAAGGGAATTACATGGGCGTTCAACAACTAGAGACAGCTGAGATTATAAAAGCAATTCTCTGGGCTTACTACAGTTATAAGACAAATACGAGAGTTACAGAATGTTTTCCTAAAATTTTTTAATTGGCTGAAAACAGAAGCACAATTGTCAGGTCTAGGCTTGAACTGTGAGACCAGGATACATTAGGAGGGACAGAGATGGGGAGGAGAGATAAAAAGATGTATTTCCAAGAAGGTATAAGAAACTAACATTAGGTCCTTTGTGGTTGGTTGGAATTAGTAGAGTCTAAGGCAGAGGCTGAAGTCCAAAGGGACAGTTACTTATTGAGCAAATATTATCTTCACAAACACATTTTGAAAGAAACAGGAAAATCTCATGATGTAGTGTATGTATAACAGCAAAGGACAAAAACAAAATAAAAATATAATGCTAAAAACAGCAACAAGATACCACCACACACCTATTAGAAAGGTCAAAATTCAAAATGCTGATAACACCCAATGCTGGTGAGGATGTGGAGCAAAAGAGACTCTCATTCAATGCTAGTGGGAATGTCAAATGGTATAGTACCTTTGGAAGACAGTGTGCAGTTTCCTACAAACCCAAACACACTCTTCCATACAATCCAACAATCATACCCCTAGATGTTTACTCAAATGAATTGAAAACTTATGTTTACACAAAAATCTGCACACTGATGTTTATGCAATTTTATTCATAATTGCCACGACTGGGTGTTATGGACTGAATGTTTGTGTCCCCCATCCCAAATTAATATGCTGAAGCCTTGACCACTAATGTGATGGTATTAGGAAGTGGGGTCTTCGGGAGGTAATTAACTAAAAGATAAAGTCATAGGAGTAGGGCCTTCCACGATGGGATTGGTGCCCCTATAAGAAAAAAAATGAAGAGGAATTTTCCACTCAAATGGCTAACCTTGTAATCAGCTCTTTGTTCTGCTTCTGTAGACATGCTTGCTGCATAGGGCTAAGGGCAGGGTGACCTCGAGATTAAGTGAAGACTCACCCTCCCCTTTGCTTGTTCTGTCTCGATAACAGATGTATTGCCTAAATTCCTGTTTGAGAATCTTATGAGCCAATCAGCGCATGCCAGCTGTAACTGCATGGATAAGCCTTAAGTAAAGTTACCCCTGAGCTCGGGGCCCGATCTTCAGAGTACTAGCTCTTCTGGAACCACTGGCATAATAAACCTGAGTTCTCCAACTCTCTGAGTGGTGCTTGGTTTCTCGCCAGTCTGATTTTTCTGCAGCAGGAAAAAACACCAGAGTTTTCTTTTTCCACCATATAAAGATACAACCAGAAGGCAGCCATCTGCAAGCCAAGAAGAAGGTCCTCACAAAAACCAAATCCACCGGCACCTTGATTTTAAACTTCTCAGCCTCCAGAACTGTGAAAAATAATTTTTGTGTGTGTGTAATCTGCCAGTCTATGGTATTTTGTTATAGCAGCCCAAGCTGACTGAGACAGTAGGTGAATAAATACACTGCGGGACATTCTGACAAAGGAACGTTATTCAGCACTACAAAGAAGCTACCAAGCCGTGAAAACACATGGAGGAAACTTAAATACATATTACTAACTGAAAGAAGCTAATCTGAAAAGGCTACATACTGTATGATTCTGACTATATGACACTTGGGAAAAGGCAACAGTATGGAAAAAGTAAAAAAGACTAGTGGTTGAAAGAATTGGGGGGAGAGGGGAAAGGGATGAAAAGGTGTACAAAGAGTTTTAGGACAGTGAAACTATTCTGTGTAATACTATAATAGTGAATAGATGTTATTATACATCTATCAAAACCCATAGGAGATTCAATGCCAAGAGTGAACTCTAATATAAAGTATGGACTCTGGGTGATACTGACATGTCAACGTAGGTCCTTCAGTTATAACAAATATACTGCCTCTGGTATGGCATGTTAATAGTGGGAGAGGCTGTGCATCTGTGAGGGCAGGCATTTACGGGAACTCTCTGTACTTCCCACTCAATTTTGCTGCAAACTAAAATCTGCTGAAGTATAAAATCCATTAAAACAAAGAGAAAAAGAAAAAGAAAGGGTTCCATGAAAACTTCCCAGAATAAGACTGACGTTTTGCTTTTGAGGGCCTGATGGTTAATTTAAAGAGGAGAAGAAGTTAGGGCTCCTATCGGGACATCAAAAAGCAATAGGCAAAAAGGAGTCGCGATTACAGCAATGCCGTAGAATATTTAGATAGACAAGTGGGTGAGATAAAAGGAAGACGTGAAAGCAGATACACAGGTATTTACACTGCTCTGTCTGCAGGCAGTGCTCAAATCCCCAGCAGTGGGGTAGAGGAGGGGTTGCTAGAGGATTTCCACTGATCCCTACTATACTGGGAGGGGAGTGAGGGAGAAGGTTGGGAGCGCTACAGCAAGGCCCTGGAAAGTGTCAGAAAATAAAACCCACAACGGTAGGGAATGAGTGATACTGCCTGCTCCAATGGAGAAATCAGACAAGGCGGAGGAAATGTCTAGAAGAGAATTTATGTCTTGGTCATGTTTCATCCGCTTGGGCCATTAGAGTTCCCATTTAAGAGATTTTTAGCAGACACCTATACACTACCATACTGCAGAAAAGGTCAGAATGGATACATTCCTTGGCTTTTTTTTCCTGTGGGACTGCTTTAACTATGGCTTAAACATTGGCAGCCCATTGTATTCAACAAGAAAAACAGTGATCTGAGACATTTTGTAACTTCGTGAGCTGCAGAGAAATCATCGGGCAGGAAAAAACCAACATATCTTGGACATTAGGCATGATTATTACATCTGCTTTGATCATTTTAGTTAATTTACTGCTTAAGCCTTTTATATAACCCCAACTCACATTTTTCTAAAGCTAATTTATGCACATTTCCTTTTCTGGGCAGGATGGAAACTCATACTGGAAAATTGATTCCCTTTTAGAAAAGAAGTTTTTTTTTAATTGCTCCCATGCTTTTGTAATTAGTTTTTTAAAAAATTTCTCCTGATCATGGTTCTAAGCATCAAGTATAATAGTGAAATTCCTTAGAAACAAGATGTAGAGAAAAAGTCTTGAGGTGGGAGAATCCTGGAAAAATGAGTGAGATATTCGGTGACAGCCCAGGCTTTGTAAAGAGAGCCTGGAGAAAATTGGGAGAACACTTACAACACCAGGTTTTGTGAAGATAAGTATGGTCTCTGCAGACAACCTCCCATTTAGTTGGACAGCAAGAGGCAGCATAGCGAGGCTCACTGCAAGGGCTTTAGTTTCAGACTTCCTGGGTTCAAAACCTGGGAGAGACATTTACTGACTCTGCATTTTAGGGAAGTTCCTGCTGTTCGCTGCTGTGGTTTCCCTGTCTGCCAAATCAGTTCGGTAATAACAGTACATTTCTCACTGGTTGTTGTGAGCCTAAAGAATGAATTTATATAAAGCATTAAAACTGTTGCCTGGAAAGCAGTAAGATGCCAAATTCATGTTGGCTACTAAATCCTGAGAAAGTCCCTGGAAGCCTTCTGGAAAGATGATGGTGGCATGACCTATTCCGATTGAATATCAGGCATTTTCTATGTCTTCCCTTCATCTCAGGAAGTGTTTCTGAGAATCAAGCAGCAACCATTTACTATTGCCCACGGATTTACGGGTTAAGTGCTAGTGTTTTCTGGTTTCGGCTAAGCTCTCTCCTGCATCCGTGCTCAGCCACAGGTCAGCTAGGAGGCTGCGCTTCCAGGGGTTGGCTGACCGTTGGCTGTGGCACTTCCCTTCTCCATGTAGGCTGCCATTCTCCAGCAGGCTAGTTTGACGAGGCTCTTCTTGTTTTTGGTTTTGTTTTTTCACGAGGATCTCAGGGTCTCAAGAGGTACGAGGCTTAGCTAGACTTAGAACTGGCGTGCTATTGTTTCTGTTGCGTTGTTTTGGGTACAGTGAGTTCCAAGGCCAACTCAGATTCAAAGCATGGGAAAATGCCATCTCTCAATGTGAGGAACTTCAGTATCATCTTGAAAGGGGGGAATGGATGAAGGGAAGGGAATAACTGCAGCCGTTTTTGCAAATAATCTTCTATACGACCCAATTTAATCATTTCTTTTACAGCATTTCTGGCTGGTGGTCACGTAGCTGGAAAACCTCCAAAGATGGGCAGGTCATTGTTTTGGAAGACAGCTCTCAATATAAGAATGGTCTTCATTAATATGCCTCTAAAAGACACCAACTCTCATAGAACCCTTGAATCATAGCATTGAAGGTCATCTAGGCAATGAACTTTTTGAAGTCAGATTCCTGTACAGAAAGTCACAGGAAGTCTACAATTTCTACTGATTTGTCCCCATTCTACCTTTTGGGGCAAAACAAGACATTATTTCTTTAAAAGCCTCTAAGCAAAGCCTACTTGAGCATGACATAACGGATACATACTCCATTCCAGGCCCCATTTTTTTTCCATTAATTTACTAATGCATTCTATATTTATTAAGCAGATTCCATGGGCCAGGCACTAATCTAGGATTAGTAAGAACATAGTATTTCAAGTTACCTAGATTTAACTCTCTCATTTTACCACTTGCCAACTGTGTGATTTGGGAAAGTTATTTGATTTCCCTATTTCTCTGTGTCCTCATCTGAAAAATGGGTATATAATTATCTCTAATTCATAGGAGGTTGTGATAATTAAACAAAATAACAAATATGAAGTGCCTGGTCTTTAGGAGGGACTCAGTTAATGGTAGTTATCCCTATTATTAAGAACATTATTAAAGGATGATTCTCGCGCTGGATAAGTTTCCTGAGATCTCACGGTCTTGCAATGCTTCTTTCTTTCACATAAGTAATATTCTACATAGACAATATAATGTAGTGTAGCTGTTGGAATAAATGTTCTTTGCCGTCACATATATCTGGGTTTGAATCCTAGCTCAGCCACTTACTGACTCTGTGACTTAAACTCTCAAAGACTCAGTTTATAAATCTGCAAAATTAGAATAATAATATTTTATAGGTTTGGTATGAGGATTAGATAGAGAATGTACACAAAACCCTTCGCATGGGGCCTGACACTTACTAAGTCCCTTCACTGCTCATTCTCCACCAGATAGAAGTTGAGAATTTTATTTAACTCATTTCATGATGTGTAGCAATGTGTCATGGAAAGAATCAAGAGAAAGCTTGGGTCAAGTCATCCCAGCCCTTCCATTCTTCACCTCAGTGCATAAGGAAGTGGATAAATTCTGGGGTCCCCAGGATAGCTTATACTCTAATAGCCCATGATTCATTTTCTCCAAGTCGTTCTCTTACTCCTTTTACAAGACATAAAAGTATGTAGGAGTGTTGGGGTGCCTGTAGAGAGTGCAAGGAAAAGGAAATTCAAAGCCCTTCCAAGATTAAATGACCCATATTGTGAGTCTTGGCTCCTCAGGAATGTGCCAGCCCGCCTTCTTCCTGGTAATTAAGGGTGATGGTCTGGAAAGCCAAAGTTAGAGAGAAGTGGCCTTCTTTTGTCTAAGCATCATGCCAGGAGTTTCATACGGTGCTAAGCAGAATATAGGGCATCGCAGCAGCGTTAACTGAGGGGACAGGCAACTAGATAGAGCCTGTTTTTGAAAACACTAACAGCACTGTCAAATGTTACAAGTGCCTAACAAGTTTACATTTCCCTTTCTGCATCCTCTGAAGTATAGGAAACAGTTTGACTACCTCTTCATCTATATGTTCATGTGCTTTCTTATGATTTCCTTCAAGTTGGTCTCTTACGTATAATCAGTGGGGAAGCAGCACTAACTAATGACCAAGGGCTAATTTTCCTGCCACTGGCTTAAATATTGTTCCGAGGTAGAAAAGAAGATTGTAGTAAATTATTTACTTCCATGTTATAGTGTCTTAGAATGCATAGACAAAATTAATCCAAGTCTTGGCAAATGATCCCTTTAAAGATAACCCTCCCCGACACGAAGACAAGCTCTAATATGAAAGGGAGAGCAGGGCAGAACCACTGTGGCCTTGTGTTTTTTTGCTTTTTGTTGTTGTTTTTTTTAATTTGATGTAAAGAGCTCCCACTAGTGTTACTAGCATATCCACAGTAAAAAATCATAGCAATACATGACTGGCTGGTTTAGGTGAAAGGCCTGATGGGCTTCGTCATCACATAATACTAGTAGCTGCACACAGGTTAATTTTGCTACTGTTGGGTTAGGTTCTATTAAGTACTCAACATCCCTTTTATGTTCACCCTTTACTCAAAAGAGTCCCTTGTAAGTTATCTAAGAAATGTACCCTGTTTAACAATGTAGTTGGACGATAAAGAGAAATGATTTTTTAGCCTCATGATAGAATCATTCATGCCCAGTTGTGTCTCAGTAGCACTGTTTCTGACTTAAGCCAAGATGAGATGCCTCTTCAATGACGTTGCAAGGGTAGTTATGTCTTCTCAACTCTCACCAGTCCTGTTGGAATGTTGTTCTCTAAGCAGCAGACAATATGTAGGTCATATCAATGTTATTTGTATAAAAATGAGTGTCCAGATGCTAATCAGCCCTCCTAAAACACTGAAGAGCAGACAAGATTATGGGAGAGAGTTAGTGTGCACACAAAATAATGTTTCATAATAAATCCAGCCTTTCAATGAATTAGTACTATTAGAAAACATTTATAAACATTTGTAATCTTTCTTATCTTTAAGAATATAAGGAAAAGTCAGACATAAACATACATTGCAATGTGTTCTGCATGAAGCCCTGTAGCATGTCAGAACGGTATCGGAAAAATCACCCCAGCACAAAATGGTAAATGGTAAGGAAAGGTAGCGTGTCAGCTTCAGCGAACACTGCGGCAGTGGGCCAGGGCCGCGGCTAGACAGCGGATGGCAGCCGTTGCAGCACTGGACCCAAGTGTGTGTCGGTGGTTCTGGCAGCAATAGTGAGTCTCAGCGGTGACAGTGACAAATGCCTGAGGCACCTGGTAACATCGCTTTCTTCTTCTTCTTTTTTTTTTTCCTCCTTTTTCCTTCTTCAGCCTTGGGGTGGTAGCAAATTCCTGAGTTACTAATCTCTCAGTTATCTCACTGGCCCCCTTTTGCCCCTTCGGCCCTTCCCACACTTATGCAACTATCCCCTCTATTAAATCCCTTCTTTGAAACACCTTGAGTGTTTCTGACTAGACTCTGACTCTGAGTTTAAGTTCTTAACCAGTTAGCGATTTTAGAAAAGAAATAAAGAGTTCGAATTTAACCAAAAGTAGAGTGATTATCATCTAGACCAAAACAACAGTGATTGTTAACTAGAGTGCATGTCTAAACAATCAAAATAGTTTGGGAACAAAAGATATAGCTCTTTTATCTATGATATACATTATTACTTACATAATTAAAAAACATTTTAAAAAAATTTCTGGTTATAAATATGCCCTTAAACTTACTCTCACCCTAAAATTTTATTTGCGACCTAAAACCAGGTTTCTTAGGAATGCCAAAACAATTAGGCTAATACCATGATTAATCAGTTGACCTGACCCCAACGCCAATGACAACTTATACCTACTCTACTAAACATATTCAAAGTCAATACTATTTATTCACTAGTGTTTAAAGAGGCGAGGATACAGAGGATGAGAAGATCTAGAATGTGAACACTCTTATTATTTACTCAAGAGAACCATTCCAAAAACGGAAGACATTTGATCACTGACTGACTACCTACCTACTCATGCTCCTCTCACTAACTGTCAATCAGGGAAAAATAAGTGAAGAGGGTGAGGCAGGTCTTCCAAAATGATGGAATGGAGAGCTCAGTGGACCCTTCCCCAGCAAAACAACAAAGTAACTTGTAATTTGATCCCTAGTTGCTCACAGCAATAACCTGATTATTAACATACCCTATATTAGCTGATTTTTAAATTTATGGAAAATGGTCACATACATAGAATATGAAAAGAAAAAAATCAGATACAATATTATATATACTGAATGATTTTAATTATATGCACATGTGAGTATATACACACATACCAAAAGGAATATGGGAGGGAAGCTACCATAAGGTGGCAATACTTATTTCTGGGTTTGAGATTGTAAACGATTTATATCTGATTCTCTATAATTATTTCTATTTTTTCATTGTTTTCCAGTGTGCTCTGGACTGTTTTTTAAATTAGAACAAATCATTATGTGATTTTTAAATGCTTAAAAACTGGTGGGTGCTTTGCTTTTGTTACCTTTAAATTTATGTTATCATAGTGTAAAGCAGTGGCTCTAAAAGAGTGGTCCCTGGACCAGCCGCATCAGCACCACCTGGGAACTTGTTAGAGATGCAAAAGATCGGACCCGCCCCGGGACCTCCTAAACCAGAAACTCTGGAGGTGGGGCCCAGCAAATCTGTGTTTTACAAAGCCGTCCAGGAGATTTTGATGTGCACTAAAGTTTGAGAACCACTGGTCCAAAAACAACGTTCATTTACCATACCTGTAAATCCCCCTAAAGTTCTACAAGTGGAATCCCAAAATTTCAGTCATGTAAAATGCAGGGTTGCATAATTGTGGGATTAATGAACTGATTGGGGTGAGCCTGCTAAAGGGAATGAAAGCACATCACAGTTATGCTATATCTGAATTCACTTTAGGGCAAATTATGCTGGAGTTTTATGATCAAAATATTGGTCTGCATAGTATATGTGCTCTATATTGCAATTCATGTTGCATTTAATAGACGAAAGGCTAGATTAATTTAGATCTAACTCAGTGTTCATGGAGATTACCTGACACCTGTGATGTTTCACAGGATTGGAGTAAGCTTTTTTAAAAAAAAAAAAAAAAATTTAAATCCTGCCTTTATTTGCCTGATGGCTTCAAGCAGTGCTCAAGTTTGATTTTTCTCCTGTAATTCTTCCTTCTCTCTCCACTCCTGTACAGATGGTAAATTTTAACATTTTGTGGAAAAGGCTACCACCTTCTGGATTGGGGAGGTCCCTTTCTCAGTTTTCCTCATGGAGTTTTCCACTAATTAGGGGACTCTGACGCCTTGTGAGCAGGGACAGTTACCTACACCTCTTTCCAACCCTAGTTCTTATCACAAGACCTGGCAGAGACAAGAGCTCAAAACACATCAGTTGAATGAATTAAGGAATGAATGAATGTTACAATGCATGGAACACATTCATTTAATCAGCATCAAAAAGCTGTTAGCAAATTTCAATGTAAGAAATGTATGCCTGAAAACTTTACCTACATTAATTTTATTATGTGAAAAATATGTGTACTTAAAATACAACGTAGTGTGCCACTTATCATTTTGCTTGTCTTAACCTCATCAATTTTTCAGGAACTTCCAGCAGATGGCATCAATAAATACTGTCATGGAGCTGAACTAGAAATTGGTTGACATTTTTCAACGGGAACTTTTTAAAAAAGCTAAAGTGAATAAAACTTACTTAGTTCAATTGGTAATAATTACTGACATTTATTGAGCATTTTATAGTTAACAAAGCGCTTTTATTTTTTTGCCTCAATTCTCAGTTCCATTTCAAACTCTGTCAATGTATTGAGAAAGTTTTATTATGTACTTTAGATTTCTGTTGTCATTTTATTTAGTCACAGTAGCAGGATAATTTGTGCCAATTAATGACAGTATTATTAATTTATAGCACACAATCTTTTAAAGATCAAAATTTTTTATAGAAAATTTGGGTATGATCCTATACACGAGAACTGAACAGTAACTCAGACCACTAATAATTTGGTAAACTCTCTGGCCCACTAAACCGTAATGATTCCTTTTATTCATGTGGTGTACCGTGGATACAAAGTATTTGCATAGACATAGCATCCTTTGATCCTGCAACAGCCTTATGATGTGGGCCAAACAAATATTATTACATGGGTGAGGAGACAATAGCCTTCTTCTTCTCCTTCTTTCTCATTCCTCATGACTCCTTCTGAACCCCAGTGCTGCCCTTTATGGCTAGATTAGTTCAGGCTTTATATGTCATAAATCTTAACAAAACTCCAGTGATATATGAATGGCAATTAACATAAGTTTCACCTAGACATTAAAAGGAAATACTTAGAAAGATAAAACTCATTTCTAAGGGCACAATATATGATAATAAGATCCCAGACAGGAATGTCTCCCCTCTCCTCACCCAGCTAAACAGTGTCAGGAGCCAGGAAAACCTGGTGTCCCATTCATTATTTGTCTCTATTTTTCCTTGAAGCCTATTTTGACTAATATTAGCGTAGCCACTTGGTCTCTCTTTTGGTTACTATTTGCATGATGCAGATGCCCCTTGACTTATGATGGGGTTACATTCCGATAAACTCATTGTAAGTTAGAAATATCTTAAGTTGAAAGTGCATTTAATACTCCAAACCTACCGAACATCATAGCTTAGCCTAGCCTACCTTAAACATTCTCAGAGCACTTACATTAGCCTACAGTTGGACAATTGTTTCATTTCAAGAGTGATTGTCTTGCTCTTCTCAACGGAAGTGGGAGACATGGGCATTCTGTAGACATGATGGAATGTAAAACACATTCAAAAAATGGCAACACAGTACACTGTAGATTATCTGTTGTTTGCCCTCATGATCACATAGCTGACGGGGAGCCGGGGCTCACTGCTATGGCCCAGCATCACAAGTGAATATTGTACCACATATTTCTAGCCTGGGAAAAGTTCAAAATTCAAAATTTGAAGTACAGTTTCTACTGAATGCGTACCACTTTTGCTCCATCATAAAGTCAAAAAATCATTTGAGTCAGGGACTGTCTGTATATCTTTTTTTTTTTTTACTTTCAACCAATTTGTGTCTTTGAATCTAAAGTGAATCCATTATAGATTCATAAAGCTAGATTATTTTTAAAAATTTATTCTGCCTTTTGATTGGGATATTTAATTTATTGAAATGTACTGTAATTAATGATAAAATTTACATTTGACATTTTCTTATTTGTTTTCTACGTGCCTTATTTATCATTTTGTTCTTTTATTAATTACTGCCTTACTGTCTCCTTTTTTTGTTAGTTATTTTCTAAGGTACCATTCAAATTTCCTTGTCATTTCTTTTACTATACATATTTTTAGGTACTTTCATAGTAGTTGTCCTCATTACAATTAACATTCTAATTTAGAATAACCTAGTTAGAATTAATACCAACTTAATTTCAATACTATAAAAAATTTGTTTCTATATAGTTCTGTTTCTTCTCTGCTCTTTTGTGTTATTCTTGTTATACAATTGCATATCTGCACATTGTACGTTCATTAACATAGATTTAATTATTGCTTTATGTAGTTGTATTTTAAATCAAATAAGAGGGAAAAAGTTTACAAATTACACTTTACTTTTTTTTATATTAACTATAAAGTTACCTTTACCAATGCTCTTAATTTCTTCATGTATATTCAAGTTATTGTATAGTTTCTGTACATTTCAGCCGGAAAGACTCCCTTTAGTGGGCAGGTGTGTTAGCAACAAATTCTTTCAGTTTTTGTTTATCTAGGAATATCTTAATTTCTCTACATTTTCAAAGAATAGTTTTGCTGGATATAGAATTCTTAGTGACCATTGTTGGTTTTTTCCCACCACTTTAAATGCATTATCTCTCTACTTTCTGAAAAATCAGATTTTAATCTTGTTGAAAATTCCTTGTATGTAATGAATCACTTCTTTCTTGCTGCTTTCAAACTGTCTTGTGACAGTTTGTTTATAATATGTCTAAGTGTGGATCTCTTTTGTGTTTATCTCGCTTGGAATTTATTAGGCTTCTTGGATTAATGTTTTTCATCAGATTTGGGAAGTTTTCAGCCAGTATTTCTGCAAATACTCTTTCTACTCCTCTCTCTGCTTCTGGGATTTCCATTTTGACTATTTTGGCCAGTTCAAATTTGTTGTTGAACCCCTGCAGTAAATTTTTCATTTGTTTTTACTTTTCAACTCAAGAATTGATGTATATATATATTTCTACCTCTTTATTGATATTTTCTATTTTGGTAAGAAATTGTCCTTGTATTTGCTTTTAGTTCTTTGAAAATATTCAAAATAGCTGTTTTAAAATCTTTGTCTAGTAAGGTCAACATCTGGGCTTCCTCATGGAATGTTTATGAATCCTCCATGTATGTCATTTTGTTATTGTTGAAGATTGGATATTTTAAATAATATAATGTGGCAACACTGGCAATTTGATTCTCTCTCCTCTCTGGGATTTGTTGTCATTGCTGTTTATTATTGTTGTTTAATGACTTTTCTAAAATAATTTGGTAAAGTCTATATTCTTTGTTATGTGTAGCCACTATAGTCTGTGCTTAGTTAACTTAGTGATCAGCTAATACTTGAACACAGATTCCCTTAAATGCCTGAAACCAATAAGTCTCTCAGACTTTGCCAAGAGGTTCTGTATGCATTTTAGGCATATGCTCAGGCATAGTTTACAACTCTGCCTCAGGCTCCACTTCTTGCTTGTGTAGAACCTCAAGATGAACTAGAGATGAGATCTTAGGGCCTTCTCAGAGCTTTTCTGGGCATGTGCACAGCTCCATGCACATGCAGGGCCTTCTAGATTCCCAAGACTATATTGAAACTTTTCAAAGCTCTCTAGGGACATGTCACTCTCAGAGACTTTTTAAAACTTTTTTTGGTCAACTTTTTGCTTATCCCAACTGTTATTGCTACTTCAAGCATCTATGATGTTAAGCTGCTGATGATGATTGTTTTCAAGAAATTTCCTTGGGAAAATTTATTCTGACTAGGTAAGGTCTTAGGTCAAATAAAGACAAATCCTCAAATTGGATTTTCCAGGGAACGGCCAGACAGGTCAAATAATGACAGCTCTGGAAATGGGACTTTGAAGAAGTCATTCGGCCCCCTCCAGTGCTTGCTGGTTTCCACCATGATTGTGGGACTAGTGGTTTTCAAGGCTATTACAGAGATGGGAGAGAGGGGTGGGAATAAGGCAAGTTATAATGCCACAAAGTTCTTATCGTTCTTACTGAGATCCAGCCATTTTCTTTGAATAAATATTCCCTGAATTATTGCAAGCCTTTGGTTAATTTCTAGGGTTCTGCAAAAGTTGGTATTGATATTTTCCCCAGTATTCTTGTTGCTTTTATAGAAGAGAGGATTTTCAGTAGTTCTCAGTCACCATTCCTGCTGATGTCAATACAAGTTTATTGAGACCATACTGCAAGTTACTTAACTTTTCCGTGCCTCAGTTTACTCACCTGTTTATGGTAATAATGATAACATGTACCTCAATGGTTGTGTAAGGATAAAATAAGTTAATTTATGTAAAGCACTTAGCAAGATTTAATAAATGTTAAATCTTATTACTTGTCTTTTGTTTTCTTGCCTCTTTAATTTCAATTTTATTCAAGGCTACCTCACTATTTAGGAAATAAAATAGAAGCCAAAGAGCCTTTACTCTGGGAGATGACTGTTATAACTTGAAAAGTATATTAGTCAGCTCAGGTTGCCTCAACTAAATTCTATAGACTGGGTGGCTTAAACAACACAAATTTCTATCTCACAGTTCTGGAGGCTGCAAAGTCTAAGATCAAGGTGCTGGCTGATTTGGTTTCTATTGAGAGGACTCTTCCTGGTTTACACACAGCCACATCCTTGCCATGTGCTCACGTGGTTTTTTCTCAGTGTGTATGCATGGAGAGAGAGAGAGGGAGCTCTCTTATATCTCCTCTTGTAAGGGCACTAATTCCATCATGAGGACCTTAGTGTCATGCCCTTATCTAATCTTATTTACCTCCCAAAGGCCCCATCTCCAAATTTCATCACATTGGAGGCTGGGGCTCCAAAATATGGATTTGGGGGAGATAGAAATATTCAGTTCACAATGAGATGTTACTGATTTTAAGACTAAGAACAGTTGATTTAGAATCAGCGGATTTCCCCCCCCCCTTGTTTTCCCTTGTCCCTTCATACTCGATTACTTCTTCCCAGTGAGCTTGTACTGCAGAGGTTTTCGCTGGTTGTTTTGGAAATGTACCACTTTTCCATTCACACTTATAACAAGTCCAGGGCCAAAAAGGTACCTGCCAGAAAACACAGCTGTTCAGTATTTTGAAGTCGCAATATTAGTACATAGTGCTTCCCCAGGTCCTGGAGTATTGCTGAATATTTATTGATAAAATATATAACACATGCTGAATGAAAAGCTCAGCACATACTGGCAAAACTGTATCTTTGATTTTTCATATTCCAGGAGGATAATTGAACTATTCATCAGGAAGCCTTTATATGCCATAAACGAGGCAGAATTATTTGTTTATCATGTGCCATAATTTCATATGCTCTCCATTACTAGAAGCAACTTGGTGTGAGAGGAAAAGCAAATGATCTGGAGCCAGACAGGCTTCAGTTCAAATCCTAACTCTGATACTTAGTCCCTGTGTGGCCAAATAAACTCTTTGAATCTCACTTTCTGAAAGTGGGAAGTGGAGATAATTATCTACCTCATAGATGTTTGAAAGATTAGATGAGCTAATGCATGCCAAATATTTAGCAGAATGCCTAGCCACATAGCAAATGTTCAGTGAATATCTGAAGGGTTTTATTTTATTTTATGTTGTTTTCTCCTTCAATATTAATTGAGTTTCCTCTATGCACCAAATGCTGTGCTCTATGCTAATTATAAATAGAGAACAAAACGGAGGTTCCCTAATAGATTCAAAGGCTAATGGGAAGAGAGACACTAAAGATATAAAAACAAATATGGGTCAATTACAAATTGTGCTTAGGAGGCTGCAAGAAAAGAACCTGGTACTGCAAGAGAATAATGGGAGGAAGGTACAACTTAGATCAGCAGAAAAAGATGCTTTTCTGAGGAGAGGCCGTTTAGGCTCAAAAGATAAGAAGCAGCCACCTGGACACAAAGGGAGTGAACAGTCTGAGGGAAGGTTCTGAAATGGAAGGATGCTCCATGTACTCAAGTGCCTGAAAGATGGCGGATGTGAATGCTGCTTGCCAAAATAAATAAATAAATAAAAGGAGAAGGTAGCTAAAAGCAAAGAATGAGACAAGGGACAGATTGCAGAGAATCTGGTCATATGACAGTGAGAAGGAGGGAAGGGGATGAATAACTAAGATTTACTGAGCACTTGCTATGCACCAGTCACTGTTCTAAGAGTTTTACATTCATTAACTTACACAAAACTCTGAGGCCAGCTGTCGTGCGCCCTGGGCAGGAGATTGTTTTTATTCTGAGTATAATGGGAAATGATTAAGGGATATTAAGTAGGGAGAGACATGCTCGGGTTTAAATTGTGCAAAGGCCCTGCTTGCTGTGTTTGTTGAGAAAGGACTTGAGACAGGCAGGAGGAGAAAGCAGTCATTACACGCTCACCTGCGCTTTCGCTCTTCCCCCGTAACTTGAAGAGTCGTTGTAGACAAAGTGCCTCCCAATGAATGGGGGAAATCATTACAGTAAGTTCATTGCAAGCGCAGCAGGAGAGAAAAGAAGGAAAAATGTAAAAACTGCACCAGATGATGATTTTATACCTTGTATATTGCCCAATGGGTGAAAAGTTTCTATTGGGATAAAAAGTCAAGTTTTGAGAGAGGGAAAAAAAAGGCATTATAAGAATGGGAACTTACAGAATGGTAATCAAGTTTACATAAAGAGGGACGATTGAAATTACGTGCAGCACTTCTGGGATCTAATATGCAGCCCGGTGCCTGCAGTTACAGGACTGTATATCAAACTTGAAAGTTGTTAAGAAAGTAGATCTTAAGCGTTCTCACCACATGTATAAAAGATGATAATGATGTGATGAGACGGAGGTGTTAACTAACCTGACTGTGGTGATCGTTTCCTAGTAAACAAAATAAAGGAAAATAAAATAATAAAATAAGATAAAGATGCTTAGTACTTTCCTGGGTGTGTCGATGCCACTACTGACCACGCTGCCGAGTCCTAGAAAAAGTGCTGTTTCATCGGGAAAATATTACCTTTAATATCTAACACTAGAGCCTTATACATGCATAATCCAATTTCAAGTAGTTAATGTGCATCTTGGAGTTAATACCAAGGACCGTCTACATTGAGATTTCACGGTTTACCTTTCCCCCTCCATGCTTGATTTAGCAACTCAGTGACCTTGCAGTTGGGAGTGTGTCTGCCATCTCTTTCTCCTTTCTACCTTACACGAGGCATTGCTTTCTTAAGGCTTAAGTAAACATTCAAAGGCATGGCTCTGAAGTTGATTTCTTTGGAGATGTGTGAGATTTGGGGAGACTTTTTTCTTCTAATTGTGTTTAAACCTCTTAGTATGGCAGACTCGGTTCCTGGCTCTAGCAATCTTCGCTAGGCTCAGGTGACTTCATTGTGTTCAGTGTTCAGATTTATAACCTTCTAGAGTAAGATATTGTCCTGGGGGAGGCTAGTTAGACAACAGAAAGATGCCATGGTGCAAACCTGTTCATGTCCACCTGTTAGAGAAACAGATTTTACTTTTGTTATATGCAGAGTTAGAGCCAGGCTTATTGTTCTGATTGAGAGAAGGAATGATGTCATTTCTCCGCTGACAATTATTCAGGAATGTATTGATATGGTTTTCTATAGCTGAGTGTGTAAGTGTTTTGCTCATAAATGGCTGAGGTGTGCAGGGGCATCTTTGCCTAGACAAGCTTTTGCACTCAAGAAATTGCTGCTTTCCCTTCTCCTTGGGTCTTTTCCCCTTTCTCCTTTTCTTTACTGTTTCTCAAATCTATGTTCAATGGTCATATGATTTATCATTTAGGATTCAATTACAGATAATTGGAAACTCTTCCACTAGATTTAGCAGGAAAGGGATTTAATATAAAACATAAAGTACTTGTAGAAGTTCTAGAAAAGCTGGAGGACAGGTCCTAGGCTAGCCCCTAGGAATGAGCTCTAGTTCAGCCATGCAGAGCCGACCAGGTCAGGAATTGCTATGAAAACAAAATAAAACAAAAACAAACAAACAAACAAACAAAGCAGAAAGATTTAAGATCTTGGTCAAAGCTTTTGCCATGATTGTGTCATTGATTAAATATATGGATCAACGTATTGCTTTATTATGTTAGTATGGTGGCGGAAAACAAACTGTGACTCGTCTCTCAGGCCAGTACAACATGGTCTATAGACTGGCAGCATCAAATTCTCTGGGACTTTGTTGTAAAAAGAAATCTTGGAGTTCCATCCTAACCCCTACCAAATTAGAAGGTCTTGGGTAGAGTCCAAAATCTGTGCTTAACAAGCTTTCCAGGTGACTCTGATATAGCAAACTTGACCAACCGTCCTGGTTTGCTTGGGACTATTGAAAGGATTCTTGGGACACGGGACTTTCATTGCTAAAACTTGAAAAGCCCTGGGTTAGGAAGGACAAATTGTTCACCTTAGGTGCAGCTAAAGTTTGGGAAATACATCTTAGCCCATCTGTGTAGGTGCCTCTTGGCAGGGAGTGGTGAGGGTGTTTGTGAGTCATAGATATGAGGTACAGGATTACTGAAGCAATGTGACAGTAAAATTCTGCTCACTCAAAATGACTTTAGTTGAAACAGCAAAATGCTCGTTTGTCACTATTTTTCATACACCATTAAAGAAAAGAGGTGCCAAAATTCCGAGCTGAAGGACTTGAGAGTGAGACTCAGAAAGCATGTGTTGCAGATGGATTTTTACAAGTCACCCATTCAGTTATACCAAAAAAACAATTTTTCTTGGTATAACTGAACTTAGTTTTAATCTCAAACCCCCATTGTGCCTGGTTGTATAACTTAATCCTAGCCATTTTAAAGAAAACTCAGTAAAATTAGAGCTTTCTCATTCAAATCAGGATTCTCTTTTCAGTCGATTCAAGTTTTTCATCCCTCCACCATTCCCTGGATTATGTCAAAATTCCAGGGAGCGTTCACAGAACTCAAGTGTTGGAGGAGGAGGAGGCGTGTGGAGATGTACATCATCCCCACAGGAAATTTCTAGGACATCTGGGTTCTCCATCTGGTCTCTGGTAGCTGGCTCAGGAAGGTCACCCAGCATCCTTCTCATCCCAATCTCAAAGCATCTTTAGGCCTACTGGCCTCTCTCAGCTACTTTTGAGCCCTCCAGAATGGAGTGAGAACTTCCATTCCGTATGCTCTTCCTCACTACTCTAGCTATTTCATACAGTTGTCTCAGGCTCTGCCAGCCTAGACATGTGAGGCTGCCTTTCTATTATGGACATCTCACCATACAAGGCTGGGGCAATTCCATGAGGCTTGTCACCTTTCAGGTCTTCACCAAAGAGCAAGGCACAGAATGGATTTTGGATTCCCGCAGTCTGTCTGAGTTTTCTCTGGAGGACCCAGTGATAAATCTTAGAGCACAGGAACCTGCTTGGGAACCCAGGATATCAATTTGCTTTTCACTTCCTCTCTGTTACTCTTCTCATCACCCAGTCCAAAGAATGTTTATTGCATCTGGGGTGAGAAAACTTGCTCTTGCCTAATCAAGGACTATTTTCTATATGTATGGTATCAACTTTATACCTTGAGTTCTTCAGAGATGTGACAGAGACTGCTCTTTGCAACCCCATATCCATTCTCCCATTGTATTTTAGAAATAGAGTGCTGATTTTATTAAGGTCAGCTGTATGCCCTACAAAAGATTCTACCTCTGGGCTCCCTTGCAGCTAGCACAGCCATCTGACTAAATTCTGGCAAATAAAATATAAGCATAAGTGCTGTGTGGTACTTCTGTGATGCTCCAGAATGGTCTAACTCAGCAGGAAGGGATACTCTTTGCCTTTTCCTAGTTCCTTTTGCCTCAGATGTGAATTTAATGATGAGAGCTCTGGCAACCTTGTCATACCAGAAAGTGATCATGCAGCTATATAAGAAGTACTAGGAGGGAACTGAAATGCAGATGGAGTCTGAGTATCTGATGACAACACCAACTCTATACTACTAGACTTCTTTTTCAAGAAAAAGAAATACATTTCTTTACGTAAGTCTTTTTATTTTCTGTTTTATGCAGCCAAACTCTAACAAGGTTAACAAGATTAACGAGGATGTTTTTGAAAACCCTTTTCTCTCAAGCTATTTTCTCTGCTGTGCATTTCAAAGGTCTACATTAAAACCAAAAAGCTAAAATTGAACTCCTTTTGTTTCTTTGCATTTATATAGTAACAACACTTTTCTAAGAACCGTGAAGAGGACACCTTCTTGCTGCCTGAAATAATAGGGTGAATGAAGCAAATGTTATTATTTCAATGTTATCCTCACACATGAAATTTATCTAAGCAGTCCCCATGCCTTAGGTTAAAGCTCAGAATTTAATGCTTTAAAGATCTAAGAGATACCATTCAAAAACATGAAAAGTTATCAATAAATTTGATGATATCTGAAAGCAGCTCTATAGGAGTTTGTTTGAAAACAGTGGCTGCAAATAACATTCAGAACTGCCTCTCCCAGCTGCTCTCAACACCTGGGTGATCTCCCCTCAACAGCTGAGGAGTAAACATCTGTATCATATTTCATTGTATCTCCTACTGAATTTCACAGTATGCCCTTAGTTAACATTTGTTTATTGATCTAGGGCTTATTGGGTTGCCCCTTTAATGAACTGCATAAGTCATCAACTTCATGAATAACTTATTGCTCCTCTATGTTGACAATTATAGCAAATTCTCCTTCTTAAGGAAGTAATGGTTATCCAACCATGGTTAAATAATTAAGTTTCTAACGTAGGTATATATCACAAGGCATGTCTGTCTTTCTTAATTTTATTTTTCCTGCAAGGTTGTGATTAATTTGGTTACCTAATTTGGTGGTATGGACATTGATGTAGCTTAGTAATCTAGAGAAATAGAATTAATTCCAATAAAGGTTTAATTTATATTAGAATATATTCAAATAAAAGTAAAGGCATTTATGTTTCATCTCCAAGAATATATCCCTCTTTTGAAGATTTACTTCCCTTCTTTTATTAAACATTTATAAGGCATAATTTCAAGTTTTATAGTATTAATAAATTGATTCTTTGATTAAATACCACAGGTAAAATCATGTTGAAGGAGGCCATGTGGCTTACATTTTTTCAGGATAGTCTTTATTTTTGTTGAATTAGTCTGTTTATACACCACCCATTCCTCATAGAATAGAGTATCACTCATAAGAACATACACAACACCACCAATAAAATTAAATGACAGAATCAAGACCAAGAAAAATAAAGGAAATTGGAAATCAGATAAAAGAAAATATAAGTACATAAAACCCAGGAACCTGAGCAAATAATTGTTGTTTCCCATTTGTCTCTGAGCTTCCGGAAAGCCAAAGCAAAAGAGAAGGCACAGGAAGTTACGTAATTCATTATTAGAAGAAAGGAAGCAGACAGCTTCCTCAGGAGGTGTATACTGTCCTGACACCAAATTCTCACAAAATTTATCGTTTGAGACCTTATATGGGGCTCTAAGTGGCACAGTGGAAAAAAGCCTAAACAATATTCACAAAGTAGCAAATTGTTTGTGACACACTTTCTTTCACTTTAGGCCAACGCTGAAGAAATAACTCTTCATCAAAATTCAGTAAATGACCTCCCAAACTGGTGTTCTAGGGAGTAATGTTCTGATAGAAATTACTAAGAGCATCACTTAAAAAAAATGTGTTCCATGTTCAAATAAATTTGTGAACCACTGATTTAGTCAAAGTCAGCAGGTTTTGTTGCAGGATTTCAGGGAAATTCTGAAATATTGATGTAAATTGTGGGGAGGTAGGGGAAAGGACTATACGATGTACAGAAGTTTTTCTTCTGAGGTTCACCTATGAATAATCTCCAAATTTTCTGACACGTGGTTTGGAAAAAATGAACCATGGTAAACTGATGGAAATACAATGACGAGAGGCCAGTGCAGCTGCTTTTGTGGTTAAGAGCACGTGCATTGGTGTTGGGCGGATTTGGGTGCAAATCTTGTCTCTGACACTAACCAGATGCATGACTTTGAAAAAAATTTATGCAAACTCACTGAGATTTAGTTTCCTTATTCATAAAATGAGATGCATTGATTAAAAAGGTATTTGGCTCAAAGAACAAAAAAATTTATCAGTTACTTATAGGCTTATTTTTCTGCTATAATAACAAGTCCAGGGTTCGGCCATCCAGGCCCAATGTAGCTGTTTGTCAATGTTGTCTGGGTCCAGGCTCTCTCTGTCTTTCTGCTTTGACATCCTGAGCATGAAGGCCTCTGTCTTCATGCTTGTCGCCTCATGTTTGCAAAATGGCTGCTGCACCCTCATCCTCACATCAGCATTCCAGCCATGAAGAAGGAGGAAAGATGTTTAAATTATGTTTGAGTGGCCGATCCACAGTGTCAACCACAGTGGAATAATGAAAGACTCTCCCTTAGAGAATTATTTTGATAATTAAGTAAGATAATAAACATAGAATATTTACATAGTACTTGGTACTAGTTAGTGTTCCATAAACATCAGCTATTAATATTCATAGATAGCCTTGGATTCAATGTGATACAACTCTAGTAGCAGCTTCCAACCTTTTTGATACCAGGGACCGGTGCTCCTATGAGAATCTAATGCCTGATGACCTGAGGTGGAGCTGAGGCAGCGATGCTAGCGCTGGGGAGTCACTGCAAATACAGTTGAAGCTTAGCTCGCTCACCCGCCACTCACCTCCTGCTGTATAGCCTGGTTCTTAACAGGCCACAGACTGATACTGGTCCATGACCCAGGTGTTGGGGACCTTTGATTTAGAGTATTTAGAAAAGTGAAGAATATATTCTTCAGCCAGTGACCAGTAAATATCCCTTTTCTTAGTGGGCCTTAATAGAAGCGAAAGATCAGACGTTTGCTACTCGCTCTTTATGAGGCTCTGGAGTATTGGCAGGCAGGGATGCTGTTTGAAAGCATATGTTGTAGAAAGCAGATAAGCAAGAGGAAAGCTGGGATCCTATTGCACCACTGAGGAAGCTAGCAGGACTCTCCTCAAGGAGAGACCCATTCCATCTCTAAGCAGAGCCATGTTATGGGGTTCCTAGGCCAGAATTTGATTAGGAAGCAATTTTTGATGACAAAGCTTAGTCAAATCCAATAAATTTCTATATCACAGAATGTAGACAAGATGATTTGGGGAAGTGTCAATTCTAAATGTTCTGTCCCACTGTCAGACTATGAATATAATAAGTAACTGTATAAAGATAACATACTGAATTAATGAACAAACATATATTGAATATTTACCATGAATTTGGTATTGTTTCGTGGTCATGTGGAGCCGATTCATACTGTTTTGAGTCATTTTGAGAAATATTGGAATAAATATCATATATGTTAGAAGAAATTCACTGGCAATTAAAGGAAAAAAAAAAAAGTGTCACAAAAATAACACGAGACCAAACATCATCATAGATAATGACATCTCGGCTACCATGGTGATAATGAAGAGGAGGACAATGCCATTGATGATAATGGCTGAGGCTTAATCAGCACCAACTCCTGCCAGACACTGCTCAAAGTGCTTTGCAGACCATATGTCATCGATTCTAAGTAGGTTATTCCGTCCTCCACCCCCATTTTTAACGTCAGTAGCTCACTTGGAGTGACCGCTTTGTGACCAACACCAACACTTGGTCTTCACATCAAATCTATGATGTCTATTTGTACTGTTGTTATTCTCATTCCAAGATGAAGAAACCAAGTCTTAGTGTGATAGCAACATAGCTAGCAACTAGGAGCTGGGATTGGAATATCCATCCTTCCTTCTCCTGAGCCCCAGCCCTTAGACCACACTCTATGACATAAAATATATACTTGTATGTACATGGCTTTTATAAGAAAGTTTTAACTTCTTTTCTTTTAAAAAAAATATGAATTGAGGATTTACTTATGAGTTGAGCATTGCTCTGCCGAGAGACAAAGTCTAGACTCAATGACCAGGTTGTCATCTAGCTACATGATTTTTTTCCCATTATGGTACCTAATATTTATATCCTCTAATAAGGGGGAGAGAAAGCAAGGCAATGAGTCATTCCCTGTGCCAGGCGAGCTCCTCGTTCTTTGGTGCTAAGCAGGAAAAGATCTGATTCAGAATCACCAAACTGTTTGACTCTGCTCATCTAATTTCCAGCTAAACAGTCAGCTGGGCTGTGCTCCACATTACCTGATTTATCTCAAGCCTAGGATCGTTCTCTTTCTTTTCCACTTCTTTCCCCAAACCCACCCTTACTCACTCCTCTGCCCTTTGCATTCTTTGTTCCTACCTCCCTCGGTGGCATCTCAAGTTCATAGCCAGAGGTTACGGAAGTAACAAGAAGCATGAGTCCTGTTCTGGCGAGCACAGCTTTTGTTGTTTAATGATGGCCCAGGTGGCATACTCTCCCCTCACAGCTTTCATTTCAAGATACACAGGGAGCAATCTCAGAGCTATTTCTCCGTAAGTGGACAAAACAAGAGTTTAGAGGAATAGGTGGAGTATCTTGGGTAGGTTATCTTTTGCCAAAATAAAAGAATGAACGTCATTTTGTTCTACTTGGTATTTTCAAAATATTGTTTTCTTCTTTAAATTTGTACATTTTCTATTGTTGGGGCCTCAGGGCAGACGGTCCCAAGATATCCCACAATGGCACCCTGGCTATTTCAAAATAAAATCACCTGAGAAGGAGCAGGAGCTAGTGAGCTCTCGGACTCTCCTCTGTTCCTGAAAGCAGGAAATAAATCTCCAAGATAGATGCCTTCCCCACTTCTGAAGGACTGAGAGGCAACCTCTCCACAGGAGTTATACAATCCAGGGTCCAAGATGCCTGCATAAACTGACCTTGTAACACCTTAACTAATCACTCCCTACACCGGACTCTTGCTTGGATCCCTTTCTAACGAGCACTGGCTTTTTTTGTCCCCTCAATTTCTCAAAAGTTGATTGTTTCTTTGTCTGAAAATTATGAAAAATGGCCGCCTTTGATCATTTCTTTGAGCCCCATTTATGATGTGAGCATCATATTGTAATTCTCCCATGTGCATGTATTAAATGGTTTCCCCCTCTCCTGTTAACTTAGTCTTGTGTCAATTTTTATTATTTTATTATTAGTCCAGCTGTAAAAACTAAAGAAGTGAGGGGTGGGGGATTCTCCCTCACCCTGACACTACTGACGGCCACCAATGGAAAACAAGCAAATAAAAAATACATAGAGAATAAATCCACATAATTTATGATATCTAAAAACACCTCCGAAGAAGTTAGTTAAATGTTTAATATAAAATAGAGATTCTGTAATATGGTGTTACATGATTGAATTTTAAAAAGACCCCAGAATTAAAATTAATAAATATTACTAGTTCTATCAAAAAATAAAAATAAACAGTACAACCCCTAAAAAAGTAAAAAATAAAAAAGACCCAGAATATCCTGAGAGCTGTGATTATGGAACTGTGATTTACAACCCTTTTATAACTGTCCATCCCAGAGCAAACTGAGATTTGGGGTTTCCCTCCCTTCTTGTTTGCCCTGATCATCCCAAATTTTCTTTTACTTCCAGTCTAAACAGCAGATCTATAGGGTTTGCCCCTTTCGCTAAAGCATTATAACATGAATCTGTTAAAAATGATCAAATATAAAAGGGCAAAAGAGCACAAATAATTTCTAATATACTCATTCTGTGCCAGACAATATTTTACATATGTTAGTTGCCTCACTTAATCTTTAATACAAGCCCATTAAACTCTACCTCGCCTTCTTTTTGACAGAGAGGAAATTTAGACCTAAGCTCTTTAAGTAATTCACTGAAGTCAACTAGGAAGTGGTAGGGCCAGGATTTGAACCAAAGCCTGTCTAACTCCAAAGCCTGTGTTTCTTCTTCTCCATCAGTGGTTCTCAACTCTAGCTTCAGTCCACTGTCATCTGGAAAGTTTTTAAAAAGTACTGACACTTTGGCCCCACTCTAACCCATGAGAATCTCTGAAATGGCGGTGGGTTTAAGTATTTTTTAAAGGTCCCCAGATTATTGTATAGCAAAGGTTAAAAATCTCTGCTCTCAACTTAATGTTAAATGTGAAGGTTGGAGAATGAACAAATTATTACAGAGCCAAAATTATGTATGACTAATGTGTGACAACACATTAATTAAGATAAAAATTATTTTTACACATATCAAAAGAGCTTTACTTCCAATTTTTGCTGCTGCTAGAAATGCAATCAGCATTATTTTCTCCAACTTGGATCCAGAGTAGGATACCAAGCACTAAGATGCAAACTATTTTCTGCAGGTTGCCTAGGCAGTAAACGGAGAACTTGGCAAGAGAATAAGAGAATTTTCAGCCCTTTGTGTAATCCCCAGAGCCCCAGTGCTTCTACTGAACACTGCCCAGTGTGGTCTAAGCTCAATGCCAAAGCACCAGGGGCAAATGCATGTTAAAACTGGGGCAAGTCAGAAATCACTTCCCAGTGAAAAGTAGAAAATATATGCAGCATTTTCAACAACCATGTTTCTGAAAGACTTAATAAAAGCTAAGGAAATTATGCCCCTGTTTGTAACTAAAAGTTACCAAGAAGGAACAGAGAGCAAACACGTTCTACCAACTTTGGATGCATTGAATTGAACAAAACAGATAAATAAACAAACAAAACATTTTGCCATGCATGACTCCTCAGAAGTAGGAAAGCACTGACGTTTCTCACATGTCAGCTTCTTTCTCAGGGTCTTCCGAAAATGTTAGAATATATAAAAGTCAAAGATCCTTGTGGTGAGACAGCTCTGCAGTATGGAGACATTAGACGAGGAATTATTATGGGAAACTTAGAAGAGGAATTATTATGGGAAAAGAGAAGAGAAACAAGAAGACTCTTTCTGAGGGAACAGAGAACACTCTGCCAGTGTCCCAGTTCCTTTGACTGCCCTTCAGTCTGCAGGTGCCAAGAAGAGACAAACAGTATTTGGAAGGGCTTTCTCTCCGCGTGAAGTAAAGGCAGCATCCTCCAATTTATGTCTTCTAAACCAAGAAGTAGTTCTGAGGAAACAAAAAGCAGAGTGGTGAGGAAAATTTCTGGAGCAGGGAGGGTCTCCTAATTGCCCTCACATCACCTGGGATCGCCTGATTTGCTTTCTTGTACAGCCAGGTGTGTTATCAGATTAAGGTCACAGGGCTGTAGTCTTCTGTTCTCTCAGAAGGCATCACGCCAGAGCCCGGGGCGAGAAAGAACTGACATTCAGGTGTGCCAGCTAAGTTATAGCCATTCGCTCCGTCTCAGCATGCAAGAAAAAAGTGCACTGTCTGAGTTTGTATTCTCACGTGGCAAGTGGTCCCTCCACCCAATATCTCAGCATAAAACATCCCAACGTCTCAAAGCATCTTTTTTCTCGGAGAGGAATCAAGTATTTGTAACTGTTAGAAATATCATAGATCATAAAAATTAAATAAATTAGGCTATAAATATTTTTAAATATATTTCTGTAATTGAAAAAAAAACACTGTTTTTCATTTGCTTGATTTTAGAAAAGGGGATTATTTAGACTCACAACGACAAAACAGAAAGCTAGGAGTCCATTTTGGAATAGGACCTACCTTCTGATACCCCACAACCTCCCCCACCTCTTCAGTCAGACAGCATCTTCCCAGCTTAGAAGTTTTAAAGGTGCAGTCCTGAGAGGGAGGGAGGACCCTAGGATAGATTTGTAGGATTGGAGACAGACAGCAAGGAGACTAGGGGTTCTTTTCAAAGCTAGCCCCCAGAAGGCAGGGAAGACAGGGACAGAGAAGGGGCAGCATGGTCTGTCGGGGCTGGGAGCCTCAATGACCCACCAAAGCTACTGAGCCCAGCCTAGCACGGAGCAATGGAATCGCCTTACAGGCCCCCAAGCTGCACAGAGACGCTTAGGGTCTTAGCAGCACAGAGTTGCTTTCCTGCACCCAGCATGATCTAGGTGCCACGAAATGTTTCCCGTGAGCCCAAGAGAGCAGGAGAGAACCCCTGGGTAAGACGGGACCTCGCAGGCTGGGCTGAGGCATTGCGCAGCCCCAAGTTCACAGGCGCGCTCCCATAGGCCCGCGCGCTTTGGCATCGATGGCGTGCAGCTGTAACGCCTGGACTGCGATTACCTTTCTTTCACTCACATGAGTGAAAAATAAACTGGAGTAGGGAGTAGAACTCAAAATATTTTTGTTACATTTCTCGAACGCCTAAATTTGGACAGATGTCCGTACTGGCTGCGCTATAAAGCACACTCCTCACCCTGTTCCACGTGGCCCGCCTAGCCACCGCTCTGCTCCTCCCGGCCACGGAAAGCAAAGCTTCAGCGGCATCAAGAGGTCGTAGGGGAGGACAGAAAAATACAAAGTCTGCTCTTCACCTCCTCACTTCTTTGTACACAGATGTGAAAACGTTTTCGCATCATATAATTTCTGTCTATTTTATGGTGAAGACATCTGTTTTAGAAATTTTTACTCCCCCCCCCCCAAAGCTATCTTCATAATCTTTCCACAAAGTCTTGAGGATGTTTAGTTGCTTTAGTTCTTTCTAAATCCTTTAGAATCTCAGCATGGTATTCCTCTTCACGGGACTTCAAACCGATCATCCCAGGCTTAGTTTCCCTGCATTTCCTTGTTCTAACAGTTGGACGGAAGCTGAGGTTAGTGGAGAAAAACATAGACCAGGAACAGACCTTGACTCCTTTTTGAGAGTCTGGGGTGGAGCTTCAAAGAGGTAGAGTTTTTAGAGGCAGGACTTCAGGGAGGGCACTGTGGTCAGGCTTTAAAATGGCCATTCTTTCCTGAGTTGTCACCTGGGATATTTTACTTTCCTGGTTGAATGATTCTTCTAGGTCTTATCATCTCCAGACCAAATATCCCTGCTTCCTTTGATGTCTAGGTCCTCTGGCCAAGAGGCAAATTCCCATGGTTCTGTGTCAATAGTTCAAGTTCCTAGAACAGACACCTGCGTAAAGTATAGGCCATCCACAGGCCCTCAGGTAGCTGTCCTAGTGTTGCCTGGAAGGCTGAGATCACAGGCCAGCTGATATCAGAGTCCTGGGTTTAAAACCTGGCTAAGACCTTCTCATTGTATGACCTTACCCGAGGTATGCAACAGCTCTTAAGTTTTCTCATCTATAAAATGGGAGATAATATAATATTTCACAGTATCTCTGATGTGAGGTAATGTATCTACATTGCCTGTAACTTCATAGGCATTCAACAACTAAGAATTCCTCATTCTTTTTTCTAAGCTAATATGGCTGGGTATATTTAAATGATGGGATTTTACAAAGACTGAAATAGAATGTTTTAAGGTATTTCATTATAGTCAGTACTAATAAAGTACTCATACTCATGTTTATTTATATGCCAATTTCCTATTATGTATTTAGCATATTATATTTCAGCTATCTCATTATGCCGTGAGATCATTCAGACTTCAAACTCTGTCTAAAATTCTCTCTATATCTCAGGACTTAAAAAGCACTCAGTAAATGCTTGATAAATGAACAAGCACATTAATGGATTCCTAATTAAACGTCTCGGTCATGGACTTCACTAATATCTTATGTCCCGTGAGTGCTTCAATAATAAACACTTGTTGAGCATATCGAATGCTCAACATTGTATGTTCCATGAAGCTAAGACCCTTTCAGTAAAGGGAAGTATCCTAATCCCTTTACAGACAAGCACAAGAGCATCTATAACATAGATCTAACTATAATGTGGATAGACCGGTACAGAAGTGGGGGCGGGGGAGAGATTGGGGAGGTGGCGGGGCAAGCAGGGGAGGGAGAGATTACATTTGGTTAAGAGGATTCAGAAATTTTCATTGAGGACTGAGGTAGCAGGGGAACTGACCCTTAAAAGAAGAATACAATTCCAACAGCAGTGGAGAGAGGATGCTCTCCAGTGGAAGCTGAAGGCAGAACGTGGGATGGGCATTCGGAAAGTGTTAAGTAGTCTGATTTGAAGCACAAAATGTGTGCAAGTTGGTTAGAGCTGCAAAGACAGGGCAGGGCTTTTAGAATCTGCCAGACTGAGAAACTGTACACCGCCCCCCCCCCCACCTTTTGTTATTGATTCTATTCCCTATGCTGTACATTACACTCCCGTAACTTATTTTATAACTGGAAGTTTGTACTTCTTAATCCCCTTCCCTTTTTCCACCCAACAATTGATTCTTAAGTCAGGCAATGAGGACTACTGAAAATTTAGAACAGAAAGGTTCAGATTCATTAATGTTTATCAAGTGCCCTCATTTTACAGATTAGGCAAATGAGGCTCAGCCAGATTAAATAACTTGCCTGGACTGAAAGTTGCGGCAAGAATTCCATTGAGGTCCCTGACACTCCTTGATACACAGCAGCCCCCCACTTTGGAAGTCTCCCTGTGCAGGGACGGGACTCGGGGGAGAGAGGCTGAAGCCAGGAATACCAGCAGAGAGAAGACGAGGGATGTTTCCTTAAATGCATCCAGTGAATCACTGCCATGAATAAAGCATTCTAAAACATAAGGGGATCTCCTACTTTCCCAATGAGAAGATACAAAAAAAATTTCTGATTTGAATGTAGAAACTGACTAAAAGTGACAGAAGGAGCCAGATTTTGAAACAGTTAGTAAGCCAGGCTTATTGGAGTCTACATTTTGTGGGCAGCAAATGCTATGATCATATTTACATTTTAGAAAGGCGATTTTGTCAGTTGTGTGGAGTCTGGATGAGAGACAAGTCAGGAGGCAGAGGAGTAAGGAGACTTCTGCAGAAATCCAGGAGGTGAGGTGGCTTGGGTGATGTGGTGGTTGTGAGACATGAGCAAAAAAGATAGATGTGAGAAACGATTGGAAAGTGGACGAGGCAGGATTTGATAACTGAAGAAGAAGAAGTAGCCCAGGGTAACTCCAGAGTTTCTGTTTTGAGCAGTTTGGTGGAGAGTGGGCCATTGACGATGAGATGCCAGGCACATTGTTGAGGACAAGTTTATAGAGCTTAGGAGTGGTATTAGGAAGGGAGAGATAAAGGCAAAGGGGGGAGAAAAAATGTGACAGCACTATCAGCAGAAGAGTCAGGAGTCGCTGCGGTGGAGAGGCTGAGCTCTGTTTGAGGAACTTTATTCACTCCTGCTGCCCCTCCTGCCAGCTTAGATGTCAACATTGTCTTGAGGACCGATTCTGTGGTACCATCAGGAAGACTGTCTTTCCTGCTCTGATTATTCCAGGAGGAGCAGGAAGACGTGGTAATTGCCACTCCATAATTTCCTCTCAGGAAAAGCTAAATCTCCTTCAAAATGAACATAATATTTCATTGACAGAAAGAAATTGAACAGAATGAAAACAATTTTGTTTTGTAGACAAGAATAAACCAGGTCATTGACTGTAATCACTTCCGCCTCAGCTGCCATCATCAAAGGAGAAAATGGCTAGATCACTGGCCCAGGAATAAGGTGACCAACTTGTCCCAGTTGCCTGGGACTTTCACAGTTTTAGCACTGAAAGTCGCACAAGCCACAGTCCTTCAGTGGTCACCCCAATCAGGAATTAGACTTTGATTCTAATGCTCCTTCTACCGTTGATTGGCTGTGAAAACTTGGGACACAGTTTTTATAAGCAGTTTTTTCACCCATAAAATTAGGGAGAGAACTCTGTGCGGTCTCTTCTGACATGAGCTTATGCAGCCCCATAAATTTAAATACCATGCCAATGTGATATTGTGATTTATAATAAGAGATATACACTTGGTCTACCTTGGCACAGAGCTCCTAAAACTCTGGAATTTCCTAAGAGAGGAGAGCAGTGATAAAAGGTGTTTTTTATTATGTAATGAGGGACTTTTAGAAAGCCCCTAGGTAAGGTTGGAAGCTGGTTGCCAGGGAAACCAACCCTGTGATTAGAGGGTTAGAACTTAGATTCCACCTAGAGACCTCCTGAGAGGCCTGCGTAATGAAACCTCCATAAAAAGCCAGAAGGATGGGGTTTGGAGAGAGTCTGCGCTGGCGGACACCGGAGATGTGGGAAGAACGGTTCCCCTGGAGGGGGTGCGGAAGCTCTACGCCATTCCCACGTACCTTACCCTATGCACGTTTTCTATGTGGCTGTTTTCAAGTTATAGTCTTTTAAAATAAACTGGTAAACTAGTAAGTAAAACACTTGTGAGCAGTTCTAGCAAACTAATGGAACCTGTCAGCGCCGAGCTGATGGAAAAGGGAAGGTTCGATGGTGAACGCCCAGTTGGAAGAAAGCACAAAGGACCGACATGGGAATGAACGCAGGCGCCAAGTTTTCTGCGGGAGCACGCTTCCAGCTTCCACCGGGGGGGGCGGTCTACAGGGGGGAGTGCGGTATTGTGCGCAATTCTCCTGCTCCCCTTCTGCTCTCCTGGGTACGGCATGGCTCCACACATAAATTAGTACAATAGTGGCCTCAGCTACACGTGTGTGACACAATAAACTGGAGTATGTTTACATATTTTAGGTGCAGGTGCCATACTACACTGATGTAACCTTCTAAATCCAAGTCCTATTCCTAGCCAGGAGTCTGGATCACTGCCAGACCTCGGACCAGCTGGCCTGGTGCTCACAGAACCCAAGGAGAGAGTGTTGGGAACCTCTGATCTGTAGCCCACCAGTCAGAAGCATAGGTGACAATTTGAACTTGCAATTGGCCTCTGAAGTGGTGGTGGGGTGGGGTGGGGCAGCCTTGTGGGACTGAACCCTTAACTCCATGTAGACAGTGTGAGAATTGAATTGAATTGCAGGACACCCGGCTAGTGTTGAAAAATTGCTTGGTGATGTGAAAACAACAACAACAACCATATATTGAATCCAATGACTCCGAAATTTGTATTCCCAGGCCTAACCGTCCTCTTCCATTCCCAAACTACAGACTTGGATTCCAGCGGCCTACTCAACATTTCCACTCGAGGTCTAATAAGCATCGGACACTTCAAGACCCCCCCAAAACTATTGATTTCTCTCCCAAAACTGTCCTTCCTCCTGTCTTCTCTTTCTCAGTGGATGACACCATCAACCAGCCAGTTGCTCAAACTAAAAATCTAGGAATCATCTTTGATATCCTCATTTGTTCTCTGTCCCAATTCTAGGCCACGCGCACACAAAGTTCTGTGGGCTCAGCCTCCAAAATGTATCTAAATCCATCTACGTCTCCAAACAATAGCCATTTTAAAGACAAAAACTTCAACTCTTGGCTACTATGGCCCAGGAAGCCCTCCAATCTGGCCTCTGCCTTGTTCTCTCTCCTCACCTTCCACCCTCGCACCCTCTCTCCCTCTGCTCCAGCCACACTGGCCTTTCTTGGTCCTCAGCTGCACTCACAGCCTTTTCAATTGTCCTTCCCTTTGCCAGAACTCGCTGTACGAGTCTTCGTGCAGCTGGCTCCTTCTCGGACACAGGCCTCCTGCAGGGAGGCCGGCTGTGACCACCCACCCGCCCCGTGCCAGAGCAGATGCTGCAGGGCGGAGCTATTGGACTTTTGCCCAGGAGGACAGTGTGGGAGCGTGATGGGCTTCAACAGAGGGGTCTGTATGGAGTGGAACCAGGGCAGAGGTGGGGACTGTGGTCTACATGGTCCCCGGGACAGGAGTGGCAGAAGAAGAGATCTAACAAGGGAATTTATGAGGACACAGAAAGGTGTCCAAGCAAATACAGCAATAACGAAGAAACAAACAAGAACTTTAAGTATCGGAAGACCTTGAGAGCTGGAAGCAAACTTCTAACTGTCAAGTAAAAACTTGATTCCCTTTCCCTCATCTTTTGGTACACTCCAGAATGGAGGAGAAATGAGGCAAGCAAAGAAGGGGAAGGAGTGTATCAGAACACTTTCCTACAACAGATTGGCCACTCCCTACAGCCCCTAACAAGGAACAGGGATTGGGAGAGGAAAAGGAAGTGTCGATGAAGTCCTTGCGATGCAGGGAAGAGACAGGAGAACTACATGGATTAACTGAACATTAAACCCAGTGGAATCCAGAGCCTGCTCCGTGCTGTGAGACTCAGAACCTGGTTGAGCAGCCGGAGAGCCAGGCCTCGGGAACCTACAGAACAAAGGAGGATTGCTATGGAGATTACTAACAACTGCTTGCTCATCATATCTTTAAAGTGCTTACCCATACCATATCAGGAAAACAAAGACTTTGAGCTGTACCTTGCACAAATTAAAGATAAACCCAACCCTTCGTTCCCCTTCTTATTCTCTATAATCAGTAAGTTTTCATAGAAACTGGGTCTCATTCTCTGATTCTGAGAGGAGATTGAACTCTGTCTACGAGCGTTGTTCCTTCTTTAATAAATTTTTCTTTGTCTCTAACTGGCTCTTGAATTCTTCCTGCGAGGAGCTGAGGACCCTCCCTCTTTCAGTGAGGTCTGGAGTCCCCACTCAGGGGATTCGCCCAGTCCTGCATCACCAGGACTTGCCAGTCTAACTTTTATCGTTTTAATGAATAAAACCATGTTTGCAACTTTCAATAACTATAGGGCTTCCTGTTACATAAAAATGGCCAGAAAAGTTTTAGGACTGCTGGAGGGGCGGGGGAAACTTCCTTTGCAGCATATATTTTAAGGGGACAGTTAAAGACAAAAATAAAGCCATATTGGGATCATGTCCCATGAGCCCTGCTACCCACTGTGCTACTTATAATGACAAGTAGCCTGGCTTGGTCTGTCAAAATTCTGAGGCTGCAAACTGTGATCAAATTTTCAGTAGTAAGTACAGGGCTACCAGAGTTTCACCCACCCTGTCTTCTTTGACCAGAGGCTTTTCTGAGCCCCCCAAATCGGCTTTGATCTTGCTAAAAAATTAGTAGGTGGACTGTCCCTATCTGACCTCTTCCAGGGACCTGAAGTAAAAATTTAGAAGGCATTCCTTTTAAATGGATTTAATTTTCTGTGCTTACTTGAGTGATGTATTCTCACACACATATTTACTTGGGTCTTTCCTGGCTGGGACAGTCAGGGAGAACCCTGGGATGCGTGCAGCAGACAGGACAACCCACGCACGGGCCTGCACGGGGTGTGCAGGGCTGTTGCCGGCTTCATCAAACACGCCGGGACTGAGTGGTCCTTCTTCCTAGAGAACAGCATCTCATATTTCATGCCCGTTTCTGGGCGATTTATCGGTGCAAAAGAAAAACCTGGAAACCCTCAATCCATTGCCACACAACTTTTCACACGGGACTCCTTTACCTCTCCAGTCACGCCTCACTTGCTAGTTACTAATGTGGGGGAAACCACCCTCCAGAAAGCTGCCAATGACAAGTTTAAAGGGACAACGTTAAGTCTTTAGAGCCCCAAACCAACTAAGCAAGGTTTCTTCCTCTCCACTACCCTGCATCAGCGCTTCTGCCCAGAGCCGAGCACAAGCACCTGAGGAAGAGTCTTGAGATGGTTGCTGTCCTCATCCCGGGGCGCCCCTGGTACATTTCGAATTGGATAAGAAGTGCTTACCTTGAAACGAAGGTACATTTGTAATATGTGAGAAGAAACAATGTACTTAAATAAGGAGCCAGCTCTCTGGTACATTTACCCCCTAAGAACTGAATTTTAAAAGCCTTGCTGGTATCCTGAAAAACTTGAGGTGGATCACAGTTCAACAATAGTAAATAACTTCATCTTTTTCTTCATATGCTGGGCACTGTGCTAAGCACTTTACATAAATATCCATACTAAATCCTCCCGCTATTATGAGATATCATTAGCCCCATTTTATAAGTGGGCAAAGTGGAGCATGAAGAGGTTAAATGACCTGCCCAAGGTGAAGCTGGGATTCCATCCCAGGGAGTCTGATTTAAGATCCCTCGTGGAGTTTGAGAGACCCTTGTTCTGTTTGTGATCTGCTAAGCCGGTTGCTCTCAACCCTGGCTGGATATTAGAATCCTCTGGGGAGTTTTGGACCATCTTTGATGTCCAGGTTGCACCCTAGACCAATTAAATGAGAATCTCTGGGGGTGGAACCCAGGCATGAATAGCTTTTAAATCTCCCCAGCAATTCCAATGTGCAGCTGTATTGCAAACCGTCATGCTAAGCAATTATAAATCTTTCCACCTGCTATGGTTTTTTTAAACCAGAAAATAATTCTATTTCATTTTATTCCTTTCTACAAGCAGCGGTTGAGGGGCCACGGAGTACGAGGCCCTGTGCTGCTGTCTGCACGGGCATATCCTTTCTCTTGGGGACCTAGCTGGCCCGGCCCTTCATTTTCCTTTTCTGAAACAAAGAGCAAGGAGTGATTACTATGGAGATCACTGTTTAATCACTTGGATTACCATTACTAAAATGTATAATACTTAGGTTTGCAAAACATTTTAGAAAGACTCAAAAATTTATTAGCTTCAGAAGAATTTTAATATTGTGACATAACTTAAAAGACAGCTACGGCCTTCGTTGCTCTTAAGAAAAAAAGTTAAAAGAAACAAAGGTGAAATTTCGCAGATTTGTATCTAGGGTGCTATCATTGATCCTGACATTAGCACTGACTCCGATGCTATAAAAAGGGCTGTGAAATCCCTTGCCATCCACCGTGACAGGAAGGAAATTGACATTGATTGAGCACTTACTCCTGGTGCAATGGGCAGAGCGTGGTTTTTACAAACAGAGGGGCAAACCCCAGACAGACGGACAGAGGGTCAAACCCCAGCTCTGCCGTTTAGTAGCTGTGTGATCTTGGGCCTTTCGGTCTCCGTTTCCTCATCTGTAAAGTGGCCCTGACAAAACTTACCTGGTGGGACTGTTTTATTGATGACAAATGATGAGTGTGAAGCACCTAGTACTGTACCTGGCACAGGCCATAATTATTATTATGTGACAGACACCATGTTATCTACATCTCACTAACTCCTCACAACATGCCCTCAAAAAGATGCTATTATTTCCACTGACAGGAAGTGAGCCTCTGAACGACTCTTCTATTTGCTCCAGGGCACACAGCTGTTAGATGCCAGGTTAGGATTTGTCTCTTGCCCTTGAAGCCTGTGTTTCTTGTTTTTCCTGGCTGTCAGGCTGCCACCTCTTGTTTCATAAGCCATCCCACGGCTGATTTATTTATTAGAACAAAAGAAGGTACTCTCTGCATAATAAAATACAATTAAAAAGGCAAGCAAAATTTTTCGGTTATCTCCCTGGCACATGGCAATATTATGAAAAGGGCTATTTGGCTCAGAAAGGGCAATACTATTTACGCCTTCCCTTTTTAAATGGAGTTCTACCTAGAGAAGCCCTGGCTAAGGAACTAAAACTGCACAGCTCACTCTGGCAGTAAGTGCCCGGGCCTAGCTGTTTGCTGAGTTAAAAAATCTGAGTGACCTACGGTCTGATCTACAGGTCAGAATCTTCTAATTGTTCCAAATCCCCAAGAGAATTAAGTACACATTCCTCCCGATAATGGCCTTATACTCTTCCATGGGGGATGATTTCTGGGAACAATATACAGTAATTTAAAGAGAATTAAATATTGATGAAATAGTTTCGGAGCTCACTGCGAGGGAAACTGGAAAATGTAGCCCAGCTAGGTGAATTTCTAACCCCTCAAACAACAACAACAACAACAAAATACCTCTCATACCATCATTTCTATCTTATCAAGAACCCTCTTCATCAAACCAAAAACAGGAATCATAGATTCCTCCCTTCCCTTCCCTTTCTACACACACTCTATCAGCAAATCTTAATGTTTCCATTTCCAAAACATACTCGGTGTCCACTCACTTCTGTCCATGTTCACGATCATCACCCTCCTCCTTGCCACTGACATCTGTCCCCAGGCTACCACGCAGCTCCCTAAATGGTCCCCCGCTTCTATTCCTACCTCCAGGCTCCTGTTAGCATTCTTTTCAGCCTTCATCACCAGCTGACAGTACTGTGATAATTTCTTTATGTTGTGTCTGTTCCCTTCACTAGGATGCCAGCTCCATGAGGGCAGGGACCAAATCTGTTTAATTCCTCACCATATCCCAACTTCTAATACAGTGAAGCTTTTTGAGAAATACATATGGAGTAAATTAAAGCTGGTAAGAACACACAATTTTATATATTACGTCATATCTGAAATTTGCCAACTCAGAAACTTCCCCTATGATTGACTTCCTAGACTGGTGGGACAGGGTTAAAGGACTTTTTATATTTCAGCGACTTCTAAAAAGAATGTGAAAACAATATAATATACGGGGGACACAGTCTGGAGCAAGGCTTGCAACATAAATGTCTCAGGGCTCAAGCAAGTTAACACAAATGGGGAGAGGCTGCCATGTGTAAGCCACAGTAAGCAGTGGGGGCCCTTGCGATCGACAGATCTCCAGCTTAAGCTAATGGAGCTCTACCAGCTCCGCTGACTGCATCTGAGTGGCAACAGGGCCCAGGAGTGAAAGATCTTTCAAGTTTTCAAAAGGAGATGGAAAGTTTTAGATCAATTAGAATTAGGTTTGGCTGTGAATAATGAGGCAGTTTAAATGAGGTACAATTATATTTTTCTCTCACAAAAAGAGATCTGTGGTATGCAGTGCTAGACTCATGGGGGCTCAAAGGAATCAAGGACCTGGGCTCAGCATGGCATGTCTCCCATTCCCAAGGTCACCTCATGACCCAATGGACTGCTGTGGCTCCAGCCATTACCTCCTCATTCCAGGAAGCAGGAGGCAAAGAAGAGAAAAAAAGAACTCGATTACTATTTTATAAGGAAACTTCCTGGATGCTTCCATGTCTCATTCATTTCATTTCATTGGCCAGAACTTAATCACGTAGCTACTCTTAGCTGCAAAGGTAGCTGAGAAGTGTAACCTTTATTCTCAGTGGGTATGTGCCCAGCCAAGCAAGAAGAGAAGAATGAATATGGAATTCTAAACTAAGAGTCTGCACTAGAGCTGGCTTTTTTCTGTAAAATTCTCAAGTTTTAACACCATCACAGCCTAATAAACCATGTCTGCCATCTGGTTCGGCAGAGTAGAAAGTTTTATAAACCCTGCTTACAGGTGCAAATACGGATGGCATTCATTTCTATGGCATGTGGGCAGTCAGTGATGGGGCTAGTGAGGGTCATAAATGGGTGACGGTTAGCAGGGCTTAAACAGGAGTATGTTTCGGATAGCCTGGGAGGTGGGGGTGGGGTGGGAGCCCTGTGGGGTGGGCAGCAGGGAAAGAGTGAGCAGGTAGAGTTCTTCACCTGCACATCAAGGAGTATTTGGGGCAGTGGCAGAACGGGGAAGTCCCTGGGTGTCACGGCTTCCCTGACCTTTAGGTCTTAGCAACAATTCTGAGGTGCCATTTCAATCTCCTCTGAATTGCTCTTCTTCCTGACCTTCATCAAAGGTGCCCTGTCACTCTAGATCAGGGTCACACTCTCCGGGGGATAAGGAAGCCTGAGCCGGACAAACTCGCAAGAGCTCACCAGCCCTCTCTAGTCACTGTCGCACCCTCTTAGACTTGGACTTGGCCTGGTCTCAGGTTCAGTGATTACTCCCCTCCAAGTGGCTGAGTCTCCCAGCCATGCTACACCTTCTTGCCAGGAAAGGCACCAGTTCATACAGTGGAAAAAGCACTGGGTTTGCAGACCAACTTCCTTAACTTGAATCCTTCCTTCATCAGTTACTGTAAGTGTAAATTGAGGCTAATAGTGTTCTCCTTACCTATTTCACAAGGCTTTTTGGAGGATTCACAGGAATCACTTATGTAAAAGGCCTTTGCTTAAAAAAAAAAAAAAAAAATCCGAGCATCTCTACATACAAATTTAAAGTTCCAGTAAAGATTCTCTGTAACTGTCCACGTTTGAAATTGATCACTTTATTGACACAGACTTTGCAATAGAAAGCATTATGCTAATAAGATAGTAAGAATCAATTTCTATATCATATACACATGAAAAAATTGCCGGATGAATTTCTAATAACACAATTTTTCTTCTGGTCACTGTCTTGGTGAAATCCAGATAGATAGTTCTCAAGAAGAGAGGGGCCCTTTATTCCATTCTCCCCCAGAAGTGGGAAACTGTTTCTATAGCAAACAGAGATACCCCTTCAAGTTGATAAATTCCAAACAACATGCAGCAGTTAAGTGATGAGAAACAAAGTTGTAAAGAGAAACTAGGCTTAGTGCCCGGCTGGCAGCAGTGACGGGTGAAGGAACACCGACACAAAACCACAAGGCCCGTGCCGGGGAGAGCGAGCCCTTGAACTTGCAGGAGCAACTCCCACCCTTGGTGGTTGGGGGCTCCCGCTGGGTTATACCTGTGGGGACATAAGAGTCACAGGTTTTGCTTTTATTTTATTATTTAAAAAAATTTTTCAAAACATGAAGCTTCTTTTTGAAAAGCCCTTTCTCAAAGAATCACAAAATAACAGAGGTTTGGGAAAACTGTGGTTCTGTATACGGTCCAGTCTTCTTATACAGTGATCAGAACACCCAGATCTGGAGTTTAAGAGCTATCCTGAATACAAAAGTGAGATTACACTGCAGGGCAATTCACGCACACGCTATAACTCGGTGTCTCAGTCACTGTCCTGTTATTAAGCCCACGGTCAGATTTAGGATATACAATTGGGACTGGCCAGACTCCAAATCTCTCAGCCTCTGCATGGCGCCTGACACAGGGTTGACATTTAAAGTTCAATGAATAAATAAACAATCTGCTGAAGAAAGTTATGGAGCAAGGGAGGGAGGGATGGAGGGAGGGACACTGCCTGTTCGTGTTTGAGAAATAACAGATTTGGCAGGTAAGGAGGCAGAGTACCTGAACTGTAACCTGCTGATATCAGTTCTCCAGACCATGTTACATAAGCACACACCATCAGGCTGCCTATTTCTGCTAAACATGGAGTTTATTGGTATTGTTTGGTACAACTTTAGCTTACCTTTCCCAAGCCCAGGCATGTTAACAGTCCTTTAAAAATCATACTACAGTACTTTGGAGGAAAACACTTCCACCTTAACATGTTTACAGAAATGCTAGAAAATTTTATTCCTAACAAAACATTTTCTCGCCACATCGGCTGCCTGATTTCTAACACAGTGCATGCCGATCTAATGTCGATGTGAATGCGCACCCACCAGGTACTGGCTTTTTAAAGTGATCCCTTTGCAGATACAGAAATGACACAGCCCTGGGCTGTGCACAGAGAGGGTAAGGGAGGCGCTGTGTCCCGCCAACATGTTCTGGCTTTTCTCCCTCTTGTAGCAGTGTCCAGTCTTTGATGAACAATTGCAGGTGACCTGACTGAAGAGAGAAAGCACTGAAAAACACAAGCAAAAGGAACTGGAACGCTAGGAAAAACGCGGTGTCTGGCTGAGCCTGGAGGGGCCTCCTTGGTTAGATGCATTGAGCTGACAGCGATATTATGGTTCAGAGGCTGACGGGGACACCAGCATGGGGGACATTGGGGCAGCTGAGAAATGGGTGTGACTGCATCACAGAGACCATCTCCCCCTGTGGGTGTTGGTGGGGTGAGTTTGTGTGAAATTAGATCCGAACCTGCCTCAGACCAAGCTCAATAAGAATAACAGGGAGTTTCCTGTTTCTTGATTTCTCATATATCTAGCTAGAGAGTTGGGTGACAGCCAACTTTTAAGTGAACACTGTAAGCTTCATGATGGTGGAATTAAAAAAAAAATGAACAAAAGAATAAGCTTGCCTGAAGCAATGCACACTGCTGTGGCCGGGGAGGGTAGAGTGGGCATGACTCTCTACCCTGGGAATCCTCCCCTTCTATTTTCCGTTCCATCGACTGGCCTGTGGCTTTGCTCACCACTTTTACATCAAACTAAACTGAAGGAGTTGCAAAGAGGCAAATCAAACCGCACACTTGCAGTTTGTTTCCATATGCGAGCACTGTGCCAATAACGTTCACGTGAAAAACAGGAGGCTGAGAATGTCCCAACAGCTCAGGCAGCCGTCGACTGCCAGGTAAGAGTCTCTCAAGGCACTCAGCAGCGTTCGCGCTGCTCAGCAAGGGGCACCCACTTCTTCACAGTTCCTTGGTGGGATCCAGTATGTGACGGGCACCCAAGACGTCCATCTGCCCTTCTAGTTAAACACTGCTAATTGACGCAGTTCTTTGTGATTCTTCGACTTCTGTCCGCCTGTCGGATGCTGTCTATAACATTAATAGTGACTTCTTTTGCCGACATTCGCTTAGCATCTCTTTTAGCCTGTTAAAAAGTTTAACACAGTGAAATGAGTTACTAGGAAATATGCAAAGGTCCTCACATTGGCATTAACTTCTTGAGATCATTACACACATACACACACACAGGCAGGAACGGCCCATAAGAACACACACACATATGTCCCTTTTCATGGGTTTCTTGTTGAATCTCTAATACCAACCTAGCACCGAGCCTGGCATACAGTACGCTCAATGAAGCATTGTCGAATGAATGAATGAGCTCTGGTCTATCTATGGGTCATGTGACAGGTTTCACAGTTGGTTAAGGGTTTGGGCTTTGGAGTCAGACAGACTTTGGTTTAAACACTGACTATGTAATTTCACGATGGGCACATTTTTTCTAACCTCTCTAAACCCTTAGTTTCCTCTATAAAGTGGAGAAGAATAATAGTATCTACCTCATAAGGTTATTGTAAGGATTAAATAAGGTAATGCATGTCAGATACTTAGCACAATGCTGGTCATTAAATAAAAATGGGGAAAAAAGACTTGGTAAGTATAAGTAAAAAATAGGATAGATTATTCACTTCTAAGTGAAGACACACGAATGATGAAAGTCCAGATTCCATATCAAATGCTAAAGCGGTGACTAAACCATAGGTTCTTCAACCACATGTGCCCGATCCCCCCGACCCTCCCCCAAAAGGAAACAACTTTAATGGGAGGCGATTCTGTGCCCATTCTATTCAATGACGTTGGCTTAGGGTGAGCATGCGACGTGCCTTGGGAGTCATCGCCCTCGTGGGTGGACAGCCACAGGTGCCACCCAATCCCCATTCCGGAAGGACCTGTTTCCCAGCTGCAGGGAGTGCAGCCAGCGAAGAGCCTCCAGTTGCCCCTCCAGAGTGGCCTCGGCTGCAGAGAGCCACCTCACCCAGGGCCTTGCCCTTCCCAAGGTGGCCCAATGAGGAGCTACAAAGGCCTCGCCATTTGGCCCAGAGCAGGCCAGCTATGACAGGCCATTTCTCTTCAGGGGCACAGTTGCCAGCATTGTGGCCCAGCTTCTCCTGCCACCCACTCCTGCTCCCAGCCCTCCCTCCCGCAGGCGTGGACAGGGCACTTCTCAATGAACATCCTGTAGAATGATATCTCAGCGTCTGCTCCCTGGGAAGCACAGTCGGTGGCAGATCTGCAGGAGTACCTCCCATACCATACCGGATGGAGTCTGCTGTTGATAGATGCATCTTTTCATATAATATAGCCCTGAACACAAGCCGATTACCTCATCCTAGTGCATCCGAAGAAACAGTGGACTAGTGCACCACTAGGAAAACAAATTGCTCTGTTGTCTTTATTAATAGATGACACGTGGTTTCTAACACGTCACGTAAGTCCTGTGTAGAAGCCGCTGGCGATGCCCCTCTCAGATTCCCTTTACTTGGCTGGTGCCTCCCTCCCACAATTGCTATGAGTTTGGCTGCTAACTGCTCACATCAGCATCCTTCTTTTGAAAATTGCCCTCATCTGATTGGAGCCACCTCACCCAGAAATGCCACAGAGGTTACACCCTCATTCCTGGAGGCAGCCCAAAGCCAATGACTGATTGTTGGGGACGTAAAAGGCTGGCCATTTTGCCTCGAGGGGGTATAAATTTATGATGTCACTCATGCTGCTAGAGCTCACTGTGGATCGGACTGAGGCTACACTGTCGCTGTTTGGCAGAGCTTACATGTTTGCTGAACTTGGTCCTCTGCCTCACCTTGCTTCCTGCTCCTTACGGGTTTCGCCTGAGATTACTCCTTCAATCATTTCTTGCAGAAGAATCCTCGCCTCAGGCTCTGCTTCTAGGGAACCTAAGATAATACTTTATGGGTGATTTGAAGGATGTTTAAGGATAATTTCGGCTATATGCAATTTTAGCCTTATCTTGATTTCATGAGGTAGGATTTCATTGTTTTCTTCATGTCCCAGTGCCTAGCCCAGTTCGAGACACAGCAGGCTCTCAATTCAGCTCTGGTTGAATAAACGGATGCATGAACGCATGGCACCCCACTTCTGTCATCCTACCATGGCTTTAACGATCAGCAGTCAGAGCTGTCTCAGGACTCAGTCTCACACTCTGCACTTTCAAGCCTGAACTGGCACCTGGGCCAGCAGTGACTTCGATGGGTTTATTTTTCCCTAAAAGCAAAGAACTCATAAAGTCCCACGACCAATTTTGTTTCCTAAAGAAAACTGTAGTAATTATGAGGCTAATTCCATTTAATTTCCATTTCAAGTGTCACTGCATTAAAGCTTTGTGGACTGGGGCACAGAAGAGACAGAGGCCTTATTGACATGAGCCAAATTTAGGGCAGCATTCCCCTCAAACGGGTGGGCAGGGAGAGAGCTTTCCAGAATGGAAACGTAGAGTTTCTGAACTGCTTAACTGCTTTTTCTTAGAGTTATTGGCAAGATTTCACAAAAGGTTATTAAAGGTTATACACAGAAAATGTTCTGCTCTATATTTCAGTCTGTTTTTCTAAGCTTAAAAATCTAAGCAAATATTTAGTTCTTGGCTGATTCCGAATTCCCCAACCTGTTTAAGTAAACAGTCAAAGGCTACAAAACAGTCACGCCTGGAACAGCCACAGAATATGTGTGGTTTGAGTCTCAAGTACAACAGGGCAATTTCTCAAATCTGTATATTGAAAGCCCGTACAACGAGATGGTCAGAAAACAAGCTTTGGGGCCACAGAGACCTAGACTTAGTGCAAGGCTTTGCCACCGGTGGCTGTCACAAGACCTGTTGCTTGAGCCTCTGAATCGCATTCAGTCCCCTTCTCTGACATTGGGGGCAAGAACGCCTGCTGCTTTGGTCTTCCAGGAGCATTGTGCATGCCGCTCAGCATCACTCACAGGGCGACCGACGTCTCCCACGTTGCCCAAGACTGACCTGTTTTAAAACTGAAAGTCCCACTTTCCAACAGCCTCTCCAGGCCCCTGCCAACCAGGACAGCTGGTGGCCTCGTGACAGCCATTAGCATTAATTCTATTTGCAAAATGATGTCGTCAAATACATTAAGTTTAAATAGGTAACTTTCTTATTCTACTGAAACTATGACTACTGTTACCACGACTTCTAAATAACAAGACGCGTATTTGGATAAAGGACAAACTGGAGTTCTGTCTTCCTGTGACAGGCACAGAAGGTTCCAGGCCCTACCCAATCCATTTTCAAATAACTACACTGTATTACATTAAGAAAATTGAACAATTACAACAACAGTGTATTTTCTGGGAAGTGTTTTATAAAAGGGAGCTTTCAAGCCGCAGGCATCGATGAAGGGCGCCTGCCCCTCTGATGGCAGCAAGGATACCCAGGGGACCAGTCGCTGCTGCAATCTAGTGGCGACTTGGAAACCTCAGGTTTTGAGCCTGAGAAAGAAGATGCAAAGAGAATTGCAACGCCAGATGGTTTTCTCTAGAAGTTCCAAGAAGTAGGTTGCTTTGCCCTCCTCTGACAAAAGAGCTACAGAGATACAAAGAACTATTATATATTTTGTTCCTCGGGGTCTATGACATTTTGTATGACATAGATATCTTCCCCCTCTGATGTGATTTTGATCAGCCAAAACCTTTTTATTGAAAATGTCACCTCTTTATTTAATGACATGAAAAGAAAATGCGTCCTTATTACAATTTCTGGCTTAAAAAAAAAAATCTTAAGGTTCCCAACTCTATGAGAGAAGCCTATTTGGCACCTTTCGCTTTTTTAGAGTTGTCTGCTGTTCAATCCTTCCTCCACTTCTAAAATCCTTGTTTTGTGAGTTTTATCACCATTGACTTGTTAATGGGCCACTTTTTATTTCTCACCCAGTTTTACAGCTTTTCAACTCTTCCCTTGCCTCATCTTAATTTCTGCAGGTCTAGTATTCTGTGAATCATAGATTTTAGTTCTCTTAATACTGCCTCTTTAATTAAAAGTAATTTATTGGCTGCCATTTCTCAGCGGTGACCAGATTGACTGTGATAACTTCCTGGCAGCCTCAAACCCAGATGGACTTGTTTCTCTCGGAGTTTAAAGTCAACGCCCCAGCTCATTCCCTGTGGAAGTGGGGACCGCCTGGCTGCTCCAGGAGGGCCTGGGCTCAGGAGTGCCGCTAACTCCGCTCAGCCTTTTTTCATGTTCCCCCGACCTGGAGACAGAAATGTTCTCAGCTACTTTGACTCCACAAATATGTCTATAGCTAACATGGGGTTGCGTGGACCTTTTCACAGCTCCTTACAATGAAGAAAACAAACGCTTACTGAGATGATTGATCAGACACCGCTTTTGTTTGTATAACTTTTTTTTTTTTTTAATTTTCAGAGCAATACAGAATTATGGTAAAAGCAATTTACAGAGTAGAGAAGAGCACGGTGAAAAGCAGCGCTTACTCCTCTGCTCTGGCCACCCTCATGCTGCTCCCCACGTCATCACAGCAAATGGTTTTCTTATGACGCGGCTGGGATTTCCTCAGCGTCTTCAAGCACAAGGCCATCTTCCTCTCTCTCCTGATGCCCTACTTACGCTCTGGTCTTCAACCGGGGTGTGGGTTATATATTTATTTGCTTGTTTACTTGCTTGCTTCCTACATCCTCGCCAGATTATGAATTTCAAGGAAGCAGGGGCCCAGCCTGTTGTGTTCACCACAGTGTCCTCAGAGTCTAACTTGGTGCCTGCCACATGATAGACATCTAACAAATAATCGGATGAACACATGTGTACAGATAAACCTTCAGAGACAAAAAAAAAAAAATCCCTGAGAACAGAACCTGTTGGATTCGTCCTGCCTAAACGTCATAGAACTTCCCTATAGGGTTTCAGTTGTGCTTGGTTGTTTCTTGCACCAACCCTGAGAGATGGCTGGAAATGTGACTGTGTTCGCTTTCCTGATGAGGCAGCTGAAGTCATTCAGGCCGCACCATTTGCCCAAGGCCCCTGTCAATATAGGTGGTGACCTCAACTGAAAATGGTGGCGACAGGCCCCACATTCAGCCTCCCACAACTGTCAAGCTCAGTCTTGCTCCTCCATCACTTTGTTTCAGGTAACAGGAAGGAGATCATGGGTTTGGAGGCAGACAGTCCCGAGCTTGTATTCTAACGCAGCCAAATCAGTACCCCCTGTGCCATGCTGCCCAATAACTAACCTCTCCGGGCCTGTGTGCCTGGGGGGGGGGGGGGGTGTGTGGTGTGTGTGTGTTGTGTGTGTGTGTGTGTGTGGTGTGTGTGTGTGTGTGTGTGTGTGTGTGTGTCGGTGCTGACCGCTTACAGTTCTGAGGGTTAAAGATAATGCTATATATAATGTGTCTGGCTCATAGTAGACACACTGTAACATCTGAGAATGTGAGTTTCCATCTCTCCTCTGTCCCAAAAGATTAAAGACTAAGACTTGTAGCTGCAACTCAAGACATTTTCCTTCTTTTCAGTCAAATTCCATTACAGACAGACAATAACAAACCTCTAGCTGATCCTGAATTCCACGGATTTATTTGCTGCTGTTTTATAAATTGTATAGCATTCATAAGAGGCTGGTCAGGAAACATTTCATCTCAGCAAGTCTGCCAAGAGCCAGGTTGCTAGCCTCCAAAGGCAGGGATCAGACCATGCCTCAGGCAAAACTCTCAAGAACTCCCCGAGCCTGGAGCAAATCCTGTGCAGACCACAGGCCCAAGGAAGGTACTCACTTAGGCAAACTTAGCCCTGAGTTTTTATCTGTCAGGTATCAAATACCAAAAGCAGGTGTTGCTTTGCAACTTGAGCCTCAGATAGATCAAACACTAGGAAGGCAGTAGAACCTGCTTTAGAAAAGCAACTGGGCTCCCACAGAACAGTCATCAATCACATGGCGGTAGCACTGACTGGAGCCATGGGAAACCTTTCTAATAGTGAAGTACTAGGCTGGTCTTATTTAATCAACATAAAGCTAGTGAGGACATACTAGGTGCATAACCCTGGAGGAGGCTCAGGGACAGAATGTGAAGAAAAAGAAGGAGGTTTCTGCCATGAGAGGATTCTAATCGAATTGTTTTTTTTCTGCAGATCTTTAAGATAAATAGTGAGTGTTACAATTCTTTATCTACATAAACAACAGCCAATATACACATGCTTTGTGGAAATCACCACACACACACACACACACACACACACACACACACACACACAGAGGCCCCACATCCCTATACCGCCAGGCTCGAACTAGTGAGCACAACCAAGGACCCTTCGAAAAAGCCTCCTTCTCTTTGGTTTTCCCCAAGAGTTTCTTTTAATCTCTCCCTCCTTTTAATGTCTTGTTTTTGTTTTTCTAGAAGAAACTCATATTTACTTATCAAACTCTTCACATATATCTCCTATTACTGCCACCCAGGAGAAATTCTAGGCTGTTCCTAGCCTGTTCTGGGTCAGGCCTCCCTGTCTGGCCACAGACATTTCTCTGAGGCTTCACCTATTTTTCCTGGACTGGACCAAGCCTCGCCAACAATCAGACACTGGGGAGAGAGGGGAGGGAGAGCAGAAGGAGAAAGCTCTTTAGCTGAGAATAAGTCCAGGCATTGACTAATTCCTTTAGCTTGGTCTGGCCACTTTGCCAAGAATAATAAAGTAAGATGCAGCTTCTAAAGAGAGTCATTGCAAGGCCAGCCACATACTGAGATTTGTCTGCTCAGAGCTATATCTATATATAATTTCTACCCTGGTTGAATGCTTGAGGAGGTAGTTCTGGGAGAAAAAAAAATAAGAGTCCTAAGCCTGAGAAAACGGCACATTCTGGTTGGAAGCAGCCCTGAGTTCCTGAACAATTATTGGCAGGAGAGAACTAGCAGCTACGGAGCTTCCTCTTGTGCTGCTTGTCGAGCCTGGGAAAGGAGCTGGGGAAGGAGACCCAGTCGCTGATTTATCAGGCGAAGTCGAAAAGGTCCCAAGCGAATAGGGTGCCACAGAGAAAGAGAAAGGGCTCTCCACTGGGGCAGTCAGTCCAATTTGTGAAAGTTCATTTTCGTCACATTCTGTTTGCCAGTTAGCACCTATCAACACTAGTTATAAGACAAGGCCAGAGGGAACTCAAAGAAAAAGGATACAGTTTTTTTTCGGTGGGGCATGAAGTGGAGAAGGGATCAGAACATGGGATGCCGTAGTTCTCAGCCATTAGCAACATGAGCGGCCTTTGGTCATCGTTCAGAAAGTGATTTGAACTGTGGGGCCATTTATCTATGTCAAATAGAGTGTGTGCTATTCCCTACTCGTGAGTGGCCGTTTACTTCCTTCATCGCACCATTCTGAATCTAAAAATACTTTGCTTGTTTATTTTATATTATCTGACTCCCCAGCCTCGCCCTCATTAAAACTGGCAGCTGAGCAAAGGCCACGCATACCTCTTCCACGCCTGAATCCTTGGCACTAGAACAGTGCCTGGTACCTAGACGGTGCTCAGTAAATGAGCTTTCGATTGCCTTTCACACCCAAACTTGTTTCGTAAACCTGAATGGGGATGCTGCAGCAGGCACACACGTGAGGATGCGTGCTCCATGAACCGGTTCTTCTGGAGAAGGAAAGCTTTAAAAAAAAATGCCAAAGAACATGATGATGTACAGGGAAATGCTGTGAAATTCTAATAGGTCGTCTTGGGGGATGCAAAAGAAGACCGGGAGGTGGCGAATGGATACTGCCCGAGCCAGACACTGAAAATTCAGGATGCTTTAGCCCAGAGTATAAGAGACAACCTAGGAAGAAACAGTATGTCAAAGGCCCTAGAGAATATAGAAAGAAAACGAATTTCTTTGGATCGATTCTAGGCAGCTGTGTTGCCATGAGACAGTTCTACCGACAGAAGCTTCAGTCCGAGGCAAACTTGTCTTGTAAACTGACTCCTTAGATACAAAACCTTTGCCATGGCCTTTCAGGGGCCCAAGACATCTGGTAGCTGGTGAGGTCTCAGGATAGAAAGGCCACTGATGCACTTCGACAGCAGTCTCAACACTTAAAACGGAAGTTATCTGCTTCCTGATCTTATTTTGGAAATAGTTACAACACAGTCACTGACTTGTGAACACAAACGCGGCAGGGACGGCTTCTCGGCGCGCACCACCTGGGCCGCAGCGCTGCGTGGCTCAGGCGTGTTGGTCTTCGCTGCCCCGCGACGCAGTGTGCGCTGGCTTCGCTTACCCCGTTTTAATTATGACCCAGACCCAGCTGCCCCAGAGTGTATGTGTAGACGTGGTGTGAGGAGAGCTTTCCTTAGCCACCCCTGAGTCTCCATTCTCATCTGTAAACTGGAGACAATGATACCCACATTTTAGAGTCATTATGAGGATTAGGTGAGATAATATAACAGAATGCTCTGCACCCTGTGCTGTGCCTAGCAGGCTGCTATCACAGGCCGAAGGAAGAAGAACTAAGTACAACTAACAGGCCTTAAATTCGCATGTCCCATAACCAGAACTCATCTGCCTCAGGTGAGCATGTAAAGTGGTGTAACCACTTTGGAAAACCATTTGTCAGTATCCGTAAAGTCGCATATATCCCCATCCTACAAAACGGCAATTCACTCCTAGGTATAGATCCCAAAGAAGTAAATGCCCACAGAAGGGTGTGCGCAAGGATGTTACACAAGAACAACCTAAGTGTCCTTCGACGGATGACTAGATAAGGAAGATGTGGTACGTATACACAGTGGAATATTACACAACCATAACAAGATGAAATATTGCCATCTGTGACAATATGGATGGATCTCGAGAGTATCATGCTAAGTGAAATAAGTCAGATGGAAAAGGACAATAACCGTATGATTTCATTCATATGTGGGATGTAAAACAGAAAGCACAAATGAACAAACCAAACAAAAAAAATAAACTCATAGATGTGGACCACAGAATGGTGGTTCCCAGGAGGAAAGGGGGGGGGGAGGATGCAGAGGGCAAAGGCAGTCAGGTGTGTGGTGACGGAGGGAGACCAGACTTTGGGTGGTGAGCACGCAGTGGAGTATACGGATATTGTATTATAAAGTTGTACCCCTAAAATTTTATAGTGTTATTAACCTATGTTACCCTAATAAATGTAACTAATTTTTTTAATTAAAAAAATACACATACAGACAAAAAAAAAAGTTAACAGCTACATTGTTCACAAGAGCCCTAAACTGAAAACAACCCAAATGTCTTTCCGATAGAATGGTTAAATTGGGGTAGAGTCATGTAATGGAATACACATAACAATGAAAATGAGGACATTTTTGCAACTCATAACACGCAGGATTCTCACCAGCATAATGTTGAACACAAGAAGCCAGACACAAAGAGCATATGCTGCATCATTCCATCTATAAAAACCTCGAAAATAAAACTGGTCACAGTGCCGAATGTCAGGAAAGTTGATGTGTTGTGGGGGGCAGAAGGTGACAGGGGAGGGCACAGATAGATTTGTGGGCTAGTGATGATGTTCTATGTCTTCATATGGAAGATGGTTACATGGGACTGGAACCTTATAAAAAGTTATTGAACTTGTGACTTGTGCATTTTTACGTACGTACGTTATAGTTGGTAGATTGCGTTACTGCTCCTAATTCTTAGCTGTGTCTCCACTGGGGACACAGCATATTTCCTTGTCCTACTGATGTAGAGTTTGTTCATGTGATTTGCTTTGGCCAATAAGAGCTTAGTCGATATGATGTGAGCAGAGACATAAAATGTGTTTGGTTTTGCCCTCTTGAGTTTCTGCTGTCAGGGAGGGAAAAATTTTCCATCTGCTCTTCTAAGTTCTTCTGGCTAGTTTAAGAATTAAATTGACATGACACGGATTAACAGGAGAAAATCAAGTTTAGTCTCATACCTCTGGAGGTCTCATACATACGGAACCTAAAGAAATGACCAAAGCAGATAGATTTTATACTTTTTAGACAATGAAACCATAAATTTGTGAGGAATTGACATGACAAAGAAACTTAGGCTTGGGTGTTTCATTAGTGAAGAATCTAAGCAGAGTTTTTTTTTTTTTTTACACAGTCCTCTCAGCCCTGAATTTTTATCTCTGGCAATAAGGATTTCTCTCCAGCTCCTGGTGAGCTGGGAGGGCACCTTTCATACAGGAGACTTATTTCCTGCTTTCGAGAGACAAAGGATGGTCAGAGTGGCCTTTTTGCATCAGTTGTTTCTTAAGTAACCTTAATTCAAAATAGTACACCAAAGTGGTATACTTTGGGGTAGCCCGCCCTGAGCCCCAACACTGTCATAGTCCCGAGAATGCTATACCTCTATGCTGCCGCCCTTTTGGCCTGATTCCCAGAACAACACACGTGGAGAAGATTCAGCCTGGAGCCTGAAGCTGGCCTAGCCCATTCAAGTTGCAGCTGATTGTGAGGAGTGAAAAGGTCATTGTTTTAAGACACTGAATGTTGATGTGCTTTGTTTTACAGCATTATCGTGACAATAGGTGACTAATACATTATTCTTCAATAAGAAAGCACTTTAAGATCTCTATGCTCCCCTTTTCTAATAGTTACCTGTTTTGATTTAGTTACAAACACCCACCTCCAGCACTTAAATGGCCTATTCATGTGGTATAAATGAACCTCAGCTTCCTTGTCTATAAAATGGGGATAATGCTTATTTCCCAATGCTCTTGGGAGGATTTAATGAGCCAGAAGACCTAAAAGACTCTGTAAATGGAAGAACACAATTTTAAAGTGATGGATGATGGGGGCAGGAAGTGAGGTGGGAAAGCAAGCATGTGGATCCTTCCACACATAAGGCAAAGCTCCTTCCTCCCTACCATGGCCCGTCCTGGCTCAGAGGGTGAGGGCACAGTAGGACCAGGAGGGGACAAGTGTCAAGGCCTGCACTAGCGCACTCACCAGGTTTCTGAGCATAGTTCTGTGGGGCCCAGACTGCCTTGGGAGATGGCAGTGATTAGGCATCTCAAAGGCCAGCTTATGCACAGACAAAGTAGGGGATACAGGACCCTAGGAAGGCCACTGCTACCCTTAAATCTATCCTCTATGCATTGCCTTCTACGGTGCTAAAGAACCTTTAACAGTGATTCCTTTAATTGTGTTACAGTACTGTGTGCCTAACCATCCCCTGCTAATGTTTACTGCCTTTCTTATGGCACTTCTCAGTTACAAAAAGCAGGCCCATCTGTTCTCTCATTTTGGTATTATTTCCATCGTGTAATAAGGAACCTGAGGCTCTGAAAGATTAAGTGATTCCTGCAAGGCTACTTAGTTAATGAGTATTAGAGCTGAATGTGCAACAAGTTTTTTGACCAAAGCTTAGAGAGGTAACTCACTGTTGTGAGCAAGAATTCCATCATTAGATCCTCAGAAAGCAGGTGGCATTGGCCTGAGAAGACAGGACCAGTAAGCTTTGACAGGGGATGGGGGAAAAAATGGGCCTGGAGCATTGGGTGAGCAGTGGGATGGGGGGGGGGCAAGGGGAAACCGAGGAAGCGGGAAGGAGGAATGGCGTGAGAAGAGGAACAGACTGCAAAGCCTGAGCTGGCCTACTAAGGGCATTTGCTCTCACGGAGAAGCCAGAGCAGTGGCAGGGGCACCTCCCAACAATAGCTCTGGGAGGAAAGAAAGGATCAGAAAGGATGCCAGCTAGGCCAGGGACACTGCAGCCCTGTCTCCTAACAGCAACAGTCTGGCCGCCACCACATTCTGCAGTCGCCAAAAGCCCCTCTTGGGAACTCTCACACTGCCCACCTAGTTGGAGGGTCTGAGGTAAAATGCCAGACTTGTCTCCTCCCACGCTGGTCTTCTCTCCCCTTCTCTGCCTACCCTCCACCCTGCCAACCTGACTGGCCAACTGCCTGGCCTCAGACTGGCTCCTGTACCCAGCACCGTCCTCACCATCAAGATGGTAAGAGCTGACACAGAAAAGGAGATTCCTAAACAAAGCTGTATTTAAGCAAGCACACACTTCCTTTAGAGCAAATATCAAGGACCCATTTCTGCTAATTCAACAAAACGTAGCAACCCGCAAGGCAGGGGTTGGGGAAGGGGTGGGGTCTTGCTGTTTTGTTTGCAATAATTTTCACATGGGTGAGGCAAAGAATTTCTGTTGGCGAGGTGAACCTTCACTGACCCTTCCCTGGGTGCAGTCTTGGCTTGGCCCTGCCCCAGAGCAAGCTTTTCTTCCTTTCTCCAGTCCCAAGGCAGTTCCATGGCTGTGACATACCTCTGTGGTCCGAAGGCCATTCTGTTTCTGGGTCAGAGAGCCTGAGCCGAGGCTCTGAGGATTCGGGCACTGGGTCCCACAGCTCGTCTTCTCTGGGTTGGATATCCCACCTGGGGCTGCAGATCGGGGCACGCCATTGGAAGACAATCCATCTTCCAGCACACCTGGGGGAGGGAAGCAGAGAACGGCACTAGAGTCTTGCACATGACAATGACTATGAACAATCCCCAAGAGTGTGAAAAAAAACAGCCAAAAAGAAGAGTCACCAGAAATCCTACCATCTTTCTTGTAAGACCATGTGTGTGTGTTTACGAAAATGATATTTAAATAAAAAATAATTTTGTAACCTGAAATTTTTGCTTAAGAATATACCAATGGCATTTTACCATGCCATTAAATATTCTGCCACATGATTTTTCACATATAGTCTGCTGCTGTGTGGCTGTGTCACCATTTATTTTACTAATCCCCTCTAGTTGGATATTTGTTTTCACTCTCAAAATAAAGGTTACTGTGATGAAACGCCTTGTGGTTAAAGCTTTTCCTCTTAATGACTTCCTTAGGATGAATTCCTAGAAGTGGGATCATTGATTTGAAGGTCATACCGTTTTTTTACATAATTCTATCTCAAGATGTTAGACGGAGTTCCTCCCATAACAAATGTCAGGAAATGAGAGAATAAAGTTTAAATAACTAGCCTTACTGAAACCCAAGATGAGGACCACAGTGATGAATTCATGGATGAAGAGCATCTGGCTGCAAAGAGAGGCATACGTGAGGCATGAGGTGCAGCACCACGCGGGAGACAGAGGCAAAGCAGACAGAGGCTCTGCGCGCCTCGGGAGGGCCCGGCGCAGCCGCGCTGGGGCCGCTCTATTCCTCCACCAGCGGGGGCCAGTCGGCAACGATGGAGCAGTCTGTGAGGGTGGGATATTCTGATGTAATAATAAATAGCTATTGGGTTTTTGTTCCCAGTTCCTGGCACAGAGCTCCTAAAACCTTCTAACGATTTCCTAAATGACGGAGGTAACAGCAGCATTTTTTGTTATTGGTCTTTGCTCCTGGTACATGACACAGAGCTCCTGAATCCCGTGGAATTTTGTGAGCGATAGGCGACACAGGAATGCCATTTGTTCTAATGAGGAACTCCCCCCTCCCCCACAGCTTCACGATGAGAGCTGGTTGCCAGAAGGACCTGACCTTGATTAGAAGCTTGGAAATTTCCGTGTCGCCTCCCCAACCTTTTTTTTTTTTTGGTGGTGGGTGGGGTGGGGGAGGTGAGGGGAGGGGTGGGAGTGGGGGAGGGATGGGGGAGGGCAGATTAAGTTAATAATTAGAGATTAAGTTAATAATTGATCATGCTTACATGATGAAACCTCCATAAACCCCCAAATGACAAAGTTTAGGGAGCTTTCGGGTGGGTGAAAGCACCCATGTGCCCAGAGGGTGGTATACTTCATCTCCACAGGGACAGAAGTTCCTGCATTTGGGACTCTTCTGGACCTCGCCCTATGCACCTCTTCAACTGCTTATTCACTTGTATCCTTTACAGTATCACTTAGAATAAATGTAAGTAAAGTGTTCCTGAGTTCTGTGAGTCATTCTAGCAAATTAACCTGGCTTACCTATTTCTCAGAACTGAAAAAAAATGTGAAACCTCAAAATGAAATAGATTATCTACTACGATAGATGATGGGCTAAAGAAGCTGTGGTACATATATACAATGGACTATTACTCAGCCATAAGAAGAGATGAAATACTGCCATTTGTGACCATATGGATGGACCTTGAGATAATCACGCTAAGCAAAATAAGCCAGACAGAAAAGGTTGAAAATCACATGATATCACTTATATGCGGGATATAAACCTAAAAGCAGCAAAAGAACAGGACAAGCAGAGACTCATGGACATGAACAATAGATTACTAGTAGTTACCAGAGGGTAGGGAGTAAGGGAGAAGGGAGAGGTAGATGGGGTAAAAGAGGTCAAATATGTGGTGATAGAAAGAAATCTAAGTATGGGAGGTGAACACACGATGCAATATATATATATGCCTTACTGTTAAATTGTACACCTGAAACTTACTGGATTTTGCTAATCTGTGTCACCATAAAAAAAAAAAAAGATTACCTAGTGCTTGGCAGAATAAATACATAGAGAATAAAAAAGAATTAAAAAAAAAAGAACAAGAAAACCCAACCGAGACAGATCTTAGTGAAATTTCAGGATGTCATTGATAATAAAAAAAGCTTCAATAGAGGAAAAAAAAAATCAAGAATGAAAATGATGTAAGACTTTTCATCAACAACCAAATGGATGCAGGAAAACTATAAAACAATGTCTTTAAGATTTCAAAAGATAGGCACATTTTAAAGTCTAATGCAATGTATTGCCAAATTCACTGGTATAAATCTTTCTCTAATTACTCTATTATTTTTCTAACAGTATATGAAATAGCAATCAATATTCCTCAAACCTTCACAAATACTGAATATTTTCCTTTTTGTTTCTCATCTTTGCCAGTTTAAGAAGCAAAATAAAGTATTTCATTGCTTGGATTTATAGTTCTTGATATACGAGAGAAGTTGTGTTATTTATATGCCTGTTGGTTAATTGTGTGTGTGTGTGTTTTAATGGTCAAGTTCATTTGCCTATCTTTCCTTGGGAGTGTTTGCCTGGGTTTGCTTTTAATCAAACTTAAGCAAAACAAACAAAATCCTTTCCAAGGGTGTTAAGAAATCATTTGTCACGAGGGGAACCTCAGAAGCACAGTGTGTCTGATATACGAAGGGAGGGAGAGGTGATTGACGAAGCAGAGTTGATGAGGCTCCAGTCCTAACACAGCTGAGGAAGACGTGATCTACATGTCACACGTCCACATGTCATCCACCAGCTCTACAAACTGCTAAGAGGTTCTCAACGGTGGCCCTGGGGTAGAAATCAGAATTCGAAACATTGAAAGTCACAATAGAGAATGCTCGGTCCGGAGTTTGCAGACTGGCAGGCCACAGTACATGGGGGCGCTGTGGATGGGGTCCAGATGTGCAGAGAAATGGATTCCTCCAACTGGGCTCGCCCCACATCTTCGTGCCCCCCCTCCTCTTCCAGTCGGCAATCTATACCTCTTCTCTTCCCATTCCCCTTTCATCCTATACCAGAAGGGCCTCAAATGCACGTGTAAGCATACTCCAGTACACACGTTCAATCTCTATCTCCACTGCTCCCTGCAAACAGCTGCCCCTTGGCCTAGGAGTGTGCAAAACCTGGAGAATGAACTAAGGAAGAGGCTCGTGAAATACCCTAGAAACAGTCACGATGTGACTTGGGCTGGTAATTCCAGGGTCCTGACACACACATAAGAATCTAAAATAGAGCTTCTCAGTGTGGTTCGGGGACTAAACTGTTGTGACCAGTCTGCTGTGGGTTAAGCGTGAAAACAACGCAAGCACTTAGACATTTCTATGGCAACTATGACATTGCTGGAACGTCAAGGGCGAACTTGTCTGACTGAACTTCTCAGGTTAAATAAGGCATAGACCAGTTCTGGCGCTGTCAACTCAAGTGGTGTGAGCTGCGTGTTAGTCACTCATGGTAGCACCACACATGTGTCTGTGAGGGACTGGGGAAAGAAAAAGCAACCGGTCCCGAAGGAAGGCTGGGGGCTTTGGTAGGTGTGTCCCTTTGGTTCCTAGATAATTTGCCTTGGGGCAGGAGGGGGCCAAGGGGAGAGGGATCTAAAACACAAGACCAAGGCAGAGACTCAGCTAAATTAAGTCTAGGGTGGAATTGCTTCCTATCCTTGAAGCTGCTGAGTGTGACTCAAGGCTAGCTGGTGCTAACCCGGCTGTTATCCACAATGTGCCATGTGAATGCTACCTTTTTCTTTTTTCAACTCTTTAAAAACTCTCTGTTATAGATTTACTTGATATTTGAACTGAGTCTGCAAGTTCAGACCCACATGTATAGATTGCTCCATGGTTCTTAGAGGCAAATATTACCATTTTCTAAGTGTGTCATGACTGGATACCTGGGTTGAGGGTGGGTAAGGGGTTCTGCTGAGCCATCCACTGACTGCACCATGGTGCTTCCAGCCTGGATGGGTATGGCCACCACCTTGTCCCACCCTGAGATACTTCGAGATGTGTATTTGACCCCATCCTCCCCATGGCCATGGCTAGACCCCTGTGGGGGTTAGAGGACATGGAACACAGTTCCCTTTCCCCTCCCCCACATGTAATCCAGTTTCAAACCCAAGAGGAGGGCAGTAAGGTAGGAAGGGGGATTGGAGACACCCAGGGCCAGGGCCAGGCCGTAGAGAACACACCCCAGGGAGGCAGAAGACAATAGGAAGTGGGACCAAGCATCAGTCAGAGCGCCAAGCCCCTGGTATATGTTTCAATGTCCCATCAGACTTCACTTACAAAACATAAATTCAGAGATAAAATGAAAGATTTCAAGATGGTGTCTGCAGAGCACCAAATCCTAAGCACAGGGACCCTCCTGAGCCTGGCAGGCTGGGTGCAGCTGCACTCGCTGCACACCCATGAAGCCTCTAACGCCTAACAGGGATCAAGGCAGAGCTGCTGTGGCTGAGGTGCAAATGGCCAGTCCTTCCCTCGCCCGCATTCCCTGGGCATCTCTGCTGAGCCTCAGGGCTCCTAGAGACACAGATTGAAGATCACTCCTTGGGTCCGGTGTTTTGTTTTCATTGGTGGCGGAACAAAAATCAAACTCTGGTTTCTTAATCCCCATTCCAGGGACTTCTGCATCTATTAAATGAGAATAACAATTCCTACTTCATAGGGCTATTATAAGGATTAAACGAGACACCATATATATTCTTACAGTGTTTGGCACATACATTGTACTTATTATTATTTATGGCCCAACACCAGTCGCCTTGTCTCCTTGTGCTGCCCCTGTGCATCAGCTACATTACTTACGTTCTTGATTTATTAGCCCTACAATTGGCGTCCCTAAAGTGCTTAATGACTGGCCCACTGAGCCTGATAAACAAGCAGAGGAGCTCTGATGACGCTCAACGAAACAGGGCTGAGCTTGGGAACTGGCATTGAGTGAGCAGGGGCCATCTGCTGGGTGTGGTTAGGAGGCCACTTTGGGAGGTCGGGAACATGGGGTCCTTTACTATTACTTCTGCCTGCAACAAACCAGGCGATTCTGCTGTGGGGATTTAATTGAATTTATATTTTCTAATTCTAAAAATAATAGGCTCAATGTTAGAAAACTTGTAAACTATACAAAAGCACCAAGGAAAAATAATTTTTACCTCATTTCCACGGTTCAAAGGAGGTGTATGTTTCCCAGCAGATGTTCAATCACGTCCACTCGCCTGACTCCTGCACCCGTCCCCCAGCTATGGTGGATGTTGGTGGCCAATGGTTCACACCTGCCCCCTTCTCCTGAGGCTTGCCCTTGGCTAAAGGAAACCCTCTCACCAGGAGAGACTGGCCACTTATATCAGGGGCAGCCCATGGCCAGTGATCAACTAAAAGTATGTGTACAGGAGCGAAGGAGGGTTGTGTAACAGCCCAGCCCCCTCTCCTCTGAGCAGCACAATTTCTGTCCCTTCGTTATGACGCAGCCCATGGGATCAGGCTGAGGCAAGACTAATTCTGAAGCCATCTTTGCCCAGCGCCTTCTCCTGGCCCACTCTGCTTCCCCCACGCCCTCCCTCACACAGTTCCCCTATCAGGGTGGTCCCTAGAAGTCACTTGCACAAAATCCCTATCTCAGGCTCTGCTTCTAGAGAACTGAATCTAAGACAGTGTATGCTGAATATATTCCTTTTGCCCCTCCACATTCTCTCTCCTCTCCCCTCTACCCTGTTCTGTCTCCGGACACTGACCTGAATGTACCATATCAATAGGCTCCCTCACCCACGGGCTTCTAGTTGGGTTGCAGTAGCAGACTGAGGTTGGGTCTTTATTCCTTTGGTTCCCTCCTGGTAGCGTTGCCAGGGGGCTCTCTGTTCTCTACATACTCTTCCATCAGAAAAGAGAGCAGAACCCAGAGAAGCCCAAGAGGTTGTGTAATGAGAAGGTTCCTGATGACTTTAGGGAGAGCTCAGAGGAGTGGTGGGAACAGAGGACAGATGGCAGGTTGCTGAGTAGGGAGTTACAGATGCTGTGTCAGTCAGGATTCTTAGCTGGAAGCAACAGAATCGACTCCAGTGAGTTAAAATAGAAAAGGAATAATTTTAAGTGACGTGGGAAGCTCACAGACTCTCTGAGAGGGCTGGAGGTTGATGCATGGAAGCTATCTATGAAGAAGTAATGTCCCAAATCTCTCCACGGAGCCTGTCCCACCCTTGACACTGCGGCTATGCTTATTCTAAAAAGTTATGTTGTTTTCTGAAATTCAATTTGAATTGAGTGTCCTGAATTTTACTGGCAACCTACTGGGTTTCAAGTGCCCAGTCTGGGGAACACTGGTGTGAAAGCTGCATTGTACGAGACCCTGAGCTCCATCCGCATCTGTGCCCCCTGCTACCCCTCTCCAGCCTGGTGGGTGGGAGAATGACCCTCATTTTATAGAAGAAGAAACTGAAGTTCAACCAAGGTTCTGTATTTTCCAAAGCTATGGTCTGAGCAAATAGTTGCATTTCCCTAGAGGAAAAGCTCCCATGCAGGCAGCTTTCAAATTTTAGTATGTGCGAGACTTGCCTGAGGCGTCTGTCAAAATGCAGATCTTTATATCCAGCCCCTAAAATTTCAGATTCAGTAGGGGCCTGAGAATATGCATTTTACCGAGCTTCCTCTACCCCATTCCACCCTCTGTGATTCTGAGGCAGGGAACTATCAAGACCTCACTTTGAGGTTTCAACAACTCTCATGCGGGTTTTGAGGGTTATAGCAAAATGCTCACCTATTTCTTTCTGCCGTGAATTCTATAGTAGTAAACTGAGGGACATTTGCGTGCCCCTGGGGTATGTCTTTTTTTGGACACTTTTCACAAAATGTTCATTCCCTCCAGAAGACAAGCCAAATCACTGACTTTGCCAAAGATAGAAAACAGCTGTGTCTAATGCTTGCTGACAAATTGCAACCAGAGACTTCTTGCCAAAGTTTCTTGCTCTTTTGAAAATGAAGCTGGGAGGGGGCTAGATCTGAAAAATTAAAAATAAAAGCTGTGACCCATGTGGAGAGCAGGCCAAGGGGAAATCCTCCTTAACCCAAGCACCTGGCTTTCCCTAGTGAAGGTGATCACAGAGTCTGTCCAAAGTCACTGAAAACACCTGCAAGTCATTTCTTCAATGACTGAAAACTGAAGTATAAGACATTAACAGTCTACCTGGGAAGAATCTCCTAAAGCCACATCAGATGAAACTTTGTGGCCCATCAAACGGTCCCTCAGGGCCTGAACACATGGCTGCTGATAATTTTGTCTGAACTGATGTATACATTAAATAAATTGTAAATACCAAGCCATGCGCTGAGAATTTGTCTTGTCATTTTTCAAAAAGAACTAGACGGTGGGAGGGTGTCTATCAATTTTTCAACCTGATGAGAAATTTTTGAGCACACATTATACGAAGCTGATAGCTGACAATTGTAAGGCTAATACAAGAAAATTCTTTAAAAAGTGTGAGTAACCATCACATTTATGGTCAATTGGCTTTGAGTAAAGGTGCCAAAACAGTACAATGATAAAAGAATTTTTTTTCAACAAGTGTGTGGGACAACATGTAGATGTAAAATAGTGAAACTGGACCCCTACCTCACATTATATACAAAAATTACCCCAAATGGAACAAAGATCTAAATGTAAGAGCTAAAACTATAAAACACGTAAGAGAAAACACAGGCATACATCTTCAGGACCTTGGATTAGGCAATGGATTTTTTTTTAAAATGATGACAAAAGCACAACAAACAATAACACAAAATAGATCAATTGGATATCATTAAAATTGAAAACTTTCGTGCTTCAAGGACACCATGAAAAGACAATTCACAGAATGGAAGAAAATTTTTGCAAATTATATATCTGACAAGGGATTCTTACTCCCACAACACTCTTATAACTCAATAATAAAAAAGACAAATAATCACATTAAACATTTCAAAGGATTTAAACAGACAGTTCTCAAAAAAAGATGTGCAGATGGCCAATAAGCAAAGGAAAATGTGTTCAACATCATTAGCTACAAGACAAGTACAAATCAAAACTACAACGAGATATTGCTTCACACCCACTGGGATGGCTATAACAAAAAGATAATAACAAGTGTTGGTAAAAACGTGGAGAATTTTTAACCCTCATACACTGCCGATGGGGATGCAAATTGGTACAGTCACTTCAGTTATCGGTCTGGCAGTTCCTCCAAAGGTCAGACATAGAGTTACCATATTACCCAGAAATTCCACTCCTAGGTATATACTCAAAAGAAATGAAAACCCGTGTCCCCACAGACTGCACATGGTTCACGGCGGAATCATTCATAATAGCCGAGAGTAGAAACAACCTGAATATCTATCAACTGATAGATGCATAAATAAAATATGGTACATACATACAATGAAATATTACTTGGCAGTAAACAAAATGAAGTACTGATCCATGCTACAACATTGACAAACCTTGAAAACATTATGCTCAGTGAAAGAAGCCAGTTACAGAAGGCCACATATTATATCACTCCATTTAATATGAAATGTTTAGCAATGGACAAATCTCTAGATAGAACAGTTGATTAGTGGTCACTGGGGCTGGGGTTGTTGGAGGAAAATGAGGACTGACCATTAATAGATAAGGGATTTCTTTAAGGTGATGAAACTATTCTAAAATTGATTGCGGAGATGGTTGCACTACTCTGAGAATATACTAGAAGCCATTTAATTGTACACTTTAATAGGTCAGTTGTATAATATGTGAATTATAGTTCAATAAAGTTATAATTAAAAGAATAGTGAGCAACACATTTTGGAAGGTATATTGACTAAAGAAGCACATGTGACTTGAAAAGTATTGGCTGGGGAGAGAAAGTGACTAACGTACCTATAGTCTATAAAGATAATTGCAGAACTATCCTACCAGTCTCCAAAGGCCATGGGTCCTGAGTAAGAGGACCACTGTTCCCTGAGATGAAGCGCCAGCTGTCACATCTGCCCTTGGCCTCGGCAGTTGGTGGTGGAAACAGCTTCCCCACAGTACCCAGCAGCTTCCCAAAAGATGCCTGCTGAGAGCAACAGCTGGAACTGAAAGGACGCAAGGAGAGGCAAAGAGCATCTCGTCCGTCCTTGGTGAGATCAGGCCTGAAGTCTTCTCCCCCCAGGGAGACACCTGGGAGGCAGCAAACAAGCTAATAAACTAAGAGGAGGCCGAAAGAAAGTCAAAATCTCACTTCTCTTGCACCTATGGATACTGTTAGGGTTTGTCAGTCGTCTCTGAGGGCTCACTCACCCTGCCTGGTCTCACCTTGATCCACTCAGTGGCACGCCCCTTCCTTGACGTTCCCACCTCTGCGCCAAGGTCACCTTAGACCAGGGCAGATACTTGTCTTATCTGTCAATGACTGAGGCTGCCCCTACTCTGATAAAAATTTAGCTTTCTCTCCTATCAAACATGCTTCCTATTTACTGTTCCCAAGGTATGCATATTGCTGTGACCATAACCATACCTTGTTGTTTTCCAGGGCCTTCCTTCCTACGCTCTAAATCCTTTGCTGATGCGCTTCTCTTCCTCTTTGTCTCTCTCCTTGAATAATTTTTAAACTTTTAAAATGTTTACCTTGGTATTAATTTGTAGGACTGCCACAAAAAGTACCCCCAACTTGGTGGTTTAAACCAGCAGTCCCCAACCTTTTCGGTACCAGGGACCGGGGCTCCTAGGAGAATCTAACACCTGATGATCTGCGGTGGCGCTGAGGCGGCTGTGCTCATGCTGGGGAGTGGCTGCAAATACAGATGAAGCTTTGCTGGCTCACCCGCCACTCACCTCCTGTTGTGCAGCCTGGCTCCTAACAGGCCACGGACCAGTACTGGTCCACGGCCCGGGGTTGGGGACCCTTGGTTTAAACACAGAACTTTATTTTCTCACGTTCCGAGGCTGAGTCCGAAATCAAGGAGTCAGCAGGATGGCTTCCTGAGGCCCCTCTCCTCAGCTCATAGATGCCGTCTCCTCCCTGTGTCCTCCCCTCTGCACGTGTCCTCAGCACCTCTTCTTATAAGGACACCAGTCCTACTGGAGCAGGGCTCGCCCGCACACCTAATTTTACCGTAATCACCTCTTTCAAGAGCCTGTCTCCAAACGCAGCTGCAATCTGAGGCTCTGGGGGTTAGGACTGTAACATCTGAACGTGGGGGCAGGGGCAGCAGTTCAGCCCGTGACACCCTGCTTTTCCTTTTGAAAAATTATGTTTGTGCTTTTCTTTTATAAAAATAGGTGTTTCTTGTAGGAAACTTGACTATACTGGTAAGAAAAAACTAAGAAAATGAAATTATCCATAATCCTACCAACAAGGAATAATTGTTCATTGACATTTTGTCTATTGTACCCTCAAACGTTTTTCAATGTACAGACACACAAACATAATCTTTAAGAAATGAGATTATACCATAAGGCTGGTCCATTTTACTCTATATCTACCAACATTTCTACTCAGCTTCATCCTTCATCCGCTTTCATTTTCTTCTTCCTTATAATAGGTCACTTATTTCTTCTTTTATCACTTGTCTTTTAGTCAGTCAATCATTTGAAAAATATTTATTCAGTGCCTACTATGGGCCAGGCACAACACTGGGGGCCGGGGTTACACCCGATACTCATAGTCCAGTGGAGGTACAGTCTGTCAGCCAAACCATCCTTTCACCCATCTTCTTTTTCTTCCTGACTGTCCTAGTCTTTACCTAGTCCCCCAATTTTGTACCAGAGAGGATACTGGGAGATAGATGGCAAAGACTGGATTTTCATTAGAGGGCGAAGGGAGACAAGATTTTGAATGAGCATTGGCATAATTCTCCTTGAGAAACAGAGAGTGAGGCAAAGCAGCAAACATTAAGAAAACAATAGCTCTTATCTGTCCATGTACCTGATTCCTTCTTCCTCTCCCATGTGACTTGGTGTGGATTCCACCTTCCTGCTCAGCCTGAAACTGCCTCTCCAGAAAATTGTTTACCTGTCCAGTCTTAGGCGCTCTGACAAGCGGTGCCCTTACCATGGAATACTCTCCTAGGATGACGTCTGGGAAGAGAGCCCCAGGGGTTGGGAGGGAGGAGAAGGGCCCTGTGGATCACAGAATACCTCCAGTGGCTGGCATAATCATTGGCCAAGGCTCTGCCCATCATGGCCTTTTTTCCTGCATGGATGGGGAAGCTTATTTTAATCTTTTATTTGTATCCCACTTCCTTATGTGTCTAGACAAGGTATCCTGCTTATGGCCTGGCTTCTTTCCACAAATCTGGAAGGTCTCATCTGTCAGGATTTAAGTGGAAGGGATGACACCCTTCCACTGTTCCGCAGGTACATGGTCCCATGCCAATCTTCATGGCTGCCCCTTAGACGTTTGCTTAGTCAGTGAAATTTTCCTTAGGGAAGAGTCTTCCAATGCAATTTTCCTCCATGTTTTATTTTATTCCTTGGTTCAATCATTTTTGGGGTGGTTAGCCCTTTAAGAAAGTGGAAGCTGATTTCCTTTTTTTTTTTTTTTGACTTCTTGACATTTTCCTAGCTTAGTACAATCAGCTTCTTCAGCAGGCTCTTTCCAAGGATAGCTGTAGCTAGTACTGGTTTGTTCTCTTACGTGAGTATTAGAAATTAATTGATATGTCTTTATAAGACATAAAAATATTTGGGTAGTCAGAATTAGGAGAATTAGGTCATTTAATAGCTTTATTTCTTGAAATTTAAAAATCATCTAAAGCGATCAATCAATCCTCTAGCATCTATTAGAGTCTACCCTGTGCCTATACTGCGTGTTATTTGGGGATATAAAATACCTACTTGAATTCTTTATGCTTCTGTAATTTAATTGAGAATTTAACAGCTTATTTAAGAAGTACTGAAAAACAGAGCCATGCAAAATTTCAAGAATATCATGTTTTAACCCATCCGAATGGTAAAAGAAGTCTGATAATACTAAATGTGGAAAGGGTGTGGGTTAATGGGTTCTCTCACATACTTTTCTCATATATTGCTGGTGGGAGTACAAAGAAAACTATTTTGGAGGACAGCTAGTAGAACCTAGTCAGGCTTAAAATGTGCCTACCATTATGACTCAGTAATTCTAGTTCTCAGCACTACTATAGAAAACCTCTTACTATTGCACAAAGAGGCCTGTTGAAGACATTTTTATGCCGCTGTAATAAATATGCACTGAAAAGTGGAACCAATGTAGCCATTCATCAGTTGGATAATAAAACAAGCTGTGGTTTACCTATGCTATGGAAGTCTACTGTCAGAGCCCAGAGCAGGCTACTCCAAAATATCCCACAATGGCATATTGGTAACTTTGATTTGAAGTTACTCGACAAGTGGCCAGTACAAGAAGGGCACGCTAGCCCTCCCTTGTCTCCTTGAACGCAGGAAATAAATCTCTCCAGGTTAATGGTGTCCTAGTTGCTCCAGGAGGGCTAAGAGATAAACCTTAGGGCTAGAGTGAAGAAATCCAGGGCCAAGAGCTTACATAAACAAACCTTGTTACTCTTCTCTAATTGCTATCTAAGCCGAAACTTTGTTTAGGTTCCTCACTAACGAGTACCTGAACCTAAGTGTTCTTTCAATTCTTCACAAATTTATTGCTTATTTGTCTGAAAAGGATAAAAAGCTGGCTGGTTCATCATTTCTCTGAGCATCATTTATGATCTCCTATGGGTACATATTAAATTGGCTTTTTAATTTTTTTATAAATTTATTTTTTATTATGTCTGAACTAATAATAAACTTGACACATTATTTGGTCATGTGTCAAGTTTATTTAGTTCAGCCAATGGCAACCTAAGAAGGGTAGAGAGAGAATTTTCCCTTCCCTACCACTATAACAGCCTCAAAGATAAAACAGATTTATATAGATAGAAGTCATCATAATAATGAGTAGAAAAATCAAGTAGAGGGTAAATATGTACAAATAACAGCTTTTATACAGAAAAAAACCTCTGTTACATACTATGTTATTATGATTGTATATTTTGCATAGGGATACATACGTATGTGTATACATATGTCTATGTATATGTATGTTTATGTGTGTGTGTGTACATACAACAAATTGATAACAATATTTGTCTTTGGGGAAAATCAGGGGCCAAGGTCGAGGGGGATTAATGGAGACTTATCTGTAAAATTTCTACTTTTAAAATATATTACATGTAAAATAAAGATAATTTTAAAAAATAGAGCTATGTCGTGGTCTGCCTTTTCTCATTAGTAATGGTTTTGGACCACCTCAGAGTATTTGCCTTTGTATTTTTTAGTTATTAGCTTACATTTAATCATCAAATGCACTATCAAAAATAGTAAACAAGAACACATGAATTAATACCTTGTTATTAGCCTATTCTACAAAGAAAATCAAACCATTTTTAAATGAAGCGAGGAGATGTCTGACTCTGTAGGGCAAGTGGTGATGTTCGCTGAGACACCCTAATTGTTAATGTGGACGGGGCAAATTACAGTTGTTTGAAGAACCTGGAGGTTACGGACATGATTGAAATCAACCCGGGAGCTGCTGGCATGAAGGCTAATAGAAGATACGAAATGAAACTTATATTCGTGGGCTACTGCCGAGTGCCACCCCAAGCTCAGAGCTTAAGGATAAAGACAGACAGACTCCTGAAATAATTGGTAGCTAAGAGCATGGAGTTGGAATTTGATTTCCAATTCCACTTCATTGTCATAGCAACCCTGTAGGTGAGTGTTACCGTTCCTCCCCATCGTTTTGGCTTCCGAATAGGAAACTGAGGTTCAGGGAGGGAACTTAACCTGCCTGAGGTGCTAGAGCCAGGCTTTCCCTCTCGGCCTGCCAGAGTCTGAAACCTTCGCTTTCACATGCTTTTGTGTTTACTTGCATCATTTCCCAAACAAGCTGCCATGAATCATATTCTCTCCTTTTCAGGGCTAGGCAATAATGAGATGTTGGTGTCATCAAAATAAATACAACGCTTTTTAAAGATAATCCATAGCTCAAAGGTCTTACTTGTCCAGGGTGGAGCAGGTCTTTAGAATAATTTAGAATCCAAGTAACTTGCCAGCAGAGTCAAGTAGGTCATACTGAACTACTGACAGTAAGATGAATATATTTAATTAAACTTCCTTGGTGCATTGTCTACCCCTCGGACCCTCGAAATTGTTCTCTCACCACGTGCTCAGCCTTCTGGGTCACCCAATAAAGATTCACCATTTGTCCCCTAATGCTCAGAAGCCACTGCCAGGCTTGCTTTCTCAACAGCTCCTGTTCATGGGTGCAGCCCGTTGGTCTTGGGTAATCTCTGATCCAGGCAGGATGGTGCCTACTTGCTCTAGGGTAGAAAATAAGCCCAGGGAAGCTCACAAAACCAGGGTGTTGCAGACATTTGGTGATCTGGTCCAGGGGACAGAGAAGGGATGGCCGATGTGGATTCCAATCTCTGCTGGGCAGCCAGAACCAGCTTTTAGAACTGTGAATCAGATCCCAGCCCACCCCTTCAACGACTTCTCAATGCCTTTAGGATAAAATCCCAAACCTCTGTACGCCCTGCAAAGCTCTCTGTGAGCCCTCCTGCCTCTTCTGGCTTCATGGGCTGCATGCTGCCCCCCGTCGTCTATGTGCCAGCCTTACCGAACATGTGGCACTTCACTGCCGCTACAACGCTGTCCTTTCTAACTCAGAATGCTCTTCCCCTCAGCCTAATTTTCTGTCTCAAAAAAAGAAAAAACAAACAAACACACACATGACTTCCTCAGGCGGCCCCTTCCCAGACTCTTCGCTCACACGTGCTGGATTCCCTGTTCCCCTCCCACAGCACCTATACTTCCTCTTTGGAGCACTCAATACTGTTGGCATTTTTTGGTCCACGCCCGCCTGCCCCACTGGCCTGGTCGCTCCACGAAGACAAGGACCATGGCTGTCGTGTTCATGACCATGCCTGGAATAGCTTCATCATTCAAGAAATGTTTGTTGAAAGAGTCCCGAACCATCGAGCAGGTGCTCAGAGCTAGAATCATCACCGCGAGAAGCAGCTGCCATATGGACCTCTATGTGATGTTTTCTCCCTTGACGTATTAAACAGCCGAATGCCAAAGGAAGCAGTGCAAACCTGAAGCAGGCCTGCTGTTCTGATTACTGTGGGGAGGCCAGGAGGTGACAGGAAAGGCCCACACGAACAGTGAAGTCAGCCCCTGGCAGACACCTGTCGTCTGCCTCCAGCCACTTGCCCCATACAGCCCTTCAGGCTGCTCTGGCTCCCAGGGGCTCCCAGTCAAGGCTGGCATATTTCCAAGGCTGAGGGTCTGGTGCAAATAGGACCACAGCTCTGTGGGTGTTGCCAGATTCCACTTACCCTTTGGGGTTTGTGCTGCAGGAAGTGTGTGGGGCGGGGGAGGTTCTCATCATGAACATCACAGTCCTCTGATGAAAGCACTTCAACAAACTCAGCCCAGTAAAGGTCACCCCGAACCCAGCTACAGGAAGGGCTGGAGAGAGGTTTGGCAATGCTGCCTGGGGGTTGGCAATGGCGTAGGGTAAAGGCGAGTGGCGGGTCACGCCAGGCTTTCCTGCCTTTGCAGGTGGCTGCGATGCACTGGGAAGGGGAGTTTGATGACGGGGCTCTGGAAGGGTGCTGAGGGCCTGACCCCTGGGCCTTCGATTCCAGGCTGCAAGGTCCACAGGGCAAACTTTATGCAGAAGAGGGGTCCTCGGCCTCCAAAATGTTTCTTGCTTTCCACCGATGCTTGTAATTTCTTACCCAGGGGACAGTATCTTTTACATTATGATTAGCGCTCAGGTTTAAAATTTAGTTAATTCTATGACAGGGAATGTGGTAAGTTAAATTCACCTCTCTCCACCTCTCCCAGTCTTTGAAAGACAGCGCTTTCTGTTGTTTGCTAGGCTGACCTCATGGCTAGCTTCTGGGTTGAAGAATCCAGGTCATTAACCACTGGAAAGGAAGTCAAAGAAAAGAGAGACTAAGTCGACTTACGTCATAGGGTTTAGGTAGAGAAGGGATGGGAAGGAAAAGAAAGGTATCAGGGAGAGAAAGAGAAGGGAGATAGATTTGGGAAGAGGGTGCATCATGGCTTGGTTTGTGAGAAAGTCTGAGAGTCACAGGAGTTCAAAGAAGTTTTGTTGTACATCAGAAGTAAATTCCTTCCCAAATCCTGCCATTTAGGACAATATGGATGACCCTGGAGGGTATTATGTGAAGTGAAATAAGCCAGACAGAGAAAAACACCATGTGGTATCACTTAAAAAATTGAACTCAGAAATACAGAGTAGAAAAGTGATTGCCAGGGGCTGGGGGGTGAGGGATTTGGGAGGGATTGGTAAAAAGGTGCAAACTTTCAGCGATAAGATGAATAAGGCCTGAGGATCTACTGTAAAACATGAGAACTATACAGTAGTTGATTATGCTACGGTGTATAACTGAAATTTGCTAAGAGAGGACAACTTAAATATTCTCTCACACACACAGAAGTGCGGTGATGGACGTGTTAGCTGGATGGGGGGAATCCTTTCACAATGTATGTGTCTATCAAATCACACTGTACACTCTAAATCTCTTGTAATTTTGTCAATTATGCCTCAGTAAAATCAAAAAATAGTAAAATCCTTCCTTTGTGGTATTTTTCTTATAAAAGAACAGGCTTCGCATTGCTTTTTCCCTTCATTCCATATCTCTGAATCTGATTCCATTTTGAGACTGAGCCTCTTGGGGCCCTCAGTGTCTGTGAGTTGAATGACTTAAATTCAAGTTCATTCAGCAAGCATCACTGGTGGCCAGCCTGCTGCGTCTGAGGGGGAGGGTGCTACGGTAGGGCTGGCACTGCCTTCAGAGCCAGGCAGTCTGGGTTCGAATCCCAGATCCACCCCTTGCAGGCTGTGCGACCTTTCGGAAGTGACCAAATAACATTTACTTTTTTGTTTTTGTCTACCATATGTCAAACTCTCTGCTATGATCCTTCTCATTTTACAGACTAGGGCATGGTGCCTCAGAGAGACCAAATAATTTTCTCAAAGAGGAACAACCAGCCAGTGGTGGAGCCAGGACTCAAAACCTAGGTCTATATGATTCCAAAGACATCTCGTTCTTATCTGCTGTCTCTGTCATTGCCCCACTACTTAATATTGCCAAGCCTCAATTTCCTTGGGTATAAAATGAGAATTATGAAATATGCATCAAAGACTGGTGATCAGAGAGAAAACAGTGAAGCCTGGCTCTGAGCCTGGCACACAGTCAGGGTTAACTTTACAACTTCCCAACCCAGACACGACAAGGTGCAAATGGCTGATTTTAGGCCCTTTCTTGGGTAGGGCACTAGTGAGTGAAAGAAAATGGAGAAAAGACATAGGAACAGGAGCATATCATCAAAGATCAACTTCGCCAAGTCCACAACTTTGTCCCAGATCTGGCCAGAGTGCAGCAACCCCTAAAAGTTCTAAGACCCAGAGACTAAGGGGCCCCAGAAGGCCCGTCAAGAGGTCAGAAGGTCGAGCTGAAGCGGGAGCCCCAAATTACAGAGCAGATTGCTGTTACACCCAGGTCTGGGTACTGCATGTTATCCGAAGGCTGGCATGTGACACATGTGACAGGGACAGAAGATAAAGGATAGTATTCACAAGCCCTCACTGTGCCTCACCTTCCTTGGAAGGACAGATAATAGGAAGCTTAGCCAGCTCCTGGGCTTTTGTTGTGAAAAGAGAAATGGAGAAAACCAGAGGAAAACAGACCGTGGTAGAACGGCTCACACGGTCATGAATATTTACTGCACCTCTCCAAGGGGCCAAGCTCTGTTTCAAGGCCAGGCAGGCAGATGTGAACGAGCGACTTCGTCTTCACACTTCGGCAGTGATATCTGGGGTGCAGGGAAGAGAGCTGTCCAAGAGATGTTGCTGACGCAAAGGACAAAACGGGCCAAAGAGGGGCAGAGGCCACATCACGGGCGGTCAAGTGCGCCTTGTTAAGGAGCTTGGGCAGTGTCCCGTGGGCAACAGCAGCCTTGGAACAGTGTGGAGGGTCCATCTGAAGGGCTCAACAGTCTGGAAGCAGGGGGTCCAGAGAGGACAGAGCCCTGCCCTTGAGGTCCTGCCTCTCTCTGGAGTTTCCTTAGCTCTCTGAACGCATTTTGGAAATGATTATCTTTCCTGCTTGACTCACCAAATTGGAAACCAGTCTCAGAAGGCTGCAACTGGAAATTATACCACTTTGGAAAGACGGCATTTGCCAAAATACACATCTGACAAGTGCAATGGAGTATGTAGAAAGAAAGGAGAAAACAAGAAAAACAATAGTGATTAATTAGGATAGTCATCTACAACCATAACCTAGATGAAAGGTTTTCAGTCACAATTTTAAAATCACACAGCAGAACGCACAGGATTACACCTGTCAACCCGCCCTGCAGCTCACTGTGAATGTATATGTCCTTGATGATACCCCAGACCTCTTCTGTAGCACCTGCAGAGGACAGAGTCATTGTGGGTTTTCTAGTGGAAGTATCGATAAAAACTTCAGCTAGGCTGGTTTGATTTTGTATTTCTGTACTGCAATAATTGACACTTAAATCCCAGTTCCTATCTTTGTAGCTTTTCCTTAAGAGCGTTAAAGCAGGTTTACACTTATTAATTTTTTTTCCTGAGAAGGCAAGTTCGAGCTCCCCCTTTGACAAGTTCCTGCTAGCATCTGGGAGTAGGTGCAGTTGGCTTTGATTTAAATCATATTACCATTCTTGATATTTACGAAAGGAGGTGACTTTTCCCATGGAAGGGTTTGGACAACATCGCCCGTACAGTCAGTAACCTGTCTGTGTGACGAGATCTCATCCAAATGCACAGATTTCATTGTGAAACAGTTCTGCTGGGGTTGGCATAATAGAACCATGGGCTATGAAGCCTGAGAAAAATCAAAATCAAAAATCAAAATTTCTCTCTAAGGCAGTTTTTCTTCAGTGTGAAATAACAACAAAACTAAACTTTCTTCAAGATATTCCTCCCAAATATCCGGATCAGACCTCAGGGCTACACAAGAAGGCTGGTGGCCCTGTGGGAAACTGCACGAACCACGGCCACGCAGGGCCTCACACAGACGGCGCAGCACCGTGGCTGGACCACTCAGGCCCCACACCACACACCTGCAGCTCTGTGGCTTCTATTCAGAAAAATCAGTACGTGGTGGCTCATACGTCCCTGAGGACAAGATGGCCACTCTAAAAATACCATTCCCCACTCTCGGTTCTAATACAGTCCTCTCTCAGAGACCACATCCATCTTCACTAATCTAGGTCACATCAGGTGCCCAACTCTCTGCTCCTATCAGTTCATCTCAACCAATATTTGCTGAACCCCCAACACATGGCAGACAGTTCACCAGGCTCTGGTGACTCACAGAGGCGTAAGTGACGGTCCTCGCCCTGCAGGTGTGCACATCTGGTGAGAGTCAGAAAGAGACATCGATGCAGTCCTTATAAATCAAGTCATCCTTGTGGTCCAGTCTCACGATGACATTAGATTGAAGGAAACAATGTTCAAAACTCTGAAGTTGTTAAGAGTAACCTAAATTCTTTACTTGCTTTTCCTGGAAAAAAGCAAAGGGAGTGCCACTCATAAACCACCACCACATTTGCCATGTCCCTAGATAGATACTAATTTAGTAACCTGGAAAACAAAATTATGGGCAAAATGAAAGCATAAGGAAAGGTTCAAAGACACGGAGGAGGACGGATGAAGGAGGATGAGACTGAAGGAAGGAAAATTGGTTAAGACCATTAAACTCTCCGAAGGCAAGAGGGGATGAGGACCTCAAACTGAACAGGGGATGGGCCTGGGCTGAACGAGATGGGTTCAAGAAATAGGGGAGCAGAGGAGGAGAGATTCAGGAGGTGACGGTGACATTCCTACAGAACCAGCTGAGGTCTCACTTTTCCACACAGAGGTCTCTCTCCAGTCACGTTCGCCTCAATGCATCCAAACTTATCTTCTTACCGCCAATCCACTCCCCCTTCCTGATTCTCCTATCTATGTCAGTCATGCCACCAATTTTCTAGCCTCTGGCCTTAAAAACTTATGAGTAATCATTTCCCTTCCCTGTCATTTCTTCCTTTCACCCATCTTCCCGAATAGCTCTTTGTTCTCCAGTTTCTTCCCATTGGAAAGGTCCGGTTCACCTCATCTTTGGATTATTGCAGTAGCCTACGGCTGGCTCCCTTGATTCCTTTTGTTCCCCTTCTTCCTCAGAGTTTTAATCGTCCTAAAAATAAGCAGAAGGGAGTTTCTCTTTGTAGAGAGCCCACTACATGTCAGGCACTGGAACAGTTGCTTGATTTAAGTCTCGCTACTGGATTAAGACAAGTACAAAGTCATTTTTTTTCCTTAAAAATTGATTTCTATTTAGAAGCTATGTTTAGAAATAGTCCTTGGAGATGAAGTTGAAATGCACTTTAAAATCTAATGGAAATTAAAAGTATTTCAATTGCCACATTTTGACTCTTCAAAGAAAATAATGAAACGTTGTTTAAGAAAGTTGCTTGTTAAAAGAAAGATGTGGTATTTCACCTGGCAATTTTAGGAAAACTCTAAAACATGAATAAATTAAGATACATAAAAACGTAAGTACGCATCACAATACATCTTGGCATATTATCAAGCAAAAATCAAACAAAATGTTTATACATTTCAGATACTGAAAGGTTGAGGAAAAGGAGGGTGGGACCACATGGGGTTGCGAGCCCTGTAACTGGAGGAACATGCGGGCATTATTTCCCATGGGAGGTTACTTTAGAAGTCCCTATAGATTCTTCTTTAGAGATCCCCTTCCTGACCTACCCAATAATCCCACAGCCCATTCTACGCAATCTAAGATTCTTAGACGATGTGTGGTGGGCTTGCCCCAATCATTGAAGTATATTTTTCCCAGTAACCCCACCTTCTCACTCTCAGCCCGGTGGTCCAGGTTGGAGCACGTGACCAAGGGCAAGCCAGTCACTACTCTGCATCTCAGAGACCATATGATTGGCTCAGGGGCAATCACATGACAGGAGTCAGCAAATCTCAAGACCTGTGCAGGAGCTGCTGAAAAAGAGACTCTTTCTCATTGGACTTGAACCTGGGAGATGTGAGGTGGGGTGTGGCAGTGGTCTGGCCACTGAGAGGAGAGAGCCTCTCTGAGAATGGAGCCCACACAGAAGGGGCTTGAGAGATAGAGGGGGAGACACAGGGTTCTTGGCAGCATATGAGTCTTGAACCCAGCGTCACCCCAAGACAGCCCAACCCTCAGCCTTTCTGTTCCCTGAGCCAATACAGTTCCTTTTTTTTTTTCTTTTTCTTTTTTTGCTTACAGTTTTGTTTTGGTGGATGTTGATTTGTTTACTACGTGCTAACAAATGAGTCCTAACTCAGTGTAAACCACAAGCTTTGTCCTTTGATAGCACTCATTCGAGTTCTATAGTACCTGAACATCAATTCACAAAAGATTCTCTCTCTTATTGAAGCTTAAGCTGGGATCTACACTGGAGTTCAGACATGTCAGAACAAACTGTTGGGTGCTGGCAGTGTATTTACATTAGGGACCAAGGAGCCTGCAGAAAATAACTTGCCCTATGGGAAGAGGGGCCAGGTTCAGTAGGCCTTACCCAACAAGGAGAAAAGCCAAGCCTCAAGGTCAAGGGGAGGAGCAAATTTAAAGAGAACCAGCATTAGTCTTTCAGTTCTGTCTTCTATCCGCAACTTGACCCCATGAAGAAGAGAGGGCCGTAAGCAAAAATTTTGAAAGCTGTTTGTCACAAACTTATCTAAGATATAGGGTACAAGCAACAATACTTGGGGGCTCCTCTAAAATTATAGCATAAGACGAAAAGAAGAGTGGTCTTCTCCACTGTTTTATAATATAACCCTGCTTATTCTGGATATCTTGGCTCTGGATCAGAGCTTCTCAACCTCAGCACTATTGACATGTGAGGATGGATATTTCTTTGTGTTGGGACTGTCCTGAGCATTACAGGATGTTCGGGGAGTGGGCAGTGAGGAAGAGAGCAGTTTCTTAAGCAGAAAGTCAAAAAATAAAGAGCAAAAACAGGACTCCACAGTGGCAGAACACCAGCTGGCCAGACTTATTTGTGAGCTGCACCCTGAGGAGCCCTTGAAATGACTTGGGGAGCTGCAAAGGGCTCAGGTCCTAGAGAACAATTGGTGACAAGAAACAGTGACATACTCTTGTGGCTTTTCATATGAGTGAGCCCATTTGTACCCAGAGGCCAGTGAGAGCTGAGAACATGTGGATTAAATTGGAAAATCCCATAACCTTGAACCATATCGAATAGCTCAATTCACGATTATCCACTACTGTTCTCTAGTCACAAGTTAATTTACCTATAGCCACAGGGTAATAAACTCCAAACTCTACTTCTGAGGCTTGGACATTCCAATATGCGTACTGGGGCAGAGAAAACAGGATGGTGTTTACTGGGCAAATTTAATCGACAGTTTCCAGAGCAGCAGGAAGATTAGCTTGAGTGAAGAAGAGGCATTGAGACAGACAGAAAATAACCCCTGTGGGAAACAGAAGTGGAGTGACAAGAGGCAAGGCCCTGTGGAATTTTTTAAAGGAACTAGATTAATTTACTCACCATATTTTCTTTTTTTCTTTTCTTTTCTTTTTTTTTTTTTTTTTTGGCCTCTTATGTCTAATGCTGAGGTGCTATAGTGTAATGAGAATTGGCTTTGCTGTCAGACAGAGCTGGGGTCCAATCCCCTGACCATCATCACATATTTGTTACATAATCTTGAGCAAGTTACTTCTCTACATCTGTTTCCTCATCTCATAAAATGCCTAGAGTAGGCCTGACACTAAGTTGGTGCCTTACCACATGCTAGCTGACCTTCCATAAAGGGAAGTAGGAGGTGACTCCTGGACATTCACTCAGGGAACAGTGATCATTGAATACTGTTATTTGATGGTCCCTGTGAGGGAATCACGGACAAATGAGCTTGATCCCTATCCTAAAGAGGCTTGATAGCTCATTCTTCAATCCCATTCAACAAACATTTAAATCATGAGCAAGTACAGAACCGAGCATGTGGGCTACAGTGAGGACTAACATAACTCCCTGGCAACAAGTACAGAAGAAAAAAGAGGTCTCATACAAAGTAGAAATAGAAATGGATATCAGGCCCCATTTTCTAGGCATGTATTATGTGGCTGAGGAGACAAAGTAGCACACCCAAGGTTCCCATAGATGTCCACTCCCACAGTGCATCGTATCTCAAGTTCAAAGCCCTTTGCACGGTTGTGACTACCTTATTAATGATTTCTCTAGTGTTAAAGGACGAGCCCCATGAGGGCAGGGACTGTGTCTCACTGGCTGTTCACTATACTCCTCGCAACAGCACTTGGAGGATACTCAGAGTGTACAGTCATGTGCCACATAATGGTGTATCAGGCAACGATGGACCACATATGTGGTGGAGGTTTCGTAAGATAACTTCATTATAATCTTTTATACCATATTTTTACTGTACCTCTTTGTGTTTAGATATGTTTAGACACACAAATACCATTGTATTACAATTGCCTACAGTATTCAGTAGAGTAACATGCTTTACAGGCTTGTATCCCAGGAGCGGTAGGCTGTACCACATAGCATAGGTGTGCGGTAGGCTAGACCATCTAGGTTTGTATAAGTGCACTCTCTGATGTTTGCAACAATGACAAAATCACCTAATGACACATTTCTCAGAATGTATCCTTATTGTTAAGAGGCACATGACTGTACATCTTGAATTCCAAACATATCACATTTTTGTCTCCAAAATTAGAGTATATTTTTAAATTGATGTGCATATGTAACCTGCTCATGTTTTCCCTCCTAAAAGCTGTTGTTAAAATTATTCACAATCTGCATAGTTCTTAGAATTGTAGAAAGGTGTTTTCTAGCTAATTAAACAATGAAGGCAGAGAGTGATAAATTGCCCCAGTCTCCTCTCCTTCCTTCAGAGATGAGGGATGGGTTTCCATTCTCGTTCTAGTGTCCAACAAAATTCGGGATTTAGATGCCCCATCATTCAACCATTTATAAGAAAGACACTGTTTGCCACAGGTGTAACAGGAAGGCTAAAGAAGCAAACACAAATTAAGGCAGGTGCACCTAAGAAAACAGACCTCTAGGTAAGCACATATAATACCTTTGGAATTGCACTACCAAGCTATTCCTTGGAGGTTAGACATCTCCCATGGAAATGCAGCTGACCTTCGAGAACAGAGCCTCGGGAGGGAAGGGTGCACACCTGGCCCCTGCTGGAAGGCACGGTGGTTCTCTGTTCTCCCAGACCACCCATGACACAGTGATGCAGGCCAACTGGGTGGGAAGGCCTTGGCATAAGCTGAAGTATAACGCTTTATTGGGGAAAAGACAGTCTCTTCAGTAAGGGGTGGTGGGAAAACGGAATATCCTCAAGCAAAAGAATGAAACTGGATCTCTATCTTACACCACTCACAAAACATAACTCAAAACGGATTAAAGATCTTAGTGTAAGATCCGAAACCATAAAACTCCTAGAAAAAACATAGGGGAAAAGATCTTTGACATTGGTCTTGGCACTGACTTTTTGGATTTAACACTACATGCACAAATACATAAGCAACAAAAGCAAAAATAAATAAGTGGGACTATATCAAACTAAAAAGCACAGCAAAGGAAACCATCAACAAATGAAAAGGCAACCTATATAAAAAAATATTTGCAAATTATATATTTGATAAGGGCTTAATATCCCAAATATATAGGGAACTCATACAACCAATAGAAAACAAAATAACAAACAAACAAACAACAAAAAAGAAACCCAAATGATCCAACTTAAAAAATGGGCAAAGGACAGAAATAGACATTTTTCCAAATAAGACATACAAATGGCATAACAGGTACATGAAATTGTGCTCAATATCACTCAACAAGGAAATGCAAATCAAACTACAGTGAGAGATCGCCTCATACCTGTCAGGCGATCATCAAAAAGACAAGAGATAACAAATGCTGGAGAGCATGAGAAAAGGGAACTCTTGCGCACTGTTGATGGGAATGTAAACTGGTGTAGCCACTGTGGAAAACAGTATAGAGGTGCCTCAAAAAATTAAAAATAAAACTACCATATAATTTCAGCAATCCCACTTCCGGGTATATATCCAAAGAAAATGAACTCACTATCTTGAAAAGATACCTGCATCCCATGTTCATCATAGCGTTATTTGTAACATATAAACCATAGAAACAACATAAGTGTCCATAATGAATAAACAGATAAAGAAAATGTGATACATACATACACACACACACACACACACACATATATCTATGTATATATAATGGTATACACACACAAACACATACACACACAATGGAATATTATTCAGCCATAAAAAGAAACCAAGAAACCCTACCATTCACAACAACAGAAATGAGTCTTGAGGGCATTATACTAAGTGAAATAAGTTGGACAGAGAAATATAAATACTGTATGATCTCACTTATATGTGGAATCTTAAAAAAAACTGAACTCATAGAAACAGTGTAGAGTGGTGATTGCCAGGGATGGCGGGTCCAGTAGGGTGGTGAAGGCTTGGATTGGTTAAACCAGGGGAATGAGGGAAGAGGCCAATCTAGATTGAGTCAAGTGATCACCTTGCAGTAATTAGGGCCAGGCTGAGTGCCGGAGCCAGCCGGCTAAAGTCAAACAGCACCTAAAAGAGGCGAGGCTTAAAATCATGGTTTTACAGGAAAGCCAATCAGCTATAAAAGACCAAATCAAGCCAAAGCTGTTGGTGAGTCCAGAATCAGAGCAGAAAGAATCGGTTTAGAGGCCATTCCACCCAGGCTTTAGAGTGGTGACGCCCGGGACGGGAAGATTGCTCTGTTACCTGTCATTGCACTCGTGCCCTCTTTTTACAGAAGGCTGGAGACGTTCTTCTTACTCAGCTCCCCCTTTGACCAGACTCCAAAGGTACTCCTACATCAGGCAAGTTATAAACCAACTGAGTAAATGACGAGCCTGTGACAGCCAGGCCTGAATTCACACCCTGCCCGGTTTTTGAACAGAGATTAGCACCCAAGTCTCAGTTCAGAGGCCAATTCCTCCCTAAGGCCAGGCACATGAGCCCTGGTGCACCCGGCCTGGAAGGTCCACCTTCAGATTCCTGTGCAGCCGGCTGCCTGAGAACCCGTGATGGCTCGCACTGGCACCGCCGTGCTCTAAGCCCTGCCGCGGTGTGACCACTGGTTCTTTGCTTGGCTCCAGCTGTCGTCCGTTCCGTCTTGCAATCGCAGTCCTCTCACTAGTCCACCCTGTCCTGGCTTTGGACTTCTCTCTTGGCTATGAATCTGCTCCCTTGTTCTTAACAGCTCCCCATTTCTGCATCCTCCTCTCTTTCATTCTTTTCTGGAGCTTCCAGTAATCCCAGAACCTGGTCCAGCCCTGCCCTGGACCTATAGACTCCCCTCATTAGACTCTCCTAAGCCCTGAGACCCTAAGGCCATCATGACCCTCTCTCACTCCCCATCCGCCTCCATATCATTTTCAGTCACTGCTGCATGCTTATCTCCAGTAATGATTTGCACTCAGCCTCACCTCTCCAGTAAGACCATCGTTTCCTTGAGGGGAGGAACCCAGTGTTACTCATCTTCTGAGCCTGGAGCCTAGTACAGTGTCTGGTACATAACTGGCGCTCACAAGCTTTAATGACTCCATGATGATCACCTCAAATGCCTTCTAGATAAGACAAGGTTTAACGGAACACGCTCTGCCATGAACTAGCTCCATGCCCTTAGGGAGGCCATCTCCGTTCACACTGCTCAGCTGTAAAATGAGGTGCTTGGACCAGGACTAGAGAATCTCTAAGGCTCCTGTACCATAAAGTCTGTGACTCCTGATAGTGTATTGTGCTTCTGCCCAGCACAGTGACTCTGTAAATGGTAGTTTTATTTGTGAAGAACAATTATCCAAAACTTGAAAATAATGACAAAAAATGATGAATGTCACACTAGGAACACTTCCCAACTAGAAGACTCCCCTGAAGGTCTTCTGGCTCTGTGGGCCTTCGAGTCTGGAATAGTGGTTCTCAACTAGGTCGACTTTAGTTGACTTTCCCCTAGCAGACATCTGGAGATGTTTTGGTTGTTGACTGGGAGGCAGCTGTTGGCATCTTGTGGGAAGAGGCCAGGGATGTCACCAAACATCTAATAATGTGCAGGGCAGTCCCCTGCAACAGAGTTTTCTGAGCCCAAAAGGCCAGTAGTGCTGACGTTGAGAAACCTGGTTCCAGAGTATGTAGCTTTGTACATCTGATTCGGGCCCAAACATCTTACAATTCTGTGAACTGATGAGTGATGACTTTCTTTTCCATCAGAGAAGATAACCTGAAGGACAATGGGGTTTTTTTTCATAGGATATGACAAGTTTTATATTTAATTTAGCAACCTGATCTCAGCTTTCCTTCTTTCCACTATTTTTTAAAATTAATTAATTTTTTTATAGTGACATTGCTTAATGAAATCCAATAAGTTTCAGCTGTACACTTTAACAGTAAGGCATACACACACACACACACACACACACACACACACACACACACACACATATACGTATTTACACTGTGTGTTCACCTCCTATAGTTAGATTTCTTTCTGTCACCACATATTTGACCCCCGTTACCCTGTCTACCTCGTCCTCCCCCACCCCCTACCTCTGGTAACCACTAGTCCATTGTCCATGTCCAAGGTCTTATATTGTTGCTTTTAGGTTTATACCCCACATATAAGTGATATCATGTGATTTTCAACTTTTCTGTCTGGCTTATTTTGCTTAGCATGATTATCTCAAGGTCCATCCGTGTTGTTGCAAATGGCAGTATTTCATCTCTTCTTATGGCTGAGTAATAGTCCATTGTACATATGTACTACAGCTTCTTTAGCCAATCATCTATCGTAGGACACTTCGGTTGCTTCCATGTCCTGGCCACTGTGAATAGTGCTGCTGTGAACATCAGTGTGCAAATATCTTTTCGGATACAGGTTTACAAGTCTTGGGGTAAATACTCAGCAGAGGGATTGATGGATCATGTGGTAGATCAATTCTTTTTTTCTTCCCCTCTTTAATTCCTCCCCCCTCCACTTCCACCCCTGACCTATGGATGTTGCTGTTTCCCCTTAAGAACTGGATCTCTGAAGGTGGGACGTCTCCTCCCACACGCTCGTGGCTTGCACCCAGGGCCTGGTTCCCCTGGGACCTGGCACACCCAGGTAATGCATGCATCCAAGTTTTGGCACACCCAGGGTATGGTCCATGGCTCCACCTGGGGCATGAACCCAGGACCTTTTGCGTGTAAAAAAGACGTGCTAACAACCACACTATGGAGCCACCCATAGATCAATTCTTAGTTTTTGGAGGAACCTCTATACTGTTTTCCATAGCGGCTGTACCAATTTGCAGTCCTACCAGCTGTGTATGAAGGTTCCTTCTTCTCCGCATCCTCTCCAACATTTGTTATTACTTGTCCTGTTGATTATAGCTCTTCTAACAGGTGTGAGATGGTATTTCATTGTGGTTTTGATTTGCATTTCCCTAATAGCTAGTGATGTTGAGCATCTTCTCCTCTAAGGAGAAATGTTCAGGTCCTCTGCCCATTTTTTGATTGGACTGTTTTTGTTGTTGTTGTTGTTGTTATTGAGTTGTATGAGTTCTTTGTGTATTGTGGATATTAAGCCCTTATTTGAGGCGTTGCTTGCAAATATATTTTCCCATTCAGATGGTTATCTCTTTACCTTGTGATGGTTTCTTTTGCTGAGCAGAAGCTTTTTAGTTTGATGTATTCCCATTCACTTATTTTAGCTTTTACTTCCCTTGTTTTTGAGATCAAATTCATAAACTCCTCTTTAAGCCCAAGGTCCTTGAGTTTAGTTCCTATGTTTTCTTCTATGCATTTTATTATTGTTTCAGGTCTTATATTCAGGCCCTTAATCTATTCTTTCCACTCTTTTTAAAACAACAACCAGTTTCTCATATTTTCTTTTCATCTGAGCCATTTATTTTTTTTAATTAAACTTTTTATTTCAAGATCATGTGTAGATTCACATACAATTGTAAGAAAAAAGACTGAGAGATTTGTGTGCCCTTCACCAGTTTCCCTGGAAAGATAGTACAAGGTCACATCCAGGGTGTTGACATTGGTACAATCCACCCAGCTGACTCAGATTTCCCCAATTCTACTTGTACTCATTTGTGTATTTGTATTTATTCTTATACAATTTTCTCCCAGGCGTAGGTTCATGTATCTATCACCACAGTCAAGATAGAGAACAGTTCCATCTGCACACAGATCCCTCATGTTGCCCTTTTAATAACGACACTCTCATATTCTCTTTTGACTTGGTTTTATCATCCTGCTGTGACCCTCATTAATGAGTTAAGTAGATAGTTACACCTGCTCACTATTTGTATAAGAATTAAGTTTTTAACATTTTGAGGAATGTATTTGATATATTCCTTTGGCATTAATGAAATTATCCTATTAAGTAGCAGCTCCAAGATAAGCTCTGATGACAAGGGTAGATCAAGTGGTTCCTAATTTCTCCACAAGTGACTATATTAATGAAAGCCATCACTCTCTGTACCAGGAACATAGGATGACCTCGAGAAAGCTACTTATCTTCTTTGTGATTCAGTTCCTTCTTCCATAAAATAAAAACAATAACAGCTTCTATTTTAAAGGTTCATGGAGAATTCAACCACATATGCTCCTTAACTTATGATGCTATTACGTCCATATATACCCATTTTAAATTGAAAATGCATTTCATACGCCTAACCTACTGAACATCATAGCTTAGCCTAGCCTACCTTAAACATGCTCTGAACACTTACAATAGCCTACAGTTAGGTGAAATCATCTAACACAAAGCCTATTTTATGATTAAAGTGTTGTAGCTCTTATGTAACTTATTATGAGCATTGCTTTTGTACCATCGTAAAGTCGAAAACCCATAAGCCAAACCATCATAAGTAGGTGACCATTCGTAGTTAATATGTACAAAGCACTTAGAGTAGTGTGTGACACATAATAAATTCTCAATAAATTTAATTATTGTATGTTCTCTCATTTAATACCCACAACAACCCAATGAGGTAAATACTTTTACTATCGCAGTACAGCAGATAAGAAAACTAGGGTTCAGAAAGTTCAAGTAACCTTCCCAAAGTCTCAGTCTAGAAAGAGGTAGAATCAGAATCAGAACTCTGGACTCTGTGATTCCAAGGACTTGCCTTTGCCCTACTCATTTTTGTGAGAATATTGGCAGCTATACTCAGAATGAAAACCAGCAACTCAGACTCCAGGGGAAGCCAGGCTGCTGAGAAGGTGGGAGATTTTGCACAGGGTTGGAGGCTATCAACAGGAAAAAATTCTGAGATCCAAATACTCTGTCTTACTTCTAGAGGTTAACAACTATCCCTCTGAACAACAACAAAAACCCAAAGGAAAATGAGTGAGAGGATATTATGTCAAGTGTTTTCCCACACAAAGCAGGAAACATATAGGGGAAAGAAACTAGCAATCGCCAGGTCCAACTTCTTTAGCAAAAGGAAGGTAGCATTGTAGCGAGGTGGGGTGGGGCCCTAGAGCCTCCGCCTCAGAAAGTCAACGTTTTTGATTCACAGTTCTTCCTTTAATTTACATTGGGGCACAATGAGAAACTACTTGGATCATGTCTTTGGCAAGATAAAAGCTCAGCCAATCAATAGCCTTGGAATTGAAAAGGCTGGACAAGGTTGAGAGGAAATGAACCAGAAGCAGAGCCTGACCCCTCCTTGCAGTCCTGCCCATCTCAACTTCTATGGACCTGAGATAGCACAGGGCAGAGGTTTCCAAGTGTTGGGTCACAGTGATAAGGTCTCCAGTGCTGAGACGATGAGAAAAATGAGACCGTGTAGTGGGTGTGTGTGATGCTCAGACTGTCTACATCCCTTCTCTGCAAGACTGGTGTGTTCACTCGCCCTCAGCAAGGGCTTCCTCCCCCTCACACTCACTTCCCTCTTCCCTGTGGTTTTTTTCTTATAGCACTCATTTTCAACACACTGTGTACTTTTCTTTTCTTTTTTAAATTCATCACTTACTTAAGCATGAGGGGAGGAATTTTTTTGTTTATTTTTCATTATTACATTCTGTAGTGCCTAGAACAGTGCCTGACACATCATAGGTGTTCAACAAATATTTGTTGAATTAATTTAAAATGTTTTTTCCTTATGTGTGCGCATGTGTGCACGCATGTGTGTATGTGAAATATCCTTTCCAATGAAAGGGCTGTAGTAAAAAATGACAGGCCTTTTCATGTCCTGATGACAAAATAAAAAGCAACTCTACCTTAGCATGTGCACACACTCACCCACTTTTTCTTAATTTTACAGATTTTTTTTTCTTTTTTAATTTTACCAACTTATGAATTCTCAAGGTCTGGGGCTCTATGGCCTCAGGTAAGGGTTTTGAAATAAGGCCGGCTTGGTCTGAATCGGGCTCTACCAGCTGTGTGATCTTGAGAACGTCCCCTTATATCATTAAGCCTCAATTCCTTCACCTGCAGAACAGAAATAGTAATTGAGAACGTTATGTATATAATGTAGCAAGGACCTGGTGCAGACAAAGTTCAGTTCAATGAATAAATGACGCTCACCATTGTGGCTCAAGGATTGTCTTCTCCACCAAGGCTTTGTCTCAAAAGCCCTCTTGGGGTTGGCACTCTTTGCTCCCAGCTACACTGCCAGCAACCGGGCCAAGCCAGACCGGGGCCACCCAAGGGCAGTTTCCTGGCATTCACAGGAGCGAATCTTAATTTAGTATTCAACTTCCTCGCTGTAAATATGAATGATTAAATTAAAAGGTTTCAAGGCACCACTTCCAAATTGCTGAGGTCTGTTTGCCCAGGGGGGTGGTGATGCCTGAGACCCTGATTAATTAAGAGGTTTCGAAATGAATTCATTTCCCCAGTATAACTAGGAAAGAGAAGAATCAGGTCAGGGACCACTGCCAAAAGAATATCTTCCAGAAATGATGACGAAACAATACTGAAATGAGAACGTAAGTAAGCCGGAAAACAGGAAGCATTTTACAGAAATCTGATTTGCACACACTTTCAAAATTTTTATTTTTACTTTCTTCCAAGCACACACTTGCCATCTGTTGGAGTTTACACTGTTGGAGAGTTATATTAATAAATGAAAACAGAGTTGTGGAGAGAGAGGGAAGGTAAGGGCAAAGGCGAGGTCTCTACTTCTTAGCCTTGAGGAAGTTAGAGCTGAGTCAAAGGTGAGAAAGAGAAGTCTCTGGGCCTTCAACTGTTTGTGGGATTGCAGAGAGATGAGTGACAGGAGAGGGTAAGGCAGTTCTGCCACATTCTGACAGGCTCTGTCCTGGAGTCATCGTGGGTAGGTATCGACCCGTATAATTCCATGCAACAAAGATGGAAGAAGGAAATTTCCTACTTTAAGATTCTTGGCTTAGAAAATTGAAGAAGATACAAAGAAATGGAAAGATATTCTGTGTTCTTGGATTGGAAGAATCAACATAGTTAAAATGACCTTATTACCTAAAGCATTATACAGATTTAATACAATACCCGTCAAAATCCTATCCACATTTTTTAAAGAAACAGAACAATAAAAAAATCATCAGATTTGTATGGAAGCATAAAAGACCCCAAACTTCCAAAACCATCCTGAGAAAAATGAATGAGACTGGAGACATCACTCTGCCCAACTTCAAATTATACTACAAAGTGAGTGATCAAAATGGCATGATATTAACAGAAAAACAGATGCACAGACCATGGAACAGAGTCGAGAGTCCAGAAGTAAAATTGCCCATATTTATATGGGCAAATAATCTTCGACAGAAAAGCCGAAAACATACAGTGGAGAAAGGAAAGACTCTTCAATAAATGGTGCTGGGAAAGCTGGAAAGCCACCTGCAAAGAATGAAACTAGACTGTTGTCTGTCACCACACACAAAATTAATTCAAAATGGATTAAGGACCTGAATATAAGACCTGAAATGATAAAATGCATAGAAGAAAACATAGGAACTAAACTCAAGGACCTTGGACTTAAAGAGGAGTTTATGAATTTGACCTCAAAGGCAAGGGAAGTAAAAGCGAAAATAAATGAATGAGATACATCAAACTAAAAAGCTTCTGCTCAGCAAAAGAAATCAACAATAAAGAGACAACCATCTGAATGGGAAAATATATTTGCAAGCAACACTTCTGATAAGGCCTAACATCCAAATATACAAAGAACTCATACAGCTCAATAATAACAAAAAAACAAATGATCCAATCAAAAAATGGGCAGAGGACCTGAACAGACACTTATCCCTAGAAAACTACAAATGGCCAACAAATATTTGAAAAGATGCTCCACATCGCTACCTATTAGGTAAATGCAAATCAAAACCACAATAAAATACCATCTCAAACCTGTTAGAAGAGCTATAATCAACAGGACAAGTAAATATTGAGGAGAAAAAGGAACTCTCATACACTGCTGGTGGGACTGTAAATTGGTGCAGCTGCTATGGAAAACAGTATGGAGGTTCCTCAAAAAACTAAGAATTGATCTACCATATGATCCAGCAATCCCTCTACTGGGTATTTACCCCAAAGACTTGAAAACCCATATCCGAAAAGACATTTGCACACTGATGTTCATAACAGCAATATTTTACAGTGGCCAGGACATGGAAGCAACCAAAGTGCCCTATGATAGATGATTGGGTTAAGAAGCTGTAGTACATATGTACAATGGACTATTACTCAGCCATAAGAAGAGATGAAATACTGCCATTTGCGACAATATGGATGGACCTTGAGATAATCATGCTAAGGAAAATAAGCCAGACAGAAAAAGTTGAAAATCATATGACATCACTTATATGTGGGGTATAAACCTAAAAGCAACAAATGAACAGGACAAACAAACAGAGACTCATGGACATGGACTATAGACGAGTGGTTACCAGAGGGTAAGGAGGACCGGGGGGGGGGGTGGACAGGGAAAAAAATTAAAATCATTTCTTCAAACTAATAAATAATAAATATAATAAATAAATAAATAAATAAGAAGATTCTTGGCTTAGAAATTCTGACAGTTTTTCCTTTTGAGGATATACTTTCTAACCTAACCTATATAGAATGCCTTGTCCTCCCGAGACATTGCCTTTGGTGAGCTTTAATGGCATTAATACATGGAGGTCTGAATATGGTTGAGAAAGGCTAAAGAGACAGTAAAAACTTCTGCCCTCATAGCCTACAGAATGGTTTTTAACAGGATAAGTTGCTGAGCAAATGACCAGAGATCCTCTGCAAAGGTCCAACTGTGGGTGTAGATCCTCCCCTGAGAAAGCAGCGCCACAGTGGGGCAAGGTCCACACAGTCCTTTGAAGTGGTCACCTCCGGGCAGAGAGTTGAAAGCAATGTAGGCAACACCTAAGAGCACTGTGAGCACTGCATTTAACAGGGAATAAAAGACCGGTGAAGCTTCCCTCCGAGCAGTTTCCGTCCTTAGGCATCCTGACACACTTAGTGCAGTCCAGCATTAGGAAGAGAATTCCCCCTATAGGATGACCTCGGGAGAGAACACAGAAACACTTAAGAAGCTAAGATGGCACATCTGTGAGAGCATGTATGTCTTGTGCGATAGTTAGAAATGTTAGCAAGGTCTGACTATTACATCTCCTAAGTATGAAACAGTATGAATAGATAATATGGGTAAAAGGCAGCAAACATGTCAGGATGCCCTTTCTGATGGAAGGACCAAAGGGAGGCACGTGGCATGGCCTCGGCTCCTGGCCATTTTGTGGACACCAGTAGCTGAGGGACAGACCTAGACTTCTAAACTTCCTCAGTGATGCCACAGTGGATCAGTCATTTATAAATTCATCTCCAGTGTTGTGTCCAGAATGGATTCCTCAGAACTTTAAGTTTAAAGAATCGATAACTGGAGTTCTGTAAGAAAAAGTTATGACTTCATAAGTTTGGACAAAGACATATTAATTTCTTAAAGCTACTATAGTAAATTGACATAACACTGGTGGTTCAAACAACAGAACTTTATTCTTTCACAGTTCTGGAGGCCAGAAGTATGAACTCAAGGTGTCAGTGGGGCAGGGCCATCTCCCTCTGGCTTTCCTTGTCTCATCCAGTGTCTGGTGGCTGTTGACATTCCTCTGTGTTTCTTGGCTTATGGCTGCATCACTCCGATCTCTTCCTCTGTCTTCACATGGCCTTCTTCCTCTGTGCATGATGTGTTGGGACTCCCTCTGTCTTTCTCTTTTCAGGTTATGTGTGATTGCATTGAGAGCCAATCCTGACGATCTAGTATGAGCCACTACTTTCAAGATCCTTAACGTAATCACATCTCTTGTCACATGAGATAATATTCACTCTTTTGCCATATTCGCAGGTTCTGGAGATTAGGATTGTTGACCTAGGTTTGGGGCCACTGTTCAAGTAAACAGGTTTATTTACTATAGGACTTCTCATAGCCTTTATTCTGCTAAAGCACATCGTGACTCTCTAAGAGGAGTTCACAGTATGGAGCATTTCCTAAGTACATCTAACCACAGGACATGGCCCAGGTACCTTCCTGGAATGAGTCTTAAGAAGTGGCTTGCTGAGATTTCCAGTCCATGTGGTGGAATAGGTAAATGCTGTGCTCGCCTCCTCTCACGACCACATCAAAAATCACAACTAAACCACAGAACAACCATCATTGGAAGTTGCCTGAAGTCTAGCTGAACAGAAGTCCTACTACTGGGGACAGACAGAAGAAACCACCTCGAGACTAGCAGGAGGGGCAGAGATGTGGAACATGCTAGTCCCATACTACATGTGGTGGTTAAAAATCAGGAGGGATATCTCAACTGCAGAAGTACCCCTAGAGAAGTGAGGGGTCCTGGCCCTACACCAGGCTCCCCAGCCCAGGGTTTCAGTGCCAGGAAGAGAAGTCCCCACAATTTCTGCCTGTGAAAACCAGCAGAGACTGTGGCTGAGACGAAGGGCTGTCGGAGTCCCAGGCACTCTTCTTAAAGGGTTCACAGGTGAACTTACTCTTTGACGGACTCACTTGCTCTGAGCTCTAATGCTGGGGTAGCAGCTCGAAAGGTGCCAGAGACACAGGGAGGAGGAACTGAATCGTCTGGCTTCAGGGCAAGGGCTGGTGAGGCAGCTTTTTCCAAATCAGAAGTGCTGGCAGGCATTATTGTTCCTTTGTTGAGCACTCCCCACTCCCAACCTGCCATATCTGAGTCTCCAGCACCCTGCTGGTTCCCTCAGGACCAACTCCACCCAATTTGTGGGTCTACCCAAGCTGCTCCCTGTGGCTTTTCCATACAAACAGGCTGTCTTGGTTCATGCTGCAAACTTTTCTAAAATCTCTCAAAGGCTCAGAAACCCCAAACAAGCAGCATCTGGCCTTGTCATGCCCCGTATCTTTTGCTGAGCAACCGTAAGCCTGGCACTAGTGACAGCCGACCTTGATTCGTGGCTTGGACTCTTGAAGTGCCTCTAAACCCAGTGTTGGGTGGTAGCCATCTGTAAATTGCTTGGTGACTCATGGCCTCAGGCAGGGCGTAGGCTGTGGCTGAACTTGCCCTGTAGCAGGGCCCCTCCCAAGAGGCTCTGGATCTGGCACACCTGGTGGCTGGCTTCTGACTGAGCCAGAGCACCACCTGGGGAGGCATCCAAGGATGACACACCTAGAGGGCAGCCTGGACAGGCACCAGAGCCCTGATAAAGGGAATCCTGCTCTGTAGGGTCAGCACCTGTACAACAGCTCCTCCACTGTAGTCACCGGCCTGTCCTCACAACCAATCAGCTTCCTTGATGTGCAAACAGCAATCAAGGCTCAACTACGACAGGAGGGCACACACACCCCATACAAGGGATATACCTGGAGCACACAGCTCAGGTGACCAGGGAGACTATGCCACTGGTCCCACAAGACACCTACTACAAAAGGCCACTCTCCTCAAACTGGGAGGGATTGCTGCTGTACCTAATACATAGAAACAAACACAAGGAGGCAGCCAAAACAGGGAGACAAAAAAATACATCCCAAATGAACGAATAGAACAAAGCTTCAGAAAAAGAACCAAATAAAATAGAGACAAGCAATCTACCAGAGGCAGAGTTCAAAACACTGGTTATAAGGATACTCAATGAGCTTAGAGGAAGAGTAGATAAACTCAGAACTTTTAAAAAGAGATAGGAAACATAAAATGGAGACAGAAAATGTAAAAAGGAACCAGCCATAAATGAAGAATACAATAACTAAAATGAAAAATACCTTAGAGGGATACAACAGTAGGTTAGATGAAGCGAGGATCGAATCAGCAATTTAGAAGATAAGGTAACAGAAAACACTCAATTGGAACAGCAATAAGAAAAAAGAATCCAAAAAAAATGAGGATAGGTTAAAGGGCCTGGGACAACATCGAGCACACCAACATTCGCATTATAGGGGTACCAGGAGGAGAAGAGAGACAACAAGGAATTAAAAATGCATTTCAAGAAATAATGATGGAAAATTTCCCTAACCTGGCAAAGGAAATAGACATACAAGCCCAGGAGTGCAGAGAGTCCCAAACAAGATGAACCTAAAGAGGCCCATACCAAGACACACCATAATTAAAATGCCAAAGGTTTAAGACAAAGAGACCATCTTAAAAGCAGCAAGAGAAAAGCAGTTACCTACCTACAAGGGAGCCTCCATAAGACTGTCAGCTTGATTTCTCAAAAGAAACCTTGCAGGCCAGAAGAAATTGGCACAAAATATTCAAAATGACAAAAAGTAAGAACCTACACCCAAGATTTCTCTACTCAGCAAAATATCATTTAGAATCAAAGGACAGATAAAGAGAGAGCTTCCCAGACAAGAAAAAGCTAAAGGAGTTCATCACCACCAAAGCAATATTTAAAGGAAATGTTAGAGGGTCTTCTTGAAGAAGATGAAGAAAACTAATAAAATGGCAATAACTACATATCTATCAACAATTACTTTAAGTGTAAATGGATTAAATGCTCCAATCAAAAATAGGGTATCTAAATGGATAAAAAACCAAGACCCTTCTATATGCTGCCTATGAGAGATACACTTCAAATCGAAAGACACACAGACTAAAAGCAAAGGGATGAAAAAAAGATAGTCCATGAAAATGAAGAAAAAAAAAGAGGGTGGGGTAGTAATACTTACACCAGATAAAACAGACTTTAAAAACAAAGGCTATTTCAAAAGACAAAAAAAGGATCCAGTAATCCCACACCTGAGTCTTTATCCAAAGAAACCCAAAATACTACTTTGAAGGGACATGTGAATCCTATGACCATTGCAACATTATTTACAATAGCCAAGATATGGGGCAATCCGGGTGTCCATCAATGGATGAATGGATAAAGAAGAGGCTGCACATATGTAGAATGGAATATTATTCAGCCATAAAAAAGAATAAAATCTCACCACCTGCATGGATGTACCTGGAGGGTACTGTGCTGAGTGGAGTAAGTCAGAGAGAGGAAGACAAATGCTATGATTTCACTTACATGTAGAAACTAAAGAATAAAATAAACAAATAAAACAAAAACAAACTTACAGATACAGAGAACATTTTGATGGTTGCCAGATGGGAGGGAGTTTGAAGGGGATAAAAAGACGGAAGGGATTAAGAAATATAAATTAGTAGTTACAAAATAGTCATGGGGAGGTAAAGTACGGCAGAGGGAATCTAGTCAGTAATACTGTAATAACTTTGCATGGTACCAGATGGGAGTGATCGCTCTGTAGGCTATAAAAATGTCTAATCACTGTGTTGTACACCTGAAACATAATATTGTATGCCAACTCTAATCGAAAAATTTAAAAATGTATGATTTAAAAATTTTTTTAAAGAAAGTACCTATTTAAAAAAAAAGAAGTGGCTTGTTGTAACCTCGGGTCTTTTCCATGTCCAAATAGCTCTGAATCACCCTTTGCACATTATTCATTTCCAAACACATTCGTCCAGGGCTTCCTCAGGCCCTCTTCTGCATCTTTGCAGTATATAAGGTGAGCACAGAAAATGAGCTAGTTGGCCTGCCTGTAGCAGAGGCCCAAGGTTTGGAAGAGCAGCAGCTGTGCCATGAGCCCCGTGGAGGAAGCTGTTCCCAGGTGTCGCACGGCTGTGCTTTGCGGTCGGCCCCTGGCTGAGCCTGACAGGGGAAGCTGCGGCCTTCACTCAGTTTGTTCCCACCAAACTCACCAATGACTTTCTCCTTCATTCCTAGAACAGACAGGCACTTTTTTTTTTTTTTTTTTGTGATGTGCTGGAGGGGTTTCCCTGACAACCAAATTGGAGTTTGTGTATTCGTTCTTCCCTGCGCGAGGCCCATCTTGATGGAGGAGGCTGGAGCAGTAAATTCAGGACCGGTCTCCTTTCGGAGTCTAATAAGCTGTCAGCGTCTGGGGTTTGAATTCTCCAAAAGCAGTGCTGTGTCCAGGCTGAGTCATTTTCATTTTCAGGACTGTTTTCAGAGCAAAGCCACTAGTGTTACCTGCAAGGACAGCTCTCATTCATTGTGAGAATGGTGTCTTTTTCATAGCCTTGTCCTTCTTTATGTGACAGGTTTTTAAAAGTAATTCCTAAGGGCATTTTGTTCCTATGAGAATTTCAGGACCGTGGGGCCAGGACGGTAACTAATTTTGCATCCTGCAGATTGTTTTACTGACTTCAGGCACCACTGCAGCTAGTTACTTAGATTCAAATTCAACTTTGTCAAGATGTAAATTGAGTAATATTTTTCCTAATCTCTTAAACATTTTGAAACATGGCATCATTGAAACCTAGTTGATTTAACCTTAAATATACAGGTTTGAAATCTCTGGACTTAGTGGATAGTTTTGACATCAACTGCATAAAAACTTTCCTTTACCAAGTGCCTACTACACACCGAATGCTTGCTTACATTTGGGTCAGTGTGCCTAAAAATAAAGGGTCGGCAAGCTCCTGGGGGGACTGAGGGTATAGTCTCATGCTTCCGTTTGGATGGTAATTGTGAAAAAAAAATACACATATTTGTGCTCGTCCAGATGATTCAACTTAGCAGACTTCTGTGCTTTGGTGTCCACATTTATATATTTTTTAAGGCTGTCTTGGTGCCAACTCCTTTTAATAGTCTTGAAGAAGGAAGAAAGGAGACTTGGTATAAATGATATCTTCACTACGTACATGACATCATGGATGAACACTTCTGAGTCACGTAAGTAGAGAAAAGGGTGGGAACTTGAATCATCGCCCAGCACAGGTGCTGAGCTGAAAACGATAGCACTCCCACTGGGAGCAGATGTGCACAGTTCCCTTTCTTAGAGGTGCCAGTCTGCGGTCAGTGGAGTGCATGCTGAAAGCTGGAATCACCGTTACAATGAAAAATAACCATGGTAGTGAAGATGACATAAATGATGGTCCACTGTGCTCCAAAATTAAAAGCACCAGGTGGACAAAGATGAAGTGGGAAATCAGCAAACGTATCTTTTGATCACTAGAACCAATCCAGTTTTTACAAAATTTTCCATTAAATTAATGTTATGATTCAGAAAATTACTGGTTTTCTAGTTTGTGGATCTTTCCTTTGTAAATAGCTTTTGTTGTATGATTGTTTATGAGCTGTAAGGAGTAGCTTTACCGAATTTAATGTGTACATTTTTAAGTAGATTATAATTTAAAAACGAAATCTGTTTAAGTTATCTCTGGGGTCAATTAATCTTTACACTGGGAAGCTGGCATTAATAGCTCCATTTTATAGAGAAACTGGAGCTTGGGAGATGTACAAAGGTGCCTCACTGAATAGGAAGAGAGCCAGAATAGGATTCTGGCTACCTAATCCCCACAATCTTCTACTGACTTCCTAAAGCAAGAGATGCTTTCTTTCATATACTGTTTGGCCTCTTTGTCAAAAAATAATTCACCCAAAACCAATTCAATGAAAGAAGAACTTGCCAAAAAGCTAATTAGTCAAATACAATTTCCACTTGAAAAAAAAAAAAAAGCACTATCCAAACACTATCAGACAATTATTTTCGATGCAATTTAGAAAGTTTGCTGAAACTATACACTGCACCATGCAGAAAAAAGAAGCAGACAAGGGCAGGGGCAGGGGCAGAGCTTGGAGTAGAAACAGGAAGAGCACAGCAGAAGTCCAGAGAGAGACTGAGGACAGCAAAAATGATTTAAAGGGAAGCCCAGACATTCGTACTTAAGAGAAGCCTGGACTAACAGTGCCAAGATAAAGTGGCTGCAGCAAAGCTGAGGCAGAACAAAGCTGGGGGTGTCAGTGGATTCACTACTGGCAAGTTTATTTGTGGAGAATTGGCCATTGACTTAGTGCCCTCTCCTTACACATGAGCAAACAGCCAAGGGCCACCAGACATTTAAGAAAGCCTCCATATGAAAGACAGGCACCAAAACAACAGGGGAAAATTAAACATGAAGAAATGGAGACTGTATGGAGAAGCAACCTAATTAAAATCATCATCAGATTGCATCTAAAATATGAGAATGAGATGCTATAAAAAAGAACATTCCGAAGCAAAGGAGAATTCTTAGAAATTAAAAATAAGGTAGGAGAAATGAAAAATTCAACAGAAAAGTTGTTCCCAAAAGTAGAGCAAAAAACGAGAGATGGAAAATAGGAAGAGAAAAGACAAGAAAATGAGAGGACCAGTCTATAAAAAAATAAATAAATAACGTTTGAGAAAATATTTCTCTAATTTGAAAGTTCTTAGGTTCCAGATGAAAAAAAACTCACAGGAGGGAAGAATGAGGGTGAATGAAGGGAAGGCATGGGGGAATGGGGGGGCATGAATTTCATATAAAGGATTATGAATCAGAATAATATTAAATTTCTAGACAGCAACATTAGAATCTAGAAGACAGGAAGCAATGCCTTCCAAACTCTAAAGTAACACGATTCCTACCTTAGAGTTTTATAGCCAAACTATCAATTAAATAGAGAACACGAAGAAATTTTTGAAATGCAAACATTCAGAAAATGTTAGGTCCCACACAGGAAGTTCTTTGAGGACGTTCTTGGCCAAATAAAAGAAACAACCAAGAAAGTGGAAGACACATGATTCAGGAAATATAGCATCGACTCAAGAGAGAGGCCAAGGGGATAAGACAGATTCAAGCCAAGAGCTGTGCAGCTAGCCTGAAGAGCAACCAGTCCACACTGGAGCAGGTCAGAGAACTCCAAGGGCAACTTCTTCAAAAAGAAAACAACTGACAGAATTCCTAATGTGTTTAAACATGTTGAAAATAGATTTATGCAACTAGAGGGCAGTTACATGTGAATGAGTGATGAGTTCAGATCTAAAAAAAGTTCTTAGTGCAGCAAAAATATTGTGTGAAAGGAAGTTATCACAGCATATCATGTAGTTCATCTATGCCTAATGTTTACAAAGTCATAATAATACAAACGATGAACATCGATCTAACCAAATTATCTTACAACTATATTGGGAGGTGGGATGAAAGAGCGAAAACCTCACCTTCCTTGTGGGTAATCAGGAGACCAGGCCTTAAACTGAAACATCAGGAAGGAGTAAGACTTGTATATTATTTAGAGACATGGGAGTAAAGACCAAGAAAACTGGATGAAAGAGTTGAAAGTCGTTTCCTCCAGGAACTGAAAAACTGGGAAGCATAACAGGGAACTGTTGATTTTCACAGCAAGACTTTTAGAAACAATTTGACTCTAAAGTTTGTGCACGGATAACTAAAGTACTTACGATTTTTCAAAAGTATTTGAATCAAATTACTTTCTTGCCCAAGACCTTCCAAGGCCTCTCATTGCTATTAAGGTAATGTCCAAGATCCTTAACAAGGCCAACAGAGTCCTATGTGATCCAGCCTCCCGCCCCTACTCCTCAGTCCTGCTCCTCCTACTCTGCTCTCACGATGCTCCAATCGCATTGGCTGTCTTCCAGCGTCTGGGGAGTGCCACGTTCCTCCTGCCCCAAGGCCTTTGCCCATGTGGTTCCTCTTGCTAAAATGCTCCCCGCACCAACCCCAACCTTAGTGAATCCCAAGCACTTTCGGTTTTTAACACAATTGTCAAACTCTCAGAAAAGTCTTAGCCAACCCTTAGATTAGGTTACATTTCCCATTTTTATTTTCCCATAGTGCCTGGCTTCTCTTCTGCAGCACTTACAACAATTGTAATTAACTATATGAATCAGGTTCCCATTTGTCATGTCTTCTACCTCTGCTGTCCAAAATGGCAGCCACTAGCTACACTGAGCTACGTACACTTAAATTAATAAAGAATATGTTAATTTAAGAACTAAAGAATATGTTAATAGGGCTGCATCAGCCCCATTTCAAGTGAGTCATGGACGTAGTCACTGTATTAAACAGTGCAGATACAGAACATCCCATCATCACAGGAAGTTCTAACAGACATCACTGCTCTACAAGGTAAGCTCTACAAGGGCTCTACACTGATCTCTCCTGAGTGCCTAGGACATGTCTAGCACTTCTCAAGTGCTCTTTAACTAACTTCTGAATAAATAAATTTACTCATTCATTTAGGGTAAAAAGTAAGGTCACTTCCCTGACTGGGAGAATATCAATATTTGGTCTATCTCAGTCTCAAGCCCCTCAATAACATCTATTTCTATATCACCCAACAGTAAAACCTGCATTGAACAAAATTAAAATTTAGGTAATTAAATAAATGTTCATGGCACCATTTGGGGCATAATTGTGGAGTTAAGTGACTCATTTAGGCAAAAGGATCACATTCCACCCCAGTTACCACTCTTAGGAGTTAGATTCTGGATTTGTTTTAGGAACCAATCATTAGAATTAGCCTATAAGATGTGTATTTTCAGAGTCCGTTCAGGCAGAAAGCAACCTAATGGGTCCTGTGACTGTGGCAAGCTAAGTCACTTTTGGCATGGTGGAGTATAAATCCAGTTTAGATGCTGTATTTAGCATTATACACAAAGATAGAAATTAAATAGGTATGGTTTTCTTTGAAGAGGGTTATTACCAGGCTTTCAAAGAGGCACAAGCACCTTGTTAATGGTTAATGTGGTCATTGGATTTGAACAAACTCAACAACTCAGAGACACACTCAAATATATATATGTAGCACTTCGCAGATTTAAAAATAAATAAAATCAGGTTTTCCTGGATGACAGTAAATCACTATTTCCCTGTCCCCAACATGCTGGCTATGGGAGACCCTCTTAACCAGTGTCCTTGCCCATTCCAAAAAGTGATATCTGCCGTCAAGCCTTCCCAGTCTCCACCCACACATCTTCCTTTCAAACCCTGATTTAAGGAGGTCCCCTGGCAACAAAGAACGTATTCCTGAGCATGAAAAAAAGCAATCTGGAAAAGCAGGGCTCTCCGCTGCTCTCTTTCAATGACAAGTCTTTAGCTTCTGCCTTCTTTTCTCTTCTCTCTCAGTCTCATCTCCCACTCTCTGGAACAAAAACAACCAGAGGGTGACCTTGCAGCCTTTCAGGAGAAGAGAGTGGCAGAAATCAAGTGCTTCTGTGGTTAAGAGAAGCAAGTGGATTCAAAGACTCAAGCACCACATGGAGTGGCCAAAGTTTAAATTCTGGGTCCCTAAAGGACCTTGTGTAAAGATGACCTCCCGTCCCTGAGACAGATCGCCTCCTGTACTCACAATGTGTGTTCATTTCATAGGAAGCAATGGAAGGTCTACTCGGACGAGAGACACAGGACATCTGGAGAGGCACAGTTGAACTTGTACAACTGGACTAAGGAGTAGGTTGGGAAGAGCGTGGGGCAGGGTACATAGCCATAGTCCTAATAAGGGATGGCTAGAATCTGTTGAGCCCTTACTGAGACCTGAGTCCTTAACATACGTTACAGCATTCGATCGGTATCACGACCTGTTGGGGTGTGTTTTATTATAAGAAAATTTTGTTGCCACAAAGAGGGTGAGTGCTGTGTGACCTCATCTGCAACTGGGGGGTAACCTGACCTCGCGGGGTTACAAGTATTCACTGAGTTTGTTATCTATTACAACAGCGTCTGGCCCAAAGAAGGGAAATGTACAAGTATTTGTTATACAGAAACAAATAAATCCCCATTTGCAGACCACGGATGAGAAAATGTTATTTTCTAATTTGGGTTTGCTGCTGACAAGCTATGGGACTTAAGGCAAGGCCTTAAGCTCAGATCTTGATTACCTCATAAAGACTTTAGGGCTTGTCTTGGATGATTATTTGGGTCCCTTTTATCTAGGAGCTTTTTCTGATGAGTAGAATTTCTTTATAACTTTTCCTTCACTTATTCTCCTGTGCTCATGACCTAGGGGTCTTAACAGGTGAGGAGAAGGGGCTATGGAAAGGTGCAGGGCATCTGGGGCTGCTGGATGGCAAAGGAGCCACACTGCCCTTTGGTGGCAGGGTCCAGGAATGCTTCATGTGTATCAATGCATGCAGCTGCCCCACCTAAAACGCCAACAGCTTTTCCATGGAAAACACAGCCGACCTCAGAATGGCGGTGGAAATCGTGACACAGCTCACAGAAAAGCGAAGGGGAGCTTTCTGTCAAAGCGACGCAGCCACGCGGAGAGCAGCCACCCGGCCACACAGCCACGCAAACTATGCCGGACGGCTATGCTTCCGTACACTCATGCAGCTAAACAGGCCACATCATTATGCAGCCATGCAGCTATGCGGCCATGCAGTGAAACAGTGGTGTGATCATATAGCCAAGTGCTTATGGAGCCACGCCTGAAGCCCCCCGGTTTCACAGCCAAGCCCGAACACGTTCTGCAAATGTGAGACGGGATAACAAGAAGGTGTGCACCTATTGCGTCGATCTCAGGAGACATTAAGGGAGCTCCTAGTTCATGCAAGGCCTCACAGGCGGCAGACAACGAGCAAGACACCATTTCTGCTCCTAAAAAAGCCCTCCTGCCACAGAAGGGTGGACCTGTGCACACGTACACAAGGCTGACCATGTAACAGGTGGAAAGAAGGACAAAGAGGGAAAAAACGGAATGGGGACACGGGAAACAGAGATCAGTTCCACTTGGGGAGAACCTAGGAAGGCTTTGCAGAGGGGGTGGCTTGGGGTTAGACTTTGTACAAGGAGGAAGTGTAAAGGTAAGACGTTCCATCGGAGGGGACCCCAAGGCTAAAAACAGAGAGAACGAGGAAAGGGCAGGCCCAGGAGACAGGGAGAACTCAGGAGCATGGAAACGGAAGGACGGAGGCTCAGGCAAGAGGGCCTGGGATGCCACGCGGAAAGTCTCATCGTTCGTCCAGGAGGAAATGGGGGTCATGAAATGCTGTGGGCCCTGACAGTAACAGGGTCACATCCGTACTCCAGAAAGATTCTCTGGCAGGCGTGCGAGGAATGCCTGAAGAAAGAAAAGGGTGAAGGTAAAAGAGAGGTTCAGAGGTTCGGGCAGGGGCGCCTATCTTCCCCCGCCGCTGGAACAGAGCCCAGCTCCTGCCCATCACCCATGGAGTCCTGGACATTCCACCCCGCCGCAGGACCCTCTCCTGCCACACACCACTTTGCCTCTCTCAGCACCTGCCACTTTTGGCCTTCTTTTATGCCTCAATGACGTCCAGTTCATTTCAGGCTCAGGGCCTCTGCACGTGCTGGTGGCTCTTCCTGAAGCACTCTGGCCCCTATGTTCACAAGGCCACCCTCGTTCTCACTCACAGTCCAACTTCAAAATATCACTTCTCAAAAAGGCCTCCCCTGACCACCTAAATCTGTTATCTCCTCACATGCCCAACTCCAGATTACTCTCTATTTCGTTATCTTGGTTTTTCATGGTACTTACCCACACCTAAAATTACCTTGCTTGTTTATTCCTCTGCCCCTCACCATTACCCCCAACCCGAATGTAAGCTCCAAGAGCAGTCTCGTCTGTCTTGTTCACTGCCTACAATATTGTGAAACAGTGCCCACCCTACAGCAGACGCTGAAGAATAATGTGGAAAGGAAGGAAGAGAGAAAGAAGGCATTCTCTATTTGAGAAAACACATTAAAAATTTAACTTGAGGCTTGGGAGAGACAAGCATGGAACCAATGAGAAAGAAGGGGACACCTACCTAGTCATCAAGATGCCCCACATCCAGGATGGCCAATGGGAGGTTCATCCAAAGGGGAAGCATTAATGAGGGCCTGAACTAGGGAGGAACAATTAGTCCGGGGACTAGAAAGAAGGAAGAGATAGTTCAAGACAGCCAGTGGATTTGCTTACATCAGATGTCTGGAGAGAGAAAGAGAACAATGGGAGAAAAACAAAAACTCCAAAGCTTTGCACTTGCACAACCAGAGGGTGGACTACAGTAAGCTGAGAGGGAACACACAGTAGGGTGGGGGTGGGGATGGAGGGGCAGGGGTGTGGAAGAAGAGGTTAAGTGGGTTTGGGGCAATTATGTTGAATTTGAGGACCTGGCTGACAGCAGTTCAACTATCTTGCTAGCAATTGGAAACATGGATCTTCGAACCAGAAGGGAGCATCATTGGAGCCATCACCGGGGATAGCTGGAGGGGCGGATGAGTTCCTCAGCAGAACACGTGCTGAATGAGGAGGAAGAGCTAGGGGAGGTGTAAAGGGTCACGCACCTAATGGGTGGAGCCGAAAAGGAGATGAGGCATAGAAGACGTAATCAGAGGTGCAGAGAATTTAGCAGTGGTGGGGACGGCGAAACTGCAGGAGAAGGCTGACTTCCAAAGAGGGTGTGGGCCACATGGACGAGCGCCGCTCGGATGGCGCTGAAAGCTGCAGAGAGGTCAAGGACAAAAGCTCTGACTCGCGCTCTGTGAGAAGAGTTTTCAGGAGAATCGTGGGCAGGAAAATCTCCTGTAATGCAGTCTCCTGCTGTGTGCAAGTTTATCTGGACCCCATCTGCATCACCCCTGTGAGACCGGGGGTCGGTGGAAGGAGAACTGATGCCAATATGCTTAATGCTTCGCAAGGCCTGCTATGCCTCAGTCTTTGTTCATGACCCAGGGGTCGTGTTCTTACTAGCTTCCAAGAAACTGTCCAAGGCTAACTTGTCGGGATGCAGTCCTAGGACCCTTCGTAGTTCTTTTAAAACTGCCATGCTCTTCTAGAACCTTGCTGTTCTTCCATTTAAGGGGTGGAGTATAACTCCATCTCTTGGAATCTAGGCAGGGTTGTGACTCACTTGTAACCAGCAGAGTACAAGAGAAGTGACACTGCGTGACTTCCAAGGCTAGGTCATGAGAGGCAATACAGCTTCTGCCCTTTTTGCTGGGAAAGTGCTAGAGCTCTGAGCAGTTACGCAAGCGGACTGCCCTGAGGCCACCATGCTGTGAGGAGGCCCAAACTAGTCTATGCAGAAAGGCCATATGGAGAACCCCAGGACTGTCCTAAGAGAGAAGGTTGCCCAGCCAGCCCCCGCTGCTTCATCTGGACTGCAAAACCCAACAATTTTATTCACCAAACAACTTTAGGGACTTTTTGCTCTTCAGAAGATCTCAGTCATCCTAAAAGAATGAAGATTCACAAACAAACTGAATATGGTGAAAAGAACAGGCCTAGGAGACAGGAACAGCTTGTATGTAGAGAGGAAAAGGCGATTTGACCATAACCTCATGAAAAGACAGCAACCCCTCTCAGAGAGACGCACATTAAAACTAAGCTATAATTTTCTTACCTATTAAAGTGACAAACCCCTTACCTTAGAACAATATACTCTGTTGGCAAAGCTATGACAATATACTCTTTGTGGACAACAGGCACCCTCAAGCACTGCTGTCGGGAGAATGTAAAATGGTACAAAAACCAGCGGAGGGAAATTTGGCAAATTACATTTTGCATTCAGCCCTTGGCCTATCCATGCACTATAAGAATCTACTCAAAGATACACTGGTAAAAATGAAAACAACACAAACGAAACAAAACAAAAAACACATGAACAAGACCATTTGTATAGCACAAGTCTAGAACACCACCAATGGCCATTAGTAGGCAACTGGTTTAACAAACTACATGTAGCCCCACAATGAAGAACTATGTAGTTATAGAAAAGAATGGAATCTTCTATATATTGCTTTGAAGTAATCTTTGGAATGTACTGTTACGTGGAAAAGGCCAAGGTACAGAACAGAGGGTACAGTATGCTACCTTTTATCTTTAAAAAAAGAAAGCATTGTGAATATTATATATGGGGTTTTTTAATGAAAAGATAAACCAAAACGAATAAAATGGTTATCTATAGGAGGACAAAAGGAACTGAGTAAAGGGGGCTGAGATGAAAGTTAGCCTTCTTAAAAACTCTTGTTTTATAGATTTGTCATTGGAACCATGCAAATATTTTTACCTAAATATAAAACAAAATTAAAGTAAAATAAAACAACAACCAATTTTGCCACAAAATCAAACAAAATGAATCTATTTATTCAAGTCGATGGCTTACACCACAGCAAACAATTATTTCAAGTGATTTTAAAACATAGCCATCTAACTATATATCTCTATTATAGGGATATAGTTCAAGACCAAAAAAAAAAAACCTCACGAACATCTTAAAATATTTTCAGTAGTCATATTGTTAGATATACAAGACAAAGCAAATGATACCTATAACGCTGTTAGGAACCAAGATTTTCAACATCTAAAAAACTTATATAAAATTTTAAAAATTAAGGAAGTGCTACAATTGAAAATTTCAAATCGATAATATCAATACAATTATACTATATCTTTAAAGAAGAAAATAAATAACTCCTACTCTGTCCATCGAAAAAGTCTATAAACAACAATCAATCCAGCAGCAATGACCTTCTGAGGTGTCGAGGCTGTAGTGCTGAAATATCCTATTTCAATGAAAGGAATCAGGACTCCTCAGAGAAATGGCCAATTCCAGTCCAGCAACAGGAAAAAGTACAAGATAAGCCTATTAAAAATGTATCACCCCAGAGTCAGGAATGAGACAGAGGGCCTCTCGTTAGGCCAAGACAGGACAATATGAGCATAAACACACACAAAATTATAATAAGTCTGTGATGAATTAGAAGTCACCAGATACGTTAAAAATCCATGGATTTGTAATGATATTTCCACCTTTGGAGGAAACCAGGGAACAAACTGAGAACGATAATTAATGGAAAAAGTGGTGGACATTTCCTCCGCCTTTCGGGGAAACCAAATGGGCAATAAGAAAAGTTATTCTGTATAAAAGAATTCCAGCTAATTAATGTGAAGAAATGTTAGAATAACACTATTTTGCAATTCCTAATGAAATAATCCACGTAGACAACGATTGTCAGTGACTGAAAGCTGCTGAGGAACTTTACACTGGGTGGACTGGGTTGTCTCAGCCAATCTTAACATCACAAAAACGGGAGGATAACCAGATAAATGTCAAAAAATACAATGTGCGGACACTGTTTTAACCCATTCAAACAAACCAATTATATAAAACACATGTGTGGTGCCACTGGCGAAATATTAATAATGACCGAATTTTGGCTATACTGGAGGAATTTTCATTAATTTTAAGGTGTGATAAGGTATCGTGGTTACATGTTAGCTTGACACATAGAATTGCTGACATAACCATTTCAACCGATGAAAATGATCATTTCATATGGTTTGATCTTATATGTCGTTTAAAAAAGAGTCCTTATCTTTTAGAGATCCACACTGAAGTATTTACGGATCAAGTTCCACGACTTCTGAAATTTGCTTCAAAGTAGTCCAGCTGGTGGAGGGGAAGGGAGGGAGAGATGAGGCCGGACCTGCACGCGTGGATAACCGTCGGAGCGAGCAGGCTGCCGCAGGGAGTTCGTGACTCTTCTCCCAAACGATCCATGTTTTGAAACACGTGTTGGTGTAGTTTTAAAGTTTTAAATTTACATGTGTTTGGAACTTTATGTTTAAAAATGCCTGAGGCTACAATTATGGAGTTCCAGAATTGTTTTGAGCAATTGCAACTCAAGGTGTCTGCTGGGAAGAGACAATGCTCAGTTGAAGACAGTGTCTAGTGTGTGTATAGGTATCCGTGTGTGTGTGTGTGTGTGTGTGTGTGTGTGTGTCTGCCAATGTGTTTAAATCACCTTCCCATATAGCTTTTTGTTCGATTTCCCACTGATTTTTTGTTTATGGCTATGGGACTTTGGGCTTCTAAGAATACCGGAGTCGGAGTCAGTATTTGCATTTTGAATTCACATACAGAAGAACAAAAGTAAGGGGACACTCTCCCTGGTTCCCTCTGTAAACTTTTTTTTTTTTTTTTTTTTTTTTGCAACTCTCTTTAAATGATGCCTTTTTATCTAAGTTCACTGGATGTTTTCTGAGGCCTGTCTCTGCATAGGAACACCTGATTCAGAAAAGGGAAGGTCGTGACGGGTATTCATCGGCCGCCCACAACCCACAACTGACCAGACATACAGTGATTCTTTAAACACTCCCAACTCCACAGCCTGAGGCAGGAACTGCGGGTTAAGGAAAGGTGAGGGAAGCTCAGAGGGACACAGGGGAGATGATTATTTCTCACCCCTCCTGGCAGCAGCTCCACATCCTTAGAAGAAATGTGGAGGGCCAGCTGGAATAGGAACTTGGGCCACTGGCAGCTGCCCTGGTGCCTCTGAATCAACAGTGCCCTGAGGTGAAGGGACGGAGGATCCCAATATTCCTGGGAGCCCGAGGCAGAGAGAGATCTTGCAAGAACCAGGAACTTCCTTGCCTTACTCTGGGTGGGTGCCATGATACCCCAAATCCTACGCAGCTCGAGCATGATTTGCATAATAAAATCTCTAATACCTCAAAACCTAATGTTATCAGAAATAGTCTTACAACTTTTAAAAATTCCCTTCGAGGTGAGAAATGCACTTAATCCCATTTATTTGTTCATTCCACACACACTGTTTAAGGGCTCACTACCTGCTGAGCTATTTGAGGTGTGTTTGAGGGCTGGGACTAGTAACTTCAAGTCTGGTTCTTTCCTTTCTGCCACACTGCCCTCGTAGTCCAGAACAGTAGCTCTTAAAGCTGGCTGTGCCTCAGCATCACCTACTACAGGGTGGGCCACACTCATTCACTGATGTATCATCTATGGTGCTAAAAACAGCAAAGCTGAGTAGTTGCAACAGAGAGCATGTGGCCCACAAAGCCTAAAATGTTTACCATCTGGCCCTTTACAGAAAGGTGTGCCAACCTCTGCAAACCTGGCCAGCAGCGTCAGCATCACTCGGGAGCTTGTTAGGAAAGCAGTCTCGGGTCCCAACCCAGAATTCCACTCTGCACGGACCTAGAGAACCTGTTAGACATACAAGTTTTCTGGCCCAACCCCCAGGCTACTACCAGAAGCCCCAAGGTGGAGTCTTTATTTTAGGTTCCCCAAGTCAGAGATCCCCAACCCTGGGCCACGGACTGGTATCGGTCTGTGGTCTGTTAGGAACCGGCTCGCACAGCAGGAAGGTGAGTGGCAGGTGAGCAAGTGAAGCTTCATCTGTATTTGCAGCCACTCCCCAGCGCTAGCATCACTGCCTCAGCTCCACCTCAGATCCTCAGGCATTAGATTCTCATAGGAGCACTGGCCCCTGGTGCCAACAGGTTGGGGACTGCTGCCCCAAGTGACAGATGAATAAGGCGTATGGTCCCTGCCTGTGGAGGCTGCTGTGCTCCCCCGTGGACCTCCCTGAAGGACTGAAACCAGATCCTCCAGCTGCCAGGATAAGTGACCACTGAAGGTTCACAGGTGAGTGCCTCTCTAGGAATTTCCTTCTGTGGAAGGACATGGCCCAGCCAAGGTCACTGCCCCTTGCTGGAGGTAGCCTGCATCTGAGCCCTGGTTGATGCAGGGGAAAATGCCTCTCACTGCAATATCCGAAGGGCCGTCCCAGCTCCAGAGCTGCTCTGGGATCAGCTGAGGACTCTGCAGTTCAACAGCAGTTCAACCTCCCTGCCACCTCGCCCCTCACCGGTGTCCTGTAAAGCTCTCTCCAAGTATGGGTCAATCTCAGTCTTTCCTGACACTGTCTTCAAGCTATCACAGTGTGATAGCAGAGATCCATCATGGCCACTAAATAAGAAAAACTCAAAACAAAATAAGTGTCCTGGAAGGCGAGTGCTAGAAGGGAACAGGTGACTGAGGCGGATGTGCAGGAGCTGCAGGGCTCTCAGAGGTCGGGAGGGAGGGGAGGGGAGAGGAATAAGGTGCTTCAGACAAAAGGCAGCCCCGAGCGAGTGAGTGGAAGGGACTTGCGGGCAGCTAGTGGAAGATGAGGCTGGGTAGGAAGCCTTAAATGCCAGGCTAAGACGTTTGTGTTCAGCAGGCAAAGGGAAATCATGAAAGGCTCTGAGCAGGAGACCACCATGATAATGCTCCAGGTCAGCTTCAGGCATCTTCACGGCAATGGTGTGAACGGCATTGGAGGGCAGCGACTGGGGGTTGGGGGCCAGGCAGAAAGCTGTTGCATATGTCCAGGTGAAAGGCAATGAGGGCAGGAAATAGGAGGAGTTAAGCGGCTGGCACAGAGAAAAGACCACGGGGCTCCGAGAGATCCAGATCTAGCTCCCAAACCCCACTCAGCCGCTTAGACCCTGCATGCACTTGGGCAAGTCTCCTCACCTCTCCAACTTCCCCCATCCATCAAATGGGGATAACAGAAGTGGGTACTAAATACGGAGTGCCTGGCACATGCTGGGCGTGCACATAACAGGAGCTAAGCTCACGAGGCGGTGGCCGTGTTCATCTGCTTTGGCACACACATCACGTACCGCCCCAGCAAAACAAACCTGAGCCTGGCTGCTATGAAGCCTGTCCTTGAAAAGTGATTATTCTTGGACGTAATAACTTAATGAGGCCTCGGTTTCCAGCTCGGCTGTTGTTTATTGAGGTGCTTAACCCCGAATCGTCCCTCTCACTTAGGGCATGCAGGCGATTGCCACGTCCATTGTAACTGCTGCCTGCCTCGTTGTTATGACAACCGGCTTCTCACACTGCTATCTTCTACAAATCTTTTCGGTTTCCTCATGCCCTAATGTCCACAAGCCCTAGAAACACTAGCAGGGTGATATTTTTGAGCTTACATAGGAAACACTGTCAACTCTCAATTAGCCAATTGGCTGCTGCTGCTTCTCCAAGAGAAGCTCCAGACTGAGCACCAGCGTGACCTTGCACAGCAACCTCAACAAACCTTCCCACTAATTGGAAACTGGTGCCACAGAATATCAGCTGACACTTCGGTTTCCGGTGGATTAACTGTGCAGAAAAATGAAGCAGAAAACAAAGGACTGTCCACCACGCCCCTTGTGTGCACATCACAGACTCTGATGTCAACAGTCTATCTAAAAGACTTATGTGTAGGGTAGTATTGCATTATCTGTAAAATCAGCTCAATATTAGCACCCTTTTCCAGCAAATATATTCACCTTTATGAACTTGACACACGCGAATGTTAAAAACACAGTTGTTATTATTATGGTTACTATTATTATTATAAGATCTTAATGCCAGTAACTATGTCCCCATGGTTTCCGGCAGACCATCTCTCCTCCCTCCTCATTTTCCTACTTCCTTTTCTCCTTTCTCCCTGGCTCCTGCTAATCTTCTCTCCTCTCTGACATAGCCTCAGGATGAAAGGTGGAGTCACCCTGATGGCAGCCTACCCAAGATCTGGTCTTTTCTTTACCAAAGGGATCCAAGCACTTTTAGGGTAGTATGTGCCCAGTTAAAAGTCTCAATTTCCTAGACTCTAGTAGCCAGATAGCCAGTGACAGTCCTGGCCAAGGACACTCAAGCAAAGCTTACCGGGTTTTGGAAAAGCTACTGTTTTGCAGATTGAAAAAAAAAAATAGGTGGATGCTCCTTTCTATATGTCCCCTTTCTTCCTATCTGCACTAAGATGCTGCAGCATCTTGTAAAGTATAAGGATGAAATCCACATATGAAGGATGGCAAAGCAATAAGCTCAATGAGCCCAGGTCCTTGACGGCGTCCTAGAATAGTGCAGCTGCCCCTACCACCAGACTTTTCGTTAAGTGCAAAAATAAACCCTCTACTGCTAAGCCACATTCGTCTGGTTTCTGTTCCTGCCGCCAAACGCAACTCCTACAATTCCTACCTGACACGAAAGGTGAGGAGGGTTCCCTTCATTCAACAAATGTCCATCGAGTATCTGCTCTGTGCCACGGGGCACCAAGCTGAGTAAAGAAATGACCAATAAATGAACAAGGTAATGACAGGCTGTGGTGTAAGGAAGGAAATAGCTAGCTAGTAACTCAGGAAGGCTGGTCTCCCAAGGAGGAAAGCCGAAGAGAGGGAGGAGGGAGAACACATTCCAGCAAGTGCAAAACCCTGGTGACAGGAAAGTGGTGGGGATGTTCAAAGAACAAAGAGGAAGCCAGCAAGACTGGAACCTGGAGAGGAGGGGAGAAGGAGAGGGGAGGGAGAGGGGAGAGGAGGAGGAGGGGAGGAGAAGGGAGGAAGAGGGGAAAGGGGAGAGGGGAAAGGGAGGGTGGGAGGGGTGGGAGGAGGAGCAGAGGCAAGGAGCAGGATAAAGGTGGAGAAGCAGTAGGGACTGGGTCATGCAGGCAGGGAAAGGGGCTGGAATTTATTCCATGCATACCATAATGGAAAGCTACCGTAAGATATTAAACAAAAGAGTGACAGGACCTGGTATAGGCTTTTTAAGCTTGTTCTCTCTGTGACGCGATGAATGGCTTACCAAAGGCAAAGAACAGAAGCAGACTAATCCAGAGGTTTAAGTAAAACGACAGTGGCTGGGGCTCAGGTAGGGCAATGGAGATGCAGAGGACACCTTCATCCTAAAGGAACTGCCTGTGATGGCCTCACCTGTGGTCACGAGGGCACTTAGAATCCAAACAGGCAGATTTGAGGATAGTAAAAGTTGTCTTAAAATGCTCAAGTGACAAGAAGGATGTACAATGATAAGGTCATTAAAGAGAAAGATGGGCGGATTCATAGCAAGTCTTTGGTTTCTTAGTATTCAGAAGGAAAGAACAGGACAGTGTTGGGAGCCATTACATGGGGACTGTCACAGCATGTTAATAAGGAATTCACAGAAGTGCCAAGAGTGGTAAGAACATTGAGGTCCTAGAGCCTGAATAGCTATGGGGTGCAATCACCTATGTCACGACTTCCTCCCACAAGGCTAGGCAGCTCAGAAACGGGGACGTAAGGAGCAGACCCCAGGTCTGTGATTGACATGATGCGCCCAGTGTAAGACTGAGGGGGTGAGGATCCCGAGTGCTGGGTGGGCAGCACTGGAACAGTACACCCTTCACACTGGCGAGACATTAATTCTTCAATGATTCCCATTCTACCTTATGGAAACTGAAGCCCAGAAAATGCTAAGAAACTTGCTCAAGATTGCACAGCTGGTCAATGTCTGTTGTTAAAGTTTAATTCCTTAACACTAAACTATACTATCTTCAAGCAAAATAACAAGGAAGATGATGCTGAAAACAGCAGAGAAAGTCCAGAGACTGGAGGTCATGATGCCTATGAGACTCTGGCTCACTGGAGGGGAGGAAGTGTATTCAAGTTGTAAACAGCCCAAACCTGGCTGGGAGGTCCTGTGGGTGTGGCTATACCAAAGGGTGGTACGGTGGCTTGAGGAGAAGGTCCAGAGGCTCTGGGCTGGACTTTGGGCTGAGGGGCATCTGGCTAGCAGCTGCTGACTTGGCCTTGCCCTACTGACCACTATAATGCCTACAAAGACAGAAGAAGACCAAGACACTCATCACCCCAAACAAAGACTAACAGACAACCCAACCCTCAAATCTGGGAGAAACTGGCACCACTTGAAAACCAGATGGAGCTAAATTAAGAAAAATCTACCCAGGTTTCTGGCTTTGCTTCATCACACAGAAGCCACGTGGCAAGATGTAGCAGACACTTTGTACCTATCCCATATGACACAGAGACCCAGAGCTGGAAGCATATGGGGCTGTCCCAACCAGAATACTGGGCAGCCTACCGACTTGCACACACTCATGCATGCGCGCACACACATACACACACACGCTTAGATACACCCAACGCCCCCCCACACGCACACACACTCCAGAACACCCACAGAGGCCATGTTTCTATCCACAAAGCAACAGCAAATTCTAGAAAACTCTGGGCAGAATATAAAACAGCATGATCAACCTGAGCCAATCGTGGAGGGTGGAGGGCGGTAAGAGAGGGCACAGGAGAATTACAACACTGTGCAATCACAGGTTGCATTTACCTGGTATGTAACTCACGTGAAATCAACTACCATGTGCTCAGTATTGAAACAAAAAAAGGGAGAAAAACTCCTTCAGTTATCTAAGGCCTTTACCCCTGCTCTTCCTCTATTTAAACTGATCCAGGACAGGGCAAATTCCCCAGGCTGGGGGAACTCGAGCCCTGCACTGAGAGAGAAAAGGATTCTTGGCTGAGTACAAGAAAGAATTCGAATGTCTGCCAAAGTAGAGTCAAAGGAGAGTCTATTAGAGAAGAGGTAACGCTCCATAGATAGAGTGTGGTATCCTCTTAGAGGCAGAGGGCGAGAGGAACCAAGAGAGACTCAGAGGGACAGAGAAAATAGAAAGAGACAGGAACAGTGAGAGATAATAAAGGTACTGAGTGTGGGGTTCAGTTTATATATCACTCTTTAGTTTCTGTGAATTACAGTTTAAAGACTTTGTCTACCCATGCAGTGAGGAAGGGTAAGAGCATGTAGGGGAAAAGGTAAGACTATGTGGCTTGAAAGGCCTGCTCGTAATTCCCCGCCTTCGATCAATAGGTTCTCCGGGATTTTAGCCATAGGGAATAAACGATTTTATCCTGTGTTCCCTTCACGGCATGGGGAAACGGGTTGTCAGCAATCCCGGCAGAAGTCTTCCTTTGTTCTGCAGGTTTCCTCTTGGTCTGGCTGCAGGGCTGAGGGGCACATCGCAGTCTCTGAAGATAGCTTGGTTTAACATTTTAACTAAAATGTTAGTTAAATCTTGTCTCCTCCCTCCATTAAAACTGGACTGCAGCTCCCACCACCTCCAGATATTTTTCTAAACACAAAGAGAATCAAAAAACTTTTCTTTCTTTGCCTTTGAGCGTCCAGCAATTTAAGAAGTTCTCCCATACTCCTCTAACTTTAAACATGACTCCCAATGAAGATGCACCATGCACCCTACACACCTCGACGTAGGACCTGAAGGACGGAACCTAAAGCTGACAAAAGCATTTGTTGCCTTCTACGTACTTCTCTATACTTCTCAACTTTCTAGAAGGAATATGCATTGCATTTGAAACCAGAAACAAATGTTATTCTGCCCACAGGCTGTTCAGCGCTAATGAGCCCATCAGGTGACTGGATGCAGTGATGTTGTGAGCAGCCCCTGCAGCCCTGCGGGCTTTCTGCACCAGGCTCTCAGCACCAGGAGGGGCAGCATTAGCCGCGGACTGCAAGTGTCCTCGGCCTTGTGTCCTCAGCCTTGTCAGTGCTGGCAGGAGGCCCCATTCCCAGTGGTTCATACTTTCAAGAGAGCCAAAGGCAGACGGGGTGGAGGAGGGCACTAAATTTGTACTTAGCAATTGGTGAAATGGGCACTGCCCTGGATTTAGCAATGAGACCTGAATGCTGATCCAGGCTCTTCTACCTCCTAGCCGGGCGACCCCGCTCTATTTCTTAATCTCACTGAACTTTCCTCACATGGTCAATGGTGGTATTGTGGTTTCATGAGGTCATTTTAGAGAGTTATATAAACTAATGTCCAAAAAAAAAATTCTCACATATAATAGATGCTCAATAAATGCTATTTGAATTAAATGAGGAGGAAACAGACCTAATCTCAGAAGGGAAGTGGGAGGTGGTGACAAGAGAAATCCGCTCTCATGATTTTGAAATTATTTTGAAATGTTCACAGTGTTTTGTGCTCATGAACACATTTGTTAGTTTTCCAGGGCTGCTGAAACTAAGTACCCTAAACACGGGTACTTAACAACAGAAATGTACTGTCTCTCAGGCCTGGAGGCTAAAAGTCCAAGACGAAGGTGCTGGCAGGTTGGTTCTTCTGGGGGCTGAGGGAGAATCTGTTCCATGCCTCTCTCCTGGCTTCTGGCGGCTTCCTGGCAATCGCAGGCCTTCTCTGACTTGTAGAAGTATCACCCTGATCTCTGCGTTCATCTTCACATGGCTTCTCCCTGTGCATGTCTGTGTCCAAATTTCCCCTTTTTATAAGAGTACCAATCGGTGGATTAGGCCCATCCTAGTGACCTCATTTCAACTTGAGTATCTCTATAAAGACCCCCATCTCCAAATAAGGTCACATTCTAATGTACTGGTGCAGGGAAGTGTGTGTGTGGGCGGGGTGGGGGGCGGGGTGGAGGTTGGACTTCAATGTATCAATTGGGAGGAGGGCACAGTTCAGCCCATAACCACATTCTAAAGGAGCTTTATATCTGGAGAGATAGAGGTGGTTGGGTTGAAGAGGAATTTTCATTCAAAAGGCTAATCGGCTCTCGGTTCTGCTTCTGAAGTATGCTTGCTGCATGAACTGTACTCAATATTGACTAAAGACTCATCTTCCCTTTTATTTCATCAGTCTAAGCAACAAAGGTAAAGTTTTGTACCCCTGAGCAACTCCCAGGCTTTGTAATACTTTGTAACTGCCAGTAACCCATAGCAACTCCAGCCCTTTCTAACACAATGTAACTAACTACCTGCAACCATAGCAACTTCCGCCCCCTTTGTAATGGTCTGAGGACAAATTAAAGGATCAGCCTGTGCCATAAAAGGTCTACTTAAGGAATGTAGCAACTGAGTTTCGGGCCCAAATCTTCAGGGCGCTAGCTCCTCTGGGACCCCCGGCATAATAAACCTGAGTTCTCTAACTCTCTGAGTGCTACTTAGTTTCTTGCCAGTCTAATTTTGGATTCTTTTCTGCAACAGAGTGAGGGAGAGGGAGTGGGAGGAGAGCATATGAGAAAGTGAAAGCTGCTAGTAGCTAAACTTAAAAGAGCTAGATGACAATTTAGCTCAGGGTATACCATCCAGCCTCCCCTACAGATGGAAGCAAAGGTGGCACTCAGACTCACCGGAGAACCTCTGTGGGAATCCTGACTGGGATAAGATTTTGCAACAGACGCCAAATGGTCTTCTGAGAGTGGCTAGAGGCCTTGACTTTACATGGAAAAGCTCCTGGTTGAAAGCCCAGGCACCATTGGCCAGAGACAACAGATTCAGACACAGGATGGCCTCCTCAATAGGAAGGTGCTGTGGGTCACAGGTGCACAGATCCCGAGGCAAAGGCAGGACCTCCAGGGGTCCAAGCCTGATGGATTACTGAGCGCAGGATGAGCCAGGAAGAGACTGATTGCCAGTTGAGAGAGACTATCTTCCTCCCACTGAAGCCCCAGCTTGGAGCATTAAATTAACCTCGGTTAGAGTCAGAATCGATGTACCTAGTGTCCAAAGAAGACACAATTCAGTGGACTGATGCCTAAGACAAAATCACGTAAGACAAGACTCTGGAAAGAGGGCATAAGACACACACACACACAACTTCATTTGCATAGCTAGGTCATTCATCTACTTCTTCATTTATACAGTCATTCAAAAAACATGTGGCAAAATGCCAGACATGCAAGTGTCAGTGGTGCAGAGAGGTCACAGACTAGAGAGCTGGAGGCATGCACAAGACTCGGCAATGCAATGTGACCAGTGCTATAGCACTGGGCTGGACACAGTGTCTGAAGCGCCTGTGGCAGGATGTGAGCCTTGTCTTCCTCGGAGACGTGGGCCATGGAAACAGGAGACTTCCTAAACCTGTACAAACTGCCTAGGTTTGTTACCACCTGTTTTCAGTAGTGATTTTTTGCAAAACAGCCCCTGTAACAAAGAGGCTTGTGTTTGGCAAAGGGGCCGAAGAGAAATGCAGATGTTTTGTACCATGCAACCAATCGGGTAGATAAGAACTCAAGAAAGAGAAAGAGATGGACCTTTCGAGGAAAGAAAACATCATCTCTGGAGACTACAGGAAGAAGAAGTAGACACGGGAAGTTTCAGGGATTCATTCATTGAAGAGAGATCACTTGAGGTCCTACTATAGCTGGCACAGCACTGGGCACTGGGATACAATAGTGAGCAAAAGGACCCCTTGCTTGCCCTCCTTGAGGGGCAGGCATTATTCAGTAATTATTTGAAAATATACCAACTGTAATAGCTATTAGAACATCCTGGGGGGGAGGGAAGGAGGAGGCTTAGCCACCAGGAAGCCCCAGGTGGGCTATCCACAGGTACTCTCATCTCGGGAAGGAGTCCCGATAACCTTCCTTCACCTCTCAGGGCTGTGGAAGGCCGCGGGGACTGTGGTGCTTCCTCCGCTGGGCTCCTGCAGAAGTTTGCACACACACCAGCTCCCCCCGCCCCACACGCAGAACGAACTGCTCGGTCCGGCTCCCCTCCCGCAGCCTTCCCCGATGCTGTCCCTGCACGTCCACCTTTATGTGTCTCCCCTACACTATTAACTTTTTGAGGTCAAGGAAACATATCTTATTCATCTTTGTGCCAAATGCATATTGAATGAACAAAAGAGCAAATGTATTTTATCTTTAGTCTCCAACATAGGAAATAAAGCCTAGAACATTGTCTTCACGACTCTATCAAAATGAATCGAGGTCAGCAAGTTTACATATTAAACTGAAACAAACAAAATGAGTTTTAATGAGAATAAATACACAAATTTAGGTTACTGAAATCAATAGTAAAAAATGCAGGTTTCACGGGGGGAAATTCATTCAAGAAACATTTACTGACTGCCACTTATATTCGATCACTCTTCCAGGTGCTGCGTATACAGTAGTAAAAACACGAAGTCCCTAAATTTGACTAAAAAGAAAGAGCTAAGGGTTTTAACAAATCACAAGGTTAATGTGAGTCGTAAGTTAACACAGTGACAACAACAGGAAAACAAACAAACCCTAACCTGATTTTTCCTGCACCAGGAGAGGTGCAGTGCCCGCATCACGTATTTCTTATGTTGCCTTATGCTGCTCAGCTGACATTAGTAGCTTGGAGCTAACCATGTGTCGTCCCCTTGTATCAAGAGGACTTTGACAAACCAAAGAGTATGTTTGGAAGAGTATGGTTAAGCCCATAGAGGTCTGAGAAGGAATTGCATGTGTTTAATCTGGAGGACCAACGAGAAGAAGAGATGCAATCGCAATCTTGAAATACTGAAAGAGTTGTCTATCCAGACTGGATCCCAAGGGCCTGGAGTTTACCAGGTAGAAATGACAAGGCAGCGGGAAGAATTTATCACAAGGGGAAACTGCTCCACAAGGCTGTGGGAGGGCTGCTTCCCGAGAGAAAGACGTCCCTTCCTCAGGGATGCTGCAGAAAACAACTGTGCTTTCCTAGACCAGACTAGGCTATCAAGAGAGCAGACTAGAATCTGAGTCCCTCAACTGTAAAGTCAAGAATTCCATATTTAATCTCCCAATAATCAGGAAGGCAGTATTTAGTAGAGTAGGCTTTGGATGTCCTGGACTGGGACAAGTTACTGCACAGTTTCAGCCCTCACTTGCAAAGAGAGGTTAGTAATAATTCCTAGCTTGTCCTGGCTGTGAGGATTGAACGAGGTGACTTATATAGTGCCACTGATACAGCGCTCGGCCATTGGTAAGTAATCGATACTATTACCGAAAGGTGATATTAAGTGCTCGCCATTTAATTTGACATATTTCCATTTATTCAAGTAAATCACTTTGCCATGAGTGTGCAATCTTCCAGGTGGAATTCACTAAAGCAATTATTATAGCAATTGAAAACTGTAAAGTAGAAGCACTTTAGAGAGATTTCATTCTCTAGAGAAATTAGAAAAAATGACAGTACAAAAGGGAATGTTTGAGGATGTAATTGAAAGGACTTGCGATCAAATTGAAGTGAAGCTAGGAAGCTATTAATGTATGGAATGACTGAAGTAGGCTGGGCACAGTGACCTCAGTCTCCATTTGTCTTTGGGAGACCCCCATCAGAGAAGAAAAGTAAAAATCAATCCAGCAAACTGATTTTATGAGGACTAAATCATGCCAGATCAATTTAATTTCCTCCTGTAACAGAGAGACAGGCTTTGGTGACAAAGGAAAGCGTTGGATATCATATGTGGTTAAGTCTTTACTTCCAGCCTAGGCAATATCCGAATCTAAAAACTTAATTGAATGCTGCTAGCTAGTGGAAATGATCTCCGAAAATGAGAACCAGAGAATCAGAATCACTTTCTGAGTAAGGAGGAGGCAAGAAGCTCTTTCCTTTGTGGCACCAGCAGGTAAACATGCCCCCATTCCACCAACACTTACTGAACACCTGTCAGGTGACATGCCCTCCAGCTAGACTGAACTAAGCAAAACTGAAGTGAAATTTACAAGCAGATATACTTAGGTGGGGTTTTTTGGTAGACACGGGTATGGCATTGTGGGGCACTACAAAATAAATAGAACCTTTGAGCTAGGCTTGGTATTTCAGTGGAGGAGGGTAAAATGGAGGGGGCTATTTAAAGAGAAGCTGTGGGATCATATGTGCACTTGGGAGACTCTAGGTTAAACAGATACATGTGGAAAAACTTCAATAGCAAGGACTTCCGGGAAGAGAACAGAGAGCGGGAATCTAGGAAGAGATGACAGGGATGAAGGGTAAGCTTAGACAGAGTGCCAATTTCTACAGAAAACCTTCACACAGCCCAGCCAGGGGTCGCATGTGCTCCCCACAATGCTAGCACAGAAGACACAGAGATGATGAGCCCACTCCCTGTCCTCGTAGCTTCTGAGGATGAGGTGGCCAGAAGCACAGTAGCTTTGATTTGACACTAAAAGGAGAGTGACCAGGGGCCCAGAAGGGAGCCTTGAAGACAAAGGGAACAGGGAGTAAGAGCTACGAAGAGGTTGCGAAAATATCCAGACCAGGCAATTTAACTGAGTCCCATCTGCCCTGAATAAGTGACCTCTGGAGACCCTCTCTAGCTCTAGAATTCTAGTAATAAAGCCATTTTTGTGGCTTTACAATCTGAACTCTCCTGAATCCAGCCTTTCCTTTTGTCCCCCATCAGAAAAGGTTCATGGAAACAGGAAAAAATGGCATTCCAGCTTCTTGTCATAACCCAGTCATTGTGAGCCAGAAGGCGACCCCCCAGAAGCCTGGGACTGAGTTCATGGGTGAAGGACAGGCAGGGATGGGTGAGACAGGGAGGGTAGGAAGGAAGAAAAGAATAAAGAACCCTGGCTAATTTCCCGGGGTAGCTGAAACCCAGGAGATTTGTACTTTTCTCAAATGACCACTATGACTAAAGATGTCAAGTTCTCGGTCTAAAAAATCCTTAGGAACGAAGCCACTTTTCTAAACGCCCTAAGGAATGCCACTGCACCCCCAGCAAGCCTTGATTCCATCTTGATTTTCAGAAATGTCCCTCTCCTTGAGGCTGATGGAAATTTCTAGGGAATTGAGATGATCTTGCCCAACTGAGAGTCTTGCCAATTTTAGGCTGCTGTCCCTTGGACTGAAGCTGAGCCCTTCCTGTGAACGTTGCAGGTCTTCAGGACTACTTGCCTGCAAGGCTGTCCCGCGTTTGGCAGGGTGTAACAAGTGAGCAAGCCTGTGTCCCAGGTCCCACCTGTTGCAGAAGCCAGCTCTCACGATGCATGATGGGATATGACAGAGTAATAAATGAATAAGCATTGGAAATGAATAAAATGTACATATTTAGCCATACCATAATAACTCTCTAATATCCATAAATACGTACACACATACACACATGCACACCATATATTCCCAGTCACCAAGGCAACCATTTCCTGGTGCTGTACTTTGTTCTTTTTCACTCTAGATCTTTTTAACCTTATTTTCTTGGAGTGCAGCTCTGGCCTTTGACTCTGCTGAGAAGTACCGTACCTCCCTCGGAGCGGCTATTACATCTAACACCAAGTCCCTTTTGAAGGCTCACATTTTATCCTCATTCTGACATTGAATTAGGCCAACACATCATTTGGACACTTGCTGAAAGCATCAGCAACATAAAATATCCATTCTGTTTGCTACCGTGAGTCAGAAAAATTAGGGACAAATGTAGTGTTATGCCTTGGACAGTTTTCACTGACAGTTCTAGCTTTTAAAAAGAAGGAAATCACAAAGTTCATATGAAAAAGGAGTCAGCTTTGGTCCTAAACAATGGCGAAATCAATTCTCAAGATTAAGGTGACAGCTCTTATTTAGGAGGTATGGATTTAGAATTATTAATCTCTTAAAAGTAGTTCACTTTTCTTTCCTCCTCCTTATACTATACATTACACTTCAAATTAACCTCATTTTCTATTTTAGATTTCATTATTCAAAAGTGCCAATAACAAACATGTCAGGAAATGGATAAACATTTTAACTCAAAAACAGATCTGGCTTTTGACAGCATCCATGTAACACGTAGTTGGATTTTGCCTTTTAACGTCACCAACAGATTTATGATTAATGTCTGTGTGTGATCAGTCTGTGGCAACAGCTAGTCTATTTTCATCTCTAGCCTACAATTATGAGTGTCTGCTAAATAATAATAATAATAATAATAATAATAATAATAATAATAATAAAACAACCTGATTTCGTGACTGGATCAGGAAGTTCTTTGCATATCCTTCTATCAGATTCCTGCTAGAGCAGGAGTGACCTAGGTGAGAGTATTTAATTTTTAGTCTTAATCCACTTTTATGCCTTGCCTCAAATAAAGCATTGAGACACCAAGGGGTAGGGAGGCAAGTCCTTCACTATGAAACAGCTTGAAAAGTAAGCTTAAGTAGAGAACCAGTGATGAGGCCAGCCGGCGTTTATAGCCTGAACCAGGATTCTGGTTTTGGAAGCTAGAGAGGCGACACCTGCCTGGCAGAGAAAAAGCAAAACCGCCAGGAAGACTCCACCCAGACAATGTGGGTCAGGAGCCCTGCCTATAGGTCCAGGAGAGAGGGGCCAGTGTGCCAGTGGAGGCAGAAGTCACACGCCTAGGAGCAGGTGGCCTGACGGGGCACATAAACCAAAGCTTGGGTCAGAGGCGAACCCGGGCGGGCCAGGGCCGTGGGTGGGCTGGAAAGGTGTGCGTGTCAGGTGGCTGCCTTCCATTCGACCCCAGCCAATGAGCTCGTCCTGGCCGAGGCAAAGTGCTGGGTTTCCCAGGGCGCGCGCGGTGGGGGTGGGGGAAGGTAGCTCGCCTCCGTGAGCGTCCCGGGTCGACCCCAATACCGGGCCTGGGTCTGTCAGTCTGTCGGCATCAGGCAGCTCCGGTCTGTCTGTTTCCCTCCTTCCCTCCCCACACCCCAAATTCTCCAGAGGGCTGCGCTGCCCCTGGCGCTCCCCCGTACCCCCCTCCCGCTTCCCCCTGTGACCCGGCCTCCCGGCGCCTGGGGGTCCGCAGGGGCCGGGCTCGCTCACCCGCGTGCAGGCCGACGGCCTCGGGGCCGCTGTCGGGCGTGGTGTTGCTGGGCGGCGCGTCGGAGTCGGTGTAGGTGAGCCAGGTGGACTCGGTCTCCCGGGTCCAGCTCTCGTAGTAGCGGGGCTCGATGGCATCGGCCCGGCTCCCGCCGCAGCCCATCCTCCGCGCCGCGGGCACGCCCGGCGGCCGCTCGGCTCCCGGCTCGGGCGGCGGCTCAGCCCCCGCGGCGCAGCCCCGGCAGGCGAGGCGGTGGCGGTGGCATCGCGTCCCCCAACGGGTCCACGCAGCAGCGAGGCGCCCCGCTCCCGCCGCGCCCTCTCCCCGCGCGCCCCTCCTCCCGCCTCCAAGGCCCTCCCCTGCCCCACCTCTTCGTCCCCACCTCCCCTTGCCCGGGCAGCCCACCCCTCCGCCCCACGTCCTCTCTCCTCCGCGCTCTCCTCCGTGCGCGCGAGCCGGCGGGGGCGCAGGAGCAGAGGGGCGGGGTGGGGGTGGGGTGAGGGTCAGCGTCCAACGACGGGTTTGGCCCGGCGGGCGGGGTTACAGCTCCCCTGCACCAGCGCATCCATCCATCCACCACCACCCCTCATCCATCCACTCATCCATCCATCCTTCCTTCCTTCTATCCTCCCTACTTTCTCTTCCTCCCTCTTTCCATCCCTCCCTCCTTTCCCCTTCCCCTTCCCTTCCCTTCCCCTTCCCTTTCCCCTTCCTCTTTCGTTCCATTCATCCTTCCTGGGGAGAACTGAAGCGCTTAGGAAGGAACCCCAAGCTTCCTGGCCACTTGTTTAATAGCAATGGAGCTGGAGAAACCCCCCAGAAAACTGGAGAAAAGTATTGCCACTAAGAATTAAAGAGCAGTCAGACCCCAGGGCCTGTTTTAGCTGGTTTGGGGAGTAGGGAGTGGAACCTATAATTTTTGAGAATTGGACTAGACTCTAACACCCTTTCCAGTTCTGCCACTTCGTGATCTGAACTTTGTCCTCAGGAAAGCAAAAGAGGACCAGGAACCATGAAACATCTGGACACCCACTCTGGATGGGGCCGAGAGGCATGGCTGGCTTCCCTGGAAACCCACCTGACAGCCTTGGCACTCTGAGGCCCACCACCTTTTACTCCCTGGTGCACACACAGCTCAGACTTAGATGGGCAGATGAATTTACCTGTCTCAAAGAAGCCAGAACACGTGGTCAAAGGAGAAAACTACCCTTAAAGAAAGGGCTAAGAAAGAGTTGAAAGAATAAATCCTCAATGACCAGGCTCTGCCAGAATAGAACATGGTGTTGAAAGAGTTTTCGTTCATTCAGCACATATTTACTAAATATCTATTACGGCCAAACACTGCCAGTGGATTACCCATAGGATATATTGGGTGTATTAACCACTATCTGTAGACCACAGTGTGTACTGTTTACTTCTTGTAAAGTATACAGAATATAGGAATAGTATTCATGATGTCCTATGTGTAAAAAATGTAGACTACAGTTCATTGTAACATTTAGTATGTAGCATCAGGTAGACAGGCTAAGCCCAGGGCATTGCCTGGCACACAGTAGGCCTTTGATAAATGTCCACTGAATAAATAGTGAAGAGTCTCTTCAAACTAATTCAGTTTGCTTCAATTATTACATGAATTTGGGCTGAAAAAGATCTAGATTAGGGCAGAGCTGTCAGATGTCCTCTGGCAGGCACTAATGAGAATCCATAAGGCTGAACCCAGACGAAGGGCTCATGCTGAGCTCAGAGCCTGCTCCCACCCCAGGGCCCAGGGTGGCCCTTCCCCTGCAGACTTTGGCCCCAGCAGATCTCTTCAGCCTCAGTTCAGCTGTGTGAGGTGGCAGTGATGCAGTTATCCAAGACATCATAGTTGCCCCAGCCCATTGGAATTCAGATGTCCTGTGTCCTTTTTTCTTCCCCCCTAAATATTTCGGTTTGAGAAGGACCAGTTCTCTGGGACAGAGCGTTCTCAAGATCTCTAATGCAGACTGTTTCCCTTGGTTCTAGAGTGCTATGCTTCTTTCATAACCAGCTACTTTGATGTGTCACCACCTGAAGAGCAGTCCAAACAGAAAGAGGGCCTGAAGTGGGAAGGTGTCAGGGAGTTCTAGAAAATGGAAGATGGCCCTGGAGCATGGCGAGCAAAGGAAATGAGGTGAGCATGAGAGGAGGGGTGGGGGAGGCTGGGCCAGCCCATGTGTGGAAAGTACCTCAGGAAGGGATTCAGACTTTGTCCCAGGAGCAGTGGGAAACGTGGAAGGGCTTTAAGCCACACACCACCAGCATCAGGTCTGCTTCAGCAAACTGTCACTGCAGGTGAGTGGAGTAAGGGTGGCAGAGCAGCCAGAGAGGTTTCTGGGAGAGCTTAGGGGACTCTAGGAGAGAGGCAATGATGGTAGAGAATTGGAGGAGTTGGGTAAATAGGATTGGCAATTCCTGAGGAGAGGAATGCTGGAGACGAACCAGTACTGTGTCAGGGTGGAGAGGTCTGGAAGCGGTAGGTAGATGAGGAATACTATTTTGATTGAATTTCGGATTCCTGAGAGACTTGAGTTCACATATAGAAATAATTAGCTTAGTTACCAGAATATAGCAAAAGCAGCTTTACTAATGCTAGTTTTTCTAATTCCATGGCTCCGAGTCTGGAACTTGTGAGAGAGAGCTCAACTCGAAAAATAACTTTGGGAGGCATCAGCATATGGAAGATACCCGAAGAATGTCTCTTTCCCCAAACATCGTGGCCTTTCCTGTTTTGGTTTTCTAGTGCTCCATCTTCCCCACTCCGGCCTCCCCCACTTCCAACTCAATCTCTTCTGTCCCTGGTCTTGCTCCCTTTCTTAGGAAAAGCAACTTATCTCTGTCCCAGAATCTGACTCCAAGTTTGCTATTCCAGCCACTGCTTAACTTGCAGGATGAAGACAGTTTCCAACTTCAGTTTGAAAGATCCTCTGGGTCCTTGTGCCTCAGTTTCCTCATCTGTGACTGGGGGTAATTAATCACGTGAGGATGTGTTAAGTGCTGGGAAGTGCCTGGCACACAGAAAGCATTCAATTGTTAGCTATTGCTACAGTTTTGAGGCAAGGAGCAACAGTGGCGTCTCTTTCTCTCTGAAGGAGGAAACCTCATTGTTGCATGAGATCATGTCTGTGAATTTGCTTAGCACACAGCAGAAGTTTGGTAAATGTCAGTCTTTTTTCTTTTTCTACCTTCCCTTTTCCTTCTCTATGATGTTACTACTTCAATCTTCCTACAAATAGATTTCTTACCACCATCCCGCCGTAACCATTACCATCAGAGCAACTGTTTATTTTTTCATGGAATCTCTTCTTGCTGTTACAAAACACCATAAATTCAGAGACAGTTTGAACCCAGAAAAACTTAGAGATCAGCTGATCCAGTCCTTCATTTTTACCATCCTGGGAAATCATAGCTCTGAGAGGTCTGTGGAGTCACCCAGTCACAGAGTAAGGTGTTATCTCTAGTAGAGCTGAAGTTTCCATAGGAGCTTGTAGCCTCTGACTGCTGGCCCTGTGCTCTTTTAATTATAACTCTCTAGTTGGTACTGAATTTTCTCCCAGAACTTTAGGAACAAATGTAATAAATTAAATGTAAATATATTAAGTGTAAAAAATTATCTTAAACCATCTGTTCAGAATCTGTAACTCGACTGGCATGAATTGGTCATCTTTTTCCATCGAGTTTAAAAGCAACAAACAAATGAATGGTTCTAACGGGGTGGGGAGGGGGTTGGAACAGGGAATTGGAAAGCCTCAGCCAAAGCCATCCAGAGCAGTACAGTAGATGATCCCTTTCAAAGCTATTGCTGAGTGATGTATTCACCACCTGATGAGATTCTCAAAATAAAATATCTGTGGCTTTAAGACCTCTTGTGGTAAGTACCACCTCTGGCTCGTTTCTATGGAAACAGAGCAGAGGTCTTTAGTGCCCAAGCCATTCCACCTCCAGGTCTTCTTTCCGTGGCCCAGCATCACTGGGTTCTGCCCAACTATAGTGAGCAGGACAAAAGGGATCTTCGGTCAGACAGGGCACAGGATAAAACACAAGCTCTGCAGGACCCCTAAACCTGCTGTCAGGATCAGTCATCTGAAAAAGAGCAAAGACAGATTGACTGCCTTATAAGTCTCAATTTTTCCAAGTGAAACAATAATACAAACAAGGAGCAACAATAGCAATCCTTCTGGCCAATGGGGTGCACACCCAAGGGAAATCTCTTTAGTCTTGAATGCCAAAACTCAGCGTACCGCACCTCTCCAGGTTCAGCGGGCAAACCGGAACTGTAGCCTTGTGCTCTCTCTCCCTGAAGGATTTGCAAAAAGTTTTCACTGAGCACCGTCCCAGTCCCCAGTCTTGACTTGCTGATACATCCTCATTGGTCCACAAATCATAATTTTGTGTTAAAGGAAGGAAGCTCAAAGTTAGCACCCCTAAGTATAAAATCTGATTCCACTCGCACATCTGGGTTTTAAAAAGTCAGTAAGTGTCATTTGACAGTGGCCCATTCCTGCAACTCTCACCTTTGAAAAATGACTCTATCTGCTGGGGGAAATGTATGATGTACCTTGAATTCGGGTGATGCAGACAGACAGAGTAAACAAGGGAAACTGACATAGCAAAATGGCAAGAGGATAAATGAGTGTTTGACTTGGTTGAAAAGTCAGAAAAGATGAAAGAGGAAATTTTGTACAAGAAAAAAGGACAGAAATAAATTGGATCTGTTACCATAAAATATTTATATAGGAAATGAAATTTAAATGTGGAATTAGACATGGTAGAGTAAATTCTCCCTCCAGTAATCTTTAAACCAAATAATTCTCATAAGAAGAGAGGTCAGCTCCTTTGGGTTATCTAAAGAGATTCAGCAAGTTCTTTCAATGTCTTCAGAGTCTATCTCAGTGCCCAAATTAACATCCTGTGACGTTTTATCATACCCTGAATGAAAGCTCAGAACAAAGCAGTTGCTGATGTTTCCAAGTTCCTGATTTCATTATACTTCCTTTCCTTGATAAAATGGAATGGATAACTGATGTGTTCTCTCACACAGGAACGTGAGTCACATTCTGCTGGAAATAGCCTGGAGAGGAAAACCTGGTGGTGATGAGGTGGATGTGTAATTTTTTTAAGTGACAGAACAACTTCAAATTAAAGATTGTCATTGAAGAAAAGGAGACTGAATTTGAGATGAGAATAGATCCAGAAAGTCATATCCCACATAACTAATTCCAAAAAGAATTCTGAAAACCCAGAGAAAGTCTTGATAAAACATTCACATAGCATTACATATTCTTAAGGACATTGAGAGCCATCATTATCTGTCTTTTAATGTTGTACTAGATGAATTAATTACATTGTCCTCTGCACTTCCTCTTCACCTGGAATAAGGAAAGACTGATTAATTTGTCAAAGGTTACTCCAAATGTCAGGGCAAAACAATTGGAGCCTAGATCTCTTAGTCCACAGACGTTGAGACTTACTTCTCTTTAGAACCAAGCAAGGACAGATTGTGTCTTCTTCCCAAGTTTGGAGAAAGAACATTTTCTGTGGATTTGAATAATACCTTCTGTGAGGCGTGAAGACCATAGCTCCATTCCCATGAATCAGCTCTCCAATTGCACCTTTACCTTGAACCAATGAAGATTTTGACAACATGTGAATCTGAAGCGTAGTTTGAGAATCAGCAGGCACCTGTAAGGATATAATCTGATGGAAAGGGAAGAACTGAAATAGATGGAATAGATTTTGGCTGATGTTTTTGGCAGAAGATTGCTAGTTTGCATTGCCAGCAGCCTGGGAGCACAGGGCTTGGGTTTCTAAGGCAAATCTCAAGATGTGGAGCAGAATGTTCTCCTCACCTCTGACCACAGCCAGGAGCACAAAAGGCAAACTGTTTCTTGGGGCTTTGAAGGTTCTCAGAAATGTTTGTGTGGCAAAAAGTAGGCCAGATAATTGAGATTCTTTCTCTAAAAAAAAAAAGAGAGAGAGAAAAAAGAAAGCAAAGAAAGAAGAAAGAGAAAGAAAGAAGAAGAAAGAAAAAGAAAGAAAGAAAGAAAGAAGAAAGAAAGAAAGAAAGAAAGAAAGAAAGAAAGAAAGAAAGAAAGCACTTTCACATAATTTTCGTTTGCTGTTTGCTTAATTAAATGACAATTAACCTGGACCTCCGATCATTAAAGAGATGTGGTGAATCTTATTCATTTCCTTTTGCAGGGTTATTTGCCTGCTCAAGTCAGAGCAAATAAAAATGAATCTCAAGAAAGTAAAAAAATACAAATTTATTTTCACATGTATTATGCTGCTCTTAGAAGTAGGGCAGGCTGTTAAGTATATTTATATCTGAAGTTAGACCACACCACAGCAAAGCTCGTGGGAACAGATGGTGACTTTTATTTATCATTTCCCAGATAAGAGAAATGTCATTTACACTGTCAATTCTGTTCTGGCTGTTGCTATTGTGATTGATGCCTTCATCAGATAAGATACAGATATGACTGGTGGGGGTGAGGTGCTGGGAAGTCAGCCCATCTGTCAATCCTGCCTCTGTCAAATAATTGTGGAAATAAGGTTCAGTCTGCTTTCTGCTAGTCTCAGTCAACAGAAAAGTAATTGCCTCATCCTAATAAAAAACATGACTTCCTGATTATGGTAAATAGGGAGAAGGGGGAAAAATGAGCAGGGCAGACAATGAGGTCTTTCATTTGTAATTAGCCACTGGAAACACTGCATCAGGGGAGAGCTGGCAGCTCAGGAGCTGATGGAAAAGAAGCCGTGGTGCCCACAGAGCATTTGGAAGGTGGATGTTGTCCCTGTGCATGAAGCTTCCAGACACTGCCCATCGGAGGGGCTCGATCTGACTCTGCCTGTATTCGAGGTAATTAAACCAGGATTTCAAATGGTTTTTTTTGCATTTCCCCCTCAAACACATCTGGTCTGACACTTACTAACTGTTGACCATGGGCACTTTTCTGGCGTCTGTCTTACCTGTGAAACGGAAATGAGCACACTTCCCAGTGTTGTTGGGAAAATGAGGTGGGTGGGTGGTGTGTGGCAAGTTCTGAACACTAGTCCTGACACTCAGCAAGTATTCGATAAATGGTAACTATTATTTTAATCTTTAAACATGTTTTATTCTTGTCTCTGTTCTTTTTTAACGGACCGGAACAGCCGGGTCTTCTTTCTGTTCTACCTTTGACATTGTAGGACTGCCCTTACCTCCTCTCTCACAATGACCTTGAAGCCCTGGCCTCTGCAGAGCAAGACGAAGAATGGGACAAGCTAGTTCATGCCCAGTGAGGCTACAAACGCGTGGAGGCCCCTCCCTTCCTTAGTGTCCCCACCTCTGGCCAGGGAAGCAGAGATCACAGGCGGGACCAGGTTTCTACACAGATGCAGCTGCATTTTGCATCCAGAGGCAACCATGGAAACCAACTGGGGACACTGGAGAGTGTCCATCCTTTCTGATAACCGATGGATCAGTTGGACCTTTAGTACACGCAGGCAGGCTTCCCACACTGGCTCAAGTGCACTCAGAGGGAGGCAGTGGTCTTGTACCCAGTTCCTATGACTAATAATAGCTAACATATATGGAGCACTTACATGTCCCGGTAGAATAAGCACTCTGAACGTGGATTCACTCATTTAACCCTCACAGCAACGCTAGGAGGAAGGTGCTATTGAAAGCCCTGTTTTCATAATGCAAACACTGAGACCTAGGGAGGTTAAATGACTTGTCCGATGTCAGCTATAACAGCAAAGCCAGGACTTAAACCAAGTTCTACATGATACCAAAGTCCACATACTGATGGCATGCCAATCTCCCATCTGAAAGCTATTTCCGTGGGGCTGGTTGCCTGCTCACATCTTAAGTCACGGCACATGTCATGGACCCAGGTAGAGGGCTCACGAGGTCTTCTCCAAGGGCAACCCCATCGCAGGAGAGCTCCTTGTGTCTCTCCCACTCTTCCAGGAGGAAAACTGAGATTATTAAGGGCCTTGGGAGAAATTTTCCAGTTCCAAGCAATGTCTAAGCTGTGAGTAATCTTATTCCAGATTGAAAAAAAATAGAATAGTTACTGGAAATAGGGTGAAAAATACTTCCCTCCCCAGTTTAGAACTCCCTCTTAAACATATGACAAATCCAAGAATGAGCCATGAATATAAGAATGATGATTTGATTCTGTTTTTTATCTACATTACATAGGTTGTTATCCTGGCAGCGCCGAGATATGAGCTAGTAAAAATTCCGTGGGCCGGTAGAAGTTTAAATTATGTGTATTGTTGATTCTAACCTCCTGATAGATTTTCATAAGGTTGAATTAGCCGATGTGCATTTCAGGTTCTCAGCTACCAGCAAGCAACTCACTTATGAATCTCAGAGAATTACTGTTATGTCACAGGTCAGAAAACAGGTGGCTTCACGCTTCTCAAAGCATCTCAAATGAGAATAGAATTTAGGATAAAAAAAAAAAAGGCAGCTTATTGAATAAGCCCCATTCAGAAAGAACAGTGCATCTCTTTTGGTCTCTCAAGAATGTATGCAGACATTCTAGTGGGGGATAGAGGGGTAATTAGAGAATTAAAGAAAAGTAGTGGTGCTATCCAAACCTATCTGGACAAAGGCTTAGGTGGGTTTTATTTGCTTGAGAGACTGAGAAGTCTCTTGGGAGGCAGATCGGGGGAAAGTAAGCTTTTTCAAAAAGCAAAGTCTTAGTTGTCAGAAAGAGCAATGGTTTGAACATGGTTCCGTAGTGTAATGGTCAGCACGTTTGTTTTACATACAGAAGGTCCTGGGTTCGTGCCCCAGTGGAGCCATGGTCCATGGTCTATAGCCATGCCACCCTGAACAAGCCCAATGTCTGATCTTGGAAGCTAAGCAGGGTTGGCCCTGGTTAGTACTTGGCTGGGAGACCACTAGGAAGACCAGATGCTATAAGCATAAATAATAAATAAATTTTAAAAAAAGACCAATTGTTCTTGGTGCCACAAGCGCTGTGACTTAGATTCACTTCCTGCCTTACTCGTACCCAGCCTCCAAACTCCTCTCCTCTGTAAACTTGTGTCCAAATCTTATAGAAAGGAGAAGGCCATAAGCAAAAGTAGGAAACAGTTTCACTCAAAGCTTTGCTACTAGTGAAGAGGAATTTTCCACTCAAATGGCTAACCTGTAATCAGCGTAACCTTGTATCAGCTCTTTTTCTGCTTCTGTAACATGCTTTTCCACTCAAATGGCTAAACCTTAGGGTGACCCCGAGACCAACTGAAGACTCACCTTCCCTTTGCTTGTTTTGTCTAGATAACAGATATATCCTCTTTGTTTGTTCTGTCTAGATAATAGCAGATACGCTCTAAAAAGTAAGGTTACCGGCCCTGAGTCCAGGGCCCAGATCTCCAGAGCACTAGCTCCTCTGGGACTGCCGGTGTGATAAACCTGAGTTCTCCAACCCTCTGAGTGGTGCTTGACTTCTCACTGGTCTGATTTTCCTGCAACACTAGGGCAGGGAAGCCATTGATTAAATAAAAAGTTAGAATAAAGGCAGTTTCACTTGCAAGGTCTCAAAAAATTTACCTCGTGTATACTTTTCTCAAGAAACCACTGGGAGGTGTGTTCCACCAAAACAGAAAAAAAGAAGAGTTTAGAGTCAGGGCCCAGAAAAAAAGATGAAGGGAACCCCCAGCAATACACTAGGTCTGGAGGGCAGGCCAGAGAAGACCCCAACTGGAAAAGGTCTGAAGGTCTCAGAAGAGAGTTCTTCCCGAGGGTAAAACTGATAGCTAAATCGAAACATTTTGAGAGGAGAGTTAAATAATGACAGTGTGAAGTCAAACTGGTGGTAAGAAAATAGAAGACTAAGCAAATAAAAAGAAAGTTATTCTCAAGTAAGATTAAAAATTATATGAGAAAGAAAAGCAATCTAGATTTACTGCATGGCTCCGCTCTCAACATCACTGTATAATAATAATAAACACTGATTTTCGAACTGAGAGAAATTCCTTACCCCGATGTAAGGAAGGTAAAGGATGGGAAGAGTTTACTCATGTGCTTTGGGAAGAGGAAAGGATGAGAGTTGATCTTCATTTGCCCTAAGGGTTAAAACTTCTTAACACTGAGGGGTCGAGAAGTAGTGTAATACTAGCATGTTATTTTAAAACACAGAGTTAATGTCAGAAAAAATCAGCTAAGAGTTATAGGTAGTTGCCTCTGATGGGCGTAACAGGGCAGAGACTGCTGTTTTTCATAACGAGTCTTATAGAACTATTTCACTCTTTAGAATACACGTGTGGGAAAAAAATATGAGTGTGGGTCACCTTGCTAAAAAAAAAACCAAATAAAAACGAAGATAAGTGGAGAGTCAAGAAGTGAAGGTGGCATGCATAGACAAACGTTTTGAGATATTTGGTCCTAAAGGGGAATAGAAAAGTGGAATTCGGGTAGCTAGGGTCAAGAGCGAGCTGTTTTAAAGATCGGAAGTAGAGCACATTCGGGATGTGACCTGTCTATGAGGTGTAGCAGAGGGAGAATTCCAAAGGGAACGAAGTCCTTGAGATGAAAGGATGGGATCCAAAACCATAAGGTGGGGATGGATTTTGATACAGGAGAAACGCCTCCTTCACTGAAACAAGAGGGAAGAAAAAGATAAGTGCAGACCCAGATAGAGCTGTAGGATTTGTCATGGCCTCGACAAGACACCCCTGTCTTATCAGGCATCAACAAGTCACCCAGAGCAGAACGCGATGCAATACACTGGCAATTATATGAGAAGTAACACACAAACTATAATCAGGTGTGTTCCTTCAACCCTCCTACGCTGTGGGATGCCGAATGACCTCTGCTTGATGAAGAACTCTCCCACAATGGATGTATTCCCCTAATACCTCGCAGAAATAAGAACATCTGCATTTGAAAACAAAAAGGCTTCCACTGGTAACATGTAGGATTCAATATTCTAGTGGGCCCTTTCCTGCTGCAAAACAATTGCATCCCAGATAAAGCATACTTACTGATGCAATCTCAGGCTTGTAGGAAATAGCGGAGATTGCCAAAGGTCCGGCCTAGAAAAAAGGAAAAAACTATAAGTAGAAATGAGAGCAAGAAGCAGTGATCAAGCAGCGAGGAACAAAACTGCCCTAGCAGCAGTGACGTAATCCAGACACTAAGCCTTGGCCAGCAGCAAGGAGGGGGAGCCGAGCCTCAGACTGTTTCATGAAGCCAGAGTTCTGAAGAGGTCTGAGCGGTCCTGGGTTGGCAGCGCCCCCTGGCCCTTGGCAGATCAGATGTAAATCTTCTCTGAGCGCCCCAGTTTACGCCTGGAAGATGCCCACAGATGGAGATCTAACAAACACTGAGCGCACACTCAGAGGTCAGGAGGCGCAGGAGGGCAACGCCATCATGAGTGAGTCAGCAGACACATTTTCAAGAAAAGGAGATTCAAACCTCTCTCTTGGTTTCCCAAGTCTGGCCTTCGGATCACACGTACTACTGCCAGCCGAGGGCTTACTAAAATACATATTCCCGGGTTCCATTCCTGACCCCCTGAGCCTGGGCTGAAGGTCGAGCCTGGGAATCTGCATGAAGCTCACCCTCACAGAGGGAAAACCAGACACACAGACGACGGTTTGCCTTTCCACGATCATATTCCTGCCGCTTTTACTGCCCACTCATCACAGTCTGAGCACAGCAGGCCCATCCATTCAAAAGCTAAAACGAAACTAAGAAAATCGTAAATTAGATCGCAGCCCATAGGGCCAGCAAGACGTAAGGACCAAATTGGCTTGGGTGCTGTCCGTCTCCTGTCAGAACACAGCCTGGCCCTACTTTGTCCAGGCCCTGAACCCTGGAGCTTGTAATGCCCTGGTTTGGAACTCCACGAGCCAGGAAGGAAACTGACACCGATGCAAGCGCAAAAGGGAGTTTACTGACAAACTCAAGTGTGGACCCCACTCGTTCACTGACGCAGCAGTGGTTGAGAGGAGCCCCGACCGAGGGGCTGGGACCTGATTTAAAGGGCAAAACCGCAAGCCTTGGGGAGATGCCTTGGCGTTACCTGATTGGGGGGTTAGGTTGACCTTTAAAGGGATTGGGCGGTAGGTTGTTGGGTCTGCGTGCAAAAGGGGGTCGTGTGCAGTGGGGCTGTGTATAGAGGGGGCCGTGAGCGCAGTGGGGTAATATGCCAAGAGGGGCTGCATGCAGAAAGGGCCGAGTGCAGAAGGTGTTGGGTGCAGTAATCAGAATATGTGCAGGAGGAAATAAGGGTGGGGGTGCCTTAAGGGCCCACCGATTAGCTGGCGTGGCTGGTTTGGCCAGGTGGTAAGGCATTGTTCTTGACCACTGGCCTTTGGGGAACTTTTCGTACAATTCATTTTGGGATCACTAAGAAAAATGGAATCATTCCAGTCTTTCAAGCTATCAGTAGGCTAAAATCAGTGACCGTAGTGCAAAAATTACTGTGATTGAAAATAATGGGACTTGAGGCTCATAATAATCACTAATATAACCAATATTGACCTTGTTCACCAGGAATTTAGAAGTGTTTAGAGAATCCATGGGCGAGCTGTCAGGAGACTCTTTTTGGAGGGATCAAAGAGGGGACCAAGAACATACTTTAAAGGAAGAGAGACTTAGGTACAGGCCAGATTCAAAGACAATGAGTGCATTTCAAATAGAAGAGCTGATCTTGAGTATAGCAGAGGCTGATTCTAATTTGCTTGGCCCAATTCTGATGGTCCTTATCCTACAGAGAATATTGGACAAAAAAAAAAAAAAGAGCAAAAATGCAAACAAAAGATAGCAGTGCTTTGAAGTTTTGTAGCTTAAGGAGCATGGGACAGGCTAGGAGGGACATAGAAAATGCCTTGTGGGGAAATCAGCAATGACAACACAATAATAGCCAAAGTTGAATGGCTGCTATGTGCCTGGCAGGGTGGAGCATTACCACAGCCCTTTCAGGCAGGCATGACTTATAATTTTGGAGATCAGAAAACCGAGTTCAGAGAGGTCAAATAACTTGCTCGACATTACACAGCACCCAGTTATGGAGCCAAACTCAAACTCAGGACTGCTCAACTTCATAAGCCACGTTCTGAAGATTTTTTTTTCTGGTTTGATTAAGTAGTTGATTTAATGTCACAGTTGAAGATTTAGAAAAGTTATTACAGGATGTTCAGGGAAAATTCCTTGTCTCACCCTGGCCTCCAGCCACTCAGCTCCCCTCCGCAAAGACAACCAGTGTCATTAAATCATGTGTGACATTCCAGAGATATTTGATGAATTCCATTTTGCTGCACAAGTGATAGATTATACACACTGTTCTGAACCTCGCACTCTCACATCGGTACATACAGAGCTTGCTTGTTCTGTTTTCTGGCTGGAGGTTTTCACTGTTGTGTCAATGCTGTGATGTTGTTTACCCGTATGGTCCCGGGTCAAGAAACTTAACCACGTTTCTATTCTCCCTTTGGCCCCTGACTTTATTTATTCCCTCCAGAGAGATCTTAAAACTCTCCGGTGACAATTAAGCTCCTCTAAGTTGCTCCTCTAAGACATAGTAACAGTCTCAGGTTACCTGGACCAGGGGGATTTTACTGCTGAAGGCATGAAAGAAAGGACAGGGGAAATGGTCGGCTGCCGAGCCGAGGGAGGCAGGGCAGAACCACAGTGGCACCAGGAGCCTTTCTCCCACCGGCTGTGAGGTGCCCTGCGCTACCCTCACTGGTCGCCAAGGCTCCCACCCCTGTCAGTTATTGGGCTCCTGCTGCTGTCTCTGAGCTCAAACTTCTTCCACACAGGAGAGCGGCAGGATCTCCAACACCAGCCCCCTGGGCAGGCTTGGGGAGCTGCTGGTGCGTCAGCTGCCCCAGGAAGAGGACCCTTCGTAGTCCCACTGGGTATAGCCAGGGAGGTGGGGAAGCAGGAGAGAATGGAAAGCCCTGTGCATAGGGCCCCTTGCCTCAGGAAAAATTAGAGCAAAGGGTAGAATACAAATAAGTCCTTCCTTATCCGTGGTTTTGCTTTTCCATTGTTTCAGTTACCTGCTGTCAACTGGGGTCAAAAAATATTAAATAGAAAATATCACTGAAAAATAATATAAAAAATAAAATTCCAGAAATAATTCACCAGTTTTAAATTGCGTGTCGTTCTGAGTAGCATAATGACATCATTATGTGCCTTCCCACTCTGCCCTGCCCAGGACACAAATCAGCCCTTTGTCCAGCACCTCTAGGCTGTCGATTCTCCCTGCCCATCACTTAGTAGTCTCTTTTATCAAATTAATTGTCACGGTGTTGCAGCGCTGTGTTCAGTAACCCTTATTTTATTAAATAAGCAAAAAATAAACCTCAAATCACAAGAGTAGTGCAACTGGCAATTTGTATATGCCAAGAAGCTGGAAGGTGCTTCCTTTAAGTGAAAAGGTATGTATGTATCAGAAAAAAACATAGTATACATAGGGCTCTGTACTATCCATGGTTTTAGGCATCCACTGGGGGTCTTGGAACGTATCCCTATGGATAAGGGGGGACTGTAAACTCCTTTTCAGTACTTCCTGCTGGGAATCCCAGAGCTGCTCGGAAGGAATTCGAATGTGCTGGAATGCCTGCCGAGCACAGGTGGCCAGAGTCACAGAGACCCTCTTAGAAATGCCTTGTTTTTAGGCCCAGGCTGATTCGATCGGGTAAAAAACAATCACATGGGATTACTGATAAGCTTTTATAGCTTAAAAGATAATTGCACGTATCTTAGCTCATCAAAGTCTCCTGAAGCAAGCATTATCGGCAGCATTCCCATTTTACAGGTGGGAACACAGAGGCTCAGAGAGGTCATGGGGATCGCCGAGGGTCATACAGTCACTAAGTGAGGAAGTCGAGTCTCAGACCGAGGTCTCCTGACTCCAGCTTGGGCCTCCTTCTGATCCCTCATTACTACAAGCCTTTTTGTAGTTCCCAGGCCCTCGCCCAGCTCCTAGATGTTGATACCCCCGAGGCTCTCTCTTCCGCCCTCCATTTCTCTCCCTGTCTGTACGCTCTCTGGTTGTTCTCATTTACTTCCTTGCCTTGGTCCGATTCGAAAAGGTCGATGGCCCTATTTTCTCTCTCCAACCCAGAACTTTCTTCCAAGTTCCATATCCATATAGCTAATATTCTACTGGACACCTCCACATGGCCACCCGAGTCACCTCGAGTGCGAGGTTTCTAAAAGGAAACTCACTGTCTCTCTCCTTAAACTTCATCTCCTTAAACTTCAAGCTTCTGTGTTCTCTGTCTCACTAGTGGTAGCTCTTCCACGTCTTAAGCACAGACTGTGCCAGTCACTTTACACTTGCAAGATAGGGGATATTATTGTCCCATTTTATAGATGAAGAAACCAAGGCTCAGAGATGTTAACTTACTTGCGCAAGGCCATATGCTAAGTACTTTACAGAGCCAGGATTCAAACCGAGCTGTATTCTGTATTGCTACCACTGTCTCAGGCTCTCTGGGAACTACAGGGCCACAACTATTCACTCTGTTGAACAAGCCAGAATCATGGGTCACCCTTGACTCCACTCACCTTGCACCTCCGCTTCTCACCCCCACGCTGCTCCACAACTAAATCAATCCATCTGGCCACCGAAATGTTTCTCAGGTTGTACCTCCTCTCCATTCTACGGCCACTTCCTGAGTTCACAGCTAAATTATTTCTCCTCCACTTCTGAAATAGGTTCCTAACTAGTTTTTTTTTTTTTTCATCTCTAGCAGCAACCACCACTCTAAATCCTCTCTCCCGTGAATGAATTTCTAAAACACAGCTGATCATTGCCCTCCCCTAGTTAAGAGCATTCAGAGGCTTCTTTTTCCCTGGAGGATGAAATCCAAACTCCCTGTTCCCACTGCTGCCTGTCCCTCCAGGTGATCTCTTGCTGGGTCTCTGCAGAAGCCCAGAAGCCGGTGGCATAATTAGTTAAAATGGGCTCCTCTCCTGATGGTTTCCTCTGACTGAGCCAATTAGTATATTGCCCTTATCCATGCCATCTCCACCAGATTCCCATGAACTACAGAAGGATGCCTGGGTGAAAATCATTCATATACAAAACAGACAAAGGCTGATTGATGCAGGAACTATGGATACATCTACAGTAATCCATCTCGCTATTGTTTACCCAATAGATTGTGTTTATATTGTCTTTGGTTCCATGTAATTTGATTTTATGACAGTGAGAGCCAATTAGACCCAGGATGGCAGAATGTAAGTGTTCTGAATGATTTATTACTCCACATAGAAAAATGCTCTGCATAAACTTTCCAAAACTGTTCAACAGAGAGAACATAATATGTGCTCTGCAGACAAAGGGTCCTGTTATCAGATGCACATTAACATATTAAAGGCTCGGAGAAAACCAGCAGTGCAGAAAGTAGAGTGATTTTGTTCTCAGGAATTTTGTTCACAGTTTTTTTGTTTTTTTTCCCTGCACATCTATCTAGTAACATTTTCTGAGTTTTCCCTTAACAGATGTTTGGGGAAGCTCTGGAATTAAGTGCAGAGGCTCTAACAGCTTCCGGAATTTCATCTACTCTGAAGTCGGGATGCAAGCTCAGACCTGCCACTCTGTCTGGAACGTCTTAGGTTAACTCCTACAGGGTCTTTCAAGGTCCTGTTTAGGTGTCACTTCCTCCTACAAACCATCAGACAGACTCTCTCTCTCTCTCTCTCTCTCTCTCTCTCTCTCTCTCTCTCTCACACACACACACACACACACACACACAACATTTAATCTTATATGATTCCATAACACCACCCTCTCTCATAATACATCACTGTATTTTCTATTGGTTGATAAAAAATTCATTCCTGACTGGAGCTAAAGGAGAATTTGTAGGCTTAGGCACTGGAGGCATGTTGCCACAGCACCTCCTGCCTTTATCCCTCCCAGGGTCAAGTTCAGCAGGAAAGCAGGCACCCAGCTCCCTCAGCAGGCCCACCTCATTGGTCACTCGCCTAAGGAAGTGAGTGCAGGATCGTTAAGAACTGTGACCTTGACCACAGGGGCTACCTCTGAAGTTGGAAGGAGCAGCCTCTTAGGCAGGATGCAGTTTTCAAGAGAGAAGGTGGGGTTATGGATACCGGAGGGCCCCAAGCATCACAGTGCATAGCCCAGAGCTAGAAGCCAGAAGCCAACATCTTCTGTTTACTTATCGATGTCCCTAGGCAGGCTGTGAACTCCCTGAAGGTAGACCAATCTCTCTAATCTCCATATCCAGCCCCTAGCACCTTACCTGGTATACCTTATTTTGAATAAATGATAAATGGGGACACAAAATGTTCAAAGCAAGACTCCCACTTGGAAAGAGTTTGTGGGCTACTCCAAGAGTTGTTAGTATTTATAAAGTTAACAGCAATTTACCATACAAGATAACACAATCCAGGTGCCAAATGAGTGACTGGGGGATTGTCAGAGGAATTCAAGGAAGGGGCAGCTGGGCAAGGGAGTGAAGGAAACCTGCAGCCACCACCCCACTCTCACTCGCCCCGTGAGGACTGCATCTGGTGGCTGGCTCGCTCTTGCTAAACTCCTGGGAAACGGACCTCGCCGGTCTCAGTCCTCGACAGTCTTGGCTTTGACATCTGAGACCCTTTTTCATCCCTTGGCCTGTCCCTCTCTTCTTTCCCTCCCAACCCCTGAGCAGCTGGGGCCCTGGGCTGGGGCCTTGACCTCCCTCTGCCCAGCTCTCCCTGTGTCAGTGTGTGGCTGACCATTAGGATCCAGCACCCACATCCTGACCAGGCACAGCTCTTCCCCGTCTTACTTTTACTGCTGGTTTTTCACAACTTCTCTTTTAAATTTGTTTCCTGACAGATTATTTGAATGCTGTTAAAATCAATTACGTCCTGCCCTTAGCAGCATGCTGGTGATGGCGGCAATAACAGCTCTGCCAGGAGAACACCCAGCCCGCTTGCTGAGCCCACAGAATTAGAGCTGTAGCCACAGTGGGGAAATTTTCCTCACCCCAATAGGTTATTTCCATCCACTTTTATTTTGTTGTTGGAATTTGAACAAATATGGTTTTAAAGAGAAGATCTTCAATGTGTGGAATTTAGAAAACAGTCCTGCCAGGCAGAGCTCGGCAGAAGAGGGGAGAGAGCTGGCAATGAGCAACTTCTCAGAGCCCCCTCCTTCTTACCCACAGGACAAAAGTCAAACTCTGGGGTGGCCGCCAGAGCCTTCTCTGCAACTTCCAGGCCAGGCTCATTTCTCAGCGCAACCTAACTTGCACGTACCCTCCAGCACCTCAGAACTTCTCCTGGCCCCCACATATATCAATCTATGCCCTTGTTTATGCTGTTCCACCTCCTCTTTGCCTGGTAAACTGTTGTCCTTTAAACCTCTGCTCAACTGTCACCTCTTCCAGAAAACCTTACGTGACCTCTCTGCCTATTGAGGAGTAAGAGAAGCATAATACATTATATGCTTCTCTGTTCCTAGTTGCTAAGTGAGGGTAGGAAATACCCATCCTTAGCTTTTAATGCAGGGCCTGGAACGTTGTAGACAAAAATACAATTTTTGATTGACAATGGATGAATGCATTGCACACAAATGGTGTTCGTCTCTGACATCATCTCAACATCCCCTGAACCCTTTTCCTTCTGAGTGTTCCATATTTTCACCGTTTCCTTTTCCTTCCTTCCTTCCTTCCTTCCTTCCTTCCTTCCTTCCTCCTTCCTTCCTTCCTTCCTTTCTTTCTTTTCTTTCTTTTCTTTCTTCTCTCTCTCTCTCTCCTCTCTATCTCTCTCTCTCTCTTTCTTACTCTTTCTTTTCCCTTCTTTCCTCCTTCATCTGGGGACACTCAAGTAGCTGATGTTTGGATAGCAGGGCTCCCCGGGTATCATTCTCCAGCGTTGTGTCATTTTGCTGTATGGACTCTCCAGCTTGGAGGCCTCAGGTAGACAATGTCTTGCATGGATCTTGGTTTAGGAGCATCGCTTCCTCCATATTCTCTTGGTCAAGGCAGCCACAAAAGCCCAACCAGTTTCAAGGGGAGGGAACACAAACTCCACCTCTAGACGGGGGAGTGGCAAGGTTCCAAAAGCATATAAGGTGGAAAGAATTGTTATGACCATTTTTGGCAAACATAGCTGACACAGTATTGTTATAGTTGCCATTTACTGAGCACCTGCCAGTATATGCCGTGTGACTTGCAAATATTATCTTGAAACATCTTAAAGCACTGGATCGGTTGATTAAATCGCAGGCTTAGGAGCTGAGCATGGAAATATACGTAATACAAGGGATCCGAAAGAATCCCCCCAAAATAGACTCCTTCTCCACAGAAAGGTGGGTTAGGGATAGTCGTTCATTATCAAATATAAAGTTTTATACACAACCCATAACTCAAATCGCGTCCAATTACTCAAAGCAAAGCTGACCAAATTTTATTTAAACTGACTACTTGAGAGAAATTAAGCTAATTTATTCATACCAGCTAAAAGCAATTTGCTGTATAGCTAACGAAAAGCATCGCTGAGGCCTGGCAGCCTTCCGTCTGTACCGTGTGCCGTGTTGGAATGCATCAGTCTGCTTTTGCCTCTTATTCATCAGCGCCTTTAATTCTTCCCACTTCGACCCCAGATGGGAAGGTGTCAAAGGAAAGAAGGAGCATCCAAGCACTCCCATGTGGCCTTACGCATGGAAAGACTGCAGTCCATTGGCCGTGTCTATATGCGTGGAAAACTAGGGGCAGCCACAGGGCCCTGAGATTTCCGCCATTGCTGCCACTCGTAAAGGCCATCTGAAGAGCCATGATAGTTTATTTCTAAACAGCAGAGTAGGTTATCTGTGGAGGGAAACATTTTAACCATCTAGAATACTAGGGATGAGTTTATCTTAACAAAATCCATGACTACACATTGCTACCATTCATGCTGTGCGTCCCTGAGGGTATGAGTGATGAAAAAGAAAGCAAAGAAAGGCTGGCACAGTGACGTGGCGCCTGCGGGCATTGCACAATTGCAGTGCTAATATCTGGAACGAAAGTGTTCCTGGATCCAAGAACAAACTTCATCTTTTACAGTTTTTTTCCACAGCCTGCCTGACACGTGATGATCAGTCTCAAAAAAATGTGTTTGCCAGTTGGGGGCCAGATCAGGAAACACAAACCCCATGAGTCATTCTCACAGAAAATTTAAAACTAGTATTAAAAGGCTGAAAATTCCAAAATAAAAAACTGAGGTCACACAGCGATAGTAAATGCAGGAAGCAGCTATCACCCCTCAGGTTAGGCAAACAAAGGGAATAGTGTGGGTTATCGGAAATTAAATGCCTGGAAGAGGGGCCCCTAAAACTAGAACAACAAGCCTCTAAGAAAGAGACACCGCCCAGCCGGTGCTGGTGCCTCTGGGACCAAGTGTTGAAAGAGGTGGAGACCAGAAATTGCAACTGCCAGTGGAAAGGGCCAGGGAAAAGGCTGCAATGATGATCAAGCAGAAATGAGGTCCTTCCAACCATCCATCTTCCCTCTTGGGCTCCCTTGAGGCAGATCCTAACAAGAACCTCATAAGAGCTTACCCAACTATTATCAATAGCAGAACCTCAAGGAGTCATCTTTAGCCTAGAGTTTTTTAAAAAAATTATTATCTCCCCAAGTAACCTTCTTACTTGGTGTTTGGTGTTTTTTGCCTTCATCTTATGGGTTATATTCTAGTTATGTTATAAGATGCCTTAAATCCTTTCCAGAAACAAATAGTGTAAAAATAACTTATAAATAAAATGGATCGATAGATTTAAAAAGTAAACTCTGTTCCCTTATGACAAAGCTACACATACTCAAAATAGGTGCACTCTCCAGACAAGTGGTTCCATAAATGGGGCAGGCAACTAGGCTGACTCTGAGTGGAAGGAGAGAAGTGGCACAAAGCGAAGGAATATCATTTCAACTCCAGAATCAGAAAGTGCCAACGGAATACTCTCTGTGACTATTAGAGAATGGAGCTGGTAGTATGCTAACGTTCCTCCGGGGTAATTTCTTACGCGCTCCTTGAGTCCTAATCAGACTGTCAACCATGGCGCAGCAGCCCCTCCCTCTACAAAGATGCCCCATGACCCAAACTGGCCAATTAGAGCTTCCCATCTCCTAGCCAAAGAGGCTGGTTCAGGGTCAGAATGTGACCTGAATTGTCTCGGCTTAGAGCTGTGTGGACACTGCTGAGTCAAATCCACTTTCTCCTGTGGTTGCTGTGCTGGGAAGAAGGGAGCATGGGAGATGGACCCAGGAGACATCTTGCCTACCATATGAGGAAATTTTGTTGAATGAAGTGAAGCGTAACCAGCAGAGCTGAGAGGTAGAGAAGTAGTGCTACATCCGGCCGTGTCTGAAACCAGGTCCACCTGGACTTCCCAGTGATAGGAACCAATGTGTTCTTGTCTTTAGCTCAAGCTAGTCTGAGCTGGGTTTCTGTTACTCCCAAACAAAGAAGCCCTAACAATGCCAAGAGCAATATACATCAGATTCAAACACTAGAATTTGTGGTACTCACGATACATCAGATTCTTCGTAAACTGTGCAGCTGTTCTAACAATATTTTCTGATTTAATGCATCTCTATCCATTTCAAAGTATCTAAAAACCTATAGAACTTAGTTGTAATCTCTTCCAGTCATCTCAGTTCACAAACATCTTGGTAAAGTACAATTTAAGGAATAGTGTCGTTTCTTCTTTGAATGCAAATAGCGTTTCTTAAATGGAGACCTATGGTTTTATTGCTAATTTAAGATTCAATCTAAATAAAATCAATGAAACAGAACAATGGTTTCTGGCATCACATATTTGATACTTGTCTAAAACATGTTCCTTCTGTGAATATTCATTTAGCTATAATAAGGAGATTGGTCTCTGTTGCTTTGTTTATTCCTGGGAAAGGAAGTTCCAAGGTTAACATTTATCTAACTATAACCTCTTTTTTCAGAGAGTAAGATTCAATATGGTACAAACAGAAAAAAACCTGATTCTTTCTGACCACTGCTTCTTTAAAGCAATTGATATCAAGTTGTTTTTCTCTGTCCCTGAAAGGATTCTAAAAAAAAAAAGTGGGATACCTTTTTCATTCACCGTATTAATGAGAAGTCTCTTTTTAGGTGTTGAAAAGTCCAGTTCTCTCTACTACCAAAGCTATAATCCCATGTCCAATTTAAAACTCAGGCCTGACTCAGCCTAAGAAACTTAACACTTTGCTCAAATACTGCTCTATCCCCTCTGGACTTGGAGCAGAGCAGGGGGACGGGTTAAGGGCAGAAGGCTCCCACCAGACCTGATCAGCACAGTGCCCTGGGCACAGCCGCCCGAGGGCTTGCTCCCTCCCCCGTGGAGCTTTTACGGGTTCCTCGGAGACCCCTCTAGGAGGGAATGTTGGTCACAGGTGATGCCCCTCAGGCTGCCCATATATAACTTCCCTCAGACCCAGGCTTTCAACTCCGTCACACCCTGAGTTGTTTGCCTTGCAGATGGTCCTTCGTGACAGTGACCCTTTCAAGGTAACTCGGTGCCACTTCTCTTCCATGGGGTCCTCATGCAACTGTCAGAAACAATGCCCTGAGCCCTGTGGTTGTGAGGGCATCTCACCACCTGGCACCCCTCTCTTTGTCCTGCCACTGTAGGCCACTCCAACCAGTGGCTTGAAATGTGGCTTGAGAACCAGTCCCCTTGTCCTTCCAACCCCAGAGAACACAGGTTGAGCTACTTGTGGGTACTTCGAGGGCTTAAAATTTCACTAGTTATTGTGGGTGTGGGGACAGGGACAGTCAGCGAGTGTAAGGAAAGAAGCGCCCACCTCTTTCCTCCAACAGCTCTCACTCCGAACAATCCTCTGCCTCTCTCTTGCTGCGTCCCCCAACCTCTTCTTATATAGTGTCCAGGTAGGTGACAAGCCACAGGTCTCAAAACTAATTTCATAATATTTAGCGAGTCCTGCGTGTGTAAGCAGCTCCTTATTTTTCTTTCCCTTTGGGGTCTCAGCTTAAACTTCAAATCAAGAGCAGTTGCATCTCACACCCTGGTGGTACATCTGATTCACAGCAGGCTTCCGAGCGGTTTCCTCTGCTCCTGGCCAGCATGGGGCCAAGCATTACTGTCACAGTCCTCCTCCTAAGTACAGATGAGTCACACAGTGACAAGCTGGGAGGCTGAACCCCGCTCCTCTGACTCAATGTGGATGCTCCTTCTATAGCAAAGGCCACAGTGAGGCTGGGAGTCTCTCCCGATGGCCACCCAGGGGTGTCACCAGCCTGCTGGCCCCAGCGGCCCCCAGCGCAGCCCGGGGCATCACAGAGGCCTTCTTTCTCGCCATCACCTCAAGCCACACCTGCCTTCTGACCTTTCTTCAGCACTTGGAGAGCTTCCTCCTGCCAGCGCTTCCGTGTTAGCTTTCTAGGGCCACCGGAAGGACAGGACCACAGAATGAGCTAAAACAACTGAAATGTATTCTCTCTCAGTTCTGGAGGCTGGAACTCTGGAATCAAGTTGTCGGCAGGGTTGTTTGTTCTGAAGGCAAATCTATTCCAAGCCTCTTGCCTGGCTTCTGGTGGCAGCCAGAAATCCTTAGTGTTCCTTGGCTTATACATGGATCCTGCCAATCTCTTCTCTGTCAATTTCTTTCCCACACCTTCAAGGAAGCTATACTTAAGGTGGTAAGAAATCTGACAAATGTACAAAGCCCTCTTTAAAAATCTCTCTAGGATCCCATTCTGATCCTGCTAGCTTCGTTATACCTATATTCAAACACTGAATTGTGATTCAGGCCCATCTTCCCCTGTCTGGCCCCTTACTGAGGGTGGGAAAACCAGTCAGAGCAGGGTCATGTCGCTGCCTGCCTTCATGGACCAGGAGCGGTGGCTCGCATAGCACAGAGTTAGGGGACCTTCCAGCACCCTATATCGTCTCATTCTGAGGAGGGATTTGTCTTAACTGAATATAGAACCTGACAGGTATTTCTCCTGAATGAATCAGTGGGAGGAGCTGAAGTAATGTTTTTTTTAAAGAGAGAGTTTTCTATTTCCCTCCCTTGGGGAAGAGAACCCTTAATATTCCGATCAACTTTGACGTACGTGATCACAGCCCTTTCGTTCCTATAAAAGCATCATGATTCATCACGACCTCTGCCAGCTGTGGGCTGCACATTATTCTCTGACAGTGCAGGCTTTCCCCGGAGAAGAGCTGGGCGCACACCACTCCCAGCTGCGTGTTGTCATGAGCCAGCCCTCTGTTTACGTCTTTTCAGAGATGGGGTCGAACTGGGATAACCTTAAGGCCTCTTTGAGCTTGTGACATATTCAGAGGGCTTTGCAGAAGGGCGACTCTCCCAACATCACACGAACCGGGTCACCTTGGCTGAGGAGCAAACAAAATTTCAAATCTTGTGCGTAAAGAAAAATTTATTTTTTTTCTTGAATAAACTTTACTGAAGTAACTTTACACACCATTGACGATTACATTTCATGTAGTTTGAGTTTTATATGGATTAAGATATGGATGTCTACAGCCATGCCACCTGAACAAGCCCGATCCCATCTGCTTGCAGAAGCTAAGCAGGGTCAGGTCTGGTTAGTACTTGGACGGAGATTACCTAGGAGGACCAGGTGCTGTAGTCATAAAAAATAAAAAAAAAAAAGGGATTGTAAGATGACAAGGTCCTTGCAATCTGTGAGGTCAAAGGTTGCCATGTCTAAAAAAAAAAAAAAAGGAACATTTTCCCCATTCCCAAAAGTTCTCTTGTGCTCATTTGCAGTCAAGCTCTCCCATTTCCACCCCAAGCCACCTCTGAGCTGTTTTCCAACACTCTAGATTAATGTTGCTTATTACAGAATTTTATGTAAGTGAAATCATATAGTGTATACTTTTTCGTGTCTAGCTTCTTTAGCTCAGTGTAATCTTTTTGAGATTCTCTAAAGTTATAGCATGTATCAGTAGTTTCTTTTAATGGTTAGTAGTATTCCATTATTTGGGTATATCACAATGGTTTATCATTCACCTGTTGATAGGCGTTTGAGTTATTTCTAGGTCTGGGTTATCATGAGGAAAACCGCTATGAATGATAATGTAAAAGTCTTCCAGGAAAATATGCACTCCTTTCTCTTGCACGCATACCTAGAAGTGAAGCAAAGTGTGTTTTGAAGAATTCATCAAAGGTGATTGTTAGGTCGGCGGGGGAGGGTCAGCCGGATGCCAGCCTGGAGACTTCCCAGCCTGATATCAGAATCCGAACGCCCAACTGATAAGGGCCCACCCTAAAGCCCTGGTGCCACCACCAACCCAGATGCTCAACTGACACCCCCCATTCTATACCCTACCCCCACATAACCCCATAAAAACTATGCCCTCCCATCCCAGGGCGCGACTTCTCTGGCCCCTCTCCTCTTGGGACCAGTGAACCTTGCCCGGGAGCCCTCTCCCAATAAAGGCTTGCTTTTAAAACTTTTCTCGGTGTGTCATGCGTTTACCTTACATTTGGTGCCGAAACCGGGAAGATTGTGTCCTTCGGCCTCCCGGCCTTGAGGGGCCTCTCCTCCTCTTCTTCCGGGACCGTTCGCTGCCCACCTCCTACTGTCGGATGGAGTAAGTTCCCTTTCGGTCTCCCCACCCTCTCCGGGCCTGGCCCGCCGGGCCGTGTCCGTAATCGCGGCCGCGTCAGGGTCACTGCCCCCGCCGCCCGACCCCTGTCATATTTGATTCCCGACCTGGAAAGTTATGAGAGCCGTCTCTAACTTTCCACGGTCCTTCTGCCGTTGTGTTAAATCAGAGTCTTGGAGACACCTGATCTCTGGTTTCACCTTTCCGGGTGGCTGAGACCATGGGAGCTTCTAATTTGAAACCAGACCCCAAAACTCCACTTGGGTGTCTCTGAACAAATTTTAGCCGTCTACGCCTCAGTCAAGATTTAAAACGTAAAAGGCTGATCTTTTACTCCACCATCACCCGGCCTAAGCCATCCATTAGACAATCAATCTAAGTGGCCTGCTGACGGCACTTTTTAACTTCCAGACTCTGACAGATCTAGCCACTTACTGTCATAGGATGGGAAAGTGGGCTGAAATGTCGTATGTGCAAGCCTTTTGGGATCTACACTCCCGTCCCTCCCTCTGCTCTCAATGCTCCAGTGCTCAGGTCCTCTTAGCTCGGGAGGCCGGCCCTAAGCCTTCTACCTCACCGACCCCTGACACAGAAGGTGAAGCTGCAACCAGCTCATCTGCCTCTCCTCTCAACGATCCTCCAGAAATCCTTTCTCCCCCTCCACTCCGGCCTACCCGCTGCCTCCCTACCCTAGTCCCTCGGCTCCTCCTCTGCCTCCCGTCTCGCCAGACTCCATCCTCACCCGATACACCCTTCTCTTCCTCCTCCGCCTCCACCTGCTCCATCCCCGGGATTTGGTGAAAATGACCTTTAAAGTTTTCAATGCCCCAGAGGAGATGGCTGAAACTCACTGCCAGGCCCATCTCCACCAGCAGGTGGCACTCCAGACCCAAGCCTTGGTAGCTGCCTTGAGGCCGGCGGGCCCCTGGGGCGGAGGGGCTGGGGCCAACCCAAAATCAACCCCTCTGGGGCATGCTTCAAATGCGGCCATGAAGGCCACTGGGCCCTTCAGTGCCCTAACCCATGGAATCCCACAAAGCCCGATCTGCAGGCAGATGGGCCACTGGAGATCTGATTGCCCAATGACCGGATTGTCGTCAGCACCTCCATGCAGGGGATCATCCAGTCAGGCAACACCATCATTGGAACTTCTCAGGTTAGCAGATGACTGACGAGGCCCAGACTCGGGGACCCCTCTCACTCTCGCCGAGCCCAGGGTAACGCTCCAGGTAGCGGTTAAGTCCATCTCCTTCCTGGTGGACACGGGGGCTACCTTCTCTGTCTTGCCATCTCACACTGGTCCTACAGGCCCCTCACCTATCTCGTTATGGGGATTGATGGCACAGCCTTATGCCCACCGAAAACCCCTCCTCTTCATGTCCCTGGATGGCTTCCCCTGCTCACACTCCTTCTTAGTCATTTCCTCATGCCCAGCTCCCCTCTTAGGTAGAGAGTCCTACACAAGTGAGGTGCCTCTTTCTAATATGAGGCCACAAATACAGGTCTCTCCACGCCTGCTACCTCTCCTAGCGCCAGATTCTACTCCTCCTCTCCCTACCCTTTCTGACCCTGTCGGTCCCTCCGTCTGGGACACGTGTACCCCTGTCATGGCTTCTCCTAACACTCCATAGGTAAACTTCCTCTCAAACAACTAATGCCTGGGCACCTCCGGGAGGTTTCTTCTGGGTAACGGGACTCTCTCAAAAAACCTATCATCCCCCCGCTCATCTGATCTGTGTCTCCCTGTAACTTCAGTACCCTAGCTCACCCTGTATAGTCAGGCAGAATGTCACATCCTCTACGCCCCTGCTCCCAGCACCGGCCGTCCTCGCCGAGCCCTTTCCTCCCAGTAATAGACAGAGTTTCCCTGGCATCCTCCCTAGTCACCACTGGGCTGGCAGGGGTGCACTCGCCCATTCTATCACTGCCCTAGAGACCTGGCAGAAAAGCTTCAACGTGCAGCTGATGCCTCAGCCCAATCCGTAGCTTCACCCCAATGCCAAATCACCTCCATAGCTCAGGTAGCCTTACAAAATCGCAGAGCCCTAGACCTTCTGACAGCAGATAAGGGGGGTACCTGTCTCTTCCTTAGAGAAGACTGTTGCTATTATATCAATGAATCAGGCTTAGTTGAAACTAATGTAAAGACCCTTTCGAAGCTCGGTGAGGCCCTCCGCCAGTCCCACCGAGAGGACGAGGCACTCCCCTCTTGGTGGAGATCCACTCTCGTTACCTTACTTGCACCAATTCTGGGGCCTATCCCTTATCCTCTGTATACTACTAATAATAGCCCCATGAGTACTCTGATTCATTCAGGAACGCATCTGCAAGGTCTCCCGGATCACGGTCAACCAGCTACTTTTACATCCATATGCTTGCCTCTCCACGAAGTCCCAGCCTCAGATCCCCAACCTCTTTACTCCTGGTCAGCAGGAAGTAGCCAGATTTGACTCGGTGCCCCTATACCAAAGAGGCTGGGATGTTAGGTTGGCAGGCGAGGGCCAGCTGGATGCCAGCCTGGAGACTTCCCAGCCTGACGTCGGAATCCGAACGCCCAACTGATGAAGGCCCACCCTAAAGCCCTGGCACCACTACCCCTGCCCAGATGCTCACCTGGCACTCCCCATTCTATACCCTACCCCCACATAACCCTATAGAAACGATGCCCTCCTGTCCCAGGGCACGACTTCTCTGGCCCCTCTCCTCAGGACCAGTGAACCTCACCCGGAAGCCCTCTCCCAATAAAGGCTTGCTTGTAAAACTTCTCTCGGCATGTCACACGTTTACTTTACAGTGATGATTCAGACCATGACCAGGAATTTGGAGGGAATGTGAATATTGCAAGTGATTAGAAAATAATAATATTATAATATAGTTAAAATTCAAACGATGTAGATTCCTGGGGGCTGGGTGACCTGGCTGCAGCACCAGTGTCCCAGAGTACAGGAACTTAACAAATCCTTGCTTTTCTCTGGTCTGCATGAACTTGGCAAGCCCATCACCTTCTGTAGACTCAACAAAATGAAAGCACAGCAGGTCCTCAGATAACATCCTTTGTTCAATGTGGTCTTAGTTATAACACTGATGAGATGTCGTAAGGAAGTTACCTCTTGTTTATCAATTAGCCCTATGATAAAATTGGTTTCTTTAAGTTGTTTCACTTAAAGTCACAGAACCTACTGATGATGCTAAGTGAGGACTTACTATAATAATAGCTGATCCTTACTTCACTGCACTTTAAGATCATCTCTTGGAAATTTTGGGTCCTTTAAAGAGAACTGTAACTATAAAAAGCGAAGGTGACATACATTGTACTCACAAAATAAGGACTGGGTGAGGGAGATCAGGCACAGAACAGACATGTGGTGGGTACTGTTGGGAAATATAACTAAAACCAAAATCTTCTCCTAACCCAGAAATCCTCTCCCAAGGTAGGGGAGAACGAAATCAGTTTTCTCATTGAATAAGCATGAAACCAGAATAGGATGCACGATACAGACATTGTAGAGACAGAAAGAAATCTCACCCTTTTATAGAGCCAGCCAGACCCAACCCATGACATACATGTTCTCAAGACAAACCAGCACTAGACTTCAAGTGACAGGACTTGGTGGCACCATGTCCTCTCACCTGAAGCTCTCGTTAACTTTACCTGGTAATGGGGTGACCATCTGTTAACTAACTAGCTTTATCTGGAGGAAAAACAAATTCCTACTTTATAGCAGGAGGGGAAGGTGCCCACTAAAGGTAGGATCTGACTCTCCACCAAAGCTGGGAGGCAGGGGCCCTATCTTCCTTCATGTTCGCCCTTCAAAGAGATGGCTCCCGGGTTACCAAGGTAGGTGTTCTAGGCAACAAAGCTGACGAAATGCCATGCTAGTCTTCAGAAGGGCTTATATCTCACTCAAAGAGGGGAGAAGGCGCTTACAATGACAACTTTTCTAAAGTCAGTGCTCAAACAGAAAGGAGAGGTTGGAAATCACTTCCTTTATTCTCAACAGAGGAAGTAAACCTCTTCTCAATTTGCATCTGTCCTGACATTTGACAATGAACGTTCATTCAAATGATGCACACAGTTTAAATCATTTTTGGTCCCAGCTCAATCTGGAGCCTCAGGCTTTGGGTGAGCAAAAGTGGGGGATGGGAACGAGCTCCAACTACCCGCCCCCAAATCTTTGGCTCAAGAGATGAACTCTGTGCTCAGCATTCTTTTTCCAATCCAAGCCTTTCCATCTCCAGCTCATTTTTATTCATAAGGCGACTGCTCCTGAGAAACCAACCTCTTCTTCCCCTACTGCTAGCTTGAGGGCTTTGAGTTTTGCGAGTTCCTGAAATCCTTCGAAGCCCAGCAATTTCCTAATAGACCCTTCACCCCTGGAGGCACCTTACGCCAAGGACCATTCAAGACTCAAGCAGTGGCTGGATACTTTTTGGTTCCATGAGTCAGCGTCATGGCGCCGGTGACGGAGAAACTCATTAGATCCGAACCGAGCCATGACCTGCCACCCTGTTTCCTAAGCTGCTTCCCCTCTCGATCTATCTGAAAAGAGACATCTGTTAGCCGCCCGATCCAATTACTGCAGTTTCCGAAATGCTACCAATCTCTAAACGTTTTTAACTGAAATTGGGTGGCTTCCTTTCTAATGAACTCGATGGGCCTCTTCCGTGATGGTGGCAGCTACAATTATGCCCCTTTAACTCTGAGAGGACTGTTTGAAATTAGGGGATGTACAAGGTGACCTTTCAATCACCCCCGGTTTATCTGGGCTTGATTTCTGGAAAAGAGAAGGACATGGCTTGACAGATGGGTTATTCCCTCCATTGGCTGAGAGGGATGTGCTCTGATATACAGGTATCGTCCCATTCGTTTCAGCCCCTACAGATTAGCTGACTCAGTGGGTGCAGGCCAGAGAGTTTGTGTTCAGTGATGTGTTGACACTGCGGGAGGAGGAAGATGGTTGATACTGTCATTATTTAAAATCATTCCACCCACTGGGATGAGTCACTGGAACGTCACTGCCTGGGATTTTGCATCAGTCTTAAAAATATACCTCAGTGGAGCTTTCCACTCTCAGTAGCGTGCCTGTTCCCTCACTCGGGCCCCTTAAGGAAGAGGCTGCGGGGGTCTTGCTCACAGCTACTTCTCTCTTACGTGCCCAAGTTCTCCCTCTGCATCCTCCTGACGACAGGGATACACATGCTTGTGCAGCCTTGACGTCGTCAAGTGCTCAGGGAGGCAGTGCTACCCCCACTCCACACGCAAGAAAACTAAGATTCTAGAAGGTTGAGGGACTTGACCCAAGGTAGCTGGAGAGATGCTTGGGCCAGCATCCAGATTTCCTGCTTCCTAGCCTAATCCTGAACTAAAAGAGAGGAAAAAGGATCCTTGTGTCTGGAAACAAGAGCCCTGTTTTCAAAGGCACCTGCAGTGGGCTAGGCAAACAGAGACAAAAATCTACTTTGGCCGAAATGATTTGACCACTTGACATTTGATTTCAAATATCAGAACGAATGAGACCATTTCCATTTTTTCCTTAAACCTCATATTATGATAAATATTTTCTTCCTGTCCCTCAAGTCCAAAACAATAGTACACCTATGAAAGTCTTGGCTGATTTCTACAACACTAGTGTCTATTCAAAAGAAAAGAAGAATTTCCCAAGCAGTGAGTTCTGGTGGTTCTAGGAACACAGTCTTGGCCCAGGCAGGCCGGGTAAGAGCCCTGTGTAACTTTGGGCAGGTGACCGTGACTCTGAACCTAGCTCTGTATGATTGTCAACATCACAGGGTTGTTATGAAGATTAAATGACATGATGAATGTAAAGCACTTATCAGAGTCTGGCACTTATTAAACCCACTGTGGTGGACGGGCCCTCAATGAGAAGTCCAGGTCCATATGTTCGACCTTTGGAATGTAATAATAGCATAACAATAGACAGACAGACCAACATTTATTTAGCACTCGCTCTGTGTCAGGAATAATTCTGAGCATATTACGTATACCAACTCCTCAGTTCTGTCCTCAGGTCCTGATGGACAGTCTGAACTCCCTAAGCCCTGGGGTAAGGAAGCACGCCAGGAAGAAGAGGTGGGAACAGAGAATATCTGTGGACTCAGAACCCCTCCCATCTCTCCCGAGATGTTCCTGCTTCACAGCAGTTCGGCTTTTGTACTCCAGAAGTCAGGCATCCCCACGTATTTTTTTCCTACAATGCCTGGTGTCCCACCCAACACCATCAGCAGATCATCAGGTGGGCCGAGGCCACACATTTGCCTTCTGTGAGACTCAGTTTCCTAGATCATCAGCAGTATTCTAACCTAGTCAAGTCACCTTTGTCCTCTGAACCCAGTAGGACATGAAGATCCTTAGTCCACATGAAAAAGTCTGAAATGGACCCCTCAACTGGAGAGTAAATTGTATTTTGAGTCCTTTAATAATACGGCCAAAAGAAGAAACTCACGAGCTTCTCTGAGGTCAGAACTTTTCTTTCTCTTTGCATCTCCTACAGTTAACAGTGACCAACACACAGCAGGCGCTCAATAAATGTTTACTTCAGGAAGAAATGAATAATTTAGCTCTCCCACTTCGGCACACTCAGATGTCTCTTCAACAATATCAAGGTTCAGTATGCAGTTCACGAACAGCTGATGATATTTCTAACTATAACATGATACTAATAACTAAGTAGAGAGAACTAAGTTGACATGGTTAAATTATAAAACCCTTTGCCCATCTTCCAAGGACAGTTTGAGGGCAGAAACGGGCTATCCTTTAGAAGCCTTGTCAGTTTAAGCAAAATTTCAGAAGCACTCCCCGACAGTCAGTAACCAATGATGGGAGAAGAAACAAAGTTCTAGCTGTTCTCAGTGCTATAAAACCTATGTAATTCCCCAGAATGAGCTCCCTACAGCCCTGAACCATCTCTGCAGGCAGAGCCTAAGAGGAAGACCATGGAGGCAAATGCACAAGGCAGGACGGACCAGGTAGAAAGCAGCAGCTTACCTGCTAAGTTTGTTCTTCTGAAAGGGAAGGAGAATTACCCAAAGAAACTCACACAGATAATTGGAGATGCCATTGTCATAGAGAGTTGAAGGCACCAGAGATGCTGAGTGAAGGGGTGCGCCTATTAAATTCGTGATGATAACTGTATGGTTTTAATGAAATATTATTTTATATCAAGTTTTTAAAACATAAATTTTGGTTTCCTTTAATCTGCAACAGCCAAAATATTAATGTCATATATACAACATCAGTGTTACCTTTGGGAATGGGAAAAGGTTACTGACAGGTGGTGCGTGCACCAGAGGCCGAGCTCAAATTAAAGCCGGATGACATTCCACTGCCTCGTACCCGAGGGAATGCCTTCTGAAGTTTCAGGATTCTCTAGAAATCCACGCACATCAGCTTGCTGATGTGCAGGGAACTTCAACAGCAGCACTCTTCTGCTTTGCTGTCTACCACATGGAGAACACGCCCATAGGCAGTTTTGGGCTTCTTGCAGCCAATTGTATTGAATGTGACATCAAGGAGCCTGTGGGTCAGAGGGGCACCAGTGAAGAGGAATTGTTCTGAGCTTCCCTGGGTCCACAATCAGTCCTGCCCGTTAGCTCTGGAATCGGGTCTTCTCCTAGTTTGCCCTTGCTCACTGCATTCCTGCCACACTGACATCAGCTGTCATCCAGGCTGAGCGCTTTTCTGCCCCGGGCTATTTGGGCTATTTGCCCTTGCTGGCACCCCTCTCTGCTCGGTCCTGCGTCAGGTATCTGTATGGCTTCCTCTTCCGTTCATTTCGTTCAAATCCCTTGCGCTCCCTCAGGAACTCGGACACACCTGTTCAAAACTACAGCCCTCCCCACGTCTTCCAGCAGCTTCATTTGTCTCCACTGTGCTGATCGTCTTCTTACACTCTCTGTTTTACTCCGTTTGTTGTTGTCTGCCTCCCACCTCCAGAAGGGAAATTTCTTGAGGGCAGAAATGTCTGTCTATTTAGTACACTGCTATATCCCTAGAACTTAGAGCTTGGCTCTCAAAATATCTCTTACGTTGATGAAGCAAATGAAGACCTCTTCCACTAAACATATTCTATGTGATTACCAAAATGTATTAGGTTTACATGGATAAATAAAACTCTACTGTTGCACAAAACAAAGGCAATTGGCAATCCTATTTGAGACATTCACCTTCTAAATTCTTCCATTTATATGATATGAACTTTCTTAATCCTTTACTGGGAAATCTGATTTCAAATGTCTCTCTTTGAATATTCTGCAATAGGAAATTCAGGCTAAAAGAAGTCCTTGACAGGTCCATTGCTGGCTAGTTCCTCATTGAGTCACAAAGGAATGATGCATTATGTGCAGTGGTCCCCAACCTTTTTGGCACCAGGCAAATGGTGCTCCTATGAGAATCTAATGCCTGATGAATCTGAGGTGGAGCTGAGGTGGTGATGCTGGTGCTGGAGCAGCTGCAAACCAGATGAAGCTTCGCTGGCCACCACTCACCTATTGTGTGCCCGCCCGGTTCTAACAGGCCATAGATCGGTCCAGGTCCTGCATTATAGAGAAGCCAGAAGCCTCTTGACCCTCACCTGAGAGAAGCCTTTGACCGCACTAATGAACGAGTACATATGAGGAGTGACTCCTACATAACATTTACAACTTCTTTTGGTTTTTGCTTTTCAAAGTTGAACTGTTTAAGAAAATGGCAAGAATAAATCTTGAGTGTTATTTTTTTTTTCTAGTGTTTATTCAAGGTAAGGTAAACAACAAAAAGAAAAAATTCAGTCTTGTTTAGCAGCCTCACAAAGTCATGGAGAAAATGGATTATCTGGTGGGGGGTTTTCAAAACTTTTTTGGCCACAAGCCCATAGCAAGAAATAACATTTCAAACATCACGAAATTTCACAGCCAATTATTAACCCTTTAAAATTCAATGACTGTGCACTAATGTGTTCTGTTCTGTTCTATTCTATTCTATTCTATTCTTCTATTCTATTCTATTCTATTCTATTCTATTCTATGATCTTCCCTGCCCCCCTCCCCATTCCTGCCTTCTTCCTTCTTTCCCTCCTTCCTTCCCTCCTTCCTTTATTTTTTTAAAGAAAGGGCTGATTGAAACCCTATACACTGGTTTTTAACAACCCCTTAATGGATCTGGCCTGTACCTTGAAAAACACTGAATTAAAAGATGATTACAAATTAACTAGGATTAATGAAAAGGGTATTTTTTTTAATTACTAATACTGTGCTAAAGGGACAAAACTAATTCCCATGTTTTTAAACGAATAGCAGGCTTTTATGGGATTTTTATTACTTCTTCTTTCCTTAAACCAAAACAAACAAACAAACAAACAAACAAAAACTGCTTAATTAAAAGAACAATACTGGCCTCGAATCTAGTCTCATTGTAAAAATCCACACAGCATGCAGGTAAAGTAAAAGTCCTCACCAGCCTCTCCTCACTCCCCACCCTGGGCTGTCCGCAGTCGTGACTCTTTCCTAGGTATTTATACACACATAGGTCCTATGCAGGAAAGTTGGGGGTTGCTCTGTGTTCTAATAATATAATCCCATATTGTAATATTGTTCTTCAGCTTGCTTTTTTCATTCTTATCTTGAATAATAGCTCACGTTTATTGAGCATATTGCAAACCGCCATGCTCACACATTATATTCACCTGCTTTAGGAGAATTTGTTGAAATGTTAAATGAGATTAAGAGTAAATTATTTCTTAGAAAGTAATCAACATTTTTTAATATTTAACAATTCCCAAGATACCTAGCTTTTACCTACAAACATGAATATAATCCTCTTCTATTTATTCAAGTTTTACTCTATTTATTTGATTCATGCTTTCTTCCATGTTATTTTTATTTTTACTTATTTTTTGTTGAGTTTGGGGCCTCCCATTTTACCATGTTGCTTTTTCTCAAACACTGGTGTGTTTCTGGATGCAAGTTTATCTTTGTACTTGAGTGTCCCTCTAGGTCTGTCTGTGAGTGTAGCATCTGGTTAGCAGACCACTTTAGGAATAGGCAGAGCGAAGGTAGGCCGGACTCCTTTCCCCTCAGAGCCCTGCCTGCCTCCCAGGACAGGCAGCAGTGTCCTGCTAACATCTCCCTAGAAGCAGACACATCTTACTTCGACACATCTTGTTTCTAACGGCTTAGAACAGAATAATTAGAATAATGAATGACCTAGCACTGAAACTAGATGTGTCGCTAAAGAGAGTTTCTTTCACTAAGTTGTTAGGAGCCATTGACTCTCAGATAAACTCCGGAGAATAATAACAAGCACCACATAGTATAAGGTCATTGAACAAAATCTTGGTGAAGAACCTGGAAGATAGAGCTACATGATCTGAACACATACATCCTGTGATTCCACCATCACTCATGTTGTAGGCAGGATGCATGGTCATCACAAACCAAACTTAACCCTGCCAAGGCAAAAAAGGGAATTTTTGGCACATATAACTTACTCATCAGGCTTCAGATAATTCTGAATTCAGGGGCTCAAATCAGATGTTTTTTCAATTTTTAGGTCTGCTTTGATCTGTGTTGGCCTCCACTTGGCGGGTGCTCCCCTACTCTGGAAATGTCAAGATAAGCACCCCATTTCCAGGCTGACATTCTATCCAGTGGTCTACCCCACTGGAAGGGAAAGGCTTCTTTCCTAGGAGTTTCAGCAAAAATCCCATGAACTGTGTCTTATTGGCTTGTGTGGGTTGGGTCTCCATCCCTGGCCCAACCACTTTTTTAAATTTATTTTTATTAATAGTTTCAAAGTATACAGTACATTGGTTAGACATTGATATAGTTTATGAAATGATCTCCCTTAATGCTCTTTCTTTTCCTCTGGCTCTCCCCCCACCCATTATATTAATGCTAACTGCATTCCCTATGCTGTGCTCCCCACCCCCGGCCATCTGTCAACTACTAATTTGTACTCTTTGAACCCTTCACCCCTTTTTCCAGCCCCACCATCCCCTCCCCTCTGGCCATCACGATTGTTCCTCTATATTATGAGTCTGTTTTTGATTAGTTTCCTCATTTTGTTTCTTAAATTACACCATAAAAGAGAAATCATATATTTATCCTTCTCTGTCCTGACTTCTTTCACTCAGCATAATAACCTCTAGATCCATCCATGTCATTGCAAATGGTAGGATTTTATTTGTTTAATGGTTGAGTAATATTCCATCATATATAAGTACCACAGCTTCTTTAGCCAATCATCTATCGTAGGACACTTGGTTGCTTCCATGTCCTGGCCACTGTGAAAATGCTGCTATGAACATTGGTGTGCAAATATCTTTTTATGGGTTTTCAAGTCTTTGGGGTAAATACCCAGTAGAGGATTGCTGGATCATATGGTAGATCAATTCTTAGTTTTTTGAGGAACCTCCATACTGTTTCCATAGTGGCTGTACCAATTTGCAGTCCCACCAGCAGTGTATGAGGGTTCCTTTTTCTCTGCATCCTCTCCAACATTTGTTATTACTTGTCCTGTTGATTATAGCTATTCTAACAGGTGTGAGATGGTATCTTATTGTGGTTTTGATTTGCATTTCCCTAATAGCTAGTGATGTTGAGCATCTTTTCATAATTTGTTGGCCATTTGTATGTCCTCTAGGGAGAAGTGTCTGTTCAGGTCCTCTGCCCATTTTTTGATTGGATCATTTGTTTTTTTGTTGTTATTGAGTCATATGAGTTCTTTGTATATTTTGGATATTAGGCCCTTATCGAGGCATTGCTTGCAAAATATTTTTCCCATTCGATGGTTGTCTCTTTACCTTGTTGACAGTTTCTTTTGCTGAGCAGAAGCTTTTAGTTTGATGTAGTCCCATTCATTTATTTTAGCTTTTACTTCCCTTGCCTTTGAGGTCAAATTCATAAAATCCTCTTTAAGTCCAAGGTCCTTGAGTTTAGTTCCTATGTTTTCTTCTATGCATTTTATTGTTTCAGGTCTTATATTCAGGTCCTTAATCCATTTTGAGTTAATTTTGGTGTGTGGATAGACAACAGTCTAGTTTCATTCTTTTGCAGTGGTGCTTTCCAGTTTTCCCAGCACCATTTATTGAAGAGGCTTTCCTTTCTCCACTGTATGTTTTTGGCTTTTTGTCGAAAATTATTTGCCCATATAAATATGGGTTTACTTCTGGACTCTCGATTCTGTTCCACTGGTCTGTGTGTGTGTTTTGCTGCCAATACCATGCCGTTTTGATTACTGTCTTTGTAGTATAATTTGAAGTCAGGCAGAGTGATGCTCCAGCTCATTCTTTTTTCTCAGGATGGCTTTGGCAATTCAGGGTCTTTTGTGCTTCCATACAAATCTGATGATTTTTTTTCTATTTCTTTAAAAAATGTGATGGGATTTTGATGGGATTGCATTAAATCTGTATAATGCTTTAGGTAATATGGTCATTTTAACTATGTTGATTCTTCAATCCAAGAACACGGAATATCTTTCCATTTCTTTGTATCTTCTTCATTTCTTTTAATAGGGTCTTGTAGTTTTCATTATATAGGTCCTTCACATGTTTCGTTAAATTTATTCCTAGGTATTTTATTTTTTTTTGTTGCAATTGCAAAAGGAATTATTTTTCCTTCTTTTTCTGACACTTCATTATTAGAGTATAGGAGCTATGGATTTTTGAACATTGATTTTGTATCCAGAAATTTACTGTATTTGCTTATTGTTTCTATAGTGTTCTTGTGGAGTCTTAGGGTTTTCTATATAGAGAATCATGTCATCTGCAAATAGTGACAGTTTGACTTCTTCATTTCCATTTGGATGCTTTTATATTTTCTCTTGCTGATTGCACTTGCTAGGACTCCAATGTTATATTGAATAAAGTGGCGATAGTGGACAGCCTTGCCTTGTTCTGATCTTAGAGGGAAGGTTTTTAGTTTTTCACATTAAGTATAGTGGCTGAGGGTTTGTCATAGATGGCCTTTATTATGTTAAGGTACTTTCCTTCTATACCGATTTTGTTAAGTGTTTTGATCATAAATGATGCTGTATCTTGTCGAAGGCTTTTTCTGCATCTATTGATATGATCATATGATTCTTATTTTTTAATTGTTTATGTGGTGTATCACATTAGATTTGCATATGTTGAACCATCCCTGTGCCCTGGGATGAAGCCCACTTGATCATGGTGTATAATCCTTTTAATATGTTGCTGTATTTGGTTCCTAGTATCTTATTTAGGATTTTGTGTGTTCATGAGAGATATTGTCTGTAGTTTTCTTTTTTTGTTTCTTTACCAGGTTTTGGTATCAGGGTAATATTGGCCTCATAAAATGAGTTGGGAAGTATTGCCTCTCTTGATTTTTTGGAAGAGTTTGAGGAGAATAGTATTAAATCTTTTGAATGTTTGGTAGAATTCACTGGTGAAGCCATCTGGTCCTGGACTTTTACTTTTTGGTAGGTTTTTGATGATTGTTTCAATTTCCATACTGCTGATTGGTCTATTTAGATTTTCCAGTCTTCTTGATTCAGTCTAGGAAGATTGTATTTTTAAGTACTGGTCCATTTCTTCTAGGTTATTAAATTTGGTGTTATATACTTTTTCATAGTTTCTTGTATGATCCTTTGTATTTCTGCAGTGTCTGTCATAATTTCCCTCTTTCATCCCTGATTTTGTTTATTTTGTCCTTTCTCTTTTTTCTTTAGTGAGTCTAGCCAGGGGTTTGTCAATTTTATTAACCTTCTCAAAGAACCTCTTTGTTGCATTTATTTTTTCTATTTTTTTTGTTTGTTTTCAATTTTTTATTTCTGCTCTAATTTTGATTATTTCTTTCCTTCTGCTGACTTTAGGCTTCATTTGTTCTTCCTTTTCTAGTTTTTTAAGATGAAGCATTAGGTTGTTTATTTGGGCTCATTCTTGTTTTTGGAGTAGGCCTGTAATGATATGAACTTTCCTCTATGACCGCTTTTGCTGTGTCCCAAAAGTTTTGATATGTTGTACTATCATTATCATTCGTTTCTATGTATCTCTTGATTCTCTTTTTATTTCTTCTCTGACCCAGTTATTCTTCAGTAGCATGTTGTTTAATCTCCATGTATTTGTGGTTCTTCTGCTTTTCTTTTTTGCAGTTGATCTCTAGTTTCAAAGCATTATGATCAGAGAATATGGTTGGTATGATTTCAACCCTCTTATATTTGTTGAGGCTATCTCTGTGTCCAGTATGTGTTGATTCTTGAGAATGTTCCATGTGCACTAGAGAAGAATGTATAAGCAGCTGTTTGGGATGGAAGGCTCTGTAAATGTCAATTATGTCCAGTTGGTCTAATGTGTCATTTAAGGATGTATTTCCTTATTGATTTTCTGTTTGGATGATCTGTCCATATCTGACAGTGGGTATGATAGTGTTTTGGTCTGTTTCTCCTTTAGTTCTGTTAGTAATTGCTTTACATATTTTGGGGCTCCCTGATTGGGAGCATAGATATTAATAAGTGTTATGTCTTCTTGGTGCATGATTCCCTTTATCATTATGAAGTGTCCCTCAGTATCTTTCTTTACCTTTTTTTATTTTGAAGTCTATTTCATCTGATATTAGTACTGCTACTCCCACTTTTCTCTGAATGCCATTTGCTTGAAATATCATTTTCCACCCTTTCACTTTGAGTCTATATTTGTCTTTAGCTGAGATGTGTCTCCTGGAGGCAGCATATGGTTGGGTTTTGTTTTTTGATCCATTCTGCAACTCTGTGCCTTTTTTATTGGTGAGTTCAGTCATTTACATTTAGGGTGATTATTGAAATATGACTTCTTATAGCCATTTTATCTTTTGCTTTCTGTAGCTTGGTGTTTCCATTGCTTTCCTTGTCCTTGTGTTTCTGTTTTCTTTATTTGGTTGGCTTTTGTGGGTTTTCCCTGTGGTCTTTTGTTTTATGAGATTCAGTTCTGAATCTTTGGCATGTGCTTATCATTACAAATATGTAAAGATATATATATACAGTCGTCCATTTTCTTTCTGCTCGTGCCTTACCTCCATTCCCTTTGCAAATTTGGATCTTTGAATCCTCCCCTTTTTAGTCATTGTTGTCTCATTTGTCCCTATGTATGCTGAGCGTTTCATTACTATTTTGCTATAGCAATTCTCTTCTTATTGTTTAAGCTTATAATGCCCTGTTCTTAGTTAGGGTTGCACTCCTCTGCTTCTATTTACCTGATAGTCACCTTACTCCTAATTATCATTATTTTTTTTGTCATTTTGTTTTAGGTGAGCTGACCTCTTTCAGTTTTCCTGTAGTACAGGCCTTCATAGTGGAGAATTCCTCAATTTTGTATGTCTGGAAAGGTCTTAATTTCTCCTTCATATCTAAAGGAGAACTTAGCTGGATACATTATTATTGGCTGGTAGTTCCTTTCACTTTTATAGTTGAATATTTGATTTACTCCTTTATGGCTTGTAAGGTTTGTGCTAAAAAGTCCAATAATAATCTAATAGGTTTTCCTTAAGTTACCATCTTTTTCCCTGGCTACCTTGAGAATTCTGTTTTTGTCATTGATTTTTGATAAATTTGAATAAAATGTATCTTGGTGAAAGCTTTTTTTGGTTGAGATAATTGTTGTTCTGTTGACTTCTTGAATTCCAAGCTCCAGCTCATTCCTTAGATTCTCGTCCACTATTTGTCTGAAAATGCTTTCTGTTCCCTGCTCCTTTTCCTCGCCTTCAATAATGCCCATTATTCTTATGTTTCCTCTCCTGATGGTATCAGCTATTTCTTGTATTTCTCTTTCATTATATTTTATTCTTTGGTATTTCTCTTCTTCTTTCTGATTTATTTCTAGATTTTCTGTCTTTGATATTACTAATTTTTTCTCTATTTAGTTGACTCTATTTCCCAAGCTTGCTATTTAATTTTCAGCTCTTGCAGTGTTTTTTTTTATCTATCCCAGAAACTCATCTGTTCTTTTTGAGGGTTTTAGTCTCCTTGCTGAAGAACTCATTCTGCTCATCTAGCTGTTTTTTCAATTCCAGAAATTGTTGATATGACTTGTTTTGGAACTCACTGAGTTTTTTTAGAAGTATCATCCTGAATTCTCTGTCATTTAAGTCTCATATTTCTATGTCTGTAAGCTTATTTTCTAGATATTTTTCTCTTTCTTTCTGAGCTGTCTTGTCATCTTGGTCGTTCATGGTGTTTATATGGACTATTTCTCCACCTCAGCATTAATGAAGTGTATTTTTGCTTTTTTCTACCAGAAAAGATTTAATTATATAAAGGTCTCTCTTTATCCTCTTGCAAAGAAGGTGCTTTTTCTTTTAGTTCCAGTAGGTGGCATCTAAGCCTCTTTGGATCCCTGCTTTGTAAAAAGCCGTAATAATGCCTTTTTTTCCCCCCTTGTAGATGTTTAATCATGCTTGCTACCTCAGTCTCAGTCCCTGTCATCGTTGCAACAGTTTTCAATAGTGTTTTGCTTAGATTCCCCTGGGCCTCCGTGGTGATTGGTCTTGGGGGAGGGGCCTCTGGGTTGCGGGCTGTGGCTCAGCCTCAGTTTTGCAACTGCAGCTGATAAAAACCAATTGTTTTCTGCCGTCCGTGCTTCTCTGCTCTTTGCCCTGATGACTGGGCCCTGCCGCCAGGCTCCGCGGAGCTCACAGCTCTCCCAGGCAGGGCTGTTCAGGGAACTCACTGCACCTTTCTCCCCTCTCCCTCCTCTTACAAGGAGTTCCAGGAGCTGTGAGAGGCAGCTTCTTTATTCCTCCCAGACCACTTGCCTGACACCAAAGGTTCTGACCTGTGGTAGCTCTTATGCTCAGGTCCCACACTTAGATGTGCTGGTGTACAGTTTGGGTGTTTTTCGTTGAGTTTTAGATGTTTGGCTTATTGTTGTTTCAAGAGGAGAGATCTTGGATATCTCTTATTTCCACCATGTTTCTCAAACTCCAAAGACAGTTTTGTTTTTTTTTTAATGGTGAAATAAAGCCTATAGATGTCACGATGAACCATCAGCTTCAGACCGCTGACTTCTTCTCCCAAATCAACTCCTCGGCACCATGCTGTTTTGATTACTGTAGCCTTGTAGTGTAGTTTGATATTAGGTAGCGTGATACCTTCAACTTTGTTCTTCTTTCTCAGGATTGCTGTGGCTATTCAGGGTCTTTTTGGTTTCATATAAATTTTAGTGATTATTTGTTTTAACTCTCTGAAAAATGTCATTGGTATTTTGATAGAGGTTGCTTTGGTATTATTGGCCCAATCCCTTTTAAGCTACATTGTCCAGGGCCCATCCCTGAGCTCGCCGGCCAGGTCAGCACCACCTCAACTACACTGAGAACGGAGGCTGGGACCAAGGAGAATCCAAGTATTACCAAAAAAAAAAAAAAAAAAAAAAAAAAGGGAAGACCATATTTTGAAATACCAAAAAACAACCATATCCACATCACTCACCAAAAAGAGCTGTCTGTTATCTAGAAACAAAGAATCCTTTGGAAGAAAATGACTACAGGACAGTGAAGGAAAGAAATAATGTTCACAATGATACTTCAGAGAGTTTAGAGAAATGATAGGTGTGGCAGAATCAGGGCCCCTCAAAAAGCCCACACCATTGTCCCCTGGAGCCTGTGAATATGTTACCCTACATGACAAAAGAGACTTTACAGCTATGAATAAGGTAATGGGCCTTGAGAATGGAGAGAGTAGTCTTGACTATCCAGGTGGGACTGATGTAATCACAAGTGGTTTCTATAAAGGGTGGAGGGAGGCAGAAGGGTGGATCAGAGGTGAACAGAGTGTGACAGATCTGATGTCCCATTGCTGGTTTTTAAGCTCCAGAGAGACCTGTGCAAAGACCAGAGAGAGCCTGCTATTTTGCTAAGAGGGGGCCCCAAGCCAACAGCCCGCAAGGAAACAGGGACGCTCAGTCTTACAACCTCATGGAACTGTATTCTACCAACGACCCAAATGAGCAGTAAAGTAGATCACCCCCTAGCGCCTCCAAAGGGAATGCAGTCCTGCCAGCATCTAGATTTCACTGGAGGAGACGGGTACCGAACATCTGACCTACCATATTGTAAGAGGATGAATTTGCATTGTCAAAGCCACTGAGTTTGTGGTGATCGGTTATGGCAGCAATAGCAAACTGGTACTACAATTATGGCCCTGGGTTGTGACTCGAAGGGGAGGGTCTGAGGAAAGTTGGAAAGCCCTCAACATTGTTTCGCCAAACCTATTTACTACTGGAGTTGTAGCAAGTGCCTTAAAAGATGTGATCTTGTCTGACCCTGGCGAGCAGATAGGACCACCACACGCTACTCATGAACACAGGTGCTGCACGCCAACAGTGTCACATCCCTCTGAAGCAGGTGAGTCAGAATGCAGCCCGAGGTGTGTGTATTCCCAGGTGTGCTCTTTCTACCATGGCACACCCAGCAAGTGAAGGAGAAAGCTGAAGTCAGCTAAGGACAAACACACACACCAGAACGAGGCCACACACAACACACTGTGGGAGCTAAGAGCCCAGGGAGGTGGAGTGGGCGGGACAAAACATCCTTCAAGGGACAGAGACAGTCTGCTCAACAGAAAAACTGTCACATCCCAAATGCCTAAAGCTCCCCTTCTGAGAAATGCTGAAGGTAACTCAAAAGGGATTATAATCTACCTGCAAGACTGGAGAGACGTAGGAACGAGAGACAGAATCCATGAGATAGACAGGATGACTTGGAAAGGCTCGCAGTAAGAGAAACATTCTGCAAAAGCAGCAACGTCAGTAATCTAAGTGTGATCACTGGAGCAGCAAGCAGCATTACCTGGGCTTCATCAGCTTCACCTGCAACCTGGTTAGGCTGATGGACCTGCTGAATTAGAAGCATTCGGGGTGGAGCCAAAACCTGTGGTTTAACAAGCCCTCCAGGTGATTCTGATATGCAATCAAGTGTGAGAAATACTGGTGGAAGGATTTGGACAGAAGTAAATGGAGGAAAACAGTACAAGAGAAGAAAAGAGTGAGAGTTTCTGGGGGGAAAGCGATAAAAAGTAATAAACGCTATGGAGTCAAGCACAACAACCACTACATTTGATTAAACAGGATGCTTCAAATGACTTTACCAAGATCAATTTTAATGGATGGTGAAAAGTGGCTTTCAGCAGGCTAAGGGCTTACTTGAGTTAAAAAAGAATGAAAGAATGCGGAGTAAAAGCAACAGGAAGAATCACCACTAGAGGGACGGAGGCCAAGGAAGAATTGTACGATGAAAAGAACAGTGATGCTTATCTAATACAAATATGAAGAGGAAAAAAACCAGAAAAAGGAGAAAAATTAGAGGAGTGAAAAAAGTGTTCGAAGCCTGTGAACCAAGAGGTGGGCACCGGACAGTAAGAATCGGAGCCGAGTGTTTGCCTGTGGAGGGGCATGGGAAACACTGGTTGCAGCAAGACATACTTTTCCAGAAAATGGGGAGGAACAAGAGGCCTAGAGAAGTCTGGAGGTGTTAGAAACCAAGGGCATATAGCAGCTGGCAGAAAAACCCAGTCGGCTCCCAGGAGTAAGTCCAATTGCTTCCAGTTAAATCCCAGTTTTGACCATTCAATAGTTGTGTGACCTCAGGCAAAGTAACTAACCTCTAATGAAGTCTGTGAAAGGAGCCAGATCTGAAGCAGAGAGCAAAAGGGGCAGGAGTTGGGAAAGGCCTGTGAAAAATGGGGAGATTCAAAACATTTCCTTTTGGGAATGGGAACAGTTGACCAGAGACTAAATAAATAAATAAATAATACACACAACAACACACACACACACAGACACACACACACACACACACAAAAAATGGTAAATGGGTAATATCACAGCTCTGTGAACTGTAATTTCAGTTTTTTCTTTTGGTTCAGCTTTTTGTATATATCAAACAACAATAACCCCCAAGCCCCAAGACCAGGATTGGGTGGTTACTAAGTAAACAAAGAGCCTTCCTGTGATGGGTTAATTTGATGTGTCAATTTGACTGGGCCATGGAGTGCCAGATGGTTTGTCAAACATTATTCTGGGTATTTCTGTGATGGTGTTTTTGGAATAGTGAATTTGAGTAAGCAGACTGCCCTCCCCAATGTAGGTGGGCCTCATCCAATCAGTTGAAAGGCCTGACTAGAACCAAAATCTGACCCCCCACAAGCAAGAGAGAACTCTCTGCTTGATGACCTTCAATCTGGGACACAGCTCAGCCTGGTTCTGCAGCAGCTTCTGGCCTTTGAACTTGAAAACTGGGACATTGGCTCTGGAGATTTTGGACCTTGCCAGCCTTCATAATCTTGTTGAGCCCACTCATTATCAAATTAATATATATATATAACTTAATACACACAACACACACACACCACACACCACACACACACACACACACACATATATATCTCCTATCGGTCTGTTCTTCTGGAGAACTCTGATACACTGCCTAATTGCATGATTTTATCATTTTTTCCCTTGAAACTTTAGAAAAGATTTAAAATGGCTGCTCAGCAATTACAAAGTTTTAGGCAAGTAGGCTTTCTTTTAAAAATGCAAACACTTAAAGGAAAATAGCAGGTTTCATTGGAAAGGGATTCTCAAATGAAGGAAGAAAAAAAAAAGGAAAACAGAAGAACTACCCAGGGAAATAGTCAAAAAGAGAACCAGAATGTGAAGAAAAAATTTTTTTGACCATAACAAAATTAAGGAGCAAAGAATGGGGTGGGGGAAAAGAACTAGGAAAGAAAAAAAGGCAAGTAAAATAAATTAATAAACAGTGGCATTGAAGAAGAAAAAAGAAAAAGAAGAGTCTAATAAATGTCACTGTTGCCTTACAATTTTAAATGCAGGATTTAATGAGCTTTCAGAGGCCTATTAAACCAGGACAAACACTGTGTACCGTGTTATAGCTGGACAGTTAAACTTTCCCAAGTTAGGAGGAACTGGAAGCTGTGTGCCTGGGTGTAAAGATAAAAGAGTCTTCCAAATCATTTATTTTAGAAAAGAAATTCTGATGCAAGGGCAAGCAGCCAATTAAAAATCTGGGGAAGCTATGACTATGGAAAATGTGACACTTCCTTTCAATATAAGTACTTAACTACACAGGCCCCATTCCAGAACTCAACACTAACGCTTTCTCAAGCAAACATTTCATTTAGTCCAATGTTTCGTGCTTTCTCCAAGGCCGCAATATTTCCCCTGGAAGAATGCTGGGGATCCATTTTAGCTGAGATGAATGACACACCTTAATGACTTTAGAGGCATAGGCAACAGTGAAGTTTAGAGTAGCAACAATTTATATGATAGATTTACCCTTCTTATAGAGCAGAGATCATAGCCTCTTGTCTCCTGGCCAAAATTGTATAACAGTTTGAAGCGCAAAGTTCAACTGTCCCCTCTAAGGACTATAAGTGGAAGGAAATACAGGCAAATTGGAAAAATAAGAAGGAAACCAGAAGTGCCCCTACCCTCAAAAACCCCTGATGTCATACGGTGGCATTACCAGAGGGCTACTGTTGTGACTATCACAGGGCTGCAGTTTAGCTGTTTATGTATCAAATACGATTTAAAATGCCAACTAGTTTTTATAAAACACACAATGACGACGATTTTGAAGAAATTGGAGCAGCTGCAAAAGAAACCAGTAATAAAGTATATAAAATTACAAAATGCTGCGCCTGGATCTTCTGGGGGCATTTGCAGGAGAACATTAAATATGTTTGCAAAAGCACTCTTCCAAGAGGGAAAAGGTGGAGGGCTTTCAGGTGCAGAGTCTGGCACACTTCTTGGCATAGTATATACTCGATAAATCCATCCATTGAGTGAACCCAGTAGCTACTATCAATGTGCCAAATACGAGTAAGAAATTGGGTTTTCCAAACCCATGAGTAAGCTACTACCGGCGTGATCCTGACAAGTGTAAATTAGACCCTATAATGGTTCCTGTAAGACCCTACCTCACTTGCACTGGTTGCACTTTCTACACCCCCTTACTCACTAGGCTCTGCCATGCTGACGTCTGTGACACCAACTTCTGAGCTAGCTCCCTCTTGAGGCCTTTGCATCTGCTTTTTCTTCAGCCAGGGATATTTTCCCCAAGTTCTTCAATGGCTGGCATCTTCCAGGGCAACTCACCACCCTGTCTAAAAGTAGCTCATTTCACCCCTCCCAGCCCAGTCACACTCTATCACCTCACAAGTTTCAGAGGTGAAAGGTCTTATTTATTATGTGTTTATTGCCTCTCAATCACTAGCAAGTAAGCTCCAGCTGACAAGGTCTTTTTCCTCATTTAAATGCCCTTGACCCAATGCCCAGGTATTTAGCAACTGACGAACATTTGGCTGAGTGAATGAGGATTGTGCCTTCAAGGAACTTCTATGCCTTCAGTAAATGGTTGTTGAGTGAATGAACTAAGGATAACTTTTACCTAAATAAGTTGCCAGTGACATAAATACTAAAGTAAACAGAAGATATCACCGACCAGTAAAGTCTCAGACAATGTATCTTTTCCTCAGAGAATGCTGGGAATGAGTGCTGTTGACATGACAACCAGTGACATATGTGTGACTTAGCCCCAGGAGTGGTGAGGTTTCATGATGGCTGCAGCTGAGTCTAACTGGGATGATGAATGGAACAGAGGAAAACACAAAAGATAAAAAGAAAAATGACAGGAAAGACCATAAGGCAGAGTAAAACCCTAAAATGCAAAATTCCTTTTCTTTCTTTAAAAGGGAATTCACATTAATTTTTTAAAACTACAGTGCACCATCACCATTATCTAATCTCAGAACATTTTTTATCGCCCTAAAAAGAAACTCTGTACCCGTAGCAGTCACTTCAAACCTCTCTCTCTCTTCCTGGTCCCTGCCGACCCACTAATCTTCTGTATCTTTGGATTTGCCTCCTCCTAACATTTCACATACATGGAACCGTACAATATGTGACCCCTTTTGCCTGGCTCTTTCACTTATACTGTTTTCAAGGTTCATCCATGTTATGGCATGGATTTGGGACTTTGTTCCTTTTGATGGTTAAATAATATTCCATTGTGTGGCTATGCCATACTTTTATTCATTTATCATAAGTTGATGGACAGTTGGGTTGTTTCCACTTTGGGCTATATTAATAATACTCCTATGAACCTTCACTGTACACATTTTTGTGTTGATGTATGTTTTCAAATTCTCTGGGTATATACCTTGAAGTGAAATTACCAGTATTGTGATCCCAGTAAGTTTTTAATGGGGGATTTTGCCTTCTAAACAGATGCAGTTAAAGGGAAACTAATTTCACATAAAGATATAGAAGACAAGAAGCAAAAAAAAAAAAAAAAAATCAATACTGAAAAGGATAACACTAACAACAAAAATAGCAGTTAATATGTTGGAACCTTCCTTGTCCCAAATGCTTTGCTAAAAATCCATGTATACCATAAGGTTCAATCTGTACAATAATCCTATGGTGTTTCCATAATTATTTCTCTTCTTACAAACGAAGAAATGGGTTGAGAACCCAGGATGTCAGCTGCCCAGGTCATGCTCAGGTAAGAGCACAGATCTGACAAATGTGGCCAGCTCCAACCATGGAGCATTCATTAACAAACACCCATGGTCTGATTCCCCCATCAGACAGACTCCAGTTCGAATTAAAGAAACAGACACTAAACAACATTCTGCTTTCAGAAAAGACAGGAGAGAAGCAAATTAGAAAGGAAAAATTTCAACTTGAACAAAGAGACTTTATATCTGTAGGCAAATGAGCCGCTCTTCAGGATGTGACTAGTGACTCCACACTCCTCTGGCAGCTGCGCTGTGGTGAACCAAAGGTGAGCAGAGCGGGGACAAGGGCCAGTTGCAGGCTGTCGTGGACTGAGGCCTGAGACAAGGGAGAGCTGGGGGTGGAGGGCGAGGAGAGGGCCCTGCAGAATGCTGAGGCCTGGATGGCAAAAGGGTGAGGCTGACGATAAGCAAATAGCTAAAGAGGCCCAGGCTGCACAGGTTTGAGGGAAGGGGCTTGGCCATTGGTCGTACTCCTTCCCCACCCCCCCCCCCAGGCCAGCTGTCGCTGCAGAGAGTACTACTGGGCTCGAGGAGCAGGAAAGAGCAATGCAAAAACCGCTGATGAAAAACCCTGTGGACAGGGTGCTAGCCCTCTTGCATACGATCTGCCTCTTCCAAGGGCTCCCCACAAGTTGCTAGACTTTCTTGCTGGAGACCTGCACTGGTTCACTATTTATATGAAGCTCTTCAATTCCTAATAGAGATAATAGAACCAACAATGTCATTCAGGAACATGTGTGGAGCGTCTCCGTGCTGCCTCCCTGCAGAGCCTGACATAGTGAAATGCCCTGAACACAACGAGTGCTGAGCACTGACTGACAGCAGAAATTAATATTCCCACTGGAACCACACAGCTGTGTTTTCAATCTTGCTGATTCAATATTTCCCATCAGAAACAGCTTTTGGTCTTTCAATATTGCAACCGGTTTACTCTCATGCACATAAAGGCACAAAGTGTGTGGAGTTGCCTTTTGTGATCAAAGGGAAAGCTGTCTATATAGCAATCTGAGGCAGATTCAGAGAAATCTTTTCCTCTCCTTGTTTCTCAGACGTGTGGGGGAATTCAATATAGTGATCAAAGTGAACAGAAGCTAGGCTGGCTTTTCCAGTAACAGGACAACAACGAAAAAGCCAGAGGATATGGGTACATTGGAAACTCAAGGGCAAAGTGGCCAGCTAGACCTACGCTGTCCAACACAGGAGCCGCTAGCCCACATGCAGCTTTTTTACTGAAGTTAAATCAGGTGTCACATGAGGTGCCTTAGTCAGGCCAGCCACATTTCAAGGGACCTGCAGCCACGCGTGGCAGAAACTACCCAACTGGGTGATGTAGACACACGGCGTCCACTGTCATAGAAAATCTTTGGACCTGTGCTGAGCCAAACCAACTGTGTCGTCAGCATGTGCTCAATGACTGTCTGATGAGTAAGTGCTTATCTATGGACACGAACAGACACATATGCATCTGTACACAGATATCCTTACTGTTTTCGTTCTATCTTTGACTAAAAAAACTTTGTCACTGGCTTGCACCAGTCGCCTGAAAGGTGTTTGAGTTCTACATGCACACATGTGCACACACCACACACACACACACACACACACACACACACACTTTGGTTTAATCATGAAATGAATGAGTTGTCTAACATTTTCTGAGCGCTTCATACTAATAGACACTTGTAATGAAGCATCAGAATGGGCTTCCCTAAATTGACTGGCTGTATGTTTCATAACTAACCATGACAGGGAGTGAGGGGGAAGAAACTTGTTCGCTTTTGGATGGCAACCAGGGTACCCTCTTGTGGTAAAATATTGGTACTTGGTGTATGGTAGTTTTCAAAATTTTTATTTCAAAAAAGTTACTTTATGCTTCCAGTAAAACACATTAAAAACCTGTGCTGACCTGTAATTACTCTGAGAATCGACCCTAATGTGTACCTAGATAGTTAAATATGAAACTTAGCAAGTTATATTGGTGAAAAAAATAAATTAAGGATTATTTGTTACAAAACTATCCAATAGTCATCCACATACTTAGGAACGGTGAAATACATGAAAGCTGTTCTTTGGATTTGATAGTCTGGATTATTTTCGTTCTTCCTCTGGTTAAAAAATAATGACTTTCAAGTTCAAGTAGTGTTGTACATACAATTAATTCTTTTTTCGGTCTAACACCAACATCTTTGCTGCATCCAACTTCTTTTTTCATTACTTAAGATCTTTTTTGTTTCCTCAAACCGTTTTTTAAATGGTCTGTGTCTTGGTTGTTCTTTTAAACATTATAAGCAGTGATAAATCATGCCCAAAGTGGGTTTTGAATTAAAAGATAAAACTGTGACCTTGATCATTTTAGAGTTTTTTGCAAATTTTCAATTTGATATTCTATGGCTTTGCAAAAGTACAGGCACTACACAAAATTAGTTTCTACTGAGGCAGAACTTTCTGGTTCTTTTGATTGATGATACAGAATGCTTCTTCAGTTGACAAGGCAGGAAAAACTGATTTACCCATAATGATCCTATTAAGTGTGGTCTGGCGTAAATAGAGAAGAATCATTATTTGAATGACACTCGAGATGCTCATGAGTCATAAGTCAACTACTATCTGGGGGTTCAGAAGAAGAATCTTTAAAGGCACTCTCAGATTGTAACTAGTTGACCATTAGCATCTGAATCGCCTGAGTATTTATTAATAATGTAGATTTCTCAGATCCACTCAAGACTACAAAACTCATCTCTGTGGAGTTTTGCAATGAATCTACATTTTTATTCAATTCCCCAAGTAAGAACCGCTGTGGATATAATCAATTTCAATACTGAGCAACTGTCAGGAAATGTCCTGTTTGGTGTTTACTGACTACCTTTGCTCCGTTTAAAATTTTTTTTCTTCCTGCATTATTTGACTACTCCTGGTAAGAAGGATGTTGTCCTATTGCTCCTTGGTTTTGTATTATTTTCTAGCTAAACAATCCTAAGAGGCATTCTTGTACTAATCACTTCCACAGTTTTACTCTCTTCCCTTTTTTCTCAACCTAAGTCATGGGGCCTCAGATCTAAAAATAGTCTAAGGATAAATCCACTGGGGAATAAAATGGTTCTGATATGTCCATATTTTTTTAAAGCCAGAATTGCATTCATATATTAATCTAAAACTACTATGCTATAAAATAAGGACTGTAGTTTACATTATTGAAATGGGTAAACTTCAATTCAGAGACAAGGAGCAAATTAGGAAAGTTCTCAATACATTTACTCTAGAACATAAGACTACTGTTCTAGACGTTCTAGGACAAATCATTTTTTACTGATGTCAACAAGAATCTTTTCTAAAGGCAAGATTTTCATTATGAGCTATTCTATAATATTTGAGTAATGGTTTTAATCTTGTGCATGTTATTTTGACTTTAAAAAAGGCAGCTGAGGCTTTGGATCAAGATGGCAAAGAAGGTAAACACTGTGCTTGCTTCTTCTCACAGGCACATCAAAATAACAACTATATTACAACTAAACTCATTGGGAGTCACCAGATCTAGCTAAACAGAAGACCTAACAGAAGAGGCAACAGAAGAGGCCACCTCGGGACTGGTAGGAGGGACAGAGACACAAAACAGGCTGGGTCCTACACCCAGATGTGCTGGTTGACAAATGAGAGAAATTCTCAGCCCATGTCGGGCCTCCAAGCCCAGGGTTCCAGTACCAGGAAGAGAATTCCCTACAACCTCTGGCTGTTGGAAAAAAGCAAAGATTGTGGCAGAGTGAAATGGAGAGCTGAGGAAGTCGCAGACATTTCTCTTAAGGGGCTCACTCATTCTGAACTCTAGGGCAGCAGCTTGAAAGGCATCAGGGACATATGGGAAGAACTGAGCTGTCTGGCTTCAGGGTGAGGGCTAGAGGGGCAGCTTTCTCCCAGACTTGTCTGGGCTGGAAGAGGGCATTATTCCTTTGTTGAGCCCAACCCTCCCAGCATGCAAACCCAGGTACCCACATCTGAGCCTTTATCATCCGGGGTAACACAGGTCACCCTGCCTGGTGATTCCCTGAGACCCTGCCCCACCCAAGCTGCTTCCAGTGGATTTTCCATACAAACAACCCATCTTTGGCTCATGCCGAGGACTCTCCTAAAATCTCTCAAAGGTTCACAAAAACCTAAACAAGCAGCATCTGGCCTTGGTGTGCTCTGTACCTCTTGCTGAGCAGCCCCAAACCAGAACTAGTAGCAGCTGGCCTTGGTTTGTGGGTTGGCTTCTCAAGGCACATCCAAACCCAGACATAGGTGGCAACCATCTGCGAATTGCTTGGTGGCTCATGCCAGGAGGCCCCAGGCAGGGCACAGGCTGCAGCTTAACTTGGCCTGCAGCAGGGACCCTCCCAGGAGGCCCTAGCGCACGTAGAGTGGTCAGCTTCAGTCTGAGCTGGAGCATCACCCAGGGATAATCACATCTGAGGATGATATAGCCAAGGGCAAGCACCAGAGCCCTGCTAAAGTAAATCCTGCTCTGTATGGTCAGCCCCTGCACAGCAGCTCCTCCACTGATAACAGCCAGTCATCACAACCAATCAGCCTGAGGGTCAACCCTCCACTGACAAGCAATGAGCAACCAAGGCTCAACTACAACAGGAGGGCACAGGATCCATCAAGGGACTTACCTGGAGCACCCAGCTCAGGTGACGCAGGGAAGACTGTGCCAGTGGGACCTGCAGGCCAACTACTACATAAAGCCACTCTACTAAGATTGGGAGACAAGAGCAGCCATACCTAATACAAGGAAACAAAGACAAGTAGGCAGTCAAAATGGAAGACAAAGAAACGCCCCCAAATGAAAGGCAGAACAAAGCTCCAGAAAAAACGACTAAACAAAAGGTAGACAAGCAATCTACCAGATGCAGAGTTTAAGACACTGGTTGTAAGGATGCTCAATGAACTTAGGGAAAGAGTAGATAAACTGAGAACTTTAACAAAGAGATAGAAAACATAAAAGTGGAGATAAAAAGCATAAAAAAGTAACCAGTTAGAAATAAATACAATAACTGAAATGAAGAATGCACTAGGAGGAATCAACAGTAGATTTAATGAAGCAAAGGACTGAACCAGTGACTTAGAAGATAAAGTAGAACATACCCAAAAAGAACAGCAATAAGAAAAAAAAATACAAAACAGTGAAAATAATTTAAGGGTCCCTGGGACAACATTGAACATATCAACATTCACATCATAAAGGTACCAGAAGGCGAAGAGAGCAAGAAATTGAAAACTTATTTTAGGAATAATGACTGAAAACTCCCCTAACCTGGTGAGAGGAATAGATATACAAGCCCATGGAGTGTGGAGAGTCCTAAATAAGATAAACTCAGAGAGGCCAACACTAACATGTGCCATAATTAAAATGCCAAAGATTAAGACAAAGAACAATCTTAAAAGCAGCGAGAGAAACAGTTAGTTACCTACAAAGGGTCTCCCGTCAGACTGTCGGCTGATTTATCAACAGATCCTTGCAAGACACAAGAGATTGGCAGGAAATATTCAAAAATGATGAAAAGCAAGGACCTACAACCAGATCATTCTACCCAGGAAAGGTAACGTTTAGAATCGAACTGACAGATAAAGAGCTTCCCAGAAAAGGAAAAGCTAAAGGAGTTCATCATCACCAAGTCAGTACTACAGGAAATGTTAAGAGGAACTTCTCTAAAAAGAAAAAAGTTAAAAAAGATAAAAACATGAATAATAAAATGGCAATAACTACATATCTAGCAAAATTAATTTAAATGTAAATGGATTAAATGCTCCAATTACAGATAAGGTGGCTGAATGGATAAGAAAATATGACCCTCACATATGCTGCTCACAAGAGACACTTCGGACTGAAAGACACACACAGAATGAAAGTAAAGGGATTGAAGAAAGATGTTTCATGAAAATGGAAACAAATGAACAAAAGCTGGGGTAGCAACATTTATACCAGACAGAACAGACTTTAAAACAAAGGCTACAATAAGAGACAAAGAAGAACCCAGTTATCCCACTTCCGAGTGTCTGAAAGAACCCAAAACACTATTTCGAAGGGACATGTGAATCTACATGTTCACTGCAGCATTATTTACCACAGCAAAGATATGAAGGCAACCTGGGTGTCCATGAATGAATGACTGGTAAAGAAGAGGTGGTGTGTGTGTGTGTGTGTGTGTACATATATACATAACGAACACATATACATGCATACATGCACACACACAATGGAATATTACTCAGCCATAAAAAGAATGAAATCTGCCAAATGCAAAAACGGATGGACCTAGAGGTATTTGTGTTGAGTGGAGTAAGTCGGACACAGAGAAAGACAAATGTCACATGTGGAATCTGGAGAACAGGATAAAACAACAGAAACAAGCTCATAGAGAACATCTGATGGCTGTCAGATTAGGGATGGCTCACTCATAGTTAAGTACCTACAGGAGGGCAGGAGGCGCGGTATGAAGGAAAAAGCCCAGTAGTTGGACTCATGTTTGCATTCTGATTCCGACTCAAAATCTTTCAGTTTTATCATTGATACCACGTAACTTTTTGACCCTCAGCCTCGCATAAGCAGGATTGGGACCTCCAGTATTTCTAGCTTGAGCAACATGGGAAGAGATAAGATAATGTGTGAGCACTGGCAGAATGGTCTCTAACGGACATTCAATAATGTTTAATGAAATCTCAAAGTATATGAGCTCTATCCCAGAGGAGAACAAGCAGACTCCTCGGCCGACAGAGCAAGAAAAGCAATGGGAACAGTCCCTTCCCAGGAATGAGAGCTGCCATAACAGTTAAATAATCCCATTACGTAAGCTCAGGGACACTCAAACTGCTTTAATGTCATACGCACAGACACAAACCCAGTATTCATCCTGCCTGCTTCCCCCGCCCCCGCCGTCCGGCCCCACCGCCCCCCCCCCCACACAACAGACAATTACATCTTTCTCACCTTCGGGCTCCACATGACATATCATGAAATCCCCAGATAAACACAAGTGAAAAAAGCAGCAACAGGGTCCTCCTCCAGGATTGTAAGTAGGTGCACGAAGGGTTACCAGGCACCCTCCTAAGTACTTTATGTGCACGTGCATCTTGTTTCCTCAGCGCAACAGCCCCATGCGGGGGGCACAGCCCCATGCGGGGGGCACTCTAGTCACCCCTACTCCGCAAAGGAGCATCTGGGTGTGGAAGATCTCAGGGGCTGCTCAGTAGCAGAGCTGAGGTCTGAACCCAGAGCTTACACTCTCAGCCACTCTGCCGTGCTGCATCCTGAGAGAAAGGACTATTGTGGGAGTCCCACAGTTCCAAACAGACGCTGGGAGTTTAAACTTGACACAATGCTGATCCACTGGTATCAGAACAATATTAAAGTCTAAAAATAACACCTTAAAATCATCATGTAGACCTACAAAGCTTTACTGTAATCATCAAAATACATCATCAAAAACCCACGATAGAGAACCATTTTACAGATATTAGGACTCAAAAATCACAAAAGACAGAATTAGAATTTTCTGACATCAGAACCAACACTTTTCAGCTTCCTCTCACCCAAAGAAAAATTGAAAAATGAAATCCACATTCCAAACATGTCCTGAATTAATAGAAAACTTGGCAGTATGTGTCAAAATTTCAAATGTACACACCCTGTGACCTACGAATCCCACTTCCAGGATCTCTCCTACAGATATAAGGATCTCCCTACGAATATAAGGAAACAAAGATAGTTGTGCGAGGATGTTTACTAAAGCAGTGTTTGCAAGAGCAAAAACTAAAACCTGGATATCCATCTAGTCAAGTATAATTTGGCACACACACATGACAGAGGACCACGAAGCTGGTTAAAAGAATGAGGCAGCTCTAGACATCCTATTATGTAAGGTAGCTTGGACATACTAGTAAGCAAAAAGCAAGTGACAGAATATGTACAGTATAATCTTATGTTTATTTAAAATAAACTCCGTGTGTGTGTGGGTGGTGGGGGGATATAGAGCTATAGAAAAAGGTTTGGAAGGGTACATAAACTTCCTCGGGAAGAAGAATTGGGCTGGGGGGCGGGGACAGGCATCACCCTTGTGTTTTCCTTTGTAGAAGTCTACATTTGCTTGAAGTTAATTACTTTAACTTCAGTATAATTTTTTGAAATAAAAAGAATCTTGGAGACTAATTTTCTAGAGAAAAAAGAATATTTTTAAAATGACCTTAAAATAAAATGTAAACCTTTCTCCCATTTACAAGCCTGGTAGCACTGCTTCTTTTGAAAGCTTTTGCAGGATGCTGAAGTCATTCACTTCAGAGATTTTTAAACTAGAAATGCCTCTAATGGCATAAATGTCAAAATGAAGGTTTTTAATAATTATAGATATTAAAAACATGTAAAATATAAAGATTTAGATAAGACTAAAAGCTGCATAGTTTTGCTATACTTTATTCAAAATTGGTCCTACTGCCTAATTATGAAAACAAAAAGTTTAGTGTCCAAATGTAAATACTCTCATCACACGTTGAAAAGTAATCTTCAGATTTGTGCTCTGACCCAAATTTGACACGAATGGTCACAACCAGTATGTGACAAAACCCTGGAAGTAATGCAGCACGTTAGCTACGATATCACCTTTTAAATCCTCGAGCTGTAATCTTCTGAAGTTACACACACCACAATACATCTTTGCACAGGTAATTTTATTCTCTCCTGTGGGTGTCAACAGTGCTCATAGGTTGTAATTTGAAACATTCAGAAAGGACATACCTGAATATTGTCACATTTCTTTACATCACGATTCAGTAACTATTAAACAGTTATGTCTACTAAACACAGTGAACAAAATGGCATAAATGTTTACACATTCCCTTGTAAACAAGGCTTTTGTGCACAATAGTAACAAAAAGATTATGCATACCACAATATTGATGAGGAAAGACCTCTTTAAATAAACTATTGTTTATAAATAGACTCTGATTTTTTAAGTACACATTTACAGACCTGATCAATAAAAAGAAACAAGACACAGATTTTCCTTTAAAAAGAAAAAGTGTGGAAATGGACCACAATGGGAGAATTCACCTAGGAAAAGGGGTCAGAAGCAAGCAAAGGATAATAGAGAGTTAAAAGTACTGTCATACTGTAACCTATTTGTTAGCATATACCAACACAAGGACAGGATTGTCTGGCAGGAGCTCATTTTCACTTGAATTCCAGCAAGTTGCAATCAATCTTGTAGTACACGTATGGGTAGTATTCCTGTTGACTCAGGTTTAAGCCTGGAATATCCATAGGTGCCTATGAAAAATCAGACAAATTACTCAATTATGTAGATACAGAAGGCAAACAAAGAAATAAAGTATTGCCTTTTCCCTTCTACCAAACACCTACTCTTCACTAAGTTTAAGCATTTATGCTAATTTAACTTGAGTTAGGCATTATCATCTCCATTCTGCCAATGAGGCAATAATCTCGGAAAGGCTGACTGCCCCTCGGAAACACAGACAGCGAGGAAGAAGGCCAGCTTCCAGCCTGCTCCGACTCTGAGGCCTGTGTTTAACAATGGCTCTATCATCCTTTTCCATGTACACTGTAAGAAATTATTTTTTCATCTCAGGAGTGAAGTATTGAGTTTATGGGATACAAGGATGATAAAATGTTGTATAAAAATAAACTAAGTATGGTTTTAAAGATATGTATTATGTATGCATGTGATAAGAATTTACTGGTAGAAAATTATGTATCAAATATTTAAACCTCATATTTTATCGACAATTCCATGAAACTGCAGAAAGTCATTTCTTTTATTAATAAAAAAAACACCGTGATTTTTTTCATGGGTTCTAACTAATGCACATGTGAGATACTACCATTCTAATGAGGAAAAAAAATCAAGATATTTGAAATCAAAAATATAAAAGACCACTACAATTTTAAACAGCTAAAAAAAAATAACTATATGCACTTTGTTTACATTTTTCTGTTTAAAAGATATAAACACATACCATATTTTAGAAAAATGTTAATTCCCTTTAGCCTGTTTGCCTTGAGAATACTCACTTTTATTACTGTTTTCTCATAGTATATCAAGTCTTTAGAAACAAATGACATCATTCTATTTACAGCATTCTGTTGTTAGTAGTAGTATTTCTATTTATAAAATAGACTAATTCTCTATCACTGAAAACATCAAAATCCTAGAAAACGTAGCATTCCTACACGTGATGTTAACGAACAGTTGTTAGCTGAAGATTCACTTGATGAAACCAATTTATGTATACATTTCTGTTACATTAGGATTAGAGACAAGTTCTGTTTAGAAATAACTCCAAGAACAGTTTTTAATTTTATTTTCACACTGAAACAAGTCAGGTCTGCTTCAGCCTCAAAGAGTGTTTATGTAAAATTAAATTAACGCTGGCAGCGAGCTGCACTTTTTCTTCTTAAACAGAAAATGGGTTAAATGCTCATCTATTAACTCCATTACTTCTTTAAAAAAAATTTAAATAACTAGTTTTCTTCTTCTCTAAAATTTATAATTTTTGTAAACAACTAGTTATCACTGGTTGATCCTGTATTTCTTCAACTATAAACATCTGATCTATAGCAAGATGACTGGTTTTTAGAAATTCCATAAAGCAAAGCACACTTCTAACTAGTTAAGACACGGTAAACAGGTTAAATTACTTGTTACATTTATCTAACAAACTGAGAATCTCAAAATAAAAGAGATTGGTATCACGATATTCACTATCCCTTTTCTGTCTTTCCTTTTACAATAATCTTTTCTGAAATTCATGTGTTTCTATTCTACAAGGCTCTCTAATAAGTACTTACATCAATAATAGCAGCTGCACTGCTGTCTAGATGTTTATACAATTCATATAATACTTCTCTCAGTTTCTTCATTGTTTTCTTATTGGGCTGAAGTAGCATTGCTTGGAAGTTCACTGGTAAGCCATACCTTATAAGGAAGCAAAAACATAGTACGTAACACAAGCAAACACATAAAGACACTTTCTTCTTAAAGCGAACATTCTCATGCTCTTCTTTATTCATAGCTAATGGGGAGATGGTATCTCATTTTAATGACCACCTTTAGGAGTTCAACTAATATACATAAAAACTCAAACCTTCTCTGATCCTCACTATCGACTAGGTATTTTTTCTTTAAAATGAGAACCGACGTCTCTTAGGAATTACTTTAATTTTTAAGGTAATCTATGAATACTCTCAGTAAATAGTCATAATATGTAAACTTATTGAATACTTTCACGATGAACAACACGAGATTACCCACATCTGCTTTGAAATTCAAAGTAATTTTAAAACAGTAAACATAGCGGCATATGAGTATTTTTAACAATTTCTAATATTAGCAACAGTACAGAGGATCATAAGATAATTTAGATTTTAAGTATGCCAAATAATAAATATTTTAGGTTGAATGAAAAAATGGTTTCAAATAAGTCATGAGTGTACTGTGTACCAAACTACATATAAATATTTGAAAGATCTTTTCTTTTAAACATAAGCTAATATTTTATGATCTACTTTGAACTTAAATTAGTACATAAGAGAAAATCAGGGAGTAGAGTAGCATAAATCTTTTTCCTCAACCTGGTGTTAAGGGACACAACTGATACACATGTAATAAGCTTTATGACACTGACAATCTTTTCCTCACAACTGGCCCTTTGGTTTCTACAAGTCAATCTCCTATTACTGGACTGTGTGCTATAATAAAGAGGTGGAATATAAAGGGATCTATGAATTCTTCAGATCCAAGTTTTTCAATTAACTTTACCTTAAAACAGACTCAACAAAAACCCTCAACGCTTTCACATGAATCCATGCAATAAATGCTTCGCTGAAATTCACTTTCAGCCACCGCACAAGAGGTCCCTATAAAAGGGAAAAAAATAAGCAACTTAAGTTTGCTCTTGAAAATGGCAATTAAGAAGTAGATAAACCAACCAGCCTTACTCAACATTACTTGGTTAGGGTTAGTTTCCTCCCAACTGAGATAATACAGTTTATACAGTACTTAGAAATCATTTTAAATGGAATTTGCCTTTACTTCCCTTGCATTACAAAAGAAACAGCTTTTCACTCATCATGTCTCCCTTCCATACAAGCTTTTGGTCTTCACAATAATTCTATATTTGAAGATGGCAAGAAAGTTTACCCCAATTCCGTCCCTGCTTCGCATTCTGCCTAAAACATACTAATCCCCCAATGGTTTAAACAACAAATTACTTTAGTAAAGATGGTGGCATTAAAAAAATTTGCCTCAAGAAAAGCAAAATTCTTACTGCAAAGAGAAAAATATTGCTTAAATATTCCTCTCTACAGGGCATTAACCAAAATATGTATTTAAAATTAATTTCTGATAAGGAATTAGCTGGAATAATTATTTTAAGGTATGCATTTTAAGATAACTATTCACGAAGCTAGGCTTGTTTAGAGAAAGTTCATTCTGATGATTTAATAGAAAAAAGTAATTAAAATCAAATGCCTTAAAAGCAACACAGAAAATTTTTGCTTTCTTTTAAGTCAAAAAAAAGCAATACCAGTTTTTCTTCTCCTTTAACACTGATAATACTAAATATTAAGAACACATACAAACTGCTTTTTCTTGTCAGTAGAAAGCCTGTTCATTTCTTCTTTATCTGCTTTCATCTCTTCTTCATTATACTGGAAGTCACGAACAATAAATCTAAATTTTGGGGGAAAAATCCAAAATAGTCTACACCATGTATAAGTGATCTAACAAATTAAAACAAACAAACAAACAAAAAATAAGCTTACTTGTTTTCCCTGGCTTTGTGTCTGAAGTCATCAACTGCCTTCCTAAACAAGGTGACATTACAAAGGTAACTATCTTGGTCTTCTGAGAGAAACACTGGAAAAAAAGACAAAGTCCATTTAAAGCTTTGCGTTCATTTGCTCGCTTTCATGTTGAAGAACGAATTCAGAAAACAGCGGAGAAGGAGGCGGAACAGGAGGGTATGGCAGCCCTTCCCAATCCATCTCAGTGCTGTCCAGCCACATTGCCTCAAACACTGAAGACACCGAGTGCTTTGATGTTTCTGTTTAGGATGCCTTAACAGCCTATAGTACATTTACTCTTTCTAACCAACAATATGAAACATTGACTCAAGCAACTAAATTCTAAGAACCATGCTTTTCAATCTATGCCAGTGCCAGGCTGACCCAGGCAAAACCGTCCAGCAGCTGGTTTGTTTCCAGAGTCGCCTTGCTTCCTTGCTAAGCATCTTCTTCTCTTCTGAGAACCTAATTCTCTATTCCTCTCTCCAACGCCCTGAGGCCAGGCCTATCCTCACTGCCCTTCCGGTATCTCCTACCTCGGATCCTTCTTTTTCATCATACCCTCGATCAAAATGACTGATGCAACTGCCAAAAAAACCTCCGAAAAAACACACTTCTCCAGTCACAGTTCTCACGGACATCACTAGAAAGACCCGCCATCTTCTCTGCTCCCTCATCAACCTACCTGTTTTGTGCTCAAGACATCTTCCCTGCTTTTCTTCATAAAAGTGATCTTGCAACCTCTGTTGCGAAACACAAGAGAAATTTTCCTCTGCACAACAGCTAGTGTGGTTTTTTCTAGGCTCTCTTAGATAGGCTCCTGGGCCTCACCTGGACTTAGTTCCCTGAACGGAAACCTCTCTGAAGCGCGAATGAGTGTGCGGTACCGTTTCCAATAACAGAGAAGGGCGGGAGCTCACCAGGGATCTGACCCAATCAGACTACCTTAACAAATGCAAGGAGGCAGACAAAAGGGAGTGGTAATTCTGCAAGTCCCAGTGAGCAGCACCTCTTTCCGAACAGTTTTTCCAACAAAAAGAAACAGGACAGCAGCCCAGCCTCCACTTCTTTGGCCATTATACCAACATGGCATTTATACACATCCCTGCACGTAACCACACAGTAATGGCAAGATTTTAAATTGTCCAATCTTTTAAGACTTAGGCAGAAGTCTTGTATTTTCCAAATAGCTAGGTTTTGTGTATTTTTTTTTTTAAATGAAACTGTTTCTTTCAGGTTTGAAGATGGTATTTTTCAATCTCTTCTTCTTACCTTGGAATTCCACTTTCATCTTCACTCCTCCCAAGAGTAGTCACTCAAGTATTGTGCCAAAAAGCAACAAGTCAAAGTATTACTACTTATAAATGACTTAAAACAAAAGCACTTAGAATCAAGACTACCACTTAGTAATTACTCAAAAACGTTAGTTATTATAACCCAAAAACCCAGCATCAAGTCATAGAGACCTTTTCTAAACAGTGGACAAAATTCCAGACTAACCCACAAAAGCCTGTCTGCCCCACGTGACGTGACTGTCCTCTTCGTGGTGCTGGTTGAGTGACCGCTCTGTTTTGACAACTACGTTTAAACAGTAGGTTTTCAAGTCAGTGATTCCAAATGTCTTTTGAACTGAGAAAAAGCAGAACAGATGTCTGTACGAGAAAAGGCTGGGAATGCTTAGGTCAAAGGCATTCAGAAGACAGGTACTTCCTGCACTAAATTGTTACTGCCTGACACTTTTTTCTTGAAACTAATAAATGATTTTCAAAAAAGTAAATCTCTTTTAAAGTCCCCCTTCAGAGTAAATCGGGCCTACTTAACTAGCCTACATACCACTCCCCTGGAACTCAGGCTTGACGTATGTACCACCTGGGAGGACATGCTGTGTGCACAGGGTCCTTACTCTCCCCATTCCCCCGCCCCCCAGACGTACAGTCACCTCCACGGCTCTGACGCCCTACGGAGCAGAAAGGTGTGAAGTGTCATCTGTCAGGATAAAGAGCTTCAGAGGAAAACTGCTATTCTTCGGTTTACCGCGTGAAGGGCTAGTGTGAATGGAAGGTATTCTCCTCCCCCCACCATCCCCCACCTAAAAAAAAATCATGGTGAGCACAGGTCTGCGGTTCAGGTCTCAAAAACTCAACATCTGCGAAGCTACAGTAATAATCGTGTCACCTTACATTCTGTGAATCATGAGGCCTTAAAGTAACCTCGTAACATGTACAGGGAAGGTGCCACACTCACTTTACAGAGAAAGAAAATGAGGCCCAGAGAAGTTAAAAGACTTACCACAGGTCACACAGCAAGTTGGTAGCAGAACCAGCAATAGAACTCAGATCCCTGGGTCCAGGACTCTTTCCATTATACTAAGCTACCTCCCACATGACACAATGAAACTGGAAAAGAAAATATTTCATGGGCCTGGCCTTACTGACACCAAACACTTCCTTACTATCTCCTATACTTTTCTTTTACCATGCTGCTACCTCTTGAGGTATATACATACAAAAGAATCCCTTGGGCCACATATACATTGCCTTTAATAGTTTTTCAAAGAACATTTTATGTGGATTAGCAGAATAGAAGAGAAAATGACATGGTATAGAGTCAAAGAGTAAGGGCTGGAGTTAAAAGACCTGAGTTCTAGTCCTAACTCTGCCGCTGGACACTTCTATAGCCTTAGGCAACTATTCAAGTCTTCTGTATTTTGACTTCTTCATCTACAAGAATAACTGCCCAAACTACTTCACAGAATTGTTATGAATATCAAATAAACAATGTATGTTATTCCACAAATTAGAAAGTGTTCAATAAAAGAGTTTTTTTTTTTAAAGGAGAGTACAGATTAGATAGAATCTACGCTCACTGGAACCTGATGGTGAGCATTTACATAGCAACACAGTACTGGAGTAGCCATTTTGGTACACTTCCTTTGCAAGGTAAATGAGGAATTGCAGACACATCATAGGTATATAAAGTATTAATTGAAGAATTCTCAGAAGGTAGCACAGTGTAGCAGAAAAGTGCCACCAGAGACCTCAGTTCTAGTTCTAGCCCTGCCACTAATTAGATGTGTGACTCTGGGCAAACCACTTCACCTCTGTGGCCTCAAACTTCTACATCTATAAACATGAGTGGGTCAATCAGACTATGCAAAGTCCCTCTAGGTCTAAAATTATGATGGCTAAAGTTAACATAACTCATTTATAAGGTGAAAAGGATGGTTCTAAAACTGTTCAATTTACCACAAAGGAAAGGAGCAAAGATATTTCCTAATCCAACATCCAAACTATAAAAGGAATTCTAGGAAAGAAACGGTATTACAAAGACTACTACTTACTTGCTAGACCTTGGAACTACCATTTCAGCTAGTGTTTCATACTGCTTAATCCAGTCGTTGTGGTTTAACCTGCAGAAAATGTACAATAAGCACTGGGAAAGAAAAACATGTCCTACCTCCTGCCATACCAGAGAGAGAAAAAATGTTGGGACACAAGAAATCTGGCTACAGTAAATATACCTCAAATCTAACAACAAAAAACCCCTCAAGTTTCCTATTGAGAATGAACTTCAAATACACTGAGTGAAGCAGGAACTACAGTTCACCACCCTCTTAGATGCAGTAACTATTGCAAAAGAGGCACATCCTAGAACTAAGCTTGGAAAGGACGCAAGGCAAAGTACAGATTCTAAATTACTTTCAAATTTTAAGGTTGAGATATATACACACACAACACAAACACACTTGTATGTGTGTGTGTGTGTATATATATTACTTCATTTAAAAATAAAAAAGAACAAAAAAGGCCATGCCAAAATCACTATCATTTCTTTTCAGCAGCCATTATGAAAGGCTAAATGAAACTATATATTTACTAAAAGCACAGAGTACCAGGAAGTATTGAGTAAATAAAGTGACCGTAAACTATGTTGCCATAGAACATTGTGCAACAACCTTCCCTAGAGAACACTGGCTTTGGGGGTGTGGAAAGAGACAATAATGTTTGTAATTTAAAATAAAGAACTGTAGTATCTGTAGGCCAGGATAGAGATTAACTCATTATGTCAGGTACTCTAGGTCCTATGTTTCAATTACAGTGTATGGAAAACTATGAAAACTTCTAGTTTTAAACATAAACTTTAAATAAAGGTTGAATGAGATAAATTTTTTATCTGGGCAAACATCATTTTCCTAAACATTATAAAAACACAGATACACAGAAATTTATTTTTTTTTAAAAAATCAGTGTTCTAGTAAACAGGAATGAGTTAAATAAATAAAACACAAAATGCAATTCTAGAAGCAGCCAAATCCTTATTTTTAAGCCTTTTCCACTGGCAAAGAATAATCCATTCTGCAGTAAGAAGGAAAAAAGCGGAAATCACATATATGTAGCTACCATAAACTCAGTGGAGGTGCTTTCCCACCCTTTCCAGGAGGCATCATTTCCCAGTATTCCATTTCCTAACCAGATAAAAATGGAGGGCACAGCAAAGGAAGATACTATGCAATGATGCTCTGAAGCATCCCCAAATCTCCCATCTTGGGCTGGATCCTCCAAAGAATCGCCGATAGTAAGACTTCAGTGTAAATCAGAAGTGAAAACATTAACAGGGTTTCACACACCACACACAACACACACATCTCCTCTTCTCTCTCTCTCTCTCTTCTAATCTTCCACTGTCCAAACATTTCATTTTACCAAGATTAACTATGATCAAATGTTAATTAACACAAAAGGACTAATCAGAGGAGATTTTAAAGGGTTATCTAATCCAGCAAAACTATGCCCATAGCCCATGCCTGTTTTGAGAAGTTTTACTGAAATGCAGCTATATCCATTTGTATACACATTGTGTGAATACACATTGTATGGCTGCTTTTAGTCACAACCACAAAGCTGACAAGGAAGAGTTAAGAAGTTATAGCAGAGACCATATGGCTTGCAAAGCCTAAAAAACTTAACTATGGCCCTTTACAGAAAAATATTCTAAGTCTTGATCTACTCCAACCTTTGCTTCTTATAGGGCTTAATCCATCTTAACCAATCATAAAGACTTTTCAAAAACAAACAAAGAGCTTCCATTTTTGAAAAATTTTTTAAATAAAATAATTTAGCATTACATAATTTTTTAATGAGCCACTCTACTAAGCTGCTAATTTGATTCAGAACCTCAATTTATAGTTGATAACTCAAGTTATGAACTGAATTCTGCTGTATATGCCACATGAGTACATGTTGGTTGACAAAATGAATGACAAACGATATTCCCTTTACACTTGGGTTTTAATGGAAAAATCCGAATTGCAATATCAGCTACTAACATTTTCTTATATTTTAACAAGCAAAAACCTTTGAAATAAAAGACATACTTGGGAACTACGACCAGTAATGTGACGAGATACTCTGAATCAAGAACAAAGTCATCCTTCTTCACAATTTCTGCTAGACTTCGAGTTAGCAAACTTCCTCTGAGGAAGAAGAAAAAAATCATTAGGTGGATAACTATGTGCTTCCATAACACATGTAAAGAAACAGCAAGTTAATTATATTTACATATACTATATAAGTATCTCAAGAGAGGGACTAGTCTAGTTAACATTTTTACTTTATAAGTCATCAAAATTTAGCTGAATATTTCCCATCCTGCAACAAAAGAAATGTCGACATTTATCAAAATTTGCCCTTAGTGTCCTTCTTTGTGTTTGCTTTAATTAATGTAACTCAGCTCTTTTCTTGATTACATGACTGAGAAAGTGTTATTCATTAGATATCAATTAAAGTCTATTTCATTGTAATTACGAAATTATATCATCTAAGCAAAACCTTTAGTTTTCCTCCTCTCGCTGGGTATCATTTGATACCAGGCAATTTTGGTTAGTTAACCCAATAATCAAGGCTTTCAAATCAGTCTTCATTTAGTCTCCCACTACTGAACTTTTCATTATGAAAATGTCTTGCCTTATTTGCACCACTGATAGTATCCGAGCAACTTTACCTCTAGGATATAAATGCTTAACTTCAATGGGTTAAAGCTATACTTGTAGTAGCCATGCTATGAAGCAATCAACCAAAACAAAACAAATGTGTTCGATTTTAAGAAAATCTAGGGTAAAAAAATCTAAACTTGGGAAACAGATGAAGAATGAGTACTACGTTATAAAAAGATTTGTCTATAGAATTCTTTTAAGCAGTACATTATACAATTAAAAGTATGCTTTGATTTAAAATAATTAATTTTAGACAATTTTTCAGTGAAACATCAAATGGTAAGGGATGAAATGGCTGAGCTCATAAGTATTCACAAGTATTGTTTATGAAATAAGTATAATAAATAATAAGAATAAATCAGCCTCACATCTGTTTTGACTAGCCCGAATTATTAAACTTTTCTCCATGAAGTAAAAAAAATACCATTTTGATCACAGAAAGAGATGGAACTTACTAAACCCCAACGGCATCTCGTTCAGTGTATGCTAGAGCGCTTCCCTAATTCTTAATATTCACAAATAATTGACATGCTTACGCATTCTTTCGTTCCAAGTTCTGAAGATTCCCTTTCAGGTTATTATATGCGGATGCTCGAGATTTCAGGTCATTGTCAATCTGAGTCACTCCCTTAAAAAAAAAAATGGGCAAAATTTTCCTAATCTGTCTCTACTAGTACAATGAAAGTAACTGTACTTAAACATTAACTTTAAAAAAATTACTAATTCCTGATATAAAAATATTCCACTTCAAAAGCGCAACTTTAAAGGGTTGTTTTAAAAAATAACCATGATAATTTTCATATGTCTCCTTCTACAGATACTGTTTTAGTCCACATATATTTTAATTATTTACTTTATTAGTTCTTAAACCATATAAATGGGATCTAGGCCACTGGGTTTAGAGATTACCAATTAAAAGGCTTTAATTCATGATGCTGAAGAACTAATTCCCAAAAGGAATCAAATTTCATAGAGTTCTGTTGTCCACAATTCCACTGTTATTATACAAAATATTTTCTCGATCTAATTTGAATTGTACCTGAATTTATATATGTTACAAAAGTGGATTTTTCAAAAAGATGACTAAAACTACTAGTAATTTAGGAGAAAACGCAAAGTCGTAGATTTAACATCTGAACACGCCGAGTCTGGTCCTTAGACCACTTGGCCACGGCCATCCTGACACCCAGATTTAATGTCTGAAAAATCTGTTTCAACTCAACTCTACTATTCTTAGCTGTGTGGCACTGGGGTAAGTCACTTCACCTCTCTGAGCCTATTTCATCGTCTATTATAGTATCAGGAAGACGACGACTAAATCCTTGATAAGGATCAAAATAAGGTTCAGAGTAAGAGCATCACTTTCTATTATCAGACTACCTATTTTCAATAAATTATATGATAATTTTAGTCAAAATCTTGATATTCTATTCAGTTACATTTAACTATAGAGCACACTGTACAAATAGTCACTGGAAGTCAAGGAGAGTCTGTCCAAGCAATTTAAACCATAACTTTTCATGCTAGCCAGGCCGTAAAAATGTTGACAAACAATAGGTCCTTGTCTATTTGCTTCTTTATAATTTCAGGTAAGACTTTTACATTTTCCCTCAAGCTCGAGGGCTTTGTCATAAAAAAAGGGCTTTAAGTCAGTGAGTTCATGGCTGGGCATCAGGATCTATGTGCTCTATGTGCTCCCTGAAACTGTACATCCAGTCATGAATATGAGCAGTTTTCTGGGTAGAGGATCAATGTCAGAGGGCAGGAGAGAACCCACAAAGTTTAATGTCTGCGTCAGTACTGTGCATACACATGCTTAAGTGACCACTGTCATCTATGTGGCTCATAAATCTTTAATAGACTCTAATTACCTGTTCTACATGATCTCGGTTACTCTGAAAATTTGTATAATTACAGAATTTAAAAATTTCTTATTTAAACATTGTTGACACAAAATTTAACTCCATAAATTAAATAAGGAAACTACACAATTTGAATACACATGAAAATGTTATATTTACCATTTTTTTAGTAAAGCTATAGTATGGGTACCTTGTTTTTATCAATTAAGTTGCCTTGTCAAAACCTAGAAAGTATTTCATAGCTAAATACTTATAAAATAAATAAAGCCACTATAAATCAATGTTTCCTACCTGTGTCATTTTTTTTCTTACCTTGGCAATTATTTCAGAAATATTTTTCAGGGACTGCTTGATTGGATATTTAGCCATGTCCCACTGAAACCTTGTTATATAAGTAACCAAGTCAACTGAAACAAAGAAATAAATTAATTACTGAGAAGCAATAGAATGTTTTGTAATTTGCTACACAGTAATAAACTGTATGCTGAAATTGCATTGACAAAATCAGTAAAGGTGTCATTATTTCCAAAGAGTACTGATTAAATAAATGAGACTACATTAAATAACATGGATTAATCAAAATTTTTACCTTGTAATCAGATTGGATCTCTTATCTTTATTCAAAATTTAATATATATTAAAATGCTCTAATTTGATGACTTATTTAAATAAATGTACATACCCACGATATGCCTCATATGTAGGAGAAAGAGACACAAAGATTAAGAAACTACTTCAAATTGTCTCCTCCATCAGTAGAATTTGACAAAAGTATGTTCTTTCTGTGCCAGCTTTACCCAAAAAAACTGAAAACGAACTTATCTGTTAAAACCACATGGTGAGTGTTTCTAGGGGTCTATATTTCAACAATCTTCAAAACACAAACCCTTTCACTTTCAAATGGAAATTTAAAAAACTGTAGAGCCAAAGAGACTCAACAGTTATTTCCCTGAAAGTTTAGTAATCAAAGTGACTTGATCTGATGGGACCAAGATCAGGGAACCCAATGTCAAGTATGGCTAACTGGCAAAAGTAATTCATATCAAAATATCTCTCTCTCAACTTCTCCCTACCAACAAGTCAACAACATAGCTAGTATTTCCAAAAGCAATTTTAGATGTACTGTCCTCTAGATTGTCAAGCCCCATTCCACCTATTAGACTAGTTCATCAAATACCCTGAAGAACAGAAAAGGCATGCTAACTAAACATATCTACCTTCTGTCTCAAACACAAATTAAAGAAATGGTAAACAATTAGATCAGGAGTACTATTATAAGCAAGAGCAAGATAAATCACTAATTGTTTTTACTGATTAGGTATTTATTGAACATGTATTGTTTGCAAGAAGAAATGAGATTAGAGAAACACTTGATTTAAAATAGTTACTTGAGAGTTTAACCAAACTACTTACTCCATACTACTGCATGCATTTTGTGTGGTCTAGGAAATTACACTAGCCCCTCCTCTCAATCACATCCTGCAGAGTAAATATAAGTTCCTGATATAACTGCCCCTGATAAGACCCTTGTGAAAGGACTCTGCCCCACTGCTCAGGGCCTTTCTCTGGGTACCCTTTATGTAAGCAGTTACCAAAATCCACCCTCGGTGGTTTGACCAATACATAGCCTGGGAACCCCAAAGCACTCCAACCACAAACCCTAATAAAGGCCTGTGCCCTAGGTCCTGCCACTCTCTGCCTATACCTTGCCTTGATTGCCAGCCACATGGCCCCTTTTCCTCCAGGACCTGTGAATAATAAACTTCTGTATTTTCACTCCTCCTTGAGGTCTTTTGTTGAACAATGACTGCCATCCCACGACCCCCACCTATGACACCCCAGAGGTCTACTTAACCAATGTTAATTTAACAAAGTCACAACAATCCCTTCTCACTTTTGGCCATGATCAAGTGTAACAAAATCACAACAGTGACCTAATCATAATAGGCAATACAGGAAAGGGTTATTTTGTATTATAATGACATAGCATTAATGACAGGCCTAATTGTAAATGAGGCAAATGCTGAAGTAATATTTAAGAAAACAACAAATGGAAGTACAAACCACAACAATAATGTCAAAGCCATCTTTAAAAAGCCTTTATAACACAGAGCAAACTATGTAAATATTAGTTTCTAGCTACAGAGAAGTTATTAGTTATTCTATAGTACTAGGATAAAAAAATGCCACATTCAAATTTGAGGGAAGGAGGCATTACTCTTCAATAAAATAAATAATTTTTACTCTAAGGCTTTAGCAGTTAGACGCTATCACCTTTTAAAAATCTAGAGAAGATAGTAAGTATTGACCTAGAACAATGCTAAGACACATAAATAACTTGGAAAAACATTTATAAATGTTAAAAAATAGATCCCAGAATGACCTAAGATAAATCTTTATAATATTGCTTTTGGGAAGAACTGACATCCATATCACAAGCTATATTATATGTAAGATTGTCTTACTTGAGATTGTGTTTCAGGGGACAGGATGTCACTAGCAGTACCACCAAATTCAGTAACAATACTTATATTTTAGTGACCTTCTATTGTATTTAATATCCTTATTTATAGATATTTTTTTACAATGTTATCTGTTTTTATAGCTAAGTCATTCATTTTATATAAGTCAGTATCAAGTCATGAAAGATTAGCTTACCTCCACTGGCCAACAGATTCTCCTGAACTTTATCTTTACTATCCTCCAATACATCAGCCATATATTGAGCCACCTTCTTAACAACCCTTGGGAGGAAAAAAATAACCCTAATAATCATTTTCAGGAAAAAGATCTAAATTACATGCTATACAATGAACATATTACACAAAAATATGAATTTGATGATATATGTTTTCATTATACTTATCTATATAATATAGAACAAATGGATCCTAACTTCTATATAAATAATGTTTTCAATATAGAATGGACCAAAATTTTGTTTTATGCAAAACTAAATAACTAGAGTTTTAAAGAGACTACATGAAATATGTTTATTAGTCGGGAAAAAACGATGAGAAACTAGTGAGAAACAGTCTGTAAACAGCCATTTTTTATAAGGTGAAAAACTGGGCAATGCATCTGACTGCAAAAACCAAGAACAAAGGAGGCAGGGAGCTAGCATTCACCGACTATATGCCTTCACTTGGGACGAAAGAGAATACAAGCAACAGCAATGATAAAGAATGAGGGCCTACATCTTTTATTTATTAACTATTTATTAAACATTCACTCTTTGCAAGGAGAGATCCTATACAGGAAACCACAGTGCCAAAACTACTGAGGCACCTAGATGTCGCTTTGTCAATCCCATCATTTTACAAGTAAAGACACCAAGGTATAAAAAGAGTAAGTCTAGTTACAAAAGCCACAGAGTCACAAAACTAGTTAGTAGCGTATCTGTGACCAGAAACATGGTGTCTTGACTCTGGAATCCTGTGTTTTCCCCCCATTCCATGTGTGCCTCTGGGTGGATTCAAAAGTATATAAAACAAAATCACTAGCTTCACATTGTTTAAAGTTGAATTGGAAAGCTACCAAAAAATAAAAATGGCTAAATACAAAGCAATCTGTGGTAAGTGCCAGCTTGGATTACTGGGTTACCTGAAGAGGAGCATGAAGGAAAAAGGGATCACATCTAGCTACTGTAATTAAGAAAGCGTAATGGCTCCTGAGCAGGGCAATGAAGGATAGGAATGGTTTTGAGAGAATGATTAGACAGGAAGAAAGTATAATCTTACTACAGGGTATGATGAGTCAAGATCAGGAGCAGTAAGCAGTCAGAGAGTAATGAGGGGGTCCATACTGCCCAGAGTGTCATGCTGAAGAGAAGGGGACATTAGGCTAGGAAGGCAGGCTGGGGAGGACTGTTGGTAGATAGTTTCTGGTGTCTGACTTTAGAGAGAGGTACGTAACGTGGTCAGAACAGGGCTTCACGCACTTACCCTGATGTCTGTTTGCTCAATGGCAGGGAAGGTAAACTGGAAGGTGAATTAAGAAGCTCCTGCAACATGAACTAGTAAGGACCAGAAAAAGCAATAGAAGGGCTAAATTTGAATGATAATCCTATACTGAATGACCTCAAACCTAAGAAAGCAGAACAATTTCACAAAATATGTGAGCCATAAGTCTTCAACAGGTTTAATTTGGGATTTGTACATACACTTGGCTGTGTCTCCAAAATTCACCTACTCCTTCAAAGGAGACAAACCATTATTCCCATGTAACTTGATGAAGATCTTGTAAACAGAGCCATTTGCTCTGAACATTAAAAAACGTGCATATGTTTGCCACAGAAATAGTTCAGAGTGTAGAAATGCCTGGTGTCAAACCTAAAACTTAACACTGACTCAGAACTTCGTGATCTCCCTATGCATCTCTACAAGCCTATCCATGTCAAAGTACACATGGTCACCTTTAAAAAAAAAAAATCTAGGGGGGAGGGGGGAGGTAGATAGGTAAAAGGGGTCAAATATGTGGTGACATTAAAGAATAAAAAATAAAATATTTTTTAAAAAATTGCTCTGATTAGATTACTGAAAAAGAATAAACTACAGTTTATTCTACACAGCACAATGTTCAGACTCTAAAACCTGGAACATGTAAGTCACTAAGCTACCATCTGTCAATTCTAACAAGGTCTAACGACCACATGATTTTTAAATTCTTCATAGCTTTCAGGAAGAGTAATGAAGACAAGATTGCATAACAGTGCAGAAAAGAATAGCTGGCAAACTGCACAGGTAACTTTGAATTCTACTAACTAAATGAACTACATTTGCCCTAAATACTTTTCAGATTCCTTCCCTAAAAAATGTGACCAAACCTTAAACTACATTCAGGACATTCCACTGACGATTCAAAGACAGACCTATAAAGCCATCAAGGTAATTAATAAGGATCCTAATAAGTGTTAACAATTATGTTCTCAGGAACCGCCCTTCTCCATGTGTCTGGTCATCATGACCTGAACACTGTAATGAGGCAGATGGGGACGGTGGGGAGGACAACCACTTGAGGGATGGAGCCCGCAAAGTCTGCTCAAACCCTTTTCATTAAAACCTCTACCCAAGACACCAAGAGACAATTCTTACTACCAATTAGTCCTTTGAGAATATCATTGATAATTATTTGATGGATCCCATATCCATCTTCAGCTAAAATACACAGGTACTGAATTTCCGGAGTGACTAAAACTGTAGTTCAGAAAAAATCTTCTAATAGAACTAAATTTTAAAGACAAAAGCATCGAATAAATGGCATAACACCTCAGTTCATGAATCAAAGACTTATCGGTATGATGGCAATACTCTCCAAATTGATCTACAGATTCAACACAATCCCCATCAAAATTCCAGCTGACTTCTTTGCAGAAATTGACACAATCCTAAAATTCATACGGAAATGAAACAAAATTTTCAAAAAAATCCTGAAAATCAAGTCAGAAAATTCACATTCCTGATTAAAAACTTACTACAAAGCTATAATAATCAAGACAGTGTGGGACTAGCATAAAAACAGAAATACAAAATAAAAAGAAATATGGAACAGAACTGAGAGTCCAGAAACGAACCCTCACATTTATGTTCAACTGATTTTTCGCAAGAGTGCCAAGATAATTCAATGGAGAAGGAATAGTCTTTTCAACAAATGGTGCTAGGACAATTGGATGGATATCCACATGCAAAGGAGTAAAGCTGGGATTCCTACCTCTCACCATATACAAAAATTAAGCCGATGGATCAACAACCTAAATGTAAAAGCTAAACCTATAAAACTCTTAGGAGAAAATATAGACATAAAACTGTTTGACCTTGGATTAGGCAATGGTTTCTCAGATATGATATCAAAAATACAAGCAACAAAAATAGACAAACTAGACATCAAAATTAAAAAATTGTGCCTCAAAAGGCACTTATCAAGAAAGTGAAAACAACTTGCTGGATGGGAAAAATATGTACAAGTCATCTGATAAATATCTAAAATATATAAAAATTAAAATTAAAAAGGCAAATTTAAAAATGGGCAAAGGATCCAAAAATAGACATTTTTGAAGAAGAAACACAAAAGGCCAAAAACATGAAAAGATATTCAACACATTATTTGCCATCAAGACAATACAAATCAAAAACACAGTAAAATACTATATATACACCAGGATGGCTATAATAAAAAAGATGGATGGTAACAAGTGTTGTCGAAATTAGAACTTTCATACACTGCTAGTGGGACTGTAAAATGGTGTAGCTGCTTTGGAAAACAGTCTGGCAGTTCTTCAAAATTTAAAAACAGAATTACCTTGTGACCCAGCAATTCTGCTCCTAGGTACAAACCCAAGAGAAATAAAAACATATGAACATACAAAAACTTGTACACAAATATTCACACTAGCTTTATTCATATTAGCCAAAAAGTAGAAATAACCACCAAAATGTCCATCAAATGAGGAATGGATTAATAAAATGTGGTATAGCTACACAATGGAATATTATTTGGTAATAAAAAGAAATTAAATATTGGTACACGCTACACAACACGGCTGAACCTTGTTAAGAAAAAGAAGCCAGTCACAAGAAACCACATGTTGTATGATTGTAACAAAATGTCCAGAATAAGCAAAACTAGTGCCAGAAAGTAGATTAGTGAACAGTAAGTAGTAGGGGGCAGGGAATGAATGTACTAGGAACAGGATGTTTACAGTGGGTGGGGGTGATGAAAATACATTAAGATCAACTGTGGCAATGACTGTACAGCTCTGTGAATATACCAAAATTCTTAGAATTGTGCATTTTAAATAGTTGCATTACACGGTATGTAAATTATATCTCGATAAAAAGTGTATTTTCACACTCAAAAAGGTATATTTTGTTGTTTGTAAATTGTACCTTCACAGCTCAGGAAAAAAAACGGTGTAGATGACAGAAGCTCTGTTTATCCCTCAGGCGACCAAATCAAAGTTGCAATGGAAACAACAAGCAGCAGCAAGGAAGAGCTGCCTGGGATGAATAAGCCACACAACTAGGGAGAAATCCAAGAAATCACCCTGCAACGGCAGAAGGCAGGACGTGGCGAGGACGCAGGGCTGCCGGGCCAGGGCGGCTGAGAGAGACGAGGCTGCAGCAGCGGCAGACGCCTCTTAAAGGGGCCGCATCCGCGAGTGGATTTTCGCGGTGACGGACCTGCTCGCTGCACCAGTGCCAATTTGGCTGCGTGTGCAGGGACTTACAGGGAGACAAGACTGGAGTGAGGGCCAAGGCGAGACTCGCAGGGTACAGAAGTGCTGGCAGTAACCACTATTTCCCGTTGAGCCCTCCTCCTACCAGTGCTTGGACATTGAACTACCATAGCCATGACGTCATCAAACAGGTTAACGGAGGTCACTCCGCCCAGAGGATTCCCTGAAACCCCGCCTTCCCCAACTTGCACCCCTACCCAAGCCACATCCAATTGTGTTATCAGTGAGTCTAGTGCTCCTTGCTGAGCAGCTCCAAAACTCACATTAGTGGCAGCTGGCCTCGGTTTCTCGCATGGCCTCTCAAGGCAACTATAAGCACAGCATCTGTAGATTGCTTGCTGAATCTTAACAGGTAGCCCCAAAGGGGCACGGTCTGGAGCTAAACTGGCCTGAAGCTGAATTCCTCTCAGGACTGTGCCACTGGACACCTACTACACAAAGCCACACTTATAAGACCGGGAGACTTAGGAGCTTTGCTTATTACATAGAAACAGATACAGAAAACAGCCAAAATGGAAGACAAAGAAGCAGAAACCATATGAGAGAACAGAACAGAGATCCAGATATAATGGAGTCAAGTAATCTAACAGATGCAGAGTTCAAAACACTGGTTATAAAGATGCTCAATGAACTTTTGGGAAGTGTAGAGAACTCAACAAAGAGATAAAAAACATAAAAATGGAAATGGAAATTATAAAAGGGAACCAGTCTGAAATGAGAACACATTATCTGAGATGAGAAGTATATTAAATGGAATAAACAAAGGAATAAACAAGTGAATAAAGAAAAGGATCAAATGCCCTATCTAAGGGACACGCAATCAGAACAAGAGATAAGATGCCAAGACATAAAAATAATTTAAGGAGATATGGGACACTATTAAGGTCCAAATATCTTTGATGCATAACTGAAGAAAATCAAGATGTTGAACAGCTGTTTGAAGAAATAATGATGGAAAACTTCCCTAACCTGGTGAAGGAAATGGACATAAAACCCCAGGAAGCTCAGAGAATTCCAAAAATCAGGGATCCAAAGAGGCCCACACCAAGACACATCATAATTAAAATGCCAAAGGTTAAATACAAAGAAAGAATATTAAAAGCAGCAAGAGAAAAACAGAAGTTACTTATAAGGGAACACCCATAAGACTGGCAGCTGATTTCTCAAAAGAAACTATGCAGGACAGAAGGGCTTGGCAAAAATATTGACAGGATGAAGACCCAGGATCTACAACCAAGAATAATTTATCCAGCAAAGCTATCATTTAGAGTTGAAGGACAGATAAAGAGCTTCCCAGACAAAAATAAGCTAAAGGAATTTATCACCAAGCCAGTATTACAAAATGTTGGAGGGACTTCTTTAAGAAGAAAAAACATGTATCAAAAACAGGAATAAAGAATGGTAACAACTACATTCCTATCAATAAGTACCTTAAATGGAAAAGAATTAAGTGCTCCAACCAAAAGAACATAGTGGCTGAAAGGATAAAAAACAAGACCCCTACCTAAGAAAAGGAAGGGAATGGAAAAAGATATTGCTTTGATGGACTTAGAAGGTATTTAAGTCAGACAGAGAAAGATAAACACTATATAATTTCACTTATATGCAGAATCTAAGGAATAAAAAGAACAAACTAATCAAAAACAGACTCACAAATATAGCGGACAATTTGGTGACAGAGGGAAAGAGGGTTTGGGGGGCTTCGATGAATGGGGTGAAGGGTTAAAGAAGTACAAATTAGCAGCAGTTGAAGACGGTCATGGGGATGGGGAGCACGGCATAGGGAATGCAGTTAGCATTAATACACTGGCTAGGTGGAGGGACAGGGGAGGGAGGGAGCAATTGGGGTGATCATTTTACGAACTATATAGATGTTTAACTAATGTGCTGTATACTTGAAGCTCATTGTTAAAAATTGTACCTTCGTAAAGTTGATTACAAAAAAAGTCATCATTTTCTAAAACCATTCCAAATAGCTGAGTATACATGTGATAATAAAGCCAATGTCCTGGTAACCTAATAATAGTGACTCTCCTTTTGCTCTAATCTGTGCATGTAAGTACATTACCCTTCTACAAATGCATCCAGTTTAGCCAGTTCGTCCGACAAACCAACCAAGACATCTAGTGTGCCAACCTAGAAGGGAAATATAGCATTTTATTACCTATGTTGCGCCTTTTTTTTTTTACAAGATGATACAACATCTTGATTTAGAGGGCCCGTAAATCTTATGTTCTCCATTATTTCTCTCTTAATGTGCAAGTGTGGTTAAAAAATGTTTGCCAGACATTTCAAAGCTATTTATAAGATAATCCTTTAATTCGTGGGTACAACCTCCATTTAAGATATGAACATTCTGCAGTGGCAGGCTGTGCCTCTGCCTGTACTGCCCAGTGATAGTGAATCATCGGGAGATGTGGTTTACAATGGCGGCTCTGTGCATCGGAGTCGATAACTGAATTTATCTGTACAACTGTATGCGTCGTGTAGATGAACACTCTTAGGAAGAAATGTCCACAGTCAATATCAGTGTCTCAAAAGAATTCATAACTCCCAAAATATTAAGAACCATCAATTTTAAGTATTTCTGACATAAATAAGTGCTGTGTATAACGCCTCACTCAATCAGCAAAATATAAATATCGCAATCTTTTCCATTCTTTAGAAAAATTCAATCAATGGATTACTGGCAGCCTGCTTCCCTTTGAGGCAGCTAGGTTACTGACCTTTAATAAATATTAAATAGATTAACAAATTAAATAATTAGGTTAAATTTGCAAAGTATGATTAAAGAGGTGCAATGGTAAAACATTTACAACATTAGTAAGCATTATATGAATTTAATAACAGAAAAACGAATTCACTGTGATATTTAAGTATATTACTAACATTTTTCACTTCTGAAAAGCATATTATAAGTGTATATATCAAATATTTTCATAAGATTTCTCATTACGATTTAAATTACAGCTTAGTAAATCACAAAAGTTTAGAAAAAATACTTTGTTTTGGTAGTTTACTTCTAAAATCTCAATTTTCTCATTATCTAGAGCTGAAGATTGGAAAGAACAAGACAGGTTTTAAATCACGACGACGGCTAGAGAAGAAACCTGGATATCTAATTTCTGCCAAAAGGTAAGCAGAGATACACTGTTCTCCCTTTCACCACGAACTCATACACTATTTTGAGCAGTGCAGTTTTACCTTTAAGTCAGGAATGTTGAACTTTGAAGTAATAGCAAGATTATTGTTCTTTGTAGTTGCCGCATGCAGTTTCTCCCATGTTTGCTGACATGTTTTCTCCCCAGGAGCTGATATAAGCCAGAACTCAGTCATGTTTGTTACCACGTATTTCTTCCAAAATCAAGAGAGACTCTGAAATATAAAACAAGCAAACCAAAAATTAATATCATTTGTCTCTAAAGTATTTCAGAGTCACAGAATAAGTGATAACTATAATTTATTTCAAAATCAATCTAACATTGACATGATCTTAGGCAAAATCAAATTAACTTTCCTGGAAGTAAATTCATATAAGTGGTAAAAGGTGATTATTTATGATACTATGAAAAAGAGATGATGAAACCTAATACATGAAGTATCTAATTTTTTTTTAATTACAAAACATCCTAAAATGGGAATTATTAAAAAAAATTAGACTACCCAAAATATCAACAGTTTCATTCCACAAAAGTTGGTGAGTCACAAATTTATAGGTTTATCTTAAACTTTGAAAACATAAACCAAAACAGGAAATTAAAAAAATGCATAACTTTTATCTTTGAGAAAGAATTGAATCAATGCATTTGAATGGTAGCTACTGATAAATTTGCCACATCTGGCTTAGCAAATCCTACGAAGTTAGCCAAATTGGTGATTAATTTCAACCTAAGGGAATCTTCTCAAATCCCTGGCATATATTTAGGTGCCATCGAGTATTTATAAATTTGTAAAAAAAAAAAATAAAAAAATCTTGCCAATTGACTTTGTATTTAAAAATACGATCTTTGGGGGTCGGGGATACAGCATTATTGGATCTTAGAGAAGCTGTGGATCTCCTTTTCCAAAGATTTACACTAAGATACAACCAACCCTCTTCTATAGTCTTTCTCCCTCTCCCCCCAGCCACATGAAAAAAAGTCCAGAGCCAAATCTATTCAGAATCTAAGTAAAGCACACAAACCCAAAAGAACTCATAAAAATTAAAGCATAACAGTATCATTATTTCCATTAATATGCCTTCATTAGAACAAACTAAACACTATATAAGCTTTCTACTACCACTGCTTTTAACTTGTCCTGGAACCTGGAGTCTATCTTGGATGGAGATGACTATCTTACAAAGTTGTCTTAATAACAAAATCAGATAATGAACTCATAAAGAACTTGATAAATTTAAATGTCCTTGAAATGTAATTATAGTTAATCATAATGGACTTTCATAATTTCAGAAGCCCACTGCAATTAAAGTAATCCTACCTAGTTATTACATAATTGAAAGTGAACTTCACATAGATGCCATTCTATACACTTATTTTTTGAACTTTAGTTTGTAAAGCATCTACCATATATCAGGTACTGCTAAATGTACATTATTTTCCCAGGCTCTATAAGATATATGTCATCCTCCCCATTTACAGATAAGAAATTCAGAGAAGGTAAACTGGTATAAATTTATTACAGTGGTATTAAATGAGTATCAAGAATTATATCTAAGATGATTTTTTTCAACAATACTGATAAACTTGCACTAAGAGCTACACTCAAATGGTCAAACTAAACTACACACAGACTTTTTCGTGATGGCTAGACCAGAAAAAGCACTCAGTCTGGCCAGAAAACAGTATAGCTTAACTGGCCATCCAAGGATGGAAGCCACTCAAAGCACCAAGTTCTAAGGAGGCACCCAAAGAAAAGCTTTGATTTGAAAAGAAAAGCAAAAACCAAAATTCTCACTAGCCTATATGAGTAATTTCAAATGTTAAACTTCAAAGCTATTATATAAATATAATTTTACTTGTATTCTTTTCCAACCTAATTTCTTTCAATCTATTTTTAATATCAGTCATGGTGATTCATATAGATGTACTTCATTAATTTTAAATGCTATCATTCTATGAGTAAACTAAAATTTATTATCCTCTGAAAGGATAGTTATATTGTTTTACTTTTTTGCTATTATAAACAAATCTGCGGTGAACAACTTTGTAGTACATATCTGTTTGAGTTCTCTAGGACAGTTAGGAACAAAACAGCTGCACTGAACAGTATGACAACATGGTAGACTGTCTTCAAATATGGAGGCAACGAGGCATTCCATGCTCTTATGCAATATGACTGCCACTTCTGCCATCGAAAGGTGAAGTCTCTTTCCCTTCACCTTGAATCTGGGCTGGCTTTGTTACTTGCCTTGACCAAAAACACATGAAGTCACACAATGTAAATTCTAGGCCCAAGCCTCAAGAGACCTTGAAAACTTCTAGTTGTTTACTTGGTGGTCGTTCTCAGACCACCATGGAAGGAAGGCGGTCTAGCCTACTATAAGATAAAAGGCAGAGAAAGGACAACACTGTAGCTGCCAACCAGCATAAACTGCCACATATGTGAGTGAATCCATCTTGAAACTTTCAGCCCAGCCAATGCCCCAGCTGAATGCAGCCCTATCAATGAGCACAGCAGAACCACCGCTAAGACAACCCACAGAGCCAGGAGAAACAAGAAATCACTGTCTTAGGCACTAAATTTTGGGGTGGCTTATTATGAATCCTGAGATAATTGACAAAGACCATCATAGACGCCACTGGGTACTGTCAAATTGTTCTCCAAAGCAGCTACCAACATAAATTCCCACATGATGGTATCCATGGTTAATAACTATATACTTAAAGAAAGTACAAAAAACATGCATAGCTGTGTACATAAGATTTTATTTCTTTAAAAAATATCTGGGGCAAATATGGCAAAATGTTAAATCCGGGTAGTGGGTACACGATGTCTGTTTCATCTGAAATATTTGAACTTTTCTGTATATTTGAAATATTTCAAAATTAAATGTTTTAAACCCTACTAAAAAATAATTTATGATAAATAAACAATGCTTAAAAATATATACAGACTACAATTTAGTGCACTTTCAAATGAATAGCCAGGATATCTATTACCAAATTAATTCTCTAAGCAAAACTTTTCAGTTTTTGTAACTAGAGAAAGGCTTTCCATTCTGTTTACAGGCCTCTCATGACCAACTGTAATTATACTAAACACAGACCTTTTTGATGTTTTCAGCATTTTTTAAAGAAGTATTTTCAGGTGGGTCACCATATTTATACAATTCTAATTGTAGCGTGTTGTAAAGGTAAGATCTTGGCTACACCTGTACTGACACAGAATCTAAGTCGGCTTTTTACATTAAATTCTCCAATGGAATGGTGTGTGGTCTTATCATCTACCTTCCTGTCATCCGCTGTTCCTGTTCTCCGCTGCAGCTGGTCACATCACCGAAAGTGCTCCAACACTTGCTACCTTTTCACTTTCCTTTTTGGCCACTTTGACCTTGGCTGTTCCCTTTTCTCTGGTCTCCTCCATCCAATATTTCTTGCACGTATCAAATCTAGCTTTTTTAGGACCAAACACCAATCACAGGACTACCTTGAACTTTAAAATCTCAGTTAAGTCCAATAACATCTTTAAACCTCTTTTAATTAACCCAGATATTCTAATGATAGAAGTTTTGGAAAACAGGTTATTGTAATTATTTATACAAGTGGTTCTGTTTTAAAAAAACATATTTGATGACACCATTTTTATACCTTCTCTCCCAAACATGACAGGCAATGAAAGCAATTAAGTTCTTGATGATACTATTAAATTATCTAAACGGCAGCTTCTTCAAAGACTGTAATAATATGAGCTATTACAGTAGATGTCACTATCACACCATTTAGAGCTCTAGAAAATCTTTTTCATCCAACAGATTTCCAAAGGATTTCAAGAAATTAGAAAGGGGATCCCATTTTCTCATCTATAAATACCTGCCCTATCCTACTTCACTAAGCTTTTATCAGGATCAAATGAAGTAATATGATAATTCTAAACAAAACTAGAGTGTAGAAATGTTTAGAAATGTATAGAAAATTCTCTAATTCCATCTTTTTCCTGGAGCCCTCTCTAGAGCTTGTTTGGAGATAAGGAGGAAAAGACAAGATGTCTTCTATATTTGGTACTGCATTATATACTTCTCATACAGTATTTTAATTCTCATGCCAACCCTGTAAGCTAGGTAGTAATACTCAGAGAGGTTAGTGATTTACCAAGGTCACACAGCTAGCAGATGGGGTTCAAATCTCATTATATTTGACAGTAAAGACCATGCTCTTTCTATTGTCATGCTAGAAGAGAATGTTCTGCATTCAAGCCTCCCTGAGCTCTCCTATTTGAAGAGAGATCTACATACAACCACAAACACTTTCAACCTATGTTTGATCCCAGGCTCAGAGCACCCTATAGACCCAGAGAATTCTGCCAGATAAAGGGACTTGGGCTTCCTTTCCCTTTTCCTTTCATCCAGAATCATCACAATTTCTAAAACAGCATCGTCCAGCATCCCAAACAATCCTATCTCCTTGAAGGAACAATGATTTCTCCCAACAGAAAAGCATTTTTTTTTTTTAATTAGAGATTCAAGAGACCTGGAGATCAAGAGCACAAACTTTGGAGTCTCACAATAGTTAAAACCCCAACTCTATCCCCTTACTAGTTTCCTCGTCTGTAAAGTGGAATACTATATAAATCTATTCACCGAGCTGCTGGAAAGAATGAATAAAATGATATACCTAGATCTTCTCTTTCATTCAACCTCCCTTCCTGGTGAGTTGGGGTGACTGTATTATCTGCTGCTCCAACCCATCCTACCTCCAAAGGCTGTTCCTAGTATCCCAGGTGGGCAATATCTTGTTTGTTTAATGTCTTATAAAAATTGCCATTAATTACGCACTTATCCTATCCTCCCTCTCTTTTTTTTTGATAACATACTTTTCTCTCCACCTTACTGAGAAATCCTGAAGGGCCTGAATTCTATCTTCTTCTCTGAAGCCCTAAAAGGCAGCATATATAATTATTGCCAACAGCAGGAACTTAATAAAGGCTTGTTTTATGAATAAATGAAATATAATTATAACAATGACTAAATCAAAAAAGTCTGCTTAGAGAAAAAAATAAGGGTCAAGAAAAATCACTTTTTTTTACTTAGAGTCTTTTAGAAAACAAATTCAAAAATTGGTAAGTTGCAGGTTTCTAAGCCTCTGCTTTTTGCTATTTTAAGGGTGAATACAGTCAAAAAAATAGAAGGAAGGGTTTGAGAAAAACACCTGTCTGTACTTTAGGCAAAGCCATAGCCTCAGTTCTTCTATCTACTAGTCAAAACACACTACGAAAAGAGCCTGATGAGAAAGACAAGCTACTTAAATATCTAAGGATAATTGTAAAAACTGCCCCGAGGACGGCATCAATAAGTCTTTTCAAAATCCCTGTTTTCTGTTTTTAAACAATGTCCACTGTTACCTTGTCGCCTATGCAGGTCACGTAAAAAAAAACTTCTCCCTGAAATCTAAGAAAAATTTAAGCCCAGTTCCAAAACAATTTATCTTTGCAGATGAATACACATGCCTTTTTTGGTCAGAAAATGAAACCCATGTTCTAAACACATTTCCTTTCTTTTCTCAGTCATAATTGGTGTCCACTGGTTATCCTCTCCCCAAGAACCTGGGCATCTCCGCCTCCTCTAACTACTTCAAATAACTTGTTTTTATTCCTAATTATTTCTTTTGGTTTCATCTTGTATTTTGGAAGCCAGGCAAAAAATGAGGCAAATCATATGTTAAACAGGAGAAAATTATTTTAAACGGCACACCAATTAAATGGTGGAATTCTTCAGGGCTCAGACCTAAATCTAAGTCCCTCTGTGACATGTGTGTAAATGTGCGTATGCAGTTTCGCCCCTGACAATCTTACCTACACTGAAGGTGCCTCCAGTCGAGATGCGACCACTCTCTCGGGTGTGTACCTCCAGCCCAGGTCCCTTCACTGTTTCTAGAGCTGTATCCAGTCTCCACAACTGACTACAGGCCATCTCCACTTGGCTTCTCAGAAGTACCTAAAACCCAACATTTCTAGTCAAAGCACAAAATCTCCTCCCCGAGACCTGGTCATACTCCAGTGTTCCCTGAGTTAGTACAGGTATACCAAACCCTGCAACATTAGACAGTCAGAATTGTCAAATGTCATCAAGGTAGCAGCCAATGCTTATTGGGAACTTCCTATCTACTAGCACGGTCAAAACACTTTACATGCATTAACTCATTCGGTACTTTGTAAAAACTCTATCAGATGAGTAGTAGTTACAAACCAAGAGACCAAGACACAGCATGTACCTCATATATGAGATATATCATATAATATGCATCATGTCATATATCGTATGAGGACATGTATTATATGCTAAAGATGAATATATTATATACCCTCATAGAATCTTCTTTTCAGTATTTCCCTGAGGGAAACTTTTTATTAAGGTCTCTCTTCCAAACAAACTGTGCATTAGGGTAAGTGGAACCCCTGATAGTTTTTGCTCAAAACTGTATCTTCAGTACCTGATATAAATGCTTGTATGTAGAACCTCAAAAAATATTTGTTAAATATTCTTAAATGAATAAATAACTGAAGATTAAATGAGATAATATAAAAGTAGCCAGCTTATAACTGTTTAGCTCCCTTCACTTCCCCCGTCTTTCAAAAATCAACTTTTCCTGAAATTTATATACAATAAAATGCACCTATTTATAAGGGTACGGTGTCATGAGTTAATGACAAACATACAAATCTGTGTAACCACCACCAAAACCAAGATTAAGAACATTTTTGTCATCCCAAAGCCTTCCCGCACACCCAGTCCCAGACAGTGCCAGCCCTGTCACACCGTAGATTACTTCTGCCTGATCTAGAATTTCATTGCAAATTCATGGAAGCATACATTATGTACTCTTTTGCACCTAGCTTCTTTTGCTCAGCAAGTCTTTGTCAGCTGTCCATGCTGAATGTATCAGTAGTTCATTGTTTTATTGCTTAGTATTTCATTACAAGAATGTCCTAGTTTGCTTATCCATCACCTGTTGATGGATACTTAGATGGTTACATTTGGATGATCTGAGGCTGTTAGTAACAAAGGTGCTATGAACATACCTACACAAAGTTTTTTTGTAAAAATATCTTCATTTCTCTTGGACAAACATCTAGAACTGGAATTTCTGAACTGATGAGCATATATTTAATTGTATAAGCTGCCGAACTGTTTTCTAGAGTAGTGATGACTTTTATAACCCCATTAACAGGCATGTGATTCAGTTGTTCCACATGCTCATCAACACTTCTGTCAAGTTTTCAGTTCCGACGTCTATCAATTTTTTTCTTGTAATATATGCTTTCGTGTGGTAAGAAAAATGTGCCTACCCTAAGGTCAAAAAGATTTATCCTGCATAGACTTTACTGAGCTTCTTGAATCTGTGTTTTATAGTTTTCATCAAATTTGGAAATGTTTCATCCAGTATTTTCTTCGATTTTTTTTTTCTGCTTCCCTTTCCCTTCTTGGAGACAAAAATCATATATGTTAAACCACCTGGTATTGTCCCACAGGTTAATGAGCTTCTATTCATTTTCTGAGTTGCTCTCTCTGCTTCAGTGAGGATACTCCCTTGCTGTAATCTTTTAGTTTGCTGACCTTTCCTGCTATTCATCTCAGAAGTGAATTTTTCACTTTATTTTTCAACTTTGTAAGTCCCATTTTTTTAAACCTTCCATTTTTTTTCCTCATTAGATTCATGTTTTCTGTTAAAGCACTGAGCATATATAGTTTGCAATGTTACACTGTTGATCACAGGATTTTGTCTCCCTTTTTAAGAATGTTGTACTTTGTTCTGGCAGGTAGTTAAGTCAGTTGAGGATCAACACAATTCATTCAAGGCTTGTTTTTCAAACTTTGTTTGGATATGTGTAAGGCTGAATCTAGGGCTGATTTAGTTCTACCACCAAGGTCTACCTTCTAGGGATTCTACTGAATGTCCCAGGTATTCATAATAGAGTATTCAAATGTCTCTCAGTCCCATGAGCCCTGGAAATTTTCAGTTTAAAGCTCTCTAGTGATTATTCACTGGCCCTTCTGCAGAGACTTCTATATAGATTTCCAGTGTTTTTCCCTCTGCTGGCTCCCTCATCTCTGCCAATCTGACCTGTAAATTCCAGGCAGAAAAGCCTTCCCCAACTCGTCTCTTCAACTTAGGAAGACGAACATGCTCTACTTGGTTTCCCCTTCTTAGACCATTGTCCAGAGAGTGACTCCAGGCAGAAAGCCGGAGGGATTACAGAGCTCACATCATTTGTTTCCTATCTCTCAGTTCCTGTACCACTTGTTGTTCAATACCTGGAAGCAATTTTTTCATATATGTTGTTCAGTTTTCTAGTCGTTTACAGTGGGAAAGCAAGTATGGTATCAGTTATTCCATCATGGCCAGAAATTGGAAGCCTCATCTAGTTTTGGTGTATGGACTGTTCCTGAGTTTTCGGTTTTTCTAACTGCCATTTGTTTCTATGTAGGGATTCCGCTACAAGCTCCCAGCCTCTCTCAACACCAATGTTTTAATCTTTAGTAGAAAACAGGATTAACAGCAGAACATGAAAAATGCAACAAGTTGAGGCTAAAAAAGACTATAGTAATACTGTTGTGAAGAATGAAGCACAACAATAAAAATGTATTGCTTTCGTAACAGGAAAAAATGTTCATTTTTATTAAAAATAAAAACAACAGGAAAAAAACGGTGTAGATGATAGAGGCTCTGTTCAACCCTCTGGCAACCAAATCAAAGTTGTGACAGAGACAAAGAGCAAACAGCAAGGAAAAATTGCCTGGGATCTAGATGAACAAGCCATAAAACTAGAGAGAAATCTAAGAAAGCACCCTGCAACGGCAGAACCTAGGACAAGGCAAGAACACAGGGCTGCCCAGGCCCGAGCAGCTGAGTGGGACGGAGAATGCGGCAGTGGCAGACGCCTCTTAAAGGGGCCGCGTCCCCAAGTGGACTTCCGCGGTGACAGACATGCTCGCTCTGAGAATCAGTGCCAGTTCAGCTATGCAAGGATTTACAGGGCGATAATGAGTTGTCAGAGTGAGAACCACAGTGAGGCTCTCTCCCAGCAGAAATACCTGAGGTAGCCATTGTTCCTCTGCTGAGCCCTCCCACCTCAGTGCATAGACTTAGCACCGCCATAGCAGAAATGTGTCAAACTGGATAACAGAGGTCGCTCCGCCCAAAGGATTCCCTGAAACCCAGCCTCCCCAACTCACAACCCCACCCAAGCCACATCCAGGTATTTCCTCAGCAAGTCAGGTGCTCCTTGCTGAGCAGCTCCAAGACCCACACTGGCGGCAGCTGGCCTGGGTTTCTGGTGTGGCCTTCTGAGGCAACCATAAGCACAGCATCTGTGGATTGCTTGCTGAATCTTAACAGGTGGACCTGGAGGGGCACAGGCTGGGGCTAAATTGACCTGCAGTTGAACCCCTCTCAGACTGTGCCACTGGACACCTACTACACAAAGTCACACTAGTAAGATGGGAGGCTTAGAAGCTTTGCTTAGTACATAGAAACAGACACAGAAAGGCAGGCAAAATAAGAAGACAAAGAAGTAGAAACCATATGAGAGAACAGAGGTCCAGAAATAATGGAGTTAAGCAATATAACAGATGCAGAGTTCAAAACACTGGTTATAAAGATGCTCGATGAACTATGGGAAATGCAGATGAATTCAGTGAGAACTTCAACAAAGAGGTAAAAAACATAAAAATGGAAATGGAAATGATAAAAGGGAACCAGTCTGAAATATAGAACATCTGAGATGAGAAGTATATTAAATGGAATAAACAAAGTGAATAAAGAAGAGGATTAAATGACCTATATTGAGGATGGGAAAGCCAAGGACACTCAATCAGAATGGCAAGTAAAAAGAAGCCAAGACTATAATAATAACTTTAAAAGCCTATGGGACACTATTAAAGGTAAAAATATACATGTTATCGGGGTATCCGAAGGAAAGCAAGATGCTGAACAGCTTTTTGAAGAAATGATGGAAAACGTCCCCAACCTGGTGAAGGAAATAGATATAAAAAACCCAGGATGCTCAGAGAGTCCCCCAAACCAGGAACCCAAAGAGGCCCACACCAAGACACATCATAATTAAAATGCCGAAGGTTAAATACAAAGAGAGAATCTTAAAAGCAGCAAAAGAAAAGCAGTTAGTTACCTACAAGGGAGCATGCATAAGACTGGCAGCTGGTTTTTCAAAAGAAACTATGCAGACAGAAGGGCTTGGCACAAAATATTAAATGAGATGAAAACCCAGGATCTACAACCAAGAATATTTTATCCAGCAAAGCTGTCGTTTAGAGCTGAAGGACAGATAAAGAGATTCCCAGACAAAAATAAGCTAAAGGAATTTATCATCACCAAGCCATATTACAGAAAATTGGAGAGTCTTCTTTAAGAAGAAAAATCATGTATCAAAAACAGGAATAAAGAATGGTAACAACTACATTCCTATCAACAAGTACCTCAAAGGAAAAGAATTAAGTGCTCAACCAAAAGATAGAGTGGCTGAATGGATAAGAGAACAAGATCCCTAAATATGCTGCCTACAAGAGAGTCACTTCAGATTCAAAGACACACACAGACTGAAAGGAAGGGGATGGAAAAAAATATTGCCTTGATGGACCTAGAAGGTATTGCATTAAATGAAATGGGTCGGAGTAAGACAAATACCACATGATTTAATGTATATGTGAAATCTAAAGAACAAAATCAACAACAATAAAGGTGGAAATAAATTCATAGGTACAGAGAATATTTTGAGGGATACTAGATGGGAGGACTGGGGCGGGGAAAGAGGGCAAAGGGATTGAGAGGTGCAGGTGGATGGCTGCAAAGCAGACACGGGATGTGGAGTATAGCATGGGGAAGATGGTTAATAATGTTGGGATGAATATGTGGCGGGGGGGGGAATGGTGCTAGATTTGGTGGGTGAGTGCTTTGCACTTTGTGTGGATTTCTGATCAACATGTTGTACAGCTGAGGCTGGTGTGTTGTATCCCAACTATCATTGAAAAAAACACTCATTAAATTGTACAACATAAATGCAGGCAACTAGTTGTCTATTATATTTCAATAAAGATGGGGGAAAAAGGAAACAAAATAAAAAGAAGAGATGCAGCTTAAATAAATGTTCCACATGTCATTAATTCACAAATGTATGGCATATTATCATGGTGATAAAATATAAATTCACTTAAAAGCATTAATAAAGATATAATAACTTGCCATCATTAATATGTCCTCAATCTAAACCTCACATGGGAACTCCAAAAAAATTCTGTGATTACAAAAGGGCAGGGGACCAATTTCTGAAAGGCAGTTTGTCAGTATTTATCAAGAGCAATAAAAATGGGCACACTTTTTGGTTCAGCTTTTCCAACTTTAAGAAAGGAATCAAGGATATGTATAGGTATAAATATTAAATTATTTTTTAAAATGTTGAAGATTATCTTCTGAGAGTGGATTATGAATGTTTTCATTCTTTCTGTATATTTAATTTTTAAATAACAAATTACTACATGTAACCCCTCCCCCCCCCAAAAAAGAAACCTTTAAAAAAAAGTAGAGTAGTATCCTCACACTTTGAAAACACTGAAAACTTTAGAGACCATTAAATGGCATTGTAATATAGAACCCCATAGATAACACAAAAGAGAAGGGCAAAGCTGATTAGTGGTAGCTGTGTCAAGCGTGAGATCAAGGTTGGTAACAGCCTTTTTATCTCATTGAGAACTACAGTCAGAGAAAACTCAAATGCCAACTACAGGAAGCACAATGTAATAATGACCAGAGCACTGCACGAGAATATGAAGACTTGGAATCTAATCTCAGTTCTGCATAACATTGTCTGCATAAATTTATTTGTAAAATGAGAGAACTGGATTATGATATTCAGGATCTTTTCTGCTTCTTTATTCATGAATCTATAGTGGGTGAGACTAAGACTTTTTTTTTCTATTTTCTCATTAAGTCCTCAGGTAATTCAGATGATCAGTCAGGTTTCAGAACCACTGTACTGAAAGACATTTCCATGATTATATAGTGAGTTATATAGTGATTACATGGAGAATGTTACAAGAAATGGCAAATATTCTTTAATAAGATGTTTAAACGTCATATCACCACTAACAAGAATCACACACTATTGCTAGTCCTACAATATAGAAATGATTTTTGTTCTATGGAATTAGAAACTGTAAATATATCAACTCACTTTTTACATGCTTGGTATGGAAAACTTACAAACTTAAACAGTGAAAAGCAATATGGTAATATGAAATCAAGCACAGAGCAAAATAAAATCTGGATAAACTCTTGCTTTGCTCAAGAAATGCACAATTTTAATTTATGAAGGACAGAATACAGAGGATTTTAAATGCTGTAATTTTGGTAATTTGTAGTAGCTAGCTAAACAGGTAGACATGGCAAGGCGGGCACTGTACACTTATTACTGAAAGTAATCACCAGAATTTTCTGAGCCCAAAGACTTCCTCACTGCCACAGGCAACTCTGCAGTGACCCAAGGAATAAACAATTCCTTCCATGGCAGGGGATTTCCTGAATCTACACTCATGGCTCCCAGAAGGTTACTTCCCTTTTCTTTTCAGACTGATATTTTAGAAAAGTGACTGGACCACATACAGTGTTTCACTAGAAGGTGCTGATATCTCTACCACAATGTATTTATGAATGTTTTCAAGTTAAAGATGAAACATGTTAGTTTTCCTCAATTCATCACTCTAGCAAGTTTGAGACTGTTTACTGGCAACAACAACCACTTATTGAATATAGACCATGTAATAAGCACTTTAATATGCTAAGCAATTTTATATTTAATTCCTTCAAAGATGTTATCACCACCCCACTTGCAGATGAGAGAATGGTTAATGAAATTACTTGCCCAAGGACACGGCTAGTGACTACATATACTTTACACCCTAGTTTATTAAAATACTACTCTTAACTCTTATATCCCCAACATCTAGGAGAGTGCCTGTCACTAACAAGCGCTCAGATATCTGTCCAACGAATAAATGATGGCACCACAGCAACGTCCTCCTAAGGCAATCTCCTCTCATTCACTTTTGCATCCTCCACATTCTCAACAAAACTTTCTTTTCAAACCCACCCGACTCATTCCACTGCCTATAACCTTCACTGGCTTCCCTCTGCTTTCAGGAAAAGGCCTGCTGGGCCTGACCCCGTGCTTCCCCCACCTGTCTCTCTCACATAGCTCCATCCTGATTCAGCCATGCTAGTCCTCTCACACCTTCTCAAAAGCTTTATTCCTCCTCACATCTCAGGGCATTCACATATGCTGTTCCCTCAGCCTGGAGTGCTTCACTTACACTTTTGTAAACTTTTCAGATGTCAGTTCAAAAGACACGTCCTCCCAAAAGCCTTCTTTGAAACTTCTTTAAAGGTCACGCCCTTTATGAACTATTTCACACCACTCTGTTATTCCCTCAAGCAAATTTCACACTTGCACAATTATTTATTAAAATCCATCTCCTCTGACACTGAGAGAGACCCTGTCCATTATCTAAACCCTAGTACCAGCACAGCACCTATACATAGTTCAATACACGTATTAGCTGAATGAGTAGGTAAATAAGTATCACTCAAAAGTCTTCATTACCTGACCCCAACTTTAAACCCACCACGATCCTGGATTTTTGGCTCCCCTGAAGGCACTCTTTTTCCTCATCATCAGGCCTTCAAATTCTGTGGCTATTTCCGCCTAGGAAGTTCTCCCCATTTCTCCAAACCTGTTTAAATCCCACTGGCTTGCCACAACCCAACTCCAGTTATCTTTCCTCCAGGGTATTCCCTGATAGTGCCAGTTTACATATCTGTACCTGCTCCACAATTCCAAAGCACTTAGCATTCTTTTTTGATAATTACATATAACCTCATAGTACCTCAATGTGTCATGTGTGTGTGACTTATCCCCAACATTGGTGCAAACCCCTAAGGCTGGACTGTTTACACTCCATTCCTTCACTCCCAGAGCAGTGCTAAGTATTTAACACTCACCGAAACGTTTAAATTTTTTTTCCCTAAGATACCAGACTTTTCCTCTGAAGAGAATATTAGCTTCCCCTTTCTCCTCTGTTTCTCTGGTGATTCAATCTATCTTATGTGACTCCATCCCTCAAGTTCCTTTTCAGGGGTTTCTTGCCTACCCTTCTCCCAGTTTAAAAAAAAAAAATGGTTTGAATTCTCTGGTTTCTTGCCTACAAGGATCCAGCGTCCTCTGCGAGGGCCCCCTGCCTGCAGGGAAGGTCTCCCAGCCCCTTGAGACCTCCATCCCCTACAGTCAAGCGCGTACACCCAGTGAAGGTTCGTACGCTCGCTGTGACCTCACGCACACCACCCAGGTCCTCGCCTGGGCCATTCTGTCCCCTTCGATCCAGGGGGCGCGCATTCTCTGTTACCCCCGCCCTCACTTAAAGAAGAAATGTCCCAGACCCGCCGTGTTTCTCCTTTCTGCCTCTGGCACTGAGCACCCCCTGGGGCCCTTCCTCTCTTTTACCTCCTTTCCTTATTCTTAAGAGACGGACCCTAGGCCCAAGGCTGCGAAGAACTGGTGCCAATAAATTAGACACAGCCACTCAACCAGCTCCAACGCCACAGCCTCGGCACCCGCGTCCGCCCCCATCCCTCCCAAAAAGCGACCGCAGCGTAAGCTTCTGCCAGGCCCGGTCTCTCCATTCGGGGGAACCATCGCTCACTGACCCTGGAAGGTGTCAAACGAGGAAATGACAGCAGTAATAGGTACGGAGGCGGACAGCTTGGCAGACGTTAACGGCTCAGCGCCTCCTTCCCTCCGCGACCTAAAGCTCCGGCTTCACGGCTTCCTCGACCCCAGGACAGACGGAGCAAGTCACGTGCCAACCCAAGCAGTCAGCTGACCGGTCGCGCGTGCTCCGCCTACGCGCGCGCCACTGCGCAGCCGCAGCCTCTGCCTTGACCTCCGAGGGGGGCGGGGCTGGGTGGCTCCTGGGGATCCAAAGAGACCCCGGAGTCGGGGCTGGCTCCTGAGGTTCCGCGGTGGGTGGGGTTTCCCGCTTCTGCCAGTGACCCGGCAGTCTTGCTCTCGCCCTGTGAACGTCACTGCACCATCCCTGACGTTATCCCACTTCTTCAGGTTTCTGCAGGTCAGAACTTGTATTCAGGCCCTACACAGACCTCCACTGGGGTTTTGTTCGGACAACCCCGTTTTCTGCGTAATAGCCTTGCTAGTTCACGTCAGCTGAATCACATTTCCCTTCCAGTCCACTTCAAATTAATTCCATAAATGTTCATGGAGCATTTACTGTGCACTAAGCATTGTGCTAATATTTTAGAATTATCTACCAGAACCAGTTACCCATTGCACATATTATCTAGTTGTGTTATCTAGACCAGGGGTATGTGGCATGCGGCAAACATAAATAATTGAAACCACAGAATGGTAAATCAAGTGAGGCTTCAGGACAAAGGCAAGGATGGGAGAAAGCATATCTTTGGGGAGGGGGGTAGCAAGGCCCTCCTCTGAACCCTTCGTATTTTATTGGTTTGAGTAGATAGGTGGTCTGAACTGGAGCCTCTTCACTTGTAAAATGGTGGTAATGCATACTTATAGAGTTATTATGAGGATTAAATAGAGTATGCCTTTAGCACAGTGTCTGGCACATAGGAAACAATCAGTAAATCATCGCCATTATTACTATATATTACAGGACCCAGATTTTCTGACCTTTTCTGTTTTTGTGTCCCTGCAGAAATTCGCTATAGAATTTCTTAAAGCATCAGTATTAGGTTAGACAGAAAGTAACAACCAAACAAACTACCCCAACCTGATGCTTCTCACAAATTTTGAATGAAGTTTAGGCAATTCCGACAACCAGTTCTATAACTCAGCTTTGGAAACTTGTCATGAATTCCAAAGGCTTTATCTGGCATCACAAAATGAGCCTAAAGGCAATATTTTGTTAGATCTGTACTATCCAATTAAACTTTCTTTGATGATGGAAATGTTATCCTCTGCTGTCCATATGGTACCCGCTAACCTTCTGTGGCTATTGGGTACTTGAAATATGGCTAGTGTGATTGAAGAATGAATTTTAAAATTTATTTCACTTCAATTAAAATTTAAACACCCACAGGAGGCCAGTGGTAACTGCTTTGGAGACCGCAATTTTAGGGTCTGCATTTGAAATCTTTGTTTTCTTTATGCTGTGCATTGGTCTGAAACAATTCTCATCTCAGTTTCTTAATTTTTAAACTCAAGTGCATTTACTTCTGACCTCTTGACACTTTCCAGTATTTTAAACACCATGTTATACCTAAGAGGCAGCATAATGTATTGCTCAATAAATGCTAGCTCTAGCTATTATTAGGCTGAGTATATATCTTTTAAAAATCTATCAAAACATGTTTATTATAAGCAGGACATGATTGCTTTCTAATGGCTTCTAACAAAATTTTTTTACAAAGAGAAAGGAAGCTCACTTTTCTATACTATGCTTAAGAGCATACTAGATATCTAAATGTACACAAAGGCATGCCACACCTTTTGCTCTATTTCCAACAATCTAAATACTCCTATCTGAAAGCATTTTAAGCTTAAAGCACTGAAAAAAATGAATAGACAAGATTTATTTTTTCAAGGAAGAAACATAACTGTTTTAGTTAAAGTGGGGAAAGTATTTGAAACTAATAGCACAATAGTAATCAAAATCATTTTTCACCTCTACAATATTAAAACTATCTTGAAAGTTGGTACTAGTATTCCCCCTACAAAAGGAAATGTCCTTGTTTAAGAAAGTACCTTGATAAACATGCAAAATGAATGATAAAGTGAAAGCTTGGCTAAATGGAGACAAAGGACCAAAGACATAACTAAACTAGTTTCCCATAGAAATTGGAAAGGAACAGAAAATGTGGGGTAGGGGATGAAGGCAGGAGAGAAGAGAAAGAAGAAAGCGACATAATAAAAGTCTTATAAAAATAGGAGTGTTTAGACCTCTTAGAGATTTCAGTTGTTGTGAGTAAGTCCTTTGCCATCCGCCCAAAATTTTAATAAAGTCTAAGCTCAGATGCTTTATATGAGCTTTTTGGAGGGATAGAAATTTATGCTATCCAGGTTACATAATATAAAGAGCTCAGACAAATTGATAAAAACAATTGATAAGACACAAATGAGCAAATGAGCAAAAAGTACAAGCTATGAGAAATGAAGAAATACCACTGGCTAAAACATATATGGAAATGTTCACCCTTACTTGTGCTGAAAAGTATAAGAAATATACATATAAATATTTATAAATACATAATATATAAAAATAAATATAAATAGGCTATATTAGCAAAGATAGAAATATGCACATAATAACCAATGCTGGTGAGGATGTGATAAGACAGAGTCTTACACTATGTGGAAATGTAATATGGTACAATTTTTTATGGTCAGCAATTTGGCAGTATGGATGAGAAGCCTTAAAAGGCTCATTCCATGAGATCCACATTCAGGTGGAAATAATGGAAAAGATATGAAAATGTTTATGCAAAATATGTTCATTGCATCATAATGTCCGTTTTCATCATCAACATTTTTCAACAACATTCATTAGATTTAGTTCAAGAACTAAGCCCCTATGGAAATCAAGTGTTGAAAATGGCTTGAGGCTTATAGCTTGAATTTTTAAGTTTAATGTTCACAGTTAATGAATAGAATACATCAGTCCAGTGGTTCTCAACCAGAAGACATTGGCAATATCTGGAGACATTTTTCTTGTCACAACCAAGGGGAAAGGGATGCTACTGTCCTCCAGTGAGTAGAAACCAGGCATGCTGCTAAACATCCTACAATGCACAGGACAAACCCACAACAAAGAATTATCTGATTCAATGTGTCAATAGTGCTGAAGCTGAAAACCCTAGGACTAGACCCATGATATTCTCACATTTCAACATAACAGAGCAAAAATTTTACTGCTATGATTTCAGATTCTACAGTATAACTACATTCAAGACACTACCACTTTTCTTTTTTTTAAAGGATTTTTTAAATTATAGTTTCAGGCGTACAACACAATGATTAGATATTTACATAACTTACGAAGTGATCACCCTAATAAATTCAGTACTCATCTGACACCATACATTGTTATGACAATACTACTCTCTGTAGTCCCTATGTTATATTCTGCATCCCACGACTCTTTTATAACGACCAATTTGTACTGCTTAATCCTCTCCCGCTTCACCCATCCCCCATACTCCTCCTCCCACAATCTGGCAACCATCAAAGTGCTCTCTGTATCTATGAGCTTATTTCTGTTTTGTTTGTTTGTGTTTCTTGTTCTCTAGATTTCATAAATAAGTAAGATCATACAGTTTTTGTCTTTCTCTCACGGACTTATTTCACTTAGCAGACTACCCTCTAGGTTCATCCATGTTGTTGCAGATGGTAAGATTTCATTCTTTTATGGCTGAGTAGTATTCCATTGTATATATGTACCACCTCTTCTTTCTCCATTCAACCGTTGATTCTACACCCAGCTTTCTTCCACATCTTGGTCATTGTAAATAATGCCGCAATGACCATATGGATTCACATATGTTCTCTCAGAAGTAGTGTTTTGGGTTTCTTCAGATAAATACCAGAAGTGGAATTACTAGGTCCTTCTTTGTCTCTTGTTAGTGCCTTTATTTCAAAGTCTATTTGTCTGGTAGAAGTATGCTACCCGAGCCTTTTTGTTTGTTTGTTTTTATTTTCATGAAATACCCCATCCCTTTACTTTCAGCTGTATGTGTCTTTCAATCTGAAGTGAGTCTTTTTTAGGCAGCATATGTAAGGTTTGGTTTTCTTATTCATTCATCCACCCTGTCGTTTGATTGGAGAATTTAATTCATTTATAAATGAATTAAAGTGATTATTGATAGATACGTAGTTGTGCCATTTTAATATTCATATTTTTATCTTCTATTCTCCTACTTTTTCTTAAATAGGTCTCTTTAACGTTTCTTATAATACTGGTTTGGTGGTAATGAACTCCTTTAACTTCTTCTTGTCTGGGAAGCTCTTAACCTGTCAGTTCTATTCTAAATGATAACTTTTCTGGGTAAGTAAGCTTGGTTGTCGATCCTTGATTTTTATCACTTTAAATATTTCATGCCACCCCTTCTAGCCTACAAAGTTTCTGTTGAGAAATCAGCTCAGTCTAATGGGAACTCTCTTTTAAGTAACTAACTGCTTTTCTCTTGGTAATTGTAAGATTCTCTTTTTGTCTTTAACCTTTGGCATTTAATTATGATATGTCTTGGTGTGGGCCTCTTTGGCCTTATCTTGTTTGGAACTCTACACTTCCTGGACATGTATGTCTATTTCTTCTGCCAGGCCAGGGAAGTTTTCCTTCATTATTTCTTCAAACAGGTTTTCAATTCCTTGCTCTCATGTCTTTCTGGTACCCTTATGATGAGAATGTTGGCATGCTTGATGTTGTCCCAGAGACCTCTTAATTATCTTCATTTAAACAAATTTTTTTCCTTTTCATTATTCCAATTGGGTGTTTTCGTTACCTAATCTTCCAAATCACTGATTTGGTCCTCCGCTTTATATCTAACCTACTGTCAATTCCTCCCAATGTATTCTTTATTTCAGTTATTGCATTTTTTCATTTATAAGTGATTCTTTTTTATGTTTCCTTTCTCTTTGTCTAAGTTCTCACTGGGTTGTCTATCCTTTCCCTAAGTTCATTGAGCATCCTTATTACTAGTGTTTTGAACTCTGTGTTTGGCAGATTGCTATCTCCATTTTGTTTAGTTCTTTTCCTGGGCTTTATTCTGTTCTTTCATTTGGGACATGTGCTTTGTCTCCCCATTTTGTCTGCCTTCCTATGTTTGTTTCTATGTATCAGGTAAAGCTGCTATGTCTCCTGGTCTTTGTAGAGTGGCCTTATATAGTAGGTGTTCTGTGGGGCCCAGTGTCACAGTCTCCCTGGTTACCTGAGCCATGTGCTCCAGGTTTGTTCCTTGTATGGGTTGTGTGTGCCATCCTGTTGTAGTTGAGCCTTTGTTGCTATTTGCACATTAGTGAGAGGGATTGACCCCAGGCTGGTTGGTTGTGAGATCTGGCTGTGACTACAGTTGGAAGAGCTGTTGTGCAGGAGCTGACCCAATGGAAGAAGATCCACTTTAGTGGGGTTCTGGTGCCCGCACTGAGTATGACCTTTGGGTGCGTCTTTTTGTGGAGGGGTAGGTGGTGCTCTGGTGTGATCTGAAGCTGGCCACCAGATGTGTTGATTCTGGGACTTCGTGGGAGGGGCTCTGTTGCAGGCCAAGGTCATCCACTGCCTGTGTTCTGCCCAGGGCCACTTGGTATGAGTTACAAAGTGAGCTACAAAGTGGTGGTCTCAGAGGTGCCTGAGAGTTACTAAGCCGTGAACTGTGGCTGGCTGATACTAGTGCTGAACTTGGGGCTGCTTAGCAAGAGGTATGGGGCATGCTGAAACCAGATGCTGTTTGTTTGGATTTTGTGAACCTTTGAGAGATTTCACGAAAGTCCACAGCATGAGCATGACAGGCCAATTGTATGGAAAAGCCACTGGAAGTAGCTTCAGTGAGCCAGCAAGTTGGGTGGGACGGGTCTCCGGGAATCACCAGTGTAGAGTGAACAGTGTTAGCCAAGTTGATGGAAACTCAGACTTGGCACCCACCTGCATCTGCATGCCCCGGGGGTGGGCGGTGCGTCAACAAAGGAACGATGACTTTTGTCAGCACTTCTGTCTGGGAGAAAGCTCCCATTGGCCCTTGCTCTAAAGCAGACAATTAAGTTCCTTTCATATGCCCCTGGAGCCTTTCATGCTGCTCTCCCAAAGCTGGAGCCCAGAGCCCATCAGCGAGTAAGTCCATTCACAGGCCCTTTAAGAGGAACGTCTGGTACTCCAGCCGTTCACCATCTCATTCAGCCACAATCACTGCTCTTTGTTACACCCAGAAGTTATGGGGATTTCTCTTCCTGACACTGTAACGGAACCATGGGCTGGAGAGCCTGGTATGAAGCTGAGACTTCCACAGCTGAGATATTGCTCCTGATTTTTAACCATCACACGTGGGTGTAGGACCACTCTTCCTACCAGTCTCAATGTGGCTTCTTCTGTATATCTTTAGTTATAGAACTTCTGTTCAACTAGACTGCAAGTGATTCTCAATGATGGTTCTATAGTTTAGTTATAATTTTAATGTGGTAGTAAGAGGGAGGCAAGCACAGTGTTACCTACTCTGCCATTTTGACCAGAACTTCCCAAATTCTTGATTAACAAAATAGTATAATACCTCAGTTTTTCATTTTTAAAATTGAAGCAATAATATTTACCTGTATTGTGCTAAGGGTTACATGGAATTGTGTAATAAATTATGGTCACATTGCCACCTTGAAATGTTAGCTAGGTTCACTCACTAGCTCAGAGATTGGTGTCCATATACCAGGTGTATAATGAATTTCTGACTCATCGCAATCACAAATTTCTACATATCATGCCCTTGTTTGAGAAGAATAGAAACAAATTTTTTTTTATCAATAAATGCTAAGTATTTAATGAATAATGGCTTTTTAAAACATGTTCTTGTTATAAATATGTATTACTTAATAATTAGAAAGTATAGAATAAACAAAAAGAACAAAATAAACATTATCCATTATTCCATGACTCAGGGAAAATCACTTGGGTACATCCTTTGAGAATATTTCTATCCAGATGCACGCACATATGCAACCTGTGTTACAGGCTTAGGGCAGCAGGTCAAGAATGTCTGTGTCTAACCTTCCCCAGAACAGGAGTCAAGGACATCTGTCTTCATAGTGCCTCAGCTGGCTGTCAACTATGGAGTGTCTCCACCATCTTCATTCCATTCCCTGTTTTGACCAGGGTCACTACTAATGCCTCCCCACTCATGAATCTTTTTCTGACCATCATAATTACATATAACAACAATAACAACTGGACTTCTAGAGCACTTAGCTTTGTGCCCAGCACTGTTCTGTGGGCTTTGCATATAATAAATCATTTAATCCTCATAACAACCTTTTGAGACAGATATTATTATTATTCTCATTTACATATGAGGAACTAAACACAGGGTGATGATGTAATTTGACTAATTAGTACCTGGCAGATCTGAGTTCTGAACCAGTCCTGTCTGGCTCCTGGGTCCATATTTTTAACCTCTGTAGCATAAAGCCTCTCCTCGCACTGTCTTATTGTACTCTTATGGCAGTTAGCTAATTTTACTTACATTTCATCAGCCTTACCAAGATCACTTTTTACTCAGAGTCTTAAGTATGTATTGTATATAGTAAGCATTCAATAGGTGATAACAAAATAGCTTTCGCAACTAAAAGATGGGCCGGATTTTCAAACACTTTTGCAGAGAGGAGGGGAAGAGGTTATCTGAGTAATGAAACCTGTCAGTTCCTTTCTTCTGTTTTCTGTATTCTTGGTCCCTGAACTAATAGAAATATCATCTGTGTCATTATCTCCTTAGAAACATTTTGAAACTTTCTTGGAGCAGCAAATGCTTATAGAATACAAAGAGAAAATATTTTTTAAAGTAGTTTTGCCTCCCACCCTCATTTCAAGATTTTTTTACCTTTATTATTACTTTCTTTTTTCCCCAGCTTTATTGAAATATAATAGACTATTAGTTCCTCACATTTACATTGTACAATTCAATGAGTTTTTTCAATTATACTAGGCATATAATAATATATTAGCGTCAGGTGTACAGCATAATCATTATAGAACTCACAAAGTGGTCACCCCACTAAATCTAGTACCCCTCTTCCTCCTTACACATTTATTAAAACATTGTTAACTATTTTCCTTATGCTACCTACACTTTATATCACATGTCTATTTTGAAACTATCCATTTGTACTTCTTAATCCCTTTGCCCTTTTCACCATCCTCCCAACACCACACCCCATCTAGTAGCCCTCAAAATATTCTCTGTATCAATGAGTTTGTTTCTGTTGTTGTTGATTTGTTTTTTAGATTCCACATGTGTGTTAAATAGTGTGGTATTTGTCCATTTGACTTACTTCTTTCAGCACAGTACCCTCTAGGTTTCATCAAGGCAATATCTTTTTCCCATCCCCTTCCTTTTAGTCTGTGTGCATATTTTAATCTGAAGTGAGTCTCTTGTAGGCAACAATATATTATATGGGTCTTGTTTTCTTATTCATTCAACTTCCCTATATTTTGGTTGGAGTACTTAATTCTTTTCCAAGTGAGGTGCTTGTTGTTAGGTATGTAGTTATTACCATTCTTTATTCCTGTTTTTGATGCATGTTTTTTCTTCTTAAAGAAGACCCTCCAATATTTCTTGTAATATTGGCTTGGTGATGATAAATTCCTTTAGCTTATTTTTGTCTGGGAATCTCTTTATCTGTCCTTCAGCTCTAAACGACAGCTTTGCTGGATAAAAATATTCTTGGTTGTAGATCCTGGGTTTTCATCTCATTTAATATTTTTGTGCCAAGCCCTTCTGTCTTGCATAGTTTCTTTTGAAAAACCAGCTGCCAGTCTTATGCATGCTCCCTTGTAGGTAACTAACTGCTTTTCTTTTGCTGCTTTTAAGATTCTCTCTTTGTATTTAATCTTTGGCATTTTAATCATGATGTGTCTTGATGTGGCCTCTTTGGATTCATCTCATTTGGGACTCTCAGAGCTTCCTGGGTTGTATGTCTATTTCCTTCACTAAGTTGGGGAAGTTTTCCATCATTATTTCTTCAAACAGCTTTTCAACTTCTATGACACGGATGTTTTTTACATTTAATTTTTGTCTCATAGGCTTTTAAAAATTATTATTATTGTCTTGGCTTCTTTTTTCTTGCCATTCTAATTAGGGTCTCCATTCTCCATATTAGTGGTTCAATACTCTTCAATCACTTGTCAATTCCTTCTAATATACTCTTCATCTCAGATAACGTGTTCTTCATTTCCAACTGGTTTCCATTTCTATTTTTATGTTTTATATCTCTTTGTTCAAGTTCTCACTGAGCTCACTTACACTTCCCCTAAGTTTATTGAGCATCTTTATAACCAGTGTTTTGAACTCTACATGTATGAGATTGCTTGACTCCATCATTCCTGGATCTCTGTTGTGTTCTCTTATATGGTTTCTGCTTCTTTGTCTTCCCATTTTGGCTGTCTTTCTGTATCTGTTTCTATGTACTAAGCAAAGCTCCTAAGTCTCCCGGTCTTGTTAGTGTGACTTTGTGTAGTAGGTGTCCAGTGGCACAGTCCTGAGAGGGATTCAGCTGCAGGTCAAGTTTAGCCCCAGCCTGTGCTCCTCCAGGTCCACCTGTTAAGATTCAGTAAGCAATTCACAGATGCTGTGCTTATGGTTGCCTCAGAAGGCCACGCCAGAAACCAAGGCCAGCTGCCACCAGTGTGGGTCTTGGAGCTGCTCAGCAAGGAGCACTAGACTCACCGAGGACACAACTGGATGTGGCTTGGGTAGAGCCTCAAGTTGAGAGAGCGGAGTTTCAGGGAATCCTCTGGGCAGAGTGACCTCTGTTATCCAGTTTGATAACATCACGGCTGTGGTGGCACTGTGTTCGCACACTGGGGATGGGGCAGGCTCAACAGAGGAACAATGGACACCGCCCGCACTTGTGCCTGGGAGAAAGCCTTGCCTCTGGCCCTCACTCCAATCACTCAGTGTCCCCTTATAAGTCCATGGTGTCCTCCCACCCCCAACAGCCAACCTGGTGTTGGTGCTTAAGCAAGCAGGTTTGTCATCACGAAAGTCAGTCACTGACCTCGTCCCTTTAAGAGACGTCTACATCTGCCGGCTGCTGCTGGAGTTACCTCTGTCCCACTCAGCCACTCAGGACCAGAAAGTCTCACATCTTTGCCCTCTCCTACCTTCTACCATCGCAGGGTGACTTCTTATTTCTCTCCCTAGTTGTAGGGCTTCTGTTCATCTAGACCCCAGGCAACTCTGCTTGTTGTTTTCTCTGTGTTTCCATCACAACTTTGGTGTGGTCACAAGAGAGGTAAATGAGGCCTCTATCATCTACACCATTTTGCTCACTGAAACTATTACTTTCTAATTTGCTCAATGCAGCTTTAAATGAGACAGCAAGAAAGATTTTGAACAACTACTGTTCTATACTAAGAAGTGGTTGCTTATGGACAAAATCTATTTAATTTTCATTTTATTAACATGAATAGCCCAAAATTAATAGCACAGGAAGTTAGCATCCAGTAGTTATAATGAAATAATCAGTTAAGCAAAAGAAAAAAAAAAGCAAAAATATGCAAAACACCCCTGATATATTTAATAATTATAAACATCTTCTCTTTAGTCTCCTATTTAGTTGTTATACCTAATTTTTCAATTTACAAACAAACATCTTTCAAAAATAATTGATTTACTAAGGAAGTATTTTAAAAATTATCAACAAAAATAATGAACACCCATTCTAAGGACCCTTTGAATATTTCTGTCTCAGCCCTTAGTATTTGATTGAATATATTTATTAATTGACTATTGGAGGAAAATAATTACTCATGGATCTCTCATATTTCTAAATATCTTGTGAGTACAGACACTGCCTTTTTTCCAGGTTATCTTTTCAAGTCTGTTTGTGTAGCAAACAACATTGGAAGAGAGATAAACTTTCCCTCTGAAGTACTGAACAGTCACACTTACTACACAATATAAAAGATTTGGTTCCCTAAGCTCAGGGGTATCCTCCTGTAATGAAACTGACTGTATGTCCCCGCATCCATCCGGACCCATTCACGTTTCCCTGTGGAAACTTGGGGAAGGGGAAACTAATGCAAACATGCAGGTGCTCATATTGCTGCTTGTGCTGTGAGTAAAAGTATTCTCTCTTGGGCCCAGGTGTCCTGGTCAGCTACTGTTATCCATGAAATGGATAACGTACAAAGTAAAGCCAGGCTAACTGACAAAGTAAAATCTCAGACCTGTCTCAGTTTTTTAATTCTTAGTGACAACATGGAATACATCAGAGACACAGCTTTCGTGAGAGAAAATCTCGAGGGCCAACTCATGGAATTTGCAAGAAGTTCAAACAGTTTAAAAATTGATAGTAAGCCAAATTGTATGGTCCCTGGGGAATCAGTTGTAGGCTAAATTATATGGTCTGCTGAACAATAAGTGGCCCTCTGCTTTATTGTCTGTTAATAAAGAAGAATGGGGAGGTAGCTGCTGTTCATGTTGTCTCAAAGGCTCTAAATGGGCCCGCTTACAACACTGCTAACTCTCATCCATGCAGTGCATTTCTTCACCATTCTGGCAGTCACCCTCAAGTTTGCTCCTTATAATAACTAGTACTAATATTTTGTCCTTGGTGGGCAGAAGGTCTCATCTCCTATCAAACAACAGTTGTAGAGATCATAAGGATAATGACCACTTTGTTGAATGTACTACTTGCCAAGTCTTCCTGCAGTGAACCATATGGGCTAAAGTGGAGACGTAATAAGTTGCTGTAAATTTCTAAAACTGTCTTCTCCCTTGTGCATGACTCTTCCTGATGAAAGGTCTGGGTGAAAGTAGGGAATGATTGAGGAAATATGGAGGTATAGCTACTGGAATGGGACACACTGATTTTGTGGTGATAGAGAGAGAACAACAACCCAGCACCTGAGAAATAACTTTAGACCTCAGCAAGTGTAGGGAAGGAAGGACCTTAAGGGTCTTTGTCCTTTAGAATCATCCGTGGAGTCTATAGCCATGCTACCTGAACAAGCCCGATCCCTCTGATCTCAGAAGCTCGGCAGGGTCGGGCCTGGTTAGTACTTGAATAGGAGATCACCTAGGAAGATCATGTTCTGTAGGTGTAAAAAATAAAAAATAAATAAAGGATTGTAAGCTGACAATGTTCTTGCAATCTGTGAGGTCAACCAAAGGTTGCCTTGCCTTAATTAATTAATTAATTAATTAATTATAACTTAAAAATGGAATCATCCTGGAGGCTTTTTCAGGAAGGAAACATCTTTAAGTGATTCTCTTAAACTGTTGCAAGCACCTTCTGTTTAACTCATTGCTGGGTCTGCCATCTCCTGCCAGATGGCTCTGAGCACCCTTTGAGGCTTGATTGCCATTCCTCTTAACCTTACCAGGATGTCTATCTAAAGCAGCAAGGCATGGCTCCAGCTCCTGCACCTCCTACACAAAACACCTGTCAATACCTCCAATATCTTCCCCACCCCCATTCCTATAGACAGTGCTGAGTCATTCCATGGAGTGGATAAATGCCTCTGCCTGGTGACATGGACAAACAGGAGAGTTTAGTCTGGCCACCCACAGGCAGCTCCTCCATAAACAATGACTGGACTCAATTATTCAAAGCCACCTGAGAACAGCTTGTGGGGAGGCTGTGTTCGTGGTTCTGCCGACCTATACCCACTGAATGCTATGGTTCTGATTTGGAGGGTGGGACAACAGTCGTAAATAACACTTTCTTTCTTGGGCTACCATGTGCACCCCCAGGACTATATTGCTTGCATGGAAGCCAGGCATTATCTTGAGTCGCTTCTAAAAGCATGGTGTCTTGAACCTCAGGAGTGATTGTAAGAGACCTGCAAGTGTTCTCCAAAATGAGCTTCCTTTAATTACCTTTGATTATTCATTATTTATGCACAATCGACAACCAGTTATTGCTACGATGGAGGTCATCCAATTAATAAAAGCAAATACAAAATTTGTCCTTGAATGTAGTTAAAGTGATCAATGTCACCAACTCAACTGTGGAAGGCATTCAGGTCAGCCTCAACTTTCTGGCCAGGAATATTGCAAGATGGAAGAATTGTTTCAAAGTCCTTTTTCATAGGCTCAGGCAATGGCTAATACATACTGCCATGCGTACATGAATGGCTTGGATGAAGGGGAAAGATCAGTATTGAAATTTAAGGAGAGAGACCTTTGACGTCTCTTAAATTAGACCCTGGTGGTTTCTGGGATTTAGTCAATGGGTTGATTCTGAGACCACAGGAGACTTAGCTGAGGCCATGGCTGCAGGACGCCTCCTCCTGCTGCTGCTGAGATTCCTGTTTAGAGTGGCCTTAATGAGATCTACATGAGACAAATTGATCAGATTTGGTCCCAGCCTGTTGGGTTACTCAGAGTGGCCAGTGGACCGCCATATTTATGAGAAAATTCACTTGAAGCCAAGATAGCACAGAGGAGGGGGTGGCTATTGCTGGGAAACCACGCTAATAGGTTTCTTGCATTTCTGTCATTGTTCCTGACTCTGTTTTAAGGGAGTTTGTATAACAAACAGTGTTGGAAGATACAGTATCTCTCTCCAGAGCAAAGATGAGGTAAACAAATATTTATATAGAATAATTTTTGATTTATGGAAAGTTTCCACTATTATTACGATCTTATATTAATATGGTATATTTGTATTTAGGTATTTTATACTATTCGGTCTGAAAGATTTGGATTCCCTCAGCTCAAGGTTCCTCTTTTGTAGTGCAACCCACTGTTTGTCTAGGCATCCCACTGAGTCTGTCCACATAACCCTGTAGGACTCAGAGGCAAGGGAGATGGTGTAAACATGATTATGCTCATGCCAATTACTGTCCTGTGAATAATAAACTCTTTTTTCTCTGTCTCAAGAGACTTGTGTCTTATACAGCATCCATTAAAATATAGCATACGAACTTGTTAGCTTATAAGCAGGATAAAATCCCAGACTCTTCACATTTTTTGACAACCCTCTCACCAACAGCTCCCCCACATGACTGCAAGCTCCTTCAAGGCATGGAACAAGTTCCTGTTTGAGAAATACATATTGAACTAAACTAAAATGGACTAATAGTTTAACAATGGTTTAGAGTGAATTTAAGGTCAGAGGTCAGGCTGGTATCTGCATAGAACTTGGTCATACGGATCAGTCTTTGCCTAGTAAATGAAAGGGAATGGAACACACTATATGAGCCCATGAGAGTGAAGTAATTATAAGTGTGAAAGTGAGAGAAAGTGAAGCATTGGGGAGTTGGATAAGTAAGAGCTATCTGCAAGGTGGGAGAGAAGTCAAGACCACTCAGTAAAACCTGATGTTCAGAGGATACAGGAACAGACCTGAGGTACTGCCGTCATGTGGTCATGAGGGTACATGAGGAGGACTGTACTGCACAGTAAGTCATGTCAGCATAGCACAGTGACAGGCGGTTCTGGCAGACATTCAGTGTGGTCTATGAGCCTTTGGAAGGACCCTGGCTCTTGGCCTAGAATTCAGCAGTAGGATTCTGGCTCTGAACTATACAGCAACAAAAGGGATGCATGACATGGGACCTGGATTCCAAAGTAGGGATCCTCAGACCAAGTGCAGATGTACTTTGAAAAATAAAATTAATTTTATTTGTGGAGGGAGGACACAGTGAATTTACACAAGTTATAAAAATTAATATCTGACAAAATATTGTTGGCATAACTGATTCTCTGGAGCTCTTGAGAGTGTTGTGATGATCAAGAGGAAGCATAGGCTGGATGAAGGGAAGGAGGGTTGGAAGCACGATCCTAGAGGGACTGGGTGTTAGGCAGGGGCTCAATGCGATGAATATGGTGGGCCTGGTTCTATCATTTGCTGCTGTGTATGAATCTCAGTTCTCTCACATGTAAACTCCTCACGAGGCTTATTAAGTTTAAATGAAATAATACATTTAAGCAAGTAAGTGAGATAATACATTTAAGCAAGCACCTGGTACCCGATGGCTCCCCCACAAAATGATCATTATCATTTATGAATAGAACTGGAATACATGGAGGGGAATTGAATCTCAAAAGGCAGTTGTCAAGTTACCAAAACAGTAGCTGGTCTGTTAGGCACAGGGTGATGATCATGAATCTCAGCATAATAAGCTAGAGGGTCTCACATCTCTGTTCCCTCAAGGTTGGTCTCAGAGACTGATACAGAGCCCCGATTCTCCAGAAAAAAACTGCCTCAGAAGCTGAACACAAGCAGTATCTAAAGAACCACATGAATAATCATAACTGATTTTCTGTTAACACACATGTGCACGCATATATACTTTTAAAGCTTTTTAACTTTCACTTCTAAAAGTTAAAGTATTATTAAACACTCAGATCGTGCTAAAACAATCTTGACATTAATAAAACCCCAAAAGTAGCAATATACTTAGAGAACATCTAGATATAGCTAATAATGTATTATTAACATGTGAGATGATCTTTTAACGTTAAAAAATAATCCTATAAGATTAAATCCAGTTTATACGACACTATCAAAAACAGGGTTTTTTTCCCCCTAACTCCACTATTTACTAGCTTTATGATCCTGGGAAAATATCAAGTTCCTAGCCTGTTAAATGAGATTAATATTAGTATGTCATAAAATTTGAGATTTGAGATAATGAAAGTGAGAGTCCTTTGAAATCATACTTCTTACATACTTTTTATTATGATTATGTTTATAATTATTATATAATTCTCCAACTAGGATTTACTAACATCCAATCCAAAATGGTGCATAAATATCAGTGTATTCATTGAGAAAATAAAATACACACATGTCCATACATACCCCAAGCAAAGGGAGTGTGACTATAACCCAGAAGTAAAGGGTAAATTATGAAAGAAAAAATACTAATGGGTTATAAATGAAAATGATATTAGCAACATGAAAACAAGCACGAGTGAGCCTGCTGGTTGGAATTGAGACTGTATTTCTTCATTTTAAACAGTTCAATAAGAGCTGTAGCAAACAACGGTTTCTTTCCAATAAATGTAAATTTTGCAATCAAGGAGGAAATGAAAGTCCCTACACCCATAGATTTGCTGGGTACAATAAATTATAAAGAAATCCAAGGGGGGAAAGTTGGTGTTGAGAAAGGAAGGATAAGTGTGAGCAAATGTTTCCCATTTATTATTAAAAAGCAATCGAATAATTTTATGTGATTTTATTAATAAATAAAGAAAATGCCTTCAAACTTGGAAAACTGTTTAAGATATAATTCATATTTTCTTCATCGGTCAATAAATTCAGGCCCCAAAGTGGAAAATTGCATGAGTTCTCTTTGTACATATGGTTCTTTGATTAGAACTAGAAAATGCTATTTTAAAGATCCTAGCAACTGCTTTACAAATATCAGAGGGTAAACTGCTAATTCTTTAAATTGATGATTTAGTGAATAATTTTTAAAAAATTATACTTATCTAAGCCAACCAAAAACTTCCCTAACACCAGAGGAGCTTGTACTGCACTCCCCTGGGATTCTTATTAAAAATGCAAATAGTCTGTGGCCATGCCAACTTGAACACGTCTGATCTCAGAAGATCTCAGAAGCTAAGCAGGGTCAGGCCTGGTTAGTACTTGGATGGGAGACCACCTAGGCAGACTAGATGTTGTAGGTGTAAAAAAAAAAAAAAAAGGAATTAGATAATGGGGGCCCATTAAAATTACTAAATTCTGGAGTCGTAACCTGTATATCTGTATTTTAATAAAACCTCACAAAGTTTAATAAATCATTGAAATATAACTTGTTGAGTAGTCCTCTGAATCTCTGCAGCACAGTTGTATTATTTATTTAGCATTTCGAGTGTACTAGTATATGTTCATTCATTCAATATATACTTTTGTGTGCCTACCATGTGCCTAACATTGTACTAAAAACTCTGCTGTCATGTGTTGGTGTGTCTACCACCAACCAGATTAAAAGCCCCTTTAGATAAAGATCCTAAGCAAACATTTCCTTGTAATCCTAGAGACTGAAAATGTACCCTCCACTTAAGAGTTGCCCACCCAGGGCCCATTCACACCTTTTTTTTTAAAAACAGAATCCTAATTTTGTTCAGGGACTCATCCATGTAGTTAAATATTTCAGAGGAAATTGTCAGGAATGGGTCTGATTCCTCCGAAGGCAATGCCATTTCTTACCAATGATTGTGTCAGGTGTTTGCAGGTAACCTGATTCTGGCCAGTGAGGCCTGAGGGGAAGTCTGCTGGGGTGCTTTTGCAAAGTTTTCTCACTCCCAGGAGAGAGCTACAAAAAGAGGTGGTTTCTCCTTTTCTCCAAATAGTTAGTTACACTTCTGTTGTGGTATCTGGAACTGTGGCAGCCATCTTGCTACTTTGCTGATGAAGAAGCTTCCACTGAGGATAGCAGAGAGGAGAAATAGAAAAAAAAAAGCCGTCTTTAGTGATTTGGTTGAGCCACTAATCAACCAATTGCAATGTCTACTCTACCTCAGGACTTCCAATTTGTTGTTAATACCAGTTTGAGTCTGTGTTTCTGTGCCTGCAGCCCAAGCTGTAAGATGGTTCGAAATGATGTTGACAATGACTTGAATAATAAAATGATGGACTTGCTGTATTCAAAGACAGTGCTACTACCATGACTGAGATTGATTTGTGGGGCTGTGAATACAAATATCAATGCAAGACCTGTGATCTTTACTTCGCAAAGCTTTCCTCTTTCTCCTAAGTCCCTACAACCTTCTTATGTGCCATTCAGAGCAGGAAGGTCAGGAGGTGAGTGGCCCCGACAAATGTCTAGTGGCCACCACTGTCTTTGCCTTTTTCACCATCCTCCATCGCTGGCTAGAATCTGTCTCCTCTCTTGGCTTACCTGACACTTGCTTACTACGTTGTTTTTCTTTCTACGTGTCAAACATGTCCCCTGCCTTCTGCAATGCCTCCCTTCCTCCTCTACCCCTGAAAGATGATTTTTTTCCTGAAGAATGGCTTTTTCATTCTCTGTTTCTTCCATGCTACTAGAATTTAAACTATTCACTCATTCCACATTTGCAACTGCTTAGAGGACAGTTTCATCTAGATGGTTCACTCTAATCAAAATCCGTGTGTTCAAAGTCAGGCCTACCAATTTATATCTGAAAACCATCTTCTTTTTCTGGAAATGATGCTATAATTCTGTCAAGATTAAGATTTCGAACTCCTCTTTGATTTCTTCATTTTCCCCAACTTTTACCTGGCTCCATGTCCTAATAAGTTCTTTAGCATAATTTCTTTCACACACATGCTTTCCTTTCTGTTCTCACAGCCAATATCCTAGTTCAGACTCTGATTCTGTCACTTTACACCTAGAAAACTGCAATATTTCTAAAATGCATTTCTCTCCATGCTCCTTCCTTCACCACCAAATCCAGAACAGTTCCCAATCAGAAACTTCCAGTGAGCTCCCATTGCCTTTAAATTCACATCCAAACTACTGGCCTAACGAGGCTCCAAAACTAGACCCAAAGTTATCTTTTCAGGCATTGCTCCAAATACACCTCTATACAAACTCTTCCATTCAAACAAGCTAGTTACTCCTCATTACCCAAGTACTCCTTATAGTTTTCTTCCTTCAACCTTGAGTTTATATTAGACTATTCTTTGCCTCCTTCCCCTCTTCATCTATAAAAACTGAACTTCTTTCCCAAGGACCTAGTAAGAGTTGGCAGTCATCCTGATCACACAGATGGAAGTTTTTATTCATTATTCATTCATTCATTCATTCATTCGTTCATTTTAGTTTTAAGTATGCAGTACATTGGTTAGACATCTATAATGTTCATAAAACGAACCCCCAATTGCTCCCTCCCTCCACTGGCCCTCCACTTAGCCAACATATTCATGCTAACTGCATTCCCTCTGCCGTGCTCCCCATCCCTGTGACTGTCCAACTGCTACTAATTTGTACTTCTTTAACCCTTCATCCCATTCTCCCAGATCCTCAACCTCCCTTCCCTCTGTCCATCACCAAATTGTCCACTATATTTGTGAGTCTGTTTTCGATTAGTTTGTTGTTTTTGTTCCTTAGATTCCAAATATAAGTGAAATTATATGGCATTTATCTTTCTCTGTCTGACTAATTCACTCAGCATAAGAACCTCTAGGTCTATCTATGTCAGTGCAAATGGTAGAATTTTTTTTTTTAATGACTGAGTAATATTCCATTGTATATATGAACCATAATTCATTATTTATCCAATCACTTATATATGGGCATTTAGGTTGCTTTTATATCTTGGCTATTGTAAATTGTGCTGTCATGAATATTAGGGTACATAGATCTTTATGAATTATTGTTTTGGTTTTCTTTGGATAAATACCCAGAAGTGCAATTACTGGATCAAAAGGTATATCCAGTTTCAATTTTTTGAGAAACCTCCATACCATTTTCCATAGTGGCTGTACCAATTTGAAATCCCACCAACAATGTATGAGGGTCCCCTTTTCTCTGCATCCTTGCCAATACTTGTTGTTTTGGAAGTTTTTCTTAGAAGTACTATAATAATTTAAAACAATAGCTACCATTTAATGGGTGCTTACTGTATGCCAGCCACTTTAAAATCCTATTCTTGCAAAATACAGCTGATAAAACATACCTAATGGAGTTATTGTAAGGAGTCAGTGAGCCAATGTCCATACAAGGGTGAACACAGATCCTGGGACACATGGAAGGTGTCCAATAAAAATAGACTAAAGTATCACTAATTATGCCATAGAAATGTCACAGTGAGGTTTTGTCACCAGTCAAAATGTCATGTCTTCTTGGCCACTCAAAAGAGAATGAACATTGAGGAAGTGGCTGTGGTAACGTTGGGTTTGGGAAGAAGAGACACTATTCTAATTCCTTATAGCATCCTTGGCACGACTTTCTAAGCCTTAGACAAAAATATCTTTGTTCCAATATACATACATTGTCTGGTGATATGTTTGTACTTCACCTTTCTATTACGTGTGTGTCTTACGTATCCCTTCACTTCCTTGTTTTGGCACCGAAATTGCAGAACTCAGACAGCACTGGGAAAAAAAGAGATTCTTTCCGATGTGATCAGAGGTACAAAATCATGTGGGAGACTAAAAAGAAAGCTCTCCCTGGGGCGAGAGGCTCTTCACACATTTTTATTCCCTTTAAAATAAAGTTTCCCCTCCTGCTGAATTTGTTCTTGCAGTTTCTCAAACCAAAACGCAACTGAAGAGACAAGTTACTACTTAGGAATGTTAAATACATACTTGGCTTTCATGCTAAATCTGTGACAATCCTTCCTCACATTCCAGTGCTGGGAAATTAGCAATTTAAATCTCTCTTTGAAACATACTGTGGATTTACTCTTTAGAACTTAAAAAAAAAAAAATCAAAAAACAAAAACTTCTTCATTCAATTACACTAAAGGTAGGACATTGCAATTTACATAATAAGTAAATATTTCAGTCTTTATAAAACTTAGGTGAGAAGTGTGATTAGACACAGACCTTTAGAAGATTTATCTAGTCCAAGGAAAGCCCAGACCGGGGCTTTGAAAAATATGGCACCATATAGGATTTAAAATTTCTGTTTAGGTGGAAGGTCCAGCTGCCTCAGTAGGAGGCTGGATTATAACCTGCCGGATCTCAGTCTCCACTTCTTGGGAATTCAGGTACGAATCAGGATGTCAAGAATAGCCAGTCATTCCCAGCGAAGCCACAGCGTTTTCTTTGAACCCAGCATTCTTATATAGGCAAGACCCCTCCCTACTCAACGTTTTATCCCCAAATCCTCTGGGGTAGTTGTTAAAAGTATGAATGCCCATGGTCAGCCGGAGGCCTGGGAATCTGTATTTTTCAGCCAACACCCTCGCGCTGGCTGACTCATCCCTTATCCACAGTCAGTTTGCTGAAAGAAGGTTGTCATGCCACCAGATCCTCTGCCTTTCTCTTTTGAAGCAGGTCCTTCCAGGGCGCTGAAGAGCCCCCAGGTGTGGCGCCCACACCCAGCTCTGTCCTCCACAGCACATCTTTGTCTTCTCTCTCCCGCATCAGAATCTTTTCTGTTACCCTTTCTTCGCTGGGCAACAAAGCTCATCTGAGTGTTAGAGGGAAATAGTGACTCATGCGCTTTTATCATCTGTGGTTTTCAGTGCCTTCACTCTTTTTTTTTTTTTTTTCCTTCCCTGGACTCCTCTTCAGAATGCTCATTTTAAATACATAAAATAAAATAAAAAGAAACCAATTATATGAAAAATACTCTCTTAATATGTTTTAAAATGTGATATAGTCATATATGTTCTTCTTTATTACTACATCAGAAAAAAAGATCCAGAGGCAGGTCTAGTACTTGTCTTAATTTCAAAATAGGAGGAGTATAAATGATATCCTCAGAATATTTTGAAATATTCACAGCAACTGTAATGTTATATGAATATATGTATGATTTCTACTTATGACAAAGTCTTAGGTAGTGCTAAGGTTTGTGAACTACAAATGTAAGTAAAATTTCAGTTAGATGAAAATGACAATTAAGATTTAATTTCTTCCTCATCCAAGTTCAAGGGCCCCCTGAATTCACGGTCCTGGGCCTTGGGACCAGATTAAGAAATCTTGCCTTAATCAAAAGGCTTGATTGATTATGGGAATTCCAGTCATTGCAGCTGGTCAATGCAGGCTCTTCCTATAATATAGGATGTATTGTGGGTTTTTTGCCATTAAGTTTCTGCAGATATCCACCATATTGTCTGGCAGTTAGTGAGGGATTATAGTGTTTTGGAGGCTTCCTTGGGTGTTTACCTGTCCTCATCCAGTTTCACCTATGCAACTTAGCCCCTAGGCCTTCCCACCCCCAAACCATCCTCCTGAGGAATCTTCAGCTGCTCCCCAGGACCTCCCTGGACCAGCCCCCCTGCCTTTCCTCCCCATCTCAGGCTTGATGCTCCTTCAACTTTCCACTGTGCCCCCTACAAAGCACCCGTTCACTCTGGGAGCTTATTTGGCTGTGTTCACCAGTCTATCAACAAGTGCTTACAAAACCTTTCACGGTCTAGCCGCATGAGGAATGCAGAAAAGTGCCATTTCTCTTGCCCTGCTGATTAGCCAGGTTTGGAAATAATTCTTTTCACTGTGGTCAGAGGCATCAGTGATAGACACTTGAGCAAATTATTTGACTGGCACAGCAAGGCACTGACCTGGTCTCTTTTCTAATTGAGTGCCAAGTCCCGAACCCATGCCTGCATAAAAACAAGCACTTAATATCCTTGAGAGAGATTATTTTCTCTTTTATACACGAGGAAACTTAGATAGAGGAGGCTCAATAACATGTCTCTAATCAAACAGCCAATCCGTAGCTGATGCAGGATTTAACCAAGGTTCTCTGATGCCCGGCTGCGTGGTAGGTGCCAAGAGGCTTGCTGTTGTTGCTGCTGTTTAATTTCAGAGTTGGTGGGTTTTCATTTGGATTTCTTGGAAGCAGATTCTGAGACACGGAAGATTCGTAGGAAAGTAATGTATTACAAAGTGTTCCCAGGAAAAAATCATGAGAAGAATGGGAAGGGGAAAGGAAGACCAAGTAAGATAGCACCAAGCAGGGGCGACTGGAGGAGGTGGATCTCAGCTCAGAGCTGTCCTGTCAGGAATGTTTACGTCCCGGTACCCACCAGTCATGGGTTAAGGGCAGCTCTTGGGGGACGTGGAGGGTGGACAATCACCATTAGGAGCACAGGTACGTCAGTGTGGCTAGCGGCGAAGGGCACACCTAGAGCCAGTGCACACAGACAGCATCCTGCAAAGGGGTAGGGAGGGGGCAAGAGAACTCAGCTGTTAAATCCTGCAGCCAGGCCAGAAGGAACCTGCAGAGCAAAGGAAGATGTCTGCTGGGATTGTTAAAAGCCTATCTCCCCCACCTGTGAAGGGGAAACAGGAAAAACAGAGTCTGTAAGTGGTTGTCCTACACCAAATAAAATCTTTCTTCCCCTGTGGCTAAAACCATAGGGAACCTATGGATTAAAGGCTGAGAACGGCCAGCAGGCCTTTCATGCCACATATTCTTACCTTTTCAATCTAGGTACTCTTCCCCTTCCTCGCTGTGTGTCTATATGGGAGGGAATGGGTAAACAAAGTCTTCAAGCTGTAACTCACAGGAACTCAAGAATGATGTATAAACCGCATTCCTGAGCACTTGAGGTCCCTCTCAGTATCTTTCTCTCCATGTCTTTCTCCTGGTGCTCTTTATTCTTTCCCCCTCCCTGTCTCTTTCACTCTCTCATTCTCTGCCTCTGATAGGAGACCATGCTGTGTATGTGGAGTGTTACCCCTTTCCTCCTAAACTTTCCTTTTGACTCTACCTTTGGTGTGTGCGTTGAATTCTTTCTTCACGCTCTGCCTCTTCTCTAGGTACAGGGCTTGTTCTCTGCCCCTCGGCTTGGGGAAATTTGCCCTGTACTGCATCAAGGTGATCTCAAAAATAGAGCAGTGTCATAAATGTACAGCTCTGATTTTGCTGTGTTTTATATCCATATGGATACCAAACACATCCTTCAGTGCTGAGCAGAAAGCAACCTGAATAAGCACTGTTCTTGGAGTCAGGAGGCCTGGGCTCTAGTCCATTTGTCGGCGTCATGACCTTGGAGGAGTCATTTAGTCTCTGGGGCCCTCGGCACCATGTGCAACCCTAGAGCTAACAGTGAAGATGCTAAGTAAACACTTGTTGGGGAACTAAAATCACTTTATTATTTCAGCACTGTAGAAATTCAGGTCGTGGCTAACCTCCAAGCTCCCTTCCAACTGGGCCTCTAACAGTGAGGCTTCCTCTCATTTTCCATGTTTCTGTTATTCTTCTAGGGGAGTTTGCTTTTGTATGTGATTCAGCTCTTCAGAGGGAACCCATGACAGTCATGTGAAATGTGTTTAAGTTTGTGTAATTGTATATTAGTAACAGGGTTTACTAGATGACTCTGCTTTTCCAGTGATACTGGAAAAGAAAAATCATTCACATTTTTTTCTAGGAGATTTAAAACGAGGAAATATAAATGAGTTTTCTATGCAGCAATGGAGAAATAGCAAACATTTCTTTCAAAAATGTGTAAATAAGTGACTTCTTCTCAGTCTCAGGATGAGATTTATGCTGTTTAATGCGTATTCTAGTTTTATGGTATTCCACAATTGGTTGGCACCTGGAATAAACTTCTGTCAATGTAGTTATTTGTGGTAGAATTGGATGTGAGGAATGGGACCCCACAGATGTGGTAGCCACAGAATGCGCCCTCTAGATGCCCCGTCAGAGAAGGACGTGCTGCCCAGCTGCAGGGAGTGTGGTCAGCAAACAGCTGCCTGAGCTGCTCCATCTGAGGTAAAGTCTGAATCCAATGACTGAGGGAACTGGGGGATAAAGGCATAGCCATTTTGGCCTGAGGGCAAAAACTCTGACAAACAAGACTTGCTCCAGATTTTCCTGCTGGGTTGCCAAAGGCTTTGTTGGGCCAACATCCTCAGTTAACTTCTCCCTCAATGCAATCCCGCTTTCTCTATCTTACAACAGTTAGGGGAGACACTACTCTGCAGCCATTGGTGCAGGGAGTAGTTCAAGAAAGCAGGCAATAAGGTGAGGGTTTAAATGTGAATCGCACAACGCCAGGCTGGCTGTGAGGACCCCTGGTGGCAGGTAGAGCCCAGACGCCACTAGCACAGGTGGCACTTGGATTGTTAAGTCTTCTGCGAGGGGGAATTGGGCGTGTGTACCAGTAGGAGCGAAAGTGCCTGCAGGTGCAATGTATCAGACCTCTGAGACTTTGAAGGAAAAGGTGGATTGGGTGACTATTATTAAGTGCCTGTGATGTTCTGCAGAAAGCCGAGGAGCAGCTGAGGGTGAAAGCCAAGTATGAAAGTCAGGTGTGAAAGTCAGAAGGCTTGTTGGATGCCTACAGAGATGGTCCCTCCGCCCTGCAATGTCAGGACAGAAAAAAAATTAGGTCTTTTTCAGCCAAGAGGCTGAACTGCCAAAAAAAAAAAAAAAAAAAATCAAGGCAGGTCTTTGTCAAGGTCAGGGCCCAGGTTAGAAAAACCTTCCACTCTAACAAATGGAATGGCGACATCCTAGTGGATGGCCCTGAAGATTTCGACCTTTCAGACTCTGAACATCCTAAGCCACTGACCACCCTCGAATCGGCACCAAGGGGGTGTGAATGCAGTGGACCCCATGACGGAGACGGAGACTGTCCATACTTTCAACAGCGCGTAAAGGCCGCCCTCGCCTGCACGGTGAAGCAGGGTGGTAAAAAGAAGCGTGCAACCATGAGAATCAGTCCTGATAATCACTGGGGAAAACTACAAGTGTAACTATTAAAAATGGTTTTACTGTCAGTTTTAAATCTATAGGGAAATGAAAAACAATAGTATAACTAATATTTTAGTACGATTTAACTTAATATTAGAAACTGCAAATTCAAGTGGTTTATTTTTATGTAAATAAACGTAGCAAAAGTAGTTTGGTCGGTGCTTACTTTGTTCTTGTATAATTTATGATACGGAGAGAGCAGCTTTCCTACGCCTCCATGACGAATTTTTGTCCTTCCTTCTAAGTCTGGATCAGCTACCGACATTTTACCCTTCGGACTTGCAGCGTCATGAAAAGCCACTAAGCCGGGCTTTGACGTGAAGTTTCGCCACGTCCGCTTCCTGGGACGTCTGCGTTCCGCCGCCGCACGGCTTTCTCGCTCGGGTCACGTTTGCTCCCACCGAGTTAGCACATCTAGACCTCCTGAAGGGCAGCGATGCCCACATTTCCACATCAGCCATTTTTTCTATAACTCATTTCCTTCCAATTTCACTTCCTACATCATCGCGTTTTGGATTTTTTTTGCTGCACTTACATCTCTGTTGGCCAATTTCCTCTTTCAAGTACCCATTATTATCACATGGGTTTATTTATGGGGAAACAGGCAACAGAGCTACATGATTGGCTGGCTGGGTGTGAACTGAACAATAGATGTGCAGTGACTGCCAATGGATTTTGAAAGAAATGACACGATCAATTACTGGCCATGATATGCATCATCCATTTGCATTGTGATTTGTGGACTAAAAAGCTAACAGCAAAATTTGTATTCTATTCGAATACGCACAGTTAATACGCTGTTGTAAATGGAATTTAAGCCACGTTGTTGCAGGGCTGGTATTATTTAACCATATCATGGTAACTGAAAGTTGCATGTGTTGGAACCATGCAAAGCGAGGACTAACTATACTTCCAACACTGACCAAGACCAGATCGATCTAGCTACTGCCACTGTCGAACGTTCGATTTGTCTACAACAGAGATCAACACCGAACCTGTGACGTGACACTCACTATTCCTCAGTGAGACCAAGTGGGAACTTGACAGCAAGTTAGCCCCTGAAGGCCTTTTTATCTCGGAAGAGTCAGTGGTTTTTTCCCACAGGATGTATCTTGGGTATGAGCTTTTCTTTCCTACCTGTCGAGCCTCAGAAAGCACCACTGTCTGAGGACTTACGGAGTGTTTGACTCACCAGCACCAGATCCCATAGAACATCATGTTAGGCCAGGGGACTTAATAGGAAAGGCAGTGTGGAAATGGGCTGTGACCATGGGATGTACTGATCATCTCATCCAGACACTGCCAGCCTGATGGGGAGAAAAAATAAAGTTATTCACGTAAGACTTTCAATAGCGAAAAATTGAAATAGTGAAAAGTTGAAACAATCTACGTGTTCCTCAGTTGGAGAATAGATAATATAAAATTATATTGATAAATTAGATTACCATACAGTTAGCTAAAACACCTGTTATATAATATATAATTTCTAATTATGTATCAAATCTCAGTATAAATCTTTCAACATAATATCGAGTCATTGAAGAGACAGTTTCAGGATAAATAGACACAGGCATACCTTGTTTTATTGTGCTTTCCTAGTGTGCTTTGCAGATATTGCGAGTTTTTTACATACTGAAGGTTTGTGGCAACCCTGTGTTGAGCAGGCATATTAGTGCCATTTTCCCAACAGCATTTGCTTGTTTCATGTGCCTGGGTCACATTTGTTCATTTTGCGATATTTTAAACTTTTATTATTATTCTATTTATTATGGTGATCTGTGATCAGAGATCTATGATGTTGCTATTATACTTGTTTTGGTGACCAACCACGAGCCACAAGACAGCAAAAATTTAATCCATAAATAATTGGGATATGTTCTGACTGTTCCACTGACCAGCTCTGTTCCCCATCTCGCTCCTTTTCTTCGGGACTTCCTATCCCCTGAGACACAACATATTGAAATTAAGCCAAATAGTAAGCCGCGGTGGCCTCTAAGTGTTGAAGTATAAGGAAGAGTCTTACACTTTAAATCAAAACTAGAAATGATTAAACTTAGTGAGGAAGGTATGCTGAAAGGTAGGCCTCTTATGCCAAATAATTAGCCAAATCGTGAATGCACAGGAAAGAAAGAAATAAAATAAAATGTATGTGAAAGAAATAAATAAAATGTATGTGACTCACTTCATTGCGATATTTGCTTTATCGCAGTGGTCTGGAACCAAATCCACAGTATCTCTGAGGTGTGCCTGTACTACGATATCATTTAGGTAAGTGTTTAAATAGTGCGGAAACAATATTAAATGTTAATACATATGTAGAATTTTTAAAAGTATTTTTAAATAGAGTGAATAATACACACTACACTCCCTACAAGGATTCAGGTGGTAGAGAGTAAATCAGGGAAGATCCCTTGCTTTGTAGAAATTTTTCTTAGATTGAAGGTACTTTTAAAGCTGTATAGAGAGCCAGCAAAGCTCCCATCGAATTGTGGTTAGTAAGTAAGCACAGGCTGATTTTTTTAGCTTCTAGCTTTTTTCAGAGACCCACGATCCTCATTTCCTTTTCTCCAGGGTTAACCCACCTCTTCCCACGCTCAGATTTTTGATTCTGGAATGCCATATGTGGTCTGCGAAAGTCCAAGGGAAAGGAATGTCCCACACAACCCCCTCAGCGCCTCCCTCCCTGTCACAATTAGGCTTAGTTCTGGGGTCGGTCCAGTGGCAGTGAGCGCCAGGACTCAGCCTTCCACTCTACATTTGGAGCAGTTTTAGGGATGCTCTGCCTGCAACCCCCAGACTGTATGAAGAGAAGAGCTGGGTGGAGACCCACTGAATCTTTCTCATTGAAAAAAGCTAGTCAGAACAGGAGGTCCACTGAAAATCAATCCAGGGAGCAAGGCACCCCACGTTCATGGCTCCCACAGCACACAACATCTGGGCTGCTGCTATGCACCTGTTCAGTGTTGGCTGAGCACTGAACTCAGGGAGGAGCAAGAAGGTACAGGACCTTCATCTTTTCCAGTCTGGGCAAGCAAGGGAAAACTGTCTCAATGCCCCTTGAGAAAGCCCTCTCTTTTTGCATAAACAGCTAAGGCATGCAGTACTGTAGGAGTACCCAGAATGCATTCCAAATGCTCCGAGATTTGGCCCAGTCTGATTTATCATTCCCAACTTCCACCTAATTTGCATGAATTTCTTGTTAGTCTTATTTTATTTTACCCTATCCTAAGCAAAGTGCTTTTGAGTTGCCTCCCTTTTCATATAGGTTAAAATTATCAAGGCATCTGAAATCATCCCAGCTGTAAGAATTTGCAACCCAGGAAACAGAGCAAGAAAAATTATATCAAAATATTTTACATATTGAAATTCAAAAAGTGATTATTTGAGGTTTTTGAGATGCTAATGTATTCTTTACATCAACTCCAACCAAAGGGATCGCAGAGAAAAGAGAAGATTATTTCATTATTGAAAATAAGCATCAACATTATTTCACAAGACTAGGATGCTGGGGATTAAGTAGGGCAAGGTTTACAAAAGCATTGTGTAGTTTGCCTGGTCACAGTAGGTGCTTAATAAATTTAGTTGCCCTTCTGGTTTGCGTGAGCCATAGTAACTGTTCCGTGCCATTCAGGGAGATCCACATTCTCTCTAAAGCAGCTCTTCTCACAGGTTGTGCAAATAAGTTACCTGGAGATTTTGCTAAAATGCAGATTCTGACTTAGCGGCTCTGGAGGGAGGCCTGATAGTCCGAACTTCTAACCAGCTTTCAGGTGTTGCTGACCCTGCTTTGATTAAGAACCATATTTTGTTATTAAAAAATAGTGTATGTGAATTTTTGTGGCTTAACCTAATGAGTTCAAACCGAATGGGTTGAAATTATTATTCCTACTCATTTTACCCCCACAATTGTGAGTAGAATCATCCCTCGGTATCCTAGGGGATTGGTTCCAGAACCGCTGCAGATACCAAAATCTAAGGATGCTCAAGTCCCTTTTATAAAATGACATGTTATATTGTATTATTTAGGAAGTAATGACAAGAGAAAAAAGTCTGTACGTATTCACTACAGACACACAACCATTGTATGCCTAACTACATAGGACACATCAACAACACTAACTTTTTTCCAAATATTTTCCATTAGCGGCTGGTTGAATCTGCAGATGGTGAACCTGAGGATCTGGAGGGCCACTGAATGTTATTTATTTCAACTGTGCACATTCCTCAACCCTCAACCACCTACTGAGATCCTACATAACTTTCGAAGTGTACTTTAAGCCCCACTCCTTTGATTAAAACTTCTTCCCAAATTTTTGCAGCCCTCAGGGATTAATACTGCCTCTGAAACTGTGAACCAAATTTAATAGGACTCTTTTGTTAAGACTAATAAGAGGTTGGTTAGGTAACTTAAAATGTTGTTAAACTGGGAATGTCATCATTTAAATACTTTAAACGTGTAACAAAAACATCTAAATGCACATTTGTTGCCCAATTTTGTGTTGAGAGGCCTACTCTTCTTGTTCCAATAGGTCATCCCAGAGAAGGGTTCTGGGTGATCTTTCTTACACAAGCCATCCTATCAGCACCGAGCTGATCGAGAAGGAAGGTTTCGATGGTGAGACGCCCAGTTGGAAGCACGCACAAGGGGCTGACAGGAGAATGAAACGGCAGGCGCCAACTTTATTGTGGGAGAGCAGCTCTGTTGGGGGGAGTGTGGTACTGCACGCACTTCTCGTGCTCCCCTCCTGCTCCCCAGGGGACCGCACGGCTCCACACATAGCAGAGTACAATAGTGGCCTCAGCTACACGTGCGTGACACAATAAGCTGAAGCATGTTTACATGTTTTAGGTGCAGGCGCCCTCGACACTAATGTAACGTTCTCAGTCCAGGTCCTAGTCCTGGCGCAGCCTGGATCACAGCCAGACCTGGGACCATCCAGGTCAGGGACCCACACATCCCTATTGCATACTGTTTATATATTTATAAATATTCTCTGGAGTTTGATTTTTTTTTTCTCAAACTTTTACAGATTATTTTGACTTCACCTAATTTGGCCACACTTTTTTAAATGACTTACCTTGGTTCATTTAACTTGTTTTCCACAGATACTACAAATCTCTTTTTGCCCTCAGATTTCACTGGTTTCATAATTTTGCAATAAATTAGCTAGTTACAGGAACAAGCACAAAAGCAGGTCTGGAAACAAGAAATTATCGGTGAGTATACAATTCCCCTGTGGGAGGAGAAGTTGGGGGACGGGACAGCTCCCCAAAGATGTTCATGTCCTAATCCCAGTAACCTGTGAATGTTTCCTTACACAGCAAACGGACCTTGCAGATGTGATTAAGTTAAGGATTTTGAGTTGGGGAGGTTTAACTGTATGGGCCCAACATAATCACAAGGATCTTTGTAAAATAGAGGCAGAAGAGTAAGAGTCCATACTATGACATGTAACTACAGAAGCCAGAGGTTGGAGTGACATGAAGAAGGGGCCATGAACCAAGGACTACAGGTAGCTTCTAGAAGTTGAAAAATGCAGGAAAGAGATTCTCCCCTTAGAGTTTCCAGAAGGAATCATCCTGGCCAACACCTTGACTTTACACTGTGACATTAATTTTGGACTTCTGACCTCCAGACCTGTAAGATGGACGTCGTTTTAAGCTGTTATGTTTATGGTAATTTGCTACAGTTGCTATACGGAACTAACTCGGGGCCCGTGTTTATTGCTCTGGAGAAACACTCAGTGATGTGGGCAGACTGGGACCGAGGGAATGTGTCAGTCTGGCAAGTGCAGTAAGTAAAGAGTAATTAAAAGCATTTCTACTGTAATTAATCTGAAACTGTATTGTATTCACAATTCCTTCATACGTCTTGCCAGACAGATGGTGAGTTTTTTGAGGCACAAACGTTTTCTTTTGCTGGCTTTGCGTCTTAGAGTTAACATTTTAAGTCGGTAACTAATTGTTTACAATTAAAAAACAGTCTACATGGAATTTTTGTGGCTTAATCTTTAGATGAGTATAGTTAAGATTTGTTTTCCCCATCAAGAAAATCGAATTCTCTGCTGTGCTCATCTCACGTAGGAGACAAGAGATGGAGAAAACTTAACAAATGCTTTGGAGTCCTACTGACCTGCTTTCTGCTGTCACCAGCTCTGTGGCTCTGGACCTGTTAAGGAACCTCTCTCGACTCAGTTCCTTCTTACATAAAATGGGGATTATAATAGCATCCTCCTCTCAGTTGGGAGAAATGAATACAGTACCAAAAAAGGCTTGGCCCACAGATACACAAATAGCGGTAGTGATTCTTACCATTGTATTGTTAATAGAGATGATGCTCTAAAATGGTGTAAAGGAGTAAAAGGACACTAATAACAACAGCGTAGATCATCAGACCTTTGATACTTCAAAGCTAGAAGGAGTCTCCAACACCAGTTAGAATAGGGACTGGGAAACTGTGGCCTGCTTCCTTTTATCATAGATAAGTTTTATTGGAACAGGGTCATGCCCACCTGTTTACCTATTCTCTGTGGAAGTTTTTGCACCTCAATGGCAGAGTCAAGTAGTTGTGACAGAGACCTTATGGCCTGCAGAGCCTAATATACTTACAATCTGGCCTTTTACAGAAAAAGTTTAACAACTCTGATCTAGAGCACCTAATTTCACAGATAAGGAAAAAGGTCCAAATAAGATCAGTGAATTTGTCCAAAGTCACATGGCTAGTGAGAGACAGAAACTGGACTGAAATTCTGATGTCTTGACTCCTACTTCAAAGCCTGATGATGCAGAAAAAAATGACAATCCCCAAATCCAGCTCAGAGCAGGGTCTTTGGTGGTGTTTGGCTCTGATCGTAGGAAAAAGACTGCCAAATGCCTACCAGGTTGGTTCACATCCAACACATGCAACTTGTAGCCCTTTCCTACAGGAAATGCTAGAAGGAATCTTTAAGTGGAAATGAAAATATACTAGACAGTAACTCAAAGCCAAAGGAAAAAATAACGGGCACTGGTAAATGTGACTACGTAGGTAAGTACAAAGCCAGTATTATTGTATTTTTAGTTTGCAACTCATTTCCCCCTTGTATGATTTAAATACAGGCATAAACAATAATTATAAATCAATGTTAATGAGCATGAAATGTGTAAAGATATAATTTGTGATGACAATAACAATATAAAAGGGTGATAGAGTTGTAGAGAAAAAGTTTTTGTATACTATCGAAGCTAAAGTGTTAATAATTCAAAATAGATTGTTATATGTTAAAAGTTGAATTGTAATCTCCAAGATAACCAGAAAGAAGATAACTTGAAAATACAGAAAAGGAAATAAGAAAGGAATCAAACAGTACACTATGAAAAATATCCATTAACTATAAAACAAAGCAGTAATGAAGGAATTGAAGAGCACTGATTCCCTTTCAAGGTTCACCTCTTGATTTAAACTTCGTGCCATGTTAAGACTGCATAATAGGATGAAAATGAAATGCTGTTGATTTAAGAATACTTTGAAATGCTTCTCAAGCAACTTAGTGTCACAAACAGAAGTCATTATTCTTCTCTCTCTGCCTTTCAATTGTTTCCTTGTTACTGTAATTTCTCCTTTCAGTGTATTCCTGGTTTGCTGGCTTCTTAGTAGTTCTGTAGAGCAATGTTGACACTGATTTAATTCATTTCTTTAGGTTTTATTGTGCTGTTTGAAAGATTTTTGAGTTACCTTTTTTGTACTATTTTTGACCATAACTGCCTTATGTCAGGATATAATAACTAATGTTGACATTTGTAATGATTAAGTCCTTGGTACTATCACAAAAGAGTGGAAAATTTATGTCCACACAAAAACCTGCACACAGATGTTTATAGCAGCTTTACTCATAATTGCCAAAAACTGAAAGTGACCAAGATTTGGGAAATTTAGGGCTCTTTCTGCATATGACAGAAAACCCAACATAACTTAAGCCAAGAAAAAAATCTATTGGTTCAAGGAACTAAGAAGTCCAAGGCTTCAGGCACGCGAACTATGTCATTAGGACCTCTTTCATTTCTTCAGCTTTTGTCTCATACTCCTATGTTGGCTCTTTTCTGAGGCATCAGCATTCATCTTACAATGCTCCCCTGATAATAAGCTGGTGGCAGTACTTCTGGCCTCACATTCTTCCAGGTCCAGGTAGAAAGACAGACAGTCTTTCTGAGACAGAAGAAGTCATGGGGTTCATTCTAATTGGACTGGTCATGGGTCCTGGGGGATTTGGGGCACTAATACCCTGGGATCTGGGTCAGAGCCCTAACCAGAACTCATGGAGAGAAAGCGGGGGTGAGGGTGGCTCCCCTAAAGGAACTCAGAGCTGTTACCACCAGAAGGGGCATGAATACTGGGTGGCTACTACATTTGTTCCTTACACAGAATGCCAGATGATACAAAGACCACCGATGCCCACACATTCTTCACCCAGGTGCTCTAGAAGGGAGAGATTAGTCAAAAAGGGAATCAGCATCCTAGGTATTAGAGGTAGCTGCATCCAAATAAACCGAATCCAAGGAAATAAATGACTTCCACAAGGTTACAAGCTCTATGTAGCATGGGAGGAGGGAAGTTCAGATATCTGACCACTCGTGCACAAAGTTCCAGTTAGTAACCCTGGCAAAAGGGGTTAATTAGTAGAACTTCCTAAGTGCCCTTGAACAAAAATATTTCTCAAAAATAGGCAAAGATGATAACTTATATTTTCTCTACCTCCCTATATACCCAATAAGATATCGAAATAGATATCTGTATATGTATATCTATGTATATATTATTTATTTGAGAGACAGAAAAAAGATTGATTGCATTTTAGACTCATGCCTGTGTAGAAACACTTTTTTAAAAGGTTTTTTTTTTTTCTTCACAGGACAATTATTGTTCAACACCAGGGAGAAGAAATTCATGATCTCAAAGTTCCCCCACAGTTTGTGATATTTTCATTGATTTTTCTAAAGCTTATTTCCAAATATCTGATTAAACATACTAAGTAAATATTCTTCTTAAGTCATTGCTATTGTTGCTGGGGCTGGAAGCCAGGCCCTCGCATCTGTACCCTTCCCACATACGTCAGTAAAGTGCCAAATGAACAGATGGGTTGTTTGCTCCGTGAAAAATCTGGCAGGCTCGGGCTGTGTTTGGCTACAGAGTCATACACGTGGCACGGTGCTGCTCTACACTAGAGGCTAATCTAGGTACAGCTTGTTTGACTATATCATACTGGGAGCAAAGGCCCTGGACCAAGGACGTGAACATGGCAGTCTCATACTTGAGACACAGTGGTATATTTTTCTGTGATTTAGGAGACACAAGTAAATCTAATCAAACATTGATACTAGACACAACATTCAGCTCCCCTATCCCAGGATAACCCAACATGCAAGAGATCCCACCCAAAATAAGCCTTATTAGGATTCCTTTCCATAAACTGACTGCTCACCTAGCTCTTTCACTGTGGCCACTAGTCTTGACTACAGTTTTTAGGTGTGGTTCACAAAGTCCCTTTGACTTACAGCTTTTTATATGTATGTAATAAAATGAACTTGGTACAGCTACTTTGGAAGACAGTTTGGCAGTTTCTTACAAATAAATATACTCTAACCATACAATCCAGCAATTGTGTTCCTCGGTACTTTGGCAAGAGTTGAAAATTTATGTCCACAAAAAACTTGCACACGGATGTTTATACCAACTTTATTCATAATTGTCAAAACTTGAAAGCCACCAAGATGCCCTTCAGTAGGTGAATAGATAAACAAACTGTGGTACATTCAGACAATGGAGTATTATTCAGCACACACATACACATAAAAATGAGCTAAAAGCTATGGAAAAATATGGAGGAACATTAAATGCATATTACTATGTGAAAGAAACCAATGTGAAAAGGCTACGTGCTGTCGGATTCCTACTATATGACACTCTGGAAAAGGAAAAATTATAGAGACAGTAAAAAGCTCAGTGGTTGTCAGCTGGGGAGGGATAAGTAGGTGGAGCACAGAGGATTTTTAGGTTGGTGAAAATACATGATTCAGGATATCATACTGTCATGATGGATGCACATCATTATACATCTGTCCAAACTCAGAGAATGTACAACACCAAGCATGAACCCTGAGATTAACTATGGACTTTGAGTGACCATGATGTGTCAGTGTAGCTTCATTAATTATTACAAATGTACCACTCTGATGAGGGGTGTCGATAATGGGGGAGGTTATGCACATTTGGGGAAAGCTGGGGGTGGGATGTGGGAAATCTCTGTACCTTCTCAATTTCTCTGTAAACCTAAAATTCCTCTAAAGAAATAAAATCTTAAACAAACAAACAAGAAAACTCAATGCAATAGCCACCAGTTAAGTTACTCATATTGAATCATTCATTCGAAAAATATTTTCTGAATACTTTCCCATTCTAAGCACTGAGCTACTAAGCCAAAGGCAAGAAGCAACTCTACAAATAATACACAATGTTTTTTATATAAATCTATCCTTCTATAGTATAGACTCTTAGTCTCATCCAGAAGTCTCTCTGTGTGGTTTAACTCAGCTCCTTTTCTTCTGTTGTCCAGTAAACCTTTCTTCCTTAGTCTACTGAAGAGTTTCTTCTGTTGGTGGTAGTTAACCCCAGTTACAGAAAATTCTAAGTCTCTCCATTTGTATATACACAAGTTCATTCTCTAATTCAGCCATAATTTTATCAATAATATTCATGAATATGGCTATGGCAAGAATCTACATAATGCTGGAATTAAAGAAATTTCTTTTTTTCATATATATATGTGTATATATATATGTGTATGTGTATATATATATATATATAATATTTCACAGTTTAGGCTGAAACCACGTGTCCTGTCAGCCCCTTTGCCTGGAAACACTGCTCTCACTGTCCATCTGAACTTCAGTCGAGTATTGAGAGAGGTTTCACAATGACACACTTGTTGAAGAAAATGAAAAGCTTCCAAGTTGAGAACAAATTCCAGGTACCTTCATGACTTGGAAGAGTTTTCTCCATTCCTCAGAAGTTCTTGAACTCTATGATACTTCCTGTTCAACACCATAAGAAGCTTCCTTTGAATTTGACTCCCCCAAATTGCCATATCTCTTCCATGGTTACTACCTGAGGTAGGGGATTGCTGATATTAAATACTCTGTTTTAGTACACTGAATAGGAAGTGGATGGTCCAGGGGTTGAAATCAGGGGAAGGTCAATGTGTCTCATCGTGAGCTTCCCATGAAACTCTTCAAGACCTGATGCCAATCCCCCCTACTTCCCTCACCTGCTCAACTGGGCAGACTGCTCCAACCCTCTGGCCATAGGCCCATAATGAGCCATTTCTTTTCCTTTTTGCATTTTCAAGAGAATGCTTTCTTTTAAGGTCAAGGATGCAATCTTGAAAATTGCATAAAGTTACAGTTGAGGTGGCAGATTTGGACATTCTGAGCCAAATGATTTTCAGTTCCTGTTCTAGCAAACAATCCGAAGGCGGCTTGCTTCTGAAATTCACTCTTTGTCATTAGCTGGGCTTGACAAAATTGGTCAGGTTATTCATTTACTCAATAGAAGAAAACTGTTCAAACTATTTATCCAGTAGATATCACTATGCTGTTTGGGTGTCCCAACTCAAGATCCCTGATGCCACCAAACTTGGTGTCCCTTGGTGGAGGAATGGGTGAGTGAAGTGGGTGGGTTGCCTACTACGGAACACTGGGCCACAGATAAAAACAACAAAATGAGCTGAATGGACAACAACATCTTAGATCTTCAAAACACAGTACTGAGTGAGAAAAAATAGTGAGAAAAAATGTATAGCACACACACACAAAATAATACTTTATGTAATAAAATAAAAACACATTTAAAGAAATATATGAAACCCATGAAAGTGGGTACTTAAGATGGGAAATAGAGGTTAGGGATGAAGGGGAAAAATCAACTAAATCCAAATCAAAGCAAAGCAAAGCAAGGGAGCGCTGCCGAACGTGTGATCATAAGGTAGTATGGGCAGAAAATTCCCAAAAGGTTCCATAGAACATGAACATTCTGAAAGATGTTAACAGGCATTCCTCAAAAGTAGATTCTATGATCAAGCACATTTGGGACACTTAAGCTGAACAGGTTTCTTCACTTCAAATGTTCTCAGAGCACCTAAGAGTCTAACCCAAAAATGTACGTGCAGTATTCCCCAACTTCTTAGAATTTTCTTTGCCAGATACTGTTTTTGCAAAACACAGAGCAGGAAATGCTGCTCTCGACATTTACCTCAGCTACTTTCTTCCCTCAAGACATCCTTCACAATCCATCTATCTCTGCCTGTGTTCCAGGTCTCATCTCTTCCATGAAGCCCCTCTGCAACCCGCAGTAATCTCTATTCTGATCTTACTGCAGCAAATCTCCAGCCTTTAGACAAAGGCCAATAAGCCATAAGATCAAAATACCTTTCTGTTGCTGCAAAAAACACTTCTTAGTGCAGCAGTAAGATCAGGATAGAGCAGGTAGGCTTTACTGTTGCTTCTGCGTAGACTGCTTTCTTAAGGACGAGGTGACACAATTTTCTGTCTACATCCTAGCTTTTGGGTAAGTTGATGTGAATAAATTTTATGGAAATTCCTTTCAGTCAATCATTTCACAGCATCTAATCAAATCAGGTTAAAGTAATATTTACTGTCTATCTCTCTCACTGGGAGGTGAGTGTGTATGGCTCATATTTACAAAGCATCCCAACAACCACAGGGGGGGAAAAAAGCTTTCTTTGCAATGTTTTGATGTTTTACTAAATTTAAGGAAAAGTGAGAGGGTGAAATAAGGAGAATTATAGGCCTCCAAACAGCTTTGCGTCAGTTAAATGGTTTCTTAGCTTTGTGTAGCCTTGCTCATCATTAGTATTTGATGATGGTGATGACGATAATGGTGGTGAAGGAGAGAAGATGTAGGTGATGATGGTGGTAGCAGCTACCTTATAAAGTTCAATTTCAGGCCAGGTACTACACTAACCACCTCCTCTACTACTACTGGTTTAACAAGTGTAATCACCCCAAAGCCCCTCTAACCAACAACAAGCCTTTTCTACCTGCCTCCCATAGACCTAACTAAAATTTCTGTCTTCCTATACCAGTTCCTACAGACCTTCTACATCTGTAAACATGCCATGGTTATTATATTGGTGATACTTTTGTATAAACTTGTTTATTGTAGGTTTTTTAAAGTCACTCAACAGAAGACATTGGTGAAACATTCAGCTTTACTGTGGCATGTGGGAGTACTCTCTGAGAGAACAGAGACAGACGAAACAAGGCAATGCAATTTTTCCTCCTAGTTTTTACTTAAATAAATAGTTGAACTCACCATTCATAAAAGATACTTTTAAGGTTCCTGGGGTTTTAAAGGTCAATATAGTGTGCAATCTTTGGTGTTAGCACTTATCAGGGAGGTGATCACAAATAACTACTTATGATACAACTGCTTTAATAGAGGCATGAGAATTACGTGTGTAAAGCACCCAACCCAGATGCTTAGTGTAAAGGAGTTGCTTTCTTCTCCTTTTTCCTCTGTGTAGGTCAAAGAAAGCTTCGCAAAGAAGCACTCTGTCTTGAGGGATAATGTAGGAATCTCTCAGGCAGAGAGTGGGAGGTGACAGAGGTATGCTGACAAATGTTTAACAACCAGCACTCTAAGAGGGGAAAAAAGCCCTGATGTGCAGCGTTTGTTAACTTCCATGGTGTAAATTCTGCGATTGCAGCAGATTTCAAGGTCCAACATGATGTCACTGAACAGAGGTGGGACTAGATGTGCATGAGCTATGAAGAGCCAGCTCCAGCACACCACTGGAGAGACCAAATGAAAGGAACAACACGCACAAGGTCGTGGAGGTCTGAAAATGTCTGGGGATTAGTTGCCTATTGTCCTGAGGGTATGAGATAGGGGCTGGGAAAGAGATGGCAAAAGAGAAGATGCACAGCCTGAACCAGATAATCCACAAGGAAAAGACAGGTGTTGCCTGTGCTAGGAGCAGTAGATCATGAAAGAAGAATTTGGAAAATGGTTTGGGAAGAGATTGCAAAAGGCATTGAATTTTTGTAATTTCCCTCTCATGCAATTGATACTGGTCTACACCAACCAGGTTTTAGAGGAATAACTCTAGAGACAGTATGGAGGAGTACCCAGAGGACCGGGAGATGGAGCAGCATGACTGGTTAACAAATTTTCAAAATAGAAGAGATGTAAACTGCCGATGCTTGGCATCTGTGGGCCACAACTCAGCTATTTCAGTACGACTCATGCATGTCCTACCTCAAGGGGTTCTTTAACTCAAGTCTCCGGAAAACAACAAAAGGAAATGATAAAAATAATTTTAAAAGCACTAAATATAAACTCTACAATATAGCGCATGGCTTTATCGAATACAAATGTGCGTGTGTGTGCTTTTACACCCAGTGAATTCTTTTATAAACCCCTGTTCCTCCACAGCGGGGAATAGTTGATCTGCTTCTGCTTATCTTCTTATTGCTAATTCGTATGGCCTCTTCCTGAGTACCGCACTGGTCCCATTAAGCTCTCAGATTGGTTCTATGTTTGCTTGATGTTCGGTTATACAAGTGCTCACCCCCTTCGGCTCCCGGGGAGTTTGTTTCTGCAGCTGCGGCGCCCCTGCCACTCATGATGCCGAGCCAGATTTCTTCAGCATTAGGTGTTGGTGCTGAACTCCACATCTGCCCTGGAGATGTCACACTTCCTCCGGCCTCCTGGCCTAAGCGACACGGCCAGGGGGCTGATGGCCCTGTATCTATGTCAGTCGACTGCTTGGACGGCAGCGTGACAGAGTTCCCGTTCCCTGGCCAGTAGTGTGGTCCGTGAGACAGTGAGGTAACTGCAGCCTCTGGTGCTGCCACATGTTTCTGTGATTGCTCGCGAGGTACATGCGTTTCCCCATTGGGTGAGCCTGAAATTTATCTATAAAGGGAGGTGTAAGTGTGGCAATGTCTGCAGAATCCTATACCAACTTTCTGTTTCTCCTGTTTTCCTTTTCCTTCTGTATCTGGCATCCGAACCAAGCATTTACCAAGAGCTGGAACCTCATTGCCCGGTTCCTTTAACTTTGTGCTGCCAGCAGGTGGGGACAGCAGCAGCAGCGGGGAGCAGGAAGGTGAGCTGAGAAAGGGTGTAAAAGTCCACCGCGGTTCTCACTCCGCATCAATCCAGCTAAAAGAAGCAAGTCTGCTTACTTCCTCCCAAACAGAGAGGTATCAACGCCAACCCACATCTCCAGCCGTGGTCGGAATACCGTGGTTAAGCATGTGGGCCCAAGTCTGACCACCTGATTCAAACCTTGCTTTATCACCTGCCAGCACAAGGACCAGTAGGATTGCCAGATTTAGCAAAAACAAACAGATACAAACAGGACATCTATTTAAACTTGTCCAATAAACAATGAATAATTTTTAGTGTAAGGATATTCTATGCAATTAGTATTTATTCTAGCCAATTATGTGTTATTTATCAAATTTAACCAGGTGTCCTAGATTTTACCTGGCAACTCTAGACCTTTCTTAACTTCTCTGTGCCTCAGTTTTTTTCCTAGAACTTGAGAATAATGGGACTTCCAGAAAGGGTAGTCTTGAGGATTAAATGAGTTAATATATGTAAAATGTTAGGAACTTGCCTACTGCTACACACTAATGAATGTTATATAGATATTCAATATAGTATAATGAAGTACATGGACTTGGGAGTCATTTAGACCAGGTTCAAGATGACTTTGGGCAAGTTATTTAACTTCTTTGTGACATAGTCTCATCATCTACAGTAGCAAACCCCAACCTTTTTGGCACACCAGGGACTGGTGCTCCTATGAGAATTAAAGCCTGATGATCTGAGGTGGAGCTGAGGCGGCGATGCTGGCGCTGGGGAGCGATGCAAATAAAAATGAAGCTTCGCTCCCTGGCCCACCCGCTCTACTCCTGCTTTGTAGCCTGGTTCCTAATAGGCCACGGGCAGGAACTGGCCACGGCCTGGGTTTTGGGGACCCCTGATCAACAGAATGGGGATAATTATAGATCTTGCCTTATGTTGTTGAGAAGAGTAAATAATAATATATGGAAATAGTTTAGCCCAAGGCCTAGATCATAGTAAAGGTGACAAATAGTATTCTATGTAATAAATAGTCACAAGAGCACCATCCTAACCCCCCTCCATGAGCCATCTTTGCTGAGCAGCTTCTCCATCCTATTCCAGCAGGCACTGGTTGCTCTTCTTCTGAATTTCTGCAGTCCTTGCCGATTTTACTACCAACTGACCTCTCAACTCTATTCTGTCATGCACTGTTTGCTCATAGTCCAGTTTATGGATGCCTTAGCTCATTGGTTGGATCTTGGAGGCTTTGTCTCCCAGCCCCTCCCTTGGGTGCTTGGTATCATTTTCAGTACATATCTGTGGACTGATTAACTTTTTAGCGCCATCCTCATGGATGTGAGGACCAAGAGAAAGAGTCAAACCCATATATCCAATAACCTACTTCCTAAAATTGACGGGCAGGGAGAAAAGGCCCTGTTTAAATGTCAGGGCAGGCTTTCCAGAGCATGTGGTACCCTGGGGGTAAGTGTCCGGGCTGCTACTGTCCTGAGCACCACCAAACAAAGTGTTAAGGTGCCTGCCTTCTCCAAGCGTCTCTCGAGGTCTCCGTCACTGGTCACCGGTAGGGCTCTCTCTCTCAGATCCTGCTGGGAGAATCGAGGGCTTTGAGACTTGAAAATATTCAGCATATGGTCACTGAATAGGTCAACAACAATAATGTATTGGAAACATAGCCTCACTCTTTAACAAGGTACAAAACCAGGAGTTTTTGGTACATCCCGAATAGGATCACAAGAGTAAAATGGCTATACCAGGGATTCTCAACATTGACTATTACAATGACCTGAGGAGTTTTAAGAACTACCGGATTCTGACTTAGTTGGATAGGGGTCTGGATGTCCAGAGTTTTAAAAGCTCCCCAGGTGATTCTTATGGGCAGCCAGCTGAGGGACTCTGCTTATACTGCTTTAAATGGAAACCGGAGGCCTGCCTGCCAGTGATTTTTGCGAAAGAGAGAATACTTCTAAATTGGCTACAGGTGTAACCAAACAGGAAGCGCGATCCTCCCTCCAGGTGCATAGCAGAGCTGAACACTGCGTATGAGAGTTGCAGTGGAGAAATTAGGGTCACGTTATTGCTAGCGCCACGCAAGGAGAACAGGGAAAGCTCAAAAGCCCAAATCCTGCAGGCTTTCAGTGGGAGGGTTTTAAGGAGTTAGGGGGAACAGGTTTGCGGAAGCGCACTTAAAGCGGACGTTTTTATTGGAGGACCTTGGATCTTGGCTATTTTAAGGGGCTTCAGCGCAGATCTTCCTGAAAAACGGAGCCCTTCAGTTCTGAAAGGATTCCAGTGTTCTAATTCTGATCACGCCTGGATTTTTTGGTTCTGGGGGAAGGGGCAAGACTTTGGCTCTGGGTGCCGCTGGAGGACAGGGGTGACACATGTGCAGTGCTGTCTTTGTAAAGTAGCTCAAGGACCGTATTCATTGCCAATATGCTTTTTGGGAGCAGAACCAATTTTAAGCTGCTTAATGTGATTCCTGTGGCTGTTTCACAGGTTGAGACCTAAATACTAATTTTATTTTTTTTATTTTTTTTTATTTTTTATTTTTTGCTTCTGGACAGTAGATAAAGCAAGTCTAAAATGACTTGATGTTCTTCCAAATTACTGTGTAATTAACTATCACTGAACAAACTTGTTGTGAGGCTTTGCCAATGGCATATTTCAGTATCCTGTTCGGCAAGCAAACTAAAAGCCAGTTTTCTGGTGTGGGGTCAACTTTGGTTTATGGGAACCAGTTACTAAAATCACGTGGTGGCCCTGAAGGCAGGAGCAGGGATCACAAGGCTACAGAGTATGAGAGCTGGAGGGGGCATTGGCGCAGAACTTCCCAAACTTTAATGTGTGGAGAACCATCTGGGGTCTTGTTAATGCCCGGATGCTGACTCAGTGGCACTGAGGAGGAGCCTGGAGCCCACATTTCTAACAACCTCAGCGAGTCCCAGGACCACTTTTTGATAGCAAACCCTTGGAGTAAATCTGCCTTACAGAGCTTTAAAAAATTTCCACTGCCAGAGCCCCACCCCAGATCTAGTGAATTAGAATCTCTGGGGGTTGGGCCTGAGCATCAGCATTGTCTCAAAGCACCCCAACTGAATTTAACGTGCAACCAAGACTGAGAACCACCCTCTGGCAGCTGAGGAAACTGAGGCCCAAAGAGGCAAAGGAGTAAAAGAGCCAGCTGAGGGTCCCACATTTTGAAACCTGTGTCCAAGATTCTGGCTACAAATACCTTCTTCGATTCCATAGACAGAAAATAGATTCGTGGTTGCCAGGGGCAGGAGAAAGGAGAGGAATGCAGTGACTGTTAATGGACACAAGGTTTCTTTTGGGGGCAATGAATGTTCTAAAATTAGACAGTGGCAATGATTGCAGAACTCTGTAAATGTACTAAATGCTATTGGGTGGTATACTCTAAATGGGTGAATTTAATGGTATGTGAATTTTATCTCAATAAAACTATATAGAAAAATGTTAGTCTACGGCCATGCTACCCTGAACGAGCCCAATCCCGTCTGATCTTGGAAGCTAAGCAAGGTTGGGCCTGTTAGTACCTGGATGGGAGACCACCTAGGAGACCAGGTGCTGTCGGCATAAAAAATAAAAAAAATAAGTAAGGGATTGTAAATTGACAAGGTCCTTGCAGTCTGTGAGGCCAACCAAGGGTTGCCTCTTCTAAAAAAAAAAAAAACACAAAAAAAGAAAGAAAGAAAAGAAAAATGTTAAAACTTCTATTTCTCCTATCATTTCTCTTTATCTGATTAAATAAATTCTAAGAGGAGCAGATAGGGGTGGGAAAGGGAGAGGGTACAGGGTGTATATAAAGAGGCTGACACCTAATTGGATACCCACTAATCCAGAAGTGTTTCCAGCTGAGATTCCTTAGCTCTAAAAGCCACCCTCCTCCCTATACCCCATTAACTACCACAGTTTGATGGCATCCTGGGTCTCCATCTGCAGGGGCTTTCGGACGCACAGTGACATCTAGGGTTGAGTCATCACAGTTTCAGTCACTGTCAGGTCATTTGCATCTCAAAGGCAGACCCCTACACTTAGGGAAAGAAGACTTTTCTCCTATGCAAATTGAGGATGCAATTATATAATTTCCTAGAGGTGGCTTTTCACTGCAGAGACAAAGGAGTAGGAAGTGAAACTTTTTCCCATAGCGATCCTCACTATCATTTCAACATATTTAATTTAAGGTTCTTGCATATTTATATTTCAGAAAATTAAGTAGATCCCAGTAATAAATAGGTTTAGGGTGATAAACACTCAGCAATCTCTAGGTCATTGACAGGCAAAAGTGTTTAAAAGGATATACCCACCAATTTAACAATAAAATAAAGAGATTCTGAAATTCTACATTGTTGAGGGTGGAGAAGTTAGGGTTAAAATGTCTTCACGATTTGGTAGTGTCTCTTTTTTCAATTTTACCCAAAAAATTGGTTTCAAATGACTTGGGCTGATTTAGATACCAGAGCATTCCATGCCCCAAAGGACATTCTCTTCCTTTTCGTTAATTCCTGAAGTTGGACCATAGCTAATCAGGGAAGCGTTCCCCTAGTCACTGGCCTCGGACTCATTGTTAATCCACACACAACTTCAAGGCTGTTAACCAACAGAGGATTGCTTTATACACACTCCTCAAAAACTTCCTCCGAGGAATGAGGGAGTGAAAGGAGAATGCTGTAATTATTCTTTCGTTGCCTCTGCAAAATAAATTGATGTGAAGGCAGGTATTCAAAGCCATTCCTAGGGTGGATTTCCAGTCCACTGAGGTTGCTTAAGAAGTCTGTGATATTTGTGGCATTTGAAGCATCTTTTAACCTACCTTTAAGAGAAAAGACATATGGAAATGGTTTTTCCCTTTCTTTCTGGGAAGGGCTAGAATAAATTCTTGTAATTCAAAGTATGTCTTCAGACCAGCAGCCTTGGCACCACCTGAGAGCTTGTTAAAAATGCAGAATCTCAGTTCCCAGAACTACGAAATTAGAACCTGCCATTAAACAAGCTTTAAGGTGTTTCATATCACATTAAATTTTGAGATACACCAGCCTAGATCAACTGTAGTTGAACTTGCCTGCACATTCTAACTGACTTGGGCCGATTTAGGTATGAATTAATCAGAATCTCTCAGACTAGGCATCCGTATCGGTGTTTCTTGTTTCCCAAACAATTCCAATGTGCAGCCAAAGTAGAAACTAATGGTCTAAGTCAAGGGTCCCCAATCTTCAGGCTGCAGACTGGTAAGGGGTAAGTGGCCTGTTAGGAAATGTGATGCACAGCAGGAGGTGAACAGTGGGTCAGGGAGCACAAAGCTTCATCTGTATTTGCAGCTGCTCCCCAGCGCTAGCATCACCACCTCAGCTCCACCTCATATCATCAGGCCTTAGATTCTCATAGGAGCAACGGTCCCTGGTGCCAAAAAGATTGGGGACTGCTGGTCTGGGTCAAGTGTCAGCACACCTTTTCCGTAAAGAACCAAATAGTAAATATTTTAGCCTTCATGAGCCATAGCATCTCACTCAATCACAACTAGTCAGCTCTCATTGTAGCAGGGGAGCATCCGAAGAAAATATATAAATAAATGAGTGTGGCTGTATTTTGATAAAACTGACACTGGACACTGAAATTTGAATTTCACATGGCATGGACACAATTTGTATTGCTTCAATCATGTAAACACATAAAAACTATTCTTAGCTTGAAGGCCATACAAAAACAGGTGAAAGGGAAGGATTTGGCTCTCTAGTTCTGGTTTGCCTCTTCCTTAGCAGGGTCATATTCTTGCTGTTGTGGTTCGCTCAAATCTAAGACCCACAGAGCCAATTGAGATGAATTGTGAGCCTTTATTAGCCAACCGGCGACTGACTCTCTACCACACGGGTCAGAGGAGATCAGTCCTGAGCTTCCATTACAGGCAGTTTATAAAGCCTAGAACCACCTCTCCATCAACAAATAAACAGATTACCACACCCTGATTAATATCAAAACAAGTAAGCAGATTATAGAATCAGAAGTTGGCTATTAGCATATACTTGAGCAGACCACCACACCCTGGTTAACAGAATCAGAGTAAATCCTTAATGCAGGCTTACTGGAAAATTTTCCACCCTTAACATTCCCACTGGTTTTCTAGGGGAATTCAAATAATTGATTCGTCTACCTGGAGCAATGGGTAGTGAGCTCTGAGAACCACAAATTTCACTGCCTGCACCCTTTTTTGACGTGCGTAGTTAATCGTAGGTCTAATTCTCTCCTATTCTGTCAGGTTTCACCTAAAGCCATACAAAGACCCTCTCACTTTAGGACGGAGAGAATCAAGACGGTCCACACTGGACCCTTGATAGTCTTACCTTTAGTGGGTCCTCTGTCCGACGCAGGGTCCATTGCTCTGTCTGTGGTGGATGCGCAGCCTTGATTCTGGTATGGTGAATCCAATGATGGCGTCCGCTACCTTGACCGCGGTGGGTGTTGTGAGGATGACAGGAAAGGTCCCCCAGCGGGGCTCAAGAGAAGCAGGCTGTACCTTTCTCACCCAGATCCAATCGCCTGGAGTGGTTGTGTGGCTGGACTGGATACTGAGAGGTTGTTCTGGTGGCAGAGACCAGTTGGTGGGTCTCCTGCCGTGTAAGAGAGAGAGAGCTTGCAAAGACTTAAGTAGCGAAAAATTATGAACTTCTGTTAGCTTTTCTTCCCCTAACTTGGGGAGCAGAGGTGGGGGTCTTTCAAACATTATTTCATAAGGTGTGATGCCCTTACAATAGGGTGTGATTCCCTTACAGTAGGGGGTGCACTGTGCCCTTAATAGGGTGAAGGGAAGGAGGCTTACCCAGTTTTCGCCTGTTTCTAGCTTGAATTTAGTTAAGGTTTCTTTCAAAGTTCTGTTCATTTTTTCTACTTGCCCTGAACTCTGAGCCTATAAATGTAATTTCCAATTGATCCCTAACACCTTTGCTAGAGATTGGCGGATCTGGGCAATGAACGCCGGGCCGTTGTCGGACCCCAGTGTTATGGGCAGGCCAAATCGAGGCACTATTTCTGAGACTAATTTCTTTGCTACTACCTGAGCAGTCTCCTGCTTGGTGGGGAAGCTTCAGTCCATTCTGAACAATGAACGCAAGCAAGTACTTGAATCCGAAAGTTCCCGGGCTGACCTCAGCGAAATCCAACTCCCAATTTCCTCTGGTGCCTGTCCACGAAGTGTTGTCCTTTGTTGTATTTCCTTGAAGGGCCCTGGATTCTTGTGTGCAGATGTGGCACCGGGCTGATACCTGCTTGGCCATTCGTTGCACCCTGGAATGTAATAGTCTCTTTTTAACAGTTCAGTTAACTTGGTTTCCCAAGTGAGTGCTCTGGTGAACCTGGGTTATAAGTCTCGCTCAAGGCCACAGGTACTACAATGCGGCCGTCCAGGAGCCTAACCCACCCAGATTCCTTTTTGCCTCCCAGCTTGTCGCATAGTTCAACTTCTTCTAAGTGTAGGTAGGGGTGTCCATTAGCACCCTGGGCGGTAGGGCCGGCAGAATGTCAATTGGCCCCACTGGTTTCGGGCAGCCTCCTTTGCTGTCTGATCAGTGAAGGAGTTGCCTTGTCTATCTCAGAGCCCGAGTTCTGGTGCCCTGGGCAATGGATGATTGCCACTTTCTTTGGCAGCCAAATTGCCTCAAGAAGGGTTAGTATTTCTTCCTTATTCTTCATTGGTCCTTCTCTAACCCGACTCTTCTGGGTCCATTGTTCGCTCTGGTGCCTATTCTCAGCCTCTGCCTTCTCCTGGCGGTCTCTTTGGCTGGGCTCCTTGCATGGTTGCAAGCAGGACCTTGGTCATCTTCTTAGTCTGTGCCATATGTACCTCATCTCTATTGTTGAATACTTTTCAGCTGTCTTCGACCAGCTCAGACAGGTTCTTTCCTTCAAACCCTTCCATCTTCTTTCTAATATCTGGGGCCGACTGACTGACAAAGGCTACATTCACAGCCCTCCTATTATTAGGGTCTCTGGGGTCAATAGGGGTATATAACCGGTATGACTCACAGTCATCCCAGTTTGGCTGATGAGTAACATAGTCTCCAAAGGAGAGATTAGTCCCTGTGGTTTCTCTCAGTTTCCTCATCTGAAAAAGAATAAAAAAACAGCTAGCACCTTACCACTATGCATCAGGCACATGACAGGTGCTGAACCACTGAACGAAAGAACGTTGTCAGAAGTTAAATGCCGCAGCAACGCAAAGCACCTAGCACGCTGCCAGGGACACCGAAAGTGCACATCAAATGGAAGTCGCTGCCATCAAAACCTTCAGTGCCTCCCCACTGCCCACAGATTCCAATTTAAACCTTCCTGTACTGTTTCAAAAGAAGCCTGTGATTACTGTAGATATATTCTGTACCTGAAAGGCTGTTTGCAGGTCGAGTGACCCCTCTGATGGCCACCCTGTTCCAAATGTGGGCCAATCCAACTGGCAGAACCTCTGAAGGTCGAAGGGAGTGGCACTAGTTCCGTGGGCATGGGCTCATTTCCTGAAATCCTTAAAATGGTTAAGGAGGCACTGAAGGCAGGTAGGACGAGTCGAGGAAGAAGCCTGACCCATATTAGTAAAAACAGGCAAGAAAAGAGAAACTCCCCACAAAAGTCAAATAAGCCAGGGCTAGGATCAGCCGCTGACCCAGAGTCTAGTCGGAAAGGGCCATGGAGGCCAGACCTAAGGAAAACAGTGCATTCGACCAGTCCAGATAGACAGACACAATATAGACAGACAAAAAACCAGTCTGGACAGATAGACACAATGCAGAACACAAAATGCTAGCGCACCCAAAAACCTGTTGTCAAGTCTGACGTCTCAGACCTCCACCGAGCTAGGGAAGTATTGCTGCGTCCAGCCTTCCACTAGTTCCCCTTAGGGCCCACCAACAGACAGATACCCAAAAACCTGGATGCCTATAGTGCAGTCTGACTCACCGGTGAAGCTGCTCCAGATGGCTCGTGCCCAATTATTACAGAATTGAACCTTTTGTCCACCTGCCTTCCTGGGCAAGTCTGCCTGGCGTCCAGGGCTGAGGAACGTCTCTCAGTGGCCGTCCCCTAGACGGGGCAGGTCCTCGCCCAAGGTGGCCGGGGTCGTGGGTCTTAGGAGATCTCCTTCTTTGGAGAAAACTTGCTGGGGCTCCAAATGTTGTGGTTCAATCAAATCTAAGACCCACGGAGCCAGTTGAGATGAATCGTGAGCCTTTATTAGCCGGCTGGGACTGACTCTCTACCACGCAGAGTTAGAAGAGACCAGTCCTGAGCTCCCAAAAGAGGCAGCTTATAAAGCCTAGAATCACACCCTGGTTAACATCAAACAAGTAACCATATTACAGAAGCAGAGTAAATCCTTGATGCTGGCTTACTGGAAATTTTTCCACCCTTAACAGAATGTCTTAACCTGTAGAGAATGTTTTAAGGGTTTATTTGAGCCAAAGTTGAAGACAATTGTTGGGAGCAGGATTCACAAATGTTCTGGAGCAGGACAGTTTATCAGTTTTTATGCATTTGAAATAAAAGAGGAAATGTAAGGAAGATTACATGACGAGAGAAAGCAAGGCAGGGATTGTATAGTTAACCAGGTTATGTGTGCTCCTGAGGGTAGTTAACCTATTTCAAAGGTGTGTTAACCTAGAAGCCAACAACAATGGACAGGCTGGCTGAAGGCAGAGACAGGCCTTTTACTAAAGAAGTTATAGGCCTGGGGCGTGACTATTCACCATGACTTGCCCGAGTTAGAAATGTATGATCAGAAAGATGACTTTCCATAGAACCTCTTCTGGTACACACTACATATTGTCCCCATTCCCAGCAAGCTCCAACCATCTGCTGTCACACCACAAGGGGCACGACAATTACCTAGCCCTATCTCCCTGATGGTAAGAAACACCCAGATCTGTAGAGAATTCTTATCAGAGTTTACCTGAGTGAAATTGATGACATATGCTGGGGAGCAAGAGCACTGAGAAATGAGTGGTGGATATACACAAGTGTAATTAGTGGGGGAATAGAAGGGGGATAAACTTACATCTTATTTCTAAAATGAAGCGAAAAATCATAATTAATTTTTTTGAAAATAGACTTTATTTTTTAAAAGTTTTAGATTACAGAAAAACCTTTAGAAAAATTGAGCCTCGGACACATTTCCTATATATCACCTCAGTAACATGTTACAGTAGTATGGTACATGTGTTACAATTAACCAACCAATATTAAGACATTATTACTAACTCAATATGTTGTAGCCGCCAGCCCCCAAAAGACACACAGACAACCAGAACTCAGTGAGTTATAGGAAACACACTTTTATTCAGCCACCTGGGTCTGCCAGGGGTACGCAGACCCAAATTAAGCAGCCGAAATGTAGAGGTACAGGGTTTTTAAGCCCTAAATCCCATTCTTCATTCTGTCTGAACACAAAGGTCTATTTTTCTTCTCTTCACTACCTGTTGACCCATAGGTAGGGTGTGCAAGCAAGGGTACAGAAGCAGAAAGCTTATTGTTAGAATGTTATGTTCCTATGGGCGATAGCCTATGTTCCCATAGCGATAGCCACGTTCCCATGGGCAATAGCCAAGCAGTAATTTCCTGCAAGTAATAAATTTCTAGCAGTCATTTTTCAGCCACCACAAATATATCATATTCTATTCAGATTTCCTTAGTTTCTACCCAATGTGTTTGTTGCAGATCCCATCCAGGATACCATAGTACACTTAGTTGTCATGTTTCCTTAGGCAACTCTGTGACAGTTTCTCTGGCTTTTCTTGTTTTTAATCTCTGACAGTTTTGAGGAGTATTATCAGCTATATTGCAGGTTGTGCCTCTATTGGAATTTGTTTGATGCTGTTCTCAGGAACAGACTAGGATTATGGATTTGGGGGTGTGGTGGCTGAAAAATTGACTCTTACTGGAAATTACTGTTTGACTATTGCTATAGGCATGTAGGCCTTTAATTATAGGAACATAACATTCTAAACAAGCTTTCTGCTTCTGTAATTCCGCTTACGCACCTGACCTGTGAGTTGACAGGTATGAATAGAAGAAGGATAGCCCTTTGTGTTTCGACAGAATGAAGAATGGATTTGGGCTTAAAAACCCTGCACCTCTACATTTCGGGGCTGCTTAATTTGGGTCTGTGTACCCCTGGCAGACCCAGCTGGAGGAATAAAGAGTGTTTCCTGTAACTCACTGAGTTCCGGTGGTCCGTGTGTCTTTGGGGGCTGGCGGCTACAACAGGGGAAGAAGATCGCAGATGTGAAGTGCCACTTCGCATATCAAATCAAGGGGACTACTGCAAACGTAATTTCTGACGTTGATGTTAACGGTGATTACCAGCCTGAAGTAGTGTTTGTCAGGTGTCTTCACTGTACTCGTCCCCCAACTTTCCATACGAGTCCCTGGAAGAAAGTCGCCAAGTACAGCCTGCACTCCTCCTTTCCAGGGGAGCAGCTTTGTAAATTATTTAAAGTTCTCCTGCATACGACAATTATAATGGAATTTTAAGTGTGGCGATCATAACTGCATTAGACAAAGCTTGTCATGAAACTTCACCAAGGGCTCAACTCTTTGCTCCAGGGCAAGAAATACAAAGGGCAAAACGCCTCTTTCGCCTCTCTGAAAGAATAGTCAGAAAATCTGCTGCGAGGTCCTAGGACTAACCACTTTGAGGCAAACCATGAGCAAAAAATGCCTTCTGAAAGCTTGGGGATGCCCAGGGGGAGGGAAGAAGAGGAGGTAGATGGGATAAAAGGGGTGAAATATGTGGTGACAGAAAGAAATGTAACTATGGATGGCAAACGCACAATGCAATATATGTATGCCTTACTGTCGAATTGTACACCTGAAACTTATTGGACTTTGTTAATTAATGTCACCATAATAAAAATAAATAATTTTTTTAACACCTGCAATAAATAGATAGATAGATAGATAATAGATAGATAGACAGATAGATGAATAGATGGATAGCTTGGGGCTGCCCAGATAATAGAAGTTTCCGACCTTTAGGCAGAGCGCTCAAAACCTTGTGGGTGAACTCTAAAGGTGTTTCAGTCTTAGCATTTAGTAGAAAATAAAAGGCTTATGTAACTCTGGACAATTTGATCAAGGTGTGGGGTGATCCAGAAAGTGGAAGTATCTCTTAATTTGAGTATTTCCTAAAAGACTGTTATATAAACAGAGGGCCATGTTTGGAATGGCTTTTTCAACTGGATTAAAGGAGAAAAAGCCTGAAGTCCATTGGGTTGGGTTACTCTAAGCAGAAGGAGATAAAGGTCTGAGAGAGTGTGGTGTCCATGAAAATAAATAGAAAGAGGTAATTTCAGAATTTGACGACTGATTAAATGAGGGAAGAGATGAAGAAAAGAAATTCCTGTCCTGGGGCTTTGTTGAATGGAAGTACATGACACATACTATAAATATAGGATCAATATAGGCTATAGAACAGTAGAAAGGAGAGGCTTAGGGAGATGCTATTAGATATAAAGTTTAATAGTCCCGTGTGTACTTAGAAATGTTCATCAGACCATGGGAAATGAGTTGGAGCTCAAGAGAGAGGTCAGAGTTAAGGTTATAAATTTAGAGTTATCTATAAAAGGCTGAAAGAATGAATGAATTCTTCACACACAGAATATATGTAGAGAACAGAAGGCAAGAGTGAAAGTATTTAATATTTGATAAAGAGCAGAATTGTTACTCAAGCAAAAGGGGTCCTTCAGCCTGGGCACACTTAAGTCAATAAGATGTGTACAGGTTTTACAGCAAAGAAAGTAAGGGTTTATTCTAGAGAGCTGCAAGTCCTGGAGACATAGGTGAGCTATCGCTCTAAAAAACCTGGCTCCCGGGTATCTCAAGGGGACAGAATATATAGGGAAAATCCTTAGTTGTGGAAACTAAGGGAGTTGGCATTGTGGACACTACTGATTGGAAGGGGCTGGGGGTATTGATTATTGTGTCCAGTTCTGGAATCAGCCATGGCATCATCCCATCTGGTCCCATGGAAAACTGGTCTGTGGGGCTGTTCTGCCTCCATGGGTTGGAGCTGAAACACACCTAAAGGCAAATGTTATCTTTAGCTTAACCGAAACTTATCGTTCTCATGATCCATAGATCTGAGGCTTTATTCTTAAAAGATTTGACACTAGCTGGGAACCTTATGTCCTAAGGCTTAAAGGTTAAGGAGCAGGCATGCAAAGGTAGAAGGATAAGGGTGGAAAAAGCAAGTGAGTCATGATCCCATTATACTAGGCAAAGCCTGTTTGAATCAGAGAAAAAGCTATCTTAAAGAAATCAAGTCTGTGTGCGGTTACAAAATGACTTCTACAGCAACTCAAACACTAGAGAGTGATGGGATATGGGTAGAATAGGTTTCCTTGGTTGGACACAGAGCACAAGCCTGGTTTTAATGGAATATTTGAGGAGAGAACCAATGGATGGAGACCCTAGAAGTTCATAGTTACTAGAATTAGTTTGCATTGAGAAGAAGCTTAAGCAGTAGACTCCCATGCTCAAATACCACCGTTGTGCTTCCAGTCTGACCATTCCAAGATTCCTATCAGAATTTTCTGTTAGAGCCTAAACTGGGCAGGGTTGCAGGTAGGTCAGGGACCATGTGCCTGCATGTAGAGAGAGCCAAGCATGCTGGCTACAAGAATACTCCATACCGTTTGATATATTAATACATCTAGGCTTGATAATTTATTAAGGGTAGCAGAGAAACACATGACAGGTCTGTTCCCGGCTCCCCACATGCAGTCCTGTGATCTTGAGTAAGATTCTTAACTTTTTGGGGCCAAATTGTCTTCATCTGAAAAATGGAACTGATGGTGCCTAACTCAGAAGGTGGTTGCAAAAATTCAGGCAAATAATCCATATATGGCGTTTGGCAAAGTAAGTGCTCATGAATGTTAGCTACTATTATCATAGTAGTGTGCCTAACTCTTCTACTCGGCCGACAAGGGCAGAGCTAGGGTTTTGAGATGCATTTGGCTTCTAAGTCTGCCCTCTGTGTCACTCTGCTTCTCAAAATTATGTGTATTTCTGTAGCATAGACATGTTGTGCTCTTAATATCACATTTACTCATACATTTTTTGCATAGTTCCATCTCTTTTTGGAAAAAAAGTAGAATTTCTATGTCCCACAGTAAGAAATAGATTTGAATTTCAAACGTATGTCTTCTCACATAAATATAACAAGCAAAAATTTCTCAAAGCAGTTAGCAACCAGTCTATGTGTCGTGCACTCTGGTTATTTCTCTTCTATTCTCTTTTATTAAACATAATAACAATAGTAAACAACATTTTGGGATTGGTTTCACAGACCACAAGTAGCCTTGACATTTCAAGAACACTGTCCTACAGTACAGGAGTGTCTACCTTATGTTCTAATTCCAAATCAATCAAGCAACCTTCTGTTTTCTAATGCAGGTGCAGACAATCTGGTTAAAGAAAGTCTAGTTCGAAACTCAAATGCCTTTAGGAGACACGTGTACCTTAAATGTTTATGAGACATTTGTTCTACATCATTGGGACATGGAAAATGAAAAAGACTTGCCTTTCTAAAAGTAGTTTTAAAAAAAATTTGAACCCCCTCATCCTTGGAGAGATGCAATTTGGTTTATAAACTGTGGTTTTATTTACCAAGAACCAATTCCTACCACCCTATCGAAGTTATATTCTTCCCACCCTTTATTTGCTACTTCAGCCTCCTATTGGTTTCCTTCCTTGCAGATGAAAAGTTGCGCATTAATTTGTCTACCTGTTTTTTTGCCCATCCTACCAGTAGCATGTAAGCTACACAGAGTAACAACCCGACTCTCTTGTTTGCTATTGCATTCCTAGTACCAACTATGATGCGTGACACATACTAGATGCTTAATAAACATTTGTTGAATGGATGTTGGGATGGATGCATAGATAATGTAAGGATGGGTAGATAAAAAGAGAACAAAATTTCTGAATCTGTAGGACTGTGAACCTGCAAAGCCTGGTGACTCTGCCAGGTCACAGCTACCCAGTAAGACCTATCCTGAAAAAGTTCCTGTACTCCTTTGCTATTCTGTGCCTCCAGATTCATTTATCTGTAAAATATCCCATATATTAAAATGTTATATTCTTTGTTGATATACTACATCAGTCCATAAATCTAAGAATAAACATGAGATGAATATCATCTCTCATTTGAAGGAGTGGTCTGCTTATTCTTTCTCAGATATAAAATACAGCAAGGCTGGTCCTATAGCCACGGAAAGTAAACTTCACACAAGAAAGGCACTTATCTTTGCATTAGAAGTCACTTTGTGTTTGGGTAAAGTATCTACATAATTAAATTCATTCCTGCTCTTGGGGTTTTTAAAAGGTTACCCATTGCTCTTTGCATGTCATATTTGAAAAAATTAGATCTTCTGTGATCATACATAATTTTCTCTCCCCCGTTTCATGATCACATTTGTTGGGAGCCATGGAAGAGAATTAATGTAAACCATGAGGAGCATTTAGAGAGTCACCGGCTCTTAATGTTGTCCCTAACACCAGGCCTTAATAAACCTTTTTTATTTTTTAGGAGAATTTCATTTGTGAAAGACTGGATGGCAAGCAGGACACCTCTGCCATCGCAGAAGCTGGGGGTGGACATGTGATCCAAATTGGCCAGTCGGATGCTCACATCATGACTTAGCATCTCAAAGAACTGACACAATAGAGCAAGGACATTATTCAATATGGCAGCCGCAGGGTTGAGAGTTCATTGGATGGTGAAAGTAGCTTGTGGTATCTGCAGCAGCAAGGCAGATTGTTCCCGTAGTGTGACCTTGGCATGTTTTTCCTGCTGCTCAGCCCCAGGGCTATTTTCTGAGCCTAATTCCTCAGCCCGCCTGTTGATTCTGTGAACACAATATTCTTACAGTACATTCCAATAAATAAGTTATCCAGATTCTGTTTCTGTAGACACTGTGATAAGTTCTCCAAATCCCCTTTCAAGTCTGAAAGAATTTATTTTCTCAGCTGTTGAGTGGGCTGCTAGGCAGGCAGCCCTCAGCTGTCAGCACTCCTCAGAATTGCCTCAGCTGAAAAGAACCTCATTACCCAAGATCAAACAAACCTCCTTTACAGGGGCAGTCTGAATCTACTGTTAACATAGGGCAGAAAGACCTGGCCCCCTCACCCATCTGAATTATTAGATAAAATATACAGTGCTCAGACTATTTCAGATAGACAATAAAAAGTTTTCAGTTTAAGTATGTTGCAAGTATTGTTGAGACATATTTGTATTTAAAAAATTATTCATTGTTTATCTAAAATTCAAATTTAACTGGCCATCCTGTGTTTTTATTTGCTGAATCTGGCAGTGCTAAACTTGGGGGTGACTCTGAAGGACCACCCCGGTCTCAGAGCAATCTGTGGGGTTGGCTGAGGCCTATACTGAGACTGCATTTCAAGACCTTCTTTTTCCCTCTGCCCACTTGTGCTTCCCTCTCTTCTCTTCTCTTCCTTAAGTGGTAATCCCAAGACACTTCCTGATACAACTGCTGTAAGCTGATCTCTGTTTTAGAGTCTGCCTCCCAGGCAACCCATCCTGTAACAGTTTCTCTTCCTTGCAGAAGAGTGACTAACTGTCCTGGTTTGCCCAGAAATGAAGTGAGTCCTGAGATGAGCTGATCACTCTACCTTGCCAACCAGGAATTCTAACAGCTATAACTTTCAATAGCTTGGGCTAACAGAAAGTGTCACTTCTCCTTGCCGTTTGAGGTACCTAATAGTCTATGGCAGGGGGTCCCCAGCCCTTGGGCCACAGATTGGTGCTGGTCCATGGCCTGTTAATAACCACACTGCACTGCAGGAGGTGAATGGCAGGTGAGGGAGTGAAGAAGCTTCCTCTGTACTTACAGCCGCTCCCCAGTGGTAGAATCACTGCCTCAGCTCTACTTCAGATCATCAAGCATTAGATTCTCACAGGAGCATTGGTCCCTGGTGCCAAAACGGTTGTGGACCACTGGATGGGCCTGTGTTTTTGCCTTATTATCTGTGCCCAGTGCTCCTATGCTCTGCCAGGACCAAATCTTTGTCCTGAATCTGTCTATTCCCCTGGGGCCCTGAGATTGTGCCTTCTGCCACACAAGATCAGATCCTGAGCTGCTTAGGACCCTGCAGCTGTACTTACTGACTTGGGCAATTGTCCTGTGGCTCGACTTTCCCTGTTCTGACTGTAGGATTAGTTTGTTCATCTCTCACCCTATTATCTGCCTCCAACTACAATTGACCTGTCTATTTATTAAAAACTCAGACGTCTTCTCCAGGGCCAGTCTCTTTCCAGAGCTGACTTTTTATTTCTTGATGGCCCATGTTTCTGAAGCTATATGCCCTTGCATCGCTCTCTTATGGTTGGAAACCTAAGCGCAGGGTGAAAAGCATAGATTCTTGTTATGAACAATCACATGAGTCGAACATTCTTTATATGCCACACACTGCTCTGGTAGCTTTCTTCATCTCTTCAAAAAATGTATTGATTGCCAGTAATGTGGCAGGCACTATGCAAATGATATTAGGGATCTAACAGGAAACATATCTGTGGGGTGTTGGGGGGTGGCTTCCTTCCTTGCGGGGGATCCAGTCAATTAGCAAATATAGCCAGTACTATCCTAGCCTTGTTCCCTGAATCCCTGACACTATTTCTGTGGCCTCTGTCCTGGCTCCTGAGTGTGTTCGCTGTGATGACCCCACTTGCAACCTGCTTGCAGCTTGCCCTTGAGCACCTGGATGGAGTTGGAAGTGCTTGGAATCGACTCCGCCCCAGTGGTCCTTAGCCAGTGACTGACTGGTGCAGGAATATGAACACAGCTCATCTGTTTCAAGTTGGGATAGATTCAGAGGTAGAATTTATACTGCAGGGAGCGTCCCTGTGGGATCGAGTTGAGGCTGGGGTTTTGCCTGAAATCTTGCCCTTGCCTGCCTTCTTCCCAGTTACTATCCTGCTTCTCCTACTCCTTTCTGTCTCACCTGTAACCATTTCCATAATAAATCATTTCAGGATATATTCTTAGTGAGCCTGACCTAAGACAGCAAGTGAGCAAATAAGTAATGATAAGCTGTGATCGGTCTTTGAGGGAGGTATTGTGATAGAGAACAATGGAGGGATCTATTTTAGACAAGGAGGGGACATTTCAGCCAAGAAGGAACCAGATATATGATAAGCCAGGGGAAGAGTATTTCAGGCAGAGGAAATGGGAAAAACGTTTCCAAGATGTGAGAGAGCTTGACATTTGAAATGTTCTAAGAATTGTCCAAACACTCGTGGGTATGGGTGGATGGCAAGTAGTGACAGGGACAGGGGCATAGGAAGGCAGAGGCCAACTCATAAGGAGCCTTGTAGGCCTTGATCAAAACTTCGAATTGACATTTTAAAAGGATTGCTCCAGCCACCATGTGAAGCTTTTGAGTGGAAAAAAGAAAAGCAGTTGGGAGACAGTAGCAATAGTCCAGTAGTCAAACGAGTGGTGGTGTTGACTGGGACTAAGGAAATAGAAGAGGAGAGAGAAATTTTATATTTTGAAGGTAGGATTGACAGGACCTAGCAAGAGGGATTAATTAGTTAAGAATGACTCTCAGGCTTCTGGTTTTAGCAGCTGATGCCTTTCACCAAGATGAAGATTACTTGGCGAATCAGGATTTGGGGACAGAGAGGCCCTCATATAATCTAATTCTCACAAAAGCCCTTTAACCAACGTGGAAACTGGCTTCAGTGTACAGCTAGTACATAGTAGAGGGGAACTGATACCCTGATCTGAATACTGACTCTGGCAACTCAGGGCTGTCACAGCAGGCCATGGAGTCTTATTTGCATGAAAGGCCCTCTGTCCCCAGAGAGAAAGACTGAAGGAGGGTTCTTACTAGAAGCTGAGGTTAAAAGAGATGGGAGAGATGATGGTGACTGGTCAGAGAGCTCACCTTAAGACTATGGTAACTCCTATCAAAGTCCGGTTGAAAGAGCATCTAACAAAATCACCTTCCATTCGGGACAAAAAGTGATGCTTCTTTGCCGCTTTATGGGAAGCAATGGTAGTTCGGAGTTGCAGGCTGGTATGGCCAGGGTTTCAGTGGAGACTGCCCCTCACCCCAACCCCATACAGCCCTCACTCCAGCAAACTCTTTCATGCCTTTGCCAAAATCTGTCAAGGGCACATGCTATTCCCTCCATGGGAGGGAGAAGGGTGGAGTTCCTTCCCAACCCTTCACCCTGTGACAACACCTCCCTCACCTTTAGGACTTAGCTCTAAAATTAGCTTCTTTGGGACGCTGTCTCCACTTCCCCAGGCAGGCTTAGTCACCTCTCTGCCTTCTGTTGAGGCATGTGTTATGGATTCAACCCTCTGGTTTTGCAGGAGGGGAAAATCTTATCCTATACAACATCTGAATGCAGAGGCTGGTAGTGGGCACTAGAAAATTCTGTGTTACATGTGCCAGATGGGGCAGCAGCGTTTCCAGATTTCCAGGTGACCCCTCCAGGCCTGGCTGGGCGAGGGTGGGATCCAGGAACGATGGCACTGAAGGAGGAATAAGGGAAAGCCCAGTTGAGAGGCAATAACCTGGATTGTTTTATTCCACTTCTAAAATCCTTTCCCACTGAGATTCCCAAGCTGAAATTATTCCTTGATGTGTCTTTGCCCTGGAACTTCTAAGAGGGACTGTGGCCATAGCACCTGACTCAGTTTGTCTGCCTTACTCAAGAAGATGCTATGTGTGTGTGGCTCTTCGCCAAAGATCCTGGATCCACCCTGTCTGCACATGGCACTGTGCAAAGCCAATTAAAGAGAACTAGCCCCAGTTTAATATCTGTCACTGGGTTCCTACTAAAGTTTGCATTAATAGCATCTCCCATTTATGTGGCGCTTGACAATTCAAAACTACCATATTGTTTGATAGTAATAGTCACACAAAATCACAGTAATTCTGCTGTAAATCCATGTTAGAGAAGAAGAAACTGAGGCTGTGAGAGGTCAAGTACCCTAACAGGAGGTAGCAGCTGAGCCTTGAACCCAGGTGCCCCCTTTTGTAAGTCCAGTATATGCCTCCTAAAGAACCACCAACAGATAATCCCTGAGGAAAGGCCCTGTTTTTTCTCTTCTAACAGCCTGAGAAAACCCTAATTGCTTGACCTTCAGAACTCAGGAAGACCTTTTAGACTGTGTTTTGTGTCCTGGATAAATAAAGCATTATTACAGGGACTTGCAAATACTGAGGCAGTTTGCAGCATGCCCTAACCAAACTAGGAAGAGCTCCAACATAGGCTGATAAATAACTGCTTCTTTAAGGGAGAGACGATTCCGGAGGACATAAACATAGAGCAAATTGCTCCTTGTAGTGAGTATGTTCCAGTGCCCAGGTATAACAAGAAGCATTTAATAAGGAAGGAAGAGAATGACATTGAGGGATAGGAATAGGAAGTATTGTGAAAAAGAACTGAGAAGGAATACCAAAAAGCAAAAATCAGGATGGAACCATTGGCAAAAAGTAAAATACATAGAATGTGGGCCAAGAGAAAGCTACGAAATGTCGAAGATAAACATTTTTAACAATCCAAAAGTAAAAGTGAAAGAATTTGAGGTTCTGGATTGAATCAATGTGCTTTGAGTCCCACAGGGTGATCGTGCCATGGAATACATCAATGACAAGAAAGAGAAATGGTCCTAATAGCTGTACTTATTGAGTTCTTGCTATGTGCCAGGTGCTGTCTTAGGGCTTTAAAGATATAACCCCATTTGATGGGTGCAATGATTCTCTTATCATTTTGAGAAACTGAGGTACAGACAATGTAAGTACCTTACCCAAGGTCACTTAGCTAGTTGGTGATGGAAGTAGTATGTGAATGTGAGGCTCTTGAGTTGATGCTCTTGAACCCTATGCTCTGTCACCTCACGTAGGCGGCCTGCCTTGAAAACCCAAAGTTTAAGAGGTTGTACTCAGACTAATGTTTAAATCCTTTAAACATTAAATTCTACAAAGTGATCTTGTACAGGAAATGATAGAAACACAACTTAAACTAGCTTAAGCTAAGAAGATATTTGGCAGCAGACTGAGGCGGCTCTCAGAATAAAAGATGATTTGATATCTAAGCCTAGGAGTTCAGAAAACAGAGAATTTCTGAGAATTCAGCTCCTGGAATCCAGGATTTCAAAGCCCCTGGGACATTCCCACCTCTCACCCTATTTCTCTCCTTGGATTGAATTAATTTTCTCCTATTGCAGAAGGATTGCTTCATGGGGTGAGGAATGGTCTCTGGTAACCCTCTGTACCAAGCCTAGCAAATAAATCCACAAATTGAGAGAGAGTGAGAGAGAGAGAGAGAGAGAGAGAGAGAGCCCTTTTCTCTCCTAGCTTCTTACCTTCTTTTATTTTTTCCCCCAAGGTAAAAAAAGTTCCCAGGGAAGAACTAGAATTGGTCCAGTTTTGGTCATGTGCTCAACCATGGACCAATCACTGTGGTCCTCAGGACAGGGTTCTATAATTGTCAGCTCCCACCCGTAGGATCACGTGGGACTTTGACAGAGCTTGTCCCAGAAGGAGGGAGCTGCTGTTCTGGAAGTCGATACAAAAAATGTCCATAAGAAATTGGACTATTGGCAAGAAAATTACAAACATCAGAAGAGATGCAAAATCAGCCAAGATCAAACATTTTGATAGGATAAAATTCTCAATAAACTTTGGAAACATTGTATAATGAAAACAGGATTTAGGCATGATGCGAGGATATTTATCTAACAAGCAGAGGATCTAAAGAGCAATTGAAGAGATGAGTTAGGGTTCCAGCTCTGAAGCCTTTAGCTTTATTATTAAGGCGGGTGCATTCTGGGAGGGTTGACTAATGCAGGGTCATTCTCCCACTTTGTGCCCACTAAATATCCATTTTGATGATAGCTTTTATTAGAAATTGTTGCTTGTAGTACTTACATATTTATAACATATATTTTTAGCAGAGTAATTTGCATATGTAAAGTTCTGCATAAAGGCAACCAATAATAACTTATTATAGAGCCATTGGGCTTATGTTTACTCTTTCATGCATTCATTTATTCATTCATTTGTTAGTTACTAATTGAGTAGATACTCTATTCTAGGTACTCTGTTAGGCGTGCCTGGTTTCTGCCCTCAAGGTACTTAAAGGAGGGGAGACAGAGCTAGAAATAAATTGTTCCTGGATAGGTGTATAGTAGACACTGGTGCACTATCGAGTTCCCCTTTCAAGACTGAGACATTCTGCCCCCACCTACGGGTCATTGTTAAAACTCACAGATGAGTCCATCCTCAGGAATTGCCCTCAGATGATGGGAGCTGACTGTCCCAAGGTTAAGACCTTTAGGGCTGGGGCTGGTCGTGGAGTGGGTACAAAGGCCAGCCTCCCTGTCTCCACTGAAGATAACACTGATGATCATCTCAGCTCCAGAACTCCCTGTCCAATCAGCCGAGACCTCTGTTGCAATTACATCACATTTCAACTCCTTCCTTCACCCGGTCTTGCTTCTCTCACTTCCCTAAAGTGCTGTTCCTGAGAACATTCACTAAAAAACTATATGCATGCGAATCTCATTTCTGAGTCTATTTTATGGGAAACTCTACCTAAGACAAGGTGCAACTTAGAAAATTCTTATCAGGAAAAGCTGTCATATCCACAAGTTGCCAGAGCTTACTTTCCAGATAGAAAACACTGGTCACCTTGGAGTATGTCTTTGTTTGGAGAAGAACCACCTGGGTTGTCCCCCTGCATTGTGTAAATATAGGAAAAAAGGTAGCCTTTGCCCTGGCAGAAGAAATAGAATATTCTTTGTAGCATGAGAAAGCCTGGCTCTCTCAATTGTCCCAGTGTACAGAGTTGGTCTGCTGGAAAGAAAGAGGACATTTTGCATAGTCAGAAGTTTCCCAGGAAGGGAGAAATAGAGGCTTGGACCGTCTCCTTTGTGAAGTTCAATGTTGTTATAACCTCTTCGATAAATGGGGTGGTCCCAACTAAAGTTCCCTGGGGAGAGAGGAGAAGAAGGCTCCAGGGAGGAACTTACCAGGAGCAGAGGGGGTATCCTGGGGAAGGCCTGGTGGGGAGGATGGGTTTTGAGAGAAACGATGAGCACAAGGTTATAAGTTAAAGAGCCCAAGAGAAACATTTCTAACTAAAGATAACACTGAAGAAATAAAGTCACCTTCCCTCAGAGGACTTCTTGATTAATGAAGAATATTAACTTATAAGACTATCATCTCTATAGGTAATAGACAAGCATATACTGTTTCACAAAACTTAACTTTCAAGATCGACCCATTAAGGTATTAACAGAATCAACCTCAGTGGAAAACAGGAGCCAATAGGGGAAGGATGAGGTTTCCCAGTTCTCCTTCTTGAATGTGGGCAACAGGAGTTGCCACTAATTGTTGAAAGGAGGCCATAAGCAATTTAATTAACACTCAGAAGGGATGCAGTTATGTTGGTACTTTAATCTGTCGATATAAGAATGTCCAAACCTTTAGAGAAGTTTTATAAAAATTTATTTGAGCCAAACAGGGTATGCCTGGAAGAAATATTTCTAAGAAATGGCAGTTTGGCACCTCCCTTTATGCATTGGGAATTAAGGAGAGAATGTAAGGAAGATTACACGAAGGTGGGAGAAAGCAAGGTGGGAATTGGATTACAGGATAGTTACTAGGTTATCTGTTCTCTTAGGGTGGTCACGGTTTAGAAGGAAGGGTCTGAAAAGAGAAATTTCAAAGGCGTGTTAACCAAGATGCCTAGAAATAATGGACAGGGCTTGCTTAAGGCAAAGATAGGCCTTTTACTAAAGAAGTTATAGGCCTAGGGTGTGACTACCTACCTTGACCTGCCCGGTAGGGATTTATGATCAGGTTGCCCTGTGAGGTTAATTTCTGCAGAACCCCTTTTTCATCCACAGGTCATACAGATTCCAAATAATTCCAAAACCATGTGAATAGGGTAAAGAATGACTACTGCCAGGAAGAACAAATTTCCAGAGGAGGTGAACCAAGCTTACAGGCTGAGTAGGAGTCTGTAGGTAAACCACAAGGTATGGAAGTCAGTCAGAGGGCATCCCATACTTCCCGGGACAAAAGCACAGAGGAGGGAAGGCATATTGTCTCCTGTAAATAATCTAAGTGGTCTGGATTCCAGGAGGCACTGAAGGAGTAACCATAGGTAGGGTGACACATGGAAAGCTCTAGAAGCCAAGATAACCTCATTCCCTTGGCCCTGGAGTCCCAAGTTTAAATGTCTTCAGGGCCCTTGATGGGTAGGGAGTGAAGAGGGACCGGCTGGGATTGTGGCAAACTGAGCCTGTTCCCACCAAAGGAAGTAACTGTCTCTCAGCCCCGGCCAGTTGCCAGAGAGGCAAGCCTAGGGTTACCAAATCTTTGAAGTTGTCAAGATAAGCTGGAATTCCCAATTTTTACCAGACAGACTGAGATTTTTTAAGTTGGCAATCATTGCAAATTAAAAAGAAACTGTGGGAGCTAAAAAGAAAACATCTTTACACATAGCCTTAGGCCTCTAGTTAGCGCTTTCTGTTAGACTGAAGGGAGCTTTTAGACAAAGAAGTAGAAAGATCAGATTTGCATATTAAACGTTCAGTCTTGGCAGTATGACTAGCAAGAGTAAGAAACTAGACAGGAAGACTGGTTAGTTCAACAACAAATATTTTGAGACTTCTGTGTGTTGACAAGAGCTGGAGTCACAATAGTGTTGTAAACCCTAACTGGGTGTGGGAGACAAATTTAATCACATCACACAAATATGTAATTACACACTGAGTATACTCCAGGGAGCTAGGGGGAGCACCTAAATTGTGGGGAAATATGGAGGAGAACAGATTAAAGAGATATTTGAAAGTTTGGTAATAGATGGGGGAAAAAAGAGAGGGAGTTTCAAGGTTTTATTTGGGTGAGTGTGGTAGAAAATGTTTTAGAGAGAAGCATGAAAATGGTCATAGGAAACTTTGCCACTATCTAGAGTTACATGAACAGAGGAGGCATGGTTTAAACAGATGGTGCAAAATAATGAGAGCTAAGAACTACATTTTAATTTTTGTCCTTTTACTAAGGCTTCCAAAAAAATCATACTCCCTTTTTTTCTAGAGATAATACCTGCCCTGACTATCTCACAAGGCACTTGAACTAGTCAGGGATCTCCAGAGAAACAGAACCAATAAGATGTTTATGCAGAAAGAGAGTAGGAGGGAGAGAAAGAGATTCATCATTAGTTACTGGCTCACATAATTACGGAGACTAACAAGTACCCTGATCTGCAGGCAGCAGGCTGGAGACCGGGAGATCCAGTAGTCTATTTCTAGTCTGAAAGCTAGCAGGATCTAGACCCAAGAGCCAATGTTTCAGTTCAAGCCCAAATGCAGAAAAAGGACTGGTGCCCTATCTCGAATATAGCCAGGCAGGAGGAGTTCTCTCTTACGGAGGGAGGGTCAGCTTTGTTGTTCTGTGCAGGCTTTGAAGGGATCAGATGAGGCACCCACACTAGGGCAGACAATCTGCTTTACTCAGTCTAAGGAGTCAAGTGTTAGTTTCATCCAGAAACACCCTCACAGAAGCACCCAGAATGATACTGAACCAAATGTTTGGGCACCCTGTGACCTAGTCAAGTTGACACAAAATTAACCATCATAACACTTTTGAGTATAAAATGAAATAGTTGATTTGAAACTACCTTCGATAGTTTAAGGGCTATACAAATATTGTGTAGCAGAGAAAAAGAAGAGAAAAAATTTATTGTCTGTAACATGTACGTCAGACATTCTGTTTGCTCCATCGTCCCTTCTGCCCAGTGCCACACAGGCTGATCTCCCAGGGCAGCACCTCTAGTTTCCTGTTGGGAGGTATGGAAGAGGATTAAGAGTTAAAGGAGAGAAAGACAGGCAGGGCACTCACTTCCCGCACCCCTCCTTGCCCCTAGTGTGGGTTAGCTCCTGTGAGTGGCCCCCTTCCTTGATGCAGCTCCCTCCCCAGCCCCATCAAGCTGCCTTTGGCTAGAGTCTCTGAGTGTCCCTTCATCCTTTCCTGGGTCCTAACCCCACCAAAGAGCGGACATCTCGTAGCTATTTTGATAATGTTGATGACAATTCGGCGCTAAGCTCTCAGAGGAAATTCTCGTCAATTCTATGTCTAATCTCAAATCAATTTCTTACCTTCTTTTTTCTTTTAATTTTGATAACGATAACTTTAATATGAACACGTGTTTGACCCTCAAGAAACTGTCATTACGTAAAGGGAAGAGTGAGCTGCCACTGAAAGGAGTGAATGATGCTTAGGGACAGCTGGCATGTCCTTTCTGGATCCCGCTGCTATTCAAATATATCAAAGCAACTGGTAATAGTGGTCCTTTGAAGAATTGGAACTTCTTCAAATACTGGCTGACGTCTTCCTTGGTGTAGGGCCTGAGTGCAATGCAAGTGATGACATTCTCTGGCTGCTCCAGCCCCAGCATGTGGTTGATTTTCTGCTACACAATCTGAGCCCGCAGCTTTATGGCCATCTCCTCTGGGGCCTCGGAGAGCGCCGTGTGCATGCGCTCCAGTTCCCCAAGGGTAAGGAGTTGTGTGCGGTGGTTGCAGTGGCTGTGTGACAAGCCTTCGTTACCAGGGTGTCTACAGGCCCGAAGAATGGAGTCTGCGGTATATCCTTTCGTAACACCGAGACTGCACCAGCAGCTGCAGCTCCACACCAGAGGCTGCTATCTTCCTGCCCTATTTTTTGCTATCTCCACTGCTGGTACCCTGGTCCACCTCCTTTCTCCAGGGTGACAGCAATGGCCTCCTGATCAGACATGATGCTCCTATGCTGGGTATTTATCTGTGGTCTCTGAGATGCCCTTCTAAGCTCTTCTCTACAACATGTGGCTGGAATGATATAAACTAAATCTCCCCACCTCCCAGCTAGCTAAGTTCCTGTTAGCTTCTGCAATATGAAGCATGAGAAGGAGAAAGAAAAGTGGAAGGCAGGGAGAAGGATTTTTTGTTTTTTCACTGTCTGTTTTTCTGGGTGCTCCACTCTCAGCACATAATTGGCCCAGCGTCCAGAGACTTCGAGCACTCCCAGGACCCTCAGGTGCCAGCTGCAGCCATGCCACACCCCCTCAGCTGCTGAGCTGGGCCCCTGGGATGTCTGACAGCCTCAGAGCCACAGCCTTGTGTTGGAAGCACCAGCCAGATAGCACCCCCTCCTCAAAGCTCTGAGCAGGGCAGAGCTTCCTTCAGAGATCCAAGCGCCAGCCCCGTGGGGCCCCTCCTTCCACTCCTAGGTACAAGTGACACCACCTGTTCTCCAGCCTCAGGAGGTAGGAGCTGCTTCTTGCAGTTATTATTCCCGCAGTACCACTTTCTTCCTCCTTTCTTTTACTTGTTCAGCCTTCTCATGCCTGTGAAAGAAATTCTTTATATTAAAGCCTCCTATTTGAAATACCTAGTGTGACTTCTGTTTCTGACTGGCCTTTGGCTGATATCCCTTTTAGCCCATTTTCCACTTAGCAACCAGCTCTGTTTTGAAAATGTGCCTCAGATTGTATCACTCTCCTGCTGAACTAGTCAAGGTGCTTGGTTTCAAACAATTGGAACCAGAAATTGGTTAACATTAAATATAAGAGGAATTTATTGAAAGTGACTGTAGAACTCAGAGAATCAAGAGGAAGACTGAAGAACAAGATACAGAGGAAGCGTTGCACAGTGAAGCTCCTGGGATGGTTTGCTGAGGTACGACCCCCGATGCCTTTCCACAGGATACTTGTGGGCAGCCAGGTGCCAGTGGACATTGGTCACCATATGCTGGACTCTGCTGCCCTTGTACATTTAATCCTGTGCATACCTGACTCTACCATGGCCACCGTAATAATTCTTAACTGACCTTGCATCTTTGAGACACGCCCTTATGATTGAAAGCCCCAGGTAGGAGCACCTGATTGGCCTTGTTCTAAATGCCACAGCAGAGGAAAGACAATACTTTCTCTTGTCTTGTCCAAGTCTTGGCTTCTATATGGGAACTAGGACCCTGCCTCCCATTAGTTTTGTGAGTCTCCAAAATAAGAAGGGATTTTGAATTCTGGCCAGCCAGAAGGACAAATGTCTGTCGTTCCGGTACCTCCCCCGTCACCTAGAGTAAAATCCCTTAATCTGGCTTTCATGGCTGCCATGATCTGCCTATCAAACTTTCCGACTCACCTTTTCCCACTCTCTCTCTCTCTCTCATGTTCCTGTCATCTGGCATTTCTGTCTGTCCCTTGAACGTGCCAAACTCATTCCAGCCTCAGGGAATCACTGCTCCCTCAGCTTGGGAGACTTCCCTGCTCTCTCAAGGGACTTCCTTCTCACTTTCAAGTCTCAGCTCAACGTCTCCTCCTCCTCCTGAAGGAGCCTCCACTGCATACTTCTTAGCTTTGTAGCACTTGTTTGTAGCTGATGTTTCCTTGTTTGTTCATTGTCTGTTCCCTTCTCCGGAACGTGAATTCTACCATGTCTACCTGTTGCTGCAGTGCCCCAGCACCTGGGAGAGGGCCCGGCTCGGAGCAGGGGCTGAATGTCTGTTGAACTCCTGGACAGGTGGATGGATGGAAGGTTCAACCCTATTTGTTGTAAACTTCTACTTGATACAAGAAGCAGAGAAATTTTGCAATTTTGCAATGGCAAATGGGATTCCATGAACGCTTTGTAAAATGATTACCTTTCTGGAATCCATCCATGACGTTCCTTTTGGAGGTTTTACAAAGGAGGTAGGCTCTAAGGTGGGCCCTAAGAAGGCTGATTGGATCTTCTGGAGAAACCATAGTTTTCCTTCTATTGGCCACCAGCTAACAGTCCTCCATTTCGCTAATGAAAGCAGAAGGTAAAGTGTAGGTAAGGAAAACCACAAAGCACAGCATACTCATACTGAGTATAAGAGAAGCCATGTAGCCTAGTAGTTACAAGCCGGATTTGGGTGTCAGACAGACCCGAATTCTATTTCCATGTCTGACTCTTATTAGCTATATGTTGCTGGCTCTGCCACTTCTAGCTGCGCGATCTTTGACAAGTCACTCAGCCTCTTTTTGCTTCAATTTCCACATTTGCAAAATGGTCATAATAACAGCACAGTGTCACAGGGTTGTCATGAGGACAAAGTGAGTCAATATACAGGAACCACTTAGCACCGACTGGGAGATAGTTAGCTCCGATAAGACATCATATAAGCATAAGCTGTTATGTTTGTCTGTTGATAAGGGAAACTTGAACAAGATAGAAATTTATTTATGTTTCATATAAGTCAGAGACAGGCAGCCCCGGGCCAGTCTAGCAGTTCCCTCGTCAACAGTTCCTTCTTTCTCCATCACCGTCTAATGCATGGTTTGTATCCTCAAAGTACAAGATGGCCACTGAAGCTCCTGGCACCGTGCCTGCATTTCAGGCATCAGGAAGAAGAAATGGAGAAGGAATGGCAGAGTCGATACCCTTTAAAGGGCCACACCCAGCTGCAAGGGGCAGAGAGAAATGTAATTTTTTCACTGGGTGCACTAACACCCCAAATAAAATTGGCATTGTGTTACTAAAGAAGAAAGGGAAAATAGATACTGCACCTTGTGCAAGTTATTTAACTTTAAATTTTAGTGTTGGCATTTGTAAAATGAGAACGAAGGTGCACACCTCATACAGCTGTCTGGAAGGTTACGTGAAATAAAGCTTAAACACTGCTAGCACAGTGCCTAACTCATACTAAATAAACATCAGCTGTTATCATAAGAAGGAAAATTGCATTTCTGAATACTTTTTAAAATAAGCTAGACGAAAGCCATGGAACAAAATGAAGAAAAAAATATCTCTGCAAAAAACACTGATTTACTTCAGAAAGAAACCTCTGTATGCAGGTTTTGTCCATGTTTTCATTGCTTTGGCCCTCTTTAGCTCAACTGATTCTCAGCCAACAATGTTCCAGTTTTAAATGTCATATCACCCTGCTTTGCTCCTAACAAAAGCCCAATGTGTAGCTGGGCGGGGCTATCTCAGAACACTGTTCTGAATCTATATGGTCTCACCCACCACCTAACTTCTGTCCAACTGCGTCCAGTGTTTTAGACCAGTGGCTCATGAACCTGACTGATCCTAAGATTCACTTACCTGGAGAGTTTTGTAAAACTACAGACTCCCAGTCCCCACCGCAGGAATCAACCCAGAAAATGTTTATATCTGCCTCAGCTGTGTCAAACTAACTGGGGTTTTTGGAGTAAATGACTCAGCAGCTTGAATATTTATATAACACAGAGGAATATATTTTGAAACACAAACATGGATTGAATGTTATTTGGAGCCAGACACTGTTCTATGCACTTTATATGGTCTCACTCATCTAGGTACTATTATTCCCCTTTATACAAATCAGGAAACTGAGGCACAGAGATGCTAAGCAACATGCTTAAGGTTGCACAGCTAGTAAATGGGGAAACTGGGATCTGAGATTCAAGGCCAGGAAGTCTGGCTTTTGAAAGCTTGTATACTTACTTTCTATCCTTTACTACCCTCCAATCTATATTGAACACTTAGGGCACTTCAATATAAATTATTTGAAAAATTGAACAGGCTTCTTCCTAGCATCTATTAAGTAAATTGCAAGATAAACTTATTCATGGTTCTTTATCTTCCAAAGCACACTGTGGCACAGACAAGTCTGTTATAAAAGTATTTCAAGGCTATCAAAATGGTGTTGAAACTATATTTCTGTGTGTGTATATGTTCACTACAATGCTCTTTATATAAAGAAATATATCTGCACAAACATATATACACAGACATGCTGTATATGCCTATGGAAAGTCTGCGAGAAAACACAGCAAAGCATGACAGTTAATTCTGTGTGGTAACATCATCCTTTTTAAAATTTATCTGAAATAAACACTTAAATTTAACTAAATAAATCTTACATTTTAAAAGTAAGGTATTTTATGTATTTCGAAGCAAAAACAATTTAAAACAACAACTACATCCTGTCTGTTTTCTCAGAGATTTTTATAAGCCTTCATGTAAAATTCTTCCCAAAAGACCCTTTAAAAGGAAATCTGATGGAAGTATTGGATCACAGGTGCATTTGCATGGTGGCTGAGGTATTGGTTTTGGACTCTAACAGACATGGGTTCATATTTTGACTGTGAGGATTCCTGGCTGAGACACAGATGTTAGACAGGTCACTGACTGTCCCAGCCTCACTCATGCATCTGTGTAAAGGTCGAGCGGCTGACGCATTTCACAGGACTGAACATATGTATACAGGTGCTTGATACAAGGTAATGACTATGGTTAGCAAGGGGCTGCCATCATCAGAACATAATTCAGAATTATCAAACGCCAACTACAAAACTGGCACTTTTTTTGTGCTAATAATAAAGATTGTAAATAATTTATTAAATAGAGTTAAGCATTCATTCTCTTGAAGAGGATTGAGGAGTGGGAAAGGTCAGGCTGCTCTTGAGGATCTAGCTGAGGTTGGTTTAAGGTATCGATGGTATCTAGTTTGACGTACTTATGTTACTTAGGACAGGCAATCACCCTAAGCCCTGACCTACCAGTTTCTGGAACCTCCTGTTTTCCAAAACACAGATTCCTGTACAGTCACACCCTTGGGTCCCTTTCTGCTACCTCTGGGATCCAGCTGTTCCCGACCTACCCACAGCCATCCCACCTCCAATGGCAGCTATTAATCCATTGCCCTCCTCACTCTACTCTGTCTGCTTCCTCCCCCACTGTGCTGCCGAACATGCTGTCCCAAAGGTTACCCATGACATTCTTAATGGCAAATCCAGGGTTCAGCCTTATCTTCCTGTACCTCGCTCTATTAATCATCACTCTCTCCATGTTTCCAGGTGCCTTTCTTTTCTCTAGAAATATGCTCCAAACTCCAGTAGCTTGAAACAATAATAAAAAATTTAATAACTTTAGACTCTGTCACTCTCTAGGAAATGTCACATTTCTAGAATCCCAGGTTCTTAGTCATCAAGAGTTTGGATTCTAGAAACTTTAGCTCCCAGTTCTGCCACTTCCAACTGTATAGCCTTTTACTTAATATTTCTGTTCCCCAGTCTCCTCCACTATGGAATGAGGCTATAGATAATATCTACCTCTTAGGTTTTTGTGAGAATTAAATGCATTAACACAGAACCTAGTCATACTGAAGAGGGTCAATAAATGTTAACTGTTATCTGAGTCCTACAGTCTCATGTCCCTTTCACTCTTCAATATATCAAAACCTGGCTCCCTACCACTCCTGAGTTACTTTGTAAAGGTCACCAATGACCTACTATTTGTTAGTCAATGGCTCTCTATTGCATTTGATATTCTCAGTTACTTCCTCCTTCCTGAAACTCTCCATTCCCTCATCTGCTGCCACATCATATCCTAGTTAAACTGATTGAGCACGTGTGCGCACGCACGCGCGCACGCACACACACACACACAACTAGAGTTAACTCCTTACATTCAAGCCTTTGCTCTTGCTGAAATGTACCACCACCATCACCACAGAAGGCTCTTCCTCTCTCCAGCCTCTACCTCCAGTGCCCAACCTCACCCTCCAGACCCTTCTCTCCCCTGGGTTAACTTTCACTTATCCTTTAAGATTCCACTCAGACCCTACTTCCCCAGGAATCCCTTCTTAACAGCTTTCTTCCACAAAAGCTGAGTTAGATGCTTCTTCCGGGTGGTTATGTAACACTCAAGTACTTCTCGCACTGTATTCAAATTCTGTCTCCCCCAAATAACCATGAGCTCTCTGGTACAACTATCAAAGTCCTTTCTTATTCTTTTCTGAGTTTCCAGCACTTGATATGGTGCCAGATACATAGCAGGAACTCAATAAATGTTTATAAAATTAAATAATCAGTTAATTATACCAACACCCATTTATATCCCCTGACTCTTAGGTAGCAGGGTACAGGGCAAATAGACTCACAGAAAGTCAGGGGGTTAGAAGCAAATCAGAAGCAAAGAAAAAACTCATAAGGTTTGACAATGTGTGTGATAAGGAAGTAGGGGGAGATAGGCAGAGTTTGGCAGGAGAGGCTGTCACAAAGAAACTCTTAAAACAGAGAGGCAGTGCCCTTCAGAAGGCTGACTTTACTTTCCTCTAAGCTCTTCTTAGTTTTTCTCACAAAATTCCTTTTGAGGAATGCAGAATAAATGTGAGGAAAAGCATATTCACTTTTCTTCTTGCTTCTTTCCAAAAGAACACAGTTACAACTACATTGCTTGAAAACTTCCAGATGCATGCTAACTTTTTGTTTCTTCCAGATATCTGCTATTTGTTTATATGCTAGAAAAATGAAAAAGAAAAATATTGTTTTCAAAAGCTTCGAAGAAATTTAGAACATTCTCTTCAGGCTGACAGAGATTACCACAAACACACTTCATTATCTACTCTGGGCATCTCCTCTGCAAGTCAACTATTAGACCAAAAGCACAGCACCCAAGAATGTATGGATTTTTAGTATTTTAGTTATCGTTGCTTTTGACTCTGAAGTTAGTAATTATTAGGAGAGATATGCCATTCCTAGAACCAGTCATCACCTAACAAGTAAGAGGTACTGGCAATAATACTAACAATTACGTTTTTAAAAATCAGAATCTCCATTTTTTTAACAGATAATTCATTCACATGGTTCAAAATTCAAGAGATACAAAAGAGTATACAATAAAAATTATTTCTTCTACTCTGTCTTATCATAGATCTTCTGGTTATGCAAAATACTTGCACGTATACATTTTTCCTCACTGCCAGCTTTTTGCTATACCCTACTATACATCTGATCTTGATATCCTTTTTTTCACCTCATAATCTATTTTAATATGTGTTCCACATCAGTATGTTAAGGAACTTTCTTCATTTTATTTGTTACATGATATAGATATACTGTAATTTATTTAAACCAGTTCCCTTCCAATATCTTGATACTCAAATAGTACTGTAATGAATAACTTTGCATATAGCATTTTATACATGTGCCAGAATATTTGTAGCATAAATTCCTAGAAGTAGATTAGCTGAGCCAAAGGGTATGCTTATTTGGGATTTTATTAGCTATTGCAATGTTCTCTGTGGGATAGGGGGGTGTACCAATTACCTCCCATCAGCTTCCTTGTGTCAGCTGACTTTCTAGGCTTTGTCAATTTGGAAGCTGATGAATAAGATCTCAATGTACTTTTAGCTTGCATTTTTCTTATTATGACTATGTCTGTATCATTTTTTTTGAGTCCTCAGTGCTATTCATACTTTATCTCAGTATAAAAAAATTGAGTTTTTTATAAAAATTGAATGTCTACTCAGTGCTATTCATACTTTATCTCAGGATAAAAAAATTGAGTTTTTTATAAAAAATTGAATGTCTACTGTGTTCCAGGTATAGTTCAACAATAATAACAGTTGACACTTATGGGGTGGCTTACCATCTGCCAGATATATTATAGACATCTAATTTAAGACTCTCAACAGTTCTGTGCTGAGATACTATTATTATTCCCAATTTACAAATGGGGAAACTGAGGCTTAGAGTGTGTCAATAGCTTGCCAAGGGTCTCACAGCAATAAATGGAAGAGCCAGGGCTTGAACCTAGACCTCTCTGACCACAAAGCCAGTGTTCTTAAAAACTAGGCAACTTCACCTGTTACTCAACAGCCGCATGAAAAATTAGAGGCCCTCAGGCGTCGACTCTCAGATTCCTTCCTTGAAATTCCAAGAAAGTAGCCTGCTAATGTCCTCTCGCATTCTTGCCTTCTTTTGAAGTTAATGTCTTCTTAAGCTCTTGCCTCCTTTTGAGATGTGTTCAATGGGGACCACACTGTCATGTGGACCCAGGTCCCACAGAGATGAAACATTGACTGGCGGCTCCCAGAAATACACCCAGGTGAGAGGAGTACGTGGGCATCTGAGTGGACACTGGTTCACAAATCGCAACCTCAGGCCTACGAATAAGAGAGAAGTAAAACTCATTTAGCAAATATTTATCGAATGTCTACTGTGTTCCAGGTATAGTTCTAGGTTATTTGGACCCAGCAGTGAATAAGACAAAACAGGTCCCTAGTCTCAAAATATTTAGATTATATTGGACAATAAGTAAATAAGAAAATTCTTAAAATTGATAGTAATAAATACTATACAGAGGGTTAAAACCGTGTAATTTGGTAAGGAGGGGCTACTTTGGATTGGTTAGTTGAAGACAGCCTTTCTGGAGCAGGTACCAGCTACACTGAGAAGTAAATGACATGAGGAAACCAGCTATTAAAGCTCAGGGAAGAGCATTTCAGGCAGAGGAACAGCCAGTGCAAAGGTCCTAAGTTGGGAACAAGCCAGGTGCATCTGCAGAAGGAAGAGGCCCATTTTCCTGGAGGCTGGAGGAAAGGGGAAGGGAGGTGCTGGCAGAGACTGGAGTGGCAGGTGTGGCCAGATTTTACCTCAGGGCTCTGTGGACCCAGAAAGAGAACCTGGACCCTACTATGTCCAGTGGGAAGCTATGGGAGGTTTTAAACTGGTGGGGTGGGGGAGGACGTGTGTATGTATGACATAATCTGATTTCATTGTTTTTAAAAAACAATCACTCTGGCTGCAAGGAGGAGAGCAGATTGTAGTGAGGCAAGACAGTAAATTCAGAGACCGGTTGGAGGCTATTGAGGTGGCTTAGATAGAGATCATAAAGGCCTGGACCAGAGTAGTGCTTCAGGTGTTCAGGGATATCAGAATCCTCTGGAGGTCTGCATCCCCAGAGTGTCTGATTCTGGAAAAGACTCTAAGATTTTTACCTTTCTAACAAGCTCCCAGATGATGCTGACGCTGCTGGTCTGCAAACCATACCTTGAGTAGCACTGGTTTAGATTGGAGATGGAAGAAATGGAAAGATTTCAATATATTTTAGAAGTAGAGTCAAAAGGATTTACTGATGGATTGATTTCGTGGACAAGTGAAAGAGAAGAATCAAGGATGACTCTCAGGTTTTGATTAAGCAGCTGAGAAACAATTACCAGAATATACTTAGAGTAGGAAACAAAAGGAGGGAAAGAAAATCAAGAGTTCTGTTTTAGGCATGTTAGCATCGAGAGGCCTGTGAGATATCCACATGGAAATGTCAGTCACGAGGCAGGGAGTTCTGGTGTTGAGTGAGAGGTCAAGGCTGGGGAGGACTCAGATAGAGGGGTGGACAAAAAGGGGGTTCTATGGAAAGTAACCTCACAGGGTGATCTAATCATAAATTCTTAACTGAACAGGTCATGGTGGGTAGTCATGCCCCAGGCCTGTAACTTCTTCAGTGAAAGTTTCTAAGCCAGCCCTATCCATTGTTCTTGTGCATCTAGGTTAACACACCTTTGAGACACTAAAAGTAATACCCCTCAAAGGGGGTATCAACCCTCAAGGGAGCACAGAATCTTACATATTCCTTAATCCAAACCCTGCCTTGCTTTCTCCCACCTTCATGTAATCTTCCTTACATTCCTTCCTTAATTTCAAATGCATAAAAGAAACTGCAAAACTGTCATTCTCTAGAGCATTTGAGATCTCGCTTCCTGGCAGTTGTCATCAGCTTTGTCTCAAGTAAGTTCTTATCATAAAAATTCTTTACATGGGATTGCAAATTGGTATAGCCACTATGGAAAACAGTATGGTGGTTCCTCAAAAAATTAAAAATAGATATACCTTTTGACCCAGTAATTGCACTTCTGGGTATTTATCCAAAGAAAACCAAAACAATAATTTGTAAAGATCTATATACTCCAATATTCATGGCAGCACAATTTACAATAGCCAAGATATGGAAGCAGCCTAAATGTCCATCAACAGATGATTGGATAAAGAAATGATAATTCATATACACAATGTAGTATTTAAAAATAATTAAATCCTACCATTTGCAATGACATGGATGGAACTAGAGGTTATTATGCTGAGTGAAATTAGTCAGACAGAGAAAGATAAATACCATATGATTTCACTTATATTTGGAATCTAAGGAACAAAAAGAACAAACTAATCGAAAACAGACTCACAAATTTAGTGGACAATTTGGTGAGGGACAGAGGGAAGGGAGGTTGAGGATCTGGGAGAATGGGATGAAGGGTTAAAGAAGTACAAATTAGTAGCAGTTGGACAGTCACGGGGATGGGGAGCACGGCAGAGGGAATGCAGTTAGCATGAATATGTTGGCTAAGTGGAGGGCCAGTGGAGGGAGGGAGCAATTGGGGGTTCGTTTTATGAACATTATAGATGTCTAACCAATGTACTGTATACTTGAAACTAATTTGAATAAATTTATTTCAAAAATTAAAAAAATTATTTACAGATTTGAATGCTTCTTATGTCAACAGAGATGAGATTTAAAGTATGGGACTGGATGAGATGGCCTGGGGAGAGAATGTATTTGGGGAAGAGCACGGGACAGAGCCCTGAGCACCCAGCATCTAGAGGTCAGGAAAGGAAGGGGATTCAGTGGGCACGAGGACAATCTTTGATGTCAGGAGGAGAAAGCCTTTTGTGAAAGAGGGAATGGTCAGCAATGTGCATGGAAGCAAGAGCCCTTACGAGAGACCCAGAAGCAGAGTAGGGCACCACCCTGGAAAGGGAAGAAGCAGCAGAAGTTACTGAAGCGCTGTGAGAATCCATAACTCCCATAAGCTCAGCTGGATTCCTCCCCCACCGTGATCACCCATCGATGCCAAGCAGAAAGGCCGTGCTTTTCTTTTGGAACAGTGAAGAATGTGGAAACCTCAGAAGTCACAGCTCCCTCTCCAGCCAGCCTTGGGACCGGGAGTGGTGGCAGCACTTGAAGAGGGAAAGAAAAAGATTGAGTTCTGGGAAGTGGGACTGGAAAGGAAAATAAAGGTAGGGATTCAGAAATGGCCCTGGATGGCTCATTAGACAAGTCTGCACCATTCTTGAAACTACCTCTCTTTCACCTCAAAGAAACATCTCTACTTCTATCCATAAGCAACTCTTCACCCAGTGTTTGTGAGCCCTGGGCCGCCTGCCGAAGCTGACCCCTGGCTCCACCGGCCGTCTCCTCCCTCGTCTGTATTTTTGATGGCTTCCTCCAGCCTGGCTCCTTCCCCTCAGACTACAATAAGCCACTCCAACCTAAAAGAAAGCCCTGTTCCTCCACCCTTCCTCCCCCGCAGCTACTGCTTTCATTGCTTTTACCCCAAACTTCCTACACCGATGCTCATGCTTCCTCACTTTCTTGTCTATGCCCACTGGAATTTGGCTTCTGTCCCTGCCACTGTCTCCAAAGCCATGGCCAACTCCTAATTATCAAACACAGGGCCTGCTCCTCCAGGTCCTCACCCTAGATCATCCCTCTGCTGCACTTCGCTCTGTGCCTACCCTTTCCTTCTGGAAACCCTTGCCTCCTTCTCTCACAGCCCTCATCATCCCACACAAATGCTTTCCTTTCCTCAGTGTGGCCTCAGTAGTCCTTGAGCCTCTGAGTTCCCTAACTGGTGGTCTTGTCTCTTTCTCTGCCGTATCTTAGGTGATCTCATCCATATCCTCCACAACCACTCGGCTATGAACCGATGACTGATGACAACCTGTACTGGTATCTTACAGCTGTCTATGACACTTTGATGTTCTGCAGGGATGTCAAAAGTGTCCAAAACAAAATCTAGGCCCACAGTTTGCACTGAAAAAATGTATACAGATGCTCCTCAACTTACAATTGGGTTACATCTCATTAAACCCATCATAAGCGGAAACTATCATAAGGTAAAAATGCACTTAGTACACTTAGCCTCCTCAACATCATAGCTTAGCCTAGCCCACCTTAAACATGCTCAGAACATTTACATTAGCCCACAGTGAGGCAAAATCATCTAACATAAAGCTATTTATAATAAAGTGTTGAATATCTCATGTAATTTATCATGCGTGTTGCTTTCATACCATCATAAAGTCAAAGAAATCCTAACTCAAATCACCATAAGTCAGGACCGGCAGTATTAAGTTTGTCGAATTAACTGTTTTCTCCTCGCCTGCTCCTACCTCCTACATGTTAAAGAAAAATCAATAAACGATAAACAAAACACAAACATCTCCTCTTTCTTCCTGGGTTAACGGGATGACCTAACACTCTCCTCTCTCACTTCATCTAATTGGTCACACAGGCGTGTTGATTCTATCTCTAAAAGATTTCTGGAATCTCCTCTTTTCTCCTTTCCATGTCTACTCCTCTGCTAGTCTCCTCTCTCCAACTGACTAACGCTGAACCTAATTCAGTGGTTTTCAAAGCTGGCTACACATTAGAATTACCAGAAAGATTTTTTTTTCTCCTACAGTACCTGGTCTTCCTAGGTGGTCTTCTATCCAAGTACTAACCAGGCCTGACCCTGCTTAGCTTCTGAGATCAGATGGGATCAGGTGTGTTCAGGGTAGCATGGCCATAGACTGAAAGATTTTAAAAATCTTGATGCCCAGCCACATCCCACACTAATCAGAATATCTGGGAGTGAAGCTGGAGCCCTGGCATGTCTAAAAAGCTCTACAGGTGACTATAATGTGCAATCAGATATGAGAACCACAGATGGTTTCCTTCTCCAGTATCCAGTATTTCCCTCAAAAAAAAAAAAAAATCTGACCTGGTCTTAACATCTTCTGTTTTAAAGCTTTAGATAGCTCCATATACCTTATAACCAGATTCTTAATGTGGACTACAGGATCAGGGCATCTGAGAACCCCATTAAATCATACACAAAATATTGTGTATAGGAAGAGGCTTTGTCCATTCCCAAATGAATCTGATTCAAAAAAGGTAAAGATATATTAGCTAGGTAGTAGTTAATAGCTATTCAACACATACTGTGTACCAGGCACTGTCTAAGCACTTTATACACATTAGCTCATTAACATTCAAAACTAACCCACAACTATGAGTATTACCCCCATTTTATAGATGATGATGAATTAATTCCCCAAGTCAACAAGCCCTTGGAGCCTAGACTCAAACCCCAGTAGATCTACTCTTTACTGGTTTGCAGGAAGAGTCCAAATCCTTTAGCATAGCAAATAAGGCCCTCTACCAACTATCTAACTGGAGACAGCTCTCCTCCCTGACCCCTGCTCTAGCCACCCACTTCTCTCCATTCTCTGAAGAAATCATGCAGTCCGTGCCTCTGTCCCCATATACGCTGTGACGGCTCCTGTACTTGTCCTCCCTGCACGTCCCTTCCACGAGAAATCCTACCTACACTTCAGAGCTCAGCACAAATGCTCCCCCAATTCTCTGAAACTTCTCTCCCCCTCGCACTTTCCCAGATGACATTAATTATGACACTTGCAGCATCTGATGATAGAGAGTGGTGCTCACGTCTACCCCTGACAAGCAGAGGAAAGTGATGGTGTCATGTTCATTTGTGGCTCCCCAACATCTTCCAGCACCCCAGCCCATTGAAGGGGATCAATGAACATTCATTGAAAATAAGGTAAGTGTGCTTTCTACTTACTAGGGAGTATCCAGATTCTAAGCTAGGGAATAGGACTTTCTCTTCTGGCAATGACATTTAGGACGTTCTTATGTTGCCGGGCTGTCCCTACCAGTCTCATAGGGTTATTATTAAGATTCAATGAAATAATTATTTAAAAAAAAAAAAACACGTTGTATTGTTAAACACACTGTGAAAAAGAAGGCCGGATTATTAACTAACCCTCTGCTCACGTCCAGTGGTGAACAGGCCATTATGAATGTCAGGAAATGCAGATTTAACAGCCACCAGCTACATGCCTTTTAAAAAAGTCTGTCATCGCTTTGGCATCTCCTGCTCTGGAACAAACAATTTCCTCATTGCTGTGGCATTCTGCACAGCTGAAACAGCCACACCAGGAATGCTCAATTGAATTAATGCTCACTTAAAATTAGTTTTGTAAACATGTCTGAAGTGCCTTCAGAGGTTCAAACAAAATTGCGTTACAGAGATGAGAGAAAGAGGCATCGGGAGTGCCATTGCACGCACAGGGGCCCACACGGAGCTCCCTGATCTTAATGGCATCCTACTGAGCTAACCAAACAGAGCACTTGGGAATGAATGAGATGAAACTGGTCTTTTAATGAAAACTATCCAATTGTAGTAAATTCGTGAAGTTTGATCTTAATTTTGAAAGTTCTCATACTTTTGAAGGACTCTTAAAGGTTACCCAAGTTTGCCCCACTTGCTAATGAAAGATTGGGAAATTTCATTTGTGGGGAGTGATTTCCAAGCCCAATTATACAGTCTGACAACAGAGAAAATTGTTTAACTGATGATGGCATCACATACCAAGCATCATAAAGTGTGAGGCATTTGGCAATTTACCAACAAAGGAAGGAAGGGAGAAAGGAAGAAAGGAAGAAAGGAAGGAAGGAAGGAAGGAAGGAAGGAAGGAAGGAAGGAAGGAAGGAAGGAAGGAAAGAAGGAAAGAAGGAAGGGAGGGAGGGAGGGAGGGAGGGAAGGGAAGGGAAGGGAAGGAGGCAGGGAGAAATAAAAAGAAAACTAAGATTGAAAGGAGAGGATGACAGGAAACATGACCTGATTCCCCATCAACGAACAACTATACCTAAAACCTCTGAGTGGGGTTCCGTTCTGGAGAGCTGACTCTGGGAGCAGTGTCCATCCCAGAGTTAGTCCCCTGTGGTCTAGCCACCTGACTCCACAGTGGGCCCAGGAAAATGGCTAAATGTGAGTGGAAGTGTTAGTCACTAAGAATGTGGACCTTCTTGGCTGTGGAGCAATCACATCTAAGCATAACACAGGGCACTTTCTCTTAGCTTCAGTGAGACCTGCACTTTCCACTGTGTCCAGGGTCTCACCTGTACTGTCGGGTGCTGGCCAACATGCGTGCTCAGTTACTGCCATAGGTCCAAGGATGTATGTGGCCTCCTGAAGAGGTTAGGCCTGCCTTAGCTGGATGGCTTTCTGCTTGGGACCCTTATACTGTAAGGCTTCTCAGTAGACATAATAGTAACCAGGGCAGACTCCGTAGGACTGAATGAGCTCCCCTTGGGTTTCTCAAAACTTATCCTAAGCAGAACCCCCAAGAAGGAAAGGAAATAAAAGGAGGAGGGAAAAATGTATCATCATATTTGTCTGTCCCTGACTAAACAATGATTGGAGTTTAAACAGCCATCGAAAACCTTAGCTCATTTTTTAAAAAATTGCTTAAATCCTTGAAGGAAATGTGGCCTTATACCAAGGAGCACAGAGTGGTTTTATGTGCTGTGTGAATGCTTTGAAAGTCAGGACATGTCACATTCCTTAGTAACAGCACAGGGATACTGTGGCAACGGGTAGGGACCAATAGCAACCAAGTGTAGACATAGTCACTTGGGGAGAACTCCAAGGAGTAGAGTAGTGGTGCTCTGTGTTCCAGCTTGCAGAGCCAAGTGTCATTGCTGCACGGTACTCCTCTGTAGGGTCGTTGTGAACACTACGAAATTATCAACTACTGAAAGCTCACAAAACTGTTGCATAACTCTTTGTTTTTTTTTTTTTTTTTTGCCATTTCTTTTATTGTAAAATATACATCACAAAATTTAACATTTTAATCACTTAAAGTATATAATTCAATGGCATAAGTACATTTACAATGTTGTCTAACCACTACCATTTTCACAACTTGGAACTCTGTACTTATTAAATTTCTCATTTTCTCCCTCCCTCCTGCTCCTGCTAACCTCCATGCTACTTCCTGTCTCTACGAATTTGCCTCCTCTAGGTACATCATGCAAATGGAATAATATAATATTTGTCTTGTGTTTGGCTAATTTCACTTAGCATAGTTTTTTCAAGTTTCATTTTTGTTATGGCACGAATAGGGACCTCATTCCTTTTTTACTGCTGAATAATATTCCATTGTGTGACTGTACTATAATTGGTTCATCCATTCATTTTTTGATAGACATGTGAGTTGCATCCACTTTTGGCTATTGTGAATAATGCTGCTATGAACAATGGTGTATAAGAATTTGAGTCCTTGCTTTTAAATCTTTGGGAATATACCTAGATGTGGAATTGCTATATCATATGGTAATTCTATGTTTAACTTTTTGAGGAACTGCCAAATTGTTTTCCACAGCAGCTGCACCAGTTTACATTCCCACCAACAATGCACAAGGATTCTACTTTCTCCATATCCTTGCCAACATTTGTTTTTTGTTGTTTTGTGTTTTGGTTTCTTTTGTTTTGGGTAATAGCAATCTGAATGGGTTTTGTAGTCTTAATTTGCATTTTTCTAGTGACTGATGATGTTGAGCATCTTTTCACATATTTATTGGCCATTTGTATATCTTCTTTGGAGAAATGTCTATTCACACCCTTTGCTCATTTTTTAAATTAAATTCTTTTTTCTTGTTAAGTTGTAGGAATTCCTTCTATATTCTGCTTAATCCCTTATCAGATATATGATTTGCAAATATCTTTTAAACTTCAACCAAAAGAAAGTAGTAATGTTATAATTCGTGGCCATCAAAGTCAAGGTATCCAGCTTTTCAAATGCTAAAATGAAACCCATGTTGCTTCCTTCCTGCCCCCACCACAGAAATGGGGGCAAGTAACCAACAGCAACAGGTGGCTAGAATGAGAGCCCAGCACGGACAGGGTGGGTGGGGAAGGACAACCAGAGCTGTAGTCTTGCTTCGGAAACTTGGAAGGTCAAGGCAAAGACCCTGGGTTCTCCCTCCTCGTGTCCCCTCAGTCATGGATGCTGACCAGGAAGCCCCTTTTGATTCCTTCTCCCAGTGCCCACTGGAAAAATCACTTGCTGAATTGACCACCTCCCAACCCTGTTCCCCAACAGGGAGTCAAGCAGTTGTTTTAAGCCAGGCTTCCCTTTTGCTTTGCTTCTAGAGCCTCATCTATCTGAGGCTGACAAAGGAGCTGGCAATAAGATGGCTGAAAGTCCACAGCTTTCCAAAATAGAGCTACAGTCAGGAATGTGGGCTCAGAAGCCAGGTGCAGTGCTACGTTTAAGCTCAGTCTTTGAAGCCACTGGCTGCATCTGAATCCTGGATCCTCTGATGATGAGCCCTATGATTTGGGGGAACCACTTCTCTGTGCCTCATTTTTCTCATTTGCCAAAAGGGAATAATAATATGATTTACCTCAGAGGACTGAGGTGATGACTAAATGAGATGGATGGTTCCTGGAATGTGCTTAGACCAGGTATGGCACGTTGAAGGGCTTAATAAGCATTAGCTGTTATTGTCCTCACTCCCTCAAAGTTTCCTCTAAATCTTTAGAATTGGCATATTCCAGTTGCTCCTCCTATGATTTTCTGCTCTGTGCCTTTCCCGGGTGGCTGACTGCATGGTCTACGAATAGGCAATGATGCCGCCAAAGGCGTACAGCACCCATATTTGATAACATTAGCAACTGAATCATGGCACCCAGATTCAAAGAAAGAGAAGAGGGTGTCCAGAGGAAGGTGGGTCACTCAGAGACACCTTGTGGAGAGGACTGACAACACTATATGATATTTTCCTTGACCGCCTAAAACAGCATCATCCTCACCTGGGAACATTATATAATTTTAGTGTCGTAGCCAAGAGCCAGTTATGGTGGTGGCAACTCGGTAAGGGACAGGACCGGTGTGGCCAGGAAGGGCTGCTTGAATGGACACCCTCAGTCCAGAATCGCTGTGGCAGAGGTGCTAAGAGCATGGAGACTGGAGTCAGGCGGCCAAGATTCCTACCCTGCCTGTGATACGCATCAGTTGTGTAACACAGGCAACTAGCTTAACCTCTCTGGGTCCCAATTGTTACCACCTGTAAAATAGAGATAAAGTATTACCCACTTCATATTGTTTTATGAGTGAAAAAGAGTTCATGTGTGTATAGGACATAGAACAGAGCCTGGAATTTGGTAGGGATTCTCAAAAAAAAATATGTTATATTCTGGACTCAACAACCGCGGAACACACAGTCATGGAAGAGAAATATAACAATCAAGGAGAGTCAGATGGAAAGAGTGACCTCAGATCCACCAGGCAGAGCGTCTGGCTGTGCAGGGAGTAGATAGCAAAGTGCCAGGCCTCGGTGGTGGCACTTAACAGGAGTGGTTCCTTCACTATCACACAGAGACACTTGCAGCCAGCTGGGTAAGGGCAGGAAGCTGAGGTGGGGAAGGATAAAGAACACTCACCAGGGTTTTTTGGGGGGAGGTGCCCTGGGGAGGAGCACTCATGCTGCTTAAAACATCTTGGAGGAACCCCAGTTTATACTTGCTCATGACTTAAACAACATCAGCTTCATCTTTTTTTTTTTTTACCTGCCTTTAGCTTGGAGGTTACATTAAAATAAATTCTTAAATCTTCCCATAGCTCTTTATATCTCTGTAACTTCCATATTTGGTTAGTATCAGGCAGTGGCCAAGGGTAATGCCTTTTTATGTGTTTGTCAAATGAATTCAGAGTCTGGAGTCTTTGGCTAGAAATGAATGATAACAATTTATTCAAGGGTATTGGCGTTTCCACTCAGGGAACACAACTAGGCAAAAACCCAGAAGTGTTCTAAAGAAGAAAGAAAAGTTAAAAGTTCTTACAGTAAAAAGTACATTCTTAGAGTTATCAGTCCTCTATTCTTCGCCCTAGGATAGGTCCAGGATGGTTATCAGTCAGATGTTAGATGGTCTGGATAATGGATATCAGGTGGGTGTTAGGTGGCCTGGATGAGTGAGTCCTTTAGGGGCATAATCAGAGGGTTAGCTGGAAAGTCTGCTCAGTGTTCAGATGTATATCTAGGCATTGACAGAAGACTGGAAAGTTCAAAAAGGTTGTTTCCAGGCTAGTTAGAATAAGAATAGAGACTTTCCTCATGCCTCAGCCTTTATAATGTTAATACTTTTAGCAGCTTGGTTAAAGCGACTCCATTTTACACATTCTCTCTCTCCATTCTTTCATTCTTCCCAGGGTCTGCTGTTTGTGACCCCACTCAGTGTCTCAGGAACCCTTCGACACCCCCACACTGGGGTTTCCAGGAGGTGAACCGCCAATTCTCAGGTTTCAACCCCCTTTGGGATTGGCATTTGGCAATGGTTCCCTTCCTGGCTCAACTGGCATTTCCTGGAGCCCACTCTCATTAAATTCATCAGCTTGAAGAAGCAGCAGTATAGCGTGATGCTCAAAAGCACAAACTCAGATGAGAGTCAACCCCGGTATTTATTTAATGGCTGGGTGAGTTTAGGAAAACGACTCCATCTTCCAGAGCCTTAGTTTCCCCATCATCAAGATGGGAATCACCTGTCCTTTCCAGCCACTGATGTGAGCATTACAGGAAATGAAGGAGCAGCGCTTAGCATATACCTGGCTGAGTGAGTGCTAGATAAATGGGAGCTGTTATTAGCGGCATCTGCTAGCTCAGCTAGGTCCTGCAGCTGCTCTTTTGAATCCCCACTCCTACTCCCTCCTCCCAGTCACCAGGTTTGAGCAACAGGATAATTGCTAATGGGTTAAAGTCTGGGTGGGGCACAGGTATATTTAAAATTACAAACTAGTTTGTGACTATTTCAGTCGGGCAGATTGTAGGACGCTATTCGCCCTAGGCAACAAAACGTTGCTGTTTTGTGAAGTAATTTGAGTTGGGGGCGGAAGTGGGGACATCATGGCCGGGTCCCAGATGCTGGGCTCTGTTGTTGGCTGATGTAGGAAACAACTCTAATGGGAGCCACCCACGGGAAGGGGAAGTCAGTCCCTCTCTGTTCTCTGTGTTCTAGCTGGATTACTTTCAAGGGCCCTGGACAATTGAGCCAGAAGCAAGAGGATCTAGGATTTGTTGTTGGCGCCAAGGAAACCAGACTCAACTGCTTGTTATACTCGCTTTTGCAAAACAAAACAGAACACCCAACGACAGAACAAACCCAGGTGTCTCTGGCCAGTTTTAGCAGAATGTTGACTTCTGAAGCAAGTTCATAGGAACAGTTGCTATAGGAGGGGAGAGGTTTTTGGGGACCTTTCACAGGACTGGAATGAGCTCTACTTGTCTTCCTGTCAGAAACAAAGCAAAGAGATCTGGGGTCCTCCAAGTGCAATGGAAAACAGTATTTATCTCTTTGAGTTTAGCCTTCACCCTTCTCATGTAGCTAAGTTAATATCAAATGGACACAAGAGGGTCAAATGTGCCCATGCTTGTCTCTTAGTTAAATCCAGGCTTTCCAGGCTACAGCAATCTTTTAGGACAGGCCACCCTGCCCAGTTTCAGGTGAAGCAAAGCATTCTCCCTGGAGTTCCTTGGGGCTGCTGCCCTTGGGGCCCAAGACCCTCCAAAGGTCCTTTTTAGGGGACTAGGAAGTATTGCGTTCCAGCCTCCTCGCTTCATGAAAGGTGTGACCACGTAGCTGCATTGTACCTCCTGTGTTGTATTTGGAATCCAAACTGGAGCTTTCTGCTGAACTGGAGGGCGGGGAAGCAGAGTGAAAGGGAATTGGGCAAACTAAGAAAAAGGAACTTTCTCTGTGGCATTTCTAAGTGGGACTGTGATTATCCACATGCAGATATGTTATCTGCTCTAAAAACAAAACAAAACTTGTGGGATTTTTTTGGTCTTGATTAACCTTCCCTAAAAATCTTGTAAAAGAGTCTGTGGTATTGGTTTCTCTCTCTTTCTTTTCCTTTCCCCTCATCTTTCCTACTTGCTTCTCCTTTGCTTCTCTTCATGAACGTTTTTGGAGGAAGGCAAATTGGCTCTATCAGCCAATTTCAGAGCGCGAATATGGAAGCAAAGATAGTTGGATGTGCAAACAGTGCCACCGCTTCAAATCTTGAAGAGTATACTCTGACAACCATACTCTGAACAGAGCTGTCCCAGAGCAGCAAGAGAAGTCTTGAGCCACTGGCTTGTGGGCTCTTCCTGTCTAAACCTCAAGCTCACCAACTAACTCTCCACAGGTCTCTTGGGGCATCTCAGAAACAGCCCACTTGACCCAGTCCTCTCTGCTCTGTCCCTCCCACAGTTGTCCATCAGTGCCTGGAGTGTCCTGGAGTGTTGTCATCAAGACCGGAGTGGCTAAAATGCTGTGGGTACATGCAAGTATGTAAGGTCCCTGGGCCTGCAGCTCCCCAATGACCAGGCAACATGTATCAGAGCCCAAAAGGACTGGAAAAGAAATGAAAAGGGAACCCCAGAGTCCCCCCTTCCACAAACCCCTGGGTACCTTCTAATGAGGTGGATGGGTAGGAACTTCTCACAGAGGGGCTGGGCTCTCTACCTTGAGGGAGACTCAAAAATCCCTTTGGTACACAGGAAAGCAAGAGCTGGAATTTCCCTGGGGCTTCTCTTGGGTCACTTGCCTCCGCTTTGAGATTGGAGGGGAGGAACCAGGACAATGGGAAAACCCTCCCCTCATACCTGTCCCTGCCCAAGAAGAGAAAAACTTTTCTTCCTTTATATGTTGGATCCTGGACATAAGTAATTTTAGTTTATCTGTTCTTTTTGTTTTTCTGTGTGTACATGGGAGCCACACACACACACACACACACGCACACGTAGGGTTGTTGTTATTTCTATGGAGATTTTTTTTTTTTTTTTTTTTTTTTACAGTTAAACAAAGGCATAGAAGAGCTCTCATTCCCAACTTTCCTCAGAGGACATATCCTTGAAAGATTTCTGGAATAGTGTTTAAGTGAACAGAGAATCCCCAATTACCCCTTCCACACATAGCAAATAGACAACATGTCCTAACCCAGAAAGCTAAAAGTCTCGTGAAGTGCAAGCAGATAATTGTCTGAAGGAGGCCAAGAAGAAAAAGAAAAGTGTAGCAAGGCCACAGAGAGGCCCTGATGAATCACACCAACAGTAGCTCATACTGTTTTGCCTGCAGGCACTGTGCCCATGCAGTAAACAGATTATCCCATTTGAATATCACCGCAGCCTTCCAAAGAGTCATTAGATTTATGCCCATTTTACAATTCATGAATCAGAGGCAGCTAGGATAGTGGCCCAATGCTCAGTTTCTAGCCACATAGTCAGGTTCAAATCCTGGCTCCATCACGACCTGGCCATGCGATCTTCAGCGTGCTACCTAACTATCCCAATGCTATGGTTTCCTCTACTGAAGTTTGGGGAAAGTAATAGTTTATGAAGAGTAAGTGAGAAAAGAGACATAAGCTGCTGAGGGCAAGTACTGTGTGTGCGCACACACAGTAAATTATCTTCTATCATCGTGACCATGTTTACCAAGCTGGGAAGCCAGGGAGCCAGAATTAGACCCAAGTCTTCCTGCCACCAAGGCCTCTGGGTGTGCAGGTAGAGTCTAGCAAGCAAAGAACAAAGAGCCGCTGACAAAGCTCTGAGGGCATGGCCTTGCTTCTCCTGCTTTGCGTGCCTCCTGCTCACGCAGGTCTAGGTTTTCCCTGTCACACAAAGGCTGAGCCACATCTCAGACACCTTCTGGCATATCCATCAGCAGTCAGCCACAAACAGACAGACAAAACCTGTGAGTTCCCATCTTTCCCTGCAGTGACCAGTTTATGATGCGAAACCCTGCTCCAAGAACTGATTCTGGAAGGCCTTCACTGTACCTTCCAGGGCTGGTGTCCTGCCAAGCACTATGCTTGGGGTGGCCTCATTCTCCGGGCCAGGCTTCTCTGGCACCACTCCTTTCCATTAACAATTCAATGAGCTCTTTCTTCAGCCCAGCCATTCCTCCAAGGCATGACTTGGGCTTGGCTCACCACCTTTAAGCTGTGGGATTGCTGGACTCCAATCACCAGTCAGTGTGGCTGCCCTCTCTGCTGGGGGCCTGCTCTTTCTCAGGTATTTCCCTGGCTCATCCCCTCACCCTGTTAACTATTCCCATTGCTAAAGCAATGTACCACCCCCACTCTGACACACACCCCTCACTGTCAGGCAGGGCCTCCCTGAGCTCAGGGGAACAGACCCTGAATTCAAGCTGATGTCTCTGCTTAGTGGAGTGGCTTGAGGGACACCAAAGAGCTACCTCCCCAGATCTCTTCCCCACTGATCGACTTTCCAGCGAAGATTCTCTTCATTACTGGCATTCCTTTAGGTTATATTTAGCCCAAACCTGTGTTCCAGGTTGCCAGGACACACCTAGTTTACACCTGTTATTCTGACAGCTGTAACAGGGTCCCTTTCCCTCCCCAAAGTGTCCTGGTTTGGGTCTAAATTATCTGGTCCTAGTTTTAGTACATTCTCTCTCTGGAGAGGGGTTCTTGTTAAGATACACATTGCATTTGCTAGGCCAAGGTACAGAAAAGTACTTGCAGGTACTTGGAAGAACTGCTCTAATTGTTCATTTGGTGGGAGGGTAGGGAGGAGTGAAGGAGGGGAAGATTTCAGATCACGGGCTTAAGAAAAGACCTGTGGCTCCTGTCCTTACCTCCCCGCCAACCATGGCCTGCTCAGGTGCCATCTTCTGTGTTTTCTTACTTTTCCGGGATGGCAATTTACCCCAAGATGGCAGTTGTCTGATGATCTGCCAGACTGTCTACCAGACAATAAGTTTCCTAAGGGCAAGGACTACATGTTATTCAGTTTCCTATCCCCAGTGTCTAATCCCATGTTTGTCACATAGTAAGGATTCATTAATTTTTTTCCCTAAATGAATGAATAAATGAATCTGAGACTCAATCTCCTCATCTGTAAAAGAGAAAACCTAGACTTTCAAGGTGGTTGTGAGGCTTAGAGATATTTACATAAACTTTTCAGCACATGCCTAGCGAACTATAGATTTTCTTTAAATAATAACTTAGATGCTATGTTATTATTAGTTATGCCATCAGCCTAAAAGCAGTCCCACTAAAATCAAGCTGGAAGACTGGAACTATGCCTCCCAGGTGTTGCCATCTTATTACAATATACTCTTCCTTCTCTAGGCTGTCTCTAAAGTTCAATCAATGGGTTCTACTACAGGGACTTGGTGAGATGGGAGGAGAAACACACAAGGTGATTTGTTCCACAACTCGCATCGGTTCTCAGAAAATAAGGCAAATGAGTTGAATGGGTTGGGGGGAAGCACTAGGTGTTTGGGGAGGGTCCATAACATTGTTGGGTGCAGGAAGTGGGGGTGAGGTGAGGAGGGGGCAAAGCAAATATGAAAAATAAAAAGGGTGTCCTAGGGCACCTTTATCTGCTTTGCAGTACTGTGCACAACCAAAATGACATTCCTTATTTCACCTTCAGAAAATCCTGTGTGGTGGGGTATTATTACCCCGTTTTCACTTGACAACGTTGAGGAGAGTGGTTAGATAACTTACTTAGGATTCAACAGCAGTTAGGAAGCAGCACTAAGCATTGGAATTCATGTAAGTCTGTCTGAGCCAGAACATACACACAATCTCCCCAGCTTGCCACCTTCCCCACCGTGGTCCTGAGTTAGAGAAGGCAGGAAAGATCTGGAATGATGTAGCCCGATTTCCATTTCTTGACCCGAGCTACAAGAGGTGGGACACCACTGGGCTCACCTCCCAGCACAGGCCTTGGCACACAGTAGGCACCCAGCAAACATTGAATACAGCCAGTGAGACTGGAGTTCCGGCACGTTCTTGCCAGGCCATGGCAGCAGGGCAGACAAATACCCAAACTGGAAGTATCATTTGCATCATTCCTAGATGCTCTTTGTTTTTTTCTTCCCCAAGGATTTTGAGTCAGGAATGGAAAGAGAATTGTAATTATATATTTTGCTTAGGAACCATACTTTTCGTTTTATCCACTAGGAGAGATAAAATAAGACTGCTCATGAAATGCCTATAAAAATAAAGTAGACCTAAATAATATATATGTAATTTACAATTTATGCTTCATAACTTTTTTTCATTCTAAGACATTTTAAAATTAAAATTTATGCTTCTGATATTTTAAATCTGGAAAGGATCTTGGCATTTATCTGATTAAACACCCACTTTTTTTAGATGAGAAAGTTTAGACACAGTACATACCATGTGGTTGTTAAGGCCAGGTTCTATCAAGCTAGTTAGAAAAACAGGGCGGACACTCCCTTTAGACTAGAAATTTTCAAATTGTGGAGAGTTAGCCATTTGTGAGTGTAAGTAAGTTACAACTAACTTCAATTTTTATTTTACTTTTAAAAAATATTTTTAATAAACTTCATTTTTAGAGCAGTTTTAGGTTAACACAAAAATTGTACAAAAGGTACATTTTTAACTGATACTGACACATGATTATTAACTGAGGTTCATAGTTCATGTCAGGGTTCACTCTTTATGTTTTACATTCTAGGGGTTTTGACCAATGCATGTCATGTGTCCACCATTACAGTATCATACAGAAACGTCTCACTGACCTACAAGTGCCCTGTGCTCCAACTAGTCAACCCCTTCCCACACCTCCTGGACCTCTGGTTCAATTATTTTATGTATAAGGTAAAATAGAATTTAAAAAGTTCTAATTCATACCTCATAGTATGGATACTATTTCACGAAACTTTTGTTCTAGATAAATATGTGAATATATACATATTTAGATTAAAATGTAAAATATATTCCTTACTGTGGATTGGAAAAAGAAGTTTGAGAAATACTCCTTCAAACTGTCTCTTTCTTAAAATTCTAGGGAATAAGTCCAGAAAATGAATGCACAGATGGAACATTTCATATAAAACCAAAACAAGGAAAAAACATAACCAAGAGACATTAAGAAAATAAACAAGGACACAAAAATTCTCTGAAGAGTGAGCACAAAGAGGTCAGAAAGTTTCTCCCTAAATCAGTTTTGATTTTAGTTTCTTTGTTGGGGCTGCAAATCATTCAGATTCATTTAACATTTTCAGAGTACAAGATATGAAAAGTTTGGGGTGGGAGGAGGGTTGGGGGAGCAAGGGTTTCATCCCTGCTAATTGATTCTGTTCAGTTTCCAAAAATGTTATCTCTGGATGGTAATCAACAAAGAAAATGTCTTTTCAGGAGAATTTTTAGAGGGTCATTTGGCTCTACCTCTCCATTTTTCTTACTTTTTTTTTTTTATCAGGAATATGGAAGTAACAGAGATGATGTTTTATTTAACTTCATGTCAAGTGTCTGAAGATTTCTAAAGGATTCAAATTTATGCTTACGATTCCTATATTTTTAAAAATCTCCCTTCCATGGGTATCGTGCTTCATCTCTCCAGAGGAGATGTGGAATTTAGATACACCAGTGTGTCTCATAGAAATCCTGATTCCAAACTTTGAATCACATGGCCCATCTTGGGACCTGCTTGCTGGTAGACCAGAGTTTGAATCCCAGATTCTAGTACTGAACTCTGTATAAGACTGAAAAGGGATTCTCTCTTAGTATTCTGTTTCAAGTATGATATTTAAAAATTCTGTATTAAATGATGCTTCTCCTGTAGGAGTACACGCTGAGCTAAACTCTTTGCATGTATCTAATCCTATCAATAATCCTATGACAGAGAAATTACTGTACTCAGCTAACAGTTGAATAACTTAAACTCAGAGAGCTTAAAGAGAATGCCCAACGTCATCCTGAAAGATAGTGGTTAGCTGGATTGGAACCCATGCCTAAAAGAGCACAGGCCTATTCTTCTTATGTCTCCATGGCCTAACGTGGTGCTTGATACATAGTACATGCTCAGTAGATGTTTCCTGAAGGAATGACTGATGGAAGAGCAAAAGCTTAACAAAGATACAGATAAATAAGACAATACTACCACTATATCTGTCATTCGCTGAGCATTTGCTTTGTGCTAGGCACTGTGTTAATGGTATATGTATTGTGTACATAATGTACATAAAGGAATTAACAAGAGGCATGGCATAGGAAAGATGTGTTACTAACATTATTATATGTCACTATAATAGCTATCATCATCGTAGTGAAAGACTTTAACGTTATGATCACTTCCAGCTCACACACCCAGTGCTTCTCTCTGAGTTGCACTGAACAGGTCAAACTGCGGGGCAGCCCTTGTAGCAGTGAGCCAGCCCTAACCTGGATTCTCCCTCCATCTCTTTGTCACATACGTGCAATTACCTCAGACTGTGTTGGTTGATCCCTAAGTTACACTGAGGAGCCCCCAGTGTGCTTTTTGGTGTCAAGGAGGAAGTGGGTTGTGTTCTTGTGCTCATACCTAGTTTGCATAACGTTCTTCTCTTTCAGGCTGAATTGAGAAAGAAGCCATGTGGTTTGGTGGCAGCAGCTGGGAGGAAAGTGTGGTGACTCAGCAGCACTCTGTGTGGAACAGTGTATGGCAGCTCTGAGGAGCAGCAAAGATCAGCCTGCGCCAGCCATGAGGATGAGGCAGCGGCGTGCTCCGAGCAGAATCAGCCCTACAGGCAGCTCTGGCTGGGAGGAAGGAGAGGAAGAAAGCTCCCGTGGTGGGACATGGTCAGGCTGTGTCACTGACACTGTGAAAAAGTTTTGGGGAATTGGACCATCTGGTATTATTTTAGTTCCGAAAGTTCTCTATGACCTGAGCTAGCGTATTTTAAAGTGAGTAAGTGCCAGGCATTGCCTATGGATATAGGTAAAGTCTTGAGCCCACAGTCTTGAAATTAAACTTCCAGATGACAACTGGAATCCTTCTTGAAGCACAGGGCACAGGCAGGAATATTATGCATATTTTTAGAAAGAGAACACTTTATTACAACCATACATCTCCAATCTAATGGTCCAACTATTAAACTCAGTATAAATATATTTTGAAACAGGAGTTATATAAATATAATATGAAGCTTCTGTGACCTTTAAAGACTTGAAAGTCTTTCACTAAAAATTCTCAGGAAAGAGATCTTAGAGTTTATTCATTCATTTATGTATTCATTCATTTATTCAACCAATCTGTAATTTATCATCCTTTATAAAATTCATGTAAGATAATGTATGGAAAATGATTGGTAAGTGGTAAAGCACCAATAAAATTATGGCATTTTACCAATTAAAGAAAGAGAGACATGGAGTGAACAAAAAATTTGCCCAAAGTCATAATTAGCTAGTAATAGGAGGGCCAAAGATGAGATATAATTTAAGGTGACCGAACACGGAACAGGCTGAAGCTGTTGATTCAGCCAAACAACTTCCTTTTGCAGTCAGGATGCCCCTGACTATAAGAAACATTAGTCCACTGATGTAAAAAGGGGTATTTACTGGGAGTGTACAGAGATCTCACAGGATTCAAGAATAGAAAAAGTATCACTAGGTTTCATTTGAACTGGGAGCCCTCAGGAACAGGGTGGCTCTTCTCTGTGTCTGTCTCTGCTTTTGAGCCAGCTCTATAGCCCTTCCTCCATTTTGCTTGCTTTCCTCTGTTCATTCATCTTGCATGAGGCACAACATGACTGCTTATCCAGAACCTACACCCTGACCACTAAGCTCTAGCACCCACCCTCAACTGGTAGCAGACGCTGAAATTCTAGGGAGGAAGGAACTAGTCTGGCTCCTCTGAGAGTACTGGGTCACACAAGTCACTTCTGAGCAAGTGGTTGCTTCCTCCTGGGTCTGGGGTGTGCTTACTCCTAGTCTAAGAGCTATGAATGTCCCTACCCCCACCATCACCAACACCCATCCCTAGAAGTCACATTATCTTGTGCAGTTATAGCTTCCAGAGATCTGTGGGTGGCAAGGGTGCTAAATTGTCAGGCTGGATGTTATCATATAAAGAAAGGACCTATTTATAGGGAGAGTATACTTGGAATGAATTTATGATGTATTTCAGCTGTGAAATTTAAAACTCAAATTTCCTGGTCAAAAAAAAAAAACTCAATTTAATAATATTGTCTTGGGCTCTAAAGATAGACACATATGTCCACAAGCCATGTCCACAAATAATTTTAATATGAGAGTCTATGAAAATTTCTTAGAAACTGTCTTACAAAATTACCTGGAAGTGTAAAAAAAGGATTAACTCTCCTGGGGGAGTCAGAAAGGTTTCACTAAGTAACTGTAATTCGGGTGTGTCTTGAAGTATTCATTTACTTTTAATAGAGAGAGGTGGGATATCGGGAAGACACACATGAAACAGTGGGAAAAGCATGAGCAAAAAACTGAAGGATTGAAATTACATACATGTTTGGAGAGGGCAAAACCTATAGCGTGGCTAAAGAGAGGGGTGCAGGCGGGAGAAAAAGGACCCAGGGGGATTGACTGGTCGCAACTACATGCCAGCTCATTTAATCCTTTCAACAATCCTTGAGGTGGTGTGCATTGCCCCTATTTTACCAAAGTGCGCAAAAGTCAAAGCCGTTCCTTCTATGGTACCATGATGGGGATGAGGTGAAGGGTGTTAGCAGAAAGCAGATGAAGCGAGATCCACCCACCATGTAAGGAGGAATTTGATTCTGAAGGCACTGTGAAATCACCAAGATTTCTGAACAAAGGAAACGGCATGATCATATCTGAATTTTAGAAAAATAGTACCGGTGGTGGTAAGGGGATGAAACAGAGTATTCTTTTCTCTTCCTTTCATTCATTTAATTAAAAACAGATATTGAAAACTATGGACACTTGTTTCTTCATTTTTGTAGCTAATTCACCTAAATTGGGCAATTAAATAATATTGAATCCAATGAACTGGACACAAGCACAGTTGCGGTACGAAAAAAGGCAAAAAAACAATTTTATCTAGAGAGAAAAATCATAGAAATTTTCAGAAAGGAAAATTATGCTTGCCTTGATTCTTAAAGAGTAAATATGAATTTATCAGAAGACAAGATGGCCAAGTTAAAGTTTATTCAATGATTATAATTTGGATTGTGGAGCTCTTATGTATTAATTTTAAAGCTGAGTGGAAATATAGTAAGCATCAAAAAATTAATATTTCATAATTTGAAAAATCTACAGTCTTATTGAAGTGTAAAATAGTGATTCATAGGATTTTATCATTTGATTTCAAATAAAGCCTTAGAAATAATTTAACACAGTCTACCAGATACTGATAGCCATGTTATTATATTAGCACTCCTCAATTTTTTCTGATTTCTAAAAGTTATTTACGAGCCCACTGATCAACTAAAACTCACATGAAATAGTACAGAATTCTTTAAGATTACAATTTAGAAAGCATCTAGAAAAAAACATAAGGGCTATTCTCTCATTTTAAAGGTGATTACTCTATTTTAATAAAGCTAAAATTCTAGTTTTATTTTTCATTGTTAAGTTTACTAATTCTGTGAGCTTTGTAGGCCCCTATAGTTGTCCACATTCTAGTACCTTCTTGCTTTCTTCAACCTATAGATTTGGTATTCTGGATGATTAGGAGTCAAAGTATGACCTAACTTCAAATAAGCTGGTTTGACAGTTTTCCCCAAGTGCCAAAAATGACAGAACATTAAGTAGGTTTTCTAGGGGCTTCTTTCCACGTGAATAGGGCCATCACTGTAGATGAGGTTGTCCCATATTCTTTTCTGCAAGCATGGATTATTCTTGGGGGCTGTCTGATCCCTCAGGTTCCCCCCCAAGCTAACCAGACTCTCTCAGATCTAAGCAACCAGAGGGCAGAACAAACAGCAATGGGAGGCCCTAAGCAACGGCAGCCCATAGTATTTGGAAGAATTATTGGTTTTGATTTGCTGACCATTGTTCTCTAACAACTAGAAGGTTTAGTTCATCATTTTACTGTGGTGTTAGCAACTAAATGTTAGACCCCAGTGTTTGACAGCCATGTAACTGCTGCCAGTGGGTACCATGCCCAAGAAGCAGGAGGCATGCCCCAATACAGACCCTCTGCCTCAAATCATCTCCCACTCAAAGGTTGCTGCAGGAAATTTGACTTAGGAGTCAATATGTTGTTAAGCACTATTGTTTTTGTATACAAAGAACAATGACTGAGACTTTGAAAAAAGCATTCTTCACATTATTCTATTGGTGTCATTTGTTTTCTACCTTTTCACTTTCTTTGAATAGCAAACACTCTTTTCTTGGTAATTCGGAACACAAATAAACACAAGATATCCCAGTTTTTGTTTCACAGTTGATTCCCACTTTCATGACTACAATTTAAAATTTATGAAAAAAATACTACTATTCATTCCTCTCAATTTTTAATTTTTTTTTCTATTGGAGGCTATTGATTTCCCTAGGAAGGAGGAGGAATCAATAAAATGGCCAATCACAGATAAAAACATCTTAACTTTAATATGAATAAGTAAAGAATTATAAAGAAATAGGACTTCTTTCTATGTTAATGTAGTCATATTAAAATTAAAATAATGCTAAATTAAATTAATTCTTCTGGTTTTTAAAAAACAATATAAAATGCATAGCAATGAATATGTTTCACCTCTACATTGTGGTTAAAGGAAAAAAGCGTTTAAGAGGTGTCTCTGTTCTCACATCCTCCCACCGCAGAAATCCCCTCTGTATCTCTGAGCAAATCTAGTGACAAGATATCTTTCTGCTCAATGGGACATCCGATGGCATTGTCAGTTACCACACTGTCTAGGGAACCCACTGGTCCTAGCTTGATTGTCTGGACTGACACTGTAGTTTCTCTCATTTACCTGTATAACTATAGAATCCTGTTTACCTGTATTGTATAGCTAAAAGTTGTCCAAAGAGACCATACAGCTAACGGGTTTGAAGCTAGGTCTTAGGCATTAGACATCTTTAGATATGAATCTGGACCTCCTCTTTTCATTTGGGTGACCTTGAGCAAGTTACTTAACCTCACTGCATTTCTGTTTTCTCATTTGGAAAATGGGCATAGTAAGACCTACCTGACAACCTTTTTGGTGGACTAAATAATAATCAAAAGGGCTTTAACTTAGTGTCTGGTATTTGGTGTAAAAAAAGATGGTAGCTTTTGTTTCTACTTTAAAAAAAATTTCCCTCCATCTTTTCCCCTAATCTATCTCAAGCACTTTTAACAATCCTAATGATATATTGCTTCCTAGTCCTCCTCACTTTTACTGCTGTCTTCCTCCAAACTGTCTGGTTTACATTCTCCTGCACAATGTGCTACCTAGAACTTCACAACAATGAAACTTACCCCCAAACAGAAAAACTATATTTAGGGTCTGACCAAAATTAAACCAAACTGCTACCTCCCCTCTGATCTATACTTTATTAATGCAGCCCCAAATTATTGCATTCAAGTTTTTTTTTTCTTTAATGCATTCCATGTCTGTCTGTTCATGGCAAGCTTGTGGCCAACTACCTTCTCTAGTACTTATTTAGGTGGTGAAAACTCAGGCCTTTCCTGTCTTATACTTGTGCAATTGATTTTTTGAACCTAAATGAAGATCTTTTCCTTTTTCTCTCTTGTGTAGGCCTGGATTCTTGTTTGCAAGTGACAGAAGCTAGCTTAGATAAGAAAGATGGATTTCTTTGTTGGTATAACTGAATATCAAGAAAAATGAAACAACTGGAAAGCTGACTCTCCCTCATGATGAGAGTTGGCTTCATTTCTCACAGGTTTCTTTTTGGGACCCTGGTTGCTGGCAGCTCCTGGCTCATATTGACATAACTTGAGCCATAGAAGAAATGATTTTTTTGTCTAGTTCTTCTTCCTCCAAGAAAACTATGATCTGAATCAAATGCGTACCAATCATTATTGAGCTGCTTCTGCCCCCAAGGTAGAGGGAGAAGCTCCCAACTTTTAAACCAGTTACTATGGCCTGGGAGACTAGGGTTCAGAAGATGACAGTTCCCAGCAGAACCCAGGGTATGGCAGGGGAGAAGTTCTTCCAAAGGAATGAAGATTACATTTTCTAATTAAATGACAAAGTTATTTCAAAATTCTCCTTAAATAAAAGGTAGCCTGTTATTAATAATCATTTAGGTGTTTATGTGACAAAACTTAGGTTATGTTATTTATTAAAGAAAATAGAGCAAACCACAATTCAAACTGTACAAAATTAGATTTCAGAGCTATTATTTTCTAAGTCTTTAACCAAAAAATTTAGTGTATCCACAAGCAGCTGTTTTGAGATAGATATGAACCTATCTTGCTATATATTATTACCCAATAAACAAAACACCTGTTTATTAGATAATGCCTAGCAGCAAAATGAAAATAAAATTAATTTTCCAAGTATTTCCTGATTTCCAAGGATTGGAAGAAGATAAAAAGTTATGTATTGTGTCTGTTGATTATTCTAGTCATGTAGGTTACATTCAATTGGCAAAACTGGATTATTGCTTTGGCCTCTTGTGTAGGTTTATAAAGCAGTCCTCTTAAATTAACAGTGAGTAATTTGTTATTTCTTGAAGTAATAAAAGACATTGCTTTGACTTGCTTATGACTTGCTTATTACATAAGCTATCCAAGTCACTCAGGAGAGGTAAAATGCTGACCTATATCTAATGACATACACAGCCACTAAAATGAAAATAGAAAAAATTATTTTCTCTTGCACATGGGTTTGAATCTGGGCTGTATCTGGGCTCTATCACCCTTTGCTTGCTGGGCATATAATTCTATAGGTTAAATTAACCTGTGGACAAAGATCTGGGGGATGGACATGAGCAACTTCAAGTCTGCGCTGGGATGCAGGGCACCTGACTGGGATGCCACATAACCCTACTGACCTGGCCCCTGAATTTTGTGAGGAAAAAAATTAAAGATGACAATTTTAAAAAGTCTCTTTCCAAATTAAGTGACTTTTCATCTGAGGTGAAAATCAACATAGGTTACAACTCTAAAGGATTTTAATGACAGATACTCAATAAATAAATGTCAACATTTTATATCTACTGCATTCAAAGGGAAAATGGTATAATCTGAACTCTGTACTCAGCAAAATAATTTGGAAACACTTTTACCCAATTTTACTAATCCATAAAAGCGGTAGCATTAGATTCTTGATAAATGAATTAGCTTTTTTTTTTTTAATTTATTTTTTAGGCGAGGCAACCCTTGGTTGACCTCACAGATTGCAAGGACCTTGTCGGTTTACAATCCCTTATTTTTTATTTTTTACGCCTACAGCTCCTGGTCTTCCTAGGTGGTCTTCCATCCAAGTACTAACCAGGTCCAACCCTGGTTAGCTTCCAAAATCAGACGAATTAGTTTTTTAGGTTATCACTCCACAGAAAGATGTGGATAACTGAAATGTCGTAATGTCTTACAATGTGAATGCTTTAACTATTCGAAACCTATATATTTTGGCTTTTTATATAATAAGTATTCTGAGAATGTACTACAGCAATACAAATTCTTATTAAGCTCTCTTTAAACATTCCCATTAAATTTGGGATTTTTATTCTCAATTACTATTGTTCTCTTTACATTTGTCACGCTTATATAAATGACTATAAAGTATTTCTATTATAAGCTAGTGATTTCAGGTTTACCTCTTGTTTTTGAGTGATTTGTCTTTATCAACAATCTAATTCACTCAATCTTTTTTATATCTATTGGCACAAAAGTAAATGAGTTTGAATCAATGGACAAGGATGATCTAAGTGTGAATGGTATAATCATTTTATCTTAGGGCTCTCTATTTAATAAAACTTTCTCTGGCACTACCTATGTATTTGTGTGTGAGTAACACGACTTGGCAAAACCCCCAAAACCTCAAATCCCAAACACAATTAAATATGCTGTTCTCATTAGGTAGCTATGGTCTGTTAAAGTTACATACTATGTTGTCTATTTCATTGCAGTACAGTTTTCAAGGTTCTATTGTATTTATTAAAAGCTAGTATTATTCTTTAGATTTGAATACCCAAATACTAATCATGAGGGTACATAGTTTGAATAATAAAAGTTTTTTAACATTGAAAATATTTATGGTGATTTCCTCCCCCTGTGACATAAGATTGTTTATTTTTCCTCTCTCTCAAAACGAGTTTCCAAACCTCTTTCAGCTAGACGTACCTGTGAATCATGATAGTTCCATCCTGTCATATAATAGACCTGATATGTGGCAGGTACTGAACCATGCTCATTACTGTACATTTCTCTATACACCACTACAGCTGCCAGCACCGTCTTGCGGCAGTAGAGCCCTTCTTGAAAAATAAAATTTACACCTTTCCTTCTCATCTAATCTTTGTACTCTTATCTGCTATGAATCTCCTTCACTGTTTCTCTCTTCTAAACTATTTTTAATTGCACTGATGAGAGTAATCTTTTAAAAAACATCTTTGAGTATATCGTGTCTGTGCTTAAATGGTTCCAGAATATAATCTAAGCTCTGATACCTTGATTTCACCCTAACCTAATTTTTCAAACTCATTTGCAACCATGCCTCTATGTTGGAGCCAGAAAGCCTACTCACAGTTCTCCAAACTGGTCCCTTTCTTTGCCTTCTAACACTTGTTTCCCTTACCTGGAATACCTACTCTCAAAATCAGTTGTTTCTCATGTCTTTAACGTCTGCTCTTAAACTCTATCTCGACCTTTTCCCAGCAGCCTTTCTCTCACTTAGCTGCAATAATTTCCTCCTTCCACTAGGTTCCATGCAGCATTTTATCTATTTATCTGTCAACAATTTAGTGGTTTTGTGTAGTCGTCTTATTTCCCGATAGACTGGAAGCAAGATTTCAAGCGGCGTATTAATTTCTTGCCTTCCTCCCTCTTCCAGGGGGTCTAGTAAAGCGTTGTGCTTATAAATGTACTGAATTGAAAAGAATTTTTATAATGAAAGAGAAAGCCAAGAGAGCAGAGTGACATATAGAAAAACAAAATCAGGAACAGAGTTCACAGCTCCTGATTTCTACGTAATATTTTCATCCAAGAGCCCACATTTCAGCATTGTTACCTTTCACTCAGGAAGGCTCTGTCTCTTCCTTTCCATTTGATGATTTATTAATTAAAACTACAGTGGTGCTCACAAAGTAATAAGACGGTGGGGAAGAACTAAAGAAAAACACTCTGGGTCTTCATCTCAAATATCTTTATTTTGGAGGGTTGTGTCAATACAGATTTCATTCGTGTTGTTGAGTCTGAGTTGCAAGGTGTTAGCACGCGAGGACTCCTGGTTTCTAATCACTAGTGCGAAGACATTTTAAAAAGATGAAGATAAATTAAAAGCTATAGGTCGTTCCAGGTCTGCCAGCAAAAAAAAAAAAAAAAAAGTTTATTATATAGTAACATCAAAATGACCGCGAAAATGAGACGTGGGGGTTTACATAAGGTGCACTTTAACATCAGTAAGCCCCTCTCCAACACTAGTATTTCATTAATAAGGGCTGGGTTTAATTGCACCAACACCTTTTAAAATCCCCTTAAAATAATATTCCTATTGCACCACATTGCAACGTATGAACACTGGGAACATTTTTGAACAGTCACGAACCTCTGCAACCACTCGAACACTGGGCCGAATGGTCCTGGCCATTAGGAACCCTCTTCCACCTCTTCCATAATGGATCTCCGCAGCCCGCGGGGGCCTGAAGCCTCATGCTGGGAGGGCAGTCACCAGACATAGCCTACAAGCCCTCACAAAGCTGAGTGGCCTAGAAGAGGGAAGCTCTGGGGATGGCCCCGACAGACAACTCTACACCCCTCCAAGCAATGCACGCGTCCCGCTGCCCCTGGCCAAGAGCAGCGCTAGGCATCGTGGCCGCAGGGTTGCCGGGCACAGTTAGCCAAGAGCTCGGGCCAGCCGCTTGCGCGACCTAGGCGCCCGAGGGGCGGGTTCGGAGGGCCACAAGGCACTCGAGTCGAGCCACCTCGCGGATACCCTTGCCCCAGCGCGGGGAGCTGCGGTCCGCGGAAGGGCAGTAAGCCGCCAGGCTGTGTCAGCACCTGTACCGCCGGGTCGCTCCGCCCCGCCCCCTTTCGCTTGCCCCGCGCCATCCCCCTTCTCTTCCGCCCCCTCCCTCCTCTCCCGGCCACAGCCTGGCTCCGCCCCGCTTGCGCGGCGGCACGGCCGACTGTGACGTCACCAGGCCCCGCCCCTTACCATAAATACTGGCGTTGCCGGCACCGCCTTTCCACACTCTGGCTCTTCGCTCCGCTGCAGTGTTTCCATTTTTTTTTTTGCCTTCTCTGCCTTTTCTCATCCTTTCTCGCTCTTCTGGTCTGCGGTGTGACGAGGCCGAATCCTCTTCCCACCCAGCCTTCGCCTTTCCTCTGCACCTGCCTTGTTCTATTTCTCTTTTTCGGCCGCCGCCGCCACTGCTGCACAGCTGGTGTCGGTGCGCGCTTTTCCCCCCACGTCGTCCTTGCAGCTTATGGCCCAGGCCGCCTTGGGTATTTCTGCTCAAGGTAACCACATCCCTCTTTAAAAATTCCGCCGAAAAAGAGAAGACGCTTTACCCGACTCTTTGGGCCGTTATCTCACGTGAGTACAGACCCGAGGGGCGCGGGCGGGGTTGGGGCGTGGGGCCGACCTCGGGGAGCGGCCGGGCGCCTCCCGTTTCGGCCCCGCCGCCTGGCCAGCGTCCCCGCAGCGCCCCGCGGCCGGCCGCCTCGAAAATGGCGGACGGCGGCGTGTGTGGCGGCTGTCTGTGCCTCGGCGGCGGGCGCTTTCAGGGCCCTCAGGCGGCCGCCTCACGTTCGGCATGGCCGGAGCGGCCGGGGTTGGGGCGAGGGGGCGTGTGCGTGCGGGGGCGCGCGCGGGGGTCTCGCGGCCGGGGGTCGGCGTCGCCTCCGGCGGCGTGCGGCCTCCACCCCTCTCCCGTGGTGCATTGCTGTTTCCGGGGAGGGGGCCGAGTGGCAGCCCTGAGGGGACTCGGTGCTGCAGCTCGGGCCCTGGGAGGCGCCTCGCCTTCGCCGCCGGGAGTCAGGCGTGTAGCGCGCATTACAGCGGCCGGGGCCTCAGGTTATGAATGGAGCGGGGCGGGCCAGCGCCGGCCTTGTGTGACAGCTGCCGCAGGAGGAAGCGTTCTTTAGGGCGCGGGGAGTGCGGCCCCCCTCTGCTGGAGGAAAGTTGACGCCACCCGGGGCCCGCCGGCGGGGAAGCCCCGGTGTCAGGTAGCGAGCGAGAGGCCTTCGGTCCTTTCTGGAAGCCTCGGGGCTGCTGCTCCGCCCCCTGGGGCGCTCCTGATTGGGCCAAGTCGCCTTCACTCACCCCAGTCACCTCCTGGAGCCTGAGGATTAGTCACCATGGCTTCGTTTTCCCGTCCGCGCCACGATTCCTGGGCTGAGAGAGGGAGAACGGTAGGCTTTGGGTGGCTTGTTAAATACTGTCTTGACTGATGGTGGGGACGTGTTTTTAACCCTTACCCAACATATACCCTGAGCGTAAGTTGTAGGCTAAGCTGCTGCTTCGGAAACCTGAACTGGTCGCTGACACAGTTTACAGGCGCATGATGTATTAAATGGATTTTTTTTGTGGTGTCTTGGATAAGTTAAGATGTTTTGACCCGTCGTGTTTCCACCATTGAGCTCCCAGCTTGAGTGGGAACCTGAGGGGACAGAACTGCTCGGTGATCAGGAAAGGATGCCGATGAGCCTGGCAGAAACACGACTAATGATTGTCGGGCAAGGCCCCAGTAATCTAATTTCTTTTACAAATATAAGAGTGCAAATACTGATCGTGAAGACAAGCCCTGAAGAGTTTACATTTTGTAGGAAAGGTGGGCTCCTAATGATTACAGATGATGCGATAGGTGCAATAATCAAGTAATCGGTCTTCCGCCTTGCAACCCTGATTTAACATAAAAATTTTAAACGTACAGAGAAAAGTATTGTACCTTCACCTAGAGTCAGTTAACATTTTGCTTTATTTGTCATCTTGCTATCCATAAACTCATCTTTTTTTCTCTCTTTAAAAGAAAAACCTTTGGGTAAAATTCCCATATGAGTGAAATGCTTAAATCTTAAGTGTAGTATTTGATGAGTTTTGACAGAAAAACGGCTGTGTAATCTAAACCTCTGTTAAGATGTGGAACATTTGCCATCACTCCAGAAAGTTCTCTTTTGCCCCATAAAACTTCAAATCCCGCACTGTAGCAGCAACCGTATTCCTATTTTTTAAACAATAGCTTAGTTTTGCATGTTTTAGAACTTCTATATAAGTGAAATTGTACTGTATGTACTGTTTTGTGTAAAAGGCTTTAACTCAGCATATTTTTGATATGACTATTTTGCCTGATTTTTTTTTAACTTAATTTTGAAATAATAGGTTTGTTGAAAAGTGGCAAACATGGTACAGGAGGTGCTGCTTCTCCCCCAGCTTACCTTGTTAACATTACATTACCGTGGTATATTTGTCAACACTAAGACAGATACATTACTGTTTACCATACTCCAGACTTTTCTTTGGATTTCACCAGTGTTTAGTGTCCTTTTTCTGTTCTAGGATCCAATCCAAAATACCACGTTGCATTTACTTGTCATATCTTCCCCACACATCTCTGATGTGTGACAGTTTCCTTAGTCTTTCCTTGCTTTTCATGTCCTTGACTGTCTAGAGAAGTATTGGCCAGATATTCAGTAGATTGTCCCCAATTTGGGTTTATCTGATATTTTTCTCGTGATTAGGCTGGGGTTTGGGGAAAGAATACCTCAGAGCAGCTTTAAAAGTCATTAGTAAAGGCCATGTGAGTTGTTCGGAGAAATACTGACACTTAGGGATACTAGGTTTTGTGGTGGTTACTGTCAAAGTGATGGGAGAAGGTCCTTCCTTTATCTTACTGGCCTGTGCTGACTCAATCTCGTTCTCCTTTTGCTATTCACCAAGATGAAAAGATAGTCTCTTTAAACAGTTGAATGCAATGTCATATATGCTCCATGTGATTTACACACATCAATCTAAATGAGAATATCTTTCTGAAATTCCTTTTTTCCACATTTTCATTTTATCTCCTTTTGGTTTACCTTAACTGTACAAACAAACCTTTTATTTAGCTTGTACGTAAAGGCCCTCTTACCCTATATACTACCTCTTTTATTATTTCTACTAAAATGTGCCTTTCAGATTTTAAGGCCTTCCTTTCCTACTTGCATCTGTTAGATAAAAATATTTTAGAGATTATGCTGAAGAGCATTCTTGAATGTCTGAAGTTTTATGTTCTTAACATTTCATATCGCTGCTCTTGGGTTAGTTACATTAAGCAGCAAAATAGCTGTGGATACATAGCAGAGAAAAGATAAAAATGTCTTGCTCAGGATAATTATCCTATTTCTCAGGGTAATTGAGAATGAGCTCTGTCTCCAGCATGAGTCTTAATTTACTTTCTGATTATCTTATTGTGAGAAGATTCAATCTTTGTTTTGGAGTACATTATTTGGAGTCTAATGTAGGGCTATAATCACTTGCATGCTGGTATGGGTTCTTGCCCCATCATCTGTTATTGAGAGTGTGAACAAATTCCCCTGGTCTATTGAAAGAACATTTTACCTCCTGCAAGGGTGGCCTCCATTCTGTTTGAGATGAGAGATAGGTTTTAAATAAGCCTCGAGTAATTCTGAAATCTCTGAATCTTGCCCATGTAATTTCTGGTTTCATTATTTTTCTGGTTTCCTTATCACCCCTTTTCTAGCAAATGCTGTCAGGTTATATTTAAAGTAGCAACCACTGAATTAAGAATAGAAGTGTAGGTATAGCGGATTAGCTTAGAGATGGAAGTTCATCCTATCAACCCATAAATAATAATTTATAAAACTTATTTAGCATATTGTAGTTTGCCAAGCAATTTTACATTTACATGTTCCTAGGTTAGGTAGGAGGAGGAAGTAAACCTTTAGAGGTCACTTGCTTAATCTATCAGGCAGTTCTCAAAAGTTATTTCACACATGTATATAATAGTTAACTCAAATTTTTTTCTTTCTAGTATGTAGTAGGATTTTATACTTTAAGCAAAGAAGACCTTTGAATTTGAAGAATGAAAAGTGTTCTGGGTAGCCCAACTTTAGTGAAACATTTTATTTATTAAAACTAAAACTTATTTCCACAGTTAATCTTTTAAATCAGTTAACCTGCTTAAAAGTACTTTTTTTTTTACATAGGGCATGTACTACTACTTTTATTTCTTTCTTTAGGGCGAACTTTCTGACCAAGTGTACAACTATCCAGAGGGCCTAGGAGAAGTGCTGTATAGAGAACAGTTCGACTTCAACGCTGAGCCACCTTGGGAACCTAGCTGATGATAGGGGGGTTCCATCTCCTAACTTGTCCATGTAAGTATTTTCATATCTGTGCAGGGATCTCGTAAAATTGAAGTAGAGTTTTTGTTGCTCAGTCTTTTTCAAAACTTGCAATTGTATTTACCTCTGTGACTCTTAAAGCTCTTTAAAAGTTCTAAAGTAGAGGCTTTGACAGTTACAGGTGTACTGATTCGATTATAAGCTTTGTTTACCAATGGCTGGATCAATTAATCACTTAACATTTATTTTGAATACATGACAGGTATTACTGTATGTAAGTATATATCATAGGCTAAGTTTTAAGAAATCATTAGTCTAGGTTTTAATGTAAGTTAGAGGAAGGTTTTTAAATTTAAGATGTGGACAGTAGTTTATCACATCATTCAACCATTTATTTAACTTGATGAGTTCTAGTATTGGGGCTTAATCAGGAAAAGAAAAAAAATCAGACAATTTTAAGTAGGGCAAAAAATACTGCTCTTCAAGTCTACTCACTGAGGCTGTATCCCAGAGCATGGGATATGAGAGGTGAGTCTTAGTTCTTTTTTTTTCTAGTTTTGAGCTTCTTGCCAGGCAGTGATTTCTAAAGTTTCTATTTTTCATGGAATGACTTTATATAATACTCAGCTGGTGGGGGAAAACTGATTTCTTTTAGAAGACTTACTGAGAGGTGATACATATGTCTCCCAGTGTGCCATCTTTCGAACAGCTTTTCAAGGGTAGTTTTTGACTATACTTGATTTTCTATATGGATTTGACTTTTGCATTAAGTCTTTGTGCAAAATGTAATTCCATGATAAACTCTTGAGTCGATGCTGCTAAATTTGTGTGGGTTTTTTTTTTTTTTTAACTATTATTTATAGATTTCTCGCTATTGAAATTTGGGTTTTGGTGGTGAGGTTTGCATGTTTCTAGGTTGGCCAGAGACTTGGAGAAAATAACATTTGAATTTTTCAGGAAAGCTTAGGGTATCAATTTAGTATTTCTTTAGTCAGATCTTGTTAAGCAGATTTCTGTCAAAAGTGTTTATCAAATTAGGTAGGGTATGTTGGAGCAAACCTATTCAACACATTTGATATTAACCTAAAATGACAATTTAAGACTCAGATTTTTTTAAAGGCTAAAAAGGGGCGGGGGGAGTTTAATAGGATTTCTTGAAACTTTTACTGACTTAGAACCCTGATTCTGGAGGATTTCCCATACTGAATTTCTCCTAGCTGTGTGAATTTGAGCAGATTGCTGGAAAATAAAGTTGAACTGCAATAGTTCCTTTAATTCTAAACTGTTAAAATTATTTCTCTTTGAGAAATTAACCACGAATTGTGGTCTTTGGAAGAGCAGCACTAGCCTCAGAATCTGTGTTTTAACCAAGTGACATGTGTGCATATTAAAGAGAAGCAACTGTTGCCACCACCTCAGTACCAAGTCAGTTATCTATTAATTTTTGTTAATTATCTGTTCTACTTCCCAACATGTCTAATGTTTTTCCCCAAGTTGACTTGGAAACTTAAAATTTTTCTTGGATGAGGTATAGTTGCAATAGTCATGGATAGATTCTAAGATGGAAATTTAAGCAAAAGCTTCATGTTTTAAAGGGAGACCATATTAAAAGATAGGCTTTCAGTTTAGTTTTTTTTGCTTTAATGGAAACTTAACATTGCATTATGTTTAACATTTCTAGTGATGTTTTTCTTAGACTTGAGTAACCAATATCAATGAACTGATGGAGCCAAATCTTTACTTAGAATATTTAATAATATTGTAGAACTTGGAAAGTCAACCTCCCTTTTTGGGGAGGTTGGTTGGGCACAGATAGACTATGTTAAAGATATTATTTATTCTGCAGGTTCTGGCAGTTAGAGTGACTGACTCTTATTTATTATGCCCAGGTACATAATATGTTAATGAAACTTTAGTAGTTGATGTGAAGCAACAGGTTCACAATCCCTTACTCATATATTCCGAAATCCAAAAATTAAGAAAAAAAATATAGCTTCCTTGATATGACCTAAGCTGATTTGGGAACAAAAACTTGACCTGAATCTGAGCTGATTTCAGGCTTTTTAAAAATCTTTATCCCATTTAGTGCTAATATTCTTAAATTTTGCTGCAGAAATAAGGATTACAGGGCGACGTTGACTCATAGCCTAGAGAGTGTTACATAATATATATGAAGTATATGTACTATACTACTGTTCTAAAATCTGAGAGATTTTAAATTCAGAAAAATACCTCACTCCAAAGATTTCTTGACTAGAATTAGTAAAAATGGCAAGAGAAAATTTTATGTTCAGAAATGTCCTTAGATATTAATAGCAGTTTGTTATACTGGACACTGAAATCCTGGGATTAATTTTCTGTGGAGCAACAATACTGTTTGGAAAACTAGAAGTCATTAAAAGGACTTAACACACTGGCCTTTGTGGAAAATACGTGGCATATAGCATTGCAGAGCACATAACTATGTGGACTCTGTTTCAACCAGGTAATACTCCAATGGCATTTTTGTGCAGGTGGGTCTAAGCTGTAGGACTTGGCTTCCAAGTTAGGTTTTTAAGTCAGACGACTATCTGAATTTTGAGAGTTTATTTCATTAAGTATCTGGAAACTTTTTTAGAAGTTGTTTACATATAAAATTTTTTCTTTACAATATGTGTATGATATAATATGGGTCCACTATAAAAATATCTTGACAAATATTTTAATGCCAATAATGTCTCAGATCACTGAAGGACCTCAAATTGTGGGAAAGTTTTTTTCATGCCTTTTAAAAAATTTCTTAGGGTTTTATGCTGGAGTGGTTTTTTCCCATTGGGTTAGATTTTCATGTTTAGTTATATTTGATTATAATTAATAAATTAGCCTAGTGGAAAATTTTTAAAGACTCCCAGAAAACTAAATTTGCTTCTGTTAGCAGATCTGGTGATGAAGCCAGACTGAATTAATCATTAGCATATACCTTTTAAGGTTGCATTGTATCTAAGTATAAAAAAGGGATTCAATTAATTGATTGTTAAAATTGCTTAAAATTTTTTACCTGGTTGTCGTTACAGCAGTTGACTCTAAATGTTCATGTAGGAACTTCATAAGAATATTAGCATTTTAAATATGTTAATATATTTACACACGTCTTAACTTGCTGTACCTAAATTGATATTATTTTAACTAGGGAAATGTTCTTTATGAGTTTACTGGCACTATTTTCTCGTTTTGCTGTTAACTGTCAGTAGAAAAGGCAGGTTTTTGACTCTTCTGGAAGAAAGACATTTCGATTCAGTAGTACATTCATCAGTAGTTGATGTTCTTTCACCAGGAAGTTGAACAAACTTATTGAAATGTACAGATTAGGGACCATTATTTTAAGTGCATGTGTCCCCTTGGCATGAATGCATAGAGTAGTATTTCGATGATGATGCTTTGCTTTGTGTAAAAGTAGCAAAAAATGTATTCTGTACAAGCACAATGTGAATAATAGCATGTTAATGGATAAAACAAGGTTTGGGGGACATGGTATTCTTTCTTTAGGCAAATTTAGAATCTTCTGGGAGGGCCAAAAAGATGAGACAACAGTGTACACCAATAAAATGGTTTTTCCATTTATTGCAAGAGACAGTTGAGCCTAGAGAATTAATAGTGACTACCAGTCTGTGTGTTCATTCATTACATTCCCTTTGCCTGGTCTTACTTCAGAGTTTTTGAATTTGGGGTTGCCTCTCCCCCATGCGCCCCCCCCCCAAATATTTTTTGAGACACTTAATTCCAACTCAGAAGTCAGGTATTGTGTAAACTGTACTTTCTAAACTAAAATGTAGGTAAATGTTAGGCTGCCATTTTAGGCTGGCTCTTGTTAAGATAAACCTAAGGGGGCTGTTGCAAGTGAAGTGCTGTTGACATCCTGGTAAGGCCTAGGAAACATTTTTGTCCTTCACCTCCATTCTGGGGTCATTCATACACACTTAAGCAACTTGTCACAAGCTAACCATGGCAAAAAGATTTGGCAATTTCTTTCTCTAATCCAATGTTAGCCATCCTTTTCCTTAATCCAATGAATAATGTAAAGAACATTATGGTGTGAATAGAAAATATTTGTGCAGCATACTGAATTGTAAGGATTAGGCTGATGAAGTTCACCCTGCTTAGGCCATACCCAGCTACCTAGTCTTAAATGCCTGTAACGTAACTGACTTGCAGCAGGAGCCAAGATAACAAAAACTCTTTTGGAATGAATGCTCTGCTCTTAACCTTTTTTTTTCTTCTCTTAATTATGTAAGCACACATTTCAAATCTCTTTTCAAGACTTACTTGCAACATACTTGCAACATACGGAGTTTTGTTAACTTTTATTCCCTTGGTATCTGGCTTTGTAAATATGAGAATTGGTTTTGTTACCTTGAGCAGTTATTTGGGGGAGCGGTGGGGGCGGGGAGGTGTAATCTGTAATGTGTGTGGACTTGATCCTTAGTTTAAAATTTTCTTAGGAAAACATCCTCTAGAACTGCTCTGTTCAGTAGAGTAGCAACTAGCCAGGTGGCTATTTAAATTTTAAAAATTAAAACAAATTAAAATTCATTTCCTCAGTTGCATGAGCCACATTTTGAGTTCTTGGGAGCTATGTGTGGCTAATGGCTATTGCTTTGGACAGTGATAATGAAAATTTCAGTCGTCACAGAAAGTTCTGTTGGACAGCATCTCTAAGATAATTGTTATTGTGCATGTGAGTAGTATTAGCTATAATCTTAAAACATCTGTTAATAACAATCATAATTATACATTTTGTTCTTAGATTTCATAAAACACTTGTTCTTTAACTACAGGGATTTTTCAATTTTATATTTTAATTGAATAGCTACCTAGCATGTTCTTTGAATGCAGCTCTTTATTATGATTCTCTGCTCATGTAGACTGAAATCAATAGTAGGTTTATGTTAAATATTTGACTTTAAGTTATTTTTTATCTTATTCCTACTTTTTACTGCAAGGATCTTCTGGTGCCCAGTTTATAAAGGGCTCCTAAATAAGTATAGTATCTTTTTAGCTCATCTGGGTTTAGCATGATAAACATGTTATATTTGGCATGACTAAAAGTAGGATTAAATATCCTACTTTTATCCTACTGGATCAGTATAACAAAACTCCCCAAATAAATCAGCATTCTTCTGAATGAGAGGGATTTGCTATCCTAAATTTGTGAAGCCCTCCTGCAGGCAAATAAGGAAAAGGGGGGAAAAAAAAGGAAAATGAGCAAAAGTCTTGAAAACTATTTTTCACTAACAGTCTAGCAGTTCTCAGGAATGAGGCCCTAAACTGGGGTGCCTAGACTGATGCTACTTAAACTGCCAGTCACTAGATAGACTTTTGTACCAGAATATAAAGTAATACATTGCCTTTGGGTACATAAGTAATTGCAAGAAATTATGTCGTAAACAATATAGCAAAAAAAGGGGAAGTAACTCATAGGTGTCCAGTTCTGATAGATAAAAAATGTGATATCTATACAGTAGAATACTACACAGCAATAAAAATTAATGGACTCCAGTCACATATGTTTGCATGGATGAATTGAAACTAAAGTTGAGCAGAAGTCATGGTAAAAAAAAAAAAAATTGACTCCATTTATAGTTTAAAACCAGTAAAGCCAATGTTTTAGGGACACATAGAAGAATAAAACCATTAAATAATAGGAGGAGGATGATTAGAAAAGTCTGAACATGCAATCACTGCCACCTGAGAAAAATGTGGGCGCTTCTGAGGTATTCATTCTATTTCTTGATATTTGCTGCAGTGGTTATATATATTTTTTATGTGTAATAAAAATAAGTTTTCCTTTTGGAGGGATGACAGTGAGATCTTTTCAAAGGTAATCAAAACAGTAAGTGCCTTTGTTGAAAGGGTCATTCCCTGTGCTTTACCAGGAAAGCTAGAAAGCTTAACATTAACATGGTTATGTATTTTGTTATAATAGTTAACTTCAATGTTACATCTTAATTACCAAAGGGATTTTTCTCCTCGAGAAGAACCTTAGTCTTCACATCAATAGGATACATTTTTAAAGGGAGTACAATCTTGTCAGTTCCACATGCAGAAGTATATTGCTATGAAAAGCCCATAGTTTGTTCTTTTTTAAAGATGGATTTTAGAATTTATTGTGAGGTTTTTCATTAGGCAACTTTACACAGGCACTTCAAACTTAGCCTGTTGTGCTTGTTTCCTTTAAGGTCCTTTTTCTCCTTTTACATATATCTCCTCTTCACTCTTGTTCTTATCTGTCTTTTAGCAGTCACCGTCCTCTTGGGTTTCTCAGTTTTTTTTTCAACCTCATCACCTGAAAAATAAGTTTAAGGGAGTTTATTGCCATTACAGGCTTTCCTCTTACTGTTGATAGAAGCAAACCAACTCCATCTGATTATTCTAAGTACTCAACATAGGCTGTTATTATCCATCATTTATTTCAGGTCCAGCATAGCAAAAGTTCATGTGGTCTTAACACAATTTATTGGGACTTCTTACCTACCAGTTCCAGTATGTAGCTTCTTGGAACAACTTTTTTTAGTGGTTTAAACCTGCTCCAGTCCTCATATCTGTAGTGCCAAAGTCATTCTTTATTAGCCTCTTTTGCTCAGTTATTTCTAAAGTTATTCTATGTGGTAAGTAACATTTTTCTGTTGGAGGTAGAATGCAGAGGTGACATTGATAGCATTGTGTCTATTTTTAAAGCAGTGAGCTAAGTGCTAAATCAGCAAATGCTAATAAAAAAAAAAAAATAGAAATGCCTTTAGGCTTCTTCAAAGTAATAGTGTAAATTTCCAAAAATCTCGTGTTCTTCTTTTTAATAAGTAAAATTCTTTTGGAAACGTGGTTGATGTATTAAGGTTGGGTTTCCTGCTTAGATGTCTCTGAAACAGTACTCTCAACCTTTCAGCTCTCCCTGTTCTACTTCCAGGGAGGTCTTCACTTCAGAAATCCAAGACATATTCATCCAGCCTGGTGTCAAGTGGGCTGTTGCTGCCAGAATTATCTTGTGATTATTTGAGAGATGTATCAGTTTCTTCTGAAGTACAATCAACTGTAGAAGCCTTTGTAGCAGGTGTGTAACAAGGCAAGTGCCCAGCTGCTGCAGCCATTGCTCTTGGAGCTGCCTTCTCGATGAACATGAGGACTCAACGGCCTCATGAAAGGCTCCAGGGAGAGCAGCGTGCAGTACTTTGGAGCCTTATGTTTCTTTGGCAGCACTTCATAAAAAATGTATTATCAAAATACCAATATGAAGGTGTATGTAAGGAATGTTAAACATTTTTTCTTCCTAGCTGCGATGTCCAACAGGAAATTTAATATTGTGATTACAGCAATTCTATTACTGTAACAAGCCAAGCTTTTTTTCATCATATATTAATATATTTGGTTGTGAAAATAGCTGTGAATAGAGAGCACTTCCTAGTACCTTTGATAAAAATACACTTTAGAATCATTCAAAATAAATTTGCTTAAGTTCAAAAGCATTTTAGGGAGAATGTGAGATTTAGAGAGAGTAGATTTTCTGAGATTTATATAAATAATTCAATGTCCAGCAGCACCAAACTATAGTATGTAGTGTAGTGGTCCATTTAATGTGTTAGAGCCAGTAAATCAGTCTCAGTTCTTACAAGCCATAAAAAGCTATGTGGTGTCTGTTGGGAATTTTATCCAGATTTGGAGCATTGGGAAGTTCAGCATCACCACCTGGGTTTGAGCCTGCATTCGTAATTGAAAAGTTCCTGGAAATTCCCTGCAGTGTTTAAAATTGAGGTGGATTAACTTGGCAGATCTGGCCTATAATATAATCTCTGCTCACTTCAACATGTGCACACTTAATTTCATTCTGACTTTTTAGAACATGTTTGTGTCACAGATTTTCGGTTTAGCATATCACTAATTAACTTTAAATGCTTTTGGAAAACATTTTAACAAAATATTTCTTAAGTGCTTTACATAAGGCAGAAATGTAGAACATAAATTGTCCTTTGTGTGACAGTAGAACTTTAAAGTATTTTTGCTAAGAAAGCATGTTAAGAAAATTGCAAGCAAAGACTCCTTCCTGGAGATATGATTATGGACTGTTTCTTAGTACTCCTTCAGTGAGATTGGGGTACAATATTGGGGGTAGGAAACACTCAGTAAAGATTAGCCCACCCTTAGCCACATACTTAAGCCTTTCAATTGTTGAAAATATTGGGCTTGTCAGTGACGGTTCATTTGAACAAAAGGGATTATTGGCTCAAAATTTATTAGAAAACCTCTTTCCCAAAAGGCAGGACTTTGTGTTTTGCAGATTCTTTTCAGGAATTAGTTTTTCCCTGAGTATAGCTTTTAGTGTTAGCAGTAAGTGACAGTTAAGCTTTCCATTTACATGTGGGTCACTTGTGTATCAGGGTTTTGGGCTTCTTTTAAGAGTGCAAAAGACGGGTTGTTTTCAACACACTGTAAGGGAGTTTATTGCTGTTAACCACTATCCTTAAGAGCTGTGAAGTCCTTTGTTCATCTATTTCTTAGCACCAACTCTGGGCTTGGAATTAGGAGTATATCAAAACCTTCAAGGAGCTTCTAAGTAAAAAAGATAAACTGAGACAGAGCTCACCTGTCACCATTCACCATCTGTTATGCATAGGCTTTAGTAGTTGGTTTCAATCAACTTTCATTGCCGTGCTCAGTATGGGGAAATCAAATATTACATTACCACATCTGTTTTAGTGTTTTAAGTATGTTAGTCCCTTAATCCTTTTTGTAATGTTTCCATGAGAGTCCTTTTGTGAGTCATCTAGGAATTGGTAAACTAATATAGTTTTACCTCTGAATTGAGAGTTCCATTTCAATGATAATGTAGTCACTCCACAAGCATAGTCTTTCCTTTAGAGCAGGGAATGCTTGATATTTTTATTCATGTTAGTACCATTATTTGTCAACTATTTGGACCTCAGTGTTTAAAATTATTTCACTTCTACAAAAGTCAGATTAGACAAAACAGTTGCTTGAGGTAGACTACATTGGGGATTTATTGAAGAAGGGACATGAGGGAATTTATCTTTATGGTGGTGGTTACACAGATGTATGCATTTGTCAAAATTGGAAGCACATTATTATATGTAAACTGTTGATAAAGGTGGATAAAAAGAAAAAATAATTTCAGTTTTGAGGTTTACCTGAGATTTGGACAAAAGATACGGAAGAGAACAGCACAGTTAAACTGTACAAAATAATGTCACATGAAGAAAGGTTAAAAGACTATGAATGCGTAGGCATGATAGGATGTTTTTGTATCATATTTAAATTTAATTTATTAACTATGGGAATTTATGTCTGAAAAGCGGTTAATTGATTATGAGGATATGATAAAGCTCTATCAAAGAAAACTGATAGTACTGTTGGATTTCCAAAAAGGAATTTTTTTTGTTGTTTTCGGGGGATGGGATGCTGGGAAGACAGGTTTTCTTTTTAAACATAAATTTGATCATTTCGAGCTAGCTTAGTTCTGTGCCTTCGTGTCTTCAACCATAAAGTGGGGTTATTACTTCACATCACGGTTTTAAGGGTTAAGAGAATTGATATTGTGTAGACAGTGTACTTAGAACAGTTGACATTGCTGAAAAAAAATGTCGACTGTTAGATTTAAACTAGTAGCAAGCAGAGTGGAAACTATAGATTACGTAATTTGAAATTAATTGGGGAAAAATTCTTATCTTTGATACTATTTTAGAAAAAGCTCCGAAGAATGTGGTCATCAGCAAGTAAGACTGTATGGAATAGGCCCGATGTTAGAGGAAAATTACCCTTTGTGTAAGCACGGTAGCTTTAGGAAATTGAGGTTCATCTTGTCCTGATTTTAAAAGCTAGCCTGCTTGAATTTAGCAGCAGTTGGTAGTCTATAATTGATAGCCTAAGATTCTCAAGTAAATTACTACATATATAAGTAGAATATACCTAAGAATCTCATGACCTGAGACATTCATTGGGCTAAAGATCATGATTAAAATATTTTTCACTGATAGAATAAATGAAAGCCGTTGCCAGGAAGGTTTGTGATGCAATTTAACAGGAAGTTCGTACTATATTTATACACCTAAAACTTTGCATTGATTTTTTTTGAATGAGGAGCCTTTATCTACTCCATTTCTCTTAGTGCATAGTTGACTATCTCCCTAAAATTGATGTTCCAGCTAGAGTTACATTGCTCATAATAAACAGGCCAAAAATGTATACTTTCTGGACACAGATTTTATACCAGTCCTAGTATAACAAACTTTAGAGAATGTGCAGGCTACCATTGGACTTTATAAGTATTCAGTCTCATGAGATGTGCTTAAGTTAATTCCTTTGGTAAAATAAAATCCTAATCTTTTTTTTATTTCATTAAAGATTTGACAAGCTGAACTAAATGTAATTGATTTCTTGAGAAAGAAGTCATTAGTGTTTTAAAAGTTTTAAAACTATCTCATGAAATTTGACAAGCTCATTGATGAGTTCGTTTTGGTGGAACCAAAAAACTTGACATTTTGGGAATCATTGAAATGAAGTATACTTTTAGGATGAGGGATATCACCCACAGTGAAAACTAGCATAGACCAGGGTTGGGGGAACAGAGAGGAAGAGTCTAAGACACAGGAAAGTCTGTGCAAGTCTTAAAACGGGTTGCCAAGAGCTAGCTGGTCTGTGCCCATTGTTAATGTGGCAACAAGAAAATCGGTACCAAACAAGTAGTATCCTGTCTGAAGGACTTTTTTTGTTTATGGACTTTATGTTAAAAGAAATCCTTTCCTAAAAACCTAAAGACCAGTAAATTCAGCAAAAAAAATAAACCTTTATATCAGTATGTGCTGCCCCAAAGGAGAAAGGGCAATTTTGGGGAGGAGGAAGAGTTCTTTGATTGGAGAGGAGTTGGATTTAGGCTGGTGTCATTTCAAAAATCAGTTCTTAAAAATATGGTTTAGGATGTGTATAGGTAACTAGCTTTTACCCGGTTTCAAATTATGATAGCATTTTTGTTTTTATGGCAATTGGCAACTTAATTGTTAAGGTTAATTCTGAGCCAGTACTTAAACATTAGTTTTTATTCATATGCTATATGTATGTATGTGTGTGTGTGTGTGTGTGTGTGTGTGTGTGTGTGTGTGTGTGTGTGTGTGTGTGTGTATATATATATATATATATATATAATTTTTTTAACACCTTTTGAGAAAGAAAGTTAGGATAGTTAACTGAAGTTTTAAAGAAATTGACCTAGGTTCGCACAGGTATTAAATGGCATAGCCAAGACCACTGACCTAGTCCAGTTTACATTTTCACCAAATCAGCTCACCTCATATTGCTAACCTGACCTAGGCAGCAGTCTGTAATAAAGCTAAAATCACTCTCCACCTCCACCAGTTTTTATTACTTAATTTTTGTATACTCTAGAATTTTATTTAGAAGACATATATCTGCAGTTATCTGGTAGTGTGCTTTATGTGGCTGGCTGGCAGTGTATTAAAGTTTAGTATTTTAATTTTTGGCTGTAGATACTTGATTTATTAGCTTTCTTAAAATTAGTAAAATGCATTTTGGAAGAACTACAAAACAAGGTAACTCGTAACAGACTGGGTCAGCAACTCTGTAAATATGGTGACCATATTGACATAATAAATTATGCACATATATGGATTATCTTACCAAGAAATGGCATTGTGAGCTTTTAAAAGTATAAAATACACATTCACTTTAATATGGACACTAAAAGATATTAATGTTTGTTGGGTGATTGTACAGATTCCTCACTGAATTAAGACTAGCATACTTTCATTGACAACTCATATACAAAGTTTAGTGAAATAATACAGACTTTGAAATAACTTCTATTTTGACAGTTTGTTGCATATTCTAAGGACCCAGACATAAGGCTTGGTGGCCCGTCTCTTGTTTTTCCTGGTTTATGACTTTCGGCTTTGTGGAATACGGCTGAGATGAAAGGATTTATTGATGATGCAAACTACTTCATTGGCCTGTTGGATGAAGGAACAAACCTTGGAAATGTTATTGATAACTATGTTTATGAACATTCCCTGGTAAGTGTGCCATCTCACATTTCTCAAATTTCTGAATTCTAAAACATCAGTGCTTTACTTCTAAGATATTAATCTGATAAAAAGCACCTTATTCAAATGTTAACTTTTACAGGTTATCTTTTCTAAGATATCTTAACTCGGCACTCTCACCTATTCCCCTTGGGTAACCCTGAGGTTTTCTTTCTACCCCCATTTAAAAAAAGGAAAAAATGCTTCCTGTAGCCCTTTTGCTGTGTCTTAGCACTCGGCTCTTGTGAGTTCTGTTTTCTTAAAATGTTTTCAGCTACCCTCATTAGTACATGGCTTCTTACTCATTTTTCTCAACTGTATGCTTTAGTAGATTTATATTTCTATTCCAGATAATCTTGCTTGTGTATGTTGCTGAGAATTTGATAATTTGTATTGACTGTTTACACTCTACTGCCCCAAGGGTCAGCTTTTGTAAAATCATAGATACTGCTACCTAAGATCATTTGTTTTTGTTTTGTACTTACTGGGAGAATCAATTTCATTTATTGCTTTACTGATAGAATTTGTTTCTTTGTTGGAGCTGATTTTCCATATTCTTTGAATTGTTTTCATGTTACTTGTGTACAGTAAAACGTGTCTCCAGAACATTAGAAATGATATGTCTTCTTATAAATAGGGTAATTTCAATACAACGGTTCCATATCTGCCACACATAACCTATAATTTCCATTCGTGTATATTTCTTGGTCAGTATATTTCAGTAATGTACATTTTCAAATGTGTTTAAAGAGTAGGCAACAGTAATACTGTTTTCATGGCTTTTTAAACAATATTTTGATGATGTATATTCCAAATAAGATGATTTTGTCTGCCAATCAACATCGAGTAATTTGTGCTGTGGGTGGCTGACATGTACAATCCTGTCTACCACTAGAGTAGCCACAACATTAAAATCATTACAGATTTCTTCCAATTTTCTAATTAAAATCAATTTTTGTGTGTGTGTGTGTGTGTTTACTTTTGAGGGAACGGTATTTTTATTCAGCTTTAGCAGATATTTTGTGCACTTGTGTATTTTTAAATTTAGTTTTGCTAATTCTGTACTCAACTTTGTCTCCTTAAAAATGGATGCCCACTATAATTGTTCCCCTTGTTTTACCATCTTGTCATTAGGTGCAACTTACAATGGAGATATATAGCTTGTTTTATTTAGCATTCCTGATTCTACTCACTGTATTGGGATACTAAATGCTGAACTGCCAGAGCAAGCTTATTTTTTTAAACAGTAGCAGAAAGCATGGAAGGAAATAGGTGATCTCCTTTCCCTTTACTCTCAAAAGTAAAATTTAGGCAATTCTTTGATAGTCACTGTAATATATTTTTTAAATCAAACTCCAGACTATTATATATGCCAGGGTAGCACAGCCAAAAGTCAAGTTTAAAAAGAACAGATGCAGTTAGGTTTTCCTTTGTTGTTTGCTCAACCATATGCCTTAAATATGTTAGTGTATGTAAATGTATATGTTGGCTCATTTGTGGAGGAAAAAAGACATTCTTTATTAATTAATGGTACTCTATTTTTAATAGTTCTGATTGTTTCTCTTTTTTCATAACCATAATAGACAGGGAAAAATGCATTTTTTGTGGGAGATCTTGGAAAGATTGTGAAGAAACACAGTCAGTGGCAGAATGTAGTGGCTCAGATAAAGCCATTCTACACGGTAAAGTGCAACTCCACTCCAGCTGTACTTGAGATTTTGGCAGCTCTTGGAACTGGATTTGCTTGTTCCAGTAAAGTAAGTAGTGGGTTGTCTGGGTAGGGGGGGGGGGTTCCCCATTATTTTGTCACTAAACTGTAATATTTTAAAATTCACTTTAACTTTTAATTGCCCACAGCAGTAGGAGAAAAATTGCAAGGAAGTTTGGATTTTGGGTGTTTTTTTTTAACTCTTGTTTAAATTTGCAGCCTGATGGAAATTTATAAACTTTTCAAGTGCACCTATGAAAGGAAAGTTTCAGTAAGATCAATCAGAAGTTTTTTATTTGTCATTCTTAGACTGGAGCTAGCTAGATCAAGTTACTGATGATAAACAAAATAATCTAAACTATGAAATTTTTCTGATGGTAATTATACCTTTTTAAAGGTTTTTAACAGTAATATAGTAAGCATTAATAGAATATGAACTGTGTTAAATCCTAATTTAACCTCATATAATTTGAATTTAACTGAAATTTAAGGTAATAATTGAATGCAAAGTAATAGAAATTTTTGCCTTTAGATGACACTTTAAAACCTGTTTTTACAGACTGAAATGGCTTTAGTGCAAGAATTGGGTGTATCTCCAGAAAACATCATTTATATAAGTCCTTGCAAGCAAGTGTCTCAGATAAAGTATGCAGCAAAAGTTGGAGTGAACATCATGACATGTGATAGTGAAGTTGAATTGAAGAAAATTGCACGTAATCACCCAAATGCCAAGTAAGTGTAAAACTAAGTACCTGGGGATATTATCTTGCTTGCTTAGGGTTTGGGTTTGTCTTTAGCCTGGGGAGAGGGGAGGCACTTATGTAGAACAGTGATGTGTATTGTAATTTATTTAAGGCCTCTATATGGAAAATACTAATAGCATTTTATTGGCCGCCTACTCCTAACCATCATGTGGAGTTGGGACGAGATAAGGGCAGTTTGGGGTGTGAATTTATAATCTTTAAATCAAAGGTGATGATGTACTTGATGGGATAATTAGGGCCACTGCTATATTTTCATAACCACATTAATCTTGCTAGTTATTGTCCTGTTGGGAACAGGATTTATTTTGGTCAGCTTTTTTTCCTGGTTAGCTGAGGATTTAAAATCTGCCCTTGGCCATATAGTTCTTGAAAGGTGATTGGTCCTTAGTGAATCAAGGGGTTTCCTTAAGGGCCAGAATTCTCTTTGAACAGGAAGTGTAATTTTTTTTACTCGTTCTGTATGCATTCCCAAGATTTTTTTAGTTAAAAAGTTTACTCTTTAGAAGCAGATTTTAAGACAAAATTAATGTCACGAACTGGTATATCAAGAAGACTTTAGAATTTATACATACTAAAAGTCTGTTAGCTCAAAATTCTTTGCTTTTTTTGAGTTATAGCTGAAAAATGTATAACATATCCACATTTTCCTTTTATGTAATTTTCTTACTGACTTGACCGGCATTCTTAGAAATTACCCTGATAGGATTGATTACCCTGAAAACCTTTGTTTGGATATAGGGCTTTTTTGGAAAATTCTAGAGAAATACTTCTCTCTATAAAAAATTTTTTTCTTCTATGACAAGCCCTGATTTAGAAATTTTATTGTGTTAAATTGTAAACTGAATGTTGTATTCTTGATAGAATTTATTGTACCCATAGGTAGAATAATTTTGCCTTCATCACACTTGCTCCCTCTGATTATCAGTAATTCATCAGGATTTCCTTGGGAAAACCATTTTTACAAATAGCATTTTTATATTTACAGTTTATGGTGGTTTGTAATTACTTGAAGATTTGTTAAATATGTGGTTAATAGGGATATTCAGAATAAGTGGGTGGAAGTTTAGCTAGAACAATTTGGGAAATTTCAAACATTTAAGGCCCTGATACTTTCTTTTGAAAGACAATGATGGCATTGCTATTCAATTTAGTCTTTCTAGGTGGATTTATATAGACTGATGGACTTCATTTGAAAGTAATGTCGTCTTTCATTACAGAGCCGTACCGACTCTTGCTGCTACAACAGAGTCATAACTTCCTGCATTTTTCCAAATTCCCATTCTTGTAAGCATCATGCTTTAGGCCCTAATTGCTAGTTTTTTCTCTGTACAGGATTGTTTTTCATTAGGTTCGCTTGATTCATCCGTCGCTGGATTTGGGAGCTCTGGCAACATAATCAACACACTTCCTCTACAACCTTCAGGCTTCACATGTGCTGATGATGATGTAAACCAACTCTGCCCCAATCATCTTCCCCTTCTCTTAGGGTCTTACTACATATTGCAACAGAAGATAATATTGGAGGTGAAGAGAGTAACATGAAGTTTGGCACTACCCTGAAGAACTGTAGGCATGTCTTGGAATGTGCTAAGGAACTTGATGTCCAAATTATTGGGGTTAAGTGAGTACTTGTTTTAAACTTCATTTTATCATGATAATCTTTCTGATTGTTCATTTAAGACTTCATTTGTATGACCTCTAATAGTTAAAGTTTCAGTTTACTTTATATATGTATATTTTTTTTTCTTAGTTTAGGGGAAACTAAATACGTTTTATCCTTCAAACTATTTTGTACCTGTATGTCCCCCTCGCCTATTAAAGAGATAAAATTTCAGTTAAGTTAGTCATTTAAGTCATCTTTTAAATTGAACGTAGGAGATTTATTAGAATTTCAATGAATACCACAATGGCTTTCAACTTTAAGTTGTAGGTAGCATTTCATTTTTTTCCCCTGTCCTTAAGACTTTTTTACCTTTTTGATCCCTCAGGGGCACTTCAGTAAATTAGTAGACTAATTTTATCCTGTTTTATCCTCTCAGTTTTACATGTGAGGAAACTGAGACCTAGAGAGAGTTAATGTTTTGATCCTAGTCTCAGCTCCAGATTTTCCGAGTTGCCAGTCCATTGCTAGTCTCGCTGTAGTACAAGAGCTTTTTAAATTGTTCGTCAAAATGGATAAAGACTCAACACTGTTAAGTCACTACTTTAGGTGACAATATTGGCATATATTTGAGAGTTTTCATATTTCTATTCCGTAAGTTCTATTTTTTAAGTTAACATAGAGGAAATTGGGTGTATACTATGAATTTGAACAGATTTGTGTAACCACTTCACAAACAGGATACAGAATCATATTTCAATTAAATTTAAGTATTTTTTGAATCTTTATCACTTATGTAATATTAAGTTTCAGTAATAGCTGAATTAATGTTCATTTGTATTTATTTCACAGACCCTTTTTATTTCACAGACCCTTTTTAATATTTTGTCATAAGTCATATATTTAAATAAAAGATTTATAATCCAGTTTTATTGGTGGTGCTTGTTACTTTACCGTATATACATAAAAACACTCCCCCCATCTGATAACCATGAATCATGACTGATAACTCATTGTTAAAAAATTATTTGTAAACTTAACAATACTTTCCGAACACTGCTTTTTCTAGAAAGGCAGGTATTGTAACTTGGTGATTAGAGGCTAGTGCTTCTAATAGTTTATTTGGTAGGGTTAAGACAAATACTTAACCGTGTCAATATGTTGACCAACAATTGAAAGGAATTACAAGAAGGGCCTCTGAAACTTGCTGCTGCTTTAAATTTATTACTTTTATTTCTTTCAGATTTCATATTTCAAGTGCTTGCAAGGAGTCTCAAGTATATGTACATGCTCTATCTGATGCTCGATGTGTGTTTGACATGGCTGTAAGTTTTTTCTTTAAATTATTTTTATACTTAAACTGGGATGTTATTTAAGACTACAATTCAGTGTTTTTCTACCTCTGAAGTATTTTCATACTTATGACACATTTTTTATAATATAAACAAAGTTCCATATAGTCACAGTTTGTAAGTGGATAAAGGGATGAAATAGTAATTTACTTGTCTGCAAGATAGTACAGACAATATCAGGAAGCTAATAATTAATCTGTTTCCGTTAGAAACCAAAAAGCTTTGTACTAAAGGTCAGAACAGATATTTACCTCTCTGGGAGGGGGTTTTTGAAATGTCCCTATAGCCATTACAGTTTGGAAAAGCACTGAAAAGTTTTGTTTTCTTCTCTAGAGAGAGTTTGGCTTCACAATGAACATGTTAGACATTGGTGGAGGCTTTACAGGAACTGAATTTCAATTGGAAGAGGTAAACTTTGTTCAGTGGATAGACATATTGGAGTAATCTCTTATTCTTTGCTAGTTAAGTGGTGGATGGGTAGATTCGGGTCTTTACAGTAGCAAGAACTAAAGCCTGTAACATCTGTTTAAAATTGATTCTAAGGAAACAAATGAGACCACCTTTGAAAAGTTTAATAAAATTTTTGAACCCTATAGCATAATTTTATCACAGAATGTTTTCTATTCATTGTGTTGTGCACTCGGGGAGTATTTTTCATAACTTGGACAGCTTAAGCTGTTTTGTCCAGATACACATCACTCTTTACCTTCCTGCCCCCCTTCCACATTCTATAATATCTAGAAACTGATTTGAAATTTTGCTCCACTGATGTTAGTGATAGAGACAGAAACATGCTTTAGATAATCACCAGTAGGTATTAGCCATAGGCATTACAGTTTTCTTTTTTTAATTAATGCCATCGGATAATTACCAGATAAACTTTGATGACTTGAAAGCCTATTTAATTGCTTGCGGATATCTTAAATAGCAAAGTTCAAAGGTCTATAGTTTGAATTATCTAATCCAATATTGAAACCATAATGTGAGATTTTAAATCCATAGGTTAATCATGTTATCAGCCCTTTGTTGGATGTCTACTTTCCTGAAGGATCTGGCATTAAGATAATTTCAGAACCTGGAAGTTACTATGTGTCTTCTGCATTTACACTTGCAGTTAATATCATTGCAAAGAAAGTTGTCGAAAATGATAAATTTTCCTCTGGAGGTAAGTTACAAAGTTTATCGTTTCTGTTAATAGATAATTCCAATTATTTTGAAGATGAACTTATCAGATACCAAAATGTAAATATACTAGAGCAGTGGTCTCCAACCTTTTTGGCACCAGGGACCAGTGCTTTTATGAGAATCCAATGCCTGATGATTTGAGGTGGAGCTGAGTCGGTGATGCTAATGCTGGAGAGTGACTGCAAATACAGACAAAGCTATACTCACTCACTTGATGCTCACCTGCTGTGGGGCCGTGTTCCTAACAAGCCATAGACTGGTGCTCGTCCACGCCCAAGGGGTTGGTGACCCTTATACTACAAGACATTTTATGGATTATGAAGCTGTACCTGGTCATTAGCCAGGTATAGGTAGCTAGGGAACTTTCAAAATGCCCTAGCAAAGGTCCCACTCCGTAAGACTTCCTGAATCCAACATTCTTGCTGCTGATGTTTAGATATGCATATTTTAGATACACTTGCCCCAGGTGATTGATTCTTGTCCCTATTAAGAACCAGTGTTTTCATGCGATATCTCTGTTGTGTTTCTTTTAGTCAGATGAGTCACAGGGAGAGTCTGCCAAATACTTTCTTACATAACAAGGGCCAACAGGGATCTTTAATCTCTCTAGTCAAACCAACAAAAAGTCTACAAGAATCACTTTTTTAAAAATGTAGGTAGTACTGTACTCATCTACATTAAGGAGACTTCTATAGCTTTTTCCTTAATTGAGCAATTATTTTTTACTTTTGAGTTTTTTAATTTCTTAAAATCTGTATGTCAAAAACTCAATGTAACATGCCCACAGGGTACATTCTGTTCTGTCCCTTTTCATATTGCAGCTCCCTTTCCCAACAGTGAGAAACCTAGCTCCCATTATCTCTCTTTCTCTCTCTCTCTCTCTCTCTCTCTCTCTCTCTCTCTCTCTCTCTCACACACACACACACACACACACACACACACACACACACACTTAAGGCTAGAATACACAGTGTTTTCAGAATAGCTATCATACCACTGCAAAACAAGTTATTTAACTAGACCTGTTATTTAACTAGATCTGTTTAAGGGTTTTTTTTTTTTTACATAAGTTTATATAGAGTGAGCACAACTTAAGTATGTATGTAATTTGACAAGTTACTGAAGGCATACAATAACATTCCTGTCAAAATATAAATAATTTTCATAAATTAGAATTTTTGCTCAATTTTGTTCCCTCACCAGACACTATTCTGTTTGTTTTTCCACCATAGATTAGTTTGAGCTGTCCTTGAACTTCATAAAAATGGAATCATATAGCATATATTATTTTGTTTAAAGACATCAGTATAATATCTGAACTATTTTGTTCCATGTTGCTGATGTTCTGTGTGAATATACAGTTTATCCATTTTCTTACTTACGAATATTTTCCAGTTTGGGGGTATTATAAATAAACTATTAACATTCTTGTATAAAGTCTTATGGATAGACACTTTTTATTTCTTTCAGAGAAATGACTAAGAATAGAATTTCTGGGTTATAGAGTAGATGTTTTAAAAGCTTTCAAAATGGTGATAGCATTTTAACCTCCCACTGGCAGTATATATGTGCAGATTCTGGTTGGTCCCACCTTCACTGATTTTTTTTGTATTGTCAGTCTTTTATCTGTTCAGTAGTAGGTGTGGTGGTGGTGGTAGCTCATTGTAGTTTTAATTTGCATTTACTTGGTGACTGAGGAAATAGAGCACTTTTTTCATGTTTTCATTGGTTATCTTCCTTTGTGAAGTGTGTGTTGTTTTTTTTTTAAGGCTATTTTGTTTAAGGTATGTTATATATCTGGTTTTTTGTTTAAATATTTTGAGATGTGAAAACTAAGAATCAGTTAATATTGATGTATTTGATAATGTTTTGTGTAATAACTATATTATTAATTTTACTATAAATTCACTTTCATTTTTCCTGTTTTTTTTTTCCCAGTAGAAAAAACCGGAAGTGATGAACCAGCCTTTGTGTATTATATGAATGATGGTGTTTATGGTTCTTTTGCAAGTAAACTGTCTGAGGACTTAAATACCATTCCAGAGGTTCACAAGGCAAGTTCTATTATAAATAATACCAAAACTGCTGTTGGCAGTTTATAAACTGAGCTGTTATTTTTAAGATGCATTCCAATTTTTGGAGAAATGTTTTAGGATGGAGGAAAATATTGCCCTCTGATGAGGATTTGCATTCCTCTGGTTTTGGTCTGATCCCTTTGTTGCCATAGAAGGAGTTAAAGGAGCACCACTGCACCTGGCTGTAGACCTGTCTTCTTACTTGGGCACATTGGCTCGGGAAATAGTGAAAAATGCTCTTCTCCACCCTCAAATTCAGTACCTCAAATTCAGCATGAGTAAAACCTTAATCTTTAAAAAAAAACCTTTCCGTTCTTACAGAAATACAAGGAAGATGAGCCTCTGTTTACAAGCAGCCTTTGGGGTCCATCCTGTGATGAGCTTGATCAAATTGTGGAAAACTGTCTTCTTCCCGAGCTGAATGTGGGAGATTGGCTTATCTTTGATAACATGGGAGCAGATTCTTTCCATGAACCATCTGCGTTTAATGATTTTCAGAGGCCAGCTATTTATTACATGATGTCACTCAATGATTGGTAAGTGATTGTTTTTATTTTAAAGCAGATTGGAAATTTGAGGTGACAGTGTTTACTAATTTTAATTTTGTAACATCCATAACTTGAAAGTAATAGCAAAATGTTCATCTTTTAAGTGTAATTTCATTGTCCATATTTTATATGGTTGTGTGGTCTTTGCTTAAATTCAGAATTATGCTTTTTTTAATGTAGGTATGAGATGCAAGATGCTGGAATTACTTCAGACACAATGATGAAGAATTTCTTCTTTGTGCCTTCTTGCATTCAGCTGAGCCAAGAAGACAGCTTTTCCACCGAAGCTTAAACAGGCATTAATGCTTCTTTAGATCTGAAGTTGTAGGTTAAGTTTGTCTGGTCTACATTCCAGTGTGGAAAAAAATTCAAACAACCTTATTCTGTTTAATTCTCTTGGAAACAAACTATTAGTAATAGCTATTTGGGACCAGACAAAAATCAGCTTTCATCTATAATTCATTGGGGAATAATTGGGAAATTTAGGTATAATGTATCCAGATTTAAACAGTTTGTCCCATCCCTTAAGCTTTTAAAATAAAATATGCAACAAAATGGATGACTTAGTGGAGATGGAAGCCCATCAATTGGGTTCCCCATTAAATCGTTTACATACAAGTACACAGTTTTTATACTAAGGATTCATGTTTAAAAGTCTTGTAAAAAGTTAATGTCTTTCACCCAGATATATCAAATGTCAGTGGAAGACCAGTGTGACTTCATTAGATACGTTTAGTGTATTTAGAATGTGTAAATTTGTGCTTTGAACTGTAGTTTAATAAATGTAAAATTGCATCATAGTATTTGTTGTATTTGACCTAATGTAACCCTTGTATGATTGCAATAAAATTTTGTGTAGATTTTACTGTTTTTTCAGGCTAAAACTTTGGGAAAGGGGCTAGCTAGCAAAGGTAGTTTTGAAATAGATGTGTATATGAACTGTTTTGAAGGTTATTTTCCTTTATAGCCCACTTAAGTTTAGTTTGGCTCAGTACATTTTTCAGTTATTTAATTAGTAATTTAAGATGTTTGGTAAATCATTGTGGGGTTCAGATGCATCATGGAGAGTTGATGTGCAGTAAGCATGATGTTTAACAATTTTAACACCAAAAATGTTAATCTTGCATAAACCAATTGTAATAATAGGTGTTTCTGTATAGATAGAATGCATAGAGTAACTTAGTCTTTAAATCAAAAATCTTTTGGCCGAAATGGAAGATTCCGTTAAACACTTTGGATAAGCCTAGGGGGAGGGAAATGAAAATTGCAGAAAACTCTGTAGCTCACTAAAACTTAGAGAAGGGCTACACCTATATCCAGAACCTGATGCTCTTTTGCACGGAATATTTAAATTCAGAATTGTGAGGGGTGGAGGTGAAGTGAAGCACACCTATTTTCAATTACAATGATTTCAAACTTTAAGGGTTTGTTATTTAGATACTTGCTTAGTTTCTTATTATTTCCCATTTGTTCAGCTTAGTGTAACTACTATAATTTTCATACTAAAATTTTGTGGTGATTGGGGGGGGGAAGGGAATTAGCGTCACTAAACCTGACAGATGTTGCCAGGAATTTGCATTGTTCACTGCTAGTGTATAGTAATCCTAGAACTCAGAATCACAATAGTAATAAATAAATTACAGGGGTCATTTTTTCCTAACTTACTCTATGTTCTGATGTGGAATTTCTGTCTCCCAAGAGGAAATGTGACTTCACTTTGGTGCCAATGGACAGAAAATTCTACCTGTGCTACATAGAAGAAGTTTGGAATGCACTTAATAGCTGGTTTTTACACCTTGATTTCAAGGTGTAAAGAAATTGATCAGATCATGAATCTCTTAATAAATTCAATCTCTTAAACCAGTAGGTGCTTAATATTTTTTGATTTGATTAATGCCCATTTGAATTTTATGGGTTCCACTGATAAAACAAATTTAGAACCCCAATTCATTGTCATCTTATACCTTGGACTTCCCCAAGGTATGTAATACGGGGTTTTATGCAAAATTCCAAGCTACCATGTAACTTTTTTTAACCATAACAAGGAGGAATTGTTCCCAACCTTCTTTACATGTTGTGCTTTGTGGTCCAGAAAAGCCAAATCTTTTTAAAGATGGTACAATTTTGAGCTTCGTGGCATGTCAGTTTTGCCGTATCTATAGGGGACTGTTAAATATAACAGCTCAGAGTTGCAAAATCCCATGTGAATGATATGGTAACTTTAAGAAATGTCTGTATTGTATTTGAAGACTGTTTGCCATAAACCTGGAGTTTGAACTTATGTATTTCAATTTGGTATGCTAAAAAAGTACTGAATTAATGTAACAATCTTTTAAATTTACAATATTGTAATCGGTTCAGAATTTAACTGAAAACATAAAACCCAAATGATTTCTTTATAGTAAATTGAACTGTAAAGGTAACTTGTGTGTGATTCTGAATACACAGATAAAACGTTTTTATTCCTCATGTTTTATTTTGATGGCTTCTGTCATGAAAGAGTTGAAATTTTACATGTCAGCTTTGTGTACATTATCTTACAGGTATTCTTTCAGAATCTTTATTGCAGAGCAACAAATTGAATCTAGTAAAACGATGTTGGGCATTACATAGGGAACAATGAAGGTTTTGATAAAGTCCAATGTATACTAAATGAGCACTAAGATGTTTCTAGGGCCACATTTTCTAGACATTTCACGAGCCCCCTAACAATTTTAAACTTAGACTACGTATTCCAAGTAAATATACTGATAGCATTCAGCGCAAATGTTAGGTTGAAAAAGCCACAATTATATATATTCTCTTTGTCCTTTGTAGAGGAATTATTTTATTTTCTCATGATAGTTGTTAGTGACTTGACCAATGTGATGAAGAATGCTTGCTTAATTGGCTTCAAAGTATAAAATCAGAAAAGTCTTCTACATTCAAGTTACAAATAAATCCAACATATTTTAATTTCTATCTCGTTCATCCTGAAGGCGGAATAGAAGTATGGTGTACAGTATTCTCAGGTTCAGGCTTTCTTAATGAGAATAAACCTGGCCTAAGGAGTAGGAAAACCTGGAATATAGCAGTTCCTACTCTTAAAGGTACTGCGTAGTTTTTTCATTTGCTTTTACTATGGATTGTGGGTGCTCCATGTATCTTCAGTGCATATCTTCACCCATAAAGGAGTATAGATAGGGGAACATGAAGTCACTCCAAGCTAAAGGCACCTTGATTGACTCAGTGTTATACAGTTGAATTTGGTTTTGTCTGTCAGAAATGAACTGGGCAAACTTTCTAATTACAGTCAATAGAAAGCTTAATCTACCTAACATGCTCATTTTGTATGTTGTCTCAAACTTTTGCTTAAAAAACAACTATTCAAATCCTGATTCTATCATACTGCTACTACTGCTGCCTGTCAACACCCTTTGCAGTTGATAGGTTGGTGAGAAGATTATGGTATTAGGAGATCAATTACGGGAAATGGGGAAATTAAGAATCTACAATTGACAGATAAAGTGATTGTGCATTACCAGTGGGAAAAAAGAGTTGCTTTATGCTTTAGAGTGCAAAAGATGATCTTGCAGTTAGCAGGAGCTTACTCTGATTAAATGTCCCAGTTCACAGCTTTTCCTAAACAGTGGTGCCAGACTTCGTTAGTGTATGTGCCTACAACTTTGTCACTCAGTTTTTTTTTAGAAGTGCAGAGGAGGGGACACTGGCTGAAGTTTAGGAAATTTTCTCTAATTGATTCCTCACCCCCCCTTTTTTTTTCTCAAATTGGTCTACTTTCTGAGAGTTTCAGCTCTATATTCCAAGTATATTTAAATTTTGTTTTTAAGCTTTAAGTGCAACATCTCATCTCTGAGAATATTAACATTTCAGTCATTACCCCTCCTCACATCCCTGCCCCAGTTCTAGGTAGTCTGTTTTCTCCAAGTTGTACTTTACTGATTTTGAATTGGTCTGTGTCTTTCATGGTTAGAGATATTCCTTGGGTATTTGACAACCCTGGTGTCTATGAGTTGAGGGGCTGAAAGGATAAGGCTGTGAGTCCAGTTTGTCAGCTGACACAATGTGGTCGGCCCTGGTGGATTGTTAAAACCCTCATGTCATTTTGCAGTCTGACGTTTCTCTGATGATTATCTCCTGCCTGAAGGCTGATGGGCCATCTGCCAGTGTTCTAGAACCCAGATGGGGTCAGAAGATTTTGTGTCTGTATACAGTGTACATTAGGACAGCCATGCCCTCAGTAGTGCCTGGTGTCCATTCCAGAGACTCATCTCTCCTTTAGAGAAAGACTCTCCAGTCTGGCCGAATGAGAAAAGGCTTTTGGCCAGCTGTGCAGCATAGGAAAAAAGGGTCCTTAAACTTGCAAGCAGTCTTTGCCAGAGTTCAGGACTGGCCAATTCCTGCACCTTTTAGAATCTGATCTCTGTTCTCATTGCCTGCTTGGGATTCCGATTCTTCCAACTGCTAAATAATTTACTAATCTGCCAATTTTCCAGCTTACATTTTTTAAAAATCTCCTGACCTCTCCATCATTGTGAGTTTTTGCCCTTAATAAATTTACTTTCGGCTCAGGAAGAAAAAAGAATAGACGTGTTTCCAATCTACCATTGTTACTGTGCCTCAAATATGTCCCGTATGAATAAACATTGGTGTCAAATTAAGAGGCCTTTTAGATTTGGGGAGGTGAAACTATTTCTATCTGCTTAATGGAACCTAGTTTGGAAGGACTTTTAAAGGTATTCTGGTACCCAAAATAGAAAAGGTAAGTTTTTGCATGTGGTTACAGAAATAAGATACGACAGCATTTTAACATTTGACTTGAATCTTGTGGGTTGTTGATAGACCTATACCAACAATCTTTTAGCGTAGTGACAGGAATAGTGTTTTAATTTCTGCATTTATCTAAAATTGTTGAGTAGGATGCTTCTAAGTTGTAACTTAGCAATTAATACCCTGAGTTTTTATTACTCCAAGCTAGTCTCACTGCACTTTGTATGTTTTAGTGCTCAGTAACGTCCCCCAGCATTAGCTACTTGTGACTTAAACCTATCCTCTCTAAGATACTCTCCCTTACTGTTAAGTTCTCAGAAATAAAGGAAGCGGAGAGCATTTTCGGAGTTCGGTTTCCTCCTCTAATTGAACAAGAAGGTAAACAACACAAAGAGCTTGCAAGGAGAGGAAAGAGAACTTTAGTGGTTTCCAAAAGGCATTTTAAAATGTTTCTTAAGGATGGGTTTAGCTAATACATCTTCATGTTGTCCCAGTAAGAACTGGGTTTAGAGTAAACTCTAGTGGGAAGGTGGGGGAAGGAATAAAAACCTATGAGAAGTTCACACAGAAGGAAAATTTTACTTCCCAATTGGCATGATGCTACTGCCTTCTGCATTGTTAAGTACAGTCAGTTTCGCTATAACTTCATCTGCTTTCCTGATAGTTATTGCACTATGAAATTGCACGATGGGCTGATGAAAAAACGGAATTCAGAGCAAAACACTCAAAACTCAGTACATTGCAATGTTGATATAACGGCAGTACAGTATTACACGTGAAATGCATAAGCGCTAGAATCACTGTAGCACTTTAGTGGAAGTGAAAGAATTGCAGCTTGTGAGTCCCTGTGATGTGGTAAAAGGAGGGTTATCTGAAATTGAGGGGAAGTTGAAACATCAGTTGTGGATGGGTGTGGCTCACAACTGGGTGAACTGAGGAGTGTGCATTTTGTGTATTTCTAAACAGCTTGATTCAACTGGGCGCAGCTTTCTGCTTCCACTAGTGTTTCTATAAGACAAATAGGGGCCATGAAGTTTGTTAATGTTGATTCCTAATTAGCCAATCACCTTGGAACAAAGTGGTATCAAGAGGTAGAGCCGACTTATCCTGTTGGGAGTAAGGTTGAAGAGTCAATAAAGGATTACACATACAGCAACTCCACTCTTGAATGACAACAATTTGATGGAACTAGAGCAAAGAAAAGCAAAAACAGGTTGTAGACACTGGAACTAAAAGCCTAACCTTAAGCTCTTTAGTCAAGGGACCAGTATCCCAGCCTCATGACACTTATTATATGCCACAGAAATAAGGAGCTGTAAGAGTCTTAGAGATTTTCTTATCTCATTTCCTTGTTTTGGGTGAAATGGAGATCTAGACAGGCTAAAGAATGTGCCCAAATTTTATAGCTAGAACATGTTAGAGCAGGGACCTAAGACGGTAAACTCATGTCTCCATCTGATTGGGTTTCCTGGACACGGAGACAGCTGCACACAGAATGGTGAATGGACGTGCCCTTGGGAGATGGGAGGCAGGAGTGGGCAGAGGAAGCAGTTGATCCACAATGCAGTTCCAATGGAGGACTTAGCTGATCCTACGTGGAGTCTGGAGCTGGACTGGTCCTTCAGAGTTGAACCAAACTGAACAGTGGAGGCTGGATCTTTGTATCCCAATGTTAGCTAGTCATTGGCTGTATGTCGCACCTTGTAAAGAGACTAAACCTTGGGCAAGCTGTTCCCTGTGGTTGAGGGCAATTCTCAGTGAAGAACAAAGTAGTGAGCCAATTCCCACTGAAGAATGTAGCCATTAGTTAAAATTGTGAGTCTTCTGCAGGTGGTATTCCTGGTAGCTGGGGAATAGATCCATCGGCCCTGCAGAGAATCTAGGTGGAGCAGCACTGTGTCTAGTCATTAAAAGAAAAAAGGTGCATTATGTTTAATGTACATTTAAGAAAGTCAGAACCACAGTTTCTATTAAGACACATGTATAAGTTTGCTAGAGCTGATGTAACAGTACCACAGACTGGTGGGGCTTAAACAACAAATTTATTTTCTCACAGTTCTGGAGGCTAGAAGTCCAAGATCAAGGTGTTGTATGGTTTAGTTCCTTCTGAGGGCTGTGAGAGAGGGACCTGTTCCATCCCCCCAATCTTCCTGGCTTGTAGATGGCCACCTTCATATTTACATGGCATTCTCCCTGTATATATGACTCTTTCTCCAAATTTCCCCCTTTTAGAAGGACCAGCCATATTGGATTTAGGGGCCACCCTCATGTTAACTTTAATTACATGCGCAATGACCCTATTTCCAAATGAGGTCATATTCTGAGGTACTGTGGGTTAGGACTTTGGAGGTCCAAACATACATGACATCATGCATATAGCCATTCAGAATGGGGGACTATCTTGACCCTTGCCCCCTGCGCTGACTGCCTGGATGGCCCCTGCGTGTCCACTGCCTCTCCCTCTCAGTAACTTCTCCTGCCCCAGCCCTTTCTTTACTTGTCTATCACATTTTCAACGTTTCTTGCTTTCTCATTTTTCTTCCATTTTCCAACAAAGTCAAGGGATCTTTGTTTTTTTTCTTACAAAATTCTTTTAAATTATAAAAACTTCGATAATACAGAAAAGTATTTAAAAAGTATTTAAAAAAAAACTCACCTGGAAGCTCTTTAATCTTCTGTGGCACTGCCTTCTAGACACCTCTCTGTTTTCAGACCCACATTCCAGCCACCTTTGGCCAGCATTTTGATTCTGCCACTTCCCATCATTTTAAACCTTTTTCCCCCTCAAATACTGCTTTGACTGGCCTTCAGGTATTGCAGGTGCACTGTGACTCACTCTGGAGAAGAAAATCAGGGGGCAACAATCTGAAGTCTATTTACTCCTCAAGTGAACCCTGAGGTACACCATGCAGTGATCCGAGAGCCTGGGAATTCCGGTAGATTCAAATTGTACCTTCCAAAAGGGTGTGGCCACTTGGCAACCCTCCAGATGATTCTCTAGCGGAGGGTGAACCCCAGCATTCAGAACTCCACGGCCAAGCCCTGAGAATAACTGAAGGCATGAGAGCATGTCCTAGAACGAGTTTCTTCAACCTTTTTATTCTCAACATTTTAACTTCTCTCTTCCCATAACTCAGCTCTCAGACCTACAGCTCAAAAGGCCGCCACTCATTTCCCGGTACTTCGCTCACCTCTCCCAGCCTCAGCCTGCCAACCACCCCCACAGCCTCGACCCAGAGAACATGCAACACCAAACCTACCCGAACACCCTGGGGCGGAGGGCAAGAGACAGGCTAGAAGCTACGCCTGGTTCTAGAGCCTTGCCACTTGACCCCCTCCCTCATCTCTTACCTGGATCATTTCAAAGGTTTCTAACTGGTCTCTCTGCCACCTGGATCCCCCCTCGAGACACCATACTTACGGCTGCAGCGTGAGCTCCTGAAACCAGTCTGATTAAATCACCGATTCTGCTGCAAAATCCCCCTTCACAGTCCTGTCTGAGATCAGGGCTTCTAGGCCCTTATCACCCTTCAAACAGAAAGCACTGTCTTGCTTCTCGCCCCATTAGATGTCTCAGTGTGACTCCTTCAGAGCGAATCCTGAGGGAGAGTTCAGTTTTGTCATCATTCATCTGATTGTTCCCTTGTTCTCCAACAAGGTTTTTTGTTTGTTTGTTTGTTTTGGCGGGGTTTGTTGTTGTTTTTTGATGTTTCGAGGCCAGGCACTGTTCTTGCACTGGGACAGCAGCAAACAACGTAGCCCCAATACCTTGCCCACGTGGCACCTCCATTCCAGGGGGCAACTAGAAACTTTCAACATTCTTGAATTCTAGATTCTGTTTGTAAGACAGGCCAGCCCCACGTGATCTTTAAAGCTGGCATAGTAAGTGGTCTGTTCCTTTAGGTCCCACCTCTCTCATCCAGGATGCTGGGCTGGGCAAGAGTTAACAGCTGTGTAATTAATACCCACACAACATCGATCCCATACCAAGCACCACAGGCGGTTCTGTGCCACACAGCCCCCCGGCTTGCTCTGCTGGCGAGCTCCTTTCCCAGGCTGTGACCCTGAAACAGAGCCCCTCTTTTTCCCACTCTGGTTTTGACTGATGCCTGACTCAGCTCATGAAGCAGCAGTAGAGGCTATGGTCAAGACATGGACTCGGCGATCCTAACTCCATTTCTACCACTTACTAGCTCTGTGACCTTGGACAAGTTCCTAACCTCTCTGAGCCTCAGTTACCTCTCCAGAAAAGGTGCATATTCTCTACTGCTGTGTAACAAATTACCCTAAAACTCTGAGCTTCATTTCCTTACCTAAAACAGGATTGTAAGAATTCAATGAGTTTTTGCATTTAAAGTGCATTCTATTTCCTGGGTTCCTACTCACTGAACCTTAGCTGGATGCATCCTGGGGCTCTGAACCTCTTGCCCCTGATAACTACTGAATAAGATGTTTTGGAAAGTAATGGAGGCTGTATGGAATTACTGATGACTCAGCCTTCTTCCAGAAATTCTTTGAAATATTTTTCACAATAAGATAGAAACTAGATAAGAAAAATGTTAGTAGAGAAAAACTTTAAAAATTAAATAAAATGGAGGAAGTAAGATTGGTACAATAGCAATCATCATAAGGTCCTGCTAAAGGTTGACCTCATTTGGCTGAGGTTCCTAGTAGCCAGGGTTAAAATGGAATACATGTAATTCCAATGTTTAAAAAATGTTCCCCAAATTCAAAGCATTCATAGGATATGAATGAAGCTTTCTTTCTACAGTGTAGAGCACAGTGTCATGGGCAATTAAGCTCAAAATTAAGGGCAATTAAGCTCTTTCTCTGACAAAGGCCCATTGCTGGCCAGCCTCCCCTGTTGGTGTGAATAGCTTCCTTAGACTTGCAGGCAGCAGGGCTCTAGCTCAAAAAGTTTAGGGACTGGGCGGCAGTGACAGATTTTCCCACTAGATGGCACTCTTGGATTACCTTTGTTCATGGTGCCTTCGAAGTTGCAGCAATTGTTCCTCAGCGTACCTAGCTGATTTTGCGTAGTATTAAATTCGTATATTCTATCATCATTCTATCAATGTCACAAGTGCACCTGCCTCGCTGTCCTTCACATCGATGCAGTAGGTTTGAGGTGGAGAGGAGTGAGAACACATTACCCCAGAGGCAAGAAAACAGGGTAGAGTATTCATCATTTGTTTATTCACACATTCATCAAACATGTATGTATGAAGCACCTACTTCGTGTCAGGCGCTAGGCCAGGTGCTGGCCACACCATGATGTGCAAACCAGACACAACAGTGTCTTGAGGAAGACCGGCATGGATGGAATTGACAAATACTCAAGACTGTGAAGGCATTACAACTGTGAAGGAGCAGCATGTGGTGCTGAAGAACATGGGGTGGGGCGTTTGGCTTGATCAACAAGATTTCCTGCTGATAGTTGCACCGGGATGTGAACGAAGAGCAGGCGTTAATTAGCTAGGTGAGGAGCTGGAAGGAGAATGTTCCATGTAAGGGGTACAGCATGGGCAAAGGCCATGAGATGGAAATTCAAGGGCCTGAGAAAGCAGCCACGAAGGATTGGAGGGCCGTTTCAGAGGAACATTGACAAGACTTGAGATGAGTGGGTTAAGGCTGGAGGAGAAGGAGGTGGAAGATGCCTCTGAGTTTCTAGCTTGTGTAACTGGTTGGATGATGCGCTCAATCATTCATTTGATATGGGGCCAGGTTTGAGGGGAAGCTTGTGAGTGTGGCCTTGGACATGATGAACTTGAGATGAATTTGGGATGGGAATCAAGTGGGGACATCAGTAAGAAGCTGGATATTCAGTCTGGGGCCTTGGAGAAGATACGGTTCTGTGCATATGGTAACAGTGCCACTAACGACTGCTGGTTGAATGAATGTCTTGGTTCCCATACCCTTCTTGAGAAGTGACTATAGTGACCTGTGGGTCACAGTAGTACTCTGGGTAGGTTGGGTGTTTGGGGGAAGTTTGGCTGCTCTCTTTCAAAATCCTTAGGTGGGGTCCGCGAGGACAAGCATATCCTTGGAAGTGAACCCAGGAAGAGAAAGGTGTGACCACAAAAGCGCTGAGGTCTATTGGTTTGACGGTGGCAGCCGGAGTAGGGAAGGAGGCGACCACATCCCAAAGTCTAACCCAACCAAATCCTACCCCTCAAGACCCCTGGCCCCACATTCATTCACATATAGTCAACCAGCACCTCACTTACCTGGAATTACTGTGCACCTGAAGTGTGTAAGAGACCAAGAAATGGGAAAGCGTGACTCTCAGCGGAGGCTCACTCACGCCAGCAGACTGTTGGGTGAGCCCAAAGGGTAGTGCTGGTCCAGTCTCTTTGAATTCAAAATTCAAAATGTTCTGGAAACTCAAAGTTTTTTGTTAGTTTGGCAAAACTCATTTGGCTTCCAAACCTGACTGAACTGACATGAAGCTGTTTATGGTGTTTCTTTATCCTAGTGCGACTAGATATACAGTTTGTAGCAGGAATGTGGTGTGTTTGATTACAGACCCCCAATCCAGGGGGTACACTGAAGAATTCAGAATTCCAAACACATCTGGCCTTCAGATTCTAGCTAGGAGGGCTCGTGGTCCATTTTACTATCAACCACTTACATATGCGTAAGGGGATCGTAAAAGAAAACTTTAGCATGATAAAAATGGTACTGGCAGTATATAAAGCGTGACCCTTTATTGGCAGAAACAACAAATGGTTTTTGAGCACCTGGAGCACCGCCCGCATTCTAGACACTGAGTGAGGATGGGGCAATAAAAAAAATAAAAAAATAATAAAAACAAACAAATAAATAAGGCTTCTGTTTACATATTATATTTTTTATTCTATAAAGAATGCATACACGGATTTGCAGATAGGAAGCACTGAAAGGGCAAACAAAAATTCAGAGTGTTTCTTTATACAGGCACCTTTTTTTTCTTCTCCACATTTCCAAATTTTCCTGCAATGCTCAGGGCTCATTTTTGATTTTTTTTTTGAGAGAAGAGAAGAGAGAGAGAGAGAGAGAGAGAGAGAGAGAGAGAGAGAGAGAGAGAGAGAGAGAGAGAGAGAGAGAGAGAGAGAGAGAGGGAGAATATGATGATCTTCAATTAACTAGTAATTTCAGCGACCAGACCTGAGCTGCTCTTGGCCCGCGCAGCCGGGTCGTAGGTAGAGGTGCGGGTGGGGTCTCTGTGCAGAGCTGTGTCTACACCAGCAGAGAGCGCTGCGCCCGCGAGGTGGGGCGGAGCCGAGGCCCCGGCAGCGCTTTTCTTCCCAGCAACACCGGCCGCGCCGCGCCCGAGCGCCCTCGCGGCTTCCGCCAAGGGCCGCCCCTCGCCCGCCCCGCGCTGGCGGACTGCGCGGTCGGGGCGGTGGCCGCGCCGCTGCCGCCTGGCCCGCGCCCCGCCCCGCGGGCCCGGCTGACCCGAGCGCCGCGGGCGGGGCCCGGCCCCTCGCAGGACCCACCCTGGCCGCGCGGGAGGGAGGACGGGGCCGTCTCCCTTCCCGGCCCCTTCACTCCCGCCCCGGCGCCGCCCTTCCCCCGCCCCCGCCCTCTGCGGGGTTGGCGCGGCCGCGGCTGACTCGTACTTTGGAGCCGGATGGAGAGACGTGACCGCAGAGACGCTGGCTACGCCGGGAACAGGCGCGGGAGGGGGAGGTCGCGTTTCTGGGCACCTGGCAGCTGCGGCGGATGAGGGGTGGCAGCGGCCGCCTCCTCCCCCAGCACCGGGTTCCCAGAGACGGGGGAGGGAAATGCGCTCTTCCCCGGCGCTCGGCCCCGACCCTGGGCCTCCACGTGTGCGCGCTCCGACACCGCTCCTTCTTCATCAATGCCTGGTCGCGCTCGCGCCGCGGTGCACCGGGAGAACCTGGCCCAGGAGGGCGGCCAGATTACCAGCCCTGTCCGCAGTAGGTGGTCTGGCCTCCCCCAGGACGGGGGTAGGAACCTATGGAGTCTCATCCAGCAACAGTCGAATGAATGCCAGTGGTGCCTCTGCCTAGCTTGTTTCCTCATTTGTAAAATGTTTAAATGACCCTCCTCTTAGGTCTGCAGGAAGCTTGTGACGCTACTAGGAGAGGTGCTGGGGGGTGGGGGCGAACACATCCCAAGGGAAAGCAGAATCAGTAAGTCCAAACAAGGGCCGTTTCATGGCGTCTCGTTCGCATTTCCCAAGACCTTCGACAGTCTCTTGCTTGCCTTCATTTTGGCCAGGAAAGACCTTCTAATGAACACTGGTTACCCTTCAGAGTTTCCTCTTCTGCACTGGGGATTCGAAGGGAAGAGTGCACAAACATTTCAGTGACACACTTTCCCTTTGAGTTTGATGCCCAAACTCTCGGATTAAGTGTGGCTTTTTTCTAGGGCTCTGATCGCAAAGTTTGAGATGAAAACCTCAAAATCCCAGGGTCTTAGAGTCAAATTTAACTGATGCTTTTTCAGATTCCAATCCCAGCTCAGCCACCCGCTGCTTCACCAGGTTATTGAATGTCTCTCAGCCCATTTTCTGAGCTGTCAAATGGGAACAGCCATGCTTGATGGTGACAGGGTTAGGTGCTAAGGATGAGTAATTGCCAGCCTTCACAGACTCTCATGAGTGCTTTAGGCTACAGTGTCATTTGTCAGGAAATTCTTCTAGATCCTTCCCCAGGCTCAATGCCATATTTCTGCTCCGTCTTGGGAGAGGACATCTGGTCACCCCCTTGTTGATGTCATTCCCCTTGCAGCAGGGCGGCCACTGCCAAGTTCCTCAGTCTGACTTTCCTTATAGGTAGGGGGCCTCAGACAGGGCTTTAGGATCTTTTTCGAAGCCTGTAAATTGGACAAATGTTGTTAGGGCCAGACTTGGAGCTTTCCCCTTAATTCGTGAAAGGAGTTACTAGCAAAACAGGAGGAAAAGTGCTCACTGAAAACTATCCCCATGTTGATATGATTTATCTCAAGACACAAGAACCATTGGGGCAGGACTCATCACCTCCATTTTGCCAGTAAGAAAGCAGAGGACCTGTTGCCCAGGTCCCCAATCTGTCCTTAGCTGGGTCCTCCTGAGGGCCAGTGCTGCAGATGTCCCCACCTTCACCGAGGTCCCCTTTCAGGTGTGCAAAATGGATGGGATATGGCTGCAGTTCCTAGTGACGCCTGGTTCCCCTGCAGTGAGGTTCATGGTGGTTACCACTGGCTTGAAAGGCCAGTTGGCTCTTGGGAAACAAACAGAAGCCTCACCCGCCCTTCCTGTTGGAAACTTTGGCCTCAGCTGCAGAGTGAATGCCTGGGAAACACATTTCAAGTCCAGCCTCAGGGAGGCCAACTGCTCCTGGACATTTGCCAAGGCTGCTCTCAGGGAAGTTTGAAGGCCAGGAGGCCCTGCTCTGGGTGTGGACCTGACCCAACACTCTCAGTGGTAACTGCCTGCATCAGGGGTTCTCATCCCTGGGTGCCCATGAAAGAATGAATGCTGATGGCTGGGCTCCACCTGAGGCCAAAGAAATCAGTTTTCCAGGAGTGGGCCCATGCATCGAAATTTTTGTTTTCTAAAGCACCTCCAGGTAATTCCAATGTGCTGCAGGGGTTGAGAAACATTGAGGGAGATCAATACAAACAGTGACCAAAGGACAGAATAGGAGAGTATTTGAAATCTGAACAAGAGGATTTGCATTAGACACCATCATAAGCCATGCAAGGCAGGGAGGCTCCCCCAGCTGTGATGGAGCAGGGCTATGGAATTCTTGGAAGGACTCGTCTGTCTGGGAACTGGCATGGCCCGGTGCCTGGGGCACAGGGCGGAACCCCATGGCTCCAGGTCCCTCTGGGCCACTGTGCCTGCTTCTGAGATCCACATCTGCTCCTGGGCCAGGCCGCTGACACTCCTGTGAGCCTCAGTTCCAGTCCAGCTGGATTGTATGCTATTCCCAGAACTGACCCTGTTCTTTCCCGCCTCTAGGTTTTGGTCACAGGCATTTGTTTCTGCCTAAGAAGTCCTTTTCCATCTGTTCGAATCTTTCATCCTCAAGGTCCCTGCCCTAATGCCAGATCCACCAAGAAGCCTCAACCAGCCAGCGCTGTGTGCACCTGCACCCCCTCCCCCCTCCCATTTTATCACTTTAAGGTGTGCGCATGGGTTGTCTCCCTGGCCAGGCCACAGATGCATGGAGTGAGGATGCATCAAACACCTCTATGCCTCTTCCTCCCTGACCTGTCACTGGGGGGCGGGGGGGGGGGGCACTTTGCAATGAGGAGCCTCGCACATTTCTTGAATGCTGTAGCATTTGTCTCTGTCCCAGGACAGGGTGGACAGTCACACAGAGAAAACCTTTCTGCTCATGCACAGTCCTGATAGTTCTCAGGCCCCTTTGCTCCATTTCCTGAGTGCTATGGGACCTTGTGGTTAGCCAGCAGTGACAGGAAAGAGCTGGGGCCTGGCCTTGACTCAGCACCTGGTGGCTAGCCACCAGTGCAGCTTCCTCTGGAGAGGGGCAGGGAATGAAAGCATTGAGGCCCTGGATACTGGAACAGCCTCTTCCCATAGGCAGACCCAAAGTCTCAAAGGGAGGGGGGGAAACCCTCAGGCGCCACTAGGGCCAGTGCTGGTGCCTGGGCACAGCCTTCTCCCCTTCTCCCGAGAGCGCGGCATGTGTGCCGCTGGGAAGGGTAGCCACCCACCTCCCTTACCCCCCGCTGGGGCCACCCGGCACTGCAAGATTGCGGAAGGGGAGTAAGGCCCCCGATGCGGCTCGCTGGTGACTTGTTCCCTCCTTTCGTCGCCCGCCCGCGCTGCAGGTGACCCCGGCAGCCGCCAGCCGTCCCCGCCTCCACCCTAGCTTTGTCGGCCCCAGCGCCCCCGCAGCGCCCCAGCCGCAGCCGCCTTCTTGGGGTTTTCCAGCTCCGCGCACCTCAAACGACCTGCGCCGCCGCCTGCCGGGCCTCTCCCGCACTCCTCCCCCACTCCGCCCGGGGCTGCGCAGCAGGGCTTTCTGATGAGTCAGCGGGAGCCGGGAGCCCCCAGCTGCCCCGGGCATCTGCACCGGTGACGCAGCGTGACTCACGGGCGCCCGGGCAGCTGCACACCGGGAGCGCGCAGCGCGGCACCCCGTCGCGGCCTGGCGCCCCGGGGCCCTGCTCGGCGCCCAGCACCCAGCACCCGGCTCCTCCCGCGAGCCCAGCGCCTTCGGCACCCTCCTCCCCCCGACCCGCCACTCCCTGGGCCCGACGCCAAGCTGACATCAGACGCTGGCCGCCCGGCCACCCTCTGAGTCAACAGTTTCCGAAGCGGAGCCGGGTGCCAGGGGCGGGAGAAAGCGCGGCCTCCGGGGGAGGCGCTGGGAGGGGGTGGGGGTCTGGCTCCGGTCTGGCAGCCGCGGGAGGGCGGAGGTGGGTGGGGACTAGCGGAGCTTTTACGAGAAGTCACGGTGGGGGGTGAGGGGGGAAGAGGGTGAAAACCACCCTGCGGAGCTGTCGGGCAGGGAGGAAACCCGCCGCCCCAGAGCCACGTGCTGAAGCCGGCCGTGGGTGGCAGTCACTGCACCGCCCCTGAGTGGCTCGGGAGGGGTTGGGGAGGACGCCCTTGCTGGGAAAGGCCCCTGGCTAAGGGAGAAAAAGAACGGCTGGTAGACACCGTCGGCCCCAGGGCACCAGGGAACATTTATGTCTGGATAATTTGGCCCAGTTCCCTTTGATGGGAGAAGCTCCGGCCAAGCCGGGGGGCCAGCCCTGCCTGCTCGGGGCTCAACCTGGAGAAACGCACTGGCTTAGCTCTGGAGGCTCCCCACCCCTCCACCTCACACCCTTCAAAGAGGATGTATGTTCTAGGGTAAAGGAGTTAAGAGCCTCAGTAAACCGCGGGCGGGGAGGCGGTGGTCCAGTGAAATGAGCATGGCTGAAGGAAGCATAAAAAGAGGGGAAAGAATTTTCAGAACATGCAAAGGACATAACTGGAGTCCTTGGGAAGGTGAGTTTCCTACTTTCTGAGAATTTAGGTGAAAGCTTCTGAGGGGGAAAAAAAAACATGTATTAGCTGTAAAAGGAGTGAGAGGTGTTGTGAAGATGTCTGGGCGTCTTCCTCTGGGTGACAAGGCTGGAGCATCTGGGAGCTATGGGCCGCCCCTGAGTCTGTTCGGTAACCCTCCCGGGAGGCTGCATCCTGTGGTTCTAAGGTGCTCAAGGAGGGCGAAAGACCCTTTAAAAAGCATGTGCCTGAAGTGGCCTGAGTGGAGCCTGGAAGCTTCTTGTACCCTGACAGGTTTCCCTGCCCATGTCAGACAGGAAGGAAGGGAGAGAGGAGCCTGGAGGACGAACAGCAGACCTCCACAGGCGATGGGTCTCCTCCCTTCCCGCCATCCCATCTCATCCGCCATCCCGTGACCCTCAGGATGAGCAAGACACGACTGTCATTGGTGGGCTTCCAGCTGGAATTCATTCTCAGTGTCTTTCCGGGATTTGTCTTGCTGTTCCTTCCAAAGCCACAGTTCAACAAGTGATGCCAGCCGGGGAGGGGGTGTCCGTGGCTCATCTTGCAGGCAGAAGTAGCACAACAGCTGGGTGAACAAAACTCATCCGGATCTGTCCAGAGCTGCTTATCAGCACAGCCCCCACAAGGACGATGTGAGCTGCTTTTTGCCCCATGTGACCCTCATTCAAACTCATGCAGAGCAAGAGCTCTTGGCCGGTTCCTTGGGCAGCCTTTTCCCAAGTATGCGGGTGGGCGGCTCATTTCTGCCAATCTAATCCAGCTCACAATAGCATTGAACCAGACATCTGAGAAGCCCTGGGTTCCAGGCCTCTGTAGAAAACAGTGAAAACTGACAGCTGTTGGGAAGCAAAAGGGTCTAAGTTGCTGAGATGGGACAAGATGCAGAGCCCTGTGACATCAGAGGGCAGAAATAGCGGCCAAGGATGGGTATGGAAAGTGTTAGTAGTGGCAGGTCAGTGGCCCTACGTGGTTACCCTTCGGGAAAGTTGGTGGGCAGGACCAGTGGGGATTATCCTGGGAGCTAAGACCAGGTGCAGGAGGGGGCTGTGCCGGATACTTAAGCCACAAACACCGCAACCCCCAACTTCCACATTTGTTTTTCAGGCTGAGAACTCAGTGGGGGTGTCCTCCTCCACTGTTTCAAGTTCTGGTTTCTCATATTTCTGGCTTGGGCCCAGATCAGTTGCCATCCTCTCTGTGAAGCAGCTTCTTCCCATCCCACGGGTCTGAGTGCACTAGGGCCCTCAGCACTGCCACATAACCCTTACCACGCTTTGCTTGGCCTAAGAGGCTTTGCTGTATTCAACTTTCCTCTCCGTCCAGAGGCCCACTGGGAGGCCCCTCAGTGGAACTCTTGGGGAAGTGCATCAGCTGTCAGCTCTGCCCTCCTCTGCCCCGTGTGGGGCCTGAGCAGGCTTCCTTTGTGTCTGTTGGGGCTTCCTGTTTGCTATGTCTGCTTCCATGAGAGCTTCATCTTGGGTTTCGACCCAGCCTGCTTTTTGCCTGACAGTTCAGGCCAGCCTTTGGGACCCTGAGTGATTCCAGCAGCCATTCGGCAGGAAGAGCCTTCACTCCCTCCCTTAGTAATTGGAACTAGGGCAGAGGGAATATAAGTGTACCTCACTAAAGCTGGCCTGGGCGTAAACCCACACTCAGGACAGGTGGACCTTGCTAAAGCTAACGTGTCAGGTGTAAATGTACGTTCATACAACAAACAAATGAGGGGTTTTAGAACTTTTTTCAAAGAATACTATTGAATATAAGTTTCTCTTCTGAGTTTTGAGGGCTCACTTTTCTTGCAACTTTTTTGAAACAGATGTATTCAAAGTGAGAGATAAGCTTAGGAGATGAATGAGCAGGAGTCAGACTGTTTTCAGGGGTCATGTAAGAAAATGCTGTATTATTGCAGGTGCTAAAAAAGTTGGAGATGAAAGTGAGCTGGACTAAGAACATTGGCCTCAAACGAGTTGGCATAACTCCCCAAAACATCTGGCATCCTTTGGTAGCGTTTATCACTCTAGGGGGAAGCTAACCTTCTCTAGCCATCCTTGACCACATAATGGAGCAGAGAGTGGAGGACTCTGTCAGGAAGTTTCAGATCCACCTCTGACTCTGCCATGTCTGAGTTCTGCTACCTTGGGCCCCCTGCTTTGCTGTCTGTGCCTTGGTTTCTTTACCTGTAAAGCAGAGAGTTGTTATGCCTGCCTTTTAGGGCTCCTGTGAGAACCAGAGGAAATGACACCTTGTGGGCACTCGGTAGAGGGTAGCTTAACATGTTTTAGAGTTTCAACTATGGGGGTGACACCTTCCCACACTTATATCATCTCCATTTGGGGTTCTTTAGTTTCAGGTTCTGTCTAGAGTCAAGAAAGAGCAAGTCATTCTTTCAGAAGGCACTGAAGGAAAGACCAGCATTTCTAGAAGTAAGGAATTTAATAGCAGCACAAGCTCCCAACCAATCACGGCTTTAGGGCCTGAGAAAAACCTGATAATGAATCAGTCTGAGGCCTAATCAGTGACAAAGATGACCTTTGTCCAGATACTAGGCATGTTCGAGCCCCTGAATGAAGCTTTAATCTAAGAGGCATTGAAATCAGAGCCTAATAAATACTTATTTCATTGAGTAAATCTAAGAGTTTGAAGAAAAACACAAAGTTTTTGTTCCATTTGTCCTCTACTATATGAGTTGTGATCCTGAAGGAAGACACTAAACCATACCCTGCTGTAATGGATAATGGGCCCAGAGCCCCACGCTGGGCCCTGGACTCTTGCTCCAGGAGCAGGAAGTGTTCCCAGGAAGGACAGATCAACCAGCTGCATTGGACACTCTTTTGAGAGGGAGCAAGAACTGTCCTTTGCACCTCAGCTCTTTCTGGCCCAGCGGACACTAATTCAGGGAACATCTGGTATGTTAGTTTCCTAGGACTGCATAACCACACACCGTAAACTGGGGATCTTCAAGCACAAGAAATTTATTTTCTCAGAGTTCTGGAGGCTGCAGGTCTGAAATCAAGGTGTCAGCAGGGCCATGCTCCCTCTCTGAGACCGGGTAGAATCTTTCCTCGCCTTTTCCCCGTTTCCTGGCCTCAAGTAGCTGGCGATTCTTGATGTTCCTTGACTTATAACTGCAGCAGTCAGATCTCCGCCTCTGTTGGCACACGGCATTCTCCGTGTGTGTCTGTGTCTTCGCGTGGCGTCCTCTTTATAAGGACATCAGTCATAGTGGACAAGGGCCCACTCCAGGAACCTCTTCTTGATCACAACCACAAAGCCCTTGTTTCCAATAAGGTCATATTCACAGGTACTAGGCGTTAGGACCTCACAATATCTCTTTTAGATAAAACACCCCGTAACATGTGGTAGGAGCGATACCTTTGATAAACAGGCTGTAGCACAGGCTGCAGGGGCAGCCGACACTGGGGTGTTCCGCTGTATGCCGGCAAGGGGGCAGGTTGAGGCAGCAAGTTGGCAGTCTGTCTGTCAAGAGCCTCAAAAACATTCATATCCCTTAATCCAGTGATCCACTCCTAGGAAGTCATCAGAAATGTTGATCATGCTATGTACAGAGATATTCATCTCAATATTGTTTATAATAATTAATTCTTGAGAACAACTCCAATGACCAACAGTTAGGGATGGTTACTAAAATAAGGCCCATCCACATGAAGGGGATATTATGTAGCCTTTAGAAATGATATTTCCAAAAAAAAATAGTAAAGAGGAAAAATGAAATAAAATGATATATTCAGAATGTTGTCAACTTTATAAAAAGCATACAAGGAAACAAAACCAACATAATGTTAATGTCTCCCCTCTCTTTTATGGAGTGGTTATGAGTGATTTTGTTATTTTCGTTTAATTATGGCATTATATAAGTTCTCTGCATTAGCTCCATAGCCAAGGAGAAAACGCACTAATGAGGTTTTTAAAACAGACATATTTTCCTGGAGTATACATTCTAGGAAAATTCTGGCTGGGAGAGAGCAGCTGCTGGGTGTCCAGCTGATTTCTGTGCTTCTAAGCCACAGCCATAACCGCTTCGGGGGTGTCTCAGCACGTGGTTAGGTGGCTACTTGCATCAGAATTACCCATGATGCTTATTTAAAAATGCAGAATTCTAGGCCCCACCCCAGACCTACTAAATCAGGATCTCTGGGCACAGGGCCCAGGAATTTGCATTCTCACAGGCTCTGCACATTTTAGACTGAATTCCCCTGCCTTAGAAGCCATGGACAACCCGCTCGTCAGTAATCCTGTGTGGTTTGTCACACCAGTCATCTATGCCCTCTCGACCTACACTGTGCTTTGAAGAATAAAACCAAATAAACGGAGAAGTTATTCTTTTTACAAAGTCCATTCGTTGTACTACCCAAGACAGAAAGCTGCAAAACACAATATTCGAAAGAACAGAAAATTCATAATTGTTTTATTTTGGAATCCAGTGGCAGCAGGTTACATTTCTTCATTTATGCTAGGCTAATAATTAAAATGAGTTAACATTCCCAGATTCTGTCCTTGTTTGGAATTGAGAAAGTTACAGGCGGACCTCATCCCGCAATGAAAGATTTGCCCATTAACGGGAATATTCCATGTGTAGGTGATTGAGAATCGTAACTATAGTTGTGATTTCTTTTAACTCACAGCCGTGAGGTGACCTTTATTGCCTGACTTAAGGGAGCAGTATTGGACAGAAGGCGGTGGAACGTTCTCCACTCTAAGGTGTGTCCGGCTTGGGGCAGGGATTGGCAGAGAAGGCTCTTCCAATGCTGCGGTGCCCTGACTTGTCAGGGCCAAGGGGAGTCATGGCATGCTCGGAGAGGGCCCAACAGCTGTGCAATTAGCCAGCTCATCAGTGGGTGAAATTCAACACTGCAAAGAGGCAATAATTCATGGTATTAGTCCACACTTGTTTCTTCCGGAGTTGGTCATAGGTTCCTAGGTTAGCCATCCTAAGAATTAAATACCTGTCTATGTGTGGGAGCAATGAGAAAAAAGAAGCAAGAAGAACAGCAGCTGGGAAATTGTGCATCTCACCTTCTGGAAAGGGTCATGTTCCCTTTCTACGACTTCATACGGATGGCTTCAAGGTACCCTCCACCTGACCCCCGCTCTGGGGGAAGGAGGGCAAAAGGAGGTAGGCTCCACAGGGGCAAAGTACTGGGCACCTAAATGACACCTTCCAATTGTGCTTTGTCATCGTCCGCAGCACTCTGGCAGGAGCTGGATCTCTCCTCGGTGGGGAGGATGGACAGGGCCAGTCTCCCGCTCAGCACCCCAGGGAGGACTTGCACGATCAGCGGCTGAGAGGCCGGCTCTGAGGAGCACGGCCAGAGGTCAGGCCGGCTGCTCCTCCCAGATTCCCCTCTCTCCTGATGTGCAGTGGGGAAGCAGAGGAAGGCAGCCGAAAGGGTTAGGACCCATGAAGGAGACAAAAATGTAAAAGGAAGCCCTGTATCTTTCACACAACATGTAATTAGCTCTCAGCAGAACATGCCGTGGATTCATAATGGGAGCCGACAGCGGGGGAGGAAGGCTCTGACAAGCATGAGATTTTTCGTGGGCATTTTTTTTTTTAATTTAATTTTTAAAGGAACACGAACAGTCGCAATTATAATTGTGGACGTTCAGTGAAGGTATCTCCCCAGCAACAAGCCAGATCACTCTGTGTCTCGTCCCCACCCAGGGTGGCCTCAGAGCTCTCCCCTGGTCCCAGGGTGCCAGCCAGTCCCAGAACCCTCTCTTCTCCAGGGCAGCAGTCCTTGGAGTCACCTCGGTCTTCAGCCAGGGGCTCCCAGGGTCACACTTCTGGCAAAGCCCAGGCCTTCTCCTGAGCGCCCTGCTCTTGTGTTTTTTGAATATTGGGTTTTCCGCCCTCCTGTGAGGAAGGGAGGTGCCGCTGGAGAGGAAAGGTGAGGAGCCCCGGGCCGGTTAGCTACAGGTGGGCAGTGCCTGGATGTCTGCCAGGACAGCTGGGGCCAACCCTCTCCCAGGCCAAAGGGCTCTCTGTGAGGGCACATTGCCCAGCCCCGCGTGCAATCTGGGAGGCTCCTGTTTCTTAACACAAAGGAGGCCATTCCCAGACTGGCCTAGGTGTGGCCTGTAGGCTAAGCCCTGCTGGGTAGGGCCCTGTGGACTCCTGGTGACCCATCTGGATGACTTCAGTCCTCATTATAATCTAGTCTGGACTTGAAGATGGAGAGAGGCCTGGGCAGGCAGCTTAGCTTCACAGACATGGGCAGATATCCCTTCTTCCTTTGGGAAAGAGAATTCTTAGGTCTGCCACACTTTATCTATCTATCTATCTATCTATCTATCTATCTATCAATCATCTATCTATCTATCTATCATCTATATATCTATCTGTCTATCATCTATCTGTCATCTATCATCTGTCATATCTATATCTTTCTCACATACATATACTCACATGCACACACACATTCAAAGTCCAAATGAGAGAAGACTTTCAATCCAACCATACTTAGATGAGTCGACTATGCTTTGTGGACCCTTTCCCCCAGCCCCCAGCCACTGCCACAGAGAAATTAGACTAGGCCCCAAAGAAATCAGGCTAGAAAGTATGTAACAAGAACCACCATACTGACCTCATGCATAATTATCATTTCTACAGAACTCAGTCTCTCCCTGCCATTAAGTGCCTCCTCAGCACGACCCTGCTATGCTGGAGGTGGGAGGAGGGGGAGGGGGGAAGAAAAAACGAAAGAAACCTTTGCGTAGGCAAAACAGCACAGAAGCTACACTGAAAGATCCACGCAGTTGTGTCTTTCGGCTGAGCCTGAAGCTCATGGGGAGGGGGGTGCGGGTGGAAAGGGGTGGGTTGAGGAGACGCTTAAACCCTCAGTGAGGTTTGTGTTTTAAAATGAAAGAGTTGGAGTAGAATTTCTTAAGGTCTCTTCAGCAATCAATATTCGGTTCAGGCCTGAAAGCCACAAGGCCACATGGCCACCAATGAGAACCTGCTGCCCACACAGCTCCTGAGGCCCTGTTGCATCAGGTGGGCTCTGAAGGTGTCTGCAGAGGGAGCGGCGGGCACATTCCTTATCTGACCACCCCTGAGGTCAAGGGTAATGGGTAAGAGGACTGGCATCTGTCCTGTATGCCCGTGCTGTGAACTATGAAAAAACATTCGTTTATTGGACATTTGTTTCTTGGGCACCATCTATGTGTCAATAAATAGACAAAATTCCCTGCTTTCAGAAGCTTACACTTGACGCAAAAGCATAGGAGCTTACCCTCTATATTCATTTCCCAGGGCTGTGGGAACAAAGTACCACAAATTGGGTGTCTTAAACAACAGAAATGTATTTTCTCACAGTTCTGGAGACTAGAAATCGGAGGTCTTGGCAGGGCTGGTTCCTTTGGGGGCTGAGGGAGAATCTTTCATGCCTCACTCCTGGCTTCTGCTGGTTTGCTGGCAACGTTTGGCCGTCCTTGGCTTGTAGAAGTATCACCCTGATCTCTGCTTCCACCTTCGCATGGTGTTCTCCTTGTGTGTCTGTCTAAATTTCCCCTTTTTATAAGGATACGAGTCATAGTATATCGGAGCCAACCCTAGGGACCTCATTAACTTGTTTATCTCTGAAAAGACTCCATCTCCAAAAAGAGGTCACATTGTGAGGTACTGGGGTTAAGATTCCAACATATTTTTTAAAATTTTTTTGGGGGGGGTCGGGGACACAATTCGGTTTATAACACCCTCCGCAGAAAAGTGTAGGAAAGTATGGAGAGGTGCCTGAAATCTTCTGCTTCCTCAAGGTCTTCCGTCAATGCATCTGATTGGCGGAGCCTGGGCCATGTGCCTATTCCCCACTGCCACCAAGGCTGGGAACTCAAGTTTCTGGCTTCTATCTTGGGGAAGCGTGGATCTCTAATGTGGGATTTTCCCCAAACGCAGGATGAGCACATTCAAAGGGTTCATGCAAAGGTGGCCACAGAGCACAACAGGCATCTATTATGCAGGTCCTTTAAGGTTTTCTCCAAGAGGACTCAGGAGCAGGGAATGATGACCACAGCTCTCATTTCTTACATGTCCCCTTCAGTGCCTAATAGTGTGTGCTGCCCATTGTAGGGACTGAGTGTTGATAACCACAGAGACTACTGGCAAACCTAGAAAATAGCCAAGAAGTAACATTTAGTAGGCATTTACGACGTGCCAGGCGTTTTCTGAACTCTTACATACATTGCCTCCTTCAATCCTCATGACAGACAGCGTTATGAGGTAGAGATGATTATTAGCCCCTTCACAGATGAGAAAACTGAGGCCCTAAGCGGTTAAGTAACTTGATATAGTAGGTGGGAGAGCCAGGATTTGAATCCAGCAATTTCGGTCTGGACGAGCTTAACCACTGTACTTCCTAATAGATGAAAGAAAATGATGAAAGATGGAAGGAAGGAAAGCTCCCCGGCCAGCGCTCAGGGAGGGCAGGCGAGTGCCATTAAGCCGTTGCCCTGCTGGCAACCTGGGAGCTCAGGGGAACTACCCTGGGGTGGCATGGGCATAATCTTACTCCCTGAGCCAGGGTGGGTGTGATGCTGGCGTGAGGCACTCTGACAAAGTCCTTGGGAACCCTGAGAAGGAGGCGTGGGAAGAGAGGGGAGGAGGGAGGAGAGAACCTGCAGCTGGAGCTGCAGGACCAGCCCAGGAGGCCCCACCTGGCGTGGCCGAGGAGGGCCTACGTCAGAGGACTGGTTTCTGAGCTTCCGGACTCAGCTGGGCTGGGCAGAGGCTGGTTTTTCTGAGAAGGCAGGGAGGGCCCCAAGCTGGTCCCTTGCCAAGGTTCTGCCTGGAGAGAGCTGAGGCTTCTTCCACAGTGACCTGAGGAACAGCTGGGCCTCAGAGGGTCAAGACAGACCATCCAGGCTGAGGTTCATTTGTAATGTGGCTCAGGTGCCCGCCACATACCCAGATGCAGAGACCAGGACCTCTGTGCCTGCCCGGGGGTTGCCCTGGCCACTCCCTACTCCTGTAACCTTGGGCGTTGGAACATTGCTATTTCTATTACACTAGGGGAAAAAAGGTGGGAAAAGGAGCAGAAGGAGACAAAAATAGAAAGGACACATTCCCACAGCTCCAAGTTTTCCCTGTGTCCCTGGCCAGGAGGACTGGGCCTCGAGCCTCCCACACTCCAAGTGCAGAGCACAATTTCAGAGTATGCATACACCAGGGAGAGAGAGAGAGAGAGAGAGTGAGAGTGAGAGAGAGAGAGAGAGAGAGAGAGCGAGAGCCCCTCTCTCCAGAAAGCTGGGACCTGCCCAGCAGCTTTCTTTCCAAAGGGAAACACTGCAAGGTAGCTAGGCTTTTCTTAAAAGAGTCTTTTCCTTCAACAGCATTGATGATAATGTGAGAATTGAGTGGTTAATTATACACTAGCAGGGAATTTCCAATACACATGGGTGACAAAAATAAGAAAGAAAAGTGAAGGAAAAGAAATTATCCACTAGAGGTTTTTATTATAATAGCTAGGTGACTATGAAATATATAGTTTTAAAAAGTTCAGTTCAATAAACGTTTGCAAGCATCAGTAATGTTCCAGAGTTTTAAAACCAGATTAATATTTGCAACAACATGAAAAACACTAATGTCTTGCCTGTGCCCTATTATCTGAGTGTTTCCCCACAGATAAGAGTAGAGACATTCTTAGAATTTAAAGAATGAGGTGGGGCCAGGGTTACCAGATAAAATGCAAAATGGCCTGTTAAATTTGAATCCTAGAAAAAAGGACGACTATTTTGTTAGTATAAATTTGTTCCAAATATTGCATGGGACATACCTATCCTGAAGAGTTATTTGTTGTTCATCTGAAATTCAAAGTTATTTGTTGTTCATCTGAAATTCAGATTTAACTGGCTATCATGTATTTGCTCAGTCTGGCAGCCTGGGCGGCCTCATATCCACGCCCGTAGGGGAAGGCGAGTAGAGAATTCTGGGAAAGAAGCCGGCGGGCCTATGGCGAACGACGGGACTCCAGGCAGGCCAGCCTCGGGCTTCAGGGCTGCCGTGGTGGGGCCCTGGGAAAAGGCTCCGGGCCTCCTCTGGGAGCTCCGGCTCCTTGGAGGGAATGGGCGGAGCCCGGCAGCTGCAGAAGGAAGCCTTGAAAACAACGTGAAAACATTTCGGTTCCTCAGGGCCGTTGCCAGCACAGGAGAAGCCAGGCTCAGGGCGGCAAGCCACGAGGGCACTGCATGCTGGCCCGTCTCCCATGGGTTCGAGGGGTCAGGTCACCCTGACCGAAGGGGTATAGTAACACTTCGCCCGTCAGGCCTGGCTGTGTCAGCCCTGCTTCACACTGAATTCCCCCACATTCTCCGGGGCTGAGGTCACTGAATATCCCCAGGGCCTTTCCTGCAAGGCTGATGTGCCAATCCAGGGGCATTAGCTGGCGACTGTTTGCCTGCCACCTGGGAAGAGGAAGGTAGGCACCTGCTCTGCGGGAGCCCTGGGGAGATCACTGGAGGCAAGTGGAGCCTGCCAGCCTGCACACCCAGGTCCTTGAAGGCCCCCTGCAGCGCTGTCTCTGCCGGGGCCTCCCTCTCCAGGGCCTTACTCACAGGCTTCCTGGGAGCCTTGTTCTTGTGTCCTTTTCCAGTGAACAAAAAGGGGAGAAGGAGGGGAGTTTCAACACGAATGTTGGACCAGAGCTTGCACTGGAGGGCTGAGAGAGAAATGAAGGACAGCCTATGAGCAGAGCATCTCTTTGATAATTTTGCCAGGTGCTTTTAGTCCCATTTTAACAGAAGATGAACCTGAGGCCCAGAGAGGTTATGGAGCTTTGCTCAGGTCACACAGTAAGTAGTGAAGTCAGAAATCCCACCCAGACCACCCTGACTCTAAAACCTGGGAGCATTCTAGTCGTCTTGGCTGCCCAGGAGGACATATCTTGCTCAGGAGGACATATCTACTGTCAACTCTGTTTTTCTACTATAATAGAAGAACAGAGGTTATTCTGTGAGGTTCCTGCCTCCCCCGCTACCTCCAAGACTTGGCTTATGGCTATGAAATTTCCACTAGAAAATAATGCTGAAAGGAAACAGCTGTACTTCTCTGTGTCCATGCCAAGAACTCATCTCCTGGGCTTCCAGCCCTCCTCCCACAGAGCTGAGCGAGCACTGTGGGGCCAGGCTGCGGTGGTCTCAGCTCGTCTCATTTGGTAATGACAGGCTGAAAACCAACCTCATAAACTTGGCCTGCGTGGTTGATTAAGTTTGGTAAAGCTGTGGGATAGAGGCCCCATAATGTCACCTCCCCACACCCCAAGGGATGCTAGGTGTTGTCCCTGTCCCCTTAGCCCTTAGATCTCTCACACAGAGGGGGTCAAGCCTTCCTCATCTTCCTCTTTTGGCCTTGGGTATTTCTCTTGTTCTCTGACCCTCCAGCCACCTCAGGTTACTGTTGTTCCTCCTCCTTAGCACCTCCGGGCAGTAAAGTGACAAACTTTCAGTTGAGTGTGGTGGAGAGAGATCCCGGGGTGGGATTAGGAAAGGCTTGGGGAGGGTGAGCTGGGAGGGAAGGAGGAGCACTCCCTTTCTGCTAACTGCAAACTTCACTCGTGTATCCCTGTCTCTGCTCATCCATGTGTGTGGGCTGGACGGGGAAGCATGGAGCGAGGCGGAGGCTGGATGCAGGGTTCCACACAGCCTGGCTCCTTGCTTAAAGTCTGTTCAGAGAGGCACAGTCCCTCAACCAAAAGCTGTTAAAAAGGACTTTCAAGCTCTACCTGCATCTCCTGTACTGAGGAAGGACTCCAGCATTTCTCAGAGGTGCCTTTCTTTTGTCACACCTTGCAGCTCCTCCAGGTCTCCAGAAACATCCAGCCAACACAATGTCCTCTGGGTGCAGTGTGGATTTCAGAGCCACTCTGCTTGGTTCAAATCCTGGCTCCGAAATCATCAGACTTGGGCACATTACTTAATCCCTCTCTGCCTCAGATCCCTTCCCTCTGGCGTGGGGATAAGAGCATCTAGAGTTGTTGTGAGGGTTATAATGTTAAGTCATAAGAAAGTTAAAATAGCACCTGGCACATGGTCAGAACTATGTAAGTGTTAGTAGCCATCATTATTGTTACCATTATGATTACTGCCTCTCCCTTCCCTTTCCTCTCACATCTCCAGCCCAGTCTTTCTCATGTTCTGTCCATCCAAAGCCTCGGCAGGCTGGCTCAGCAGAAGCATGCTTAGAGGGTGGTGTGCGTGGTTTGGAGGGCTTCAGACTAATGGACCTGTGCCTGATTTTGAGAAGGTGTAGGGACTCCTACAGATGCTTCTCAGATGGGAGGGAGCAAGCTGGCCTCCGCTGTACTGGAATGAAAGACCGCCTGCCTGTAGCAAAGCGGAGCCTCCTGGTAGTGAGAGCTTCTGCTTTAGGTCCGGACAGTGCCGTTGAGAGGAAGGCCAGTCAGGCAAGGGACCACTGAATGTGTCAAGGTGGAGGCTGCAATCTGGAAACTCAACAACGGACTCTAGTGGGTTGACTACTGGCTCCGCATGTTCTGGTCCCGCCCCTCAAACTGTGACCCTGACCTTATTTTGGAAAAGGGTCTTTGCAAATGTAATTAAGAATCCCGACATGAGATTATTCTGGATTATCCAGGTATGTCTTAAATCAATGGCAAGTGTCCTTAGAAGAGCAGCAGAGGAGAATGCACAGATACAGAGGAGAGAGGGTCGTGTGAAGTCAGAAGCAGAGCTGGAAGTTACGCAGCTGAAGCCCGAAGAAGGCCTGGAGCCGCCAGAAGCTGGACGAGGTGTGGAAGGCAGGCTCGGGAGGAGTGCAGTCCCGCGGACACCTCGACTTTGGTTTTCCGGCCCCCATAACTGCGAGTGAATACATTTCTGTTGTTTTAAGCCACTCAGGCTATGGTCATGTGATGCCGCTGGTCCAAATGCATGCCCTCTTCCCCGCCAGCAAGGCAAAGATGAGGGGGCGAGGTCTGGAGTGCGCGGACTGAGAGAAGCCACCCTCGCTCGAGGGCTCTGTGGGGGACTCTCATCAGGGCTGCTGCGCGTGAGGGTGCAGCTTGCACACTGCTCAGCAGTGGGGCGCCATTTACAGCGTGGTTGTAGATGTGAATATTTATTGCTCTTTTTTTCCTGCAGGGGTCGGTAAGGTGTCTTGAAGAGGTGCCTTTTCCTAAAACGCACAAAACATCTCTTTGGCCTTGTTACGTTTGGGTGAGATACGTCTAAATTGTGTCATTCAATAGAACTTTCTGCAAGGAAATGTTATATCGACACCGTCCAATACAGTAGCCACAAGTCACACATGGCTTTTAAGCATTTAGAATGTGGCTTATGCAACTGACTAGCTGAATTTTAAAATTTACTTAATTTTAGGATGTGGTTCTTTAGTGTACCGTTAGCATGTCTGCTTTACATGCAGAAGGTTCTGGGTTTGTACCCCAGTGGAGCCACAGTCCATGGTCTATGGCTGTGCCACCCTGAACAAGCCCGATCCCATCTGTTCTCGGAAGCTAAGCAGGGTTAGGCCTGGTTAGTACTTGGATGGGCGACCACTAGGAAGACCAGGTGCTGCAGGCATAAATACTACTAAAAAAAATTCACAATGTCCTTAATTTTAATCAATGTAAGTTTAAATAGGCACAAATGGCTAGCGGTTACCATATTGGACACACAGCTCTAGGACAAGAAAATGGAAGCTCAGGACTGCTTGGTACAAAATGTAGTGACCAGAAGCATGGCAACTATTCGTCTGACATTGTTCAGAGAACCCCTGTGACTGCACTTCTTACTGAGTCATGGTAAGGGGTCACACGCGAACCAAGGTGGTGGTATGCAGTGAGGTGTGTTGGAGGATGTGGGAAATGCCCCCGGGTCCGAGCAGGGTCCACCGACAGCAGGAGGAAGAGAGAATGGCCCAAGCAGGTCAAAGATTGCTCTCCAGTTTGCTGGGTTTCTCCTCTTCGTCACCCTTTATGAAGCTGTCAGTCATGAAGTTAGCTTAGTTAGTTAGAACCTATTTATGTTTTCATCTCTCAATTTGAAATAATGAATATTTATATGGAGATAACCAGAGATGGGCAGGGGGGCCAGGCCAGGGGCTCCTGGCCTTGGGTTACTCTCTCCTTGAGAAGGGACTTTTTTGGAACAGGTCTGTTTAAGCTCCCAGTTAACTCTACTACAGGAAGGTGGGAGCCTTCGCTTTCTCTGCTGCCCCACAATGCCCAAGTATAGCTGCACATGATTTAACTGCCAGAGGGCAAGACATTTACTCATTGTGGCTTCATCCCTTGAAGAGACCTGAAGACTTCTCTGAGGTCTACGATGTCATTTGGTGATTGTCACACTCTCCCATGCTGTTGACAAGCAATGAGGGTGGATTTACTGGAGACTGTCAGGGGTAAGTCCTAGCCAGGCAGTGAGACCTGGCTGCTTGGGTCCCATTAGCCTCACCTGGAGCTTGTTGGAAAGGCAGACTCTGACCTGCCCACACCTGTGGAATCAAGACTCCGTTGCAACCGAATCTCCAGGTGAATTCAGTGCATAGCAAAGCTTGAGGAGCTAGAACTGAGCTAGAACAAGGCCCATTACCTAGCATTGATTTAAGGGACTTGTCTTGACTTAGTTAACAGAACTGAACCGACTTTGCTGTTTCAGAATTTTGTTGGCTTCGCCTCACTGGAGAAACTTCCAATAAAACATAAATCTGCCGAAATGGTTTTTAAACACAATTATCCCAACAGAATCCCCTTCTGACGCGGGCCAAATGTGTTCCACGTTCCGGTCTTTGGGTGGGTGACACTTTGGGAGTCGGGTGGGATCGGGAACCTCCTTTCGGGGCCTGCTTTGAAGCCTGGCTCTGCTTCTGTGCCCCCTTTTCCTGCCCCACCTGAAAGGACGTGCCCTACCCATTGGAGAACAGCTGTAGTATCTCCGCCCTCACCCAGTGGCTTCCCCACACCAAAGCCTGGTAGGGAGGTGGTCCCACTCAGGATTTTCTGAAGGCATCCAGCAGCCCATGGCGGGTATCGAAAAAGCAGAGGAGCCGACTCTCAAAGGGCTTAAAGAGACAGCATCACACAATTACAAAGTGTTATTAGCGAGGCCACAACATGATACAGCAAGAGATGCAGCTGTTTAAAACGATAATTTTCTTAAGAGATTATTAATTGAACAAATAGTAAAGTATAAAGTAGAATTTTAGTGTCTTCTCTTTTCTAAAAAAATAAAAATATATCTATATGCATAGAAAAAGCAATGTCTGGATAAATCTGTTCCAAAATCTATGTTGTCAATGTTCTTTAGCCATTGGGAACACATGTGTAGTTGGATTTCTCGGCTCATTGCAGGGAGGGAGAGTGCCCGGCATGGGCGAAGCGGGGTGTCTCAATCGTAGAACGCTGGAAGGGGCTCATGTCAGGTCTGGCCTTGTGGCTGACACTTTGGGGGATGGTTCAAGCAAGCAGGGCTTTGCTGTGGTTTGGACGCTGCCAACAAGCAGGGGCAAATTTTTGTTTGGATAATTCTTAAGAATACTTAATAATTCCTACCAAGGTGAATGGAATAAGGCTATAATTGGTAAAAATACAAACAAAAACAATGGCCAGTCAGTAGCCAGGATAGCAGGATGTTTGGTTACTTTTGTGGCATGGACAATGCTCTTGTTTCTGTCTCATTCAGAGACAATTACAGAACGGTTTTGTTTTTGTTTTGATCTTCACAGTCCCAGTGCCCTTGGCCAATGTTGTGTTCTGAGGAACTGGTTATGCTCAACAGCAAAAAACTAAGGCCCAGCTCTGAGCGCCGGGCCATCTCCTGGCTGTCAGAAGCTGCTTAGCTCTTGCTCAATGGATTTGGTGGGGGCGGGGGGCACCTCTGGGTGTTGGGATAAAGGGTTATTTTCACTTTCTCCTTCATATTCTGGAAAAATTATTTTTTTCAATAATCACATATTACATTGATCTTTAGAAAAATACCTATTTCCTTTCTGGGAAAAAAAAATCACCTATAGAAACAAATGCTAACCTGGAGAAACCATATGCCAGCGTGTTCGGTGTGAGGGACAGACAGCCCAGCACTCGCAGTGCCCGGGAACAAGAACCGCAAACAGTGGACCCGCTCTTCGTCTGGCACAGCCGCTCCACTCAAACATTCTCCCCGGTCTACGGCTGTGCCAGCCCGAACGTGCCCAATCTCCATCTCGTTTGATCTCAAAAGCGAAGCAGGGTCGGGCCTGGAGAGTACTTGAATGGAGACTACCTAAGAGACCAGGTGCTATGGGCCTTAAAAAAAATTCTCCCAGGAGGCAGGCTGGGTGTGCCCGTGTTGGAGTTTAGATTAGATGGAAATAGGTGTTGCTCGTGACCTCACTCCAGGGCCCAGGTGGTAAGGAATATGGCTGGTTTATCAGCACTGGACGGAGGCCACCTGGCACCTTGGACATCTGTTTGGTGGGGCTCTCAAGCAAGAAGTTGTGGCATGGCCAGGAGTCGAGGTCCCCAGCCCCTGGGCCGTGGACCAGTACCAGGCCATGGTCTGTTAGAAGCCAGGCCACACAGCAGGAGGTGAGCAGCAGGCAAGAGAATGAAGCTTCAACTGTATTTGCAGCCGCTCCCTAGCGCTAGCATCACCGCCTCACCTCCACCTCAGGCATTAGATTCTCATAGAAGCACCGGTCCCTGGTGCCAGAAAGGTTGGGGACCGCTGATGTAAGGCATCTAGCACATGTAACCACTAAGATTCAGTTTCTCCGTCTGAAAAAATGATATTACTTCCCTGGTTGAGTGGCTTCGAGGATTAAATCTGACAGGTTGTAAAGATTAAGTGAAATAATCCAAGTAAGGCACGTAGCATGCAACCTGGCCCATAGTAAGTGCCCCCACGTGCTGGCTTTCGTTGTTTTGGCCCATAATCGCTACTAAATGTGATAGTTTATTACAGGTATGAAAACTACGATGCAGCTTTACATTAGTTACATTTTATGTTGATTATGGTTCTTAACTAAAAATGTTTACTGAAAGTAATCTAGGCAGAAGATCTTTCTTAATTCGATTCTTTAGGGATAAGAAACAGAAGCATAGCTTATTACTTTGTCCCTTGTTATTTCCTTTTGGGGAGATCACCCACATCTCCTTCCTTACATGTAATGTGTGAGCGAGGATTTGGGGGCTGCTGGGGTGAATGGAATGAATCCCTTTGATCATTATTCCCATAAAGACAAACCTCAGACTTATGCTGTCCTCCATGTCACTCTTTTTGCCGGAACCTGCTCACTCCTGTATGCCTTGCCTCTAGAGAGCTGACAGGAGACACAGCGGGGAAGGACCCTGTCTGGAGTTCTTGAACTGCAGGAACCTGTAAACGTGGCGTTGGAACACTAACCTAACAGAGGAGCCTGGTCATCAGGTGAACCTGGGTCGTGGCGCCTTCAAAATAAACACCTACAGAGGCCAGGGGGTTTCAAATCCTGAAAGAGGACTCTGTGGATTTTCAGAGCCAGCACCCCAAACTGCTAGTTTTAACTGCAGTTGTGATAATTAAGCAAGGGACTGACAAACATATTGCTTAACAGCCATGTGGCAGCCCCTAGGCTGTTCATAGGCCACATCTGCCTTCTCCTAGGACTTTACATCTCCATTTGGGCCATCTCCCGGGGAAGGGTTTCCATCCAGAGAAAGTTCACGAGAAGGCTACAGGCATCAGAACTTGCAATTGAGCTGCCCACTAGGGTAAACGCCACTGGGCTGGGCATCCAAGCACGTGGGGCTGTGCAGAGCCAGAGCGGGCTGGGGAGGGGGCGTGCTCTGCCGGCAGGGCCCCTCTCCACCCCGCCCCTGTTCCTGGCACAGGGAAGTATATACTCTGGATGGCTGTGTGCCCGGAGAAACTGGGACCAGGACGCAGGCCCTGCAGCCAGCACAAACAGGGAACGTGATCCTGCCTGCCCAGCCCTCCACCACCATGTGGGAAGAAGCTGCCTTCCTCACAGCTCCAGCTTGGTGGTTCTCAAACTCCAGTGGGCACCAGACACCGGCTTGCGGGAGCGGGGTGGGTGTCAGAGAGGAGGCTTGTTAAGGAGGCAGGTTCCCAGATCTGCGCCCACAAGAGATTCTGACCTTTCGAATGGGACTCTGCATCTGAGACAAATCCAGGTCAGAATCACAACCCGGTGGACAGTGCACCAAAACTGGCCCTCAGGCAATGTTTCAGAAATGTCTGTGCTACCGTGTAAAATTTGGAAGATGTCACATAAAAATCGTATTTCCATCCAGAGTGTGGCCAGGCCTGGGTCTCCTTTACTACTTGGCAATAAGAAACTGGTGCTAAACAGCACCTGCCCGACGAGGTCGTGAGAGCCCCCCTCCCCCCGCCCCAAGTTCACCACAGCACCCCCACAGTGCGCACACAGATGCACGTGCACACGCCTCTCCTCTCCTCTGGCCGTGCCCATAAGCTTCTGAGTTTACAGCCTCCGCTCCGCCCGGCCTAGGTGAGCAGGGTCAAAGAGGCCCGAAGAGCTCTCTTTTCCTTCTTCCCCAACTGCAACCAAGTGGCACTGACGTCCCTACTAGCTGGTGCCGTAAGTCCCCTAACTCCGGTCTCCTGTGCCACCCCCCACTGGTACGGAATTTCCACAAAAGCAGAGCTTTCATCCGTTTTGTTCCCAGTGCCTAGTGTGGTGACTGACACACAGTAGGGAGTCAAAAATATCTGCTGAGTGAATCAAAATCACGATGAGATACCACTTCACACACATTGGGATGGCCGTAAGAAAAGAAAGTGTCATAGAAGATGCGGGGAAACCGGAATCCTCATACATTGCTGCTGGAATGTGAAAGGGTACAGCCACTGTGGACAACAGTCTGGCAGTTCATCAAAAAGTTAAACGTAGAGTTACCATGGGATCCAGCCATTCTACTCCTAGGGTATCCAAGAGAAATGAATACAGATGTCCAAACAAAAAGTTGTATGTGAATGTTCATTTACAGGAACTAAAAGGTGGCAACAACCCAAATGTTTATCAAGTGTTGCGTGGATAAACAAATGTGATACACCCATACAGTGGAATATTATTCAGTCATAAAAAGGCATGGAGTACCGATACATGCTATAGTGTGAACATTATACACTAAAGAAGCCAGACACAAAAGGCCACACGTTGTATGATTCCATTTATATAAAATATTAAGAACAGGGAAATCCACAGAGTTAGAAAGTAAGTTAACCGTTTCCAGGGGCTGGGAGGACAGGATAGTGAAGGGTGACTGCTTGACGGATGGGAGGTCCCCTCTGGGAGTGATGAAAATGTTCTAGATAGTGGTGATGGGTAGACAGCATTGGGAATATAGGAAATGCCACTGAAGTGTACACTTTAAGATGATTATGATAGTAAATTTTATGTTATGTGTATTTTATCATAATAAAAAAATATTGAACGAGTGAATGAATCAGCCACTGCTATGGTGTTACTGTGTAGCCTAAGACACCATGGTTCTGGGCCCCGAAGAGGCAGGTGACTACGACCTGGCCTGAGCCTCCTGGAATATCCAGGCCAGAGGGGAGCGAGGAGACAGAGGATCTCAATGTGGGAGGGACTGCGGGTGGCCCAGGGGAAGAACAGGCTTCCAGGATGGTAAGCAGCTTGTGTGGACGCTGTGGAGAGGTAGGGCGGTGGCGGACAGCTTGGCGGTTTGAAAAACTGCAGATAGTTTGAGTGCCTGGAGAGCGAGGGAGAGAAAGGGCTGCCTGCAGTGGTCAGGCCAGATTACAAAAGAGCTCACAAGCCATGCGCAGGAGTTCAAAAGCCTCTCGCAGGCAGTAGGGAGCCGCTGAGGAATTTGAGAGAGGGAAGGGGGGCGTGTTGTGTGACTGCCCTTCACACCCCTCTGGCCATGTTTCTTCTTCACCCCCATTCATAGATAAAGGGCTTATAGGCCAGGTACCCCAAAACAGATCCTGAGTTGAGATTTGCATGCGAGGTGTCTTACTGGGGAGAACACTGGAGCAACACCTGTCGGGGAGCGAAGAAACAGGATTGGGTGCGGGGGAGAAAGAAACTTTCCTCTCCCCATAAGGTTCCTTTGACCTAACAATTAAATCTGCATGAGGGAGATCAACAAGAGAAAGCAACCAGATTGAATTACATGGGAACCCCACATCCACGAGAGCTTCAGGGACAGAAAGGGAAAATGAGGTATATATGACATTCTGAGCTAAGGATGAGGTGAGGCGCCTTGTGGCTTCAGAGGGGAGGAAGGTCATCGCAGGACAATGAAAAACAGATGTTCAGTAATTAGTGGTTTGCTCTTTCCTGTAGATAGGTCAAAAGAAGTTATTTCCACTGATAATGTTTTTGGGCAAGTCCCCTAATTTAAATTCTATAAGGGAAAGGTAAAAGTTTCTTGTGAACCTGTAGGGTCTTAATTGCCTTCAGTTCAAAATAATTCATATGCCAAAGTGGCATATTTTGGGGAGGCTTGCACTGAACCCCTGCAGGGTCAGGGCAGAGATAGAACTGGGGCTTTGCAAGAGATACCTCAGCTGATCCCACTAGGAGCTCTGAAGCTGGGATGTTCTAAGACAGTGGCCAACCTTTTTGGCACCAGGGACCGGTGCTCCTATGAGAATCCAATGCCTGATGATCTGAGGTGGAGCTGAGGTGGTGATGCTAGTGCTGGGGAGCGCCTGCAAATACAGATGAAGCTTTGCTCATTGACCGCTGCTCACCTACTACTGTGCGCCTGGTTCCTAAGAGGCCACGGACCAGTACTGGTCTGTAGCCCGGGGGTTGAGGGCTCCTGCCTTACATGGTTCATGTCATGTAATCCTTAGGCCAATCCTGCCACATTCCCATCCTAACGGCCTTATGTGAAGGTATTATTAATTTTTTATGGACAAGGGAACTGAAGTGTGGGGGCGTTACATATGCCCGTGGTCACATAACTATGGGACAGAGGAGATGGGATATGGAAGGAGGGAGATAAAGCTCCAAACACATCCCTTTATCTCTAAGTTACATTAGGCACAGAAACAGAGTATAGACAGAGACATATGCAATATGTTCACTGTGTCAGTGTTTGTAAAGGGAAAAAGGCTGAAACCACCCAGTCCATCAATTGGAGGAAGCTCACGCCAACTTAGGGTATGCACACCCTAGATGGTCCAGGCAGATATTATGAAGAGTGAAGTAGATCTTATATGTGCTAATGTGGAATGATATACCTGACATGTCAAGTGAAAAAGGTTAGGTACTAAATAATATGCAGACCACCATGCATATTATTCAGTGAAGGGATGAGGTCACCCCCTGAGACAGCCAGGGAGGGACATGGGAAAATTACCTGACCTCACTCTCCCCTCTCCCTGTAGACTGGCCAAGAGGGAACTGACCCAGTAGGCCAATCAGAGCCCTCTTCTGGAAGCTTCCAACTTGGGAGCACAGAGAGAGGGCAGTTCATTACTCTGCAGGTGCTGAATGAAGCTCTGGAGCGGCCAGAAGCCAGGCTCCTTTTCTGTGTGCAGGAAATCAGGCTGCTGAAGATGAGAATCAGTCCAGCCTACAGGAAAAGGAATAAGACCAGAAGGGGAGCAGGAAGGTACCCTCATTCCTGTCACCTGTCTTTAAGCCCTGACTGCATCCTACTTCTATATGACTAAGGGGGCACAAACTAGCACAGTCTCCTTACCTGTTTGATCTCAAGAGGCAGGAAAGTGTAAGAGTTACGAGGAACCAACCACATCACTGAGTTTTAACCCTGGTTTGCTAAGTCGTGTGACCTTGGGTAGGTACTTGGTGGCTTCACGTGTAAAATGGAGACAATAATAATAATTCCTTTCTCGCAGAGCTGATGAGAAGAATAGGAAGTTAAGGTACAGCGGGTTCGCAAAGGGCCTGAGGCACAGTAAGTGCTGTGCTATGCCACCTCTCATTACTTTTACATGAGTTGGATTTTCTGTCACTTCAGCTGGAAGGGTATTAATCCAGACTGACCTTCCCCACTTGCCTCTGGGTTAACATGTCCTCAAGCACCCATATGTCCCGGGAGCAGGAAATCGCCAAGCCACATGGGTGTGTCAGGAAACGTCAGTCGAACCGTTTCCCCTGGGCCCTGCTCTGGTGCCCGATGGCCTTCGCTGAGCCGTCCTGTTCACACATGCAGAGGACTGAGTCCACATGGCTCCGCTCCCTGACCTTTGGCCTGCTCAGGCTGTTTACAGACTTTTCCACTCGGGTCCAGAAACCAGATCCCTTCCTTCCTGGGAGCTGCCGGGGCTGCAGCCTGGCCATGCCTGGGTCTGTGTCTGCAGGGAACCAGATGTGAACCTGGCCTACGGAGGAGTGAGCAGAAAATACAATCTCAGGATGTTTGTTTCAGTTTCCTTCTAACTCAGCTTATCCTGTTACTTGGCCTCTATTAAATAGTTGTGCTCACCAACATCTAGGTAACTGAATTAGAGGAACGAGGGGACTTCTGGGAAGTAAAATAATGAAAGGAAATTCAATTCACTGGGGATTTGCTGGGACCCTATCCTGTGCACATCATCCTACGGGAGACGTTGGATGGACGGAGGCCCTGTAGAGGCTGTGGCTAATCAACAACTCCCCGTAGGAGGTCCTCCTACTCTCGCCCTCACCTCAGCTGCCCCTCTGACTTCCTGGAGTGGCCAGGGCTATTCTGCTGGGCATGGGGCATGCTGGGAGGCGAGGCTGGGGAGCACGCAAAAATGAGGGGCAAATGCCAAGGCTGAAGTCGTGATTCTGGGAGAAGGCTGGGCAACTGCACTCGAATCCAACCTGTGGCCTGGGAGCTGTATGCCAGGGCAGGTGTAGATCTGATTTGAAAGAGCAGAACAGGGTCTGTGCTTCCAACATGTGGTGTAGAGATGGCATAGGAGTCAACTGGCTAAGCTAGGAGCCAGCCTGGGAGTGGGAGCCCAGGGGACCCCAGCAGAAGAGGCTGTCCCGGCAGCCTGGCCTCTCACTGAAATATCCTGGAACACCTAGACTAGGAAAGACTTGTGACTGTCTAGGGACAATAGCCCTTGGGACCATAGTGTCGATCTTTCCAAACCCCACTGGCCAGTGGGGAGAGAGGGACTCATGTTCTGCTCGGCTGTTTCAGGGATGCCCAGGGAGGGACAGGGCAGTCTATAGAGACCTGAGCACACTTGTGGGCTACTGGGCTGAGCAGAGGCTGGGGCAGGGTTTGGCGTTTGCTTAGCGGATGCCCAAATTTGGTTCATAACCAAAAAGAAGGGTGCAGAATTTTTATTTCTCAAGAAGGCTGAGAAGAGTGAAGGCCATTTCTCTTCTCTTGTCTTCAGGGAAATATTTGGTTTGGGCTAGCTCATCCTGAAGGTCCTTTTCATCTTCATTCATTCATGCATCAGGAATCATGATGATTCAAACGTCATTCATTCATTCACTCACCCGATGTCTCTTAAGCTTCTATGTGCAAGGCATGTGCTAGGCATAAAACTGCCATTCGCACAGCTTTACAGACACCATGGATTTTCTCATTTAACTCTTAATTCAGTTCTGTAAGGTAGAGTCGCAATTCTACTATGACAATCTGTGCTTGTACGTGATCATTTTTTCCAAAAAGGCTTCCTGTGTGCCCACTATGAGCCAGGCATTGTTCTAGGTGCTGGAACATGAGCAAGCCACTGCTCCTCTGGTCCTTCTCGCTTGGGAGAGAGGCAGTCAGCAGGGGACAAGAACAGAAGTGAGATCATTTCAATCGGTGTTAGTGCTCTGGAGAAAGTAACAGGGGAGGCGCTGGGGGTCGGGGGATGGGTAGCGGCTGATGACAGCCATATCTCCTGTACCTCTGCCATCTTCCTGGATGAGTAAGAAGGAAGCTAGAACACCCGGGCCTCTGCTAAAGTGGAACTTTCAGGCTAGTCAAAGTGCGAACTGGGCCAGGAGATGCGAGAACCTACTTGTACTTCTCCGCCAAGGTGGTGACAGGTTATTATTTATGACAATAAATTCCTAAAGCATGAAGCACTTGGCTGGTTCTGGAGGCTGGCAGGTGTCACAAGGGCTTGTACTACAAAAAGCATGCATTGTGGGTCAGTTTGGGGTCATAACCCCTTCTGAATACATTTGAGTAACTTTTAAAAAGAATATCTGTTTTGTATTTTAAAAGCAAGACAAACAATACGGGATTGAAAAGAGGTATAATGGTATAAATTGCATAGTACTTCTCCCCCGGCCCCTGGCCTCAGGCCTGCCTGCCCAGGCCACCACCCTGTCTAGATTCAGGTAAACTCAAGGGGTCTGCATGACTCCCATTGCTGGTCCATGGTCTTCTTATCACCTGCATATGAAATTGATACTTCTCAAATTTTACAGCCCTTGACCTTCCCCTTCTGTCAAAAAATATGCCAGCTACCTGGAAAGAAGACACAGAGGAGAATCCCAGAGGTCTTTGTGAGGCTCTTACAGAGAAGAATAGAAGCAGGTCCTGTCTAAATGGGGGCAGAGCCTGGCACGGCTGAGAGCGTGGGTTTGGAGTCAGCAGACTGGGGCACAAATCCTGGCTCTGCCTCTTTCTAGCTGAATGATGTGGGTAAGTCAAGAAACCTCCCCAAGCCCAGGCTCCCCCTTTGTAACTGGAGAGAGTCATTACTCCACTGAGACGTTGTGAGGATTACATGAGTTCATGCAGGTAGGCACTCGGCCCCATATTTGGCACATAGTTAGGTGGCAAAAATGGCTGCTGTAATTATCATGGAGTGGGTTCCAGGCATGCTGAGTCCACATTTGCATGCCAATGTGCTCAGGTGAAAGGGCATTCTTGTTAGGGCATGGAAGTCAGGCAAAGTCACCTTCGCCCTGTGTGTGTCTGTGTGTTGGGAGTGGAAGTTGAAGGTTAATTTACTGTTTTTGCTTTGTTGGTCTCAGGTTCTACTCCGAGTCATGCTGCCCAGCACTGTCTGATTTGGGGCATGTCATTTAGCCTCTCTGGGCCTCCGTCTCCTCATCTATTAGATGACGGAGCTGATCTTGATAATCTTTAGGTGCCTCTTGCCCTCACATGCCAGGATTCTTTTCTCAGGGGAGTAAGCTAGGTATGCGTCCTCGTGGCTCTGGCCTGCACCGACAGAAACCAAGCTGGAAGGAGCCTCGGGCTGCCTCTGCCCACTGGCCTGAGGCATGATGGGCTCTGACTACCTTCTCAACAGTCTCTTTTCTCCCCCATTTTCTGTATCTCTTTCTCTTCCCTGACTGAGTTCCTGGGACAGGTGCGCATTCCCTTGCTTAGACAGGGGAAAGTTTTGAGAGCCCCAGCAAGGCCAGGCTCCAAAGGAAGTTGAGTCAGGGGGTAAGGATCAGCCAGACTCAGACTCCGAGGAACAGAAACAAACATGCCCCGCTGGCACCCGTCGTGGGGTGGATGGAACAAAAGCTTCTGTGGCAAATTACTGACTCTACCTGTCACCCTGGAGCTGGGCTCCAGGCTGCAGTTGTCAAAAACAGGGAAGGTTGCAACGAAAATAAACCCTCTGCAGCTGGCAGCTGTGTGACGCTGGCCCAGCTGTGCTCACAGGCCACCTGCAGACCTGAGTTCTTGCTTGACAGAGTCTGCCTTCAGCAAGGCAGTGAGGAGGAAACTTCCTGGCAGGCAGAGAAAAGCTTCGTAATGCTTCCGGGAAAAGGAGCACGGGGGGAAGCTGCCTATTTCAGTGGCATGACAGGAAACCGCGTTTGAAAGAGCTTTGTTGTGACTTCTGCAGTACGAAGTTCACTAGGGGACGTGGGGAAATGCTCTGTAGAGAGCAATGAACTTCATTGTTCTTCCCTAATTTCCACGTACAAACGAGTTCAGAAAGCAAGGCAACGCTTCAATGGTGTGTCCTATGTGCTGTGGTCATTCTATGTATGTGCTTTGTTTCCTCAGATAGATGGGAAGCCGCAGAGGGCAGGAAGCAAAAGTGATCCCTCTTGGTATAAGCCGCCCCCAATGGCCCCAGCCCACTACTTCGCAGTCTTGGACCTCCTGTAAAGGATGGCACGTTTGCTGTTAGGGACAGTAAGGAGGGGGAGAGGCTGGCTGTGTGGAAGGCTGAGCTTCTCCAGAGGAAAGGAAGCAGATGCCTTCCTGTCTGCACTCCCGCTCCCACAGTCTTCCCCCGTGACCCCCACAATGCCAGCGAGACCACCTCGGCCCAGTCTTCAGCCCTTGAGGAAGACACAATGAAGCTGTGCCTGCTTGGGCCTCTTGCTGCAGGCTTTCTGCTTCTTCTCTCTGGAAATCTGAGGGACCCCCGTGTGAAAGACACAAAGCTCATCTGGATGTCTTCAGAGCTTTTGTTTAGTTCCTGCTGTTTGGGGGCTGTTGTCTCTGTCAGTTTTCTTCTGGGAAAACAAGGCCCTCCTGGAAAGGCCTTTCAAAACTGGGCCTGCTGAGCCAAGGGCAGGGATACTCTCGAGAGATTGCCTACTTAGCCCCTCAGGGACCACTCCCCTTCTCTCCTCAAAGCTGAGGAGCCCACTGGGTCCCATTGCATGCACAGGAAGGAGTTAGGGAAGGGGTTAGGCCTTTGCAAAATGACCTCTGCCTCCTTCCATCTGTGTGATGGACTCATGTGTTAGCAGGGCCTTTTCTACCTTTTCCGGGGGTAGGATCTCTCCATAGCACGTGGCAGTCTGAATAATAGCCCCTCAAACATGGCAATTTCCAGCTTTCTGGAGCCTGGGAATATGTAAACGTACATGGTCAAAAAGACTTTGGAGATGCTACTTAGTCAAGGATCTTATGATAGGAAGCTTTTCCTGGATCACCTGTTGGGCTCAATGTAATCACTGAGGTTATTATAAAAGGGAGGCATGAGGTCAGAGTGGAGAGAAGATGCGACACTCCTGGATGGAAGATCAGGCCATGAACCAAGGAGTTCCCCTAGAAGCTAGAAAAGGCGAGGAAACAGATTCTCCCTAGAGCCTCCAGGAGGAATGCAGCTGTGTTGCTTTTAGACTGCTGACCTCCAGAACTGTAAAAGAGTGAATTTATGTTGTTTAAAGCCACTCGGTTTGTGGTACGTTGTTACAGCAGCAATTGGAAACAAACACAAACATGAACAAATGCCATGGCTCCTCCTGCATTATTTTTTAGCATCTACTGATGATTAAAAAGCCACCTCAAATTCAGTATTGCACTTACAGTTTGTTGACTGCACAATAGCTACAAACATTCGAGGAGCAATATCATTCATACCCAACTCATACCATGATCATTCTCATTCATTCATTCATTCATTTGTTTTAAATGTGACCTCTGACTCAGACTGTCTGGGTTTAAATCTCAGCTCTATCATGGAGGCCGCGTAACCTTGGGCACTTTCTCTGTGCCTCAGTGTCCCACCTGTAAGTGGGAATAATGATAATACCTACCTTATATTATTGTGAGGATTAAATGAAAGTCTTTGGAAAAATGCTTGGCACACTCTAAGTGCTATAAAAGTGGGTGTTATTATTTTTATTAAAACATAAGATAGTTGTGAGAGACCTACTATTTGTCTTTTCAGTGGATAATGTATAAATAATTTTGAGTCCTGCTTTACTTAACTTTCATTTTTTAACATGTCCCAAGAACGCCTAGCCTTGCAGAGAAGGAAGTACAAATGCTCCCTTCAAATCGATGCAAACACGTTGATTCTTTTCTAATGGGTTCTCAGCCTGATTGCGAAGCCCATCTCCTTAGACATTCATTGTTACCATCACCCAGGCTGGGAAGACAAACCCTACTTCAAGTGCAACTTTAACTTTTCTTATTAGGACCTTCCAACCAGGACAAGGGCTCCAAAGCACTGGGCAGCAGAAACAATAGGTACCTGCACAACAGCCATTTACCTCTCCTTGTTCCGGTATGAGGCAGCACTATGCCCAACTGTGGGGGCGGGGAGTCGTGGCTGGGTTAAGCCTGATGTGATAATCCATGACCTTTGCCAATTGGCTGGAGTTTGTGATCAGTTCTAGCTAATAAGATGTTAGTAAAAGTCTGATGGTGATTTCTGGGAAAGTTTTTCTTTCCTGATAAAGAGAAAATGTTTAGCTATGGTTCAGTCAGGAAGACAGCAGGAGGGCGTTTAACGCAGGGACTCCAGGGTCTACACAACCGTTAAAAGGGCTGGAGGAACCAAAGTGAAGGCAAACCAGCCGTTTTCAGGTCGGCCGCCAGCTTTCAGAGAATCAGGAAGCCACGAGAACTGCAGGCCACAGCAGGCGAATTTTAGGCAAATCCCTGAAGACCACTGTAAAATCTTACATTTGCTCTTCTCTTCCTCCTTCCAAGTCTTGCACAGGCTAGCAAGGGATTCTGGGATCTGTAGTTCTCAGGCTCTTAGTCTCTGGTGAAGGGGATGCATGGACAGTGAGGAATGGTGCAAAAAAAAGAACTTTCTGTTTTTACTTTGGTACTTACTTTTTCTTAAATGAGGATGAGAACCTGAAACTGAGATAGCCAATCATGTGACTGTAAAGTAAAGCATTAATTCACTCGCTCACTCATTTGTTCAACAAGCACATATAGAAGATCATCCTAGACAGAAGTTCTAGCCTTTGACTCTTACTGGCTTTTGACCGGTTACACTGTGGCACTAATAAGGACAACAGCAGCAGCAATTGGAATTTTTTGAGCACTTAAAATTTTTTTGTTGCAAATCATACTAAGTAATTTACATGCATCACTTATTTCATCCCATCGTATCATGTGATTATATACACAACATTCCACACTTGGAGCCTAAAACGTACTCTGTATTCATTATGTTGCAGGCACTGTTCTGAACTCTACACATTTTAACTCATTTCATTCTTCCAACAATCCTGGAGGTAGGTCCTATTATCACCACCCTCTTCTTGTGATTGAGGAAAGGAAGGCACACAGAAGTTAAGCTACTTGCCCGGGGCAACCTTCTAGCAAGTGGTGGAGCTGAGATTTGAATCCAGGCCGAATCTGTGAATTTAATCACTATTCTGTGCTAGAAGCTAACGACAGTGTCTGCCTTTTGGGGCGGGGGCCACTGTGGGCCAAGTTATATTGGAGATTTACTTTTACTGCATATGCCTTTATATTGTTTGACTTTTTCATATTTTTTCTAAAGATAAATGAAGATCTTTCCAAGCAATGGACAATCTTATTGGTAAATTCTTATTTATCCTTCAAAATCCAGCTCCTTTGGGAGTCTTTCTTGATCTTTCTCCCAGACCTTTGTTCTCTTCATCTCTGTGTCTATACTGAGTACATGATATATGCTTGGTTCCCAGGAAATCTCTGCAAAACGAATATCCCCTAAAAGCCACCTCCATACCTCCCAGCTTCCTGTCTCACCTAAGATTCTTCCTGGAATGCCACCTTCTCAGTGTTATTCCTTTGCTCAAAAACTTTCATGGATACCTGTTTCCTATCCTATCTCCCTTGAGGTCTGAATTTGGCCTGAGTGTCCAGGTTGTCCTCAGGCTGCCCTTGACCTACCTCAGTAATCTTGTTCAAATCTTACCCACCCACTGAGACTCAGCCTTCTGGAGGCTACACAGGATGACTCCAAGCCTCACTATGAACTATCTCCTCCGGCTCCTCTCCCTGGGGTTTGTGCCACCACGATTCAGCATTGGTCTGTCTGGGATGGCCTGTTGCCAGCCCTTGTCCCAGGAGACAGCAGGCAACATGGCAGCTGGCTCTCTTTTCTCTGCTGTCCCCCTTCTCATCGGGACAGCATAATAAACTTAACCATCCTCCAGGAGTGCGACAAGAAAAGCTTTACAATAAAGGTTGGCAATCACAGGCGTACCCACTGCTTACGGATTGTCATTGGTGGGTCACCTTATGGGTTTCCTTACTTCCTCTAAAAGTCCTTTTCTCCCCATGGCTAAGAATAAAGTGTAACTGCTTACCATACATATGAGGCTTCTCTCAAACAGGTCCTCATCTCTCCAGCCACTCCTTATCACGTAAGCTACATTCCAGTCACGCTGGACTAAATTCTCCCAAACTATCAAGTGCTTTCTTACCTCCATTCTTTGCTCAAGCTGCTCTCTCTCTTGGAATGCCTCTCTGCCTCTATGAAGTTTCTGAAGTCTTTCCAGTACCTTTGTACATGAATGCATGTCTATGACTTGCAAGTATTTACCTGTGTATTCACTTATGGGAGCAATAAATATAGAATAACTATGTCGACGTTGTATTCTAGCTATCTTTGTAATTGTCCCCCTTGCTTTATTTTGAGTTCCCTGAAGGCAGGGACTGTGCATTAGATAGAACCCTAACTCTAGACAACCACAAGGGATAGAAATGTAATTCAAACTCCCTTAGAGACATACAGGAGGAGGATTTTTACATGAAGGGCTCAGTACCATGGTTGGCACAAACTGGGTCTGGTGCCAGCCCAGGCGTGATCTACTGGGACAGGATGACAGAGTGGCTTTCATGGGAGCCATAAGATGTGGGTGGGGGCATGATGGGGTAAGAAAAGTTCTCAGAAGGGAAGGAGGGGTGTGGGGTGTGGCTTCCAGGCATATGAGAGGATAGACATCCACTAACCTTACACTCGGGGCACTGGGCTCCAACCAGGTGTCTCCTCCCTCCCGGAGTCTCATCCATGACTCATTCCAACTCTGGTTATTCAGCTTCCCTAATTTCCAGCCTTCCCTCTCCTCACCTGCACAGGGTATCTGTAATTTTGCCTGCCCAGAGTCCCTTGCTGCTCCGCCTGGTTCCAGTGAAAGGTCCCCTCTTCTTTTCCTTTGGGGAACTAGACCCTTCCACCTGAGCTGCCAATTACAGGCCCAGGGCCCAAGCAGTTCTCTCCCTGAGAACCGGATAGGGGACATACATAGATGGCCACTCTCCAGAGACCTCCAAGCTCCCACTCCGCTCCCCAGAGCTACCTGTTTTTATCCTTCCTGAGAGCAGTCATTCCTGTTATTCATGAGCTTTCCTCAGGAGACAGTTCTAGATAACCCCAACCAGATGCAAGTACTTCCTGCCTTGTGGCATTTTGTTCAGATCTTTTTTAGTATTTAGCATTTCTTTTAAATATTTGCGTATAGCTATATGCCAACTCTTCTCCATTCATTCAACCTTTTTCACCATAATTCACACACTGATTGATTATCCATGTCCAATAAATTCCTCTGTTTGCTCGTTAGAATTGTATTTTGTAGCTTGGAACCAAAAAACAACCTTGAGCTGATAAGTCGCCCCATGCCCCACAAAGCTAGCAAGAGGTTTGTCACGGCCATGCACCCACTCTCTCCCCTCTGGCCATGATCATCATTGCTCAATGCAAAGCTGGATCACCCAGAGGCCAGACTTGAGCTGTGCTGCTCACCAAGTCCCTGCACGTTTGCCTTGCCTCTCAACTCCACTGTGAGCAGTGGAGTGCCTGCACCCTAATGTTTGCTCACTGGGATTATTCCTGCCCAGAAGCCTTCACCAACTTCCCATTGGCTGTCAAGGTCCAAACCCCCAGCTGGCCAGCAGAGACCCTCCTTGGCTATGTTAGTTTCCTGGGGCTGCCACAACCAAGTATCCCAAACTGGGTGGCTTCAAACAATAGAAGTTCATTCTCTTGTGAGAAAAGAGGCTGGAGGCTAGGAATCCGAGATCCAAGTGTGGGCAGGGTTGTTTCCGTCTGGGGAATGAGGGAGAGTCTGTCCATCTCTCCCTTGCTTCTAGGTGGTTTGCTGCCAATCCGGCCTACCTTGCTTTGTAGACTCGCCATCCCTATCTCCGACTATTTTCACACAGTGTTTCCTTTGTGTGTAGGTTTGTCTCTTTCCAAATTTCCCCTTTTATCAAGACACCAATCATATTAAATTAGAGCCCACCCTAATGACTTCATCTTAACTTGATCACCTACAAAGACCTTGTATCCAAATAAGGTTGCGTTCACAGGCTGGCAGTTCGGACTGCCACATCTTTTGGGGAGACACAATTCAGCCCATAACACCAGCATGTTCCACCTACCCCCTTCTCCCACAGCGCTCTAGCACACTGCTGCGTTCCCTCTAACCCACAGCTGTAAGCACACTTCGACTTGGGCCCCTAGGCCTTTGCTTGACTGTTCCCACAGCTGACTCCCTCCCTCCCTATGCTCAGTGCTGAAACCCAGCCAGGCCCACGGTAACTTCGTACTTGGGCCCCTAGGCCTTTGCTTGACTGTTCCCACAGCTGACTCCCTCCCTCCCTATGCTCAGTGCTGAAACCCAGCCAGGCCCACGGTAAAGACCAAATGCTACCTCCTCTTCCCTCAGAAAAGCTTCCCTGATTCCATACCCAGATATGACCACCTCCTGCTCCAAATCCTTTGGGGTTTTTTTTTGTTCAGATCCCTCTTCTAATATTTGCCATAGTCTGTCCAGTGTATTGTTCTTTGTCTATTTATCTTCATCCATTTATTCAGCGTTTATTCAATTTTAACCAACATTTATTGAGTACATTTCCAGGCACTCCACTAGCCCCTGGAAATCCAAAGATCAGACAGAAGGCTGACCCTGCAGACGTGCCAGCCAGGAATAGCTCGAGTCCACAAATTAACTGCGTCTTGGAGCAGTGAGCCTTTCACTTCCTGGGTGATGCTATGGGCTGCTCGGTAATGACATAGGTATGGAGTCAGGCAGCTCTGGTTTTGAGCCCAGCCCTGCCACTTGCAGTTACCTGTGACTAACTGCACCAGCTTCAGTTACCTCATCTTTAAAATGGAGCACTAATAGTACCAGCCTTACAGGGCTGCTCTTCACATCCAGGGAGTGATAGATATGAAATGTTTAGCATGGTGCCTGGTACCTACTGGGTCCTCAATAAACATGAATTATTCATGATGCAAAGTCTGAAGGTTGGTGCCTTTGGAGGTAGTGTGGATGGAAAAAAGAATTGTATGGAAAGTAACCTCACAGGGGGATCTGATCACAAATTCCTAACTGGGCAGGTCATGGGAGATAGGCATGCTCCAGGCCTATAACTTCTTTAGTGAAAGGTTTTAAGCCAGCTCTGTCCACTCTTCTTGTGCATCTAGGTCAACACACCTTTGAAACAGCAGAAATAATACCCCTAGAAGGGGTGTTAACCATCAAGGGAGCACAGACTCTTGTTAACTATCCTGTAATTCAATCCCCACCTTGCTCCCCCCCCACCTCCATATAATAGCCTTCCTTATGTTTCCTCCTTAATTTCAAATGCATAAAAGATGCTGCAAAACTGTTATTTTGGGGAGCATTTGAGATCTTGCTCTTCAGCATATATGTCATAAATTTGGCTCAAATAAGCTCTATGAAAATTCTCTCAAGGTTTGGATATTTTTCACATTGACAACAGAGAGCCTGGTTTCCCCTCATGCGCAAGTGAGTCTCTCAATGCATACCCTCTACCTGAGCAAGCTCTAATCCCTCAATGAAGTTTATTAAAACACATTCAAGAGTCAGATCCAACTTCCTCTAGGGACGTACTCACTCTTAAAGTGGGAAAATAAGCCAGTCAAAAAAGTCTTCACCAAGCTTAGGCCAGAGAGATGCAGAACAGAGGCTGCATCCCAGGACCATGGGAGGCCCCAGAGCCCTCCTGGAGTGGGTGAGGCTTTGCCTGGGCAGCCGGGTCTCCTGGCTGTCCAGACCCTCCTCCTGCCTTCCTGTCCCTGTTTCTGCCCTCATGAGACCCAAGCAGCTCAACTAGGATTGGGGAAGCCACATTCAGAGCCACGCATGCCACTGGAGCCTCTTCTAGATGTCAGACTGCAGCTCTGGCTGGGTCAGCTGAGGACACATAGGGTCCTACAGGTCCAGAAGCAGCCTCTGACATCCTGGGAATCTGTTTCCAACTCGGCTCTCTGTACTTTTCCTATTTCTATGGCCTCTTAATAATTTTATTCAGCCAAGAGAGGTGAGTCAAAACTCCCTGAGGACCTGTGGCAAGCAGCAGTTAGCCTCTGAGTCATGTGCTGCCTAACACCTGGCCCACCCAGAGGTCTCACCCAGCAGAGCCCAAGCCAGTGTCCAACCACACCCCTCTCGACAGGACACACTCACCTTGTCAAGGTCATAGGACATGCCAGAGGGCGAGTGCACATTCTCTGCTAGGCAGGAAGGCTCTGAGATCATGGCACTTGGGCCCTGCCCTTGGTGGCCCCATTCCAATTGCCTGAAAGGGTTGCTTCAAACTAAGAGAGAGGTCTCCAAATCAATCCTGGGTTCAAAAAAGTTTTTTCCCACTAAAACCTGAACTTACCAGATATTGTTTCCTGATTTTTTACTTAGCAGGCCACACAACACTTTTGTACAACATAATAATAATCATAATATCTAACACTTTCGTCAGCACTTACAGGGGGCATTTTTCTAAGTGCTCTTCGCCATCGAAGGCGAGCGCTTTCCCAGAGCATGCTAAGCTGGGTGGTCTGCTCTCTCGCTGGCTGTAGCTTCTTCTAGCAGTGCCAGATTGTCCAAACCTCAATTCAGGAATGAGATAAACAAACAAATAAACAAAACTGGTCTTAGAGATAGAAACTCTGACTTCTAGTCTCCCCTGGGCCAATTGATTAGCTCTGTGACCTCAGACAAATCACTTAGCTTCTCAGAGATTTAGGTCCTTCCACTGTCACGTGGACTTAATGGTCATTTCTGTCAGGTTCACCTTGTGGCGCAGGGGTGCGGACCACATGGGATAGTGTGTGGGAGAAGCCCTGTAGGTGCTAAGAGCTGCACGAAGAAGCAGCTTTGTTGTTAAGAGTGCGAAGTCTCCATGGCCTCCCTGGTTAATGAGGGGGCTGTGCCTTTCAGGGATGGATGGGCAAAGGGCGGCGGGGACAAGGAAGCCAGGGCGAGCCCAGTCAGCATTTATCCCAGACACATGGGCTTTTGCATGTTGGGCTGGGAAAGCGGGAGTTTTGATGTGAAGTCTGAATTCCCACACACCTCTGCCCCTTAGTAGTGATAACTCAGTGGTGACAACTGTGAGTCTCTTCATCTTGCAGAAACTCTTTGAGCCTCAGCTATTTTTTTTTATCTACAAAATGGGGCTAATCATGTTCCCCTTCCAGGTTTGTTGTGGAAGTCAAAATAAATGATGGAAGTAGAGAGCCAGCACATAGTAGGTGCTCAGTTATCCTAAGACAGGAAGCCAGTGCTTGTGACCGAGGCCTAAGCAAAGCCCAATGAGCTTCCTTCAGACTCGCTTCGCTGACACTGTGTCTTCTTTTTTTCTTTCTCTGGCCCCTTTCCCCTCCTCTTAGATTCCCTCTTCCCTTCCTTTTAACTGGGTGAGAAATGACCTCCATTCTGCTAACGCTCGTATTCTACAACTGTCAAATCTTTATTGAAAAGCCATTATGTCCCTGCTTTCAATTTTAAAGCATGTCACCAGAATTTCTTTCCCTCGACCAAGCACGTGTGGGAGCGCGTGTGAGTGTGCATGTGTGCGTGCGTGCACAAGTTCTGGGGGTCCCTCCTCTCCTGGGGCTGCTGCCCGATGAGTCATCTTTCCTGAGGGCTGCGCAGCTTCTGGGCGGGCCGAGGTGGAGACTCCTCTGACCCTCTTGGCTGCTGGGCCACCTGTGAAGAGTGACAGCCTCAGAAGGGAGGATAGAGGGACTGGCCAGTGAGACGTCCAGAGGATTTGGAGCTCTGACACAGCGCGCCGTTTCCTCTCCGGGCCACTGCCTCTCCGCTCCTGGAGCGAGGCAATGACACAGACCTGGGCCTGGCTCCCATCTCAGGCCCACCAGCTAATTTTCCTGGATGACAACAGAGCCTGTCCTTGGGGCTAAAGGCTGGGGCCCACTTCCCAGTGACTCTGTGTGGAGTATAGACTGTAACTTGGGGTGCTTCAGTGGGCTCACGCTACATCTCTCCCACAGCCACTGTCCTTTTCTCAGCTCTGACTCTGACTTTGCTCACTGATACTACTCATACTCTGCATGCCGATGTAAAGGCCTGCATGCTCGGTATCTTCCATTCCTGGCTCTATATGCCCTGCCTGAAGCTTCTTGGTGGCTTTGGCTCCGTAGCATTTTGCTTCCTCACTTTCATGCCCACTGTAATTACTGATCACCCACATGATTGTCTGCTTAGCCTAGGTCTCCCCCACATAGGCAGCACGCTTCAGGATGGCAGGCACTAGTCGGCTCGCTCGCTGCTGTACCTCTAGTGCCCGGCTCAGTTGGCAAACCGTCGTGCTCAGCAGCTCGCTGCTAAATGAGCGAGCCGAGTGACTGAGGCTCTGCATCTCAACTCTAGTCTTCTGTGGATCTTCTGCTTTCACAGCCACCCTGGTTCCAATTGCTTTCGATTTTACTCCTCACCAGAGAGAAGGTAGAACTTTGAAAAAGCTCAGGGAATGGGTAAGTGGCAGTCCCTCCCTGTCTCGAAGGGCTGTTATGAGGATTAAATGTGGTCATATCTGGCATATTATTACTTAAAGGACATCCGAGATTGTATTTGTTTGTTATTTCTGCACGGCTCTCAGAATAAGGCATAGCATATTCACTGTGAGAATAGTCCTCTAAGCCTTCCTCAGGCACTAAGAAAGGATGCAGAATCCAGGTGGAACTGGAGACACAAGGGTCTGTTGCCAGTGCTCATTTCACTACTAGGATCCAGGCTACTGTGACAGAAGCACCTCTGGATACAGCAGCTCTGCCAAGATAGTTTATTTGCCTGCAGGTCAGTGATCCAGAGATTTTAGGAAGACGCTACTATTCTCCTTACACAGATTCCATCTCTGACTCCATAGTTGTTTTAGGTCTTGTGATGTACCAGCTGATGGTGAAAGAGAGATAGGGGAACACTTACCCAATCAAAAAAACAGAAATCACTTCTGCCTATAGCCCATTGTATGGACCTCGGTCACCTGACCGACCACCTAGCAGCATGGGAGGCTGGGGAATGTAGTCTTTCGCTGGGTGACGATGCTCTCACCGAAAATGCTTTTAGAAGAATGAAAAAACTGGATATTGGAGCACAACTCGCAGACTCTGCCACTGCTAGGTTGTAAAATATGTGTCCGCTGCAGCTACTTATGATGGCTCCGCGGGGAGGGGTGATGTTGGACCACTCCTGGCCTCACACACAATGGTCTGTTTCCACCGCTGAACCAGTCAACACGCCTATTCCATGCTCTACTGAAACCCAGAATTGCAAAAGGGGGAAGTCGAAAAGTCAGTTTTAAAATATTAATCACATAAACAAGAGCAGATCGTGGGAAAGTCCATAACCCCTTGCGGGAGCCCCTTAGACTGGTGTCTCTCGGGCATGGTCTGTGGGTTCAGAATGACCTGGGCAGTGTGACCAGCTAGCATGTGAGAACAGTGCAGGACTGAAAGTGCGCCTTTCAAAACTTTTACAGCTACATGGCAGGATAATTTCATATTGGCTGAATATAATAGTAAAAAATTGGAGCTTGTATTTTGTATATCTTTTTAAGTTAAAATTTTACAGCAATTCATTTTTATTGTATGTCACACAAGTATGACAGATACGAAAAAAACCTAAGCTGTTCCTTCTTCACAGTTTGAGAAGCACTGGTCTAGGCCCCAGAAACTGTTAAACTTTCACTTGTTGTTTCATTTAGCCTGGAGAGAGGTATTACTAACCCCATTTTGTAGATGAGACTCTGAGCTTAGTGACTAGTCCCACAGCTGAGGCGGAGAGCTGGTTTGTGTAGTTCTGTGGGTTGAAGGCCGTGAGCCCCCGAGCTCTTGATGACGAGGGACCTGTGTTAAGGCTCCTTGGGACCCAGCCTGCCCATGTGGTGCAGGCTCTCTGCGGCGCACCCCGAAGACACAGAGGCCACGCTAGGCATTGTTCCTGTGAAATGGTTATCATTGAAGGCTGCTTGTCAAGCCCGGTGGGGCGCCTTAGAGAACAGGATTCCAGTGAGAAACAGGACAGGCCTGCAGCCGAAGGCAGTGCCGGCAGGAGCCTGCCCGTCGGTCCCGGAAAGGGGACACGGAACCACGGCCCCTCCCCCCACCTCTGGCCTTGGCTTCTTGAACAGGGGGAAGCACAGTTCAAGACCACCACAGGGTTACCGAGAAGCAGGTGCAGCGCCTACCTGCCGTTTTGCTGCTCAGTGGCCGCCGCTCTTTTTCTGGCAGGAGCAGCATTTTGCTTTGGGGGATCCCTCCCTGCCTGCCCCCTCCCTGTGTCTGATTTGCCAGCTGCGCGATTTGTTCAGAGAGGAGCAGACGACCCAGTCTGCGTGAAGGAGACACAGTGAGGGTGGAGCTGAGGCTTCCCCCTACATTTAGACCTAGGAGGGTGTGAGGCTGGAGCCGGCGTGGCCAGCTGGGGACCCAGAAGATTTGCCGTTTGAGAACAGAAGGAACCCAGAGGAGGTCAGCTAAGAGCTGGGAAAAGAGACACTGGGCCTTGGTGATGTCATCTGAGGCCCTAGATCCAGGGTGAGATGAAGTGAGTAAAAGAGTAAAATGAGATGTGGCCAATATCTTTTTTGTGCTTAACTCAATGAGACTGGGTTTTCCGTCATTTACAACCCAAAGCCTTCAGACTGAGGCCAGGCCCCCACGTGTCCTTCGTCTCGTTCCTAGCCTGCAAGGCTCTTTGTCAAGCCACACAAGGAAAGGGGCACGTAGTCAGTCGAGAGGCTGGTTGGATTGGAAACCTGAGTCCTCGCCCCCTCCTCATCTCCAGGATTCCTCCACACAGTCCAGAAAGCTTTAGTGCTGGAGGCTTCAGCTTGACCATTCATCTGTAGAAGGTCCCCATCCACCCCACACACAGCCCTTAGACGACAGGTTCACAGCCACCCCATCTAATCCTCACCACATGCCCAAGAAAGCAGGTGTAACCTCTGTACTGCAGATGGGGAAACTGAGGCCAAGGGAATCCCAGACCTTGGCCCGTGCTCACGAGGCAGGACTCCTTGTCCAGGGTTCCCCTACCATGGCCCTCCGGTGCGTGTCTTTGTGAGGTGCCAGCAGCCCACACTAAGCATGGTTTCCCTTCTTTCCCAACTCAGCTCTCATGCCAGCCAATCTCAGCCAGGTGCTGCCTGGGAAACCCTTGCAGTGGTTCCCTGGCCCTCGGGATAAAGCCCCGCCTCTCTGTCCCTGCTCCACGGAGCCACTGTTAATCTCCCACCTGAGCTGCAGGTGGGCATGCCCTTCCTTCCACCTGCTCTTTCTCTTATGCCTCCCAACCTGGATGCTCTGTCTCCACCTGCGAGCTCCCTCCAGTGCCTTTCTCAGATGGCCTCCTGAACTCCAGGCTCTTGTGTATAACCGCCCTATGGATCGTCTCCACTGGGAGGTCCCAGAGGCACCTTAAACCCAACTTCGAAAGAGGACCATCATTTCTCTTCCACTCAGACTGTTCTCCTGGACCCCGAGAATAACCCCACCATCCACCAACCCAGTAGTCCACAGCAGAAACCTGGGAGTCACCATCTCTCCTCTCATTTCCTTCCTCCCACATCCTCTCAAGCACCCAGACTCACCTACAGTTCCTCGTCTCTACCCTTCTTGCCATCACCTCGATTCCAGCCACCACCATCTGGCACCCTGCAGCGGCCTCCTAACTGGCCCTCTTTCTGGGTTCCAGACTTGTCCTCCCCACCCGCTCTTCACACTGCAGCAGACCTTGGCTCTAAAATGGTGATTTGATCAAGTTTCTTCCCCTGTAAAACCCTGCAGGGGCTCCCTGCTGGCCTGGCTCCCGCTCGCCTCCCTGCCTTCACCTCTGAGCAGCCTGCTTCCTGAGCTCCTTGTAGGTCCTTAAGGCGATGCCCGTCTCCCTCTAACGACCTTCTTGCTTTGCTCTGGCCTTCGCCCCATGGCTCTTCTCATGTTTGCCTGGCTGAGTTCTAGGACTTGGCTCGGATGCCACCTCCTTTGGGAAGCTCTCCTGGAGCACCCGGGGGGTGGGCAGGTCCCCTCCACGCTCTCCTGTGGGGAGCAGATGGTTGGCGGTTTCCTTCTCTGCCTCTTAGTGTACACAAGCTCCATAAGGCCTGAGGCTGGGTTATTCACTGGTGTGTTTGCAGCTTCCCAGCTCAGGGTCGAATCCAGAAAAGCTGTGCTCCTCACATGCATTGCTGAATGAAGGAATGAACGGCAACGCTGATTCTGCGGTTCCCAAACTCTGCAGCCACCTGAGGGTGCTGTGGACTGGGAAAGCTTGGGGTCCTCTGCCCTACTGCCTTCACCATTCTGCCTCCCAGACCCAGGCTGTCTCACCTTGGGGCTGGATGGTGCCACGGTGGCAGCAGGACCCTGCTTAGGAGTGTCCTTGGCCAGGGAGGGACGGGGCAGCCTCAGCCAGCAGTGAAGGAGGACCGTCGACAGCAGGGATCTGTGGCTCATGGGGGTCAGCAGGCCCAGGGCAGCCCTGGGAGGACTGGGGAGGGAAATGAGGGCAGGGGAGAAAGGCCGGCGCAGGCTCCCCTGGGGCCCACAGAGCAGGTGTTTCGCTCCTCAATCGCTAGGGCAGGGCAGAGCCTCGGGTGCAGGGAAGAAGTCCCAGGGAGTGGGCACAGGCCAGAGCAGACCCCTCTGCTCTTCGCCCTGGAACCGGATGTGGCCTTGAGCCTGGCTGGCACCTCGGTCGTGGGTACCCTAGGTCTGCACAGTGGGGAGCCAGGCAGCCCCTCCCGGTGGGTCGGCTTGCCTGCCTTCCCCTGAGCCTGCCTCCACTTTGCAGGACTTGTGACTGCCGACCACACCCTGACTTTCTTCACTCTAATCAGGGTGACCATGTGGTGGACACTGTGTGCCAAGCACCCTCCCAGTGTCCCTTCGTAGCACAGAGTCCGTGTGATCTCAGTCATGGAGCCAGCATCGAAGCTGCTGGGACTCTGATCATCCATCCTTCACGGGCGAAGAAACTCAGTCTCCAGGGTTACACGTCTGACTGCGCTGGGCTCGACTGACACGACGGCCCGGGCCGCTTCTCCAGCTCCACCCATCCCCCCAAATGAGGGCCTCTTGCAAAATCTGGGGCCATCTTGTTCCCTGCCTCAGGCTCTTGGAACTCCACAGGCCGCCCTCTGTGGCTTTTTGCCAGGACAGAGCAACTCTCCAGCCTGTCTTGTGCCCAGACTGGGATGAACAGACGGCCCAGCCCTGCTCAAAGGCCTGGGCTGTGGCTACCATATGTCTCTACCACTCCAGGACACAGAGCCTTTTCCTGGAGATTCTGGCCTTGCCTTTTTCTGTCAAGACCACTCAGGGCAGCAGGAATCTCTACAGTGAGAGCTGAACCTCCTTTTTCCCAGAAAAGAAGGAGACACCTCACGCTTAGCTCCAGTCCTTGTTATTAAGAGGTGGTCTGGACATTTATTAGCTCACTGGCTGTGTGACCTTGGCAGTTGACTCAACCTCTCTGAGCCTTGGTTTGCATAGTTGTGAAGTAAAGATGGTAAATCTAACTCAGAGGGGCTGTTGCAAGGGTTAAAAGAGGTCACGTGTAGAAAGCACCAGATAGTCCTGGCAGTTAGTAGGTGCTCAATCATCGGTAGCTCTCATCGCTGTGGCCGTGGACTTTGTTCCCTCTGCCTCCCTCACGAGACTCCTGTCCTCCTGGCCCAGGCGTTGGCTCTCTCCTTGGCATCTCTCTCCTTTCCCTTTTTAAGGGCATTTCTGCTGCTCCCAGCTGCACAGTCAACTCCCGTTCAGACCCTCTCGGAGTCCTGAGATCCTGCCAGCAGCCAGGGCCCAGCCAACCCAACCCTCTGCTGACATTCCTGATAGCTGTAGTCAAGGGTCTGGCTGAAGTCGGGTGTGTCGGTGCCTGAGAGGGAGGGGCGACAGGAGCAGAGCGATTCTGTTGTCAGCAGTCACAGTGGGGGTGAGGCCAGGGCACAGCCTGTCCAGGCCAAGAACAGGAAACAGGTGGACTTCGCTGAGGTCCAGATGGGGGCGGGGCGAGAGGAGGCCCATGTCTGGGCATTGGGAGGCGCAGGGTGGAATGAAAAGGTCTCACTTCTGCGTTTCCAGGCTGGGGAGCCCAGAGGCCCTCAGCTGGGTTTCGGGTTGCCTCGGGACAAGGCAGTTAACTGACGCATGCAATCGAAAATTGTTTAGTCACTGTTCACCTCTCCGTTAGGGTGCAGGATAAGTTGCTATAACAAAAAGACCCAAAAGGCGTAGAATAAATGAAACAGGACTTTAATTCTCTCTTTCATCACAGTCTGATAGGGCGGCTCTGCCTTGTGTGGTTATCTGTGAATGTGGTTTTCTTCCATCTTGTGCTCCTACTATCCCCGAAGACAGATGTTCTAAACCTGGGGTGTTCTCAACGCCCTAGATGTTTTAAACAGGGCTGGCCAGACTCCAGGGGCTCTCTGAATCTGCATGGAAAACAATTACATCTTGGTTTCCACCAAGGTCTATCTGAAAATCAGCATTTCCTTCCAGTACAAGAGCAGGCCACAAACACAAGAGTACTGGCCGTACCTGTGACTTCATCTCCAATAGAAATCACAGAGATTGTCATGTCACATTTCATTGTCGCAGATATTGTGAAATACCATTTCTTCTCATTGCCAGTACTTTGAGAGCAGTGTAGTTGTTAGAGCCATTGCTAGATGTTCCTTGATGCATTAATAATAAGTATATGGTACTGTCAGATCATAGTTTTTTAATGTTTATAATATTTCAATATAGTTGTTCCCTCTGTAATCTTGTGATTTTCTTTCCTGAATTTAAGGATGTTATTTTGAGAAAAGTTCATAAGCTTCTCCAAATAGCCACGGGTCCCGAACCAACTCAAGCCCATTACTCCAGTGATTCTCTTATTCTTCTCCTGCACCATCAATTCCCCCTCTGTCGAGTCATTGCCCTCGACCAGTAAGTGCATCAGTATTTCCCCCCTGTCAGAAGCCTTCTCCTGACCCTGCCTCCCTCACCAGCTTTTGTCCTTTTCTTTGTCCCCATTCATAGCAACCCCCCGCCCCCAGGAGAGTGGTCTGCCCTTGCTGACCGCAGTGCCTCTCCTCATCTTTTCTCTTAGACCCACTCCACTCAGCCCACCAGTGACCACTCCTCCCATCTGCGTGAGCCATCAGCAGCATTGGGCCAGATGCCCGCTCCCTGGAAACCCCACCTGCCTTGGCTGCCAGGACACCATGCTCTCCTGGTTTCCCCTTGACCTCACTGGTTGCTCCTTCTTAGTTTCATCTCCCTGACCTCAGCACTGGCAAGCTCCAGAGGTCAGACCTCGGCCCACTTCTCCATGTCTGGGTGATCTCGTTCAGTCTCGTGGCCTTGAATATCAACCATATATGATGACTCGCAATTTTATTTCTCCAACCTCGATGTCGTCCCCAATTCCAGTCTCATGTACCCAATTATTTACCTGACTTCAAGAAACATCTCAAGTTTAATGTGTCCAACCACAGATCCTAATCTTATCCCCAAAAGCTTCTCCTCCCCTGGGCATTCCCATCTTCTAGCTACTTAGGCCAGAGACCTTGGAGTCAGCCTCACTCCATCCTCTCCCTCACATCCTGCTCCTCACCATCTTTGTCTTCAAAATCACTCGAAATGGGCCACTTCTCACCCCTTCACAGCCACCAACCTCATCTGTGTTGTAACCATCTCCCACCTGGATTCTTGAAATAGTCTCTGGTCTCTCTGATTCCAGCCTTGCCTTCTACAGTTTCTCCTCAGCTTGGAAAATAGAGGCCTACTTCTAAAATGAAAGTCAGATCAGGTCACTCTGCTCACCACCGTCCAATGGCTCAGCTTCCCATCTCTCCCTGGGCGAAGTCTACATTCTCCACAGTGGCCCATCTGGCCCCTGTCACTTCGCTGACCCTACTCTCCTGCTATTCTTCACTCACTTCCGGTAGGCCTTCCTGCTATTCCTCTCACTCGTCGGGGCTTTGTACTGGCAGGTCCTTCCCCGGATGGCCACATGGTTCATTCCCTTACCTTCTTCAAGGCTTTCTCGAATGTCACTTTCTCTGTGAGGCCCTCCCACACAACCCACTTCCCCCAGCAGACTTGATCTCCTTTCCTGCTTTATTTTTCTCCACAGTCTTTATCACTATTATTTAGGCTATGATATTATTATTTATTTTGTGATGGTCTATTTCCCCTCAATAGTATGCAGGGTTCTTAGGGGCAGGGATATTTGTCAATTTTGTTCACTTTTGGTTCCTAGAGTTGGAAGGGTAACTAACTAATAAACTGTTGTTAAATATATGAGTTGACTAGCCTCTTCTACAGCCCCATTTAAGGCCTATAGGAAGGTTTGTTTCTTTGCTTCCTTCTGCTCCCTAGAAACTGTCCCCAAAACATTAAACTAGGTCTGGGAACCCATGAGTAAGAGCATGAAATAGATTAGTTGGTGGAGACGAAAGGCACAAAACAGAGAAGGTGGAGTGTGTACGTTTAGTCAACAAGCCTTTATTGAGTGGCGAAGATGAATGAGCTCTGTCTCTGAGCTTGAGAAAAGCTGGCATTACAGTGGGGATAGATGGGTAATTAGCGCTTACAGTGCCAAGCTTTCACAGGGCAAGCCCTGAATCCGAGGGGCGAGCCTGATGACAGTCTCTACCAGTCAGGGACAGCAGGGGATGCTTTGGATAGGATAGTAAGCGCTACCATTGTTAAGCAGTTGTGACGTGCTACTGTGGCATTGTAAGAAATCAGTTTGGTCATTGTCCCAGGTTCTTGGCACAGAACATCTAAAACCCTTATGAGTGACAGGGGTGACAGAAGTATCTTTTGTTATAATATTTGGCCTTTGATCTCAATTCCTGACCAAGAATTCCTAAAACCCTTGTAGTTTCCTGAGTGATGGAGGTGATAGGCGTGTCTTACACAAAGCTCCTAAATCCTTTGGCCTTTCCTGGGTTACAGGAGTGTCCTTTATTCTATTGAGGTGACTCTTGATGGGCTCCTGGATGGGGGCAGGTCACCAGAAAGAACAAGCATGACTGAGAGCTTGGAAACTTTCAGCCCCATCCTTCATCCTCTGGAGATGGGAGAGGGGCTGGAGATTGAACTGATAATCAATCATGCGTACACGATGAAGCCTCTGTAAATAAAGTACGGGGTTCGGGGAGCTTCTGGCTTGGGGCTCGTGTGGAGGTGCTGGGAGGGTGGTGCACCCTGAGATAGCATGGAAGGCTGGGCCCCTTCTTCCATTCTTTTATTATATAATAAGCTGGTAAATATAATCACGTGTTTTCTCGAGTTCTGAGAGCCATCTTAGCAAATTATCAAACTGGAGGAGAGGGTTGTGGGAGGCCCCCAGCTTATAGGCAGTTGTTCAGAAGTTCAAGTGACACCTGGGGCTTGTGACTGGCACCTGAAGTGGGGGGCAGTCTTGTGGGACCGAGGCCTCAAGCTATGGGGTCTGTGCTGACACCAGGCACTCAGCGTCAGGAGACAATTGTAGGACACCCAGTTGGTGTCCGGACAGTTGGAGAAGTGCTGACAGTTGGAAAACTGACCAGACAGTTGAAAACCATCTCCACACATTTGATGTCAGTGTCCTTGTGTGTAGAAGAAATGTAATTTTTTCCTTTTAGTCACTCTAAATGCCTTCCCTGTATTGATTTACTAATCTTAACAGTAAACCATGAGGCAGACAGATGCTCAGCATGCGTACAGAGACCTAAATATCTGCACACGTTCTCACAGCTGCGCAAGGGCACAGCTGTCCCTGAACCCAGCAGTCTAGCTTCAGGACATGGGCCCTCTGTCTCCCTGCTGCATCTGCCTCCCCTGTGTGACTCTTGGAGTTTTGTTTGCTCCTAAGGGCTCCTGGTTTTCCTCTGCGCCCCCAGCATGGATTGTCCCCGTGTGGCCTTCATTTCCCCAGGACTTTCATTCATTCTCATCTGCCTCCTTTGGGAGGTTGGGGCTCCCCGAACCCTGCCCCCGGCAGCTCACATGCCCCGTGGCTGACTGCATGGAAAAAGGCAGACGGTGCCACCACCCCCATTGGGCTGGCAGCGCCTGCCACAGCCCAGCGCACAGAGGGCGGGGGCGAGGCAATTACCCGGAAAAGGCAGGCGAACTCCCACGGAGCCACAGGGCTTTTTTTTTTTTTTTTTTTTTTTTAGACTCTGATGTGACAGTGTGGTGGCAGGAATCTTATCCAGTCTCATTTCCCAGCTCCCATAACAACCCAGTCCCTGCGAACCTGCCCCTGAGAGCTCAGAACACCCGTTTGCACCACGTGAAAATGAGAGCGAAACCCCGGGGAGTCAGACCTCACGCAGCGCGTGCAAAACGGAAGCGGCCAGCGTCCCCTCAGCCCTTTCCTCCCACGCCTGCAAGACGCCCAGATTTCAGGGCGGCCAGAAAAAAACCTGAGGTGACTGCCCAGTCCCTGCACCCTTCCCAAGTGGGCCTTGTTAGAAAAAGTCAAAGCATTTAACAATAGTGTCCATTATGCTGCATTTGGGGGCAAACATGGCTTCCCTCATTTCTTACACCTTGATCCCACAGGGAAGCGGCTGACTGGAAGAGAGAACAAAAAGAAACCGGATAGAAATAACCAGAATTCCTTGCATGTAGATGGCATCCTGCAACTTAGAGCGTGCCATTAACCCTTTATGCATTTCGTAGATGAGACCCCATGGGGGTGAGAGAGATTCATGACTTCTCACGGCCACCGGGCTGGTAAATGGCAGAGCGAAGACTTGAAACAGATAAGCGATGCATGTGGAGACAGAGCCCTGACCCCGTGACCCCCGAGACAGGGGCACAGCAGAGCCCGGAGGCGGCATAGCAGACAATTGCTAGGTTTAATGTGGCAATTTACTGCGGATTGGGGTTGCTGCGTGTTTAGACTCTAGCCATGGGTTATGTTTGGTCCAAGACTATGGGCCTGGAGGGTGGTGTCCAAACCCCACCCTGGGCAGGGATCCAAACTCCGCTGTCTCCAGGCGGCAGCTGCCCAGCAGTCATATATATTTGGCCTTAAAGTATCCTTTAAAATGTGAATCTTTTGCTAACATTTAAAAATCAGGAGAATCCACATAATTGCTATTTCTGGCATCTCTTAAAAATGTGAAGATTGGGCACGACTAGGCTTGCTGCCCCAGGGGCCAAGCTGTGGTGCCCCCCTCCTTCCACCCCTGAAGGTGTGTGTGCTCTCCACGGCACCCCGTCCATGGCCATTCCTGACTGCTCACCTCGCCGGTGCCACCAGCCCGGCCCTGTAGGCACGGGGATTTTGACTCTTGAATACAGAACAAAATCTCTTAACATTTTTAAGTCATGAATAGAATTCAGAGGGTCTAGGAACTTGGATGAGTAAAAATTACATATTTCCACTAACCTCTCCCTACAAACTGACCATTTCCTTCTATTATGAGTGTAGGCAGTGACCACGCGCTAGTAACGGAACCTGTGACTTTGTCACCAGAAGAAAGCACAGACATTTTCATATCATTTTGGAGTTTTGCATATATCTCCGAATGTCATTTGTGCTCATCACTACTCTAAAATCATGGTCTGTTGCTAGATCTTGTTCTTTAATGCATTTGATAATGAAGCACATGTATTGTGATTTTAAAAGTTTAGTTTTACAAATATACCTTGATAACTATTTTTCAATACAATTGGTTTCATTGTTAATCTCACGTATTTCATTTTATGTATTCATTCTGAGAAAAGGCCCATGGGCTTCACCAGCCTTCCAAAGGTGCCCAAAGCACAAAACTAGACTCATGTCTTCAAAATACAGTTGTCAGATCCCATGGGGTATGGAAGGTAGTTCTAGAACTTTCTGGAAAAGTGGGGCAGGAGAGGCACTGCCCCACCCCACCTAGTCCCACCGGAGGGCTTCACACTGGCCCCAGGGCATGGGGCCCGCTGAGGCCTGCTGGAGCCCTGTGGACACTTGTCCTCTGGGCAGGAGGCTGGGCTGGTTCTGTACCCACTGGCCTGAGGCCCAGCTCTCCAGGTGGTACTTGGAGGGAAAGCTGAGCGCCCAGACCCTCGCCCAGACCCTCCCCAGATGCCCAGTGGGAGCCGCCAGCTGCTCTGCAGTGCGGGTCAGTCTCCCACCTTTCACTGACTGAGCCGCATGGGTGCTGACTCATCCTCGGACTCTCCCTATCCAGCCAGGTTCATGCCTACGACCCACTCTCCTTCTTGTTGCAACACCGCTTCCTCCCAGGCTCTTCCCAGGGGCCTGCAAACCCGGGCTCGGCTCCCTCGTCCCCCCTGTTTCTGCTGCTGCTGTGTCCCTGCCGCCCCACCTCTCCTAGCAACCGCCCTTCTCCCTCCCTGCCGGGAAGGAAATGCGTGGTCTCCTCCAGTTTCCTCATGCATCCTGGAAGCGCCCACTCAGCCTCCACTTCATCCTCCGATCCCTATGCAGTTTGCTGAAATCGCCCTGCTGAAGGTCAGCAGAGCCGGCCCTCCCAGGATAGGCGGCCCTGGGCCTCTCACTCCCACTCCCCGCAGCAGCGCCCGCCCGAATGCACCCGCAGCACCTCTCCCCCGGTTGGACGCGCGGCTCCCTTGGTTTCCATGACGCTGCACTTTCCCACGTCTCTCCAGGTTTCTGACAGCTTGTTTCCTAGCTGGCATGGCCTCCTCCTGGCTGCTCCCCTGGGCGTGCCTTTGGCACGCTCCTCCTCTGGTGTGTGCCTGATGCTGCCTTGGAGGACTCATCCGCCTGGGGCCTTGCACCACCTCCTACCACTGCTGTCCCCCTGGCCTCTGACCACCCATTGTCCCTAATCCCACAGGGCCAGGGGTTCCAGAAACTCCTGGCCCCACCCCCACCCCCACCCCATGAACTGTGTCCGAAATCACAGGATATCAGACTGGTGGGCCCCAGAGGAGATGTTCAAGCGTAGGCTGGCCGGCGAACCACTTATCTGGTGGGATGTCGCTCTGGAGACTTGAACATGACCCGCAACTGCATCACTGCAGGCCCGTGAGAGGCAATAGCTACGGGCGTCAGACTGTGTCAGCACAGTGCTCAAGTTCAAATCCTGCCTCTGCTACTTGCAGCTGGGACCAAAGGCAAATGTATGTATTTGTTCCTCCATCTATTTAACAAAAATTAATTAAGCCTCTACTGTGTGCCAGACTCTGCTGAAAATCCAAATGGAGAAACAAAGTGGCTCCCTGCACCCTTGAAGTTTAGTTAGAGTCATAGCATTAATCAGCTGCTACCCAAACAAAGGCGAAATTGTGACTGTGACAAGCAATGAGAGGAAGAGGCACCGATGCTGTGAGACCCCATCGCCACACGGTCTTATCAGGGAGGTCAGGCTTCCTCCAGGACATGACCTTTAAGCTCCGATCTGAAGGATGAGTGTGGGGTTACAGGTGTGACAGGCTAACAATGGCCCGCAAGACATCTACATCCTAATCCCCGAATCTATGAATGTTACCTTACGTAGCAAAAAAGATGAAATTCAGTAAAGAATCTTGAAATGGGAGATATCCTGGATTATCCGGGTGTGCACAGTGTGATTACAGGGGTCCTTATGAGAAGGAGGCAGGAGGATCCGAGTCAGAGATGTGACAATGGAAGCAGAGAGCAGAGTGATAACATTGCTAGAATGAGGCCACGTGCAGAGAAGCCTCTAGCAGCTGGAAAAGGCAAGGAAGTGGATACCCCCTCCTAAAGGTACATAGCGGACTCATTTTGGAATTCAGACCCCCAGAAAGTACAAGAGAATGAACGTATTTTGCTTTAAGCCGCTAAATTTGTGGTAACTTGTTATAGCAGCCATAAACAAGCTAACACACCAGGAGAAGAATGGAAGGTTGTGCTAAGGCCAGGATGGGACATGGGTACCTGTGATCTAAAGAGAGGTGTGGCAGGAATGTACGTGTGTACGTCTGGGTGTGGGTGGGGGTGGGGAGCAGTGGGGCTGGCCAGCTGGGTAAGCTGTTTCAAGCAGCTGTTGATTGACTGACTGAGTGAGTGATTGATTGGCTAATGTTATTAACCCCTCTAAGCTTCCAGATTCCTCACTGGTAAAATGATGACTTCATAGGGTTGTTGAGAAAACTAAATGAGATAGCATATGTAATGAGCATAGGTCTTAGTAAATTCTCATTTATGTCAAATCCTGTTATGATCCTGCGGTTTTCTGGAGAGCCCTGGAAATTCTGTGAGGCTTTCCTGGGGCTGTTGAGGAGGGGGAGGAAAAGGGGACCAAGAGGTCACGGTTCTGCCCTCAATCAACTGAGTTCGTATTTGTTTGCACATTGGATTTGGCTGGAGGTCATGTTTGAATGAAAGTTTCTTCAGCTAAAACATAGTTTGCGAACCGCTGCTCCAGCTTGCCTGTGCTTCTGCTGGTAGGGAAGCCCTGGCCTGAAAGGGCCACCACGGTTCACACTGCATCAGAGCAGCTGGAGAACCCAGTTCTCCAACCACTAACGCCTGCCACGAACGTGGTCCGGTGGTCTGGGCCTTGGGGTCAGATAGGGGGCTTCATAACATGGAGCCCATTTTCCTTCATAGCACTTCCTGTGATCTGTGTTATATGTTTACTCGAATCTTTCTCTGTTTTATGTCCGCCTTCTTCACAGGACACCAAGGTCCACAGGGGCAGGAATCTGGTGTGTTGTTAACCACAGTATCTCCAGGGCCTGACACTGTGTCTGGCACATGATAATAACAGGAAACACGTGGAAAATGCTTGCTCTGTCCCGGGCTCACTGCCACGTCCTCTGCACACATTTACATATTTAATCCTCATTAATGACTTCTCATCACTAATACGCCTGGGTGAGTCTCTTTGAACCACGGTGTCCTTGTCTGTAAAGTGGGGAATAACAACACGGATGGTGGAGATGGTGAGGCTGAAATGATGCCACCCAACTTTGGGTCTGGCCACAGCAGGCACTCAGGAAAGGGCAGCCGTTATAATGACCACATTGCATTACACGCCAAATTACTCTGGTTCCAGCAGCCCAGTCTTGACGGGGTCACTGCTGCAATCTCGTCCCCTGGGCTGCAATGGATTCCTTCCCTCATCAGCCAAGGCACTTCCTGTGAAGTTTCTCCTACTCATTCCCCGTCCTCTTCCCCCCTGGGCCCAGACCAGCTCATCCACCTTTCCGGCTCCAGCCCCCTCATTCCCTTGACACTGCAGGCAGAAGCTTTCCCCTGCACTTCATCGCCGCTGCCTCCTTCCCTCTCAGAGCCCCGACAAAGCCCCTGCAACCTATGTCATCCAGTGTGACTCTGCTGGGATCCTGAGGACCAGGGGAAATCCACACCCTGTCCAATCACGAACACCCCTAGCAGGAGCCTCTACCTGTGTCCTGGCCCCACTTGACAGCCTTTGCTCAGCCCTCCTTTGTACCTCCAGTACCCAGCGAGCCTCCATGGCTACAGGTCCTGCACAGTCCATGTGTGTCTGTCTTTCACACATCTAATGTAAATGCAGTGTATGTGTGAAAACCCTGAAAACAATGACTGGCTCCTCTTGTTTTTTGCTCTTAAGTAATTCTGGAATCGGTCTCTGTCACTATACCCACTGCCGCCACCCTAAGTTGAGGCCACCCGAGTCTCTCACCGGATAATCATAAAATGTCAGTCTGTCTCCTGGGCCTTGTTCCCTCCCGTTGGGTGTCGGGGTGATCTTTGAAAGCTCAGATGAGTACGGCATTCCCTTTCAAGAACTCCACTCCTATGGGCGCCCTTATGATGAGTTCCCACTACCTAATTGGATCCAGACACTCTAAATTGACTTGTAGTGGTTTGAATGGACTGGACTTTCCAACCAGTTGAAATGTTCATCCTTCTGCCCAAGACTCTCCATTCCCTCTCTCCTCTACCCTTCTTCTACCTGCTGGCTAATTCTTGCTCATACTCAGATCTCAGCTGAGGTGCACCTCCCTGGAAAGGGCCCTCTGGCTCCCTGTAGTCCTGGCCCAGTGACCTCCAGTGAGCTATAGCACCCCATACATTCCTGCTTTATTGTGGGGAATGCAACAGGGAACATGGCCTGTCTGTTACACCTTCAATTGCCTGTCAACTCTTTGAGGGCAGGGCCTCTGTCTCCACCACCCAGGATCCAAATGCCATGCCTGGCACATAGTAGGTGCTGAATAAAAAGCTGTTCAATTGATCTGAACTACTCCAGAAGCTCTGTAAGGCTACCCCATCTCTCTGCTCCAAATCACACCCACTCTACCTAATAACAAAAACAAAGGCTATGTATTGCCTTTGTTTATTCATCAACAACCTCATGATGAGGGAACTATTTTATAGAAGCCAAGTCCTACAGAGGTGAAATACAGCTAGACAGGGGTAGAGCCGGATTGGAACTCAGCTAGTTGACTTCCTTCTCAATCCCCAAATGATACCGTCCTCCATGCCCACTTATTTCCCACCGTCTCCACAAAGCCCTCTCCATCCTCTGACCCACGGGTCTCTGTCTTCCCAGATCCTACTGGCCACTTCATCTATACCTGTAGCTTCCTAATTGCACGCTACCCTGAACTACTTTGTAGTACAGAGGTATTTGAAGAGTTAAACTCTCTAACTAGTGATAAACTCCCTGAAGGCAAGAACTATGACCTCTGGTTCTCTAGGAGCCCCTAGGTAACCCAGCACTGTGCCAGACCCAGGGTTGGCACCCAGTTAATATCCCCTCATTCACCAATAAAACAAAGGCCATGTCCCCAGGCTCCTGTCCATCTGAGGAGGTGGCTTGGGTGTTCTGAGCTCTCTTCTGAAGAGAAGTGTCAGAGCTCAAGGGCATTACTGGAGAAACCTGGGTGTTTCCAGACACTGGAAATCACGGGGACCCCAGGGAGCGCCAAGACTCATTGAGGCCAAATTTGTGAGCAGTATCTCCAACTTCACTATTTCTTTTCAGGGAGTCTCATTTATTACCACAACATGTTCCTGGAAACCATGTCACAAATCAGATTATCAAAAAGGAGATTGTATTTTGTCAGTAAAAACATTGTGCCCTAAGCACTTACTATACGTAGGCAGTGAGCTAGGTGGTGGGGAGTAAAGTTAAATATGATGTGATCCTGCTCTCAAGGGTCTCACTGTCTTGCTAGAGTCACGGAGCAACTCATTGCAGTAAAGATACCTGAGTTTGCATGTTCTGGTTCCCATCTGGTTCTGCAAGCTCTCCCCAAGTGTTTCTAGAAGTTTCCCATGGGTGCCCCACGTGGGCTCACGCTCAAGTCCCAGCATTGCTGCTAACACGTGCTTTCCGTGATTGTTCTCCTCCCTGCTCGGATTCCCTGCACCCTGTGCTACGCCTCTGCTGGGCGCCTGCGGCTGATGATGACGCAGGTCCCAGACCTGAGGTGACATCACCAGGCGCTCCTCTCTCCTGTCACTGTCACACCCTGCCAGGGAGTCCGAGCCGTGTGAGCTGGGCTGTCTGACATCTTACAGAGCTGTTAGTGAAACAGCCCTGCAGTGCCTGACGCGGCTGCCTAGTACTCCTCTGGCCCCGCGTGCACACACGGACACACTTATACATGCACACAGACTCACACACACACGACTCACACCTGATTCCGTGGGTTACAAGCTCAGAAGCTGAGCCAGGTTGTATTCAGATGCATCCCCCCCTTCCAATAACTCAGGCTCTCCCACTGGGGCAAAGGCATGTGCCTGACCTTTCTCCCCAAGGGCTGAACTCTCACCCAGAAGGTTCCATGCTCCTCCTGTAGCATCAGCTCCGGGGCAGGCTGCCCCACCTCTCCCTACACAAGCCAAGACATGTCTCAGTAGTGCCCAAGACACAGCTCTCAAGTCCCACCTGTTCTTCTTACATATATATGCACTACTTCTTCATGCTCAGATTTAGCAAAAGACAAGAGAGAAATACTCCAAGAAGTTTTGATTCTGGGAGAGTTTAGATTCTTCTTTTGTAGTTTGTTACCTTTTCCAAAATTAAAAAAATTTAAAAAGCATGTATCACTTTTACAATCCCCCCAATAAAAGCTTTTAGATGTGGTAGATGTTGAAGGGTGCGATTTAGGTGTCTGTTTGCTGATGATATTGATGCTGTCTTTTTTACTGAAAACCATTTTAAATATCCAGAAGGGCTGACCCAGCATCCTCTCCGTCCTCCACGTCTGTGTATTGAAAGTCACAAGGCAGGGATGAGCTCAGGGTTCACACAGGCTCCAGGAAGGCTGCCACAGGCTCTGAACACAGCCCTCCTCATCCTTCCCTCCCCACAGCTGTAACTGTCACTGACAGCCATCAGAGCTCAGAACCCGTTTGCTGGGTGGCTCTCTTCATCTGGGACAGTGGCAAGAAAGAGATGGGTGGGAACTGAGGTGCATGAGCTCATCAAACCTCACCTGTGGAGTCACCGAATTCAAGTACGTCTAGGATGGGAAAGACCTTTGCTATGAGCTGCTCCAATCTCTGAGAGTCACCACCAGTGACATGAGAAAGGGCAGACTCTGTGTCTGGAATTACTACGAGATGGTTGAATTGCATGTCATTGTCTCAGCTGTGTGAGGTAAGTAATATCATCCCCATTTTACAAATGAGAAAGCAGGATCAGTGAGCATAAGAAACTTACCAGGGTGTTAGTTTGCTAGGGCCACCGTCACAAAGGGCCACAAACTGGGTGCCGAAACAGTAGTTTATTGCCTCACAGTTCTGGAGGCTCGAAGTCCTAAATCACGGTGTCAGAGGGCTGGTTTCGGGGACTATGAGGGAGAGTCTGTTCCATCCGTGCCTCTCTCGTAGCGTCTGGTGTTTGCCAACAATCTTCGGAATTACTTGGCTTGTAGATACCTCACCCCAACCTCCCCCTTTATCATCACACGGCATTCTCTCTAACTGTGAGTCTGTGTCCAGATTTCCCCTTTTATAAGGATACCGGTGATATTGGATTAGGGCCCACTCTAATGACCTCATTTTAACTTGGTTACCTCTATAAAACCTTATTTCCAAATAAGGCCACATTCTGAGGTACCGGTGTTAGGACTTCAGCGTATTTCTCGGTTGCACTCTTTGGGACTATCACAGTTCAGTCCATAACACAAAGATCTCACATCTGGTAAATGGAGACTATATTCAAAACTTGGAAAATCTGACGCCAGCTCTTAACCAAAACCCTATTTTGCCTCTTATCAGGCTCTTCCTGGTTCCCGGCTCTCTCCTGTAGGACACGCCTACGAAGTGGAGACCAGCAGCTATAGAGGATGTAACCCACCTGCCATTTCTGAAGATCCTCTAAGTATAGTCAGCCCTTTGTTCAACCAACCGCAGAATGAAAACCGCAGTTGGTGTAGAACCTTTGAAGGTGTAGAACCTTTGGATGAGGGCCAAATAAGGAGTTTGAGCATCTGCAGATTTTGGTATCCATGGGGGTGTTGGAATCAATCCCCTGCGGGTACTGAGGGGCCACACTATATATAACCTCTTATGTTCTGAGCTTCCCCCCGGAGAGACATACTACTGACGAGTCCTTTGCCATGCTGACACTGGTGGCCGTTTGCTCTCCTAAAGGAACGCCCCCACGTCCTCTGACCACTTTCGCAGGAACCATAAGCTCCTATGCCAGCGCACAGCCGACCCAAAAACCCTTCCTCTGGAGAAGAGAAAGGGCAGCTGTCTTCGTGCCAATGAGCGTGAGACACCTCATTTCCTACCGCTGACAGTGGCACCCTACACTCGTCATTCTGTGTGCAAGTGGGGGAGCCTGCAGACGCCACGGAGACACGGGAGGGGGCGCAGGGGAGGGACGGCAGGCAACGCGCTCGACAGTTCATCACAAACCTTCGTGCTTTGTTTTTGAATTTATGAAACTCTGTTTGTCGGCTGTAAGTTAGTTGGCCTTTGTCTCGGTTCTCTCGCCAGGACATGGTCCACTCTGAACAGGAGTGTGTCCAAGGGATTCGCTTCATCCTTTCTTGGGGTCTTGATGACACCACACAGTGGGTGAGGCCATGACTGATAAAAGCAGACCTACCGAGGGTCTTGTGGAAGCGTGGCATGTCCAGACCGCGTTCAAAGCGGACGTGCCGCCCACGTCACCCGCCCCGGGTCAGGCCTCCTCCAGGGACTCCTGGCGGGGTGTCCAGGGCCCGCGTTTCAGCGTAATGCGGGCGGTTCTAAAGGGCTTTTTTTTAGCTCCAGAATTCCGGTGGGGTCGCCGAAGTTGTCTTTGGGTTTAAATCACAGCTGGACTTTCACGGTCCCCTCCCGCTCCCTTCTTCCTCAGATGTTGCTCATCAGAGTGCTGTCTCATTCAGAGTCTTCTCGGGAACCCTCCTGGGACTGGCATCTGCGAGCTCAAGTCCACATGTGGTCCTGAAACTGCAGAGACGTCGCTGAGAAGCCAAAGGTTCCTTCGGTCTGGGGGATGGGCCCCTAATTCCCCCAGGCCGGCAGGATGTTCGGAGGCCTGCCCCGACTCCCGTCAGTTTGGCACCATCTGAAATTGCTGACCAATGTCTTCTCCTTCCTGTCCATGAAGATTTATTGAGAATCTACTGTGTGCCAAGTACTGTTCTAGACGCTAGAACTACAGCAGTGAAAAAATTCAGAAAATCCTTATGCTTATGAAGCTTACATTCTAGCAGGGGGAACAGACAATTACCCATCTGATAAATCAGTAAGATGATCTCACTTGGTGATGACACTCTGGGGAGGAAGAAAGCAGGGAGCAAGAAGCTTTGGGAAGAAGTGGGGGTGGGAAACTGACTGAAAAGTTGATATTTGAGCAAAACCTGGAAAAGTAAGGGACTGAGCCACGAAGCTATTTGGAGAACAGCCTTTCAGAGAGGAGGAACAGCAAGTGCAAAAGCCCTGAGGCAGGAGCTTGCGGCGTGTGTTCAAAGACAGCGAGGAGGCCGCTGGACCTGGAGCAGCGTGGAGAGCAGTAAGAAGGAAAATCAGAGATCACGGGGGCTTGGGGGCTACAGGGTCGCAGGTGTGAACAGCCTCTGAGGCCACTCGAAGGACTCTGGCTTTGAGTCTCAGTGAGGCGGGAGCCACCAGAGGGCTCTGAGCAAAGGAAAGACATGATCAGAGGGAATATTTTGAAGGATCGCTCCAGCTGCTGAAGGCGGGAGACCGCTTAGATTGTTTCAGTGAATTCAGGTGGGAGAGGTGGTGGCTCAGGGAGGGGCTGTGGCAGAAGTGGTCAGATTCTGGAGATATTTGGAAGGCAGGGCTCTTGGGATTTGTTGCTGAACCCTCCAGGAGAGCCAGCTGTGTGGCTGGCAGGATCATGAATGTGGGTGCAGCCACAGCATTTCTCTATGCGACAGACACCATGGCTTTGGATCCAGACATGCCTGGGTCTAGACCCCGACTCATTCTTACTAGCTGCCCATCTTGTGCAGACTACTCTCCTAGTCTCTGTTTCTTCATCTATAAACTGGAGATAACAATCCTTATGTCATGGGATTATCGCGAAGATTAACTGAGATAATGTGGAAGAAGGACCCCCAGGGTAGTTGTGAGTCCACAGAGCAGAGGCCTGTGGCGTGGGGTGGGCAGAGTCTGAGGGCGGGAGAGTCTTGGGCAAAGCTGGGGGCAGCCGAGACAGTCCAAGAGCACTGGGGTGCGGAGAAAACAAGAATCCAGGGCACACACCTGCCTTCCCAAACCTGGCTGGGGGAGCCCGATGCTCAGGCAGGCTGGGGTAGGATGGCCTTAGAGAAAACATGGCCAGAGGGAATTCCTTGGGTGAAGGTGGAGCCATGGAAAATGGGAACACCCTCAAATTCTGGAGAGGATGAGGTCATCCCAGCTGAAGCCAATCAAAGCTCTCCCTTGGGCAGGCAAAGAGGGTTCTATGAGGCCAAATGTTCAGAGACATCTAGCAGCTGCCAAGAAGGGAAGCCAGGCCAGCCAGGCCCCATGCCGGGAGCCCGGGGGCCCCACCCTGGCTCGAAAAAGAGACTGGGGGCTGGTGGGGGGCAGCCCAGAGCTGAAAGAGGGGGGCTGTCTGATGGTCTGCTGGTGATGGGGCATGCTCTGGAAAAACCGGTTGGTCCTGGTCAGAGGCAGCCAAAGGAGCTCCCTGCACCAGGGCTCTGTGCCTGCTTTTCTCCCCGAAGAAAGACAAAAGGCAGGATTAGCATTCCTTCCAGCAGAGATGGTCCGCTGATTTATACATATGTTTTTCTCCCAATAAACCAGAAGTTTGAACTGAGGTTTTTGCACTTCTCTCTTAATTAGAGCCTTGGCAGTGGGCGCATGTGAGTTCAAACCCCGGAGCTGCCATTGACCTAGGCAGTACGCTTGACCTGAGTCTTGTAAAATGGGGGTCACAGTAAAGCACAGGCGTCCGTTGGCAGCCATCTTCTCCTCCCCTCCCCACCCCCGGGTGCCGGGAGAATGAAAGGGACATAATGAATGCGAAGGTGCATGTGCAGGTCTCTCCTGTGTCATGAAAGTCGCGGGCGCTGGTTTTTAGGGGCCGGAGGAGAGATGGGGTCTGGAATCTCGCGAGCAGACCATATCCTTAGGGACGCTGGAGCAGCAGCCCTGGTCCCCGGTGGAGATGTGGTCCTAATCCAGCGTCTCCTGGTTCAGAACCCCTCCCTCAGCTTCTGCTCCCACTTCTCTGAGGCCCTGCAGAAACGGTACAGAGCACTTGGGAGAGGAGGCATCACTTCCCAGTCTCCTTGGGGGCAGAAATCACCCAAATCCAGGGTATTGAGGAGGCACTGACCACTGACGTCAGCTGGGAGCTGTGGCGGGCTGGGAGCTTTTCTGGTAACCTCTCCCTCCACGCGTCCTCCGGGAAGGACACGCCAGGACTCAGGACCGGGCCAGCTGCCACAGCTGCTCTGTGCCTGCCTGGCCTGGGGAGGTTTCCGGTTTGCCCACCCAGGCAGTCACAGTCCCGGAGCTGTGGGGGCAGGGGTGAGTGGCTGGCCATTCCCTTCAGGGTCACACCTTCTCCAAGAAGCCAGACCAGTCCGCCCAACTGCAGATTCCTTGAGCCTCCTTCTGTGGGCAGGAATGTAAAAGGGAGTACCTCTCCTCCCCCTGCCATCGTCCCCTCTTCGCCCTCACCCTGACTTCCCACCCCTCGCCCCACCCCACCTCCATCCTCCACAACATCCCAGTCCTACCACAAGCTTTGAAAAGCTCTAGTTTATAGGTATGAAAACAGACACAAGTAACTTGCCCAAGGTCACACATGGAGTCTACGTTGGCAGCCAAGCCTTGTAACTTTAAAGCTGAGTTCTTTGTCACCATGTTACACTTCTCACCCGTCATTCATTCCTCTAGTTCTGCCAGGGATGAGAGGCCTATGGCCCAGCATGCTAGGGAAGTACTCCCTATTCACCTCCATTGCTTGAAGAGCCGCAAAGCATGTTGGCAAATTAAAAGCTCTGAAAAATCCTGCAGCGAGTAAATTTGTCCGTCTCTTACCCAATGTTTCCCAAACTTGTTTGCAGTTGGGATCCTCATTATTTTATTTTATTATTATTTTTAAATGGGACACTGTTCCTGGCCCAAAGAACATGCCAAACAAGATCATATTACCTGTCTCGTTCAGACAGTGTCTGGCACATGTCAAGAGTTCAATAAACACTAATTGGATAACACTAACAGTTTCTCCCATTTTAAGCCACCCTAGCCCATTTCCCAATATTTCTTTCTCTGAAGAATACCTCAGCCATGGAGGATACCCCAGACCCACTTCCGGCATCACCCTTGGATGGTCTTCTTCGCTGTGCTAGTTACAGGGGAAGAAAATTCAATTCAGGCAGCTCCTGAGGCCCCTGCTAGGTCAGCCCCTAGGTCTCTAATCTAAGGATGAAGGGAAAGTTCTGAGACAGTTCTGTTCAGTTTTGGCCACAGGAAGACGAGTGTGGCAGAGGCTGTGGAAACCTCCCCACCCCTGGCTCTCTTCCAGCCCTCTAAGCCCTTGACGCAGGACAGTACAGACCGTGAGGTGTCCCTCCGCCCCTGCCAGCTCTCACGTCTTCCTTTTCGCCTTCCTTAGACCCCCTCCATCACCCCCCACACCCTCCCTCAGATATACACCCGCCTATCAGCTCTTACTTCCTTAGCCTCCAGACCTAACGCGAACGCATGCTGGTTGGAATCAGAGGCCCCTCCCTCACTCACGTGAAAACGAACACACAGCAGAGCCAGGCCCCGACGCCAGCCAGTCAGGCGTAATTGCTATAGAATAGGACTCAGACGGCCTCTGCCTGCAAATGCAGCCGGGGTTGGGAATCACAGACTCTCACCAACACCCACCGCCCTTTCTCCCATCTTTCGGCGGCACCCCCTTGGCAAGCCTCTCACCCGGTGCGGAGACCAGTGTGCCTCCTCCCCACTCTCCCGGAGCAGTGCTGGAGGAATGCTACCACCCAGGCCTGCCATCACTACAAACTCGGACTCTCAACTTGGCACCATGTTGTCTTTTTGGGCCATCATCACCTGCCCCGTGTTCCCTTCTGATCCCAGAAGTTGAGACCACTGAGACCAAATGAGCTCCGTCAAATTCTCTCCCTAATGCTTCCCCTACTACCTACCATACCTTCCGCTTTCCTGTTATTTAGAATCAGGCCAAAATCCAGGTCAAATCCCTCAGCCTGAGAAGTCAGGTGTCAGGGTTCAAATCCTATTTCTATCACGTCCAGTGTGATCTTGGGCAGATTTCTCAATTTCTTCATCAGTGAAATGGGATAATATTTGCCTTTATCTCATAGAGTTGACAGAAGGATTAAATGAGATAAGCCACACAGAGAGCTTGGCACGGGCCTGGCAGGTGGCAAAGCTAGCAGACTAGCTTTGCCTTCTCCAAACCCTGCTTCGTACGAGGAACCCCTCCCTGATTCTAACCTGTTCCTCTCATGCTATAAAGATACACAAGTCCCTCCTGTCCCGAAAGATTTCTTCTCGATTCTATGTTCCCGATTTCTCCTGCCCCTTCTCACCAAACCCCTCAGAAGCCTTCTTTATCAGCTTGCTCCTTCCTTATTTTCCTTTCGTTCCTCCATCCACTGTGATGTGGCTTCTGGCCCTACCAGAGTTCTGACATTCGTCAGGGTCACCGAGGACCCGGCCAAGACCAGCTGGCACTCGACGGGTCCTTGACTTCTGCCTGCTGCACTTGACTCTGGTGATCGCTTCTTCCTTTGTGAAACCAAGGATGGCTTGGCTTTCTGCCTCCTTATCACTCACTTGAGTCTCCTTGTACTCCCCTCCCCCACTTTCCTCCTCTGTCTCCACACAGAGTCCTCACCCTCTGCTGGCCCAGAAAGGCTAGTGTTACTCTGAGTTTGTCCTCAGCTTCTGGGTCTCCTCTGCCCTCACACTCCTTTCAAGGGACCTTAGCAGCAACCATGGCCTGCACTTCTACTTGATTAATGCCTGATATAAACTGAAATGTGCACCCACCCTCCCCGCCAAATTCATATGTTGAGGCAGTAACTCCAATGTGACTGGATTTGGAGATAAGGCCTTTAGGAGGTAATTAAGGTTAAATGAGTTCATAAGGGTAGGGCCCTAATCTGATAGGACTAATGTCCTTGTAAGAAGAATAGACAACAGAAACCTCTCTCTATTTCTGGGCTCATACAAAGAAAGGGTTATGTAAATACACAGCAAGAAGGTGACATCTGTGAGCCAGGAAGAGAGATAGCACCAGAAATCAACTCTGCCAACACCTTGATCTTGGACTTCTAGACTCTACAACTGTAAGAAAATAACTTTCTGTCATCTAAGTCACAGAGTCTGTGGCATCTCGTTATGGCAGACTGAGCTGACTAATACAATATCTGAGTATATCAGTTAGTGTTTTCTGCATGTCAAACCATTCCTAAATTTAGTGGCTGAAAATAACAACCATTTATTTAGCTTACCTTTCCACAAGTCAGCGATGTGGTCCAGGCTGAGCTAGGTGGTTCATTGGTCTTGGCCAGGTTCGCTCATGTGTCTGTGGTCAGCTGCTGGTTGGGCTAGACACTGATTGGTCAGGGTGGCCTCAGCTGGGATTGCTCATCTCTGCTCCATGTAGTCTCCCAACCTCCCGCAGGCAGGCCCAGGCTTGTTTTCATGGCAATGTAGCAAGATTTAGAGAAAGCAAGCAGAGTGGTAGTCGGGAAGAAAAAGCCTCAAATTAGAGGCAGAGATCTGGTTTTTCTAGTCACATCTGGAATCTTGGTAGCTGACTTCTCAATATCAGGACACCTTGGGCAGTGAACTAGGAATATCGAAAAAGGTTAACTCTGGACAAGTGCCTAATATTTTAAGGTATAGTTGGCAGGATTCGATAGCTGTAGAGTGAGGAAGGATGAGAAAAAGAGGCCTCGTGCTGGGTAAATAGTTTGGTGGACTCGGTGGAGGGTGGGGATAATTTGCTGAGCACTGATTACATGCTGCATACTGTTCTAAGCTCTTTGCACACACGGACACTGAGGTGCTTGAGAAATGTCTCCGGAGCCAGACTTGCTGAATTTAAATCCTACTGCCACTGACCCAGAGAAAGTTACTTAATCTTTCTGTGAACTTCCTCATCTGTTAAAGAGGCACCATAATGACACTCACCTCAGCAAGGATTAAATGAAATAATACGTGTGAGCTACATAGAAGTGGCTCACACGGTGCTTTAGCAATATCTGCCATTGTCATTATTGTCTCATTGAATCTTCAAAACCATCTCATGAGGTAGGTTATCTCTGTTTCACAGAGAGGACACCGAGGCTGGGAGAGGTTAAATAGTTACCCTCATATGCATGGCTTTGGACCCAGGCAGGCGTAACTCCAGCACCTGCGCTCTTCTCCGGCACCTCCTGCACACTCTCCCATTCGCCTCTCACCGACTGGAAGAGAACATGCTTGGGGTTGAGACATGGGTTTGGTTTCAGAGGTAGATGTGCAGTTGCCTCTAGGACGTCCAGGTAGAGAGACCTGGGGTCAGCAGTTGGGTTTGTACATGAAGCATAGAAATCGAGACTTTGCAGACAGGTGGGGACTGAGTCTTGGGTGGGTACGAACACGCGGGAGATGGTGTCGCACGACAGCAGAGGGGGCCTGTGAAATGTCCAAGGAGTCGATGGAGGGAAAAGACTCCAGAGAGGAGTCTGGGGATGAGCAGCAGGGAAGGGAGAGGGAGGCCTGGGGGGAGGGAGGAAGGGAGACCATACATCTCCTGACATAATAACTAATTAGAGCCCCGTTCACTTTAAACAGTGGCCCAGTTTAAAAGATAAATTGTAAGCTCACCCTCCTTAGGGGGTCAAGGAGGGGAAAGTATCGAGGAGAAAGAAATGCAGGTGGGAAACGCCCCGGAAAGCACAGGGTGTAACGTTGGAAGGGGTCCACTGGAACTGGGTGTGGCAGACTGATGGGTCTGGAGAGAGGTGTCTGAGGAAGAGGGTAGCAAACAGCCGCCCTGAAATCTGAGTAAGAGATAAGCAGAGATCAACAGGTGTGCGTGTCTTTTCAGAAGCCTGGCTGAGAAGGGCAGAGACAGAGGGGCAGCTACAGGGAGCGTGAGAGAACGATGCCCCCGACCAGCCCCCGCAGCACGGAAGGAGGAAGGAGCGTGTGCGGACCCTGCGGGAGGAAGCCAATGGAAAGAAAATCGATAGGCAATCCAAGAGGAAACAGGGAAGTACATGGAGAGAAAAAATAACCTGGAGAGCAGTCGGTGGAGAAAAGGGGAAATAGTAAATGAAGTGAAATAGGTAGGACAACCACAGACAGAGGTCGGGGTGAATTTTGAATGAGTGAAGACAACGAAAATGTCGCCGATAGGAGAGATTCCCAGAGCGCTTCATTCCCCGCGCATGCGCGACGTGGCCCAGAGGCAGACGGAGTTCCTTGCACAAAGGGCAGCCACCCGTGACCCCACCACAAGTGCATCCTGACTCCTTTCTGCTGCCATCCCTGCAATGGCAGCTCGCGTCTCCACCAGCACTTCTCTGACGGCGCTGCCCCCCTCTGGCCCGCCGTCCCAGCAGCCGCGCCGTGGATCCCCCCGGTGGCCCCACAGCCGCCTCGGCGACAGCCTTCTCAGTTCGTTCTTGTATTCCCAAATGGTCTTGCAGCCCCCATTGTGTGCCAGGAATGCCCTGCCCAGCGCAGAGGAGATAATCGACAGCAAGCAGACATGGCCTTGCCCTCGTTGGAAAGAGAGATAAGTCATATAAGCAAGCACTTGGTCACAATAACATGTGAGGACACCGCACTCATGACATCCCACCTTCAACACTCAGAGTAACATCATCATCAGCCGGCAGTCAGAGCCAACCAGAATCCTGGGGCCTCCTCACCCTTCCTTCTCTCTCATGCCCACATGTCCAATGACTCTCTGTGCTAATTTGTCACCTTCTTTTCTTTCTCTGCAACCTTTGCCTGGTTCCTAGTCTGCTACCTCCAGTCTCTACTTCCAAACCCTTCTCCACGTTGCTGCCTGCATTTTCTTTCTAAATTACAAATATAATCGTGGTGTTCTCAAAATTAAGAACTTCACTAGAGAGAGCTACAGGAGCTACAAAGAGAAATAGTCAGAAATTCATTGGAGGTAGAATTTAATTCAAGCCTTGTCCATGAAAGAATAAATAGATGTGAGCACACATGCAGGATGTCAAAGAACCAAATAACAAATAGCAAGATTAAACTAAGTTATATACATTTTCTCTGTTTTATATGTATATATATTGATAATACAAGTGCTTGTGGAAAATTCACCAACAGTGACCATAATTTAGGTCACAAAGAAAAGCTTCATAGATTCCAAAGGCAGACAGAATTTAGGCAATCTTCTGATTGCAATACAATAAAATTAGAGTTTAATAACCACCAGAAGATAAGTCACTATCACCTGGAAATATTTTTTTAAAATTATTTCTAAACAACTTGAATTAAAGAGGAAACCCAACATGGAAGACTACCTAGAAAATTATAACAACCTCTTTTGAAACATCGAAAATGAATAAATAAAACCTTTATCAGGGCTCCCTTTTCTTACCACGGTTGAAAACAGCCCCTACAGTTTGTACCCCAGGACTCTTTGTCCATGTTTCTCCTGCTCCCACATTATCTTGACTCCAGCCACTGACTTTCCCAACAATTCTAGAAGCTGCAGCTTTCTTTCACCCCATCCACATCTGTGCACCTTGATTCCCTTTGCCTGGAATGCTTTTCCCTTCTTACCTGCCTAGGAAACTCTTGTTTATCCTTTAGGACTCAACCCTACTCTCCCCTCCTTGGTGACACCACACACAGGATTGCCCATCCCTCCCCATATCCCCAGAGGCCTTGGCACCTTCTTCTGGAGACGACAGTGAGTGAGCGAGTGAAAAGACAGCCTCCATCAGAAGGCCTCAGCCTCGGCCCAGGCCAGCAATGTCAACACCATGTCACTAACACCCAACGCCCTGTCTCTTTCACTCTCCCCTCTCTTGGCAGCTGGCTGCATTTCTATGAACTCTTTTGCTCTAGGTCAGTTAATATTGCTGAATAAAACAAAACAAAACCAGAAAATTATATTAAATCTGCACACTAACAGATTCATCTGTCCTTGGCTGACCCTCGGCCCTTTCGGCTGGCTAGTGAATATTCTCTTGTTGAGTCCCTCACACAGCAGGTCCCAGAATGAGTTCCAAAGATTACTGGTGTCCTTTGAGATGTAAATGGATTTTTATTTACTTATTTTTGAACTTTTGTTTTGTTTTTGAAGAAGGTAAGGGGTTTGGAAGGGGTTCCCAAATAAATTTGAGAAATGCCAGGTTGAAAAAAAAAGTTAAACTGATCTCATGTTGAATAGCTTATCAGAACTTTTAATTCACTGATGAACATTATGAAGCACCGAATAACATGTAAATTTCTCCCACGTATTTGAACATGGAACGCTTTCGTCAACCATGCCGTTTCACATCTTGAAGAATGGTACCTTTTCTGAAGCGGTGGGAAGTGCTACACTTCTTTTCCTCCCCTTAGGCAGCCGACCTGATGGCCTCTTTTGCTGGGGAAGCTGAGACCACGAAGCTGAGACCACGAGAGCCTGCTCCCTGATCCAGCTTCCTCCCCCAAACTCCCTGCTCCTTCACAGTTTCTCTTCTTTTCAGTAGAACTCAGAAATGCATTCTTCCCTTGTGTTCTTGATGCTGTATACTTCCTTGCTCCATTCATCTTATTTATCTCTTCCTCTTTCCCAGTACCTCTCCCTTCTTTCAGTCACACTTGTCTTAGGGTGGATCCCCCTATAAGAGACCTTGAGAAGTGAGGGCACGGATAGGTGAAGGGGGTGGGGTGGAAGGGAGTAGCATAGGGAAGAGAAAGTCACCAAGCACAGCAATAAGTCAGGTACTGCAGTCAGCACTGGAGCTGAATCCTGCAGGGCAAACTGGAAAACATCGCAAAACACATTCCAGCCAAGGGATGAGGGAGCTGGGATGCTCACCCCACACCTGCAGAGGATGGGGGTTGTTAATCCCAGGCCTCCATGCTCCCCAAAGTGGGTCTTCACACCCTTAAGCCAATGGTTCTCAACTTGGGTGATTTTGCCCGTCAGGGGACACTTGGCAACGTCTGGAGACATTTTTGGTTGTCATGGCTGGGTGAGTGGAGGATGCTCCTAGCATCTAATGGGTAGAAGCCAGGGATGCTGCTGAAGCTCCTACAACACACAGGACAGCCACCCTTTCCCCTCCCCCACCTCAAGCCCAACACAACTCTCTGTCCCAAAATGTCAATAGGGCAGAGGTTGAGAACCCTTCACCTTTAATAAGAATACAGGTACATGACAAACAGTACGGGGAGCCATGGGAATATGGGCAGCTCTGCTGCAGTGCTCAAGGTGCTGCTGTCTGACATCAACAAACCTGTCACTCCATCTGTATTGACTGAATGTTCGTCCCCCCAGATTCATATGCTGAAACACAGGTGTATTAGGAGATGTGTCTTTGGGAGATGACTGGGGTTAAATGAGGGCATGAGGGAGGAGTCCTTCTGAATGGGATTAGTGCCCTTGTAAGAGTCACAAGAGTGCCTGCTTCCTCTGGTCTCTGCCATGTGAGGATACAAGGAGAAGTCAGGAGACTGCAGCCCCCGAAGTTCTGACCCCCATGGTCAGAACTCAACCATGCCGGCACCCTGATCTTGGACTAGCCTCTGTAAGTGCGAGAAATAAATATCTGTTGTTTATACGGTACTTTGTTTATATAGCGGCCCACGTGGATTAAGAAACCATCCTCCTCTCTCTACTCTCACATGGCTGAAATGTACCCACCCCTCTACCTCTGTTTTCAGTACCCAATCTCCTGCTCGCTTCTTATGATCTGGCCTCACTCATCACACCTCTGACACCTCTCCCAAGAGACCGCTAACGAAGTCATGATTGCCACCTTGACACTTCTTGGAATTTATTTTGCTTCACTTCTCTGCAGTCTTTGAAATTTACCTCCTTGGCTCTGGGAAAGCCCACGGCTCTAATCAGCACCTACCACTTGGGCTAAATTAAGACTAGTTCCTGGCAGCACGTCAAAAGATGCCAGCCAATCCCTGGAAACTGTGGAAACTAAGCTCATGTAAATGCAGGGGATTAAGGTAACACAGTGAGTCAGACAAGTAATCCTGGAAAACCAGGTGCCCAGAGGGCAAAGCCAGGAGGTAGGTGTTCCAGAGGCAAACGGCAAGCCAGTGAAGCTCCCAGGAGATGGCTCTGTACGGCGAGGGTCTGGGACCAGGCCAGCGGGAGAATTGCAGGGACTGAGGAAGCGAAACGATGCTGGTTCCAGAGGGCTCACGATGTGCCCGACTCTGACCACACGAGGTTATCCTCCAGGAGGCAAGTTGAGTAGAGAAAGCAGTGAAGAAAGCAAGTAATACAGTGGTGTGAAAGTACAACAATGAAAGCCTGTGGTACCAGGGTGGCAGAGAGGAGGAGCTGGCGACACAGGAACTGGGCTTTGAATGGAGAACCAGAGTCAGAGTCCAAGATGCAGGAAGAGAAAGACATCAGAAGTAGGGATGTTGGGTGCAAAGGCAGAGCTGGAGCCGTGAAACAATCCTTAAGGGTGAGCAGAGGAGAAGTTTGAGGAGGCGTTTGGGGTAAGCCGGGGAGCACGGTGCGGGCAGCTCCCCACAGGCCTTGAATGCCAAGCCAGAGATCCAGCACAACCCTGTGGGAACTGGCAGATGATTATTAAGCTCAAGAGAAAAATGATAAGATTTGACCCGAGACACTTAAAGGCCTTGCAGTTGTCTGAACAAAGGAAATAAAGGCAAGTGCTAAGGCATCAATCATTTATTAGTAGATTTTTAAGAAACACTTATTCTATGTTAGTCACTGTTCTCCAGAATGGAGATATAGAGATGAACAAATAGACAAGATTCTCTGACCTCGTGAAGCTGCTGTGTGGGGCAGGGAGGTGGAAGACAGGCAATAACATACCTATAAATAAATAAATAAACAAGAAAATATCAGAGGGTTCGGAAAAGTTCAGGATAAATAAAGCGGAGTGATACGATGGAGACCCTGAGAGCCTATGTGAGGCAGGTGGGGGAGGGGAAGCCCTCAGAAGTAACGATGCTTGAACTGAAAACTCTGAAAAGAGTGAGCCTGCCTGTGAATCTTGAGGGACAGAGCCTTCCAGAGAGAGGCAAGAGTTAATACCAAGGCCCTGAGGTGGGAGTTTGGAAAACAAAAAGGCCAGTGAAGGTGGCAGAGGAAACCAAAGGGAAGAGGATAGACTTCCCCAGTACTAGGAGTTAGTTGACAGCCCTTGGTGACCCACTGGACATGAGGGGGAACAGAGGGGCTCGGTCTAGAATTACTTCTCACGTGTACTCGAGGAACATGGGTGCCCCTACCCAGACAGAGACTTCACAAAGAATTGGTTTTGATGGAACACAATGGGTTATGCAGTGAGTTGAACAGTGAGTGGTTAGTCCACTTGGACCAACGGCATGTCCAAGTCCTAACCCCTCAGACCTTTGAATAGGATCTTATTTGCAAGTAGGATAAGTTAAGGATCTTGACATCACACTGGATTTCGTGTGGGCCCTAAATCTAATGACGGGTATTCTTATGAGAGAAGGGGAGAGGGAGATCGAGACACAGACACTCAGGGGAGGGGAGAGGCCGTGTGACCTGGAGGCAGAGATTGTAGTGCCTGGGGCTACCAGAGCCTGGAGACGCAAGGAAGGATTCTCCCCTGGAGCCTTCCAAGGGAGTGTGACCTTGAATTTAGACTTCTGGCCTCTACAGCTGTGAGAGACTAAATTTCTGTTGTTTTTTTAAGCCACCAATCTGTGATAATCTGTTATGGAAGCCACAGGAAACGAATACAGACTCTCCATGTTGAGTGTGGAGCCGGGGGTGTTGCTGGGCAGGCGGATGCATGCAGCGCCCCTCAAGAGAGAGGCCAGGTCTGGAGATAAAGCTTTGAAAGCCAGCTCAGCTTACAGACGGCAATTTAAACCAGAGTCATTTTTGAGGGGCAATATGGCCAACCAGAACACTGCTCCAGAAGTTCTTTCTCAGAAGCACAAAATAAAAAGCTTCCCAGATTCTTTAAAAAAAGAAAAAGATTTCACTCACTTATATAACCAACTACACTAAATATATATCAATGAAATGTTATATTCATATCAAAGAATATGTTTGTATGCATTTTAATATCTTCCAATAAATTAAAGACTATTTTGTCAGATTATTTCCTTAAGTCAGGAATGTTTGTACTTCCTTGCACTTCCTCCAGGGCTGATGTGAAGCCAGCCCTTTGACATCTCACACTACTTAGAACAAAGAGGGAGAGAGGCGGGAGTGGAGGAAGTGCCAGAAACCGTGTTTATTCGTTATGGTGCTGCAGAGCGTAAATTCCTCCCGATGCCTCTGAATGGGCTGAGGAAGTGTTTCTGCTGTACAACTCATATTTGTACTTCTCTTTATCTCGTCTCTCAAAATGTGTCCACTCACAGATATTGCAAAATGACATTTCTCTTAGCATTTGGCCTCTGGACACTGGAGGGCCTGGGACAAGAGCACAAATGGTGGCGACATTCTGCATGTCTAAGTATTTTCAAATTACTAAACCCACGAAATGTGAAATAGGATGTATTTTGTCTACCTACCTTGACAAATAACTTCCCAATACCCTAAAAGGCCAAGATCAAGTTCAGAACTCTCAGGCTCCTTGGAGTTCTGCCCAGGATGCGGTGTGTGGGCAAGGCTCCCCCCAGGTCCGTCTCTTCCTACTGCCTGCTCAGCACACCCAGAGGGGCCTCTCGGGCTGCAGGCCCACAGTAGTGGACAGGGCCGAGCTCCAGCGGCCCCCCACACAAACAGCGCCACTCTGCTACGCTCAGGCCTGAGCTCGGCAGTGTCCCTCCAGAGGACTGGCCTAGAACAAGGCCCTGCACAGGCCCCGGGGCCATTGGGGTGGGAAATGCTGAGATCTAGGGGGCAGGCAGGAACTGTGAGTGGGTTTGACACCTTGGCCTTGCAGACCCCTTATCAGTGAGGGGGCATTAGAGCACAAGACCCAGGGCGGGAGCTCTGTTGCCGGAGCAGATCTAAGGGGAGGTAGGTGCTGACGTTGACCCTGATGAGAGAGTCAAAGAAGTGGACCAAGACACGGCCATGCCCAATGAGTGGACTTTCTGGCATGCTTTTCAGTTTCAAGAAAAATATTTTTAAGCAATGAAATACTATAGATAGTTTGAGCCCTGGTTAATAAACATTATTATAATGCCAATATTTCATTGAGTTTTAGAAGTCAGAGGTCAAATCCCTAAAAAGTTTGAATATGGTAAAATGAGACTAATGTTATGGAACATATTTGGGTGGCAGTGCTTTCCAGAGTCTCTTCCCCATTCCTTTCTTTCTTCCTGCCTCCCTTCCTCCCTCCCTCCTTTTCGTTCACACTCTTCCTTCCCAAAGCAGGAAGCTCTTAGAGGAAAACCATAGGTTTGGATGGAGTCCTTGGGGAAATGTAGCTACAGTGTGAAACAAGAGGGCCAGGCAGAATTCAGGAAACATCAATATCTGATCATCAAGCCAAAGGAGAGTTTCCACCAAGGAAATTTCCAGAGTGGGATAAGAGAAAGAGGAGAGACTGAGGTTCCATACATGGGAGGAGACTGTGAGGGGACATCCAAGGGAGCGGGGTGGCCAGCCGATCTGATGCCCCAGAGGACCGCCATCTTCCTGAGGCTGACCGAGGCAACCGTGGCCCCTGCCTCTCCCTGCCCAGCCCCTCGGCCCCTCTCAGGAGCACCAGCTCTTCCTCATAGTCTGTGTGGACCTGCTCCAGTCCTACCCTTCCTTTCCTCACCCTACATTTCCCCCACCTTTATCAGGGCTCTCTCCGGTGCATTTACTCCACATACCATTGGCTTCCCAGCCTCCATCTCCAGCCCTGTTCTCTTCCCTGAAATCTGACAGGACAACATGCCCCAAGCATGTGCTTTGCTCAGGAGAGATGCTCTCCTGATGATGATCTAATGAAGTTGCCCAAGATGGAAATGGGTCATTACGGGTGGACAATTTTCCAGTAAGCCAGTATTAAATATTTGCTTCTGATTCTGTTAACCAGGGTGTGGTAATCTGATCAAAGATTCTGTTAACCAGGGTGTGGTAATCTGATCAAGGAGATGCTGTTAACCAGAGTGATCTGATCAAGGATATGCTAACGGCCAACTGTTAACCAAGGTGTGATGATCTGCTCAGGGATGTGCTGGTGGCTGTATAAACTGTCTCTTCTGGGAGCTCGGGGCTGATCTCTCTAACTCTGCCTGGTAGAGAGTCAGTCGCCAGCCGGCTAATAAAGGCTCACAATTCATCTCAATTGGCTCCGTGGGTATTAGATTTGAGCGAACCACAACATTACATATTTCTACTTTGTTATAGGACATAAGCTCTTAAATGTCTTGCCAAAATCTGGAATTTAAAATTTTAAAAATTGAACACCTTCCCCAGTATCTGTGGCTAGCTTCCTCATCTCTAAATTTTGTTCAAATATTACCATCTCAGGGAGCCCTTTCTTAGTCACTCTATTGAAATTTGCACCCCCACCCCCATTCAATATAAACCTCCTTCCTGCTTTATTTTTCTTCATGGCATGTATCCCTGTCTGATCTACTACATATTTTATTCATGTTCTCTTAATTATCTACCTCCTGTCAAGAAAGTAAGTTTCCTGAGGGTGGGCTTTATCTGTTGCTGTATCTCAGTGCAGACAGTGCCTAGAGCAGTCCTTACTAGTTGTTTGTTGAATGAACAGATGACTGGATTATTGGCTATCACATGTGGGGGGCCCACCCACCCAGAACCCCCCCCCACATTTGTTTTTAAATAAAATCTGACACTTTTTACACCAATACCTAGACTCAAAAAATTGACATGATTTTTCTTTCCCATTTCTTCAGTCTCGGCTACCAAGTTCCCGAGTGTTGGGCAGTTTTCCTGTTATGTCCCTCACTGATGCTCTGCCTTTAATGGATGCTTAATAAAACATTATTGCGAGATTTTTCTGGCAGCTGTGACAGAGGGAAGAGAGGAAGATTCATTTTGCTTCTTTGCCCTCTGAGTGCCATTCTTTGCCCTTTCATATTTTAAAAATCAATAAAGTTGCAGTGGGCAGCGTTGGTTTCCTATCTAGCACCCATGCTCCACCCCCCACTTCCTTACTTCAGCTGTCCATCAGCCTCCACATAGCCCACGAAGTGTTCAGGGGGAGCTGACTCTAACTCTTCAAGGTGGCTGTCAGAGAAAGGGTGGATCCTGATTCGTTTAATCCATTCTCTGCCCGTATATCATCACCCCTGACTGGGTACACGAGACCCAAGCTGACTCAATCAAGTACTTTCTCTTTCCTCATAGATGTGGATGATGCCAACTGTCTCTGGCAGCCATCTTGTGACCACAAAGGTTACCAGCCAGGGACAAAGCTCTCGCTGAGGGCCGCAGGGCCAAGAGATAAAAAGAGTTTGAGTCTTTGACACTGTGTCTGTGCTGCTGGTCACAAGGGTCATTCAGAAACCCATCCTATGTCTGTAGTGCCAGTTCATTCATTTTTCATTCAACAAATATTGATCGAGTGCCTGCTATCTGCCAGGTACTGTTTTATGTGCTGGGGATACAGCTGTAAATATTAAAAAAAAAAACACACAACAACTCCCCACCTCATGGAGCTTATATTCCTCAGTGGGGGAGAGAGAAGTGACAGACCATAAAGATAACTATAACAAACAAGTAAATAATATGTTAGAAAGTTATAAACTCTATGAAAAAAGATAGTCGTTTGCCGGAATGGATTCTCAAACACTGAATTCCTATATGGATGGTATGTTCTTTTCAGTGATAAATCAAATCATCTCTTTCGTAAGTTGACATTTAGTTTGGACTGTACATAGAATGCTATATAAAAGCTATCAAAATAATTTAATGTTAGTGCTAGAACACAGTGTGTCAGGAATAAGAGCGTAAAATCTGTGAAAGCCAAATACATATGATTATATTTAATTGCAAAGCCTGGAACTAAGTTTATTGACAAATTGTCAGCCCTGACATCAAAAAAATATGGCGAATAATGACCAGCACAAAGTAAGCATAATGATTAACAAGAGACCGCTGTCCAGTAACATAAATTACCAAAACAGCAGCCAGTATGAGGCAGCCATCTTTATCAGCAGAACAAAGTGAAATGAGTCACTGCAAACTGGCAAACCCAGTGATATTCTGAATTCTGGTGTTCTTTTAGGGTTCTCAGTATGTGAGCAGAGTACAGAAGTCCATGAAGATATTTTACGTGCCAACCTTGGACAACTTGTACAGACAACTCACAGATCCCTCATGATATAGACTGAAAGCAAGGATTTGGGATGGACATGGATGGTCTGAAGCTCTCGCTGATAACGTAAGACCAGCCTCCATATCCAAGCTGTTGCACCAAAGCTATACATCTCCTCTGTGCTCTTATATACACAAGGAAACTGTCACCCTCCAGAATATGTATGAAGATTTAAGACTAGTACTTAATGAAGCTGATAAAATCATCCATCATGTCATCAGCAGGCAACCAAGTACCTGACTTTTTTCTTGGCTGTGTGACAAGATGGTCAATAGCTACCAAGAACTACAGTTTCAAATGGAAGCTCATTTTCTTTTGATTAGAAAAGTGAATACGTTTGATTAACCTATTCACTTAAGTTATAAGAGGAACTTCATTTTTTTCACAGAAAACTTCTCTATTATGAGATATTATGACTAGGTGGTCCTGGCTTTATAAATTAGTCTATGTGCTCAATTAAACACCTGTATATACTGTTACAAGGCAAGTGTGTGAGTAGTCCACAGTCAAGATTAAGGAGTTGCAGAGGGGGCAAGTCTGGCAGCATGGGGCAGAGACTTGGATCCGGGGAGCTGAGATTTTTTCCATTATCTGAAAGACTTGGTTATTCATTCATTTGAAAGTAGGTTAGGAAGAGACCCTGGAAAGCCTTCATCAAAAGGCTTTCATGAATATTGTCCCTAATTGGCAGTGTCTTAGTAGACAAGGAAAAATTTATTCTATGACTTTAAGACACACCAAATAACTTTAGACCTTCTTAGGAAGAACAGATTCTGGAGATACCTTCAGATGGTTTCTCAAAATGTATCTGTTTGGTTTGTTTGGTTTTTGAATATAATTATTTACATAATTTTAAGTAGGAATTATTTCTTAGCAAACAACAAAAAATATATATATTTTTTTATATTTATGGCTGTATCCCCAGTTAGAGAGGGTAGTTAATCATAGTAGTAGCCAACATTTACTAGCACTGTTGCAAGTGCATGTATTAACTCCCTTCATATTCTCAACAATCTGTGACGTAGAGATTACCCTGTAAATAAGTAAATGTTATTATCTCAATTTTATAGATGATGAAAATTAGGCATAAAAGGTCAAGCAACTTATCCAAGGTTGCACAGCTGGAAAAGCCAGAATAAAAGCCAGGGCAATTCAGGCATCAAAGACCAAACTTCTAACCATTATTCTATATTTAAAATAAGTGATACCTTATTGCTGTTGCAACCAGTTGCCATAAACCTGATGGCTTAACAAAACAAAACTTCATTTAGCACATAGTTTTGGATGTCAGAAGTCTGAATGGACCTCACTGGACTGAAACTGAGGTGCAGTCAGGACTGTGTTCCTTCTGGAGGGGCTGAGAAAATCTCTTTCCTCGCTTTTCCCATCTTCTAGAGGTTACCTGCATTTCTTGGCTCTCAACCTCCTTCCTCTACCTTCAAACCAGAAACATCATCAGTTCTCTTTCTGACAGATTCTCTGATCTCCCTCTTCTATTTTAAGGACCCTTGTGCTTACATCTGGCCCACTCAGATAGCCCAGAATCTCTTTATTTTAAGGTCTGCTAACTAGCAACCCTAATTCCATCTGCAATCTTAATTCTTCCTCGCCATAACATAGTCACAGGTTCCAAGGTTATTATTTCACCTACCACACCTTACCACGTTCAAAATAAAAAAAAAAATCACATAACTAAAAGGTATACAGTGAAAAATCTCCCCTCTACATCTGACACCCAGTCACGCAAGTCACCTGCCCAGAAGCAATTGATGTTATTAGCATCATTCTTCCAGATTTATTTTATGCTTATAAGAGCAAATGTACATATTTTCTATCTTCATTATACACATTGTTCTACATCTTGTTTTCTTCATTAAAAACAATATGTCCTGGAGATGATTCAGGCTGGTACGCAAAGAGCCGTGTCGTCGTGCTGCCCCGTGTTGCCTTATGTGGGTTGGTATCATATCGTGCTCAACCTCACTTGTCCCACGGGACATTCAGGGGGTCTCTAATCTTTGCGCTGTTTTGCAATGCAGACAGTACTGTAACAAACAGCGTTGTACCCTCACGATTTGTCATGGAGAGTGCATCTGTCAGATCAAGCCCTAGAAGGAGAACGAGCGGGTCGAGGGGCATGTGTGTTTGCCATTTTGATAGCTCGTGTCAACTTGCCCTCTTTTGCTCTTTCCAGCTAGGAATTTTTTTTTAGATATAAACCTTATATTACTCTAGCAAATTTAATAAATATCTCTTGATTTCTTGGTATGCAGTTGAAAAAATGTATTAGATGTTATTTGCTTGTCATTGCTCTTTCAATCCTTTCAATGTTTTAAATTTAACAAGCTATTTTATTTTTATTGTGTAATTTATAAATTTTCTTCTTTATGGTGAGTGATGCTGACTTTCTGTTTATAAAGTACTATAAACTTCCATTTAAATATATTTCTTTATGTTAAAAAAGGAGAAGTGATTTAAAGAAAAAATATATAAATAATAATACAGGCAAAAAATTAGGAAGAAGTTATCTTAATGGCGGCTCCCTCACTTCAAATCATTATCACTTGTTTAGCTTTTGTTAATATTTTTTTCCAGAACAGCATCATTATCAACAACAAGGTCCTTGACAGAGAGAAGGGAAAAAAGTAGCAAAGCATCAATTCTGCAGAAGCTGCTTTCCTCAGGAGCAGATCTCAGTCTTCCCTTTGTGCTGTTCTTGAATGTTTTTAGCTCCCATCTCATGGATGGAAGCCAGAAACTTGAGCACCCAAGAGAGAAAAAGTCAATTCCAAATAAATAAATTGAAATAATTAAAACCAGACGGTCTTAAGAACATTAGGCTTCCTGCCACTAGGAAGGCAGGTGACAGCTTTTAGGAAGGCCTAGCCTTGATTCCTGTGCTAGGAACACTCTCATCTTTCTTCAGCCTTTGTTATAAACATGCGGCCTGACTCTCTTACCTACTCTGTAGATTGAGGTGGAACCCTTACTCAGGACTCTCTATCCCCTAGGGCCTACCCTGCTTGTTACTGGGTATATTACAATCCTTCGTAGAGAAATGAGGGGATATAAACTATCTTTAATATTTGCCCATACCAGCATTCCCCAGGGGTAGTCTACAGAAAAGAATTTTATAGGACTTCATTAAGTATTACTTGAAAAAGGGGTCCATGATTAAATGTTTGGATTGCTTAGAGTTAAATAGCTTTCTTTACTGCAAGCCTCTTTTTTTTATATATACAGAAAAGGAAATAAAAATTAAACCTGATTCCAATCAAGTCTCTAGATTTGATTTTATAGGAAACACAGGGGAAACAGAACATGCTAAATGATACCATAAAGCCAACCCAGAGTAAGGGAAACTCTATAGGACAAATGACTCAGTTTTTAACAAATAAACGGAGTGAAAAGGGGGCGGGATGGAGAGGGGAATTGTTGGAGATGTAACAAAATTTCAGAAATGCAAGGTGTGGAGCTTGTTTGAATTCTGTTCAAACAAACTAACTTCACAAAGGAATTTTTTAAAGATAATTGGATAAAATTGAACGAATTGGGCATCCAACTGGATAATCGCATCCAAATATATTATATTTTAACAGCAGGGTATTAGATGGTGTTAAGGAGTTCTCAGTCATGTTAGGCTGTGATAACGGTATCATATTATGTTGTTATAAGGGTTCTTATTGGTTTGAGATAAATCCTGAAGTATTTACAGATGAAACAATACTGGAATTCAATTTAAAGTACTCCAGCAAAAATGAACAAACAACGAAACAGAACTGTTTGGCAGGGGAGCCTAGGTGAAGCAACAGTGGTACAACGCAGACAATGGCCGAAGCTGTGTGGAGTACACGGGGCTTCGCTCTCTCTCTACATTCGTGTGTGTTTTTAAAATCCCCAAAGAATGTTAAATGAAGAAAATCAATTTTTAAAATCTTGAGAGCTGAACTGAAGAGTGTTCTGAGTTCGAACAATAGGGAAAACCTGGTGAGATTCTGGGAGGTTTTCTGGTGGCGACTCTGGGGAGCGCAGCTCAGCAGCCTGAGGCGCCTGCCGCACGCGCACGTGGATCGCGCACGAGGATCGCGCCAGCTGCCCGCACCGGGACTGTTAAAACTGTCTATTTGACATGCTGCACTGGCTTCTATAACATCTAACTATCTATGGAGCTAATTAAATTATTAGACCCAGAGCTGCGAGATGGCCCAGTTTACATGCGAAGAGTCCCTCCTCCAAGCTGGAGCCACAGAGTGAATCCCCCTCGAGGTCGTAATTAGTCACCGGAGTTGTTCTCAATCAAGTCCGTCTCCAATAAGAATCCCAGTTGGCTCCTAACACTTTCCTCCTGGTAAACTCGGTTTATTTGATCTGAGCACAGACAATGGAGGTGGGGCCGATCAGAAAAAAAGACCTCTTGGTCTAGTTTTTGAGTTAAAGTGTCCAGTTAATGGGGCCTCTATTGGACTAACAGGACTGAGTTTATTCCTCTTCAAATGCTTAGACAAGGCTGGTCTACTGCGGCCCAGAAACAACAACAGTCTCTGTGATAAGGAAACTGTGCCCCATCTTCTCTGTCAGCATCCGTCAAGGCCAGAGAATTGTCCTCGGTACCTGCTCCAGGCATGGCCTAACCATGGAAACAAGGGATGGGGACAAAAAGCTGCAGGGCTGAGACCCGAAGACCTAAGCTCAGGGCAAGTCCCCACTCTCGCCTGGGCCTCAGGGCCCTCGCCCATAAGACAGGGGCTGGACAAAGTGATTTCAAAGACTCCTTTCCAGCTACAAAATGAGTTTAAGTGGCTGAGTTCTTCTGGGAAATAGTACACAAACGCAAAGGGAAATGTTTGTGGTTTCCGTCCTAGGCAGAGAGGCGGTATTGCTTACAGGTCAAGAAGGGACTCTGCAGCCAGGTCCCCTGGGTCCCAGTGTTGCTCCCATATTCACCAGCCCTGTGGCCGCTTAACCTCTTGAGCCCCAGTTTCCTGCTGTCAAATGAGGGTAACATGAGGACTTTCCTCACAGGTTTTATGAGGACTAAGAAATGAATACTTGCGAAACACGCAGCCCTTATAGAATAAGCATCGTAAAATGTTGCTGTTATTTTTATCAAGAAAACTAACAGTTTGCACACCTTTACGGCCCTCGGAAACAAGCATGCTATTGCTGAGGTGTTGGGAGTTCATCAAACCCTCTCCACTATATTAGAGAAAACAGGCATTCTTCTTGAAATCTTGGCCTTGACAATGATGATTATTATGATACGGAGTAGCATTAATTGCATTCTTTAATTTCTGACCTTGTTTTTTAAGCCGGGAGGTTGGAAGGGCGTAGGTTGTAAAGGACCCCTAGGGTTTTCCAGCTTAAGCCTCAATCAGAAGTTCAGATCCCTCTGCAACATCATTGCCGAGAGACTCTCTGTGTTCTCCTTGAATTCCTCTAGGGACGTGAGACTCACTACCCCCTGACAGAGCTGCTGTTTGAAACTTGCCCCAGGAGAAAAGAACTGAGGATCCTTAAGAAAAAGCCTTTAGTGGAAACTTAGCAGACTTTAAATATTTGAAGAGCCATAATTAGAATTATTCTTAACATTAATAAAATTAACATTAACCACTATCATTAATATTTTGTTATTCTGGTGATCATTTATTCATCTCATACTACACGCCAGACACCATGCAAAATGCTTCACACATCTGCTCTTCTAATCCTTCAACAACTTCCTCAGATAGTGTTATTATTCCAATTTTATAGTCAAGGAAACTGAGGTGAAGAAGTTAGGAAAAACACCGCTGAAGGGTCACACAGTTAGTGAGGGGCAGAAGCGGGATCCAAAGCTCGATGGGTCTGACTGTGGAAGGTAGAATGAGAACAGCTTTGTGGAATTGTTGGGACCCCAGAACGTAGACTGTCTGGAAAGCAGATTTTGGATCAACATAATGAGAAATTTCACCTGGCACTGAACTCATTTCAGACAATGGAGTGTTGACAGAGCTTTTGTAAAACACACACGCATGCACACATGCACCACACGCACACATGAAAGCACACACGCACACATGCATGCACGCACACACACCCACACACTCAAGCAGGGTGCTGGTTCCTGACAGTGGGTAGACAGGAAGGGCCAGGGCCCAGGAGGCTGGGGAGGAGGAGGTCTGGCCGGTAGAGTGGGGCGGCCTGGCTGTCTCACTGCGGTGGCGAACACCCACGCCTGACGACTGGTGTTGCCACAAACGTGTTGTCTACAGTTGTAGCGGGGCCTCCCACTGCTTCCTCATCCCTGTCACCCGTCCCCCGCTCCCCTCCACAATTCACCAGTCCCCCGGGCCATCTCCCTTGTCAGCTGACCACTCTCCCGACTTCATGAGGGAAGTAGTGGTTACATGAATTACACAAATGCCTCAGCTGTCAGCCTCTGTGCCGACGAACAAGGCTGCGCTGTCTTCACGTCCCCCCAGCCCCCGCCTCGAGAACCAGGCACGGAGAACCTCTCGGGCTATTTACTCTGCCACACTCCGCTCTCTTTCCTTTCCCAACCTTTATCCCCTGCCTGCCCTGTGCTGGCTTCTTTCCATCAGCCTGTCACCATACTCAGCAACACAAGGAAAAATTAGTCTTATGATCCTGCGTCCAGCTCCCAGCAGGTGTCCTGGCCCCCTTTCCAAAGCCAAACTTCTGACGGAGGAGTTGGCCCTGGCGTGCTCCATCCCCTCGCGTCTGTCCTCCACACCACCTGGTCTCCAGACGCAGCAGCCCAAGAAACGCCGCCGCTGGCCTCACTGTTTCTAATACCCTGCGGGCACTTGTAAACCTGTCTTACCTGACCAGATCTGTTATTCGCCTACTCTTCATGAAACTCCCGTTTCTCTTTGCTGCTATAAAACACAGTTTCTTGTTTTCCCCCTTCACCTTTCTGGCTCTTTCTGGATCCTCTTTCTCTCAGGCCTCTTATTTGTTTACCATCAGAGGACCTGTTCTCTGTCTAGACCCGTCCAGGACCATCCACCATGCATGGCTCCCCGCCACTGCCATGCTGGCCACCTGCCCACCCCAGAGATCCATGCCTCCTCTAAGGCCTAGGCTTTTTCCACACAGCCACCAGCTCAGGGGGCTCTGTACTCTCCCTCCAAAAAATCTCAGTTTGCCCCCACACGCAGATCTGCCAACGACTTTACAGGATTCCTGTCAGATGCTGGAACGCACCTAATCGCTCTACTCAATAAGGCGTGTTAGGGCTTCGGCCACCCTCACGCTACAGCAAATCCGGGTAGGACGGCCTGACCTGGACCCCCCGGCTGCCTTCCTCACCATCTCAGGAACACAGAGGAAGACCCCTGGCTTTGATGGAGCCTCAGTCCTCCGAGGCTGGACAGCAGACACGTCCTCTTTCTTCCACCGTGCACTGCCCTTTAGTCAGTCCCTCCTCTCAACCTCCAGTTTCCCACTTTCCAGCGTCTGTGTTCCCACGCACTATGTTTTCTAGTAGAGCCTCTCCCCTTCCCTCGTCCATACTAGTTGTAGAAGTTATATCAGTTATCTTTGCAGGTCGCGTAAGGTTTTGGGGAGAATAGAAATTTGTCACAGAGAAACGATGACATGCGCCATATCAAAGTCAGGAATGAAGCCCACAGACAGTGACCCTCAGCAAGGCTCCAAACGACCCTGGAGGCCGCATCAGGTGGGCCTCAAAGCAGACCGGCTGAGGAAGAAAACTGGCCTTTCCCAAGGCTCCCAGGGAACACAAAGCACCCAGGATCCCATAGAAACAGAGACCTGACCTCATGTCAGTGCTGAGCATGGAGGAGACAAGGGGCAATAGGAGGAATTCCTTGGCCTGGAGGGTTGGCAAACATTCTGCTCTGGGTCAGCATCCCTATGGCAAAGATGGGCATATTCACCCGGCCTCCCTCGGTGCCCCCTGTGCTCCTCAGTCTTTTTCCTTCCCCAGAGCCAGGGCTCATCCTTTGTCAGAAGCAGTTCTCACATTGTGGACATCTTTTCCTTTTTCTTCTCCTGAGGCCAGAATCCTTGCACGTCTCACCTCTGCCAGTTCATTAGGACCATTTCAGCCTCCAACACCAGCCCCTGCCCTGAGCGATCCCAGCCATGCCCTCCTCCCCCCTGCTCCTCGCCTCCTCTTCTTCCACCTCCTTCTCACCCCTCCAACTCCCTCTTCCTTCCTCCCCACTGCCCATCCCTGTACTAGGACTCAGGACTGTGCCAATCCAGGAAGCTCAAGACATTTTCAGTGAGGGATGTTTAATGCTCCTCAGATGTCCTCAGACATACAAGTATGAGCTGTGGATAGCAGAAAGGTTACAGACTCCCAGTGCTCACTGGGTTCTCCTACCGCTGCTTTCTGACAAGCAGACCATCGGCTCAGGAAGGGGCAGGGGAAATACTTACACTGCACTGGGGACTTGAATTGCATTTATGGACAATAATTTTGTCTAGATAACGATAACTTTTATCTCAGCTAGGACCACTCATAAATTTTTAGTAGATCAAACTTAACCAAGAATATCAGAAAACAAGTGTTTTCCAATGAACAAGAACAACCACCACAGTAAATTATTGGGGGGGGGGGCTGGGCGGAAATGCACAAGAGAAAGTATATTAGAGATTTCAACAATCACCTAAGAATTCTTTCTGTAAAATTTATGCTGATCATGTATCTTTCATATATTGTCTGGGTTTCATACAAATACAGGGACCAAAGGGAAGCAAATAGTGGAAGAAAGACCAGATTACAAAAATCGGTAAAATCTATTTTTCCTAAAGTAGAAGTTTACAAAATGCAATTGCAGTTTAGGGGCTGGAGAAGTGGTACTCACTGTGAACTTGAGCTTTGGCACCGTAGTGACCACCAATACCACCATCTATCACACACTTACTACATGCGAGGCGCTGTGCTAAGTGCTTCAAACACATCACTCAATTTAATTCCCATTACAGCTCTAGGAAGCAGGTATTATCAACCCATTTGCAGGCTCTGGTGTGCTCACCTGGTGGGCCAAGATTTAAACTCAATTCTTTCAAACTCCAGAGTCTTTATCCTTAGCTACTGCGTTCTCCTGCCTCATGCTACATTTCGAGTACCTTGCGTAACTGTTACCGTGAATTTCCATCACTCTGAGCAAAAATTTCAGAATCCTTCCAAAATCAAACAAAGGCAGACAACATGAACTTTATCCATTAACATTTTAACAGGAATTCCAGTGTAGTCCAGATCACGTTTCTCAGCCTTGACATTTTGGGCTCACATTTTGGCTGGGATAATTCTTCACTGTAAGACGCTGTCCTGTGCATTGGGGGATATTTAGCAGCATCTCTGCCTCTTCTCACTGGATGCCAGCAACATCCCTTCCCATCCCCGTGTGGCAACCAAAAACGTCTCCAGACATTGCCAAATGTCCTCTCGGTGGGGGACGGCAGTGGTGGCGGGAGGAATTGCCCCCACTAGAGAGGTACCCATCTAGACGTCCGGACCGTCAGCATAGACGAACGCCCCACTCCTGCCCCGCCAGCACTGCCTACTATGCTTTGCGCACTCCTACCTCGAAGCAACACAGATCTGAAAATCCCGCAGAAGGACAGCCAGGAAGAGCACGGCCATAACGAGTTCAGAAACAGGTGATCCTTAGAAATCAGGTAGGTTGGCCATTGGCATCGGGTTTAGGAATTTTATACAGGTCAGTATTTTCTTGACAAAATTGTCAATTTTTTCCCTTCATGCTGAGTCCGTTCATCTTATACAAAGTACATTCTCATTATGCTGCTATACTATGGCGACCGAGACTGCTAGCTAGCCAGAGACATCCATTCTCCCCTTCTTCCTTCTGTTATAGATATTCCTGAGTTTTAGCCGGGCATGTAGAAGCCGAACTAGAGAGGACATTTCTCAGCCTCTGTTGTACTAAGAATGGCCACGTGACTAAGTTCTAGCCAGCAGAAAGGATATATGCAAATTCTGAGTCATGCCCTTGAAAGAAAAGGGTAAAGGTTGGCCTTGCCTTTTTCCCTTCTAGATCACTGGGATGTGGACATGATGACGGGAACTGGAGCAGCCATTGTAGACTCAAGAGATGAAAGAAAGCAGTACATTGAGGACGAGAGAGCTGCCTTACTTACCAATTCTGGGCGGTCTACTTCTGGACCTTTAACGAGAGAAAAACAAACTTCTATCCTATTTAAACCACTATATTTGTGGTTTATTTTTCTACTGCTCTAAATTTCTCCTATACTCTTTCTAACACACATGTATATATTGCTTTTTTAATGAAAAAATTAATTAAAAAATATCATGACATCAGGAATGTGGCCTACAATTATATATTTGACAATTGTTCAGTGGAAGGGTAGTAAATATTTAAAAACCAGCTCTCCGGGGAGGGGGGGGGGAGGCAGGGCAAAGCCCCGATCTGTAGCATTTTTCAACTTCCTGGTGTAAATACTCCTCTAGGACTGGTATCAAGCTGCCAACGTGAGGTCACTGAGTGCAGAGGCGGAAAGAGACACACACAGTTGGCCCTGAGAGTTGGTTAGAGCCACCTGCAGCAACTATTGCAATTATTCCTATAACCTTTGGGGAAAATGCTTTAAATACTAATTGCAACAAACTATGGACACGATCATATAGGATTCCCAGGAGCTTCTAGTATAGATAAATTAGAAAAAAACTTTTAAAAAATGTTTATCTCTAAGATGTTGCTCAGACTGAAAACCTTACAAAACATTAGGGATATTTAATTTCACTTAAACTCTATATGTTTCATACCTATGATTATAATAGTAGTATAAAAAGATGAAAGCTAGAAATGATGTTGAGAATGCACAGTCATTCAACGAATATTCATTATACCTTCTGGAATGGCAGGAAAGAGAGAAATTGAATATGGCCCCTGCCCTTGAATTTTGGTGGATTTTACAGGCAGTGCCTAGAAGCGAAGCTCCACTTATGAGTTCTTAAGATTTATATGGTTAGACCAAGAGTATTTTTCTCCCTCCCAAAACACAAATTAAAATGAAGTCTTCCTTATTAATTTTTAAATTCATTTTCACATAAATAAAATTCCCCCTCATCACTGAGTGTCAAGCTCTGCCCAGACCATACTCCCTGGCGGGTGCGTAGGAAGTGGGGACCTTTGAAGAGGACCAAGCACACAGGTCAACTGCCACAGTTACGGCATTTTTTAAATCTGAAGGGCAGAGAGATTATCAGAATGAGGGCTGGAAAATCACATGGCTTCAAAAGTTCAGTAACCTTTCCTCTAAGTAAATGGTGGAAGCCCTACTGCCTTACCAAGTCACGTAAAAAAGTTCCAAAGAATCTAAGTCCACAAACATCAGCTTGTCAAATTTCCATGAACCTTTCGCTGTGGACCAGTGTTAAACAAAAAATTTTCCTATGTGAAAACAGCTGAAGAAATGCTATGTCCATGGTCAGAATCCTTTTATATTTGGGGGAAAAAAAAAATCCCTATACCTAGAGCTTGCTTTATTTAGGCTAGAGTCAAGTATTTTAATTCATGGCCCTGATAACCACATCTGGTTAGGACAGCATTCAAACATTAACTGAGATCTTTGGGGTCATTGTTGCATTTGAAGGGTAGAAGCCACCTCTACTCTCTAGGAGTCGTGTAAAAAGGGAAGGAGAAGCATATTGGATCTCAGGCTGTGTTGCTACTGGTGTCTGGTGTCATTGCAGGGGTCACCAGCGGCCCCGAGTCAGTCCAACTGGCAGATGGCTGGATAGCCTAAAGGGCTCTCCTGGGCTTATCTTCTTGGCTGCAAGGTGCCTAGCTCCCGCCCAGACTTGCGGGAGGAGCAGCAGGGAGGTATGTGAGCGGCCAGATTCCATCTGCAAGCAGAGACTATACACCTCTGGTATCATCCAACCAGTCAGCAATGAGCTTCCGGGCAATTCTTTCAACAGACTAGAGGGACAACTGGAGCCAGTCTTTATCAGATTTGCCAAAGTTTGACCCTTATAAACAGTTCAGTTTTCCGGAGTGTTCTGGCTTGTGCATGGTTGAAAGCTGGGCTGTGCCAGCTTTGATATGTTTATCCTCCACCACCTGCTCCAGAATATGAGGTAAGTGGCCAAGACTCATAAGCCGGTATGTGTGGGGCTGCCTGACATCCCAGTGTCACACGACGGCACAGATGGCCACCAGCATGCTTCTGGAACTTCAGTTTCCATTATGGCTCCTCTGACAGGATGTGGCTTTGGATGGTATTGAGGTATGGTTTTCTCTTATACCTGTTGCCTCCAGAAAAATACTACATTGTGTGTGTGTGTGTGTGTGTGTGTGTGTGTGTGTGTGTGTGTTCCCAAGCAGTGTGCTAATGAAAGGCTGAATCAACAAGGTCCCTGCACAGGATGAGCCTGGGTCTTAGTGAGACACACACAGAAAATTTCTACCATCAATCAGGATTCAATAGTGGCACTGCTGACACTTTGGCCCACGTAATTCTTGGATGTGGGCGTGGCTGTGCTGTGTGTTGTAGGGTGCAAAAGCACCATCCTGGCCTTTTCCCATTAGATGCCAGTGGTATTCACTCCCTCTACCCTCAACCCCGCCCAGTCATGACAATCAAAAATGTCTCTAGACATTGCCAAATGTCCCTGGGGACAAAATCACTCTGATCAAGAACCACTGCCATAGATGGGCTAAGGTGGCAGGATGACAGAGCGGTGGGTCAAAGAGACATCCTGGGAACGATGACACCTGGGGTAAACGTACCGAAACTACCAAAGTGCAGCGAAGCAGACACAACGGCCTTCCTGCGCTTTAGCTTGACCTGCACAGGTGTGACCCACGCGTAAGTGAAAGGCAGTACTCAGTGTTTTCATGAGAGGTTGATTGGATACATACAAAAGAATATTTAACATGCAAGCATGCAGAGGACCAATGAAGCCCGTAAGCCCCACATAGCCATAAACAGAGAACATCACGTCTGCCTTGGAAACCCTGTGTGTGCCGTTTCCTGATCCCATTCCCCTCTCTACCCCCGGGGGAGAAAGATTTTTGTGTTCATATTTATTCATTCAACATTTTACTGAACACCTCGCTATGCTATAGGTCAGGCTCTGTGCTATGAATTAATGAACAAAACAAAACCGCTCCCTTACTTAAAGTACTTTCACATCAGCCATTTCAATCTGATTCGATGTTCCCAATACCCCCAATGAGATACATACAAGCAACTAACGATTACCCTTTCCTCCACCCCTTCACAGATGAGGAAATGGAGGCTCAGACTGTTGACTTGTCCCAGGTCACATGGTTACTAAGTGGCAGAACTGGAGCAAGAAGTCAAGGGGTTACCTCCCTCCTATCCACCTCCTTCCATTGCTCCACAGCCTCTCCTCGTCTCTCTCCCCCTCCCAGCCCAGGTTGCACACCAGGAGTTTTGCACACCAGGAGTTCTAGTCACTGCTGCTGAATGCCATGCTTTGCAGCTAAATGAGTCAACTGCAGATCCAGGAGGTGGGCGGGATTCTGAGACCCCTGACAGCCCTGCTGGATTCAACCGGCCGGTCTGTTGGGGCAGGCGGTGGTCTCTGCCGTGAAACAGCCCCCACGAGGGCAGCCTTGTTCCCAGACGTGTGGGTCCACATCAAATCCCCATTTTAAAGTTGCACCATATCATACAAACGAAGACGTATTTCTGCCTTTTTCATTTGATTGGGAAAAAAATGATAATTTGCGGTTGGTTTATTGGTTACTTAAGTTGGACAAACTTGGAGCCATTTATTTATGACTCAATTTTTGCTTCCTTTGTTGGTATTCTTTGATAAGACCTGCCCGTAAATAAAAATACTGATGCCTGATGGTCCAGATGACAGCAGGACAAGTCTCAGAGGCTGCCCAAGGGTGAGGAACAGCGTCTACTCAGTGCAGCCACTTTGATCAATTGGTATAACTGTCTGGGGTATTGCCTTGAAAAGGTTTCACTGCTATGATAGATTAGCAATCATGGGCTCTGGAGAAGGGAGTGGGAGCTTTTATGTCACATATTTATCAACCCTGATGTGGCCTGGGATCAGTCAAGAATGATCAAACACCAACGTGAGCCTCAGACTAGAAAGGTCTGTGGTTCCCAGTGGCTGGCCTGTCTCTTACTGTGTGAATCACATACTTCCAGGGAGACAAAGATCCGGTTCTGATTCCAGACCCTTTCAAATGACAATATAGCCTGATAAGAAAGCCCCAGCTCCAGAACCAGACGTGACTTCTCGTGGCACAGTATATAATGTGTATTTGGTTTCCGTCCCCATTTCCTGACACAAAGCTCCAAAAACCCTTATAATATCTCAAGTGATAAAGGTGCTAGGGCATCTTTTCTTTCAATATTTGGTCTTTGAGCCTAGTTCCTGACAAAGAGCTCCTAAATCCCTAGGGATTTCCTGGGTAACAGGAATATCTTTTATTCAAATGAAGTGACTCTTGGTGGGCTCATGGGTGGCTTCAGGATGGGGCTGATCACCAGAAAGGCCGAGCAGTGATTAGAAGCTTAGAACTCTCAGCCCATCCACCATCCCTCTGCAGGTGTGAGAGGGGCTGGAGAGAGTTAATAACCTATCATGCCTGTGTGATGAAGCCACCATAAAAATCCCTAAACTACGGAGTTTGGAGACCTTTCAGGTTGGTGCACGGGTCCATGTGCTGGGAGGGCAGTGCGCCCCAACTCTATGGAGATAGGAGCTCCTGCACTTGGGACCCCTCCTAACCTTCCCCTATGTACTGCTTTACTTTGCTGTTCAACAGTATCTCCTGTCATAGCCTTTATAATAAACCAGTAAGTGTTAAGTATTTCCTTAGCTTCTGCAAAGCATTCTAAAAGGTTCTCAAACCTTAGGAGAGGGTCATGGGAACCCCTGATTTATAGCTGGTTGGTCAGAAGTGCAGGTGACAAACTGGGACTTGGGATTGGTATCTGAAGCTGGGGCGGTCTTATGGGACTGAGCCTTAACCCGTGAGGTCTGCATTCGCCACGGGCAGTTAGTGTCAGAATTGAGTCAGGTTGGAAGACACACAATCAGGGTCCACTGAGAATTGGAGAATGGCTTGGTGTGGAAAAACCTACACATTATAGACTCAGTTGTGGGAGGAGCGAGGGAGGTGAAGGCCCAGGAGGGACTGGCAGGTTGGAGAAAGAGTCTCCAAGCAGCCAACCAGGCAAGCTAAGCGGACCCTGCCACTGCAGAGGGACTGCAAAGAGAAGCTTGTGGAAGGTCCTCGGGCGTCGGCCACCAAGCATCTGAGGGAGGGCCTGGGGCTGCTGTCAGTCCTAGAGTTAACAGGCAAGAGAGGCGCTGGGTGCGGAGTGGAGAGTGACGACAAGCTGGAACCTGGCAGCGCGGTGTCTGCCTGTCACCGCATCTAAGCCTGACCACCCTCCACGAGTAATGGCTGCTGCTTCATGTCTGCCTTCCAGGTCTTGCGAAAACTCCTGCTTTTGCCAGCTCTAACGCAGGGTTACAGGGAAGGGGATCTGGGAAAGGTGGTTCCAGTTTAGCCAAGTTGTTAGAGTGCAAACCATCACGCTTGAAGAAAAGGCGGTGGGTGGGGGCAGAATATCTCAGTTTTAATTAGAAAAAAAAAAAAAACCCTGCAAAGTTCCTACTTCAAAGCAGCAGAGATTCTGAGACTTGTGTGTGTAGCAGAATTACTTGGGGAGCTGTTAAAAAGGCAAGTTCCTGAGTCTCATCTCTCAAGACTCCAAGGTAGGGTCTGGGCACCTGCTTTAACAGGCCCTGTAGGTGATACTGATGCCCATGAAACTTTGAAAACCACTGTTCTCAATCGTGCAAGCAGTTAAGTTATTAATTCAACTTCATTGGCCCACTGTTGGAAGCCCTCAATCAATAACCTGCCATTTTGAGACACTGAAATCATGACCTAGATGCCAATTCTATCCAAAATTCCCTCCTGAGCTGGACTTTGATGGGTCCTGAACCTTTCAAAAGCAGTTTGGGGCGCCACTCCCCAACTCTTCTTTGAGGGAGCTGGGTGTGGCTGCACAGCAAGAGGAATTTCACACTGGTACTGCCAAGGGACTAATGGATTGAGAAAGTCAGAGGCATGCTCCACCCTGCAAACTGGGTCTACTGGTAATTCACACAATCGATTTGTCATTCAGATGATCACCATTAAACAGTATGCATCTGACACCCCAAAGTACGTGGGCATCCACACAGGGCACTGTATGAAGCAAGTGAAAATGATAGGTACCTGTCTTAGATGTCAGGGATGACCAGACTCACAGATCCGCCCTGGGTCCTTGTTTGCCCTGGGGCTCTCAGACCCTCCCTCCGCCATCGACCTACCCACCCGCCTCTTACCCAGCACCATGGAAACTTCTGGCTCAGCCACCACCAAAGCTCCAGGCAGTTTCAGCCTCTAGCTCAGGTAAAGGCAGGCAACCAGAGAAGTCTCAAAGGAGGATGGGGCAGGGCCTGGAGTGGCCCACCTAAGGTGCGAGACCCAGCTGAGAGAAGACCTTCCTGCAGAGCTCCACAGGGTCAGAGTCCAGGCCAGCCTGCCCCTTTCCCACGCCTGCCTTTTCCGCCTTTGCCAACAGAATCGCAAAGGAACCGAAGCACATTAAAACATCCTTCTCCCGCTCTCATCTCCGCCTACTACTGGTCAATTAGAGCAGTACCGACTGGGCCAGGGGTCGTCACCCATTAATGTGCTTCGATCATCCAAGGAGCTTGTTCCTGAGTTCCACCCTCAAAGAACCTGACTCAGTAGGCGGGCCTGGGAAGCTGCATCTTAAACAAGGTGTCACCAGGGATCCCCAAACATCTGGTAACATGATTTTGTCCTAGGTCGACTTCTTGTGGAGGTGAGGTGGGAAGAGGAGGAAGGGGCAGACCGAAATGAGTTCACGGCCAAGTTGCAAAGGCCAATTGCACACAAGTGAAAAAGAATCAAGGACAGGCAACATGTTTAATCTCACAAGGACCCTGGGAAGAGGACGCGTTTATCTCCATTAGGTTCGTGGCTGTATCCCAGCACCTCGCAGAGCTGAGGTGAGGGTAAGGGAGCAAGGCGCTGAGGCGCACTTTTTAAGTGGTTTAAAATTTAAGGAGGTGCTCGCTGTCGGGTGCCTGCCCCGCACTTGCATGCCCCCAGGAGGAGCGCCTGCTTAAATTTTGTACCCTAGGGGCCTCACCCACCTTACCCTCCTCATGGTGCTGACAACTACACCCATGCCTGGTGCACAGTAGGTACTAGGTGTGGACAGTTGGGGATGGGGGTGAGTCCAGGAGAAAAATGACAGCTAGAAATTAATTGGACACAGATCTAGCTCGGAAAGAAGTTCACGGTCAAGCAAGGTCAGCGAGCATGGAAATAAAAAAGTCAAGGGAGCGAAGGCTGGTGGAAAGGGAAGTGCTGGGGGCAGACGACAGGCTCTGTGGGAGCGGAGACCCTGCCTCTTCTGACATATCCCCTGTCCTGGCACAGCACAGGCGCGTGGGTGGGCACTTAATACACATGGGTCCGGCAAGCACCAGCCTCGAAGTTCAGAGGAGACGCCTTGGCGTGTTGTGCAGCTTTATAATTGAACGTAAGTCCAGAGAAGCAGGTGCCTAGCATTAAGTGGTATTAATAACAAAGGCCCAATAGCTGTCCAGCCCAGTGGTTCCTGTACTTGGTTTATTATCAAAACTACCCGAGGAGTGTTTGGAAACTACTGACTCCCAGGTCCCACCCCAGTGGTGCCCAAATCAGGATCTTTAGAGACAAGACTCAGGAAGCCGTATTCGAACTCCCTCTGTACAGCTCGTGAACCCTCAAGCCTGGGAACCATAGCTCTAATCAGGAGGAAAGACTCTAGCTTTAGGGAACACTGGGCCCCAGCCTCTAGGAGTGGCCACAGCCCTCGCACACACACCAGGGCAGACCAGGAAGCAGAAGGCAGGCCTCCTCTCCCCGGCCCCTGGAAAACATCATTCTACTTTCTTTCTCTATGATTTTGACTGCTCTAGGTACCTCATTGTCTTAGCCCAGTCAAGCCACTATAACGAAACTATCATAGCTGGGGTGGCTTAAACAGCAATTGAGTTCTCAGAGCTCTGGAGGCTGGGAGGTCCAAAATCGAGCAGTTGGCAGATTAAGTGCCTGGTGTGCGCCCACTTCCTGGTTCATAGAGGCTGCCTTCTTCTGTTTCTTCACATGGTGGACGGGGCAAGGGAGCTCTCTAGAGTCTCTTTTGTAAGGGCACTAATCCCATTCAGCACCTTCCCAGAAGGCCCCCTAACATCACACTAGCGGTTAGGTTCTCGACATATAGATTTTGCAGGGACTCAAGCATCCAGTCTATAGCATTCATACGGGTGGAATCTTGCAGTCTTATTGTGACTGGCTAATTTCGCTGAGCGTGATGTCTCCAAAGTTCATCCATGTGGTAGCATGCATCAGCATTTTCTTTCTTTCTAAGACTGAATAAGATTCCACTGTATGTAGATGCCACAATTTGCGTATCCATTTTTCTGTTTATGGACACTTGGGTTGCTTCCGTGTTTTAGCTACTATGAATAATGCTGTGTTGAACATGGGTGTGCACCCATGTCTTCGAGACCCCGCTTTCAGTTCTTTTGGGTATATACCCAGAAGTGGAATTATTGGATCCTATAGCCAAACTTTATTTAATTTTACGAGAAACTGCCATACTGTTTCCCACCGCACCATTTTACATTCTCACCACTGATGCACACGTTTTCCAGTTTCTTCACATCCATCTAATGGCTATGAGGCAGTATCTCATTGTAGTTTTTGATTTGCATTTCCCGAATGATCAGTGATGTCAGCATCTTTTCATGTGCTTATTGCCTATTTGTATGTCTTCTGTGGAGAAATGTCTACTTAAGGCCTTTGGCCTTTTTTCAATCAGACGGGTATTTTAGTGTTGCATTTTAAGAGTTCTCTATGTATTCTTGACATTAATCCCTTGTCAGTTGTATGATTCACAAATATTTTCTCTCATTCCATAGGTTGCCTCTTCACTCTGTTGATAGCGTCCTTGATGCACAAAAGCTTTTAATTTTCATGGCCCAATGTTTTTCTTTTATGGCCTGTGACTTCTGTGTCATATCCAAGAAGCCATTGCCAAATCTAATGTGTGTGGCTTATTTTTCAACTTCTTTCTATGTGTATCAGTTTCCTCTGCTGTACAAAGAGAAGCTACAATAGCCTGAATGAAGCCGAGGAAGACAATCCTCACAACACTTTAGTCCTGGGACCAGTGTGGCAGCATTGGGTTGTCATCACATGCATCTTTCCAGCAATACACCCCAGCTTATCAGTTCCCTTTTCTGGCCTCTACCAAAGCCAGAAGTAGCATCAAAGAATTGGGCGCCAATGGTAGAAGCTTTACTGAGGCTTATGAAACTTTGGGGATGGTAAACCCCAGCTGCCATCTGGAACCTAACAATGGGGTTTAGAAACCTGATTTTAGGGTAGGGCCATTCTTACTGCTGTTTTCTCTTAAACACAGCCGTACCCCTGCCCACTTTCCTATTCTCTGGCTCCTTTTTGAGTCCTCTTCCAGCACCCCTGCTCTTCCTGCTCTGCACTCCCAGCTGGGGTGCCCAGGAAGTTTAGATGTATCTGACAGGGGAGATGGGACAGGTGACTTTGAAAAGGTCCACTTGTCTCTCCATCTCTGCCCAGGGAAATAAAATGCTCAAGAGCCTGCTTCTTCCACTGTATCAAGCTTCTTATACTCTTCAAAGGGAAGAGTCAGCCAGATGGTGGCTACTGAAACTCAAGAGCCATTTCTTAGAGAGCCTCTGCTTTAAAAAGAGGTCAGCTGTAAAAAAAGAAAAAAAAAATGAATGAATGAATGAATGAGTGAATGAATGAATAAAGAGAGAGCAGTTGTCAAAAAGAACTGTATCAGAAGCACAAGGCCCAGTAGGAAGCCTGATCAGGCCCTGGAAGAGCATTAAGCACCTGTGACCTTTCTTTACCTTGCTCTTGCTAGGAGGGTTAGGCCTCTTACACAGTTGTCTAGGGAGAAAAAAACAGCCTTTGTTTTGGAGGATTATGCAAACACTTTTACATGTGGTTAATAGACCTGTGTTTAACCTTTATTTAATTGGTCCTAATTTACTTTAGTAATTGATGCTCAATTCTAGGAAAAGCTCAGGTTCTAGGTGCATAGCTTGCTGAAAAGCGATTAAGATGTGTGAACACACGGCAGGAAGATTCTCACCACAGTTCAGATGATAAGGGGCTTGACTATAGGAAGGGCATCCACACAAAAAAGGACTTCTATTTGTCTGGGGTGGGAACTCCACAATGGCAAAACTGGGATTAGTGGGAGGGAGGAGGGAGGGAGGAAGAAGATATCTACTTGGCAAAAGGAAAAACTTTTGAACAATTATAATTATTTTAAAGTAAAAACAAAGTGTCTAAGGAGGTGGTGAGCATCTGAGCACTGGAAGTATTGAATCAGAGGGTGGGACCCGTTAGGATACTGGGAGAGATTTGAGCTGATGTCAGAGGAGGTCCAATCCAGGTCTAGGATTCTGGCATAAATGTTTGGGCCAGAAAGCTATATATACAGTTATCTTCCATCCAGGGAAATGCTTTTCAGATTGGACTAAGAAGAAAAGATTTCCAAACATAAAGACCTGTTACAGACACTTACAATTATTTCAATAGGTAGTTAGCAAAATAGAGCATGCATGTGAACTTACTTGCAAAGCAGAGATGGTATTATGCATGTCAGTCACAGGGCTGCCATAAATAATAAATACAGGAATGTATTTGGAACAAAGCCTTGGCTCAATTAGTGTCAGAGATTATTATTAGTATTAAAATGCAAAAAAACTAGCTGGTAAATTTCTTTTTGAGGACACAGTCATTAGACAGCTACAGAAATGACTAGGGATCTATGAAAATTGCCTGTGGTAGGGTAGGGGGAGGTAGATTTTTGAGTTTAGAAACTAAAACTTGGTTAATGTGCCTGCCTCCCTCAACTACAGAAAATAGTAACAGTGTATGTAATGCTATATTCAAGTATAGGGTACAGCAACTCGTGTTAACTAGCATATACTACAATATACATTTACCTCTTCTGCATCTATATGGGACATATAGCATAAAGATATGTATATTTACAATTACTCAAGTATTCATTATCCAATTCCTTGAAGTTAGGAAGTTGAGTAGTGAAAATATTCTCTAATAAACCAATCACTTGTAAAATGATCCCTACTAAAACATCACTTCTCAGCTAATACTACTACCCCTACCTTTTCTATGATAGGGCTTTAAAAGTCCAAGTAAAGTGAAATGATATCTAATATGTAAATATATATATATTTATATCTAATATATAAATAAATGATATATAATTTTGTCAGAAAATATGTGCTGAGAAAAGCAACACATAATTTATTAATAATTAGTGCATATTTGCTATTATAATCTAAATTTGTTAAACCAAGAAAACATTTTAATAGCATTTTGTTTCATTTTCAATATGAAGTTCCAATCAAACTCCCCCCTCCACACACACACACGCGTGCGCGCGCACACACACACACACACACGCACGCACTGATTACAAAACCATCATTTTCTTTTTAAGTGGATTCATACTAAATGTCCTTGCCTGGGAGCAATTACTCTCTGACGTGGGAAGAGAGAGGGAGTGTGAGGTAGCACTAGCGACCTTTCCTGACAGTTGCCTAATTTTTTAACTAAGTGAGACAAACACACTGTCCTTTCTTTAACTTCTTGTGAAATGGAGAGAGAAGAACATTTTCTATTACTAGAGAAGGCTCTAGAAAGTTACCCAAGTTCTCTTACCGAGCTTTCGCTGAAAGCGTTTGTGGGGTGAATTTGAAGTAGAGAGCAACATTCAAATCAGATACTTGAAGACACTTCAGAGTTCAAACCTCAACTTGACTTTCAATTGCAATTTAAATGAGTTCTTAGAACTTCGGAGCTAAAAAATATTTTAGAAAATGGTCCCTAGGGATCAAAATTGTGTTGCTTCCAGTCAAATACATTTGGAGGTAATCACCTCATTTCATAGGTATGAAAACTACAGAGAAAGTGGTATGTGACTTTCCCTAGACCACGCTGGCTATTAATGGCTTGACTGGAACCAACCCTCAAGTCTCTTGAATCCAGAGCTGTGGCTGCATATTGTAATCACCCGAGGAGCTTCAAAAACTATTGATGTCTAGGTCCCACTTCCAGAGATGCTGACTTAATCCATCTTGGTTGCAGCTGAACTGGGGATTTTTAAAGAGTTCCCCAGCTGACTCTAATATACGGCCAACGTTGAGATGCACTGATCTTTTCACATTTTTTGCTCTTGAAAAAAACCCAATATCATTTTCCATTAGTCATTCTTTCTAGCCTTCCAGATTTTCCACCCAATAATCCTATTCCTTCTCTACTGTTGCTATATCCCAACAATTATTAAAGCCCAGGGCCATAAAAGATGGCGCTGTGTGACCTCAGGCAGCAGCCAGGGAGTGGAGGAGGGTGGGAATGATGCAGAAGGTGTAGAAAAGCACAGAGCCTGTGGGCACCTGGTCCACCTGGCCTGCTTACACTGGACAGATGGCCGATTCCAAAGCCAAGTATACCAGTGAATCAATAGCAATACTGTAACCCCTAATTTAAGTTTAAATATTCTCCATATGCTCCGGTTTTGGATTATCTCCTGGAGCAGCAGGCAGCAGAAGGTAACCACCCGAGTCCTAGCTGACAGCAAATGACTTTTATAGCTGAAAACGACCGACTGCTGTGGTGATGCAAGCATGAAGTCAGGCCCTGGACCGATCCATGTCACTGCCTGTTTGCTTTTCCCTCGGTGTGAGATGGTCTTTTTATTGCACTTAGTTGGGTGTGTAAAAATGAGCATTGGTCCTTGATCTAGAAGGCCAGTCATGAGAAACAAATTTAAAAATTAATTTTTTTTTTTTTTTTTTTTGAGAAGAGTAATCTATACAGGGAGAAAAGTCTGTTCCGGAAGCCCAAGGGCTTGCCGTGCTGGATTTTGCGTCCACGTTGGTCACAAGGGTGACTGAGCTTTCCGCAGGGATTGTTGCAGCCGGCTCTTCTTCTCCCCATCTCCAGGCCTCCGCTAGCAGACCCTCGGATCTCGCGATAAACTCTGATCTCGCCTCCTGGACAATGTACCAGGAAGGGCCCTCTGTGGTCTGAGCGAGCCCTGTGTGTCCCATGATGCTCTGTCACACGGTAGATAGTTCCTTAGAGGTGGGTACCAGCTGCTACTGCGTGTTCCTGCCCTTCCAAACGTGGGGGTGCAGGCCTTCCCATATACAACCAGCGGGCAGATGCCCAACCCTGCCGACCATGCTTACATCTGACTACACAGGAGGCAGCTTCCCTTTTTCTGAAAGACATGAGGCCGCAGTGATGACTACCACTGCTTTCCTGCACAGGCTTCCACCTGCAAAGTTGCACACGATTCTGCTTTCCATCTCAACCCATGAGAATCAAAGAGTTCACTTTAACGATATCCAAAACCATAACACTCTCTCTTTCTCTCTTCGTTTTATCCAATCATTTCCACAGCATATATTCCACAGTTTCTTGAAAGAAAATAGAGATGGTACTTTATGCCTCAGGACACAAAAACTTGAGTTATACTCTCCTGGACCAATATTATGTATTAATTTTGTGGCATATTCTAGGACCATAACACAAAGCACTTTGAAACTACCACCAATTAAAGTTTTGAATTAGATGTGTAAGCCAGTTGGAGGCTAGATTGCTCTACCATTTGGTTTCAGGTGCTGGGAAATTCATTTCTCAAACATTATTAGAGAGGAGCCTCTTATGTGATTAATTCTAGGAAGTAGACACAGAGACAAATAAGGGTCTGACTCTCCATGAGCTTACAGTGTAATAGAGAACAGAGATACTTGAATTATAGATGACCTTGCTGTGTGGTATGTCCTACAGGAGAGAGATGCACAACGAAGTGACTTCCTGAGGTTCTCTGTCAAATCAATGGTATCAACAAAGCTGCAGAAAGCAAATCTCCTGATCTAAAATACCCTAACACATCTTTGGCTAACATTGTCTGCATTACATTGGGGCCCAGCTCCTTCTGCTAGAGATCTATCAAAGGTAAATGTAGCAAGAAGCCAAGATGAAAAGAAGTGAGTACAGCCAAAAGGTTGTCAAAGAAAGTCCATGATCTGTCATGAGGCAACAGTGAGGAAATAGCACCTGAAATGTGGGGTTGACTTTGTGTTGTTATGTCGGGCTAGAGTTTGGGCTAGAGTGTGAGGTCCCCTACACATCTAATAGAGAAAAGTTTATTTTTTTGGGGGGGGTGTTGTTTTTACCTTTTTAAAAAATCTCAGGTGAAGAAATTTGAGTTAAAAACTCAGTTTTTAAGTACTTCATCATTTATTTACACAAGGTTCTTCTTATTTTACTTTTTATTTTTTTAACTCCAAACCCTAATTGTATTCCTTTGCCCCCATAGCACCCATCCTAATGTATTTAATGTTTTTAGATGTGCACACATACCTTCTTCAAAAGATATTTATGTGGATGTGTCTTTACAGAAATGATCATGTGCTATAAATCCTGTACTGTTTCCTGTGTTATTCCCTCAACGCTAGGTTTTTAAGATCCATCATTGTTGCTGTATACATCTGGTGTACATTTCTTACTGCTAGTTAGTTTCTGAAAGTGCACATCTGCCATATTTTACTAATCTGTTTCTCTAACGATGAGCACCTAGGCTGCCTCGAACATCCAGCTACCCCAATAAATCCCATGATGAACATCCTTAGGGACCCATGGGAAAATTTCCTTGGAATATATATGCCAGAGTTTTTCACAGGTCATAGAGCATGTGCACGCTCCATCTCAACAACTGCCAGATTGCTTTCCCAAGTGTGGGTACCAGCTGACACTCCCTCCAGCAGGGTCCCAGAGTTCCAACTTCCACTTTCGCAGCTGCACCACTATTTTCCTTTTGATAGGGGCCATTCTGATATAGACATTCAAAGACAGAAGCTTAGAGTAGAAGCAAAATCTTTTCTACATATGCTTATATTTTTGTACAAATATCCCATTCAATATCTGTTCCCATGTTTGGTTCGTTTGTGCTGATTTAGACTGAAGTCTGATTCGACTTGGCCATGGCCCGTCTTCACCAGGGCTGGTAGTGAGTGGTAGGCAGGGAAAGGGAGATGGAGCTGCAAGGACCAGAGTATCGCCCTGAGCAGAAGCCTGGCCTCCCTGGGTGAGCTGTGCCTCTCTCCCTGGCTTCAGCTGTCATCCCGCTTGAGTTAGCAAGATCTCCAAGGGATTCTATGCACATTAGAGTTTGAGATGCACTGCTTCAGCCAAACACATTCACCTAGATTGTCTTACATAAACTCTTTCAACACCTCTGAGTTCCTTGGGTACAGGTATTATGTAACTCTTATGTTACAGTTGAGGAAACTGAGACAGGGCAGGTTAAAGCGAGCAGCCCAAGAGTACCCAGAAAAGCCCAGGGGAGACAGATTTTCAGACTCTGCAACTTCCTCCCAAGGACATACTTTGTTCACGTCCCCTTCTCCCCATGTCTTATGTTCCCTCATTCCAAAAGGAAAACACTCAGGAAGAGCTCATTTCAGAGCCAAACCAAAATGGATCGAAGGTGAAAGCTCCCTGTCTTGTGGTCTTCAGGGAAGCGAATTGCCTTCTGAGACCAAGAAGTACTCCGCTATTCAGCTTGGGTTCTTCTCCCACTTCATTGCAACTTTGAGTTGGGAGGTACGGCCAGATCTTCACCGAGTGTGCGGTGAGTGGAGACATTAGTGGGTTCCTCCTTTGAGTAAAGTGCACCAGGTTTCATTTTTCCATCTTTAAAGCAGGTTAAGCAAGGGTGCTTAATCTGGGTTTCCCCAGACCCCCAAGGCATTCATGGATAGAATTCAGTAGTCTGTGGACTTTGCATTTTCATCACTGTAATACAGGAAGCAAACCACAGTAGCAACAGCAAAACAAATAACCGTCACTAATAGAAATCATAGACATTTCCATATCAAATTACAACTGTTGTACATCTTGAAATTTCATTTTTGCTCATCAGAACTGCAATATTACTTCATATTATTAGAAATATTATTAGACCTACACTAGATCTTGTTATCAAATGTGTTCATAAAAGAATATTGCTTAATTACAAGTTTTAAATATCTTGATAACTATATATTAACATAACAGTTTCCTTTGTGATATCACAAATTTTATTTTGTGAACTTAAAAACATTCTGAGAAGGAGCTCATAGAGGGGTGTCATTAAACTGTAAAAGGCCCATGGCTGATTCTGGAACCTTTATCATACTCCCCAGTCTGTTTTTAGTCAGTTTGAGTCATGCCCTGTATTTGTTTTATGTATATCTGTTATCTTTAGCAGCATAGCACTTAAAACCAAAAAGGCCTAAGCACTTGTCTTCAGGGGTGGAACGAAGGATTTCTGAAGAAGACTGCACTCCTTTGCACAGCCAGGCTTGTTTGGGAGTGGGGTGGAAGAACCCCAAGGAAGAACAGTTACGACCTTTGCCCTTCTTCTAGAAGATCTCAACACTCGAGAGATTGCAATTAAAAATGCCACGCCACTTGCTAGGCAGAGGGGCCATTAACCAGAGCTTACTCCGGTTACTTAGCCCCTGCAGGTTTGTGTTATAATCTCCATATAATCACAAAGAAGATGGGATATGTTCGGCCTTTGAAAAGGAATACTCTTCTTTCATACCCAAGACGGCAGCCAAGAGTCCCAGGATTCTGAAGTCTGAACAGGTAAAAGTAACTAGAACCAGCCAAAGAAAACAGAGGCTCATACTTTTAAGTAAGTTCTACCTTTATAATTATTGATGTACAGAAAACTATACCTTATAGATTAATTTTTTTAAAAAAAGCAGATCATAAAATAGCATATTCTATTATATAGAGAGAGGGGAAGTGAGAGGGCAATGTTAACGGTGATAAATTCTGGGTAGTGTGACTACAAATTTTCATCTTTTTATTCCTTTAACATTTTTTGATGATTGGTATATATTACTTTTGTTTAAAAAAATAAGGCTATTTTCATTTCATAAGAATCAAATGTTAAAAAACTAGATTTTACAGCTCATTGGAACCGTGCCAAGTCACTTAACCGCTTAACTACTTCACCTGTTGGGGATATAAAAAGCGGAATGGAGAGCGGAAAAATTTAATTCTTTACCCCAAAAAATAAATCCTCATGTGAAGTGTGACAACTACCATGGACTTTACACAGCGGGTCAAGTTAGGTCCTCCCTGTTCTTAGTAAACCAGGCAAGGAGCAGACACGGGATCAAGGTGCACGCCCTTCCTTCCTATTACACACTTCTTTCCACACCAGAGCACTCAGAGTTCTTGTGGGGTAGGAGGTGGGGAGCACAAGGGGGATGTTTCTTCCAGATCTACACACTTCCCACATCTCCAAGTTAAATTTCTTTTTTTTTTTTTTACTTTAATTTTTCTTCCTCTCCTACTTTATCAGTTTTTCTAGTTCTCCTTCCTGGGGCTTTCTCCCAGCTGTTTAAGATCCTTTTTTTTTTAAAGAAGTAATCTTATAAAATGAATATTTTGAAAACTGTGACTGTCACTCCAGAGCTGAAATAAACACACAAACACTGTTTCAGTTACCTCTTGCAGTATAGTGAACCACCTCAAAACCCAGGGACACCCCTGAAAACAGAGGTGGGGAGAGCGTATGATCAGGCGAACGGAAGGCAGGATATGCCACCCGAGTTGCTCTTCCATTTATTGTTCATGATTCTGTGGGTCAGGAATTCAAGTAGAGCTCATCTCTGCTCCAGGCTGTGTCAGTTGGGCCTGCTTGGCCAAGGGTCCTTGGTGGCCCTGCATCTGGAGTCTTGGTCCTGGCTGTTCGTTGGGGTGCCATGGTCTCTTCTACGTGGCCATTCTCCTTTCAAATGTCCTCTCATTATTCAGTAGTCAGCACCAGGGAGGATTCTGTTGGTCAAAGCGAGTGCCAGGGCCAGCCCTGAAGCAAGGGTTGGGAAAACAGACGTTACCTCTTGAAGCAGAAATGGCAAAGTCACATTGGCAAAGATTATGTGGAATGAGAGGGGTTGTTGTGGCCATCTTGAGAAACAATCTACTTAACATAAAGAGTTCAAGATTTTTTTAAAAAACTGGTTTTTTTGAATGAGCTTAAAAACCATGGTAATTAGTATAATGAAAATAACTAATAATATTCACCTGTCAGAGGGGATAATTTTTTTTTCTAAGTCGACACTTTCACTTTCGAAGCCAGCCCTTGCTTGCCTCTCATCTCCACTTAATGCAACATTAGGCCAAGAAGGTGTATGCAGCGTGCATGAAAGAAGTCCTCGCTTGTGTCACCCTTTGCCAATATTTCACCATATGGCTGTTCCTTCTCAGTCTCTTTTCTCCTGTGCCTGTAATTCCCACCCTGTTTTCTTATTTTTTGTTCTTTACTCTTCCTAGGGGATTTTATTCACCCCTCTAGCTTCAATTGTCACCTACATGCTAATGACTCCCAAATTTTAATCTCCATTCCAGATCTTTCTCTCCTGGACTCCAAACCTGAAATTCCAACTGCCTCCAGCCATTTCTATGTGTCCCACAGGTAACTCATCTTTAGGTGTCCTAAATCAAATTTGGCATTTTCTTCCTCTCCACAAAAACCTACTGACTCCCTAGGTCCCTCCCTTGGGCAGTAGGGTCTTGTTTTTGTCCTGTCTCATGCAGTGAATCAAGCCCAAAACCCAGCAGTCCTCCTCCACATCTCCCTCTTCCTCGTGCCCACATACAGTTCCCAAATCCTGCCAGTTCTGGGTGTCACTAGTCCATTCTTTCCATGCCTGCCACCATTTCCTTAGTTTAGGCTAGCATCATCTTTGCTATATTACTACAAAAGCCTTCTCATTGGTGTTAGACCCTCACCCCCTCTGGTCCATTCTCCACACTGGGCCAGAATGGGCTTTCAATGCCATCACTCCTGGCTAAAACCTGTCAGGAAGTGTCCACTGTCCTCCAGATTAAAGTTCCACATCTCCATTCCTTAGCATGGCACACCAAGGCCCTTTATGTTCTGGGCTGCTTCCCTTAACACCCTGAGCTGCTCATCCTACCTCACAATTCTGTAATCCAGGCAGTTCAAAGCATCGGAATCCCCAAAGTTCCCTCCACTCTCCACCTCTACCCCTCTGCTCCTCTAGCTTAGAGGTCAACTGAGGGAAGCTTTCCGTGACGTCTACTTAGCTCCTCCTGACCCCAGGACACTTTGTGCAACCTCCTTTCCTAGCACTTATCATACTCTATAGTAATAATGTTTGGCTCACTTGTTTACTTCTCCCACTATACTGGAGGCTCCTTTAACCGGAGCTGCTGTCTTTTTTATGGTTTTCTTCAGTGTTCAGCCAGTGCTTGGCATACGGTAGGGCAAGGACTGAGATGGTGATGATACTCATTGACTGGAAGGAGCAAAGAAAAGAAGATTCATGGGTATAATATGTTTTAATATCCATAACTAAACTGAGGGACCTTTACATACAAGCCCCTAACCCCACTTCCTTCTTTATTCTGACCCAAGGAGAAACCAGCACCATCAGCAGGAAAAGATGGCATCTATCTGAGGCATTTCTTACTTCAACCAAGGACTTTCTTTTACTCATGCTCAAGAAGACAGATTTCCATGCATGGCCCTGCAATGATACAAGCTAAGGGAAGGGTATGGATGGAACCAGACTTCTGTCTAGGCATTTGTCCACATTTTGTCTGTAATCCCAGTGGGTCTTCAGGGACAACTTCCAATTTTATTTTCTTCATTTAAAAAAATCTCGAGAGCCTAATATGGAACAAACATTGGACCAGAAAGATCATTATGACATGGCCACCATCTTGAAGGGGCTCAGATCTGGGTGGAGAAGGGCTAGGATTTAGTATTGCAAAATATTTCTTGTACTAAGTTGTGATACATGCTCTGCTCTCATTGTTGAGGTGTGGACGAAGTGCTACGGAAGCAGAAGAGAGTAATGAATTCCTCTTAGACTTATCAAGGAAAGCTTCAACAGGGTGGCAAAGGAGATCTTATAGGATAAAAATGTAAGTTCTTCCCAGGCACTATGGCCTCTTTGCGCACTTTAAAGACAATCCAGATTTCATACAGTGGCCTCTGGCTCCTTCTGCTTCACTTTCTAAATCTGCTCCCTCCCACTTTCCCCAGCACCCTCTACATCTTAGGCCACACTGCATCACACAGGGAAAGCTCCTGCCTAATGTAGGACTCTGCTATAACTAATCCCTCTACTCAGGTGTACTCTCCCTGGATTTGCTTATCCTCTCATTAGATTTTCAGCTTAAAGTCTCCTCCTCAAAGCAAGCTTCTTTTCTCTTTTCACAGTCACATCACCCTATTGCAATTCTATGCATTACAGTTAATTTACTTACCTTCATAAATACATACCTACATACATACATACATAAATGTGCGTGTGTGCACGTGTGTGTGTGGTGTGGGGGGTGTTCTACTTGTCTTTGTCTTCCCATCCAAGCTTTTAGAGAGCAGAGACCTGGCCTGTCTTGTTAATTGCTGTTGTCCCAGTGCCTAGAACACATAGTAAGGTGCTCAACAAATATTTGTTGAATGGTATAAGTATGAACAGCGCGGTGTTTATTGAATGAGAACATGATTTAGAGACATGAAAATGTACCATATGTTTGAGAAATAGCAAGTCATTTGCTTTGGCTGTGGGCAAGGGTATATCTGGATGGGAGATGAGATTAGGAGGATGGAGCAGACTGTATAGCTCTTAATGAAATGGCCTTTTGTCTCCTAGGCAACAGGAGCAAAGGATCATTTCTAAGTAGGGAGTGTCATGATTGGACCATGACTTTCAAAAAGCCACTAAGGATGTAATGTGGAGAGACTGGGTACTGGAAACCAGCTGGGATGGGGATGGAGGTTGAGTTGGGAGATTACAGATTGTTTAATCCAAGGAGAGCTGATGTCAGACTGATTTAGAGCAACATTTGAGGGATAAAAATAGAAAGTGAAGAGAGACATTTCTGAAGCAAAACTGCTGGGACCTGGGGACCAATTGGATCCAGGGCTTTGAGGGAGAAGGTGAAGGGTGGATGATTAACATTGAGCCCATACAAGGAGCAGAAACAGTGATCTTAGTTTGGGTAATATTGAATCTGAGGTGCCTGGGGAACATCTTTCCCTGAATCTCTAGGAATTGTGCCACCACCACACTGTTCCTCCTACCCCTTTTCTCTTTTCTTTCCTGTTTTGAATCTCTCCCACAAGCCATGAATGCTCTCTGCTTCTCAGTTTGCTGGGGCACCATGCCAACAGCCCCACATTCCTGAGGAAGGGACAAGGTTCAGACCTGGAGAGCTGGCTGTGGCCACCCGCAGCGGGGGCAGGGGTGGGGTGGGGGTGGGGTGGGTGGCTCCCTGACAGGAAGGCAGGCTGACCTGCCCTCTGAGCACAGACAGGAGCTTCCTCTGCTGCAGCAGGTGCCCAGGGCCAGCTGCTCCAGCTCCTCAGGCTCAGATCAACAGGATGGGACAGCCCAGGCGGAAGGAAGCCTGCAGGGAGGAACACCCTGCCGACAGAAGGAGGGGCATTGGGGCGGAGGGGAGACAGGAAGAGCTGCCTGGGCTGCTGAGCTGGCTTCCCTCCAGTAGATTCAAGAGAGGCAGTGACAGGAGGCCATTCAGTCCTCTTCCCCTCCCACCGTAGGCGTCTCTAGCCTGTCAATCATATCATTATTTATACTACTGTTGGCTAGCCTGGGCCTTAGATCTACCAGAAGAAACTATAAATTTGGCAGTTTCTAAAATAATTAGTTCCCTTTCTGTGCTCATTCTGGGTTTATTGGGAAAGAAGGACGCTTACATTAGCCTTTCAGTTACACAGGGGGTGAGACAGCTCGCGGGAGGGGCAGTGATCGTTGCCCGCGTTCAGCCTGTCCAAAGGCGATAAAATCTCCGGTTTGCTTTAAGCCCGTTATCACTGCCCCACTCTCCAACCGCTGCTGTGAACGGCACCAAATAGCTAAAAGGAGGGAAATAAGGAACCAAACCAGAGCCAAGCGCTCCTAATCAGGAAGCCCCGCTCGCCTTGGACCAGCCCAGGGGTCAGAAGTGGGCGTCGTGGGGGAGTGGAGGGCGAGTGGTGCTTTGGAGGAGCGCTGTGTCTTTGACCTAGTGGACATCCCAGCAGCAACTCCACCCTCCAGGCGTGGCGGAGAAGGCTCCAAGCTTGCCCGGGCGGGTCCCTGGCGACCCTGGGAGACTCCTCCCCACCTCATCCCCACGGTTTCCAGGCGGGGCGCTTCCGGGGGCCCCGGGTGGGGGTGGAGTCTACCTTTGAAACAGCGTGTACACTGCAACTTTAACTACACCGAGCTCAAAACTCGAATCTTCACCAGAGCGTCGGCCTCAGAAAAAGTAGAACCTCGGGTCTACGGCTCCCCAACACTCTATTGGTCCAATTTTCGGGCTTCCTGCAGTCTTCTACACCATTCTCTTGGCTGTCCGGGAGGAAGGATGGGCGGGGCGGGGAGGGGCGGGCAGGGGCGGGCACTGCTGACAGCGACTCAGATGGGGAGGGCGAGCCTGCGCCAATGGCTAGGGCGTGGGCGGGGGGCGCAGTAGCAGGTGTCGGCTCAGTGACAGAGTTCCCTTCGCTCACCGCCCCCGTGATCCCCACGGCTCAGCGAGGCAAAACCCAGCAAATGCCCGAGAAATTCAGTTCAGTAGATCAGTAGGCTCTACTTTCTAGCCAGACGTACAAGGGGATGGCGCTTCCACATGCAAATCTCTTGGTTTGGACCCCTTAGCTGGAGGCCACCGCCTCCCCTGCCCAGCGGCCCGGCGTCCCGCCCACCCCGCGGCTGGCGGAGATGAGACCGCGCGCCTAGGCGACGCGGCAGAGCCGGCATCCCTCCCCACCTCCCACGTGGGTCCCGCTCTCCGCAGTGCCTGGGCGCGTCGCGGCTGCCGCGCCTCCGGGCTAGGCCCCCGCCCACGGCACTGTCCCCTAAGCCAGAGAGGAGCACGACAGGTGGGGGGTGGGCGAAGGATGGGTGTTTGTCACTGAGTCAGGTAAGGTGGCAGCGGGAGTTCCCTCGGGCAGGGCCAAGAGAACACGCTGCCGGTGATTGTGTACACGCTCTACTGACACAAGCTTCACGCTGCCGGGCAGCCGCTGATCACGCGTGGCCCCGCGAACCCATTGGCCGGTGCCTCACACACCTTTGTTGCTGATTGGTTGGCCGCAGGCTCCGCCCCCACCCCCGCCCGCGGCCGCGCGGCAGGCGGAGTGGCTACCTGAATGGGGAGGGGGCAGACGGCGCGGAGCGCGGCGGCGGCGGTATCGGCGTCGAGTGTCTCTGGGTTCCCGTCTGTGGCTGAGCAGCCAAGCAGCCTAGCAGCTAGTCAGCTCGCCTCCGGCAGCCAAGCAGCCAACCATGCTCAACTTCGGCGCTTCTCTCCAGCAGGCTGCGGTAAGTCACCTGGGGATGCCCCTGTCCTTCTCTGCCTCGCCACGTCTGACGGGCCAGCGGGGCTGCGAACCCTGAGCTTTTGACATCCGCAGCGACTGAGGACCCGGGCCGCAGCGGAGTCGTAGGAGAGGAGGGGGGCTTCCTGCCTGCAGACTGGGCATTGGTGAGGGCATGCGTCGCGAGAGGTCAGGAGAGGCGGCTTGGGATCGGGAGACAAGGGAGCGGGGTCTTGCTCAAGGTGTAATGAGGGGAAGGGGCAGCTGCGCAGGGAGACTTGAGGCAAGCAAGGGGGAGGATGACTGGAGGGGCGGGAAGAGTCTGGAGGGGCTGCTGCCCTGGCAGTGAGGATAGGGAAAGGTGTGGGGGTGGGGGCAAGGAGGCTACTCTGCACCTGGCACCCGAGAGAGATGCGGCCCAGGGTAGGAGGGGGCTGCTCCCGTGCATTTGGGGGGCGGGGTGTCCACGGGAGAGGAGAGGGAGCTACCTCTTTCAGGGTCTGAATGGAGGCTTGCAGGACCCGGGCTGCTTAGCAAATAGCCGGGGGCTGGGAGAAGGAGAACCCTGCGTGGACGCGGGGGAATGGCACGCGGGCTGCAGACCGCCGAGGGGTAGACGAGGAGTGGACACCCAGCTGACAGCGGGGGACTCCCCATCCCCGGCGGGGACAGGTGGCCGCCTACTGAGGACCCCTGGAGGGGGTGAGGGGAAGCTGCCTCAGGGATGGGAGGTGGAAAGCGGGACCCAGCCGCCGGGCGGGGGAAGGTGGGCGGCCGCGAGACGCGGGGGCTGCGTGTCTAGGCGGGAGCTGCAGGCCGTGGGGCCGCGCGTCTGGAGCCGGGACTTGTGGGGGCTGCACGTCTGGGAACCCATGGAGACGCGTGGCAGGCGGGGCTGGAGCTGCCGGGCCCCTGGAGAGGGGGCGCCGTGTCTGCGAGCAGAGACCGGGTGGTCTGAGGTCCCGCGGGCAGCGTGGGCGGGAAGCGCCGCGGGCTCAGCCAGATCCCCGGGGGCTTCAGCAGGGAGGAGGGCGGAGGCCGAGTTTCCCGGGGACCTGACTCCTCCTCCGGCAGCTGAGGCGGAGGCCGGGTGTGGGCCGGGAGCAGGCGTGCGGAGGGAGCTTCTCGTCCCCGAGTGACCCAGCCCCGGCCTCCGCCAGGGGCGGGAGCGGAGCCCGGCCCCGCTGTCGGTTCCTAAGGGAACAGCGGCTCGCGGGGAGATGGGAGGGGCGGGCGCTCCCGGAGCCGGTCGTCCGCGGCCCCGCCCCTCCCCGCGGGCTCGGGCGCGCACTGCTGGGCGGTTGGCGGCAGCGCCCGCGGCCCCTCCCCCGGGCCGGCGGGAAGGCGGGGGCCCGAGAGCTCAGGAAGTAGGTGAAAGGTGACGGCGCGGCAATTCCCAGTTCACGTTTCCTGCGCTGCCGGGAGCAGCGGCTGATCACGCTTTGTTCACATGCCTCGCCCCCTCCTCCTCCTCCTCCCCGCCCCCGCTCTTGGTGGCCCAGCCAATCCGGGTCCGGGCCGCCGGGCCGGCTACCCAATGGCGCGGGCAGGGACGCAGGGACGTGCGAGCGGCGAGGAATGTTCCCAGTGACTCACCCATGAGCCTCATTGAGGTTAGGGCCCCATCCGTCTGTCCCCGCCAGCGAGGATCTCCCCCGCCGTCCGCCTCCGCCTCTTGTCTGCCGCCCGCGCCTCCGCCCGCGCTTCCCTTTCCTGCCTCCAGCCCTACTCCCTTTCCTGCCCTCCCGTTTCTCTTCTCAGCTCACACTCCCTTCCGCCTGTCTTCTTTTTCCTTTCTTTGCATTGGCATCTTGAGGCTTTTACACATACATGCGCTGTCCGTTGCAGCTTACATAAAGGCGCGCGCGATTATGCAATGGCATTGTTAGCGATATTTCAAGAGCAATGGCTCGTTTTTTTAAGCATTTCAACATGAAGAGTTTACGCATTTTTTAAACCAAGCGTTGAGGATAATACCTTGAAACGTAAAAAATGTTTTTCGCTACTTTTACGCAGTTTCTACTTTGACAAAAATAGGATCACATTTATAGAACATGGGAGAGATGGTGGGTTGTACAATTTGTTTTAAGCGCAGCCTAAGGAACTTCTATATGAAAATTAAACACTTGCTAGGGGGAACTGTACATACAAACATAAAGTATGTGCTGTTATTTTTGTCATCAAGTTCTTTTAAAAATTAAGATAATTCCCTTGACTTGCAGAGTCTTTACAGTCAGGAATTTTAGAAATTCCGAGTAGAATTTTAAATTTTTTGATTATCCATTTATTTGTAGTATTGCGTTAGCTGGGCATAGTTATAAATAGCAAACCAGTGTGTTAAATAGATCCACAGAAAGGGAACACAAACATGAAATTGAAACTTAACTAAAATAAAGCTTTGGGGTTTTTAAATATATTTCACTATCTTAGGTAATCAAATTAAAAACTTTTTAGTTTACAAATAACAATGTACTTACTTGAAAAGACTCTCAAGATTCCATATTCTATTAATTTTTATCCCACAATGCAAAGTTACTTTTTAAAGTTCAGATCCATATCAACAGGCCAGAGTTCTGCCTACTACACTGCATTTTAAAGAAAGTTTTGGCCTTTTTTTTTTAATGTTAGGAACTTCCCTCAAAAGACCTCATCCCAGACCTGTAGTATTGAAATAAGTAATTTTTTCACAGCTTTCCCCTAGTTATTTTGTCTGATCCTAGGCAGGTGGCAACACTGGAAATAATAAAAAACTTTTTTTTCCACGCCGAGTGCTTCTCTTTTTTGGATAACAAATGCATTGATAGTTTTGGCATTGGTCCTCTTAATGATGATAAGGTGCTCTTCTCTGCCTCACAAGGATGTCAGTGTTCAAGCCTAAGTGTGGGAGGAAGAATGAGGAAGATTTTACTACCATTACCATCAGAGTAGGGGTGAGAGAAATTGTATTTTCAGATTTTAATCTGGAAGTTGTGTAAATAGTAAAAAAGAAAAAATTGCATTGCTCTGCATCTTGTTTTACAAAAATACGCTTATATAACCAATCTTTTGTTTCTATAGGAGGAAAGAATGGAAATGATTTCTGAAAGATCAAAAGAGAGTGTGTATTCCTGGAACAAAACTGCAGAGAAAAGTGATTTTGAAGCCGTAGAAGCACTTATGTCAATGAGCTGCAGTTGGAAGTCCGATTTTAAGAAATATATTGAAAACAGACCTGTTACTCCAGTATCTGATATGTCAGAGGAAGAGAATCTGCTTCCGGGTACACCTGATTTTCATGCGATCCCAGCATTTGTAAGTATTGTTGTTTTTAATATGAATGTAAATGATATAATTTCTTATAATTCACATTATTAACTATAAATTTTTCACCATGTTGCCTGTATATTTCTCTTTGTAGTGTTTGACTCCACCTTATAGTCCTTCTGACTTTGAACCCTCTCAAGTGTCAAATATGATGGCACCAGCGCCATCTACTGGACACTTCAAATCATTCTCAGATGCTTCCAAGCCTCACTTTGCTGCACCTATCAAAGAGGAAGATAAGAACCCAGTACCTGCCCCCAAACTCCCCAAGGCTCAGGCAACAAGTGTGATCCGGCATACAGCTGATGCTCAGCTGTGTAACCACCGATCTTGCCCAGTGAAAGCAGCCAGCATCCTCAGCTGTCAGGACAATTCTTTTCGAAGAAGAACCCACCTAAATATTGAGGCTGTTAGAAAAAACATACCTTGTGCCGCTGTGTCACCAAGCAGATCCAAATGTGAGAGAATCACAGTGGCAGACGTTGACGAGAAAGCAAGTGCTGCACTTTATGACTTTTCTGTGCCTTCCTCAGAGACAGTCATCTGTAGATCTCAGCCAGCCCCCATGTCCCCACAACAAAAGTCGGTGTTGGTCTCCCCACCTGCAGTATCCGCAGGGGCAGTGCCATCTATGCCGGTCATCTGTCAGATGGTTCCCCTTCCTGCAAACAACCCTGTTGTGACAACAGTTGTTCCCAGCACTCCACCCAGTCAGCCACCGGTCTGCCCACCTGTTGTGTTCATGGGCACTCAGGTACCCAAAGGTGCCGTCATGTTTGTCGTACCCCAGCCCGTTGTCCAGAACCCAAAGCCTCCAGTGGTGAGCCCAAATGGCACCAGACTCTCTCCCATCGCCCCTGCTCCAGGGTTTTCCCCTTCGGCAGCAAAAGTCACTCCTCAGATTGACTCATCGAGGATAAGAAGTCACATCTGTAGCCACCCAGGATGTGGAAAGACGTACTTTAAAAGTTCTCATCTGAAGGCTCACATGAGAACGCATACAGGTACCAACAATATCCTATTTATATCTTAGAAATTCAGATGATTTTTTAGCAGTGATCACAAATATAAACCAGACATAGTAAGGAAGAATTTGTCTTACTTGCTAGTTCAGTGGATGATATTTACTCGTGCTGGCTCCTCTAAAAGATTTCATTAAGGTATTTCGTTTTCATAAGGGGAAATTTTTTATAAACATAACAGTGACAGTTAAAAATAGTGATATGTAGTATAGTGCTCACTTGACATTTTATTGATAGCTTTTATTTTAAAATATATCGATAATGTATAGCTTTAGATATTAAATATGTAACTTACAGGAATTTCATAAATGCATAGTCATGATAATCTGCATTTTTGTTTCAGGAGAAAAGCCTTTTAGCTGTAGTTGGAAAGGTTGCGAAAGGAGGTTTGCCCGTTCTGATGAACTGTCTAGACACCGACGAACCCACACAGGTGAGAAGAAATTCGCCTGTCCCATGTGTGACCGGCGGTTCATGAGAAGTGACCATTTGACCAAGCATGCCCGGCGTCATCTGTCAGCCAAGAAACTACCAAACTGGCAGATGGAAGTGAGCAAGCTGAACGACATTGCCCTACCTCCAACCACTGCACCCACGCAGTGACAGATCGGAAGATGAAGAATCAGAACTATCTTTGGTCACAGCTGGGAGCCAGTGGTGATATAAGAATGCTTCCACTGCAAGCCTGTGGCCCTCCAGTGTGGGCTGAAAGCAGAAGCCCCACAGCTTGGGGAGAAGGCCCAGACTGAGTCAGATGATAAGTGCTTGGTCACAGGCAGGTCACAGAGTGGCAGGGTTCATTTCTTATCACATAAGAGAAATGAGAAAGCTTTTATTCCTTTAAATGTTTTTTGAAGGTTTCAGATGAAGTCAACACAGGTAGCACAGATTTTGAATTTGTGTGCACAATTTGTTACTTTTGTCTTTTATACTTGAGACCAACTTTTCAATGTGATTCTTCTAAAGCACTGGTTTCAAGAGTATAGAGACTGGAAATCACCATTACGGTACAGAGATGGAGATATAAAATCGATTTTTTGTTATGAACATTGTCATCTTTTCCTAGAGTTATCTTGTTTACTATTCCTAGTCTTTCCAGTCAACTTTGTGAACGTAGTTGTTAAAGTATATCTAGATCTTTTACACTATTGCTGACATTTGGAATTGAGTAGCTGTATATTGCTAAAAGAGGCCCCAAAGACTTGGAATCCTCAATAATTTAATTGCTTTGAAGTGTAGCTACAATTTTTTTTGCATTTTTGTTTTGAAAGTTTAACAAATGACTATATCTAGGCATTTTATTATGCTTTGACCTTTAGTTTGCCTGCAGTTTCTTGTGTAGAGTTGAAAATTGTATTCCAATGTGTTTTCTGTAGAGACTAAGATACACTGCACTTTGTTTAGAAAAAAATTTCAAAGATAAAAATATATATTGTAAGAAAGGATATCAAGAATTTTAGATAACTCCTTGAAAAAGATGGCTTATGTCATCAGTAAAGTACTCTTATGAGGCTATAACGTGCTTTATTGAATTAGAAAGTTAATGACTATTATTCACAAGTGGACAAAAATTGTCCTGTTAATTTATAGGAGTTTTTTTTTTTTTGAGGGAATGTGGAACTAGGTGGGTAGAAAAATTACTAGAACATTCACTTTTGTTAACAGTATTTCTGTTATATTCTGTTGTATAGTGGATGATAAACAGTGGTAAAACAAAAGCAAATTGTTTAAAATATATAGTGAAAAATGTCCCTATATCTTCCCATTTAACATTTTTCTCTATATTGGGTCTGGATTTCCGACATCAAAACTTAGACCCTTGGAAAACAAAGAGTTTTCTTCTAATAAGAAATCCTTGTGATTTAGAATTTGCACAATATTTCTTTTGTTGTACTTTATATCTTGTTTACAATAAAGAATTTTCTTTGGTATATATAATTGGTTGATTGCATTTGTTAAACCATTCTCTAACTTTGGTACTGTCAAAGGACTTAGTGTCTGAAGTTGTCTAAGGCAGGGGTCCCCAGCACCCCGGGTTGCAGACCAGTAGTGGTCTGTGGCCTGTTAAGAATCAAGGTTACACAGCGGGCAGTGAGCAGTAGGGAGTGAGCAAAGCTTCATCTGTATTTGCAGTTGCTCCCCAGCATTAGCATCACTGCCTCAGCTACCCCTCAGTCATCAGGTATTAGATTCTCACAGAAGCACTGGTCCCTGGTGCTAAAGAGGTTGGGGTCTGCTGCTCTAAGGGCCCCATTCAAATTTAGATCTGTAGGAGAGTGTCTTTGATATATGAATCAGTTCAGAGAGTATATAGAATGAGGCCAGGTATCTATTCATTGAGATCATTCAAGAGCTGGCCCATTCTAAGAAACCAATACGTTTTAATTTTTAAACATTCTTGTACATTTTGGATTGAAATGTAGGATTGAAATATAGCTCTGGCTCTCAACAAAAACTTGTTAAGGGGCATTAAGTTAAAGGGAACACCAGTGATTGATTAATTACAAGCAATGAGACTGCTGTGGCAAATTAAAAGAAGCCTGACCTATTGAATAAATTGTTCACCTCTGGAACTTAGATTAGCTCAGACCATTAAGTGATAACCTTAAAGGCGATAAACATACTGGTACTTAAACTGCATAAAGTTAATCCACCTGTGAAGAGGGACGCTTGCTAGTCATCAGTAGAGCTAGGAGCTGTAACTGCTACTTGTTGTATTAGGTATACTTTTGGAGATTAGTGTTTGCTTTGAAATTCTTGTCATGAGAACATCTGCCATGGTGCCAAGCTTCACCATTGACCTAGAGTCCGGGTCACTATTTAACATTTGTGGTAAGGAGCACTGTACTCATTTGGCACCACTTCCAAGACGAGCATCTTTCCTTGGACACTTCATACCACCAAGTACAACACAACGTGCTAGGGAGGGGCCTTGCCATTCTGCAGCTTCTGTGCTGGGATCCTGGACCATCCTAACTTGCCTAGAGTTCCTTACCATGGCAGATCTTCAGAAGTGGGGATGCTTAGTCCCTTGTAATGACGTGGCCAGTGAGAATGTGTCACTCATTGCTGTGTTCTTCCCAGTCCTAGGTGGAATCGGAGACATTTTCTTAGCACTTGCAAATCAAATCATTTGAATAGCATATTATATTTGAGTTATATGTATATGGCAGGCTCTGATGTTGATGCAAAGTTGACCCAGAACAAGTACACTCACAACACGTTATAATGTGGTATTAGTGTAGCTTTAGCATTTCACTTTTGTCTATTTCTTGTCTGACATATTAAATTGGACTATATGGAATTGCTGCTGTTTAGCTGTTTTATTTCAACAGTTAATTCTTTTGGATAATTTTAGACTTAGAAAAAATTGGAAAAGTAGTTCCCATTTACCCTTCATCCAGCTTCCCCTTATACCATCTTATGCAGCAATGGAACACGTATCAAAACTAAGAAATGAAACTTGGTACAATACAATTAATAAAGTATAGGGCTTAACTTGGGTTTCTTTTCACTAGCTTTTCTACCAATGTCTTTTTTCTATTACAGAACTACTCCAGGACCTCAGGTCGTGTTTAGTTGCCATATCTCCATAGTCTCCTGCAATCTATGGTCATTCCTGTCCTCTTTTGTCTCTGTAGGACAGTACTTGTCATTTATTTTATAGACCGTCCCTCAATTTGTGGTTGCCTGGTGTTATTTCATGGTTATATTTGAGGTTGTGTGTTATTTGGGAAGAGAGAACACAGAGCAATAATGTCCTCGGTGCGTCATATCAAGTACTACACGATGCCTATCTGTTACTGGTGATGCTGACCTTGATCACTTGACTAAGTGATGCCTGCTGGAATTTTCCACTGTAAACTATTTTTCTCTTTATAATTATAAGCTACTTAAAGGGAGATACTTTAAGAGAATGCAAATACCTGATTCTGCTTAAACTTTTGCTCACTCAATATCCTTAAATGGATCTTGCCTGGGGGAGTTATTACTATGATATGCAGGTGGTGATTTCTTATTGTCTAAATCACTTATTAATTAGAATTCTGTAAGAAAAAGTTGTTGCTTCTCCCCCATTTATGTATGTATCCAGTTATTTGTTTATGTCAACGTGGATTTATGGATGTTTATGTCATTCTTTGAGTTATGATACAGTACTATAGTTTGTGATTCAATTGTTCCAACTTTGACCCTTGTTAGCACCTTCAATATTCAGCCATTTTTGGTTGTCAAACTGAAAACTAAACCAAGAGGAGGTCTGCAATTTTAAAGAGGGAGAATAATTAGGGAGTTGTTATACAGCCTAAGGACACAAAGGTGATGAAAAGCTCGAGACTGCCTTCCTCTTAATCCCATCACTCTCTGCTAGTGTTCGAAGGACCATTTACTACCCCTCCCAAACTCTTAAAGTTTCATGGCATTTGGGTTCTTTTGGTTGCATTTTTAACAGGGCAGAGAAGAAATCTGATCATGGACATATGCAAGACTTACTAAGGCCCTTCATGTGATTCTAATTCCTCAGACTGGAATGGCTGAGAAATGTTGCCTCAGCTCCTACCCCACCTTTCTCTTTGGAAGACATTCAGAACGAGACAGGGACAGAAATGGGGACTTTTATCAAGGACACTGGGCAGTGAGCAAGCCTTGGAGCTAGGAGAAATCTTGCGGGAGATGCCATCAAAAGACATCTTTTGGGAAGCCTTTCTTCTAGAGATCTCCCACTGATTTTGTTCTGGTGCCTCGACCCAGTCCTGGCATTTTTCTGACCAACTTAAGACCAGCTTGAGAAATTACTTAGAGCTGATTCTCAAATAGAATTGCCTCTAATTTGCTACACAGGTAGCTGTGCCATGGAAAAGGTGTCAGGGAGAGAGCACTGATCAAATTAAAAGGCCAGTTGCATCGGGGTTCTCCAGAGAAAGAGAACCATTGAAGATATGTGTGTGTGTGTGTGTGCGCACGCACACACACACACACAGTGGTGCCCTCTCTTATCTGTGACTTTGCTTTCTGTAGTTTCAGTTACCTGTGGCCAACCACAGTCTGAAAATATTAAATTTCCCCAATCATCAACATCGCCTGCTCCTGACATCTAACCATCGACATTGTTATGGCTCAATGATCCAGGATCACCTGAAACAGGTAATCCTCCACATATATTGTTAGAAGGTTGGTAGTGGCCTGCCGTTATATCACAATGCCTACGTCATTCACCTCACTCCATCTCATCATCATAGGCATTTTATTATCACATCATCACAAAGAGAAGGACAAGTATAGTACAATAAGATATTTTGAGAAAGACTACATTCACATAATTTTATTACAGCATATTGTCATAATTGTTCTATTTTATTATTAGTTATTGCTAATCTTTTACCGTGCCTAATTTACAAATTAAACTTTATCATAGTATATGTAGGGTTTGGTACTATCTGCTGTTTCAGGCATCCAATGCAGGTCTCGGAACATATTCTCCATGGATAAGGGGGGACTATTTTTTATATGTGTGTATGTGTGTGTATGTACTTATAAAGAGAGATTTATTATGAGGAATGGGTTCATGCAATTAGGGGCTGACAAGTCCCCAGATCTGCAGTGGGCAAGCTGGAAACTTAGGAAGGCCAATGATATAGTTCCAGTCCAAATGCTGGCAGGCTCAAGACTTGGGCAGAGCTGATGTTTCAGTTTTAGTCTGAAAGCAGGGTAAAAAGTGGGTGTCCTAGCTTGAAGACAGTTGAGTAGTGTGAGTTTCCCCTTATTTGACCTTTTCTTTTTAATTTAGGCATTCAACTGATTGGATAAGGCCCACCCACACTAGGGAGAGCAATCTGCTTTACTCAGTCTACTGATTCAAATGTTAATTCATCTGGAAACAGCCTCATAGACACACTCAGAATAATCTTTGACCAAATATCTGAGTACTTCATGGATCAGTCAAATTAACATATAAAATTAACCATCACACCTGGATTCTAGTCCTGGTTACAGTGATAACTAGTTTATTCCTTGGGAAAGCTGCTTTGTCATTCTGGGTCTTAGCATCCACTTTTAAGAATGAGCTAAACACAGCTACTTTATTTAGCTCATAGAGCTACTGGCAAGCTCAAATAAGGTTACATACACGAAAGCTCTTGAAAAGTACAAGACATTCTACATTTTTTGACACTGTTACAGCACCCATGTCTGGGAGCATGTGCATGGCAGTAAATGGATTAGAATACCCACCTTGGGTGGCCTATAATCTGGAAAATGGAAGTCATTTAGAGCTGGAGCGATTAGAGAATTTTGATATCCTGTGTTCCCACACTTCTACCTACATATCTAATTATTTGGGCAACCTATTTACAGCAACTTGTTACAATGAGCCCAATCTAATAGGAAAGAAAGCACAAAGCATAAAGCCATGACCATTTGCTGAGGATTGCTAAAGCATGGACACTCATCATTTGATTATAAAGTACAAATTTGTGCAGAGTTACCATGAAGCACCCAGCATGTGAACTGATTGATAAGTTAACTAAGTTCCCTTTGTTCTCCTTGTCACAAGCCCCGGCTTGAGTGATTTCTCCAAGCCTGATTTTAGTAAATTCATGATAAAGTACCCAATACCAGACATGCTTTCAAGCCTGGGCTCAAAATTCTATACAAAGTTCTAGGAGTCAGAATCCCAGAGGAATGAGTGTCAGCAGGAGTGACAAAAATATTTTGCCTCCCAGGAAGTTATCAGGCCACGCCTATGCCAGGTCTGCCCAGATAATGGGGTTTCCTCATAGAGACACACAGGGAATTCCAAAGGGGCATAATTCTCTCACCTTTGGCTTGTTGTTGTAGCAGAAGAAATAACACTAAATGAGGCCACATAAATGAGGTCTGTTGTTTTAAGCTTCTCTTGCCAGTTGGCATCCTAATCTTGACAAGACTTAGAAATTCATGGCGTTCTACTCAATAAATTCTAACAATCCCAGGTTGACCTTGATTGACCAACTTGGCAATGGGATCCTAAAAGTGGGAGAAATACCCCCAAATATAAGAAACTGATACCTGATCTTGCTTTGATTTTCATTTTGAATTCTAATTTTAATAATTTCATTTTTAATTCTAAGCTTAGCCAATGGTCAGTGAAGGCACATCCTAGATTTAGACAAATCTGTGTAAGATTCTTGGAAGAAAGAGAGAAGTGAAGAAATAACATGAAGTAACAAAGGGATGACCCAATGGGACAACTTGGAGCAATCAGTTTCTCCGATTAGATTATCCAAACCACGGTTATCAGGCCCCTTTTAGTTTGCACAGTATCACTGAAAAGATAAATACAAACTTTGAGTTTATTACCACTGGACAAAGTAAAACAGTGACCTTGTGAAAGGACTCTCCTGGGGTCAGAGAGCATCTGTGTTGCTATCAGCTCTAAACGGACTGTAATTTTAAGCAATTCAACTGTTTCATCGCTTTGTTTCATTATCTATAAAATGGGGATTGTAATGCTTATCTAACCTGTTTTCCAAGATAGATGTGAAAACTGAAAACACAAGCAAACAAATGCTAAGTGGACCACTTCAGTACCAGTGATGGGTACTGCATTTTCACAACCCAGATCAATCATTAAGACAGAAGCCCCTACCCCAAAAGGCTGCAGGTAGGACCAGCAACCTGATGCCAGTTAGAAATTGTCATGACATGGCCCCTGTTAGGAGTGAAGGTCAAACTCCTAATATTCACTGCAATGTCACAGTTCTGGAGGCCAGCAGTTTAAGCCTGAGGGGTTAGCAGCATTGGCGTCACTTGGAGGACTCTCGTGTTGTCTCGTGTTGTCTTGTAGACAGCCGTCCTCTCCCTGTGTCTTACCGAGCACAGTCCTATTCTCACTTAAGAACACCAGTCGTACAGGATCAGGGCCCACCTCAATGACCTCATTTTACCTTATCTAACTTTGTAAAGGCCCTATTTCCAAGTGCAATCACATTTTGAAGTACTGGGGATTAGGACTTCAACATATGAATTTTGAAGGGACACAGTTCAGCCCGTAATATTGGTCAGCATGTGTCAGTCTATATTGCTCCGTCTTAATACACTAACAGCAGTATTTTCTAAACTGGTCTTAAGTTCACATGTCTGTACAGTCATGCCTCGGTATCCACAGGGGCTTGGTTCCTGCGATACCAAAATCCCCGAATGCTCAAGTCTGTTATATGAAATGGTGTACTATTTGCATATAAGCTATGCATATCTTCTTGTATACTTTAAATCATCTCTAGATTACTTATAATGTTTATTACGATGTAAATGCCATGTAAATAGTTCTTATACTGTATTGTTTTGCGAATAACAAAAAAAAATAGCCTGCACATGTTCGGTACAGCCTCGATCATTGGAGGCCTGACTACGCAGTGTGCATCAGCAACAATGTAAATTTTTTTCCCCCCGAATATTTTTCATCTGAAGTTGGATGAGCCCGTAGATGGAGAAACCCAAGGATATTGAGGGTGACTCTCTCTCTCTGGTGAATTTTTTTTTAAGAGTTAAGTGTCACCATCTCCTATCCCATGCCCCACCATACCAAGTGCAGTGTGTCATTCTCAGCCATTAGGGAGACATATTTTTCAATTGTGCACTCAGGCATTTCTTAGTCATGAAATACTCTTTATCCTCAACAAAGTTTTCCTTCATTAATACTTATAAGCATTATTTGTGACAATTCCTTTTTCTCTCTTAATTATCTCAAAAGATAAGCTTGTCCTGACAGAATCCTCTCCATGACCCCAATGATATCGTGAACGGAATAGGCATCATGATAGTCTTTTGGTACCCATCTTTAGATTTGTTCAGTTTGATTTTTCTAAGGAATTGTACGTTTTCTTTCCAAATCTAACCTTAGTTCAACCAGTAAAATTCAGTCAAAGCTGTAGTCAGCCTTACTGGTTGGAGATGTAACCTAGCCATGATGTCTTCTGCTACTGTTCATCATGTCTATTATATTCTCTGTCAGTGTGGTTCTAATAATGATTTTCAAACAGAAAGGGAGCCCTGGGTAATTAATCTGAATTCTCCTAAAAAAGAAAGAAAGAAAGAAAGAGAGAGAGAGAGAGAGAGAGAGAGAGAGAGAGAGAGAGAGAGAGAGAAGAGGGAAGGGAGGGGAGGGGAGGGGAGGAGAGGGAACCTGGGTTCCCATCCCTGCCGAGGTCATAATGCTGAACTGAGTTCATCAAATATTTCAAGCCCTCTTGAAATATTTTCAGACACATAGTAGAATTGCACCCTCCCTTGTGGCTGGGTGGGGTCATGCATGTAGGCTTGGTCAATGGATTGTGAATGAAACAATGGGTGTCACTTCTGGCCAGAGTATTTAGCTGCCTGTGTGAGGTAGGCCCTCCGAAACTCTCTGTTATGGTGACGAGAAATATTCCAGCTAGTCGACCTTAGCTTAGAAATGAGAATGGCACGGAGCATGAGTAAGAGGAAAACCTTTGAAGTTTTAAGATATTGTGACTTGCAGGGTTGTTTGTTGCTGAAGCATAACCTTGACTTAAAAATGTATACTGGCTGATACAATCTAGCTTGTCCCATGAGGCCCCTGTGCTGTGAATTATTCACCTCCCTCCAGAGACTTCTTCTGAATATCACAAGGCAGGGATGGGGGTGACTTCAAAAAACAAAAGGACCTGTGACACTTCCCCGCATCGCATCACGATGGATGGCTTATATTTGCACACCTAACAGGAGCCAAGTCCCAGAACCTGAACAAAGAAGCTCGGCTACAGGGTGTTTGGTGGTGCCTACTTCGTTTACCTACAGGGAGAAGCTCCCTGCCTCAGCCCTCCCCGCTTCACACACCGCCTGCTTCACACGACGCCTTCACCCTGGCTGAGCTGGCAGACAAAGCAGAAGTTACCAATCAGTTTCAATAGTTGCAATGATGCCATCCTAGATAACTGTGACACCTTCCAGAGTTAATGCCTTAATTTTGAGATTCACAAGTACTTAATGGGGATAATCTACTCCTTTCACCGAAGCATCTTGCACATTGGGCGGAAGACTGGAGGGTGAAAACCTCTGGGGGGCAGGTGCTGAAGGAAGCAGGGAAAGGTGAGCAGCTCTCTCCCAGCATCTCCTGCTTAGCAGCTCTAAGGAGTAAGAAAGGAAGCACAGGGCTGATGACTGCTGCCTTATGCCTGGTTTTAGTGGTGAGAAATCCACGAAAGCTAAATGGATAAAATACTGATCTCCTTCCCTAAATGTTTTCAAAATCAGTGTGGTATGTTGGCTTTCAAATCCTAGTTCCACTGTTCACTGGCTCTGTGATTTAGGGCGAGTTAGGATTAAGTATGAGGATGAAATGAATTGGCTCATCTAAAACATTAGGAATGCCGAACACACCGTGAGCACAACACGTAAGTGTTTATGACAATAATGATGTCCGTATTTCAAGTGCCCCAGCCACAGGGACCCTGTCCAGGTGTACGATTGACCTATTTTGGATCTCTGCTTTAGGGGACCAAAAAGGGGTTCAACCTTGAGAACTTTAAAAGCACCGTTTTTGTAGTGATATGTGTGCTATTGCATCATAAAGGCTCTGGAATCAGGTAAGACAGCTGTGTCTCTGTCCCATACTTTGAGCTAAAGCTGGAATATAGGCCGGCTTCTCCCTAGACCTGTTGCTTGAGTGAAGTGTTTAACCTGTCCTTCTACATTGGAATGTTTTGAGGAGGGGTTGGTGGTGTTTTAGGCTTCTTCGGCAGCTGGGTAGTCAATCCTTTGTAATGGGAGTGAGTGTGGTTGTACTCAAACCACCCTGTGTCTCTTGGCCAGTGCATGCAGGCACCCTGGGTGGCCTCAGCAGTAGCCACCAGTCACTGTGGGAGAGATTGGGAGCAGGAACTTGGCCCTGGCCCTAGCTACTGTGTTCTGGTTTGGCTAGCTTAACACGGACTCTGCTCCGTGGCCATGTTTGGGACAAGGTTAAAAGGGAGGGGCTACTTTGTAGGAGACTTAGCCCAACAGCAAGCTACATGCCTGAGGGATCCCAGGCCAATCGGAAGACTTAAGACACCCGTTTCATCCTCTTCCGCTTGGAAAGTTGGAACAAACTATTGGGATCCTGGCTTCAAACCCTGGCTTCCCCACTTATCTAATCTTGGGTATGTTGTTTAACTGCTCTGAGCCACGTTTTTCTCGTGTAGAATGGACATGATCATTAACACTAACCTCAAACCAATTTGTTTTAAGGATGGGTGGACATATGTGCTCGACGCATGTGGCACTCAAGAAACGTCAGCACCGTTATCTTAACTTCCACCTCCCTTCCTCATTGCAGTGGCGTCCGGCCGTGCTTGTTTCTGCTCACGTTACTTCTCTTGTCTAGAAATCTCTCTTTCTTCTCCACTGGACGCATGCAAATCTTGTCCGCTATTAATGTCCATTTCAGGCAGGAAAGGGCGAGGGCCCATCCTGGAACCACTTGCAAGGAGTCAATATTGGTTTGCCAGAGCTGCTGTAACAAAGTCCCACAGACTGGGCGGCTTAAACAGTTTAGCATCTCATGGTTCTGGAGCCAGATGTCTGTGCTCAAGGTGTGAGCGGTGTTGGTTCCTTCTGGGGCTGAGGGGGAATCTGCTCTGTGCCTCTCTCCTGGCTTTCGGTGCTTTGCTGGCAGTCTTTGAAGTTGCTCGAGTTGAAGGCGCATTGCTCCCTCTCTGCCTGCATCATCACTCTGCACTCTCCCTGTGTGTCTGCCTCCGTGTCCTTTCTATGAGGACACTGTCCATGTGAAACTGGGACCTACCCTCCTCGTCTTAACAGCTGCGTCTACAACAACCCCGTTTCCAAGCAAGGCCGCGTTCGCAGGTACTGGTGTTAGGGCACGTGAACGGGGGGACACAAGGCAACGCATAACAGGGCTCAGTTACTAAACCCTGGGATTCTCCCTCTGGACTCCCAGTGCCAGCCCGTGGCACCGGAGTCCCCATCTGCTTTCCTCTCCTGCGTCCTGCCCCAGGCTCTGCCCTTGCTTGTCCTGGTCTGACTGCTGACTGGGACTCCAAGTTTCTCCTTACCCCTTCTTTGCTCTCCCCTAAGACAGACTCGCAGGACAGGCTTTCCATGCAGTTGACTACAGGGAAACAGAGGGGCACTAACAAGTCGGGCGCGACCTGAGCCCACGGAACCCATCGAGTGGCTGGAGCTCCCCAAGGAAGGGCACTGGATGCTGGATTCCTGATATCCAGGCTCTCTTCCCCCGGGACAACGTGAAACACAGAGTGGGTAGGTGGCTGAGAGTTGGCCACCCTGAAAACCACACTTTCCTCCAAACTTGAGATTCTTTGGAAAGGGTGAGTCCAGAGTCTCAAACTCAAATGTCTATGGGAAGGGTTGGGTGAATCCTATAAAGCAGGGGTGTGGACCAGTACCAGTCTGTGGCCCGTTAGGAACCAGGTCACACAGCAGGAGGTGAGCGGTCAATGAGCAAAGCTTCGTGTTTGCAGCCGCTCCCCAGCGCTAGCATCACCACCTCAGCTCCACCTCAGATCACCAGGCATTAGATTCTCATAGGATCCAGCAGTCCCTGGTGCCAAAAAGGCTGGGGACCACTGCTATAAAGGAAACGAGCAAAGATGGCCAAGGTGCCAATGTTGCCATATGGGAAAGCAATTGTGCGGAATGGTCTGCTGCTTCAAAGAAGCGAGAAATCCAGATTTAAAATAAAATTTATTGTGATAAAATATACATAACATAAATTTTCAGAATTTTACCCATTTTAAGTATATAATCCTATGGCATTAAGTACATTCACAATGTTATGCAACCACCATCACTAACCATGGAAATCTAGATGTTTATATCGAATGTCCTGATTTTTAACTTTTGGCATCTAATTCATGTAAAAATAAACCCTCTATGTTGGCTGGTTGCCAGTTCAGAACTTCTAGGCCCATTCAGTGATTATTTGGTATGTTTTCCAGAGATGGAGACAGCTGGGGGAATGCTGGGCAGGGCGGGCCTCAAAACTGGAGCCCTGAGGCCTGGGGCTAGTGACCAAGGTTCCTGGCAGAGCCTGGGGGTGTGGGGAGATTGTCTCGGAGGAGCTGGGCCCCTCCAGGAGCAGCTGCCAAGTTCACCTGCTAGCACTCAGCACACGTGTTACACAGAGGGGCCATCCATTTTTTTCTGAACTAAGTAAGTGCCAAGGTTCCTATGCAGAGAGGAGGAAGGAAGCCCCAGAGATGGCTGGCTTGAGCTTTTCCCCAGCTTGGCAAGTAGAAGCTGGAATGGAATTAAGTCAATTGATCAAACTTGAACTTTCTTGCAATCCTAGTGTCCTGGAGTGGTTTGTGGCAGTTATAGATGAGATCTGCTCACAGCTTTGCACACTCTTGGTCCCTGAACCACGACTCCTGGCTCCCCTACCCCATCCTGCCTGGAGAAAAGGCCCTGAAGACTCATCCTGTTGAGGCCTGGGCTGCATCCGGAGTGGGCAGTCAAGGCAGGGGTGTTGCCAACAGACACTTACTCCAGAGGCCCCGTCCCGGCTGCAGGAGAGAGTCCCTTCTGGAGGGTCTCAGGGAGCAGACAGGGCACCCAGATGTGGAAACAAGGACTGTCAGGCAGGCAGCAGCAGGTTGGAGCAAAGGTGAACCGAGGCTCGGGGAGGAGGGTGGCGTCCAGAGCCTGACCTTGGGCGGGGGAAGGAGCTAGCAGTTGAGAAGCTTTGGGTTCCTGTCAGTGGATCTGCGTCCCCATTTGGCCCATCCTGAGTTCTCCTCTAGGACCACGGGCATATTAGATGCCATACTGTCTTGGGATGTTTACTCTAAATCCTAGTTTTCTACAAAGCTTTCTCAGAAGTCTCTGCCCTCCCTGCCAGTTTTTCTCTTTCCTCAGTGTCCACTGTCTTAAGCTCCTCAGGGTCTAGCTAAGTCCTGTCCTGACCAGTTGGCATCTTGACCCATGACCTGTTCTCACATTGACTCACGTCGGTTGATTCTGTCACCTGCTCTGGGTAGGGAGAGCAACTGGTGCAATTCCTGTTTTCTTCCCTGGGCAGAGCTTGGGGCTAGACCAGGAAGACTGGATGCAAACCTGCCAAGACTCCCAACACTCTCTCTTGATGCACCTACCTGAGCTGAGAGGGCTTCTTGCTTGTACACATGACCCTCCAGACTTTGCTGGACCATAGGCTTCCAAGACCATTCTCAGGCCGGGCAAGAAAAGAGAAGGGAGAAAAGACAGGGGAAAAGAAAACTGGATGCCAGGGAAAGCTCACTGGCCTGAAATCTCTCGTGTCTGCTGAAAGGCAGATCTGCCCGCTGACTGTCACTGGCTGACATACTTGCCCAAAGGTGTGTGCCTATACTCACAGAACGCAAATCGAGAATGACGTGATGCTGTCTGTAAGGCTGAAGTAGCCTTTTGCTCTTCCACGACACTTCCAATCCTTGCCCTCAGTGACCTCTGTCCTCATTGGCTGATGCCCGTGCAACAAAATGCTACATCCAGCCTACTGTCTGGGGAGCCCATTGGAAACTAGCCATCCACATAATGTCCTTGTTTTTAGAGTCAGGGAAAGCAGGAGAGGTGTGTATGGAAGAGAAAGAGAGACCGAAACATGTTACTTGATGAGTGTTGATATCAAATTGTACTTTTGGTCAGCTACGCCAGTGTTTACCCTGTGCAAGCATTGCTCTGAGTTAGTGTTTCAAAACCACTACTTAAAACCACTACCGAGAGTCGGCTCATTCCCTACAGAGTGGGGACAAAACTTCTCATCGCATTCAGGCGTCTTCACAATCTGACCTTAGCTTCCTATTCCAGCGTCATCCATTACTACTGCTCTCAGGGAATTCAGACACCGCAGGCTGAGTGTCCAGTAGATCTCGTTCCTGCTGAGAGGAGCTCAGAAGTGGGGTGGACAGAGGCCTTGTCAAAAATCAAGTTCACACGACCAGGCTGCCCTGGGATGAGCCACTTAGGCTGCACCTGGTGACCAGAGTGGAGGTGGAGGGGTACTGGGCAGCAGAGCCCGGCGGGCAGCTCCGTGACCATCCCCCTCCGCTTGATTCCTCTCCTGTCCTTCCTCCCTGCTCTCCCCACAAGCCTGCTGCTGCTTCACCTCTCGCAGGCAGGTGCCTCCTCGTGGAAAGGAGAAGATGCCTCTGGGAGACATACCGTGTGCTTCCACCTAGAAGGCGCAGAAACGGGGACTCACCCAGGGCTTGCACGTCCTTCCCAGCCCAGCCACCATCACCCTTTCCCACTACGGGCCTCTGCTGATACAGCCAGCAAGGTTTGGGGGCTGGGAGAGACAGCACTAATGGGGAAACAGGCAAGGTGTTGGCTGAGCTGGCTGGGCCCCTGACCCCCTGTTTTGTTTTGTTTTGTTTATTGGAGGGAAAGGGTCTGATTCTCAGCTTCCTGGTTCTGACAACAAGACTTTTCAGTGTATGTAGAGATGGTCTCTCAGTGACAGACTAGAATTATAAATTCCACAAGAGTGCTGCGCAAACCGGAATGTCATATTTATTGCTTTGTGGTGGTGGTGGGGGAGGGGGAAAGGGTGTGACTAATTAAGATAACTTTGGCTGCTGTAAAAGATAAATCCAGAAAAGAAGTTTACTACAGTTAATGTGACTTCTGTCCCCAAAGTATTCTTGCTTCCTCTGGGCATTGATTCGGGACCCCCAGCCTTAGCAAGATTAATTACCCCAGGGATCATCTCCATGCCAGCCAGCCAGGGGAGCAATGAGCAGGGAAGAATGTATGGGGAAGATTGGCTCAAAACAACAAAAATGCATTTACTTAAGGTTCTGGAGACCAGGAATCCAAAATCAAGGTGTGGGCAGAGTCGATTCCTTCTGGAGGCTCGAAGGGAGACTCTCCTCCATGCCTCTTCCTAGCTTCTGGTGCTGTTGGCGATCCTTGGTGTCTCTTGGGTGTAGAGGCATCACTCCAGTATCTGCCTCTGTGTTCACATGGCCTTCTGTCTGTCTTTCCCTTTGCTGTCTCTTAAGGACACTTGTCATTGGATTTAGGGTCCACTTGAATCTGGGATGATCCCATCTCAAAACCCTTAACTTAATTATACCTATAAAGACACTCTGCCAAAGAAGGTCACTGTGACAGAAGAAAAATATATATTTGGTCTTTGGCCCCAGTGCCTGATACAGAGCTCCTAAAATCCTTACACTCTCCTGAGTGATAGGGGTGTTGGGTGCGTCTTTTTTCTAATGTTTGACCTTCGACCCCAGTCCCCAACACACAACTCCTAAATGACTTGGAACTCCCTAAGTGATTGGAGTGGTAGTTTGTTCTAGTGGGTGACTCTTGGTGGGCTCTTGGATGCGAGCTGATCATCAGAAAGACCAATCTATCATTAGAAGCTTGAAACTTTCAGCCCCACCCCCACCCTCTGGGACTGAAGGTTGAGTTAATAATCTATCATCTCTACTCGATAAAACCTCCATAAAAATCCTTAAACTATGGGATTATTCAAAGAGCTTTGGATTGGCAAACTGGTACACCCCAAGTCCAGGGGCAGAAGGTCCCGTACTCTGGACCTTTGCAGACCTCATCGCATGTACCTCTTTATCTGGCTGTTCATGTATATCCTTGTTACATCCTTTATAATAAACCAGTAAATCTGTTTCTCTGAGTTCTGTGAGCCATTCTAGTAAATTCTCAAACTTGAGGAAAGGATCATGGGAAACCCCAATTTACAGCCGGTTAGTCAGAACTACAGGTGACAATTTGGGACTTGTGATTGGCATCTGAAATGTGGAGCAGTCTTGTGGGTTTGAGCCCTTAACCTGTGGGATCTGTGCCAACTCTAAGTAGTTAATGTCAGAATTGAGTTAAATTATAGAACAGCTAGTTGGTGTCTTTTGAGAACTGGAGCATTGTTTGGTGTGGGAACCACCACACTCCCAATCCCATATTTAATGTCAGAAGTATTTTGTGGTTATAGAAAATAATTTTTCTTTTAGTCACATTCTGAGGTTCTGGGTAGACATGAATTTTGTGGAACACTATGCATTCCACTATAGGGGGATGCCTGGATATGGTGCATCTTTTATGCCCACTTTCCATTGGCCAGAAATTAGTCACGTGGCTACAATTAATCACTGGAAAATGTAATCTAGCCATGCCCAGGACAATGAGGAAACCAGTTTGGGGAAACAGCCACCAGCTTCTGCCACATTGACCAGTGAGTGTCCTTGCTCAGGATCAGGAAGCCCAGGCTCCCAGTGGGAGGAACAACTCTCCATTAGACAAACTGATAATACTCTTATTTAGCTGCCTTGTCTGTGGCAAACACTGCCATCAGATACGTTCTCTTAGATGGGTAAGTTTCAAGGTCTGTTCCACTGCCTGTATGTGCTAAGAGAGCTATTATCACCATTTGTCCTTCGGGTGAAATTCCTCAAGGCTCAGGTCCTATAACACTTGCATCCATTGTGAATTCTTCCCACCTGGCCTAGGTAACTAGGTAATCTCTCCCTCCTCTGTTTACACCTCTCGTCAGGGGGAGGACGTATTGCTCATTGTGGGTGCTTCCTTCCATGAGACAGTATTTCCATGGACTATAAGCTCCTGCTAACCTCCCTCTAGCACCTCACTCCCCGAAGGAAGGTGACGCCTCTCAGCTTGGTGATTCGGAAGGTTGAACCCTTCTCTTTGCTATTCTTGGGTTCCAGTTTCCAACACGGAGCACGAGCTATGTTCTGCTCCTCCAGCTGAATGGGCAAGCTTGCCTGCAGATATAAGCCAGATTTTCCAATATCAACTTAATAAAAAAGTGATATTATTGACCCCAGATGCCTCGCTTCTTTGTCATATTTCTCATTTGGCTTAACTCTCAAGCTGGGAAGAGAGGTGCTATTGAGTCCTGTTAAGTCTCCTTAACCTCTGCTAAAGTCATTGAACTTCATACTATGCAATTATGTGCTACTGAATGATGGGACACATTCTGAGAAATGCATTGTTAGACGATTTTGTCCTTGTGCAAACATTAGAGAGCATTTACACAAACCGAGGCGGTACGGTAGCCTACTACTGTAATTGTGCCTGCTATACTGTTTACACCAACATTACCACAAACACCTGAGTAATTGTAGTGTGAGCCCCAACAGTGGGCATTTCTTTTTGTAGTGCAAGGGCCTGACTTAAGCTTTGATTGCTGAGGCATCCACTTCGAAAAGGGCTATCTCAAGTAAACAGATCTCTAGCCCACCACTGAAGAGCCAGGCCACCTCGCCTGCAGCTCCCTACTTTGATTTAGAAAACTGACTTTTTGCGCTACTTGTTTTTTTCCTCTTTCAGAGCTTTAAATTCTCACCGTGCTGTTTAAATTCACCAGTAAAGAGTGAGCCCTCAAAACCCTTCAGCCCCCATGCTCAACCCCGATTAAAGCAGAATCCCAGGCCCAAGCTCACGTGTACACATGCTCTCTATCTCTCCCTTTCCCCCACCCTTCCTGTAACCTTGCTGCATGCCCCCTGCCCTCATTAAGTAATAAACAATAAACTTCTTTTATTCAAAGTTTTCTAATGGTTGTCACTGAAAGGCATCTTGCAATAGTAAGAAAAACCACCCAGGTCCCTCTAGTCATAACATTGGTTTAAAAGGGAAGATGTCTGTGGGAAGCTCACCGGGGCTCAGGTGAGTGTCCCTAGGCATTTCTAGCTGATAACATGACTCTCCTAGACAGATACAACATAGCAATGCACTGTGCTATGACCTTAAGATGGCTATGTCAGTAGGCGATAGGAATTTTTCAGCTCTGTTATAATCTATGGGACCTCCATCATTTATGCGGTCTGCCGTTTCCTGAAACATCATTCTGCAGTGTATGGCTATAGTTAGTTGAATACATACTTATTTTTAAGGGCCTCGCACAGTGCCTGACACACAGTATGGGTACATATTATTGAATGAACAAGTAAGAACTGGGAAATTACACACACACACACACACACACACACACACACACCACACACAAAGAAATATCACCTATAAAAAACACAGAGAAGTGCAAAAATAGAACATTAAAAAATACCTAGTTTTCTGGAGCATGATTTAGCAATACTTGTCAAAAGCCTAGGAAATGTTCATACTTTGAATTCAAGAATGCCACTTATAGGAATTTAACCTGCTGAAATTGATAGATGTGATCACAGAGTTATGGCCAAGGATGTTGGCTACAACATATTTAAAATGGCAAATCTCGAAACAAATTAAATTTTTTTGTATCAGTCAGGGTTCTTTGTTACAAGCAGCAGAAACTAAGTCTGGCTATTTTAAACAAAACAAAGAAATAAAGAAGAAATTTATTAAAGATAGTGGATAGCTCGAAATCTCCAGGAAAACCAGGATGTCAGGCCTAGAGGAGGTCAAAACCAAGAGTCAGAATCAAGCCACAGAATCAAGTCTAATGAAGACCCCCCACCCCGCCCTTGCTGACACCCTGGCTACAAACACTGCAGCTGAAGCTGCCAGCACCACCGCTACAGAATGGTGGGGTCTGGATGTTTCTAGAACCTGCCACCTTGCCCTATCGTCAATCAACTAGAGGCCTCGAGATCCCCGTTTCTTCACACTCCAGATTCCAATTCCAAGCTGGGGCAAATTTATCTCATTGGCAAAGCCAAGGACATGTGCCTATACTCTTGCTGCAAGGGAGCCTGGGAAAGGGTGTATTATTCCCAACCTCCCACATGGGATCTAGGTTCTGTCTCATTGGGTGAGAGAGTCTCTAAACACAGAGAGAGGGTTCTGATACAAAGTGTGCTGGGTGGTCTGTAAGAATGATGACTATCTACTACAATGTCCCCTAAGAGGATTAGTAAGTACATTGTGGCACATCCAAATGATATAATTCTGTGGAGGTCTTTTTTTCTTTTTTAATCATGCTTTAGAGGAAGATATAATGACCTAAGGAAATTATAGTGATATATTAAGTGAAAAAATTAGGTTAAAAAATAGTATGATTCCAAATATATTTTTAAAAATTTTATGGACATAAAAATGGAATTATGTATAGTAGCAGAATGTTAATAGAAAGACCCTGAGTGGTGGGACGACTGGTGATTTTTTTCTATTCTATACTCTTCTAGGCTTTCCCAATTTTCTAAATGAACACGCATTTTTTATAATTAGAAAACAAGTTATACAAAGATTTTCAAAAGAGCAGAAGTGGGCACAACAAGGAACGTTAAGTGAAACATGTCAGTAACAAGCTCTTCAGGAGCTAGCACTTTATTTGAAAGAAAAAACTGACAGCAGACTGTTTACAAACCTCAGACACACCAACATCGGTGTAAATCTATGAGAACTCAGGAGACATGGTTAGATGTTTCTTCATTTTCCGCAACTATCAACTTGTCAGTTTCACTTAAAGGAGGGTCTTATTTTGGAACAGGCCTGCAGGGGCTGCGGGCTGGGAGGCACTCTTCTGCACCTTCCCCACCTCTGGGAGCACTTAATGCAGGGACGCAGTAAACTTACACGCAGGCAAACCTTGGAGATATTGCAGGTTCTCCCCCAGACTGCAATAAAGCAAGTATTGGAGTAAAGCCGGTTGCAATGATTTTGCTGGTGAAAGGTCTTGCCTTCAGTTTGTAAATAAAGCAACATCCGTGAGGTGCAATAACACGAAGCACAGTAAAATGGGGTATGCCTGTAAATTCCGCCAGTGGTTTTGGTGGGGTGGGCGGCAGGGCCGGTTGGGGCCTGAGGTTTAGCTGTGGGAATGGTGGTGATATCCAGTGAGACGCAGGTGAAAATAAACTGATGGCTCCAAACGTGAGCCCCACGACATTTTTCAACTAGAGAGGCCTTGGTGTATGAAAGAAAAGACCAAGCTTTCAGGAGTCTGAAAGGCAGGGGAATATTGGGACGACTAAAGGTGTTTTCGAAAAACACCTAAAAGCAAAATTTGGGCAAATTCAAATTAGCCTAAGAATATACAGCTAAAGGTTACTAGCACTGCAGAGAAGGGAGAAAGCAACACTTACAGGTGGCTGAGGGTGTTAGAGTGTATTTACCTCCTTTTAATGGGTTAATGGCTCTGAAGGGGTCCCCCAGAAGCAGTTGAGGCCAAGGGCTGCAGGGTTTCAGGCACACTTGTCCTTTTGAAGGGCTGCCAAATTCTCACCAATAAAATAATTTCTTTTTGTCAAACCACATAATCTGGCAAGGTCTCCCGGAGGAGTATGCTAAATGCCAATTGCTCTGTTTACTTCAGTTGGAGGTATATATTAAAATGCAGATTCCTATGTGTCCTGAACCCGCTTAATACTCTGGGAGGGCTGGCGATCTGCTTTGTAAACATGCTCCTGGGTGAGTGTCAAACGCAATCATGTTTGAACCATGTGGCCAGCTGCCTCCCACAGATCTGACCTGAGCAAAGGCCTCGGTCACAGCGCTGGCTCTGCCACTCAGCAGGTCTGTGACCTTAAGCACATGCTCAGTCTGTACTGTCAGATGTGGCAATAATACCCCAGCACTTCTCGGAGGACAAAATGAGATAATACAGATAACAGAAATAAAATCATGGTGAAAGTGACCCACTCTGTACACATTTGGCGGTATGACCGCCCGCATCAGATAACTTCTTCAGCTTGCAAGGTCCAGAACTCAGTGTTCTGGGTAGACCAGAACAGGGCTGCTGTACCGCTTTAACACGCTAGAGCCAGCCCAGTAAGGGTGGACCTTACCCCTGCAGAGGCTGGATGGCAGCTCTGTGTTGTTTAATTGGGTTAAAGAACCAAGAGTTTCTTGGCCTCTCCTGGGGCTGACCCCAGTACCACCCTCCTGGCACAGGGTGGTGCGGCTGTCTGCATGTCTGAGGCTGGTGCCTGTTCTGCCAAATTCCAGTCCTGAGAGCCTGATTTGGTTGGCCTGGCAGTTTGTTGGAGACAGAAGCGTCTGACTGCAGGGTGGCCTTGCTGGGCTCTGGGCCAGGGCTGGGGCTGCTCAGATGTGGCTGAGACACAGTGCAGGGCAAAGGGAGGTGAAAGGGGCAGACAAAAGATGCCAAGCCCCAAGTGAGCATCTGGGAGGCCTTGCCCTGGCCTCAGCAGGCTTGAGCCCTCCAGGAGACCCTTCCTTTGTGAGCTAACCTTGGTCCCTTCCGCCACCCCCCAACGAACGATGGTGAAGCAGCCTCGGTAGTCATTCATTCATTCATTCAGCTGCTGAATAGTTGCTGATCACTTCCCAGTCATACACCTTGTGCCAGGCTCCAGGAAGGCCACAGCGACCAACACAGCGTTTCTGTTTTCAAGTTGTTTGCTGTTCAGTGGTTGCTACCCTTGAGTTTAGATCTGGAGAGTTTGTTTAAAAGCCTGAGTCCCAAGCCACAGCCCCTAGATTCTGATTCACAGGGCTGGGAGGGGACCGAGCATCTCAGGTCATTATGCTGGTGTAGGCAGGGTCATCCCATCAGGCTTGGAGAAACACTGCTCTGGCCCAAACTTTTTGATGAAGAACCAGGTGAAATACAACCTTGAGAATGTCGCCCGTGTCTTGGTGGCCAGGGCAGACAGCTTTGGCGGGAGGAGAGGGCGCCCCCTGGTGAACAAGGCAGGTTGTCGGGAGTTGCAGAAGCATTTCCCCTGGTTCAGGTCGCTGCTTTCAGCTAGCTGGGCTCCTTTGCCAGCCAGCCTCCTGCTTCCTTGGGGATGCTGATTTTCAGTGTCCTGTAAGGTGCGATGCTTTGCTGGGGCTGGATTCCCCCGTGCTGTGTAATTGCCTGCAGCTGGCCTGGCTGGTGCCTTTTGGGATATTTTCTGGACACCTTGCCCCTTGATTATTTTTCATCCTGGTTCTCCGGCAGACTGAGTCTGGGTAACTTTGTACTTCTCGCTCATTCTAGAATATTAAACATCTCTTTTCAGAGTCAGAAAGCTATTGTAAGTAAGTAACCCTACCCACCATCGAACCCATTTTAATGCAGAGTCTAGATTAAGACCCCTGTTAAACGCAGACAATGACCAGGACTATTCCCTCCTTCCCTACCCCTTAAGTTTTAAAATTCTATATCAAAACTACGACAATTATTTAAAAGGAAAATAACTAGGATTTAAAATCTTTTAGTCTGGAGGAAAACAGATTGAATCTTGTGTCCACAATATATTTGGATAAGATTTTTGCTGTGTCTGGGGCAAAGGTCTCCAAGGATCTCAATTCTAATTATTTTTAAGAGTTTTTCTAACACATTTTAAAAAATGGGAAGTCCCTGAAAAGGTTCTAGAAAAGAAGAGAAAAAAATGAAATAACAAAAAGGGAAACTTCCCCATTCTAGAAAGGTTCAGATCATTTGCTGTATCTTTGGGAAAACAGCACTGGTGCCGATTGCAATAGTTTGGAAAGAATGGAAGACACACCAGAGCTCCCCTCAGGTGCCACCACTTCCTGCGTGGCCTCAGGCGAGCTCCTTAATTTTTGAAAAATTCAGTTTCCTGGGACTATGAGGACCACCTTGTAAGTTCATTAAGAAAGGTTAAATGAGATAATTTGTGTAAGTTTAGCACAGGACCGGACAAACAAACAAAAAATACCTACTGTCATCATCACCATTACCACCACCAGCACCATCTTCATCATCATCACCATCATCATCATCATCATCATCATCATCATCTCAATGTTAGATGGTCTGTCAGTTTGCTTTCAATAGTAAAATGTGGCCACTTTGAGGACTATGTTTTTTCTCATTCTTAAAAATGTAGTAACTCCTTTAGTTCTGTCATTGAGCCAAGCTTTGGTGAATTTTTTTTTTCAAACTAACACTTATTGAACAGGTAGTATAACGTCAAGCTCTGAACTCAGCACTTAATAGGCTGTTTCTCTTTTAATTCTTGCAACACTCCTACATGGTTAAGTTCTCTTAATGTTAACAATTAATGTAGATGAGGAAACAGAGTCAGGGAGCTGGTAAGTACCTCCGCAAGACCATGCAGCTGTTAAGTGGCGAAACTAGCTCTTTAATTCAAGTCTACTCTTATTATTTTGCTTGAGTAAATACTTCACTATTCTGAAATCTGATGTCTTCATCTACACAGAAAAATATAAGGTAGCTCTTACACGTAAGTAACAAGTGATCAATAAATTATTCAAAACTTGAAATTGCCTCTGAGGAGAAGCAGAGTTTACCACCCCAAATATGCCTTTTGGGATATCGATTATTTTAAACTGGATAATTTTAAGAAAATAAAAACTCAGGAAAAATCTTTGACCTTCTTTCTAACTGCCAAAAAGAACTGACTTATAGGACCTGCTTCAGAAAGGGAGCCAATCAGCACAGATAATTGTAGTTTAGTATAAACCGGTGTGTCATAGACAGGGAGGAGCCCAGCAAGGCCCTTTTGATCAAAGTCCTCTCTGTGTCCCATTTTTTAAGATAGCCAGGCAAACATTTGTTTACCAAACATTTGCTTTTCCATCACCATGTGAATTGCCCCTTTGAAGTCCCGAATCATAACCACCCCCCCCCCACTTCCTCCTTATCTCACGGTGGCATATAAGCTTTACTTGCTGAATTTGTCCTCATTTCTTGCAGTATATAACCATTGGTTAAATAGCCATTTTCTCCTGTTAATATGTCTCTTGTTAATATGATTTCAGCCAGAAGAATTCAGAAGGGTAAAAGGAAAATGAACTTTTCCACCCCCACAGCTGTATATGTTCCTTATTATAAATCACTATATCATATTGCCTGTGCCACACTTTGCTGTGTAAGGCTGCTGTTTATGAATTGGCTTTATCTCCTCTTCTAGGGTAGAAGTGCAAAGTCTGAGGATGAGCATACACTACAAGCTGTCTGTATCCTAACATGTAATTTAAAAAGCAAAATGATCCACTTCTGGATATATACTCAAAAGAATTGAAAGTAGGACTCAAACAGATATGTGTACACGCATGTTCATAGCAGCATCACTCACAATGGCCAAAAGGTGGAAGCAATCCCACTATTTGTGGACAGATGAGTAGATAAATTAAAACCGGTATATCCATACGATATTATTCAGCCTTAAAAAGAGGAAGTTCTGACACATGCTAGAACATGGATAAACCTTGAAAACATTATGTTAAGTGAAATAAGCGAGTCACAAAATGATAACCACTGTATGATTCCACTTTTATGAGAGACCTAGAGTAGTCAAATTCATAGAGGCAGAAAGTAGAATAGAGGTTTCCAGGGGCTGGGGGTGGGGCGGGAGATTGGAGAGTTATTAGTTAATGGAAACACTTTCAGTTTAGGAAAATGAAAAAGTTGGAGATGGATGATGGTGGTGGTTACACATCCTTGTGAATGTGCTTAATGCCACTGAATTGCACACTCAAAAAGTGGTTAAACTAATCACTTTTGTTGTCTGTGTGATAACTTGGAAAGCTTGGGAAGTGCCCTTCTAGGGTCGGCCCAAGCCAGGTTGATAGAGTACTGTGTGAGGTTTATATGTCCACACTGCAGTTAGATGTTGGCCTCGGCGAATCCGGGGTTATTATGGAGAAGAGGAGAATTTAGAGACGGACAACCTGCTTCAGGTACTTCCTGTTAGCCTGGAGACGCAGATGACAAGCCATAAACGTCATTCACAGAATGCGGAAAAAGAAGACATGAGTCTAAATTGATGCAGGAAGGTTTACATGTTTTTTCCAACAGTGTGACTGCTGGAACAATCAGGAATTATCAGAGACGCGGGGTTTCTATCGACGGGAAGAACGGAGTCACAATCCTGTGTTGGAGCATCACCGCCCTCGTAGCAGGAGTGGATATGGTTCCTTCTTGGGGTGTTGGGGCCCCATCCGTCCATCCATTTTCTGGTGGCCCAGCCTGTCCCCTCCTTCTGGACAGAGGAGTGAGCTGGCACAATCCTCCACTGCCCTCTTACCCACCTCCGTGTCACTGAACCCAGCGTGGTAGATGGGGAAGGCACTTATTTAAATAGGTTTTATGAAACACAGTCACCATTTTTCGACGTCTTGCTGTCCCCTCAAGGAGAGTTTTGGCTGCTCAAGAGTTTTGTGAACTATAATAAACCTTTGATACAGCATTGATATCCAGAATTAGCCAGGTTTGGCTATGTTTAGTAGGAGAACTTCTGACCCTGGTCTAGATAGAAAACTGTTTCTGGCAGTCCCCGGCTGGCTGCGCTCAGAGATAATTAGTGCTCCTGGTACCTGCCCATACACTGTCACTCTGCCTGGGATGCTCCTTAGTGCCGGAAACCTGGGACCCAGCTCGCACTCTCAGAGCTTCTTCCAGGTATCTGGGGCACACTCCTGGGGGTGTCCTGCACCTGCTGGCCTGGGCCGAGGTGGGCAGATGAGTTCTGTTTGGCTTGATCTCTCAGTGTTCCCAAACTTCCCAGCTCCTGGAACCTGAAGTATGTGGAAATTAGGGATTTCCTGTAATTATTGGAAATAACCATTACGGGAGGCATCCCAATCTTATTTTAAAGGTATGTGTTTTTAATCAAAACTAATGTGTCGTGTATGGCTCCATAAATACGGTGAGGGTTAGAACTGGATAGTAGTTAGAAGTCAACCTTGCTGGGTTTAAATCCCAGTGTTGTTAATTACGGCGTGACCTTAGGCAAGTAATTTGACCTCTTTAGGCTCATTCCTTGTATCCATAAAAATGGGAAGAATAGATAGGTACCTCATTAAGACAAAAGACAAAGTTTACGACCCTGGTGTGAGATGCTCACATAATATAGAAATGGTCGACAGAGAAGACCGTTTTCATTTATGGGATTAAATGAGATATTACACATAAAGTGCTCAGCAGAGTGTCTGGAACAGAATATGTTAGTTATTGTTATTATTGACATTCAAGCAAGCAAATATATTTAGTTATATGTAACCTTGATTTTTGATATTTTGCAGACATTTTCACACCTGATCGATTTATCTTTTCAATAATCAATATGCAGTAAAAACAGGGAACAACATGACAGCATCGGAAAGCAGAACTTTGAGAAGTACTTTGCGGTATGGCAGCTCTCCTCACACCTGCGTGCCCAGCCTACTCAGCTGTTGCTTTTGATACCTGGAAGCCTATGAGCATTTCCAGGCAGTTTACACGTCCCTAATTTTCAGGGAATCTTCAAGGGAGAAAGCATATCTGAGGTGCACCTCATCTTTCACTCTACAACCAAGCGGTAACTAAACTCAGTGTGCTCGGCACCGAACTCCCTGCTTGGGGAGGCAGCCAGAGGCAGAGAACTTGAAGCTGTGAACCTCGCCCTTCAAGGACGCAGATCTAATACACGTAGGGCTCCCACCACCATGCCATTGCTGGGGGCCAGGCTGGCGTTCTCCATGTTCCTCATCCCTTTTTAGAAGGGTCGTCTTTCAGGGAAGACAAGTGCGCCAGGGAGTTCACCCCAGAATGAAGCCAAGCCACATCCCTGTGAACGAGAGCTCTCCTCTGCCAGTGCCTGAAGCTGGCTTCACAGCATGCAGGGGTGTTTGTCAGACTCTGGTGAAAAATGGGCTGTACGCAAAAGACAAAGCTTACGACCCTGGTGTGGGATGCTCACATAATATAGAAATGGTCAACAGAGAAGACCGTTTTCATTTATGGGATCAAATCATTTTAGCAATTCTCTTTTCCTCTGAAACCATAAACAACAGCGCTAGTTAAAGCTCTTGCTTGTTGGCATGCCTGCAGGTCTGTGTGCCTACTACTGACTTTACAGGACTTCTTCCTCTTCCTCTGGCAACGTTAATGAATAGTTAACAATAGGCTAATCTGCTTATTTAAGTAGAAACCAAAAGCATCCCCTCAAATCTTTCCAAACTCTTACCTCATTCCACTCTTCACAAATGAGCCATATAATTTGTATGACCTGATTTCCACCACCCCCTCCTCTCTGCTCAGTGGGCCGACCATGTCATCCAAGCCTTGATAGGTTGTATAACCCATCCTCCAGGCACAGAGATGGCACAGGAATGAGTACTTGCCCCAGATGGCCCGATTAGACTTAGTGTAGGGGTGTTTATTGGACCACTTGGGAAAGAAGCTCTCTTTCCCAGGAGGTACTTAAGACGTTGGAATGTGAACCCAGAATGGCTGGTGGCCATTTCACCTCTGAGTGGGAGGAGCCTATTTAAATGACAAAGCAGAGACAAAGGACCGAGATAGAAAGAGACCAAGTCCTGAATAACAGCACTGGAGCCCCTGGAGATCCTGTAAATTTCTCTGCGGACTTGTGGTTATAGATACTAATCATAAAAACTTTTTCTACTCAAGTCCATTTGAGTCGTCTTCAATGAATAACTAAATGAATGAATGAACTAATCGGGCCACACACAGACAAAAACCAAGAAAACCTGCTACAATCCCAAGCAGTTTCGACGCCACGGCCTTGCAGAACATTTGCTTTCCAGTCACAGTGAGTTGTTCCGTGCTGTGGCGGTCGCGGCTAGTTGCCCGCCCACCTGCCGCGGCGACGCACTGCTTCGGGTTAGCAGGGTGGCTGGGTTTGAGTCTGCAGCGGTAACTCACAATTGATCTCCAGGGTGTTCCAATGGGCTACACATTGATACAGCTTTTAGGATCGCTGGTCCCCACTCATTAAATGACAGTAGGCACTGTTGACAACTAAAAGTGCCCTCCCCCTCCCAATTGCTCTCCCCCACTATTTCAAACTCCTATTACTATTTTTGCCAGATACTCATTTTCCCAAATTCTCTTGCATCCAGGGGTGACCAACTACATGACCTGGCTATTAAGAAGTAAGGGGAGTAAATGTCTGCTAATGAAAGTCAAATTCTTTCTTTTTGACTTGAATACAATGGTGTGCGGATGTGATTTTTGTGATGTAGCAGCCACATGTAGAGCATGAGTTTATTCGTTTTCTAGGGCTGCTGTAACAAGTTACCACAAAACTGGCGACTTAAAACAATAGAAATTTATTTTCTCACTATTTTGGAAGTATGAAATCAAGGTGTCAGTAGGGTCGGTTCCTTCTGGAGGCTCTGAAGGAGAATGTTCCGTGCCTCTCAACTTCCGGTGGTGGCCTGCGACCCTTCCCTCCCTTGGCTCATAGAGGACACCACTCTCATCTCTGCCTCTGTCTTCGCATCATCTTCTTCTCTGTGCTTCCCCACTCCTTCTTGTCTCTTATCAGGACTTATCTTTGGAGTTAGGGCCCATCCTAATTCAAGATGATCTCATCTTGAGATCTTTAACTCGATTATATCTACGAAGACTCTTCGCCCAAGTACGTTCACATTCATGGGTTCTGTGTGCGCAAATCTTTTGAGAAGCCACCATTTCATTCACTACAATGAGGCAACAAGTCTAGGATGGAAAGTCAACATGTGAGAATGCCAGAGAAGAATGTCAGAAAGATCCAGAGTTCTTGATGACATCAATCACTCACTGATGGTTTTGAGCCACTCATCCAACTCCAGAATTTCTTGCCTCTGAGGCTTGTGTCTATTCATTAAGAAGTTTTGGCATAAGACCTAGCAATTCTTCCTCAGACACACATATGTCAGTCGGGCCTCTGACATGAAATTTTCTTGTAGTTCATTTGCTTTTTTCACCTAACGATCAATTTAATGGAACTTGGCAAATTCAGCCATCAGACAGGAAAATTCAACTTAATTAAATTACCACTTTGGGTGGATCAAGAAGAATGCAACAAACAGGAAATATATGGGCACTGTATCATTCAGAGTTTTCTTTGATTGAAATGCTTAATTTTAATTATTCATGGTTAAATTTTGTAGGAAAGCAGCTAATATACTCTAGGAAGCTGCTTTAAGAAAACACATGGAATCAAACCACAGCTCAGGAGCTCACAGCCCTCCATACAAAACCCTTCCCTGGGGAAAGCCATGGAAGAGGGGAGGCAAGGATTGAGTACTTGCAGACAGGCAGCTGGTGTTTTTGCTGTTTGTTTGTTTGTTTAAAATTACCCAAGTATATAATATTCTGTCTTTTAATTTTTAAATTTATTTAAAGAAGTTAAATAAATATAACTTCTTCATATATGCCTTAAAATATGTAAAACTTTCTTCAGATGCATAAATGTAATTGTATGTGGTTCTTCTCTGTTTTTGTTTTCCTTTTATTACGGGCTTCCCCTTCCCTCTCCGATGTTCCCTTCACCACGTGGTCTCTACCCCCTACCAACTCGCCCCTGTAGCCCAGGATTACAGCCAAGTATGTCTCTGTTCTTATCTTTTCCCATCTATGCACACACTGTGTTGAGCCATAGCCAAGCCTGCATAAGGAGAACTCCTAAGTGAACAGAAATGGTGAAGTCCTGAATCCTGCAAATGAAGGCACACAACCTGAGACCCAGATATCAAAAAGGATAGCTCACTCAAAGTGAGAGAACAAGTTTAAGCTCTCAGGCCCGGACGGTGGGCGTAGCAGACAGGGTTTGCTGAGCAGCAGGACTGCTGACTGAGTGGTATAGTCAGATGCTGCCAGGTGGGTAGAAGGCAAAAGGAGGCCTCTGTTCAGGGCAGCCTCCTCCCTGGCTGGGGCCTGCTGCAGGAGGAGCAGAGGTGACCCCAGGGAACTACCATGTCTCAGATGCACCCTTTGTGCTGTTCTCAGATACTTTTAGGCTCAATGGAGCTTGTGAGTAGGACTGAGCAGTGTTCAAGGGTTTCATCTGTGAACCCAGTTCAGGTCTTCTCCGATTCATCCCTGAGGCCCAAATATAAAGGAATATTTTAAAATTATTTCTATATCAAAGTTAGATTAGAAAATGATACACATTCTTCTGTACCTTCTTTTTTTTTGCTTAAGGATTCCCTTGATTCACCTGGCATAGCCCTAATGCATTCTTCTGTGGTGCTGCGTAACAGCCAACGGTGTGCCTGCTCTGCTCCTGTTAGCGGGGGCCACGGCATTGCCAGGCTTTCTTTTTCTTTCTTTCTCTTTTTTCTTTCTTCCTTCCTTCCTTTTTATATTTTTTATTTGTTTTTTTGTTGTTGTTGCTGCTATAAAAATTTTTGCAATGAGCATCCTTGTACATATGTCCTGAGGCATGGCTGCTTTTATTGTTATGGAATGGACCCTCAAGAATGAGATTACTGCAGCATAGATGCACCTTGAAAATATTATGCTAACAGAAAGAAGCCAGTCACAAAAGACTGTATATTATATGGTTCCATTTAGATGAAATGTGTAGAATAGACAAATCCAAAGACACAGAAAATAGATCGTTAGTGGCTGCCTATGGCTGGTTTGGGGGAGTGGTTGTAGGGAACTGGGAGTGATTGTTAATGGGTGTGTGTGTGTGTGTGTGTGTGTGTGTGCGTGTGTGTGTGATGTGTGGGAGGGTGTCTTTCTGGAGTGCTGACAGTGTTCTAAAATTGATTGTGGTGAAGGTTGCACAACTGTGAATATACCAAAACTATTGGATAGTTGAAATGGTGATCTGTATGCTATGTGAATTACATCTCAATAGAGTTGTTATTTTAAAAATTGAGATTACTGAGTCAAAATGTATATGTATTTTTAACTTAATAGACACCACCAGACTACTTTCCAAAGAGGCTCCAGCTCTTCCCATTTCCACTGGCGCTGAGAAGAGCAGCCCTCCCCCACGCGCCCTCCAGCAACAGGTCTCACACTTTCTTCAGTTTTGCAAATCTGATGCGTATAAAGTGATACCTCATTTTTGTTTTAGTTGTATTTCCCAGGTAGAGTCTCATAAAAGTTTCAATAATACTTCAATGTACAAAGTAATAAGTACAAAGCCCTTTTCACGTCTCACTCCTCCCCTGAAGTAACAATTCTCAACACTTAGTTGAGTTTCTAGGCCTTTTTAATGCAATTCTAAACTAATACACATGTACATATAAAGTAATATGTTTTATAATTGATAAATAGAATCACACTATAATGTTGTACTATGACTTTTTTTTCCACAGTATGTCTCAGAGATCTTTCAAATTTGTATATATACCTCAAGCTTATTCTCTTTAATGGCTAAGTGATATACCACAGAGTGAATAAACAGAGTTATTTAACATTAGTGAATATTAGATTGTGTCCAATGTTTTGCTATTTCAAACCATGTCTCAATGAACAAACTTGTAGATCCATTTTCTTTAATGAAGTGAGACTACATACATAAGTTAACTATTTTAAGGCGAATAATTCAGTGGCATTTAGTGCATTCATGTTGTACAACCACTCTCTCTATCTCATTCCCCAACATTATCATCACCCCAAAAGGAAATCCCATAGCAACCAAGCAGTCATTGCCTTGTCTCCCCTTCTCTGAGCCCCTGGCAACCATCAATCTGCATCTGTCTCTACAGATTTGCCTATTTCATATAAATATAGTCACACAATGTGTGACCTTCCATGTCTGACTTTTTTCACTTAGCATCACATTTTCAAGATTTGTCCCCATTGCAGCATGTATTAGTACTTCATTCCTTTTAATGGCTCAATAATATTTCATTGTATGTACATACTGCAATTTATGTATCCATAGAGCAGTTATAGAAGGCAGGTCCTTTAATCTGCCTTATGTCTTCAGACCAAGACATCACTCAACCACTGAATTCATCAACTCTCAATTCTGTCTGCCTCCCAACTTCTTATGTGCTACAACAGAGCACTTATTGCTTATACCACTTTGAGTAAATTATTCTGTTACTTGTAGCCCAAAGCCCTCTGTCTGATATATCTATCCCCTTACCTGCCTTGCACCCACCCCCGACCTAGACTCTAAGTTCTGTGAGAACAAAAACTGTGTTGTCTGAGTTTCCAGCTCTGGGCACAGTGCCTGGCACATAGGAATTGCTCAACATGTATTTGCTGAATGGTGAATGAATAAAACTAAGGAAACTGATTTTTGGTTTGAGAATTGGGAAAGTCATCATCATTATCATCAGAGATGGGACCGGAAGGACAAGTATGAATTAATTCAGTAGGAAATGGCACGTCAGACAGATGGAAAAGTCTGAGCGAAGCCTAGAGCTGTGAACATGTACACATGGTTCTGGCACCAGGGAGTGGGCTTGTGTATACTGAAGAAATGGAAAAGGTGGAAACAAGGTTGGAAATGTTGGTTCAGATGTCAAAGTCTACAGGAATGCCATGCTAAAGAATTTGGACTTTTTCTTCAATGGTTAGGAGTCATTGAAGAGTCCTGGTCAGGAAAATGGTGTGTCTGGATTGGAAATTTAGACAGATCCATCTGGAAGCCATTTGGAGGATGGATTGGACATTAGCAGGCCTGGAGGCAGGCAGACAAATTAGGAAATATACTTATCAGGTTCTTTCTCGTTGCAATAAGTGGAAATCCAATTTAATTGGCTGAGAACGGAATGTATTAATTCACTGACCATGGTAAGGTCAATACATGGCTGGGTTTCCAAACACCTAGAATCTTGGTCTGGATCACTGTGCCCCTTGCTCCACAGCCAGCTCTGATTCTCTCTGTGTGTTGGCTTCAGTCTCTCAAGCTATCACATAGCTGCTCTCAGGTCCAAGGCCTCAGATCTCAACACTATCACTGCTACCAGGGAATGACATTTACAGCCTCTGTCTCAAGAGCAAATATCCCAGGGAAGGGCTCTCATTGGCCAAGCTTGGGTCAGGTGTCCACCCCTGGTCCAATCAACAGTGGCCATGATAATGAGATCTCAAGTTCATGTCAGTACTCTTTTAAGACACATGACCAGAGATTTGTAAGGAGAATATCCTAGAAGAAGAGAAGCAGCTCTGCTCTGGGGTCAGAAAAATAGCTGTTAATTATTATAACCTATAAACTATTACAGTGCAATTGAGATGTGAGGAGGGTCTGAACCAACCAAGGATGTCTAAGAGGGAGAAGAAAAGGTGAATTCAGGAGACTTTTAGAACACAGTTGACACTTAAACAACATAGGGGTTAGGGGTGCTGACCATCTGTGCTGTCAAAAATCCCTATATAACTTAAGTTGGCCCTCTGAATATGTGGGTTCCCAACCGCAAATCAAAAATACAGTTGACTCTTGAACCCTGTGGGTTTGAACTGTATGTGGGTCCACTTAAATGCAGTGTTGTTCAAGGGTCAGCTATAATCAGCTGCTGGGGTACTTTCCTGTACTAGGAGCTAGCAGAACAGAAAGCCTGAGTGTCCTGTGGGCCTGCATCCTCATTTCATTTGTGGATCTTGAGAACCTGAAAGCTTGAAATCTGGAAACCTATTTTTCAGCTTTGCGGCCATCCTTCCACAGGAGCCCTAGAAAGGCACAATGCCCTGAGATGTCAAAAAATGACCTTCTTTCCCATGAATCATTGCAAACTTGCTGTGTTTAAATAAGGACTCGAAACAGAATTTGTTAATTTAAAAGTTTTACATTTTAGGAAAATAAAGTTACAGTTCTTGTTCCTCTGGATTTAAGGACCGAAATTTGTTCCCACAGCCTTTGTGAGACTAGCACTTGGCATCTAATCAATTCTGATTAATTCTTTGTTGAGTGATGGAGAGAAGAATGGGCCCAAATGGAACCTCAGGGGGACCTTAGGTCAAGGGAAACCTAAGCAACTAGGGCAAGGGAGAACCTGGAATACAAGCTCCGCTTGTTTTAGGTTCTTCCTTTGAATGCATTCTAACACTACCCTCTGTTTTCTGGCTGGTGGTGGAGGTGGTATGTGTGTAAAGGGCTGGGTGGGAAAAGATGGCATTGTGTTAAAGAAAGCACAGACTTCTTTAGGATTCCACTGGAAGGGACCAATTGGGAATCAAAGTTCCCAAAGGAGTTTTGGATTTTAATGACCAACTTTCACACAGTTTTCTCCATTTTCCTCCTGTATTCTTCCACTCCCAACCTCCACACCAGAGTCCTAGGGCCTGGGGCACTTGGCTGCTCTTTCTCTGTCAGGGCTGCAAGTCTCCTCAGCTGCCTGGAGGCATGTTCCAAATAGCAGAGGCTTGAGGCTTCCCTTTAACCAAAGATGTGGTTCTTGCCCTGGGCAGGAAGAGAAGCCTCATGTCCACACTTCTGCTACCCCCAACGGCAGCCCCCCAAAGGAAAACTTTAGCTGGAACTCCCCACCTGGCCTTGACTCTGGGTGAAAAGAAGGTTGGGGAAACAGATAACTAGTTTCTATTTGGCAGGAGGGCAAAGCAATTGTCCTTAGCTTGCCTGTGCAACTTCTCCGTGGACGTGTGCACAGGTGGCTCAACTTGCTCCCTAAGGCCAAGCCAGTACGAGCGTCGCAGAGCACTTCGTCTGAGATACGTATATATAACGAGCCCAGCGAGTAACCAACTAAGCAAGGACGACACACACACAAATAGTTGCCAGAGCATCACACAAGTTTAACCATACCAGATTCTGATGGATTTCAGTCCTAGCAGACCACCCGATGGTGCTGGTGGAGACTGGTCGATGCTGGCTCGGATGCTGTTGATCTGCAAGGGTCGATCAGCGGAGGCCTCTTCTTCAAAGCAGAGCAGTCAGGAACCAAGAGACAGAGGATCGCAGTCCTGGGAGGATAGGGAGCACGCTTTCTCAGTCCGTATTTGAGTTCTTTTCGTTTTATACTCTATGATGACGTCTTCAGTATCTTATCAAGTAGCCGCACAGGTGTCTGTTTATCTTACTAAGTCAAAATATGTTTACACACTTCGGGTAAAAACATGTTTACATTTCTTGGGTTTGCATTATCTGGGTTATATGCATACATGTTTATCTTATCTGAGCACACATATACAGTTTACTGTAACATTCCACCCGGTGGTTCCTGTGGCTTAAGACCAAGGGAACCAGAGAAAGTTCAGAGTCTTTTTTTATGCTTTTTTGCAGAAAATTGGTCTGGTAAATCTAACAGATAAACTAATGAGAAAGAGGCATGCAAGTACAAGAAGAATTTATTTAAGAATAGTCAAAAAATTATAAAGTCCCGAAAAGCTGTGTTGAATCCAGGTGATAGGGTCCATTTGGTTCCAATTTGGTTGACAGGGTACTGTTTTTCATAAGGAGAGGAATGTGTCAGTAGACGAACAGCTGGTGTGGAATTTTTCGAGGATTTTCTTAGCAGTGATGGATGCAGCATTTGGAACGTAGGTGAGGTGATGAAGGAGGTCAACAGATTTGCTGTAGTCTAATAGAGTTTGTGAATTGATGGTTCAAGTTCCTTAAGTTTTTGTAAGGATTCATTGAAGGATGGAGGGGCAGGATAATGGTGGGATTGTATAGAAGGAATAAGGGGAATAGTGGGGTTCCAGCAAAGAGTGGATTCAGTTGTATAGGTGGTGTAATGAATTCTATTAGAGAGTGTGACGTTCATAGTATTGGAAATGAGTGTGCAGTCATGAATAGATGAAGCATTAAGGTCTAGGGAGGTGGTATGATCAAAGTAAGAGAAGTTAGAAAAACACACAATGAAATTATGGCGTCCAAGATTATAGATGTAAGGAGGGTTATGAGGAATGAGATCAGTGGGAAAGGTGTTTAACTCCAGGGTGGGATTGCGATATGGATTTGAGGAGTGAAAGCTATGAGTTTAGATTTTTCAAAGAAATAAGGGTCAACATATAGTAAATCTCCGTTCGGGGTGGCGAAAAAGTTGTCAGTAGCCTAAAGCAGATGTTAAGAGTTGGGTAGGCGATGAGATGTTTGCCACCAATAGTAGAGATAATAGAGAGCTCACAGAGTTCACAGTTGTTAAAGAGACAGCCAATGGGTTTAGAAAAGTCTACTCGGGTTGTGTAGTCACTCCAAAGGGGGTTATATCCGTGACCTGTTTGCAGGAGAAGTAGGAGATCTTTTTGTGCTTGAGTCAATTTGTCTTGGATCATCTGGCATTGAGTTCTTAATTGGTAGTTTTGGAAGTGGTATCTGAGGTCTTCAATCATAATGCAATTTTTGAAGGTATGTATTTGATTCTTCGGAGGCACGTCTAAGTAGTTCAATTTGTTGTTGGGTTTATGCTGCTAAGGTGTAGACAGAGTCCAAAGATGATGAGACAAACTTGATGATTTTTACTTGGTCTTCAGAGGATTTGTAAATGAAGTTATTGAGGTCACGGGAAAAGCTGCTAAGCTTGATAGAGTTAGTGATGCTGACAGAAAGAGAAGCTGAGGCAAGGGCAAAGGAGGTGATATCGAGTCACAAGAGTTTTCTGGCATTAGCATGAAAACGCTGTGGAAAGGGTGTATTTCTGACATTGATTGGGGGGTCAAGAGTGGCACATTTTGGTAAAAGTGATGTAGCAAGGAAATCAGAAGGTGAGAAATAGATGGTAGTTCATTTGAGTTGTGGTTGGACGATAAGCCTGAATGGGATTGTCTGGTAAAGTCATGATAGGAGGGGTTTTGAGAGTTTGGGTTTAGGTTTGTCAGTGCCAAAGGAAAATATAGGGGAAAATGGAGTGTGTATAAGCAGATGGTAGAGTTATAACAGCCTCTATAAATAACACAAGGATTCAAGGGGTTTGAGAGGAAACATTGGTCCCTAGGGTTGTGAGTATAGTAAAAGTCAGTGAATGGCAGTACTGAGTGGTTGGTGATAGGTGAAAAGTGGTGTAGAAGTGATTTCTTCCATCCACCATCTAGATAAAGTAACATGTAAGATTGATAGCCTAGGGAAAAAGAGCCAGAAATTCTTTTAGTTTTAGTAGGATGTAAGGTAGCCAAAGGAGTTAAACCATGAGGAAGGTTTTAGGTTATAGGAAATATTATAGTACAGGTCGATAAGCAGTTCAAAGTTTGAGTTGCATAGTTCAAAGTGGGTAAAGTTAAGGGGAATGGGAGTGGGTCTGATCGCTACACTTGGATAAAGGTATTTTTTACTTCCATTACTGACGGTGAAGGAAGTGTAATTAATGATGGGAAACAGGCCATAAGAGTATGGGTGAGTGAGGAATGCTGAAAGGCGAGATTCTGTTTGGGATTTTGGAATGATGAGGTAAGGGAGTTCTTTAACAAGATAAGTATTTTCTTTAAGACATCGTTTCAAGTTATAAGAGGTAATATTATTTGGAATAGGAAGAAAGGAATTCTCTTGTATTGGATTCTAGGTTGCTCAGAAATATTGTTGTTGCACATAGTGATATTGCCCATTAAAGTGTCTTGTTCTAAAATAAACCTAGTCGCATTTAATATGTACCTGTATAGTTTGGCTGAGTCGAGTATAGGTTTCTGTTGTTAATTTTGTGCACTTATCGGGTCCTAGTTGATCTGTTGGCATTGGTACGTGTTCTGTGTGAGGCAAAGATGGGTTGCATTTGTGCAGCCATGTTTGTCGGAGGGGATTTCAGTAAATGTTTTGTTAATTTTAATGAAAGGATAATGTGCAGACTGGAAGGAGAGATTATGCATTACTAGGAACATGGGCATTCTTAGCTTATAGGAAATACTATAGGTTTGGGGTTTGGTATGTCTTTGGAGTAGGTTCAAAACAGGGTATGGTATTTTCTTTGTTGCATTTACACAGTATAAAGCGGGGGTGATATCTGTAAAGGAATTGTTAATCATGCTTGCAGCAGCTGTCCAGTCATTATTAAGGGTGTTATTCATGATCCCTGCTGCAAAGCAAAACATATAAATAGGGCCGAATCTGGGAGAATTTATGAGTTTGAGAAAGGGACCAGTTGTATTGAATGTGATAGGAGAGGTAAGGTCAGTTAGGATTTGGGGAATATGTCTATAGGGCCAGTAGTTATTATCTTTGGAAAGGTATTCTTCAGGGGTGATTAGAGCTAGACATAATGGGTCCTAATTCTGGATCAGGGGATCGAGTACAAATTCCAATGCAGAAATTGCCATAGGTAGGAAAATTAGGAAAGTCAGTAAGGTAATATTGGTAGTAAGTAATGCCCTCTATAGTTAAAGTATGGGTGAGATTCATATGTTTAGAGATGGGAAAACCATCCGGTAGAGCTGGATTATTTGTGGGAGGAGAAAAGAAGGGTTTTCTGTTAAAAATGGTAGGGGTAGGGGTAGGGTCAGAGGCGGTAGAGGTGGTATTTGTGTCATAGTCATAGGAGGTGGTGCTTGTGTTATTGTCATAGTCATAGGAATATTCATAGTTGTCTAAATTGCTCTCAAGTTCCCCAGTATACCAAAAGTGCATAAGATGTTCCTGGAAGGGAACGACATTAACTAGCGCTCTTTGGATGCATGTGTTGTTAGGGCGCTAAAATAGGCATCAACATGAAGGATTTTTTGAAGGTGTTCGCCAAAAGGGAATGACTCAGGATGTGAATTATTGTAAATATGGTAAGTTTTAGGGGGCTGTTCTGCATCTATGGTATCTATGATGGAAACTGAGCGAGTATGTAAAGCATCTTGAAACCATTGTAATTTTGTGCATTCTTTGAGGGAAGTGTGTGTATATAATCTTAAGGTAGTCTGATCTTCATTTAAGGCTAATTTTTGGCAATAAGATTGTTGGTAATAGGATGGGCATAGAGAATAAGTAGCTTGGTAGTAGAGAGAAGTATTGAAGTCAAAGTCTCCAACAGTGAGGGAAAAGAGAGAATTGTCGCCGAGAAGGGTTATGGGAGGGTGGAAGACATAATGTTGTGTTGAGTTGTGTATGGAAACAGTGTAAAGACCTAGGGGGAAGTGACTGGGAGGTCGTATGGTAATATTGGTGGCATCACTGGCTGTTATGGTAAGAAAGATTAAGAAAGTTATATGGAGTTCTCCCATTGTTCCTGGGCTAAAAGATATTCCTGAGCTATGGAGGGGTTAAAGTCCCAAGGCGGGGTGCTAATATTAAAGTTAAGATGAGGGCTATGTAGTGCAGAAATGATAGGTTCAGGTGCGTCAAGAGGGGATAGAGGGGAAGGGCATCTATTTGGTTGATGGATAGCCTGTTCAGCAAGGGAGGTATAGAATTTTAGTAGTTGAATAAAATCAAGAGCAATGCGCCCCGGTAGGAATTCAGATAGAGCTTGAATGGAGTTAAGGGTCCAGATGAGAGTTTCAGAAATTCCACCTGTGAGAGCGAGGTGGAGGGGTGCTGAATAAGGGGGTAGTTGTTGGACTGTTGGGAATCTAGAATACCAAGGAGAGTTAGAAATGGTGGGATAGAAGCGAGAGTTGGTGATAGAGAGAGGAACGGGGAATAAGGGGGCAGATGGTTGGAGATCCGGAATATGATCATGTGGGGGTGTTGAATAGTGAATTATGGCTGATGGTTCAGGATAAGGTGTGGGATTGAAGTTTCTTGCTTCTCATAGGAAGTTAGTTAAATCTTCTTCCCACTGTGGGTTCCTGTTAAGAAGTATGTGATAGGATGCATAAGGTGTAATTGTAAAGGAGTGAGCATTGGTTGGTAAATTGATTAATAGATATGTTGTTGATGTGGCAGGAAGTACGAGTTTTACACCATGTCCTGTCTAGGATGAGGTTCACAGATAGAAGGAATATAAACAGTCCTTACAGACATATCTTAAAGTAAATGCAATAATAAAGCGTGGGAACAGGTGATACTATTGCACAAAGAAGGATGAGAGCTGTTGGCATTAGATGAATATAAGGGTTGGGAGTTTTGTATTTTGATTTGTTGCACATGGCCTTGTTGTTTACTGTTCAGAACAGAGATGCGCCACTATTGGCAATTATTTCCTATGGGGACAAAGAGCCGTCTTTAGGACTTTTAGTGAGAACTTTGTATGGCGTATTTCTGTCAATAGTGGTGTGGGTGGAGTAAAGTTATAATGTGTAATGTTTTGTAGGTGAGGTTCATAGAGTTCCTCTAACGGTGATTGTCTATTTTGTCTAGGTCTAGAGTTTAAGAGTAAACAGGCTTTGTCAAGTAGTGATTGTAGATTAGTAAAGTGTTGGTCCATTAGGAGGGTTTGACTTTTGTGTTTAAGGAGGCCATTATGTCTTTCAATAGTACCAGCCACCGTAGGGTTATGTGGTAGATGAAAGGACCAGTCTATATCATAGTCTAGTGCTAGTCATTGTGCTGCTGTGGCAGTAAAATGTGTGCCTTGGTCTGATTCAATGGCTTGACCATAGTGTACTAGCCATGTATATAAGGCTCTAATGGTGGTTTTGGCATCAGGGTGGGAGGAGCCAGTAGCACTTAAGATGCCCATGCATGTGTCAACAATAGTACATGCATGTTTTTGTGGGAATGGTATCTTCAGTGGGCCTATAAAGTCAATTTGTAAAATTTGATTCAGGGTGAGGGGTTTTTGTGTTCTAGGAGATTGTAAAGCCCTAAACATCATTGTGCCTTTGCATGTATTGCAGGCGTTGATGGCAGATTTTATGTCTCAGATGGGAACCTTGATGCTTCTTTTTAGGAACCAGCTGATTAAAGCGGATTGTCCTGGGTGGCATAACGTCTCGTGAATGGTTTTGAGAAAATGTATAGGTAAGTGTAGGTCGTTGTCAGGTGGGTTAATGGTATATTTATCACCTATTCTTTTAAGTTTGATAGAGGAGATTGGTGGAATAAAATAATTTCCATCCCCATCTTTCTTTAAATGTAATTTAATAGAAAGGGAGTGAGTCCTATTAGTTATGGTAATATTTGGTTCAGGGGTTATTCCTTTAGCCAATTGATCAGCTTTTTGGTTATGTAAGGTTGTAGGTGAAGAATCAGTCACACGTGCATTAATATGTGTAATAAATATTTTAACTAAGGAGGACATATTATATAGTTGCTCCCAATAAGGTTTGGACCAGATTTCTCTGATATTCCAGTCTGATTCCTTCCACTTTCTTGACCATAGTCTAATGCCGTTATAAACAGCCCAAGAATCGGTAAAGATATAGATTTTTGATCTTTTGTGTTCAACAGAATCCTTAACAGCTAAGTAAGTTGCAATAAGTTCCGCGTGTTGCACAGATTTGGACTCACCGTTCGCCGTCAGGGCTTGAAATGTTCCAGGCAGAAGGCCGCTGCTCTCCAATGATGGCGGTCACCGGGTACGGAGGCTGACCGTCTGTAAACCAGGCATTTTTTAAGGCAGGGGTATATTGAGGTCCCTGCACCCCAATCGGTTTTGTGATTGGGACAAACTTGTTGGCACAGGTAGGTGGTTCTACCTCAAGTTTGTTAACCTCCTCGGTGAGGAGGGCCGGTTCTCCCGGGTCGCTGGTACTGCGTGTGTTTATATACCACTTCCACGCTAATACCTTTTCTTCCATGTTGCTTCTGCAAGCTCCTCTGCTGACATGTCAAGCCATGCCCATACAGGTATGGTGCTTCTGACGGTTACGGGGCTTTGTCTCGTGAAGCAAGGCCGAATATAGTGTCCAAATGAGTTTCTCAAATTGTGTATGTTTAAAACGTGAATAACGAAATCTTTTGGACCGAATCCGACTGGAATTAGCCTTGGATCCTTTTTGGATTTTTTGTATAGGCCCTAGTTACCGTGATCGGACAGAAAGGAGATGTCAAGGACTATTTTGTCTCCTGGTTCTATCGTTTGGAGGGTGGAAAAAAGATGTATGTAGTGTTTAAGTTATTGGAAGGCATGTTCCTGTTCTTCGTTCCATATAAAGTTAATAGCCTTTCTAGTTACTTTATAGATGGGTTTCGCTGTATCAGCTATGTAAGGGATGTGTTGTTTCCAAAACATGAAGAGGCCATGAGTTGTTGAGCTTCCTTTTTACTTGTGGGCTTTTTAAGGAATCTAACTTATTAAGGACCACGGAATTGTTCTGCCCTCAGAGCTCCAGTTTATCTCTAGGTAGGTAAGTGATGGTCCTGGTTTTTGAATTTTATCTGGGTTTATGGTCCATCCATTTTGCTGTAGGTGCTGTACGAGTGTATTTAGATCCTTGGCGATGGTATTTATATCTTGATGGTTTATTATTATGTCATCTATGTTGGAAATTTTCGATGTATATTGTTTAGGGTTAAAGTATGTTGCTAAGAGGTTATGTGCAATGGTAGGTGAGTTTTTATATCTCTGAGGTAGTCTTTTGAATTGATATTGTTTTCCTTGCCATGTGAATGTAGTATATTGTCTAGATTCTTTCGTGCAATGGGATTGCAAAGAACATATCTGAGAGGTCGACAGCCGCCATATATTTTGGGGGCGTACCTTGGATGATACTGATAACCTCAGCGGCATTTGGTAATGTGCCTGGTAGGGTTGGAGATACTTTGTTTATTTCTATAGTAATAGTAATCCGGTAGGTGCCATTAGGTTTCTTTACCGGCCATATTGGGCTATTGAAAAGTGTGATCTGCCAATTTCTATTATATCTTCTGTTAGGAGTTTTTCAATAGCTTTAATTACCTCTGAGTGGCCACCTCTAAGGGGATATTGTGGCGTGAAAGAAGGTTTTATAGGGCAGGAAGTTTGACAGGGTCAATTTAATTGCTGCTAGGGCTGTAGAATATTTACAAGGGTTGGTTGATTTAATATAAGAGCTAAATATAAGAGGAATTAGATCCATGCCTATAATATTTGGGGCGTTGGGTGCCAAATATAATATTGTAGGATTTCTATCTCTATATAGGATTGTACATTTAGTGGGGTGTGCTGTGATAGTATTTCCTGTTATACCTTGATTGAAATGGAGTTGGCTTTTATTTTTTTATGAGTAGAGTAGGTGTATAGTGAAACTTGGGATCCTGTGTCTATTAGAAAGGTTGTGGATAAGATTATTGTCTATTAAAATATTTAGGGTTGTATATGGTCTATTATCGGTTTTTTTGTGAATGATATATCTGATATTATTATATCTTGTTCTCTATTTTTAACTCAATTGCTGTCTCTGTTCCCGTTCTGTGGTGTAAGTTTCAGGCGGGGCCCTTGTAGTTTCCTGGAGGAAGGATTGTTCAAGGAGTTCTGTTAGGAGAGCTTCCTTTATGAAAGGGGTTGTTTCCCTATGTGGGGGTCTTTGTTTGAAAGGGTTATTCCATCGTATAGTTGTTCAGCTGATGGATAATGTCTAGGGTATTGTTTTGTTGTTTCTAGGGTATTTATTTTTGAAAAATGGGTTATTAGATTTCCAATATCCTGACTGTTGGTTAAGATATGGTTATCGTTATTTCTTTTAAAACTCATATTTTGTTGTCCCCTAATATTGGTTTGGAATCAGAATAAGTTTGGATCTGACTTTCTTGGTAGTGCAGAGTAAATTTTTTATCTGAAATCAGGTCCTCGTGTAGAGTGATCTTTTGCTTTATCTCTTCTCGTATTTGCTCAACGATTAGATTTTGTATTTGTATCTTATATCCATCTGGAGCATTTTTTATTAGGTCCTAATTATTCCTTCTCCATTCTTGCATTCCATGGCTGTTATGTTCAGGATGATAGACTCCATTTAAAATTGTTAGTTTTCTAAGCTGTTTTTGTAATTGTGCTATTGTGTTCCATTGTTTTGAGAATTGAGAGGATGTGAAATCTATTGAGAGGAATGCTTTGATCCAGGCTTCTGTATCCAAGACCACAGAGATGCTAATTTTTGTTTATTACTTTCTATTTCTGTTCTTAAGGCATTTCTTAATTTTGGTAATTGATGGTCTGCTACTTGGGCTATTTCATCACCACTTAGCTTGGTGGTGTGGCCTCCCTTCTCATATAATGATACTAACCATTCTATATCTGATCTGTCTCCTTTAATCAACATTTCTTTTATTCTATAAGTTCCTTTCTATTATAAGAGGTGAATCCTACCGTTTCTTGGCGTCTGTGCCATCCTCTTTCTTAATTAATTTTTTCCTTATGATGGCTGGTTGTGCCGAATATTTTTGTACAACCTTTCTGGCTAGATTCTTTCCTTTATCTGTATCCTACACAATCCTGTAGGTTGTGTATGGTTTGTAGCGTATTGGCACTATCTCCTTTGGGGATGATCTTTCTATTATAGGTGTTAAAGTTTTGGTCGTTAGTGACCGAAATGGGAAGGTGTGAAGTGTGGCGCACCTCGTGTTTCTTACTTAGGGCATCTTCTAGAGTTCTCCATTTCCCTTCAGCTGGTATATTGTGTAAGGGGTCAGGTTGGTTCATGTGTTTCCTCCACCAGGACCTTAGTCTTTGAAACATTTTTCCTAAATTTAATACCAGGTCCCTTAAGTCCGAATGGATATATTATACCTGGGACTGGTTTCTCCCTGTACCTTTGATGTGTCCTGATCAGATTATTTAGTTTAGTACAAGCGGAATAGGATAAGCAAAGATCCTTCTTAGTAGTTTCTTGCAGCGCTCTGCCATACAAAATATGTGTGTGTGTGTGTATGGATGTGTGTATGTGTGTGTGTGTGTGTGTGTGTGTGTGTGTGTGTGTAGACATACATATATACATATGCATATCCCTTCTGTTAATTTTGGAGAAGGCTCTGGGATGTGAAAGGAAGATCTCCACCTCCACGTGAGCAGTCGGTTGGTATAATCTGCCAACATGGGCCTCTCAGGGCACTTGGTTGCTAACAACTCTTAGGCGTTTGCCATTCGGGAGTCAACACAGTTTGGGGAATACCCTTTGAGTGAACGACCTCATTCTCTTCATGGACTGGTAGAGTTTCTCTCGGAAATCCAGAGAACCCTCCTTCTCGGTTCCGAAATTCGTGTTCTAGTTGCCTCTGTGCTCGGCTGAAATTTGGTCTTTTGGTACACTCTTGGTCTTTTTAGCCAATCACAATTGTGGTTGAGGGTATAGTCTTTCTTAGATTGGTGCCAACGATGCCAATTGTCCACCTTCTCCGTGGACGTGTGCACAGGTGGCTCAACTGCTCCCTAAGGCCAAGCCAGTACGAGCGTCGCAGAGCACTTCGTCTGAGATATGTATATATAACGAGCCCAGCGAGTAACCAACTAAGCAAGGACGACACACACACAAATAGTTGCCAGAACATCACACAAGTTTAATCATGCCAGATCCTGATGGACTTCAGTCCTATAGACCACCCGGCAGTGCTGGCAGAGACAAGCCACGTATTAAGCGGTGACTGGTGGATGCTGGCTCGGATGCTGTCGATCTGCGAGGGTCGATCAGCGGAGGCCTCTTCTTCAAAGCAGAGCAGTCAGGAACCAAGAGACGGAGGAACGTAGTCCCGGGAGGATAGGGAGCACGCTTTCTCAGTCCGTATTAGAGTTCTTTTCGTTTTATACTCTACGATGATGTCTTCGGTGTCTTATCAACCAGCCGCACGGGTGTCTGTTTATCTTACTAAGTCAAAATATGTTTACACACTTTGGGTAAAAACATGTTTACATTTTTTGGGTTTGCATTATCTGGGTTACATGCACACATGTTTATCTTATCTGAGTACACATATATAGCTTACTGTAACATTGCCCCATTGTGGCTGCTGGCCAAGGGACTCTGGAAGGCTGGCTGAGGCTGGGTAAGGGGAGAGCTCAGCCAAGGAAGCTAGTGGGGCCTGGTGTCTGTCAGCAGAAGCGCATCTGGCTGTGACCTCAGCAGTTCCACCCAAGGCCTAAGAAGCCCAGGGAGGGGTGGGACCAGCCCCATGGGGAGGGAGAAAGCCAGAGGCCTTCCCCAGACCTGAGCCCAGAAAGGTTCTCTACTGAGAGAGGGAAGACCCCAGGCAGCTTAGGGAGAAGTGAGGTGCACTGTAGGGGTCTTTTAAAAACATGCACATGTGCTGCCAGGAAAGTTTTACCACACCTAGTAGTCTCAAGGAGGCTCTTAGTGGGTCAGAACTTTGGGTTATTTTTAACCCAGAATCGGGTTACGTACAGCATTTACCCCACAGTCTAAACAGCTCTGGAAGGCAGAGGGCTGTGGGGCGGGAGCTGGCATGAGAGCGCACAGCAGCTGATTCTCAGGTCAGGCTAACCTAGGGAGCTGACGCCAAGGGGGTGGGGGTGGGGGGTAGCGGGGACAGTTTAAGTGCAAATACTACAGAGTCTTGACCTGGGCCCAGCCCCCTCTGGGGCTGTACTTTCCCCTCAAGAAGTTTCTCACTTTAATAAGAAAGACAGCATAGAGTTAGAGTCACAGCAACACCAGGGGTCAGACACCACGGATCCTGCAGCGCAGGGCAAGGAGTGCACTTAGGGATAAATCTCAGGTCCGTCTCTCAAGGAGGAGGCATCTGGGCACACTGAGGTAGAGTGGGTCAAGGGCCAAAAGAGAGTTTATAAGCAAAGGGCTACAAGAGCAAAGAAGTATGGGTTACTGGATGGGGGTGGGGGCGGGGAGGGGGACGGGGGCGGTGCTAGGACTTGTGTCTGGAAGATGGGAGGAGGTGTCATGACAGCTGGACCTTGGAGGATAGGTACAATTTGCCAGGCAGATGGTGGGTGAGCAGGAAGAACTGCAGATGAAATACCTGGACCAGAAATAGGAGGGATCAGGGCACACTGGGGGATGGAGAGACGGTCCTGTACCCAGAGTTTAAGGCTTTGAGAGCCCAGAAAAAAATGCTGGAAGGGTAAATTGTAACTGTCTGTCAAGGACTTTTGACTTTCAGCCATAGGCAGAATCAAAGAGTGTTTTGAACAAGGAGTAATGTGCTCTAGATGGCTGTGGGTAAGGCTAGACCTGAAGGGGAGAGCCTGGATGCAGAAATCTGACGGAAGCTTGTATAGCTAAAGTGGCGGGAAGTAGGAAACAGAAGTGGACAGGGCCCTAATTTGGGGTTTACTCAGTAGATGTGGGAGAATGGGGGACCAGGGGACACTGATAGGAGTTAAAGCTGATATAAAGTATGGGGCCCGAATGACTAAGATTGTGGATGGTCCCCTCTAGAGGATGGGGAAGGCAGGGCAAAGTGGGGGGGGGGCAGTGTGCAGGCTTATATGGGGTGGGGAACCCCAGGATGCAGTTAGACTAGAATTTGGAGTCACTGAGTGGAGGACAGAGCTACTGCAGAAGATGGGGAGAGATGCCAAGGAGAGAGGATGGAGGAAGAAGACAGGGAGGCTGGGCAGAGACTGCTTGTTGGTGCCGGGATCTATTCTCCCTAGTCAAGCTGGGCACATGGATGTTTCCCAGCTTCCCTAAGATCTGAGTATGGTCACGTGACCAAGTTCTGGCCAATAGGATGTGAGTAGAAATGATGATGTATACAACTCCTAGATCATGTCTTTTAAAAAGCTTCCTTTTCTTTCCCCATTCTTTCTCCTCTTCAACAGCCTGGAACATCAACATGTGCTAGTGAGTCAGCTTTGAATATGAAAATGAGGATTACCTGCCCCTAGGGATGGTGAGAGACAGAAAGAAAGAACCCAGGCTCCTGAAAGACCTGGAGCGAGGGGCTGGCCTGCCCTGAACTGCAGCTCTAGGCTAGCAAGTGAAGGAGAAATGCACTCTCTTGTTGGAGCCACCATGGTTGGTTAATTGGGGTGGAAAGAAGAGCAAAAGGAGAGCATGTCTTTTTTTTTTTTTTTTTTTTTTACATCGGCTAAGCTTGTTTCCTAAGTACTAAATATACTAGTACTGGTAATTTTGTTGAGAATGAAATTTTGGGGGATGCCAACACTTGGGGATATAAGTGGGAAAAGTGGAGAAAAAATAGGGGAAGAGAAAAATGAAAAAAGGTGAAATATAGATTCCAAAGGAAGGGAGTAAAGAAGCAAGAAGACATATAGAGTTAAATGCAGCAGAAAACTCTACAAAAACGAGGATCAAGAGACTCTGATTTTCCAGTATTTCAGCAGATTGACAGGGATGTAAATTAGGCATAGCAGATTACACCAGACCTCAGAATGGAGGTAAGAATACCATTTCTGCTATCTCTGTGCAGACTTTTTGTAAATGTATCATGGATTTGGACATTTATAGTTCTGCATTGACATTTTGATTAAAAAAAAAAAAAGCAAGACTGTGCATGCTTGTGTTAATGGAATGATACCAGTGTATATACAAGTTCCTATCTAGGTGAAACATGATTTTCCTGATAGAATATGCTACCAAAACAAAATTTTAAGATATTTCAGTGTTTATACTTATCAAAGCACACTCATTTTTCTCATCAATTAACTTTATAATTAGTAAAGTAAAAAGTATATGCAGGCTGAATTGTGAGTTGTGAACTGAGCTTGCCAGCTGGGGATCTTCTGATTGCAAGTGAAAGATAACCCAACACAAACTTTTCAGCAGGCAGGTAATTCACTAGCTCACCAAACTGAAAAAGTCAGGGGTAGGTCTGGCTTCAGGTGCTGTTTGATCAGAGGCTCCCATTCTGCATTCAGTTTCTCTCTCTCTTTCCCTCGGTTTGATGATGGCTCCAACCTCAAAGCAGCTTTCTCCCTGTGCTCACCAGATGGCTGCACTGTCCCTCACTACCAGCTCACTTCAAGCGCAGGGGAGAAGAACAAAAGTCTCTTTCTGAGAAACCCCAGCCAGTGCATTGCATTGGCTCACATGTGGTCACATGTACATCTCTGAACCAATCATACCAGTCAGAGGAAAGTAAAGCTGATTATCTGTGTGCCTTGGGCAGGTCACTTAACCTCTCTGTGTCTTAGTTTTTTCCTTTATAAAATGGGAATGATAACAGTACTTATCTGCTAGGGTTATTATGAGGCATAAATAAGTTAACATTTATAAAGTACTTAGCCCACTACCTAGCTCAGAGTAAGCACCACATAAGTATTTTTTGAACAGATATGTTGACCAGGCCTGAGTCACAAGTCGCCCACACTACCCTCTGAGACCACAGTGGCTGTTGGGGCAAGAAAGGGCAGGTGTGGGACAAAGGAGAAATGGATCCCAGGTAGACCAGAGAGCCATGTCTCCAGAGGGCTGGAAAAGCAGGAATAGAAGAACTCATGGCTGGATGAGGTAGAAGGAGAGACTTAGGAAGAGGGTAGGAGATTTTGATCGGAGAGGGAAATTTGGGGCTGGAGGGCTCAGCAGTTCTATGATGACAAAGATCCAAGAGTGGTTACGTTTTGGATCAAAGAAGTAGAGCTAGGAGGTAAGATGACTGGAAGACCAGGTTATCTGAAGGTTTCTCTGTGGTGATTTCTGGAGGTCTTAATTGACTCAGTTAGGCTGAATTTTGTTCTATAAATGATATTTTCAAAGAATGTTGGTTTTCCATAGTCCAGGTTCTTAATATAAATATTTTAGGTTAGGTTTTAAATAGCCCAAAGCCAAAAACATCTTTCTGCCTTTCTTCCTTTCTTCTTCCTTCCTTCCTTCCTTTCTTCCTTCCTTCCTTTCTTTCTTTTTGATGTGACCTGCCTTTCTTTCTTTTTCTAGTCTTTTTTTTTTTTTTTTCCTTGAATCAATGTCATAGGCTTTTAGGGCCCAGAGAGATCTAAGAGGTCACATCCAGCCCTTCTCCTTCAGGCCTTGAGGGTAGAGATTTAACCTCAAATCAAAGGGTGGTGGGGAAGCTTAAGTGGGGAGAGGGTCCTAAACCCTGGCTGCTGGCCTCCTATCCCACCTCTGAATGAGAGCCAAGGCTGCAACCGGGAACAATGTGTCAGAAGGACTGGGAGCAGTCAGAGCAGCCCCTCCTCTTCAAGGGAGGCCAAGGGAAGGGAGATAGGGGTCTGAGTTGCTCACTCAACTGTCCTGTCACTGCTGTATTTATGGTCTCATCTTCTTAAGCCTCGGATCCGTAAAAAATCCTCTGAGAACCTAGATTACTCTTTTGCAGAAGTAGTGCATTTTCTTGCATTTTAGTTTAGAAATCCAGTTTGGCTTGGCATTGTTTTATTTCTTGGAAATCCATGAGAGGTTTGCATGGAGGGCTCACTTCGTTACAGCCTGTGCCTCCGCCTCATGGGGAACTCTCTCCTGAAACGTGAGTCTTTGTTTTGAGGAGAGCCTTAGTGGTTTCGTCCCAGGTGAGCTCAGCATTGTTTGTAGCCTGGAAATCACCTCCACAGCAATCTTGTTTGCCCATCATTAATCCTGTTTTCAATAGTTTCCTCTAGTGATCGAAAAATAAAAATGATGCAAGGGCAAACTGGAAAATATGTGCCAGACTGCAATCTGTTTTGAGGTATTTTTCTTTTAAAAAGTATTTTTATTGTTCATTTCATAATATGCAAAGATTTGATACTAGGTTATATTAATGTAATAAAAACACACTTATAAGCTTGCAAAATAAAATGATAATCACTATAATCTAGTGTCTGTACCACAATTACATTTAGAACCCCCAAATAGAAACATCTAGGGGGCAATTTTACTCCTTACTCTCATTTTTAATGTCAACCCTGGATTTTATTTTAGCTTTTAATTTTTTTTAATACATTTATGATGCTACAGATTTTTGTAATTCATATGTTGAGGCTTAAAATGTAAATCTTCTCCATGAGCAGATGATTAGAGAAACAGCTTTATGTTACCTCAGCATTTTCTATGGCCCCCATGTTCTAAAAACCAGAATATTCTTTCTAGTTACTTTATCTTTGAACTCAAGGTATTTAACTTTATACAAATGGAAAAAAATAGTTCAAAAAGCAACACCTCTTCTTTAGCATTACATAACGGCAATTAACATATAATTTACAGCTCTAGGTAGAGAAATCAATCCTGCCTTCAAATAGTAAGAGCCTGGTCTCTTATGTTGAAGGCTAATCTTTACACCATTTCACTATATTGTATCTTTTGCCATTATTAAAAAATTATCTTTCCTTTTTCTGATTGAATTGTAATCAGTGTTTTAAGGCAACTTGAAAAAACAGCATTATTTTTTGAGCTGACCCCAAATTTTGAAATTCGCCTTTAAAAAATCTTTTTCTCCAAGGAGGACATGAGCAATATGTGACTCCTAAAGCAATAATTAGAAAAACAGGTAGAGATTTTATGCGAAGATATTGTTCATCACAGTGAGATGATGAAACAAACACATCTTTCATTTATTTCAACAAAAAATTGCAAGCCACCTAAATGTAGGGAAAACTGGGTCTATCAATATAGACTATAGTGTAGCTATAGATTATGTAGTATTTTTTCTTTTCATTTTCATTATTAGCTCCTTTTTGTATATAAATTAACTCTATGAAGTGTGCTGATTAAAGGCTTTGCAGCACAAAAGCTACAAAGAAAACAGCCCATTTTTAAGTACTTAGAGAAATGCTCACAATCCAACAGTAATCAAAAAAGGAAAAACATAAAATTCAACATACAGCTTGATCTCAGTCACATAATTATTTATGGGACTATATACCATAATACCAGCTACCTCTGGCTGGTATTGAGCTAATTTTTAATTTTCTCTTTGTTTCTTTCTTTCACCTAGCAACATATTCTAGAATCTCTAGAATGAGCACATATAGTTTTATAATCAAAATGAATAAAAGGTAAATTAAAAAGAAGAAAAATATGTAGTAGAAATGAAAAAGACAGAAAATACAGGGGCCAAAGGCTACACTGGCTGATAGCATGTTTTGGGCTATTTTATAGAAACGAACCTCAGCCCAGGGATGGTTGTCACGAACAAGCTTTGCCCCGTCAGCAAAGGTGTTTCATGTCTCGACCTGGCTGCTGACATGCAGCTCTGCTCGGGACAAACCATTTCATCTCGGGGCCTCATCTTCCCCTTCTGACAGGTTGGGTCCATATACTGTTAAAGTCATAAGGTTCAATGTAATATCATTTAATATTGTTTTTTTCTAATACCATGGTTGCAACATTCCACTCTGGCTAAGAAGGCGGAATTCAGCTTGTCATTGCTGGGGCCATTCGGAGTTCCGTGTTGCTCCAGTGGCGGAGGGAAGAGGAAGGAGAGGGATAACAAACGTGTAGTTAGCATTTTCCCTCCGTTTTCCTCATTGACACAGTGAAGAATCACAGGTCAGTGAGATTTAGAAAAGATCTGTTAAAAGTATATTTTAGAAAGACAAAGAACGCCCCAAGCAGGCACGTGGTCTCAGTTTTCTGAGAGCTGGGGCCACAAAAAGGCCACACAGAGAGGACTCAGAAGTGGGAATGTCTGCCTTATATCCAAAGGCATTCCTAGGTGACAGGGAAGTGAGGTCGTTTTGATTGACTTGGCTGCTTGCTGTATAACTCTTTGCCTAGTGTGCATGAGTGTACCCAGAATTCAGTCTGTTATAATTAGATTCATGAACTTCCAGGCATAAACATAGTATCATAATGAAGCTTAAGTGGTAAGCAAATCAGGGTAGTACCCCTGCGCAGGCATCTGTAGCTGGATTAGGCCAAGCTAAGATTATGACCTTCCAGTCCTTTGTCTCTGGGGATGCTGGAGGAATTCTCTAAATACCAGCAGTGTGTTTTCTGGGCGGTCTCTGGGCTGGGCCCCTATTCCTTTGTTCCCCCTGTCACTCATGTCTGACTAGCTACCTAACAAGTTGAATACATTTGCTTTCTGCCAGGCAGTGGGATGCATTGGACATAGAGAGTTTGGTAAGCCATTTACTGTCTGATGAGAGGGCCAGAGGTGAACAGAGGGCAGGACCTGTTTCAGGTATGCGCAGAGCGCTGGGAGCACAAAGATGGGTGTTTTGACCAGTCCCTGAGCCTGGAGAGTGAGGGGATGCTGAGTTCTCTTGGAAGAAGTGAAACCCAAGCTAAGCTGGAGAGAAGAAACAAGGTGGCGGAATTGGGAGGGTATAATGAACCTTGTCCCTGTGCTGGGAGTGCTTGGGGAGTGAGAGCAACCAGTTTTAAAATGTCCACCAATAAAGATTTGAGGCTGTAAAACAAATTAAAAGTTTATTTTGGGCTCTTAAAGGATTGAAATCCAGGAGAAGCATTCAGGTAGCAACACAAATTGAGCTATGGAGAGAATATAGAAAGGCAAAAACCATAAACTGTAATTCTTTCATGCAAATAAAGACTGCTGTCTAGGGTAACAGGGATTGGTTAGTTTCAATATGCAAATGAAGAAGGTGAAAACTACAAGAAGGAGCTCAGGTCCAGTGTGTCCTCCCAGCAGTTGTTGTTCTTGGATGTTTATGGCTCCAGGATGTTTACGGCTTAGCCTTGAGCTGAGTTTAGCAACAGGTTGAACAACTTAATAACAGCTCTGAAAACTGAGGCACAAGATATGCACAGGCCCCTCTTCCCTAATAACCTCCTGACTATATTTTAAGTGACCCTCTTAGCAATGTTTATTTCATTTCATTTCTTTCCCTTATCAAAAATTTAAGGAATTTAAAGCAAAAGAATTTCTCGTAGTTGCTCAAGATAAAGACCAGTGAGTAGTTAGCACTGAGTAGCTCACGTCACTCAATGTGATGCCCTTCAATATCTAAAAGGACAGGAAACACTATTAACAGAAAAGAAACAGTCTAACTGATTTCAACTGTGGTTCTTTACTTTTCCTGGGGAGGTGTTTTTAACTTCCTACTGATGATGCAGGACGGGGCAGACTCCCCCGTGTGGGGGGAATTCAAGCCCGCCACTGAAAGAGAAGAAAGAGTGTTCTTGGTGGAATGCAAAAGAGAATTCAAACATACGTCAAAGTCGGAGTCAAAAGGAAGTTTATTAGAGAAGGTAACACTCCACAGACAGAGCAGAGGCAGAGAGTGAGAGAGTCTGAGAAAGACTCAGAGGGACAGGGACAGTAGAGAGAGACGGGACAGTGAGAGAGACAGAGTAAGGCACCGAGAGACCCAGAGAAAGACACTGAGAGGGGCCCCAAGTGTTCAGGAATTCAGTTTATATGTCATTCTTTAGTTTCTGTGATTTTCAGTTTAAAGACTTTGTTTACCCATTTTCCTTTAATGATATGGACATATAGTGAGGAAGGATAAGAATATGTAGCATGAAAAGGTAAGAATATGTAGAATGAAAGGCCTGCTGGCAATTCCCAGCCTGTGATCCATAGGTTCCCCCTGGTTTTAGCCATAGGGAATGAATGTTTTATTTGCGTAGGGCACCACTTAAAGACTGATGTTCCTGTGTTCCCTTCACGGTGTGGGGAACGGGTTGTCAGCAATCCTAGCAGAAACCTTCCTACGTTCTGCAGGTGTCCTCATGGTCTGGCTGCAGGGCTGATGAGCATATTGCAGTCTCTGAATATAGTTTGATTTCACATTTTAGTTCTCTTACTTCCTCCCTACATTACTGAGACTACCTCCTAATGGCCTCTGGAGTCTTCGCCTTGCTGATATCCCTCCCATACCTTTCTCCAGTGCCCCTGGTACCTCAGCCACCACCACCACCAGATCTACAAGACAACGTAAACTCGTCTTGCTAACTCTGACCTCTCAAAACATAACTTACATGTGTTGGGCCATAGCGAGCTCCTGTGAGGTTGACTCCTATCTTTGGATACATGTCTAAAGCCTGAGCCTTCTTTCCCATTGATAAGATTTAGAAAGAACAGTAACGAAAGCTGGCTATCACAACCAGGCCAAGACTGACTTCTAACTGTGCCCATGTCCTGCTTGGAGGGTCTGCTGGGGAATTGGTCCCATAGACCCACAGGCCCATGCGAGGACTGCACAGGTGTGTTTCCTGTGAATTTCCCTCTCCCTCTGCTCTCCCACTGCTTCCCTAGCCCTCTCCAGAATAGAAACAAAGATTTTAAATAATTTCTGATATGAGTGTGAGATAAGAGTATATTCAGATGCGTGCTTGCCGAGTTTCTCAGCTCTCAAAGAATGTTACGACTAGGGCGGTGGGAAAGGAGAGGAAGAGGGAAGGAGAGAAAGGGATGGGACTATCGAGGTGGGGTGGGTAGGAAGGCCCCACAGCCTCCAGGACCAGGGGGCAGAAGGACACTGTTGACTGCAACCATCTCAGGGATCCATGCCTAGTGACCAGTTGTGACACTTAGGTTAATGCTGAGAAACAGTGTTAGGGTGAAGCCATCTGGTAAAAGTAAAGCAGAACTCTTCATCTCGTTCCTCACCCCCAAATAAACCCAGATAGACCAAAGATTTCACTTATTACTTTGGAGTAGTAAAAGCCTTTCTGAGCATAATTCAAAACCTAGAAACCATGAAGGAAAGGAAAAGAATGCTCAATCTGACTACATAAAGATAAAAAATATCTGCATGGGAAAAAAATAGGCATAGTGAAAGAGAAATGACAAGTTGTGAAAAAGCATTCGCAACTGTATCCTTGATAAATAAAAGACTCCTATAAATCAATAAGAAAAAGGCTAACAACCAAACTGAAAAGGCCAAAGGCTACAGACAGTTCCCAGAGAGGAAAAAGCAAATGGCTTTTAATTGGTGAAAAGATGCCCAACCTCATCCATTATATAAATGTATACCAAAACTACAATTAGATACTGACTTAAAACCTTTCAGATTGGCCAAGACCAAAAAATCAATAACACTATTAGTGAAATAGTAGGAAACAGACCTTTATATATATTGCTGATAGGAGTAGAAATTGATTCACTCCTTATGACGATTAATTTTGTAATTCTGTCAAAATTTTAATTTCATGTATCATTGGATTTAGCAATGTCACTTTATGAATTTATTCTATAGCTATATGTACAAATTATTTAATGATTAGAAGCAACCTGAATATTTATAAATAGAAGACCGATTAAGTTATGGTAATGGCATATAAGTGAATACAGGGTCAACATTGATATGAAAAATTTTCCAGTGTGAAAAAGATTAGAACAGTGTATATTTATATATTTTTATATATTTATATATTTATATATATTATAAATTTATATATATTTATATATTTGTATATTTATAGTGTGCTCTCATTTGTATTTTTAAAGACTAAGTAGTATCTTCATTTTACAAGTGAAGAACCTGATACTCTGAAGAGTTGCCCACAGTTATCATCACATAATCGGTAGTTAAGTAGCCGAGGCCGGGCCAGGCCCAGGGCTGTCTGGTCTCTCTGGTAATGAAATTCAGGCCTTACCACCATTTTTAATGACTCCCCTAACTTAGTAATCAAGGGACTTTATTCCCTCTATTTTCTACGTTTCTCCTTCTTATACCTTTCCACAAACTCAACTGAACTTCTTCACATTCTTCCACACATATCCCCACTTTCCTGCAAACCTCTATCTACATCTTCATTTATGCTGCTTAGAGTTTTGGATGAGCTAGATCAAATGTTATGTCCTCCAGGAATCCTTCCTTGATTATCCCAGATCAAATTAAACTTTACCTCTTCTAAACCCCTGAGTACTTAATCTCTTCCATGGAAATCTTTGGCGGGTAGATTCTAGAGGGAATAAAAGAGAGGAGGAAAGGAAAGATACTAATATTTATGGTGGGCCTACTTTATGCCAGGTACAATGTCAGTGCTTTCACATGAGCCTTCTCATCTAGTATTTTAGGTCAGTGGTCGCCCACATTTTGGCACCAGGGACCAGTGCTCCTATGAGAATCGAATGCCTGATGATCTGAGGTGGAGCTGAGGCGGTGATGCTAGTGTTGGGGAGCAGCTGCAAATACAGGTGAAGCTTTGCTTGCCCGCCGCTCACTTCCTGCTGTGTGGCCCAGTTCCTAACAGGCCATGGCTGGTACTGGTCCACAGCCCAGAGGTTGGGGACCCTTGTTTTAAGTAGTCATAATTAGACCACAAGGTCGCTGAAGGCAGGATTCATGTCTGATTAATCTGCGCACCTCCCTGAAGGCCTAGTGACACTCCATTCCTAATGCAAACAACTTTTGAGATTGTACTCCATGTCAGGTACTGTGCTTGGTGCTAGAGATACCAAGATGAATAAGGCAGAGTCTCAGCCCTCCAGCTGTCTGTGCAGTAGGAAGTTAACTGTATGACCCAATAAATCACATTTGAACCTTGTTAAAAAGGTGGGGTGGGAGGGGTTAGTTAGTTGGGTGGACGGATGGAAGTGTGCATCCGATTGCATCTGTCTGATGCCTACTCTTATTTCAAAATTTGCCTGATTCATTATGGATCCAATCTGGAGACTGCCATTTTCATGCCCAGCACTGAGGTTACAAAGTTCTCCCTCTCACATTGTCTCTCTAGAACTACAGTGTCCCATATTGTAGACAGCAGCCACCTGTGGCTATTTAACTCTAATTACAACCTCGAAGAGTTGGGGAAATGTGAAAGCTGGGAGGCAGCTTTGCCCTTTTCTGCGTCCCACGTGCTGTCCAGTCCCAGGAAACCACGGCCATTTCCGTGAGAAGGGGGCAGGGTGGGGTGGTCTGTGGCAGGATTCAGGGTCCCGGGAATCTCACACAGTAGGAAAGCACCCCCTCTGCGAGGAGTCTCCCTAATTCTTCCCACTCCCCCGGAACAGGCAGCGGAATGAGGCACATAAACAGAGGGCTTGCCAGCAACCAAGCTGGGTGACACGGTAAACTTGGGATGTGGGACCACAAAGGACTTTCATTTCGACTGGCATGCCAATGGGGGCGCAGCCGGGTGGGGGTGCCCTGAAACCACAGTGACCAGAGCCAGCCACTAGGGGGTAGTGAAAACCCTCTTTCTAATTCTAAATAAGGTGGGTGAGAAGAACAACTCCCCGGGTGCTCATTGCTTCCCAGCCCCACAGAAGCAGAAATAGAACAGAAAACATGTAAGAGAGAAATTAATTCAAACTATGGTTTCTTGTTTTACATGAATTTCCAGGTAGATGTGAATCAAAAGAGATCCCTCAAGAAGTCAAATAAGAAACCTCCCAGGACAGATGCTCCGTGTCCACTTATCGTGGAATCTAAGCTAATGCATTCCTCTAACACCGCATTCTCCAAAGCCGGGCAAAGTCGCAGCGTCGCACTGCGATCCCGTGTGTTCGCAACGAGGTGTTTCACACGGGGAAGACCAGCATGCGGATCTCTCGCACTCCCTTGGCATTTGGCAGTCTCTGGTATATTTGTCACACGGTTTGAGGACTAAATTAAGAAGTGAAACGAAAATGAAAATTCAATACCTGCCTCAGCTCAGTTCTTGACAGCTCTGTTGTCTGTCCTACCTTCCGTGGGGAGAACGGAATCACGCAGCAGTTGACTGGAGTTTAAGTTCTACAAGCTGATGCCCCCTGATGGCGGCAACACATCCTGGAAGTTGACGCGACCTTTCACCTTTCACCAGGCAAAGTTGGGGTTTATTTATCATCAGAACTGAAACATCCCCCAAACTGCTTCTCTGTCTTTCAGATCACTTTATGTATTCCTATGTTTTGTTTTTCCTCTCCACCGTGTTTGCATATGTCTCGAGAGAAGTACCTTCCGTTCCTTATGAGGCTTTTCCATTTTTTCTCTACGGGCAGAACAAAACAAAAATCGTATTGTGTAGATCTTAGGAGCTAGATTGTGCCATGCAATTTTCAAAACAGCCCTGTGAGGTACTTATTACTCTCCCTATTTTGCAGACGAAGAAGTGGGAGCCCTGGAAGGGTATTGGCCAAAGCCACAGAGCCATTCCCCAGCGAAGTCTGGATTTGAACCTGATTGCTCTACTCTCCGCTCCGATGAACTCCTGGAGGCAGGAAGCCTGTGGGGTTGTAAGTCTCTGAAACCCCACAGCACCTGGCCCCACAGCTGGCACATCATAGACCCTGAAAACACATGTGGCAAAAAGAGGGTGTGAGGTGGAATAAGGGAGAGACCCCGAGATCCCCAGACGGCTGGGACCTGAAGGAATGACTCGTGTTAGTGAGCTCACTTGGGGCTGGTGGGTAGAATGCATGGGCTGTGGATTTCAGTTTTGCACTTCTCAGCTCTGTCCCAGGCCACGGAGAATGAAGGATATGAAGTGATGGGACCGGGTCGGGGCGCAGAGGGAGAGAAGGAAATCCCAGGGCTTGCCAGGACTTGCCTGGGCACATCCCAGCGGAAGCCAGCCCTGCTGTACCTGGGGCACAGGGGTTTCTTCAGTCAGAACCAACACTTACTGAGGCATACCTGTGTCTTTGCTGTTGGCAATTAGTTCCTTCAGTGCTCTCAAGGCACAGCCAGGCTGCGTCCTTGCCACAGCAAGAAAGAAGCCGCAGAGAAGCTAGTTTACTTGTCCAAGGAGAAAGAAAACTTAAAAAAAAAAAAAAAAACTTCCTTTGTACACATATTTCCCAATTTAAATGTGTAAAAAAGCGAATGAGAGGCGAGGAGTGGAGAGAATGTGGGCCTTCTGTGGAGAAGTTTCATTAGGAGCTGTGGCGAAAGAGGCAAGGAGTGGAGGCAAGGTTTTTTATTTTGGTTTTGTTTGTTAAAGAGGAGAGAGTCTCCTGTCAGTGTGTGGCTGGGGAGGACTAACGGGGCAGGAAGTGATGCCAGGGGAGGGCAGATCTGGGGCCTGTGGCCCCGGTAGCAGGAGAGAGGGGACGTGGCTGAGGTGCCTGGGAAGCATTTGATGGCAGCAGGGGCCCCTCCATCGGCTTTGCTCCCAGTTTACGAACCAGTTAGGCTCAGGAGGGAGCAGTAGGCAGGAAGCCATTTATTTTTATTCCCAACTGTTTTTTTTAACTCACTTTGTGGGTGGTTCCTTCCTGCCCCAGAGTGAGGTCTCACACAGATCCCATAGCTTTTCAACTAATGTTGAGTAAAAGAAAAGAAAAAGAAAAAGAAAAAAAAGTTTTTAGCTTATTAGGTCAATGGAAACTGAATCCTGGTCCAATTCAAAACTTCTTCCCTCCTTGGCTTAGGCCTGCTTTGTACACAGGTAAGAAAGGAATTGTGGTTGTTGCTCTTCCTTTCACTGTCCCCTTACCCACCAGCTGCTGCTTTGGACTGTGAGGGTGGAAGGAGATGGGTGATGGGCAGGAAAGGTCCTCCAGGAGTGCTGTGGTCTGCACCTGCCCGGAGCAGAGCAGACGGATACACAACCTTTCATCCCTCCTGGGCAGAGGCCCTTAGGCGAGGATTTTGGTGTCCACCTTCAGTGCGGGTGTTTTCCACTTGGGAAGTGCCTCCCCCAGCTTTCTGCTTACCACCCCATAAGCCAGTGTGGGCTACGGGCCAGCAGCACAGGTAGCGCCTGTCAGAAATGGAGAACTCAAGCTCATCCACACCTGTTGAATCAGAATCTACACATTAACAAGAGCCTCAGGTGATGTGAGGTGCAGTCAAGTTTAAGGAATGTTAAAGAATAAAAATTCAACTGCATAAATTTGAAGATCTAATTGGCTTTACTGAACAATTCACAAATTGGGCAATATCCATCTAGTAGATAGAATGTGCTCTGAGGAGCTGTACAAAACAGAAGGCTTTGTCAATATAGGCTGAAATGGGGTGGGACAAGAGAGTTAAATGAGTGGCATATTTTAGATAAAGTCACCTCCCCTTAGGGGAAGGCAGGGGATCTTTATCAGGCAGATGACCTCACTAGTGCTGATCAGGAAATTCCAAGCCGACTGGCTTAAAATTTCACTCCTTGAAGAGGTTGAAACTACGATTAGGTTAGGTATTATATCTTCGTGGGGCTTAGCACGAGTGACTCCATTTTGGACCTTTTGTTTTGTAAGCTCTGGCTTACAACTCCCCCAGCCCCCTGAGTTCCAGTGGCAAGCCTCTTTGCTGAGTCACCTTGCCCCTTTAGACATCTCCTTTGCCAGAGTTCCCTTATAGCACCCCAAGTCCAGCTCCCTTTTACCCATCTACACGTGGCCCCTGGAAAACACATTTAGGGGAGGAAATAAAATCTTTTTCTTCTACCCACTTTAGGCTGGGGCCTGTAAATTAGACTGACAAAAGACAGACTCATGAGGGAAAACAAACAGAAAGTTATTATCATGTACATTGTGTATACATATAGTAGCACTTGGCTATGAGAAACTCAAAAGGCTGGTTAGAATTTGGGCTTATACAGCATCTTAACAAATAATACATTTTCAGAGAAGTGATAAGACAAAGGCAAAGAACTTTGAACTTTAAGCATGGCAAATTGCAGGAGAGCAAACATATGGGGGACTAATGGAAGATAAGGGCTAGTTTTAGCAAGATTTGCTATGGTTTGGTGCTTGCAAGGGTCTAGCATTGTCTCCAGTGATTAACTCTGTCCTTCAGATGGAGAGGGGAGGAGGGACAGCTTTGCAAATGTGTGTGCCGCTTTTAAGCAAATGGGGTAGCAGGGAGCCTTTCTTGTATCCATTTCTTCTATAATGCCTTCAGCTCAAAATTATCCTATGCCAAGTGGCATGGTTGAGGTGGCATGTTCTGCTACTTTCCACAAGCTTGCCCCAGCCCTCTGTCTCAGCTCTGCAGCCCGGTGGAGTCACCTCAAACAGAGCTTCTCCCTTTCGGAGTTCCCAGCTGGGGTCAGGCACTGATCTTCCCTCAAACACAGGGACTCTCCAAGTGTTCTCTCAAAACCCCCGTAGGGGAAGAAAAAGTTTCCTCGACCCTCCTAGGGTCCCTGGCTGGGTCTGAAAGTTAAACTGACAAAGACATAGTAATAGGAGAAAAGCATAAGAATTTATTTAATATAAGATTTTTTTTTTATGACAGGGGAGTCTTCATAAAGAATTAAGACCTGGGTGTTTTTATATTTAGGTTTGATGGAGAGTGGGCAGTTGTGTAGAAATATGACAGGGTAAGGAGTATGAGGGAAGTGTAGTAAATGCAGGGAACCTAGCCAGCGCTGTTTGTTAGGATTCTTCGTGGCGCCCTTTCGCCCTCGGAGATTAGGGTGCTCCTTTCCTCTGGGTATGGGGAGGGCACCTCTCGCATGAGGGTTTTAGGACCCGCTTCAGGGGAGAAGGGTGGGGGAGGAGGTCAAAGTTAATGTCCTACTTCTGCTGTTTTCTCAAACTCCTTCAGCTTGAAATACTCAGTGTGCCAAGGTGGCATATTTTGGGGTAGTGTATCCTGAAGCCTATCACTTCCCACAGTGGCTGAGGTGCGGCAGACACACGCCTCTCCCGGTGGTGTGGGTGGTAGGGGTGGGGGTGGCACCGCTGGGCACACTGATATCTCTATCCACAGAACTCCTCACTACCAGGCACTTCTATGTCCAGCGGGTCCACAGCCTTCTCAGAGACGCTTAGAGACAGGTTATGGGGAGAGTTTCTTAGAAAGTCTTACGGAGGTGCCTGGATTCATTATCAATTGCTGCGTACCAGATTACCTCATACTTAGCACTTAAAATGACAAACATGTATTATCTCACAGTTCTGTGTGTTATGGGCTGAACCGTGTCCCTCCAAAATTCATATGTGGAGCCCTAACCCCCCAGGACTTCAGAATGTGACTGTATTTGGAGATAGGGCCGTTACAGAGGTGACTGAGGTTAGAGGAGGCCGTAAGGGTGGGGTCTTAAATACGACTGGTGTCCTAAGGAGGGGGAGAGGTTCCCAGGGGTCCGTGTGCACGGAGGAAAGGCCATGTGAGGGCACGGCGAGAAGGCAGCTGTCTGCAAGGCAAGGACGGAGGCCTCGGGAGGAACCAGTCGTGCTAACACCTTGACGCTGAGCTTGCAGCCACCAGAACTGTGAGACACAGGTGTGCATTGTTTCTGCCACCCAGTCCGTGGCACTTCATTGTGGCAGCTCGAGCAGACTCACACACCGAGGGTCAGCAAAGTGATTCCGGCACAGCTTGGCTGGGTGCCTCGGGCTCAGGCTCTCTCCCAAGGCCGCAGTCAAGATGTCTTCTCAGGCTGCGCTTCTCTCAAGCCACATACATATATATATATATATATATATATATATATATGTTTTTGTAACCTAATGTCACTCTTCCAGTGTTCTGTTTATTATGAGTGAGATGCTAGGTCCTGTGCAAGCTCAGGGGAAGGAAATGACACAGGTGCATGAATACGCAGGGGCTGCATGTCACTGTGGTCGAGCACTCCCTTTAAGATTTAGGAGTGCTTAGCACCTATGGTCTTGATTTTGGTCTTGGTCTTCAGTTAAAATGGAGACAATAAGAAAAGGACCAGGTAACATCCTGTTACACCAGTGACAAGAGAGGGAGGGGGCAGAGATGTGGGTATATCTGATCAGTTTGGTGGTAGGAAGATAAGAAAATGTCTGGATGGTTCCATTTTCCAGTGAGGTATGAAGTGTGGTCATTAGCTAGGACTGGGACTGTAGAGGGTGTGACAATGACAGTTCCTTGTACAGCAAAGACTCGTGCTCCCTCACAGTCCTCTTCCTTATTATAGAACTGCCCAGCCAGGAACTACATTTCCCAGACTCCCTTATGTCTAGGTGGAACCATGTGACTAATTCTTGCCAATTAACTATGGATAGAAGCAATTTATGGCATTTCCTGGTTATGGAGATTAAGAAGCAGGTCTGCCTTTCCCTATTTTCTCTTTCTTATATGTAAGCTGTTGGGTGGGCACAGAGAACTTCTATGCTCGAGGGGGAAGAGCTGCAAGATAAAAGTTGCCTGGTTCCTAAAAGCCATCTGCCAGCCAAGAATGCCAGCCCTGGACTTCTGTGTAAGTAAGAAATTAACTTTTATTCTTCAAGACACTGAACAAATGAGATTTTATTGTTGCAACAGGTAGCATTACCCTAACTCAGGGGTCCGCAATCCCCAGGCTGCAGAATGGTACCAGTCTGTGGCCTGTTGGGAACCAGGCTGCACAGCAGGAGGTGAGTGGTGGGCAAGCGAGCGAAGCTTCATCTGTATTTGCAGCCGCTCCCCAGCGCTAGCATCACCGCCTCAGCTCCACCTCAGATCATCAGGCTTTAGATTCTCATAGGAGTACCTCCCTGGTGCCAAAAATAGTTAAGCACCACTGCCCTAACTCACCCAGGTGCAGTAGGTTTGAGAATTGAGAAGCAGTATGAAATACACGTCTCAGTAAGTGGCCATAGAGGGAGCAGATATTGGCAGTGAGGCAGCCCACCACCTGAAGAGCCTTGCTGGTTTGGGCAGCACATTGGACAAGGGTGACCCACTCATATGTCTCCATCATCAGAAATGGGCCAAGGAGAAGCTGAGCTGCATAACAGAGGCTGTGAGCCAAAAAACTTCTTAACCCTGTATGCCCCAGGACCCTTGAACAGCCCTAAGAAAAGGGTGCCCAAAAATGACTAAAAATGGACTTCCCACTACCCATATGCAAAATGGGTATGAAATGGCTATGATTCATATTCCATAATATATGGGTGTGTAAGAAACATCACTCATTTTTACTTTCTTTAAATTAGTCTCGATGCCTCCACCTTCCAAGTTGGTTGAGGGTATGTTCCAGGCATCGTTGGTGTGCTGTCCTTCTCCCTAATGTTGCATAGTACCCAGGAGGCTGACATGGTGCTCTCAAATAAGAGAAGGACTCTCACTCTCATTCGGGATGATCAGGCACAGTTTGCCTGGGAGCCTCAGGCACAGCTTAAGTGGAGCCCTTGGGGTCCTCTGCAGCGGTGCTACATTCTCTGGGCAATGCTAAGAATAGGGCCAGGTCTATTAACTACTTAGGAAGCCACCAACCTCAAGAATCTCTCCTATCTCTTTCTACTGCCCAGGACCCACGTTCCCCTGCCATGATTCCCCTTGAGCAACTCATACTTCTGAAAAACAACAGCCAGAAAAGGAGGTTAGATATGATTTCTCCTTTCTCAGCCAGCAACATGAACCCCCTGGGGGCAAAAGGTGAGGGGTCTGAAATTCAGGAAGAATGAAACACAAATGAATATATCAATGACCTAGTTCCGGCATTGATCTCCTAGGGCTATTGTGAGGATGAGAAAAAAGGAAGCACATAAAATAGGCAGCATAAGGCCTGGCATCAACCGAGTTCTTGTTACTATGACATATCTTTGTCCTCCACTTCCCATGCTCCTTAATCTTGTCATCACACGAAACAAGCGAAGTGAAAGTTTCAGGCAAGTCGTAGAAAAACTTAAATTCTTTCTAGTTAGTATTCTCACCAAATAAGAGGTGCCACCATTTACTCAACGAATGGTGTCATTGCTGTGGTTCAAGCATAGCCATTAAGCTTAGGTTCACAAACCTTGATTGACCAAACTGAGTATCTCTGTGGTGACCTCAAGAATACATCAGCCACTTCCAACCACAGAGAATGTAAATGAGTCACAGCCCCAGCTGCCCAGCTCTAAAATCCTTCACCCATTCACGCCGAGGCCACGCCTCCCAAGGCTGTTCTAGCCCCTGAGGGAGGTGGGACAGCCATAGTGAGGTAGGTACATTGCAAGGGAGGGCATGGCCTCCTCTGACAGGTGGCTGGCTTGAGGACTCACTGACAGTCATGCCAGTGTCTCCTCAGACTGCAGGGAAATCTTAGCTGACTCCACCCAGACTGCCTCCCTTCCCCTTATCCCCTTCTCTCAGCATCTGACCTGCATTATGGTCAGAAGCCAGGCGCGCTCAGCCTCTTCTGGCTCCCTTCCTGTTTTCTCTCACTGATGTTTCTCCTAATAAATTTCTTGCACATTTCATCTGGTCTGGCACCTGCTTCTTGGAGAACCCTGCCTAACATGTTTTCCCCATTCAGCACACAACCTTGACTTTGCAGAAGTATCTTATTTATTTACATAGCAAACATTAGTTAAATGCACTTCCTGTGCTCAAACTGTGAAATGCAACATATAAGGACAAACGTTTTAAATATAACTGTTAAGACTACTTCCCACCATAAAGAGTTAACTGTTGTCTCAACTGCAGTTTAACATTTATTTTTGCTGAATTTGGCACCTGCTACTTATTCAACCTGAGCTTTAAAATCTCAAGTGACTGTTGAGTTCCCTCATGGCCCTTAACTCTCCCTGGAAACTCTGAACTACTTAAAAACAAAAAGCCAGTGGCATGAAAAAAATATATAAGCAATATAACCTCTTTCAAAGTAATTTAGAAATACAGGGAGAGAATTACCCAGAATGCCATCATCCTAACACAATAGCTGACATTTTACAGGGCCCCATCTCCCCCACTGTCTCCAGCTCTCTCCCTGAGCCCCCTTTTCTCTAGAGGGTTATTTATAGAACTGCCTTTGTTTGGCATGGGCCCTAAGTTTTCAGCCCTGGAGGCACATCGGAACCATCTCTGGAGGTTTTAAAACTGACGGAGGCCCAGCCATGAACTGGTTTTAATTAACCTGAATCTTCTTCCTTTTTGGAGCCCAGATGCTAGAATTGAATTGCCCACACTCCTCAATGTATACCACTTTACCAGGGCATTTATAGATCTCTCCTTTTGTTTTATTATATTTGACCTCTTAATCTCTGATTTCTACCCTCATCCCCTCCTGCTAATGGTACCCCGTGGGTTTTGTGTTCTTAAATGTGCATATATTTTTATAACTATGTAGTGTTGTTTGGGTGTTTTATTGAACATTTGTAAATTTCATTGTTTCTTACCTTTCCACCCTCAATACTCTGTTTCGAGGATCTGTCTTTATTCTTTATGAATATCTAGTTCATGGCTTCTCATTTCTGCCAGTATCTCCCATACCTCACTTTCCGTTTTCCTAGGGATGGACACCTAATTGCTTTCCGCTGCCTTCCAGCTCGGCAGTTCTGCGGTGAGCACCCCATGCATGCCCCTGTGTGGGCCTGTGTGAGAATTCCTCTGGGAAGAGTGTTCTAGCATCCTCAGCTGATTCAGACACATAGGCAGTGTTGAGGACCACTGCCGATCCCTCAACAAGTTTTATGATCCTTTAAGATTTTCTTCACGCTTCTCTCTCAGGGACTGACTCTTCCCCAGCTGGAATCTGCAATGTTCAGGCTACTATCTTACCCCATAAAATGTTCCCTTCAGCAACTCAAGACATACTAAAGAAGTGACGGATCACATCTGAAATGTGACCCTGTATTTTTTTCTTATTGTTGCTGTAACAAAGTATCACAACCCCAATGACTTAAAATGACACAAATTAATTTTCTTACAGCCCTGGAGGTCAGAGTTCAAACATTAGGGTGCCAGCAGGACTGCGTTTCCTCTTGCAGACTCCAGGGGAGAATCCATTTCTTTGCCTTTCAGGAACAAGGAACACAGAACAAGGAACTGGGAGCAACATGGGTTCCTTGTTACTTTCTGGCTCTCTGCGACGCTCCAGGTTCTTCATGCACATTTCCTGCCCTACCCTAGAATCAGCTTTTTTTCCCCCAAGAACCCTCGTGTCTTTTGTGAGACATGGAATGAGAAACCCAGGTCTGGGCACAAGATATGTTCATTGCTACTGGGGTACTGATGCTTCTAGGTCTTCTCAGCTGACAAAGCAAGGAAGTATATGTGTGCCTACTACCCAGTGTTTATACAGATATCTACAAATATTTCTGTATGAACATGAGTTCATGCCTATGGCTGCAACTCTAATCTGTTGCCACACGGATCATTCTAGCTTTCTCCTCATACTTATTTGTAAATGCCCCAACGGTGAGAAGTCTGGCTCCCACTCTTCACCGATATTTACTCAGTTGTACATTTCCAGGATGTGTACATAGCGGCATCAGAATCATTAACTGATACCTTGATAAAAAACGGCTTTACCGAGTGGAATACAGTCTTACCAGCAGTTCTTTTTGCCTTACAGCTCCACTCATTTCCAAAGTCACCTAGGTCAGCACCTTTTCCCTTCATCCTCTTCCGGGGGTGTTTTAATACATTTGTAATATGAATTATTTTGTCACAGTCTGCATTCTATCCTGAGATCCTTCAATTATTTTGTAAATTACTTTAAAAATACGTGTGCTTGGTTCACTCTTTGTGCTGTAAAGTGCTCTGGGTTTTGATAAATGCATAGTATCCTGTATCTACGATCACAGTCATACGGAATAGTTTCACCACCCCCCAAAAAATAAAATTTAAGTTCATGCATTTCATGCTCCAATCCCTTCCGACTAAATCTCTGCCAATCAGATCTTTTTACTGTCTCTACAGTTTTGCCTTTTCCAGAATCTCATATCATCAAAATCATACAGTATGTGGCCTTTTCAGATCGGCACCTTTCATTTATCAATATGTATTTAAGGTTCATCCAAGTCTTTTTGTGACTTGATAGTTTATTATTTTCTAAAATAACAGAATAAATATTCCATTGAGTAAATGTACCATACTTTATCTAGTCAATGTCCTCTTGAAGGACATCTTAGCTGCTTCCAGTTTTGGGAGATTATGAAGAAAGCTGCTATAAATGTTCCTCTTACCCATTTTAAAATTGTCTTTTGCTTTTCAATCTGTGTTTTAAAGATATTAACTTTGTCAGATTTCAACTATTTTTCATAGTCTGTTATTATTCTCAATTATTTCTTAATTGACTATGATTTGTGCCTTATAATATTTAAAAACTTGAATATATCTGTATTTTCTGTTATGGCTTCTGAGTCCCTGTCTTGCTCAGATTGTTTTTCTCCATCCCAAGGTTAAATATGTTCTTCTGAATTTCTTCTTTGTTACATTTAAGCAAAAGGGCTAGAAATGCTGGGAATAACAGAGGGCATGGGGGTTAGTGACTTGGGGCTGAGAAGCATTTTGCCTCTGAATCCTGAGTGGTCCATCACCTGGGTTTTCTAGGATCAGCTGTGAGTAAGAGTCATCATGGGGTGCATGCAGATACTGCAGTTTTAGAAGCAAGGAGCTATATGGCCTGGCTTTGGAGAAGAAAAACCAGACCCCAGGGTTGTTTCCTGAGCTCGTCCATTCCATCCCTGTAGCCCTTCTATTGTACGCTCCATATTTATCTCCTTCCAGGCTGTAAACTCCATAAAGTTGAGGACCAGGTGTGACTTGTTGATCCTGATATTCCTCAGTGCCTGGCATCGATGCCCTGTGGGCAAGCAGGAAAGCAGGTAAAAGAGGGAGGAGGAAGGAAGGAAGGAAGGAAGGAAGGAAGGAAGGAAGGAAGGAAGGAAGGAAGGGCTGAATATCAAGTTCTGTGTTAAGAACTATCGAGTTCTATCAAGTTCTGTTCTGCTGTAGGCCCTAGGTAGCTAACCTTGTTGAACCACATTACCTGTTGCCTTCTGGTCTCGAGGTTGGCCGATGGAACGCTGCCAGGGAATTGAGGTTGGGGAAAGAGAGGTGGGCATATTCATTATGCCTCCTACCCTGCACCTCCTGGGGAGTTCTTCCAGCAGCGGCTATAGCCACAGCTCCTGTCCAGCAGCCCCTAGTCCAGGATCCGGCTTTCCCCTGGGCACGGATAACACCGTTTCTTCCTCTGCAGGTCAAATTTCAGAGCAGCTTCCTTCTATTGGTAGTTGCTGCGGCCATCAACATCCCTTACTATTTACCAGAAACTACCCACACCTCTGTAAATAATCGCTTTATTTAAAAGCCTTTCAAAAATCCCAGCTGAGTGCATGCTCTGTTTGCTGCCTGCATCCTGATAGGTCCTTAAAGGGGGAAAAGGGGAAAGAAGCAAAGGGAGGCTTCTCGGAAGAGCGTATATAAACCCGGAAGAAGCAATTCCCATCATCACTTCCTCGTTCATCCACTGAGGGCCAGAGGACTCAGAACAGACTGTGTGAGACTGCCACATGGTGGCCTGCTTGAGTCACCCCAAGCTATCCTCAGGGTTAGTGACTCGGTCCTCTGTGGGACCCTCAGTGCTTGGTTCTATCTTGATAGGAATTCTTGATAAGATGAAATAATAACTTATCAGTTTGTATGTCTGTCTCCCACGCTGGATAGAACACTCCTCAAAGGAAAGAGTTTGGTTTGGGTCATTTCTGCATGGTGCTCTGCTTCTCTCAGGCCGCCAGACACCGAGCACGGGCTCATGTGAAGAGGGAATGAAGGCTTCTCCCACTGAGTCCTATAGGCCCACTTTTCTAGAATCCACTCCCTTTCTAAGGGGAGGAATCACCTCAGAAGCTTCTGGCCGCACTCCGAAGGCTAAAAATATTTACCACTGATGATACCGGAAGGTGACTAAGCTGCTGACTCATGAGAACCAACTTCCTCTTCCGAGATAGTTGTCTAATCTATTATCACATTGTTTCGCCCAGGCAGATCCTGGCCTCATGCTTTCTTACCATCTTTGCATGTTCCTTTAAAAATTGCCAGTTTGGCTCAAATACCTTTCTTGTTCTTGTACCCTTTTCGTTCTATTACAGTTTCAGGTGATATCCTAATGATCTTTACTAGCTCCTTATCACCTCGACTAGGAGACACTGACCACACGCAGGCCACACCTGTGGACCACATGCTCTCATCCCCAAATCAGGATACCGTCATTTGAAATGTGGGCTGTCCCAGAAAATCTGGGACATATACTCATTATTACAGAACCAGCACTAAACCTTGATTCATTTTTCTATTTAAATGGTGACCACAAACATATGGAAATAACCACAAACATATGGGAAAAAAACAGTAAACAGAGCTTGCTCAAGTGTGTCTGACAGTAGTTGTTTTTACTGGCACAGTAACTGTATTCCTGTAATTTTCTGATGCAGTATAATTTCAAGTGTTCCATTAGTGGAAACATTTTTAATGCTGAATATTGTAATTCTTTTTATTTCATTTTTTCAATTAAAGCAGTTCTTTTGGTGTATAATAAAGCATGAGGTTTTTTTACAGCACTGGAAGACTTTTTCTCTAAAATCACAGACCAATGACCATGTTGCTAACCACAGCCCTGGAGTTGTCCCAGCCCAGATGCAGATAGTGAGAAGCCACCTCGGAAGAGTCCAGCCCTTTGGGTCTTCCCAAATGCAGCAAAGACAAAGTACTCCCCCTGCCCATGTCCTGCTTACGTTTCTTATCTGCAAACTCATGAATGTAAAAAAATGATTTTACATAAAAAAAAAAATCACCAGAGTATAACTCTTCTCAGGCCATTATCCTTAGTGTATGAAGATACAAATATTGCTGAAGTTTTAGTTAAAGGAAAGAGATATCTTCCCCCAAACCTTCCAGACTAAAAATTTCAGATATCCTGATGCTTGCTGGTCCCCATTCCACTAAGGACAGTTGTTCTTCCAACCACATGGGGTCATGCCCCTACCGATCGGGGAACTCAATACTGTGCAGAGAGAAAGGTGACCAACTGGAAGAGATACTCAGTGGTGACCAGTTGCCTCAGGAACTCTGAATGTTGGATTCCAAACACCTTTGCTGGCATCCTGGCTCCAGGGCTTGTCCTGTGACCGTCATCTTCTCTGAAGTACACCCAAGGCCCCAGGATCACAGCTTCATCATTTGTCAAAGGATGGGCTTATGAGCTGTCAAGGTGTGACGCTACATCCACCATGTTTATTGACCTTTGTGTGACTAATACCGGGACCAGGGCTTGGGACTGGTTAGAAAGAAGAGCACTTAAGTCTGATTGCCAAGTTTTTGATTTCGTCAGGATCCGGAGGCCTAAGCAGTGGATGGATTTTGTTTTTGCTTCATAACTTTAGGGATAGGAACCAATACTTATTGTACATCTGCAGACTGAAAAGATGTACTTCTGAGTCAGCATCAAAAGCAGTTGCTCCCTTAGGGTAAATTCTGAGTCGATCTCCCACCCACAATCCCAAAGCCTATGACTCATCCAGGAGTCTGTTGAGAACTCGGCTGTGATAAATGACCCAAACCCTACAAATTTTGCTTGAATCCATTTGAGTCACCCAGAAATACCCTTCCCCCCTTACTTCTGTTTTACAAACCCATAGTCTTCTGGTTGCAGTATCAGTTTTACCTCAACGTGCAGCATAATGTTTTCAGCTGAAAGGCTAAATTGCAGTGTTCCAGACTTTTTCAGTCTGTGATACTGGTGAGGTTTATATGGTTGGTGGTGGAGGGGGAAGGCAGAAACAGAGACAGACAGACAGACAGAGTTAGAGAGAACGAATTTCTGTGTAGGGAGAAATTGAGATAATTTAAAACTACTGATTTCATGAGTTCTAGAGACATAAACAATTCAGTAAAAATTACAAGGACTCAAGAACAGTCCATTGAGGATCCTTTATGTCATTTTATAAGGAAAGAAATCACTCAAACAATACATGACAGCCACTGGGTATGTATTGCCCTCAATCCTGTACCTAAGAAACCTTTTATTATTTGATACTATTAAATAGCTCCTTGGCTACAGAGTGTATTCCATGTTCACTGAGAAGTATAATTACCTTCATCTACAACTTTAATTCCACAATATTTACCAAGCACTTTTATTAGGAGGTGGTGTATTTACCTAACTTACGTGTTCGATTATTGTTAACATGCTGGACAATGAAGCAGCTCAGAGTCTGCCTTATCTTTCAGTTTCCCTCCGTTCCAGTCTCTTGCCTGTGCCACTCCAGGGTCAGCCCCGTTCCTTCTCCTTCTCCAGGAGGGTGTTTTATCTGAGAGCGGTCCACGCCCACGGCTCCATCCGATGCGGCGAAAGACACTTCTGGTCCTTCCTCCTATCTTGTACCCATACTCTCCTCCTTCTCAGGACCCAGTGAGTTCATGGAATGAGCCCCACTTTGTACCTTTCCTCAAGGATTTAGACAAGGCCCACACCCAAGCTCTGCCACCCACTCTGGCTTGCCGCACCTCCCATTCTCCAATGTTGGGGGCCACTTAACATCCACACCATACAATTTAGTTTTCGATTACTTGTTGCTAGGCTTCTTGACAATTATATCATAGGTGTTGGTTTTGCCTTCGCTATGAGAAGCTCCTGGTAAAGTAATTATTGACAACAGCTCCTGGTATTGTGCTTCACCCACAGCAGGTGCTCAATAGATAAACACTTGCCTTTACGTCTGTCTTTCCCTGTGAGGGTGGTGAGCAGACTCAGGCAGCCTACCATAGGCCAGACTCCGAGCTGAGGATGGCCTCTGGCTTCCCTGAGGTATCCTGCAAGGCAGTGATGTCAACACTGCATTCCATGGAAATGCCCAAGGCCTGTCTGGAAGGCCCCTCTGGCCTCTCCCAGCCCCTGTAAATTCAGTTTCTTTGGAATTCCCTCCTCCCCCCACCCCTGCACAGTAGCCCTCCTTGCCTGTAATTTGAGGCATTTGTGAAATGTTCCATACCTGCTGCAGAACACTGTGTCTGGCATTTAAAATGATAGTCTGGCTGGGAGGTTGGATGAATGAATTGCTGGGCTAAGGGACAGAGGGTGAGTAGGTAGGTGGGTGAATAAAAGAATAAGCCAGGTGTGCCCTGGAATGGTGCCCTCCAGAGGACAGAGATTCCTACTTGTTTAAGATTCCAGTGGGTTTCTATTGACTCCACAGGGTGAAATTTTTTCAAAATCATTTTCAAAAATCTGCAATTTATAAACTAGAATATTTATGAACATGTAATCAAAATGTGGTAAGACACTTATAAGGGTTACTCTAGAATCTGATATACACAAACACACTTATTTATACTTAGTTGTTGGGTAATACATTTTTGAAGTGTTCAATGTTTTTTATTCACTACCTATGTTAGAGGGCCATTACTTCCCTCAAATGAAAGCAAACTAGTCTGCAATCACCATCAATATTCTTTAACCTTGAACTTTAAGGAAGCTTTTAAAGCAGAAAGGCTGGGAGAGCTCTAAGATCCCATCCAGAGTTTCTCAATTTGAGCTGCATGTTTGAATTACCTGGGAGGTTTTTAAGTGCCAGGGCGCACTTCAAACCTATTACATCAGAAGCTCTGGAGACGGGACCCAGGCATTGGGATTTTTTTTTATTTTTCTTTGTTTGAACATTTTTTCTTTTCTACTTTGGCATCCATATTTAAAGCCAAGTGGTTCCCATGTGCGGCTAAGCCTGAACCACTGCTCTAACCCACATGCAGCTGAGAGTGATGAAAAGACTTACTGTACAAATGTAGGGTTTACGCTCCCTGTAAGTCAGATCTGAAACGAGCCCGCGTCCTCCCTCTGATCCCTCCCCATCATCTCCTTCTTCCTTGACACTTACTTCGGTCTTCGCAGTTAAGAATGGCTCATGGCCATGTCCATGAAGATCCAAGTTCAGGTGAACTACGCTACATTTTGCGAAAGCTGTACTTTTCCACTCCTGAACTTTGAATCGACCTTTTATGCTTAAAAGGAGTTTCGGGAATTGGGAAAATCAGATAGTTGAAATAAATTCTGAGGGGGTTGCAAACCACCCTGAGCCAGAGTGGGCTATTTCCCCAAATAATAGAAAAGTTGAGAAATAACAAGCTGTAGGGCCATCCCCACCCTCAGTCCGTGAAAACGCTTCCCACCGCCAACTTTTGTACTCTCATCATTGTCAGTAAAAACTCCAACTCCAACTTGCTCAGAGTGTCACTCTCTCTCCAGCGCGCTCTACTGCAGCAGCTTTGAAAAAGTACTTGCCTTCAGCCCTAGTCTTTGTTTTTGCGTTGACGGTTTGATTTCTGGGCTAAGTAATTTGGAAAAACAGTGTCTGGAGATGTCTACCAAAAAAGCATCTTTTTCTGGAACTTGACAGTAGCTGGGTAGGAGGACACAGGAGGACAGAGCTCACCGTCTCATCTTCCGTTCCCATCCGTTAATCCTTCCCACGCCCACTAACTGGGCGGGATGCCTGCAGCGAGTTGAATCAAAAGACTTGCACACAACACCAGTGGGTTGCAGTTATGTATTCAGTTTCCTACTGTACTTGAGTAACACGGCCCGAGAAGGGGAAGAGAAACACTGGAAGAGCTGCCTGGCTGGATTAACTGACTTCTACTAAGTCATGGCTTCCTACGCTTTACAAAATCATCTTCCTACAGGAAAATCGGCTTCCACAGGGGTAGCACGGGTTGCAAGGGTCGCAGGGGTTGCAGGGGTTGCAGGGGCTGCAGGGGCTGCAGGGGCTGCAGGGGTTGCAAGGGTTGCAGGGGTTGCAGGGAGAAGCGCAAGGGTAGCACGGAGACTCGATCTTGACGCAGCTGCCGAGCCCGTAGGAGTACGTTACGTCTTTCTCATCCACACATGGCGGCAAGCTGAACTCTTTGCAGATGTTCATGTAGCTGTACTTTTTGGACCCAAGGCAGTCGTACCTGTTCTCCCGCTCGGCAGACACACACACCTTTCCGTCCTTCACTCGAACTTTGACTTGATCAGGTTCAAAGCCGCACACGTTCACCGATCCTAAGATGTTACTGCTGCAGCATGAGGAGGCCAGAATTCTGTTCGTGGTTCTTCTCAGTCTGAAATTTAGAAAAAGGGAAGGGTGGGAGGAAGACGCTTAGACCTCAGAAGTCAGACACAGCTTGAGAAGCAATGTTTTGATCTCTGCTTTGTTTCAATCACAAAAGTAAACGTTAGTCATCGTGAAAAGTCAAATCTACAGAAGTGTATAAAGTGAAAAATAAAAGGCCTCCATGTAAATCACATTCTCCCACAGGTAAACCTCTGTTAACAACAGATGAGTGCTTGGCCTTCCAGATCTTTCTCTCGTATTGAAATCCCAGCTCCTCCTCTTATTAGTTAAGGAACTTTGAGCAGGTTCCTTAGCCTCTGTGTGCCTCAGTTTCCTCTTCGGTAAAATGGAAATAACAGCAGTACCTACATCATAGTATTGTCTTGAGGGTTAGGTGAACGTACTTTGCTTAACATTGTGCTTGGCCCCTTATAAATCCTGCTTAATTATTACCATGATCGTTATTGTTACCATTATATGTAGACTCTTAGATCCAACTAATAAGATAGCATTTTAAAATTTGCATTTTAAAGATGGCGTCAGCCTCATAATCCAGCCCTGCTGATCCACAGGACTGGTGCCACCACTGGGCCATCGCACAGAGTCAGCCTGCATGCTCCATCAGCAAACGACAAGGCAGGATGCCCAGACCAGGCTCTGCCCAAGGGCACCTGCCTCCTCTTGTCTGAGGCTGCTCCAGACTCCGACAGCTGGCCCCAGCAGGGATAGTCAGCTTGGAGAGATCCGGGTCCTACCAGATTGCAAGTGCTGATTCCTGTCTCCTCATCCAGGGAGTTCATACTGATGGCTTGAAATCTATCATGGTGGGAATATTTACACCATGGGAATAGGTAAACTCTGCAAATCAAGGTTTTTCTCCTCCCTCCACCCCACCCCACAGGGCTGGTTGTTGAATACCATTGTTTGTGGCCCCTGGAGCAGCAAACAGATCTCCAAAGTCCCTATAGAGCTGCTTTGTTGCTGCTCAGAATTCCTGTGTTTGAATCCTTAATAACAAAACAAACAACAATAACAGTAGCTCGCACAAATCAATCACCTTTGATACATAACGAGGTAGTAAAGTGAAGTGCTTAAGAACACAGGCTCTGGAACCGGAGTATTTAGGTTCAAATCTTGGCTCTGCTATGTCAATAAGTTAGTGCATTTCTGTGTCTCAGTTTCCTCATCCGTAAACTTGGGACCTACTTCTAAGGTTGTTGTGAAGTTTAGTTAATGAATGAACAGTATCTATAACAGTGCTTGACTCATGATTAGGACATTGGGCTTTTGTCTTTTTTTCCTCCACAATGTACCATGATAAATGCTAAGGTGTTAAAGGCACCGTTTCATTTAATCTTCATAATAACCCTGTAATGCAAATATAATTATCATTTTATAGACAGATGAGGAGAAGGTAAGGGTGGTGAGTGGCAGAGTCTAGATTCCAGTCCAGGCCTGTTAAATGCCAAGGTTATGATTTTAACCACCAGTTAGCCTGAGCTCTAGAGGTCACTGCAGCCTGGCGTGAGCCTTGCATGCTCTGGCCCGACTCCAGGTCCATTTTCTTTCTAATTGCCTGATCCTTCCAAAGACAACCCAATGCTCTGAAATGCTCTTCTTTTTATCCTTTAACATAAAAAAAAAAAAAAATCTGTGTTCGAAGAGACACTCCTAGCAAATCTTGCATTAGTTGGCCTCCAAAGGAAGGTCTTGGAGTGTGTAATTTCTTGAATGTCTTTCAGTTTGAGGAGTCCGGACTCATTGATTGAATAATTAGTTTGAGATTCATTTTTAATTCATATTTTTTTGCTAAATTTTGTTTATACACTTACTTTATTGGTGAGATAAGTTATACAAGTTTACTGCGGATAACTGAGAAAATGCAGACAAGCACAATGGTGGAATATTTTTTAAAGTGCTCATACTCCCAGATAACATTTAACATTTTGGTGTTTGATTTTCTTCTGTGTGTGTGCGTGTGTATGTGTTTCCACATACATAGTTTTGTGCATATTCTTATGAAATCGTGTTATACATACTGCTCTAAATACATATTTTTTACTTGATAAATCCTAACATGATTGTTTTAAAACAGTGTAAGCCCATGTACTGAAGGTTATGAACCGAGAATCTGAGTGGCTAATTCTAAAATGGTCAAATAGAATGCTGTCCTAGAAGATGCCTAGGCCGGCAGAAAATTCATACGAGGCACCCAGAGGGCTGCGGCAGTCATTCAGATCCATTTCACCCTGGCCCCAAAGAATCTGGGGTAGTATGGGACTCAGACATCTCTCATGCCCCCGGTATGCCAGGGTCCCTATAACACATACTAAAAAGAAAAGGAAAAGAACTAGACTTCCTTTAAAATCTTTATCTCTGTGAGAAAAACAGGAGAAAGAGCACTGTATCTCCCTGAATGAGCGAGAACAGCACACAAAGATGCGTTGTGCTCTCTCTGGATGGACCACAGGCCTTAAGCCCCCAAAGCCAAAGCCACAAGTGAAGCATAGAGGTGAACAGGCAACCCCCACATCTCTTAGGAACCTCCCTTGGTGTATGTGTGTAGATTAGTTGTCAATGCTCCCTGTTCAGCTCAGACCTTCTAGTGGAAGAGGAGAAATATCAAATCTTGCCACGAAGACAGGGCTGGGCCTCACAAAGAAGGACCAAGGATCCCAAGCAGAGGCTAGACGCCCAGCTACCTGCCTGGTTAAATCCGCCAAAGAGACCCGCCTTCTGCAGGAGATGGATCTAGGAGCCAGGTCTACAAGCCAAAGCCACCTCCCAGATCTATCTTCCCCTCTTGGCAACCTGAGTCTTAGGGCACAATTTCACGGATTTTGTTGTTTAGATTCCCCTTCCTCCTCTATTCCCATCACTCTATCCCCTTAGGCCCTGCAGTGGCTACACAGGAATCTCTCCAATGTGGGTCTTCATGAAATTGCCTAAAATGCTTGGCCAGGTCAGGTTTCTTCTTCTTTTTGCTCATATGTCAGGGGTTATCAGTGGGGATGTGTGGGTTTGGGAGAAATTGCAGGAGCCACATTTTACTCAGACTCAACTATGAACTTGCAAGTTAACTCTTGCCTAGCAATGTATCCATCACCCCATGTGGGATTTTTCCATGGCTCTGTGAGGATGGCCTCCTATGTTTGTGATCATGAGAGTGGAACTTAGCTACAGTAAACAGAGGGAAAACAGCCTGCATGCTGGGTTTTGAGTGGACAGCCAGTGTCTATCTGCCACCTCTTCTCCCTGCTGAAGCTGAATTTCACCTGAATGTACAACCAAACTCCTGAATGTGATGCATAATGCCCACAGTAATAATGAGTACAGACAGCCACCTTCACAAAGCTATAAGTCAGGTTTAGCCCGGTGATGAATAAAGTAATGAAGATGTCAAAAGGTCTATGTCTACCCAAAAGCAAACAGAGGTGGGCCTTTCTCTAGCTGTCCTTGGAGTACTTTACTTTTTTTTCTAATTTAGATTCCTTCCAAAGACCCCTTAAATTTTATTCCTCCTTTCCAACTAGTCTTTCCCTTTCTCTTCTTTCTTCTCCCTTCTCCCCTTCTTTTCCTGCCTTGTCTTTCTCCTCCAGACTTTTGGATGGTCCTGAAGAACAATGTCACTCAGCAGGGACAGAGAATAGCACAAACAGGTGCATCTGAGTCCCCAACATGGCTTACTAAAATGCAGGTGCTGGGTCACACCGCCACAAGTTCCAGATGATGTTGCCAGTGCTGGTCCAGAGACCACTCTTTGAGAAAAGGCAAACCTGGCTTCAACCTGGGTCTCCCACCTCCTAGTGATCAAGGACATGGCTGCTAAGTCTATTTCTTTACCTATAAGATGGCCAAGATGGTACAAGGGTTAAATGAAGTGGTAGTACACAGGACTTAGTTTTCACTCAGTAAAAGCTAAGTCTCTCTATTAGTCTGTATAATCTGAGGTGTTAAGTGAGCCAGCTCCAAGTCCTGTATCATTAAGTAATAAGGACAAACCAAATAGTAGACATGTATTTGGCCTAGATGGGCAGCAGCTCCTACCCCTGCTGTCCTGGGTCACTGGGCCCGAGTCCCATGGATATGAAGAGGTTGTGATGAGAGGGGACCAAGGGGGCAAACTGGGGGAATAGAGAGCTCTCTTCTTAGTGGGAAGACCAGCCTTTCCCAGAAATAAAGCCTTGGGGCTTAACAAGGCCCTGACCTCTGAGTCAGAGAATGGGGGTGGGAAGCTTTCCCTAAGGCACTGCTAAACCCTGCAAAGAAGTCTGCCGTGAGGGCTATCATCAGCCTCAAGAATAAGTGATTCAATGCAAACCTCATTCTCAGAGTGTGAATGGGTAAACGAGAAAAGAAATGAGAAGGCAGAAGTGCCCTTTATTGGGGATTTTCAAGGGAATATTTTGTTGAGACTCCAGCCAAGCACAGATACTCGGGGGAGTGGAGGGAAGCACACTCTGTCAGTTTCCAGGTGTCAGTAAAGGGTGCAGGGTTGAGGCCGCTGTACCTGTGGTATGGCTGCAAATCAAGTTTCAAAAGGACTGCTGCCAGGTGTCAGAATGGCAACCAGGCATCATTAATTAGATAACAAACTCCTAAGGGCAGGATTAAGGAAGGGCTGACTATTGCCTTTTTCTCCCACTTTAGGACAGAAGTTGGGAGCCCATAAAGTGTAGTGGTGGGTCAGGTGCAAACCCAGGTCAGGCTGGTGGCAGGGCTTCTCGTGGAGGAAACTAAATTCAGTTACCTCAGACCCAGTGAATTCAGAAGAGGAAGGAAGAGTTGGGGAACGGCTAGTGCGTGCTTGCGGTGCAAAAGGTAATTTGGGGAGGAAAAGAGAAAGAAGCTAAAGAAACAAAAGTACTTACTCGGGTCTCTATGAAGGAAGATGTCTCTTGAAGCAGCTGCTCAGTGAACAATGGAAATATATTGGACCTTCTATACTCAGTCTGAAATATATAGCACCCCCCTACATACACACAAACAGGCATGCACACACACACAGGCACACACAGGCGCACACATCAATCAAACAACATACACTCAGGAGTGCTCAAGAAACTTTTTGGGGAGAATTAAAATGGTTGACCAAGCCTTCTTATCAGTTATTTTCTGTGCTCCCACACAGAAAACAATTCTAATAGGGCCGTGACATCTACAGACCAGGAATCTTCCTTTCCTGTTTGGCAAAGAACTTTCTAGATGACCCAGCCTGGAATCTGAAAGAACATGTCATACCTAACCAAACTGCTAGCATTCTTTAAAAGGATAAAAGGTTAAATGAATATTATTTCTGAACTCAAATAACCTCGGGCAAGGTTTTGCACCAAAAATCACTTTAAAAAATTGAATCAACATGATATTTCTGGATTTATTTAGTCATGGATTGGGAGTTAGCTGAGAGATAAGGTAAAGAGGACTTACACTGGAAGAAAAAATATTAAGAATGAGAGTCCTCTGAGATTGGGGCTAGATCGGGTTTAACATATTCATCCATATTCAGGAAAATTAAATATTTAAGGTTGCAAGTAGAATTAAGTCCTTCTGAACAGTGAAACTTCAAGCTGTCAGAAATAAAGCATAGAGCATTTCATGAGACGGTAGGAATGTGCTGGAAGAAACGTGGCTGGGAGGAGGTTCAAGAGGGCAAATCCGAGGTCATTTCTAAAATGGATTTGGCTATATCAGTTCAGAGATCTGGGAATTAATGTGAAGACACCACCAGTTTCATATACTGACACAGGCCCAGAAAAAAAATCAGCAAAAACCCAGACATTGTCAGGAAAAGCATCATAAACCATAGAAAGCATTACCTCATGTATAAACTACACTGCCAAGAAGTAAGCTTAAAGTTGTGTCTATCACACGCCAAGAAATAAGGCTCCTGGAGGAGACGGAGGGCACCCAGATTATAAAAAACAGAGGGACACTCTCCCCTGGAGAGTCTGGAGAGTAGGGACAGCTAGGATACAAAGATCAAAAGGACTTGGGTCAAAGGTAATCAAGTATTCAAAAGTATAGGGAGAGTGAACACAGATCTGCTCACAAGTAACCCTTCATTTAGACCACATATTACAAAAGCATCCCTGAGTCACAGTGTGCACAATATTTGTGACTTGATACTCTAAAGGGTAAAAAAAAAAAAAAAAAGGTTCAAATTGAGTATAGATGAGTTTATAGGCAATATCCCATCCCAGATTATTGAGGGAAGTTTGTTCCTGACCTTTGATGGCTGATGACCTGGACAATAATTGCTTTATTGCCTTTCCCAGAGCAACATCACTGTCACTGCAGTCAAGGGTTCTGCTCTGTCTCTCTCTGTCTCTCTGCATCCATCTCTCTATTATCTATCTATCATCTAGCTGTGTCATCAGGATGAGACAATGATATTTAAGGGTACAAACTTGCAATGAGTGGTAAATAAGTCCTAGAGATCTAATGCACAGTACAGTGAATGTAGACAACAATATTGTATGAGAATCATCAAACTTGCTAAGAGACTAGAAGTTAATTATTCCAACCACTAAAAAGAAATTATAATTATGTAATATAATAGAGGTGCTAATTATCGCTACAATGGCAATCATATTACAATACATAAATCTATCAAATCAACATGTTGTAAACTTAAATGTTATATATCAAATATATTTCAATAAAAATCTTTCATCTATGTGTGCCCATCTTGAAAAAAATAACATCATATTAAATAGTTTTCTGCACCTTGTTTTTCTCATTTAATACATTAATAAATAAAATGCTTCATCGATCCTTTTTATATCTACATATCATCCCAATGTGTGGATGGACCAGAATTTAACCAGGAGTCCGTGCTTTCAACCATTTTTTTCAACAATAATAATAGACTAAATGGCATCTGTAGAAAATAAGAAAAGGAAAGCTTTCTCCAGACCAAAAAAGAAAATATAATCAAACAAAAAATTTTGAAGTGGCTTTCAAAATTGCCCAATTCAATTATCTTTTCATCTCTGTTCTGAAAGCTGAGACTCTTTCAGTTCTGTAGTTTATTTGTACAACTAGAGTCAGAAGGAGAGGCTGACGTAATAGACCCAACTCCAGATGAATTTTAAGTCTTTTTCTTGAGTTGGAGAATGGGAGAAAGGTTTTCCTACAAAACCCAGAAAATACCTCTATTGTTCAATTTGCTCCCCTGCTCTTAATGCCTCTGGCAAACATTAAGGATTTGATCAATTATTATTACTTCTCCTGTAGTCATTTCTGTAAGTTCAAATATAATCAAATCACTTTACTCATAACCAGAAAAAATAGTTTGCAGCTTCCAATAGCTTTTTAATGGCATCCCCCGTTTCCTTCCCTCATTAAAGTCACATTATTTATCACACTGGCATTCCTGCTATAAACCAACAACAACCCTGCCAATCGACATCATTTCATTGTCTTTTGAGAATCTTGTAATTCTCATCATGGACCCATTTACTCTTCTTAAAGCTTTGCTAAGTCACTAGAGTCATTACCTTGAGCCCTTCCCATCTCTGTGCCAGTATTGATTGTCACATTTCCTCCCTTATTACAACTTATAAGGCTAACATACCAACTATAAAAATCTTAAAAAGTTCTTTTACTTGGCAAGCTCTCTCTTTTCATCCTCTATGGCTCTAATGGCTTTCCTCTCCAAACTTCTGAGAGACGGTCGAAGACAGTAAAGCTTGACGTCACACAGGCAGCATGGGTAGAGATCGCAGAGGCCACAGGAGCGTGATCGCTTTGAATAGCAGAGGCAGTATGGGTACGGGTGCAAGTCGCAGCAGCAGTACGGGTGCATGTACAAGTCGCACAGGCATCGTGTGCTGAATTCGTCGATGCATCTCAATTGTCTCAGTTCTCTGTCCACCTTCTTTATGTCCCTTCTAACACTGTCCAAAAGACAACTCAGTGCAGCCATTACAGTCACACCTTATTGTTCTGTGAGTACCTTTCGGAAATGGCACTCGAGGGGAAAAAATTGTTCTAAGCTCTTCTCAGAAGTTTCTTTTAAAAATAAATGAGGCACACATGATTCACTTACTTTAAAGCTTGTGTTCTATGACCTCACCACCCCCTAAGTATGTCATAGTCTTTTGGTTGCCATGTGAACTGTGCAAAGTCATGGCCTCCAGAGACCCTCCTTACAGTTACAAAGCTACTCCAGAACTACATTAATATTGAGATTTCACTCACCTTGAAGTTAGATGGGTCTCCAAGCAATCACAGCTCTTTAGGGTTCACAGGGTTCAAGTTTTAATGTCCCTGATTTCTGTGTGTATATGCCCTGAGGACTAGCCATGGCTGTGAAGATCTGAAGGTGCTGCCTGGCTCCTTTCTCTGCACCCTTCTAGCTGCTCTAGACTTGACTTGACACAAAGCGTTGTCCCTTATACTCTAGGATTCATTTTGGCCCCTAGTCTCTTTATAAGTAGGATATAAAGAACTTCCCTCTGCTCTCCTTACAAAGTCATCGTTAAGTCAGCCTTTAGTCTTGACCTTCTGAGGCCCAAGTCTCTGAGTCCTGCCCTTTCTTTACTAACTGGAGTCTTGGCTGTCCTGGGACATTATTTTTCCAGTGGCCAAGGTCCTACTCTTAAGCACTCATCTCTCAGTGCCAAGGATCCTGTCCTTGGTCACACCGCCCAGCAATACACCTCTGGTCTTGTGTCCAAGCCTCTAGACGCCTTGTACCTGAGTGCTTCCCAAGTGTTGGTCCTTGGTACTCTTGTAGCCAACTGCCTAAAACCACACTTGAGTGGGTTTCCCCTGCTCCCAACTGGATCAACACACTGGACCTCAGGCTCAGCCTCAGCCGTGGCTTCAGCACTTCTACTTCCTCTGGACCCGTCCCCTCAAGCTGCTATCCAGCTCTTGAATCCTCCTTTTGTGGACTAAGACATAGGGTATTTGAGGACAAGTGGTTGGATATGACACTGGAGAGGGAAATGAGGGCCAGGTTTAAGGGGACTTGTGGGCCAGCTAAGGAATTTGAACTTTATTTTGAGCACAATGAAGAATCACTGATTTTCTTTTTCTTGAAGAGAAGTTAAAAGGTAAGTCTGACAGTTATACTGAATGTAAAGGGACAACAGTAGAGCTGTCTCCCGTAGGAAGGCAAGAGACAGCAAAAGTCTAGACTGGGATCCTGGCTACTGGGATGGCAAGATGGAAGCCAATGGGATCGCCCCCCACCGCAGCCAGAGTGACTTTCATGTGTAAATCTGTCATTCCTCAACCCACTCCCCAAAAGTCTTCAAAGTCTTCTTTGTCCTCTTAGAAGAAGGGCCAGTCCTTCCAAGGTACTGAACGATAAGACTTCTGCCTTCCTCTCCCAACATTATTCTTGTAATTCATTATGCTTCAGCCACAAAGGCCTTTCTTGAAGTCTCACATGTCCACCTCATTCAAGACTTGTGGGCACTCTGATTTCTGTGCTTAGAAATTGAACTCCCCACCCCATACCTTTGATCTAATTAACTGTAAGACATTCTTTAGATCTCCCCTTAAATGTCCCTTCCTCAAGAACACCTTTCCTGTCCCCCCAGACTAAACAATCACAACTCTGCATATTCCTTTCATACCATTATTTGTCTGTTTCCCCAACTAACCTGTCTTTTTGGCTCACCGTTAGATACCTAACACAATGCTAGACACATAGTAGGGGCTTCAGATTTATTTGCTGAATGACCAAATGAGTGAATTAAACAGAATTTAGTGAACAAAATGAAGATGGAGTGAGGGGGGAATCGGTAATGATTCCTAGGTTTCTAGGTTGGCAGAATCGTGGTGCCATTGATTGACGTAAGAAACTCAGGAAGAAGACTAAGTTTGGGGGACGTGCTGAACTTGAGGTGCTAGTGACAACTTTAAGGTAGAAATGTGAAGTAGCCTGTGGATAAGTGGGTCTGAACCTGAGAGAAAGTTGGGCTAGAGATATGAATTTAAGAGCCTCAATTCCATACATAGTAGGAACTCTGAAGTTGGCAAGATCATTCAGGAGACGGAATAGACTGAAAAAAGGAGAGTACTGAGACAGACTCCCGAGGAACAATAATAAGAAACGTGGGAAGTAAAGGAGCTCGTGAAAGACTCATGGAGTAATCAGAGAGGTAAGAGCCCCTAGGCTGAAGTCCCTTGTGTGTCACTAGACCAAGCCCTCCATTCCCAAGGGTTCCCTGGCCTCCACTTCGGGGCCCCTTTCTGTGCAGATGAAGTGTCTTAGTAAAGAAAACAAATTTCCATGGAGGTGACAGAATGGGAGACTGGCCCCCGAATCACATGAGATGATGAGTAAAGATGAATTACACTCCTCTATGGACAAATGCTGAAATCTTTCAAAAGTGATCCCCCCGATTCTGAGAGTGGACTCTGTTAATAGGAATATGGCCTGCTTTTTGCTGAAAGTTCATCGCAGGAGTTGTACAGATTTCTCTAGCTCCAAGTGATAGACTTCTGAACTCTGATATCACCATGAATTTCATCCCTTAGCAAATGTCAGCAAAGGTTAAAACAAGCAAGCTCTGTTTTAGATCCTAAATACACAGTTTCAGGAATTTAAGTACACACATCTGTATATACATAGCATGTTATGAAGATGGCGACAGCTTTATTTTAACTAAGATTCTCCCACAATCCCACTCTCCCAGTGACTTTACTCTTTATCGTGATGCTTATTCTTGACATCATTTCAAGTGACTTAACAAAGGTAGTGACTCCTTTAAAGATCAGATGAGCGTGTGCTCTGTTAAATATCAGAAAGACAATGTAGAAATTCATCAGAACCTGCAGAAACCACAAGAATGATCTAGAGTCATTGTCCCCTGAAGCATAAACACAAGGAGCTTCTGTGGGCTGCAACATGGAGGTCAGGGGCCCTTCCTTACACAGGTCTGTGTCTGTCACAGCTTCCATCCACCTTGGCTGGTGTCCAGAGTGAACCTCCTCTGGGGTGGAGGGCAGGCCTTGGCAGCTTCCCAGGCTGGGCAAAGTGAATACTTGGTCCCCACTGTCGGTGGAACTATGGGCCAAAGAGTATGTCCTCTGCCTCTTTCACCAGGTGGGACAGCCACAGCTCACATCCATTTGCTGGGCCAGTGTTACAAAGATACTCCTCTAGCAGTTGTTGGATTGATATGTGGTACTCAAACATCAAATACAAAATAATGCACACAGTGTGTCCTCAACTATGCTAACAATTCATAGAAGGAGAGAAACACTCAAAAACTGTGGGTATCTCTGAGTAGTGGGGTTATAGATGACTTTTAAAATTCTCTTTTCTAGACTTTTCTGTGATTTCTATGTTTCTTCAATGAGGATACCACCAATTTATAATGAAACACCTTTTGATAGTGTGCTCTTTGTTACACGCTCAGCTTTGTGCTGATTTGCTAAACCCGCCTCTGGCTTCTGCTCTAAGGTCCTGTGGGCTCCAAAGCCACCCCTCTGAGCAGATTTGCTACTGGGGGAGCCTGCCTGTAATGAACATCTCAGGTTTGTCCAGCCCATTATCTACAGCACCTTCTTTGGGTAAAATAGCTATCTCCCTTCCTACCTTGCCCTCTGCCATTAGGCACCACCAATAAAGTTGCCCAGTCAGGAGCAGGCACTAACCAACCCGCCTCTTTTCCGGGAATGTGATCATTCGCAGAGAGCTGAAGATAATTGGAGTTGATCCACACTGATGGTGGACTCTGAAGAGACTATACCTTAGCTTCTGCCCTACTCTTTCATTTTCAAATTGGTTCTTCAGCTTTCCTTGGAGTCTGTGAGCTCTTCATACCCTTCCTATCAATTCTCAAGTTACCCCGTCAGCTTCAGTTATCTATAACTAGAGAACACAATTAATATGACAGCCTGTCCTTCTGGACCTGTCCAGGGAGGACCACTCAGGGCTGAGCTTGTAGGTTGGCTATTGCTCCAATGGACATTGTCCCAAGCTAGCCCAGCTCCTCCCTCTGAACTCAGAACCAGCTGCATCAGGGCCGCCATTCCTGAAGACTGCTTGGGTTCAGGACAATGGTGGGGACTCGAACTAAGGAAAACGTCTGGGAACACCCGGGAAGGTCCACCTGTGGACACTGTCCTTGGGGCAAGAGAGTCTTTACTGGGTCAGAATCTCAACTTTAGCTCTGGAAAACCCAAGTCACCTAGATCAGCTTCTACTCAACCGGGATCTTCTGCCCTAGCACTGCGGGCGGATAAGCGTGGAAGAACTGGGGCTGGCGTATGGGGCAGGGCTCCCCGTATTGGTTTAGGAAGACCAGTACTCTGATGGCCGACCACAATGGTTCATATTTGATCATATTTTGCTGAACCAAAAGATACAGGCTTGGAACGAAGGTAGGAATACAAAGTGTCTGTGGTGGTCCATCCACAGAGTGCTCAGCTTAAAAGATGGAGCTGGCCTCAGCGAGGTGCAAACCTGCATTTTGCCCTCTGGCTTTCAGGGTAGTGAGGAGTTTATGATGAACTCTGGATCCTTTGTGACAACTATGGTCTCTAAGGGGTTTATGATGTCTGGATCCTTTGTGACAACTATAGCCTCTTTCTCATTTCCACGCTTGCCCCTTCTCCCTCTCCCCCACCCCCACCCCACCAGCCTCATGACTTTTCCATGGAAAACTGTTCGCTGCAACTGACTGTTCTTGATATGGACAGAGACCAAAAAGTTTTCCTAACTTCCTTGAACTTCACACCGGAATCATTCAGGCACTAAGTGCACAATTCCATGCCCTCCTAGAAAGAGAAAGACTTGCTTTTGCCACAGACAGTGGGTGGCCGGGTTAGCCTGGGGGCTGCCACCAACACAGCTGCCTAATTCTGAGTAGATGCTCACAGGATGGATAGGACATTCACTTTTTAATCTCTTAAAAAAATTTTTCAATGACAGTTGACATTCAATATTACAGTAGTTTTAGGTGGACAACATAGTGTTTAGACATTTATACAACTTACGCAGTGATTCTTCTGGTAAGTCGAGTATCCACCTGTCTGTCATCTTACATAGTTATTACAATATTATTGACTATATCGCCAATGAAAATTCACGTTTAATGAGCACTCAAGTCTGTGCCAGGCAAATAAATCTCACAATGACTCTCTGAAGTAGGAATTCTTTGTTCCCATTTCCAGATAGTGAGGCTGAGGCACAGACGGTTCACACAAGCAGCAGAGCTAGGGTCCCCCCCGCCCCCACCCCAAGCACTCAGCCCCGAGTCTCTCTTATCTTTGAAGACCAGTGACCCCTTGAAAGGAAAATTTCTCTTTAGTTTCATCTTCAAGATGAAAGAGGAATTAGATTTGATTATTAGGACTTCCAGGTTTCCCGCCTCTGTCATCATCCACACACCCAGAGCTTGATTCACGTCATGTTTTCTTGTTTAAAGGAAGCAACGTGCTTTTCTGCTCCCAGGCACCCCGAGCCCCCCTCCCCGCTGCTGTCATCTTGTAATGGGGTGGTGGGGGGCTGCTCCCTAAGCGCCTCTTCAGTGACCGAAACTCTCTTTCTGCTCTCAATAACAGTTTTCTTTTCTCCCAAAGGAATATTTCTTACCAAGAATTCTTTCCCTCAATCGCATGGATTGGCTATTTTGTAGAGAAGCACGAAACTCCTTTGTCAATTCATACCAAGGAAGACACATTCAGAACAAAATGTTCCCACAGGGGACATTCAAGTCTTTGTGCCCAGGAAGTGGATTTTCTGCTTCCAACTGGGGTCGCCCTGAAAGGGAGAAAGCAAAGCAAACCCTCTTTATGCCCAATGTGCCATTATGCCCAAGGCACAAATTTCCGAGGAAAGCCCCCAGGAGCTGAGGTGCGCTTGGATCCTGACTCTTTCTCCTCTCCCTGAGAAGCCCAGCTAAGAGAAGACAAGGTGGGACTCCCTCTGAGCCCAAGCCCAGGGCCCCTCTGGGCTGAGGACAGGAGGCCCAAGGAGGAGGAAGGGAGCAGAAAAAAGAGGGAGAGAGAGCGTGGCACCCTTCTCTGGGGCTCATTCAGCTGTTCTCAGATTTCAGGGTCTCAGGACCACTTTACACTCATCATTACTGGGGAACTCAAAGAGTTTTTGGTTATGTGGGTTTTATCTATCAATACTCACCACATTAGAAATTCAAACTGAGAAATTTACAGAATATGGAATCATTTAAAAAATATAATAGCAAACACAAGTAACATTTTTTTATGGGAACTATGTTTCTATGTTTTCCATAAAAAAAAAAAAAGGAGAACAGTGGCATTATTTTACATTTTCGCAAGTCTTTCTGACGTTTGGCTTCATGGAGGACAGCTGAAATATCTCCTGCCGTCAGTCTGTTACGACACATCTTCCATTGTGATATGTTTGCTTTAAGTATAAAAGGGAATCAATCCAGCCTTATGCAGACATGTAGTTGGAAAAGAAGGATATCTCAGGGTTGTAGGGATCACACGTTGAGAATTGCCACTTTAGTTCATATTCTGGAAGTTACACAGTACTGTGTGTCTCAAAGGCACAATAACTAAGCTTTTCTAAAACATTTAATTCAGCCTCACACTGTAGAACTCTTATAGAGCTTTGGGGAGCATGCCACCCAGCGATCCCCTTCTCTAAGAACTGAACTCCACCCCTACCTGTGCGGAAGAAGGTTGAGGGGACTCTCGCAGGAATCTCCTAAGGCAAGACCTGCCTCCCACCCTGGACATAAGTTTCTGCACCAAGAGAGAGCCCCAACAACAGTTGGTCACCCAGGTTCCCTCTTCTGGAATTGGGAGGCATGGACGAAGGGAGTTTGAACTCAGAAAGAGAGGCTGCCATTGTGAGGAGCCCTTGATTCGTCAAGGCTTATAGTCCTGCTCCGAATCTCTCAAATGAGAAGGCTTCTGTTTCAATGTTACTAACTGATTAGCTCATTTATTCGCACTTCTAGCAAATATCCAGAGCAACTGTAGAAAGAGTTAAAAATTCAAAATCTGGTTGTGAATTGTGTGTGTGCACATGCAGCTGTGTAAAAGAAAGGAGAGGGGTTTAGAAATTATAAGTGAAATTTTTAAAAACCGCAGTATCAGGGGCCTGGCTTTGGCTAAGTTGTAAGCCCTTTATGGATACAGCTGGGTTTGGTCCATCTTGTGGACTGTAGTAGTGGGTCCGGCTAGGGTCATTTCCATCTTGCGAAAGAACTCACCAAAAGGGGCAGGGAGCATAACCTGAGATGGCAGGAAAGCTGGACTCAGCGCGACATGGCATCCAGGGCCTGATTTTCTTCTCGGCCCTCTGCCACACACACCCCTTTCCTCCTAGATTCGTGTTGTAGTTTTAAACACAGGAAGACGGCCAGGGTGTATGACGCAAAACACAAAACAAAACCGGACTCTTCATTACATATTCTATATGACAAGGAGTTCAAAGCAGTAACGGGGAGCAGGATACATGACCCTAAACTGTGCTGCTGGCAAGTGGATCATTATGAGCCATAGGCAATCAAGACCCAGCAGAAAACTTTTACCTCTCCCTTAACTACCTAAACGAATTTAGGTAGGGGGCCGGGCCCAGAAAGAGACCTATTACCAGAGATAACTTTTATTTGAATGACCTATCTTGTATGACAGGACAAATATCTAATTAACAAACATCTGTTCTTCTTATCACCCTGTGCATTACCCTTCTCCCCTTGGAAGCCCCAGGCCCTATCCCACTCCTAACTCAGGATGTCATATAAGCCTCAATTGCCCAACTTGTTCTTGAATCCCATGTCTATGGGCCCCATAGATATGTTGTTAAATTTTGTCTTTCTCCTGTTAATCTGTCTTATGCTAATTTGATTATTAGATCAGCCCAAGAACCCAGAAGGGAAGAAGTAACATTTTCCTCCCCTATAGCAGGGATGATAGCTAAACATCCCAGACAGCATTCCAGGTGTTGGTCATGTGTTCGTACATTTGACCCTCTCTGCCAACCCTTTGAGGTAGGTGATAACATTGTTGCTTTTTCACAGGTGAGGAATCTACAACACAGAGCAGCAAAATCACTTTTCCACGGCTGTCCAGCTGGCAAGTCCCAGGTACAGAAGGTGACTGGCGACGTCCCTGCAGCACCAGGAGTAACCTGCACACAGCACGGCAAGGCTGCCCGCTCCTCGGTAAGCCCTGCTCTCACTTCCGGTGGGAAGAAAATTGTATTCTTAGAAGCTGGCACAATTAAGGAGTGAATCCTGAGGGGACAGGAGCCAGGGCAGCCAGATGGCTCACTTCCTGTGCCTTAGAAACCAATAAAGGGAACCGTGGGCTCCAGGAGGCGAGTGGGAAGTGGAAGGAGAAGGAAGGTGTGATGCAAGCCAACATGGCTGTAGGGAAATCACAGTGGCTGGAGGGCTCTTTTTATTTAACATAATTTTATTGAAGAATAACGAAGATATAGAAAAGTGACAGATCATAAGTGTGAGGCCTGATGACTTTTCACAAAGTGAACATACCCATGTGACCAGCACCTACACCAGAAGACAGAACGCTCTGAGTGTGCCAGAAGCCCACACTCATGCCTCTTTCCCAGCACTGGCCTCCTCTCGGGCTTTCTAGCACCAAAAACTCATTTTGCCTAGTGTAGAACTTCATGTGAAAGGAAATATACAAAACTCTACTCTTTCATGTCTTGCTTCTCTCGGTCAACCTTATAGTTGTGAGTCTTTTCTATGTTGTTGCCTGTGTTGTATTTCACTCCTTTTCATTGCCGTATAATATTCTGTTCTACATATACTACAGTCTATTTCTGCTTTCTGTGAGGGTGGACATGTGAACATTTCCATCTGGGGCTGTGGTTAAGACTAGGGCTGTATGATCATTCTCATACATGTCTGGATGAACATTCACAGCACTTTGTGGAATGGAATTCCTGGGTCACATGGTATACGTGTGTTCAATTCTACTAGCTACTGTTGAAGAATTTTGCAAAATGTGTGTATCCATATACGATTGGCAGCGGCTTGTTTTTAAGCCTAAGGAACATCCGATCTCTTTTTGAATTTGTGCCATTATGATGTAAACTTCCATCCCCTCTTAAATGTTCAGTATCATCTAGAACATCTTACAGATCACTTATATGAGTAGAGTTTTCTTGTTTTGTTTTGTTTTTGACAAAAATCAAAGAATGAGCTGAGATTCATGACAGGGCCAAGTTTGTGTGAAACGAAATAGCATGTAGTAGATGTGAAAGACTCACAAGCTGAACTAAATGCGATGCCAGGAGCTTGGGCCTCAGGTGACTATGAGAAAGCTGGCTTCTTATTGGAATCTCAGAGAGTGCCTTGGGGAATGCATGGAGGGGTCCAGCCTCTAAGCCACAAGGGCCAGAGGGACCCCAGCTGACTTTTGAATCACACACAAAAAAGGCGGAAAACAGTTATTCCACTCTGGCCACTCTGGTGGGGAACATAGGATGACTTTGGTACATCAAAGGCCCCAGAGAACTGAGCAAAGCTCTGTCACTTGCAGCCCTTCAGCACGTTAGCAGTGCCCAGAACCGACCTGGAGGAGGTCCCAGGCACACTAACGGAGGCCTCCAGGAACTGCGCTGCTCAGGGTAAGCTGCCAGAGGCAGCCTCCATGCCGGAAATCCCAGGAGATGGCACCCTTGGCAAGGACAGCAGAATCCTCCAGCTGGAACTGCCATAGGGAAGGTGAGGAGAAACCCTCGGGTGATTTCTAGACAAGAAGACCAGCACTCGCCACCTCCTCTCACCTCCCGCCCCCCATAGCCGCGGTTCCTCATGGGAGTCAGGGAAACAGGGAAGGAGAATGGCCTGGAGGTCATAAAAGCTCCTTTAGAACCTTACCATGCTCTCCGGTGGTGATGGCAGGAGGGTCTGTGGTCTTGGACATGGTCTTCTCATCTAGCTCCGGCCATGCTCTGTCTCTCCCCACTGACTCCTGCCAACCCCGGGCTGGCACCTATTTAGGTTCTTAGTCTCTTGACTTGTTTGCCTTCAATTTTCTTCCCTTAGCACACTGCCCAGGTCCCTCCTGGAAATGCTTCGCCTCTCACATCTTCATTCTGGAAGTTCTACTCTCTGATCACAGTCTCGTACTTTCCAGCTTTCTTCTCTCTGACAATACACTGATTTAGAAAAAAACACATGGAGGACTTTAGTCTCCTACCCCCCCGTCTCCTACCCCTCCCCACCGCAGCAGCCCCCACTCCACCTTCTTCTAATTCGTGACTCTTCCTCGCCTCTTGCCACCTCCCTACCTAGAGGACTCGGGCCCATCTGAGTTGGGGTGGGGTTGGCAGGAGATGTTCCCAAAGATAAGGGGGCACTGATCGCAGAGGGGAGAACACACCTCGCTCTTTCTATCTCAGTGTCTTCGAAAGCTGCTTGCTCTTTGTCCCCCCACCCCATGCTAACCCCTCTTGACCTGGATAACCCTATTCATGGTTCAGATCTCAGATGAAACACCACTTCCCTGGGGTTGGCCACCTTTGTCTTCCCATGACATGCGCTGTCTCACGCATACATCATGGTTGCAATGACAGGGTATCTCTCTGTTAGGGTCAGAAAGGAAGACTCATGCTCCTGGCACTCTGGCCTGAGGAACCTCAAGTGGTCCCCTCGGGTAGAGAAGCACCTCCCCCTCCTCCTGGCCTGTGTCGCATTTTGCCATTGGCTGCTGCCTGTGACCTGGAGCTGGTAAGGCTCTGCCTCAGAATGAGAACAGCTTCCCACACTCCTCCTGACTCTGAGCGAGGCCACGTCTTATCGGAGGTTTCTAGGGGTTCTCACAGGGCTAGCACCTTCAAGGTGATAGCTGAAGAGGCCTTCCTCTGGTTCATCACCACAGACTCTGTCCTGTAGGAATTTCCCTCTTCCTTACACTCAATTCTCACTTTTCTCTTCATGTGGACATGGGAGCTGTTAGTTGGTTAAGACAGAAACAGAAAGATATTTAAATGTATGATAATTAACTGAACCAGTGTCTAGAGATTAATGTTCTACCCCCTACCTCCTACCCCTCACACAGAACACTCTGTGTTACCTCTAGGAAGATTATTTTATTGTAACAGAAAACCAGTGAAAACTGGACAAGACAATAAAAGGAATTTATTGACTTACACAATTAACACACATCATCTGCACATGTGCACATCAGGGCACCAGGCAAGGCTTGATCAAGATTCTAGCTCCATTTCTCTGAGCTCCTTCCCTTAGTGTCCTTTTCAGAGGGTTGGATTCATAATCAGGTTTATTCTCACGCTCACAAGATAGCTAATAGCAAAACCAAGGTCACATGTTTCCTGGGTTGCACCTGGATGAGAGACTGTGTCTGCTCTGCAACTATCAGCAAGAGTCCCGGGCTCCGTTCTGCATCACTGATGTCCATGTCCCCTCCTCACAGCTTCGAAAGATTCCGACTATGATTACGGTGTTCATCAGGTTCTGTGTAAATACTTGAACTGGAAAATGCAAAGTTTGTGTTTCACTAGGATTCTGTTTTTGAAAACAAGGCTGCTGCCCCTTTCCCTCCATTCCAGCTCACAAAGCTGTGAACGATGCAGGCTCTGGCACCGAGGCATCCCGGGGTCCCTGGCAGAAGGCGACTGTTTCCTAACAGCTATGTGTCTCACAGGAGATAAAGACTCCTATACTCCTCAGAATCATCACCCCTTCCCCATGTTCCACCATGTTAGTGGGCTGAAATTCCTACACCCATATGCTGCCCTGAAAAGCAAAAGCATAATCCCCCACGTGCCTGTCTCATGGTACTATGGGCCGAATTGTGTCCACTTTAAAAGTCATATGTTGAAGCCCTAACCCCCAACATGATTGAATTTGGACACTGGGCCTTTAAAGAGGTAATTAACATCAAATGAGGTCATAATGATGGGCTCTAATTCAATATGACTGGTGTCCTTATAAGAAGAGGAAGAGACACCAGGGATGTGCACACACAGAGTAAAGGCCATGTGAAGACTCCAAGGACAGAGGCCTCAGGAGAAACCACCCTGATGTCACTTTGATCTTGGACTTCCATTCTCCAGAATTGTGAGAAAATTAATTTCTGTCGTTTCAGCCATCCAGTCCGAGGTATTTTGTTATGGCAGCCCTAGCTGACCAAGACATGTGGTTATAATCCAGACTCTCAGGAGGATAACTTGCCAGCAGAGGTATGCTGATAGATCTGTGACAACCAGCTCTCCAGAGACAAACAGCCTGATTTGAAGATTTGCCAATTATCATGGTGTAAATATTCCTACTAGGGCTGATTTCGAGCTATTACTGTGATATCACTAAGTATCCAGTTAGGAAGAGATGTGCACGTTTGGCTTTCGCCAGCCAGGGCCAGCTGGCTCCATCACACGACTGTTTGTCAGCCAGTCTCAGGAACAAATATTTATAGTAGCTCATCGTATGGCAGGATCTCATCTGCTTGTTTTTTAATAAAATGATATTTTACTAGCTTTCCCTTACGCCCACCATAAACACACACACACACACACGCGCGCGCGCGCGCGCTCAGGGCGAGGGCCCTCAGAACAGAAGGTGACTTGAAAAATGATCCATGTATTCTACTGTCTTCACCCCTTACTTTTCATTCCAAATGTTTTCGACACAGTAATGGAAGACAGGAACAGAATAGAGTTGTACTCAATTGGCTAGCTTTTTTTCAGAGCCAACCAGCTCTCCTTGAGGGCCAAGTGTGGGAAAAGTATTTCCCATCCAACCTGAGATCTGCATTTTCATTTCTTCATGCAAATGAGGTCATTCCCAGAAACCTCTGCTTTCTTTTGCATTGTTTACCCAACACATTTTAACCTACATGGGAAAATATGTGCTAATTTTATATCCATCGTGGTCTTCATATCTCTCCCCAGAGCAGTTTTTAAAAGTACTTAAAATTTAACTGAGCATCACAGTCCTTAGGTACAAATTTGAATGATTAATTGACTATTTTCCACTCCACTCCAATTCAGGTTGTGCAGAATGTGTTATACGAAGCTCCCCCTCTGCCTCTGGCTGTACCTAATGTTGAAAAATCTGCTTTTCCATACACCAGGGCTGCAAGCAACATCTCCATTTCTTTAACTACGAACTCTGTCTTTATTGAGTGATTATTAGCAGAATTCAAAAGAACTCCACTACCCCTATCTGAAATTCTTGGTTCCTCTGCGTGTCCCCACTTCCTTAGGAAACCGGGCTCTGCCTCAGGCAGGGTGCTGGCTTTTAGTTCAGGGAGTGTGCAGTTGGGCATTGAGCATCTGCTCCTGGCATGGCCCCAGTTGCTCTCTGCACAGTTGGTGTGCTCTCTGGCCCAGCTACTCTGCCTTCCCTGTCCCATGGGGGATTCCAGTACAGCCACATTTTGGTGATGTGGCTGCAGGTACCGCTCTAGTCTTTCAGAAAGATCTCCTTTGAATCAGGGAACTATTCTAAGGTGGGCTGGAGCAGGCTTACGCCAGCAGAAAGAGCCCATTGTGTGCCTCTCTTCCCACCTCCGTGCTCTGTGATATCACACTGGTCACTTGAAATTAACCACAGAGTGAGTGTTTACTCCAGGGAGATCAGCAAACATTACAAATCAGGAATTTTTCTTTCTTTCTTTTCCCTTTAAGCATCCACTTATAGCGCGCCACTGGAAATATTCCTTTTTTAAAAACAAACAAACCAACCTTCACAGGAGCCAGCAGCCTATGTAATTTGAATCCTCTTCATCCCACCCTCCCCATCATTCCAGAAGCTCCTGGTGCTAAATGGGAACAAAATAAATGCGAACCACGCAATCTCCTTTGAAGAGACTTTTTCTTTTCAGTCTCTTCAATTGCCTTCCTCTTCTTAGGACATCTGGTAGACTCCAGGGCTGCAGGCCCAGTCACAGTTCCCTGTCATCTGATGGCGCCTTTCTCTTCTTACATTGACTTCTCCATGGGTTTATTTCTAATCACCTCATGATCCGACAAGTCGCGCTATCTGTTCCTAGTGACTTCTAAACGCCAGGGAGGATGCTATGAATACCTATTTCAGGGCCCAGCCACCAAGACGCTCCGTCCGTGACTTTGGGCTGGGGCCCAGCAATCTGTATTTGCAATAGACACCCAGGTGGCTCTCGTATAGCCAGCCCAGATCCAGACTTTGAGTTGGGCTAAGTTTCAGAAACCACTACAGAAACATCTGTGGCTGTGCTGGGCTTCTCTGTAGCAGCTTCTGAGGGCTGGAACCCCGCCAGGGTGAGGCTGCAGGACTCACTGAGCCTGTTGTGTTTTCCAGGTTGATAGGCAACATCTCTGACGGCTTCTGCTCTGTCATCCTTCAGCCCACACACAGGAGGAGTCTTAGTGATATTCTTGATTCCCCAGGGACACAAAGGCTGGTTCTGAGGCACAAGAGGGGGTGAACTGGTTAGCTGTCTCGTGAAGAGCTTAATTGCACGTCATCTTCTAATTTGTCATTTCTAAATGAAGCACGGAGGCTGCCAGGTGAGCTCAGCTGCATCCTATCAAAGGTAAGACACTTCATTCCCTGGGTGACTCATGGTTACACCTCAACCCCACACTGATCATGAGTGGGCGTCCCCTTTTTCAGTGACTCCCAAACTTGAGGATGCTAATGAATCACTTGGGGAGCTTGTGAAAAAAAACTGATTGTGGGCTTCTGTTTCTGTAGGTCCAGGGTGGGTCTGGGAATCCCCTTCGTTAACAAGCTCCGCCTATGAATTTATTTGATAGACCTAGTTTTACTCAAGCCAGAAAGTTTTTCATGAAATGTCTGGTCTTAAGAGTATTATCTTTCCTTGAGGAATTCCTCTGGAGTAACAGTGAATCAGCTTTTTTTCCTTAGCTCTTTTAAAAATAAAGACTGTACTGAATTTCAGAAATCCAACCGTGCATTCAGCAGAGAAAGCGTGTAATGATGGGGGCCATCAGGCCAGACACACTTCCCCTCAGAAACTGGTATGTGGTGAGTGACAAGGGAACATCCCCAAGCAGGTGGGCTGTTCCCAAAGGCAGTGGGGAGGGTGGGGGTGGGGGCGGAAACCCTGGCTGTAACAGCTGGATGGAATGTTCCCCCACCACGGTTAATTCAACTGATTTCTTTTTGTGAAGGTAATCACCAAATTAAATGTTTTAATTACCAAAATTATATGCATTTCTTCTGAGAAAAGAGCATCATCGGAACACAGTATCCACTCCCGAGGATAAAGCTGCTTTGCTTGCAGGGAAGGGGTGTCTGGAGGAGTCCATTTTAATTTCATTATAAAACCGGCTGAGGAATAAGGGCATAGATTGACATGTATTCCCAGCCAGCTGTGACTTAATGAGCACAATTCAAAGCTTGGAACCTGCTAGCCACATCCATATTAATATGTCTGTGGAAAAAAACAACAACAAAGAGAATGTGACAAACCGCTATCCCCAGTATTTGAAATGAATTTTATTACTGTTGAAATGGCTAACGCTGGTAAGCATCGCTTCAAGGCGGCCCAGCTGTCGGCCTCCCTGCCGTCAAGAACGCCCTTTGCAGCAGAGGCAGACAGGGCCCTGGAAGGAAGGAACTGTTTTCACTCAGATCAGCAAACCCTGAGTCCAGCGGGGTTAGCAGCAGAGGTGTGGCTCTGCTTCTGGTTCAGGCGAGGGATCCAGGCCACCACCCAGCATCAGGCACTTCCGCCTCCCCAACCCAAGGCTGTTATTTTGAATTGTTTGTTGCATAACCATTCAAGTCATTATGATCATAAGAGTCTTGTGATTCTGATTTTTCCAGTCATGAGCACATAACAATAATAAAAAATGTCTTGTTCCAACATTTTGAGGTCCTAAAAATAAAAAGTGCTGGGTAAGCCTGCAGTGTTAATAAGTGCAAGGCAAGAGGGTGGCTGTGGGTGGGAGACAAAGGAAATGCAGCACAAAGAGAAACCTCAGTCTGCGTATTTTGATATTCAACTTGAAATAGCCACCTGGTCAGGCAATGGGAGAGGGCCCCTGGGCTGACGAGCCATTGCGGGTGGGGGCAGGGCCCCTTCCGGTTCTGGAGAGCTGGCTGTCAGCACTCTGAAGTTGAAAGTCTTTGCATTTCCCTAAACCTGAATTGCTGAGTGTTTGTCGTTGTCGGTGTTGTGTCGGTGTTGGGGTGTGTGTGTGTGTGTGGGTGTGTGTGTGCGTGTGCATGTGCGTGTGCATGCTTGTAACTGATGGGCAGTCAAGATTCAGAGCATGGACTTTCAATTCAAAATCTGCCTCTTCTGCTTACAAGAGCTTCAAGTAGACCATGGGCCTCCATTTTATTCGTCTGGACATGGGACTAAAACACCAATCTCATTGAGCATGTTCTGATCGTTAAATGAGGAAATATGTGTGCATGCTTAGACTCGGGGCCTGGCACAGGGTGATGACTCTTGGTGCAATCTCTGACATATGCCTCTGTGGCATAGAGTTCAGGTTATTCTTTAATTAAAAACATCTTTCAGCACATGTTGTCCACTCAGAAATCAGCATTTCAATTCAGTGCCTACTCATAAAACTCTGACAGTTATAACTCCTTTGGGAAGAAGGGCAAAATATTTAACTTCTGCTTCCATTTTATGCTATGATTGAATCTGGATAAAGGATGTGAGGCAGCAAGCCATGTCTAAAACTAGGAGAGGGGACTGACTGTTACCCTCGTCATTGACTAGATTCTAAACCCACCAACGGTCCAGGAATAAAGGCAGACTAGAAGTGACATAGTCACCAGCACAAACAGCAAATCCCACTTTCCCTGAAGGACCACAGCTAGAATCCCAAATTGAGCAATTCCTAGTCTATTGACTTCACCCAGCCTCGGTTTTCTCATCTGTAAAATGATCACAATGATATCTGCAGCACAAGGGATAATGTAGATTTAACAGATGGCGTTTGCGACATGGTTAATACAGCACCGTGCTCCTAACAGCACTCGACACGTGCCGTTCCCTTCTCCAGCCAGGTGCAAGGACTCAAACCCTTCCGCAGTCCATTCCCTCTGGGCACCTATTGCTTAGCAGTCATTCAAACCCTAGCAGCTCAGACATTCTTCATTGCCATCTGGTATGGGTTAAATTGTGTCTCTAAAAAGGTAGGTTGAAGTCTCACCGCCAGTGCTTCAGAATTTAACCCTATTTAGAGATCGGGTCTTTACAGAAGTAAATAAGTAAAAATGAAGTCATTAGGGTCAGCTTTAATCTGACCTGGTATCATTATAAAAGGGGAATTTGGGCACACGAGACGATGGGAAGACACACGGGAGTGCCGTGTGAAGATGGAGGATCGGAGTGACACGTCTACAAAACCGGAAGACGAGAGATTGCTGGCGAAACAAGGGAAGCTAGGAAGAGCAAGGACGGATCCCCCAACAGGCTTCAGAGGGAGCCTGGCTCTGCCAAAGGCTTGATTTCAGGCTTCTAGCTTCCAGAACTGTGAGAGAATAAATTTCTGTGGTTATAAACCATTCTGTTTGTGCTAATCTGTTGGGGCAGCCTTGGGAAACTATTACACCATCCTTCTAACAGGGGAGTTGATTATGCACAGAAGAGAAATGAAGGTTTGGGAATTAGGTCAAAGCAAGACTGTGGAAACCCACCAGAGGGTTCCTCTGGGACAAAGTGAGCAACCAACAAGAGAGGAGGTCGACTTGCTTTGGATGCACAAACCACACCCATGTTTCTCTCAATCATGTTTTTCACAATAGTGGACCCTTGAATAATGAGTTTGAACTTCATATGTCTACTTATACACATACTTATTTTAGAAATACTATAAATGTATTTTCTCTTCGTGATTTCTAATAACATTTCTTTTGCTTAGTTATTGTAAGAATACAGTTTCTAATATACATACTGGGTATGTGTTAATCAACTGTTTTGTCCCCAGTAAGGCTTCTGCACAACAGTAGGCGCTTAAGTAGTTAAGTTTCAGGGGAGTCAGAAGTTATATTCTGATTTTTGACTGTGCGTGGCGCCCTAAGGCATTGCAAGTGTCCACTGTATGTTCCTGAAAACTTAGGGTTTTCATAGAATTCTATAAACATTTGCTTTCAATTTACTTTTATTAGTATATTTCAGTTATGTCATGGCTTTAAACTAAAACTTTTTAGTATATTTTAGTTATGTATGGCTTTACATAAAGTTTATAAGTCGTTTACATGATTTTAACCCTCATCTTATGAAGTGGGTGCTATATGATCATACTTACAGATGAGAAAACAGAACAGAGAAATAAGCAGTTTCCCAAGCGGCGTAGCATGAGTGGTAGAGTTTGGATTTGAACGCAGGGAACTGATTCTTAACTCTTCTTTTGTAACCACAGTTGACCTGGCGCACGGGTTTGAGCTGCGAGGGTCCACTTATACATGGACTTTTTCAATTGACTGAAGTTCGATTGACCTGTGCAATTCAAACTCACACTGCTGTTCAAGGTCAGCCCCAAACTGGGAGTCAACATGACATGGGCTGGTAGCAATTACACTCAGGTCTTTGAGTTCACAGTTAGTTGGCACCTTGAAGCCCTGAATTGTCAGGGTCCTGTACAGTTGGGGTCTCTTGTTTACAGGTTTACAACCGAGATAAAAAATGTGGAAACATTAAGTGTTGCTGCCATTGGTAGTTAGGCCCGAGATGGTTGTTATGCTGAACGACGTTTTTTTCCCTTGTCGTTCCTCCCTAAACAATACAGTATACACTATTTACATAGCGTTACGTGTATTAGGTATTAAGTAATCGAGGATGATTTAAAGTATACAGGGAGCGTGTGTAGGTTTATATGCAATTTATGCCATTTTATGTAAGGATGGGCACTTTCAGATTTTGGTGTCTAGGATGTCCTGGATCCCTATAAGTTCTGTTGAGACTGTAACAGTCCGCACAAACACAAACGCGTACCATCAGATGTCCATACTGTATTTACATGGCAGAGACCACACAGACAAACTCGTGCTGCCAGACGAACCTTTAGTAGAGAAAACCTCATTCATTCATTCATTTTATTCAATTCAATTGACAAATGTTTATTGAGTATATTACTATAGGATCTGATTCTCTTTACTGTATTGATTAGGAAGATCAAGCTCTACCTCATTTTAAAAATATTCATGGATCTGTGATATCATTTACTAAGCCAACCCATAGTAGTGAGTTGCATGATGATTTTCACATCAGATGGTATATCATATTAACGCTTAATGTTTATTAGTTTGGATAGTATTTAATTGACTTTTTATATCATGATAAAAATATCAGCAGTTGAAAGAGAATACAGTGATTCCATTTTTGAAGCAAATGTTCTATTACTCTTTTTCAAGTTTTTAGATTAGTTGAATTGAAGTGTCCCAAGTTGCAAAACAAGTAGTTAAAGCAATTAAAGTAGTTAAAAGTTAAAAGTTATTTTTTGCAATTACACATATATGAGAATCAGGATTTTTATTGGTTTTATGGAACAGAACATAATGCAGGAGAACAATTTGATTCTGAGACCTATCTTAATCTAATTTAAAATATTATTTTTACTGAAAGCCTCATTTCCTTGGTTGTTGATTATTATAAGTGGTAACTATTGCATACAAATTAAAAAATAATTTATATATGTGAATTCAGTGTAAAGTTCCTTTTGAAAACAGGTACAAAGTTTGCAAACCATCACCCAGACCAGCATGGCTGATTGTTTACTGGACAGAGTGGAGAGAGCTTTTTTCATTCACTTTCAGCTGCCCCAGTCTCTTCTAACCTGTGATTGTGGATCTGTCTTGAAAAAGTTACTTCCAACCAAATATGCAGTCTGCTATAGAGCACTTTCAAGTGGCAGGATATTAGATGCTGTGACCTGAGGTCACCCCATTGGTTTACCATTCTTCCTGTCCCATAAGGCTGAGCTGGGCTTCTGAAAAGTCTGATTCAACTTTGTGGCAGATGAAAATGTCCTCCTGGAAATTCTCTGCTCTGTGTGGTTTGAGCAAAACACAAGGGCTTCTCTTCTTAGGAAGGCCTCAGTTTCAGTGCAATTTTCCACTCATGAAGAGACAGACAATAATGCCCAAAGAAGTGAGCTTACTCAGCCAGCAAGAACAGAACAGGAGATTTTTACTGGTGACGCATTTATCAACTTATTGGGGTAGTTTCTCTTTATAGAACTGATTTTATAAAGCTTCTTTTCTTTATTGCATAGTTAATCTATGTTCATTGCTGTTAAATCGGAAATGCAAATAGCAAGAATAAAAAGTAAATTAAAATATTCATAATCTAAATACTTGAGAAAACACTGTAACATTTGGGTGTATATCTTCTAGATTCAAGTCAGCAATTTTTTTTTTAAGGCTAGATAGTATATATGAGGTACAAGAGAATTACATATTTTACTGACAAAATTCAAAATATACAACAACAATACAATAATAACAACTGAGTACAATTTTTTCTTTTACAAAAATTTTTATGAGTAAATTTTTTGCAACCATAGGTTATAATAAATAGCAAGAATGAAATTCTTTTTGAGAGACATATTTTTCCTTCTTGGGTTCAAAGTTTGGTGTTCCACTAGTCTTACCAAAATCTTACTTGCAAATGTTTGTCTATTAATACTGGTCTGAAATGAATGTTATATATTTCATCTTTGAAAACATCTTTTTCACACAGCTCAGTACTACGAAATACTGATATTGATCTAAGCATATTCATTTTTTGGAAGGCATTTTTAGAATTCCATTATGTTTTCTTCTTATTTGCCTTTTAACATGCCATTACGATGCAGATTAATCACTTCCAATTACAGATTATGTGGAAGCTTCTTGATTACAGTTAAACGAATTTCAAAATATGGAAATGCCCTTTATACTTGCATAGAGGCTCAAAAGATACTACTTGAACTATATTTTGAGCTCTGAAAATATATCCATTGAAAATTCATGTGGGAATTGAGATCTCACTTCTCATTTTAACTTTTAAAAGCATAGAAAGTGTAATAAGCAGCTTGACATTACTTGTGATTCGAGCAACTTTAGTTATCAAAATGACTTTATTGCAGTATACAAATTTGCATGTAAATATTTTGTCTTTTAATTTTAGATTAACTTCTTAGAATATTATCGTCTGAAGAAATTTTCAAAGTCACTCAGTATTCAATAATAATGATTGCTTAATAAATAAATACAAATAATAAAGTTCTCATTCGGAAAAATTTCCATCTCAGGCCCAAGTTCAAAAATTGCAATAAAACTTTACCACTACTAAGCCACAGAACTATAGTGTAGTAGTGAAAATCAGGATACTTAGCTTTCATTTGTGACAAAAAGTCACAGAACTGCAATGGTTAAGTCCACAACGAATGACATTCCTGGTTCAATAACACGTGACAGATTCCTTTATTCCTCCACTTGCCTATCGATGAACAATGCAATGCATAACCATAAGTTTTAATGCCCTACATTTTCACAAGCTTTACGCACTAATTCTTTTTATGCTCTACAGGTATTTTTGCCACTGTCAGTTGTAACCTATCTTAGGAGATTCCACTTCAGTTTGTGTTGAATTAATTCTCTCAACTTCTTTGAAAATATTGTCTCCTCTAGTTGTTGCATGCAGACTATTTGTAGAGGCTAACTCTTCAGCCACTTCAGACTTGACAATGACTTCTCAAATAAACAACAGTTGAGCACTATCAGTAACATCTATCAACTGATCAAGGGCCAAAGACAAGCACTCAAAATCATGTGATTTGTTTTTTAATTGACTACTAATGTCGCTTCCAACATCCTCAATTCTTCAAGGCTGAAGAAACTCTGATAGTCTTAAACATGTTTAGTTTTTCTGGACATATTTTCTTGGTCATTACAATCAAATATGACTTAATTAAGTCGCTATTGATAAATGGATTTTTTTGCTTGACCAACGATATGCCACTCAAAAATGAGCCACTTTGCAGCCATTTTTATTTTTGTGAAGAAATTCTGCTATCATGAGATATGCTGTTTTAAATTTTCTAATTTTTCTGATTGCTGCTTTCTCGTGAGTTGGGAATATTGTGATGAGTGCTTAATCTAATGATGTCGATGTATACTGTATTTTTTTTTTCATAGCTATAGTGCCACTGCAGGCTTTGTCATTGGATTTAGGAACAAAATAATCCACACTCCATTGTGCCAAGGAAAATATGGTATTCCAAGTTCATTTTTCTCTTCTTTTTTTTTACATGATAGGCATACACATATTACATACATATAAAATAATAAAATACATATAATGCCACCACACAGTGATATGATCGACTCTCAAAATACTGTCGAGTTATAACTGTGCCACTGCAATTTGTAGCGCACCGCTGCAATGCAGTCCTGACACTAGCTGCCGGGAGTTCGGTCACATTTCACAGGTTAGAGCACAATTCCCCACAAGGCTCCTCTCACTCAGACACCAGCTTCAAGCTCTGAGGTTTCCAGGCTATCCACACTTCTGACCAACTGCAAATTAAGGGTTCCCAGTACCTCCTCAGGTTCAGTAATTCACTAGAACAACTCACAGAACTCAGGAAAGTGCTATACTTATAATTACAGTTTAATTATAAAGGATACAACTCAGGATTAGCCAAATAAAGAGATACATAAGGCAGAATTTGGAGTCCCAAATATGAAGTTTTCCAAGTTCTCAGGATGTGTTACTCTCCAGTACACACTGATGTTTCAACTACCCAAGTTTCATGTTTAGAGCTTTTGTTGGAGTTTCATTACACAGAAACAATTGATTGAATCGATGGCCAAAAGGGTAAAGTAAGTCTCCCTTCCAGCCCCTGATCCCTCCCCAGAGGTCAGGTTGATATCAGAAGGCTCAAATGGTTCTAATCATGTGGTTAGTCTTCCTGGTGTGGCCTCCCCATTCTGTATCATCTTCATCAGCATGAACTACCCAGGGACCCACCATGAGTCACCTCATTAGCATAAACCATCAGGACCCACAATGAATAATAAAGACACTTGTATCACTTGAGAAACTCCAAGAATTTAGAAGATACCTCTGCCAGGAACTAGGAACAAAGGCCAGTCAAATTCTTTATTATACAACAGCCCCTGGGGAGCAGTGCAGATCAATGAGGGTGCCACATACAGTCTCTGTTGCCACTATTCAACTCTGCTGCTACATGAGAGCAGCCATAACCCGTACATAAACAAATGAGTGTGTTCCAATAAAACTTTATTAACAGACACTGAAATGTGCATTTCATGCAATTATCATGTGTCATAAATCTTTTTTTCCAACCATTTTCAAAAATGTAAAAATCATCCTTAGCTCACAAGCTTTAAAAAAAGAAGCAGGCCAGATTTGGCTCATGGGTTATGGTTTGCTGACTCCTCTCTCATCTAGATCAAGGATGGGCAAACTGCAGCCTGTGAGCCAAATCCTGCACACTGCCTGTTTTTATAAATAAAGTTTTATTGACACAGCCAAGCTTAGTCATTTATGTCTTGTCCATGACTGCTGTGGGGCTGCAACAACAAAGCTGAGTGGTTTCAACAGAGACTATATGGCCTACAAAGCCTAAAATTTACGATGTGGCTCTTTGTAGAAAAATTTGCTGACTCTTGCTAGATCAGTGAAAAGGAAGATTTCATCTAATTCTATTAACACAGTTAGGTAGGACATATTATTATGACTTTATAGATACCTAAAGCTTAGAGAGGTGAAGGAGCTTGTCCAAGGTCACACAGCTTATAAGTGTTAAAGTTAGGTTCAAAGACAGACTTCTAAAGGCTGTTGGCATTCCTTGACTTGTGGCCATATGACGCCAATCTGTTTTGTGTCACATTGCTTTCTCTTTTTCTGAATCGTACCTCCCTCTACTTCTCTCCTATAAGGACACTTTGTGATTGCTCATAGGGCCCACTGGGTAATCCAGAATAATCTCCCCATTGCAAGATACTGAATCCCATCCGCAAAGACTTTTCTTCAATATAAGGTAACACTCAGAGCTTCCAGGATTAAAATCTGATATTGTTGAGAGCCATTATTTAGCCTCCTACTTGTTGTAATGCCCAGTATCTGTGTGGGTACTGTAGAGAAATAGATGCTCTTTTACACTGCTACAGGGTGTGAAAACGTTAGCATATTTCTTTATGGCACAATAACCTCAGTTCCTCTTCAGATCCACTGTCTACTCCTCTCCACTCTTCTGTGCTCCTGGAGGCTCACCTGTGTGGACTGACCTCTAGCTTCTGGCTGGGCCCTGCTAATCGGAGTCATGGGAGGAGCCAGGAAGATGGGAAGATGGGGAGGTCACTGTTTCCTGGCTTTCTCTGCTGGTTCACTCATCTCCAAAGGCCACAGTTCCCATCAGGTGACCCTCTCCATACACCACCCCCAGCACTGTGCTCTCCTTGGCTGGTTTCACATCTTTTTATATTGTCCTTGTATTAGATGCCCCTCAACTACCCAGGTCTAGTGTGCCACCTGTTTCCTGTCAGGCCTAACATGTCAAATCAGAGATCTATTTATAAGAAAGTTCATTAACAGCATTATTTATAATAATAAAAATTCGAAACAGCCCAAAGAACCAAAATAGTAGAGTGTTAAGCAAATGATAACATCTTCATACAGAATGTAAAGTCATATTAACAATAATATTATAAAAGAATATTATAAAATGATAAAACAATTATAGTATTCCTAAGTAAAAACTCTACAAATTGTATATAAATCATATTCTATTTTTGCAAAAAACAAAAGTAGTGGGAAAGAAGATTAAGCCATATGTAATATTACATTTTAATAAAATTATATCAATATGTGCTTATATATCATATAAATTGTATGTCATTTTATATGTTATGCATGTTATATATTCTGTATGTTATCATCACATGACACATTTATATAATAAATACTGTATAGTATATGGATTTATTATATTATATATGATAATACTACTTTTTCTAAAAGTGATTAATATATAGTACATGTTTATATCATACATTTTATATATAATATATAACGTATTATACATGTTATAGGGAACATGTGTGTTTATATGTGTACGCATGTATACCTCTCTTCCAGAACATTCAGTTCTTTGGACTTGAAATAAAATCGGTTGTACCCTCTGTTCCATGTTTGTGGAAAGTACAATGTACACTGCCCTGCTCAAGATTTATCCAGATTCCCAGGGGCTCACTGCTGCCTGGGACTCCCACTTTCAGCCCACCCAGGCTTCTTTTTCCCCTTCACCGCTTCAGCTCAGCTGTGGGATTCAGCCACTGCCCTGACTTCTTCCAAAATCACCGGCTCAAGGCAAACGTGCGCGGCGGACTCCTTCCGAGTGCCCAGAGCATTGCGCAGCTCCTTCCTGCTGTAGCATCTCAGCGGCCCTGGCTCCGCCCTCAGCGCAGGCGCGGCGGTGGCCCAGAGCCTGGGTGAGCTCCAAGGCAGGCCCGGCTCACTCTCCAGGTTCTCCTGGCTTCAGTTCCCCCCACCCCATCTCTATCTCGTGCTCGCCACCCCAAGATCACAAACCAAGACTCCCTGATGACTCTGACAGACGTCAGCCAGGGACAGAAGAGACCAATGAGGGGGAACTGAACCGTGAATCCCTTCCACCTGCGCCAGGGGCACGGTTCCCTAGGTGGACCACGCAGGCACAGCCCGACACTTGCTTCCCGAGTAAAGTAGCAAATCTCAGCTCTGCCACTCCCCGGGTGTGTGGTCTAGGCACGTTTTTTCACGTGCCTCAGTTTCCTTATCTACAAAATGGGAATGGCACTGACATTTTAATAGGGTTGCTGGGAATTAAGTGAGTTAAATAGAAAGAGCATCTGTGGACTTGGTAACTGGTAAACGTTCTTAGAATTAATACGGACGAAGCACTTGGAATAATGTTTGTCCCAAAGTAAATACTGTTAAATGTTAGCTAGTTTATTTTTTTCTGCACGAATATAAATTATACCCTTACCCCACCCCTCCCATGAACATACAGGAGCAGTTACAGTCATTTTGGTTCTGAATTATATATTTATATCTATAGCTATATCTAAAGTACCAGAAGAAAGTATTTCAGTATGTTGGAGGTAGGATTATGGTGTTTATTTTTTTCTTTTATTTTCTTTTTGCTTTTTAAGTTTCCCAACTTTTGTACATTGAGCATTTGTTATTTTTGCAACTATGGAAAATGCTAATTTTTTTCAGAAGAAAGACAAGAAAAGCCTCACAGAATGATAATGGTGGAGGTTAGGAAAAACCTTTCCCCTGTGTATGAATGGATCAAACCCTCAAGTCCAGGCTCCTTGGCTCCTTGGGAAATGGGTGGACCTGAAAAATTAATGATTCCCTGCTGTTTACATCTCAGAAGACATCTGTGATTATTTATTGCTCTTCGGACTTGCCATTTCAGCATTTTAAAAAGAAACCAAAGAGAAATTAAGTGCACAACTCAATTTCTTCCTGCAGACCAAATTGTTCTGCAAACATCCCCTTCAATTCCTAGATTTTAAGAAGCTTAGCCACTTCCTGCCCCTGATGGCTCTGTTAATTTAATCTGCTCCAAGTCTCCCAAGGGTCTAACTCATGGGTCTTCAGGGCTGGTTCTGGCTGATTCTGGGTGTTTCTGGCTGGTTCTGGCTGGTTCTGGCTGGCCTGTTTTACGTGAGCTGTTTTACATGTGACCCTTGGTTCTGTTTTGCTAGTTTTTTCCTTCCAAAAGGGTTTCTCCTGACCTAATTAAAAGAGCTCTGGTATTTGCATGAAGTTGCATGTTAAGAGACAGGGTATGGACTGGTTTCCTTTTTCTCCAGCAGAGACCTGGAGCTATATACATTTGTCCTAATTTTCCTGTTGAGGTTCCTTTCTCTTATGAGCACTCAGTGGCTTTATGTTTATGAAGAACAAATCTTTTTGTTCTGGGGGCATTTTTTTGGCATAAAAACAGGCCCCAAGCAAGTTCATATTCATTTCCTTATCTGTAAAGTAAGAATATATATATATATTCATTTCTTAGGGCTGCTGTAATAAATGACCACACACACATTTTGGCTTAAAACAATAGAAATTTATCCTCTCGCACTTCTAGAGGCCAAAAGGACACAAATGAGGTGTCAGCAAGGCCAAGCTTCCTCCAGGGGTGCCTGAGGAGAACCCTTTCAGCTCTGGCCTCCGTCGGTTTGTGGCAATGTCACTTTAGTCTCTGCCTCTATCTTCACATAGGCTTCTTCACGGTGTCTCTCCTCTGTGTTTCAATCTCCCTTTTCTTCTAAGGGCACCCGTTGTTGAATTTAGGGCCTACTCTAAATCCAGGATGATCTCATCTCTGGATCCCTAACTGAATTACATCTGCAAGACTCTATTTTTAGATGAGGTCACAACCACAGATACCTGGAATTCTGAGTCAAACATATCTTTTAAGGGGACACCATCAACCACTACAATTTATCAGCCTTGCTGAGTAGCTCTGTGAGTGTGACAAATGATATGATGATGTATGCAATGCAGCCACCACAGAGCCTGACAGTCAGCAGCTGCTCAGCCAGTAATAATCCTCATTATTGCTACCAAGTGAGTGCTTACATTGGTCCAGCCCTGACACCACGCCTATCTGTGCCTCGACCCACTTACTCCTCACAGCATTTCTCTGAGGGCAATAAGTCCAGTTTTATAGATGAGCAAAGTGAAGCTTCAGAAGCTTCGCGGGCTGTTAGGAAGAAGTAGAGCTGAGACTTGGCCCCAGGGTTTTGTAACTCCAGCGCCTGTGTCCCTCCTCCTCTCTGCTCTTGGTTACCACAGGGTTGCTTGTCTTTCTGCTTCTCCACTGTAACCCAGTACCTCCCCCACCCCCCCCCCCACCCCCCACCAACCATACTTTGCACTCTGACCAGAACTGCGTGTGGTGGGGAAAATTAGCAATGGTGAAAAAGAAGAGAGAAGTTTCTGTGGGTTCCCAAACCTGCCTGAGTGTCCTTGTGACACAGCAAGTGGCTTGCCCCAGCGTGAGTGATCTGAGAGGGGGAAGTCATTGTGCTTTTTATGTGCTCGCCTGGGAAGTCTCATATCACTTCTGCTTCTGCCACGGAGTAAATTTATTCCTTGGAAGTGAGTCACTAAGTTCAGCCCATGCTAAAGGGGGACCATTTTGTGCCACCCTTTGAGAGGAGAGTATCAGAGAATCTGGGGACATATTTAAGAATGACCACACTATGTAGTCCCTGGGAGGATGGCCTTTTTCTAAGAACTTAGTCTGGGTGTTTTAAACAAGTCCTTAGCTATGCAGAGCAAAGCCTAGAGCTGAGTTTAGGGAAAGAGCTAAGGAGAGCTAAATTGTTCCACATACACAAACAGAAAGAATTTGGACTTTAAGTCAAAAAAAGAAGGCAGGAAAGAAGGGAAGTGAGGAAAGAGGAGAGGGAGCATGAGCCTGGCAACACGCAGGTGCCCGAATGACTTGTGAGAACAGGTCTTGCTAATATTATTTTGCTGTTGTAAGCTAAAGCTCAGACCCCTCTTTTACCAAACCACCAATAAACTTTGCCCCCCCCCACACACCCTGTGAGATTAAGGAAAGGGGCACAGTTTCACATCTGGGTTGATCAAGTCAAAGCAAGCGACCACACTTGAGGGCAACAAGCCAACCCACGAACTTACTGAATGTTAACAGAGGCAGATCCTCAAAACAGGAGAATCCTGGGAATTCTCAGAAATCTTGGGAAAGGCAAGGACATTGCAGAGAGCCTGGATGGAAACTGAGGCACTCTTGAGCAGGGTGGGGTTATTACTAAGCACAGTGCACAGGGAGCACATCCCCTGTGAGGGGACCCCGCCCCAACTGCCAAAAGCAGCCTTCGGGCCAGAGAGAACCCTTGTTCACCAGCCTCTCTGCCACTGCAGAAGGGTGGGAATTAGCTCTTTGAGATTAATTTTGCTATTAACTGTCTTGGAGGACTCAATGTTTCTGACAAAATCTTAAGCTGCCATTTTGCAGTTTTTCTTCATTATTTTGTTATTTGCTTTTCTTTTTTACACTAAATAGTGGTTTGGGGATGGGGGTATTCGTGGGCTTCAGACTTAATTAGCCTGAAAACAATTTAATGTCATTCGACTTCAGACATGCTGTCAGCATTATAGTGCCCAACGTTCGGTCCATGTAGTTACTGGATTGTGCATCTTTTTTTCTTTCAAGAATCTCTTAAAAGAAAGAACATCCTGGATATTTTAATACTTAACGAAAACCCCTTTGACAAGAAAAGGCACTGAAAAGAAAGGAGATAACACTATGAAGTTCAAATGCTGACTGCTTCTCAAAGACTCTAGTTGGCCAAGACATTACATATTTAAAAGTCTTGCCTGGGTTCTCATTCATCACCATGCTCATCAAGGGTGGCTCTGGGCCTTGGCTCTCCCTGGAATCCCAGTGCTTGACATGGTTTATGTGCTGTAAACATTTGTTGACTTGGACATTCAGAAGAGACCATTAACTCTGAGAGATTAGGATTCAGTTCTAGAGAATTCACAAAGGTAAAAATATTTTGGAATAATGAAGTCCCTGATCAAAGGGTCCTGAATTTTCTTGTTCCTTACTAATTTTGATAAAGATTCAAGAAGGCAGAGGGGGCAGCTCCCAGGGTGGGCTTTGGAGAGAATGTGGAGAAGATGGCAGATGGCTCATGCTTTTAAACATCCTTTTGCCTATTTTCAAAAGCTTCACTACCCAAGGTCGTTCAAAACAACCAAATCTAAGTGCTGAGCAGACTTCGAAAGGGATCATCCTTCCTTCTCTCTTCTTTCTCCTTTTTCTTTTGCTTAGAAGAAAACAAAACAACACAAAAGTCACCCTCCACAGCCCACATGCACACAAATTCTCAAGCCTCCCTTACATGCTCAAATTTAATTTTAAAACGCTGAAGTTTTTAAATTATCACTCCTAAGAAAAGGCTCTTCTGAAATTTTAAATTCTAGGACAAATCAACCCCCATCTCCAGTTTTTGTCTGGATATTAATTAGTTGAGGAATGTAATGATGGTTTAGTTTTCTAGTTACTCCGATTCCCAGCTTTGCCATCTATAAAATGAGGACATAATAGCACTTTCTTCATAGACGTGATTTGGGAATGAGTGTTTGGCACATAATTATTACCATGCTTAGAAGGCCTAATACTAGCAATATTTGCATTAGTATCTGTAGTAATTCTAAACACACACTGAAAATTGTTACCTACCCTTACTTGTTCCCCATCTTCCTGCCCTTTGGGGTCTAGTTCAGATGTTTTGGTCTATGTCAAGTGTCAGCACACCCATGGACACTCTTTTTCTTCATTATTTTGAAAAAAAAAAAAAAAAAACCAGCTCCCAGCCAGACCTAATCACGCCTTTCAATCTCTCCCTTCTTGAATTTTTGGTGCACTAGGCTTACCCTTCCCTTCAGCCAAAGAGAAATGCAAAGATGCTTAAGACAAGCCCTAAAATGAGTTTGTAATCTGAAGGGAAAGATAGACATGGCGTATAGAAAGGGAATGATCCAAGGAAGCTAGGAATGGGGCTGGGGAAGAATGATCCAAGGGGTAAATTAGCTGTCTTCGAAGTCTTAAATTCAAAATCAACAATGTGGTCATGTTGCCAATGTCGTCAGCTCAGAATACCATTATGCAGTTAGTCTTCAGTTTTTTATCCATTGCAAATTATAAGCTGAAGATTTGCCATTGTTTCAGGGAAGCAAAACCACTATGAGTTATGGGATAAGGAATTCATTATAGGAAATGGACCTTACACGATTTGGGGAAGACCTGGGGAAGTAAAGGTCTGGAAAGGGGAGTTGGAAAATCAGAGAAAAGTTACTAACAGCCCTGGCTTGAAGGAAAATCTGTAACTAGACATGTCCAGCTGCAGGTGTAGGGTTGGGAGGGGGCTGGGATGGAAGTCTAGGGAGAATTGTTGGCTCTTCATGATGATGCCTCTGTGCGTTCACAGCACAGGGTCTGCTCGCAGCCCTGGGGCTGCCATTGTTGAAGAGCAGGCAGACAGGAAGGAGAGCTGGACACAGAGTGGGGAAGAATGAGGGCCAACAGGAACCTGCTGGCAAGTCTCTGTCTGTCTCTTGTCACCTCTTACCAATGATGACCTTTAGACTGTAATGGCGTCTGCTTCATTTCTGCTTCCTGAATCTCCCACAAGTTCGCTTTTGGCCAACTCAACCCAGAATCATACAGATAAAGGAATTCTAGGACATGGAGTTCCCAGTAGGATAACCCACATGACATTCATTATAAATCTCAATACTCACTGCGAATTGAATAAATGACTGATCACTAATATTTACTTCTTGGAACAACAGATACAGAATGTTAAGAGGGAAAAGCTCTGGGATCTGGGTAAATGATAGGGTTAAAATTTTAGAACAGTCTATAATCAGACTCCCACATACACAGATACATGATATATGATAGAGATAGTTCTACAAAACAATGGGGAAAGGACAGTCTTTTTAAATAAATGGCACTGGGCCAATTGGATGTCCAAATGAAAAAAAAAAAAACACGACATTGATCTAAACCCCCTACCTCACAACACACGTAAACATCAACTCCAAGCACATTATACAACTAAATGTGAAAGATAAAACAATAAATCTGCTAAAATGTTAAATAGGAGACCATCTCTATGACTTTGAAGTTGGGCAAGATTTAAAAAATGGAACAAAAAAGCACTAATCTTTTTTTGAAGAAAATGCAGAATGATTGTAAAGTACGATTGTTGATGCAGTATAAATTAATGCAGCCACTTTGGAAAACCGATGATGAGGGGCAGCAGAGTTTGCAACCCCAAAATATGCCTTCTGGAATATTGATTATTTTAAGATCATTATTTATAAGAAATGAAAGATGCAGGAAAAATCTTTGACCTTCTCCCTAACTGTCTAAAAAAATTTACATAGAGGACCTGCTCCAGGAAAGGAGATACCATCACAGATAACGATAGTTTAATATGAATTGCTGTTCGTAGACAGGGAGGGACCTGGCAAGGCCCTTTGAAGTCCCAAACCACTCCCCTCACTTTCTCCTAGCTCATGGTAATATATAAACCCAACTGCCTGACTCATCCTGTGTCTCGAATTCTTACAAAATCCCCATATGTACATAAATGTGGTCATTTTCTCCGGTTTATCTGTCTCATGTTAATTTGATTATTAGGCCAGCCAGAAGAACTTAAAAAGGCAGAAAGAAATTTATTTTTCCTCTACACAATGGTGTTTACTAAAGTCAAATATATTCGTACCCTATACTCCAGCAATTTTACTTTTGGAAATGTACTCAATATAAATGTGTATATAGGTATACCAAAAGATTTATATGAGAATGTTTGTAACTGCTTTATTAATAGTCAAAAACAGAAAGCAAACTAAATGTCCATTAACAGTTGAGCAGAGAAATTTTGATAGATTCATACTATGGAATACTATACAGCAATGAAAATGAACAGACTACTGTTACATGCAATAACAAAGATAAATTTCAAAAACATAATTTTGAGTAAAAGGAGCCAGACACAACTAAATATATAGTGTATGGTTCAAAAAGCTCAACATGGGAAAAACTAATCTATGATATTAGAAGTCAGGATAGTGGTTTCCTTTTGGTAGTGGGGTTGATGACCAAGAAGGGTTACGAGGGAAACTTTGGGTATGCTGAGAATATCCTTGTGTTTGAAATGGAAGGTGTACAATCTGTGATAATTCATTAAGCTATACATGTATGAGATTTGCTTTCTGCATGTATGTTTTACTTCAATTTTTTCTAAAGCTTATTTTTAGAGAAGATTTTTAAATGTTCTGTTTTACCCACCACCAATTATCATATTTAGTAGTCTTTTTTTACTCAATATTTTTTATCCCTTCTATAGTATTTCCTATCTTCTATGTCTAATAAAAAGATCGTCCTTTCATAATTCTTCTTGCACCTTGGACCCTAACGTCATTACTCAACAAATATTTCTTGAGTATCCACAATATGCCTTGAGTTTACGATGGGTTAACAAGCTAGCAAGGAACATGACCTCAAGGTGCTCCAGCTTCCGGTGGAAAGAGGCTTCTAAACATAACTGTATCTCAAATGACTCTCCTTTCCACTTCCCAAAGTCAAGTCTTCCCCAAAGTTCTAGATTAAAGCCAGCTTCTCAAAATCCACTATCTGTGCCCATTAATGACCCATCATTTCCCACATCATCACTGTGTGAGGCCTCAGCATCACCTTTGACAAGTTCCTTCATCTCGTATCCCAAGATCTACCTTACCCTGCCTGTTTCTACCCCTCCCCCCCACTCCTCTCAGCTCTGTTGCTTCCACTCCAAGTTGAAGTCCTTACTCCTCATTAGGGTTCATTTGTAGAAACAGAAGCCACTCAAGCTAGTTTGAGCAGGACTAGATGACACATATTGTTGAAAAAAATCTGGAGAAGAGTTTGAAACAGAGCCTCCAGGAATAATACCCAACTTTTAGAATCCTACTATCACAGTCCAAAAATAAAAAGTGACCCTCGTCACTACAGAAATTCTCAAATCAGAAAGCAAGTGACCTTGGCACCATGTTGTCTCTGTGTCATCCATGGCAGCAAAACGGATCCTTGTCCAGAAGTCACGCTACAGAGAAGTGTGTAAGCTGTAGTCTCCAGCTCTCCAAACCTAATGGTACAGGTCAGAACGAATGCTGAGCCTGCCAGTCTCAATGTCCCCCTCACCTCCCAGCTAGTCCTTCAGCTTCCCTGCTATTCCCCACAATTCCATTCTTTTTATTGCTCTTGTTCACATCAATCAGCAGCTAAAAAGCCTCTGATGACTCAAACTCTCCACTGAATTAGGCTAAAATGCCCCCACCTGTCATTCAAGGCCTAACTTATTTTCCCGGTTTATGTCCCACTCCACTCCTACAGTTTCCTCTACACGTTCTGCTCTTTCCTATCTCATGCCTTTGTGCATCCTCTTTCTTTCCCACAATTATTCCCCATGGAGATACACAACAGCCTTCTAGGCCCCTCCATTCCAAATGTAACTTCTTTTCTACATTCTCCTCTGATCCCTTAACCAAAGTGACCTCTCACTCCAGCGCCACAGAAAGCTCCTCCTACTTTATTTAGACATAGCATCTAGAGACTGAAGAAATGTGGGCTGGAATCAATCCTAGCTTTGCCCGGGCAACTGAGATCATCCTGAACTCAAAGCCTCAGTTCCCTGTCCTGTCAAATGGAGATAATAGTACCAGCTTTCTAGGCATGTTGAAAGGACTGGTGGAGATAAGAGCCTAAGCTGCTAGTGCCCGTCCTCTATTGGTGCAATTACTGTAGGGTATTGTCTAGTTATCGTCATATCCCCTCATCCAGGTGCTTACTAAAGACTCATATAATGAATAAACAAGCCAAACCAAGCAGCAATACTGACCTCAGGTAACAAGGTGTTCAGTCCCAGGGCCCTAGGTAATTTCAGTTCAGGACTGGTATAAACAGCTGAAGAGTTTCCACTTGTTTTATCGGGTCAGGAGAAATAAAAGCTCAGAGTCTTAACAATTAGGCTGGGTCACAACCCCATGGGGTAGGCCACAGCAAGTTCCCAGTGCCTCACAGATCAAAAAGAGTTTGGGAAAGCTTTCCCGCAAAAGCCTTTATCTGGAGGGCTCTCACCTCTGCTTGGTGAAATAGCTATCTGAACACACAAAGGAGAAAGGAGGCAGGAGGTTTCAGTTCAGGTACATTCCCATCTGAGCCCCAGTGGAAAATATTTGTGCCGTCCCAAATGCTGCTGGAGGAGCGAAAACTAATGTACTGCACTTCGGAGATCCATTCAGCAGTAGTTATTAAATATGAAGATGCTCGCACTCCTGCCCAGCAGTGCCACTTCTAGGTCTCCGCCATAGGAAGATGCTCTCACGAGGAGACCCACTCAAGGAGATACTGCTGCATTGTTTGTAAGATCAAGTCATTTAAAACATCCTGAGTCTCCATCTATGATGAATAAATAAAATGTGGTATATGTAAGTGTTCAAATACAAACAAGCAAATACAAAGGCATGAACTAGACTTTTGTAGATCAATATGGATAGATTTCAAAAGTATAATTTTGGGTAAAGAAAATAAGTTGCAGAATGATGCATTCAGAATGATACCATTTAAAGATATTAAACTGTATCTTATTCAAGGCTACATATATGTACAAGCTTTTAACAATGGGCTGAAGAGATACTACTAAATTCATCATTGTAATTACTTTTGGAAAGAGAAGTTAGACCAGGAACCATGAGGACTTAAATTTTATCTGTGATGTTTTATCTCTTTTAATGAAAAAAAAAATACTTAAAGCTTAAAAGATAAATATTAACAACTGAATTTAGAATTATGATAGGGGTATAAGAACACTATTCTATATTGAAAAAATTGTTCTCAAAACAAAAATATGGGTATGAGTCTGATTTTGAGTATATATGTGTGTTGCATTGTATTGTGTTGGGCAGAGACATTGGTGAATAACCTTGACCACGATCCTTCAGGAATATCACTTGCAGGCAACAGAAATTAATCATTGCCATGGCATTTAAATTTGAACAACATGTTGAGGTTCTTCAACACCAACGGAGCTTTTTGACCTTCTGATAAAAACTATGTCCTCTTGACTCCAGAGGAGAAGAATGCTCATACACACAATTTGGCATGTTATTTCAGGAGAGTGGTAACCTCAGGTTAAGAGTCTGCACTACTGCAGGATATCCAGAGGTTAGCTTCCTTTGACCTCCAAAACAGCTGTTAGAAATGTGCAGCAAAGAGACCAGAGAGACTCGTTAAAATGTACTAAAATGTACTGTATAAATACAATGTTCTCTTTGCAGAAAGACTGTTTGGACTGAGTGTGTATCTGTGTGTGTGTGTGTGTGTGTGTGTGTGTGTGTGTTGTGTGTGTGTGAGGTAAAGCTGCTAAAACCTTTTATGAGACGTCTAAGCACAGCTTTTCAAGAGCTTTCAGTTCGCATCCATTGTAATGTCAGTAAGTCAGATCATTCTGGGGAATTTGAGACACGGGAAGCCCAGTTTCTGCCAGTGTAAATGCCAGCGAGCCAGTCCTCGGGACGTGCTTTCCTCAGCCTGGAGCAGGAAATTTAGAGAAACCCGTTGGGTCTCGCAGAAGGACTGGGATGTCCGTTCCTGCGCAGGGGTCACATTGTGTCCAGCTTGCTGCACGACCAGCCTCTGGAAGGCCTTGCTGGAAGGCCCAGAGGTTTGACCCAATACCCCCGAGGGGACAGAGCCTATCCATTCAGGGCCCACACAGCCCTTTTTTGTCCCCAACCTTCAGGCTGGAACTAAGATGGCTTTTTAAACAAATCATTTTGGTATTTGGAGTTTTGAATCTGACCTCTAGGAAAGGAAGAAAAATAGAGGGAATATAATTAAAAAGTAATTCTGAAAAATTTTAGGTCTGCCGAATCCTTTCCAGTCTACACAAAGCTCTGTGGAGTGGCGGCGACCAGCCGCCAGCACCCGAGTGCAGAGCTTCCGGTCCCAGCGTTCCTGCCGCAGCGCTGCGGCCGAAACCCTAGAGAAGGCTCAGACATTTACAGGAAACTTAATCTCTTCCAAAGACCCAAAGTCAGATGTAGTCTTCAATATTGTATAGGAAAATATTTGCAAAAAATATGTGACTTGGCGATGCATCCCACGATAGTATTCATCAAGGTTACTTGCTGACGGAGACAGCTGACATAATGATCCAGACCCAGAATTATTTTGGAGCCATGAAAAATCTACCAAGATATATATATATGGTTCTTTAACTTGGTCAAGGTGAACTGTTTTTGGATTGGTGAATTAAGCCCAGTAGGCTAACCTCTGAAATCTAGGAAGAAGCCCGCTCACTCTGCTTATGTCAGAAGAAGAATTAGCCCCACCCCCATCCCCACATCAATGCAACACTCCTTAACCATCCCACCTGTGCAGACGGGGTGGGTCTTTAAGAAGTCCTTGCCTGTAGACAAGCTGTGGTCCCCCTGGAACCTCCTGCAGGTTCTGATTAAGAGGCCCAGCTGGGACACAAGCTCTGAGGCCAGATCTCCGTGGAAAACATTTGTTACCAGCACTCACTAGACAGCTGTAGGGTGCACATGGCAGCCGTGCACTGTGTGCCTCTACCCCGGAGAGGATGTCCTGAGTGCCCCTACGGCCGTGGTGCCTTCTTTTTGCTTACAGGCTCCATTCTGCTAAGTTAAATGCTAAGGCAGATGTCAGTGGCTCCTATCGAGAGCTCCTATCTCAAATTTCAGTTTCAGAATGACCTAAGGGCTTATTAAAACAGAGACTGTTAAGTGCCATCTCAGTTTCTGCGTCAGTAGTTCTAGGGTGGAGTCCCACAATTTGCATTTCTAATGCGCTCCTAGGTGACCCTGATGCTGCTGGTCCTGGGACCATGCTTTGAGAATCATCGGTCTGTGCTTTTCATCTACGGTGCCCCTAATTCCTCAGCTTGGGTCCAGTCCCAGAATGTAGCCCTCAACCCACAACCTTCCTCTCCACAAGCATCTTGAGAGGAGGGAGTGATGCAGCTACAGTTAACCAGACACAGAATCCATAGATATGCATAAACGGCCCTTTCACTTTATATTCAGCAGAACATTCCAGTCCATTCTAGAGACCACATAGGGACCAGGGAGTCTGAGGTGGCTCCTCTGCCCCTTCCACCAGTTTGCCCTTTTGGGTTCTCTCAACAGAGGGGCCTCATTATGACCCTTGGACACCCAGGTAGCAGATCCCTCTCTTTGGGAAAGAACCTTTTCTCCTGGACATCCTGTCCTGTCCCCCTTCCCCACCCAGCCCCTGGTTTGTTTGGTTTTTTGTTTGTTTGTTTTTTTCTGTTGGGTTGTGCGTTGTTTCCATCTAGATATGATAAGGCTTCAAGACCTGGGGAGCAGAAGATGGAAAAGGGGAAAAGAGGTCTTCCGCTGGGTCTGCACGCAGGAAGTGTTGTGTACAAGATAATCAGAACTTTCACGTCGCCTGGTTAACAATGCTATGGCAAGGTCCGGTATGGTGCTAACGGAGTCTCCCTGTTATCCTAGTCTGAATGGTATCCAATCCCAGGAACATGGGGGGAGGGGCAGCTGTGCATTGCACAGCAATGGGTTAGTGTACTGCTGGTCACCCTGGTAACCTCTGCCTCACCCCTCAAAAGGTAGGTTTAATGCTGGAAATCTCTGCTCTCAGCAGCTGAGATGATTTTGTACAGACCACACCTGGTAGGTAAAAGCCATTAATTTTACCCATACCTGGGTAAGGGGGAGCCCACACATGGTTCATATTAAACCTGATTAATATAGAATCCCCTCACAGTGGTTCCACCTGGCTGTCATCAAAATCACTGGGAAACTTTAAAAAATATGTATGCTGAAAAAATATGTATAACACAGAAAGCAAGGGTATACTTGTTTTCTTATTATATAAAGAGCTCTTACGAATCAATAAGAAAAATATTGAGAATCCAATAGGAAAAAAGGACAAAAAGCATGAATAGGGAGTTCATACACCCATGAGAATTCCAGGTATTTATTAACATATGAAAATACAATTGATGTCACTCAAAGTTGTGAATATTTGAACATTTAAACATTTCTCACCAATCATACTGGCAAAAATAAAGAAGTTTGACAATACACTTCATTGTCATGAATGTGAAGAAAATATATTTTCATACATCGTTAGTGGGTATATATGCTGTCACAACCCTTTTTCTAATTTTATTTATTTTAAATTTTATTTTTATTTCTTATTTCTTTACTTACTATTTATTTATTTATATTAATACCATCAGCACCTGCTATTCCTAGGTGGTCTCCCATCCAAGTACTAACCAGGCCTGACCCTGCTTAGCTTCTGAGATCAGATGAGATCGAGCACATTCAGGGTGGTACGGCCATAGACTGTCATAACCCTTTTGGATGTCACTATCAAAATATCACAGGCATGCATGCACCCTTTGGCCCAGTGATGTCAATGCTGTTAGTTCAGCAAAGTGAAGTCTTAAAACATGTACGAAAATGTATATACAGGGAGTTTGTAGCAGCATTGCTTGTAATGGCAAAACCCAGAGGTCATAAGTGTTTATCTATGAACAGTGGGTTAGATAAAGTATTCCATGGCCATCCACTAAAGCTCTCTGCCACTATTGAAAAGGGTTATGTCAATCTGTGATCATGCAACAATCTCCAGGACATATGTTGTTAAGTGAAAACAGCATGAGCAGCAGAGCATTGTAGTGTACCATCATTTCTGTAGAAATGTGGTAATATATACATATGTACATTGCTGCATATTGAAAAATTTGTGTAGATTATTTCTGAAAGGATTCGTGAGAAACTGGCAACAAGCTGCCTTTAGAGAGGAAGATGGATAGACTCTCACGTTTAATATATATATATATATTCCCTTTGCATTGCTTGAATTTATTTTTACTAAGAGCACGTTCTATTCCATTTAATTAAAAAAAAAAATTCTTGGGCTCTCTCCCTAGATCAACTGGATGTGAGTCTCTGAGGTTGGGAGACAGGAATTTGTGTTTTAAAAAAGAACTCTAGTGGGAGAAATGGCTGACCTACCGGGATAGTGGTTACACGAGACGAGCTTGGAGTCTAGAGTATGGCGTAGTGCCAAAAGTCATGAAGCGCTCAAAAAACAGAAGGATGAGGACATGTCAAAGGGACACAGGAGCCAATCGGAAAAGTTTTCAATGGCCAAAGCTAGAAAATTGAAGCAATAAATTAAATGACATTGTATTGGATTATAACCCAGTGTGTAAAATAAATACCCATAAGCCCATACTGATATTTATAATGATTAAATAAATAAATGGGGAAAAAGAGATACATCTCCTTTACAAAAGAATTCCAAGAATTCCAAATAAGTTATGTAGGTACTCCCCACCCCAGGAAGTGAAGCTTAATTCTCACCTTCTCCTTGACTGTGGGTTGTGCTTTCTGGCTCCCAGGAGTACAGTGTGGGTGGGGGAGTCACTTACAGCAGGGAACCTGGCAAACACCACCTTAGCCAGATGACCAAGCTTAGTTTCAAAAGTATTTGTCTTCGATATGATGTGATTTAGAAGGATATAGTTGGCCCTCAATATCTGCGGGTTCTGAATCTGCGGATTCAACCAAGTACGGATCAAAAATACTGTTTTTTAAGTGTTACATTGTTGCTGACATGTGCTAAGTAGTTAGACTGTACTGAATGAGTACAGGCTATTTTTTTCATGTCATCGTTTCCTAAACAATATAGTATCATGACAATTACATGGCATTTACATTGTATTAGGTATTATAAATCATCTAGAGATTATTTAAAGTATATGGGAGGAAATGCATAGGTTATGTGCAAATATTATATGCCATTCTACATAAAGGCCTTAAGTATCCTTAGATTTTGATATCCTCAGGGGTCCTGGAATCAACCTCCCGAGGATACCGAGGAATAACTATACTTTACTTCTGTAGAATTTTTCCCCAAAACCCATAACCCCAATATAACCATGAGAAAAACACCAGACAAATCCAAATTGAGGGACATTCTACAAGATACCTCACCAGGACTCTTCAAAGCTATAAAGGTTAAGGAAATTCCAAGAAACTATCACAGGCCAGAGGAGACTAGCACATGATGACTAAATGTAATATGGTATCTTAGGATCCTGGAGCAGGAAAAAGATATTGGTGGAAAAACTAGTGAAATCCTAATAAAGCATAGAGTTAAATCAGTAATTAAAGCAAAAACCGAACTGCAGGCAGTTCTTGGTTAGCCAGGTTGGCTCCAGGCTTACATTAAGCACATTAGAATTCCATCGACAGAGTGAGGTTCTCAAACTTGGGTGTCAGTACAATCACCCAGGGGTCTGTTAGCCCTGTAGAGCCCATCATATAAAATTCCGATTCAATGGATTCTTAGGATTTGGGGATATGCATATTTTTTAAATAGGAGCCAAGTTTTTAATTCTTTTTTTTTTTTTTTTTTTGCTTTTGAAATGTTCTTTGATGACATTCTTGAGATTCTTCATTTCCTTTGTCCTTTACCACCACACAGCTGCAGTGACCGCTCTCCAGGGTTCCCCCTCTCTGTCGTTTTACAGAGTCCTGCCCTTCCACTTAGTTCCTTATTGTCATGAACTTGAATTAGGTTGATTTGTTGTTCAGTATGAAAGGCCTCCACCAACTTGATATACATAGGCTCATGACAGTTGGATGCAAACACACAAAGGTAGGCTTGCAGCCAAGATATTTGGAAGCTTTGCACATTCTGTCTGCTTGACCATGGGGAAAGAGGGAAGCCTTCAGCACCTCATGGAAAGCAGTATTAACGTCCATTACTTTTCCAGCAGCGACACATGGCAGTGGGTGACGGGTGGAATGAAACTTGAATGCACCTCAGCCTCTGCCTCCACCCAGCTTGTTGGTGGCAGGGAAAGAGGGAATGTGCATTTTTAGGGCTTCTGAAATGCCACATTGTGGACGCACTGCACTGGAAACCAAAATCCGGTATCCTACTCCTAACGACCATGTCCATAAATAAAATGTGAGTTCATTTGGAACACAAATTTTCTGAAGATAAAAAGATTCTGAACTTCTATTCATTATGCAACATTCCAGTCTATTTGGGGCACTCAATGAGTTTCTTAATAGAATTTGACATGGGATAAGTGTAAAATGAACAAATACTGAAAATAAGGAATTCATAGGAAATCTCCTGACACATCATCCCTTCTGATCTTCCCTGGTCTAACCAGAAAAATTGATTTCCTGCCACTTAACAGCACTTAATTCACATTTAGGTCATATTCTTTTATTTTTCAGCCCAGGAACAATGTTAACCATGAATTTGTTTGCAGAATCAGAGCCTGATAGGTATGTTGCACTTCTTCCCTCTCTCTTCAGCTCCACCCTGCCCACAGTTCCCTCTCCCAGGGATTGTCTCTCCAAACTAGTCCATAGCAACCCCGCCCCCAAACACGCATTTCTAGTTAATTCCAACTCAATCTTAGCTTAAAGATCATTTCCTTGTTCAGCCTCCCACACTGGTGAGGACCCCTCCCATACACTCCCAGAGTCATTCCAGAAATACCATTACTTAAAAAGAGAACAGACCCAGAATTCCTTTCTTTGTGTTTTGTTATCATTATTTTTTAATCCGTTGCTTGTGCTTTAATAATTAAATTCCAGTACTGTCCATTAGAACTGTGATAGTGGAAATGTTCTTTATCTGTGCTCAGATTTCCATTCAAGGAAATCTATTGCCTGAGCCTGTGCTGTAAACCACCACGGCAAACTGCCTCCCAACACCAAACACTTCATCACTTCATTTGTAACTTAAGTTTTCTGTTAGGTTGTGTATTTTCTTCCTATATTCATCCATTTTGGCTGAGGGGGCAAGAAAAGTCAGTGGAAACTTTACAGAAGAGGTGATATTGGAGACAGTTGAGAGCAGTGAAGAGCTGTCTCCCTACAGAACAGCAGAGAAAGGTTCTGCAGGCAGGCGGGACTGTGCAGAAAGGTTCAGAAGACTGAAACAGCAAGACAAAGGACAGAAGGCTCACAACGTCAGTTAACGCCTAAGGAAGACATCAAGGAAACCCAACACAAACATTTTATGTAAGATATGGGAAAATTCATTAGAATTTGATGTTGGAAAGTAAAAAGAAAAATTATAAAAATAATATATATGGGTGCATATTTAGCAAAAGTTAGGTAATAATTGTAAGTCTGCCCTAATTTTTAGAATAGAAAAGTTAGTGTTGATTTACGGGTTAGGAGTGTTAGGACTGGAGATGTCCCCTCCTATCTGTCTTGTGTTTCTGTGACTGGACTAATAATAAAATTGACACAAGACAGATTAACAGGAGAAAAACCAACTTAATTTTAAGTGCACACAAAATTAAAAAATTGATGCTCAGAGAGTGACCAAAAAGCAGGTAGCTTCTATAACTTTTTTCCAAAAAAAAAAGCAAAACAAAACAAAACAATAAATTTGTGAAAATTTGACAGGACAAGAACATTAGGCTTGAGAGGTCATTCGTGAGGAATCCAAGCAAAGTTGGGGCGTGGGTAGTAAATTAGTAAAAAAGCAATAAGACTTGTTTAAAGGCTTCTCAGCCCTGGATTCTCTAGTTCTCGTGATAAGGATGCCTCTTAGTCTCCAGGTGCAGGAAGGGCACCTTTCACAGGGGGTATGCACTCCCTGCATTTACGGAGACAAAGAAAAGAGGGTTCAGGTGTCCTTCTTGCACCAGCTGCTCCTTAAGTAACTTTAATTCAAAATAATCCACATACCAAAGTGATATATTTCAGGGTGGCCTTTCCGGGCCCAAACAGGAGTCCACTTTTTAAAAAATGTATCTAGTAGTACCTTTGGCGCGTATGTGGGAGTTCTTCATTTTTTTCAAATGTCTCTCTTAATCTATGTTTTCAAATGTTTCTCTTTGGAAGATCCTGTTGTGTTCATTTTCCCCTCTAAATTGTTAGCTGGTCTAACTCTACAAACTTTTGTTTATCAGTGTTTGCCTGTGATTCTCGCATTTCTCCAACATCACTTCCAACAATTTCATGAAACTCTATGTCAGGGTAATTCGTATTATGGTTATTTTATGTCCCAAACTAACCAGAGACATTTGGATAACGATGAGCAGCTTAAGAAAACTGCCTAGTTTTGTATGGCTAGGGTATTGAGTGTGAGGCAGGGAGCAGTGGGGAAATCTCCCTACTTTTTGACCTTCAGATTTCTCATCTACCTTGAGGAAGCTGTTGCAAGATTTCAATACAAACTGCACAAATGAAAACACCTAACTTTGTACCAGGAGCATGACCATCCCCCAGCAAACTCTGGACATCTTGCATTGCATTTGTTTGACTGATCGATCTGTGCACTGATCAGATTTTTGTCTTGTCACTCTGGCAAATGAGCACAAAACTTGACATAAGAATTTTTATGAAGCCCAGGGACGGAAAAGGGGATTTTTTGATTTGTAAGACAGGAGTTCCCACAAAGCTAGTTTCTCATTGAATAGACAGATAAAAGCAGAACAGGAATGTGAGATACTACATATGCTGAAGATGATATCACTGAGACTAAACAGAGCTGGCACCTGCAAGACATGCAAAGATTCTATTATTCAGGGCCAGGGGATTTTGGAATTCAGCCTTTCCTACATGTCATTTATTCTAGAGAAATAAACAAATTAGACAGTGAAACAGGGGAATCAGCATGCCTCATTACAGTCTTAAAATTGAATTTATATATAAAATTAAGAAAATGGAGCACGACCTGGCGCGTCTGAGGAATTATTGACAAATGTGAGACTCCATTGACAGCTAATCTGGTATGCAATTTTTCTGTCTATTTTTCTTTAAAATTATTTTTGAATCCATATTTTAACATATTTGTTTTTGGAATGTTTTATTTCCCTCAAGAACAAAGTGATCTTTGAAAAGAATTATGTATGGAAATTAGCTGAGTGGTTTGTAACCATTTACATTGGAAATTTACATGCAGTGGCAGTAGTCTAAAATGTAACATTTGCCTTATCATGCAATTCCCATTACTTCAGAGATACCACAGAAACGAGATGTTTTATAATAAGGAACTGAAAATAATAATGAGATTTGTTCTATTAGAATCATGAAATCATAAATAGAGGAAGGAATAAAGGTGAGATTTTAATCTTTGTGTTTCATGTCCCCACCACATAGTAATAGTATCATGAAAGACATTTCTCTTAATTTCTGTGAGGTGATATTTGCAGCTAGTTTCCTGGTGTGGGTTAATCTCGTAGAAATACATACCAAGGATGAATGATCATGTCTCAAGGAGAAAAATGCCGATAGACTGTGTCTTACTCATACACACACCTCCTTGAAAGAATTTTAACCAAGAATCGAGCACATAAGCATTGAAGGAATATTTAAGGAAACTACTGATTTGAGAAAATTTGTTTTGGACGAGCAAGACTAAATATTAACAACAGGGCACAGAGAAAATCTAAGCTTCCCAATGGAAATATCAGAAAAGGCCTACTCATTCTGTTACTCGCCATTTCCAATTCCCCTGGAGAAGAGCGTTCTTTTAGGTTAAGTTTCTTAATACATAAATAAACTTGTATAAATTAGTAAGAGAAACCTCAACGACCCAACAGAAGACGAACAGACAGGTCACAGAGAAAGAACACAAACAGCTTTTAAACATGATAAATGCTTTAGTCAATTATTATCTCAAAGAAAAAATAAGAAGTCATATGAGAAACGAAATCTTATTTCAGACCTAGGCTCAGCAACGGATAATATTTATGTAGAAATAATAACCTACATGCTGCACCTAATACACCTGTAAGTAACTTATTGAGCGAATTCGACTCGGAAAGTTCCAGCTGCCAATGTCTCTTCGCCTCACTTTTTCAACCCCATGGATGAACTATCAGCCAGTTTCTATAACTTTTCTAAGTACCTTTAGGTTATTAATGAATTGCCTCTTCTTTTTTTTTTTTTTCAGGTTACCCAAAGTCCGGTGTAGTTTGATACCAGAATACCAAGTTCTTATCCAATTTATACTTCTCTCCCAGAACTTGGGCCTGACCCAGGCTTAAAGTTTGCAGTAGGCAGGAAGTATGAATAAGGTTGCCAAGTAAAATACAGGACGCCCAGCTAAATGTGAATTCCAGAAAGTAACAAATACTTTCCGTAGAATTATGTCCCAGATATTGCATAGGATGTACTTATGCTTAAAAAAGCACTCATCGTTTTTCTAAAATTCATATTTAACTAGTCATCCTGTACTTTCACTTGCTAAATCTGGCAGCCCTGAGCGGAGGGTCGACCTCACTTTATTCCATCTTGCTCGTTGTGCTGCCTCTGGCTCCTCTAGGGTTAGGCGGACGTCAAGAGGATGAAAATAAAGGGAAGAAAAGCTCTTGGTCTGCAGAGCTGTCTGCCACAGGTGTCCTCTTCAAGTCATTCGTCCAAGGCTGATTCATAGGAGCAGCTCTGTCAATGGGGATGTTTTAGCTGTGCTTTCCTTGACCTGGAAGATGTCTCATTGGGCTGACCACTGATAACTGCACCCTCAGCACATGGCTTCTGGTTATCTACTCTTTGTTGGGGGCACTTTTTCACCCTTCCAGATAGGCCTGCTGGGTGGGGGAGTTTTGAAAGCCACCCGTTGGCAATTCTCTTTCACAGACTCCAGTTTGGCCCTCAGAAAGCCACATCCTTGCCCCACCGGTCCCTGGAAGTGCTGGCCAACCTTGACCCTCTGTCCTGCTTCCAGGCAGACTGCTCCAGCCAGCTCTGCCCTTTGGACTTCTTTTTTCAGGTGTAAGTCATCCACCAAGTTAGGTGACCGCCCAATCCCCAAACTTCAGAGAATGTTTATCATTCAATCTGAGGATCTTCTTGAAACCCCCCTCAGTTTAGGATGAATGGGGTGAGTCCTTTCCCTGTTCTGCACTGGGAGTGGAGTGGAAATCACAACATTGCTCACTCTTCCAAAGCAACCCCAGCACAGCCTGCTCCAACACTAGTTAGTCCTGTGTCTCGGGTAGTTTGTGACTAAGGCTGAAAGGGTCACTTTGGGGTTACCAGTTTGAAAGCTCTATGTAGATTGTCCAAAATCTCTATTTTAGAATGTGGGGGCTCTTTGAACCTATTGCTCTCAGCTTTGGAGTCTCAGTTCAATCTTAGAGACTTAAAAAAATCTATTTTAATTATCCATTACATAACTAAAAAGGGTTATATAATCACATAGTGAAGATGATGAGAGGGGAAATGTGTGTGTGTGTGTGTGTGTGTGTGTGTGTGTGTGTGTGTGTGTGAAGTAGGGTTTGTCATAAATCGAAAATCCTTATTTATCATACCATGAAGGCAGAAGAGAATATCTAAAACTGATAAATGAAGACATAATGTATGAGCACATCACTTAGATCTATGGGAAAAAAGGAAGACCCACGTATTGAAAATGCTTGCTCTTGGGGAGTGAGACTGGGTGTTTGAAGATAAGTAGAGAAAAGTACTGCTCTTTTTCATTATAAACCTTTTAGCACTAATTTTTTAAATAATGTATTGCTTTTATAATAAATATTTCATTTATAAATTTTGCTAAAACCACCAAAATATATGCAGTCATTAAAAAGAAAGAGGCGTCTACATCAAACTAAAAACTTTCTGCACAGCAAAGGAAACTGTTAACAAAATGAAAGGAAAACCTACTGAATGGGAGAAGATATTTGCAAATAACATATCTGATAAGGGCTTAATATCCAAAATACATAAGGAACTCATACAACTCAACATCCAAAAAAAAAAAAAACAATTAAAAAATGGCAGACGACCTGAACATTTATCCAAAGAAGACATAAGATGGCCAACAGACAAATGAAAAGATGCTCAACATCATTAATCATCAAGGAATTACAAATCAAAACCAAAATGAGATGTCACCTCTTGCCTGCTAGAATGGCTATCATCAACAAATCAACAAAAAACAAGTGTTAGTGAGGATGTGGAGAAAAGGGAACTCTTGTACGTTGTTGGTGGGATTGTAAATTGGTGCAACCACTATGGAAAACAGCCTGAAGTTTCCTCAAAAAATTGAAAATAAAACTGCTATATGACCCAGCACTTTCACTTCTGGGTATTTATCCAAATAAAACAAAAAACTAATTCAGAATGATATACGCACCCCTTTGTTCATTGCAACATTATTTATGATAGCTGAAAAATGAAAGCAACCTAAATGCCCAGCAATAGACAGTTGAATAAAGACGTAGTACGTATATAATGGAATATTACTTGGCCATAAAAAAGAATGGCATCTTGCCATGTGTGACAACATGGATAGAACTAGAAAGCATTATGCTAAGTGAAATAAGTCAGACAGAGAAGAACAAATACCACGTGAGTTCATTTATATGTAGAATCTGAAGAAAAAAAAGGATGGGAGACAATCTAGGAAGACCAGGTGCTGTAGACATAAAAAATAAAATTTAAAAAACAAATAAATAAGGGATTGTAAGCTGACAAGTTCCTTGCAATCTGTGAGGTCACCAAGGGTTGCCTCACCTAAAAAACAAACAAACAAACAAACAAAACAAACAAATAAACAAATGAATAAACAAAGCAGAAGCAGACCCATAGATACTGACAACAAACTAAGGTTTGCCAGAGGGGAGAGGAATGGGGGAAAGAATGGGGGGAAAAATGAGGCAGATCTATGTGCTAATGATAGCTAACACTTATTTAGTATTTAACAAGTGTGAGTCGTAGTCTAAATTCTGGGCATATATTAACTCGTTTAATTCAGTGTATTAGTTTGCTAGGGCTGCCATAACAAAGTACAACAAAATAGGTGGCTGAGAACAACAGAAGCTTCTTGTCTCACAGTTCTACAAACTAGAGGTCAGAAACGAAGGGGCCAACGAGGCCATGTTCCCCCTGCAACCTGCAGGGGAGGATCCTTCCTTGCCTCTTCCAGCTCTGGTAGCCCCAGACATTCCTCGCTTATAGCAGCATGTCTCCCATCTTTGTACTGTGTGCACAGACCCCGTTTGTGTCTGTGTCCAAATTTCTTCTTCTTTAAAGAACACCAGTCCTTTGGGAATAGGGCCCACTGTAATGACCTCATTTTAACTTGATGACCTCTGTAAATACCCTATTTCCAAATAAGGTCACATTCTGAGGTGCGCGTGGTTAGGACTTCAACACATCTTTTAAGAGGTGGGATGACACAATTCAACCCATAACACCATGCGAGGACCCAGGGAGGTAGGAACCATTATTATTGCCATTTTACAGATGAGGAAACTGGAGCACAGAGTGCTTAGGTAATTTGCTCAAGAATACATGTCTAACGGTGGTACTAGAATTTTAAACCCAGAAAGTCTGGCTCCCATCTTCTGTGTTTTTAGCCACTAGACTCTTCCTACATTAAGTGCACGAAGCAAGATGAGAGTAGTGTCTAGAGTAAGCTGTCATTTGTGTGGAAAAAAATTGAGACCACTATCGTATGCATACTTAGGTAGTCACAGTACATCTTTGGAAGAATGCCCAAGAAACTTACAGCAGTGTCATCCGTGGGGAGGAGAATTTGTGGACAGAGAAGTGAGTCTGTTCTTTTCCATATATTTTTTAACACTTTGAAATTTGGGGGGGGGTCATTTATTTTATTATGTGCAGGAATTAATTTAAATATTTAAATTAAAGATAAAAACTAGAGAAATGTTCTTTTACTAATGCCATCCCCAAGACAACAGAGGTGACTTAGACTATATTTTATGAAAGTGTGTAAGAAATGTATTTGCAGGAAATGATCTAATTGTTGGTCCCCAGACAACCCTGGAAGAAAGACAATTGCTTTAAAAAACTGTTTTGGTGACTATAGAATTTTAGATAGTGGAATATTATGCAGCCATTAAACCTTACGTTTATGTAGGATTTTTAGTGATATTGGGAAATATGCTTACAAAATATTAGGTGAACTTGTATGGATATTCAATTATCTTTAAAAACAATGCGATTAGAAAAAGCTAGAAGGAAATAGACCTAAGTATTAACCATGATTATTTGGGGTAGGGTAGAATTATGGATGATGTTTATTTTCTTCTGTGTACTTTTTCTTGTTTCATTTAATTCTGAAGATAGAATTTAAAACGTTTCTTAAAATGCTAGAAGTGTTTCTGGCCATTGGAGCCATCCCCACATCGACCGACGCTGACTGCCCCAAAGAGATACAATGACAGGATGAGTGCGTGTCTCCTTCGAACAGCTGAGGAACCCGTTTTCTCGTGCAGGCTCTTGTACTCTTAAGCTACCACCTTCCTAACTTGATTCTTCAACGAAGTTTTTTAAAAAGAGAACCAGAGGCATACGGGTGTTCTGCAAGGTATCAGCTGTTATATTTGGAATTCTATTTGGATTATTCTCTTTCAGCTGGCCCCAGATATAACTGTCCTGCAGGCCCAGCGTCAGCTGACCGGCGATGGGCTCCTCACTTAAGACTCCTCACGCTGCGCACTGCACAGCTCAGGAGTGTTATTCACATAGACTGATGTGAGTAGCGTCTCTTAGTGAGGCCCATGGGGGCTGCCCTCCTCATAAAACCTATCTGGTTTCCTGGAGAGGTTTGGACTTCTTCTCTCACTAGCCCATCATATGTCATTGTCCTGCTGAAATAACATAACCAGCGACAGCTCTCGGCTCAGCTCTACTACTTAGGGTAGGCGTCTGCATGGTGGGCTTCTGCAGTGCCAGCTGGCACATGACGCAGACATCATTAAACGGTACTCAGCCCAGAGTCTGGCTAATTCTCCAGAGAGCTGGGGGTCAGGCCCTCGGGTCCGAGTCCCTGGCCGGCAGCACTTCTTGGCTTGCATTCTAGAAAGGATTTTTGTGGCATTCTCAAGGATGGTGACATTAAACATCAGACTGAAATAAAACCTACTATGAAGTAAGGCTAGAGTCCTTCAGAGACTGGAAACGCTCTGATCTCAAGTCCTCCCTTCTGAGGGGCTGGGAGGCACCCCTCAGCCCTAATCATTGTCTTAACCAGATTTACATAACCCTCTGAAGCCTACAAAGGGTTGCTGACATCCAGGTCACATAATAGATGAGAAAAAGTAAATTATAAAAAAATCATTGTGTGCTTGATCCCATTTGTGTTATGATAATCACACATCAATATGATCATAAATATATAAAGAGATGTTTGGCAGAAGTTCACTGAACTATTATTAGTGGTTATCTCTGGGTGGTATAACTTGATGCACTTTTTTTGCTATCTATTGTAATTCTCCATCTTTTGGGAACTTTTTTTAAACCATAAGCATGCATTATTTTTATTGACTTAAGACAAAAAAATTCTTTTTCCCAAGAGCAATTACATGTGCCCTTTGATATGTGTGTAACCTTAGGCAAGTTAGCTAACCTCTCTGTGCTTCAGTTCCTTCTATTTTGAAATGGAAATAGGAATAGTTCCTACTTCATGAGACTGGGAAGATGGAATATATGGAGGTTGGTGTTAGTTATTCTATAATTGCACGTTACACAATGACGGCAGGACAGGAATTACTCAGAACAATAAAAAGCTAAATTATTTTTGCAAGTCCAAAGACAGTGATAGCTAAAAGGAAAGATATAACTGTGTGTTGTACTAAATATCAGAGGGCAAAATGCTTCAGTGAGGTAATTTTCTAGGAGATACCTTTCAAGGAAAAAAATGTGATGATTTTTAGATTAATGAACTTCAAAGAAATGTTTGAAGGTCAAAATGAGACAACAACTTCTATATGAAATACCTTTACAACACAGGCCACCTGCAACAACTCAATCTGTTTTATTAGCACAGAGCCTTAAAGTAAGACTCTGGGAGGGATAGGGGGCAGTATTGTGATATTAACCCTCTGGGTTTCTATTTGCGTGGGGCTCTCTACCTGGCATGCACATCTGGGGAAAGGCCCAGAAAGCTAAGGGTTTGTAAATGTGCACAAGGCTCCAGGGCACCAGGCTCTCCACATGGGTGAGCCCGTGAAGCCTAACCCTGAAATGCTTGCACTGACACTTCCTCTAATTCACTTCCTGGCTCAGATGCCTGTGGCTCCTGCCTTCTGATGATGAGGACACCTGAGGTGAATTCCTAGTCCAGGTTTTTTCATCTGATGACAACTGATAGAGGATGTGGAAACAAAGATATGTCATTATCCAAGCTGATTTGAACGAAGAAACCAGTGTGTGTCCTTATCATCACCAGTGATAAATTCCTGAACAAAGCCACCTATCCATTAAGGATGTACAACAACAACAAAGATCCATTCCACTTAAAGGAATTCTGGGCTTAAAATTCCACAGTAAAAGTAAATACTTTTCACTAGCAATTTCATGGCCGAAAAGAGGAATTACTGTCAGCAGCACAAATAGATAGACAATGTTTATGAACACAGCCATAAGAAGGGCATTTGTACTTCTTTCTGGCAGATGAATTGCTTTGTCACCTACTGTGACAAAGTAAGCATCAGAACCAGTGGTAGAAAAGAGGCAAATACAGATCCTTCAAAAGGGGGAGTAAAAATCTATTTTTATGTACATATATCAAATCTTTTAAAATAAAGACTAAATACAAATATCTTGAAATAACATCTAACTTAGTGACCTGCATGTGCAGGCTCAAGGTTATATTATTTTGTTTATTTACACCATACTGAAGGTAGAAGGTAGAAATAATTATTTAGAAAATGGTTTGGTACCTGGCCTAATCTAGACCATGGAAAATAAACCCAAGCTTCAATACAGAAATTATTTTGACCTTGAAGGGTTTTAGAGTAGTTATACCAATGACCACCTCGGTCAATAAGATAAAAATCTTTATTGATTTGAGCCACACAGCTTTTTGGGGTGGTTTCCAAGATAAACAAGTTAAAAAATATTTTCTTGTTAGTATTTGAAGCCTACTGAGCTGAACCTCAAGAGCTTGAAATAAGATGGCCCTCTGAGAGCTAAACTATAAAATCAAAACATAATGGGGTATTTTTTTCTACAAAAGTTGGTTAAAGTTTTATTTTTTAGTTTTAAATGGGGGCGGGAACTGCTTAGCACATACTATATATCACATATAATATCACATACCACATGCCACATCATTAAAATCTTATAAAATAGAAATTTGTGGCAGTATTTTAAGGCCTACTTAGATAAGGTTTAAAAATAAAAGGAAAAAAACATGATGGGTCAGTGGAAATTGTCAAAATCCCGTTAAAGAAAGAGAATGCTAGCCAGGCAGGGCTCGACCACCCTAGAAAAAGCAGGAGGGAAATATGGGCTGCGGGCAGCCCAGGAACACTGCCTGGGGGAGCAGAAATCTTAGTGACAGCTTTTGAACCTTGACTATTTTTTGCCTGGAAAGGCCATTTTCTATGTTGGGGTAGAAGCAGGAGATAATTCTGAGTGGCCAGAGATGTTCAGATTCCTACACAAGAACCTGCCCAGAGTGAGCTGGAGGCAACACCGACACGTAGTGATGCCATTCACATGCAGCGAACCCCGTCCTTTTGTTCTCATCCCATTTACAAGCCAGCTCTGGATTGCGCTGGCTTCTCATGCCAGTGTCCCTCCAGAGAAATTTCGTATGGAGAATGTGGACATCGTGTATTCCCACTGTAACAACTATCTTAGATGTTTCGAATTAATTGCTATTCAGTTTGTGATTTGGCTTCCCATCCAACTTGACTACAAGGAGAAAATGAGCTCCCCATGCTCGCTATGCATTTCAGTCGACAGCCCCCATTGCATTTCGATTGTGTAGCTTCAGACACAGTGGGCACCCTCATGTCCTGGTTTGTAAGAATGCCTTCTTCGCGGCCTCCGAGCATTGATGAAAGCACATATGGAACACACCTCTCAGTAAATTAATTCATTGGTGTTTGGGTTTTATATCTAATCTTATATGTCTGGCTAAGGTGAGTATAATTGACAAAAACAGTTTTTTAAGTCCGTAAGTTCAGAAGACCATGAAAAATTATCAAAGGTGGCAGGTGTCACTTGAGAAATAGTCAGATTGCCTTCCCGGAAAAGCACACCTCATTGTCTCTAGGTGGGCAGAACATTCCTTCCTTTCTTTTTTTACATAATCTCAGACTATAAATGAGTTTACGGTTTTATGGGATTGTTTGAGAAGTAGCAAAAAAGGTGAAGGGTATCTACTCAAAACAGTGACTCTGACTCTTGAGTAATTGACCTGAAGCTGTTTTTTTCTGGCAATAATCAGCCATTAGGACCAAATGCCTGTTATGTCCACTCTTAGACCATGCTAATAAATCCACATGCATAGTCCGCATAGAAGAGAATGTTTCTCCTTCTAGTCTCCATAGCAAGAAGTTGTGCGTCCAGCTGACCCAAAAGTAGTAAAATACTATTATGACCTAAGTCTAAATCTAAAGGAGAAGCCAAAAAGAAGCTGTGGTACATGTATACAATGGAATATTACTCAGCCATAAGAAGAGATGAAATATTGCCATTTGCGACAACATTGATGGACTTAGAAATAATCATACTAAGTGAAATAAGCCAGACAGAAAAGATTGAAAATCAGATGATATCACTTATATGTGGGATATAAAGCTAAAAGCAACAAATGAACAGAACAAACAAACAGAGACGCATGAGCATGGACAATGGACTAGTGGTTACCAGAGGGTAAGGGGTAGGGAGGAGGGAGAGGTAGATGGGGTAAAGGGAGTCAAATACAGGGGGTAGAAGAGGGGGGAAGTAGACGGGGGAAAAACTTTAAATCATTCCTTCAATTAAAAAATTAATTAATTAATTTATGTTACCTAGGATAAAAAAAATTTTTTTTAAAAAGGAGAATCCAAAAAAATTACAGTTATATCCCATTAGAGATTATTAACTGATCTGTCAAAAGACCTTTCCAGCTCTGACACTCAAGCTGTTTTATGATGTAGGCCCCATGAGCATCACTGGCCAGGGGTCATGCAACTTGACCTGAACCCAGTTGAGGTTAATAAAATCACACACCCAGGAAAAGGGGATAAGAACCACCGTTTTTGTAGCTATGGACAGATTTCCCTTCAAAGTAGCAAAGAATCTAAGCGTGGCTTATAGTGGAACAGTCACACCTAAGAACCCTGGCTCCTCATTTTAAGTAGTGGCCTGAAAAACCAAGACTTACGCTATAAAGCAAAAACTAGCCACTTTTTTTTTTTTTGAAACATCTAATAAATTAGTAGATCTGTAATCAGGCAAAGAAAAGAGTTTTCCATTTTTTTAAATCAAACTTCTTGTTCTAAGACAGTTGTAGATTGAGACTATGCAATTAAAATCAATAATATGAAAAGATCCTGTGTCCCTTTACTCAGTTGTCCCCAGTGGTAACATGTTGGAAAACTACATAGTACAAGATCATAGTCTAGATATTGACATTGATACAGTCAAGATACTAAACATTTCCATCACCACAGGGTTATCATGTAGCCCTTTTATAGCCACATTCGCTTCCTTCCCACTCTCATTGTTCCTTAACCCCTGGCCACCACTAATCTATTCTCCATTTCTATAATTCTAGGAGACTGGATTTTTCACCCAGCATAATCCTCTGGAGAGTCATCTATGTTGTTGAATCTATCGATAGTTGGTTCCTTTTTATTGCTAAGTAGTATTCCATGGTATGAATATACGTTTTACCAGTCTGTTGAAGGACAAATAAGTTGTTTCCAGGTTTGGCTGTTATGAATAAAGGTGCTATAAATATTTGTGTGCAGGTTTTTGTGTAAATATAAGTTTTCATTTCTCTGGGAGTACATGTCTGGGAGTATAAATGCTGGATCATATGGTACTTGCCTGTTTAGTTTCTTAAGAAGCTGCCAAACTATTTTCTAGAGTGGCTGTACCATTTGCATTCCCACCAGTAGTATATGAGCGAGTCAGTTTCTCCACATCCTTGCCAGCATTGGGTATGGTCACTATTTTTTATTAGACATTTTGGTATATATTAGCATATCTCATTGTATCAGTTTTAATTTGCATTTCCCTAGTGGATAATGATGTTAAACATCTTTTCAGGTAATTATTTGCCGTTTATATATCCTCTTTGGTGAACTGTCTCTTTATATCTTTAGCCCATTTTGTTTTCCTTACTGTTGAGTTTTGAGAGTTCTTTATATATTCTAGATATGTGTTTTTATCAAATATGTGCTTTACAATATTTTCTCCTAGCCTGTAGCTTGTCTTTTCATCCTCTTAACAGGATAAAAACATTTTAATTTTGATGTTTAATGCTTAATTTTGATGTTTAATTTTGTTTAATGCTTAATGTTAAAATGTTTAATTTTGATGAAATCTAATTTATTAATTTCTCCTTTTATGCATCATGCTTTTGGTGAGAAAACTAATACTCTTATCTAGTTTTAGATTCTGAGGAGTTTCTTCTGTTTTTATTCTAAAGTTTTATAGTTTTACATTTTACATTTAAATCTGTGATCCATCTTGAATAATTGTTTTTTTGTATAAAGTGTAATGATACTTAGGTAGAGGCTTTTGTTTTGTTTTCTTTTGCCTGTGATGTCCAGTCATTCTAACACCATTTGGTAAAAATTTATCTTTCTTCCGCTGAAATCTTTTTTCACCTTTGCCAAAATCAGCTGGGCATATTTCTGTGTTTCTATTTGTCAATTCTCTAGTCTGTTATATTGATTTAAGTCTATTTCTCCACAATGCCACACAGTTTTGGATATTATTGCTATATAGTAAGTCTTGAAGACTGATTTTTTTCCACTTTATTCTTCTTTTTCAATGATCGCTTTAGCTATTTTAGCTCCTCCATATAAATTTAAGAATAATCAAGTAATATCTACAAAATCTTTCTGGGCTTTTTATAAGAATTATGTTCAAATGATATATCAATTCACTGAGAAATTGACGTCTTTACTAAGTGGAGTCTTCCAATCCATGAACACTCTATGTCTCTTTTTACTAGATATCCTTTATTTTGCTCATTAGCATTTTGTAGTTTTTAGCATTCAAGTTCTGTATCTATTTTGTTAGAATTACACTTAAGAATTCTGTTTCTGAGTGATTTTAAATGATATTGTATTTACTTAATTTTTTCCAACTAATGTTTTAAATTTTTATGTATTTATTTTCTCCTAAAAATTTTTATTTTTAATTATAGTTGACAACATACACTATTTTATTAGTTTCAGGTGTACAACACAGTGATTCAGCATTTATATACTTTCCAAAGCAATCAGCACAATAAGTCTAGTAAGCATCTGTCACCACATGCGATTGATTATTGATTCTACTCCCTGTGCTGTACATTACATCCCCGTGACTTATTTTATAAGTGGAAGTTTGTGTTTCTCAACCCTTTTCTCAATGGTATTGCATTTTTAAAGTTTGGTGTTTATAAGTTCATTGCTGATATATAGAAATATAACTGATTTTTATATATTTATTTTGCATTTGGCAACTTTGATGAACTTATTATTTCTAGGAGTTTTGAGGAGTTTGGGGGAGTCAATTCCTTGGCATTTTTTAAGTAGACAATCATGTCATCTGCTCTATAAGGATGATTTTATTTCTTCCTTTTCAATATGTATACTTTTCATTTTCTTTCTTGCCTTATTGTACTGGCTATAACTTCTAGCACTATGTTGAATAAGAGTAGTAAAAGCAGACGTCCTTGCCTTGTTTACTACTTTAGGGGGAAAGCATTCCATCTTTCACAGTTAAGTCTAATGTTAGCTGTAGACATTTTGTTGATGTTCTTTATCAGTTTGAGAAAGCTTCCCTCTATTCCAGTTTCTTTCTGAGAGCTTTGACCATGAATGGGTGTTGAGCTCTGTCAAATGCTTTTTCTGCATGGACTGATATGATCGTGTGATTGTTCTTCTTTAGCCCATTAAAATGGTGGATGACATGGATTGACTTTTGAATATTAAACCACCTTTGCATTCCTAGTATAACTTTATATGATCTTGGTGTATAATTATACACACATGTGTGTGTGTATATATATGTATATATGTATATATATACATACACACACACACACACACACACACAGAACGACGAGAGAGAGAGAGAGTGCAAGTGCTAGATTTCTTTGTTAATATTTTGTTAAGAACTTTTGTGTCTATAGTCATGAAGAATAGCAGCTGTAGTTTTCTCTTTTTCTTGTACTGTCATTGTCTAGTTTAGAATTGAGCCAAAGATGGCCTATGTGTATTGGTCCCTAAGTTGTTTATTTCTTCACTGTGGTGGGCACCCATTAGTTCAAAAGTCCATCAACTCCAAAGTCAAAATTTTCATACACAACATCCAATTACACTAAAAATACCTCCGACAAGCAAATGTTTAGCTAGTTAAGGCATGCCTGCTTTGAATGTCCCGTGAAAGCTCATCTAGCATGTGCTGGCCATTGATAAAATAGAGCCATGTGATTAGAAGACACCAAAATGTTGTTGCTCTTAACAGTTCTTTGACCCAGAGATGCTTCACCATGCTTCTGAGTGGCATCACCTAGACACATATGCCCCCTCTTGGGAGTTCCCTTGTCCTCCTCCCCTTCTGGACAGTGGCCCTCTGGCCATAAGCCTCTGGAGGTCTCACACGGTGAGGGACTTCCCCTCACCTGCAACCATGTCCAAGCACAGCCCACTGAAGCTTATGTATTACCTCCTTTGGAGATTCATCTTTTTCCTTGAGCATCTCCTCCCCAATCACTTAAATCTTCTACAGATTCCAAGGTAAAACTAGTTTCATAAAATGAATTGAGAAAGATTCTATTTTCTGGAAGAGCTAGAGTAGAATTAATGTTAATTTTTTTCTTAAGTATTTGGTAGAACTCTCCAGTGAAACTCCATCTGAGCCTGGAAGTTTCTTTTTGGGATCTTTCACTTAAAATTTTAATTTCCTTAATAGTTATAAGGCTATTCAAAGATCTATTTCATACTGGGTGTGGTGAGGTTGTTTTTGTGTTTCAAAAAATCTTTTTTCCTTGTTGTCCTTTTCCTCTACTCCTCTCAGGAATCCAATGATACGAACGATAGATCATTTGTTATAGTCTGAAAAGGGTCCCCTGAGGCTCTGCTCACTTTTTCCCCCAGTCTATTTTCTCTCTGTTGTTTAGATTGGGGAATTTCTATGTTTCTAGCTTGATTTGTTCTTCCGTCTCCTCCACTCTGCTGTTGAGCTCACCCACTGAGGTTTCAATTTCTGTTATTGTATTTTTCAATTCTGAAGTTTCTCTTTGGTTCTTTATCTCATCTATTTCTTTGCTGAGATTTTTCATTTCTTTGCTGAGTCTAATTTTGTTTGTTTTATTTCAAGCCTGCTCTTAATTGCTCATTGAAGCCTTTGTATGATGGCTGCTTTAAAACCCTTGGCACATGAGTCTAACATTTCTGTCATCTCGATCTTAGCATCTCTTGATTGTCTTTTTTCGTTCAGTTTGTGATCTTCATGAGTTTTGGTATGACAAGCAATTTTTTATTTAAATCTAGAATTGAGGGGATTATGGGACTTCAAATCTTATTAAAATTTTTTGTTTTAGCTAGCTTTCTCTGACACTGTACAGGCAAAAGTACAGGAAGGTTCTGCCTCATTACCGCTGAGGCAGGGGTAGAAGTCCAGATTTCCAACTCAGCTCTGTTAATACCGATGAAAGCGGGGGGAAGTTCCAGCTTTCCACTACGGCCTCCACTGACACCAAAGAGTGGGCAGTGGCCTTGTCACTGTGGGGCAGTGGTGGAAGTCCTGACTGTCCCCAAAGCCTCTCCTGACATCACGCAGTGGGAAGGACAGGGGTGCTTCATTACTGTAGATGGGGTCCGGGGGAGGGCGGGTAAGTTCAGCCTTTCCATGTGGCCTTTCTGCACTAAGTCCATGAAGGAGATCTTGTTACCTCCTATTGGCGATAAAATTCTCAGCTGGCTATTCTGCCCGCTCTCACACTGCCCCGGCAGTGGGTCTGACATTTTACATTTCACATCACAACTTACGTGACAGCCTCGTGAGAGTGGACGCCTCGGCTCCCCACTCTGGCATAGCTGGGGTGGAGCCACAGTGGTTTGGCCATAGTAGAGCAGTTTTCAACTACGAGGTTTCTATTCTTGCCAGGCTGCCCCTTTTCTCATTCTTTGGCTAGAGAGAACAGGCTTTGTTGGGGCATTTTTTTTTTTAAGCTCATTCGCATTTCTGGGTTGTTGGCTTCATTATGTCCAAGTCTCAGATAGATGAGGCAAATGGAAAGCCCAGGGAACTCGCCATTGTGCTATTCCTCGGATCCCAATGTCCCTCGCTGGTCTGCCTTCTTCTTTTCACCCCTTGGAGTCTCCTTATGTTCATTTTCTATATAATATTGAGGGTTTTATGTTATAGTTAGTGGGAAGAATAGGGAAAAGTACCCCTACTCTATCTTCCTAGGGGTAGAAGTTTCTAGCTGGTCATTTTGAAAATTGCACAAACCCCACATTCTGGGTCAAACCAAAGAGCAATGTACCCATGAGATTCATGAGGGTGCCAGGGTGGATAATCCCTCAAGACCTGTTCTGAGTGATCCTCCAGAGCAACTCCGGGGGCTGGGACTCTCCTCCAGACATTTATTCAGCTTGAAGTTTTTAATCAGCTACGTAAAATGAGGCACACTGACCGAGTTCCAGTCAGAGAAAGATCCGAGCAGTTGTCTTTGTTTCGTGAATCAGCAGATCCATGCCTCAAGCAGGAGTCTCCAAGAGGTCGCTCATTAAGTTTATGTTTTTGTTATCCGTCCACAGAATCTACCCTCATCACTGTCTCTGACAGCCAGACTCACATCCTCCACTGGTGATGAGAAATTTATAACAAGTCCCAAATCTGATGACATTTTATTCACATGTCTATCCTCAATCTTTGTTGACACAGGCAGTTGGGAATATCTACCAGATTTGCCAGACATTCTGCAAGTAGAATCAATTTTTGCTTATCAATGACTCATTGGTAAGTGGTAAGAGAAGAAATTATACCTTAAAGGCAGAGTTTTAGATAGGTCTCAGCCAGGAATAGGCCACCAGTTGCATTAAAAGGTCTTGGGTCTAACCTTTCCATTTCCATCTCATGTACACCCAGATTCTGCATTAGAAAAAAAAAAAGAGAGAGAAAAAAATCATTTCCTGTCTGATACAGAACATTCATTCAAAAGATGGGGACTTTGTCAGGATTCGATTCAGTTGCAAGTGACAGAAAAATCACAATACAGTGGTTTATACAAGATAATAATTTATTTCACTCTTATCTAAAAGCCCGGAAGGGCAGCCAGAGCTGGTATGGTGGCTGTGCCCTGAGCAGTGCCCATGCTCCTTTCTTCTCCTTGCTTTTCTAGTCTCAACGTGGGACTTTCACATTGTGGTTCAGAGAGAAGGACACACCCTTTCCCTACGGTGAGACTTCCTAGAAATCATGACGACCCCTTCCCACTGGCCTGATCACTGGGTACGGTTATTTGGGAGGAAAGCTAGGTAAGGAAGCACTTGTTCTGACTGGCCAAGTGCCCACATAACCATTGATTCTATTACTGAGAAACAAAGGGAGAGTCACTCTTGGGGGAAATTTCTGTCATTGAGACTAACAATGATAAAAATCTATAACGCTAAGTATGGGTGCCCACCCGACTCCTAATTTACCTTCACATGCTGTCATTCCCAAGCATTTGGGGATTTTTCCATGTAATGACTACATCTGTCCTCACGAGCAGGGTTCATAAGGACACAGCCCTCCTGTTCTCCAGCAGCTCCAAATGAGTGTGTTCTGACTCACCAGCAGCTTAAAGTTCAGGCTCCAAAAATGATTAATTCTGCTATGGAGCCTGTGGAATAATACAGAATAAATATTATGGCAAAGAGATCACAAGACCAAGCAAACAGCGTGCCCTTAGCAGGGGAAATATAAATGTTAAAAACAAATCACATCCAGTTTGCCAGAGAACCAGATCAAAACTATAGGAAACTTTAATCTCTCTGAAGCTGGCAGAGATGTAGTGACCAATCTAACCTTCTCTTAAGTTCCCCCCCAAAATATGGAGAGGTGAATACACAAATATGAAGAGATTCATTCTAAAGTCTGGCTCGACTGTAAGCACATAATGAGAAAATCCATTTCCAAAGCCAATGTTAAAGATTTATAATTTTAGGGTACCCACTTGCCAGGGCACCCTGGGACTCAGAGTTAAGTAAGTGTGTCTGAAATTTACTAAAAGCATCTGCGGACACTGCTCTACTTTAAAATAAAAATTTTACCTGTTTACAGCCTCTCACTTCTCTAGAGCTCAGCAATCTGCAGCCTCTTGGGAACACACATAAGAAACCCAAGTCTCTGAGAAACTAAAATAGATGGCATAAGAACTGATGTATTTTTTCCCCTAAGGAAGTCAAAACTATCCGTTGAGTCCTGACTCATAGCCCCTTAGCCTTGCACTACACATGTTACCTAGCTTCCAACTTCCAAGCATATTGAACTGTAGAAACAGGAAGAGGGCCGTGCAGACTGGCATGTGAATGACAACAGGAAGTGACGTTTGCCAACCCGCCAAGGAGAGAAGAGAAAGAAATCTGCAAAAGGTAGACAGGCACTCCAATAAATCTGGTTTCCACAGTCATTTATGGGAGGGAAAAGAGCCATGTACCTTAGCAGGCACTAGTTAAAGTACCATGACTTCACTCAATAAACGTTTATGGAATACTCACTCTGTCAGCCTTGCATCAGGACACGGGAATGACTTCTGGCCAATGGAATGTAGACCAAAGTGCTATGTGCTGCATTCAGATAGCGTTCTTAAGATTTCTTGTAAAATACTTCAAACTCTCCTTATCTGATATGTGTCAAAATGCAAAGGATTCAGGGATGGAGTCTGACGCCTAGAAGATGTTGGAGCCCCAGGTGGGAGTAACCTGGTTCCTGAATGACTGCACGGTGCAGAACCCCTCTGCTGACCCACACCAGACTGTGATGTCAGCTAGAAATAGTTCGTTGGGTCAAGCCACTGGGTTTTGGGGGTGGTTTGTTACAGTAACAAGAATTTATTATCCCAGTTAATACAGAAATTAGGACTGAAAATGCTGTCAAAAAAACAAAAAACTTGTGGCATCATGTGGTAAGCATCAAGAAAACAGATGGCTAGAAACCCATGTAATATAGTGGCAAAAATTTGGTAAAATTATCACCTGTGATATCTCGAAGGCAGACCATATGCCGTTAAATTTGTAGGTCTATGGGAAGAAATCAGAAAGTAACATATTTGTAGTATGTGTTGGTTGTTATTGTCTGCATTTGAAAGAAAGAGATGACTATAGAAAAAAAATTGTCCAATAGGCAAGCAAAAGAGAATAAAGAAAGTCTAGAAATTCAGGGTCTCACACAGCTGGAAAACCCAACATTTTTAAGGCTCTGAACTGGAAGTAAAAGAACAAATATGGCATTAAGCAACAAGTCTCAAGAACATTTCTCAGTCGAGCAAAGTGGCTCAGCCTTGCATTAAAGATAAGATTGAGGATGTGGCCTTCCAACACAGGTCTGACAGTTTGAAGGTAGCTACCATTAAGTTGAATGAGGCATGGGGAAAGAGGGTGGGGCTGGGAACAAAAAGTAAGCAGGCTTGAAAACTAAGTTTAGGAAGGAATTTTGGGTAAGGTTACTGGCATGCAAAACTGTCTGGAAGTGAAGCGAGGAGAGGCTTACAAGGTTTTTAATGCAGGAACACAGACTAAAAACCTTTTGCTGTTTAAGCTTTGAGCCCTTTATCTTACTTCCAAGGTGGGCATCCTCCCAAATGCACACTTCAGTTGTGGCCAAAGAAAATGATGCCCGGTAAAGACTGTGCCAGAGGGCAGACCCCGGAGCCACAGAACACAATGGAAAGTTCCTCCCAGAGAACAGAGTTAAGCTGAATTAAGAGCATGAACGCCTAAAGGATTTCGAATTTCTCTTGACCAGTGCCTGCTGTGTGTTTTCCGTTTTCTTTTCCAAATGTGAGTGATTAATGCAGCAATTATGTGTTCCACATTATCTATTTGTATGTTCAGAACGTGGTGCCATAACTAGGTTGAGGCAAGTGAGATGCCAAAGGTGCAAAATTTAAGGAAGTGCTTCCTCTCAGGGCGCAGGTGCGGACATCGCACACGAGAGCCAGACCCAGACCTGACCGCGAGAACTGCACGTCAATCCGTTATCTGAATACCCTGCCTTTTGAGCCAAATAAAGTACTGAGACTTTGAGTTGCTCCTCTTTGCAGGGTGAAGGGGCAGTGTTCTATATGTGGAAGGAAGAAGGAAACAGACATTTGGTCACCAGAAGCATTGGTAGAGAGCAGGAAGGCCTTCCCCAGAACCTGTGCTCTCTCATCCTTGGCACACCAGTAGGACACATTTTCTTATCTCTTTGCATCCAGGTGGGGCCATGGGACGGTTCTGCCCAATTGTATGCAACTTTAGGTCTGATTCCTAAAACCTCTGGTGCAATTACCACCTGCCGCCAGATGCAAATAATGCAGGCCCTAGAAGATGGAAGAACCACAAGGTAGGAAATGCAAAATCTACTTTGTCAACAAAATGCACATTTTTCTCAAGCTCACATGGAACATTCACCAAGATAGACCACATTCTGAGCCATAAAACACACCTTAACAACTTTAAAAGAATAAATAGCATGCAATATCTATTCTCAGACCACAATGGAATTAAACTAAAATGCAATAACAGAGAGATAATTGGAAAAATCCCAAAATAAATGAAGATTAAACAACACACTTCTAAGTAATACATGAATTAAAGAAGAAATCTTAAGAGAAGTTAAAAATTACTTGGATTAAATGAAAATAAAAACACAACTAAAAATTTGTGGGATGTTGTGAAAGCAGGCATTTGAGGGAAATGTATGGCATTAAAGGCATATATTTAGAAAAGAAGAAAGGTCTAAAATCAATAAATTTTCATCCTAGAAAACTGGAAAAAGAAGAACAAATTAAATTTAAAGTAAACAAAAGAAAAGAAATAAGAGCAGAAATCAATACAATTGGAAACAGGTGATCAATCAAGAAAATCAAATTCAAAAGCAGAATAGACAAAGAAATTAATATAACAGAGTAGAAAGCCCAGAAATAGACCCCCCCCATAAAAATAGTCAGTCAACTGGTCTTTGACAAAGGAGTGTAGGTAATACAACGGAGAAAAGTTAATCTCTTCAACAAATAATGCTGGAGCAACTGGAAATCCACATGCAAAAAAATTAATCTAGACATAAACTTTACATCCTTCACAAAAATTAACACCAAATATATTATGGATCTAAATGTAAAATGCAAAACTATAAAAATTTTAGAAGATATAAGGAAAATACTCTGTATGATATTACAATGATGGATATACATCATTATATTTTATCTAACTCATAGACTATTCAACATCAAGAGAAAACCCTAATGTAAACTACAGGCTTTATGATGTATCAATGTAGGTTCATCCTTGGTAACAAATACATTGCTCTGGTGAGTGATATTAACAATGGACAAGCTGTGCCTGTGTGTAGGAAGAGGCCACATGGGAAATCTCCATACCTTTCTCTCAATTTTGTTTAAATCATAAACTACTCTTTTAAAAAATGAAGTATTTAAAAAAACCTCACACTTATTTTTGGCAGTGATACATTTGTGAAAGGTAACTTTGTTAAAAGGAGAGTCTTGATGGGCTGCTGGGGTTTAGACGGCTAAGGAAATTGGAGGACTGAGAAAAATAAAATTTTATTCTTGCCACAAATGTAGTTTCTAAATTGTTCTTTCAGTTGGACAGGTTTATGCTGACGATGCTGTGGCCATGAAAGAAATCTCATGCAGGCCCTTGGTTTTCCTGTTCCAAGCCATGGATAAACCTGCCTTTGCAGATCATGGACTGATGATGGCTGTTGCTGAAACAGCACTAAATGGTCTCTCCCACCACTAAAATAAGACCTCGAAGCACATGTACTGTTGTTGTTGGTACATGGGGAGTGGTGCCTTCATGTATGAAAGACTGTTCAGTACAATAAAGGTTTTTTAAAAAACGAACAGTAGATGATTCAAGAAGTAATTTTTTCCTGAATTTACCTCAATAATATCTAAGTGTGAAGTGTTTGGTTGTTGTCTGTATAATAAACCTTACATATACATATTGGAAGTTTTTATCTCTGTCCATCACTTCTCATTAAAAATGCGTCAGAAAACAAAAAGAGCTGGACATTTTACATGTCTTTTGATTTCATTTAAAAGTTATGCTAATGCAACTCATCCCTTTAAATAAAAAAGGTGAAAGAAACCTAAAATCATGAAACAAAACCATCTTAAGTTCCCTAACCTCTTATAAAAATCCAAACAAACGGGAAACGAAGGTTTAGTGTTGGGGAGAACAAATCTGAATGTTCGTACTTAAACAGCAAATAAATTGATTTTGATTCTCCATGGATTCTGGGAACTGGGGTGTGATTTCTAGCTATGTCTGTGGTTCAAAACATTTTTTGAATCATGGACCACTCTGAGAATCTAATGAGCGCAATAAACTTCACTCCCAGAAAAATGCACATAAACACACACATGAGGCTTGGCATGTAATTAATTATATCGCCTTGAAAAATGTTTCTCCTTTTCTTAGAGAATTACAAAATAGTTATACTTTTCTAATTTGGTTTTTCAAGCAAAAACTAATGACCACTGCTGGAAAAAATTACTATAAATAAAAGTGCTCACTGAACAAGAAATAAGTTAATTCTGCTCAAAAGTAATTTTAATGTTGCTCCTTTTGTTTATTTTGTTTATTTGGTCTCCCCACCCCGCAATAGCACCCATTTATTATTTCAAGGTTTCTGTCAGTCAGAAGTCTGGGCATAGGAAAGCTGAGAACCCTGCATTTGTCATTTCAGTCTTGAGGTGCCCTTCAAGGCCCGTTCAGATTGTTGGCAGAATTCCAATAATCTGAATTGAGGTCTCCATTTTCTTGCTAGCTGTATAGGCTGGGACCTCTCTGAGATCCTGGATATGGTCCTAAGTCCCTTACTAAGTAGGCTCCCTAGGCAGTTCCTAACATAGATATTTGCTTACCTGCAGGCCAGCAGGACTGTGTCTCTCTGACTTCCTGAAGGGCTCAGTCCCTTTTAAGGACTCACCTGATAGGTCCGGCCCACCTGGATCAACAACTCCCTTTGGGCTAACAACTGATTAGAAACCTAATCACGAGTGCTATCCCATCATCTTTTCAGGTTCTACCTGCACTCCAGGAGAGAAGATTATGCAAACTGTGTACAACAGGGGCTGGGATCCGCGCTGGTCATCTTAGAATTTTGCCGGCCACACCTACTTTCCCACAACGGCCTCCAGGCAGGCTCTTTTGGTTTAATGAGAAGTTGGGTGGTTTTTGAAAAAATAAAACATTATTATGCATTTGATTTTAACTTTTGCTTTGATGGAAATGAGGGTCGAAACTCTGACTTGCTGAAGTCTGTGGTAGCGATCGGGGTGGTGGCCAGTCAAGTTAGGCGTGGATCTGGAACACCAGGATTCTCTACAGCTCATCAGGTTGCATTCGTATTACTTCATTTCCTTTGTTCTCAAGTCAGTGAAGTCATCTTTGGCAAGGTTGGCTTTCCCTACCGCCGTCTGTGTCAGAAAGGAACGGATTACAGATTCGCTTCCCACTTGAAGATTGTTTGAGCAGAAGTAACACTCAGAAGTATCCTGAGGGCTTTTGGGTCACTATGGTTTTCTAGCTGCAGAGAAATAGAGAAAGCTTCTTCTTTGTCACTCTCAATTCCAGCTTGTAGAAGCATTTGCCTCAGTGATGAAAAGTCGAAGTTTCCTCCTTCCAAATGACTCTTGCAAGAGGGTGGGCTTGACCAAAAGAGTCTGTCACATTGTTCTGTTTGTTTTTTCTGCAGAACTAGACTGGTAATGCCAGGACCTCGAGCTGAAAGGTTTACCTCATTCAGTCTGACCAAAACTATCTGCCTAATACACCAGGCTGTGAGCAAACTTCTCCCAGTAGAACTGCCAGGAGAATGAGCTTTTTTTTTTTCTTCTTCTTCTCAGAATCACACATAAACTTCTGTTTCAAGTTCATTTAAGCACTTTCATGCCTGTCTTATTCTTGTTCCCGTGATAATATTCTGCTACTCTTACTTGGACAAAATTCTTTCATGAAAAGGTGGTAATTCAAGGCTCTGCCTGGAGGAAGACGAAGATATCCACAGCTCTGCCCAGGCCATCCACCGGGGTGCTTTCTTCTAAAAGGTGGAGTGACCAGGTGGGTGGCTGAGCTTCCAGGGGCGCCGCCTAGAAGCTGAGCTGAGAGTTTTCTTCCTATCTAAGTTTGGAAAAGACTTTTCACAGTTTTTAAAAAGTTAGCGGTACCTATATTTTCAAAAAGGGGCTCAGAAAACATGTTGATTTCCCGATAGCATTGTTCAGTAAACTCAGAAGATCACAGAGAAAATGTTGGTAGTTTTGTTCTTTTCCGCTACAAAGAGAAATGTTATCACTTTCAATTATTTGAAGATTTACTTCAAAATACAAGAAAGGACTAGAATACATTTCAGGGTGGGTGACATCAACTGGAATATTTCACCTCAGTTCCAAGTGCCCAATAGACCAATTTCAGGGTGTGTGGCTTGGCCAAGGTCTCTCCAGTCACACGAGGATTCTTTGGCTTGCCACAGGATGAGCAGTTTTGCAGGATGCCTGAAAAAAGGCTCTTGATTTGAGATGAATCCATTTGATAAGATTCTGGTATTTCCAAAACAGTGTTCTTCTCATGGATCCACAGTGTCTGAGTTGTATTTTAGGATGTAGAAATGTTTGCATTGGCAGAATCCTGCCTCATCCAGAGCACCAAGCCTTGGCATCAGGTTGCATTCTGTAATGAAAGTAGACCAAAAAGCACAAAAATTTGGTCAGACCATTCTTTCTTTCCTTCAACATTTTCTAATTTAAGCTATACCTAACAGAAGCTAAGGCAGATGTTTGTATTCAAAATGATAGAGCACATTTTATTTAATCTGCACCAATGGTAAACTATTTTGGAAATCTTAACATGACAACAGTGACAATTGTATATTACCAACCACGTACTTACTTAAGATGTGATAAAGCAATTTAAGGAAGCAGAAAGTCAAATTTGGAAATTTATACAGCAAACTGCTCTGTTCACCAGTTATCTGCGTAATTTAAGAGTCAGTTGCAAAAGCTTAGAGCTGATAATGAACTATGATATCCGGTTCTATAGGTTTAAAAAGAATCATCTGGATTCCAGAGCATTATACTGCATTTGTAAACGTTGTTTTTATTGCCAATATTTTCACAGATGTATGATTAGTAGAAAACAAAGAATTGACAGTATTGAAAGAACTGTGATGTTCTTCCATTTCCCTCCACACCTTATATAACTAATCTAGCAGATGAGCATGACGTGAGCACATGGGGGAATGTCTTGGCTTTTCTTACTGAGGATAAGCTTGTGTCAGCAGCAACATCATAGACATATTCTTGTGTTTGATTCATATTGATTCTGATTTGCTGCAAATAATTTTATACCATGAAGAGTGGGTCTTGGCCATGTCCTCATCATCAATGAAATTCTCTTTAAGTGCAGTCTTTGATGATTTCTGTGATTATTATGCATAAATCAATAGTTGTTTTTTACTTTGCACTATCAATCTTCCTGTAAAATAGTATTGAATGAGCTGAGGAAAATGATCTTATTACATGCTGCAGCCATCCTGTCTCTGTTCATTCTGATGATTGTGAATTTGTATATTTATAGAAAGCAACTCACGAATGCTAAAATAAAAGATTGATTTTATATACTGATGACATGAACTCCTAAAAGTAAATGCTATTTTCAAAAAAAAAAAAAAAAAAAAGAAAAAAGAAAGAAAGAAAGAAAGAATATTTTCGCCTAAGAATGTCAGGTATATTATACTCTATTCAACCTGTCTTAAATGAATGAAGGTAAACTATTATCAATGATTCTACCACAAAAATCAACATTCACTCTCAAGTTGTGATGTTTTCAAACGAATTTCAACTTTTTCATGCTTTCTGAAAATTTTCAATGATTATTAAAAGTTTTCAAAGCTATTTTCTATGAGAAATTTTTCATGACTGATTTTTTAAGTGGAGAGACCAATAAGCAAAAGTAATAAAATATTGCATTTTTGGCAATACCGTAGGCCAACCATGAAACGATTTTCTTAAAGCTTTAGAATTTACCTGCGATGTCTTGTAATCTTCAAGTAAATTTGTGTGGATACTTTTATCATGTAATTTCATGAACTTCAAACTGTATGCAGGATACCAAGTGGAAGGTGACTCATCCCTTGCCAATAGATGGGTTCTGACTAATTACTGATGATGGTAAAGCCTCCACTGCACGGTACCAACACTGACATCATCCCTCAACTTACAATGACATGTTAGCACATTCTGTAAAAGATAATAACAGGCTTCTGTTTTGACAATGTTTTAGAATAAACACAGTTCCGAAACAAACAAAATTCTCTGAGATACACACAACCGACTACGATTGAAATCTCACACTTCTGAACAGCAACTACAAAATCTGTGTAGTAAGCCCTGCAATTGTTGACAGGAACGAATTAGTCTGCATGAGGCGACAAGCAAAACACCAACCGCAGCACAATGCCAGCACTCACCATCGTTTTAAGTGAGATGCTCAGCAGTGTCCTGTCTCAGCCATTTGGGCTGCTGTAACACAACACCATGGAATCGGTAGTTTATAAACAATGGTAATTTACTTCTCAGTTCTGAAGCCCGGAAAGTGCAAGATTAAAGCACTGTTAGATTCAGTATCTGGTGAGAACACACTTCCTGCTTCGTAGATGGCCAGCTTCTCCTTGTGTTCTCACATGGCAAAGAGCAGAGATGGAGAGCAAGCTCTCTCCTGACTCTTCAAGGGAACTGACCCCATTCATGAGGTCTCCATCCTCATGACCTCATCTAATTTAATTACATCCCAAAGCCTCTGCCTCCCAATACCATCACATTGGGGGGCAGAGTTTCAACATGTGAATTCTGGGGAACACAGACATTCAGTCCATACATGTCCTTAGTTTTTCTTTTTCAACTATATAAAAAATTGGATATTTTCACATTTTTACAAGACAAACAGATCCATGACTTACATTTTATAATTTACGTTTGAGAGGTATAATTATTGTTCCCTCTGAAATGTTGGGGAGATCCATGCCCACTGCACCCTCTTCACTATTACCCCTATCCTTGCCCTAACTTGACATTATATTTATACAGTTCTTCCAGAAACCAAATACAGTAAGTCCTCACTTAACATCAATGTTCTGTGACTTTAAGTGAAATGACACATAACAAAACTAACTTTACCATAAGCTAATTGATATAAGCAAGAGTTAAGTTCCTCCAACATCTCATCTACATTATAATAAAATGACACTGAATAAAACCACATCAAATAAGGGCCTGCTGCAACACCCACTTAGCCATAAGCCTGGATTTTAGTATGATTTATATATAAATATATGCTTAAGTACTTTATTATTCCATAATTGAAAAAGGGAGGCTGTGGGTTCTCCTTTGAGGTCATTAATCAGTTGAGATTTTAAAGTGTTTTCAAAGTGCATTTGACAGTGATTCAGAGAAGAAATGACAGAGTTACAAAAAGAACTGGAAAGAAAAGAATCAAAGCTTAGTAGCAAAATACCCAATGTCCTCATTTGTCACAGATCTGCAACTAAGTGGCAGGGATATCACAGGTGTGCAGAGAATGGTTTCACAAGCAATTGAAGAAATCCTCGCAGAGTTAAGAACTTTCCGAGAAAAGCCGGAAACAACATGAACCATTCCCATGCAAATCGAGGGCTCCAAGAGCCAACGAAATTGATAATATGTTACAGCTTATAGAAAAACTGAGAAGAGATGACAATATGACCAGCTTAAATGGCGCCTGGTGTCTGCTGATAACACCTCTTTCTAAAATGCCATGCGCGTGAGGACTGAGAACACAGCGACGTCCGCAAGCACATACGCCCCCACGTTCGGAGGAAGGGCTCCTTGCCAGGTGGTGTTCTGTGCTTCATGAAGTCTAGGTAGCCCTTCGGCCCCAGGCTCGCATTTCTTGCACAAAGGTTGTGCTGTGAGTCTGACTAGTAATCAATGTGCATAGCAACCGAAATGAAAAGCAAATATCTCCAATATCTCAACTCTGCATTCAGTGCCAGCATGTTGGGGATTCATGTTGGAAAGGAAAAATGAATAAAAGAAACTTTCAAAAAGATGAAATATTAAAAAATAAGCAAATTGTAAAAGGAGCAAGGCATTCTGTGAAATATAATTAAAAGTCATCAAAACAATTAAAATATGATTTTAAATAAATTTAAATGTTCATTGATAAGGTGGTTTTTTGTTTGTTGCTGTGGCATTTAGAAACATTACAAACATTCAAATTACATGACATTTCCCAAACAAATTTTAGAACTTTCCCTGATAAAATTCTCTACCTCAGAAGTGCACACTGTGAAACCAGAATAGCGGTTATCCTTACGGGTGGCAGTGCTGGGAGGGCAGAAGGGCCCTGCTGGGGTGTTGGGGAGGGGGTCTCTTGCACTGGTTGCATGGGCATGCCCTGGTGATGAGCTGGAGTCCACACAGACCAGCTCTGAGAGCTGATTGAATTTTGAGCAATTTGTGGGCCAGTCGTTATACACAGCCATCATTAACATTTTAATTATATAAATGTACAATTAAATGAATCATACTAAAAAGGGTACTCAAACTTCCTAAATATTTTACTACAGTGATCCATGTTCTTGAGGTTATTTACGTGTGTTATAAATATATGGTGGAACTCTGTAACATAATGTAGATCTATATGTTGCTGCACGTCTCTTCCCAACTCTGCATTCAGTGCTGGCATATTGGTAGTTTCAAATGGGCCATGGTGGCCCATTTCATTTGCACCATAGAAATTGACAAATGCTAGAAATCAGGGCTGGAGTTTTGTTGATTTTCTAGATTTAGGAAGTAATGGAGGAAATGTTAATAAAGCGGATTAAGGTTAAAAGTATGTCACATCTGTAGCTGTAACATTGTAAATAGCACAGAAAAAAAATGAGAAAATATTCTTCCAGTATTTGAAAACTGTTATCCAATTCAGCAAAGAAATTGCTCATATGGTTGACAAATGAAAATGCGTGACGTTCAGACAGACGTCTTCATTATTTCATTTTTGTCGTCTTCAGTGTTTGTAGAAAAATATTAACCAACATTCATGTTGGAGTTACATGCATTAGTCAGTTGCAACTTTAGATTGTCTACAGATACAAGAATTCATCAAAAGTCAATTCTTTTCCAGGATTTATTTCCGCTCCTACATTTCTGTTCTCTTTTTCTGTGATTCTAATTAATGAAATATTGACCTTATTACTCTCATATTTTCTTGTTCTCCAAACATCCTTTTTCTTATCCTAAAGGTACAATTTTTATTTCTCTATCATTTCTGAATATACAAAAGGATTTTTTAAAGTTACCCACTGTTCTTTGAATTATTTGTCTCTTGTAGGATATACTTCTCTGTTTAATTTGGTCATTCTTTTCCTTGCTGCAGCCTTTTCTTGGATGTCTAGTGATCTTTGGTTGCTTACATATATTTTAAAAAGAGGTAATTGATAAGTTCATGCATTGGGAGCTTGGCTGTGTAGATGGGCTCATTGAATGGCAGGCTTTGTTTTCAGGTGAGCAATTAGGGATCAGCCAATTTGCCTGCGATTGCAAGATGTCAAAATGCAAAGGCCCTGTGCTGTTATCGAGTTATTTTCTGGCAGGCTGGTCAATTTGCTTAGAGAAGTACGTTTCATTTATTTTAACCTTGGGGGTAAACACGAGATAGCCTGATATTCTGTGACCAAGGGTGAGATATGCAGACTCTTATTTACCGCCCACTTCTTTTCTACCCTCTATTAGACCTGCCACGTGTGAGTCTTTGAGTCCTGAATGTCTCCGAGTTTCTATAGGCAAGTCTGCCCGCTCCTTGGTTGCAGGCTACCTCCCTACATGCCAAGAAACAGCTTCTTATGCTCAGCTTCATCAGTTATCAGTCCATGTTCTGCTTTCTGTCTCCAGAAGTGTGTGGAAATTCTCAGCAGTTGATGGCCTCCCTCGTCAGTTCACCATCTTGAAACAGAAGGTTCAACTCTTTCTTAATGCTATTTGAGACTTAGGCTTCAGACACAGGGTATTTCCTTGAGGAGGGGGTAAAACCAGTTATGGGTATGAGGATATTGTTGTCATTACCCCCTTCCTCTAGACAACCATTTCACTGTGGGTGATGCATATCCTTCTATTTGTGTATATATATATATATATATATATATATATATATATATATATATATATATATATATCTGTGAAATAGGTATCATTATCTTTTGTGATTTTATTTTTAGTCTACACAAATAATGTTATGCTAAAGATCTCATTCTCTTTTTTACTTTTTCAGTCAGTCCAAACTTATTAATTACATTTGCAGAAATTCCCATAGCTCTATTATTTTTACCTGCTTGATCTATCAGTTGAAATCTCCAACTATAATTATTGATTTATCTATTTCTGTCAGCTTTTGTTTAATACATATTTGAGAGTATTTTGTTAAGTGAATATGTGTGCATGGTTATATTATCTTGTATTTATTAGCAAATACTATTCCTTTTAATTTTTCTTTTGCCTTTTATATCTTTTCCTATTCTATTTTTAACTTTCCTGTGTCTTTCTGTTTTAAATGCATATTTTATATATGACATCCTTCTTTTAATCCAACATGGACACAAAGGTGTTGTTTTTTATTAGTAACTGTGATGGTTAATTTTATGTGTCAATTTGACTAGGCCGCAGGACACCCAGGTATTTGATCAAACATTATTCTGGGTGTGTCTGTGAGAATTCTTTTAGATAAGATTAACTTTTGACTCTGTAGACTCGGTGAAGCAGATTGCCCTCTGTGAGTGGGCCTCATCCAATCAGGTGAAGGTCCAGAGAGAACAAAAAGACTGACTCTCCAACAAGTGAGAAGGACTTTGCTTCTGCCTGACTGTCTTGAGCTGTGACATTGGTTTTTTTCCTGCCTTTGGACCTGATCTGAAACGATGGCTCTTTCTGGGTCTCCTATCTACTAGAGTGTGGACTAGAACTATATCGCGGGCTCTCCTGGGTCTCCAGGTTGCTGACTAAAGATCTGTGAACTTGTCAGCCTCCATAATCACATGAGCCAATTTCTATTTGTTCTGTTTCTTTGGAGGGCTCTGATTAATATAGTAACATTTATATTTATTTTAATTAATATTATATTAGGATTTATTTCTTAGTTGACATTTCTACTTTTATGTTTTATTTTTTTTCTTCCCTGTTTTCCTTTGGGTAGTACAAATTTTCTTCTCATGAAGAAAGCAAGCATATCCTAGAGAATGCCTCTCTCGTCAATGTTTTATCACTAAATTGCTCTAAATTTTTAATATCCAAATATCATAGGACATAAGTATATAATAATATGAGACTCTTTTGGCTAATATTTACATAGGAAAAAAATTATATTTACATTCCCCAAACTCAGTACAATATTTTTAACAATACAATGTGAAGGAAGTCTCAAGTTACATTCCCAATAAAATTGGTAAAATGTCCAAATTATGTGTAGACATTTTGAAAATTGCACTAAATGCCAACTAAGGGGATATGTGTTTCAGAGTTTCAGAAACAGAGACAAGAGGAAACAAAATTTCAAAACTGTAAAGCCTATGGCTTAGTGGGGCAATTTAGCAGAGAGAAGAGAGCTGAAACCTAGGTAATTCAGGCAGAAAACACAACATAAACTAGCGGAACCCAAGAAATTGGCAGCATCAGGTCATTCTGAACATAGGGGTCAAGTGCAGCTGAAAACAATGGCAGAAAAAGTGTAAAAGTCTGTGCTGTGAACCAGGGCCCATCCCCAAGCTCGGCTCTCATCACACTGAAGGCCGGGCTCCTTCGTATCGCCAGCAGCACCGGACAATGCTCGAGGATTACCCTCCAGAGAGAGTGATCATCCACAAAAAGAAGAAATTTCAGACACTTTAATCTGAGAGGGTTTTAATGCCCAAAAGAGTCCGGGACCCCATTCAATTACTCTTCAGAAAATGCCATCCGAACAATCCCCAACCACTCAGAGCTTCCGGTCAGCATCTATCAAAAACGATCACACGTTTTTCCTCCTTTCATTTGTTACAGTAGGACTCTCTTAACCAACTTACATTTAACTGACCAATACTCACTGCCTCTTGGAAAAACACGCTGACAAATGTTTATGGTACAGTTGACCTTTGACTAATGTGGGAGTTTGAGCGCATATAACTTTTAACTCCCTAAAATCTATGGTTGTTCCTCAATATCCACTGGGGATTGGTTCCAGGACCCCCTGCAGATACCCCAATCTGTGGATGCTCAAGTCCCCTATATAAAATGGTGTGTAGATCAATGTATACAGTCGGCCCTCTGCAACTGTGCATCGAAAATATGGACTGTTTTCATATAAGTGAACCCTGTAGTTCAAACCTGTGTTGTTCTGGATCAACTGTATATTGCCCACTCATGGCTAGGAGACCACTCCCTAGTATAATCATATACTTCTGTTCCCACAGATTAAGTTGTTCAGGTGTTGTTTGTCCCTACATTGCTTTTTGCCACTTGCATTTGTTATTTTAAATATTTGATTTAATCGAATGTTTTATAATTTGGCAAAATATGAGTATGAAGTGAGAGAGTTGTTAATACTATTTTGAATAGAGAGACTTCTAAAAATTTCCCCCAAGATTCTCATCTCTTGGTTTTTCAAACACTAAGATAGTACTGTCTTATAGGGACCTTGCAGATGGAATTAAGATTATTAATCATCATACCTTAAAATAGAGAGATTATCCTGGGTTTTTTGGATAGATCCGAAGTAATCACACCAGCCCCTAGAAGAGAAAGGCAGAAGAGATGAGGCATGAGGGGAGATCAGACAGATGAGAAGCACACGAAGAACTCCTGCCACCATTGCTGGCTTCGAAGATTGAGAAAGGATGCCAAGAGCCCGGGACAATGGGCAGCCTCTGGGAGATGCGAATGACCATGGCCAACAGCCCTCTGGGAAACAGCCCTCAGTCCTACAACCCCACAGAACTAAAGTCTGTCAAGAACCCAAATGATTCTGGAAGTGATTCTCCCCCAAAGACTCCAGTAAGGAATGAAGCTCAGCCAACACCACTATTACAGCCTTGTGTGACCCTCAGCAGAGCCCACTGAACTTCTGACCTACGGACCTGAGATTGTAAATGTGCATTGTTTGAAGCAGCTATGGTTTTGGTAATTCGTTACATCAGCAATAGGAAACTAATACAACGGCACAGCCTAAGTTTATTACTTTGAAAAGATTTGATATTGTGAATCGCTGCTTTTGCATTTGACATGAACTCAACAATCGTAAAAGACTGGAAAGTAGATTATGAAAACCTTGCAGAAAAATACATTCCATTTGCTTCACAAGTGCCCTTAAGTTTTTCTTCTACTTTAATAGTACCCAAACTGGAAATTGAGGGCACTATCATCATGGGTATGGTTTATGCAGAAAAGACAACTCAGAATTCCACTGATCCATATTAAAAGAAAATAACTCGGCCCTAAATTTAAAGACTGTTGTTTATATGTTTTAAGTTAAAATAAAATGTATAAAGTATCTATGTGTCATTTAAAAAATATCCCATGCTCTAAGCAAGTTTTTTTGTTTAACAGACAAACTGTCCGTCCTGATGGCCTCTGATAAGAGAGCTCCTGTAAAGTAGTGAATCCCCAGCTGCTTTCTGAAAATCTATGCTTCTGTAGTTTCTGGCACACTAGGTTTGTGCGATGCTGTCCTTCCCAGGAGCTCTCTGCAGAACGGTGCCTGTTGTCTTGAGGTGGGGGCTGACCTGTGTTTCTCCCTCTGCCGCTGCCCATGTTGTGAATGTGAGGTTTCTCGCTGCACGCCTTGAAGTCTCATAGGGATCTTAAGTTTCCAAGCTGAGTAGGCCCTGCAGTCCTCTCCCCATCGCACAGAAGTCCTTGAACCGCTGAGGCTTCTGCATTTTAGGTTTTTACGGTCTCAGGGGCTGCAAACTGAAATGTTTTAGGGGTGAGGCAGGTAACCTGAATGAGAACCGGAGTAAAGAGAGCAGCAGAAGAAACCAGGAGTGGTGGTGAGTCCAGTGACAAACCGGAGGGCCTGCCGAAAAAAGAATAGTGTCCACGAGTGACAGCTGATACTAATTTCATTCCCACTACCAGCTACATTTTAGACCTCTTCTATTTCCATTTCTTGGTAGCCATTATTTTGCAAAAGCAAAACATTCCCCACCCTACCCCCCACCCCACATTTTAGTGAGTAACCAGTACACTATTTTGTCATTGTAGTTTACTACCATACAATAAGAAGGATCCAGAAGGTCTGGGAGGGCCAGTATATTTTTTGTGGGGAGAAAGTTGAAAAAAATAAGGGAAAATTGAAGAAGATAGAAATGAAAAATTATGAAAGAGTAAAATAAGAATTTTGAGAGGCAGTAGGAAAAGGCCCGAAAATTTTAATCACTACCTCAGAAAATATAGTTTTCTGGATTGTAGATATACTGCCTACTCAAAAGTAAGTTCAAATTACATTCAATGACTTTTTAAATACTGTTTTATACCCTGCAGAGGGTCATGAAAATCTTCCATGTGCTTTCAAGGAATTCTTCCTGAGAGATTCTTCTCTAATCATTGGTGAGAAATTAATTTTAAATAACTCCTGAATCCCTTTGAGAGAGAGGAAAAAAAGCTGTGTATATTTTTCCCCACAACTAAGCTTCATTAGAGCATTAGTGTGGAGATTTTTCGGCACAGCAAAATAGTGTATTTTTGACTATTTAAAGTGTTAAAAGTATTAGGACAGGAATTTGTTTCATTCTATAAAGTCTGCCAAACCCTGGCTAAAACAAAGCAAATAGGCCAGCAGTATAAAAACAGACACCAATTTATGTATTTTTTTATGAAACTCATTGCTAGGAGATAATTGCATGAAAAAATTACAGTAATAGTGGTGATAAAAAATTAAAAACTAACCAACAATTAACTTTCTGAAACGCATGAGAACCAAAAGCCCAGAAAGAACTCTGCTTCGTGGTTCACGCAAACGATAATAAAAAGATATAAAAGTTAATTCCCTTGTTACATTACATTTTGGAGAGTTACTGAAGTTGCTAAAGATTAAGGATATTGAAATAATTATCATTTCAGGGGCCGTTTTGTGATGTTATGTAGTTTGCAGCAGGATGTGATTAGGAGGTAATTTTTCACTAATAGGAAACAGAAGGAGGAATAGAGAGAAAGAAAATTTAGAATAACTGCAAATGGACAGCTTGCGTAATTTCTGGATGAATTATTAATATTGAAGGTAAAAAATTTGATAGTGTAATATAGGTAACTAGTTGAAAATTAAATGTTACCCATCATAGGGGATTTTAGCTTTTAACATTATTAAGACTTTTATCATAAATATTGAGTTATTGAGGAATTATTTTAGGCCATCAGCCAAGATAGGAAATAAAAGATTCAGAGCAGTCTTCAAGTCAAATGCCTCTAGGGGCCAGGGAGGACATAGTAAATGAGGGTGGCCTGGTGTGACAACAAGGACAATAGTGGAGACAGGGACCGAGTGACTGAGTATGCATTCCATCTGAAGGGGCAGCTGTTGACGTATGAGGATGTGGGTAATGAAATCTTCAAATTTTAAGTGACTGTAGATATTTGCATTTTATGTGACATCTCTTGATATTTAATTCAGCAAATAATTCAATTTAATAAAAACACCTGTGAGTCAAATAAAACTCATAGTGTCAGGATTCATCTTGTATTAATATTGATTGAGCATCTATTAAGTGCCGGTTAATATACATAAAATAAATTTAAATCACAAGTAACTCAGTGCAGTAGATACAATCATCTCCATAACACAATGAGGAAATCAAGGCTTACAGAGGTTAGGATATTATTGATGATCAACATCCATGGGTAACAAAATGTCTAATAAGAAAAATAAACAAATCAAGTGATAAATGACCACAAATGACCTAGCATGTTTTAACAATAATAGGGGGAAAACCCAAGGATGAAACTGGTCTATTTAACAAAATGCATACTAATAGGAGAATACTTCACTAAAGTAATGTTTTTATTTAGCTTTCCTTGGACAGTTTGAACATGGGAAGGCCTCTGCATTTTTTGACTTGATTTCTACTTCAAAATACTTGGGTTTTATTGAGATGGCTCCATGTTTTCTCTGAGTTGTGACCCTATTTTTCTGCATTTCTGCTCTTGGTGGAATGGAAGAGAAGGATCTCCAGAGATAATGTAAAGTTATGGCAGGAATCTCCTCTTTTGGTGCGTTTGAATACAAAGTGCCAGTGGGAAAGGCTTTCAGGACCTGTGGCTGAAATAATGTAACATCTGAAATACAGTAGACATGCTCTAGCCGTATTTGCAGTAGAAAGTTGAATCCTTTGTATTTTCTGAATTTTAAACGTATATTATGTTTACATCCAAAATAAACACTATTTTTTGAAGTGTGACAGAAAACAATGTATATAGCACACAATATTCAAGCAGTAAGGTTGCAAACAGCTTGAAAAACATCTTTCCTAGACAACCTTGTCATTAAATGTTCATTCACCCCACCCTTAACCCCTGAACGCAAACACTTGTGTCTCTATTCACGCTTCTCAGCTTTCCTGGATTTCCACTGACCTCGGCCTCGCTGAAGACTCACTCGGATGCATTGTCATCCCTCCTCCGGTCTGAACTTTCCCCCGAGACCGGGCAGTGTGGGAGTGAAGTTCCTCCAAGATCTGCCCTGGTAGAATTGCCTTTCTCCTCACCTGCACCGCCATCCGTTTTCTTCTGGTTCAGAAGTCATTTGTTCAGTTTCTACTATTTTCCCGGTTCTCCTGAAATTTGGGAGTAAGCAAAGTTTAAGTTCATCGGCATTGCCAGGTCTTCATGCCTCTCTCAAACGAGAAGAGGGCTGGGGAGTGACTTTACTGCGATCTTTCCGCCCGCGGCTTACATACGGTCCGACAGCGGAGTCTCACTTTTTTATCCTCCTCACGCAGTTGTTATTATTGTTCTCGTTTGGTAAGTATTTTATATTCGAGTTTTCCCACGTGTTTACTGATTTCTGTGTTCACCACTGCCTTTTGGGTACTACGCCCTCCTTCTGAGTTCAATGTCCTTCTAAACATACATTCTTAGTAGTCCCTTCAGTAAGGCTTCTTAGTGAGGCGCTTTCTCCTGGGCCTGACAATGTCTACATTTCGCTGTTTCTCTACCATGAGTGGTAAACGGTGTTGGCAGTGATTTTCCTCTCAGCACTTTAAAAATACCGTTCCATTAGTTTCTATTTCTATTGCTTTTGCTGTCAGTCTAAGGTTGTTCTTTGTAGGTAAACTGTTCTCTCTCTCACTCTCTTTGGTGTTTTGAAGTTTCCTACATGTCAGGGTGTGGATTTAATTTTTTTATTCTGCTTGGGACTCGTTGGGAATACGAAACCTTCTATTGTAATCTCACCTTTACTAGCCTTTTACTAGGAGAACCCCTGCGCAACCTGCACTGAAGGTGTGTTTTTTTACAGATGTGTGTGGGAGTGAGTAAATGTGTGTGTATTTGCTTCTGCTAGAATCCTAGGTGTATCATTGGTCTAGAACAATGTCTTATTAATGTCTTAGCTTAAAGATTTGCAGATCACAGTACAACACACTGGAGCCCCAAACTCATGGGAAGGTAAGCCATGATGAGAAATGATCAGCTCTGAGTCTTTCTAACTCCTAACCAGAGCCTGGGTGGAAACAGACATGCTTCCTTGTCATCTCCCCAGGCTGCTTGGTGGATATTTTCTAGGTCTTACCTTCCCCAAGGATATAACGCTTCAAGGGTTGTAGCTATACGCAGGGCTCTCAGTTCCAACTTTCTGCCTCCTCTACTGTCCCCTTGTGGCCATGAAATCCCAAGTGCCCAGATTAGCTTGATGGGGCAAACATCCCCACCCAGCAGCGACCTTGGCCCTTCTCTCTATTTCAGTTTCCTCTTTCATTTGCCTTTGGATGTCTCTTGCTTTTTTAGGGTTTAGCTACACATTTAAAAGGATGTTTTTTGTGTTCCATCCCACATTTAAAGGAGTTTATGTAGGGAAGGTTTTTACATTCTCTGATCCCCCCCTTCCCCACCCCCGAGCAGTTCTGGAAATGGAAGCCTATGTAGTTCCTCTACTCTCTTCCTTCTGTTTTCTCTCCCTTCATTGGATCTTTTCAGACCAAAAACTCCTCCACTGAGAATACGGATAGCAGTTCCAAACTTGGATTGCCATCCTTCTTACACAATAAATCCCACTGCAAATCTGGATTAAATATTTTATTTTGGCTACGGGTAATTATAAAACTGGAACAAGAAGCCACCCCAGGGAGCAGATTCTAGGGACAAGACCCCAAGTCTTCTCCTTTTATTTTAATTTTTGCAAGTTAATTTAGATTTAAGAAAATTATTGAAATGGCTCCTATTAAGGTTAAATCTCACCCACATTTTAAAGATACCCAAATTTGGAGAGAAGACCTCTTTTATTTGGCATATTTAAATGAGCGGGAGGACCTGGTTCACAAAACTGCCCTCTGGCACACTACCTTGATTTGCTTTACGTCTATTTTGGATGAAATTCATTGTAAAAGAAAGCCTGATAATCCTGTTTGTTAGAATTGTTTTTCCTTTTTTTTTTTTTTTTTTTTTGGTTAAGGTCAAGAAACTAGCCTTAGGGTTTATTACTTTCCTGTAATGTAATTGAAATGGCACAGATGAGCACGAAGGAGCTGGCAAGGAAAAAGGTTAGGAACTTTGAGTTTGTATCATGAGTAACAGAGGAAAGAAGGAGGGACCGAGGGAGGGTCTCAGTGAAGGAGATGGAAAGTGGACACAGATAGGCATCTTTTTTTTTTTTTTTAAGCAAGGCAACTCTTGGTTGACCTCACAGATTACAAGGACCTTGTCAGTTTACAATCCCTATTTTTAAATTTTTTACACCTACAGCACCCAGTCTTGGTAGGTGGTCTCCCATCCAAATCCTAACCATGCCCTACCCTGCTTAGCTTCTGAGATCAAAAGAGACCGGGCTTGTTCAGGGTAGCATGGCTGTAGACAGACAACCTCAGGAGGAGCAAGCTTTGGGATGATTAAGGTTAGGGGCCTGACTGAAATTCGATGGCACTATCAAAAGAGGCAAGTGAATACAATTTAATGAATGAACTATTAAGAGAAACCATTTGCCCCTCCCATATTTCTCTTGGAAAGGTGACAAAAATCAAGCCCTATCCCCTGGCACATTGTCCAACATCTTGGTGGCAGTCAGAATGGCAGTCAGAATGGCACTGAGCAATAGAAGCCATGGTGACTTGCCCTCATACAGATGAAAATATCAGGGCAAATCTAGAACTCCATCAACCTGTCATTTCCCTGTTGGAGTCCAGTCTCCCAGGCAACCTAGGTCTAGTACATCCTTTGCAATTTAGTCTCTTACGTCTCCATTTAATCATTGACCTTTTTAAATTGGGTAACGATAGAGAAAAAAGAGAAGGAAGAAATGAAGAAAAGATCTTGTGTGGCTTTTCCTCTTCCTCTCCTAATCATTGAAATAATCTGCGCTACTGATTTACCTCTGCAGGGGATCAGGAGCACTTGAACCCAGTCAAGGGAAGCTGCAGAGCCAACTCTTAATCACTTGTCAATTCAATAACCATAGCCTGGAATAGTATTCTCAGCATTTGACGAGGACACTATTCATAATGAGTGGTATCTCTGTGTGTGGACAGGGCTCATAGACCAAGGCTAAGCTGATGTTCCCTTTTAGGTCGTACATATAAAATCTATTTTCTAGTCTGTGGAGACAGGTACTAATTGAAGCATCTGGTGCCATTTGTGAGCTTGCCTTTTTTGCCCTCTGGTCAGCCACTTTTGTAAAACTAGTCATCCCACTTCTGATTACAAAATACCAGGTTGGTCTATTCTGCCCCTGTCATTTCTCAGCTAATATCAGGTTCCAATTCTGGTAAAAGTGTACCAGGAGAGCAGGAGTGTAGGCTCTAACCATAGAAACCCGTGCTCAACAACATCTGTTGATTGAATAAATAAATGTTCCTTGGAGATGCATTTACTACTCAGAGGTGAAAGGGTATAATGATAATATGGCTGAGAATTTAAAAAGTAATATTGGGATAATTAATAACAGTATCCACCTATAGGGGTTGTTGAAGATTAAATGAACTAACACATATGGAAATGCCTGGTAAAACTTTAGAGCCCTATACACATGTTAATTATTATCATAATAGATAGACATTGTTGATAAGTCTTTCTGCGAAGAGCATAAGATTTAGAGTCAGAAGATGTGTCCCCTTTCATGGCGCCCAGTAGTGTGACCTTAAAAAGTTGTCCAGAGTTACACTTTGAGCCTTATTCCTCTCATTTGTAAAGTGGGGGTTTTAATATTGTTATTTTTCCCCCAAATACAGCTCAGAGGAGTTGGAAATGCTTTTAAGGTTGTAGAGCATGAGGACATGTTGATTTTTGTTTCTTTGTGTGAGTGGTTAGTACACTATGATCCAATAGACAGAATGTCAGTAGGATACACACTATTACCTTCAGGAGTGACAATAAATTTGAAAATACACACTTCTTAGAAAGTGTATCCATTTGGGGCCAAGGCCATATGGTTGTTGAAGCTGTGGACCACTGGCAGGTGAACATCATAGCCTAGCTGCCAAAGTGGAATGCTCAAGCAGTGGCGCTGACAGTAAATCTGTAGATTACTTCTAATCATAGTATCAGGAAACCACTCTCCCATCCAGCTCTTTCCCTGACTTCTAATAAATAGCAAAGTGGGAAATTTGCATTCTCTGATGGGTTTAACGGTAACAACACTGGACAGAGAAGCAGAAGCTGGGTTCAAGACCCAATTGTACTTCCTGGCAATATGATCACAGACGAGTCATTTATCATTGCTTAGCTAGAATAAGAGAATAATGAAATCTATTCCACAGGACTGGTAGGAAGCCAAAATAAGTTTGTATATGTAATGTCATTTTGTAGACTGCACAGCACTAAACAAATGTAAGTATTAGTATTCTTCCCAGACACTGAGGGAGATATAGTAAGATGTCCTTACACATAAATAGCAGAAGCAGGGAAGAAAACAAGCAAAAGGTTTAGACAATTCACAAACTGGAATAAACAGCTCCTGAATCATGTGAACTTGGCTAAGCTGGTCCAATATAGGGCGCTGGTGGCAACTTCGATGGCGGGGCGGGGGAATTTGAGCCTATGGGGAAAAGCCAAAGGGGTTATTTCCTCTACAGAAGAGAGAAGTGGGAAGAAACCAATGGTCTCCAAGTATACACAGGGCAACTGTGGGAGATATGGCAAGCAACTGTACCATTTCCACAGAACATGGGACTTGCAGATGGCCAGGGGAGGATCTATTGAAATGAGTAGGTTGGGAGGTTTTTGTATGAAGGGGCATAGGGGTGGCCCAGAGCCAGTACCAGAGTTGCTGTGACCTGATTATGTTCTCAGCCAGACTGCCCCTTCCAGACTTAGCCTGGGTGGCAGACACTGTCATGGAGTTTAATCATATTGAGCAAACATGAGTTGACCCATATTAACACTGAAACACTTATCTTTGTGAGACAGAGCTTAAAGGTACCCATGAGACAGGGATCTTACTCTGGCGGGTGGCTCACTCCAGAACGAAACCACACTTTAATCCCTAAATTGGTCACTTGGGATAATTCACTACAGCATTACATTACCTTAAATACAAAACAAATTCGGAGATAGCCATCATTCATCATTCACTTTTTATCTATCAATCCTGTACTGGTGACAGTCGTGCACTGGCGGAAAAACCCAGGGCCACCTGACGTGGTCCTTTCCCTAAGGAAGTGCACCAAGAGAAGGAGGACACTAAGCCCATAAATAAGTGCAGTGTAAGGCAGGTAGTGAATTGTGGAGTCAGGGGAGAAAGCAGTTTCACCTGACTGCGGAGATGACAGATAACATCATAGAGAAAGTGGCGTTTGGGTCAGGGACTGAGAATGGCAGCTTTTGGCAGGATGTTTGCAGCAGTGGGTATAGTACGAATCACTGTGTGGAAGTGAGCATTTGATTTTTTATTATCCACGGTTTTTATTGACTGTGTCTTTAATCAAAGTGTAAATAACCTTGTTAAGAATAGTGACTGCGCATTACACTTTTATGACTGTGCAGCTTCTACACGGTGCTCCCTGCTTGTCTGGAGCGAAGGGCCCTGGTTCCCAGCTTCTCTTCTGCAATTTCTCCTCAGAGACTTTGCTCTAAGAAGACTCTTTCTCTAGGCTTTTATCTGTCATTCTCATGTTCCAATCATCCCCAGCTTGTGAAACCACCTTCCCTTTTTCTCCTGGGGAGAAAGGATTCAACCTCTCCCTCTCCCTAACATCTATTTATAAAGCTGAACCACATAAAAGTGTTGCTTCTGTTGAACCAAATTGGTCAATATTGACTTTTACATGGTTCAACCTAATAGATTCTCTTCCACTGACTTGGCATACACTTGGTCTGTCTTTGTAATATTTCCCATTATTAGAGTTTAAATTAGCCTGTTTTTTTTTTTCTTTCTTTCTTGGCTTTCTCCCTGTTCCCACCCCCATTCCCACCCAGTGTAAGCCCTATGAGAGTAAGAAAGCTTCTGTCATATCTCCGCTGTGTCCCTTGCTCCCAGCATACTGCCCATGGTAGGTGCTCAGTATTTGCTTCATGAATGAATAAATGCTTTGCCTCTCTGGTTCTATCCAGGGTTCGAACACCCCCCCAATTTAATTAATTAATTAATTAATTAAAAATAAATAAAGAAAACTATGCCCCAAGTTTGGGCATTCACCAGTTTTATCTAGTTGTGGGATTGTGTGAGTCTTTCCAGGCCTTGCTCATCTCAGCTCTAAAAGCCAAGGTGTGGGGTACTTGGTCAGTGATTCCCATAGCTGGCTGCTCACCAGAGTCACCTTAGGGGAGCATTTAAGATACAGATTCCAAGGCCCACTCCAGAGCAATGATATCACAGTGCAGGGAGGGCCTAGAATCTGTAGGCATCTTCGTCTCCCAAGATGACTCTTAGGTAGCTGTCGATCTGCAGTTGGGGCCCTCCAGACTCCGTGAAGTCACAGGGGCCGGGCTGCATCTCTCTCACTCGCTGCCAGGTTCCCAGTACGTGGCACGATGCCTGGCACGTGGCGAACAGCAGTGCACCGTTGTTGGATGTATGTCGGAGGGCCTGTCTATTTCTGAGGGGCATCTTAAGATGAAAGAAGTATTACGCGGATTGACCTTGAGAGTTTTCTAGGCTCCCCTTGGACTCCCCAACCCGAGATGTATATTTGTGATAGGATGTAACAAGTAATGTGTCACTGGGCAGTTTGGCCTCCCTGAGCCTCAGATGCTTCTGTGCAATGGGGTCATTGGATTAAATGACCTCGAGGCTCTTATCAGAATTGATGTTGCTTTCCATAATGACTCCTCTACTTACTGTGTGATTTTTGGCAAGTGACTTACATCTTGTTAAAGTATCTATAACCCCATTCTCACCCCATGCCACTAGATTGTAAGCCCCATGAGGGCAGAGACCTTGCCTATCTGCAATACGTAGTGGTTGGCATATGGTACTCACTAAAATCATTCTTTAGATAAGTGACAGAGATATTTTTAAAAATGTGTTGAGAAGGTAGAAGCTAGCTAGTTAATTAGATATTATGAACTCACTGAACTCACTGCACTGCTAGTGGGAGTATAAAGTCATACAACTACTTTTCTTTCCTTTTTTTTTTGGATAATAAATTTATTAAGATATAATTAACCCTATTAAACTGTATAATTAATTCAGTGGTATTTTATATAGTCACCAGGTTGTGCAACCATCACTACTATCTAATTCAGAACATTTTCGTCATCCCCCCAAACCCCATGCCTGTTAGCAGTCTCTTCCCATTGCCTTTTCCTCCCAGCCCCTTGCAACTAATGAATCCACTTCCTGTCTTTATGAATTTGCCTTTTCGGGACACATCGTACAAATGAAAACATACAACATTTGGCTTCTTGTGTCTGCATCTTTCACTTATCATAATATTTTAAGGTTTATTCATGCTGCAGAACGTATCAGTACTTCATTCTTTTTTATGGTGAGCATATTTCCATTGTATGGATACACCACTTGTAATTTATCCATGCATTGGTTGATAGACATTTGGGTTGTTTCCACTTTTTCTCTTTTATGAATAATGGTACTACGAACATTTGTGTACACGTTTTTGTGTGGACATAAGTTTTCAATTCCCTTGAGTATGACTTAGGAGTGGTCTTATGGTAACTCTGTGTTTGACTTTTTAAGAAACTGTGGAAACTGTTAAACTTTTTCAAAATGACTGCTTCAGTTTACAATTCCATAACAATGTATGAGGGTTTCAATTTCCACATCCTCTCCAAATTTGTTATTATCTGTCTTTTTTATTTTCACCATCCTAGTATGTGAGAAGTAATATCTCATTGTGGGTATGATTGCATTTCTCTAATGTTTAATGATGTTGAGCATCTTTTCATGTGCTTATTGGTCGTTTGCAGATATCCTTTGGAGAAATGCCATTCAAATCCTTTGCTCATCTTTCCAAAGTGGTTGTATCACTTTAAGCTCTCACCAGTTATAAATAAGAGGTATTGTTTCCACCCTCACCAATGCTTTTAATTGTCAGTCTGTTTGATTATAGCCATTCTGTGGGATGTGTAGTGGTATCTCAATGTGGCTTTAATTTGTTTTCCTGGTGAGAATGAAGTTGAGCACCTTTTATATGTTTATTAGTCATTTGTGTATTGTGCATTTCTTTGGTGGAGTGCTTATTCTAATCTGTTGTCCATTTAAAAATTTTTGGTTTTCTTTTTCTTTAATATATAATTTCAAAGAATTTAAAAATGAATTCTGGATGTGAGTCTTTCATCAGTTACATGCATTACAAATACCTTCTTCCATTCCGTGGCTCTTTTTATTCAAACTCTTATTAATTTCTTTTTGATGAAAAAAAATTCTTATTTATAATATAGTCTAACATAGTGACACTTTTTATGATTAGAACTGTTACAATTAGTTTAGGGAGTCTTCCTCAATTCTAATGCCACACAGATATCCTCCTATAATAGCTTCTTAGAGATTTTTATCATTTGCCTTTTACATTTGGATCTAAAATCCACCTGGATCTTTGTGTATGATATGGGTAGGGGTTACGTTTAATTTTTTTTAATAATGATATCCGATCATCCTAGCACTTATTGCAAACACCTTCTTTCCCAAACTTCCCTAAAGTGCCTCTGTTGTCATAGTTGTATGTTTATTAAACCTTGGTCTATGTCTGAGCCCTTTATTCTATTTCATCGATCTCTTTGTCTCTCATTTCTATATAAGGTTGAAAAACAATCTGTGAAGTTTCACGGGGGAGAACAAGTGTTGGAATTTTGATTGAGATTGCACTAGGGAGGCTTGACAACTTCACAATATTAAGTGTATTAGCTCATGAACACGGTCTAGTCTTCCATTTATTTAGACCATCTTTAATTTCTCTCAAAAATGTTTTAGAGTTCTCTCTGTAGAGGTTTTACACATCTTTTATTGAATTTGTTCTTAGATATTTAATAGTTTTAATATTATTTAAATAGTATTTTAACAACTTTATTTTCTAATTCCTTTTTTTGCATATAAAACAATTGATTTTGTTAGACATTATACTTATTTCTACTATTTTGCTAAAGTTGCTTATTAATTCTAATTTATATATATTAAAATATGTCCTATGGAAATAATGTTTTTATATCTTCCTTTCCAAAACATACATATAAACAGTTTTTGTTGAGCTTCGATTAGGAGTCTATGAGTCTTGAGGACACATATTTATTTGTTGGTTTTCTTCCCTATGTTCTTTTTGGCTTCTCCAGAGTGGCTGTCACCACTTGGTACTTCCAGCCAACCTCATTAAGTCAGGTGCCTCAGGTAGGCAAACTTATGTGTGTGCTTCAGACACAGAAATTTGAGCAGAAATGATCATATGCTTTTTCTTGTCAAACATCTTGGGAAAGTTACAATTCTTTGTCTTTTCCTATCGTACAAGCAGGGCCTCTACGACAATGTTGAAAGGTAGTGGTGAGAACAGACATCCTTGTTTCCAATCTTAGGGACAAAGCTTTAAACGTTTCGCTATTATAAAAGATGTTTCCTGTAAGTTTTTTAGCAGTACCCTTTTCAAATTAAAGAAGTCTTCTATTTACAGTTTGCTAAGAAACTTTCTTCATGAATGGTTATAGAATTTTACAACATCCTTTTCTTACTCTACTGAAGTAATTTATTGAGTTTTCTTCTTTATTCTGTTAATACAATGACTTACATTTGCTAATTTTCGTGTCAAATCATTGCACTTGTTCATAATCTGCTACCCTTTTGAATTTATTTTGCCAATATTTGAGATTTTTAAAAATAAACTTCATGTTTTAGTTTTAGGTTCACAGAAAAATTGAGAAGGTACAGCAATTTCTGGTGTATTCCTGCCTTCACACGTGCATAGTCTTGTCCATTATCAACATCCTCACCTGAGTGGTCCACTTGTTACAACTGATGGAGCTACATTGAAACATCATTAACATCCAGAGTCCATAGTTTACATTGGGGTTCACTCTTGGTGTTGTACATTCTGTGGGTTTGGACAAATGTATAATGACATGTATCCACCATTACAGTATCATACAGAGTAGTTTACTGCCCTAATAATCCTCTGTGCTCTGCCTATTCATTGCTCTCTCTCTTCATTGACCTCTGGCAAACAGTGAATTTTTTAGTGTCTCCATAGGTTTGCCTTTTCCAGGATGTCATATAGTTGGAATCAGAGTAAATAACCTTTTAGATTTGCTTCTTTCATTTGGTAATATGCCTTTAAAGTTCCTCCATATCTTTTCATGCTTCATAACTCATTTTTTTAAGCACTGAATAATATTCCATTATCTGGATATACCATAGTTTATTTATTCGCTCACCTACTATAGGACATCTTGGTTGCTTCCAAGTTTTGGCAATTATGAACAAAGCTGCTATAAAAATCTGTGTGCAAGTTTTTGTCTAGACATAAGTTTTCAAATTCTTTGGATACCAAAGTGTGTGATTGCTGGATCATAGGTTACGAGTACCTTTAGTTTTGTAAGAAACCATTAAACTGTCATTAGCATTCACCACTGCATTGGGGGACTTTGGACATCAATCCTTGTTGTTTTAGCCTGGAGTGCTTGTCAGAAGAACTGCTCAGTCTCTTGGCTTCTCACTCTGTCTTTCTGGAATTGGCATTCATCCCAGAGGAAAAAATGGTTCCAAACACAGGACTCACATCCCTTGGATCTAGTTTGGTAATTCTTCATTTTATTAACTCTATGTGCCTTTATACAGATTTAAAGAAATATTTTGGCCAACTTTTCTAGTTGTCCTCAAAGACAGAATTAGTCCAAATTATTAGACAAATGTTTCCCACCTCTTTTTCTAGGTTGTATTGCACTTTGACTCTTCAAAAAGCTTCTGCTTGAACTCTGCTTATCTCTATTCCCTCCCTATTTGTATTCCCTCCCTGATCCATGCAACAGGCTTGCATAATTCCATGCCCTTATTCTTGTTTTCCCCTGTTCAAAGTGTGACCCACCAACGTGTTGGGGCCTGGGAGAGGAAAATTCTCCCTAACATTCCAGCCTGGGACAATAAAAAGTAGCTATGTCAAGATGGTTGTCAGTCAAAGACCAAGTGGGCAGTTCGAATGGGCTGCCTAGAGTGAGAAGAGAGACTTTCAACCAGGAGAGAAAATCTCCGTTCTAGGAAACTGGGAGTGGGTAAATCAAGTTGGAAGCAGAGTGGAAGCACAATGAAGAGATGAGACAGACAGATTTGGAAGAAAGGGTAACGATGCAAAGTACGCATATGGTGTGGAGTTTGTTCAGGGGCAAATCTAAAATTACTAGGCTTAAGCTGGATATTCTATTTGGCCAGAATATTCTTGAAAGCTTGGCTTAAATGAGACTTCTTAATTCTCTTGGCTGCAATCACTTCCTCCTTTTTCCATAGCACTCTTCTTGCATTTATCATATCACATTTTTCCTATTGGCTTTGAAAATAGTCTGTTCCTTCTAAATTATTAACTAGATGGCAGCTGTGGTATAGTGGAAAGAGCAATGGAATCAAAGTTAAATGACCCTGAGTTTAAGTCTCAGCTTCAGCACTTATCTAAGGTGCTTGAGCCTCAGTGTCTTCATCTATATAACTGAGATAATATTATTTAACCCACTGTGTGATCTGAGTGTTAAAAGATATTAGTAAATAAAGTGGTACATATGAATGTGCGAGCAATAAAGCTTCCACTTGCAGAGCCTACTGTTACGAAGTGCTGTAGGTGCTTGACATACATTATCTTACTTAGATCTCACAACCCTATGTAGATATATTATTTGGAATACAAATTAGAAAAAATGACACTCTAATAGGTCAAATAATTAATCAATATAACACAGTTAAGTAGCAGAAACAGGACACAAATCCAGGTCTATCCGGATCTAAAATTACCCGTGTTCATTGGTCTACCCTGCTTCCCTATGACTCACATAGACTTCTTATGAACAGTGGACTCGAAATCCCTTTTTAGTCTAAACTAACCTGGGCCAGTTTTGGAGCTAGTGACCTAGAAAAGTGTTCCATTACCTGTCTCGAGCGGTGCTTACTCTATATCCTGATTTATGTTTCCATATATTTTGCTCAAAAGAACTTTCTAAGCAAAAGTGTGTATGTAGTGCATTAACAGAAGTGCTATTTTACATGAAGATCGTTTCACAAAATCCTTAATTTAACGAACATCCACACAGACTGGAAAAGAGGCTTCATGTTTTCACTTTTTGCCTTGAAAGAGGTACCTGATGTTTTGAAGGGGGCACAGAAGCCTTGAGAAGAAAGCTATGAACTGGCTCCCTAGAAAACACGCAGCTAAACCCATTCAAGAATTTGCCGTTATAGTCCCATTGATCGTAAGTCGAAGAACGCCTTTATAGAAGAGATGGCTCACCTTCCATTTAAAAGTCGTAAAAAATCGTGAATCATTTACATATGGAAATTAGTGGAAATTTCCACATTTTGTCTTTGTGCGGCTACGTGGTGGTGGTACTGAGGAAACTGGGGAGACTACGGTGATAAAAGAAGTTGCAGCAAAGTCAGCTCTAAGATCCTACGACAGGACCTGGTGGAAAGGTTCTTACATAACTATCTTCTCCAATAAAAGGGTGTGCATTTCTTGTCCCTTAACTGATTTTACACTTCCACTTTAAATATAACTGCAGAGGAAGGACGAGAAACAACAAAAACCCCAAGGCTTTGCAAAATAATTAGGGCTGCCCAGGGAAATCAAAGCGAGAGACAACGCAGGAGCCCCGCTTCCCTCCCACCTCCCCGGGGACACACACGCAGGCTCCTGGAGGACTCCCTCCCGCGCGGGCGGACGCGCCCCTCCACCTCCCGCTTCCCTAACACGTGCTCTACGAACACTCAGTCGGGAGCTATCCCACCCTCCCGGGGCCCGAACGGACCAATCGGCACGCGCCTTACAGCGCCGTGGCCCGACAACGTTGAGCCGCCCAATTGAAAGGGCCTCAGCGCCCGTTTCCCGGAGCCCCGCCCCCGCAGCCGTGCCCCCGCCCGCCGGTCTCCGCCCTCCTCCCCCCGTTCGCCCCTCCCCCCCGCTCGGGAGCGGAGCCTGCGAGACGGAGAAACTGGGGCAGAAGTGAAGATGGCGGCGGCGGCGCTGGCGGCGGCGGCAGCTTCTCGCCAGTGACGCGCGGTGCGGGCTCATCTCCCTCCCCACCTCCCTAGTCCGGACCCCGTCTGCCGCCGGGACCACACCGTCCCCATAGTCCGCCCCTCTCCACCCTCGCCAGTCGCCCCCTCTCCCGACGCTTGGCGCTGCCGGCGCGCCCCAGGTCCCGGCCGTTGGCCTCGCAGACCTGCGCGCTGTCGCCGGGGGAGCGGGTGGCGTGTTGATCCGCTCTCCTTCCTGCCCCGCCGGGCGGCCGGGCCGTGGACACACGCCCGGCAGGGAGGCGGGCGGCGGCGGCCCCTGCGCATTTGCTTCCCTCCATTTGGGGACTGGGAGGCGGCGGCAGTGGGCTTTGGGGAGGGGAAGTGGGTTCGGGGGGGCGGGCGAGAGCGGGAGGGGGCCGTCCTCGGGAGGAGGACGAGAAGGAAGCACCATGACGTCCATCCATTTCGTGGTTCACCCGCTGCCGGGCACCGAGGACCAGCTCAATGACAGGTAATAGGGCCGGCGGACGGGGGGAGGGGCGCCTCCCCGCCCTTCCCTCCCCACGGGGCCGCGCCGGGGCCGGCTCCAGTATTTACGCGCCGGCGGGCGGCGGGGGGGGGGGGTCCTCACTGCCCCCAACTTGGCTCTTTCCGGGGCAAACTTCTGGTCCCGGGGGCCGTGGGGGGAGCGCGGTGTAGACGGGAAAGCGCGCTGCACCCCCCCCCCGGAGGAGACGCGCTGAACTCAACGGAGATGGTGGGGTTCCGGCTACCGGGTGGGGGGGGGCAGGCTGTAATTACCGCCCGGCCTAGGCCCGAGGAATCCATATTACTCAAAGTTGAATTGAGACAGACAATGCGGATGGGGGATGGTGGAGGTAGAAAGGGAGGGAAGAAGAGAAGCGGGGCGAGAGTCCCCGGGGTAGGCTGGGCTCGGCCGGGCTCCTGGGAGTTGTGTCCGGTGGGGTGGTTTGGACCTGCCAAGCCTGGAGATCCCGGGGGAGGGGATGAGGGGGAGAGGCTGATTCCCGGCAGATCACGGTGGGGGGCGGGGAGGAAGCGCCATGATTATTGTTATTATTATTAAATTTGAGCCCCTGCAGTGAGGTTTGCCTGCCCGGGGCGGGGATGAATTCAGGCGGGGGTGGGGTACTGGATTGGATTCCCTTTGCTCTCCTCCCGAAACGGTGCTGGCTGATCAGCTCCCGGCCCCTACAGCGCGAGCTTTTTTGTTTCCTTTTTTATTCTAATGATAGTGTTTTCCTGAGTTGTAATTTGACAGCTGAAAACCGTGCGTAGAGTCCAAGGAAAACTTACGTTAGCAGTTCGCAATGCTGCTTTTCTTTACACGCTGTAAATTTTTGGGATGGGTTTACTGTGGGCGGAGGAAGAATGATGATTTTTTTTTTCGTTTGTTTTTTTTTTTATAAGAAGAATGTTTTGGTCGTGGATTCCTTCCCTTCCACTTCCACGGTTCCCTGCCAGTTTAGGATATTGAATTGCAGGGCCGCATGCTCTCAGGGAACTGAGATAAAGCCGGAAAAGTTCCTTCACTGTTGCAAAACAGACTCCGAGGAGGTTGAGAGGCCTTTATTAAAAAGCAAGTCTTAGAATCCAGGTCTCGGATCTAATAATGGGATAAATATTTACGGGGTCAGAAAGTGGGACATTTAAAGTCTTCCCCTGATGCTTTCGCTCTTCTCTTTCATTCGACTATATAGGAGGCCATCTGGACCCACGTTTTGAAGTTAGATATAATTTTTGCCAAGTGACCGGTGACAGGTTGCATGACGCCCTGTTTGTCGTGCGCTTCCCGGAGAAAGAGGCCTAACTTGCTGCTAAGATATTGGCCTTGGTCTCTGTCTGCCTTAGGTGGAGCGGACAGCTTTTCAATCCTAAAGCTGCCGGCTTAGTTTCTGGCGCTGGCTTGGGATTTCTCTGATCTTTGCTGTAGCCAGCCATGTTGTATTTAATATGCTTATAAAACTTTTGGAATACCTTCTGAAAACATTAACTACATGGAGTTGCCACATAGTATTTTTAAATACTGAAAGAAGTTTAAGTCACTTATTTTAACATTTTGTTAAATTATCCTTACTCTAATTTTCTTTCATTAGCGATAGAGATCATTTTTAAGATTTTAACATTTTTTTTTCGGTAAATTTTAAAATCAGGCTAGTAGTGGGGATACCTGCTGTCATTCATAGAACCAAGTTGGTTGGTAGTGCCTGTAGTGTAACTTACCTTGTAACTTAGAAAATTGCACAAGGGAAAGTTGGGTGTTTTTTCTTTATATCAGTGACTATGCATGCCAAAACCTTTTGTTGCAGTGGTGTTGGGCACTTTGATTCATTTTGAGCATGCTTTTGCTTCACGTAGTCTGAGAAATTTACAAGTAATGTATCTTTTTAAAGCTACCTTTTCTTTTTCATTCCTGTGAATAATAGCTTTGTTTTTGATTCCCGTGTCAGTATACAATATTGAGACTAGGTAATCTTTTAGTTTCATGAAATAAAAGATAAGTGAATTTGATTTAGTTCATGAAATATATACATCAAGGGAATAGATTTTTTGAAACAATAGGACAGTGCTGTAGGTAAAATTTTAGGGACCTATAGTTATATCTAGGAGCAGTAAAAATGGTCTGTTGAGATTTGAGACAGTACTGCACTCTTAATTTTTGAAGTACAGTAGTTGACTTGTGGAGCTGATCTGTTTGTGACTCCCCTTCAAAAGGAAGGATCCTCTTTGCAAACCTAATTGCAGAGTAATAGGATCAGTTTGTTGCTGCATTGGTTGAGAAAAATCTGTTTCCAAAAGATATTGGTTTTCTGGAATCTTAACTAGAACAAGAAACCCAGAATATTTTCATCTTCACATGAAAACTTTACCAAGGTTTAGTAAGTTCTGATAAAAGTGTGCTACTATAGCTTGATTTATATATGAGAACTGTGCCTATGACAGTCACAAATGAAATGATAAGTGATACTTTTGAGTGAAAAAAGGTTTAATAAATAAGTAAACTTTATTCTGTACCCAAAACAGTAAGATCAGACAGGCAGTGTGGTACAGCAGATAAATTGCTCAGTTAAAGAAAACTTAAGCTACTCAGAACATGAATATTTTCTTCAGATATGTGTTCTCAGTGCATCCTGTTAAAAATCAAATATTTCTTCAGTGTAATCTTGTGATTTGTCTCACATCTCAAGGTGTACTCAGCATTAAAAAAAGTTGTATCTGAATTTTTTTACTTTGTGTTTTCAAACTTGCTAATTCTGTGGTAGTCTTTGTATATTTTTGTATGTTAAAGTAATTATTGGCTCTGGGAGACCAAATAATGAATGCAGTTGTGGAATGTAGGTGGGGACCGCGAGGGCAGAGAAGAGGAATTCAGAGAGCCTCGAATCTTGGTTGTGGTTTCCCAGAAATTACAAGGCCCCTGGCAGTGGTGAGCGGCTGGCCCTCTACAAACATTCATTGTGTTGAATTGAAACTATTCCATACTCAGATACCTTTGTGACATTTTGATTTTCTTTCTAGTAAATTTCTTGAGTTAGTGCTATGTGCCTACTTAAAATATTGTCAGCGAAATAGGAAACCAGTGCCAAGAACATGGTTGTGCATGTTGGTTTGAGGGGAGAGCTGGAAGTGCCTGCTCACTGAGACCTGGAAAGTGCCCAACAAGTCACGCAGACCAGTCTCTTCACTGATGAGTTGAGGAAACAGGCCTAGAGATTTATGGCATTTATCCAGGGGTACACAGTGAGCTACTGACAGATGAGGTCTCTGTGATGGGTCTTCTTTTATTTTAAAATCCAGGGCTCCTCCCACTGTACCATGTGGTCCATATCTGGGATATTTTGCTTTCTGAGGCATCCCAGTTTTAGAGCAGCCACTTGTCTTAGAGTTTGGTTTCCCCTCCCCCTCAACTCCTCCCTCCAGGGATCCAAACTGACTTTTGCCCTTTGTCAGCTTGCTCACTCTCTTAACCCTTTCCTAGGATTAGGTTAGGAGAGATCTTTTAAAGAGACATGGGTTTGGCATGACTTGTCACTGTGCTGAATTACTCCTTAGGATGCAGGTTGGTAACGGTAGAAACCAGTTCTCATTGTTCTGTCTATATGCGGGATTTTCCTGTGAGCTTTGTTTTCTGGCATTGTCATGTGTTGTGCAATTATAAATAGTCCTAGTTGAGATTGTCATAGCAAAAGGACTTTTCTCTAAGGAGATTCCCCATAAGGTGATGTAGGGCTACAAGGCAAGATAGTATAGACAGGAGTTTGAAGTTTGGAATTCCTAAATCTGGGTTTGTCTCAGCCCTGCTATTTATTAAATATGTTATGTCAAGTCTTTTAACCACTTAGACCCTAACTTCCTGTAGTTCCTTCCAACCCTCCACCCCCTCACACACACCTCAGTCTCTGAATTAGGCAGAATACTCACCTCAAGGTCCGTGAGGAACTGCTAAGATAGTGAATATAAAAACACAAATGTAATGTAGGTTCTGTGGAAAATATTATGAAGAGATGGTTACTTTTAACTGCTTTTAGTTGTACTCTGGTCTCCCAATAAAAAAGCAGGATCTCTCAAGAACTTGCCCTAGAATATCATTAGTACTGAGTACAGAATCCAGACTTTTAGATCAGTGATTTTTGCCCCCCCCAGGGGATATTTGGCAATGTTTGGGGGACATTTTTGATTGTCACAGCTGGGGCTTTGCTACTTGCCTGCTTTGGGTAGAGGCCAGAGATGCCACTAAACATCTACAAGTGCAGAGGACAGCCCCTCTGCCACAAAGAATATCTTATCCAAAATGTCAGTTGTGCTCTGGGTGAGAAACTGTTTAAAATGGTCTTAAGTGCGTATAGATGTACAAGTAAATGGAAATTATTTTTATGAAGAAAAATCCAAGCAATATTAAGTCTCACACATGACTATTTAAAGGGAAATTAATTAAAATGAACTAAAAGTGAAAAGTTCGTCAGTACTACTAGCACATTTCAAGTGCTCTGTAGCCACCATCTTGGACAGTGCAGATACAGAACAGTGCCTTCATCACTGAAAGTCCTTTTGGACAGCATTGACATAGAAAGTGTGTGTGTGTGTGTGTGTGTGTGTGTGTGTGTGTGTGTGTGTGTGTTGCACAGGGCATGGCAATTAGTAAGTGCTTCTTATTTTTATTTGGAACTGTTGGGTTGTAAAGACTCAGGCCTACCCTCTCAGTAGGAGCCGTAGATTTCATGGAGCTGAACAAAGGTTGTAGTGGGTAGTCGAGAGCAGCCTAAAATTTCAGTGTGCTACACCAAAAAACGCAAGGATTAGTCTGTGTGGGATAGAGCATCAATCACATTGCCAAACCAGTGGGATATCTTTTTGATTTTGAGACCGGTACCTAGAAATAATAGCACAGAGCAACTGTACTGGGAAAGGACAGGTGAGCTTAATTAAAATGATTAAATGAAGTTGATGAAGGAAAGTGAGATTAAAGACAAGGTATAAAATGGCCAAACAAAATATTGAAAATCTGAAGGGCAGATCAATTTTATAAATCAAGATCACTGACTAAATGACAAGCTTTGTAGTAAACAGACACTTGTGAAGGAAATTATCGTACACAGGCGTACAACTAGGAATAATGGGACGAACTTAAGAAAGGTCAGAAGTTTTCCCTAACAATTAGGTTGTTTAGGAAATAGTCTCTAAAGGAAAGTGTAATCACTGGAGACTGGGTCAAATTACACTTCAGTAAACCTTACAGGGTATATTGAAGGGAGCAATTTTATGTTGCAGGAGGATGAACTTAAGTCTTCTTTCCCTGGTTTTTATCATGCCTACTTCTACTTAAACTCCAATTACAGTCTGTTCTTCTCATTTTGATACCTTGGAATTGTGAACAAATGAAAACAGCCTTCTCTCCTGGCTCACTGTAATCATGAATTTGTTGACTTTGTAATAGATTTTTAAGTTTTCCTCTGAAAAATATTTTTAAGCTTTTTATTATGGAAAGTTTTTTTGCATATTCAAAAGTCTAGAGAATGGTATAATGGACACCTGTGTGCCACAGTCCTCACCCCATCTCAGTAGTTCTAACTCATGGCCAGTCTGGTTTCAAGCCTTCTCCCCATTTATTCCCTTCCATCAGATCATTTAATTGGTAGACCTTCAAGATGTATCTCAGAGATGAAAACTTAAGAAGTACTTGCTTTAATATCAAAATTCAATCTGTTTAGATTATCCCGTTGTCACACAAATGCTTAGTTTTGATTGGCAATTTTGATAATTTTACCTGATAAAACTAAGTAGGCTCTAATATGTTACAAAATTTGACATTCTTAAGAATAAGAGAAAATTTGGACTGTAGACTTAGAAGGAGGGGCAGATCATACTGAAAATCATAAGGTTTCTTACAGCTTTGTGCTGTTACTTCTCAACCTCTAATGTGATAGAATTTTGTCAGCGTCGCTTGTAATGATTGTGTAATGATGGTAAGATGGGATTCTTGAAATCACGTTATTTTCTGTGGGGCACATTGAGGACTAAGATCGCCAGTGAAAAGTTTGCAGCATTCTTCCAAGTTAGAGGTGAGACTGTTAGTAAATTGCATTTGGCTATTAGAAATTATTCTATAATAAGATTATATTTTATATTTTTTTCTGGATAGAATCAGTGTCGTGGTAATAAAACCTTTCAAAGTGAGAAATATAAATTCATAGACAGCTATGCTTTGTGAGTCTCATTTTTTTGTCAGCATATTTAGTAAAGTTAAAAATCAGTGTTGTTTCTAGTATTCATGTTCTTATTTTACACACAATCTGTCTTACATAGCAAAAGTAGTGATATTTGTTCAGTTTCCGATGGGATGGTATCATTCACCTTAATAAAATGTTTTCAACTTTCTCTACTCTTATTGTTTTGTAAATCAGCTTTATCGAAGTATCACTTGCAGACAATAAAATTTACTCATTTTAAGTGTACAATTTGATGAGTCTTAACAAATGCATACAAACTTGTGTACCCACAACCAGTCAAGATATAGGACATTTTCATTACCCCAAAGCATTTATTTCTTTGTGACAGCCCACTTGCTGCGATGTGAGAAGTGGAGGATGATGGGTTTTGTAAGCCTTAAGAAAAAGCCAAATTTGAGATTAGGAAGTTAATTTGATGCAGAAAGTAAAAAAACAAAAACAAAAACAAAACAAACACACACACAATATGGTAGGGTTATTTTAATGTCTAAATGTTGAAAACAGGGCTTTACATGAAAAGGCTTTGCTGGCGAGGGGTTTTGGGTTTGTGCAGTTCATCATCTGTTTTCTTATGTTGTAGGAGTGGCTTTGTTTCCTGTCCAAAAGTAATTTGAACTACTAGTCCAGCTATTGCTCTGTGTCATCATCTGCATATAGAAGCCCTACTTACTCTTTAAAGGAAGCACCAATCAAGTGATTTTTCTTAAATTGCATGTAAACCTAGTTTAAACATTCATTCTTAGAATGCTTAGATTTCTAGGTGTTTAAACTGAAGTCTTCATATTGTAGAAACCCCTTAAGTGATTGCTGCAGTTTTTCTGCTTATCAGGTGTTGTGATTATTCTCTCTAGAGAATAATGAGGGTGGGGGAAGTACTTGCTAGGGATAGTGTGACCTTTTGTTTCTGTGGTGGTTCTTTGGGGAGATATAGGAACTACTTTTTCTTTGTCTCCTGCAGTTGCCAGCAGGGATGAATACAAATTGCTGCTACTGGTTTCTGTTGATTCCCAAGTTAGGTCACTGTCGTGGGAGTACAGAACCTGGAATGGGTGCCTTCTGTAGGGGAGATTGGCAGCCCATGGTCTGCATGTCAGAGATGATGTGTGGGCTGATTTTGTTGGCAGCTGCTCATCTTTTTGCTACTTCTGAGATCAGAGAGCTACTGAAAAATATATACGACACCCACATCCAGAGACAGAATCAGTATGCGGTTAGCAGCCAGCCCATGCCATCCCAGAAAATTTCTGGTTTCACAAAACTGTTGAGTGGCGAGGACTCTAGGGAGGTTTGGTCTTTTGCTTTTCTTCTCGGGGGTCTCTTGACTCCTCAGAAGACTTTGGAAATGTAAAAAACCTTTGCAGTTGACATGAAGATTCAGTCCTTCTTTGGTTAATTCTAGGATATTCTTGAGGGGTGATAGCATTTGTTTTTGGGTGTGATATGTTTAAATTATTTTTTTGAATGGAAAGTTTTTCTGGCAATAGTGTTGAAGTTTTATAAATAACATAATCTAACCCATTTGTAGTAAGAACATTTATTGTGGCGGGTTTTTCTGATCAAGAGATTCTTTGATTTAAAGCAGCACTTTTCATGGTGACCAAATGGTCCACCATCATCAGGAACACACAAACTTGACCATTGTACAATATAAAAGGCTCTTACCCACATTCGTCCTAAAATGAATAGATGACAGCAAACAGGACCAAGCTTGCCATTTCCTCACTGAGCACAGCTCTCCTTTCCCCCTTAGATGACAGGTCCTATAGCTATCTGAGAAAAGAGCATTTTCCTGACCTTTAAGGCTAGAGTAATTTGTTTTTGTTTGCTTTTTTGTTTTTATACATGAAATTTTAAATATTTGAGTTGAATTACATAAATATTAGGTCCTCTCTAGAACAGTGCTCACAGGGTTACAATCTAGCTGGCGGAGGAGTGAAGCTGATCCACTGACCAGTAGCAAGCTGTGTAAGACTGGTGGAAGAGTTTGACTCGTGTAAATATTTGCCCTGTGTTGCCTGCACACAGTTTGAGAGCCGTGTTAGGTTAGTTCTCCTTGATCGGTAAATGTGTGCTTCCCAGACACTGCTAGGCCAGGGGCGTTGCTTTGTTTTACTTGCTGCACCAACCCTTCCTGGGCCTTTGGGTTGAGAAGTAGTTGGAGCTTTTTCTGTCTCATTGGGAAAGTTGGGAGAAGAGCAAGGTGATAAGGTTAGTGGACGTAGGGTGTGGAATCAGGTGTGTGTACCCTGTATTATTATTTTTTTACTTTGTCAAAACAATTATAGACTCATAAGAAGTTAAAAAATAATGCAGAAGAGAGTCCTCTGTATTTATAACCCAGCTTCCTCCCCATGGTTAACATCTTGATTGTGTCAAATACTTTGAACATCCATGTCAAAATATAGAGATAGAAAGGAGCATTTTCTTCATATGCATTTTTGAAAATTATTTCCCTGCTAACATGGAAGACACAGATTTAAAGAGAACTTGGTATTCGTAGATGATTTTAAATTGATGAAATATTTCAAACCTAGGCAGCGATTAATTTTGTAGTCTTTGCTATGATGGTGAGTGGACTATAATTGGAGGCAAACAGTGGTTGGGATTTGACACTAACTGGCCATGTGACCATGAATAAATGATGTAATTCATTTCTAAAATGATAGAATTGGGCCAGATCATTTAGGTCTTCCAGCTTTAATTTCTCTGCTCTTAGGATTGTGTAGGGAAAGGGTTTTTGTATTGTGAAATGGCTCAGGGGGAAAAAGAACTGAATCTGTGGTTGTCCATGATTTCTTTTACTTAAATTTTGTTGAATGGAAAAAATGAATAAGGGAAGTGGGAAAATAAATTTTATTCTTTTACTCAATTCAATGAGTATTTTGCCAACTAAATTATATACATTGGGATACAAAGATGATGGCCCCTGCCTCATGGAGTTTTCAGTTTAGTGGGAGACAGACATATAAATAATTATGTGCTAATGGGGAATATAAGTAACAGAGAAAAAGCCTCTCATGAGTAAACCTGGTGCTTTGAAGGGCTTTGAAAACAGAGTTTCAAGGTGTGAGGACTGGTTTCTCCTCTTCCATTCTCTTGAGCCTAATGAATTTTCGTTCATAGGCATTGAAGATACTCTCAGCACCAGGGGTTAATCATAGGTGCTTATATTTGATACTGATCTGAGAGGCCAGAGGCTTCTGCTGTGTGAGAACAATTTACATATAATAGTGTTTTTTTTGTACTTTTACATTTTATTTGCAAAAGGTACTGTCTAGGGTGTGAAAACTGGTTGCTTCAACCTTATGCTTTGACTTTGTGCTAGAAGAGACTATACTGGGGTTGGCAAGGAGGGGAGAGGGGTTAGGGTCACTTGAAGCGATTGTGAGGAGGCAGCTCCTTTCTGTTCACTTGTACACTGGCTGGGCCTGTGACCCTGTGGCTCCTCAAATGCCACCAGGAGAGCAGTGTAGTATCACAGAGACACAAACGAGACCAGTGTTCTCTGACGCTTTTGCTGTTGTTATCTTTGCTTAAAATACTTAAATTCATATAGTGCACTGCTAATAAATATTTCAAGATTATTTATGCTTATAGATATCCATGTGATAGAACTGTTTTAATGGATTTATTAGCATTTCAGACCAGATTGAAAACCCGAAGGTAAGATGAAATGGTAAAAAATACATTTCTGAATTTAGATGTATCTGCTTAATGTTTTTAAGTTTTGTAATACATTTTTACCTATCTTTGGAAGATTGTTTTATGATGTTGACATTCATTATCAAGTACTAGAATTCTTACAGAATTTGGGAGTGTTATATATACTGTGTGTGTCTGGAAGGTTTTGTGTACCAGGGACAGGTCCCGATGTGGGGTGGGGGGGATGGGGGGAGCTCTGAGAACTGGAAAGACCTAATTTGGAGTTAGAGGCTTGGTCCTTCTATTAATCAGTTGTGAGATTTGGGGCAAGTCGTTGCCTGCAGTGAGTCTTAGTTTACTCATTTGTAAGATGAGGGGGTATATTTGATGTCTGAAAGCCCATTTCAGCTTTGAATTTGTGTGACTGTAGGCCTCCAGATACTGTTTGATATATGTTAGTCAGCTTTGCCATGTTAAGATTTGATTTTTGTTTCCTGCCTCAGACCTGCTTTTCTGCCCTTTTGTATTCATTTTAATGGATATTTAGAATCTGTAGTTATTATAAGCTCTTCCTGCCTTGTTTGTTTAACTGGAGGGGAAGCTCTTAAAAACCAGTCAACTCTTCTGTATTTTGTTCTAATTTCAAACTGCTAGGGCTGATGTATTTAATTTGACACAAAATAACTTAGTACAGTTATATTATCTTTTAATTATACTTTCCATATAAATTTAATGGGAAAGTTTTTGTGTGGCGAAAGCTTATTTGAAATAATGTGTGATAAAGCCAAAAGCACAGTGATCGCACATCACTTCCTCCGGGTGGGAGTGTTTGCTCACCTTTGATTTTTGGTGGGTTGAGACTGTTCTTTTCTGAAGGCTGTTTAGGAAGTCCTAGTACTGTCAAATGCTCAACGGGAATTAATTTTCTCTTTTCCAGGATACCTGTTATCATTCTGTATGTTAGGCTGTAATAATTGATATTACGTCTGACTTGAGTAGACTGCAAGTTTGCTTGGCTTTGATTGCTCAGTAGGAAGTAATGTTTGAGATGTTCAAAATTTTACACCAAGGAGGATTTTAGGATTTTACAGCTGAGAAGATTGAGTGCTAGGATGCCCAGATAATTAGTTAAGTGGCAAAGACTAGACTCCTTAACTAGACCAGACTGCATTAACTCAGCTGTATTGCTTTCACCTTCCTTTTTGGAATGGGCATAGGAAGTTATGCACATATATTAATATCTAAATGCATTAAATATTAATATGGCTAACACAGTGTGTGTTTGTGTATATACATAATGTGCCTTGGTTTCTTACCATTTAATTCAGCAAATTTTGGGTGGTTTCTGCTGCATGTCCGTTCTGGTTGAGTGTGGTGGTGGGGCTTAGTTTGTGGGAAAGACTAGCCAGTAGTACAGGGCTGTGTGATGACTGCAGTGAAAGAGAAAGTTCTGGGTTCCTTACCAGAGGCACAGCCCAGTCTTGTGAAGAAAGGAAGCTTACTGGAAGAAGAAATGTTTTAAAAGAGGGATCTGGATTCTGAATAGGGAGTAGACTGGGGGGCTGGTGGGAGGGCAGGGTGTTGAGGACTGGAAGAGCTTTCTGTGCAGGAACAGGGTGTGAAGACCCCAAGGTAAGACAGTGCATCTGAGGAACTAAAAGAAGCCCAGAGTGTTTAGAGAAGTCACGAGTACATAGGCTTTCAAATAAGTGGAATACTTTTCTTGTAGAAAAGGATGCCCTGTTAACTATGTTGGTAATTATCATGATAAAGTAAATGAACTCGGTATTATGATACAATAAATCTGATATGCTAGGTCACATATTGGCTGTGACTTGTTAGTGGGTTAGACTTAGAGTGACTAAACCAATACAGTAAAGGGTGTGAATTCCAACCCAGATTAGGCCAGTTGCTTGATTTTATGGCTAAAAATAGCATTCTTCACTTTTGTCCAGCCAGGTTGTGTGTGTTTGCTATTGTTAATGAGGACAAACAAGCTTTGATGGATGGTTCAGTTCACATGCCTCATTGCTGTTTGGAAAACATTGCAAGTCCTGCTGATGGGCCACTGATATCACTGAGATAAAACAGTCTGTGGTCTTAACCAAGTTAAAGGCAAGAGTTTCATAAGAAGTGCTAAATAAAAACGACAGATACTTGTATCTGGGTTATGGGCAATTACTTTTACTGTCTCAGTATGTTTTAGCACATACTTTCATATGAATACATATTATTTTAATAATAGAAAAGGAATAAATCCCTAGAGAGTGTTTTAGTTTAGTTAGCTATCTAAAACAAGAAAGAACGTGAAAAGCATTGAATAAAGAATATCTATTTAATTTTATTAAATTGTTTCTTTTTCTAGAAACTTCTTACAAGAAACATAGTTCTTTGTGTAAAGCTGAGGAATGAGTCTAAATAGATTTATTAATTTAACATTTTTATTTTGAGTTTTGACATTGAACAGAGCCTATTAGGATCATATATACGAGCATAATTTCTGACTTGAGTTTATAGAATATTTGTTCACAGCCCTACCCCAAAGGAATGGTGTGTACTGAAAGCCTTTGGATTTTGGACAAGTATTTATCATTTCCATTTTATATTTAGAGTTCTCCAAGGGAGAAGATAGCTTGTAAAAAGACATTGTGGTAAATTTAAGCTTCCCCCCCCCCCTAGTAAATTGACCAGAATTTTTACAACAAATTTAAATGAATACTTTCAGAAAGCATTTTTTAAAATATGACTTAAAGTTTTTCTCTTTCTCTTTTCCTTTTTTTTTTTTTTTCCTGGCATGTTTTGGGCCAGTTGGTCTATATCAGTGAACAGAAGAGGCAAAAATTCTACCCATGTGGAGCTTACGCTCTAGTGACATGCTTTTTTTTTGTATGTTGCTAATTAAATACTTCCTTTGAAAATGTTTGGTGTTTAACGTTCATGTGTTACATCTATGTGAAATGTATTCTTATTAAATATGGAATCGGAGGATGGGAAAGCACACTGAGTTAACTGTATTAAATATGGAATCAGAAAGGATGGGAGAGCACACTGAGTTAACTGTTTTCTTAAGTATCCTCATCATCCTGCTGGGCTGCTCTTTAAGCTTGCCGTTTCTTCAGTTGGAGCCTGTGAGTGCCACTGGAAGAGCTGAGAGGGGACCTCTTTGAGGACAGATTTGCTGTGGTCTTTGCATACCTCATGTTAGCATATATTTTTTATTGAATTAATTTGAACTTTAAAAGTGAGCAAAATAAAATGCTTCCATTTTTACAGCTATAATCTTTAAAAAAAAGAATGCATTAAGTGTATGGGTTTCTCTCGGCATGCACTATTCCAATCACATTGAAAGATGCTACAGTAAAACTTCACTTGACATTCTCCCACCCCCATGTTTCATGTAGGTGGCCTTCCTTAAATGGTGATCCTTGGCTCTGTGTGTGTGTGTGTGTGTGTGTGTGTGTGTGTGTGTGTGTGTGTGTGTGTGGTGTGTGTGTGTGTGTGTGTGTGTGATTGATTGATTCCTCCAACATTCTATTGTAAATGTTTTCAGATATGCAGAAAAGTTGTAAAAATAACAATGAATTATTTAGATTCACCAATTCTTAACATTTTGTCAAATTTGCAAAATATATATGTATATATGAATATAACTTTGTTGAACTGTTTGGAAGTCGCAGCCATCGTGATGCTTTATTTTTTAATATTAACTTTAAAGTGTCGTGGCATCTCCTAAGACTGGATCTTCTGTATAATCATCATACTGTTATCACACCTTAGAAAATTAGCAGAAATTCCTCAATACCATACAGTAGCCAGTGATACTCACTTTTCTCCACTCGTCCTCAGATGTCTGTATATAATAGCTGGGTTTTTCAAACCAGAATTCAATCAAGGTTCACACATTGCATTTTTTGCTTCATTTGAATTTGTCATGGAATTATTTTTACAAAAATATTTGCAGTTTTTCCAAGGGCCACAATTACTAAAATATCAGTGTCATTTTATTTTGAAGCATAATTATGTCATTGTTTTCAATTTCTGTGAACTTTTAATTGGTTTTGTATAGTTTTTTTTTTTGTCATTGGTGTGTGTTTTGATGAATTTTCCAAGATTACTTTTCTCAGACCTCATGAAATCTTGCATCTTTTGCAAGATTTGCAGTTTTACTTTGCACATTTTGCACTGGATTACATTTTATTATCAGAAAACAGCCTATGATCAGCAGCTTGACTTCAAAGATGTGGAAATGACAGGCCAGGTGGGCCACTTGCTAAACTTACAGGGATGTTTTGAGACGTTTTAATAAGAGATCAGCTGCTAGGGAAGGTTTTGGCCTTGTCAGCTTTTGTTTTCTTATGCAATCTCCTGACTTGCAGGGATGGTAGAATGTTCTCATTTGTTATCTGGGTGATTGACAGAGAGTTATCCTGTCAGTGTTGTATTACTTTATAGTGTTGTAGATAAAACTGTGGGCATTTTATATTTATATAAAGAGTGGCTTTTATATTAAATAAAAATTTACTATTGTGATGAGTCTAAAGTCTATTTAAATAGATTTGTAAATAAGACTTGAAACAAATGTTTAAGGAAGTTCACAGGTGTAGATAACATAAAGTTTTGATTTTTAACTTGGCGCAGTTAAAGGAAACTGGTAAGGAATATATTAAAAATGAAGCATAAATGAGGCCTTATTCATATACCACTGGAACGAGGACCAAAGGAAATGTCGAGGTTTTCTGTAATCAAATTGTGTTTTTTATTGCTGTGTAATAAACCATTCTAAACTAGTGGCATAAAACAAGTCATTTACTGTTATTTCTGGGAATCAACAATAATCAGCTAGGTAGTTCTTATTCTAGGTTTCTTCTGTAGTTACAGTCAGATGATGGCTTGAGTCATCTAGAAAGCTCAAACAGCTGGTTTCTCAGGCATCTCTATCTACCTCTGTGTGTGGTCTCTACAGAATGGAGGTTTCTAGGTAGCCAGACTTCTTATGTGGCAGCTCAGAGTTTAAAGGCATGTGTCCCAAGAAAGAGTCGGGCTGGAATGCCTTTTAATGACATAGTTTTAGAAATCATGCAGAGTCACTTTGCCTCATTCTTTTCTCAAGAAGCAAGTCCATAGGCCCATATTTGGGAAGGGAGGGGGAACATAATTAGATTCCACCTCTTGATGGGAGGAGTGTCAAAAATTTACAGATAACCACCACAAGCATTAAAAAGATGGTAAACTAATAGTAAAGTTTATTCAGAAGGAACTTTGGGTATCACACGTAGTAGAAATGATTATCATCATGAATTTGAAAATTAAAAATAAGATTTGACAGTTATGGAACTGGGCATAATATATTTTGTGGATGTAATAACTGTTAATGAACATATTTCCAGGCAGAAGTATTGAACTCGACAGTTCAACAACTTGACATCGCAGAGGTCCCAAAAGCATCCAGGTCAGAATCACAGGGAAGTCAGTACAAATGTATTTCTTTGGTATCACTGGCATTACAGTCAGTTGGTTGTTTGGGCACATTATTTAGGAAATGTGAAGCATTTGATATGTGCTGAGACTTAAAAGATTGAAGTACGGGCAGGGTTTTTACTTTGTTTATGCTCAGACGCAGGGTGTAAGTTGCTGTCAGACAATTTTCTTCAGACAAGTACTACTACTCAGCCTCATCCATTTGATTAGTTGACTGTAGACACATGTGCCCTGAAGTGATTAGGTTTTTCTGCTGACTCCATTTATTTTAATAATTTGTATGCCTACTATGTGCCAGGCATTGTACTCACTACCAGCTGTGTAGCAGCATTCAAAAGAAACCTACAGCCAGTTCCAAAAGGAGAGTTCCAAAAAATCTTTTGGGCATGGTTGTTGTGGAAATAAATGTGCAGGTTATCAGTATTAATATGAAGACATCTATTTGGATGTAAAATTTGTTAGAAATAGGCCTTATTATCTCATACCTTTTTCTAAGGTGGTATTTTGATATTGTTTGTGGTCAATTTTTAAAGAGATATTAGTCATGTTTCATTTTTCTTGGCATTTTGCAGTTTTTAATTATTGGAATATGTGATTAAGTTGCAACATCTTTTGTGTAAATGTGAAAAAGACCCTGTATTTATTATGTACATATAGGACTTTTTGTTGTTTTTTCTGTTTCTAATAAAAGAGGCCTGTTGTCATTATGAAATGAAGATTTGGGACTGGACAGTTTTAAGAGCCTTCCCAGGTCTAACACTCACAATGGGGAAGAGAGTGGGTAGATTCTGGATGTTTAGTAAAGATGGTAGGAGGTGTGAGTGAAGTATCAATTTAAGTCGAATCATCTTTTGGACTTTCTGAAAGCTGAAACAGAGCAATGGCTAACAAATGACACTGCCTATTACATTAATCATGCTCTGAGATAAAGTTTTAGTGGATCTTACTTACATTTAGAGTTATTAAGCTGCCCAGGGACAGTGAGTTTGATAATTGACCTCAACGTTTTATTTATGTGACTATATGAAAAAAGAAACTGAAGATATCATAAGAAGTCCTTGTTTTATGGAGACCCCTCTGTGAGGATTGACGAGTATTATTCTCTGGGTTAGAATTATATAATGTTTAGAAGGCTGATTCTGTAAATTCTGAGATTTGCTTTTTTTAAACATTTTTAAAATTGTCAACTCCTTACTGTGTATGAAGCATTATGCTTTTTCGAACATCGCATTTAACATCCTGGCGGCACTGTCGTGGAGAGAATTTGAGTTACAGGAGATTGAGTGTGGTTTCCAGGTCGCCCGGCTGCGGAGTGGCAGGTTCTCCCAGCGCAGGCCCATAGTTATTAAGTCATATCAACAGGCTCTGCTGCTGAGGCTCATGGGTACTTTTTTTGTGAACTGAAGTTTTAAACATTTGTAGATGAAAACAAAATTTCATAGAAAACGATAGCACTGTAGCCTTTAAAAGCAGTACATTAACCATCTTGTGCCTACATGAACACATTTTTTTTTTATTGCTTAAAATACTGATCAGTTTGCAGAGGACAGGTCATCATTGTGTATCTTCCCTCTTCCCAGGGGTTTGAGGAGGAGAGGGGACCATGTATCCATACAGTGATGGGTAGTCTCCACGCTGAGCTGAGTGTTGGACTAGGACCATTTCAGAAGCCAGCACCTATTTATTAAGCTCTTGCTTCGCTCTCCATCCTGACATGGTAGGGTGTTTGATGGTAGGCTGGATGTGACACTGAATTGTTTCTATCTTCTGTTGTTTGGATGAGAAAAGTTGTGAATAGTTGGTCTCTGGTGTTGTGTTATAGTCTAATATGTTTGGTAATTCTATGCAGTGCCTGTGCAACGCACTATGTAGTTGGAAAATAAAATAGAGGTGTAAAAAGTGGAAGAGCAGTATCAGAGACAATAGCTCAAAGTGGCAAATGATTAATTGCAAATGGAATACAATTGAGAAGTTTTAGATGACATCAGAAGAAGTGCCACCTGACTGTATGTAGTATCTTAGTTATGCTTTTTGCAGATAGTTGATATGTACCTTGGGTAAATTCTAAATGTAATTTGGAGAAGTTGAGATAGACAGAATTTTAATAGGTGCTAGTACGTATGACTAAGAAGTACAGTTTTATCCATGAACTTCAGCTATGTCTAGTTGGTATTGTTACGTGTTAGTTATGAGATTATTTCAGATATCTTTCAGTGCTTCTTTTTAATAGGGTATGATGATAGATATTTGGAATCACTCTTTGCTATCTTCATGCAAAGTGGATCCATCAATAATAGTTCTGCATCCCCAAATTCCTTTTTTAACCAGTTCCCATTTAGCAGTTCTTTTTCTTTCATTTGGTTCAAAGTGGTAGTGACAGTAATAGCAGGAACAGTTCACATTTGGTAGCAGGCTTTGCATTAAGCATATTATGTGCTACAATACCTTGTTGGTTCAAATGTGTAAGTAAACTTTGCCACAAAAGAAGTGAATTTATGGTCTGAATTGTTTCTTAGATATATTGAGGGAACAGCTCTTTCTGAGTATTTCAGATCAAAACTCTTGATTTAGTTTAAAGGCCAGGTTTTTAAATCTGACTGTTGTGGTTAGAGTTTTTCTGGCTTGTGTACTTTATAGACTGCTGTCAAGGCAATAACTCTAGAACCTGGTAAGGTTTTAAAGAATTCGGGTCAAGGCACTTTAGGCTTGCTGGTTTCAGGAAGAGATTGCAAAGAACTCCTTTAAGTTTTTAAAGGAGACTGTTGTCTCTACGGGTTTTTGTTTTGGTTTGTTTGATTTTGGTCTTTGCTCTTTTACCCCAAGCTCTTGGCTTTGTGGATGTGCTAAAGGCGTTTAAAGGTCTATGTAAACATTTTAAACACATACAGTACTTTTACTTTTCTATCATTTTGTAGAGACCACAGTCACTGTTGTGAGGTTGGTTGGACAAGTGAATCTGTGCACTTTCTGTGTCCAAAAAGGTAGGAGAGTAAAGTTTTTTTGTTTTTGTTTCTAACTTAGTTAACTGCTTTAGTGACATTTTAAGGAATTCTGGATCTGGTTTTGATAGTTTGTTTTCAAAGTTATGTTTTTTTTTTTTAAGCTTGTTCCTACTTTGTTATTGGTGTACCATTTTTGTTGCTGTATTTAGATGAAAGCAAATTTATTTTTTATCTATGCATTGTTATTGGCTTAGGTATAGAATTTCTGGTTGGGAATAATTTTTCTTCAAAATGATACCTTTCAGTATTTCTTTTGAAGTGTTCAGTGACTTTTTTGACTCCTGATCCTTTCTGCTTGATTCCCCCCTTCACAACCCTCCCCCCCCCAAATAAAAAGCTTTTAGGTCTTCCTTCAGTCTCTGGTGCTGTGAAATTTTATGTCGATGTGCTTTGATATGTATGGTAGGTCCTTCTCTCATTCATTGTATTTTGGGCCCAAACACTTGGTAGGTCTCTATTCTGAAAGCTCATATCATTCAGTGCCAGGACATTTTGTTTTATTTCTTTAATACTTTTTTTCTCCCAGCTATTTTCTTATTTTTCTTGTTTTGGAATTCTTGGTGTTTGAATGTTTGACACCTCATTTACTTGTCTTTTCTCTCCTATTTTCCATTGCTTTGACTTTTTGTTTTATAGTATATTGAGCATTTGCATTTTTTTTTCCCTCTCGTTGGGCCAGTTTCCCCAGAGAGAGAAATCCGGGAAACTAAGTGTGGCTGTAAGCATTTTGGGATGGGGGCTGACTGACAATTGCTCATTTCAATAGACAGCTTTCACTTTTTCTAGTGAACTCATACCTGCCTAGCAAGGTATCCCCAGGCCATTATTGGTGGAATTTCTGTAAGTAGGGAACACATCTGTCAGTCTGGGAGGGGTAGACTCTGCCTTATAGGGTGAGGGTCTTAATGCTCCTTGTGCAAGCTTCTAGCAGTGTTCCTGTTTGGGGTTACCCTCAGATTTCAGAGGTACTTGGTGCCTTTAGTCCTAAGAATGGGTCTATTCATTTTTGGCTTTCTCCTTGAAGATTTTAGGTTTCAGTTTTCTGTTGTCTGCTCAGTCATTTGCCATTTCTCTAACTGCTTTCCAGCTTCCAAAATTTTGTTGTCATCTCTTGAATGCTCTAGCCTTCTTTTTTGTTGTTCTTATAACTTTAAAATTCATTTGTTGTCATTTTAGTGGGGTTGTAGGAGGTAATGGAGATAAACACATGTTTAACGAGAAGTCCTCTACAAGAAAATGATTTCTTGTTTATTCTAAATACACTAGTTCATACCCAGTGTGTCTCAGTCGGCTTGGGCTGCTGTAACAAAATACCATAAATTAGCTAGCTTAAACAACAGATGTATTTCTCACAGTTCTGGAGGCTGGAAGTCCCTGATCATAATAGGTTCTGGTGACATCCTGCTTTTCAGCTTGTAGAAACTATCTCTTCTTTTCCTCTCGTGGCTGAGAGCAGAGAGAGGAAGCAGGCCCTCTCCTGTCTCTTCTTATAAGGGCTCCAGTCCCATCACGAGGGCTCTGCCCTTATGACCTAATCAGCTCCCATCTTCAAACACCATCGCACTGGGGACTAGGGTTTCAGCATAATTCTGGGAGGACGCAAGCATTCAGACCATAACAGCATGATTTTTATGTGATTCTGTCTTTAGCTTGTATACTTTTCCTGTAAACTCTGTTCCTGTATCTGTGGTTTTTGGCCATGGCCCAGTTTGCTTCTCAGAAGAGGCTTGAAGCTTGCCTTGGGTTTCTCAGTAACCCTACATTTTCCTTCTGGAAATGAGCATCCCATGGTGTGCAGGTTTAATAACTTTTCAAAATGTACTCAAGATTGACTAATTTTAATTTTGCGAGGCCTCTGTTCCTTTGCTCTAGAGGCATGAAAAACTTTTTCAAAACTTACAGTAATCAGGGTTTGTGTTTTATTACCTTTTGGAAGTGTTTTCTTCTTGATTTTCTCCTACCCTGGTGAGGGGCAGGGAGAAAAGTTTTATTTTATTTTCCTGTTATGAAGACTTTTCAGTGTTGAAGTTCTTCTGTACAACCTTCATTTTGTATGGTTTCATGTCCACAGCAGGGAGCAAAGCAGTACTGTCCGGTATGTGTCCCTTACATCCACTGTCCTGTTAATGAGATTTGCATCTCATTAATGAAGTCCATTGGTCTTTCCTTTTTACTGTTTTTGTCATATCAGCTGCTTTTAAATAGTCAATTTTAACATTTATTCAGCCTTACTTGAAAGGAGACTTTGATTCCAAAGTGAGTAATTATTTGATCACGAGACGGTGTGGTGTATAGTTTGTCTCTGTTATTTATTGCATTTTGATTTACCAGACCGCTTGCTCTAGTGTGGATTGTGTCCACTGTTTAAATGACTTGTAAGAAGAAATGATTTCAAGTCTTAGAATTGTCTTGGGTTTCCTGAAATGTTTTTGGAGAACTTTAACTTGTTTAGTTGTATAAGAGCCAAACTTGTTTTGTTTTAGGTAAATCATCACTCAACTATGCCCCTTTTTCAGAGATGATGAATCCCAACAAGATTCTTTTCCAAATTCTGGTGCCCCTGAAGCTGTAGTCCCCCTTGAATCTTCTAACCCAAAATGAGTTTTGCCTTCTGGTAATTTTTGCTTCTAGCACTCATCTTGGCACCTGGTTTTCTGTTTTATTTTTTATTTATCTTTCTAAGTATGTATTTTGTTTTTACAAGGGGGTTGTAAACTACTTAAGATGCATGGATTGTGTCAGTGGTTCTCAATTTTCCTTTTTTCCTTCCAGCTTCCCAAGTGGTAGATCATGCTGCCTCCTGTAGCTGCTCCTGAATTCAAGGTGGTTTCCACTGTGTAGAAACCCTTTTAGGTGGTTCTGTTAGCTTTCCACTCTCCCCAGTGTATTTTATGATACAGTTTATTTTCCTCTAATATTTAGCACCGGGCCTTATTCTCAGGCTTCAGAAAGTGTTTGTTGATTGAATTGGGCCCTTAGCAGGTGTGCTGTGATGGCAAGAATAGAGGCTTAGAGAGATTTTGTCTCACGCTCTCCCACCTCTTAATTGAGTAATTACAGGTAGATCACTTAACCTCTGAAGTCCTCTGTTTTCTCAAATGAAAAACAAGACTTTATATCAAGGACTCCTTAGTAAATGGGGGAAAAAAGCTTGTTTTCCTGCAATCAAAAAAACTTTAAGTACCAAATAAAATACAATTTTGTGCTGGTGCCAGTTTCTAAGAGTTTTCACAGTCCGTGGTTACCGAGAAAATTTTTTTATTTTAGATTGTCTTTCCTGCTTTTTAAAGTTTATATTCATCTTTCTGTGAAATATTGGTAACAGTATTTAGTTGTTTTTCTAAATCTTACTTGGCAAAATGAAAAGTTGGCAACCTTATGTTTGTCTTTATAATTTGAAGGAAATTTTATTAAGCCATTAAATCCGGAAGCCAGAGATAACCTGCTTTATGTAGTCTTAAAAAAATCGGTGACACCACAGTTCGGGGACAGATTTCTACATATTTGTTAGATCAAGCTTGTTAATGTTCCTTTTCAAAGTTTCTTCATTAATATTTTGTCTTTACTAATATTAAATAGAATTTAACACATTTCTATCTGTCACTGTTCTACCCTGCTGGTTTGCAGGCTTATACATAATAGTCAGTAAATATTTGTTAATTACATTTAGTTAAATACATTTTGTTTCCTGTTTGTTTTACATTTTGTGAAATACATTTTGATTCCTGTTTGTTTTACTTTTACCTACTTTTTTAAACTCTAGACAAAGAAGAGAGAAAGTGCAGGGAACAGGGCCACCCAGACCTGTGCAGTGGCTTTTTCACTGACTATCCACTTTGAGTGTGGTGGGGGGTGCTCAGTATTATGCGAAGAAAAGAGGTATAGAGCATTTAGTCTGGTTCAGAACAACTGTAGAGTCCTAGTGTGAATTGACAAGATTCGCTAATAAATGTTCTTACTGTAGGCTGGCTTCATTTTTGTTAGGTTTGTTAACTGTTTTGCTCTGTAAATAATAAAGCATTACAGATGGCACTTTTTGGGGGCGGAGACAGGAGGGCTACCCTGTGTGTAGCTGTGATGATGGTGACTGAGTTTTACAAGCGTTCCTGTCTTAACCTAATGATTATTACGAGGAAAGGTCTGAGACGCAGGCCATTATGAAGAGCACCGGCTACATCAGTGTACTGTTTTGATCTACCTCACTCACTCACCATCTCCCCCTTTCAAGAAGTGGAAGTTAGTTATTATAAACTTAGTTCCGGGTGCTGCAAGATTCAGAGCATAATATCTTACTAGTAAGTGATTTCTAGGCATTAAAAAAAGTGTGGAGAAAGCCAGCACTTTGGGGATGATATTAGGGATTGACAGATAGTCATAATCTGTCTTCTTCATAATCTTTCTCTAAGTTAGCATTCTATCATAGCCACACACTATCTAAAAGCATTAAGGTTTTTTGTTTCTCTCTGTTTTTTTTTAAGTGGTTGGGAGACAAAGAGAGTGGGGACTGAGATGGCATGAGAGCCTCTCAGTAATGTCGGTATGTAAATTGGAGCCTGCCTGTTGAGTCAATGTATTTATTGTGAGACAAAGAATTGGAAGCATTAATGGTCGATCTCTGAAGCCAAATGTGGGAACTAGGCCTTTGCTATGAAGCTGTGTTGCCAGAGAGGAGAGATTTGTGTTTATTTATGCTCTGTAATGATAAAACCACAGGGATCTGGGCACACCCTTGAATTTGACTATGGTGGTTTATTGTTTTAATGACATTTGTTTGGCTTCTTTGGTTTATACCTTCTGGGAGGCTTTCTGGGATAGAAACCCTAGTTGAGAGTGTTGGGAACCCTAGGAGGTGCAGATTTTCAAGGAAGGCATTTGATGCAGTTTTCAAAAACCTCTGGGTATACCAGTGAGCGTGCTTTCAGTTAAAAGCAGGGTTTGTCGGGCAGTTTGATTGTGAAGCACACTTGATTAGCATGGCTTCATTATAGTAAAGATGGTCAGCAAGGTCTGCTTATACTGTAGAAGGAAAATGGTACTGAAATTTATTGCTGTCTCCTAAAAGTAGATGATTTTGAACCATAGTTAAAGATCTTTTATTTTCTCACTTAAAGGAATAAAAACTCCTGTTGCCATATTATTTGGATTTAAAAAATTATCTGCTGAAGGTATTGCAATTTTTAACAATATAATTTTAGGCAGAGTTGGAATTGTTTATGCTTTATTGTTTTATCCTTTAAGTATTTAAACAATAAGAAAATTGGAAGTTATTTTTATTTAGGTAAAGAGAAAAGACAAGAAAGGCAGTTTGTGGCTGTTGAGCTCTAGCTTTTAGAGAGGCTTTCTCTCTGCTTGGCAGTCTCCAGGGTTCTGGGGCAGAGAGAGAAATAAGACTTGGTCTCTACTGCAGAGAGAGCTAGGATCTCAAATCAGTGTCCACTGGTTCGCTCCCGAAGATCTTACTAGAAAGAAGGACCTGAACTATGTTCCACATTCAACTTCAGTTTGGGAAACACAAGATTAAGCATAGTTAAACAGGTCTTTTTACTGTAGGATTTATCGGTCTTTAATGGAGGTATGTGATTTGTGAATTTCTAAGAGGGGGCTGTCCTAAGTAACAGTAACAAAATTTGAGATAGTAAGATTATTATTAATATCTCCCTGAATGGATTACTAATCTTGTGGTTATTTTAAGCAATCCTTCCTTATGCGTAGTGTTATTTTAGAGAAGTGATTTCCAAACCTTGTTGATCATCAGTCATTTTAAGTGCTTAGAAATTTCTTTTTTTAAATTTGAGTTAAGAATACATTTACAAATTTTAAAATTCAAAAAGTGCACATTGCCACACAGGAAAAATTTCCTACCGGCTCTGTTCCCCACCTGCCTCTTTCCCCTACTTGCTTTCTTAGCGTTGTTCTTTCCAGAGAGATTTCATGCACGTGCTGTTACTTTTTCAGCAAGAACATAAATTACTGAGCTTTGTATTTGGAGATTTATGATTTAGTAGGTTTGGGTGGGGCCTGGGAATATGTCTTTTAAAAGGATCCCTGGAGATTATGATAAGTAGCCAGATTTAGGCACTGTTATTTTAGATGGTACATATTACTTTTGTATGTGGCATGTTATCCACTTCTTAAAACAACTCTGTGAAACAGATACAGTAACCACCATTTTGGTCAAGAGGTAGAAACATAAGAGCAGGAGCTGTTAAATGACCTCCTTGAGGTCATGCTCCATCTTTTAATGGTGGAGCCAGGACTCAAAAACTTGGGCTTTTTTTGGTTATCAAGGTGTGGGACCAGGTGGGACTGGTCATCAGCACTGTAACCATGAAAAGGTTGATGGTTGATGATTGGCCAAAAAAACAAACAATAAAAACCCAAAACAAATAAAAAATTAATGTGGTGTTTATATCCAATTCTTCCTACTTTGGTACAGCATTAAATGTTAGACTATTTATTGCATTACTTACCAAGTGATTAGACTTTCTCTTAGTTTGCATTTTAAGTCACTTAGCCAGATAGACCTGTCTTATCAATTTCAAGCACTTAAAAAGGCAGGCTGCACACAGACTTTTATCTGTAATTTTGCTTCCTAATGAGCATTCATTCCTTCCTTTTCCTTTGCTTCCAGCTTCTTTTGGCCCCTTTCAGCACATTTCCTAAACACCAACCCAAATTAAATCAGGAGGGAGAGAGAAAGAAGACTATCCTCTCAGTGGAGGTTACGGGGTGGGAGAGTGTCCCAGGACTGTGAGATTTTCTTGTCTGTCTGATAAACTCTTTCTTGGAATAATTTTCAAAGAAAGCATTTCAAAAGTGGTAGCACCGTAGGACCCTTTGAACTAGGTTATGGCCCCCAGGCATCTTTTGTAGGACAGCATTCCTTTGGCGTGTTTTTAAAAACCCAGTCTTATAATGTTGGTCACATAGCAGAATATCTGGAAATGTTTAAAAATGGCTTTGAAAAGAATGAAAAGTTGTAAAGCCATCATTTTGAGGCAGCGTATGATGTCCATTCATTTGTTTAGCCACCCACTATTGGCATTTACTATAAGATTTACTATACTATAGGTCAGGTGCTTGGGACTGAAAAATTAGTAAAACATGGTTCTTGCCTTCATTGAGTTTGGTGGTGAAAGACACAAATGTTTCATCAAGCAATAGTCAAAGCACAAGAAGTGCTGTGGAGGAAGCTTGCCCCAAGTGTAATTGGGACTCAATAAACTATACCTAGTTGAGATTGGAGGAAGGTAAGGTAAATTAAGGTTTCCCACAGTTTCTTTGAGCCTAGCCTTGAGGGACTAATAGCTAGATGTGTAGAAGGCAGAGAGAGAGAGAGAGAGAGAGAGAGAGAGAGAGTGTGTGTGTGGTGGGTGGGGGGTGGGCATAGTTACTCTATGCCTAGGGAATAGACATGTACAAAAAAAAGTAGTTCGTGAGTATAATTTAGGTAGGGAGTTATGAGAGTGCTCTAGAGGAGTGAGATGAGATTAGAGAGAGTAGTAAGAGCCAGAAGAGAAGGAATTTTTCACTCTTTGTGAAATAAAATCCCAAGTACAAGGAAGAGAGTTGTAGTGTGTCTACAGATTTCTGGTTCCAAGAATTCCCAGACTTGGCAGTCATTCCCTGGACCCGCAGGTTCCTACTAGATCTCAGGATTCACATTGGGCTCTGTTTAGTTTGGCAGCCAGTTCAAGCCAGAATTCGGTAGATTTGAAGCAGCAATACACATACACACACAAATATGCTTGACTCTTACCAAGGTATATTACAAAATTGTATTTAACCCTTACAGCAGCACTACCAGATAAATGGTTTTGTCTCCATTTAATAGACCAAGAAAACCTTCCACGCTCTGGGAGGTTAAAGTAAGCTTGTACAAGGTTACAGAGCCAATTAATGGTAGGGATGGCATCCAACCCAGATTTGTTTGCCTGACACCAGAGCTCACTCTTTCCCCACTCCACTATGCTGCCCTTCACAAGACTGCAGGTGTGGTTCCTGGGGCAGATGCAGTGGGAGCTCAGGAATGCAAAATGACCATTTTGAAGGCAGTAAAACTGCTATTTCATCTTTGGTGTTGAAAGGGCAACAGGAAGGAATCCCAGTAGGTCTAGTTTAGAGAAGCTCTCCTGAATCTAATGGCATCAGAGTCTTTGGTCAGGAAGATAACCTCCTAATTGTTTTATTTCTTTGGAAAAATCAGATTTCGTTACAGGTATTTTATTTCGGTTTGTAGTTCTGTCTCAAGGACCAAATAATTTGCCAAATGGCAGTATTTATACTGTAAAGTGTACATCAGTTATCTCTTGAGACATTTGATTTGTATGTAGGGTTAAAATTGGGTTTATAATGATTTGAATACATTATCTGCATTTGGCAGATACTGTATGAATGATGTTGCAGATATTCAGAATGTGGATATGGCCTAAGAGTGAAGAAAACCAAGAATTTTCTCTTGAAATTTTGGCTGATGCTGTACTTTTTGGACAGGAGTGCTAAAGAAGTCTTTTCATCCTCTGTCAGCAGTTTGATTCTTATATGTATGTATAATCTCATGTTAAGAAAATGAAATTTGATGAGACAGAAGGACTTAGGAAATTCTCAAAAAAAAATTAATGTATGAAAGCCATATCATTGTCTTTTCCTACCAGATTTCTTGTTTATTTGGCATGTGAATTTCCCTCTTCCTATTTTGAATAGAGCTGAAAATAACATGGTTGGTTTGTTTGAAAGGAAAATGACTCATATTGTGTTCAGCATTTAGTTTCTCAGAGATGTGTTTATCTTTCAAATGGCACAGTAGTTTGGGATTTTGGTTTCCATTTTATTAGCAAAATGTTATTTATGACACTATATAGGAATGTCAAATCAAAATAATTTTTCAGGTTAGGGGAAGAAATTATAAATGTCATTTTTTTCTGTGCTAATTTACAGAGTTTCTGTAACATGAATTTTCTTATCTTAGTTTTATAGAAATCTTTTAACAATTTCAACTGAAAACCATTTTAGGGGGAATAGTTAAAAGAATTTCCCATTTACAGGATTTATATTACTTTATGAATTTATAATTATTTAGAAGCTTTTCGTTTTAGTCTTGAATGCACCTTGAAGATGAATGTCTTGTATCATTTAAAGTGAGTACATTATATAAAGGGATATTTGTCATCTCCATAAGCGTAAAGTATGTGTTAAGTCCTGCCTATAACTGTCATTCAGGAAGCTGACAAAATTTTTCCTCTAGAAAAGCTGTCATTTATGTGATTTGGGGTCTTTTTAAGAGTAAAGTCAGATGTTTGCTACTTGGCATAGTTTTCTTTGGCTAGCCAAAAAGTGAGTAAAGTCAGGCTGCCATTTGAGAAACTGTCAAGTCAAATTTGAAGAAATAAAATGTAGTTCAGACTTATGGCTGAGCAAAGGTATATTATGGATTGATGTACAAGCTGAGATTTGAACCATAAAACTATGATCAGATTACTCTTCACCCAGAAAGTATCCTTTTTCAGAGGGAGTAAGGAGGAACCCTCTGTATCCCTTGTCTCAAACCCAGATGCCGACAGGTGCTAGGTAGGTAAGGGAACCTCTAGTCACCATTAGGGAATATAAGCTGTGTCGCTAGATCTCATTTTTACAAGACAAGCTGGAAATCTGAAATTCTATGTGATAATATTTTGATTTTAAAAGTTAGCCAAGAATCTTTAAAAATCTTTTCAAAAATTAAAAACCATTTGATTCAATATTATGTGTCCATATGTATGTAGGCTGGGCAGCTGCTGCTTTTAATAATTGACTGTAGCTTTTGCATAGAAGTCTTTAAAGAGGTTGTTGTGAATCCTTGCCCCTAGTGCCTCCTCTTCTATTGAAAATCACTGGCAAGTGAATGATAGACACTTAGTGCCTCATGGGAGTTTTAATACTATCAGGGAGGCAGTACTAAAAATTTTAATATGCTTTAGGTACTTTGCTGTGCCATTTTGTATCTAAATAGAATCATGCAGGGGTAAATGATTTATTCAGAGAGCAAGATAGACTGTAGATTTTGTATAACTGTGAAAAGTTCATTGATAGGTTTTCAGATTCTACATGGCAACCAATCTAAGAAACTATCACTTGTTGGGTTTTGTTGTAGTGTCACAGACTATCTGTTATTTAAAAAGTATTGTAAAGTACATAATTGGGTTATTTTGGTCGACATTTGTGGTTGTTTTAGTAAGAATGAGCAATTAGTTTTTTCTAACATCGATTTAGTAATTGTTACTTTAATGGCACTGAGATTTTAAAATAGACCACAGCAGTTTTCAGAGTATGATCTATGGACTTTGGGGGTTCCTCAGGACCCTTTAGGGGCCTCTGAGGTCAAAACTGTCTTCACAACAATATTGAGACTTATTTGTCTTTTTTCACTATTTTGAACAGTTTGTGCTATTGTTCAAAAGCAATAAAACCAGTTTCTTAGCACAAATCAGCGTATTGGCACAAAACTACTGAAAATGATTGTATTCTTCACTTTTTTCCTGCACTCATGTGGTGGGGGAGCAGGTTTCATCTAAAGGGGTCCTTGATGAAGCAGTAAAAATTATTCCTTTTATTAAATCTTAATATTCAGTGTGATAAAATGAGAACAGCATTGACTGTGTTAAGTAAAAACACTTGCAGTTGTTTTAGTTGCAAGTTGAACCAGCTATTTTCCTCTTGGAACATCAGTTTTTATTTGGAAGAGTAACAGACTATGGTTATTCAGATCATGGATATTTGATGTTTGCTCAAAAAAGAACAGAGGAAGCCTGTTACTTTAAGGAAGACAACTGACGCTATTTGCTGCCAGTGGTAAAATTGAGCTTTCAAGTAAAAATTAGAATTTTGGGAAATTTGTATCTATATCACTCTCAGTTTGACACTTTAAATTGATAGCAATTTGAACAGATGTGGTTTTGAAGGGCCAATTGGTCAATAAACCAGTATTTTCCACATGACCAGTGTATGATGTTACAGGCTTATGAATGGACAAAAGATTTTTTCAGTTTATTGATATATTTTAGATTCCACATTGTTCCCAACCTTTAAGAAACTATCACTTGTTGAGTTTTGGTGCGATATCAAAGAAGAATACCTATAACAGTCTGAAAAAGGTATTAAAATATTCCTTTTTTCCCAATAACTTACCTACATAAGTCCAGCTTTTCTTCACATATTTTAACCAAAACAATATAAAGTGACATAGTGACTCCAAAAGCAGATCTGATGAGAATCTGTCTTATATTAAGCCTGATAAAGAGGTCCACCAAAATATAAACAGTCTCTCATCACAAGTATTGTTGGGAAGGAGTTATTTTTCATAAAGTAATTTATGTCAATATGTAATGAGTTTATTATTCAAACATTATCTTGGTGTTTGCTTTAATATTATAAATGTCAGTGAATGTAACCCATAGTAACAAAAGCTTATCCTCAATAATTTTTAAGTGTAAGGTGGTCCTAAGATCAGAGGTCCTGAGAACCATTAAAGTACATTATGAGGGATTAAGAAGGAAAACTATTGAGAAGGTTGAAAGAATTTTTAGGGAGGTCAAAAATAGGCACCCAGAGAGGGACAACCAAAATGGCGTAGATGATAGAGGCTCTGTTCATCCCTCTGGCGACCAAATCAAAGTTGTGATGGAAACAAGGAAAAATCACCTGGGTTCTAGATGAACAAGCCATACAAGTAGGGCGAAATCCAAGAAAGCACCCTGCAACCGCGGAAGGTAGGACGGGGCGAGGACACAGGGCTGCCTGGCCTGGAGCAGGGAAGACTGAGACTGAGGCTGTGGCAGTGGCAGGCGCCTCTTAAAGGGGCCACGTCTGCGAGCGGAGTTTTGTTGTGATGGACTTGCTTGCTCTGAGCACCAGTGCTGATTCGGCTGCACGCAGGGGGCATCGGGAGCTTACAGGGAAACGTTGTCTGAGTGAGGGTCGAGGCGAGACTTGCTCTGCACAGAAGTGCTTGTGGTGTCCATTGTTCCCTATTGAGTTCTCCCCTTCCCCATAGCTGCGATGTCATCAAACTGGATTACAAGTCGCTCTGCCCAGAGGATTCCCTGAAGCCACGCCTCCCCCAACTTGAGGCCCCACCCAAGCCACATCCAGGTGTATCCTCAGTGAGTCAGGTGCTTCTTGCTGAGACTCACACTGTTGGAGGCAGCTGGCCTCAGTTTCTGGTGTGGCCTTTTGAGGCAGCTATAAGCACAGCACCTGTAGATTGCTTGCTGAATCTTAACAGGTGGCCCCAGAGGGGCTGAAGCTTGAGCTAAATTTGGCCTGCAGCTGAACGCCTCTCAGGACTGTGTCACTGGACATTGTGCTTCACAAAGCCACGCTAATAAGACTGGGAGATTTAGGAGCTTTGCTTAGTACATAGAAACAGACACAGAAAGACAGCCAAAATGGGAAGACAAAGAAGCAGAAACCATAGGAGAGACGAGAACAGAGATCCAGATATAATGGAGTCAAATAATCTAACAGATGCAGAGTTCAAAACACTGGTTATAAAGATGCTCAATGAAGTATTGGTTAAATTCAGTGAGAACTTCAACAAATAGATAAAAAAAATAAAAATAACAATGGAAATTATAAAAGGGAACCAGTCTGAAATGAAGAACACATTATCTGAGATGATAAGTATATTAAATGAAATAAACAAAGGAAAGAGTGAATAAAGAAAAGGATCAAATGCCCTATCTAGAGGACGGGAAAGCCTAGGAACACTCAATCAGAATAGCAAGATAAAAGATGCCAAGTCTATAAAACTAATTTAAGAAGCATATGGGATACTATTAAGGGCTCAAATCTGTCTGATTGGTGTAATTGAAGGAAAACAAGATGTTGAACAGCTGTTTGAAGAAATGATGGAAAACTTTACTAACCTGGTAAAGGAAATGGACATAAAACCCCAGGAAGCTCAGAGAATTCCAAAAGTCAGGGATCCAAAGAGGCCCACACCAAGACATAATTAAAATGCCAAAGGTTAAATGCAAAGACTATTAAAAGCAGCAAGAGAAAAGGTTACTTATAAGGGAACACCCATACGACTGACTGGCAGCTGATTTCTCAAAAGAAACTATGCAGAACAGAAGGGCTTGGCAAAAAATATTCAATAGGATGAAGACCCAAGATCTACAACTGAGAATACTTTATCCAGCAAAGCTATCATTTGGAGTTGAAGGGCAGATAAAGAGCTTCCCAGACAAAAATAAACTCAAGGAACTTATCACCGCCAAGCCAGTATTCCAGGAAATGTTGGAGGGACTTCTTTAAGAAGAAAAAGCATTTATCAAAAACAAGAATAAGAATGATAACAACTGCATTCCTATCAATAAGCACCACAAGTGGAAAAGAATTAAGTTCTCCAATCAAAAGATAGGGGTCTTGTTTTCTTATCCTTTCAGCCACCCTATGTGCTGCCTATAAGAGCCTCACTTCAGGTTAAAAGACACAGACTAAAAGAAAGAGGATGGAAAAAGATACTGCTTTGATGGACCTAGAAGGTATTTAAGTCAGACAGAGAAAGATAAACACTATATGATTTCACTTATATGTGGAATCTGAGGAATAAAAAGAACAAACTAAGCAACAACAACCTCACAAATATAGTGGACAATTTGGTGGATGGGGAGGGGGTGGGGAGCTGGGAGAATGGGGTGAGGGGTTAAAGAAGTACAAATTAGTAGCTGATGAATGGTCACGGGGAAGGGGAACGCAGCACAGAAAATGCAGTTAGCATTATTAATACATTGGCTAGGTGGAGGAACAATTGGGATTGTTTTACGATTTCCATAGATGTCTAACCCATGTACTGTATACTCGAAACTAATGGCAATAAATAATAAATAACATCCATTTATAATAGTAATGCATAAAGTGATAACACACTGGCTTTTGGAAACTGTTCCAGAAATGATCAACATCAGTGTTATCCTAAGTGCATGTTGAAAGTAAAGATCTGGAAAGTAACACCTGAGACACCAAATTTGGTGCCCTAGGGGGATGTGGTTGGCTCCCTGGCTATTCGAATAAAGAACTGCAGACATTTTATGCCTCATCAGTTTGCAGCATTACAATATTTTTTTCATTCACATATCTGTAAACAGCATTGCACAAAAATTTGTAGCTTGCTACCTCAAAACAAACTATATCACTATAATGAAAAGAATGCTATAATTAAGTTTGATGAAGTATTTTTCTATAATACAGGTTCCCAGACATCAAGATAATGAGCAGAATAATATTTATTTGGAACTAATGCACAAAGGCAGTAAAGAGAAATATCCTCTCTCGGCTGGGAGTGTTCAGGGGTACCTTTAGGAAGTAATTCAAGAGGCCCCGCCCCACCTCCTTTATTCCTTTTCAGCAGCCATGGTTGCCAGTAACTCAGATGAAGAGAACTCACTGATTGGTGAACAAATATGGACAATCTGAGGGATTTTCAGGAATATTTGTTAGGATGTAAAGCAAGGAAGCCCTCAAAGACTTATGGAATTATGTCAAAAGACACAGAAACCAGATTGCAGGGGCTCCTACTGGCTAATTTCAGTTCTGAATAAGGAACAATCTATGGGTTTTGGTGATTTCAAAAAAATAAAAATAAAAGAGCATGAGAAGAAAAAGGGAAGTTTTTAAATTTTTAAACAGGGGTGACAGGTCATAAATATACAAGGACTAATGGAATTACAGATTCACTGTGTTTGTAACTCAAAACTAATACAGTATCACAACGAAGATACAGAACATTTCTATCTGCAAGGGACCCTCATGTTGCCCTTTTATAGCTGTATTCACTTCTCCCCCTCACCCCCATCCTCCTTAACTCTTGGCAGCCACTGGTCTGTTCTTCATTTCTGCAGTTTTCTCATTTCAAAGATGTTATGTAATTGGAATCATATAGTATGTAACCTTTTAGGATTCGCTTTTTTCACTCAGCGTGATTCTCTGGAGACTCATCCAGGTTGTCGCATGTATTCATAGTTTATTCCTACTTTTGTTATTGAGTAGTGGTCCCTGGTGAACGTGTCACAGTTTGCTTAACCATTTGCTCACTTGAGGACACCTGAATCATTTCCAGGTGTTGGTTGTTATGAATAAAGTTGCTATAAACGTTCACATACAAATAAGAAAAACGTATCTGAACTTGAATGTCTTGAAGTCAGATTTCAGATATGCAGTGAGAGTCTTTCATGATCACAGAGACAAAGATAATCGTCCCTAATGTGTTGGTGCTTCTCGCTTGGGCCAAGACAATTCTAATCCTTCCAGGCTCTTCCTGCCATACTTAGACCTATGGGTCAAGGTAGCTCTTAATATTTAAGTCACAACACAAAGTGGGGGGGGGGTGAGGGGGAAGGCTTTATCCCTTCACACAAAGCAAATTCACCGTGCAGCGTGAAGACTCAGTTGAGCCCCTCCATCTTGCACCCAAATCCCTTAAAAGAGCTCCCCTAGGAGCACTCTTGATGGTTTGCCATTGGCTTGCTCAGAGCTGTGTGAAAAGGGGTTTGGGGATGGATGTCCTTTGGACTGGATTGAATAAGCTAGCTGATGCTGGCACGAGTAAATGACTACCTCAAAATGCTGCTGCAACTCTGCCTGAAGCTCAGTTACAGCCCTGCCTCCCCACCCTGTCCCCACCCCCAGTTACAGTGGCTGACAGGTGGGACCACCATGTGATGTTTTAACTTACTGAAATCAGTGATAATGTGAACAGTTGGCATGCAGGGAAGTAGTTCAGAGGTAGCAGTGTTTAGTGTGGTGTAAGAATTGTGTAAAAGGACATGTGAAAGTCAAGGACTGACGGCCTGCACTCGGGAGGGTGCGTGATGAGACCGTGGAAAGACATGTTCTGTGGTTGCAGATGGGTCTGTCTCCTGTCCAACCATCTGTCTAGGAACATGCCCCCACCCCACCCCCCAAAAAAGTGCAACTTTATTTCTTCTTGAGTTTTAGGCTTTAAGATTTAGAGGGTTCGCTTTGGAGGAATTTAATAAATATTCCTCGAGTATTTTTCTGCAATAAGATATCTGGTTATAGGTTTTTAATGTACTTCGTTTGCATTTTGACAATGCCTGCCTTTCTGACATGGAAAGAGGTGAGCTTTAAGACATTTTCTGTGGGAGTCTAATTTAGTGTAGGTAACCTTTACTGACTGTTGGCTGTTGTTTTTTTGTATGAATTACTAAGCTCTTTACTCCAAATTAAAATTATATGGATATGTAAAAGTTTTACTCTGGATAGATGTCTGGAGGTTGGAGTGAGGTCACTTTAAATGCAGTTTGCTTATATGATTATTGAGTAAACACTGAGTTACTAAATGTTTTCTGTGTGTCATCTGGTCCACTTTTAAGAGTTCTACGGGCAACTATTTCTTTTAAATTTAAATATTTACACTTTTCTTGTTTATTCTAAACTTTAATTTGAGATGGAAGACCTGGGGAGGAGTTAGTTTTTGTTGAGAATAAGATCAGGAACCTTTTCTGCCTTTAAGTGGATTGTGTCTCATAGTATCATTGTACACATTTTACTGTTGGAACTGTGTCTGAGATATGGGAGAGCGAGGAAAGACTTGAGAAGTTTTAGCCTGCCTTTGCTTGGAGGCCGTGCAGCCAGTTCAGACAGAAACACAGATGACTAGAATGAATGTAAAGCAGACAGTGAAGGTTCTGTGTGAGGCAGAAGCTGTAGGCTTCTGTAGGGAGGAAGTGAGGGCTTCCGGGAGGGTTCATGACGGAGGTTGTACTTGAGCTGGGCCAGAAATAACTAGTGGCGAAGACAAGGAAGTATACTGGTGGCAGATGATGCCGCTTGCCACCGTTAAGGTGATTGCTGATACACATGGCATCTGGGTGGTGTGCTTTGTCTTACAGTTCCAGACATATGAAAGCCATCATCTCGTAGAACGTGGGTGTTAGGGATATTTTTCTTTCCTGGAGAATTGACGCCTTTTAGGGATCTCAGTATACCGACGGTTTTTAGTTCTGGAAGTCCGGCTGGAAATGCATCCGGTTTTCATTCAGTTCAGGGGGTGTGCGTGTCAGCGTGCAGGTGTGTTAGATAGCAGGGAGGGAGTAGGCAGGGAATTATGAAACTGAAGAAACTGCACTAAGAGCTGTTGCCAGTTGAGTAGTGGCAGTGAGATGAATTCACTTTAAAATTATAATGTTAAATATGGAGAAAATGAGACTGAAGTTAAAGGAGATTTTAAGGGCAGCAATGAGATACGTTAGTTTCTAGAAAGTACTGTTATACTTTGATTTCTTGTCTACTGACAGCAGTTCGCTGTTACCTTACGTTGGTGTTTTTTAAAAAAATTTCAGTCTCCAGATCTGTAAAATATCTATAAATTTAAAGAAATAAAGTAGGTTATTGAATTGGAACATAGAATAAATCTTTGGTGTAGGAGTACTAAGGATTGTCAGAAGCTTATTGCTAACCTAGCCATTGTTACAGCCACTTCACAAAAGGCTTTTTTTTTTTTTCCTAGATGAGATTAAATACTGAGTGAGTTATGAGGTTATTTTGTAGTTATATTCTACTCTTAAAATTGTTTTTCATCACAACCACATGTAAAAATGGAATTTGGTGAGCTATATAGGGTGGTTTTCCTTTTATGTTAAAAATAGAGAAAACTTGTTAATGTTGCTGTGAGAGGAAGTGTAGTTAATAACTGTAAGCATTATAAACTTTTGGAGAAAGACTCTTTAAAGACAGGCCTAATAATTATGTGGAAACATTTAGTAATTTATCAAATTTAAATGAATGTGATTGTTGACCTGCAGTGATTCTGTGATTAGCATGTCTGCTAAGGAAATGGAAAAGGAACCTAAATGCTTATTTTATAGTTTCTTCCTTTTTTTTTGCTTGAATGTTTCTTTGTCATATTATTATTTGGGATCCATGTAAATGAACGTGTAGGTGGCCAATTTAGTCGTGATAACTGCCTTCAGATTTGGTACAATGACACATTTTCTATAAACTTGGGATGAATTTAAGAAAAAGAAAATTTGATATTTGAGGAAACATTCTAAGTGTCCATGTAAAATCAATTTGTATGTGAAAGTTTCAGATGAGTAAGATGAACTTGAGTATGACAGGAAGTGCTGTTATCAGAAAAAACATTGTGCATATGTATATTTCCTCTACTGAGACATTTGCTTTTCATGCATTCATAAGAATTTTAGGACTGAAGGAACCAGAGATGACTGTTCGTCTCCACATAGGTGAGAACTTGAGACCTAATGGGTTTAAATGAGCCCAGTTAGTAGTAGGTGAGCTAGAAATAATCCCAGATTACTTGCTACCCTGTGGGTATCGTTTCCAAAAAGATGTGTGTACTTTTCAGATGTGGTTAGGAGTCCACCATGATTTTTAAGATTGGAAAATTTCATCGATGGCAGTAATGTGTCCTCTATCTCCGTAGTATCCTGAAATTCTGAGCTCCCGTCATTAAATATTTTCTATCGTTTTCATGTCTCCAATGCCTATTTTTAGTTTCATAAATGTTGTCTACCAGGAATGACATTTGGAACCATAAAAGGAGCATTTAATCTTAATCTCGTTATTGTCCAGCTTTGAAAAGACTCTGGCAAATTTTTTCTCCCCTCCCACATGTTGTATGCTTTGTGAAGACTCTAGAGACAGTGGTGAGCTAAGAAAAAAGGAGTGGGTTTAGTTTAAGCTAGTAATAAATACCTTTGAAAAGTGTCACTACTATGGTTTTTGAGAAGTAAAACCTTTCTTAGCTGTTTTTCATATCCCGGCTCTAGTTGGCTGAAAAGTTTTGTAAATTACTTACAGTAATGTGGGCGGAGGTGGTTGAGAGCCCCTGCCTCCACTCTGGGTCTCATGGAGACTGTTATTGCCCAGAATGGAGCCTTCCTGTTTATTTTCTTCCCGCGTTTTAGTCAGCCTTCTCTCAGAGCTCATGAGTTCTAATGCATTACTCTTACCGTGTTTTATCTTGGGATACAAAAAGTGTGCCTTGTAAATGAGGGAACTAGGGTTTGGTGAAAAAGCTTGATGTTCTAGTACCTGTGAAAACACATTTTTGTTAAAGAAAACAGTTGTAGCACTATACTACAAAAAGGAAACATGTTTTCTTGGAAGCCAAGTCAGACATGATTAGATACTATTCTTTGGGAGTGAGAATGAAGTCACCATATCTACTTTTTGGGAAAGAAATTATGGCATTTAAAAATTATTCTTAGGAATATGATTTGGTGTTGGACAGTTAGTATATGTATTTTATGTTTGAAAGATGTTCTTCAGCATTGGACAGAGGAGAGAACTACCAGGATAAAGTAAAATTGAGGGACAGCTGGCTCCTACTAGAATCTCTTATTGAAATAATTAGATTATTTGCCCATTATATGATTTGTGGCAGCTCTTTAATCCTAAACTGGCTTTTAAGGTGTAATTTCTAATTGAGGATGTATTCTACTTCTCATCTTAGTACAAATGATTAAAAAAATTTGATTTATGTATTTTTGTCACGTTTTAGAAGGCAAAATCATGGATTTCCTATTTACTGTCTCCCCCCCCCGCCCCCATTGCATTCTAAAATTCTCAGTTTACTTATAAGAGAATTGTTTCTGAAAATGTTTGCAAAGACCAGTCAGCTGTTTGGGTAACTTCTTAGAATCAAACTCTTAACATCTCTACATTTGATTATATCCTTACATTATAAGTGGACTTCTTCAGGTTGACAGGTGTTTAAAAGGTATCAGCAATATTTTATATTAATTCAAAGCTGTTTCTTTGAGAAAAACAGCAAAATCATAATAGGTACTATGAGTTAATTTTTTTTTTAATGCAGTCCTTTGAGATTTTTCTAAGAATATTCGGCACTCTTAAATATGGGGGGTATTATACTTGTTTTATAGAAATGGGCATTCAGGTTTTAATTAGTATAATTTTGTGTCATAAGGCCGTTCAGGAACTTGAGACTGTGCCTTAAAGCTTTTGGACTTTTTCTGCCCCATTATAGTAAATTCTTAATAGATTTGTGCTTCTCACATGTTTCATTATATACATGCACATTCAACAGTCTCTTTTGACATGTTTATTAGCACAGTGTTTAAAAACTGGCTTTTATTTGGGCGTTGGTTCTAGTACCCCCTCTACTGCCACTTACTGTTATATCAACTCTAGAAGCCTCAGTTTCCTCATCTATAAAATGGAATTAATGTTGTTATCATTGACTTTGCTAATGGAGTGGTGAGAGAAGGGAATTGTAGAGTTGACTTGTGATTTTCGGAGGGACGAAAATCAAAGACAGTATAAAAAAAACGGTTTTGCCATAGCAGATTTACTAAAATAATGGTACAAGCACCTATCAGAACTATTTTGTTTACAAAGGATCTGTACTTGTTGTTTAGTCATGTTTTGTTTTGTGTTTAAAGGTTACGGGAAGTTTCAGAGAAATTGAACAAATATAATTTAAAGGTAAGAGTTGTAAGATTTAAAATTTTCTGAAAAGCATGATTTTTCTTTATTAGGGAAAAACCTCATTTAGGGAACAGCTATTAGGAATACTTCATTATCAATTTTTATGAATTGGATTCATTTGAATTATAGCTTCTGTTCATACTGGTCTTTTAAAAATGTGGCCTACCATGGAGCTCTAATGGGGATATCATAATTACTGTTTTTCAATTATTGCTATACAATATGTAAATATTAGTTTTTTAAAACAGAGTTTGCCAGCTATCTTTTTTGTTGTTGTTGTTAATTGGATGGTATAGTTACCATTTAAAAAGTAATTTTACTTAACCTTTTTTTATTCACCAGCCACCCCCTTTGAATGTATTGGAACAGGCTACTATTAAACAGTGTGTGGTGGGACCAAATCATGCTGCCTTTCTTCTTGAGGTAAATCATTTACTATAAGGTAGAGAAGTGAGTATAAATAGTTAAAATACAGTTGTGCATCATCAGGTTTCTTTCTTTTTATCCAGGGAAAATAGTAATTTTTTGCAAGAGTTATTTCAGAGATCACTCAGCTTCATTTCCTTATTGTGTAAATTTCTCTGGCTCAGAGAAAAACCTTAAATAATTTGATAGAGCTTGAAACTAATTAGTAACAGAATAGAGAAGTTTTTGATATACAGTCATTTTTGTATTTTGAATTCTGTTAGATTGAAATATTTTAAATTATTTTTATTGGCTTCTTGATAATGTATGTACAACATATTTCCCCAACTCAGGCATAGCCCCTTTTGGGAGGGAACATTTATTTATTTATTTATCTATCTATCTATTTATTTATTTATTTATTTATTTATTGGATAAATTCAAATTTTAATACATATTTTTACTTTGGAAATTTCTTTTATTTTCTTCGCTTTTAGGATGGTAGAGTTTGCAGGATTGGTTTTTCAGTACAGCCAACCGATTGGAATTGGGTAAACCTGATAATAATGATGGGTAAGACATTATGTCCTTTCTATTTAATATTTAGCTCTTCATAGGTATTATTTTAAACCTGTGTTTGATTTTGGTAACCCTCAAGTTAAAAAAAAGCATTGCAGGAAATGAGACAGTTAAAATAGAGTGAAATGGTTACTTTGTAGTTTAATTTTAATTTTTATGTCAGCACAGTTATTTATAGCTAAATGTATTAGTGTTAAAAGTAGCAGGGGAGTTGATAATTACTTAACAGAAATAGGTTACCAGAAAAATGATATGTATTTGGTAGGTCTCAATTCAGATATGCTCTTTGATTGAAATGACTTGTTTGGATCACTTTTTCCCCCTTTTTAATATTTCCAAATCAAGTAACTCAAATTTGAAAATGACAAGCCGTTTTTTAAATTTTGGTCTTTATAAATGATGACATATGAAAAAAGATTGCTAGATAACGTGTGATGAGTTTCAATTGACAGCTTCTAAGGAAAGTGTGATTAAAAAAAACATCTGAAGAACAATTCATCTGTAGTTAAACCTTCAAAATAGTTTGAACCAGCAAAGGACCTCAGGTTGTTAGGAGGCAACAAGTTGTTAGGTTTGCAATTTGATGTGAAATATACATTTTAGTAGGATTAATCAGAGAATACTTAGGCTGGTATTTTACCAGAGTATTGAGGCCTGGAAATCCAGGCTCCTTCCTAGGCAGTTTGGGACTGTTCTGTATTATTCTGCCTCTTGTGTTTTCCCAGGTCAAAGTTGAACAGCAACTCGGGGGCAGGGAGGACATCAAGGCCTGGTAGGACAAGCGACTCCCCTGGTTTCTCTCAGGTTCTGAGACTCTGGGCAGGCTGGCAGGCAACACCCTGGGGTGAGTTGTGACCGGATGATAGCATCCGTTGGCCTGGGCCATTGCTCTGGGAGTGCTCTCACTGTGAATGCTCATCGTCAGTATTGTCTAGTGATGGAATGAGGAAAGTCCTGAGCTCTGGGCAGAAACTCATGTTGCTGCTCATGGTGAGCCACCATGATAAAAATTACCCACACAGGCTAATTACAATTAACCCAGGTTCCTGACCTTTTAAAAGTGTGTAATGTTCACATGAGTTTATAATGTTATTTATCATGTCATTTCTGTCATTTAAAAATTTCAGTCTTTGGTTTTGTGACTCATTCTTGGGTAAATAAAAAAGCTAACCTTTTTTTTTTTTTTAATCCAAATTTGATAGTTCTTTCTGAATTAATGAGGTTTGAATTTCATGTAAACTATACCTTAATGGTCTTTAATAAAATTATTTTTGCCTTTTTTTAAGAATTGAGGTATAGTTGACAGGTAGCTTCAGGTGTGTGACATAACGATTTGATATTTGTGCAGACATACTTTGGAGATACTGAGAGTTCATTCCACACCACAATAAAGCAAATATCGCAAAACAAGTCACATGACATTTTTGGTTTCCCAGTGCATGTAAAAGTTATGTTTAGACTATAGTGTAGTTTGTTAAATGTGCAATAGCATTATATCTAAAACAAACCAACAAACAAAAACAATGTATGTACTTTAATGCCGAAAGATGTTAACCATAATCTGAACCTTCAGTGAGTCATAATCTTTTGTTGGTGGAGGGTCTTGCTTGTTTGTTAATGGCTGCTGATTGATCAGGGTAATGAAGTTTGACATATTGATTGACTCTTCCCTTTCACCAGTGATTTTTCTTCAGCATGCAGTGCTGTTTGATAGCATTTGTCTACAGTAGAACTTTTTTTCAAAATTGGAGTCATTCCTCTTAAACCCTTCCACTGCTTTATCAACTAAGTTTATGTAAAATTCTCAATCCTTTGTTGTCATTTCAGTTATCTTCACAATACCTTTAGGTTCCACTTCAATTTCTAGTTCTTTTGCTATTTCCACCATATCTGTATTTAACTTCCTCCAATGAAGTCTTGAACTCCTCCTCAGTGTCATCTACGAGGGTTGGAATCAGCTAATTCCAGACTCTTGTTAATGTTGATATTTCAACCTCTTCTCATGAATCAGTTGTTCTTAATAGCATCTAGAATGGTGAATTCTTCCCAGAAGGTTTGTAATTTACTTTGCCCAGATCCATCAGGGAATCACTGTCTGTGGCTACTATTGCCTTATAAAATGTCTTTCTTAGATAATAAGACCTGACAATCAAAATTGCTCATTGATCCATTGGCTACAGAATAGATGTTATGTTAGCAGGCATGAAAACATGAATTTCGGTATACACCTTCATCAGAGTTCTTGGGTGACCAGGTCCATTGTCAGTGAGCAGTAACATTTTAAATATTATCTTTTTTTTCTGAATGGTAGGTCTCAACAATAGACTTATGATATTCAGTAAACCATGTTGTAAAAATGTCCAGGTTTTGTTGTTCATTTGTAGAGTACAAGTAGAGTAGATTTAGCCTAATTCTCAATGGTCCTAGCTTTTCGGAATGGTAAATGAGTACTGGCTTCAACTTAAAGTCACCAGTTGCATTAGCCTCTAACAAGAGAATTAGCTTGTCCTTTGAAGCTTTGAAGTCAGTCACTGACTTCTCTCTAGTTTTGAAAATCATAGATGGCATCTTCTTCCAATATAAGGAAGGCTCTTTTGTCTACATTGAAAATCTGTTGTTTAGTATATTCACCTTCATTATCTCAGCTAGGACTTCTGGATAACTTGCTGCAGCTTCTACATCAGCACTCGCTGCTGTACCTTTCACTTTTCTGTTATGGAGGCAATTCTTTCCTTAAACCTCATGAGCCAGCATCTGTTAGTTTCACACTTTGCTTCTGCAGTTTCCTTACCTTTCTCAGCCTTCATAGCATTGAAGAGAGCTGGCTTCGCTCTGGATTAGGCTTTGGCTTAAGGGAATGTTGTGGATAGTTTGATCTTCTATCCAGACCACTCAAACTTTCTCCATAGCAGCAATAAGGCTATTTGCTTTCTTATCATTAGTGTGGTTACTGTAGTAGCACTTTTAATTTCCTTCAAGAACCTTTCCGAGGCCTAGCTTTCTGCCTGTCTTGGCTTTCAACATGCCTTCCTCACTAAGCTTAATCAGTTCTAGCTTTGATTTAAAGTGAAAGACATGCAACTCTTCCTTTCACTTAATTGGCCTGATTTCATTATTATTGCATCTCAGGGAACAGGTAGGCCCTAGGAGAGGGTGGGATATGGGGGAACGTCTGGTTGGTGGAGCAGTCAGAACATATACAATATGTTTAAGTTAAGTTCGCTGTCTTACATGAGTGTGGATTTGGGTGTAGTACATGGTGCCCCAAAACAATTACAATAGTAGTATTAAGGGTCTCTGATCACAGATCACCATAACAAATGTAATCATACTGAAAAAGTTTGAAATATTGTGAGAATTACCAAAATGTAACATATGAAATGAGCAAATACTGTTGGAAACATGATGCCGATAGACTTTTCAGCACAGGGTTACCACAAACAATCCTTCAGTTTGTAAAATATGAAATATCTGTGAAGCTCAAAGCACAATAAACTGAGATATTCCTGTATATATTGTGAAATGATCACAGTACGTCTAGTTAACATCTGTTAGCATATGTAGAAAAAAATTTCTTGTGACGAGAACTTTTAAGATATACTCTCTTAGCAACTTTCAAATACTCAATACAGTAATATTAATTATAGTCACCATGCTGTACATTACATCCCCATTACTTGTTTATTTTACTGGAAGTTTGTACTTTATTTTTACTTTTTAAATTATTTATAAAATGTATATCAAACTAGATATTCAACTCTTCCACTTTATCTAAAGCTGATATGCTGTCAAACTCAAGATAATATACAAATTTTCAACCCAGATGATTTTATTCATTTTATATATTCATGAATAGCCTGGTTTTCTTGAAGCTACTGAATCAATAATTCGATAATGCCGAATCAGTTAGGTCAGCATGTGTGTTCTAGAGCTGACCAGAGAAATATAACTAGAGGCAATTTAAATTGTTGGCAATAATAAAGAGAAAAAAGAAAGGTTTAAAAAAAATTTTTTTTTCTTTGACACTAAATTTTTAAGTGACATTAGATTTGAAAATTAAGATTCCAAAATGGTTACTTTCTTTCCTTTTTAGTTTTTAGTGGACCAGTTTATTTTGAGGTCAGAGGAATGCAATTTAGTTGAGTGCATCCTTTAGCTCATTCTGTGCTAGAACTATTAATAGGAAACATAGCTCTGGTCTTTATTGAAATGTTATGAATCTCCTTTTAATAGTTTTATGCATAACACTAATAAATGAAATTTCCATTTAATTTGATAAACCTGGAAAATGTTTGATTATATTTATTTAAGAAAGAGTAACTTTTATGTATCATACTTTGTCAGGCTATACCCTCTTTGAAGATAAAACTTTCTTGGTTGAAGGGGCAGCAAACTACAGTCTTTAGGCTTGTTTGGCCCCTCCTGTTTTTATTGAAACACAGTCACACTTGATATTTTACTTAACTCTCTGTGGCTGCTTTTTGTGCTGAGGTGGCAGAGATGAGTAGTCACTATAAAGATTGGTAGCCCACAAAGCCTAATAAACTATTTACTATTCTGCTCTTGATGATGCATTTTTTTAAAGTATTTTTTTTAGAGCAGTTTTCAGGTTCACAACAAAAATGAGAGGAAGATACAGAGTTTTCCCATTACTCCTGTCCCCACACATGTATATAGTTTCTTTGCAATATCCCCCACCACAGTGGTCCATTCGTTATAATTGATGAACCTGTATGGATACATCATTATCACTCAAGAGTCCGTAGTTTATATTAGGATTCACTTTAGGTATTGTATGTTCTGCACTTTGGACAAATTTAAAATGACATGCATCCTTCATTTTAGTATCATATAGAGCTTATCCTAAAAATTCTCTGCTCTGCCTATTTACCCCACCCTCCTCTCTTAATCCCTGGCAACCACTGATCTTTTTGTTGTCTCCATAGTTTTATCTGTCATGTGGTTGGAATCATACAGTATGTAGTCTTTCCAGATTGGCTTCTTTCACTGTGCATTTAATGTGCATTTAAGGTTCTTTCATATTTTCCATGCTTGATAGTTCATTTCTTTTTAGTGCTGAATAACAGTCCGTTTTCTGGATGTACAACTGTTTGTTTATTCATTCACTTACTGGAGGACATCTTGGTTGCTTCCAAGTTTGGGCAATTATAAATAAAACTACTATTCACATCGTGTGCAAGGTTTTGTGTAGATATAAGTTTTCAACTCCTTTGAATAAATATCAAGGAGCACAATTTCTGGATCATATATATGTCGCGTATGTTTAATTTTGTAAGAAACTGGCAAACTGTTTTTCAAAGTAGCTGTATCATTTTGTATTTCCACCAGTAGTGAGTGAGAATTCTTATTATTCCACCTCATCACCAGCATTTGGTAGTGTCAGTGTTCTGGATTTTGGTCATTCTAATAGGTCTGTAGTGATGTCTCATTGTTTTAAATTGCATTTTCCTGATGATGTGATGTAGAGCATATTTTCATATGCTTACTTGCCATCTGTATATCTTTTTTGGTAAGGTGTCTGTTAAAGTCTTTGGCCCATTTTTTAATTGAGTTTTCTTACGGTTGAGTTTTAAGAGTTCTTTGTATATTTTGGATAAAATTTTTTATCAGATATGTCTTTTACAGATATTTTCTCCCAGTTTGTGGCTTGGCTTTTCATTCTCTTGACAGTGTTTTTTAAAGAACAGAAATTTTTAATGTTAATAAAGTCCATTTATCAGTTACTTATTTCATTATGCCTTTGGTGTCATATCTAATAAAAAGTCATTGCCAAGCCCATGGATGTCTAGATTTTCTTCTGTGTAATCTTCTGGGAGTTTTATAGTTTCGCAGTTTACATTTGGGTCTGTTACCATTTCGAGTTAATTTTTATGAGGAGTGTCAAGTCTGTTTCTATATTCTTTTTTCCTTTTTTTTTTCTTTTTTTTTTTTTTTTTTGGCATTTGAATGTTCCGTTATTCCAGCATTATTTGTTAAGAAGCTATCTTTGCTCCACTATGTTGCCTTTGCTAAAGATTAGTTGACTATATTTATGGGGTTTATTTTTAAATGGGCTTTTGTTTTGTTCATTGGTCTTTTTGTCTATTTTTTCTCCAGGAGCGCAGTAACTTGATTACAGTACCTTTACAGTAAGTCTTGAAGTTGGGTAGCATTAGTCCTCAATTTTGTTTTTCTTTAATGTTGTGTCAGCTCTTCTGGGTCTTTTTTTCTCTCCTCATAAACTTTAGAATCAGATTATTGATATCCACAAAATTACTTGCTGGTAATTTGGGATTGCAGGTGATGCGTTTTGGGCAAGAATACCACAAAAGTGAAGGTGTGCCCTTCTCAGTGCATCCTATCGGGAGGCACGTGATGTTTACATGTCTCATTACTGGTGATGAGGTTTTTCCCCAATCACTTAGTTAAGGTAGTGTTTGCCAGTTTTCTCAACTCTAAAGTTACAGTTTGCCCCTTTGTAATTAATATGTATTTTGTGGGGAGATAGTCTGTGACTATGGAAATATCTTATTTTTTATGCTTGAATTTAGCATCCACTGATGATTTTTTTGCCTTAATTATTTCTGTCATGTTGGACAAATTAATGATTTTAAAAAATATGCACTATTTATTTTACACTTATTAATTGGAATTCACCTGCGGAAGAACTTCCCCTTACTCATTTCTTTTTATTCTAGTCTATTCTGTTCCGTTTTATTCTATTCTATCCTATTCTGTTGTATTCTGTTTCTGTTTTGTTATTTATATCATTATGATCTCATGGATATTTTATTTTATAGTTTATAATCCATTACTATTATTTATTACGTTGCTCAAATTGTCCTAGATTAGAATCCTCTTATATAAATAAAGCTTGGATATAACCAATTATAATACACTGTATGACAGATTGACTCAAATAGAGCAGTGGAGTTGCATGACTTGCCTAATAAAATGTGCAACAAATATGATAATATAGTGCATTTGAGCTTGAATAAAATCTCTGTAGACCTACTCCAAAGATGATTAGGGCTAATTTTAAGACTTTGAGATACATAGAGCATCAATTTTTGAGTCTCTCTTATCCACCTTTGCCCACATATCTTTTTATATCCATGTTTCTCTCCCTTCTTTCCTCCCTCGTTCTCTCTCTCTTTCACAAACTCTGTAAACTTTTGCATTGGGTTCATTATTACAGTATTGAAAAATGTCACAGTGCCCACTGACAAGTCATTGCTGGTCATTGTTTAGCTCTCTTTGGCCTTGTAAATGGCCAGAAAGTATAAACACATAAAGGCTAAATATTTCTTTTGACCCCTATGAAAATTCTTCTCAGTTTGTTGATGGTGAAATTGTGATCAAGTTATTTCATAAATCAAGAAATATGTATAGAGTCAAAAATGTTTTCATAATAATTTTCCCTTGAGTCGTATAGTGTTTTTTTTCTTTTCCATTCTGTTCTGATTACAATAAACTTAAAAGAAGTTTGCAATTTATTACATGTCACAGAGAATCTGGGACAGGCAGATTTCAAGTCTTTAAAAGGGATTTGACCCACACATTTACCAGATGCAGTCAGATAGGAACAGAGGTCATCCTCACAGACTGCGTTCTACCCTCTTCTTCAGATTCCTAGCTTACTCCGTTGAGTTCAGAGAGGTGTTGTGAACCAGTGAGTGTTTTTTGAGTGGTGTCTCTCTATTTGAGAACTGCATTGGAAAGATTTTGGGTAATTGATACTTTTTTTTTCTATCAGCATGGATAATTGGGACTTGACATTTATTTTTTTGACTGATCATTCTTAGGAATGCATAGCAGTCAAAATATATGGGACTTTTAACATTTTTCCCTGTGGTGTTTTTACTAATTGACAGGTTTTGTGTGCTAAAGATTTTTTAACTGCTGCTCTTTTATCCCTTTCATAGTTACTCAAATTTGTCCTGGGAGTTGTTCAGAAATCTCCTAGGTATTTTTGTTAAATTCATTTCAAACCAGGTTAAGGATAAGAACTTCAGATATATTGCATAAAGAGAAAGTTTGTGTTCAGTAAGTAAGTTTGAAATGAGATCTTAGTATCTAAAGTCTCTTTGTTATTTGTTAGTCACTAGATCATATAAGTTGATAGATAAGTTGCTTTTATTGGTTCGAGCTACCATATTTCTTTTGAAATTTAATCAGGTAATTCGTATAGGATTTGTAATGTAAAGACAAGCAGGTCATAGGAACTGTAAATAGTCGAAGCTGCCTTGGTGGGTAAGATAGTAGGTAGTAGGGCTACCCCATTTTTAAAGGAGGCAGCTGATCAGCTAATTATTACCATAGAGAATACAAGGGTCACTGATGCCAAAGGCATACCTCCGTGCCCTCCCTCCTCCCTTGTTTTATCCTAAGAAGAGCTTCGAACCTGCATTTTTATGTGAAATCCCTGATTTAAATGATGGACCTAATTAATATTTTCATAGAAATAAATAAACATATATATACAGGACCACAGATGCCAATGATACATATACATAGTGTATGTGCATGCATCTGTGAATGTATCTATTATTTGAAATAAACTTTTCATTTTAGAACAGTTTTAGATTGAAAAATTACAAAACTAGTATTGAGAGTTCCTATATGCCCCACACCTGGTTTTTACTGTTATTAACATCTAACATTAGCATGGTACATTTTTTTCACAATTAATATGTACTAATACATTGTTGTTAATTGAAGTCTTTTCCTGATGTCCTTTTTGTGTTCCAGGATCCCATCCAGTATACCCCATTATACTTAGTCATCATTTCTCCTTAGGTTCCTCTTGATTGCGATAGTTTCTCAGACTTTTTTTTGACGATGTATGTACTTTTTAAATGAAGTAATCAACCAACTAGGTATATGGACAAGACTTGGCTCACGGGTTTTAAGTTTGCAAACTGTGGACTAATTTCATGTTAGGTGTGATTTCCTCACTTGATTAAAAGTCATTCTGCTACCTTGAGTACTATATATAATGGGATCAAAATTGTAGGATTAATTTGATAAGCAAAGTACAGATAGTAGAAACTGGTTTTCACTTTTTTTTTTGAGTTTAATATTAAAAATTATATGACTAATTATAAATTTAGAAAATTACTGATTTCAGTACAATCTTTTGTGACTGCTTATAAACCTCTTATGAGTGTATATTAGCTTGACACATTACTCTCTCTTTAGAAAGCAAGCTGGTTAGAGGACTGTTCAGGAGGAAATGAGGTAGGGAGGCTGGTAGGTTGTTTGGATTTTGATAGAAGAAACCTGGCACAATGAATGCAAGTGGGGAAACATGGTATCCTCCATGGTAGCTGTCAGGTTAATTAATGAGCAAGCCAGAGATATTTCGACGTTGTCTTTCACCTAACCTTAGTTGAAGGTTTGTTGTAGCAGAGATTGCAAATTGGCAGCTGTCTGTGTTTTGATGGAGTGATCTAGCAGTGAATTTGAATGTTTTAGATAGGCCAATATTCTTCACTCTTCCCTGTTATATTGATTTCTCTTATTTATGTAATTTATCCCTCATGGAGATTTGAGTTTGTGATACCTGTGAAGCCCGCCCGGGGGTGGATGCGTACTTGATGGGGGGAAAATGGTATGCATTCCTTGGCAAAAATATGTCAGCCCTTATGTCTGTGTTGGCCAAATAATTTATTGTCCAAACTGGGAAATTTTGGAATGAAATTAGTAATAGGATCAGGTAGTCGACTTAAACCAGCACTATCTCAGGCAAACTGGGATATACAGTTGCTGTAATTATATCTTTTTAAGACACTTTAGTGTGGTTCTTCCTGTTTTCAAGATGAAATAATAAATATAGCTCTTCAATGTTTAAAAATTTCCAAGAGTAGTTCTGCCTGACTTAGTTTTAACAACTTATAGGAAAAACCATGAAGTAGAAATACTGATTTAATATTGGATTTGAATACCTGTTTGTTTCATTGATCCTGTATTATTTTCAGTTACATGATTGTTACAGTGCATATAACTTGAAAAGAAAACATTCCACTTTCTAGAATATTCCTCTTTGATAACATGACTATTTTAAAATCATGGTAAAACACATGTAACATAAAATTTACTATCTTAACCATTTTAAGTGTACATGCAGTTCAGTAGTATTAACAGATCTACGAACTTTTTCATCATGCAAAACTGAAACTTTGTCTCTTAAACAGCTCCCATTTACTGCCTTTCCCTAGCCTTTGGCAACCACCATTCTACTTTCTGTTTCTTTGGATTTCACTATTTTAGATACTTTATATACCAGGACTAATACAATATTTGTATTTTTGCAACTTGCTGATTTTACTTAGTATAATGTCTTCAGGGTTCATCCATGTTGTAGCATGTGACAGGATTTCCTTCCTTTTTAAGGCTAGTATTGTAATGTTCGTATGTACCACATTTTGTTTATCCATTCATCCTTTGATGGACATTTGGGTTGCTTCCACCTCTTGGCTGTTGTGAATAGTGCTGTTATGAACATAGGTGTGCAAATATCTCTTTAGGACTCTGCTTTTACTTCTTTGGTATGTATATCCAGAAGTGGGATTGCTGGGTCATATGATAGTTCTATTTTTTATTTTTTATTTTTAAGGAATCTCTACATTGTGTTCATGGCATTGCACCATTTTGCTATCTGACCAACAGTGTATGAGGGTTCTAATTTGTACATGTCTTTGCCATTACTTGTAATTTTTTATTTTTTTATAGTAGCCATTCTAATATGTGTCAAGTGATATCTTACTGGGGTTTCGACTTGCTTTTCTCTGATAATTAATGGCATTAGGTATCTTCATATGCTTGGCCATTTGTATATCACCTTTGGAAAAATGTCTGTTTATGTCCTTTTAGTCGGGTTATTGGACTTTTTGTTATCCGGTGTAGGAGCTCTTTAAATATTCTGGATGTCAACCCCTTATCAGATGTCTGATTTGCAAATATTTTTTCACATTCTGTAGGTTGCCTTTTCAATCTCTTATGTCCTTTGAGGCATAAAAGTTTTCAGGTTTGATGTAGTTCTGTTTGTCTATTTTTGCTTTTATTGTCTGTGCTTTGGGTGTCATATCCAAGAGATCATTGCCAAGTTTGCTGTCATGAAGCTTTTTCTCTGTGTTTTTTCTTCTAGGAATTTTATAGTGTTCGGTCTTATGCTTATGTCTTTATTTCATTTTGAATTTATTTTCGTATATGGTCTAAGGTAAGGGTCCACTGTCGTTCTTTTACATATGGCCATCCAGTTTCCCCCGGCACTGTCCTTTCCTCACTGAGTGGTTTTGGAACCCTTGCCAAAGATCACTTGACCATATATACACACGAGAGTTTATTTCTGGGCTGTCTGTTCCATTCCATTGGTGCGTTTGTCTTTATGCCAGTCCTGTGCTATTTTAATTACAGTAGCTTTATAATAATATTTTGAACTCACAAAGTGTGAGTCCTCCAATTTTCTTTTTTGACCTTTTTCAAATTGTATTGGTAATTCTGGGTGTCTTGAGATTCCATATGACTTTTAGGATGAATTTTTGTGTATTTATAAAAAATGCCATGAAGATTTTGATGGGGATTGTGATGAACTTGGAGATTGCTTTGAGTAGTATGGACATCTTAGCAGTATTAAGTCTTCCGATCCATGAACAGATGATGTGTTTTCATTTATTTGTGCATTCATTCATTTCTTTCAGCTGTGTTCGGTAGTTTCCATTGTGTAGGTCTTTCACCTCCTTGGTGATATTTACTCCTATGTATTTATTCTTATTGATGTTATGGTAGTTGGAATTGTTTTCTAAATTTCCTTTTTGTTACGTAACGTACTTTTAATGCCCCTCTGTTTTTCTTTTGGTCTTTGAATGGTTCTTTGCCACTACATAGCTAAATTAAGTGATGTTTCATACTGCAGCCCTAAGAATGCACAATAATTGTTTTTCTCCAAAATTATCTTAGGCAGTTGTTAGACCATAGATACAGACAGTGCATAAACATAAATTCATAGAGCGTAATAACTGGTGTAGAAGCCTTCAAAAAGGATGACACCAGGTTTTCTGAAAAAAATTTTATTTCATTTTACTGAAGAAACTTCTAAAAAGTTTTGTTTGTTTAGAAAAGATTGGGCTTTTCAATCAAGGGAGAAGAGGAGAGACCAAGAATTTTGTAGTATATTAAATGAGAATTGTTTCTTGTTAATATATTCTGACATTTTTAAGAGAAAAAAAGGCTTGGGAAATCAAATTTAAACTTAACCTGTTTGCAGTGGGTGGTGAAAGGTTTCAGTCTTAGGTGAATGCAGTGACGAGGAGGTGGGAATAAAGTACCTCTCTAGAATTAAGTATTAAATTCATTTTAAAGAGAGCCGTCACTGTCATAATGTAAAAGGCTAATGTGATTTGTGTGACCATTTTTCTAAGATATGATTGAATACAGAAAAGCAGTTGCTTTACAGTTATCTAGTTTAATTTGAAGATTCTCAATTCTCACATTTGGAGCAATAAGAGAAGATGTGGATGTTATACTTTTTCTTAAGTTTTCTCAAACTTAAGTCAGTTTGACTAATAGCTTTATTTTAGTTTTAGAGAATGGAAATACATCCCAAGGGTTTTTTTTCAGAATGGTGGTATGAAATGCTAATTCTATAAATTCTTCAATATTTAGAAGTCGCTGGAGTTCTGGTGTAGGCGGAAGTGGAGGAGGCTCCTCTGGTAGGTCGTCAGCCGGAGCTCGAGATTCCCGTCGGCAGACGCGAGTGATTCGGACAGGACGGGATCGAGGGTCTGGGCTTTTGGGCAGTCAGCCCCAACCCGTTATTCCAGCATCTGTCATTCCCGAGGAGCTGATTTCACAGGTATGGATCTTGCAGAACATTTAACGTAAGACAGGACAAGGTGAGGCTTCACTGAATATAGTGGGCTCAGTTATGACTCATGAATTGTGAAATACTATTTTTCTATATTGATCATAGAAAGCTGATTTTGATAAAGAATTTAATCAAATGAGTATTCTTTGAATTTTTAATTTTAGGCCCAAGTCGTTTTACAAGGCAAATCCAGAAGTGTCATTATTCGGGAACTTCAGCGAACAAATCTTGACGTAAACCTTGCTGTAAATAATTTACTTAGCCGAGATGATGAAGACGGAGATGATGGGGATGACACAGCCAGTGAATCTTACTTGCCTGGAGGTTGGTGGATTACCATTATGATTTCTCTCTCTCTGGAGGAAGAGGTGTTTTTTTGACTGGGAAATATATTAAAGTATAATGGATTTTTTGACTGTTCTTTCCAAGGTGGTAGATATTTCTCACTGTAGTGTTTGATTTAAGTGTGTGTGTGTGTGTGTGTGTGTGTGTGTGGTGTGTGGTGTGTGTGTATTTTTTTAAGTGAAAATAGGGACATCATTTTTTTTTTTTTTTTTTTTTTTTGCTCAGTGCACTGTGTTTGGTCTCATTAAAGACATGGATGTGTAGGCATGGCTTTATCACTGGCTGACAGATGACTCGAATGTAGCTTTTTGATGCCTTTATTACTGAATATGTAATAACTGAACTGCATTTAGATGTGACTGTGTTAGCTGTACAATGTCACAGATATCTTAAATAGAGATCTTATTTTCTTGTGATTATTTAGTAGGTTGCCCAAGCAGCAGTCATGCATTCGATGTTCCTTAAAATCTCTGAAAGAACATTAACTTCATTTCCTAGGTAGTTACTGCTTTTTTCCTCAGGTTATTATGTCAGTCCCTGATTTTAATGTTTTAATTTTCAGAGATACTTCAGTGGTCTGTAGATGTTTTCTCTATATCTGCTTCATTTATATTTGTTTCTGTTTATAGAAGATCTTATGTCTCTTCTTGATGCTGATATTCATTCTGCCCACCCAAGTGTCATTATTGATGCAGATGCCATGTTTTCTGAAGACATTAGCTATTTTGGTTACCCTTCATTTCGCCGTTCATCACTTTCCAGGCTAGGCTCATCTCGAGGTAATTTTGTATTTATTTCTTGTGATTATTGGCCGTATGGAGAGATAGTGGTGAAATTCACTGTATTTGAATTTTAAAAATTACAGTCGATGGAGTCATTACTTACTACTATTTTTGGATGCTTTGGCATTAAAACTCATTATTTTTGATTTTGAAGAGCCACGATACTTTAGAGGTGATCTTATCTACATTATGGAATACTCATCAAGGGTTATGACTTACCTAATTATATTTTTAATTAGGATAATGGATTCTGAACTAAAAGCAGAATTCTACTTTACAGTGACATGCAGCATTCAGAAAACAAGTCTCTAGTTTAGTTGATTAAAATAAAGTTGATTATTCTGTTCATTTTAAATTCTGGTTAAATGGAAGAGTGAAATATGAAAAAACTTCTTAGAGTGGGAGTGGCCAATAATATATAGAAATGTTGAGCTTATTAAAATGCTATTTTCAAAAGTTTGACATTCTTAAAAGATATAGTACAGAGTAGAGGTAAGAAACAAGATTTTGTAATCATATAAATATAAGACTTTCTGAGTATATGTTGGTATAGATTTAGCTTGCATTTTAATTTTAAGTCAATGCTTTTACTTTACAGAATGTAAAACTGCTTGATTCAGATAACAGATGAGAATCAGCTGTGTTATATACTGATCATTAGTAAACTGGAAAAGATGCCATATTATATTAAGATCTTTCTGCCACATACCTAGAGTACTTATAAGCAGTTTTAAAACAACCTATGGTTTTTTTTTAATGTACAAAATTTATAATGTGATAGCTTTAAACTTTTTAAAAATAAATGCATACTTTACTGCCTTAAATGTATCAAGTATTTCCATTTTCAAATATTTAGTACCTAACAGATAATTTCTCCATTTTGCTTTTCCCTAGGTGATTCTATGTAGGCATTACTTTTAATTTGAACTATATGGAATTGCTGATACTATTTTTGACCTGTATTGATGGCAATTTCATATAGTTCAACTTAATACTGTTTTTAATCCTTCTTATCTAAATCTTGGAAAGTTTATTTTGATTATCTGTTTTAAAAAATAATGTATACACAAACTGGGGAAAAAATGGCTTTAGAGACGTCATAGCCAATTGCAGGGAAAGAATTTTTGTAAGGAAGTCTTTCTATAAAGATTCTTAAAAAAAATTTAAAAGCCTGTCTGGTGTCTCAAAAAATTTAAAATAAAATTTACACATAAAAATCTAGTCTGTAGAAGTACTTCTAAACAAGGGCTTGGATTATTGAAAGTTTTATAGTTAATGGATTTGTATTTTAACCATTTCAGATTTTCTTGTGTGTCCAAGGTTTTTGTTTTGTTTTGTTTTGTTTTAAATAACTGAAGATGGTCTAATAAATACTTTTTTGGTTTACATATGTATGTATCTTAATGTGTTGAGATTCTCATTTGTGCACATTTTCTAAGAAATAAATTAAAAAGTTATGGTAAACATTTTTAGTGAAAGCCAAAAATTTTAAACTCCACTGAAAAAAATCCAGAGTCCAGTTTAAGATAAAGTAATTCTGCTCTAAAATCATGTAGTTGGAATTCAGAAAAGTTTGCCTTTACATAGTTCTTAAAAATACTAGTTTATAACTTTCATACATTCACTTGAAAGAGTTAATGTTTTGAATGTTGCATGTCAGGCTTATTAGACATACATTTACATTAAGTTTTTGTGAGTAGATAAACTGCTGTTAGTTGCATCCTGAAGGGTCTTTACTAGAGAGTGGCTTACTTTTATCCCACTGGTGTGACCCAATTGCATACCAGTTCTCCTTCTTCCCTTAGAGAGAGACTCTGAACTGTTGCGTGAACGTGAATCCGTTTTACGTTTACGTGAACGAAGGTGGCTTGATGGAGCCTCATTTGATAATGAAAGGGGCTCTACCAGCAAGGAAGGAGAGCCCAACTTGGATAAGAAGAATACACCTGTTCAAAGTCCAGTATCTCTAGGAGAAGATTTGCAGTGGTGGCCTGATAAGGTATTTGGAAAAAATCTCCACCCTTTCCATTTAAATAGATTACTGCTAATACCCTCCCCCCCCCACCCAAAAAAGCTTGTTTTATTTCAGATTTTTGTACTATCATTATTTAAAAAAAAAAAACCACACCGACATAAAGTGACATTTTTGTTTTGTTTAAAATATAAGTAGATCATCTTTATTTGACATTACATGCATCATATTAGTTAGGTCAGAAATTAGAATGGTAGTTCCAGATAATACATTAGTATTCTGTTTCAGCATTTTTTTTCTAGTGATAATTATATCAGTAACTGATGGTATAGCTCTGGTAGGATTTGTTTTGTAATGTGATGTGGACCCAGTTTTTGCAGGGCAAGCATGCAGATCAGAGGTTAGGGATCTGTGTTTCTTTGATTAGTTGGCTTTCCTTTCTGATAGCAGTGAATTCCAAAAGGCCCTTTTGCTCTAAATGCTGTGGGAGACAAAACAGGCTGAACGGGAATGGACTGAGGCAGCTCTGCTCTGCATCTTGACAAGTATAATGACTGGGTTCTAGAAAGCATTCAGGATTTAAGATGATTTGAATCTTTAAAAATCCATCACTGTCAGAAGTGAAACAGAGTTGGTGCATCCTCTTGATGGTGTATAGATTTCATTGTCCTTAAGTGATGGGAAATTCATCTTTGGAGGGGCCTATACAAGACGGCACGTTTCTCACCCTTCTTTTGGAGTGCTGCTTTCGTATTTCCTAAGCCAGTTGGGTAGGAAATTTTCCTAAGTACAAGTAAAGTAAAAGAACATAAGAGCTTTGAGGTTAATCTCAAGCAAATAAGGAAATTTCGATAGGGATTTCTTTTCTTTCTTTGAATTTGAATTTGGGATATTAAAGGAAAATATTACCTAACTTTCTGAATTTGTTTATAGTTATTGTGAATCTTGATGTAGTTCATTTATTTTCCTGTGCATTCAGCTCATGTAGAAAACTTGAATGCAGGAGAGAAAATGAATTTTAATCAGTCTCTTTGTAAGCAAAAGGTTATTCTGTTTTCTTTGGCAGCTGACATACTTTCCCTGAACTGAATTCTCTTATTTCCATAAAACTAGAAACTTCTCAAGTTTTACTTTCACTTCATATGGTAGAAGGCCATTTAAATTTAACATTGGGCCTTTTGTTTAGTGCATTGTTCTGTGTTTTCTGTTTCTCTTGCCTGGATCAATATGTCTACTTCATATTGTCAGGAAGTTGCAGAGGACTTATGAATCTTGTTTTAATAGTGACATTGCATATGTATTAGTCTAGGCTTCTTTATCATGTGTGATTTTTGCTTAATGGCAGTGTTTCGAATAGTACAAGTTTAGCAAGCTTTTCTCTGGCTAGTATACCTCTGTTAGATTTAGCCAGTATTTTTTCCTTTACTGATAGGCATGTTTTTAGGTGCAGCTTGTTTTCAGAGACAGTTGCTAAGTACATCATGAAATCTGAACACTGTACAGTACCTTACTTAGTGTCTTTTCTCCTTGGTTTGTTTAGACTTTGAAGGAGGAACAGCAGAATGTGAAACAAAGTACATCCTAACTATACCTTTTTTCCCCTATTAAACCCAACTTAAAATGTTGTTATTGAAAAAGAACCCCTTTTTATTAGCCCATGATTGAAATTTAGACATCAAAAATTTTAATTCAGGGACAGAAATCAGTGTAAGCCTAATTAAACCATTAAACATGATCAGTTATCAATAAATACTAGTGGATACTTGTTTGCAGGGCTGAATACTACATTTAGAAGAGAATGCGGAGTTATTAAAGGGTAAAAGGACCTTTCCTTCAGGTAACTTTAGGGCTGTCCTATGGGGCATAGAATAAATACCACATGAGGAAACAGGTAATGTGCAGCACCATGTTAGTCCTCCAAAATTGGGCATTGATCCCTGAAGAGTAGAAGACTTAGGGGGAGGCTGATAGAGGGTGGAGAGGCAGGTGGAGAATGCAGGACGATAGACGTGTCAGCATGCACTGCTTGGAAGAAGTGTGTATCTCTTTCTCTCTCTCTCTGTAAAAATATGCATCATATGCATCCCAACTTAATTTCAGAAATGACCTAATCAATATTTTTAGTGTTTTCTTGTGAGTTTGGTTAGCATTCATAGTATTTTTCATTCTTCCTTTTACTAGGTTGCATGAGAACTTGAATTGGTATATGACCTGGATTAGTACTGACTTTCCCATCACCCATGTTAGAGGAACAGTCACTTCTTCAAAATTTTACCATTGTGTAGGCTAATAAACCTCCCTGAATGGTGGAATGTTCTCTTTTCTTTAAGACTTTACAGTATAATCTTGAAGTGAAAATATTTGAAGTAACCTTAAACTTTAAGTATTTCCATGAATTATTCTTTGAGGTAATGTCAAAACTAGTATAAAAGCATAATTAAAATTTACCGTAGGGACGTTGAAAGCTCCATGAAGACAGACGTGAGGGTGATTCAGTGTTAATGTAGTGGCCTTGATTAAATGCGTTACCATGTGTTCATGAGTCTTTTGCTTAGGTGTTAGGGTGAGAATTTTGTAGGAAGGCAGAGAAGCGGTATTAAATACTTTGAAGTAAGTACCATGCTAGAATTAGGTGCAAGGGGCTTTGGGGAGTTGCCGGAGGCCACGCGGAGTGATTACTAGAGTGTAGACTCTGGAGCCAGACTGCTGGAGTTCACATCCTGGTTCTGCCACTTACTAGCTGTGTGGCCTTATATTCTGTAACTTCCCTGGGCCTTTGTCCTCTTCTCTGTAAGATGAGGATAATAATGGTTTATACATTATGGGATTGTAGTGAAAATTTAAATAAGTTAGTAAAAGTAAAGTGTAAAGAGTAAGATACCTGTAGGGTCCTGTTCTACAAACAACAGGCAGTTTTTGCACATCATGGAAGGGCGAGAGAGCCCAGTGGGTTGGGGTATTCCCGATAGGTCTGTGTGACAGTGGTGTTTTGTGTGCCAGTTTCTCTGCTAGAATTGGGCACAGGCTACTAGAATACAGGTAATGGAAATATCTCATTACAGTGATAATTTATCATATTAGGAAATAAAAGGGCAGTCTATATGGACCACAGTAAGAAGTGGAGGGAGTGCATCAGTCTGTACCTTTAAGTCCTAGTTCCTCGTGTATAAACTAGCCAAGTTTGTACTGGTTTCTGAATAGTTTAACCAAAAATATCAACATTTTTTTTATAATGTTCTCCTCCGTTCCCTTAATCAACCCTCCTCCAGCACTCCTCTCTCCCCCATTCCCATCCCTCCCTCTCTTTGGTTATTTATTGTACTTTATATATCTGGAAGTAGCTTCAATAATTCAGTTATTTCAATGAGAAGATGAAATCTTTCAATTAGGTAATTATTTAGTATGGCTCCATTTTCACTTCTCAGTCATTTTTGCAGTTTTCTCAGACTCCAAACTTAGTTCTGTGTTGCTGAATGTTTACATGTAAATTGTAACTATATATGTATTTATACCAACCCACTTCCAACAAGAATCTAAAGTGACTTATAAGAAAAAAATGCAGTTACAGTAGTAACAGAGACTTTTAAAAGTAGAATGTTAAAGGGAAAGGAGGGAGAAAAATTACATGGAAATAATGCTAAGTAAATCTGCTGAAGCTGAACATAAAAACATTATTTTGTGCCGTATCACAAAACAAGCTGTTTCTATTTGAAACACGCGTCCTTTCCTTTCAGGAGAAGAGCTTGGTGAGAGTTGTATGGTGGGTGATGAAGAAACAAAACTAATTGAGCAATTTGGTACTGTTACTTTATAGTCAAACCCTTGCTGTTCTGGATCTTTTTATGTAGTCCAGGGGAAATAAGAAGATTTAGTCCTATCAGCCTTTTGAATAGTAGAGTTGTGTGTTATTCTGTTTCTTTGAATGGTGTTGAGAGGAAATAGCCCAGGACATTTAGCTCCTTACTTACTATGTGGAGCAGCTTCCATATTGGAACCAGTTATCAAACTCAGTGGTCACATTGCTTCTCCTGCAAGGGTTCTGGATGTGGAAGGTGGGGGGGAGGGGGTTTGTTGTTGTTGTCATTGTTATTGACACTTGAAAGTTTCCAGAAAGTTTTTGTTACGAGTTAGCTAGGTGTGTCACAGATGTAATTTAGCAGTGAAGTAAACACAGAGAGAAGTGGTCATTAAAAGGAAAAGAAGTCAGGCATAAGAATATGGAAATAGATAGGCAAGGAGAAATGAAGTGTGAATAAGTACAGTTGACCAGATGGCACAGTGTAACCTGTAGTTAGTTGTATTCCATCCATTTCAACCACAATACATAGTACATTGCTATTGGATCTGATACTTAATGTAATGAGAAAACTAGCGTTTGCTGATGGTAGGAAAATTTTAAAAGGTAAAAAGTGAAAGTCAAGTTTTGTGGGAGAAATCTAGGAATAGAAAGAGACCAACTTTTTAAAAATATAAATCATTAAATGCAGATGTGGGCAGTAGGAGTTCATGTTGCTGGGCTGAATGATTTTTTTTTTTTCCTTAAGCTTTGGCCATGACCTAATTTCTATCATATTTTTAACAGTTTCCCTCTCTCTTTGGGGAAGAATTTCTAATTTGATTGATGACCCGTATATTCATATTCATACAGTTGCAAGTTTACTAATTAGATTTAACCTCTGATGATTTGATTTTTGTTAAATAGAGCTAAACTACTGATCCTATGGGAAACAGTGCAGATCTGCTTTTCCAGTTGGGTTGAAGCAGGCCCCCAACTTGTTCAGAAGCAGCTGTTAAGTATTTCATTCAAACAATAAAAGTATTGTTTTCTCTGATATTATTAAATGAGTAAGCTGAAAATATTGTTCCTTTGTGTGTATTTGATGGTTTTGTATTTCTCTACGCACAAAGCTAAAGCAAGCAAGAAGCAATAGGTGATTTTTCGTCATCTTTCTTTGGTTGCTAGTTGTACCGGCTGTCCACATTTGTGAGTTCTCGGAATTTTCAGGGTTTAGTTGGCTCATTCAGGACTTATCTTGAGGAATGTTGGCCCACCCTTGAAGGATATAGGCAAGTTCGTTTTGAGAGGGCCTTGTGTACCAGGCTTTGCCCTAGGAATGGCTTCCTTCAGGATGGTACTGCTCTGGCAAGCATTTACTCAGAGCAGTTGGAATTAAGATTTATTTGTTCATTCAGTTATCAGTGTGCTCCTACTGTGTGCCGTGTGCCAGACTGTCTTTAGCGAATGTAGAGGTGATTATAGTATGGACCCTTCCATAGGGAACAGAGAGGGGAGATAAACACTCAGTGCAGTATAATGTGTTTACAGTGTGATCAGTGGTAGGCTGAAGGTGAAAATACAGTGCTTCGGGGCTCAGAGTGGAGAATGACCAATACCACACGAGAGGTTTGGCCAAGATTTCAAAGAGGAGGTGACATTTCAGCAGCGTTGTGAAGGTTAAGTAGGTGTTGACCAAGGTGCACAGGCTTTTCAAATGTATCAGGCCCTGGCTTAGAGTCGTGAAAGTCATAGTATATTTGGGGACAAGGAGACATTTAGAATTGCTGCTATGTGGTAGGGAATAGGAGAAGAGCAAGATGGAGCAAGACTGTAAGGGGCCCCAGACAACTTGCCAAGAGTTACAGGGTTGTTCTGGAGTTAGCAGGAGTGATGAGATTGGTGGGACTTTGTTTTGTTTGTTTTAAGGAGACAAACTATTGGCATTGAGGGAGAAAGATAGCAATAGGAAGAATGTGGAGTCAGCTAAGAGATGGGTAGAATTGTTAATCCTTTCAAACGTGAAAACCTCAACCAGAGCAGTGACCGTGGGGACAGAGAGAGAGAAGCATCTGCGAGGACAAGTGCAGCGCTGGTTTACTAGTCATTCGATTGTAAAGGGAAAAGGCGGAGGAGTTGAGGAGAGCACCCGTCCCATGTTCTCTCCTGTACAGAGCGGGTGGTGGGTGCCATCCTTGGAGATGGGGATTACAGGGAACGTGCAGGTTTTGGCCACGTTACAGTGCTTTTTAGACATCCAGGTAGAGAGCTCTTTCTTACAGGTTAGCCTGGAGTCAGGAGATATACATGATTAAAAGCATGGCGCTCTCTGGTGGATGCAGTCACTTAGGCTAAGGATGGAGCATAATTTGAACAAAGGGACAGAATCTGGAGCAAGGAGTGCATGGTGGGTGGTGTGGGAGTTGGAGAATAGTCATGAGAATTGGATGAAGACCGGTAGAAAGTAGTGACCTGTGAACAAAGGAGAGAAGAGATGATGAACCAGGGTCAAATGATTCGAATGGAGAGTTTAAAGAGAAGATGGATTGATTGAATACATGGGGTATTGATGTGGCTGTTGAAGTGCAGTTATATCTGTTAAGGAAAGCTGGTATGGTGAAACATGCCAAGTGATAATTCACTTTACTGTGAGTGGGATTGAGGAGAGATTAGCTTGGATGGTTGTTGGGGTTACAAGAGACTGTTACATCTAGTGCGTGTGGGTGTTACCTTTAAATAGAGAAGGATGCTTTTTCTGAGATGGGAGAGCGGAGTAGGGGAGAATGGAAATAGGATGCTTGTGCTTTCTGGGCGAGGAGGAGATGAAGTCAGGGGAGCAGAGTAACGTGATGGTTGAATTCAGTTGACTCAGTTGTGCTGGACTTTGTATGGTGCACTTTATATATGTAACTTTATTTGGTTTTTACCCTCAGCCCCCCTCCGTATTATACCCTCTGTAAAATACGTATTTTTAGAGTTGAAGAAATAGGTTCAGAAAAATTATATTAGTTACTTGAAGTCACATATTTAATAAGTGTTGGATCCAGGTTTTGGACTCACTTTTTCTGATTTCATCATCTTTTCAACCAAGGGATTGAGAAGGAGTGTGAGGGAAAATACGTGATGCAGCAGCCATGGAGAAGGTAGACTGTACTTTCAGATACCCGTGGGGAAGGGTGCAGAGGAATTGCTAACTTGGAGAATTTCAAATTTGGTCTCTATCCCATCATGACTTGAAAATAAGGCTGACTGGTACTGGTAAGATAGAAGATTAAAATGAGCATTCTTTGGATGACTCTGAGGCATGACCTGTTGTCACAGTATTTAAAATCTTGGCAGACTTCACCAGCTTTAGCTGAGTGCTGTAACCCATCTACATCAAATAAGATTGGAATTTGACAGAAAACCAAAAAGATACTATTAATTTAGCATACTCTGGAGCCAGAATTCCAAAGAGAACAGAAGTCGTGTATAGACCACTAGCAAAAGGTACAGCCTAAAATCTGTGATTGGCAAGTTTTGCTATGAGATTTCTAGGTAGCTTCATGACTGGTCATACTGATCTTATATAAAACCAAATTACTGACATTTATTTGTATTTATTGCCTAAGCTTTGTATAATTTAATTGTATTCTGACTTATTCCATGTGCGTTGCCTTAAAACTAAATGAACTTTCCCCTTAAAATCCAACACAGACATTTATTTCAGCAGCTTGGAAGAGCCTGCAGAGAGGGAATCTTCTGTTATAGTGGTAAACAAGACAAAGCTTACATTCAAATGAGATAGACTATAAACAAGTTAATATATGTCAACTGAAATGCTATGAACTAAAAAGAAAGAGTAAGGAGGCAGAATATGAGAGTGGCAGTTTCATAGGTTAGTGTGGTCAGAGAAAGTCTCATTTGAGCAGACTTAATTGAGGTGAGGGAGTGAGTCACCTGAGAAACAGCAACACAAGAGAATAACAAGGATATGGTGGAATCCTGGTGGGTGTGGTCCAGGAGCAGGAAGGTGGCCAGTGTGACAGGAGGGAGAGAATAGGGGCCATATTATGGGGGGCCATGCAGGCTGTGCTAAAGACTTCATAGCTGTGGTTTATGTGTTCACATAATTAATCCAGTTTTTATGTAATGATCAAATCCAATTTTGGCAATTGTTTTATATATATATGCACCATTGTATTGTTTTATATTATAGGATGGAACAAAATTCATCTGTATTGGGGCTCTATATTCTGAGCTTTTGGCTGTTAGCAGTAAAGGAGAACTTTATCAGTGGAAGTGGAGTGAATCTGAGCCTTACAGAAATGCACAGGTATTTTATTAATTCGTGTATCAGATAACTCTACATATCAATATACAAAATGGTAATAATTTTTCTTATACCTTCAAAGAATCCTTCATTACATCATCCACGAGCGACATTTTTGGGACTAACCAATGAAAAGATAGTCCTCCTGTCTGCAAATAGCATAAGAGCAACTGTAGCTACAGAAAATAACAAGGTATGAAACACTTTGCATTGATTGATAAACATTTCATGCTTAAATCCTTGGTTTTCTTCCTTTCCCTGCCCCATTTCTATCTTTTCATTTTTTGTCTTCCTAACTAGTTCCGCAAATACAAAGTATCTTAGCCTTAGTAGAGCAATGCAATATATAATCTTTTTGTTACTGGTTTATCTCTATTATAATCCAGCATTAGAAGTAGCTTTCTGCTTTAAGGGAAGGAAAAAATACTCAGATAAATACTGACAAAAAAGATACTGAAATGCATTGTAGCTTGAGATTGCATTATGGATTGAAAAAGTATGGATATCATACCTTAGATGATCAGTTCGGCTTTAGAGTCACTATCTTCTTTTAAGAAATTGTCTCAACAAATGTTTACTTTTGATGAATGCCTTAGATGGCTTTAGACAGTTATTTTAATATTTGTGTGAAGAAAGTATTTTAATTTCTAGTCTTATTAAATACCTTTTCTGAATGACTTATTTTTTAGCCCTTAGTTCAAAACCTTTTAGAATTACAGTCCATAGAGTATGTAGTTTTTTGACCATTTATTTTGAAAAGATTACTTGAAAAAATATATATATAAAATCTAATATTTTATTCTTTAGGTTGCTACATGGGTCGATGAAACTTTAAGTTCTGTGGCTTCTAAATTAGAGCACACTGCACAGACTTACTCAGAACTTCAAGGCGAACGGATTGTGTCTTTGCATTGCTGTGCCCTTTACACCTGTGCCCAGCTAGAAAACAATTTATATTGGTGGTGAGTATCACAGGTTGGGCACCACTCAGTGAATGTGTCATGTGTGTAAATAGGTGCTTTGGGGAATGAACGCCAGCATGAGAAGGTCAGTGAAGATAAGGGTTTATCGAGAAGGAAAGTTCACTTTGGAGCAAAGTAATGTTAGAAAGAAAAAAACCCTTAAAGGAAGAAAAGCTTATAAAAATGCTCACCTAGTGACTAATATTATGAAGTTTTATGAAAATCTAACATAGAAATAAAAATCACCTATAACCCTACAACTCCAAAATAACTACTGTAACATTTGGGGATATTTTAATCTTTATTGCCTGTATATAAATGAGTACTTTGCGTTTACATAGTTGAAAGGATAGGTAATACAGTATTTTTTTCATGCTTTTATCATTCACTATTACTTAAAATATAATTTTGAGGGTTATTAAAGTATTTCATTGTATGACTGTTCTATGCCTTACTTAAATATTTACTATTTAAAAAAGAATTCTCTGTTGTGTTTTAAGGAGTTATCAGTAAATCGGATTGGCAGAATTAATAATATGTAGAAAAACCTACCAATGAAATATTATTTGGAAGAACATATCACGTGATGAGTTTCCTGTAAATTTTAATCTTAAAGGTTTAATAAAATATGATTGAATTGTATATTAAACTTAAGATGTTCTAATTAAGAATAAATTGAACATATTACTGTGATTCCGAAGCAAAAATATTAGGGAAGTTCGAATATACCAGAAATACTTAATCATGTGTGTAATTTCAGATTTGTTTAATGGGCTTTTTTGCTGTTTCTTTGACCAGTTTTTGCTTTTCCTTTTCAGGGGTGTAGTTCCTTTTAGTCAAAGGAAAAAAATGTTAGAGAAAGCTAGAGCAAAAAATAAAAAGCCCAAATCTAGTGCTGGTATTTCTTCGATGCCGAACATCACTGTTGGTACCCAGGTATGATTAGAATTAAGCCTGTCCTAAGGGACATTGTTTCTCTTCAGAATCACTTTCTTCCCCCTTCTGCTCTAAGCAGTTTTACAAATGAATGTTATTTGAAGGGCCAGGTTCCAGTGGCATGTATGTGGTACATCATTCTTTATTCAGTAATTAAGTAACAGATTCTGCCCTGATGTCAGAGGTTTCTCTATGGGGCAGGGTTCCCAGATTTATCTGGTTTAAGAATCATTTGGTACTTAAATGCAGAGCCCCTTACCTGACATGTTCCTACAGTTTATCTGGTGATGGGGCCCAAGCATCACTGTGTTTAACACACATGACACTGGAGTCTTATAATCAAGCTGTTTGAAAGATACCGTTCTCTGGGGTTACTGACAGAATGAGGATGGAGGCTTCATCAAATTATTTGATTCCACCAGTTGCTCTTTTGACTCTGAGATAGTTAGACTCCTGTAGGTATCTTATAGAAAATAATTTTTCTAATACCGCAGCTGGCTTCTTAACCCTTTCCAGGAGTCTGCAGAGTCCATTTTTCTCTAATTACATATCTCTGTGAGGCTGAATTGTCTTCATATACTCTACTCAAAGTAACATCACAACAGATTTTATGCAGAAGCAGACATAGGAACCCAGCTGTCTTCTATTAAATCAGACATTAAGAGATTTGCAAAAATGTAACCAATGCTACTTTTCTCAGTGGTTTTGAAAATGTAGTTTTTCATTAAAAAAATTCTTAATATTAATATGGAGTTTATTGCTGTTAAATAAACATTTTTAAATTTCTCAGTTTTAATTACTAGTATATTAAAGGCCAACTAGATGAGACCCACATAAAAGATTTTTGGGTTCTTGGTAAAATGTAATAGGGAAAAGGGTTCTGAGACCAAGAGAGTTGGACAACTATTGTTACACTTCTGATTCATTAGACTCTCATTGAAGTTTATCTTTAGGATAAAACTTTACACTTATATTCATCACAGCAAGTACTGCAATGAATATTGAAGTAATTTTTAATCCCTAACGCTTAGGCAAATGATGGTTTTTACATAATGTGGTGCTGCTTTCCTCATCCAGCACTTTCTTTCAGTTTTTTTTTTTTTTTTTGTCATCACTGCAAGGTGGTTTTATATTTTCTACATCTTAAAAAGTAGTAACCATTTTAGCTGTTGTTACTTTTCTCTGAAACTCAACTTAAATGGAGCTGTTCTTTTTGTTTGTGGCTCTAGTTTTTTGTCCCATTCGTGGTTGTCTTGTTCTGACTCCTTTGTCGGCCTACCAACTAGGAAGTTTTTAGCAATTTTTCATGATTTTGAATGTTATTGTTCAGCCTTCATTATTTATGCCAGTCGCATGGAGCAGATCTCTCTCCTCGGAGCTCCCCTTTTCTTATTTAATTCAAATGCTGATTTCTGATGTTCTGAAAGTTCCATGTTCATTGGACTCACATAATAGCAGGATATCCTAGCATTTGCCTCATTGGCATGTTAAGATGGCATTACTATAAACAGAGCAGAAAAATACTTCAAAGATACACTGAAGGAAAGCTGAACAAAATACCTTGGCACTAAGTTGCTGAAAGATAGCAGTATTTTAAGATACTTTGCGTGTCATGTGCTGCACTCAGTGCACTTATTTCTTCTTCCTTTGCTTTTTAAAGATTGAACACGGAAAAAAATGATAAAATATTTGGTGTAGAACTGAGATTTTGTTTTAAGGCTGTAGAAAACTGGAGGTTTAAGACAGTCAGCAGCCATAGGACAAGGAGAGCTTTCGCGTGCTGTAATGTGGGAAAGAATGGTTAGAGGTTCGGCCACCGCTGCACTCACAGATGATAATTGTTGAGAGAACTGTACAGGCATACCATGTCTTAACTGCGCTTTGCAGGTACTGCGTTTTTTACAAATTGAAGGTTTGTAGCAACTCTGCATCAAGCAAGTCTATCAGGACCATTTTTCCAACAGGCTCAAATGATCGGTTGCAGTTTAGCAATAAAGTATTTTTCAATTAAGGTATATACCTTTTTTTAAGACAATGCTATCACTTAATAGACTACAATATAGGGTAAACATAACTTTTATATATGATGGGAAACTGAAAAATTTGTGACTTGCTTTATTGTGATATTCACTTTTTGCGGTGGTCTGGAATGGAACCCACAGTATTTCTGAGATATGCCTGTATTTTCATTGCATGTCTTGTTATATACTGGACCTGGATACACACCTTGTCTTTAAGGTGCATTATTTTTATAAGAAGACACTAATAGATAGCTTCTAATATGTCTCGCCATATTTCTTTTTCAATCATAGCCTTCTTCCTTATTAGTCCTCTTAACGTTTTAAGCTTCCACCAGTCTTTTCTGAAAATTTATGGATGAAACTTCCTTTTAAGTCACAGCTAAGCGGGGCATACCTTTTCAAAAAGTCAGCTTTTATGAACTATTCTTCTAGGTTGCAGACTGTATTTAGTGGCACGCAGCTGTTCTTTGATGGAACTCCACCTCTTCTCCATTGTCTCCAGTTCCCATGCTTCTCAGCTGTACCACCTTCTTCTGTGTCACTTAATTACAAATCACCAAAAGTCCTGATCTTCACGTATGCCACGGTCAAGTCCAACATAATCATTAGTTATTGGATGACTGAACAGAATATTAGTAAGACTAGAGAAATCAAAAGAGATTCCCAGAATAATGTTCATATCTTTTTGGAGCTGCTCGTAATGTGTGTGATGGGGCCGCCATGCAGTTTGTTGGTTTCAGCATGTTCCCTGGCAGTGAGAGTTTATCGAGTGTTCATTCCTGAACTCGGTTAACTTATAACACTATCATCTGCATATTATCTCTTTTAATTTAAGAGAAGGTTTATATTATCCATTGATGCTTCTGACTTATAGAAGACAACAGTCTTCTGGGGGAAACAGTCATTAGTAGATATGAAGTGATAGAGCCTATAGAGTGTCATGAATTAAGGAAGAAAATAATTCAAATGATAAGCATAAAAAGTATAACTGTTCACATTTCATTTTTAATGACCCTTTTAGTTTCTTCCCTGCTGTTTCTATTCCGTTTCCTTATAACAGAATGTCAGAACATTTGCTGCATGAAATTTTAATTTTCAAATGTTACTAAAATTGTTCTTGCTCCTTAATTTTGGGAGTAAAATTTCTTAATTGAGACCTTTAAGTCCATGCTTTAATCAGCCTTCTTGATTATATAAGATCATATTTGGAAAACCAAGGAAGCAAAACTTTTTAATATAGTTTTCGTACATTTGAAAAACTTTTTTAGGTTGTTTTAAAATTATGCCATGTTGATGGTGATTTCTTTTGCTTGATAGGTGTGCTTAAGAAATAATCCTCTTTATCATGCTGGAGCAGTTGCGTTTTCAATTAGTGCTGGGATTCCTAAAGTTGGTGTCTTAATGGAGTCGGTTTGGAATATGAATGATAGCTGTAGATTTCAACTTCGATCTCCTGAGAGCTTGAAAAGCATGGACAAAGCTAGCAAAACTACTGAAGCTAAGTAAGTACTCTACCTAACTAGTCGTGATTTTACACCACTTTTTAGTTTGCGCCGTATATGAAGGAGGTTGATCAAGGGAGACTTAGGTGTACAGTGACACAGAAAAGTGCTAACATGATGGGATCTTCTTAACGTACCCAGGAGTTTAGAAAGGAATTGGTAAAATTTGCTGATTGCAGCTTGTTTAGTATTTGTCTATTATAGCTGTTCTTCCCATTCAGTGACCAGAATGGTGATGTGGATCCCTCTTTTGATGTCTTTGTTTTGTTGTTAGAGTGTATTCTTTGTAGGTGTTGTGTAGCAGTAACAGTGTGTTCAGCCCTACTATGTTAGGCCCACTTTCTCCTTCCTTGCTATCATTTTACTCTCTAACTAATGTCTTGGCCGCACATCTTGATCATTGGAAGGGTTTTTAAAGGTCAGTGTGCTGGGGAGGGAAATTCTGTAAAGGATTTGTAAACTTTAGGGTTGAAGAGATATGTGAACAGAAATACCACAGAATTATGGATAGCCCACATTCTGCTTATGGTTTGGGAACCAGATACACAGATACACCTGGACTTTTAGACGTATCTACTCCTTTAAAAATATTTAAGTAGTTATAATTTGATTGTGAGGTACATGAACTTAAAGACTTTAATAAAAGCTTTTAAATAAATTTTTTAAAAATCTTATATAAAAATATGACCATTTTAGAAACATGGAAGAGTATTAATATTTCATCCCAGAAATAACACTTTAAATATTTTGCTGTGTTTTTTTTCCCCCTAAATGTATACAGGCATTGAAAAGAAATAATTGGGTTGTATTATATATAATACATAAAGGTTTTTAAAGTTTTGAAATTTTTTAATTTGCTCAAACGAATGTAATCATAAATGTACAACCTTTATAGCTGCTGTTCCTCTTAATGTTAAAAATAAATTTAAATTCCGAAAACACAGGGATTACTGTTAAATAATTTAAAAAGGATCTTTACTAAACCAAACTTGTTGTAATTTATGTCTAATTAGGTTTTTTTGTTTTGTTTTAGTGCTCTTGTTTTTAAAAATAGGTTTACAGACTTTCTTCCTAATTACATTGATATTTTTCATTCTAAAAATAAAGTAACGAAACAAATTTTCATTTTTTTTGGAACTTTGTAAAGAAGATTTGAAATATTTTTGATGTGCATTAAATAGTATAAACGAGATCAGAATGCTATTTCAATCCTGTATCTGTGAAGTTTTTCAAGATCTTCCTTGAAATTTGCCATCTCTGTTCACAAATTTAGTAAAAGACTAAGTGAAATTAAATGTTAGAGGATAATCATTTTCATGTCAATCGACTCTTCTTTACAAATCATTGAAATGCTTTCACTTTAAAGGCATGCTAGAGATTAGTCAGGATCAGCTTGCTTCCACCATCACGAGATTGCAGAGCAGCTGCAAGTGTCATGTGTGCTGGCGCAGAGCACTTTGCTAAGATGCTGGTGAAAACAATACCCATTTTCTGTGGACTGTTTCTGCACTCAGGGGAAGTTCCTGGTGGGGCAGCAGGAGATGAGGAGGTTAAAATGATGGCTCTGATTATATTGTATACCAGGATGATCTATCTATAACAGATTTCTGAGTAATATGTGACTTTTCTGACTAACAATGATTTCTGCCCTTTAATAACTAAAAATTCTTTTACATGTATGGAATATTCTAAAGTTGCTATAATTAACTTCTTAACTAAGTATAATTATTAAGTATAATTAATGAAATAACTCAAGAGGGATAGTTTACTAATCTATAATTTCTTATTTTAGTTGTAGCAGATGATGGTTTATTGCCAGATGGTTCAGCAATAAATTTTTATAAATTATAGCAAGTAGAGTTCTGCCTTTGACCTCTAACAAATTAATGATCTAGTGGGCTTTTTATTTATTTGCCTTTACCATTTTCTTTTGTTAAATTGCTATGTCCAAGTCAGGGTTCACTGAAATGTGAAACTTGTTTATTCAAGAAGCTTATGATAAAGCTATGTAGGTAAATTTGGTGTAGCTTTTGTTGTTATTCCTAAATAAGGCTTATCTGAATCATTGTTCCAAGTTGTTGATAGCTTTAGATGGTATATTTTTCTTCCTTATTTTAAAACATTAAAAATTTGAAGTACGTACTATATACCTTTTTTAGTACCTTGAGTCTTAAAAATATACCATTTTGTACAAGTTTTTAATATTTAATTCCCTTACATAAGAATAAACTTGAGTCTTATGTAGGTTCTTAACACTTAATTTTCCTAATTATAAAGAGAATCTTATTTCTAACCTCAGGCCTGAAAACAAGCAGGAACCAGTGAAAACAGAAATGGGTCCTCCACCGTCTCCGGCATCCACATGCAGTGATGCATCCTCAATTGCCAGCAGTGCGTCAATGCCATATAGTAAGTTTTATGTGTAGGATGTAGAGGTCAAAATAAGGTGCCAGGCAGGTTGCTGTGTTCAATTTGTTCCTGATTTGAGGCAACTCATACCGTTTTTAATATCTTTTTATATATTTGTGTTTCTACTGGTTTGGTTTTTTCTGTTTGCAGCTTTATTTAAATTAAAAGTAGTGTTTATCATGTTGACTATTCCTCGTCTTTACAATAGGTAAAACACATTGCAGTACTAGAAAGAAATAACTGTCACTAGCTACGTATCTGCCCACCTTTGTTGAGAACATTATTGTAAATTGGTTAGGACTTGATCACAGCTTTTGCTCAGAATTTGTAGCATTTATAAACCTACTGCACCTTAGATTTAAAATTTTTTTTTAAGTACCTCAAAAATTTGTTTTACAGTGTGTGTAGTTGCTTTGCAGTTGAGGAAATTGAAATTTATACTTTAATAATTACATGATAGTTTTAAGAACAGACCAACAGATCATCCTTTTTAAAAAGCCTTGTTTAGTTAGCCCTACTTTCTAGGGTCCCAAATATGTTTTGTATTTCTTCCTCATAGTTGGTGGTAGCAGTGTTAATATCGTTAGACATTTAATAGTCGAGGCTGTTTTTCACTATGAATCATTAGAAGGAGAAGTTGGTCATAAGACCTGAGTTCATAAAGCAGCAGTTCACAAAATTTTTATTGAGATATCTTAATTCTGTATCTCTTTACAAATGCTCTTTTTTTTTTTCATATATTTAGATGAAATCTATAAAGTCTCTTTCACATTTTCTTTTTGGTACTTACCATTTTGTTGTTGTCTAAGAACGACGACGGTCCACCCCTGCCCCGAAGGAGGAGGAAAAGGTGAACGAAGAGCAGTGGTCTCTTCGGGAAGTCGTTTTTGTGGAAGATGTTAAGAATGTTCCTGTTGGCAAGGTTTGTTCAAAATAGCTAAGAATGCGTAATTAATGAGAACTGTAATGGTGTTGGTTATCCAAGAACTTATGGTTGGTGAGTGTTCATGGGCTTGTCCTTCAGAGCTGCTTATTTTTCACCTTCAGTGATTTCTCAGCCCATCCCTTAATCTGATGTAGATGTCCTCTGTCCCTGACTAATGGACACATGATTATTATGCCTCTCCTCGAGCATTTATGCTGATATGCTCCTTTTTAAGAAAATGTTGCTTTGGAATAATTTTAGATTTATGGAAAAGTTACAATGAGATACTTGCTTTTAGGTACAGTCCATTCTTTGAAACTTTAGACAGCTCTAATGGATCATCTTCCATAACATTTAAAAATCTCACTACTGTCTTTAAGCCACCTTTTACTTTTCTTCCCTTCTTTCTGGAGAAGAAACCAAGTTTTTAGAGACCATCAGCTGAAGTGTCATAAATTTCACCTTTCTCTCCACATATACTTAAAAAGAAAATGGATCTATAATTGTAGAATATCCACAAAGTAGAGGTTTTCCTTATTGCTCATTAGTTTTTGAAATGTGATAGTCTTTCCTTTGTACTTAAAGAGTAGATACACCATGCTCTGCAGTTCACAAGGGCCTTTTTCATACACTATTGTATTTGATTCTCAAAGTAGAACTAGTTTATGCATGGGTATTTTCTTCTGAGAAGATCACACTAGCTTGCAATCAAGAGTAGTAAGTAGCAGAGGTGAGACTCTACCAGAGTCTCTGACCAGATATGACCAGAGACTCAAGTATTCTGGTTTCAAGTCTTGTGCTTGTCTTGCAGTGCATTGTTAACTGTATACCTCTCTTGTCTGATATGGTAGCTTCTCGCTATATATGTGGCTAAGTAACTTTATTAAAATTAAATAACATTAAAGCCAGCTCCTCAGTCACATTAGCTCCATTTCAGGTGCTCAGTAGCCATTTGTGGTATAGATTGCAGGTTTAGATCGTTACTACCATTGTTGTGAAAGTTCTTTTGCACAGCAAGTCTTTAAACTAATAAAGAAGAACGATGGGAGGATTTTGTGGATTTCAGTTGATTACCAAACATCCAGACTGTAATCACTGACTATGTGGGTCATTTTCTTTTCTAGAAAATAAGACTTGAGTAAAGATGTCAACAACAAAGCTTTGGTGAATCTGGGTTAATTTTATAACTTGGTGATCATTTAAGAAATATACTCATAAGGAATTAAATGCTTCAGTTTTAAATTAATTCAATAAATATCATTTGCATATTGATTTCATATAAATTATTAACATTTAGCGTATTTACCTGTATGTCTAGGTGCTAAAAGTGGATGGTGCCTATGTTGCTGTAAAATTTCCCGGAACATCCAGTAACACAAACTGTCAGAGCAGTTCTGGTTCAGATGCGGACCCTTCTTCTCTCCTGCAGGATTGTAGGTTACTTAGAATTGATGAACTGCAGGTAAGTATAGAGGACTCAGCGGGCAGATTTTGGGACTGACTCCTTAAGTATCATAGAATTTTAGAGCAAAATTCCTTTTGTTTCATGCAGGTTGTCAAAACTGGTGGAACACCAAAAGTTCCTGACTGTTTCCAAAGGACTCCTAAAAAGCTTTGTATACCTGAAAAAACAGAAATATTAGCAGTGAATGTAGATTCCAAAGGTAAATATTTAATGAATGTTTCAGTGGCATACTCTACATACACTTAATACTATGCAGTTAGTGAACGGAATAAAGTGGTTTGGGGGTATTTGGCAGTTTTTCTTCTCTGTGTGTAACACAATGGAATAAAATGCATCTGTTGAGATTGATTTACAGATATGACCAGAGAGGTCAACATTTGGTAGGTAATTATTAAAGATTAATAAAATCTTGTTTTTTTTTTTTTTTTTTTTTTTTTTTTTTTACATTTGTATGTTTCCGAAGGTGTGCATGCTGTTTTGAAGACTGGAAATTGGGTACGGTACTGTATCTTTGATCTTGCTACAGGAAAAGCAGAACAGGAAAATAATTTCCCTACAAGCAGCATTGCTTTCCTTGGTCAGAATGAGAGGAATGTAGCCATTTTCACTGCCGGACAGGTATAGAGGCTTATTATTGCTTTTGAAAAACGATATGACAACATTGGCATTTTTGTGATGCTTAGGGTCTGACTCTGGTTTGTTATTAAATTATTGAAGAATTTAAAATTTTTAGCACATTTTAATACTAGGTTTCTTATTTGGTCATTATTATATATAAGTAATTATTTTGAAAATAAATATACATATTGCAAAAATAAGGGATACATTTTTGATTGTGAACCAAACTTTATTTTCTCTCTGTTATAGGAGTCTCCCATTATTCTTCGAGATGGAAATGGTACTATCTACCCGATGGCCAAAGATTGCATGGGAGGAATAAGGGATCCTGATTGGCTCGATCTTCCACCTATTAGTAGTCTTGGAATGGGTGTACACTCTTTAATAAATCTCCCTGCCAATTCAACAATCAAAAAGAAAGCTGCTATTATCATCATGGCTGTAGAGGTAAACCGCTTGATATTTGAGTTTGGAAGACACTGCTAGAGTCTAGGGAGACGATCTTGAATAGATTATTCATTGCCTCTGCCCTACAGGAGCTAATATGTCTGTCGGCATGAGGGAGATGAGTAAATCAGTGATTACGTGTAATTTAAGTGTTTGAGAAAGGGATGCAGAGTGTCGTGGGAGCACAAAGGGAGGGCTGTAAGTCAGACATCCCTGAGGAGGTGGTGCCTGGACGCAGCTTTGAATAATTGGATAAGGGTAGACATGAGACAAAGGCAGAACGTGTTGTCCCAGGCACAGGAGAGTGTATACCTTCTTCTGCTATTTTGATATAACCAAAAGGTAGGCTTATAAAGATAAGCGAGTGGCACTGATAAGTCTGAATAAAGGCACGTGGATGCCATACGTGCTCACCTAAGGGGTGTGAGAGTTCCCTGTGAGAGCTAGGAGAAGGACTTTGAGCTGGTTTTTCACAAAGAAGAACGGCAGTGCACAGAGAATAATTTCAGAGGCCAGATAAAAAGGCTGATACAGTTAGTTATCCAGTTGAGAAACAAAGTAAGCTTGAATTCTTGGAAATGAGAAAGAGTCGATTTGAGAGATTGCTAAGGAAGTAGAAACTATGAAGTGGTTGACTAGGCATCAGTAGTAAATGAAAAGGAGTTGTAAAGCTTCTGATTTGATTATGGAGAGGAAAAATAGGAGGCACAAATTGCATAAGGGGGAGGATGAATTTAGTTTTGAACATGTTGTGGTTGAGGTATTCGTTAGATGTGGAGGCAGTGCCATTGGAAGTTTGGAGTAGCTTAAGCAGAAATTGACCTTATTTGACTTAAAAAGTAAAAAGGATCACTGTTGACCATGCTGAGAATGCTAGGGCAACAGGGTGGAAGTAGGGAGACCAGTGAGAGGAGGCTGTTAGAATAATCCAGGTGGGAGGTGATAAGATGGCTTGGCTTAGGAGGTACAGTTATGAGCGAAAAGTGATTAGATTCTGGATATTCTAGACATGTTCTAAGATAGAACCAACAGGATTTATTTACCACTAAACATAAGATGTCAAATAGAGGAAACAAGAGGGTGAAAGGTTTTGGAAGAATGAAGTTGCATTTATTGAGATGAAGACTCAATAAATGGGATAAAGTATGGTGTGAGGAGGCGATACCAGGAGTTTGGTTTTAGATGCCTCGCAGATATCCAAGAGGAGATGTGAATAGAGAGTTAGATGTGTAAGTCTGAAGAACAGGAGAGAGAGGACAGCTGGAGAAAAATACTTAGTAATCATCATTGTATCTGCAGTACTCACATTCCTAGTTTAGCTTTGATTGTAATCTACCAGACTAGAGGTCCCAAACTCGTAGGGGTGTGCAGTTAAGGAGGTGGCTGTGTGAACTTGGCTCCTAGACATAGCTTTCACATTGCTTAAAAATTCTTGATAAAAATCATAGGATTTATATTTAAAATCCATATTTTCAGTTGCTCTTAAAAAATTAAAGATTGGGCCATCATAAAAAATAATCATAAAAAAATTAACATTGGGCCATCATAAAAACATTAGTCTGTTTGTTTCTTTTAGAGGTTATATGGGGTCTTTCCAATTCATGGCAGTTCCCGTGACTTAACATTTATTGCTGTGAGTCCAAATGCTGCCACTTATTTTGTGGTTATTTTTTTTTACACTTAGTCTCCTCCACTCACTTATATTACTTCAAACGCTTCTGTAGGCATTTGATTCTATGGCCCCTGCACTTTGTCAGCACCTCAAGGGTAAAGATAAAATGTGACATCCCATGGGTAGGGAGGGATAAAGTTTGTCATCATTTATCAGTGATTAGGGTTTGCTGCACAATAGACCTACAAGGATTATTTTTACTGAGCTCTCCCTGCCTTTTGCTGTAAGAATAAATGACAAATACAATATGCAGTGGTGCAGAATAAACTTTTTGGTGTCTAACACAGTGAGTGTGGTATCAGTACTCAGTGTGAGAGCCCATGTTCAGTCTGGTAGGTTGGAGATGAGCGTTCCTTGTAGAGTAGCTGCTTCCAACCAGATAAGATTGGCTGATAGCTTAAAAACATTCTGTATCACAGCAGAATGTCTTGATTTTTGTTACTTTTAAAAGTACCGTGCTTTTTATTCTTTGGAGAGACTTGGACATATTCTCTCAGCATGCTGATGAATGCATATATATCGCCAGACTTTGCCAAGGTTAGTCTTACATGGCCCACCTCATACTCTTGAACTGGAGCTTGCAATTTATGGGGTCACCTCAGAGAGCCGTAGTTTTAGTCCCCCCAAGATCAAAATGGCATCTCATATGTGGCAGGTACTGAACATAGTGTTGAGCTATATTTTCTTGTGCTCCCCTACTCACCTCCTCTTCATGGAATTGGGAGAAGGGATAGGTCATTTAGGCAGTTTAGGGGGAGGTGAGAAGTTGTTCAAATGCATCTTTTTTCTTTCTTCCCTTTGTATTTGCACACTTTTCTCACCTGCTTTTTTCCAGTTCCTGTTTCTAGTTAAAACGAACATTACTTGTTTTTCAAAACGTTCTTTATATTCATTGCATTAAATATTCCACACTATAGTTTTATATTCTGAAAGAAGTACATTTGGACTCCTTGGTATATTCATGCTGTTTCTTAGTCTATTCAGGTTGCTGTAGACTGAGTGACTAATAAACAACAGAAATTTATTTCTTATATATTTCTGGAAGCTGGAGTCCCAAGATCAAGGCATGGGAGATTTGATGTCTGGTGAGGGCCCGCTTACTGGTGCATAGACAGCCTTGTGCCCTTATGTAGCAATAACTCTAGTCTCTTCAGCCCCTTTCAAGTACCCCAGTCTCATTTATGAGGGCTCCACCCTGATGACCTAATCACCTTCCAATGGTCCCACCTCATATTGGGATTAGGTTTCAACATATGATATTTGGGGAAAACACAAATATTCAGTCTATAGCATGCTGTTTCTTCAGTTAATGATAGTCTGTGCTTTATCAGTACCGTGATGACTTTGACAGTGAAGTACATCCGTTGTCACCTTTGGGGTATTGTATGGCATGTGTCATGATTTATGGGGTTGAGCAAGCCTGAAATAAAATGTATACCCTTTTCTTAATTGGTTAACAATACTAATAGTGTTCTAATTTGATAGTTATATATATATAATTTGATAGTAATATATATAAACCAGAGTTTGATAAAATATGGCTTGTAGGCCAAATCCAGCCACTCCCATTCAGTTGTGCATTGTATATGGGTGCTTTCTCACTACAGCCACAGAGTTGAGTTAGTTGCAAAAGCTGAAAATATTTACTAGTTCCTTAGAAAAAATGTACCCACCTTTGCGTTCCTAATATGTGTTGTGTTTAAAGGATACTCTTCAGTTCGTCTCTTTCTGCAAGGCTACCTGAAATTGTCTCTTATTTGCAGAGCTAATTATATTATAATGTTGGTCATGAGAAATTTTTGACATGTATAATGTGCTATTCGAATTCATTGAAGTTTTTCCCCTAATTTGTCTGAGCACAGAAACAAACCTTAATGCAGCACATCCTACGCTGTGACTATGAGGCCTGTCGACAGTATCTTATGAATCTTGAGCAAGCAGTTGTTTTAGAGCAGAATCTACAGATGCTACAGACATTTATCAGCCACAGATGTGATGGAAATCGAAATATTTTGCATGCTTGTGTATCAGTTTGCTTTCCAACCAGCAATAAGGAAACTAAAGAAGAAGAGGGTGAGATTAAGAAATATACCAAAGTCTTTAAAAGGAATTTTAGGCAATTTTGAAAATATAACAGCTGTTAAAGGAAAGAAAAATCATTAAAGAATTTATGTGTGCTTTTACTTTGTTTTGTAGAATCTAGGAATTTTGACATTCTCAGAAGTAAAAATTTCTGTACTCTTAGGATGAATATGTAACATAAGTAGATATTTTTATCAATGTGTTTTTGTTGTCTTGAGTTCTGTTCTCTATGATATATATAAACCATATGTATAATCCTTAACGAGCTTTACTGATTTTATAATTGCAGATGACTTTATTACCCATGAGAATTATTTAGCAGATGAAGGCAAGTTATTGAAGCAACCTTTATCCTAATTTTCAGAATGTAGAGAGAAAAATAACCCAATGAGTTGTTAGATATTTTTGGAAAATTAAATACGCTTTGTTTGCCATAAAGTTTTTAATTAGCTGAATGAAGGGGGAAACTGAAAACCTAAAGTACAGCTGTGTAATTCATAATGTTTTTCCTTATTTTGAATTCTGCCATTGATATTCTGATAGCCACATTTTTGAATAGTGGTTTGCAGGTTTCAGAGCTTAATCATTATTATTAAAAGAGTGTAAGTAGTATATAAACCAAGACTGAGTTACTGGTATGTGGGTCTTTTTCTTTCTTGGTAGTAAAAGCTATAATTCATTCTACTATGAATAACCATATTTTTGACCTTTGGAGGACTGAAAAGTAAGATAGAATAAAGAGATAATTCACATATTAAAGGTTATAGTTCAATCTAAAGTGTTCATTGCTCTAAGGTAAAATTAAGCTATTAATTATCTCTAGTATGTGAGAAGAGCACTAAAGAACGTAGCAGTTAACATTTACTAGCCTGTACGTACTTACTCTTTAATTATTTTTAAAGTTTAAATCGATCCTAATTCTTTCTCTTCTGTTTCAGAAGCAGAGCGCTCCGAAAGAAATACGTTTGCCGAAAGGCTTTCTGCTGTTGAGGCCATTGCAAATGCAATATCAGTTGTTTCAAGTAATGGCCCAGGTAATCGGGCTGGATCATCAAGTAGCCGAAGGTAATGTGATTTTTACCAGGAAAGTTTAATTGGCGGAAACATACTCCAAGTATTTAAAGAAATGTATCTCCTACCTGTCATATGCATGACTTTGGTGGGTCCTTTTGCTTTTGTTCTTCCCAGTAGCACCCCAGGAAAAATGTCTGATAATATCTACTTAGAGTTTAAGTGCAGAACAATAGGACCTAGGATGCTTCAAAAATTGGAGATAATCTAGACAAGCAGTTCAAACTGATTCTTTGAATGTGTTTTAAATTTATCATTCTTGTTTCCTAGGAAGTTATTGTCTTTAAGTTGGAGAACACTAATAACAATAATTGAAAAAACTTTCATCTTTTATTTTCAGATTGCTTGCTTAGGTCATTTTCTCAGATATCTTAATTATCTGGGAAGAAATGAAAGGCTGGTGTGTATTATGAACGTTTGGTATTATAAATTTTCAGGCTTTCTGAGTTGTGGGATGGACAAACCTTTAACACACTGAAAATTACTAGGTGTTAGAAAATATGAAGAAGGAAAGAATTCAGAATATAGTTGCTTTTCTGAAGAAAAAGCACATTTATATTAGACACGACAGCCAAAATACTTGGATACTTGACAGATCGTTAATGGAAGCACTGCTCACTGTGCTAATGTGATAGGTTGTAAAGTCTACTCAAAATGAAGACTCTTCTTTGCCTATTTTCTGTTTCATATTGAACTTTCCCTTTAAAATGACTCTTCTGAAATTGATACTACCTCAATAGCTTCCTAGGTTCAGAAACATCCTGAAGTGAGATTTATCAAAAACTATTTTTGGGTGGCCAAATTATAATTTAAAACAGTACAAAACATTATGTAGACTACACAAAATGAAAATGATCACCAGCCTGTTTGTTTAGGATTACACTAAGCAGACAAAGTGTTTGTCTGTAATCAAAGTATTTGTTTAAAATGGAGAGCAACTTAAATTCTTCATGGAGGAATTAGTGTCTGAACTATGTCAGGTATTTCATTTCCTCAGGGAAAATACAGGTGCAATTCCAAGTTGGACTCTGATATGGTTGGTCCAATGCCAGTGCTGCCATCTTTTTTTCCTATAAGGATTATTTTGAAGGCAAAGACTAAAAGGAGCTTCAGGAGTGGGTGCTGTGTCGCTCACAGAAATAATTTGCAGAGTAAGCTCCTTTGAGGCATTTGCCGAAGATCTCACTGCAGCGCTCTTACCCAGTTCAAACTCAGGGCTGCCGGTTGAACAGATGAAAGCACAGGAGTCTGATTATCCACGCCGGGCAGTAGGAAGTCCACAGACTCTGCTTCATTGAAGTGAAACCCTCCTCTAGCCTACAATGGATTTTCTAGGCGATGCCCCTTGATGAGTATGCAGGCTGGGATTCATGAGCTGTAAGCTCAAAACTGATGCAGTTTCAATGTTGACTGGAGTACTGTTAAATGCCTTCAGATGATGATTTGACTCAGAAGTTTTGTTATGTGACTCAATAGTTCCTGAGTACAAGGGCAGATTAGTGGAAAGCTTGATTGATGCATCTGATTGCAGGTGTATGTACTCTAGAGATTGTTAATCTGGAAGACACATGACCTTCGCTTTTTGTCACAGTGGTATGTTTGAACATGACTGGATTCTAAGGCTTCTGTAGCATGGATATAACGTGCTTACAAAGAGGAAATTACATCATCCTTGAATTCTTCCATATTGTCAGAAAATACGATGACTCCAGGCAAGCCTTTACGAAGAAATGTCAAAACTCTGAATCTTAGCCGCCAAGGTGGTATCTCCTCAGTATTGTCCTCAGCCACTGAGGATACAGGTGAATCTTCATGAATTGTGTACAACATCTTGAAGAATAATTTTCTTTTTTTGTTTTTGTTTTTGTTTTTAAAGAATCTGTATGAGGAGCTGGGCATTGTACTTAAAAATGTTCCCAAGACCTAATGAAGAAAAGAGGTTAAGGACAATTTTTTTTAATGACAAGGAATGACTCCCTCATTTAATATTGAATTGACTACATCAGAACAACAAAGTTGGGAGTTTGCAAGTTCAAGATGAGACTATGGTCTCCATTTATCTTCATTTATTCTTAATCTGCTCTAAGCTAGAGGTTGGAGAATAGCCCACTTATGTTTTGTTTGGCCTGTAAAATGTTAATTTTTTTTTCTTTAAAATTTGAATGCCTTTAGATGAGTATGTATGCCTCTAGTTTGCTATTACTCCCTACTTTTTACACCTGACTGCCCTTTTCTCAGTTTATTTTATCTTCCGGTCCCAGTAGGGATTGAATTTGTGACCCTGATAGAAGCATTCTTCTTGATAAGCCCAAAACATGCGTTTATTTTTACGTTATTTGCAGTGTCTCCCAATTATTGTTGATTTCTCTCTCTCTGTGTTCTGAGTAAGACACATAAGGATACCTAGTATCTACGTTGAGTTAATTAAAATTATATAGGAGCGTCACAGCATGAGCAGTCACTCTGGTGTGTGCTGTTACTGGTAAGGAGCCTACCTTTTCTGTGGGCGATGTCTTTGGACAGGGCCGTGACCTTGACTGAAATAACCTCTGTGCCCTGCTTCCTTCCATATTACAGAAACTCTTAAACTCAAGATTTCTAAGTTTGGAGAGAGAAAACATTGATACCATAAAAGAATTAACCATAGGCGTTTCTTAATAGTGAATACTATAATAGCTAATACATTATTTGAGACATTAAAATTTACTTTGCAGAGTCTTCCAAAGAATGTTTCTATTCTCAAGGGTACAGCATGTAAAAGTCTTATTAAATGTGTTCCTGGAAGTAGCCTCTAAAAGAAATTTTTGTAAATGCTTTAAATAAAAATTTCCTTATAAAATTGAAAGTGTATTGCTATGGAAAAACACATTTACTCTCAGAGTAAATAATCATTATAATTGAGATTCAGACATTAATAGATTTTTTTCTAAAACACTTATTTGTAGACATAGAATGCTACCTGGTAAGGTGAGGTCTTTCACATCAGAAATGTCATTATCTTTGGGATTAAACCTGCATGGGAAAATAAAGTCCCTTATGTGTTGCCTGGCCCTTAAAATTGAATTTTTAATTTTTATTCATTTAGAAGTTCTAAAATTGTGGCTGAGTTGAAGGGATTTGCCTTGCTTGCTCTCTCTTAATTGCTGTTAGTTCTTAATGTGTTAGTTTTGTAGCCTTTGTAAGCTTTTATTCAGAGGTATAGATTTTTGTATAGGCAGTTACCAGTTCCCCTAACAAGGTCTGTGTTTGTGATTATTTCTTTTTTTTTAGTGATGTGCACATTTGTGCAATATATTAAAAAAAATTTTTTTTGATACAACAGGAGAAAAAAAATCATGCCCAGACATTAATCTAACAACACATTTTACAAACTCTAATTTCATTCATTAATTTCCTTGGAATGCAAGTTGTACTGTTTAAAACAAACAAACAAACCTTTTTTTTTGTATAAAAAATAAATCTAAATTGGTCTTTGTTTTAAAACTACTTACTGTGTGGGTATTAGTTCAATTGCTTTTGAGATCATAGAAAAGGTATTTAGTAGGCTAACAGTATTGGTTTTGTGCTAATCAGTATGTTCACTGATGTCTTTCAGCTTCTTACTGATTATAAATGGGATAGAACAAAACTTTTTTAATGTTCAGCTGTTTGTTTATCTTAACTGTATGAAAGATTATCTTCTACCTTATTTCACTGCAACTTTGTTCCCTGTGCTTAAGTTTGTGCGGGAGCTTAATATAGTGTTTTTAATGCTGAACTGGGTACTAGGAGCCCCCAGCTTCATTTCTATCCCTCACTGACTTATTCTGTGATTCCAGAATTGGCATTTGTACTTCACTGCCCTTGCCTGGAGTACTTGCTTGTAGAACAAACTTTGATCTCAGATGAGAAGTTCTTTGCACCTTTTCATTACATTTAGACATGGTAGTGAGTTCTGATTTTGTCCATGTTCTTCTAGTTTGAGATTACGGGAAATGATGAGGCGTTCGTTGAGAGCAGCTGGTTTGGGTAGACATGAAGCTGGAGCTTCATCCAGTGACCATCAGGATCCAGTTTCACCTCCCATAGCTCCCCCTAGTTGGGTTCCTGACCCTCCTGCGATGGATCCTGGTAAGATCTGTTATTTTATTTAGTTTTTAACAAAAAGACAAGGTCATGAAAGAAAAGGAATTGAGATTTTAATGGGATATTGAGAAATAAATATTTAAAAGTAGCATAATGAGTATTATAACTGGTTTAAGAGGTTAATAATTTAAAAATTGAAATTCTAGGAACTCTTGTTAGGTAACCCTCTTATATTGAAGTATATATTTCCATACTAGTAAGAAGCTACCTAGTAATACATCAAAATGTCAGTAAATTGCCTAGTAGATTTCTTCTCTTATAGTTAAGTCTACATTTAAACTTCTGTCCGATTTGGCGTTTGGCTTACACAGAAAAGCCTTAAGGCCAGCTAAGAGAACATGTTAGGGATATGTTGCCTATAATGATATACATCCTGCTGTTCTGTTTACTGAAAGATGGTGACATTGATTTTATCCTGGCCCCTGCTGTGGGATCTCTTACCACAGCAGCGACTGGCACCGGTCAAGGACCAAGCACCTCCACCATTCCAGGTGAGAATCTGTACTACTTTATCTGTTTAGGCATTTGGAAGATAAAAAAAAACACATTTTGGATATAGGTTTTACAGATCCACACTTTATCTCAAGGAGACTTCCCTTGGCTTGAAAGCCTAATTCTATAAATTATCTTCCATATGTCAGTGAAATTGCGGTGTGTATGTACGTACATTTCATCGAGATTTGTAAAATGTGTTAATGTGTTTAAATTCTCTGTAATGAAGTTATTATTAGCATAGAATGTTTTCCTGGTGTTTTATTTAATAGCTACTTGGTATATTATTCCAGAGTATTCTTTCACTCAGTCTTATTTACTCTTATTTTGTTACCAAGTGGATCTGCTTCATTACAGGTCCTTCCACGGAGCCGTCTGTAGTAGAATCCAAGGATCGAAAGGCCAATGCTCATTTTATATTAAAATTGCTATGTGACAGTGTTGTTCTGCAGCCCTATCTACGGGAACTCTCTCCGCCAAGTAAGAAGTTTAATATACTTTTGATAAGAAGATTCAGCTTAGTTCCTTTTAAGTTAAGTTGATCTCGCAGTCTATGAACAACACTTAAGTAAATTTAAAATGACTTACCAGAATCTAGCACTGTGTTGCCTCTGCTACTAAGCTCTCTTCAGTGAAAGATCTTCATGATAAAATGAATATAAAATGATTTTACGTTAGCATGATCTGAGCATGTGTTTATATGTTAGAAGGATTCTAGTGTTATTCTCAAATGTGGATCCATAAATTAGTTCTATCACTGTCACCTGATGAAATTTAAAAATTATATAGATTCTTCCCCAACATCTACACAGAAGTATGACTCAGTAGGTATGGCATGCGGCCTGTAATCTGTATTTTAAGACTGTGATTCTGATGGTTTCTTGGGAAATCTTTTTGGCTTGCAGAATGCATCATCATGAGATTATGCAGAGTTTCTAATAAGTATTCTGTGGTAAATGCTCATTAACCATTAATAGGTTTTGTTTATCTTTCTTTACAGCCTCATAGCAATACTTTTTATAAAAGTTAGCCACTGTCTATGCCAAACTCTACTTGCATTAACTTGTAATTCTAGTAATAACCATCTGGAGTAGATGAAATTGTCCCCATTTTACATTTGAAGAAATGGGCTTAAAAATTAAACATGCCCAGGGTCATAAAACTAGTGAGTGGCACAGTTGGAATTCCAGTCCTAGTCTGTCTCTTGCTTCCAGATCTGAGATGCTCAGTCATCACCCCTATGTCACCTCCCTATATTTAAGTACAAGAAGTTGTTTTGAGTTTTTAATTTTGAGAGCAAGGGAGCTTTTATGTGTAAGTCTTATTGGCCTTAGGATGAAAATGCCCCAGTTTATGAATTTATGATTACTTTAATGAAAGCTGCTTTACTAGTAATATGAGACATTGGATTGTAAATAAACCTATTATTACAGAAGCAGCTTACTAATTAGTGGTTTGAAGCATAGATAAAAATTGTATATATAGAAATATATACATACCTTGGTAGTATTATTTCTCAATTGTCATTTTTAATTTCATTTATGTGTTTTTAGGCCATATTAATCTTTGTATAATTCGCTAAACACATTTGTTATTGTCTAACAATTTATTGTATGTTCCTCTTCTATTCGTTTTTAATCCATTTTGCATTTCTATAGTTAATTTCTATTACATTAGTTCTTTATTTTAGTTTTCTCACAATGGTTGCTCTCCCCATCTGAGAAAATATATAAAATATCTGGAAAACACTCAATATTCATTGTTTTAATAAGCTGATATTATTGATAGCATCTTTGAAACAAATTAGAGGAGGGGCAAATTTTTTGCCTGACTTTTAGATGATAACATTGAAATTCTCAAATTGGTCCTTTTTCCTCTTGATACTGTAATACAGAAAATTTCCTAGATGCTCATTAAATTCCCTAAGTGGTAGATTTTGAAATTAGTTAACCATAAAGTAACTCAGTTAAGAAGTTTTTTTCTTAATTGTGTTTGGCAATGTATAAAGTGGTAAAAGAAAATATGAGAGCAGCGTTGTTCATTTTGAGCACGGCGGTGATGGGTGTGTGTGTGTGTGTGTGTTGTAGACTATCTTAAAAAATGTATTCATTATTTTCAAATTGGTGATCCTACCACCACTACCATCCCAACCTTCCTCCAATCTCAGGAGTGGGTGGTTGGATTTTGCTTTTATAAGCTAAAGAAAGTTAATTTAGATAAAATCCTCTTGGCTAGTAAAGATGCAGAGGATTTTTTTATTCTCAACCAGTTCTTACCTGAGGAGAGAAGTAGTATATGGGGTTGTTTGGTTGATTGTTTTTAATTAAAAGTGCAGACATGTTTTTTTAAAAGCTGAAAAACATTACAGTCTAGAATTAAACTTTATGTCTGCCTCCTAGTAGCCTAGAAATAAATTGGGATATTAGGCTTGTATAATATGTACATTAATTTGGGGTAGGTGGGGCATATGTATTGGAGTAAACAGAGAGAGAAATGTGTTTATTCTGTAGTAGCAGCTCTATGAAGATGCAGTTTGATTAGAACCATGAGAAATAGGTTGGGAGAAGAGTGAGTGACAACATAGAAATGGAGAAGTATAAATATTTCAAGAAACAGTGACTCATCCAGTTGGAAGTGGATGGTTAAAGAACAGTAGCCAATGAATCTGAAAAGTTAGGTTAAAGCCACCACTCTGGTCTCTATTCTTTGGGCTTGAATCCTTTGAATAATGGTTTTGTTTAGACTATATAGTATCAAAGTGGGAGTTATAAGATAAATAATGTAATGGTAGTATAAAAAGGATTAAAATAGGCAAGAGTAGAGATTAGAATTTAGGCTATGTTTTGTATGCCTGTGTATAGCTTATACTATGTATGTTGCAATAAACTGAACTAATGAGTTGTTAAAAATGGAAAAGAAAGATTAGATGCAAAAGTAAAATTTGATTTAGAAGAAAGACCATGAAGAATTCAAGTTTTTTGTACATAGTCGTTAGGGACAGTGATACTGTTGCCTGACATAGAGAAGTCAGGTAGAGCGCAGGTTTGGGGAGAAAGATGATTTAGTGGTTAGATGTGTTGAATGTGAGGGATCACTGGGAAATCCCAAGGAGAGTCATCAGGTAAGCAAATAAGATGTTGGAAATGTGCTTTCATCCATAGAAGTCGTAGTTGCTGTGGTAGATGAGAGAGGGAAGCACAAATGGCTGAGGATGGAATTTTGGAAAACCCAGGAGGGAATAAAAATTCAGTGAAGAATATTGAATGCATGCATTTAAAAGCAAATGCATTATAATAATAGCTAACATTTATTGAGTACATGCTATTTAGCAGGCATTGTACTAAAGCTTTTTAAGTAATAATTTCTTGAATTCTCATCACAATTGTATGAGATAGAGCCTGTACAATCCCCACGTTTAGAAAGTATTTGTTTGACTCCAGAGCCTTTGCTAGTCCGTAGTGTCACTAAAGGCTAAGAAAGGGAGAACATGGTTTAGAGAGAGAAGGGTTCTACAGAGGCGGCTCACTTTCTTAAATGAGATGATATGGGACTAGAAATACCAGCAGTGCTTTTCTTTGAGTGGTGGTGCATTATTTAACAAATATAATAGTTTTTGTTTCATCATGAGCATGTATTTCTTAGTAAGGAAAAGTATAATATGTAAATTTCTTTCATTTTAGGGATGCAAGAGGGATGACCCCATTTATGTCAGCTGTAAGTGGCCGAGCTTATCCTGCTGCAATTACCATCTTAGAAACAGCCCAGAAAATTGCAAAAGGTAATTTATTTTCAAGTCTTGAATGAGTCACTTATTTTTTAATTTGAATAGATTCTCTTCTATACACATAATACCGTAATTATTCAAACCCAATTTTGTATATAGAAGTGATCTAATTGATTAGAAACTATTGAGATAATTCTTTTGTGTATGTGTATGTTTGTGTGTGTGTGTGTGTAAAATTCATGTGTTTATACTTTTTCAAGTGTATTATATCTTCTAACTTTCCACAAAAAGCAGCTGGTATAAATTTTTAAAATTAAAATTTTCCATAATGGACAGTATGATGATTTGTCCTTTGAAAATAAAAATTTGATTACTAATAGAACTGTCAGTGGTTAAAAATGATGGGAGCAATAAAATTTTATAGAAATTATAGGCCACATGTCTTATGTTCTTCCTTCTGACTTGGAATTTGCTTAATAGAAAGCATTAAGGGATATCATTCCTGTCATTCATCCTTTAAAAGATTAAAGTAGTTATCCTTTTAAAAATAATGGCTGTAAATAATTGATGTGATTATCTAAACTTTGTTAAATAGAACTAGAACTTGAATCTTAACTGTGTAATGCAGCCTAAAGGACTCGTGTGACTGATGTGTGATGCATTTGTATTGTCCTCGGTTTGTGGTTTATGATATGCTTACACTTTGCATTACTTTGTGCCAGAATTGATGGATTTCCTTGCATGTTGACTTTATATATCAATTTTCTTATTAATATGTAGTAGTTTCTGATTTACATTGTGTAAATGTTAGAGCTTTTCCATTTGAGGAAAGTCCTTTCTTGATACATGAATTGCTGTGTTCTTAATCTTTTTAGCCGAAGTATCCTCGAGTGAAAAAGAAGAAGATGTATTTATGGGAATGGTTTGCCCATCAGGTACCAACCCTGATGACTCCCCTTTATATGTCTTATGTTGTAATGATACCTGCAGTTTTACATGGACGGGAGCAGAGCATATTAACCAGGTGAGTTATTTTACATTTCCCTATTTATGCTATATCCAAATTTGCTTTTTTTCCCCTATCACCATCACTAGAGTTATAGTTCTTAGCTTTCTTTTACTCTGAGTTATAAAACTCTCTAGAGAAAATTAATTTTTATTTAATTCCTAAATAAATGAGGCAAAGGAGTTGATTGTTAGATTAGTTATGGACGATCACGAAAATGAGAAATCTTCACTGGGTATTATAAATCTGATCCACAACTCTTAATATAGATCTTATAACTGTAATACTTTTTTTTGAATGAATGTAAATTATTTTTACCCTACTGGTAGTGTTTGATTTCCATTTGTCTAATGTTGTAAAATGTATATTCGCTGTACCTGTTTATGACTCTGTTTCCAGAGCACATTAATTTTGCTCTGCTATTATTGTGATTGAATTGTTTTAGAAACTACCAGAAATAATAATTATGGTGAGATGTACATGTCATTCTTTTTTAAAGTATACCCTTTTAATTTTAGGATATTTTTGAGTGTAGAACTTGTGGCTTGCTTGAGTCACTCTGTTGTTGTACGGAATGTGCAAGGGTTTGTCATAAAGGTCATGATTGCAAGTGAGTACAATTTAGTTTACTTTAATATTATAACCTTTAGATTCATATTGCTGCATTAAAATAATCTATACCGGGTCATGTTTTAATTGTTTCATAGTTCAGAAAGTATGAGGTTGCTCTCTTTAAAAAGCCCGTATGTATATAAAATACGGTTATTGATTTAAAGTGTACTTGAGATGTTTGTTAGTTCTTTAAATAAAAGTAGGTTCATATGCAAAGGGATGATTATACATTATGTGTGATTATACGTTATGATTAGGATCAGATTAAATTTTTGAGAGAGAGAGATACAGATTTTTTTTTTTTTTGTATTCTCCAGCCAAAGTCTTAGGCCCCCTGTAATAGAGTTTACTAGTGGGAAATTGCTATAGGCATTAAGAAAATCATAGTGCACATTTGGCCTGTGCCTCATATATGTCTTAAACTAAATGTAATAACTTTTCGGTCCATCAGTAGAGTCGCCATGGCTAGTTTGTTTTCGCAGACCTAAGAAGCAATAAAACACCCAGCACTAACATTTGCAGTGCCTCAGAGTCTCAGCAGGGACATCAGCTATAACTGGTACAGTGTGTAATGTTATAGTTAACAGAGACTTGGTTTGTAGAAACCATCTATTGTGCTTTACATAAGTAATTCTATAGGTCAAGTGAGAAATTTTTGTAGATGTTTTATTGATAACTTATTTATGATTTTTATTAAAAGAATTTTAGCTGTGTTTGTCTTACTATTTTAAACATCTAAGATGATAATCTGTTCACTGATTGCTGACTAAGTGCACTGATTGCACTAGAAGCTCGGGTGATGGACAGGATAGTCCCTGTCACGACGGAGTTGACAGTCTTGTCAGAAGACACATGCAAGAAACATCCGCCCACAAGGGTTTTTGGGTTCATTAGATGCACATAGGAAGATCACTTAAACTGAACTGAGGCTATGGGCAATTAGGGAAGGCATTCTAGAGGAAGTGCTTATATAGCCAAGTAATTTATAAGATGCCTCTTCTCCTGAGAATTTTTTGTTGTTTTTTTTTAACCTTTGTAGCATTAAGTAATCCTTCTGGTTATGTATGCTTTAACAATTGTACTTTGTACTTAAAAATCAACAAGGGTTTTTGGTTTCAATGAGTTATGCCTTCATAATTTCAATATAGACCTTTGTCTTTTTTAAAAATTTAAATTTTTGTACTTGCGTATGAATTCTTTCTAGACTCAAACGTACATCACCGACAGCCTATTGTGATTGTTGGGAGAAATGTAAATGTAAAACTCTAATTGCTGGACAGAAATCTGCTCGTCTTGATCTACTTTATCGCCTACTCACTGCTACTAATCTGGTCACTCTGCCAAATAGCAGGCAAGTGGAGTTTTTAGGACATAAATTAGGTTGAAAAAGCACAGCACATCTTAATTACCTCCCCCAACAATGCTCTGTTTTGCAGAGGGGAGCACCTCTTACTGTTTTTAGTGCAGACGGTCGCCAGGCAGACAGTAGAGCATTGCAGTACAGGCCTCCTCGAATCCGGAGGATCGTAATCCGAAAAACAGCCAACCCTGAGGGTGAGTAAATTTCACAGTTATGACACATATGAAAAGAAGATTTTTTTGTCTTACCCACTGTTTCGTTTCTTTTTAGATTCAGATATGCCCGATCATGATTTAGAGCCCCCAAGGTTTGCACAGCTTGCACTGGAGCGTGTTCTACAGGACTGGAATGCTTTGAAATCTATGATTATGTTTGGGTCACAGGAGAATAAAGACCCGTATGTATTCATTACTATTTTTTTATATTTATGACTTTTTCATGTTACTGTTGGCAATTACAGTGCATTTTATGTTTCTTTCCCCTTAAAGTCTCAGTGCCAGCAGTAGGATAGGCCATCTTTTGCCAGAAGAGCAAGTATACCTCAATCAGCAAAGCGGTACAATTCGGCTGGACTGTTTCACTCATTGCCTTATAGTCAAATGTACAGCAGATATCTTGGTAAGTCCTTTGAATGTCTGTTTACAAGCACATGACAAGGAAGTTTTTCTTACCTAGCTTCCCTTAATTTTACTAATCCAAACTCCTAAGTACTCAAGCTCTAATTAGTACATGAAGGGGAATGGAATTTTGAGTGTGATTGAGATGTCTCAGTTAACAGCAGAAGGTCCATCTTTCATTCTAAATAAATTCCTAAAATATGTTAAAAATACAACTGTATAAAAATGTATGGAGCGGTGTTCAAAATTAATGGTAACTGAATGCAAACTTTTAGGTGCTCCTCTTTGCTGTGAAGTCAGAAAAGAATGTAAACTATAAAACCCAGTGCTGGTGAGGTTATGGTAAAAAGAACACACTTAGACACTGATCGGGTGGCATTGCATTTGCTACTGTCGTGAAGACAACTTGGCATTGTTAAGAGCCATAAAAATATCATTGTCCTCAGAACTTGTCATAAGAAATAACTTATGATGTGAGAAAAAAATCATGTCATTGAATAATGGAAAATTTAAAAATGGAAATACTCTATGGATCCAATAATTGTGGACTATGGAGTCAAATTATAGCTCAACCACTTAGTAAAGCATACTGCAATAATTTAAAAATAAAAGTTATTTTAAATAACTAAAAAAAAAAGGAAATAAAGGAAATGGGGTGTTCTGGTCTCTGTAATTAATATCTATATGATACACCATGCATAGAAATGAAAGTAGTAATAATAATGGTTAAGTGACAGGGATAGGATTATGAGTTTATTAATATAAATAGTTGAATCTACTTTGCTGATTCAGTAAGTCCCCTATAGTGAGTGAAACCTATTTTTTCCTTTGATTTGATATATTTGGTATTGCTCTTATAAATATTAATTGATATACATAGGACTATGAGACTAAAAAGAAATCAGATATTCAAGACCTAATATAGATCAAGCACAGTGGTAGGCATGTGGCATCATTGACTTTGTAAAATGTTTTGGTTAAATTTATTTTGAGATTTCTGTTGTGAAATGTTAATGTTCAAAAAATGTTAGAACTTTTTTATGACTATCTAAACATTTTATGAAATGTCTCAACATTAATAGAGTGATTACAATTTTTTAAAGCTTCTAGATACTCTGCTAGGCACATTAGTGAAAGAACTCCAAAACAAATACACACCTGGACGCAGGGAAGAAGCTATAGCTGTGACAATGAGGTTTTTGCGTTCAGTGGCAAGAGTTTTTGTCATTCTTAGTGTGGAAATGGCCTCATCCAAAAAGAAAAAGTAAGACATCTTTTTTGGTTTTTGACTTTTATACTATTTTGCAGATTTTTTTTCCTATGAAAATGATATCATTTATATGAAAATATTCCTATATGTTTCTTTTTTGCTGTAGCAACTTTATTCCACAGCCAATTGGAAAATGCAAGCGTGTATTCCAGGCACTGCTACCTTATGCTGTGGAAGAATTGTGCAATGTCGCAGAGTCACTGATTGTTCCTGTCAGGATGGGGATTGCTCGCCCCACTGCACCCTTCACACTGGCCAGTACCAGCATAGATGCCATGCAAGGCAGTGAAGAATTGTTCTCAGTGGAACCACTGCCACCACGACCATCATCTGATCAGTCTAGCAGGTAAATTTCTCCCTGGTAATAAGTACTGATTCTTTCTCTGACAGTGTCATGTTTGGCTTACTAAAACCTTTGCATAAGCACTCTAGTGGTGTACTTGATCATTTGTTACACAAATGGTAATGATTTTACGTGTGAAAGAACTTTAAAATCATACATGTGTCTATACATCTAAGCTAGTAGACATATAGTGAGTTTTGTATTTGTTTTGGAAAGGCACTTTTTTTTATACCAATAAGGTAATCTGATAACAAAAAGCTTACTTTAGACTACTGTAGATATCATTACTTTCTATTTCATTTTACTTTAAATACAGCCTATTGGAAGATCAAGTTGAGGAATGAAAAGATGTAACTTCCTCTCCAAAGGCTTGGGCTGCGGGGGTAGGAGGACAGCTTATTGTATAATCAGGATTCTGCAATTTTAAAATATTCTCTACAACAACCATATTATCTAGGATAGGGCTAAACCAGCTCAAAAAGTTTCTAGTTAAAAGATGGTTTATTCTTAAATCTCATTCATCTTTTCCATTTGTTTGATAATTGCTCTAACTAGACCATAAGCTTATTGATTCAGATAAACTAAACGAATGTTCTGATGTCTTTTATTTAGCACAGTGCTTCTCAAACTTTAATACACATGCAGATCACTTAGGGATCTTATTAAAATGCAGAGGCTGATTCTTGATATCTGGGTTGGGGCTGAGATTCTCTATTTCTTATAAACTGCCAGATAATGCCAATGTTCTTGGTTTATGGGCCACACTTTTGAGTTGCAAGGCTCTAGGGATCTTTAACATTTATTTTATTTGGTTTTCTCAAGTCTGATTTTGTTACTACATATAATGGTTTAATAAGGATCTTTACCTAAAGACCCTTCTTCTTTGTTTCTGAACATCTGTGTGTTAACAAGGCTGGCCTGCGTTAGTATTTGGACAGTTCCAAAGACTTCATCCCTGGGTTTCATCTGGGTTGACGCTGAGTATCTGCTCTCTCGTTGTTCTTATTACTCCATGTGTCAGTACGTGTGTCTCAACTTTTCCTTTATTGTCAAGTCTCATAGGATACCCTGGAATCTAAATCCGGGTTTGTCTATCAAAGCTCTCTGATGGTAGCCTTGTCACTGATAGACTTCCAGGTTTAGATCAAGCTATGTATTTTTAGACTTGCTAAATATACCCTATTCAAAGGTTCTGCTAGTAAAGTCGTCTTGAACTCCCTGTGCTGCTTCTGATTCTGAGGAACCTCCCCCAGTTGTTAAAGTGGTATTAACTTGTGAATTCTTTGTATACTTGGCTTAATTTGAGAACATAAAAATTGTTTATGCATTCAGAGTTTGGGATCATCTCATTTCTAAAGCGTGTCCATGAGCCTGCTCCCTGCAGAATTTCAAGATTTTGTCACCTTGCCCAGCTTCTCAGTCTCTTTATTAATATTGTGCACCCTTAAGCTCTCCTTTTTACTCCATTCCCCTTGGTTTATTCTTGGGCTAATCTCTCATGTCTTCTCAGGAGCTTCATTTGAATAAACAGATAGCAGTGCTAATGTTCTCTACAACTTTGATATAATGTAGGAAGTCTTTGTTCCTACTCCAGAACAACTACTCCTTCTGTCGGGTGTATTTTGACCAGTGTTCCAAGCATGTTTTAAGAAAAAGTACACAATTACCAGTTTCTGAGATTTCTCTTGTGTTAGATGGTAGATGGTATTTATCACTCCATTGAGTAGTATATAGTCTTAAGTTTGGTAGTTTTGCTTTTTCCGGTGCCTTCCCTCCACCTCTTTAAAACTCATATGTCCTTGTTAATAAATCTGTGTCTGGTCTATCTCCACGCCTCATATAACTGTTACTGAAATTTTAGTATAAACTTGGAACTATCCTAAGCATTCTAGATGCATTATCTGTTTAAGCTTGCAATAACTCATAGATACCACTATCTAATTTTGAAAGTGAGGAAACTGAGGCTCAGAGAAGTTAGGTAGTTTGTCCTAGGTCACACAGCTCTTTTAAAGTTTAGAGATAGTTAAAATAATTCTAGACAGATATTTTCCTTGTTCCTGTTATATTAGGCATAGTATTAAATAGCAGAGTACGGATGAACATTACCGTTTGGCTCTTGTTGGCAGTGTCGTGGCATTGGATTAACCAACACAGACGCCCACGCTACTTCATAGCGCACATCGCAGTCCTAAACTCTCGTGAGTGCAGGCTTGTAGTTGGAAGCTATCTGAAAAGACGGGTTTTTTAATCTCTCCTCCCAGTCGTGGCTGATAGGAAGTCTTTTGAAAACTGTTGCCCTTTCATAATTTATGTTTGGCTTCGTGTCTTTGAAGGGGACAGAAGAGAACATTTCTGTCTTGCTTAGACCCCAGGTTGTCTCCTGTGAAATCTATGGCTCCATGAATCCCTTCTAGCCCAAGAGACACATTTATTTGAAGGCAGAGTGTCTCAATTGATGACTCTTCATGTGTAACTGGTTTGATTTCTTGTTTTTCAGAGAAGCTGAGGTGAGGAAAGAACACTAACAGTGTAAACACTTTAACTGAACTTCTTTTAGACTGCAGTTTTAAAATCTAAATAGAGGATGCTAGTTAGGTCACAGTGTTACTTAGCAGCCACCTGCATTTTCAGCTGCACTCTCTGGTTCTCCCTTTCTTTTGTAATGGGACATCTGTCCTTTCTTGGCTCTTTGCAAGTCTGATTTTAGGGTATTGAAACTATTTTGCCACCCCACCTTTCGTTACAATTCTATTTTAGAATCACACTTTTGAACTCATGTTTTTCCCCCACACACATCAGCAAGTCAGTGTTTAATAAGCTGGTGCAAGGTAGGGTATGTCAGGTCTCTGCAGGAGTAGATCACTGTGGTAAGCACACTTTGTTAATGGATGAATGCTGCTGTCGGAGCCTTTGGAAGTTAAGGCCTGCTGGTGCTAAAAGCCGTGGGAAAGGGAAAACCGTCCCTGTAAACATTTCATAAAAGTATGGATGTGCATTAACACAGATTTGAAACGACCTACTAAAAAGTAAAAGCAGTTCTGAGATTTGTAAGTTAAATCTTTATGGTAAAGTAATATCTCTGGGGTTCATATTTTCTGAGAGACTATAAATGAGTTATTACTAGTTTCCAAGAACTTTTAGGTCATATTTAAAATAGCATCCTAGCAAGTGACTCACATGGACTAACACTGAGAAGCACAGAAGCTGGTGCTGTGTGCCAGGCGTGGCAGCAGTGCGCGCCTAACCTCCGGACTCCTTACAGCCCCAGCCAGGCCCAGTCGTCCTACATCATCCGGAACCCACAGCAGAGGCGCATCAGTCAGTCGCAGCCTGTTCGAGGCAGAGACGAAGAACAGGATGACATTGTTTCAGCAGATGTGGAAGAGGTGGTTTTAACTGTTTGAATTGTGATAGATGAGAGGCTTTTAGTTGGGCAGGAAGTGGGAGGAAGTAGTCACTAGAAGTTTTATTAATAGTAGGTTACTACTATTAAATACATTTGTTTCCAGCTCTTAGATTTTTGTTTTATGTTCTCTTTTGTGGTTATTCATCTTAAAAATATTTTAGTAATCCTTGATTTACAGGGTAATAGGAAATTGGAAACAAACTTTTTACTTAGGCGTTAATAGAAAAGATATTCTCAATGTTAAAAACAGTTTTAGTAGTTTTGTACATTGTGTTTGAAGGTAGAGAGAATACTGCATATTTATTAGGTAAATTTTATAATTGCAGAAGTTAAAAGAAACTCCACAGTTGTTATAATTGTAAGGTTTGGTATATAGACAATAATCGTAAACTTTGGGATATGGCAACATAATTTTTGATAGCAAATTGTCACAAATGAAAATTTTCAAAACTGCTCAGTGTTCGATTACTTGTTTAGGTGTCCTTGTTACTAATTGCTGTGGGGGAACATTGGTAGAGATGTGGGTTTATTGTGTATTTTGTCTACAAATAAGATTCTGGGTTTAGGTTGAGGTGGTGGAGGGTGTGGCTGGAGAAGAGGATCATCATGATGAGCAGGAAGAACACGGGGAAGAAAACGCCGAGGCTGAGGGACAACACGATGAGCACGATGAAGACGGTATGCAGGTTATTTGAGAAATTACTCAGTATGAGTAAATCAGGTACTTTAAAAGAGATCTTTATACAGAGGAAAGTCCCATTTGATGTATAGTGACATGTTTGCATAATCTGCCAAGGGATTCTGCAGCATGCGTTTCAGAATTTTAAGAGGTAGTAAATGCACATAAATATACTTATAGAATTTATCCTCTTCTCCCTTCACCTTTTGACTTTAGTAACTTTCTTTTTTTAAGAAACCATATGAAACCTTTGGAAGTTAGGGAAAAGTTAAATGAGTGATGCCTAATCCCACCCAGACACTAACATTTTGTATTTTATTTTATTCCTCTCCTGTACTGCTTCATTCCTATGCATGTCTTTTAGATTTTATATATGTGATTTTTGTAATTTTCTTTTTTCACTTATAATTATTTTAGCTTTTTTGCTACACAGTCATCTTAACCGTTCTCATCAGTAGCCATAGATAGACATTTTTGAGAATCAGCTTTTGCAGTACAACTGACAGAATAAATTGCACATGTTTAACATTTATAATTTTGTATATTTTCACGTATATGTATCCTGTGAAATATAAAGGATAGATTTTTTTTAACTTCCTTCCCTTTTTGGAAGCCCAACATGTGAAACAGATGCAAGTGATAATATGGACCTAGCCCAGAGCTCTGCCCACTGGCTGAAGTCTTCCTGCTCAGCACTTTTTACATAAGGCTCTGCAGGGTTGATTTGAATTGATGTGTAATAATCTACTGAGTACCATAATTTACCTAGTTATTTTTTTCCTCCTCAGCAGGCAGTTATGCTTATGGTAGTAGTTATCACTTCTCTGCCCTTCCCCTACCCTGCCCCCACTTCTTGGTTACCACCCTTACATTTTCTGGCTTATCAGATCCTGTCTTGATCCACAGTGAGTTTGTACTTCTCTTCTTCAAATTATTTGCTAGGTAGTGACATGGAACTGGACTTGTTAGCAGCTGCTGAAACCGAAAGTGACAGTGAAAGTAACCATAGCAACCAAGATAATGCTAGTGGGCGCAGAAGTGTTGTCACAGCAGCAACTGCTGGCTCAGAAGCAGGTATATTACCGTATTCTAGTAACTTTATTGCTTATACTAAGGCTGTATGTGTATTTAGCATAAAGGTGTTAAACTGTACTCAGTATGATACGCACAAGGGTGACAAGCCTTTTATAATTTCATCCTTATTCCCTATAGATGTCAGTAAAGAAGATATTATTTTAATGACTTTTTGCTTTTGTTTTTTAAATAATGGATTAGTTTTGGGGTTCATTTTTAAAGGGTTATTTTCTAATTAAACCACTTTAATGACGGGTTTTGTGGACTGTTAAAGGCAGCCTACATTCTATTTAATATGTACACTGTAGTTTTAAATGCCAACAAACTCACAATGGTTTTGGTTTTAAAAACAAAAAATTTAGGTGCAAGCAGTGTTCCTGCCTTCTTTTCTGAAGATGATTCACAATCAAATGATTCAAGTGATTCTGATAGCAGCAGTAGTCAGAGTGACGACATAGAACAGGAGACCTTTATGCTTGATGAGCCTTTAGAGAGAACCACGAATAGCTCCCATGCCAATGGTGCTGCCCAAGCTCCCCGTTCCATGCAGTGGGCTGTGCGCAACACCCAGCATCAGCGGGCAGCCAGCACAGCCCCTTCCAGCACATCCACACCAGCAGGCAAGTCTGAACTTTGGTATTCTTACGAATGCTTATTAAATAGGGTTTTTTTTTAAGTTATAGATTTTCTTCTAAAGAACAAATTAAATAGTTTCATAATAGTTCTTTATGTTTTTGCTAAGTTCAAATACAAAAATTATTTACATATGCTTATAGCAGGGTATCTCAATCTGTGCACCATTGCTACTTTGGGCTAAATCATTTTTTATTTGTGCATTGCATCTTTATGACCTCTGCCCTCTAGATGCCAGCAGAAATGTTTGCAGACATTGTCAAATATCCCCCCTTTGCAGGGACAGTAGCAAAAGTGCCTCTGGCTGTGGTCATGATAGCAGTTCTTGTTCCCATCATTATCCCCTTCCCTAAATTAGCGTGGCTTAAGAAGTTTTTTGCTCAGTTAGCATATTTGCTTATGCAATTGATCTTTTGGCTAGAAAAACTCAGTTAGCAGCTGACATGAGCTTGTTGTGCTTGTCCTTTTTTCCTTGTAGCAAGTTCAGCAGGTTTGATTTACATCGACCCTTCAAACTTACGCCGGAGTGGTACCATCAGCACGAGTGCTGCAGCCGCCGCTGCCGCACTGGAGGCTAGCAACGCCAGCAGCTACTTAACATCTGCAAGCAGTTTAGCCAGGGCCTACAGCATTGTCATCAGACAAATCTCAGACTTGATGGGCCTTATTCCTAAGTATAATCACCTGGTATACTCGCAGATTCCAGCAGCTGTGAAATTGACTTACCAAGATGCAGTAAACCTACAGGTATGAACCCAGTGAAAAGTTACTCAGATATATTTTTTGGCTGGCAATTATAATGGGAATTAATGTTAACAGTATTAATTGTGTACATAATACTACTACAGTAAGTTCTTACCTAATTAATAATAGACAAGAGCTAAGTTCCTACAGCATCTCTTCAGCAAAATGATGTTATTTGAGGATGTGCTATATATATCGAATTTAATTTTATTTAGGTAGCTTAAACTATTTTAGTTTGGTTTTCACAGTTTTAACTATTTTAGTTTGGTCTTCATAGAACTATGTAGAAGAAAAGCTTATTCCCACTTGGAACTGGATGGTCAGTATTATGGATTCTACTGAAGCTCAATTACGTTATGGTTCTGCATTAGCATCTGCTGGTGACCCGGGACATCCAAATCATCCTCTTCACGCTTCTCAGAATTCAGCACGAAGAGAAAGGATGACTGCGCGAGAAGAGGCTAGTTTACGAACCCTTGAAGGCAGACGGTATGAAAGTCTTCATTTACGCTTGTATGTTTAGACAGAACTTATATTGTAGAAAGTTAGAACTTTTTTACATAAGACTTCACTGTGTCGTGAAGGAGGCAGTTGCCGTGCATTACTTATTTTTAAATTGTGTAGATGAAGCAAAACAAATGAGTTATAATACAAGCTGTGTTGTAAAAAATTAATTTGTATTGTAGGAATCTGATACTAAATATTTTTTATTTTTGAAGTAGTCTCTGTCCTTCCCTTCTTATCCTCAAAGCCTCCTTCCCTCTCCCTTGAAAGGCATATATTCATGGAAAGACTTATTTTGACCATGATTATGTAAATATGATGTACTTTGTACTTGGTGGTGGGGGGGGAGTCTGTGTCAGAGCTGCTCTTTGGCTTCTCAGTTTTCATTTTCTACTGTCCCCAGCCTGCTAAATCATAATTAAAGAATTGTTCTTTGTGGATTCGTTGTATTCTTTCTATTGTAAAGTAAACTTTTCAGGACTAGGAATGAGCCCAAACATTGATTACTAGAGCAGTGGCAGTGTCATATGGTGGAAGTGCCTGTATTTAAAGGTAGAGTCCTAGGATTTGGTTCTAGCTTCGGCTCGGGCTAAACAACCTTTCTTTTTTTGGTGAATTATAAAGGGGGGGGGGGAGACAGGGTCTAGGAGACTGCTTAGCAAATGTAGCAAGACTGGTTGGAGTCTACAAGAGAATAGTTACTAAAGCAGGACAGTAAAAGTCAGGGAAGAGGAAAGGAGCTGTGAAATTATATAAAGAATTTAGGGCCTTTTTGAAGGACAGAACAAAAAGGAGGCAGAATTTATATTTTGACTTTGATTATGAATAACTAATAAGAAAATAAAGAGAAAAATCTAGAGGAGTTTGAAATGGATATACTTGCTTTTGAACTTGTCAAGAACTGGGAGAGAACTTGTTGAAAATGGCTAGTATGCAAAATTGAATGCTTAGCAGAGAGATCTGGACCAAAGACAAAGGTTTTGGAAGCCTGGGCTTTCCTTCTACTCCACAAACAGACACAACCTTGTATTCATTCATTAGGCTAGTCTACTCTGAAGACAGAGTTCTCAAAATAGATCTTCCTTGGTGACAGGCTTCTCCCTTTCACCTTTGCTGTCACTCTCATTCTAATATAACAGCTTTGTTGAGATATAATTCATATACCCTACAATTCACCCATTTAAAGTGTACATTCCATAGTTTTGAGTATATTCAGTGCTGTTTGCAACCATCACAAAATAATTTCTCCATATTTTTGTCAACACTTCTTGTCTTTTTGGTTTATAACCATCCTGGTGGGTGTGAAGTGGTATATCGTTGTGGTTTTGATTTGCATTTCCCTAGTAGCTAGTGTGATGTTGAGCATCTTTTCATGTGTTGATTGGCCATTTGTATATTTTCTTTGGAAAAATGCCTGTTTAGATCCTTTGCCCTTTTAAAAATTGGCTTGCCTCTTTATTATTGAGTTGTATGAGTTCTTTATATATTCTGGATACAAGTTCCTTATCAGATATATAATTTGCAGAAATAATGTCTCATTCTATGCGTTGTTCTTTCATTTTCTTGGGTGGTCTTTGCAGGATAAAAATTTTAAATTTTGATAAAGTCTGGTGCTATCTCTGTTTTCTTTTGTTGCTTTTACTTTTCGTGTCATTTTAAGCAGTGGTTCTCAAAAGTGTGGTACCCAAACAGCAGCATTAGTATCACCCAAGAACTTGTTAGAAATGAAAGTTTTGGGGCCCTACCCAAGACCTACTGAAACTGTGGGGGTGGGGCCAACTATCTGCTTTAACAAGCCCTCTGAGTGATTTTGATGGATGCTAACGTTTGAGAACCATTGTCTTTAGGGAAGGCATTCCTTTTGCCATTCCATAGAAGACTGGAATTCCTTTTGTGTACTAAAGTACAAGACTGTAAGTTATATCACAACAGTTAACGTTTCTAAAGTAGAGCCACAGGCTTAATAGAGTTTTTATTTGTGGGTAGCCTCGGTTCCTAATTTTGCACATATATGATAGTGGCAAACTTCATATTTGTGTTCTTTTTGTAAACATTTTCATTTCTTTTTATTACCATAGACGTGCCACATTGCTTAGCGCCCGCCAAGGAATGATGTCTGCTCGAGGGGACTTCCTAAATTATGCTCTGTCTCTAATGCGGTCTCATAATGATGAGCATTCTGATGTTCTTCCAGTTTTGGATGTTTGTTCATTGAAGCATGTGGCATATGTTTTTCAAGCCCTTATATATTGGATTAAAGCAATGAATCAGCAGACAACATTGGATACGCCTCAACTGGAACGCAAAAGGTATCCATACTTGCCATGAGGTTGGTTTAAGAGATACTTACTTGCTCAGTGTGGTCTTCATTAGTACATTGTCTGATATTTTGAGTAAGGAGAACAACATTGCAAAAGAGAAGTAGTACAAGAAATTTTATGGGGAAAGTGGTCTTGAACCTATCACTGTAGCTACTCTTCACTTAAAACAGGAAACTTAAGAATCCAAGTTAAACTTCTTGCTTGAGATAGTTTGACCTGGTTGTTTATCATGTTTTCTATTATAGTTCATATCATCACTGTTTCTTGGTGTGATTAGCTTTATGCTTCTGTTTGAGCCTATTTTATATTTGTAGGACATTTGGTTGGTTAGTCTACCATTCCCAGAGTCTGAAACTTTATCACAGTGTTTGGAATTATTAACAGACCTTTGCAGTGTCTTTTGCTTCTATAGTTCCAATCATCTTTGCTCCTGTTCATATTGCTCAGATATTTCATGTAAAATGACTCATTTGTCTTTTTAAAGGACACGAGAACTCTTGGAACTGGGTATTGATAATGAAGATTCAGAACATGAAAATGATGATGACACCAATCAAAGTTAGTGTACAGAAAATCTGCTAATCTACTTCAAGAAATGGCTGCCTCAGTAGTTTCCCTTCAAGCTTTTTAACTTCATTATTTTCTGTCTGGGTGGGAATTTCTCTTTTCTTCTCTATGTCCCATTCCTTGCCTTTTCTGTCCATTTTTCTTTATATATCCTTGCATAATTTGCTTCATAAATAAGGATGATTAATGTTACAAAATTTTCAACGATCACTTTTTAAAAATTTTACCTTTGTGTCACTCCTTTGCATTTCTTTTAGTTTTTTTTACCTTCACTTTTAAGTATGTAGGCACTACATTAAAGTCCTAGCAGAACCTTTATGAATATTGATGCAAAATAAATTTAGTCAAGAAAATGAGAAATACCAATTATAACTCCTAAATATCAAAAATTTTTAACAGTGCAATAAAAAGAGACAATATTTCAAACTCATGAAATTTTGGAGTCTATTTGTAGTTTTCAGCTATTATTTCAAGTGTGATGAAAAGGTTTTTAAAGGGGGGATCAGGTAGTCCACTTGACTCTTAATTATCAGCCAGTACTTTTACTCAGTCCAAGGAAAGACAACTTACCTAACTAGCTAGTTTTTGAGACTCCAGCCATCACTTACTGCTACTTTCTTAGCACATTGTATGCGTGGCTCAAAGTTTAATTTCAATAGGGGGAGTTGGTGTGCTGACTTCCTATTGGGATCATGAGTGCCCAGAGATTTCTGTTTATCATCTTCTAGAGGAAGCAGAACTTACAAGTAAGCAAATACTCAGATTTCAGCTCCTTACCATCTCTTCTTTGGGGAGCCATGTGTGAGCTGGGTGCTAAATATGCTCAGGAATCTAGCCGTATTTAGATCTGAATCTCTAGAGAGATAAAGAGGAGGACATTCCATCCAATACACAATGAAAGAACATTTATTACCGCTAAACAATTTTTTGGCAAGTTTTTATTGTTATTTAAAATACACATAACATGAAATTTACCATTGTAACCTCCTCCCCTTTTTTTTTTGGACATTATTTTATATTAGTTTCAGGCCATTGTAACCCTTTTAAACTGCTAATATTTTAAACTATCAGTTAAAAATATCAAAATTTTGGATTATTAACTTGTTTTTGAGTGGCATTAATATTTATAGAGATAATAGGAATTTTTGGATTGCGCAGGTTAAGGTTGTTTTACCCTTCCTTAATAATTAATTTTTCTAAAACCCACACATTTTATCTTTTGATGTTTAGGTGCTACTTTGAATGATAAGGATGATGACACTCTTCCTGCAGAAACTGGCCAAAACCATCCATTTTTCCGGCGTTCAGATTCCATGACGTTCCTTGGGTGTATACCCCCAAATCCATTTGAAGTGCCTCTGGCTGAAGCCATCCCCTTGGCTGATCAACCACATCTGTTGCAGGTTAAATAAACTGGTCTTATGGATTCTTTTTAATTGGTTTTATTATTTTCATAAGTGCTCAATATTAACCAGAATATTTCTGTTAAAATTCCAGCCAAACGCTAGAAAGGAGGACCTTTTTGGCCGTCCAAGTCAGGGTCTTTATTCTTCATCTGCTAGTAGTGGGAAGTGCCTAATGGAGGTTACAGTGGACAGAAACTGCCTTGAGGTAAGATAGTAAAAATATTCTCAGTGTATTTGTGAATGAGCACTGTCCCAGCATCCAGGTTTTGGGAAATTTATTAATTCATAATATTCTATATCCTCAAATAATTGAAGCATCAGAAAGTCCTGTTTTATGACAATAAAAAGAATTCCACCTGTTAATTAGCTTGCTTTGAGACTAACTTGTACGTCAGGTTACTTCATCTCTAAAACAGCAGTTTCATTATGTGCTCTGCTCTTGCACAGAGTTGATTGTTGTAATGCTGCTGCAAATTTAAAATTCTATATATACACACACACATAAATATATCTATAAAAACATTTTATAAATGAGCATATCTGCCTCTTGCACAGAGTTGATTGTTGTAATGCCAAAAATTTATAAAATTATATATAGGTATATTTTATATATCAGCATATGTAATATTAGCTTGAAACTTTTTCAATCTAGAATATGAAAAAATAAAGTAATAATAACATTCTATATCCTGGGCACTGTCTCAATTAATCTTTATAACTTTGGGGTAAAGAATGTTATCTTGGTTTTGGGTAAGAAATTGAGGCTTGGAGAAATTACGTGAATTTCATATGGGAATGTTTTTTTGTTATACAGCTAGTTAAATAAAAGGTCTAGTTTTTCAATAAAAATCTGATGTGAGAGGCTAAAATTTATACCATATTGTTTCTCTGCTGAAAAAGTAACGTGCTTAAGAGGAGGCATGAAAGAAATTTAGTTGAATAGAATTGTTTATTATCAAATGATAAAGGAGAATACAGTAACCACAGATACTATAAAGATTCTTTTAAAAGTTCTCAGTCTGCTGTGGTAAATGTGTTGAAATTTGGTGGTCATTGAGGGGAATCAGATAAGAAATAGGCTGCATCTTTGTAGTTGAAGCACTAGAAAGGACTAACCTCACTTCTGTGAGATTTCTGTGGAGTGTTAGTAAGTCAAAAAGGAAATCTAGTCAGTTTTATTTTAATCTGTAACTTTTAAATGTAAAAATTTATAGGTTCTTCCCACTAAAATGTCTTATGCTGCCAATTTGAAAAATGTAATGAACATGCAAAATCGGCAAAAAAAGGAAGGGGAAGAACAGAACATGGTGCCTGAAGAAGCTGAGAGTTCAAAACCAGGGCCATCTGCTCATGATCTTGCTGCACAACTGAAAAGCAGTTTACTAGCAGAAATAGGACTGACTGAAAGTGAAGGGCCACCTCTCACGTCTTTCAGGTATCTGCTAGTGAAGATAGTTTTTCTGTTGCATACTTTATGGCCTTTATAGAATTCTTGTAAGAATTTTTAATTAGGAATTTTAGAATTTTCTGTTTATTTCATTTATGTATAAAAGGATTACATTTATTGTATAATTTCTGTGTTTTCCTAGGTTATAACCAGATAGTTAAATACTAAATTTGAGTTTTCTGGATTTTGTATTTTGGGGCTATTTTGTCATTGATTGGCATTCTGATTTTCTCCTCAATTTATTGAGATTCTAAAGACTATGTTTTTAATGTTTAGTGCTAAAAGTATATATTCATGTCAAATTGCCAGTTATGGACTTGTTACCAGCAGCTCAGCTAAAGGGAGTATGTGAGTAACTAGAAAGAGGTTTCTAGATTTTTGGCTCTCAAATTCGCTTGGGCTCCTTTGCCAGGTTCACAGGTGATAATTCTCTTGCAAGGTGATAGGTTCTTTGCTTTGCCAATAAAAATTTGCCAGTGTAATATACTGTGGCTCAGTATGGCTAATCATCAAAAGATTATAGAGTATCTGCTTTATGCTCTATGTTTTTTGGTTATGTGATATCCAATAATTTTTTTGCTTAGAGGGAATTAAGCTAGTTTAGGAAACTGTATACACTTTATATACATGGTCTAACAACCATAAATAGCAAGAAAAAATTGTGGACTGGGTGGCTCAAATTTCTTAGAGACAATATGCTTGAACTGAGATGTTTGGAATGTGTAGAAGCGATAGTCTGATAGAAAAATTAGAGGTAGGGAGAAAAGTTAGAAAGCTATCATTAGTTCTGGCTAGTGATAAAAAATGGGCCGAAGTAGAATGTTGTCTTTGGGGATGGAAAGAAAATTATGGAAAAGAAGAGAAAGAAGCTCATGAAGGACCTGATCCATCTGAAGAAATGGGGAAGAAAAATTAGACTTTGTTTCAAGTTGGTGCCATAGGGAAGTAGATGTTACTGCTGAAAGAAGTCAGGAGGCAGTGTGGTTGTAGTGAACAGATCAGGGTTACTGTGTTGAATCTGAGTTGAGTATTCACTGAAGTGGATATATTTAACACAGTGGAAATTCTGGTCCATTGTGAGAGTACGAACTAGAGAGGGGTCTGGGAATCACTTACATGGAGATGGACCTTGTACTTGAAGGAGAGGAAGTAAAATGAAAGATGAAGATAGGAAGTAGCCTGGGGATAATATCCTTACATAAAGAACAGAAGGAAAATGGAATAAAAATGAGAAGTTTTGTGAGGAATCAATAGTTAGTGTTCTCCATTAGAGAAGATGTGGTTTGAAATACTTAAAACCTCAGAATTATTAAAAGACTAAGTCAATTACCGTCAGTAACCAAAAGTAAGGAATTTTTTAGAGCTGGCTAAATTACTCCCCCCCCCCCCCCAAACTTCTTACAGGCCACAGTGTAGCTTCATGGGAATGGTTATTTCCCATGACATGCTGCTAGGACGTTGGCGCCTTTCATTAGAACTGTTCGGCAGAGTGTTCATGGAAGATGTTGGAGCAGAACCTGGATCAGTATGTATTTTGAGCACTTTAAAATTCTGTTTTGCCTGTTAAGTACATATTTCAGAGAATAATTCTGTCATACACTTTTTTTTAAGATCCTAACCGAATTGGGTGGTTTTGAGGTAAAAGAATCAAAATTCCGTAGAGAAATGGAAAAACTGAGAAATCAGCAGTCAAGAGATTTATCACTAGAGGTAAAGGTATTTAGATTTTCTTATACTATACATATAGCATGCCATTCATACAAAGTTTAAAGACAAAAATTAACAACCTTTCTTAGGGGACATGTGTGATTCAAAATTAAAGAAAATAAATGGTAAGCATCAAATTTATAGTGGTTATCTCTGGCAGTTGGCTTCTAAGCATCTTCTAAGGGTGATCAGCATGTTTTTTGTTTTAGTTTGTTTCTTTTAAGTATCATTATGAACACATGGATTTAAATGTTTTTGATCTTCATTCCATTAAGGATATTATTTCAATTGATAGGCAAATTGTCTTTTCTTTGGCTGGTGGGAGTCCTAGGTCCTTTTGGTTCCTGAGTCCTTTTTATATGACTTCAATAATTTTTGATAACTTCCTTACTTTTTGATATTTCTCATCTGTGTATTTCTCATCTGTCATAGACCTTAAATCAGCCATTTCTTCAAGAAGCCCTTTTCCTTTTATTAGGAAATTCTATTTTGATATTATAATCTGGGCTCTAGGGTTGCTCTCTGACCACTGGATAGAGCTAGGAAATGCTTTTTTAAAAATTACATCATGAGTTCATACTGGTACTCCCAGTTCACCTCTTAGTCTTTATCTTCCTTTCTTCCAAACTGAATATCCAACTTGCCAACAACATTGATGAGAAATCACTCATTTACTTTTATCTCACAGCACACACACGCACAGCAGTCTTAGAATCACAGTGTCAGTACTACTACCAACAAAATGATGATTGAAAGTGGCTTAATCAACAGCCATTTGAAGGAAAGAAGATAGCTTAAGATTTATTTGAGTCTCTTGTCCTTAGAACATCCAGTTGGAGATGTACAGTTAGTTACTTTGTTGTAAAATCACTTGAAAGAATTCCTCTTTCTTTTTGCTGCCATCTCGTGTTTATAATTAGGGCCTTTTGTTTCATTTTGCTTTTAGTTTTTAGGGATTGCCTTCTCCCTCCCTCCCGTTTTTTTCTTTTGTTTCATAATTATTGTAAAATACCTATAATGTTGCAAAGTCAGCTCTATAGAAAAGATGTATATATTCTGAGAAATCTAGTTTCCAATCCTGTCTCTTTTACCATGTCCCTCACCCAAATTTTTTATTAAAGTTTATTTCCTTTCCCTCTTTAAAAAAATATAATTTTTTATGCATGTGTATTCATTACTCATCTCTCTCTCCCATAATAAATGCATGCTATACATTTATTCCATCTTGCTTTTCCCAGTTAAGAGTATATCTCAGGATAAAGCTGTAGCTATATTTAGAGATATTCTGCATTCCTTTTATAGCTGTTTAGTCTTAAGTATACTGCATTTTATGGTTATATCAGTTTTTTCAGCCAATCTCCTATTGATAGACATCTGAGTTTGTTTTTAGTCTTTTGCTTTTACAAATAGTGGTGTGATGAATAGCCTCATGTATGTTTCTCTTTTGGGTTAGTGTGTCTTTGAGACAAATTCCTAGACAGGGAACCTAGACATATGAGTCAAAGGGTGTGTACATATATAATTTTACCAAATGATGGCAAGCACCTCTGCATAATGGTTCCATATTTTTGCACTTTTAACATCAATACAAGAATGCCTGATTCTTCACAGTCTTGCCAGCAATTGTCAAATTTTGATTTTGTCAATCTGATAGGTTAAGAAATGACATTTCACTGTAGTTTTAATTTGCATTTCTCTTATGAGCAGAGTTAAACATTATTTCATATGTTTAAAGATACTTTTTTCTGTGAATTCTTTGTTGATTTCTCTTGCCCATTTTTTCTGTTTGTTGTTTTCTTCAGTTTTTTAGAAGCACTTTACCTTTAGATGATAAGCATATTACTCACGTATATGTATCTTTGTAATAGAAGGTGCAGATTTTTCCCAGTTTGTTATTTTTCCTTACTTTGCTTGTGGTATTCTATCACCCAAGGAATTGCCCACATTTTCTTCTAGTATTTGCTTTGCTATTAAAAAAATTTTTTTTTTTTTTAATAATTCTGGTCTACCTGAATTTATTCTGGTGTATTCTAAAATTAAATGAACTGCTGTTTTCTAGTAGACCTTTAAAGAAAGCTTTAGAATTGAGTTAAATTCCATTATCCTGACTTAATGCAAGACATTCTTGCATGCTTTAGAATGTTGTTTATTTGGAATGTAAAGCTTCTGAGAACCCAGATTGCTTTGTAGCCATTTAAATTGTCCAGGAAAAGCTAACATTAGATTTTCCGATTTTACACAGAAAAATTTTAAGGTGGTTTCCAGCACTGAATTCACTACTTTTTGATTTTCATAGGTTGATCGGGATCGAGATCTTCTTATTCAGCAGACTATGAGGCAGCTTAACAATCACTTTGGTCGAAGATGCGCTACTACACCGATGGCTGTGCACAGAGTAAAAGTCACGTTCAAGGATGAGCCAGGAGAGGGCAGCGGTGTAGCGCGAAGTTTTTATACAGCCATTGCACAAGCGTTTTTGTCAAATGAAAAATTGCCAAATCTAGATTGTATCCAAAATGCTAACAAAGGCACTCACACAAGTAAGTACTCTACAGATAACAAACTTCATACAGATTCTTTCCTTGTTTGACTGAAACAATAATAATCATGGTTATATATGTTTATAGTGGGAGAACTTTAAGGTGCATTTACATTTTTTATGTGAATTTTAGATTAATGATTTAATTTTGTTTAAACTAAATTTAGCAGTTTACTCTTAATGCTACCTTTCTGTGCATTAGTGTTTGTGATTGTACTAGTGAGTTTCTCATCTCAATTTTTATAGGTTTGAGAGTGAGAAGTTGTAAGGTCTATAATAAGAAAAGTTCAACAAGCATATTGCAGTATTTCCCTCACCCCTGTATTTAATTGGTATAGATAATTGAGAAGAAAATACTGTTCTCTAGAGAAGTGCTTTTCAAAGTATGATTTGTAAAGTTGCTGCTGGTTCCTAATGAGATATGGAGCTTGCAACCAGATGTAAACTGGCTACGTCACTAACCTCACTGTTTACTTTAGCCCGACCGTTTTGGTAGTAAGGTTTCTGTTTGCTCCCTGGTGCATACTCTTTACCTCCTCCAGGACCAGCACTTTGGGATTAGGACTCTTGCCTAATTTTCAAGATTATAGTTAGCAAATTAAAAACTGTGAAAATTACAAAAACCTTAAGTAGGTGATAATTCATGATTCACGTAAAGTAGGAGCAGAATAGTGTCAGTCTTGTAGAGGGATGGATAGTTATTGATGGAGAGGAAGTTACTAAGAAAATCTTGTCTGCGACCCAGGGTGTAGTTATATTTTATTTGGGTTCTATAAATTACCACCATAGAGGCTGAACGAGCTTTGAAAGGATTGAGGATAAGAAGATGGGGAGAGCATTAATTTCACCTTTTGACTTTCTACAGTCCTGTAATAAGGAATTGGCAAATGTGAATGAGGAATCCTGGGGAGTCATAACATTTCTGCATATTCTTTAGGAAATCATACTCTGGCTTATGTTTAAGGTTTTAAAAATAATAATAGCTAATATTCTGGGTGGCCTATAAACAGATACATCTGTTACATGCTAGGTACATTCTGCACAATTGCCCCCAACCCGCAAAACTGTAGGGAGAGTGAGAAAAAGGTACTAACATAGATAGTAAGAAAGATGATCTTCAGCTGTCATAATGTTTCGTAATGTCTTCACATTGACTTTAAAGAAGTTGCATTTACATTCATCTAAACAAACTATTTTATATTTTCTTCCAGGTTTAATGCAGAGATTAAGGAACAGAGGAGAGCGGGATCGGGAAAGGGAGAGAGAAAGGGAAATGAGGAGGAGTAGTGGCTTGCGAGCAGGTTCTCGGAGAGATCGGGATAGGTGAGATAATTTTCTTTCTTTTGTTGAATTCCACCTTTTCGGATGAATTTGACAGATGCCTGTAAATACTCTCAACTGTGGACTGTTTATTAGAAATTGGTAGTTTAGTATTTGGATATAAACACGTAGCAACTGAAGTAGTTGAACCAACTGTTCTTTAAACGTTGTGCTTTAAAAACCGAGGGGCAGTTGTAGTTATATTGGCTTTTTATTTATCGCACTCGAGTTTTTGAAATTTTTGTTAACTTTATATCATTCTTAAATTTGTTTTATAATTGTGGCAATTAAGTTATTTAAACCTTTTAATTTTTCTCTTGTTAGAATGGTTGCCATTTAACTTCTGACTAAAATTTCCAGGAATTATTATGAGTGGGCTCTTGATTCCTGATACTTTAAGGTCCTCTCCTCTAGATTCAAATTGAACGATGCACTGTGAATTCACAGATTTTCAGGTGACCAAATCTAGGAGTCTTTAAGTGCCGTCCTCTGTTTAAGCAGTCCTCTACCTTGGTGCCATCAAAGGAGCAACCTCTGTGCTCCGGTTTTCTAACTTTCTTTACTACTCGTGCTGATATTTTCATTTTGCAGACAGGAAATGAAGTCATAATGGATTCATTCTTCTTTCAGAGACTTTAGAAGACAGCTTTCTATTGACACTAGGCCCTTCAGACCAGCATCTGAAGGGAATCCTAGTGATGATCCTGATCCTCTGCCAGCACATCGTCAGGCACTCGGGGAGAGACTTTATCCCCGTGTACAAGCAATGCAACCAGTATGTACAATGCACTTAGCTGCTACTTAATTGGCTATGTGCCATTTTTGTTTTTGAATTAAAGTGGGTATTTAAAAAATATTGCCGTTATTTGCAAGCCATGTGGTTGAGAACTGTAGTAAGAAGGAAGCTTAGGAGGGTAACTGTGAATATACTTGATGTTTATTTGATTTTCCTACCTATGCTTGGTTAGCATTCTACCTAATAGGCTTCTTGTGTACATAAAGAATGATCTGCATTGTATTTATTTATACCCCTATTTGCATATGCTAGTGTTAAATTTTAAAGCAGACTTTTTATCTGTTATCGACCTGTAGCTAGAACACACTACAAATACTATACTTCACTGCTGATAAATATTGCAAGAAAATTTTTATTTTGAATTTCTGTCAGGTTTCTTTCATGTAATATGGAACAAACTAGTGTTTTCTGTCTATATATATAACTCTATGCACATTTTATAGCAAAAGAATAAAACAACCCAATTATATTTCTCAAAGTGAATCTTTAGCCTTAAATATATGTATCTTTTTCTATCTTTTCCCCCTTCACTTTACCCCTCCCTTTCTCTTTTTTCTACTCTAAATAAATGTTTCTGGCTCTCTGATAAAAAAAAAAACATGGAAATTAAATATTTATATGTTTACTCATGAACATTGAAAACCTTACAAAAAGGCTCGTTACACATTAAACTAGCTTTAACAAGACTATGCTAGTGTATGGACTCTTCCCTACCAAAATTCTCCATAATTAAGCTTCTAATTTAATAAAATACTGGTTCAGAAATTTTTGAATTGTTATCTAAGTTTCTTACACTTCTTTTTGTTTTTTTTGGGGGGTGACATATAAGATTGCTGATTTAGACGAGGTTTCAAGTAGGGGCAAATAACATTTATTCATCATTTACAGGCATTTGCAAGTAAAATCACTGGCATGTTGTTGGAATTATCTCCAGCTCAGTTGCTTCTCCTTCTAGCAAGTGAAGATTCTCTGAGAGCAAGAGTGGATGAAGCCATGGAACTCATTATTGCACATGGACGGTAATGTGTGCACTGGGAGGGCATTTGAGTTTAAACTGCAGCTGCTTTATAATTAGATGTGGGTGCCACCATATCTTAGAATGTATGCTATAAAACAGCACAAGATTTCAAATGGTTTTTAAAGAGATGGCTTAAAATCCATGAGTGAGATAGCTGAGTTTCACACATATTAGAAAGGTAGAGTTTTAACAGCCCCTTAGGTTCTGAAGACTTTTTATATCTGATATTTAGAAATTACTTATAAGAAGTACATCTCAAATTCTCCACCAGGATGTCCCTCATGGCAGAAACCAAATATGTTAGTGAATTGGGGTAGTCCCTGAGTTCTTGCCATAAGCATGAAATTTATTTTAGACCTCCTGATGTATCTTAATCCATGCACATTTTTGCTTTCCATTGTGTAATATATTTGTTTTAATATAAAAATTGTAACTTTGAACAGTTAAATTACCCTTTTCTAAGGTGACAAAGTAACATTAGGAAGACATATGTCATACTTATTCTGTGTCTTCTATCCTAGGGCTATCCTAACACCTAGTTTGAGGCTTTGAATTACTATTTTAGATGAAAAAATTTTTTTCTTCCTACTCATGCCTTTGAATAAGGACCTTATTAGATAGAGTCTAAGCACTGAAACTAAACAGATACTTCAGTGTTTCAGAGCCTTTGAATGCTTCAAGCCAAAGTTATTTTCTTTATTACTACTGTTTATCTTCTCGACTTTACATACTTTTTCTTTATTCCTTTTCTGTGTCTCTGGAGGGATGAACACACTGACACAGCTCAGCCCATTATAGAGAAGTTGAGAGGAATGTACATTTTTGATAAAAAGGTTTTTGTAAATATATGTGAGGTTTGCTAATTTAGTAGTGTTTTCTATGGAATGCAAATGCTATATTGAGTGCTTTCACTTGGCTTATGGAGTGAACAGTGAATTTGTTAGTATTCTAGAATAATACACTAAAGAATTTGATTTGTATTGTGATTGCTTTCTGAACATTTTCTTGTTCCTTACAGTGCTCCCCCCTTGAGCTTAAGTTTCAGCATCCCTATGAAGGTTGCATTTATTTTGTCTTAGCCTTTAGCTCATTATCTTTAATCATACGTATAGCATCTGGTGCTTTTCTTGTGTATTATTAACTTTTCTGCTCCTAGAACTGCATCAAGACTAGTAAGTGTCCTGGATATTTATTTCAAAACTTAAATGTGTTTATAAATTCTTATAAATTTAAATTCATATGGTTTCTCTATGCTGAATTTTATAAATTTCAGTTACTGGGAATGTGAAAGGCTTTTTATTTGTTTTTAGGGAAAATGGAGCTGATAGCATCCTAGATCTTGGATTATTAGACTCCTCAGAAAAGGTACAGGTAAGGGATATTTTGTACATGTGGTGATAATAAGCACTTGGAATTTACAGAAGAGGAGGAAAGCCATATTTCTGAAAAAACTGTCTTTATGAGTAAAATGCTTGATTACAGTAGAAAAAAAGCAAAGTTAGGTATAAAGTTGTGTACAGAATCAAGTAATAAGATTGGCTTAATTAAGGCTCATTATAGCCCTACTCACTGGCTACCGCCATTTGAGCACAGCCTGAATTACGCTTTAATTTAGAGGTGTCATGAATTCATACCAGAGAAGGAGAGAGGAGTATGGAATCCTAGAGCTTATTCCTCAAAGAGGCGGTGAGTGCCAAAGATGCAGAAAAAAAACGTGATATATGGTATAGCAGTAAGGAAGGCTTTAGTATGTGATGTTTCCATTCTTAAGCTACTTGAGAAACTTCAGCGTCAGCCAAATTGGAGCAAATCCAATATTATTTTATCCCTTTCACTGCTTATAACTAAAAACTCTGGACAAAATACAAAATGGAACTGCTGAGGATCCCAAAAGATAAACAGTAGTATACAGGTTGGAGAGGGAAGTCAGGAAGAGAGTAAAACTGATCACTGTTATTCCATTTTAGCTGGAAGACAGAGCAGAGGCTTTGAGAACTATAATAAAGACCACTGTCCACGTCCCAGACTACCCCAAATGGTGAATATGCAGGGCAGACCCTAAACAATATAATAAAAGGCTTTGACAACTTAATTGGTATGGGAACCACTAGATGGAAGGTGACACTTCCAATCTGAACCTAGCCAGGGTGATTGCCTTCTAAAGCCAAAACATACCAATGTTCTCCATATTATTTTAACAAGACTCAGATTTTACAACTTAATATTCAAAGATTCAGGATACATTCCATAATTACTCAACATACGAAGAACCAATTGATGCTAACTTACTTCGAGACAACCCACTTGTAGGATTTATCAAAGACTTTGTATCATGTTCTAAGAGGTAAAATAAACACTAAGGAATGGCAAGATAGAGGTTCTAAGTAGAAAAATGGAAAGTTTATAATAGAATGAAAGAGAAGTTTTAGAATTAAAAGTATAATGTCTGAAAGAAAAATCACTAGATAGGTCAATAGAAGAATGAAGGTGACAGGAAAGAGTCAATTTAAAGGGAGCTAGAAATGATCCATTCTGAAGTACAGAGAGCTTTCAAACAAAAGAACAGTTTCAGGAAGTTGTTGGGACTGTCTGAAAGGATCACCCATATTCATGTCATTGGAATACCCAGAAGAAGAAGAGAAACAGCTGGCTATAAGAAAACTATTTGAAGAAATAATTGCTGAAACTTCCTAAATTTGATGCAAGACATAGACTTATAAATTAATGTCAGTGAATCCTTAACAGGAAAGAAAGCTATGTCCAAACACATTATAATCATACTGCTATAAAATGAAGCTGCCAAAGAATAGTGCCTTACATAGAAAGTGATTTGAAAGACAAGACTGGATTTCTCATCAAAAACTGTGAAAGCCAGAAGACAGTGGAACATCATCCTTAAAGTACTTTAAGAATTATCAATCCAGAATTCTATCTATATCAAGTGAAAATATCTTTAAAGAATTAAGGTGAAAGAAGCTACCAGTTTCATTAAGTAATTTTCTTTAAATAGAGAAGTTAGACTTAAAATATGCACAAGCTTTTAAATATCAGTTCTGAAAAAAATGAATTTAAAAGTTTATTACTCTATACACAGTTATTTCAATATGAATGTTACCTGACTTCACTTTGAGTGATTTTAGTTCAAACGTTTTGTTTTGAAAATTAATCTGACACTGTTCATTAAGGAAAACCGAAAGCGTCATGGCTCCAGTCGAAGTGTAGTAGACATGGATCTGGATGATGCAGATGACGGTGATGACAATGCCCCTTTGTTTTACCAACCTGGAAAAAGAGGGTTTTACACTCCAAGGCCTGGCAAAAACACAGAAGCAAGGTTGAATTGCTTCAGAAACATTGGCAGGTAAAATAATTCTAATCTCGTATTTAACTTTTTAAATTTGCGTTTATGAGACTTTGTAAAATAACATTAGTTTTTAAAATGTGTATGTACTGATTAATACCGACTAGAAAGGAAGCTATTGAAAATTTCTCAAAATATACTATGTATATTGTGTTTTTACATGAGGGGTTATACATGTTCTAGAATTATTTTTGAATTTAAATATTATTTCCGTGGGGTTTTTTTTTAGGATTCTTGGACTGTGTCTGTTACAGAATGAACTATGTCCTATCACATTGAATAGACATGTGATTAAAGTGTTGCTTGGTAGAAAAGTAAGTGATTTTAATGAACCTAACTGCTTTTACAATTGCAAAGTTTTTCTTTTATAAAATAATTATACTAGCATATTGTTTATGGCATTAACTTAAATATTATTTTAAAGCATCATAGCCATTATAAATAATTTTCAAGCATTTTCTTTAATCAAACCCACTGATTATTGCTTTCTGTTAATACAACAATATCATTTTTTAAAAAACTCTGACCCTATTAAAGTCAATTCTTGAAAGTGTTCCTACTAAAATGTTCTTATGCAAAGAAGAATTGGAATTAAAGCTGATATGTCGAGCTTTTAAAAAGGTTTATGGAAAAGATCGTGGAATCAAATAGACTCAAGTTTAACCCAATGACATGATCTTCAGCAAGTTATTGAATTCCTCTGAGCGTCAGATTTGTCATCTGGAATTAATAATCTATATTTTATGATTATTGGATGTTTAAGACCAGTTGCTCAGCAGAATCATTATTTAATAATCAGAGCTGGATTTTGCAAATAAATTATACTAGAACTTTTAAAAATTACACTATTGGCTTTAAATTTTTTCAAAAAGTATACTCTTTTTTTACACTTTAAAAATTAAATGTATTACCAGAATCAATGATTTATTAAGTTTTACCTCTTTAAATCAGTTATATATTTAGCATAAAATTTTTCTTTATATCTTTATTCTTATCATAGATTTTAATTTAGTGAATTCAGTAAAGATGTTTCTTTTATAATTTTCATATGATTACTTTCTTAGGTCAATTGGCATGATTTTGCTTTTTTTGACCCTGTGATGTATGAGAGTTTGCGGCAACTTATCCTCGCTTCTCAGAGTTCAGATGCTGATGCTGTTTTCTCAGCAATGGATTTGGCATTTGCAATTGACCTGTGTAAAGAAGAAGGTGGAGGACAGGTAAAAGAATTACGTAGTTTTATCTTACTATGGAAACAATTTAGATAGAGACCAAAAAAAACAGAGACAGACCAGAAACAGGATAAAAAAGACACAATAGGAGATTAACAGAAGAGATACTGGTCAGATATAGAATTATCTTTATATTTTAAAATATTAGGACTGTTAACTTATTACTACTTGACAAAATTGCTTTTAAATGACACTGCTAACTTTTTCACAGGTTGAACTTATCCCTAATGGTGTAAATATACCAGTGACTCCCCAGAATGTGTATGAGTATGTGCGGAAATATGCAGAACACAGAATGTTGGTAGTTGCAGAACAGCCATTACATGTAAGTGTTTTCTAGAAAGTGTTACTTGATCTGATGGGGCTGTCTGTATTCCTGTGTGGTAAACTAGCTCACAGTATATTCAGTATGCCTATAAAAAGTCAAAAATTTTAAATCCAAGTGAATTTATTTATAATGTAAATTATACTCCGTATGTATTGTTCACTTTTCTTTCAGGTAAAACAACTTGGGAAAAACCATGTAATCAAAAAGTTAATTTGGTGGGCAAAAGTTTGGAAAAAATGCTTGTGGACTGAAATAACTACTGTTTTAGGGTCCTGTGACTGACCACTCATACTTTTGCTGACGCCACTAGATGGACTCCTAAGACTCAGAGGCAGTTGTACTTATAGTTATGGTTTATTGATAAAGCAAAAGGACTCTCAGCAAGGGTGGAGTCTGGAGCCATCCAGCTGCAGGTTTCCAAAGCTCTCTCTCTGGGGACAGGGGTTGTCACAAAGAACACACTTCCTTCAGTGAATTACAGCAACACATGTGCAGTGTTTGTGCTTAGGGAAGCCTACTTTTAAGAGTCAGCCCAGGGTTTTTAATTGGAGGCCAGTCTCATAAGCATTTTCTGCCTGTACAGCCAGCCATGATTACTGAAAATCAGACTCGCAGAGGAAAACACGTTTATTCTAAATCACATTGTTTGCAAAAATGGTCTTGGCAAGCTGGTACAGCAGAGTTTATTGCCCTGGACCTTCAAAACACCATTATCAGTCAGTAATGTGTAGGGAACATTCCAAAAACTAACTTCCTAGACACTAGCCAAGGGCCAATTAAGCTCTTCTAAAGCACAACATCTGCATTGCCGCCTTAACTCTTTCCCCTTCCAGGGTAAAATGTTTGTTTATGTAGATTTACGACTGGTAGTGTCAAGTGTTCCTAATCCTTGTGCTGGAAATAATTGTGCAGGCTCTTGAGTCATACTGTCACGATTCAAATCATGACTGCACCACATCTAGCTGTGTGGTAATTTCTCAGTAAGCTTCTAGATTTGGGGTTTGTCAGAGGTTTCTTTGTCATTATACCTTTCCTAGGATGTTGACAGGATAGCACGCTTGAAAAATTAAAGCTGTTCTTATTTAATGACTAGCTTGTTATTAACAGAATTTTAAAACTTATTTCAGTTAATGACTAGTATGTAATAATACTACTTCACTTTTGAAGTGTAGCCTGTCGATGTTGTCTTTTTTCCTCCCTTTGCCTCTCTTTTGAATCTACAAATAAATTCAAAATATAGAACTTAATGTTTTTCTCTGTGGTTTAAAATGAGACCTGGTATTCTTAGAGGCTGCTAAAATTAAATATCGGGCTTTAACAACAATAAACATAACATGGAAATTAAAGAACTAATAGTAATAAAGGGTAATTTTTGAAATTCTCTAGGCAATGAGGAAGGGTCTACTGGATGTGCTTCCAAAAAATTCATTAGAAGATTTAACAGCAGAAGATTTTAGGCTTTTGGTAAATGGCTGTGGTGAAGTTAATGTGCAAATGCTGATCAGTTTCACCTCTTTCAATGATGAATCAGGTATGAAATTTTTGAAGTGTTTATTTAAGGAATAAGCTGTGTAGTTGGTCAGCCAAAATTTTCTGAGTTTCTAGTTTTTATATTTACAGGGCTTGGGAAATGCTATATTACTCAGATCTTTTTTTTTTACATCATTTTTTATTAAAGATATTGAATGGTGGTGGCTTAGCATTAGGTTTTATTATTATTATTATTGCTTAATATTTCCAGATTTCAAAGAATATATGGTTTGGTATGCATATAAGTAAAATTCTTTGTGGTGAGAAACTGGGTGAAAGAATTTTTATATACTTATTAAGAAAAAATAATCCATGTGATAATTCCATTGAACTTTCCTGATTCATGTCTCTTAAACTCTCTAATTAAAGAATTTGACTGTATGATGTTATTTTTGTAGAGCTGGACCCAAAGCACACTTACAAAGACATAACAGCACAAACACACAGAGAATCTAGAAAGGATAAAGAGAGGTAGTGATAATCCTCTCAGAATAACATTGATCTTCAGTGTTTGATTTGCTGCAACTTTCTTTTCAAAGTCTTATAGTGTGGAACTAGACTTTTTAGCTGCGACTATACAATAAAACATTGGAAGCTCCAAGAAATTCATTGTGAGAGGATTATACCTATAGTCCAAGATTATTGCATACATTAAAAGTACCACTTTTTTGCCCTTTATTTTTAATATTTTGCAAACAGCTTCAGCCAAATTATAGTAGTTAAATTTGGATAAATTCTGTTTTTCCTTCATGCTTGGGAACATATGTAATAGCTTTTGTGCTACATTTTAATATAATTTTCAGTACTTCTAAGAATTTGTCTCATTTACAAATCAAAAATCTAGGAGAGGAAAGAATATACCTAAAGATACTCTGAATATGATTCTTAGATCAGCAGCATCATTTGGAGCTTTTTAGAAATGCAGAATTTCTGGTTCCTTTCTCCTCTCTTCCTTCAGACCTAGTGAATGAAAACCTGCATCTTAAGATCCCCAAGTGATTTATAAACTCATTAAAATTTGAGAAGCACTTGCTTAAGATCATGAGAAGAGTCGTGACTTAGAGATGGGATTAAGGTCATGTGATTATTAATTTGAGACTGGTGGTTCATTTTTCTTGGTCTTCTTGAGTCAGGATTAACTAACAAACTATAGAGGTTTTAGATTATGCAAATGGTCCTAATTTCCTGTGTTAGGAATTAGACCATCCCCATCCTAAATAACATTTTAATTATACACACACACATATTTATAATCAATATTCTAAAAATATAACTGATAAAGTATATTGAATTTATATTTTTTATTCTTAGGAGAAAATGCTGAGAAGCTCTTACAGTTCAAGCGTTGGTTCTGGTCAATAGTAGAGAAAATGAGCATGACAGAACGACAAGATCTTGTAAGTTCCACAGAATTTGTAGATTGCTCTCTATTCTAGGATTAAAGTAGTTTAATTGTGATATGCATTATTAAACCTATGATTTTAATATTATATATTAACTTAGAAACACAAGTAAATAATATAAACCTTGATCAAAGTGAAGTCTGCCATAAAGTCAGTCAAGTCTATGTCCAACCTCAAATGTATCTATAACAAATCAGCCTGTTCATTAATCCACTAGAATTTCTTGTAGACATTTGAGGGACATTTCCCCCATCGAACCAGCCTTTGTTCTCAGTAAGCTAAACTATACTACTCATGGAATGTAGAAAAATGATCCCATTTCTAGATACATCCCCTGATTTTATTTGAGAGGAGAAAATGATTACTTGTGCAGAAAGCATAAAACTTGCAGTTTCCCATTTACCTTCAATTCAGGCAATAACTTATTTTGGGGAGGGGAGGGTCCTATAGTGTGTTTAGCACTCCTTAATCTTTACATGTGCATACCGCCCCCTCCAAAAAGTCTTCCAGTATTTCTCCACTAATATTTCAGGTGGTTCAGCAGCCCTAGCTGTCATCTGGTTCTGTTCTTGACTTTGCCATCCTGGTAATTAGGTTGTTTCCTAGGTAGATTCCATATAATTGGTTCCATATAATTTGACTTTCCCAATCTTGTGGATCCTAAGTCCCTACTATTGCTAATACTTTATCTGTCTCTATTGCTTTCATGAGCACCTGAATAGTTTGTTAGGGTTATATCACCTGTAGTCAATCTTTGGATTTGGGTTCCTTGTTTCCCTAAGACAGGCACCATATCTGTTTATAATACCTACCAAAAAACAGAAATAGAAATGATTGGCTATCTGGTATGAATTCTAAGTATCTATTTTTATCTATTCCTTAGTTTTAATTTTCTGCTGTTTTTAAACCAGTATATCCTCTGTGTAGAGTTAAATCTTAACTGCAATTTCTGCTTTCACTAGAAGAGAAATATACTAACAACTCTTCAGTCTTTAGAGACTCTCCCTCAAAATTTCCTATCAACAGCTTTAATTTGTGAGCTTCACTCTTAAACTTCTGTATAAAATCTATGCTTCGGGTTTAAGCAGTATATATCAAGGTGTCTTTTCCTTCTCCTCTTCCCTTTCCCTCTTGTGGGAAGGTCATCCTTCAAATATTGTTGGTTTTATTCTAATATGTTTGATATGAGGGGAAGGGCTTAAGGATATAACAGAGTTTCCCAAACCATTCTCCCTTGAATTATTAGTCCAGCAAATTATATAGAGTTTCTAGGGTTAATTGGATTTCTCATAAAACTATGCTTTAGGAAACAGCAAATTAGTTTGTATTTTTCTGTTTAGTTGTGTACTGTAAATGCATTAGACTTAAAAAGCTTTACCTTAAGAGGTAGGCACTGTCTTACTATCACTAAAGAATGGTATATATGTATGGGTTAATGAAAAACATTATGGGAAAGCATATCTTTGGTTATTATATTTAAGTAAAAAGTGCAAGTTAATATTTACATTATTTATGTACACAAAATAGATGCATAGTAAAAATGTTTGTAGTTTATTGCATGGATTTTAATGTATAGTTGATGTTCCCCAACACTTAATTACTGTTATAAATTATTCTGTATCAAATGTAGCACTGAAAATAGTGGGTTATTTTACTAGTAGATAAAATGCAAAATAATTTTTTTGATAACCTATGTGAATTTGAAACCTTTTTTTGGAGTTAGTGTACATTATTTGCCCTAAGAGATAATCCATGGATTTAGCCACTGGAAAGGCCTTAGAGAAATTGGTTCAGCAGTCTCATGTTACAGATGAGAAATTGAAGCTGTGAAACATAGTTACTTTTCTGTATATCTGACACTCTTTTCTGACCCTGCACCTTTCCGTTTCACAAGGAATAAATTTAAATCCGGTTCACAATAATACCCTTTTTTAGGATTTAATACAAGAATGAGGCTCTGTGCATATATTACCAGAATTGATGGTTGAATGTTAATCTGTTAAAAGCCCAAATTGTAATTATTATTTTCCTGTTTAGGTTTACTTTTGGACCTCAAGCCCATCATTACCAGCCAGCGAAGAAGGATTTCAGCCCATGCCCTCAATCACAATAAGACCACCAGATGACCAACATCTTCCCACTGCAAACACTTGCATTTCTCGACTTTATGTCCCACTCTATTCCTCTAAACAGATTCTCAAACAGAAATTGTTACTCGCCATTAAGACCAAGAATTTTGGTTTTGTGTAGAATATAAAAAGTGTTTATTGCTGTGTAATATTACTAGCTAATTTTGTAGATTTTTTCCATTTGTCTATAAAAGTTTATGGAAGTTAATGCTGTCACACCCCCTGGAGGTACCTTAAAGAGATTAAATGCAAACATTCCTTGCTGAGTTTGTAGCATAAAGGCCTGAGGAACACTAGCGACATTTGACTATAATGGTTTGCTAGTCAACAACTTCTGGGTCTAACCCCAGCCAAAGATGACAGCAGAACAACATAATTTACACTGTGATTTATCTTTTTGCTGAGGGGGAAAAAATGTAAAATGTTCTGAAAATTCACTGCTGCCTTTGTGGAAAGTGTTTCAGCAAAGGTTCTTGTATAGAGGGAATAGGGAATTTCAAAATAAAAAATTAAGTATGTTCTGTGTTTTCATTTTAACTTTTTTATGGTGTTTAATTTGTGGTTGGCTGCAGTTGTGTATCATGTATATGGAACTTGTAAAAAGTTCTGGACATTCAGATCTTAGAGATGAAATCACTTACCTACAAAAACCACTTTTGCGGTTTATTTTGGAGCTCTAGGATATTAAATGATATCACTGATATTCTGCATGTGATTGTTCATTTGAGTGAAGGCACTTTTGTACATATGGGGCCAATGCACAATAGTTTATCACAATCACCTTTTTTTTCTTTGTATCCCTATTTCAATGAGCAGTCAGTCAGGAGGTTACTGCTTCAGTTCTAACCTAGACATTTGTACTACGGTATTTCAGTTATGTAAACTCAGCCTGGGCACTTTCTGATAACTGTAAAATGTTTTATAAGATCATGATTATTGAAGATACATTTTGGAAAATTTTAATGTTCGTGAGCAGCTTAACTACTTTTGTATCTAGCCTTTTTTAAGTACCTTGTTACATTTACTTTTTTAAATAAAGAAATTACAGAAGAAATGTCAAGTAATATTGAAGAAACAATAGTTTTTATTTATGTAGCTGTACATTTTAAACTAAGGGCAATACACCGACATGGTTATGTGCATAAAAATTTTTTTATTTAAAGAACTGAAAGTTTATATATATATATGGACTATAAGAAACAAGAGAAAATCAGTCCACATTTTACAGTTAGCAGAGAATCCTGAATGGCACTGGCCAGGCCTCCTTTTCTTTTTACAAATGGAGGAAGTGGAGTGGTGGGACCCTCACTTGGCATAGGAAGTTAACTAAGTGACAGGTTCTTTTTTGATGGCCCATTAATTATGTAGCCTAGGACCAACATCTAAATTCCTGTGGTTTTAGCAGCTTTATTCAATTGCATAATAAGGAATACTGCTTTCTTCACAAAATCTTCAATAAAGTGACTTAAACTAGTCACTTTACATACTGAAAATAGGAAATTCTCTGGAATCTCTCCTGCCTTTCAGTTCTTCATAGGATTCCTGGCCTTCGGGATGTTTTTCATGTTCAAAGGCACTACACTTTTATTCTATAACTTCCTTCAGAAGACTGAACCACATGATCTCAGCCCTGCTGACATAGTAAATATTAAAAACAAATGAAGATAGCGGAACTAAATGTATTACTTAAAACTTACACAACATGCTGTATTAGATTTGTGTAAATTAACCAAAGGTTATTTTACAATGTGAGACATTGGTTTTTATTATGTCTAAATGCTATTTCTGAATAAATGAAATAGTAATTAGATTAAGAGCTGATTATCATTGATGTGTCTGAAAGAAAATTTATATATCACCTGTATGCAGATTATGGGATTGATAAAATATAAAATGAGAACAAATGATCAGGACATTTGAAACCCTAATTGTGAACTTATTTTTAATAGTTACTGAGAGAATGAAAATATTTAAAATAATGCAAAACATCTTAAGTCTTCCTAAATCAAGATTTTGGTTAAAATGCTTTTAGGGAATATTAAAAGCAGAGCAAGGTGTTTAAAAATTTTTTTTTTTAGTAAAGCATAAAATGGTTCTAAATGTAAAATAAAGTCATGTAAAAATAAAGTTCTCTTTTGTCTTGAAATTAAATCCAAATAGAATTGAAAATTTAAAGAGAAGACCAAGAATGAACTTTACTGAGGGTTTTCAGAGTTTTGCTGCTTTTACCCTTTTCCTAAATCATCTGAGTGTCAAGACTCCAGGGTAATCAATGGCTTATGAAGCAGGCTCGAGAGGGCTTTTGAAGAGTATGATTTCCCTGTTTGGTACTTACCCATAAATATTTCTCCTAAGATACTGTGTTTAAAGGTAGTCGACAATTTCTTAGTCTAAAGTCAGCTATCTTCCCTTGAGGCAGCCGTTCTTGTGCAACTGTACGCATGATTCTCCCGTGGAGCTTGTTAATGCAAACATCAATCACAGTCTGATCCAGGAAATCTTGAGGACAGAAATCTTTACTCTTAAACAGCATTCCAGGTGATCTGAAACGCCACCCTAAGAGTATTACTTTTTATTTACAAATATAAACTACCCTGTTGGTAAGCTCCCTAGAACCAAACCTTTCCTACTTACGACCTATGCAAAAGTACTTGAATTAATCACTTAGTCCTGAATTATGTTCTCCCTCCTGATAAAAGGCTGGTTGGAAGTGCCTTCAATAAACTGCCTGAATAGTGACTAAAAATATTTGTAATGTTTAGATTAACTTGGGCATGGGCAGATCTTCTCTACATCATTTGGTTAATGTAGAAATGTATTTAAAAGATGACTTATTTCAACATACATTAAGTAGAAGGAAAGTTACGTTACCTCTCAAAATTAAAAATAATACTGGACTATTAGGACTGCAACATGAAGTTTCTCTTAATTACCAACTTTTGTTAGTACTTTCATGTGCCAGGCACTTTGTCGAGTGCTTTACTTGTGTTATATCTCATTTTATCCTATGAGGTAGGGGCTATTACCATCCTCCCTGGGACCTAGATACAGGTTAAACAACATGCTCACGGTTACACAGCTAATAAGTGAATTGAGGCACATCTCCAGGCATTCTGGAGCTGGCATTCCTAAATATAAGGCTGTGGTGGTGGTGTGTGTGTCAGGTATGATTATAAGAGCTGGTTCTGCTCACCCAATTCTCATATCTGGGTAGGGGAAGGCTGTGTTTTCACCCCACACCACCAAGCAATGCTCTGGCATCAGCTGAGTGTCCTACAATTCAACTCAATTCTGACACTATCTGGAAATAATACCAGCTTCCACAAGTAAAGACTCAATCCCACAAGACCACCTTCCACTTCAGAGGCCAGTTGCAAACCCAGGTTTTTACCTGTACATCTGACTGACCAGTTATACATTAGATCTCTCCATGACTCCCTCCTTGAGTTTGATTAATTTACTAGAGTGGCTCACAGAACTCAGAGAAACACTAGATCACCAGTTTATAAAAGGATGTAACAGGAACAGCCAGACAAGATAGCACGGAGTGACACATGCGGAAAGGACAGGAATCTTCCATGCCCCCTCCAAGCATACCACTCTCCCCCAAACTCCACGTGTTCACTGACCTGGAAGCTCTCCAAATCCTGTCCTTGGGTTTTTATAGAGGCTTCATTAGATATGTTTGATTAAATCATTGGCTATTGTTGACTGATTCTACCTCCAGCCCCTCTCCCCTCCCGGGAGATGGGACAGTGGCAGTACCGGAATGGGCTTTAAGTTCCAACCCTCTTGTCAGCGGAGACCCTTGACAATCAGCCCCCTCCCTTTGGTACACTCCAAAAGTCACCTCAACAACAAAAGACACCCTTATCACTTTAATCACTTAGGAAATTTCAAGGGTTTTTAGAAGGTCTGTGTCAGAAACAAGAAAGACCAAATATATATTTATTATAAATCCTATCGCAGTCTAACCCCTGGTCTTTCAACACAAATCCGTTAACAGCAAAGGAATCAAAGGTCGAAAAAATGGCACATTACTAGAATCCATCATCATATTGTAAGAAAATGTCTTCCACGGTGAGGCCACTCAGGTTTCCAGGCTCCACTGGATCATGTCAGGTTCCCAAAACAGGAAGGGGATCAGTGATATATGGCTTCACTAGGCATCTAGTATAATACAGCCAAGGAACTACTATACTATATCTTGCTCTGAATCTCTTTCAAAGCGTTAACGTAATACTGGATTTCCCTAATAACATAACCCATTTAGTCATTCCTTTACCCACAGCTACTATTTTTCTTTCTCTCCATTTATACCTGAACTCTTCCACTTCTGGAAAGGACATTAGGTTTGGCCACTGTGCTTGTCTATATTGCGGACAGCAATACTAGCCTAGCAAGTCCCTCCCACTTCTGCTTAGATAAGGTTAGGTTACACAGGTGCAGAACTAGTGGGCTGTTTTTACCACTTGCAATATAGCTGAATTCCCTGTTGGCCCAAATTTGGCAGATGGGATGAAGGCACACCTTGCCCCATCAGACCCTTTGGAATTGTGACACAAAGTTTGAAAGCAGTTTCTTGCTTGCTTCCAGCCCTTGTATTTGCAACAGCCAGGTCCTATGACCACTGCATCAAGTAGAAGAGAAAAAAAAGTTGAAGTGATGAAGAAAAAATACCAGTATCTTCCTCTTCCCTAGATCCAAAAGAAAAACCTATCCAGTAGGGAGACTCCATTAGCCCCACTTGTATTTGGGTTGCATGTAAGCACATTCATGAAGACGTGTAAGCCAGTACTTCATGCCTTTATTTCCCTGTTTTAGACAACCACTGTTTTAATCAGCCATTCTAATTCTCTATCAAACTTACTGACAAAGAGTATCTCTGCCCAACTGTTGGACATTATAGGCTATAAAGTATGTTTGCTCCTTCGGCTAAAGAAATGAAAGTTGACCATCCAAATTGGTACAATAGCTTCTGTTTGTTGTTTTGTTTTTTTTTTCCCATAATTCTCTAAGCACTTGCATCTACCACTGGGTAAGCAAAGCCCAGTAGAGAGTCTGTGTCTATAGCTGTTAAAAGCCATTTGTAGGCCCCTAGGGCCCCCAGCATGAGTTTGACTTGCCAGCTAAGTTCAGGGCCTTCCTACCAGAAGATCTGCAGTCTCTGCCTGTCTTGTCAGAGAGAAAAATCTTACTGTTTTTTGTGTTTCAGAGGTTGCAAGAGGGATATGTTTAAATTTAGCCCATATCTGTACTGCAGCAGTACTCACATATCCATTCATTTCATGGACCCAGGAGGCCATCTCAAGGGAGCGCACAGGGATATCTGCTTGTTGATTCCAGTTACCTTCCAAACCTGGCAGGGAGTTCTTCTAATGGGCATTGACATGTCCTACATTAAGGCACCCCTCAAATTTTCATAGAGCCATGCTCCATATAGGCATCCCTTTAATAAGCTCGGTTTCACTGCCCTCCTGCCTGACCATATGACCAGGCCATTGGGCACTACCCATGAGTTATTAAAAACCCAAACATAGGGGCTTTTACCACAATTCAATTCTTTCAACCCTGCTAGGGAAAGAGCATGCAATTCAGCACACCAGGCTGATTGATCTGTTTTTATCATCTTCGATCAGAGTGGTGGCGTTCCAAACAATATGCTGTCCATTCGTTATGGAATTGCTGTCCACAAACCAAGCAGTGCTGTGTTGGTCAGTTGAGATCTGTTTATAGGGACTGTCTGAGCAGCTCCTCATACAGTTCCAGAGTCAGTCCTAGAGGAAATGAGGCTCCCTGCACATGATTTTCTCCTTGCAGTCCTCAGGAAGCACAATCCTTATAAACCATTTCCATTTTATTATTATGGAATGTTTCTGGACACTGCCATCCCCATTAGAGTGTTTCTTGGGTATCAACGAAGACGTGAGTATTTTAAGTTTCAAGATCATGTTACACTCTTCAGTCATAGGAGTAGCTTCAATAAATAACAGAGAGCAAGGTAGTAACTGCCCCTCAAATGGAAGTTCTCTCGTCCACAGTCCCAGTAGTTGTCAATCAGAGGTGAACATAGGCTCTTGTCGTAATCCCCACTCTATTCTCCACATAGGGCTACCACACAGAAAATCTGTCCCAAATCTGCACCAGCACTCCAGCTTCCATTCCATGTGGGCTAAGACAATCTTACTGATTCCCATTTAGCATGACAAACGTTGCTTGAGGGGTGGATTCACATGCCTTCTGTTTTACGGTACTAGGTAGGGGAAAACGTTCATCCTCAAAATACAATCAGGTAATAGAGATGCAACCGTTTTCATATAAAGCCTATTCAAACACATCAATTCTCATACCAACCTTTACTGTAATTCCAACAACTCTTATGTAACTGTAGCCTCCATTAGGACTTCAGCAACAGGTGTTGGTTTTACAATACTAGGTAGGGGAAGTGTGCAGGAGAGACTGTTCCATGACGTGATTGCTGCCAGACCCAGGATGGACCTGAGCCAAAAGAGAGCGACAGCTTACTTACCCTGCCTCCCATTGCGTGCTGGTTCTTGGAACAGGATGCTGTCCTGACTTGGTCAAGCGTGAGATTTTCTCTCTACCTGGTAGCATTTATGTACGACTACCTGTGACTATCCCCATCCCCCTACCCCGACCCCGCCACACACACACTTTTTACCCTATATAATTCTTTGGCATCTACCAAGCGGGTACAGAAATCCCTTTCGTCTTGTAGCCACCCAAGATAGGCAGCATGTCATTTTCCCGGAATAAACTCTATTAATTAGCAGACTGGAGTGCCCAGCCTGTTTCTTCAGTCTTTCCCTTCCCTCTACTACCTGCTAGAGTTAGAGTTTCAGTCTGGGGGCTTTTCCCTGGCTCTGCATGTAGGGATAGGAAGTGTTCCCCAGCCAAACATAATATCCATTCTCATAATACATCCAAGTAAAAGGAGATACAACTTCTTTACATAATACCTGCTTAAATATTCCAACTTTCATAATTCTATCAAATATTACATTTTTATGTTCAATCTAATTGTAAGAAAGGCCAGGGTTTCACCAGTGGGTTTTGGTACCACAGTTCAAGGCACCCCCTATATCAAGGAGCCCTATAAACTTCTCTTCACTGCTTGACCATTTTACCCACTCTTACACAAAAGGTTTTGGATACCGAGTGAGGGGTTGAGCCAAAGGCCTATGGAACTTTTTTCAGTTAACTTCATTAACATGCCTAACCACTGCACCCGGCAATTGATGGTCACGTTTCTCATAGTCATCTCTATATTCCAGCTTTTTAAATTTCTCTAAAGGGGGGAAGAGTGGACTTTTGGGGGCCCTTTATTGTAGGGGGACTAATAGGGGCCTCTTTGGCCTGCCCAACCTTAGGTAGTCCTGTATTAAAATCTTTGTTTTAACACCATCAATGTCCATTTTATTCATCTTATGTCTTAAGACCATTTAAAGATTTCAGAGAAACCCATCAACAAAATGAAAAGGCAATCTACTGAATGGGAGAATTGCAAATCATATACCTGACAAGGGGTCAGTGTCTGAAATATATAAAGAACTCATCCAATTCAATTACAAACAAACAATCCAATGTAAGGGCATTAATACCATTCTGAAAGCTCCATTCTCATGAGCTAATCACGTCTCAAAGGCCCTACCTCCTTATATCCCTTGGGTATTACATTTTCAACATATGAATTTTGAAGGACTCAAACATTCAAACTATAGCAGAAGGGGAATTAGACTCCACCTTTTGATGGGAGGACTATCAAGGTTCTGGAACAGCATGTGAGACTAGAAATATTACTGTGGCTACTTTTGTAAAATATAATATGTCTCAAAGGCTATGTGAAAATGTAGAAGCCTCTTACTCCCTGTCAGTTACACATTTAACTTTTCACATTTGATCTCTCTACTAGCTTGTAACATCTTGAGGAAACCAATACACACTGCCTGCCATGCACAAGGCACTGTTATAAGCATTGCAATGTGTATTTCTTATATTACTCAAGATTATTCAATTCTGCTATAAAAATGGAAGACACTAAGTATGGGGGCAAACAGCTTATAAGACATAAGGAGAGTCATAAGATGACTTGAGTATAAATAATAAGTTACTACCCGTGAGGCATGTCAAGGATAGAATGGAAAACACCCATGTTGAACAGATAAAAATAATGGAATAAATGAGAGTATCACAGATAGAAAAGACTGGAAGGACCAAATAAACCTTAAATATTCATAAGGTAAGGGTCATGTCACTTCCAGACTGACAAGTATATTATTCCTAAATAAGCCACCGATGGTGACATCCATTCTGGTCCCACATGTACTCTTTCCAAGAAAACATGTTCAATTCACAGCTGCTTAGCAGGCTAATTTATGACAAGGGACAGCTATGACCAGGCCTGTATCTCTCCAAAAGAAGAATTGTATGTTGGCTCCACCACTTGCTCATCCTCAACTCTAGTCTTTATAACTACACCACCAGTCAGGAAGGCTGATGTAGCAAAGACAGGATATATGAACATTGAGTAACATTAAGATTTGGATAATATGGTCCTTCTACTCCCTCCCCTCCCCACACTCTATCTTAAATGTGTTAGCTACCCCATCTCTTTCTCCTTGATGGAAGTTTTAAGTTAATTTAATAAACCATGAAATTCCAGCGGCTCAGTTTTATCTGAGCCTTTCTGTTCCATGACCTCTAGGGTAGCCTGAGTAGTACTGTACTTGGAAGCTACTGTTGTAATTTCCCACCCCAATAAGTGCTTTACAAGTAATATGTTATCAAATCTACATAGCAATCTTATGAGGGAGTAATTATTTTTAACCTACAGATGAAGAAACATAGTCTAAGTAACTCGTCCAAGGTAGCACTTCTAATAAACAGGGGAGCTAGAATTCATGCTCATGATGTCATGGCTCCACGTTCTTTTTCACTAAGTTCATTCATTTTTATATCTTTGCTGAAATGACATATAGTAGACATATTGTTCAATGATTTTAATTAAATGATGAATCTTGGTTCTTAGTTTGCCATGTAGCCTAGGAAAAAGTATCTAACTTCTTTAAGACAGCTTCCTCACGGAATTTAACTTATTATTAAAAAATTTTACTCCATGCTTGATCCCTAGGAGTTGCCTAAGAAAGGATAATCACCCCCTACTCAAGGGAAGGTTTCAGAAAGAGCTTTCAGTCATTTTTAAAGCTGAATTTTCCATTTTATTTACCACACTTTACAGAGCCATCCACAAAACAGGTGCATGTTGTTCAAGGTTCAGTATTTCAGTTTTAAGCTTCTTAAACAAATCTTTCACCTCATTTTTGTTAGTCTAAACTATTTTTTTTACTTTCTGTTGTAGTTATTTTTAGGTAGTTCCCCTGAGAGATAGGTATTAGTAATTCAAATTATTGTGATCATCAGTGTCCACCGCCTCCTGCCATTCATTACAGGGGAGGATTTCTTCTCCACGACGTGAACTTTTGGCCTTGGAAAGAGCATTTAGCTGGGAGACTGTGCAGTCGACTACTTTCTAGCTGGATAACCTTCGTGGGCTCTTCATCTGTAACAGTAGGGTCATTGCTATCGCTACCTCACAGAGATGTCCTGATAATCTTTAAATGACAGTGCACATGAAGTGCATAGGATGGCGCCCTACACTTTGTAAGAGCATCAATAAAGATGCCTAAAAAGCTTAGTTGGTTGAAACAATTTCACAGAGGTTTCAAAGTATTTTCCAGAATTGAGTTATGTCCTCCCTTGTCCTCACTTCTAAGCCTCATCCACCCCATGCACCCTTTTCCCTCAACCACTTTTCCGGCGCTTACACTCAAAACACGGCGGCTTTCCGTCCTTCGTAATTTGTTAATGGTGCGGCTTTTCTCTGCCAACGAGCGCGTAGCTTTTCCCTACCACCGCTTAGCCCGAGAGCGCTTCCTCCTTCTCTCCTTCTGTGTGCGTCGTCCTAGCGCCACCTGGCAGTGTCCCGGGACAGGCCGGGTTAGCGCAACGTACCGTGTTCCTGAGGCACGGCGAGAGCTGCTGCGGAATCGCGACCTGGAGAGGTGCCCTGGCCTGGCGGGCACACCCCGCACGGAGGGAGCAGGCCCGGGCCGCCGCCGCGGGCGCGGCCCGCCGCAGGCGCGGCCCAGCGGGCTGCGGGCGCGCCCCTCGCGGGGCGGGGCGGAGTGGGCGGGGCCCGAGGGCGAGGAGGCGGGGCCTGCAGGCGCGAGGCCAGACCCTCAGCGGGCGGGCCGGGCGCCGGAGCAGGGGAGCGGGCGGGGCCGCCGGAGTGGGGAGGTCTCTGCCGCCGCGGGGCGGGCGGGCCCAGCCGCTCTGCGGGCCACCTGAGTCCGTTCTAGTTGGATCTGGCCTGCGGCCCTCGGTTCCCTCAGCTCTCGTAGCTCTGGCGGAGTCTGAGCGATGGGCGACCTGGAAAGGCCGGAAGCGGCCTGGCCGGAGCAGGATGAGGTAAACGTTGCTGCCGCTTTCTCTCCGGTCCCGCAGTCATGCCTGACCTCTGCATCGTAGGTTGCGTCGGGGACCTGCAAGGTGCAGGACCGCTATAGGAAACCTACCCGTTGCCGTCGGAAACCTGGTGCAGGCCGGCCTTGAGCCCTCACCGCAGCCCGCTTAGGTCTTTGCAAGCGCTGGGGCGCTGTCCCCGGGGAGAGATGAGGAGGGAGCCGGGAGGCTTTGCCCCGAGGCCAGCCTGAGGCTTCAGGCCGGAGCGAGGCGCACCCCCCCTGTTACTCTCCTCCCATTCTTTCCTGTGCTGGAGTTCAGGCCGGGGAAACTGGGGCAAGGAAAGAGGATTGGCGGATCTGCTGGAGAAATGCATGCCATCCCTGGGATATTTAAAGGAATTTGAGGACGCCCGTGGACCTTGACACAGGAGGATGAGGTGGTGATGATAGGCAGAAAGAAGACCGGAAATCATCATAACAATGAAAGTAACCAGTTCAAGGGGCCAGTTTTACTCAGACCAGGCTATTTAACTAGTTTTGAATCTTTGTGGTGTCACTTCCTTCATTTATACAGTGGAAGTGATACTCCCCTCAGAGGATTAAGTAAAATGCTTTATGTAAAGCACAACGGAAGTTGTGGGTGCTTAATAAAACCTAAGTTAGCATGTTTATCATCTCTGCTTCTATATTAATAAAAAAACATAATAACAGTAAATGAACCGGGATTTATTAAACTGCAGTGTTGTAGGGTAGCTCACATTGTTGTTCTATAATTTTCATACCCTGTTATTTTGTAAACTTCTAAACCGTTGTGTTTCTCTCGAACTGGCTGCTCTGTGTGGTATCTGATTTAAGAGTTTCAACTCACAGAGACTTATGCTCAGCCCTGCATTTCTTTAGAAAGTTGTAGATTCCAGATTTCGGATTTTATTTTATTTTGATTTGAAAACATTTAGTAACCAACAAATTGTAAATATCCCTCAAACTCTTCCCCTTTGAAACAAACACATTCAGTACCAATTTCACTACTAGAATGGGACAACTCAGATTTATCTTTTTGTGCTAATGGTACCAGCAGTTATTCAGACTTAAGGACTGGAAGTTAATTTTTAATCTCTGTCTCAGTGTAGAGACCCACAAAGACAGAGGCAGAACTTTAGATCCAGAATGAATTTTAGTGAGGATCTGTTCCAAGTTTTTAACCTGAGGTGCAAGGATACCTTAATTACCTTGTTTCTCTAAACACAATGGTGCATCATGGGCCACCTGCATCAGAATCGCCAGGTGTCCTTTGTAAAAAAATATAAATTACTGGGCCTGTTCTCCAGACATAGTCAAAATGTTTTGAGATGGGGACTGAATTTTCAACAAGCACTTCATGGCCATCCTGGACACACCTGTTAAGAACACTGCCTTAAACGGTTTATAGATGGGCATGAAGGGGGTTGATGAGTCTCCTGAAGTTTGTATATTTTGTATGTGTAAATGTGAATCTCCTGAGAAAGGGCCCATAGTGTTATTTTCTCAAAGTTAACTATCATTAATCTAATTGATAGTCCCTATTTTAAAGGTAAGAAAGTTCAGGCCTGAAAAGATTAAACACATGCTCAGGACCACACAACTTGGTAACAGAGTGAGGTTTGTTTGTTTGTTTGTTTATTTTAGGCGAGCGACCCTTTGTTGACCTCACAGATTGCAAGGACCTTGTCAGCTTACAGTCCCTTATGTTTTTATTCTTTACACCTACACCACCTGGTTTTACTGGATGGTTTCCTATCCAACTACTAACCAAGCCCGACCCTGCTTAGCTTCTGACCCTGCTTAGCTTCCGAGATCAGACGGGATCGGCTTGTTCAGTATAACATGGCCGTAGACAGAGTGAGATTTAAAATTAAGTTCTTGGTCGTGGTCCAGTATTCCATCTGTTTTGCCAGATTTGGTAGGAATAGAAAAATGAAAAATTATACCACACCTACAAATAGTATATGACTGTGACAGCATCCAAATGTTCTTCACCTGAGGACTGGAAGATAGGTAAGGCAAATGGAAATGGTAGAATTGGGGGGCGGGGGGAGGGATGGAAGCATTACCGAACTTGACAAAACAGGTTCTTGAGTCTCAGTGTTACAGAAATGAACACTGAACTCAGAATAAATCTGTGCATGTAGTGAGGGTAGGAGTGAAGGGGAGAGAGCGAGAGACGGAGACGGAGACTTGTGCACAAGGGAACATAGTGGAAAAAGAAATGCTCCCTGAAGGCTTTTTCTGATAAGGTCATATAAGCCATCAAAAAGTGGGAAGGGGTTCAAATATAAAGATGTGATTCTTGGTCCTATGATGTCTGACGTGTAGTCAAAGGTTTCAAGGTGGCCAGAAGATGTTTTTTTCCCATTATTAAAAGGCCCTGCATAAGTCCTGCAAAACAAAGGCTTACGCAAACATGCGGGCTAGCCTTTGTAGTTTAAATGACCAGTCCTAAAATGCAGACTTAAGATATTATCGATTTCTTCCTCAGAGGCTGTGGGCGCTGAGTTATACCTTATCTGGAATGTCAGCAAGAAGAGAAGGGGTCAGACCACATTAAAAATGAAGTCCCGGTTTTAGATGAGATGGAGTTCTTCTTTTAGGTATTTTATACTAGCATAGGAGGGAGAAACCTTGTAGAAGGCCAGCAAAACATCAGGGCATGGTGAATGCTGGTTGAGGAATCTTGACTTAGATGGCTGCCCTAGCATGTCCAGGCGCCTCTTGGGACCAGGCGACCAGAAACTGAGGCAGGCAGAAACTAGAGGCACCATATTGGAAGAGACAGTGGAATGTTGCCAATGTTGCCTATGGGAAACTTTATTTCAGATTTTCGTTACTTTACACCTTTGCAGCTACACCAAATTAATAGTTTCTTACCTCCAGATTTACCTGCTGTCCAATCCTGTTTACCACTGACAAATTAATCCATCATTAAATAAGCCTCCATGTTACTACTCCTTGAAATAAAAACTCCTCAAAGGGTCTCTCAGTTCCCACCTAAAATTGCCTAGTTCCTCAGACTGGCAAAGACCCATTTAAACATCTTTTTCATGCTAACCACCACATCTTAATTCAGGTTGTCATTTCCACCTCTGAAATTGACACGTAGTTGCTACCAAAATCTAGGGTTTTTTCTTTTTTAATTCAACCTACACACAGACATCTAATCAATCTTCCTAATTTGATGTCAATTCCTGTTAAGAAACTCTCCCTGACTATCCATAGGAATGACTTTCAAACTGTACCCCACATTGAATGCCAGCACCTAGGGGTTGGGGAGCAGTGGGGAGAATTAGAGTGTGAGGCTTCAAGCTCCCTAGATGTTTAAAAATCTTTGGCCAACAAAATTTTAACCTTTCGGCCTGATTGACATTCAAAGTGTGGTTCAATTAAGGAATTCCTCTCTGTCTCTTCTGTGGACCCTTTGGTTTAGCCAAATCAGATCACTTCTGCCTTTACTTGACACTCATTTCAGTCATTTTTAATCCCAGCTGGTTCTTCTTCTTCCATCTGCCCTTTGTCAAGGCTTTCTAGCTGTGCTGCTAGTCTATATGTTTTTTCCTGGAATGTCACATCCATCCCATTTGGTGACTGCTAATGGGATCTTTACTCCATTAGGGAGGGAGTGGAGATCATTCTTCTGCCATAGTGTGATATTTTCAGCTATATACTGGATATCTTGAAATTGAACCCATTATCATATTATGCTTTTGTTAGACATCTAATGAGAGAAGCAAGAGTTTTTGTCTGATTAATTCAGTTATTCTCAGGTGCCGAGCACTTTCTATGCATCTTAAAAAAGTTTTGTTGTTTCTACTGCTGATATCTCATTTCAGGCAAGAAATGGGTAAGGCAATAATTGTTCTCTGCACCTCCAATTTCTCTCCTAATCTAACCACATTTCTACAAAAGTGGTCTCAAAACACAGATCTGATTATGTTTTTTACCTGTTTAAAAACTTTCAATGGCTTATAATAGACTACATGATAGAAGCAAGATGCTCTGAACTTTTTAAAAATCAACATATTATTATCCATTTAATATGCAAAATAGGCACCTAAACCTCAGATAAAGCTTAGAGATGGAGTACAAATTTTAAAAGCTGAAAGTTAATTTTTTATATTTGTTTTGTTTCATTTTATCAAAATTATGACACAGGTAAAGGAGAAAGTGTCAAACAGTGTATCAAAATGGCTGTAGGAAATTAGCTATAGAAAAATTCATAAATATTTTAATTCAAGGGTCTTTCATGGCTTTAGCATCTGGGCCTGTTTTCCAGACAAAATCATAAGTGCAACACTGATAAAATCCACTTTTGTCTATTTTATTAGTATAAGTTTTTAAAGTGTATATAGCATTATTTAGAAAATCAATTAATGGAATAATGAGGCTATTTTAATGAACCCATTGTTTTGAGTTGGAGTATAGGTAATAGATGAGGATTTATATCAAACTTAGCAAACAATTTCTTTCATATTTTTCAGAGGATCTCTTAATCAATTTACAACTAGCCAGTTCTGTGGATTTATCAACCCATAAGCTGTAGAATGCATTTAGGCTGCTCTCTGATGCACTCACATAATTCTGTTCCCACTGGTTGAGTTATACCTTACCAGGATCAGTTGTCTTTATTTCCAGTCCTATTCATATCAACTATACCTGTAATTATTTAAATTTAATTAATCAGTATGTAAACTAGTAATACATGAGTATGAAAAGAAAGTTATTTCAATGAAAACAAATTGAAAACTTTGAAAACTCAGTTAAGATGAGTCATTAAAAACAAAGTCTGTAGAATTAGGTGTAAGCAAAGAGAGATTGGAGACAATCATAAAAGGGATAAGGATTCTGCACTCAGATTGTTGCGTTAAGTCTGTTAAAACTAGAAAGCGTAGGTGATGCATTATAGTGTGTTTATATTACAGAGATTTGGGACTCCAATAAATGAGCAAGATCAACAACAATAACAAAGCTTTGGCTTTATGGCAGATTAGTAAGTAAATGTAAATTATATGTTTTAAGTTAAATCTATTAGTTTATAATTTTCTTATGATTTCTTACTTTAGCCAGTTTTCAACTACCAATTTGGATCACTTCAAATAAGAGTGCTTCTACAGTATTATTGTTACTATTAGTATTATTGGCTTTTCCTTTTTGTTTGTTGTTGTTGTTTTTAAATCTTGGTTTACTTTTGAAAAATAGGTACAAATGATTATAGTTTTTTTTTTTAACTGCCTGTCTTTAAGTCTCACGGTATTCTTAAGTTAAGCAGAGATTGTTAGTGACACTTTCATCTGAGGCCATCTAAAAAAAAAGAAAACAACCTGGAAACACACAAGTTCATAAATTGGCGGTTTATACAGTATAAACATTTGTTATTTTTATTACTATTTTAAAAGGTTAAAAACATTTAAAGCTAAAGTTTTAACCTAATATTTGTGACATTAGAGGGACCACCGAGTTCTTCAGACACATTTGGAAAAATCGTTGAGAGGTGTTCTCTGCCTTCTTTCTGAGTCCATCTCTTTCCGCTGTCCCCCCGCGTACCATGAACTCCAGACTTAGAAAGTTTCTCCAGTTCTTTAAAAATGTCACATGCCATTATGCCTTTTTTAACATTGTTTTCTCTCCTAAAATATGGGTCCCTTGTCCACGTCCACAGAGGATACCCTGGACAGTCTAGTGCTTTGAGATTGAAAACCCTTCTGACATTGTGTTAAAATATGTGTAGATTTTTCTAAGCATCATGAAAGTAAGCAGTATGTCGTATCAGCTCAGTTCAAAGGTTTATGTTGGTGAAGCCTCTTCTCTTCACATTGCAAAGTCTTTCATACTATCCTACTAATCCAGCTTCTTCTCTTAACAATTTACATATTGTCAGGATGGAACAGGAAGAATATATGTACAAATGTGATTGTCATTCTAATTTAAAGGCATAAGTCTTGAGCAGTTTTCACAGATCTGACGTTGATCAATTATTTGTTAGCATTTAAAAACTCCATTCAGGGCAGGGTTCTTGGTGCCAAGGGTTACTGCTTATGATGTCCTGCCCAAATTTTAGTATGCCCCACATGGCAAATATAGTGAAGATAGAAAATTCAGGCTCTGAACGTGTACCTGTACCCCGGTGACAAAGTATAGCTTAAGAAAAAGAAAAATGCAGAGTTGTATCAAAATGCTACATATGATGATAAATGCACAATCTAGAAGAACTGAAGAACAATATGATATCTATTGACTGCAAACCTCGCTGTTTCAGCTGGGCTTTAAATTGGAATATTTCACTTTTTAAGCCTTTCCAGGAGTTCCCTAATTATTTCATGAATAAAAATTCTCATAGAAGGTACCGATTGGTCAAATAATTAACCACTATAATTGTTCTTTTATCAGTTCTCTGAATATAAGGAAAACCTTTAAAAGACCAACCAGAAACATTTCAGCAGTCAATAATAACACAATAATTTAAAAAGTGTATAGCACTTGAGAGTGTGCAAAGTACTTATATTAGCTCCTCTGACCTTTCTAACATTTCTTGAAATAAGTATGAAAATAGTATCTTTAATTTACAGATGATGATGCTTAGATTAAATTACCTGAAAACATGAACATACTGTATATTTATTGTACACAGACATAATTTTGTACTGTAATGAACAGTTTGGAATAAAATATAGCCATTTGGTTCACCTCAAATTCTGCCATAGAGATGGCAATTTCAAAATGCTGATTTTCAGTCTTTTTTATTGTCTCATCATTCTACCTGTGAAACATATGCTCATCAACAACATACTTCATGATATCATTACATATAGTGATTTTAACCTGGTAAAGAGAAGACTAATACATTTTGAGAAAGCATTACCCTGTAGATTTTGAAACTTGTGCCAGTTAAAAATCACTGCTTTAAACCTTATCAGTTTGGCTGTTTTTCACCAGCTTCAAGTCATATGTTGGTTCTTTCAACTTTATTTACAAAGAAGTTACTTTTCCTACTTTTCCCTAGAATCAAATTTGGTGGTTTCCTCCGCTAGTCACTGGTTACATCACTACCATTGGTTAAATTAACTTGACTTAGCAGGAGATAGTAATGTATCCTCTCTTTGGCCTTAGTTCATCTTACTGTTGAATTCTGGATTTTAGATGCAGGCTCGCCCGACTGTAGCTGCTGTCCATACATACAGAGATGTGCTTAAGGCGGGGCTTTGAGTGCAGACGTATTTCAGTTCTAATCTTATTTTTCCCACTTATTGTGGAATCCTGGGTGTGTTATTCACATCCTTCAAGACTTACTTTCCCCATCTGTGAAATGGAAATAGTGTTACTATTTCTTGGAGCTGTTCTACTGATTATGTGGAATAATGTATATAAAGCATCTTTGTGGTGATCGCTTAAAAGCCTATTCAGTGCCAGACCCAGAGGACCTGCTGCCATGTGTGCCTCCTGTTCTACCGCCTAACTGCAGTGTCTCAGTGTCTTATGGCTCTTTTCAGACTGCAAGCCCTCAATGACAACACAAAAAAACAATAACAACCTTTACTTTAAAAACTTCCTTAAACATTTTTGGAATGAGTAGTGACTAAGTGCCAGGTACTATGCTAGGTCATAGGGATTCCATAAGAGTAAAGTTGATTTTTACTCTCAAGAAACGTAGTTTAGAGACTAGAGACAAATATCAGGGAATTAAGTTGCAGTACTTGATGTTCAGGACCCTTTGGGGTAATGAGTGGAGGGAAAAGTGAAGGCATTCAGAGAAGGCTTAATTTGAGTGGTCATTAGGTTATTTCAGTGATGTATTCTATTCTTCTGTTTAATTTAAAAATCCCACATGTATCCAGTAATCTGAGCACAGGATAAAGAGAAATTAGCAGCGCATTTACTTAGTGCTTATTGATGCTACGTTTGACACAGTACTCTGGGAACATTGCAATAAATAAAAACTGGTTTCTATACTCCGGGATCCAAGCGCTCTATCTGGGGAAGCTCACACCTTCAAAATAAGTAGTCACAAAATAAAGACAGTCTTTGCTACAATGACAGCATATGTGAAGTGTACAAACCCCACCTGTGTTTGTGTAGTCCTGTGCTTTGAGGGCCTTTCATCTTGCCTTGCCTTAGCCTCATCCACGTTAGCACACCTGATTTGGAGAGGCATGAGAATTGGTGGAGGCAGTGGTAAGGATGCAGGAATATAAGGGATGGGCCTGGCAGGGTCTGGTGCAGGAGAGAGAAAGATAGTTTGGGTTAGGAGTCCAGAATTGAAATGTATCCCAATCATCTTGCTACACACACACACACACACACACACACACACACACACACACACTCTTCTGATATGCTTCCTGACTATTTAAAAAACACGTGGTGCTGTCCTCCATTAGAGTGCCATCATATTTCCAAGTACAATGTAAGCAGCTATGTGTTTCTCACTTTATTTCACAAAGCTTCAAGACAGGCCGCAGTGAGACCATATGCAGTAATGTTAACATTTAATAGCAATAAACAAAGTGGTACGTATGGTAAGCTTCAGACAAACAGATCTGATCGGTTGTTGGTAAGAAGTTTTTAGATAAGTATTATAATTCAGTTGAGATTAGAAAACATTAAAATAAAAAAAAAATAGCTTGTAGCAGTAGCTTATTTGTGCCAGGATTCTATCTGAGAGAGGAACTGAAGAGACTTTTTGTTTACAAACTTAGGAATTTGCCCCTGGTGACATTTATGGACCTCGTTTTGTACGTATCCTCAAAGTAGCATTAATGACAATTTTGTTCAATGCTTAGTATTCACAAGGCTCTGTTTAAAACACTTTTAATCATCAAAATTAATTTTATAATTACCTATGAGGCAAGTATGATTTTCCTAATGAGGAAACTGAGGCTCAGAGAAGCTAAGCAACTTGCTGTGATCACATAACTAACCAGACACTATTAACCAGCTATCAGACAGCAGTAAGGATTCAGTGCAAGCAGACGGGCTCCCAAACCTATGCCGTTTCTCTAACTCCCCCAGATGTATGTTTAGATATGAATCAAAAGGAAATATCTCTACAAATGGGTGTTTGTACTTTATTTTTCAAAGAGGTTATCGTCAGATACTGACGAAAATGAAGAGCCACTCCTAAGAAAGAGTTCTCGCCGATTTGTCATCTTTCCAATCCAGTACCCTGATATTTGGAAAATGTATAAACAGGCACAGGCATCCTTCTGGACAGCAGAAGAGGTAAGTGGCATCACTTTTATCAGCAATCATGTTCCATAGTGCACTGTTCACATCTTCTGTTAAGGATGTTGCAACATTTTAACATATATTGTAAGATACATTGGATAAGATTGGTTCTATAAAATGTTTGAAATAACTGAGATTAAATATAGTGTTAGCCAGTGTTTGGTGTTTAGATTACTGTCTATAAATGTGTTTCCTGCTGCAAAAATGACATCTCAGTCTGCCAGATTTTTACTTCCAATGTATTTTAGGACATTTTCTATTTTTAAACAGACTTTTGGCTTGCTTGGCCAAATGAAACTACTCTTTACTTTCGGTCAGCAGTAGAATTGCAGCTATAGCAAACAAAAAAAAATGAGAGTGAAAGCCTTAGCGCCCTGATTGCAATTGAGAAACTTATCTGATTATACAGAAGGAGCTGTCACTCAAAGAGTTTGACTGTCCAGACATTGCGCTCACTTCTGAGCTGCCAGCTAGAATTCATGGTGCTTCTCCTGCTTTGGCCCTGCCCTCAGCCACGTCAAACCTGGCATAGCTGCCCCAACAGACAGGACAGCCGTAGAAAGCTTTCTTTTAGTGTGGCATTTTCCACCTGGGAAATGAGTTGAACACAAATTAGAAGATTTTTGCTGGTTTGGCAAGGACAATTGGTCAGCAGTTGGTTGCTCTGTAGTCTTAACAGAACATACAAATAGCCATTATCTTCATCTTTAAAAAAATTTCTTTTTAAAATTTTGGATAGAGTAATTGTGCTTATTACCTTTTCCAATTCTAGCTTTCAAGAGCATTTTGGTGGCCAAGCACTATTTCAGGTACTAAAGATAGAATAGAAAACCTGCAAATTTCTTGCTTTAATATGCCTTACATTTTAGAAATATGAACAGTGTATTAAATAAAATATAAACACCACAAACAACAACAACATTTTAAAGTTAAAAAAAGAACTTGAAAATGTTTGTATCAATGTAGAAGCTGAATTATAAAATGTAGGCTCCTGCAATTTTGAATACTCTAAAAATCACAGACTAACAGGTTAATTTGAACAGAAAATATGCTAACAGTTCTTAAAAGACAAGTAAATTTGTAAGGAAAATAATTATATATCTACATCTGTATATATTTATGTACTTTTAGCTTTAACTCTGCATTGGCTGTTGAAAAACTAAAATGACTGGGAGGTTGTGAAAACTAATAAAAATTGTGGAATGTATCTAAATTTAGAAATGACTACAACTCAATGTAAACCTGTGGAAGCTGTACTTCTTTTTTTAGCCTTTTTATTTTGTTGGTAGTGATATAGTTCTTTTTTTCTTTTTATCGTTATTTTTTATTTTTTAATTACAGTTGACATTAAATATTATTTTATATTACTTCCAGGTATACAGCATAGTGGTTAGACATATAATTTACAAAGTGATCCCCCTTATAAGTCTGGTACCCACCTGGCACTATTCATAGTTATATTACCAATGTTATTAACTAAGTTCCCTATGCTGTACTTGACATCCCTGTGACTATTTTGTAACTACCAGTTACTTAATTCCTTCACCTTTTTCACCCAGCCTCCTAACTCCCCCCCATCTGGTGACCATCAGTTTGTTCTATGCATGAGTCTTTCTGTTTTGTTTGAATGTTATTTTGTTTTTAGAGTCCACATATAAGAGAAATCATATGGTATTTGTCTTTCCTTGTCTGACATTTCACTTAGTATAATACCCTTTAGTTCCACTCGTGTTATTGCAAATGGTAAGATTTCATTCTTTTTTTATGGCAGTGTAACTTCTATTGTATGTTATGTACCATATCTTCTTTATCCAATCTTCTATTGATGAGTTTAACTATTCTTCCCTTAGTTCCTTAAGCATCCTTATGACCAGTGTTTCAAACTCTGTCTCTTACAGATTGCTTGCCTCCATTTCATTTAGTTTTTCTAGAGTTTTTCTAAAGTTTTCTCTCTTCTTTTTTGTTTTCCCATCTTTGGCTGCCTCGTGTTTTTTTCTACATATTAGATAGATCTGTTACATCTCTCAGTCTTTGCAGGGTGCCTTATATAGTAGTGGCCCAGTGGCACAGTGAGTGCCTGATCACTGAGTCAGTGCTCTGGGAGTGTCTCCTGTTCCCCTGCTGTTCTAGTTGAGCTTTGGTTTTGTTTTGACATGTTAGTGGTGGTGTTGACCTCAGTTGACTGGATGTGAAGGTTGCCATGACCAAGTGTACAAGCTGCTGTGTGGGGGCTGACCCCACAGACGTATTACGCCCCGTGGGCTCTGGTGCCTACTCAGACCACCCTTTGGGTGTCCACTTTGGAGCAACGGTGGTGCTCTTTGTGGTCTGAAACTGGCTACTGGAGTGTTCATTCTGGGGACTCTCGGAGGGTCTCTGCTGGAGGCAAGGTCACCGCTTCCTGTGATCGCCAGGGTGACCTGGTAAGCTACAGCACTATCCGTGGTTGGTAAGGGTGTCGGAGAGTGCCATGTGGTGAACTGAGACTGGCTTGCCATCATGCTGGCGTGCGCTCAGGGAAGGCACAGTGCACCTGAGGCCGCCGCCGCTTCCCACTTCCCGCAAGGCTCAGCCACTAAAAGAGCCTGTGGTGAGTAAGTGGGTGGGTTGGGTCTCATGAGTCCGCAGAGGCGATATCAAGTGTTTCACCATATGCAGATTCAGATTCATTGTATGTGCTCCAAGCCTACGGGGCCACTCAGAAAAAGGCACAGGCTCACGTGGACCACTGCCTCTGGGCCGTAATTTTTGAGAGCTCCTCGGTCATTGACTTGGTGGTGCTTGCCACTGAAAAGCCCTGCTGTGTGTGAGTTTGGCCATGCTGTGGAAGACTCAGACAGAGACAATGGTGTCTTCCCAGCCTTGCCGAAGCCACTAATTCAATTTCCTCCTATGTCTCTAGTGCCTCCCCACCTGCTGCTTGGTCCCCTCCTCTGAGCCCAGGTGAGTGCCTGTGATCATGAATCTGTCTCAGGCCTTTAACAGACGTTGGTTTTTTTTCACTCAATGGGCGAATCCGCTGCGATTTTAGCAGTCATATGGGAGCTCTTCGCTTGGCACTTGTGCTGCCAGCTGGAACTGGTATGGGCTGGACGCCTTGCTCCCTCAGGGATACTGCTGTAGCTGAGAAACCTTCTCAATCTCAATTGCCACATTGGGTATGGACCGACCTTTTGTTCTGCCCCTTCTACCAATCTTTATTGCTTCTTTAATCCTTAGTTATATGGACTTTGTTTTGCTAGTTTTCAGATGTTCCAGGTTGATTTCTATAATTTAGTTATAATTGATGTGGTCATGGAAGGAGGCAGCACAGCTATTACTACTCTGCTGTCTTGACCGGAACTTCCCATTCGTCCTTCATCTTTGAATATAAAGAAATACCTGCATAGCACTCTTGCTATGTCATGTGTGTATATTTATAACATAGATACATTGGATAATATTTGGTCTATCTACATGTCTATCTATATTTTATGGAATTGATTCTATATAAACACTGCTGTCAAATGTAGGCTCTGAAGCCAGATGCCTAGGCATAGATTCAGCTCGCCCTTAGCAACTATGAAGTGGAAAAGTTGCTACCCTTTCTGTGTGCCCTCATCGGTATGTTGAGCTAATAGTACCCGGTTCATTGGGTTGTTATGAGGATTAATGAAGTTTAGTATACTATGAATTTAAGCACCAAAATGTAAGCTATTATTTTACAAAGAATGGGGGACATTTGCATTAGAAATTTAAAGCACCAATTTTTAAAGCTTCTATTACTAATTTTACCCACTTACCCAACTTTGTTATATTGTATGTTATATATCGTTAACATCTTTATTATATTTAACATATAGAACAAAACAAAACAAAGCAAAACCCCAGCATTTTCAAATTGGGTCATAAGTTTGGCACACCTGACTGTCCCTAAATGTCTGTGGTTTTTAGAAAAAAAATGTTTTAGATATAGTTAAAAGAACAAATGGAATATACAGGTGGCATTTTCATTCATCATGTTAAAAAAGTACTTGGGTTTCTTGAAATTCATTTGAAAATTATATGCATCTTTTAGCAAATATATATATTAACTAAGAAACTAATTTTTGAAAGTTAAAATATGTAGGTTGATATATATTTTGTAGGCAGCTTATAGGAAGATTCAAATAAATATTTTGAAAGGAAGTCAAACACATTTAGTTCCACATATTTTTCTTTAAACAAATTATGTAAGTTATAATTTAATCAAATTTAGCCATCATTGTTTTATCAGTGGTTTAGCTTTATTTCTAAATATCACTGATCATCATAAACCTTGATTCAGAAGACAAAGATTTGGGATTTATTTATTTATTTATTTTTGAGCTACCTAGAAATTCCAATAACCAGTAGTTTGGAATCAATATTTAGATGGTGAATTTGAGACTTTACTCAAATAAGATAAAGCTGGACAGAAAGGTTTACATTTTGGGAATGGAAAATGACCAATGTGTATAAATAAAATTTATAAGACCTTTTTGAAGCTCAGTATTTGAGGACATAAGTTTAATATATAAGACTGAGAATATTATAAAGTTAAAATTTATTATCAGGAGTATAATACGTAAAAACCAAAATGTCCTTTAGTTAAACCTGAGTTGAGCTCAAAATAAAGTAGGACCTGGTTTGTCACTTGCCTATTTTAAAAGATGTGTACAAATATGTCCCCCTTCCTGGCCCATTGTATCCCAACATTTAGCATACTATGACATGTAGTAGGTGCTCAGTAAACATTTAAAGAATAAAGAAATGGGGAAAAGAACTTTAGAAAAGAACACAAATGATTAAAAACATGAAACAGTCCTTTTGGGAATGGTCAAAGAGATAAGGGCTTTGTAGAATAACTGAAAGGACAAAGGACAATTATGTTTGAAATATGTTTATGAGGTTTCCGTGAAGCATACTTAGGAGATCTTCCTGAGATAAAATGATATCTACAAAGTACATTTAAAGATTATTTTTGAATTGTAGATTTTTCCAAATCTAGAATGCATATCTCTATTAATTCCAAGGACTACTTCTAATAAACATTTTCAAAAATATTTATATTCTCAGAGGAAGTAAAACCTATAAGTTACTTTAAAGACTGGGTTGTTACCTGCATGACATTACTTCTGGGTATGAAAGTAGATTAGCCGCAGTAAAATAGCAGCTATAACTGCTTAACAGGTGCCTAATTATGTCTTAACGCTAGAATGTTACTATATAATTTTTATGTGTAATATAAAATGGTAAGGCAGTAGCCACTGAAAGTCATTAGTTTATTCATCTCAGCTGCTTCTTGACCAATTTCTAGTCTCTCTCCAGCCTTTTGCCCCTTCCTTCATTTGTTCTATGTCGCTAGATTATGTTTCCCCCCCTGCTTTGATATAATTGACACAGAACATTGTGTAAATTTAAGGTGTACAACAGTGATTTGATACATATATATACATATACATATATACATGCGTGTGTGTGTGTGTGTGTGTATACATATTTCACAAAAAATATACATATTTTACAAAAAATGATTGCCACCATAGTGTTCGCTAATACCTGTAATTAGACATATAATTACCATTTCTTGTCGTGAGACTAGATTGTGTTAATTTTAGTATTTTGAAAGTACATTCTGCCAGCTTCTTAATTAGCCAGAAGATAGATTCCTTTATAATGTTTGATGATGATGATGAGAGGATGATGTTCCTCTGCAATTGTTTTAATTCAGGCTGCTATAATGATACCTAGACTGGATGGCTTACCACCAACAGAATTTTTTTTTTTTATCGTCCTGGAGGCCGAGAATTCTGAGATCAAGGCACTGGCAGATTTGCTGTCCGGTGAGGACCCTCTTCTGGGTTTATAGACAGCTGTCTTCTTTTTGTGCCCTCACGTGGCAGAAAGGTGGCAGAGCTCTCAGGGCTTTTTCATAAGGGCACTACTCCCATTAACAAGGACTCCACTCTCATGACCCAGTCACTCCCAAAGGCTCCACCTCCAAACACTGTCACATTGGGAATTAGGTTTCAACATATGAATTTTGGGAGGACACAAACATTCAGTTTATAGCAGTAAGTCAACATTTTTTCCTTTTTCACATTTTACTGCCGAGAGGATATCACCTTTTTTAAACTTTGATATGAAAGTCAGTTTTCCAAACATTTTGAGAAGAATTTAACTTCAAGTTAAAATTTTGAAAATTTCTTCATTTCAGGTTGACTTATCAAAGGATCTCCCTCACTGGAACAAGCTTAAATCAGAAGAGAAGTATTTTATCTCTCACATCTTAGCTTTTTTTGCAGCCAGTGATGGAATTGTGAATGAAAATTTGGTAAGATTTTTGTTTTATTTTACTTTTGTCCCCATTCAGCAGTTAACTGATGGTAATAGCAATAAGATAATTAGACTGAGCCTAAAAAATGATATCTAGGAAATGAACTAGATGAAACTTTTCTCTTGACTATGTTTTTTCTGATGAAGTGTCCAAGGAAAGGATACATTTCTGTTATTTGACTAGCAAAAGGTCATTAAATCAAGCATATTATACCAATCAAAACTACTTAAAATCCATAAACATGAGTTTATTTTTACCCTTAGAATATTAATCCTAATAGAGATCCTGCACTTTAATAATCGTTCTGGAGCTCTGTAAGAGAATGCTGGATTCTGGCTCCTCATTTTTAAATTTATATTATGGTTGGCCAGGAGGCAAGCTTTCTTGTTAAAGAGAATCAAAAGATGTGAGCTTTCATCTAGAACTAGAAGGAGCTTCAAGAAATCTACTGTCAGAAGAAAAAAAAAATGACTTAAGGTCAATTCTACAGGGAAATAATTCTTTTTGGTGGATGTTATACAATTTATTTGGTTTTATAGGCAATATCTCCACCTACCAAGTCAATTCATTTTATTACTTAAGAATACATTATGAAAATAATTTATCATGAAGGGTTGCTAGATAAACAGTACTGCTTAAAATAACCCATAGGATCATTCTGACCTGTTTGTGGCATGACAGTCACTTTCAAGTGATAATTCTGATGTCCAGATTCTGATTTGCAGTGTTTAATGAGAGCACACAGAATCGGATATATTTTTTTCTCTTATTTTTGTAGGTGGAGAGATTTAGTCAGGAGGTACAGGTTCCAGAGGCTCGCTGTTTCTATGGCTTTCAGATTCTCATCGAGAATGTTCACTCAGAGATGTACAGTTTGCTAATACACACTTACATCAGAGATCCCAAGAAAAGGTATCACCACTGGGATTTTATTTATAAAAGTTTATCCTATTGCTCATTTTAAGAGCAAAATTTACTTCAGAACTAATGCTTGGGAAATATTTTTCAAATATGGACGTTTAGGAATATAATGTTTTCTACTGCTTAATATTGAATTTAAAAAAGAGCTTGCACATTCTGTTTAGCAATTGAATATTTGAATTAGGAAATTTTGTATCAGACCAGATCCAAACCACTAATTTAAGTTTTACTTTCTATATTTTATGGACATGCAAAATATGGAAAAGTTACAGATCTGGTGTATACCATTGCGTTATAATAATTATCTCTGATTAACCTATGAAAATTTATTCTGATTAAGAAAAACAATTGAATAACTTTGCCATTAATTCTTTTGATCTTACAGGGAATTTTTATTTAATGCAATTGAAACAATGCCATATTAAGAAAAAAGCAGATTGGGCCTTGCGATGGATAGCAGATAGAAAATCTACTTTTGGTATGTTGCTTTAATTTGTATATGTCAAATTTGCCTTGGGTGATACAACACTATTTTACCGGGTGTGATTATCTCAAAATCTCAGTATGTACCTTTAGCAGAATCATTATTTCTAATAACTAATTAATCTAAAACTCCATGCATTCTGTTTATGAAGTTGAAAGGTTAAGATGTCAGTATATAATTACAGGTAAATAAGTCAGTCATATAGAATCTGACAAGAGTATTATAGCAGTTCACCGTTTATATCTGCTTTCAGGAATGCTTATTTTAGGGATTTAAACTGAGACAAAATCTTTGTATTTTAAGGGAGCAAATATGTAGTTTCTAAAAAACTAAAGATTAGTGCACCCAACTAGGGCAAGAAACAGTTTGCAACAACAGGATTATCTTTCACCTTTCTGGATTAGTTGAGATCCAGTATCTTTTTTTAAGGAAGTAATTAACATTGTATTTTCTACATAGTAGTTGTTTAGTAAATATTTATTAAATTTAATGCAAATATTCAGATGCTTCATTTGAATAGATTGAAGTATCTGTCTCATTCTTATCTATTTTATAATTGGTGGTCTTTATTTCCTGGTTTTATTCATAAAATGGGAAAGAAGTTCTCAAAAGTTTTGGCCTCAGGGCTCCTTTGTACTCTTAAAAATTATTGAAGATTCCAAAGTGCTTTTATTTTTGTGGGTTGTTGACATTTCCATAGTAGAAATTAAAACCAAGAAACTTTAAACATATTTATTAATGCATTTTAAAATAACAAGGGTAACCCATTCTATTTTAACATGTATTGTAACATATATTTTTTTTAAAAAAACATTATTTAAAAAAATAGTGGAGAATGGCATAGTTTTATATTTTTGCAAATCTTTTTGACATTTGACTTAATAGAAGACAGCCGAATTATATCTAATTTTGCATTCAATTTGTCGCAGAATGTTGTTTTAGTTGAAGTACATAAATAAAATCTACCCTCATTCAGATATGTAGTTAGGCTTTTCACATTATTATGGATATGCCATGTAGCCTCTGGAAAACATCACTCTACACTCATGAGACAGTGGTAGTAAAAAAATAAATAAATGGTGCCTTAGTATTATAATGAAAATAGGTTTGACCCCACAGACCTCCTTGGTCTATGGATTTCCAGGGACCCCTGGACCACATGTTGAGACCCAGTGATGCAATATGGGTGTGGGCAAGCATATAATATAATAGGGAGGAAGCAGATATGTTTGCATTGCCTTCAGTTCATTCTGAGAATGAAAAAAGCAATGGTTCTCAGTGTGTGTGAAATCATCCGAGAATTGGTAGGAAAACCCTGCAGAATTCTGGTCCTTTCCTGAGTGATTTAGGAGGCCCAGAGTGGGGGTGGGGTGGGGGGGGACTGAGGAATCTGCATTTTATACTCAGCTGGTTCTCTCACAGTGGTTTGAGATGCACACTTTGAGAAAAATTGGCTTTAAAGCAAAAAGAAGGGAAGTATCAAGGTGTTCAATATGCACTGAAAATATTAGTGTGGATGGGTACTGGAAAATGAAGAACAGGCTCGCAAAAAACAAATGATACTACCAAAGAAAGCAACCTAGAAAATAGAGGAGGGTAGTAGCCACCATGTGACATCTGGGACTCCAGTTAAATCTTTATATTGCTTATTCTCAAGGCACACCCCATTAGGGTTCTGACTCAGGGTCTCAGAAGAAAGAACACGGTCTAAAATAGTGCAGGGTGGTGGGAAGAGGTAACAGTGAAGAACACATCAGTAACTCTCCTCTTTGGGAGAGCAGCTAAAAGACAATAACATGAAAACTGTCTTGCTCCTTGAACACCTGTTCTTCCTTTAACCTGCTGGGTAAGTGTGGTTTTGTGAACTGTGTCGTCTGCACCTTTAGGTTGATGAAGGCAGCTCTTTCATCTGGCTTCGGGCTTTGTTAGCACGTTTGGTGACTGTGATGACTTCTGCACCTAATAGGACCCAGCATAGCAACTGTTCTTTCATCACATCCAGATTCTTCTAAGCCTTTACTCTTAGCTAAAGAAAACCTAAGAAGACGTTAAAAGATCATTAGGTTTTTTGAAAGTTGATATGTTATAAGGAGATTCAATTTCTGTAGAGCTAAAAATTCTTAATTGTCTATCTTTTTAATTTTTAAAAATTGAGAGATACAGCTTAATTTAAAAAATATCTTTAGAAACTTTAAAATGTAAATATATAGACTCAACCTTAATATATGTAATGAAATTACATTTCAAATATCAGAAAGGTATAGTTTATACGATCATAATGCATTTCATTATAGAGGGCAGCTGTATCTTAAAAATATATCCTACTTTCCCATCTCTAAAACAAATCATGAGGCCTTCACATTCATTATAGCTTTTAGAATAAGTGTTTTGTAAATCTCTTCTTAGTTCACATCTATTGAAAATTTATAAAATTTACCCTTTTAATTCTTTAGTCCTCCCCAAAAGAATAACCTTTTATAACTATTTCTGTTATGATTCTCATTCTTTAGCATTCATTTATTACATAAAAGTTAAAATAATTTTCCTTTTATTCACAATGTTTGTATTCTAGTTCTCTTACAGATAAATGTCCACATGACATCACTTTTATGCCAATTTAAAATGTATCAATTATAGCTACCCATTATCTTTAATAGTAAAATGAAAATATAGTAATCTATAGGTTTTAAGCTAATGATAAATCTTCATCTTAAAAAATATAACTAGTCTAAAGAGCCATTTTTGTTTTCAAAAGAGTCAGCAGAGCATAGTGATTATAGTTATTATATTTTAATATTTAGCATATACGATACTAAAGAGCTTTCTTTTGATAATTCCCACACAGCATGTACCTAATTAAGTACTTATTTAATTTATATTCTCTTATTTTTTTAAAGTGATTTTTTAACTTATGTCTATAAAAATAAATACTATAAAAGTTTTTTGATGTTTTGGGCTAATAATAGACAACTATTTGATATGATAGATCTGTCTGATTTGGTTCAATATAATCAGGGAAATGAATAAGGACAGACCAGAGCACTATCTAGAGACAGCAGAAATATTTAAACTTAGCCATCTTTCTTTTTGAAATTTAAATATTATCATTACTTTTGTTCTAGGAGTTATAATTTATTCAGTTTCTGCATCAAATTTTAGCAATTTCTATCAAACGATTATAATGTCTTTTATCACTAGTGCTTATGTAGTTTCCATTGATTCATTTCAGGACTCTTATTAAGAGCCTGCCATTGTGTTTTTGGTCCTGCAACAAGTAGTGGGATACAAGCCGTTACGTCGTCTGTGAAACACGTCTGTAGTTGGTTCAAGCCCTCAGCTGCCTCACAGTTTTATCTCACAGTTTTATATACCAAACCTTTCTCCCTAGACAGATGCATATATAAATATTTCTCCTGAGCATGCAGTGCTCTTCGTTGGGTTAGACCTGTCATCATCCTCTAGAGATGTTGTTACAGATATAATGCCACTATAGACATTTTAGGAGATGGGCTTCTGCAAAACCCTTACCTAACAGTGAGTAACCTTTGAAATTGGGCCTTACAGGTTTAGCATAAGACAGTATTTTTGCTTATGTGATGGGACATTTTATCCAATAGATATATTTATTATCTTCAGCTGGAGTTATGTTTTTTTTTTAAATTGCAAATGCATGGTAATGTTTTTTGAAATGTTTACAACTAATCTGTAAGATACCTTAGGTTTCTAAAACAAACCTCAGCCACTTCCCCTCCTCCAACCACAGAGAGGGAGACATGGGAGACATTTGTCATAAAATCTTTCTTCTACTTTCTACACACACACACACACACACACACACACACACACACACACACACTCTGCACTCACAGATAAATCACCACTTTTTTGGAGTATGGAAGGTTCTCTTTTGTCCAGATACTAAGACCTGGAGGAGTCCAGTGTCTGACGTAGGATTTGAAGTTAGACATAGCTTTCTGCACTAGTAGGTAGAGGTGGCAAATTTCCTCCTCTGAAGACCCTTGGCCATGGCACTAATTTGTTGATTTTGTCTCTTAGTAAAATAGTTGTGGTATTGCTATAAATATATATAAAAATATGTAGTATACATAATATATAATATATAAATATATAAATGTCTGCAGTATATGATATTTCATTAAGTGAAACTATTTTATGTCTCTCAGGGGAAAGGGTGGTGGCCTTCGCTGCTGTGGAAGGAATTTTCTTCTCGGGATCCTTTGCTGCTATATTCTGGTTAAAGAAAAGAGGTCTTATGCCTGGACTCACTTTTTCCAATGAACTCATCAGCAGAGATGAAGTAAGGAATGAAGTATTATTCTTCTAGTTATATTTGTATTCAGATTTGGTGTGCATTTCTTTTTCTTTCCCTGGAAAATGCTTGTGGTGACACAAGGATCCTGGTAATTAAAAGAAAATAAGGTCATTTTTTCCTTGGCTTTTAAGAAACTTGTGTTTTCTTCCTACCTCTTACACTTCCTTCTCAGTCGTCTCTGCTCGCCCTTAAGTATTGTACTCCTAGGTTCCCACCTTGGCCTCTCTCTTTCACTGTACATGACACCCTGGCCAATCTTATTTATTCCTATGGAATCAGCTACCATCCAGATGCTCATAACAACCAAAACTTTATCTTTAGCCTAGATACTCTTTCCTGAGCTCCAAACTTGTATATTCAAGTACATGTTAGACATTTTCTCCTGGAAATTTCCACAGATTTTGCAAACCTAATATTTCAGAAAAACTTACCATCTTTCTCCCAGATTTGTTCTTTCTTCTGTTTTCCCTATTTCATTGAGTGTCCTTACCTTCCATCGAATCATTTAAGTTTGAAATCTGGGAGTCATTAGGTTTGTTTCTTTTCTCTTTCAGCTACACCCAAACAATATCTAAATTTTGTCTACCTCTGCCTGTGATACCCTTTCCATCTTTCCTACTAGTTTTTTCATTTTTTGTTTACCTTCTTATAAGTTGCAACTCAATGCTTTCCTGTCCCAATTAGGTAAAATTGGCCACTCTTTTCTATGTGTATCTCTTTGAAACCTGAACTCATCTCTCATCTTATAGCCTGTTACATGTATTACACTTCTTGTCTTCTCTGCTAGACTCTAGCTCCTTGACTGCAGAAACCTTGTCATTTATCTTTCTGTTCTCAGTATTTGGCCCATCACAGCAATTCAGTTCACATTTATTGGCTATACTGATCCTGGCTCCTCAGTTTATTTCTAAGTGACTTTGTCGAGTTACTTAACTTCTCTTGGCCTCTGTTTCTTCAGATATGAACTTAACAGGATTTCGTTAAAATACAATGAACAGTATGTGTGACAGTACTTTGTAATGCCATAAATGCTTTGTATAATTCCTTTTTGTTGTTTCATATCTTTAAATTTCTAATAATTTTCATTATAAATATCACAATTATTATAGAGAATTAAGAGAATAAAATCACTCAATCCAACACACAAAGATAACCACTTTTTAAAAAATTTTATTTTATAGTTTCAAGTATACAATACATTGGTTAGATATTTATATAGTTTTAAAAAGATCCCCCTAATTGCTCTTTGTCTCCTCTGGCTCTCCACCTAGCCATTACAGTAATACTAACTGCATTCCCTATGCTGCTCCCCATCCGAGATAACTACTTTTAATATTTCATTGTATTTTTTTAAATAAATTATTAAATAAATTAATAAATTATTAAAATTATTGGGGTTACACTGGTTAATAAAATCAAATAGGTTTACATTATATATTTTTTCTAGATAGCTTTCTATTTTAAATCTGGAGATGTATAAACATAATATTTTAACAATTTAGATATTCTGCTTTTTTTGTATTTTACAAGCTGAGATATTTTTTTACTTAGCAGAATATTGTGAGCACTTTTCCCATGACATTAAGCATTTTTTGGAAAGTTTGTTAAATATATAATATTCTAATGAGTGAATATCATTATTTGACTATTCTATAATTAGAAATTTAGATTGTTTTCAGATTTTTTGTGTTTTGCTATAAAGCGAAATGAATATCTTTGTATTTAAGCTTTGTCCCAAATCCATATTATTTTCCTAAGCTAGATTCCCTAGAAATAGAATTACTAGATTGTAAAGTACGAACATTTTAAAGGTTATTCATACTTGCTCACAGACTTCCTAGAAATTTTATAGCAGCTTCACCCCTACCTAGCAATGCATGAACATGTTTTCTTACTATACCTTACCAGAATTTGGATTTGTGTTAAATATTTGACAAACTTGATAGGGATAATGGTATTTCATTATAGGGTTATTTGCATTTGTTGGATTGCTATATAGATTAAACATTTTTTTTTCATCATAATATTAGTCACTTGTATTTTTTCTGTATTTACCTATTCTTGTCTTTTGACTTTTTTTCTGTTGGTATATATTCCCAGTGCACAGTGGCTGGGCTCGTTCAGTAAATATTTTAAAAAATTTATTGTATGAATGTAATATGAAATGTGGATTTTGTTATAATTTTTGCAAACATTTTCTCAGTTTGTCCTTTGATTTTTAATTTTGTTTGTTCTTTTACCATACAATAACCTGAAATTTATGTAATTAGCTTTCAAACATGAGTTAATCACATATTTTTCTTTGATTTTCAACACGTAACTCTCTAATACAATTGGGATTTGTTTAGTATAAGAATAGAATTTAGTATAAACACAGTATAGTATAGGATAGTTAGATTTTAACTAAATTTTATTTCACACACTCTTGGGAAGTTTTTTCAACTCTCTTTGTTGATTCTTTCCATTGATTTTTGATGTCTTCTTTATTATATGTTAAGATTTTAAGTATTCTGAAATCTGTTTCAGGGCTTTTTTTTCTTTTTCATTAACCTGTCTGTCAAATTTCATGTCATAGCAAACTCTTTTAATTATTGTAGTGTTTAATGTTTTGATAATTAGTAGGATAAATCTCATAACTTTCCTAGTAAGCGTTCTTACAAGATTCTGTCCGTTTATTCTTCCAGATTGTTTTTTAAAATGTAATATATTTGACATGATACTTATAAATTTAAGATGTACAGCATGTTAATTTGACACATTTATGTATTGTGATAGGATTGCCAATGTAGCGATAATTAGCACCCTTATCATGTCACATTCTTTCCTTTCAGCAGCTGGAATAATTAATTAAGTTCTAGTTTCACATTAATTTTTTTTTAACTAAAAACAATCCCATTAGGATTTTGATTGGAATTGCTTTAAACCTCAAAATTAATTTTAGCAGTACAAGTGCCTACATTTGATTTACTCATCTCTGTAATAGGTAGCTAGCTGTCATTTCAAATCAACACCTCTCAGCAGTTTATTTGAAATTTAGCCTTTGGTAATTTGAAGTAGCCTCTTGAGCCAAGTCTGGGAAAAATGTTTCACTAGCAAATCTTCTAAGATTAGCTGTTTAAAGAGATTTTTTTTCTGATGATTTCTTCTGGATATGACAACTTTAACTAATAAATAATCCTTGGAATACAGCCTTTTGATTTGAGTCTTATCTTTCAGTTGTCTTTGGGTATTTGTTGTTTTATTTAGAAAAACCTAAGCAAACTGATTTGTAATCCTTCAAAGTGACATAGCTTCCTCCTCCTCCTCCCCCTCGGTGGCTGACAGAATTATTTTATTTTCTTTGTAGTTTAGAAATGTTAATTGACTCTGCCTTAGTGCCATCTCCTTTAATTTTGTTTAGAACTCTGTCGTCTTTCTATATCTCTCTCTGGCCTCTTCTCTCTCTCTCTCTCTCTCTTTTTTTGTTTTGACTTTTTGAAATTTTCATCTGTTGTTTCTAGCTTCATACCATCTGTTCTGTGGTTTGGAATCTGATTATTGTAAGTTGACTCTCTTTGCTCTGTTCTTCAACTATTTAAGATTTTATACCATTTCTTGTATTTGCATAACCATTATGTTCTCAAGGCATTTCATGGGTTTTTTTTTGTTTGTTTGAGTTAACTGCAATGTCATTTCTGCTTTATACAGTTTCAAATGGTATTCTTAATTCTTCAGTTTCCATTTTCATTGCACTGAATTCTTATCTTGAGCCATTCTTATTTAATATAAATATCTTTTTGAAATATGTTCTTAAAATACTTATATTTTTCAATCATTTCTTAATTATTTTAGACATTAAAAATGAATGAACTTTTATTTGGTGTTTCTTGCTTTTTTTTTTTTTTTTACAAAATGCTTATGGTTATAGATTTTTGTTGTTAATTCTTATTTCATACTGATAAACTAAGATTTGCTGGCACTGAAAATTTTTCATTATAAGTTAGTATAATTGGCATTTTAATGAGATTTGAAGGAAAGAAGTCCCTGCCCTCTTAATCCCTCTTCTCTCTCCCAGGAGTTACACGTTGCATTCCTAACACCTCCCCTCTGATGCCTGACACATTACTATGTGAACATAGTTGATTAAACATTTTTTTTGACACTTGTATTTTTCTTCGTTTCAGGGGCTTCACTGTGACTTCTTGCCTGATGTTTCAGTACTTAGTAAACAAGCCCTCAGAAGAAGGGTCCGGGAGGTCATTGTTAACGCTGTTGAAATAGAGCAGGTAGGCGTGGAGCCTGTGTGATTAGCATGCCACGCTCTTATGTTCCTACCATTATTTTATTAGCTTGGCTCATGTGAAACTGCCATTTTTTAGGTCAGAATAAATATCAGCAACTTTTTATGGTCAACCTGACAGTACCAATAGATGATGTATTTCAATTACATTAGTTTATAATTTGGTTTATAGGTAGGTATTATATATTAATATTGTATGTGTACAAAAATCTATTGCAGGACTCTATTTTCTGTCTCATTGACCTGTCAAATTTTATGCTGTAACAAACTATTTTAATTATTTTTGCTTTATATTTTTATATTTTTAGCTACTAGAGGGCAGTGATGGTTTCTTGTTTGTTTTATATTCTCACAAATCCAGCAAGGTATCTAGCTTGAAGCATGCACCAGATGTTTATAGAATGAATAAATAAATGAATTAGTGAATAATAAACCTAATTGACGGCATGTAAATGTCTCTGACTAGAAAGAAGTGGACGCCCTATGTGTTTTAGCGTGTGTTTTTATCATTAGAAAGAACTAGTGTAAAAGTAAAATAAAATTTTAAAACTTTTTAAAAATACTGAATAGTTTAACAGCCATAGTTTTCATAGCGGGGGTTGGGGAAGGCATAAAATGCATTTTGGTATCTTTAATTCATTTTGAAAACTGAATCCCTATGTTTAATGTTTTTATTTTTCCTCTGTCTTTCAGTGTAGTTGTAGTTCAGTTTATCTCCCGACCCTCAGATCCATTTCTGTTTCTCTCATTTTCTTTGTTAATTGTGTTTTCTCTCTTTCACAACTCCCTTTCATAATCATGTTCCTCACAATAATCATCTTTGGTGAATGTTTTTCTAGATATTTCAGAACAAAGTATCTTTCTATTTAGAAAGCATATGAATTCATGTCCTACATGTGATAATTTTAAAAATACCAGCAATTTGATAATTAGTTTCAATTTATTTTGGCTATTTGAGAATGTGAAAAAATGCAAATAGTAATACTCCAAACATTTTTAAACAAATGAGCATTGTTTGCCGTGTTGAAAGAATTTAGTGTACTTTTCTCAGACAAGAGTAGTAACTTAGCAGATTAATAAAACTAACACCCTCTTTTTATTTGGAAAATACATACTTATTTATTGTTCTGTCTTTGTACTTTATTCTGTTCTTGTTTTTGTCTCAGGAGTTTTTAACAGAAGCCTTGCCAGTTGGCCTCATTGGAATGAATTGTGTTTTGATGAAACAGTATATTGAGTTTGTCGCTGACAGATTACTTGTAGAACTTGGATTCTCAAAGGTAAGGTATTTAAAAATGTATTACTACTAGCTAAAATGTTACAGTCAAGGAAGGCCACTAAAATCTATTTCACTGAAAGCATTTATAACATACGAGTCTACTTTTTTTTTTTTTTATACTTTTAAAATGTCATGGCAAAGCCTTGTTTTGGGTGAACACATTAGTTTTGCAAAACCCTTTGAAATTTAAAATGAAATTCATAACAGAAGTAGAAAGCTGATATATCTTAGAACTAATAAGTTAATAGATTACTTTGTAGTAATTGCAGATATCTATTTAAAAATAGGATTCTTTTAAAGTAATTGCATTTAATATGTACCTATGTGTTTGACCCTAATAAATCTCCATGTGTCTATGTTGTAATTTTTGGTTAATACTTTTAAAGAGGAAATAATTTTTATGAAGACATTAACTCATAATTTGACCCTTTGAACTCGGTTGTCTTTATGTTATTTCTGTTTTTCGTAAAGAGGCATGCTTTTCACATGATTTAACAGGTAGAGGCTGCAAGCAGAGGGAATCCTGGTTCCACCACTTCCTCGCTACGTAAGACCCTAGTCATCTTCAAAGTTATCGCCCTTGAGAGCCTCTAGAACTGTAGGGAACAGTGTGATCCTATAGGTGGCTAGACAGGCATTGGAAGACCTGAGCTCTGTTTTAGTATCTCTAGCTCTTGTGAGATATAATTTGGCTTCTTCAGAATGTCTGGTAATGTTTCTTTTCATTTCAGATTTTTCACGCAGAAAATCCCTTTGATTTTATGGAAAATATTTCTTTAGAAGGAAAAACAAATTTCTTTGAGAAACGAGTTTCAGAGTATCAGCGTTTCGCAGTGATGGCGGAAACCACAGATAATGTCTTCACCTTGGATGCAGATTTTTAAAACCCTCCCAAGTCCAAACTTATCATTGATGATTAAAACAAACAAATAAACAAACATTTAAAAGGTATCTCTTTTGCTTAAAAAGAGATCCAAAACCAAATATCAATCAAGTTGGATTTGTATAAATACACTCTAACTTTTCTGTTGAACAACCAGAGTGTGACCTAAATGCTTTTGTTTTGTTGCTAAAACAGAAGATGACATTATGTAGTGACAAAGAGCCTGTAGGAAGGGGTCAGGTATGAGTTTAATATTCTGTCCTTATTACTTTGTGTGACGCTTGGCAAGTCAGTTAATCTGTCTCAACCTCAGTGTGCTTATCTTTAAAATGAGTATAATAGTAGGTCCTAAATTTATAGAGTGGATATAAGGATTAAGGCACAAAATAAGGGCTTAGCCAGTACTGCTACTAATACCACCACCACCACCACCACCACTATTGCTAATTATTATTATTATTATTAATAGTATTAATTGCAGTGGTTTTGTGATAAAATGCTCCCATCTCCTCAAAGTAATTGTGATTATAGATCCTAAGATTTAGAGTTAGATCTTAGTATTTTTAATGTTTGAGGGAGGATATAAGATTTCCTTTAAAAAGCTAATAATTCCCATTAACTTGAGAATAACATCTTGGAATTCCTCCATATGTAGTAAGAAATTTAGTTCTTAGTTGCTTTGGGAAGGATGCCTATAATGGAGTGGAATCCAGGAGGTTATCATGGTGGCTGGCCTTGTGAGCACAATGATTTTGCTTCCGAAATGAAAAGGGTACTGCCAAATGCAGCCCTTCAATGTTAAAACCAGGGTGAATTAGCAAGAATAGCATTTCCCAAACAGTATCCTAAGATATCTTGTGGGAAGAAAGGTATTCTGTGGTCAGACAAGTTTGGGAAACGCTGAATGCTCCCTTTCTCTGTGCGGCATGCAGTCAGTGCATCAGAGACTGGGAAATGCTGCAGTTACTTCCCCCTGCATATTAACACAGATCTGTTTTTCATTTGTTAAGATCTCAACTAACTAGTGTTCTTTAGAACATAGTTTGGCAACAGCTGGCCTAGAACCATTGCATGCATAGAAGAAGTCTTGTGAACTAAGCCAGGTAGAACCTGGTGGGGACTATGGAACCATTTCAAATTTGTGCCAAGCTCAGAAATGGACCTATGATTGGCCTCAGCTGTTTCTTGAAAACTTATAACTCTTATGCTGCTATGAGGCATAGTTCTTTCAATGGAACTATGCATGCTGCACGATAGCAGATGGTGAGGGGGATGGAGCTGTCTGCAGAGGGGGCTGAGGGAAGGACAGGAGCCAAGTCTCTGAGAAGTCTGTCCCCTCTTCATCATTAGAAGGTGTCCAGCGGTGGCCTGAGCCCCAGCAAGCAGTGCGCTTCCCCGCTCACGGCATACTCTTTATAAAATCCTGAAAGCTAACATTTAGAGGTTTTCTCTTTGCAGAAATTTTTGCTCTGTTCATGCCACAACTATCTAAGTGATTAAAACTGGGAGTTCTTAAGTGGATGCAAAAGGAGATGGCCGTAACCTCATTTGTCAGAACATCAGAAACTTGAGATATTTGGCCTCTGAAAATACCACGTATTTGTTCCGTGCTTCATAGTTTGCCAGGTGTTTTTACATCACCCCATTTTGCTCTCACAGCAGCTTCGAGCTTGATAGAGCAGGTAGTATGGATTTTTCCTGACGGAAAGAGTAAGGCTCGAGAAGTTAAATGACTTGACCAAGATCTACTCATAGTCACTGTCCCTACAATGTAATATTTTTCGTACAGCTGATCATGTTTCTTATATTTAGTCCTTTGCCACCCATCTTGATTCGATTTTGCCTATTTCCCCATTCAAGTAGCACATACTTTAATTTGGGTATCATATACATCAATTAAAGTATCATAAACATATTAACTATATTCAGGTAATGCGTTCAAAGATATTTATCTACTGCCATACAAAAACTTAAAGTTAAAATTTGATATCTGTGATGACATCAAAGCGAAAGAAAAACAGTCCATATTTTACAGTTCATATTTCCATTGTTTCACTTTCAAATCTTTCCCATTCGTAATGACAGGTGCCTTACTATGAAGCTTATTTATAGTAGCAATAAACTGTCTTGAGATGAAGACGTTTTAATACCAAAATACTGGATTTTTAATACACTAGTGTATTGTATTCAGTATTCTATACCCCTTTCCAGGCCTCTAGGTTGCATATTTATTTATTACGTTTAGTATTTTGTCCTTAGCTCTTAAGGAATGAAGAAGTTGTAGCATCTCTTTTTAATATTATCTTGCAAGTAAAGAAAAACATTCACAATATGTTTATAATTTTTTAACACATGTATTTAAATCATTTCTATAGTAGTTTAAATTTATTTAGGAATATAAAAACTGGTCGTTCTGTGATATATTGCATTTATTAAGAATGTTTCATTGTGTTATGTAGAATCATTTCTTCGAAGGATTTGGGAAGACATTTCGATCCAGCGCTTTCAGGCAGGGCTGTTTTGCTGTCTAATTATGTACAATAATATACAATTATTATTTCAATATTAGCTTACCCCAGTCCCATCTTTATGAAATGTTTACAGTCATCTCATTTTGGGACATCCAGATTTTTCTGCTGCTTTCCAGTTTGTTTTCCATTTGTTTATTAAAGAAAAGTGATTCTTGAGAAACACAGCAGCTTACGTATTTAAAAAATAAACTATTTAATTTTCAGACTCTTGCATTTTACATTTAAATATGCTAACATCACTGTCATATAATTTCCAAACTGCATTTGTGCAGATGAAGCTGAGGGCTGTATGTCACCAACCGATTTTCAATGAGGAAGAAAACTGCTAATGAGAGCCAGTGGAGTCCTCTAGTCAGGAATTACTTTTTGAACGAAGTTGAGTGACTGGGTAGCCAGCTCAGGATCTCCCCCCGCTCCCCCCCGCCGCCCCGGCAGAATGCGCAGGAGAAGATCTAACTCCTTTTTACAGGGCCACAGGTTTGAAGGAGAATCTGATATTCCTGAGGCTTTAGGAAGAAAGGATGTAAGCCTTCAAATTTGGGGCTGAATTAACTGCTAAAGAAAATATAGGTGAAAATGGAAGGCTGAGAATGATTTTTTTTTTTTTTTACAGATAAAAAATATAACAATTCAGTCTTTTTCTAGGTTCACAGATTTTAACTGATGCATTTGACCCTGTTTTACAAGTAATGTGGTGCTATCAAATCTCAGACCCATGGAGCCAATTGAGATGAACCGTGAGCCTTTATTAGTCGGCCCTTGACTGACTCTCTACCACGCAGGATTAGAGGAGATCAGTCCCGAGCTTCCACAGGAGGTAGCTTATGAAGCCTAAAACCACATCAAACAAGCAAGCAGGTTTACAGAAGCAGAAGTTGGCCATTAGCATATCTTTGCACAGAACATCTCCTAGAGCTATACCCTGGTTTACATTAGTAGAAATTGGCCATTAGCATATCTTTGCACAGAACATCTCCTAGAACTACATTCTGTTTAACATTAAACAAGCAAGCAGATGATAGAAGCAGAAGTTGGCCATTTGAAAATTTTCCACCCTTAACATTCCCCACTGGTTTTCTGGCAGCCTCCTTTGCTGCCTGTGTAAGTGTTCACAGTCTTGTTTTCTCCCCACTGCAGAGCTTGAGTCACTGCTACTAGTTCAGCCCACTGAACTGAAGTTCTATGACTTAGGGCTTGTGTCCAGATGATGGTTTCAGTGGTAACCACTGCAACCCCGTCATACCTGACTCCTTCTGAGACGAAGCTACCGGATTCGGCCAAGGGCTGTCTGTCAGGTCTGGTCTGGTGCAGGTGACCTTCTCTAGGACCTCATGGCGTCATGCTGGGTTTGGCGAGGGTCGTCGTCAGGGAGTAGGGTAGCTGGGTTGAGTGCACCGTTTTCAGGAACTGTATGTGAGGTGGGTTGAGAAGCAGGACCTGATACTGGGTGATTCGAGCATTGGAAATCCACCGGTCTGGTGGACTGCAAAGCTCCTATGTCCACCAAGAAGTTCACAGGCTTGCCCCTGACTGTAAAATTACCCTGGGCTCCCGGGGCTCATAATGTAAGAGCCTGACCGCCTCATTCTGCATCCTCGAAAAGGATGAGGGGGGCCTTCTTTTGGGGGGCTTGTCCTTTTTCAGGGCACTCATTTTCCAATGTCCTTTTTCTTGCAATATGCGCACTGGTCCTTTTCTAACCCACTCTTCTGGGTCCATTGTTCCCCTGGGTGCTGTTCTTGGCCTCTGCCTTTTCCTGGCGTCCCTTTGGCTGGGCTTCTTGCATGGTTGCAAGCAGGACCTTGGTCATCTTCTTAGTCTGTGCTATATCTACCTCATCTCTATTGTTGAATACTCGTTGGGCTATCTCGACCAGCTCAGATAGGTTCTTTCCTTCAAACCCTTCCATCCTCTGCAATTTCTTTCTAATATCTGGGGCCGACTGACTGACAAAGGCTAAATTCACAGCCCTCCTATTATTAGAGTCCTCCGGTCAATAGGGGTATATAACCGGTACAACGCTAAGAGTCGTTCCAGGAATGCCGCCGGTGACTCATCCTTAGTTTGGATGACCTCGCTTATATAAGTTAGTGGGTCATCAGGCGGAGACCGGAGGCCCTGGAGCAGAAGCTGACGATACTGTTGGAGCCTCCTTACCTTGGTCGGTGTTGGGGTCCAAAGGCAGACGGGTGTTCGGGAGAACATGTTGGATAATGAGGGGTTCTGGTGTTTCCAATTGTACAGATCTCTGGTGGAAAAAGGGGCATAGACCATGAATGGCCTCTGGGTTTCTCCCCCAACTAGGGGAGCCAATTGCCGGAGTGGGGCCAGGACTGCTGTTCGGTTCGACGAGTCAGGGACAGTATCAGAGTATTGTGGAGGCTGGTACACAACCCCAGTGCGGGTGTGGGGAGGACTCAGGAAGGCTTCTGCCTCCCTGTTAGATGGAGACAGGACCGGGTCACAAGGGGCGTAAGGGGGAGGATTAGTAATCTCGGGGTCCTCACGGGGTGCCTGTAAGACAGGGAAAAGAGGGTTAGGTCCAGATGGTTTCTCTTTTTGCACCTTTGGTGTGGAAAGAAGGACAGACTTGGGAGTTGCCTCTACGTCACCGGCTGCCTAATAAAGGCTCACAATTCATCTCAATTGGCAACGTGGGTCTTAGATTGGATCGCACCACAACAGTACATTTTGATTTTTCCAAATAGTCATGTTCTGGTCATTTAGCAAAGTTATTTGACATTTACTGTGTACATAGAGAGCTTTATTAGGTGTGCTGTACCTAAATATTTTTTGCCAAAATACATTATGGTCAATCAGGCCAACACTGCATATATAGAATTTGTTTTGTTAAATTTTTTTGGCTTAGTCTGTTGAAATTAACTGCATTGTATTATAGCTACATCATTTTTGAGTAAGAGTGTTTTTTTAAGTGCAGGGCCCACCCTAATCAAGACATGTCTATATTTTCTATTTGCATATACAGATACATACATATTGGCATTACTTTAACTATTCCCCCAGACACTGTTCTGATCTAAATGGAATCTCTCAGTTCTCTCACTCTGTTCTCTCCCCATCCGTGAGCCTTTCTTCATGCCTCTTTGCATCCAGCTGAGATTCCAGAGTCCATCATATTATAATAGTAACATTCTTTCTCAATACCTTGAACTGTTTCTTGTCTGCATTTCTATTGGGCATATAAATATCAAAGAAATTTCTCCATCTTGTTATGAACACAACAATCCAGTTTTTCCACATTTGCATCCCAGCAGCCTAATGCTGCTAAAGTCATAGAGGACAAGGTGGAGCTACTATAGATTCACAATTACCCACTGTCTTAGTCCTTTTGGGTTGCTATAGAAAACTATCAGAGACTGGGTGGCTTAAATGAGACCTTTATTTGTCACAGTTCTATAGGATGGAAAGTCCAAGTTGAAGGTGCTGACAGATTTGGTGTCTGGTGAGCCTTAGATCCTGGTTCATGGACGGCTGTCTGCTCCATGTCCTCACATGGAGGAAGGGGCAATGGAGCTCTCTGAGGTCTTTTTTATAAGGCCACTACCCCAATTCATGAGGGCTTTGTCCTCATGACCCAATCGCCCCCAGAGGCCCACCTCTAAACCCGTCACACTGAGGATTAGGTTCCGGCTTAATTTTAGTGGGACACAGTTTCTATCGCCTACCTCAGCACCTCCTTGCAGCCCTCAACGATTTCCTGGTGAGCTTCTCCATTCTCCATAATTGCTTTTGCACAGTCCCCACTCTTTATCATCTGCTTTTTCTTTGTGCACTATGGACATACCAGAGACATTCTCAGTCAGCAGAAAAATTGGACAATATAGGAGCCCTAAATCTAGAGCCTAAGAAGCTGGCAATGAAATTCACTTTACAAGTTTCTGTGCATGATTTCTGTTCTGCAGGGTCATTAAAATCAGGGAGTGATTAAGAATATCTGTTTTTCCCTTCCTTCTGAGAATAGCAGCCACTTAATTCTGGGAGCTACTGCTCCCACTAGTATTACTGCCATTGTTAGTTCAAACTCCATCTGCGGTGGGCACAGGGTTAGGCATGTGATCCCGGCAGGGCCAGGACCCTAACTGAAACTAAGGGAAGAGGATTACTTTTGTTCTAATGACAAAGCTAGGGAAAGAGTCCTAGTTCTAACTCCCCTGAGGCCTAACTGCATCCTGATTCTGCAATCTTTCATTATCAAGGTAATAAATACCTACCTACTTTGGTGCCTAAAATAGGTCAAGTTAGAGTTCTTAATTTGCAGCCCAGAGGCCCTAGTTCAAACAGAAATTGGTTCTGGAAACAATGTGATTAGAAAGCAACAAACGGAAAAAGGTGTATCAGTCAAGGAGCAGAGACTTTGCCCCTTGGGTGGACCCTGAGAGCCAGGTGTTTAAGTCTTCAGTGAAAGAGAAATACTGTCTGGAGGACAAGGTGAAGAGTAGAAGAAGAAGGTGTACCTGAGGTGTGAGTCTCAGAAGAGCATGGTTGTTACAAAAAAAAACCCCGTGATGTCCATGGTCTGCAAGGTCATCCTGTAGTGAAAAAACAGAACCTTTCTATATACATCTGGGCTTTCTGGACCCTGTGCCAGCTCTCACAAGCACATCTGCTCTCTGCTCATCTCTCCAGGTCAGCATGCTTATACATCATAGGGAACAAGAGAATCTTCCAGTTAGTTTGTGTAATGGTCAAGGAGTGTGTTTTTGATAGTCCCTCATCATTAATGATGGTGTCCCAGTTCTGAGAGTAAAAATGTGCTTCACTGTGTCTTGAAAATTTAATTCCCAGCAAAATAATAAACATATTTAGAGTTTATAAGGTGATTTTGTGATCATGTCATTCCAACCACTCATTGATTTTCTGAGGAATTGCTATGTTGTAATAATATTGACAAGGGACCTGAGACTCAGACAATTTCCTTCCCCAAGACCACACAACTTGTAAAAGTTAAACATAGGACTCCAACCCAGGTATCATGGCTTTAAATCCTGTCATCTTTTCACTGAGTGCACCCACTTATTTATTCCTATTGCAGTGGTATTCAAGAAGACTTGGTGGAATATGATCCCCTTGACCCACATTGTCTCCCCAACATACTCCACTGGCAGGTGCAAGTTTAGAGCTTCATTTGTCCATCTTGAGGTCCTGCCCCACAGCTTGCGGGGAATTGTGTTTGAGCATCCCCGTGTGGAGGATGTGTAGAGGGCTTATGTGCTGAGGCCTGGCTGGAGTAGCAATAATGTTTGAAAACATCTACAAGGGCAACTGATACTTGCTTTCTAATCATATTTGGGAAATGAATCTTCAAAAATATTTCAAGTAAAATGTCATTTAAAGTATTAAGTAAAGTAATAGTATATGTGGAAATCAGAACGGCATATCCTGACAGTGGTTACACATGACAAACTCTGAAACCTTAAACTGTGTCTCTACTGTCTGGAATGTTAAGAGCTGCCCAGGGTGGAATGTCCCAAAAAGTCCTGCTCAAAACTCAGGATAGTAAAGTCATGGCAAGTAAAGTTACGCTTCCTTTGATCTGTTTAAATTCCAAATCATTAGGAAGTATCCGCCTCTAGTCCCTGCCATCTGTTGGTTTGGGTCTCTAAGTCTGGAGCCTAAAATCTCAGAGGACTTGTCCTGTCCTTCTCACAGTTTTCAAAGAGAAAGTCTAACTTGCTGAAGGTAACATCCAGATACAATCAGCCTTTACATCTCCTGAGATGATAGACGAGAAAATCTCTCCAAACCGTATCTACTGGATGTGATACAAGTTATCACCTACTTATCTCCAGGGACTCAGCTCATCAATGGGCCCCAAGAGTTTGACAGAGAAAGTTTCCCACTCCCTGCTCCCACCTTCTTTACTGGCTAGTCCCTACCTTCCTTTGGGTGGGTCCCTTACACTGTGTGCTCATAGCTTCCTATGCTCTATATCTGGCACACAATGTATTAAAATTACAATTGAGCCACTTTCAAGTGAGGACTGTGCTCTTCACATTTGTATTGTCCATGTAACACATGGTAGTTGCTCAATAAATATTTTCTCAATGAATGAATGATAGTCATAATGAGTTGAATCGTGAAGCCTCGTGTCATATAATCAGAATAAGCTGGTAGCCAGAAGCGGTCATTTGCAGAGCACATGCTTTATATACATCATCTCATTTAATGCTCAACAATCCTGTGGGGAAGGTATTTTTTCCCCTTCCCTCTGCAATCATTTATTGAGTGTATCCTAAGTGCCAGGCACTGTGCTCGGTGCCTAGATCAAACCATGAAAAGATGTGATGTCTGCTTCATGGAGTCTAGTAAGGTAGGCACATAATAAGCAAGCAAAGTAATGAAAAAGTAACTTCCTCTATTTTTGAGATGACTTTCAGAGAGGTTCTATGTCTACTTTTTGCTTAAAGTGGCTCAGATAGAGCCTGGATTCTGTTTCAGTTCAGCTTGATAGCAAAGCTCATGCTGCCCCCCCCCCCGCCCCAACCCTCTGGTCAAAATATGGCTTCAGTTCTGATGGACACAGCGTTCCCAGGCCCCAGGGGCAGGGGACCCCACCTGCTTCAAAGGGCTGTGCAGCCCGGGGTGGCAGTCGGTGGTGAGAGGGTCAGCTGCAGGTGGGGCTCGGGCTCCAGGGGAGAAGTCTGTGGAGGTGAGAACTGAACATTGCTCCATCCTGCTAGCAGCTGGCAGGCAGATACTGACGTCACAGGTGACTCTGTGACGAGTCCAGGCCTCCTGAAATGCCCCCTGTTGCAATCAGTGGGGGATTTTGTGGGCAAGGCTGATGGGAGAATTTGGCAAAGCTAATTACTACATCTAATTGTACAGAAGGGAAGAATAGCTTCAGCATCTTGCCAGCTGTTACCATTGGAGAGCTAAGTTGTCAGCCTCCATGTGGCCCACATGGAGCTGGAGAAGTCAAAGGAAGCTGCTGTGGCCTCTGTCACTTGTGGGGCCACAGCAGTAGAAGAGGGGACACTGTGCCAAGTTATCTTCCATTCCCTACAGGCCAGGACCATGACTCCCTGAACCCCACCTCTTGCCTTTGGCTTTCTCTGAGTGGTATCTTCTCCCCGAGAGCGAGAAATGTTTTGCTGGAGGTTTCACTTCCTGATTTCCACATGGTGGCGCCCTTGAGCCGCTGGTCCTTGAGAGGCTGCTCTTTTACTGCGGGAACCAAAGAGGTGATTTTAAAGGAGGGAGATTCCGTTTCCAGATGAGCTTGGGTTGCTTGGCAAGAGTGAGGTCTCCGGACACAAAGGAAATTCGTGTTCAGCATTGACCCTTTAGAAAGGGTAAGCTGCCAGCAGGGTTGTTTGGGAGCATTGCACCCCAGGCTGCCGGTCTAGAGATGAATGTTGGGGTACAGTGCCACAGGGCAAGCCCTGAATTTTGGTGCTAATGGAAAGAGAAAAACCTCGTTCCATAAATGGATGCTGAGCAGTTATGAAACAACTGACAAACCACACATCCTTGTGGGGTTTCAGGAGAACTGAACTAGTCACAGAGTCCCCCGAGACGCTGCTATTTGCTTATACATTGATAGGGGGACAGAGGTGGTGGAAAGGGCAGGGTTAGAGATGGCAGAAAGATGGCACTTACCCTTCGGCCCATTCTGAGAGAGTATGGGGATGGCAGGGAATGTACTAGCTTTTGTCTGTTGTCCCAGATGGGCCATATGAGTTCCTTTGTCCTCGGATACCCAAAGCTCCCATCCATCAGTCTGAGGAAAATGATACCTGTAGTCAAGGCAGGTTGGGCGATTCAGGTTTTCTGGGAACTGGGGGTCATTAAATGATGCTTCATCCTATGAATCTATCTTGACCCAGTTAATTCACTGGCACCCCACAGAAGGGACCTCAAAATGTGGGACACGCGCTATTGTGGTGTGGAAGAGCACAGGCTTTAGAGCCAAACTACCTGGGTTCAAGTCTCAATTCTACCATTTACTGGCCAGATGACTTTGGCAGTTATCATCTGTGACACTGGGAAGAGCAATGGTATGAACTTCTTGTGTCGTGTAAATATGCGGAACACTTAAACTCACACCCAGCACGTTGTAAGCACTCGGTAATTAAACCATTATCTCAAAGTTTCTAACTAGCACCAAAATCCCAACTCTAGGCTTGGAAAATGCACATTAGTTTACAGAGACCTTAAAGTCAATAATTCCTGCCCGGCTGAGCCATGGGCTTCCTGCTAAGTCACCGTTAACGATTTCATCGATGTATAGTTTCATTCCCAACTTATAGATGGGTGTTCAATTTTTTTTGCATAAATTTCTAAATAGTCTTAGTACCTAGCATTTTAGGTTGGCTGGGAAATATATTCTCGTATTTCCTTAACAAATAAGATAGCTTTACGCTGCCTACAGTATTAGGAGTGAGTGAAATTCAGGACCCCTGGGTCCTGGTAGGGCTTGTCCTGCTGTCCCCTTGCCTGGATTGAGAGCTTGAGGATGCAGACTTGCTGATCCTCTGTCTTTAAAGGACCCCCCTCCCCCCCCCACCCACCGCCTTGTACCAGGTGGGATGCGGATGGGTTATCGTTTGCAGCAGAGAGCTTGGTTTGAGCCTAGGCCCTACACTGGGATTCAGGCATGGCTGGGTACACTGAGAAAATGTGTGACAGCTCACCTGAAGTTTCTTTGCATGGGGTCTTCTGAGAGAGAATCAACCCTAGGGCAAGGAGGAGACAGATCTGATGGGCTTAACCCAAGTGATGGGATGGGGCAGTGATTCTGAATGTGGCTGATTCTAAAGGTGGCATGGAGGCCATTACACAAAGCCTCCCAGGTTGATAAGGGGTGAAGGAAGACCTTGAAAGTATGGCTTCACAGAGCCTTTGCCATGTCGGGATGCAAGCCACCCTGAGGGTGCCGCCAAGGGGAAAAGGTCTGGTCTCCTTTCGGGCCAACTTCTAGTCGACTTTGGTGCCTGGTAGAGCAGCATGAAGTAGGTGTGCTTGATTGTTCCAACTTCTTGCCATTATAAACATGGGCGGTGAACCCACATATACCTTTATGCATATTCGTATACAACTTTAGCATGCCCATGCTTTCTCTCTGGAATAAATTGGGTCCGAGGAATACAGAATCCTGAAATTGCCTTACTACTTTTTAAAGCAAAACATGCATATACAGCCAGGTTTTTAATTTTTTTCCTTTTAAATAATACAAGTGTTTATATACAAAACTTTCTTTTTACTAAAATAGTAGATACATTCTAAGACCTTTTCTTTGGCCCTAGTGGAAGCGTTTTTGTTTTGTTTTTTATTTGGGGCCACACTTTCATTTATCCTGGTGGCAGATACAGCTGTTTACTTCAAAGCTATTTCTAACCACTGCCTTCTTCCGATGATAGAAGTCGAGGCAGCCACCTACTTGCTTTCCCAGGCTCCCTTGTAGGTAGAATGGCTGAGTGGCCCAGCTTGGCTAACGACACATGAAGGAAAGCCTGTTGGAGCCTCATGGAGAAAGATTTTCTCTTCTCTGCTAAGTGTGAGGCTTGTGAAAAGAGAATCTCTGCCAGGAACACTCCTTCGTGCCCTGCCTTCCAACAACTGTGTAAGGATGTAATCTTGGAGCAGTGGCAGCTGTCTTGTGATCATGAAGCAACAAGCATGAAGAAGAACAAAAAAGCCAAGATACAGATGATGGAAGAGGTAAAAGGCAAAATGCCTGGTTTTGCAGATACTGTTACATGGCTGGACAAGCCTGGGACCCTTCTACCTCCCGTTTTCTGTTCCATGAGATGGAAGGTGTGAAGATAACAAGCCGTTCTTACTCGTAGCTTCTATTACTTATAACAAGTGCATCTTAATGGAAACTACCTCCCCCGCCCCCTGCTTGTAACCATTCAAAATGAGATCATTATCCCACCTTCTCATCCTGCGTCCTTAATCACAGGGTAGTTTTGATACTCCCACTCTAATTACATTCTTTATAAAACATGTAAAAATGTAAGACACCCAGGTCCATTCCTCAGCAATTCTGGCACCTTTCTCAAATGTTCCTTCCTACTGGTTCAGCCTGGTTTTTCCAGGATTTGGCAAGGACACAAGGGAGCCCTGAGGGGTTAGTCGGGGGCCTTCCTCACGGCTTTGCCCTGCTGTCCCCGCTCCCACCCCATGGCAGCCAGCTCTGAGATGAAGGCGCCCCTGAGTTCTGCTATTGGGTGGCCCTGTCTGTTTCTCAGGACACAGCCCCCACCCCCTTCCTTCCTGAGGGGTCAAAGTGGGTGGGATCCCTGTGCTACTTGCTGCCTTTTAGCTGAGACCAAGTTAGAAATACTTAAAGTTAAAACCAGAACCTTTGTCCTGAAAATAGTACATGAAGTGCTCATGCCTGGAATACAAAAAACTCAGCAATTCCTTTAGATTCGAAGAGAGCCGGAACCACTTTCCCTTCTGCAGGTCTGTTTGGACTGAGTAAAATGTTTGATTGCATTACTTGCGAATGGCTGGCTTCCTTGTTATGATTTAGCTAATATTCAACTTTCCGGTGATAGGAATAAATTGCACCTTTCACAAGCAGCCCAGCGGGAGACTGTGGGAGCGTGTGCTCATGCTGAGCGGCCTGGGCGTGCACGGGCAGGAAGGCGAGGATGCCCCCTTCCTGGTTTAGAGTGTGATGGTGGAGGAGAGGGCGGAAGGAGGGGCAGAGCGCAAGTGGAGGTGTTGCAGGTGCACTGTGTGCGGGGCAGTGAGGAGGGCTGGGTTGGGAGTCACGCAGAGCAGCGAGGTGGAAAGACAAAATGTTTTAGTTAGACGAGAAAAATCTCGGCTCTACCATTTATTAGGCATGTGACCTTGAGTGAGTGGCTTAAACCCCTCTGAACCTCAGTTTTTCTACCCATAAAATGAGGGTACATACTGACCCATGGTTTAAAGAAGTTGCAGTATAATGGTTCACGCAGCAAAATAAGAGGAACCGGGATCTGAGCTGGGTGCAGAAAGGGAAGACGGCTGGGAGAGAGGGGAAGGGGGCCGAGTCCCAGCTGTGGCTGAGCTGGTCCTGGAGGGCGCTGACTGTTAAGTAGTTCGCAGTGATAGCTGACTCTGCCGTGGTCAGGCCAGGCCCTCCTTAAAGCCCAGTTGCTCTCAGGATAACCTAGACCACTTGCAGACTTCTTTTATAGAGAAGGAGAGCAAGGTCCAGAAGAGCCAAGAACCTTGCCCAAGGTCCGACAGCTGCTGCAAGATAGATCAGTAACCAGGAGCAGCCCTAGGTAATCAGTCCCAGCTTTGGATCCTACTTGCTAAATTGGCTTTTAAAACTTTTAGCCTCAGGCTGGCCATAGGTAAAATGAGGCAACATGAATAAATTACAGGCCATCCCCATCCTTTGTGAACTTTCACCTCTCCTCACTCTCCTGACCTTCTCAGATATGAATTTGCCCACGGGCGACCTCACACTGAATGGAAAGCTTTACCCCAGGCTAAGGAAGAAGACTAGGATGCCCACTCTCGCTATTGCTATTGACCTAGTACTGGAAGTTCCAGCCAGAGTTATTAGGCAGGAAAAAGAAATGAAGTCATCCAAATTGGAAAGGAAGATGTAAAATGATCTCTTTTGTAGATGACAATTTTGCATGTACTCATGCGTTTAAAACTTGTTTCGTGCAAACGACTGATCACCTCATTAAGTATTTGTCGCTCAGGTTATTACTTTCAAATTAGTGCAATAAATTCTGCATATGAAATTTATTGCATCTATCAGTTGATAAAAACTTAAAAAATTCATAAGTTTTCCATGACCCCTGAAATCACAGTATCCACAGGGTTACCTGCCCTACCCACATGGTTACATATTGCCTCTTACCAGGCCCTTCTCCTTTCTCCAGCTTCCTCCATCCTCTTCTTTTTACCTGTTTGAGAGAAGGATGGGCTGTATCAGTGGTGCTTAAAGTGTGTACCCAAACCTAGAAACTTGTGAGAAGGCAAACTCTCTGGCCCTGCCCCAGGCATACTGAGTCAGAAACTCTGGGTTGGGGCTCACACGTCGGTGTTTTAACAGCCGTCCAGGTGATTCTAGTGCACACAAAGTTTGAGAATCATTGAACTATATGGCAAGGAACAAAATCAGTGATTCATTAGCTAAATGGCAGCAGGAAATGTCAGCGATGATGCAATTAGATATGTTATGCACGGAACGCCGCCCCTGGCTTCGTTTAATCATATTCTGGCAGGGGCTGCCTGCTGGGCTCTTGCCCCATGTCCCCTGCCCAGCCCCTGAGCGCTCTTTGGGCTCTGCCTGGCTCACTCGTCAGCCCTCTTCTCTTCCTCCCCTCACCCCTTCACGCATTCTGGCTTTTTCCCAAGCGGTGGTAGATTCCAACACCCTCAATTTGGTGACAGTTTTCCGATTGTTCCTTTCTGTCTGTTGCCTCCCACAGCACCCCCATTTTTGTTCTGGGGCTCTGAAATCTTGGAGGCTCAGCTTCTCGAACATTTAGTTCTCTCTTATAAGCTCATGGAAACTCTCAATTGCGTGGAAGTTCCCATCACCATGGATGGTTCCTTGTTGGGCAAGTTTACACATTTTCTTCATCGAACTCTCAGAACAAAGCAGTGGCACCTGCCTAATCCATTTGTTCACGGACCCTTTCATTGCTGACCTCATTCTAATCAAAATGTGACTCTATGGGGGAGTTGCAGATGCCCTCGGTGAGGAGTTCCTGTTTAAAGAGGCCAGCTCTTGCCTTTTCTGCCATCGTGGAGCCTGTGGCATCCTGCTGAGAACAGGACTTCTAAAAAGACAAATACGTCTGGAAGACTGTGGTCCAAGGCCATTTTTGCTGGCTCCAAGCGGGGTCTCAGGAACCAGAGGAAACACACCGTTCTTCTTAAAATCGAAGGTGTTTATGCTCGAGATGAGACTGAGTTTTATCCTGGCAAGAGATGTGCTGCTGTGTGTACAAGACGAAGAACAACACCGTGACTCCTGGTGGCAAACTGCACAAAATCAGGGGCATCTGGGGAAAGGTGACTCGTGCCCATGGAAACAGTGGCATGGTTTGTGCCAAATTCTGAAGTAAACTTCCTGCGAGGGCCAGTGGACACAGAATCTGTATAATGTTGTGCCCCTCATGGATTTAAACTTACGGAAAGTAAAGTGGATTTGTTCTCTTGTGGGGAAAAAAAAAAAAGGCCAGCTCTTAAGAGCATAGGGAGTTCAGTTCGCAGTAAAGTAATGGCTGTGTACGGAGCCAGAGGGAGATAATCAGGGGGATTGTTTCATAAGCTATATAAATGTCTAACCAATGTGCTGTATAACTGAAACTAATAGTAAAATAAAATAAAAGAAAGTGCTAAGAAAAAAGGCCAGCTCTTCACCTGGCAGCCAGGTGGAACTTTTGAGGCTGGCAACAGCAAGACTGTCTTCGGAGGTTAGTCCTGCTTCCGCAGGGAGCTGACGTAGGGAGGGGAACCCGCAGAGTCATCTTGGCAGTCACAGTGTGCAGATCTGGTTTCAACCATCAGTCTCATTGCAGAAGTTAAAATGTCCCCAACTTTTGGCTACGTGTGCAAGCTGGTGGTAGATTACTACAAGGAGATGTGTGCTGAGGCTTGTGCCTTGGCTCACTCACTTCGGAAGCACCCGAAGGTGCTTGCTTGCAGGTTCTCGAGCACCACCCCAGATCTGCTCAATTAGGCTTTCTGGGAGTCGGCCTGAAATTTGCATGGTTGGAGAGAATCTGGAGGTGACGCTGTACCTAAGATTTGATAGGTGGTAGATTTGCTTCCAGTCAGGACTGCCCCAGAATAAGTCTTTATCCATGCGATGTGAGTCATTATAACCAGGTTCGACTGTTTTTGTAATTGTCCCCATTTTGTAAATGCTTCTTCTTGGCTGAGTGCCAGGAATCAAGGTTGAGCCAGTTTGTGGGCACACACTAAGGCCCACTGCAATCCGTCTCCCAAATGTACCCTTCTTGCCCTCACCTATTCCCGTGAAATCTCCTAGCCCCAGGTATTTTGAGAGGCTGGCAAAGATGGCCTCAGGTGGCTCACAGTCCAGTCTGTCAGGCACAGCCCCTGCAGGGGTCGGCTGCCATCTACTGTCTGGCCCTGGCTGCTGGTGGCACTGTCCGCCTTTCAGAAAGCAGCCAAGACCCCAGCAGTGCCCTGAGCTTCACCCCGTGAGAACACCAGCACCTGTGTCGAAGTGTCATCTCCTCAACCTGGACTCAGTGCAAAGATGAGGTGACTAGTGACATCCCCAACTTTGTACCTTATTCATCGCCAGGGTCCCAAAACACTACTATGTGTGCCCAGTGCCTTACAAATCCCCTCCAGTGTCTGATTCAAAATTTTCTTCAGAGGGATTCAAAAACAGTCCAGGGAATTGGGTAGGTACGTGTGTGTGCGTGCACACACACACACACACACACACACACACACACACACGTCCTATAGATCTACCAAATCATGCAAAGAAGCACCCCGATGAGTCCCCAACCCAAGGAACCAGATTCCAGACTGCAGTCTGGACTGAATAGGACATGCTGGTATTTAAGCACATGCTGTGACGCCGAGTTGGCCAGAGCCCTTCAGGACAGGAACGTGAAGACTTTGACTTAGGTTTTCTGGTCAGTCGTCCTGTGTGTAGTCAGGACTCCAGTAGCCACAGAGTGTGCCCTCCTTCCTATTCACCATCCTGGCATTTTTGCCTGGCATTTTTGCTCTGCAAACTCAGTTCTCCCAAGAAGGTTCGCCGTGAGATTTTGAGCACAGAGAGCATCTTTGGAGGCCTTTGCATGCTGAAGTTTGGACCCCCAGAGAAGAGACACTTTTTGGACATAATTCTGTTGTTAGCAGGGAGAGTCTGAGTGACATTTCTCAAAATGTTAAATAAAATATCAAAAAATGTAGTTATAAGAATTTACTTTCATCTCATAGTCAAATGCGTTGGGGTATGTATCTTTCATTCACAGGGTTTTTTTTGTTTTGTTTTTTAACTCGATATATTTAACACTTGGTTCTTTAGGTATGATACAATTACCAAATTGATGGAACGAATCATATCATCACAGACCCCTCACGGGACCAGAAGGCAGGCTCTGCCTCTTGTGGAGCTGGTGTCTGAGAGGATCCCAAGCTGATTCTCTGAAAGGTCTGAATGGAGAGCCAACTGCATAGTTCCTTTGTTTCCAGCAACCACACACTGAGAGCCTTTGTGAGGCCTGGGTATGTGGCTGACCTAGTTAAGGGAGTCCTTATGTAAGACGTCAGAATGAAGACCAGGTACTTGGCTGGGTCTGTCCAGGGTTCACTACCCAGGGCAGGCTTACAATATCTGAAGACATTCTTTAGTGTTCCTGTCTCTGGAAACATCACAAAGAATTAGCTGAGAACAAAAACATAACTATGGATGAATGATACGCAGTCTGCCAAAAAAAAAAAGAAAAGAAAAAGAATATTCAGATGCATCTTAATAACGAATATGATATACGAGTGTGTTCTTTCTTAAATTCCAATCCCTTTTCAAGATTTTGGCAAACTTCTCTAGCCGTGAGCGCCTAATCTCGAATCTGACCCGAACCCACATTTTCCAAACCTGTCCTTGTGGTCCCTGCCTGTGTTCATGGCTAGAATTTCACATTGATCTTTGTGTCACACACTCCCGAATACCCCCAGTCCCATGGCACAATGCATTCGCATGCCGCCATCTGGCCTTGCTTTTTTTCTGCCTCTGGGCTTTTCCATGCTGAGGCTTGCTTCTGCTCACATTTTCTTCCATGTTTTGCCCTTTGCCCGTCCTCTGAAGTATTTTTCTTAGGCACCTGCTCATCAAAGCCGCATCTTCAGGCTCCAGACCTCTAAAGCGGTGTTTCCCAACCCTTTTCCCACCATGGCACACCAAAAAAAAAATGATATTTTTTTCCCCATCGTAATCTGGAACCTCAGTGGAGACTGCAGGGCACAGCGGTGACCAGCTCAGGGGTCTAGCCACTTGAAGATCCAGGGGTCAGGGTCTTGGGGTACACTTGCAGGGATATTCTATTCTAGTAGAGCCTGCCTTGGTCACATGACTATGAGGTTAATGTCTGTACTGGTTTCCTAGTTCTTTCTGGTCTCTCTTACTTCCCTGCCTGTGGTGGGTTCTGCTGTCCTACTTAGTTAAGACTCACCTCTCAGCTCCAGCCTCCTACTGCCTATATCCTTGTTACTCTGAATATGGTCCTCAGGTCAGTACTGTACGCATCACCTGGGGTCTGGAAAGCCATGCAGAATCTCAGATCACACACAAATACATTGACTAAGAATCTGCATTCTTATTCCTACAGTTTATTCTAATTGCCTTTCCCCATCATCAACAATCTGTTGATGTTCTCTTCTCTGAAAACAGAATAATACAGTTCTTTTTTGAGAAAAAATAGGAAACAGAAATATGAGTCTTCCTTTAAGAAGAAATCAGTTTTAATAGGGAAAGATGGAAGGAAACACACAAACCGTTTATTCCAACACCACTTGTAAATTGCTTTCTTTTCTACTTGCTGGTAAAAAGAGCTAAAGGATTTAGTATATTTTTGACCCTCAGAAGTGAAATATTTACTCATTAATCAGATGGAGACGGGGTCTGAAGTAAACTTGGCTTTATTATTCCAGGTGGTAAAGTTCTTTGCCATTCAATGTCAAGGAGCATGATAAAGACTCTCTTGATGTAAGATTATTTTATTACAAAAACTTATTTTTCCTTATCCAATATATAAATTTGGTGTGTGTTTGTGCCCCTCAAGAACCATGAAGTATGTTTTAGGTAATTATGAGAAGTCATAAAACACAACTAGTATAAGAAGTAAGAATGGTTCATAAACCATATTTGTTAGTTAATTCAGATATAACTGAACTTACGATAAATTTTCATGAGTTTTAAATTCTGTTCCTGCCAAAAGTTAAGTTCCCTGTTTTAACGCTAAAAACCACTTTCTGATATGTGAAACACCAGCTCTCTGTCTCCCTTTGCACAGTGGTTTGAATAAAACTGAAACACAAGACAAAGCTCTGTTTATTCTTTGGTCCTGACTTTCAGCACCCTGATCCTATCACCTCTGGCAGGAAAGGATATCTTTGGGACAGGGCATTGTTAAGAAGACTGGTCCTCCTTCCACCAAACATACTCTTAATTTATTACATTTTACTGTTGCCCTTTATAAACTTTCTTGTCTGGTTATTCAGAACCAGTGTTTTAGAGCCAAATTCTGCTTTCTGTGACTAATAGAAATTATGTGTATGGCTAAACAAATACCATATATTATTTTTGTATATATTTATTCATTTATCTTTTTTCTCCCTCTCTAATTCCCCCCACCCCCATCTTATATATTTTTTTAAAATTCCATGACTAATCCCATTCTCCTAGGGCTGGGTTTCTTCTACTGTTCTGCTACGGGGGAGTTCTGCAGATATGTACCAGATTCTGTTGAATGAGAAAGTTTGACCTTAGGACTAGCATGGCCATTTAGAAGGAAACCAAATGCACAGCCAGGCTGGGTGGACAGCGTGAGTGCATAGGAGTGCCTGCATCTCATGGAGAGTTGATGCCAGAAATCCTCCATCAGGAACCACTTTGTCTTTTTTTTAAAAAAAAACCTAGCATATCGATTGCCCCTTTATATTTTAGACTTCCATGGTGATTGAGGGATGAGCAGTTATAGAGACAGTGATTCTTTCCTACTTTCTTTGGAAGTAGTATAGAATCGTGGGAAGAAGAAGGGGCTTGAGCCAAATATCTGGCTCGGGATCCCAGCTCTGCCACTTACTATGTGACACTGAGCTTATTATATAATCTCTGTGCCTCCTTTCTTCATTATTGACATAGGATAAAAACACCTGCCTGACAGAGCTGCTGTGGGATTAAATAAGATGATAAGTGCTGAGAACCATATCTGGCATTACTGAGAGTTCAGCTCGTGTTCATTCTTCCTCTCCCTTTCATCTGTGCCCTCCCTCTGTTCCTTGGCTCAAGGACATTTTAAGAGGGCAGATGAAAATAAAGCCTAGTGCAACTCTCCCTCTTTGTATTTTCTAGCATTGGTGATCTCCTGTTCCATCTTTGGGCCACCTTCTTTCTCTTCCATCACTATATACTCTTGCAGAGTGATTTCCTGTATTTCCATGGCCTTTACTGCCGATCGCATGTCAGGGACTCCCAGACTCCCTCTCGCCTGAACTCTAGACCCACGTTTCTATACTCACTATATGGCCTACAGACCCAGATGTCATTCACATCAAACTCATTATCTTTCCTATCACTTGCAACATTATATTGAAATTCGTTTTATCAGTGTATCTTCTTGATTAGACTCCATGATCTTTTTGAGGGTAAGAATTGTTTCTTATTTATTTTTGAATCCTTAGTGTTCAGACAAGTTTTATCTGAAATAAAGTTTTTATTTTAGTTCTATCTTCGAAAGATAGTTTTGCTGGGTGTAAATTCTGGGTTGAGCGGTTTTTTTTTTTTTTCACCCCAGTACAATTTTCCTCCCTTATCCATGAGGTATATATTCCAAGATCCCAGTGGATGCCTGAAACCATAGATGGTACTGAATCCTATATAGTTGACCCTTGAAGAACATGGGCTTGAACTGTTTGTGTCCATTTATTTGCAGATTTTTTTCAATTGACCCATGCAGTTCTAACCCGTGTTACACAAGGGTCAACTCTATGACTGGGAATCTGTGTACTTGGAGGGCCTGTAGTTATACCCAGATTTTCGACTGCTCAAGAGGGTGGCACTCCTAACCCTATCGTTGTTGAAGGGCCAACTGTATACTATGTTTTTTTCCTATACATACATACCTTTTCACTTAAAGGCAGCACTTTGTGGCTTCTCCTTGGCATATACAAATTGCCAGCATCACTTCTCTTGTGCTTTGGAGCCATTTTGCAAATAAAATAGCTTGGTAGCAATTAAGTTTAGAAGGCAACATTTTTTGATGAATTTAAAATTTGTCCCTCCCCCCAAGGAAATCCTGCAAAGTTATGAGGTTTGGCAAATTTATCCAAGGAGGAAATACAAAGTGACTGACTTCTGTGGTAATTTTTCCACATTGTTATTAGAGAGCAGATGTTTTCTTTCTAAATGAGGACAAAGAAATCTCAGTTCATGAACTTACAAATTTCAGACACTTCTTATGAGGATGGAAATAGTTTAATTATGAAGACACTCATTTTTGTGGTGCTGTGGTTGGTGCTAAATTTAATAGGAAAAACAATTAATATTATAATATCCCAAATTTTGGAAACAATTTTAAATAAAGCAGTCAATCATTAATCTGTTAATCATTAAATTAGGTTATCTCAATGCTTTTGAAATCAGAAATCTAGGATGTGTAATTACAACATAAATATTTTTGTGAAAACAAACATTACCTCCCCAGTCTGAGGAACATTTCATGATTGAGCTACCTTTGTATCTCCCTAATTCTTTCTATGCACTGGCTCATCATGATGATGGTGAAGATGAAGAAGATAAAACTGATGATAATGATGATGATGATGATGATGATGATGATGATGATGATGACAATGATGATTAATGATGATGGCAATACCTTATTAAGAAGGGCTTACCATGTGCCAGGAATATTATCTCATTTAATCTTTCTCACAACTGTATGAACAAGCGCTAATGTGTTTCCCATTTAAAGATGAGGAATCCAAGTCTCAGAGAGGTTAGGCAGAGACAGGATTCAGACTCAGGTATGCTTGACTCCAAAGACTACTAACTTTGCTGGAATAAGTCATGTAACTCGACAAGCTTGGATTCGTTTTTGAGCTAGTCACTGGGATGAATCTTGCATCTTGATTCCAAGGACACAGCCAAGACAGGAGCAGTGACAACCACCTTTTTATTTTCCTCTGCCTTGTCAGAATCACCTTACAGACATTTCTCTGACACCTGAAGAGGCAAACCTGCCAAAATGCTTATGACTTGGAGATAACTGTTTATATTTCCAAGTATTTCTGTATTATTAGATACTGAGAATGACTTTCCATGATACAGTTGGTCCTTTCATGTGGAAAGATGATAAAACCTAGTTGTTTACCCCAAAATTCCACTCCTTCAACCATTAGAAATATATGGGGCAGCAGAGGCCACCATGGGAACTGTCCATGGTGGTTGCTTGCAAAACTCTCAAGTCGTATTAGGACTTTCCAGTGTTAGACATGGTGCTGAATTTTTTTCTAGTTAGCACGCCGCGCTCTCTCTCTCTCTCTCCCTCCCTCTCTCTCTCTCCCTCTCTCTCTCCCTCCCTGCCTCCCTCCCTTCATCCCTCCCTCTTTCTTCCTCTCCTTTCCCCCTTCTTTCACGTATTTAAGAATTACAGAGATATTACAGGAAAAGGGTATATATCTACCTAACTTGTCCCCTTATATTTCAGATTTTGAGATTCAAATTTTCTGATGGTTAGAAATAACAATATGCTTAGCACACACTAAAACAATGAAATAATTCTCTTTGATGAGAAAGATCATAGGAAGTCTATCACACATCCAAAATATTTGGTGTCTTTGGACTAAAGGTCTTGTATTGTTAATCTTTAAATCCCAGGAATATAAAAGTACAAAGAGCATTATAGATGTAGGTCCACTATGGTTGAATTTCTGAATATATGGACCACTCTTTAAGGAGCAAAAGGAACCACTTCATTGTGGTAGGCTATATTACCATTTCCCCATAATTTTATAGCTCTGTGATGTCTCTGTTTATGGGAAGATTATACATCCGTGCCCTGTTGAATTCAGAAGTGGCCATGAGACTTGCTTTGGCTAATATAATGTGGGACACTTCTGAGCAGAAACTGTAAGAGCCAGTAGGTGTGGTTCACAAAGCCACAATGAGACTTCTCCATTAGCTTGAGTCCCAAAGTGAAATTAATTGGATCAGAGCAGCAGTAACCCTCACTAGACAAGTAGAATAAGGAAAAACAAATCTTTGTTGTCGTAAGCCACTGAAGTGCTTAGAGTCATTTATTGCCACAGTATATATAACTTGGGGGGTGATACTCCTATCCACTCCCATTGCCACTGCCAAACCCTTTAGGAAAGAGGCAGCCACAAATAAATTTCTAGTGGTGATAAACAGTAGACTTTGAATTTATGAAACTCGTGTGGATTGCAAAACACTCAACCTTCTCTTCTCTTCTGTTGCTAGAAGTAAGTCCTCTTTTCCATGCTGGGATATTCCTGAAGTCCTTCAGACCAGTTTCTTGACTGCCCATGTGAGTTTACATAGGCTGCCACAGCAAAATACCATAGATCAGGTGGCTTGAACAACACTTGTGCATGCCTAGCATGCCAAGGAAGAGCTGGTGGAAGTGGCTATGAGAATTCCAGTTATTATGTACACTATTTTTCTTTAATTCAAAATGAAAGTCTAATTACACCTAGTACTAACCCAAAATTGAAGTAATTCCTTGTTTTCTTTTCCATTGTCTTTACTTTGTTAGAATGAATGGAAGCTTTAGATTTTATATTGTGTTCCCTTGGAAACAGATTCTGAGACAGAGAGTTGTATGCAAAAGATGTTTTGGGGAGAGTGGTCTTGGGACATTTACTTATAAGGACACAAGAAGGCAGGATTGGTTAAAGTGAGAAGTAATCAAACAATGTTGTAGCAACTGAGACTTCAACTCATCTTTTGAGGAGCCTGAAGATGGGAAAGTCCTTAATAGTTGTCCTATATGGACAAAAGGGTCTGACCTTTGTAACTCTGCATCAACCACTCATGGCTGTGAGGTGCCCTTTGGGCAGGGGCACAGCCTTGGGCAAGGCATATCCCTGTGGCTGAAGACATTTTCAGTGAGAGACACAGCTGTGAGTTCTCAGTGGCTGATGTTAGCAGCTAAGGGAATAAGTGCATTGGCCCCAAAGAGGAGATCTGGGTGGAGTACCACAGAATCCCTGGTAGCCCAGCTTGCATCATGCAGATTGACTTGCTTCTTAATTAAATCTATTGGGGTTACGCTGGTTAATTACATTATATAAGTTTCAAGTGTACAGTTCTATAGATTGCATCTGTAGATTGCATTGTGTGTTCACCACCCAGAGGGTAGTCTCCTTCTGTCACCATATATTTGACCCTCTTTACACTCTTTGTCCTCACCCCACCACCTTCCTCTCTGGTAGCCGCCATATTGTTGTATGTGTTTATGAGTTTGTTTGTTTTGTTTGTTCATTTTTCACTTTCTGTTTTACATCCTTCATATTAATGAATTGACTTCCTTCTTATAGTAAGTTGGCCTGACCTCACGGGATTCTGGTTGACCTCGTGCTCTGATTAGTGAGGATTTTTTGGTCTCCTGAATGTATGTATTCTACCAATTGGGACACAGTTACATGCAATCCATGGTCATTGATTCAGAATGTCACCCAGTCCTTTCTGTTCATCATCCTGGATAGCATCTCAGATGGGTCTTTAAGAGACTATTCTGTTGCCATCAGGCGGATGGCTTCCAGGGGTCATGCAATATGATAAGAGCAATGAAGGCCATGGTCATGTCCTCATTGCTCCACATTCTTTCCTGAAGAGTGAGTCTCTCATTTCGGGGCACTGTCATGTGATATTCCACATAGGTGGATCAAACACTCTGCAAGTCTTTGATTGGTGTTTCTGGGCCAAGGCCCTGCAGGAAGAAAAGACAAAATTCTATCCAAAATGTGTGTTGCTCTCAGTCACAATAAATTCCTACCTCTTTCAGGGTAAAAATAGCTGGTGTCTGTGAGAGATGGCATCATATTCGAGGGCTTAGCTCTGTTGCTGGCAGGTTGGACATTCAGCAGTGGCAATAGCTAGATCATCTTGGTGAGTGGTAGTCCATACTGTTGGGCATCACCTCTATACCCGCCCCTATGGCTATCATACATGAGTCCAATGTGCAAGCAGTGGGTGGCCAGTGGCACCTGGCCAATTATTCTATTTGGTTGCTTAGGACATCTTCCATTGTGGATCATTTTTGTCAGGTGTTAACATGTGATACATTGACATTTTGCCCACTACCATAAGTCCATATGTCTTTTTCTGAGATCTTTTTGACCCTAATATTTTAATCTTTTTCCAGTTTCCTAACCAACCAGACATACTATTGCCACTTCCTCTGAGTCCGTGTATATTCTACCTCAGATCTCTGTGTCCATGCACCGTGGGTGACTTGGTGCATGGTCTGGAACTCTGCCCCTTGGGAAGATTTCCTTATCTTCCAGAGCCATGACTAAGTGGTATTGTAAATCAGCTGCAGACTCTCATTGATATGTCAAGCTGTATTAGTCTGCTCCGGCTGCCATAACAAAATACCACAAACTGGGTGGCTCGAACAACAGGCATTTATTTCTCATGGGGTTGGAGGCTGGAAGTCCAATACCAAGTTGCTAGCATGGTCAGGTTCCAGTGAATGCTGTCTTCCTGGCTTGCAGTTAGCTACCTTCTCACTGTGTCCTCACATCGTAGAAAGAGAGAGCAAAAGCAAGATGTCTGGTGTCTCTTCTTATACAAGAAGTAATCCTATCATGGGAAACCTACCCTCAGGATCTCATCTTAATCTAACTATGCTCCAAAGGCCTCATCTTTAAATACTATCACACTGGGGGAGTAGGGCTTTAGTATATGCTTATGAGGGGCATGCAGTATATAGCATAAGCCAACCCTTCCATGAACCAAGATCAGCCTAGTTTCCTCCTCTTGCACCTGGTAATAAGCCTCCCACTCCCCGCTTGTAGCCATAGATATAAACTGAAGTACAGGGATTCTGGGCCTTCTGTTTCTGCTGCTGACTTGTACCCTCTGACCCTGCTGATTCCTGGTCCCGGATTCACCACTTCAACTTTATGATGGGTTGCTCATCTTTGACAGAACCTATTTCATGATGAGCAGCTCGGTTGCATGATCATTTGGTGTTCCATGCTCCACCTTTACTAAGACGAGACACTTTATGTCTACTAAGGCCTAGTAGCATGCAAGTAGCTGCTTTTGAATTATGCATATTGCATATGTTACCCATAATGACAACAAATGACTTTTTAAATGTAATCTAATGATTTAGGAAGTGGCTTCCCATTGGCGTCCCATTACCTTCAAGATAAAATCTTCACTCATGCCTTACAGAGAATTCAGGTCTCCCAAGGACCTTATTCCTGCCCACTTTCTGTCCTTACCACTCCCACCATGTGCAGACATAAATAACCTGTTCCAGTCCCTGCATCATCTGCACATGTATCAGTCAGGACCCCGGCAGGAAACATTATACACACAAAAGGGGTAATTGAAGAGTTTAGTAGACTATTTAGAAAGGTGTAGCCAGAGTTAAGGGAAACATGAATGGAAGGTCATTACCACCTCTAGGCTTGAAGGGACAATATGAGGGAGCTGTTCCCAGGACCCAGAATGAAATGGATCATCCTAGGGAGATGGGGCCTTGCAGGGAAGGAGCTGGGGGATAATTATCTGAACTTTGTCTCTCATTTCCCTTCATTTTCCACCTGATGTAGCCCATTGGCTGACCTCAGTTAGAAGCTGGAAGGCAAGGCAACCCCGGAGACACATTCCGAAGAGGCCAACCCCAGGGCACGGAGCAGGGTGGACAGAAGAGGAGGCAAACAGAATATGGAGCATATACACTGTGCTTCATCACACCTCGGCATGTGCTTTTCTCTCTGCCTGAAATGCTTGCTTGACCCCAATCCCCTTTCCTTTCTGCCATGTTCATGTGATGAACTCATCCTCAATTATCAAGACCCACCTGCAGCTTTTCAATGGAATAGCAGCCCATGCACATCTGAGTTATATCATGGAGTACACTGCAATGTCATTATTGATTTACCTGTCTGTCCCCCTGAGTAACATGGGAGCTCATCCAGAATAGGAGCTGGGCCTTTTGTATTATCTTCTCTTCCTAGAGCCTAGCACTGTGCCTGCATGTAGTGGGTACACAAGTAGATAACCACTGATGACTATCTTTATTTTCGTGAAAACAAAAGTTCCCTTTTCTCTGTAGCTCTTTTAAACTGGAAATAGTTACTTACGTAGAGAAATAATATTCCCTTGATTTCCAAGTTGCTACAAAGTTTAATTTTTATTTATTTATTTTTTACGCCTACAGCACCTGGTCTTGCTAGGTGGTCTCCCATCCAAGTACTAACCAGGCCTGACCCCGCTTAGCTTCCGAGATCAGATGGAATCAGGCTTGTTCAGGGTGGCATGGCCATAATACAAAGTTTAAAAAGCTCGTTCCAATTTGTGGAATAAAACCACTTACCCAGCATCCCATCACTAGTGATGGCAGAGAAGCGGGTGAAACCCAGGTCTTCTGCCCCTAACCATTGCTCTTTCCTCTTGTTGCTAAACATGCCTGAATGAAAGTAAGTGCGTTCGGTGGTTCTGTGGGGACAGCTCACGCAACTTTAACAGGTGGCACGCTCAGAGGGAAGATTAAAAATGAACGATGTTAAATACCTGGTTTAAGAAAATGAACCACCTTAAAAAGCTCTTACTTTAAAAACGTTGCTGGGTCATTAAGAGTTGAATTTCAGAAAAGGAAATATCTAGTCATATGGATTAGCTTCTTTTCTTTTTTCCGAAGTGAAAACATATATTTGTTGACTAAATTTTGGGTTCTTGAGGTCAGGGGCCAAGTTTCCTTGACATTTGTTTTCTGTGAGCCTTAGACTGATATGTGTGGATGATGCATGTTTTTTAAAACAATCAGATGAGGTCAATCGGCAACGCCTGGAGTGATTCCTGAGCTGCTTGCTTTGGTTAATGCTCACGAGGAGCGCAGTGGCCGCCAGTGGTTTAATGCCCGGAGTCCACTTCTCCTTCTGACAGAAGCATTCCAAATTCCTTTAGAAAATGACTTCTCCCATTCCCAGCTTTGTGGTTTGGATGAGACTGACTTCAAACCCCAGGTCCAGAGGTGGCCTTGTTCGGCTAAACATCATATCTCATTCTCTTGGTCATAGTGATTAGTTTAAGAATAAGCCGATGACATGCAACAACACAGTAACCAGGAATCCCGGGAAAATGACTCTTACTCTCTTGTTGAACGTGAAAGAGAGGATGTAATTGCTGGAACTGCCGTCTACAACTACATGGGGTGAGAGGCTGAAGCTAAGACTTAGGAAGTGGAGACAGAAATGGAGGGAATGGGAATCATCTCCTCATGACAACGTTTGAGTCCTAGATCGGTTGCACCTGAAGCCACAGTAAAGTGAGCCACTACGTTCCCTAGTCTTAAGCCAGTTTAACTTGTGCTTACTGTTAGAAATGGCACATCCAGGGAAGCAGCAGGTGAGAAGGAAAGGAGAGTGTCCTGTGGCTTTTCATGTTGAGCCAGAGAAATGGCTAGGTTATGGACGAGGGATACAGCAGAGTAACCTGGGGAGCTTTTTAAACCTCTTTCTCTCCTTCTGTCCTAGGACACTTTCTAGAATTGCTTGGTGTGTGTGTATGTGTGAGTGTGGAAAGTTGAAAAGCTCTGCCCCAGGTGGTTCTGATGTAATCAGCCCAACCACTGGACTGATTCTGCTTCCCATACCCCAACCCTGAATATAATGCCTCATTAATTCCATTAGACCAGGGTGCAATTGAGGCCCCAACAAAGGACCCCACTCGCTAAATTAATTCAGGGTATTGAACGCTAAATTAATTCAGGGTATTGAACGCTCAAATCCTCTTTTAGGCCTTTAGAGATGCTAAGTTGTCAGCTTCCTCTTCCTCTGAGAGAACCACCCATGGTCTCCTACTTCCCTTTTATCCGCTATCTCTCCTCTTAGGACCTTAGTCAGGTTGATCTTTTAGGTTCATGAGCTCATCTCGTCATAGAACTGAGACATTAAAGGTGTGAATTCACAATGCAATTCCTATTGAGTGAAATGATTACACGGATGCAGAAACACAAAAGAATAGATATAAAGGGACGAGTGGGAAGTGAACACTAGGAAATAGGGCCTTTGAGCTTCAAGGTTTGGCTCTTCCCACCCCCTCCCACAGTGTTGCCACACCAATTTCTCTCCTTTTGTTTCTTTCTACCAAATCATACTTGGTTGAGATTTTGTAATATTTCTCATGTGAAACCGGTTAATTCTTCCTGTACTTGGCTGACCCATCAAAACAAAAACACTGTTCGAAGGGACAGGGGAAGGGATATGCTCTTGTACCACATTTTTGTATTACAAAAGTGAAAGCAGGATGAATCAAAACAACAAAATCGTGAGCACCGCATCCTCAGTTAAAAATGCATAATTCAGTAATTAGATAGGTCCTCTGTAAAGAACAGCTTCCAGGCTGCCTCCCACGGAATCGACGTGATGGAAGCTGCTGAGACACATAACTGGCGGAAGCAAGTGCGGGGAGGGCATCGGGAGAGATAGAGAAAATGATCGCAGATAATCATTCCTCAGCTTCTCAGGAGAGAAAAAGCTCCGAAGCTCGAGAACGGCCTATTTTGATATTAGAAAAAGACGTCAGAACAGTCTCGAAGATGACCTAGCAGGACCTTGGACTTGGCCGCACCTACGAAAGGTGTTATTAGATTTCTTGAAGAATGATCGTTTTGTCACAGGCCTTGCTGAAGTGCCTTCAGCCAGAAGAGCGGCTGGGTGGGCCACGAAGTGCTGTGGATACATAGGAAGTTGAGGGAGGTTCTCTCAAGCCTCACACATTGTCTTTGGGCTTCCCCAGAGGCTGAAGAGCATGGGGAGGAGCAACAAACAAATTGTGGGGGTTGCTGAGCACCATATGTTAAGTTACAAAAACGACAACAGGCAAAAATATCTTAGCAAAGCCCTCTGACTAGAGTTAGATTCATCAATATTTCTTGCCTCGATCTTCTCTGCCAAATCACCTGCATACAGTTCAGCCACCACTTCAGGAGTCAACCTAAGGCACAGGCCATTGCCAGAAGGGTGGGTCTGTTTTTCTTCCCGAGACAGGACCACTGTTGGAATCTTCTCCACCAATGAGGTTGGAAGGCTAGCTGGCCGTTTATTCCCCACTGTGTATGTCTTGGGAAGGATCATTCAGAAATATTTAATCCTCGAATGTACAGGTCAGAGTTTTAATAGCACTTCTTATATCATATTAGTTGTTGCTTGTATATTAAGATATTAAGTATCAAAATATAAGTCCCTTCAAAGTTGACATCATGTCTTATTCTTTAATTCCTTTTTTCAAGTGATTTCATTTTCTTTTTTGTATTATTTGTACTTTCTAATTTTCTTTGAAACTATCTTAATGAATCTATGTTAAATACATCTTTTTAAAAGTAAAGACATTGTAAATTATTTGTTTTATCACATATCCTAAATTCCATACCATAAAATTCACTCTTTTAAAGTGCACTTTAGGAGTGTATTCTGCAACCATCCCCACATTATTATTTCAGAAACATTTTTGTTGCCCTCCCAAAACCCTGTACCCATTAGTGGTCACTCCCAAACCCCTTCATCCTCTGGCAACTACTAAAACACTTCATGGAACCCCACGATCAGCTAACGAAAAGCACGGGTCTCTGTGAGTCAGACTATTCTGAAGACTGCTTTGACTTTGTTGTTCATGATGTTAACCATGTCCACCTGGCCTTTGATGATTAAGTGCCACCATTTTGCCACTAATATCCATCATCCTTAAGCAACTGGCTTGAGGGAATAATGGGTGGCCTTTTGAAGGCTCAATTTCAGCACCAGCTAAGTGGCAATTTCTCACAGGGCTGGGGAATGTTCTCCAGGTTTCTGTGTATGTTCTAAATCAGAGTCTAATGTATAGGTCTACTTTTCCTATAGCTAGAATTCATGAGTCCAGGAATCAAAGGGTAGAAATGGAATGGTCGATGATCCACTAGCAAAACTTTTGCTTCCCATTCCCCATGTCCTTAGGCTTTGCTAGTATAGAGATCAAAGTCCAAAGGGAGGAATATTTCTGCCCAGAGGCACGACAATGATTCCATGGATTTAGAAGTTGACACTCTCATCTTTTCACTTTAGAGTACTCATGCCTCCAAATCATTAGACAAAGAAGAATTTACTGTAATGGCTGGGGTGACTGATTGTAATTACCAAGGAGAAATTGGGCACCCATTACACAGTGCAGGTAAGGAAGATACGTATGGAATACAGGAGATCCCTTAAGGTATCTCTTTGTTCCACTATAATCTGTGATTAAAGTCAGTGGAAAACTGCAACAACCCAATCTAGGCTGACTGCTACTACCTCTGGACCTTAAAAATGAAGGCTTTGGTTACTCCACCAGGTAAAGAACCATGGCTAGCTAAGGTGCTTACTGAAGACAAAGAGAATATGAAATGGGAAGTAGAATGATATAGTTATAAATACAGGTGACCAGTGGCAGGAATAAGGACTAATTGCTATGAGTATTTCTTCTTTACTTTTTAATGAATATATTTGTATATATAGTAAGCAAATATTTTTGTTTTCTCCCTTCTCTTATCCTTTTACCATTTAATGTAAGATATATTAGTAAAAGTTAACTGTATATCCTCAGTATTTAAGTTACAGAATATCAAAGGAGAAGAGTGAACAAACCTAAGGACTTTGCATCCTCTTCTGGGAAAAGGTTAGCATCATTTCAGTTGTACACAAGATAGTTGTATCATGTTAAGCAGATGTATGACTTGTTATTGTCTTTATTTGGAGATTAAGTATGATTGAAGGAGATGTGTATGGGTGCCAAGCTGACAAGGATAAACTGTAATAGTCTTTTTGACATATGGACTTGACCAAGCTAAACTTTTCAGTTATTTAATCACACACTGTGAAGGTAATTTTTAGGTATGATTAAAATCCATGATCAGTTGGCTTTATGTAAGGGAGATTTTCCTAGGAAACCTGGTTGGGCCTGAGTCAGCTGAAAGGCAGAGATTAGGTTCCCTGAGGAAGAAGAAACTCACCTGTGTACAGCTGCCTTAGTCTGAGCCACCCACGGTCCAGCTTGGCCTTCCCAATGGCCTGTCTTGTTGATTTCAGATTTGTCTAGTCATCTCTATATAATTGTGTAAACCAATTCCTTGAAATAAATCTATGAAAATATCTCCTACTGATTCCGCTTCTCTGATTGAATCCTGACTAAAATAAACCTGGCTAAAATGATGGTTACAAAATGTTAACAATAACTATTTCTCAGGAATGTGATTTTTTAGGTGATGTGTTTTTTAAACTTTTTCCTTTTTTTTCTCCATAGTGTTCAAGGCTTTAAAAGAACACTTTAAAACAAAAACCGTAGTCAAAAACAGTTTTTTAAAAATAAAATAACAGTTAAAAATCAACAATTTCATAATATTGCCTGAAGCCTAATTCCATTTACAAAATGCTCACAGAATTCTAGCAAGTGTTTTAAAACTTAGAGCTTCTAAAAACGCAATCAAAAAACTTTTTGGTCTTTTCCACAGAACTGAACAAAGAAGTTCATCTAAATTATAATTTATTGTGCTCTTATGTTTCTTGAATGTTTATTGAACACAGAGACCACAGCTTACTCTTCCTTTATTCTATTTGCTGTGTTTGACTCAGGGCTTAGTACAATGTAGATCACATAAACATAAATATTAATAAACATGTCCCATATACACAAATATTTATGTCCTAAGTTCCCTCAACTCTTTTCTAGTAATTCTCAGAAGTATCCGCTTCACTCTTTCAAACTAGGATTTCAAACGCTATTATTTAAAACATACTAACCATTAAGTTGTTACATGCACATTTTCTTTATTTTATTAAAAATATATAGATAGTACTTATTTTTATAAAGTTGAAATAGTTTTACACTTACCATTTTGTATTTTGCTCTCTTAATAATAATATTTCAAACCCATATAACTTTGAGTCAACACAATCTATAAACTTGTCTTTTTAATGATTATAGAGCAGTCCATTGTGTAAATATGCCACAGTTTGCTCATCCATATCTCTATTTTTGGACATTTGAGTTGTTTCTAGTTTCTTTCTACTATAAACAATGTGACTGTGAAGGCTTGTTTAGACCAATGGGTTTAAAATTATCTTTTTGGGGTCATTTCCTTAGGTCAATATCCTTAGAGATGAATTACTTGGGAAAAGAGATATGTTTTGTTACCTATTGCCAGACTGCTTTCTAGAAAGACTGAAACAATTTTATAGCATTAATAATAATATGTTTCCCTGAAGCCACATCTACATTGGATTGTTAACCTTATTATTTATTTTTGCTAGTTTACTAAGGATTCAAAGGCATCAAAGTTGCTTTAAGGTGCTGCGGAATGACAGCCTTAATGACAGCTCTGTCGTTGTGGGTACAAGTCGTGTCCTTAAGATTTTCAGAAGTATTTTGTCTGGCTTAAGGGTCTCCCAGGCATAAGCTTAAATCTTTCTAAGGTCGTAGCAAAAGATCTTAGAGCTGCACCTTTGATCTGAATTTCACATTGAAGCTATGTTTTCTTGGCAGCACCCTAGGTTTAATCTTTGCCTTGAGGCTGTTTCTTACATGAGAACATTTTGCTGCCTTGAAGACCTCCCTGGACCCTTTGCATTTCTTCTAAATTCTGCTCAATTCGTTCGTTCGTTCATTCATTCATTCATTCTTTCTTTCTTTCTTTTTTATTGTTTATTTATTTATCAATTATTTTTTAGGCATGGCAATGCTTGGTTGATCTCACAGAATGCAAGGACCTAGTCAGCTTACGATCCCTTGTTGTTTTACTTTTTATGCTACAGCACCTGGTCTTCCTAGGTGGTCTCCCATTCATGTACTAACCAGGCCCGACTCTGCTTAGCTTCTGAGATCAGATGGGATCGGGCTTGTTCAGGGTAGCATGGCTGTAGACAATTAGTTCTTTATTTAGTTCACCCCTTTCTGCTTATATTTTATCATAGCATATAAAGCTAAAAGAATTGCACTTTCGACATTTTTCCTGGATATCTCATCAGATCCATAAGATCATGGGGCATCTTTTCCATTTGTGATGTCATCTCAGGCAACAGTTGCAGTAACATTTCTCCTGGTATATGAATTGCATGCCCTTCGCCTCCCTATTCGGCCAGCCTTCACTAATAGTCCTCTCGAGAGTCTTTTGGCCTCTACTCCATTTCCGCTCCCAGAGCCAGTCTTACATGTTTTAAGGGTTTCTTATAGCAACATCACAAAACTAGTGCCGGTTTCTGTTTCAGTATCTATCACTGTGGAAGAAATCACTCCCTAACTTTGTCGCTTAAGACAACTACCATTGTGTTATTTTTGAGATTTTATTGGTTGATTTGTCTTAGCTAGGAGGTTGTTTTGTTCTGCGTGATGTTATCCGGGGCTACAGAGGTGAGACCGGGCTGAAATGTCTATGATGGCTCATTCATACAACTAGCAGTTGGTGCTGGCTATTAGCTCAGAGCTCAGCTGGAGCTGTGAGACAGAGAACCTGGTTCTCCTCTATAGAGCCTCTCCCTCTCTATTTGTCTTGTTTCTATAGAATGGCAGTTAAGCTCCAAGAAGAAAAAAATAGAAGCTTCTAGTCGTAAGGCCTGGGCTGAGAGGTCCCAGAATGCATTTCTACTGCATTCTATTGATCAGAGCAGTCTTAGGATGTGCTTAGGTTCAAAGGGAGGGAAAATAAACTACAACTCTCAATGGAAAAAAGGCACAAACATACAGCGGGGAAGAAAGTAATAGTGCCATCTTTGAAGACTAACCATCATGCTGGGGTGACTGGGTTATTTATCAGCTTTTCTCAAGAGTGCTGTGGAAGTAGAAGACACCCACTGCTCACTCACTCACTCATTCATTCATTCATTCATTCACTCACTCATATCAGCTTTTTACTATGTGCTGGTCTTTGCTCTAGCCATGGTGGATATAATGGTGAAAAAGACAAAAGTCCTTGCTTATAGCCTAGTTGGGGGGAAATCAAATTAATATTGTAATAAATATATAAGGGGCCAAGGGGCACTAGATTTATTGCGGATGATCACTTTGTGAGTTATATAGATCTCTAATCACTATGCTGTACAACTGAAACTAATATATTACTATATGGCAACTATAATTGAGAAAAGTCATTGAATCGCACACTATAAATCTGAGCAACTAATTGTCTACTATAATTAAATAAAGCTGTAAAAAATCTACAAAGAAAAATACATATTCAAATAAACAAGAAAAATAGTAGATAGTTGTTATAGGTTTGAATTATGCCCCTAAAACCTGTTTACACATGTCTTTCCCAGTAAATATGGAGTTCCTCCAGAGACTATTCATCTTCAATCTTACAGAGGTCTTCAGGTCACTGGCCCCACCATTATCAAACACCCCATCATGACCTCACTTCTTATCTATCGACATCAAGGTTTATCATTTTAAACACGCCTCCCTTGGCTTTCTTTCTCCATCATGCTCTCCTTGTACATCTCAAACTTAATCAAATCCAACTATCCACTGACTCTGTGATTGAACCCAAGCATGTGACTTGCTTTGGCCATCTTTTCCCCCTTCCTCCCTCCCTCTCTCCCTTACTCTCTCCCTCCTTTCCTTCCTTCCTTCTTCCTTCCTTCCTTCCTTCCTTCCTTCCTTCCTTCCTTCCTTCCTTCCTTCCTTCTTGTCTTCTTCCTTCCACCTTCTCTGTCTCTCTCTGTCTCTCTGTCTCTCTCTGTCTCTGTCTATCTCTGTCTCTCTGTCTCTCTCTCTTTCTCTCTCTCTCTGCCTGACAACACTCTAAATGGGAGTTACTCTATAAGCTTGGGGTCCAGAGTAAAAAGGAATCAGAGTAGGACCCCCAGCTGACTCATGATGAGCATGCAGTGTGAGTGAAAAATATACCTTTAATTTTATGTCACTGAGAGTTTACTGTTTATCTCCACAGCACAACCTAGTCTATACATACTAGTACGGGTGAGTACAAGTCTGCCCGATAGAAAAGACGGTAAAAGTATCTCATGTAGAGAGAACATTGTGTAAAAAAGCACAGAGAAGTCTGGGGGCACCATAAGGGGAATGTAACATAGGTTGAGTGGAATGAAACTATAAGAATGAGGCTGGAACAGCAGGTTAGAACTTGAAGGGCATATAATGGAATGATATGGTGTTTAACTTTTGTCATGGACGTGATTTGGAATCAGTGGAGATTTTTTAAATAGGAGATTCTCCTTGTCTAATGGTCTTTGGGTAAGATTACTTAGATTTTAGTATGGGGACAGAATTGGGAGAGGGGAAGTAGTCAAGACCAGATATGGAGAAAGTTTGGAGACAAACTTTTCTTATAGTATAGAAAAGAGAAAATGAGAACTTGAACCTTGGTGACATTAATGTTTTACCTTTTGACACTTTTTAGTAGAGAAAATGCGAGACTGTGGGTGGAGCTTGACTCTAGAATTAGACAAACTTAGTTTAAAACCCACTTTGGTCTCTACCTGGCTTTGTTACCTAAGGAACAGTTTCTCAACCTCTTGTTCTCAAATTCCTCTTTGAAAATTAAAGTAATAATAGTGTTTCCTTTTTGGGTCTTCGTGAGGCTTACATTGGATAATGCACATAAAACATTTAGCTTGAGCCTAGCACAATGTAAGTATTCCACAGATATTCAGTACAATGATGGCGATTGTAGTGATATTGTTATAAATGATCTGAGACAGATTCAAGTTAATTCTTTATACCCAAATAGTGTAGTGGAACAAAGTTGAGATTTGGGGACAGAAAAGTTTGAGTTTGAAAAGTATCACTCACTGGCAGCATCATTTAAAAAAGATAGTCTACTTTTTCATTTTCACTAAAATTTTTAAAAGACAACTATTTTGGAGCAGATTTAGGTAAATAGCAAAAGTAGAAGGATATACCGAGAGTTCCCATATACCCCTTGTCTCTACACATACACAGCCCTCCCCAATATCAACATCCCCCAAAGAGTTGTACATACATTACAATTGATGGACCTACATTGACACATCATAATCACCCAAAGTCTGTGGTTTACATTAGGGTTCAGTTTTGTTGTTGTACATTCTATGGGTTTGGATAACTGCATAATAACATGTGTCCACTATTATACTGCCCTAAAAATCCTCTGTGCTTTGCTTATTAATCCATGCCTCTCTCCTCAACGCTTGGCAACACTGATCTTGGTATTGTTTCCATAGTTTTGCTTTTTTCAGAATATCATATAATTGGAATCACATAGTATATAGCTTTTCAGGTTGTCTTCTTTCACTTAGCACTATGCATTTAAGATTAGTCCATGTTTTTTCATAGCTTGATAGCTCATTTCTTTTAAATGTTGATTAATATACCATTGTTTGGGTGTACCACCGTTTATTTACCTATTTACTTACTGAGGGACAGCTACACTACTGCTAAGTTTTGGCAATTATGAATAGAGCTGCTATAAACATCTATTCTATGTGCAGGTTTTTGTGTGGACATAAGTTTTCAACACCTTTGTGTAAATACCAAGGAGTACGATTACTAAATCATATAAGAGTATGTTTAGTTTTGTAAGAAACCACTAACCTGTTTTCCAAAGTGGCTGTACCATTTTGCATTCTCACCGACAATGAATGTGAGTTCCTGTTGCTCCACATCCTGGCCAGCATTGGATGCTAGTGTTCTGGATTTTGGCCATTCTAATAGGTGTGTAGTGGTATCTTATTGTTGTTTTAATTTACATTTCCCTTATGACATATGATGTGGAGCATCTTTTCATGTGATTATTTGCCATCTGTATATCTTCTTTGGTGAGGTGCTTGTTAAGGCCTTTGGCTTATTCTTTAATCAGAAAGACAACCAACTTTTATGAGCCCCAGTTTTCTTGCCTACAAAATGAGGGCCTTGATGCTGGCACTGTCTTTATCACAGGGTTGTCGAGAGGTTCGAGATGGGATAAGATACGTGAAGATCTTTTGTAAATGATGAGACTCTAATTATACACACAGTATATTTATTTGGTTGTCTCTTTAATTGTCCCTTCAGCATGATTCTATTCTTTGTTGTGCTACTTCTGATATATCATTAAGTTCTAAGACTATCAAATGAGAAAATTAAAAACCAGAAGAGACGAATTTCACAACCAAAGAGAATAGCATTCGGCAAGCTCTAAACTCTTCACCCCGTCTGTGGCTTCTGTGATGAAGTGGTGCATCCTCCTTCACAGGGGCGGGAGAGGAGCAGGCCTGTTCCCACCCAGGTGAGCACAGGGGAATGTGGTTGCCTTGGAGAACCAGACAGGAAATAAGATGAGCAGAGGATGTGCCCGCTGCTGGTGCCCTACCCCATGCTAACGGAAGACATAGCTTTAAAAGAAGAGACTTGTGCGGTGTCTGTTCCCTAGATGTCAATATAAGCAGCTAATTGAGAGAAATGCGTGCTAAATCCTAGTTTTAATATTTGAGAATTTACTTTAAATTAGCTACCTCAGTAGTGGCACACCAGATTGGCTGCATAAGACTCACTTGGGGGAGCTTATACACATTTTTATTCATTTAAAAATATTTATTATGTCTCTAACATGTACTAGTACTAATCTGTACTCTAGGCCTGGGGATACAGCAGTAAACAAAACAGAGTTCCAGCTCATATGGACATTACATTGAGTGTGGGAGATAAATGATAAACAAACACAAACATGAAATATGTCAAATGGCCACAAGTGCTATGAAGGGAAATAAAGCAGAGTGAGGGTCACAGAAGTGATACGAATAGGAACATGTTATTTCAGACGGGTGGTCAGAGAAGACCTCTTTGCTAAGGTGACATATGAGCAGAGGCCTTAAGGAAGTCACCAGAGAAGGCATGTGGATGTCTGGGCAAAGAGCCACTGTGCAGAAGGAACAGCAGGCGCAAAGGTTCTGATGGAGGAGCATACCTTTTTTTCCCCTAAGGAGCGGCAATGAGGCCAATGGTTGAAGATGAAAAAGTTGGGGTGGAGGGAAGCTTAGGAGATGAGAGCAGAACCTGGAAGCTGGGTGCAGATTAGGAGGGCCTTGAGGCCACTGAAAAGATTTAGGGTATTATACTGGGTGAGATAGGGAGGCGCGGAAAGTTTTGAGCGGCTGAGTGACAAGATCCGACATTGGTTTTTAAAGGGTCACTCTGGCTGTCCTGTGCAAGAGCGTAGAAGACCAGTCTGTACCTGCCATTTTTAAGTAGGAGATGATGGTAGTCTAGACTAAGAGGCCAGTGGTGGAGATGGTACAAATATCTATATTTCTACTGCCTCTCACACCCCTTCACTTTCAATTTAGAAGATTTAAGATGGAAACCATGAATCTATATATTTTTAAAAGTTTTCTAGTTGAATCTGAGGCATGGCTAAGTTTTAAAGACAGTGACCCTGTTGAGAAATCACATCCTTCTTTTCTCTGCGTCTTCCTCTTGGACTTCTCTGCTTGTCTCTGTTCTTATTGCCTCCTCCAGGGCTTCTGCCTCAGACCTCTTCTTCAGGACTCTGGTATCCTCATTGATTCCCGTTTTCTGTCCTCTTGGTTATTTTCTGCTTTTCTCAACCTGCCAAACCTCTCGCAGGTGACTGTTCACATGCCCTGGAGTTTAAACCCACACTGCGATTTGATTTATCTTCCCCCAATGCCCTTTCTTATTATCTTGTCATTTCCCTGCCAGAATCTTTCTCATGGTTCTGCTCTGCTTCCGAGATAAAATCCAGTCTGCCAACCCCTTGCGTCTGGTTTCAATCAATCATCCCGCTTTGGGACCATGCCACTGTGCCTGCTGGAAGCCATCCTCAGGGGGCCTAAGTGATTAATCTGCCTTGCTTCAGAAACAACATGGAAGTTCTCATTTCTGCCTCTTCTTACAATTTATTCATCAGCTGGGCTGATGATATCTGACATTTCTGCCTTACCAAATCCTGCACATCCCGCAAAGGCACCAAATTAATTTTTATTAAAAACACAATTTTAAAATGTTTGAATGGTTAATACATGCACATGGTTCAAAATTCAAAGAATTACAAAAGAATATACATTTAAAAGTGACTTTTCTAATACCCCCAATCACCAGCCAGCAGGTGTCCACCTCAGAGACTTGACTCTTTCAGCTACCTGTAACTCTTTTCATGAGTATTCTATTATGTGCAGTTGTGTGTGTGTGTGTGTGCGTGTGTGTGTGTGTGTGTGTTATATCTCATGCTTATAAATAGGTCATATTTACAAACACACACATGGAAAAATATTCTTCTTTTTAAACTAATGGTAGTCATACTTCACATTGTTCTGTCCTCCTTTTTTTTAACTTAAAATAGTCATCATTGTTCCATACCAGTACACACAGAAATGACTTTTTCTTCCTGTTTCTGAACTTGAATTTTTATTTATTTCTGTTGCATCATCAAATGATCTCAATTTGGGGTAGTATTTTTTTGGTAGCAACATATATGTAACATACAACTTACCATTTTAACCATTTAGAAGTGTATAGTTCAGTGGCAATAAGTACCTTCACATTGTTGTGCAGCCATTACTACCATCCATCTCTAGACTTTTTCATCTTTCCAAACTAAAACTCCATACCCTTTAACTCTAACTCTCCATCTCTCCTTCTCTCAGCCCCTGGCGATTGTCATTCTACTTTCTTTCTTTAAGAATTTACTCTAGATACCTCATAAAAATGGAATCATGTAGTATTTGTCCTTTTGTGGCTGGCTTATTTCATTTAACATATTTCATAGTTCACCTGTTTTGTGGCATGTATGATTATTTCCATTTTTTCCAAGGCTGAATAATATCCCATTATATGTATACATCACATCTTGTTTATCCATTCACTCGCCCATGGACACATGGGTTATTTCTGTCTTTTGGCTACTGTGAATAATGCTGCTATGAATGTGAGTGAACAGTATTGGTTTGAGTCCCTACTTCATATCTTCTGGGAATATACCCAGAAATGGAATTGTTGGACCATGTGGCAGTTCTGTGTTTAATTTTTGAGGAATTGCCATACTATTTTCCACAGTGCCTTATTCTTTTAAATGACGCTTTATATTCTATTGTATGGGTATACCATAATTTATTTAACCAATTCTGTATTGATGGACATTAAAAATGTTTCTGGGCTCTTGTTATAAAAGTATTATAACAAAATTCCTCAGAAATTTTTGTTTGTGTACATGGAGAGGTATATCTGTGAGATAAATTCTTAGTATAATTGTTGGGTCAGAAAATATGTGAGCTTTTTAAAAATAGATTTTATTTTTTAGAACAGTTTTAGGTTCACAGCAAAATTGAATACATGTACAGAGATTTCTCATATACCTCTTGCCCCCATGCATGCACAGCCCCCCTCATTGTCAGCATCCTCCACCAGAGGGGTACATTTTTGCAACTGATGAACATACCTTGACACATCATAGTCACCCAAAGTCCATAGTTTACATTAGGTTTTTCTCTTGGTTTTGCACATTCCATGATTTGGACAAATGTATAATGACATGTATCCAGCACTGTAGTACCATATAGAGTATTTTCACTGCCCTAAAATCCTCTGTGCTCTGACTATTCATCCCTCCCTTCCACAAACTCCTGGCAACACTGATCTCGTTCCTTGTAGGTAACTAATTGCTTTTCTCTTGTTGCTTTTAAGATTGTCTCTGTCTTTAACCTTTGTCATTTTAATTATGATGTGTCTTGGTTTGGATCTCTTTGGGTTCATCTTGTTTGGGACTCTCTGTACTTCCTGGGCTTGTATGTCTATTTCCTTCATCAGATTAGGGAATTTTTCAGTCATTATTTCTTGGAATAGATTTTCAGTTCCTTGCTCTCTTTCTTCTCCTTGTGGTACCCCTATGGTGCGAACGTTGTTATGCTTGATGTTGTCCCAGAGGCCCCTTAAACTATCTTCATTTTTTAAGATTTTTTTTCTTGTTTCTGCTCTGATTGGTTGTTTTCTGCATCTTATCTTCTAAATCGCTGATTTGATCCTCTATTTCTTCTAATCTACTATTAATTTCTCCTAGTGTATTCTTCACTTCGGTTATTGTGTTCTTCATTCCTGACTGTTGTGTGTGTGTGTGTGTGTGTGTGTGTGTGTGTGTGTGTGTGCTTTCTATCTCCACTTTTATGTTGTCTATCTCTTTGTGAAAGTTCTCACTGAGTTTATCTATCTTCCCCTAAGTTCATTGAGCATCCTTATAACCGATGTTTTGAACTCTGCATCTGGTAGACTGCTTATCTGTATTTTGTTTAGTTTTTTTTCTGGAGCTTTACGCTGTCCTTTCATTTGAGACATGTTTCTTTCTCTTCCCATTTTAGCTGCCTCTCTGTGTTTGTTTCTATGTATTAAGTAGGCTTGCTATGTCTCCCAGTCTTAGTAGAGTGGCTTTACATAGTAGGTGTCCTGTGAGTCCCAGTGGCACAATCTTCCCTGGTCACCTGAGTTGGTGCTACAGGTATACCCCCTGTATGGGTTGTGTGTGTGTTCTCCTGTTGTAGTTAAGCCTTGTTTGCTGTTTGCTTGTCAGTGGGAAGGATTGACCCTTGGCTGATTGATTGTGATGACTGGCTGTGACCAGTGGAGGAGCTGTTGTGCAAGGGCTGACCCTGCAAAGCAGCATTTACTTTAGCAGGACTCTGGTGCCTGACCTGTCTACCCTTTGGGTGTGCTCCAGCTCAGACCAAGCCAGTTGCCAGGTGCGCAGGCTGGGGCCTCCTGGGAGGGGCCCTGCCATAGGTTATGTTCAGCTGCAACCTATATTCTGCCCAGGGCCACGTGGAGTGAGCCACCAAACAATCTGCCAATGACCCCACCCATGCTGGCTTGGAAGTACCTTGAGGGGCCAAGTCACAAACTGAGGCTGGCTGCTGCCCGTGCTGGGCTCGGGGTTGCTCAGCAAAAGGTATGAGGCCTGCCGAGGCCAGATGCTTCTTGTCTGGGTTTTGTGAAACTTTGAGAGATTTTTAGGAAAGTCTGCAGCATGAGGCCAGATGAGCCATTTGTATGGAAAATCCACTAGAAGTAGCTTGAGTGGGCCTGTACATTGAGAGGGTCTCAGAAAATCCCCAGAGCGGGGCAAGCAGTGTTAGCCAGGTCGATGGAGACTCAGATATGGCGCTGCCTGGGTCTGCAAGCCGGGAGGGGGAAGGCTCTACAAAGGAACAATGCCCTCTGCCAGCACTTCTGTCTGGGAGAAAGCTGCCGCTCCAACCCTTGCCTTGAAGCCAGACAACTCGGTTCCTCCCCATGTGTCCCTGGCACCTTTCAAGCTGCTGCCCCAGCACTGGAGCTCAGAGCGAGCGAGTCTGTCAGTGAGTCTGCCCATGAATCCTTAACAGGAATGCTGCTACTCCCTCAACTCTCTGTCTCACTTGGCCACGATTCCGCTGGTTTTCACAGCCCGCAGTTGTGGGGACTTTTCCCAGCACTGGAACCCCGGGGTGGGGAACCCAGCCGTGGGCTCTCCACAGCCAAGATATTAATTCCGAATCTCAATGGCCACACATGGATGTGGGACCAGCCTGGTCTCCTACCATTTTCGAGGTGGCCTCTTCTGCATGTCCCTAGTTGTAAGACTTCTGTTCAGCTAGACTTCAGGTGACTCTCAATGATGACTGTTCTGTAGTCTAGCTTTAATTTCAATGCAGTCGTGAGAGGAGGCAGGCACAGCATTTACTTTCTCTGCCTCTTGACTGGAAGAGCTCCTTAATGTACTTTCAATGTTATGTTTTCTGGAGTGATATTCTCTCTTTTAACCCTGATATCGAAAATTTGGGTTTTCTCTATTTTTCCTTTGATTAAGTTTGCTAGAGATTTGTCAGTTATGATCTCTTCAAAGAATCAGTGTTTGGTTTTATTAATTTTCTGTATTATTTGACTGTTTTTCTAGCTTTTCAATTTCTGTTATACTCTATTATGTGCATTTTTCTACGATTTAGGTTTAATTTGCCTATCTTTTTCTATGTTCTTTAAGTTTCAAATTCTACCATTAATTTTAAACCTTTCTGATTTTTTCACCTAAATATTTCAGGTTATAGCTTTCCCTCTATTATAGCTTTAGTTGCAGCCTACACTTTTTTATATGTTGTATTTTCATTATCATCCTGTTTAAAATATTTTCTAATTTTCCTGATTTTTTTTCCCATGGGCAATTTACAAGAATGTTGTTTAATTTCTAAATATTTGGAGATTTTTTAGCTAATAGTGAGATCTCTTTATTTGAGCATTACCAGCTGTCAACCCTACAATATTCAGTTTCTCAAGATCTTGTCTTGCACATATACAGTCCATGTGCAAGTCCATGCGTTAGGCTGCTTTCTGAGATGGCCCTCAATGGTACCCTATTCCCTAATTTTCATGTCCTTGTATGATCCTCTTCCCTTGGGTAAGAGATGGACCTAGTGACTTGCTTCTAGCCAATTGAATGCAGCAAAAGTGATGGCATGTCATTTTGTGATTAGGTTATGGCATGCCATGACTTCTGTCTTGCTAACAGACTTATTGGCTTTGATGAGCAAGCTGCCATATGGGAGAGACAACGAACTAAGGGTAAACTCAGGCTGACACTGAAGGAAGTGAGGTCATTCAGCTAACTGAATGAGGTCCTCAGTCCAACAGCCCTCAAGGGACTGAATCTGCCAACAACCAAGTAAGTGAATTTGGAAGCAGATCCTTTCTAGTTAAGGCTTCAGGTGAGACCTCAACCCTGGCTGATTGCAGCCTTGTGAAAGTCCTGAAGGAGAGGGCCCATGAATGGATTTCTGAGCCACAGAAACTGCAAGATGATAAATGTTGGGGTTAAGCAGCAATAGATAAATACATGGATCTTTGGCCAAAGAGTTCAGTGAATCCTTCTGCATACCTCTGGGGCCTCTCCTTTGCATAGCTTCTTCTTCTTAGGTACTCTGCCATGAAATTCTAATGCCCAGAGTTTGAGTGTTTGTATCTTCCACAGAGCCTAACCGAATACCACATTTTAAACGAGTGTTTCTTTAATATTTGTTGATAGGCATGCTTTCCAACTTGAACTGCCCCTCATGCAGCCTTCATTTCAATGAGAAGTAGCGAGGGTTTTGCAAGGCTCTGCAAGTTGAAGTCTCAGGCTTTCATGGACCTCACACTCCACACACAGAACTCATCTGCACTGAGTCACTCTTTTCTCTTCCAGACCTGGATGGAACATTATCCTGCAGGTATGGAATCTGTTTTTTCCAGTGCCACGAGGGGGCTGGATGACACAACCTGGCAGTGCAGAGAAACATGCTCTCCATGGGATAAATTTTTAACTAATAGGAATTGGGAGATGGGAGTGAGCTAAATTCCCTTTTCTTTCTCTGAGGTACAGTTCCTCTCTGCAGCCCTCCTGGAAAAGTCCCATAGCCTCGCATTAACCTGTAGAATGATTGGCTACATCTTTCTGTGACTCATAAAGGACTAACCGGCATAATGATGACTCACCTAGAATTGCATTACATCTTTTTTTTTTTTTGGTCTCATTTCTACTTTTCTTCACCCTTACCTCCTCCTGGGCTTGTACCTCTCAAAGAGGTCATCCATACCTCATCCTTGTTTCAGGTTCATCTTTCTAGAGAACCTGAACTAAGAGAGCCGGCACTCATGGTTTCTCTTTGCGTTTAGTGTTCACCTCAACGAACAATTTCTAAGCAAACTTTAGTGTCACAAATAGTAGCTTGATTCTCTTTCAATAATTCACACAGTCAGTCTCACATATTATCTGTGTCATGTTCTGTAATGTTTTGAGCATCCTTTCCCAGTTTCTCAAATTTTATGCTAATGGCAGTGAATGTTGGAGTTGACAAATTAAGGAAAAAATCAATTTGAAAGACAGGTGACTGAATATGGACTTGATGGTTTGCTCTTAGATTTCATTTTAACTAGCTGGAGGGAGCTAAAATACATTTTAAAAATGTACAATGTAGTAACTTACTATTAAGGTCCAGGCAAAAATTTGCCTGCATTCCATCTTACTGCCCTGCCATGACTTCTTGCAATTTGTGCTACCTTTCTTCAGCTGAGTGAAAATGTCAGGAGAATTGTCGAAAGAACTCCCACAGACAAAGAAAAGCACAGATCCCTTCCTTTTCAGCAGCACACCAGGTAGAAGTAAGAACTCAGAAATGTTATGTTTTTCCCCTTACATAAATGGGAACTTAGAAAATAATTGCATATGCGTGCCTGTTACTCTCCTTCCACAATACCGTGTGCAGTCAGATGAAAGTGTTTCTTCCTAAGCCTCTAACTTCATGTAAATTAGGTGCAATTTATTTTCCCATTAGCCTCAAAGCTGGGTAAGTGTGGCCAGACCAAAAAAGCTGTTAATAAAAGCAGCCCCTAGACATCAAGAAAAAGTGAGTCTCTTCTACTGCTTTTCATTATTTCAGAGCAGTAAATTACAGACTCTTTCATTAGCAGATGCAGAGTTGAAGAGAGGGTGTCTGAGAGGGCAGCAGTTACCTAGTTTCTTCCCAGCTCTCATTTCCTTGCATTTGCTTTGCCTCCCTCATGGTTTTATGGGACTCACCTCAGTTGGGGGGTACCCTCGTGGTGATTCTGGCAATCAAATGAGTACATGGTGGTTGTTAACAGGGCTCTGAGCCCCAAATGCAGGAGACATTATGTAATATAAAGGAGAGGCCCATAATTTACTGCAGAGGTAAGCTAGGGTTGAGAAAAAGTTAAGAGACACCATTGCAGAGACTGACACCATTGAGCTAATTCTTGAGGCCTAAGCAGAAGCTAGCCACATGAATAAATGGGGTGAGAGAGTGCTAGGAATCAAGAAAGATGTTCTAAATGAGTTTTGCCTTCAGTAAGTAGGCCATGACACATAATCATCTTGGGAATATTGAGTTCTTACTTTGCCTTAGAGACACTTTCTCTGGATGGTAATAGGGATGTGTATATAACCGGAATAAAATATAAGACAATATGTATTACCTCAGCTAAACAAATAAATAAATCTGCACTATTATTTTTCTTATGTTATTATCTTCTAGATAATTTTCTACTCAACTAACCTCCTCTCAACCTGAAAACATGTATAAGTCACCCCTCCAGAGAGAGAAACCTTCTTATATCAGTTAGGACTCTTTCAGGTAGAATTTGAGGTTGAGCAGGAAACTCAATTCTAACTAATTTAACTAAAAAAAGAACTTAGGGAGATTGTTGAAGATCTAGGATCAGTCTAACCACAGGGGCAGCCAGTATCAGTGGCTCAGACAATGTCCCCTGGACCTGGTTTCTCTCCACCTCATGGCTCTGACTTCTGCAATGTTGGTTTCATTTTCTGCTAGGCTCTCTCCTTATGGGGATAAGATAACTGGAGAACTCAGAATTGCTTTTAAGTTCTTATCCTCCTCCCTCCAAAAAAAGAGTGCCTGCTTTCCTGATAGTTCAAAGAAAAATTTCAGAACTGAGTCTACATGCCTTTGACTTTAATGAACTGGGGTAATTTCCCCATCTGTGCCAATTCTTGGGTTCTTTCCCCAAAAATGATTGCAAGGAGAATGCTAGTGATATTCATTGTGTTGACTGAAGCCTGGGTAGTGTGAAGGCTGTGGAATGAAAACAATTTGAGATTTGTTAGCAGAAGAAGGAAGGAGGTAGGTACCGAGTAGCCTCAAAGCTGTCTGCCATATTGCCTGTGTTGCTTTGTCATCAAGCTAGTACCATTTACCTTACTTTTTGTGTACTTTTTAGCGCATTTCTTGATCTTTCTAAGCATCATTTTTTTTCATCTATAAAATTGGGACAAGAATACCTCACAAGAGAGCTACGAAGATGTAATAGAATAATGCATGTACAGAACATAGCAAATCTCTTAACCCACAGGAAGCTCTTGGCAGAGCTTAGTTTCTTTGTGTTTCCAACCTCTTTATCCTCTTCACTTTGCTGCTAACATCCTCCAAAGTTTAGTCAGCACCCACTCTACATTAACTTCTCACCTCTCATTTAATTCTCGATCCAATACAATCCCACTCCTGCCCTAACCACTCCACTGGAAAGCTCCTGGTCAAATAAGCTCTTCTTCAGCCTCATCTTATTTCACATCTCTGTAGTATGTGAAGCTCCTGACCACATTTTCTTTTCAAACCTGTCTTCTCCCTCAGCATCTACTGAACTCTTCTCTGCTGATTCTATACCTACTGCTATGGCTGGGCTGTTTCAGTATTGTCCATTCCTTTTTTTCGCTCAGGTTACACTTTCAGTCTTCATGTCCCCCAGATTCCAGCCTGGCTCACATTTTTTCACTTGTGTGTTTCCTCTGAGGTCTCTCATCTACTGCTGTGGTTCCATCCATTATTTTATGCTGTCTCCTTCGGAATTTGAAACTCTGCCTCAGACTTTTTCTCCAGAGCTGCTGGTACCAATATTCATTTGATGTGCGTTGGTTAAATGCTCACTATATGTCAGGCACTGTGCTAGATTCTCAGGACAATTGGTCTGTGAGGTAGATTTAGCCCTTGGGTAGTCGGTCTCCTTCCACAATATATCAGGGTAGGCCCGTGGAAAGTTTGGGTTATATAATTGGTTTATGTTTAGCATTTTAAGAAATTATCAAACTGTTTTCCAAAAATGTCTTATCATTTTGTACTCTTGCCAGCAATAAATGAGAGTTCCAGTTGCTCTATGTACTCTTCAAATTTTGGTATGTTCAGCCTTTTTAACTTTAGCTATTTTGGTGAATATGGAGTTATATATTATTATGTATGGTTTTGGGAAGTATTTCTCTAATAACTAATGATATCAAGTATCTTGTCATGTAGTTATTTATTATCAATATATATTCTTCAGTGAAGTGCCTGTCCCATTATTTGTCCCAATTTTTTTTGAGTTTCTTCTTATTCAAGTATAATATTTTTTATTTATTCTAGATAGAAGCCCTTAGATATGAGTTTTGCCAATATTTCCCTCATGGTACGTCTTTTTTGATTTTTTACTTTTAAATATATCTAATTTAGTTTTTCTGAAGACTTTATTTTTTAGAGGAATTTTAGGTTTGCAACAATATTGAGAGGGAGGTACAGAGATTTCCTGTATTCCCTGGGCCACCACATGTGCATAGCCTCCTTCATTACCAGCATCACCAGAATGATACATTTTTATTATTTTTTACCAAGGATTAATTTATCTTGACATATCATAATCACTCAAAGTGCAGAGTTTACCTTAAAGTTTACTCTTGGTGGTGTATGTTCTATGGATTTGGACAAAAAATATAAAGACATGTAGTCATATATGTAGTAGGAAAACTAACTTAAGCTTTAAATTTTCTTATTATAAATTTAACCTGATTTAAATCATGCAAACTGAACTCAGTATATTCTTTCTTTATCTATTTCCTTCCTTCTCTCTAAGTTTTGTGAAATCACTGAGTTAATCTTATTACTCAAAACTTCAATATTCCTGCTTATTATTTTCTGCAACATCAAAGCTAAACACTTCCCTCTCTCATAACACTGTTGATGGCAATATAAATTAGTACAGTCCTTTTTGAGGACTTTTTAACAATACATATCTCATTTTAAAATGCATAACCCCTTGCTCTAAAAATTCTAATTTTATGAATTTATCCTACAGGTATTATCATATATATGCCCAAAGATACATGTGCAAAAATATTCATTATAGCATTATTTGTAATAGCAGAGGGCTTGGCAACTCACTTAATATCCATTAATCAAGAATTGATTAAATAAATCATGTTATATCCCTATAATGAAAGACTCTGCAGCCATAAAAAAAATAAGGAAGTAGAACTATGTATGCTGATATGGAACCATCATCTAGACATGCTGTTAAGCATAACAAAATAAGGCAACAACATCCTGTGCACAACATTCACTCATGTATATGCTAAAGATGCATAGAATATTTCCATGACATTTTATAAGAAATTGGTATTATGTCTGAAAAGAGGGACTGGTGAATTGGAAGCACTAGTGATATGTGGTGTAAAGAAGGCTACTTTTCAACATATATTCTTTTGTATTTTCTGAAAATTTTTACCATATGCAACTATTTTTCAGTTTTATTATTATCCCCACTTCTGGCCACAGTTGAGAAACAGAGACTGGGCTTACTCTCTTTCCTTAATCATCTAAAAGTCAGGCAAAACCTATATGAAACAACAGTTGTAAAATAAAAATATAAAGGTAAAATAACAATTTTTTCAGACATATAAATTTGAAAGAATTCTTTAACAGCACATTTGCACTATAAGAAATATTAAAGGAAGTCCTTCAGGTACAAGGCAAATGATACCAAATAGAAATCTAGATCTACTTGAAGGAAAAAAGAGCACCCAAAATTGAAAATGTATAAATAAATATAAAATAGAGTTTTCATGTTTTTAAAATATATTAAAATATAATTGATGGTTTAAAAATATTATTGGGTTGTGAGGTTTATAGCACATATAGAAGTAAAATGAAAAAAATAGTTACACAAGCCTAGGAAAAAGGTAATAGTAGTATATTGTTGTAATCTTATACTATATGTGAAGAGTATTATGAGCATATTATATTAGTGATATATCATTACTTGAGGGTGTATTATTACTGTTATAGTGAGATATCACTAAAAAGCAATCAGTAAAGCAATCTAAAACCATTCAGTAAAATTACTAAAGAGATCATGAAAAAGTGATACATAAAAAGAGATATAGCTAACGAGCAAACAAGAGACAGAATTAAATTCCAAAAAATACTCAAAGAGGGAGAAAACAAGAATAGCAATGACAGACAGAAACAAATAGCAAAATGGTAGATTTAAACCCTAATATATCTGTAATCACATTAAATATAAATGGTCTAAACACTCTAATTAAAGGGCAGAGATTGTTAGATTGGATGAAAAAGCAAAAGCCAACTGTATCTTGCTTACAAGAAAACAACTTTAAATATAAAGATACAAATAAGTTTAAAAAAAGATAAAGAAAAACATATACCATGCTAATACTAATAAAAAAAATAACTGGGTGACTACATTAATATCAGACAAAGTAGATTTCAGAGCAAAGGCTATTATCAGAGATAATAAGAAGCATTTTATTATGATAAACTGGTCATTTAAAAGGACATAAACATCCTAAATTATTTAGTTATTTAAACATTCTAAATGTTTGTGTACCTAATAACAGAGCTTTGAAATATATACAATAACAAAAAATGAGAGAACTTTTAAGGATAGATGAATCTACAATTAAATCAGAAATACCAACACCTCTCTCTCGAAATATTTCTAACTTCCCTTGAACTTCCTCTTTAACAAATAGGTATCTTGGAAATGTGTTATTTAATTTCCAAATATCTGGGAACTTAATTTAGGAATTTTCCAGATATATTTCTACTATTGAGTTCTACTTTAATTTTCTTATGGTCAGAGAGCATACTTTGCATGATTTCAATCTTTTAAAAGTTGCTAAAGTGTACTTTATGGCCAAAAATATAGTCTATCATGGTTAAGGCTCCATATATACTTGAAAAGAATATGTATTTTGCTGTTGTTGGGTTGTGTTCTGAAATGTCAATTAGATCAAATCAGAAGTATTATTTAGGACCTCTATATCCTTGATGATTTCTGCCTACTTGTTTGTTGTATTAATTATGGGAGGAATGTTGAAGTCTCTAGTGGTAGAGTATAGAGAGTGGGTTGGAACTGAAAGAAGTAGTTTATTAACTGACACAGTTCATCCTTTTGGCAGCTCAGTATGCATAACTACCCTTCTACACCCTTTAAACCTCTATACAATAACAAAAACATCTTTATGCTTCCATCTAACAATATGCAACTAACTTTTGCACAACCAAAACATTCCTTACCTTTTCCCCAAAATGAAGAAATAAAAAGTTCCAAAAGTTGTTGAATCAATCTTTTCGAGACAATCACAGTAGACATTTCCAGACTATGTTAATTACTTCTCAAAATTCAGTCACAGTGCTGAGTGGTTTTTTTTTTTTTTTTTGCCTAAGGGATGAATTGTAAAGTTAATTGCCATCATCAATCCTTGTACATTACAATAAGGGAAAAGAGAAAAGTCAGGGTAATTATAAATATATATGTAGTAGTTATTATAGTAGATATTAAATTATTACATATACATACACATATACACATAGACATACATATGCATATACACATACACATACACATACACATACATATACATATATACATATACATATACATATACATATACATATACATATACATATACATATACATACACACACATCAAGCATGGAACGAAATATGCCTAATTGTTAGTGTCTTCATGCCCATAAATGGTCACAAGGAGGCTACTTCATTACCGTTCCACATTCTCCTTGATCTCAGCCAGAATCTCAGCTGGTCAGAGTTATTTACTTGTTGGGGTGACTCAAACCCTCATTCCTGAAGGATCTGCATCCTCAGTAGCCCTGATTTTTTTTTTGGCAAATTTTCATTAACTTTTACTCTTGGATATTAAGAAGCACCTCAGAGAAACCCTTGGGATCCAGATATAATGCTCCTCACCCCATGTGTAGTCCATAGTGTGCAGAGAGGGAGGCAAAAATTTTATAAGTAGATTCTTCAGCGCAAAGTGAGAGAAGCTACTCTGATTTCCGCTTCTTGTTTCCTGGACCTGTATGTTCTGCTTATTGAGGAAACTTCCCCTTATCTTGGTTGTTAACTAAAGCATAACTGCATCTTGCCTTATCCATTTAGAGTGTCGTCTCCCAGCTGGAGCTATAATTGAGTCTTCAGCAGGCTATTCCACCATCCCATTAAGCCAGCTGCTTCTGGATGATTGTGTGTATGGATTTGATAGGCATGAATCCATTGCTACACTTCTTAGGGTGTTAGAATCAGAAACCAAGGCAGTCTAATATGAGAGTATGTAGTTTGATGGCACAAGAGAGTCCTGGAAATACCATAACCTTTAATCTTAAATTTGTACCTATATGTCAGATTATCAGTTTTCCTTCCATAACTTCTCATTGAGATATGAAAAATATTGACCAAATCCCATTGTATCTAAACTCCAAATTATTTTGTTTATTAGAATTTCTTGAAATAGACAGGCTCCTAGATGGATGAGACCTATAGTCATTCAATTTTAATTACCCTAGAATTTGCTGTTGCAGGGATGCAACCTCCAATAGCATGTGAGGATTAATTAACAGCAGTATCCCTGAATCTTTTTGAGTAAAAGTTATTAATACTAGTCAAGATAAAATGAAATGTTTCTTGATCAGGCCATGGCAGATAAGGGTTTGTGCAGGGGTATTTTAAAAAGGAAATATAATATGTGATCTGTGAAGAACTTGGTATCTGAATCACAGGGTATGAGTCATTAATTCTCTTTTTGATTTAAAAATAATTGCAAGCAGGACCCAAACTTGTCAGAGGCAGAATCCAACAAAAAATGTCAGAGTTGATAATCGCACTTTGAATTTTAATAATTATCTTTTTGAATGCAGTTCAGAATATTTTGAAGCTACTCCATTTATTTCAATTCACTCTTAAAATTTAGCACACTGTCCCAGTACCCAGCAGACATTTTTTTCTACCTAGATATTTAAATATATTTTCTTCATTTCTACTTCTTTAAACATGTCCATGATATAGACTTGTCTTTCAACATAATCATAAGCATACTTTGCAAATACATCTATGTATGGCTCATAGAATCTGTAGGAAAAATGAAAGAATCTATATTTCAAAATGTTATGTTCTTAAAAGAATAAATCATTACCCTGAAACATCTATGTATGGTATAGGTATCAAAATCTCTGAAAGTAAATTTTATTTAGGAGGGGAAAAAAGAGAATTGCATATTTTCCCATGAGAGTTGAATACAAAAACAAAAGATACATGAAGAAATCTTCCAATCGTTGTGTAGAAAAGACAAAGAAAGATGGGATCTTTTCTCCAAATCAAACCTTACTTAAAAACACAAAGAGATACAATAGATGAAAGCAGAGTTGCCGGATGGGGGCTTGAGGGGGCGGGGTGGAAGGTGGGGAAGGTAAGTCCTCTCCCTCTTCCTCTCCTTCTCCACCCCACCACCAGCCGAGCTGTGCAGGGTGCGCATTATGCAGAACTCAGTTTTGAAATCACCATCTTAAGAAAAGGCAAATTACAAAATATCCCTCTTTCCAAAATCGTAAGTTATGAATGTGCAATTGAACTGATGTCAATGGCTACCTGTCCAATCTTTTTGGACCAATCTTGTTATCTCTCCCTCTGCTGGTTCCTGGTTTCTGTGCTTACTACTGCATGTTATTTCTCTCTGTATCTTCTGCCTTCCAAATCCTACTCCTCCTTCAAAGTTCAGCTCAAAACCTACCTCTTCTACAAAGTCTTTTCCTGGTATTTCCAGTTGGATGTAACCTTACCTTCCTCTGAGGCCCAATAGTTGTACTTCATTTATATTTATATTAATTAATTAAACATTTATTATTGAAAGCACATGCTTAAGGATAAGTATTAGAGAGATGGTGTTGAATAAGACAGGTAAGATCCCTGCTGTTAAGAGCCCTTATCTAGTGGCAGGTGATCATGGTAGAACAGACAACAAAAAGATAAATTATAAATAATGAATGACCTAAGTACAGATTCTGAGAACTGCCATGAAAGAAATAAATTGGACGATGTGATAAAGAGTACCTGGACCTCTGTGTGCATATGTGTATAGGGGTAACATTAAGGTGTGGGAAGAAAAACCTGTCCGAGGGGCTGACACGTGAGCTGAGGGCTGGAGAAAGAGGAGGACATGGAAGGGCTGGGCAGGGGGAGAGAACACTTGAGATATGAAGTCCATAAATCTGAGGACTAGAAAGCATAATCCGAGGAACAGGTCAAATTGGGATGCCAGGGAGCAGAGAAGCTGAAGGTGAAGGTAGGAGCAGGGATCAAGGAAAGCGATCTTGGCACAGTGCCCAAAGGAGAACTCAGATGCCCGGTCCTTCCTGAAGGCCTTGCGAAGTTGCCAGCTCTTCTAGGACAGGGTCCACCTCCAGATTCATCTTTGTGTCCCTACAGAGCCTAGCACAGAAGTTTGCACATAGGAGGTACTAAGTAATTATTAATAAAACAAGGAATAAAGGCCCAACTAGTTTCTTCATGAAGTCTTCTCTGATTTTAACTCAATATCCTCTCTTTCCTCTGCCTTTCCGACAAACCGGTAGATTTTATAGCCACTATGTCATCGGTATTTGGTGATGCAGCTCTAATTCTCTTTAAGGTTTAAGGAATTGTTGAAGAGCCAGTACTTGAGCTCAAAAGCTGTATTTGTCTCAGTGGTTGACTGTCCTTTCTTTTATGCCCTCATGGCCTGCAAGTTGAGTGGCAGTCTCATCCGTGATGCTGGCTTTCAAAAGCAAGAAAATAAGACACAATATTTCAAAAGGTGCACAGCCAGTATGACCCAGTGGTGTCCCAATAAATCTGCTGTGGGGCAGGGAAGCGAGGGGGGAGAAATTCTGATTTGTAGCATTTACCTATTTATGTTGTGTAAATACTTTCGATAGATCACAAAATTCCTGATTATGTAACAGTAAGCTCTTGAAACTCCAGCACAATCACTGTGACCTTGAGGTTGGTGCTTGTCACCTTTGGCTATTTGTCAGAAGAATCTTCCTAGTTAACTACACTTCATTCTGGGTGCCACAGAGAAAGTGTTGAAAGTGGAGTGATAAGCTGAGAAGATGATAAAATGATCAGCAGCTGGAGCCTGTGAAGCTGGGAGGAGAGGGCCTCCCTTTTTGCTTGCTGTCATGGTCTCGGCAGCTCTGCAGCCAACAGAAGACCAGCAATCAAGGTCTCCTGTACGCTGAGCTGGATTCCCCTCTTGAATCATTCTTGGAGAGTTGCAGGCAAGGCAGCTGCCTGAATATGCAGGAGAGAAGCTATTTTCCTCCTTCTTTTGAATGTCTTACCTTGAACCAGACCAAGTGCATTTTGAGGCATAACGGAATGCAGCAAACCTCTGCCTCCTGTCGAATACTTAGGCTGTACTTCACCCTACACGAAAGTTGCTGGACTGGATGTGATGGCTGTCTGACTGATGGGAGTAGTCACGGTGTTTGATGAAAATATTGCTTCCTTCTGATCATGACTTGCTTATTGTTTCTTTTGCCATTTTTGGTAACGTTCTAGGAGAAAAATCAGTACATAATGAATACTTCTAGTTCCAGATGAATTGAGATGCACTGAGAAATGCCAAGGGGATAGGGAGAAATTACAAGTAGGGTCTCACAGAGATGCAAAAGGATTGGAGGGCTGGTGCTGCCTTTTATAGTAAATAAGAATAAGGTAAGGAATCCAGGGCCAAATATTCAAGCAATACATGCAAAAATGTTGGATTATGTTCTTATATGTTAAAATTTGGGAAGAGGGTTCTGGACTCAAGGCTTTGAGCTCTAAAATGAGAAAGGCCTGGGCCTGCGTATAAGTTCCTTATTGCTGCTGTAACAAACTATCATAGTGGGGTGAAAAAGGTAAAGGGATTAAGAAATGCAAACTGGTAGTTACGAAATAGTATGTGGATGTAAAGTAAAGCATAAGAATATAGTCAATAATACGGTAGTAACTCAGTATGGTGCCATGGGTACTGGACTTGATCTCTTGTAAATTATAAATGTGCAACCACTATGCTGTACACCTGAAACTAATATAAAATAATGTTGAATATCAATTGTATCAAAAACTTTAAATAGGGGAGAAAAAGGGTAAAGGAGAATATGAGGTTTAAATTTCTAGGTATAAAACAAATAAGTCATAGGGATGTGGTGCACAGCACAGGGAATAGTCAATAATATTGTGATAGCGTTGTACAGTGTCAGATGGTTGCTGCACTTATGGTAATCACTTCTTTAGCGAATAACTTTGCTGTACACCTGAAACTAATATAATATCATGATTTTAATAAAAATATTTTAAAAATTACCATAAACTTGGTAGCTTAAAACAACACAAATGTATTATTGTCTTACAGTTCGCAGTTCAAAGTCGGAAACGGTCTCGCTGGGTGACATCAAGCTGTTAGCGGAGCTGTGTTCCTTTCTGGAGACTCTAGGGGAAAATCTGATTCCTTGCCTTTTCCAGCTTCTAGAGGCTGTCCATCTTCCTTGACTCAGAGGACCCTTCTTCTGTCTTCAAAGCCAGCAGTACTGCATCTCTGACTATTTTCTGCTGCTCCTATCTTCCTCCTCTCCCTATTCTACTTCTAAGGACCCCTATGGATTGCATCAGACCACTTGAGTAATCTAAAATAATCCTCCTATTTAAAACCAATAGATTAGCAATCTTAATTCTACCTGCAATCTTAATTCCTCTTTTCCATGTAGGGTAATGCATTCATAGGTCTTGCAGATTAGACTAGGACGGTTCCGGAGGGGACATTATCTATGATGTTCTAGATTCCCACCCAGCATCTTCAGGGCTGTGCTTGCTCTGGCAAGTCACCTTTTTAAAAATCTCATTTGAGAATGGAGTAATAGTAGTACCTTCCTCATGGGCTTTTAGTGAAGATTAAGTGTGCTAATATGTAATATTTGCTTAAAATAGTGCCCAGCACATAGTAAACACTCAGTGAATAGTAACTAGTTGTATTTTAGAACTTAAATATGCCTGCTCACCTTGGGTCTGGATTAGAAGAATGAACATCCACAGAAACCTATCCTTCCTAGACCATAGCACACCTCAATGTCACCATCTGTTTATGCATCTCTCTTCTCTATTAAACAGTTTCCTGACAGTGGGGAAACAAGCTTACATATCTTTGTATAAATCCCCAGGCCTGGCACAGAAGAGGCTTCCCAATAAATGACTGGGTTGAAGTGTGTTACCATTAATAGTGAACAATGAGTCTTTTCCCAACCATAAGAAAAACGAAAGTTAATGGACAAAGTTATCTCACTTGCATAATTTTCTCACTTGCATAATATTTTCTTTAAACTTTGGGATGCCCTACCATTTGTAGTCTCTGAAAACCTTTCAGATTAAACAAAAATTTTTGTTAAATGTATTAGTCAATGAAAATTATTTATTTTAGAAAATCATTATTAATGAGAACGTTAGAATAACGGGTCATTCAGCTACCACTGTGAAGAGCACCTGCTTCTTCGCAGGTGTACTTTGGCGATGAAGAGCAGCACTGAAGCAGTAGTGCTGTGTCGGCAGCAGTGGATAACCCACTTTACTGACCCCCACCCCCCAGTGATGTGATTTCCATGAGATATATCAGTATATCCTTAGTTAGTGGGCATGGGCCATACTTAAATGAAGCTCTATTATTAAATATACCTGTAGGAGGAAACAACACGATCCAGATGTCGAATGGGAAGATATGGTCATTACTGATCGGAGATGAAGGAAGAGACATTTAAGAGAAGTAAGATCCTTTTATAGCACGTGTAAGGCGAAGAGGAAAAAAGAGATCTGAGGAGAAATCAAAAAGTCCTACTTCAGATGACAAATTATCTCAAAAGGAGCCCACAAATTCTGAGGCTCCATAACCAAGAGAAAGACTCCTGTGTTGGGTAAAAATCCAGAAAAGACTGGCGTTAGGCGGCTGTGAGTGTCTAAGGCATGGCGGTTTCAGTCAGAATTCGGTAGGCAGATGTCCTCTCCTTCTTCAAGGATCTAGGAAATTAAGAGTAAGTAAAGCAAGTACATACTTCCATTAGAGCTTTTACCTTGCATGGTAACACAGGCTTGTGTGTGAGATTCCCTCATTAGATTTCAAGGTTAGTAGGGTATGTACTAAGCTTTAACTTTCATGTGGAGAGAGCCTAAAACTGTGTCTGGCATATAGAAAACACTGAGTAAATATTGGCTGTTGCATAGAGGAGCTTGTCTCCTAAGAGCCAGAAGGGAGCAAAGAGATCTTCTAGACTGGTGGTTAGAAGGATATTAGAATCACTGGTGACTGTGTGGTCGGGGTGCTTTTAAAGAAGAGTGATTCTAAAATAATAGAAGATACATCACTTGCCCCTCTGAGGGAGACAACTCAAAGTACCCTCCTAATCAGACTGAATACTTTCCCCCTAAAATTGGAAACAAGGCAAGGACATCTGCTCTTGCCACTTCCATTCAGCATAGAACCGGAAGTTTAAGCTAGTGCAATAAGGTAAGAAAAAGAAATACAAGGCATAGAATTGGAAAAAAAGAAACAAAACTCTCCCTATTCACCAATGCCATGACTGACATCATATAAAAGCCCAAGGAATCTACAAAGAAGTTCCTGAAACTGGTGAGTTTATGAAGGCCATAGGATACAAGATCGATATACAAAAATAAATCATATTTCTATGTACAAGCCATAAACATTTGGAAACTGAAATTTACATTTTCAATAGCACACAAGAAAAGAAATACATCATTATAAGGCTAACCAAAATGTGTAGGATTTTTACTTTCAAAACTATAAGATGCTGATGAAAGAAACCAAAGAAGACTAAAATGTAAATATTTATCATGTTCATGGATTATAACGAACACTATTATGCTGCTAATTATCCCCAAATTGGTCTATAGATTCAATACAATCACAATCATAATGTCAGTAGGAATTTTGTAGATATTGACATTATTCTAAAGTATATGTGGAAAGACAAAGGAAATAGAACAACCAAGACAGTTTAAAAACAACAACAACAACAACAACAACACAGTTGGAGGAATTGCACCACTTGATTTCAAGGCTCAATGAAAACCTACAGTAATCAAGACAATGTGGGACTAGCAAAAGGATAGGCACATAGATCATTGGATACAACAGTGAGCCTAGAAATAAATCTGCATAAATAGGGTCAACTGAATTTTGAAATGATGCAAGATGATTCAGTGGAGAAGAAAATAGTCTTTTCAGTAAGTACTGTTGAAACAATTGGATATCCATAAGTAAAAAGATGAACCTTGACTGATACCTTGTACCTTATGCAAAAATGAACTCAAAATATTGCTCAGGCTCTACTTTCTAGGGAGGTTAGCCAAAGACACCCACTAAGGTCCAACCACATTAGATTTCTTTGTGTTTCCAGAATAATCTAAGTATTCTCCCCCTCCCTCTCCGTCTCCTCTTCCTCTCTCTCTCTCTCACTAAACTATAAGCCTCGCCAGAGCATGGATATCATTTGTCTTTTTTAGTGCTGTATTTTGAGAACCTAGAACAATTTCAAGCACATAGGAGGCCTTCAGGAAATATCTGTGGAGTGGATGAATAATACATGCTATTGTTGGCCTAGCTTGTCTAAACTTTATACACTTGGTTGCTTCCTTGACAGAAACTTATAATTCAACACCCAAAGTTGACAAAGCGCCATGGTGAGAGAGTGGTCCCAGCAAATTAGACCTCTGGATGCAGGAGACTCTGACCACAGCCTAGGGCCCATTGTCTCTGTGTTCCCAGTTTCCAATATCACACAACTAGGAGCATTTTAAAGAGTAAGTCCTAATATTCAGGAATAAATCTTTATGATCTCAAATTAGGCAAAGCCTTTTAGATATAACATCCAAAGTACAAACAACAAAAAACACCTAGTTTGTGCTTCATCAAAATGACATACGTTTACTCTTTGCAAAGAAAAAGAAACAAAAAGACAACTCACAGAATGGAAATATTTCCAATTATATATCTGATAAGGGACTTATAGCCAGAATATGTAAAGAACTCTTACACATGAATAAAACACAAATAACCCAGTTAAAAAGTAGACCAAGAATCTGAAAAAAAAAAATTTCTCTAAAGAAGATAAGCACATGAAAAGAAGAGCAACATATTTGCCATTAGAAAAATGCAAATCAAAACCACAAACGGGATACCACTAGGTGTATAACTTTAAAAATGACAAATGAGTGAGTGTTGGTTTAGGATTTGGAGAAATTGGAACCCTCATGTACTGCTGGTAAAAAGGTAAAATGGTACAGCAGCTTTGGAAAAAAGCGTGGCTATTCTTCAAAATGTTAAATATAGGTTTACCATATGACCCAGCATTTCTATTCCTAGTTACACACCCAAGAGAAATAAAAAACACACCCACATAAAAATCTATACATGAATGTTCATAGCAGCATATTAGCCAAGAAGTGGAAACAACACAAATGTCCATTAACTGATAAATTAATAAACAAATATGATATTTCTGTATCATGGGATATCTTTGTTCATAGAAAAGTAATGATAACAGGTAAACCTTAAAAACATGATGCTAAGTGAAAGTCACAGCAGACTTCATATTGTATGAAGGCTTAATTTATATGAAATATTCAGAGTAGGCAAATCAGTTGTAGTGACAGAAAGTAGATTTGTGGTCGCCAGGGGCTAGGGGTTAGAAGAAAAAATGGAGAATGCTAAGAGGTGACACAGGACAGGGCAAATTTCCCCTCAAGTGGTGGGGAGAGCAAGCCCTGGACTGAGAGAAGAGGGTCCTTTGGCGGAGAGTGTGGAAAGAATTCAACACACATGCCGAAGTTAGAGTCAAAATGAAAGTTTATTAGAAAAACGATAACACTCCACAAACTGAGTGTTCTCTCAGAGGCAGAGAGTGAGAGGGACCAAGAGAGATGTGGAAAGACAGTGAGTAGGTGGGGGTCCTCCAGTGGTCAGGGATTCAGTTTATGTATCATTCTTTAGTTCCTGTGAGTTGTTGTTTAAATGACTTTGTTAATCCATTTCCTTTGATATGGACACAGTGAGGAAGGAGAAGGGTATATAGTGTGAAAAAGTAAGACTACGTAGAGTGAAAGGCCTGCTGGTGGTTCCCAGCCTTTAATCCATTGGTTCCCCACGGTTTTAGCCATAGAGAATGACTCTTGGTTCCTGTTTCCCCTTCACAGGTGTGGGAAATGGGTTGTTAGCAATCCCAGCAGAAATCTTCCTTTGTTCTGAAGGTGTCCTCCTGGCCTGGCTGCAGAGCTGACAGCATACTGCAGTCTCTGATTGTGGCTTGATTAACATTCTAATTCTCTTGCTTCCTTCCTACATTACAGATATGCCATTTCTCTGGTTCTAAAATTGATTGTGGTGAGAGTTGTAAAACTCTGAGAATATACTAAAAACATTAAATTGTGTGCTGTATAAGTTATATCTTAGTAAATCACCGCCACCTTCCCACCACTGCCTTTGAGCCATCAGAATTCTTCCTGCAGAGTATGTAGCAGTGACCAGCCCTACACCGTTCAGACCAGAGCTGACCATATGGTGACCTAGGGACCCCTTGTGGCCTACGCGCTCTTTCATCTTGGCCTATGGGACATTTAAAGAATTTAAACAATCAGTTACCAATATTTTAAAATGAGTAGAGTTCATATTAAATGTAGACTTCTGGTTTCTCCAGAAAAAACAAATAATAATAATTTAAAAAACCCCAACTCGATAGCCACAATTGGACCTGCATTTCCCATGTAGAAAAAAGAGGCTGCCCTCTTGATGGCATAATGCCCTTCCCAGTTTGCTCCAGTACACCCAGCCTAAATTACTTCTTTGTCACTGGATCTTAATCCCTTAGGGACACTTGAGTTGGCAACACCTGCTCAGACCTTTCCAGGCCTCAAAACTTCTTGTTTTGTGTCCTATTGCCTTAGGCCTGATTTGACGATTGGATAATCCCAGGTTTCAATCCTGGCTGTACATCAGAATCTTCTGGGGCCCAAGGAAAAAAAATTCCCATGAAAGGCTACACCCCTGACCAGTTAAATCAGAATCTCAGGGTAGGGGTGCGGGGTTAGTGGGAGTGGGTGGGGCCCAGGTCTAACATTTAAAAACAAAACGAAAACCCAGATCCTTAGGTGATCCAGTGTGTGTGTATCTAGGGAGGTAAGCCCTTGAGTTAATATGCTAATCCATTTCACGAAAAAGTTTTAATGTCCAATGATGGTTTACTGGCTTCTTAATAACTTGATTTTTCGAGTAAATGTCTGAGTGAGTAAATGATGTAGAAATTGAAGGCAGAACTAAGAGGTTGTTTTCAGTCAGGTGAACCTTTTTCTTGATTTTCAAAACAAAGTTGGCAGCTGTTTGGACCTAAATGTAATTGTCATTTCTATTACTAGTCATATTAAAAGATTTTGTAATCATTATAGCAAACATAGACAGGTCATGGTGGCCTTATAGCTTTACATGATGTCTTTTTTGTTGTTTTTAACCAGCAGATTTTTAATGAGTAAATGACTCTAAGTTGTTTTAAGACCTGTGTGGGGTTCTGGACATGTCACTGGGGTTGACAAATACAAGACGGTACAGCGGCTTTTTGACAGGTCATGAGTGGCCAACAGAGCAAGACAGGAATACGTACTGGCAGCCACTGGGTAAATATTGGTTCACTGAATTGACAAGACATTCACTTCAGATCATCTCCAGTCGAGATTAAATATTTGGTGACATCTGGAGTGGAGGATGGGGTGGGAGTGGGGTAAGGGGGTTCCCCCTCAGATGTCCTCCTGCTGAGTTTTTGTTAAGCCATCCCTAGACAATTCGCAGAAGGCTCTGAATAGAGAAAACACTGGTTAGGCAAAGAGCAGACCCTCATGTCCTTCCAAGGCCCTCTTGAACTTCACTGCAACCAGCAGGGACTCCAGTCTCCCCGCCCTCCACGCGCCCCGCCCCCGCCCCCAATCTTAGCTTAGAAGAAGGTGCTGTGGTTTGAATCTGACCTCCCCATGGCCCGAACAGGTAAACAAATGGCTCCCTTTGGAAAGTGCCAGTGCATCCTGCCCAGAAGCCTGGGCGGCGGGCTAGGGCTAGGGGGCACATCGCGGATAAGCACAGCGGCTGCACCCCGGCAAGGTGGAGGCGTCCACTACACCTGCAAACCCCAAGCCTCAGCTTGGCCCCCTGCACCCAGGGAGAGGCCATCTGCGGGGCTGCAGCTGGGAGGGGGTGGTTGGCCTCGAGGAGCGAGGCCGCGAGCGAGGCTGGGGAGGGGGGCGCGGCAGGCGGCGGTGCTGTCCAGGGGAGGCGGGCGGAGGGAAGGCGCTGCCGCCGCCGCTGCCGCCTCCTCGCCCGCGGCGACACAGACGCCGGGAGCAGCCGAGGCGGTGAGTCGCAGCGCCTGCCCGCGGCTTCTCGGGAGCCAGAGCGGAGTCGGAGTGGCAGCCGGGGCGGGCGTGCGGGGGGCGGTGGCGCCGCGAGCAGCTGTTGGGGGAGCCCAGCGCCTGAGGCGCGGAGGGCGCAGGGGTGGGCACGTGGAGCGCGCGGGGCTGGGGACCTGTCCCTCCAGCCTCTCCCGGCTTCAGTTCACGCTGTCAATTCCCCTGTCCTTCCCCCACGTCTCCGAGGGAAAAGAAAACAAAACCAAAGACCCTGAGAACGGGTGGCAGAAACGGAGGGAGCAACTTTGCAGAGGGACGCGCCGAGGTGCGCGGGGCTGGCAAGATGGGGCGCGCTGGGTCGGAAGGGGGCGTTCGAGAGCCTGGCGGCTCAGGGACCTCGCGAGCATCCCTCCCCGGCGCGGGGTGGGGTCCAGGACACCCGCTGGTTCGCAGGCCTGCGGAGTCGGCCCTGAGAGGCCACAGGAGGTGGGGGCCTGGGAAGGGGGCTTTGGGAGCGACTGAAAGGCGCTGGTTGAACCCAGAGGAGGAAGTGGTCTGTGTTTGGACCCAGGACCCAAAAGATTTGCGTCTCTTGCCCTAGGGGGCTCGAGAAGGGGTGTGCTGGGGAGATGTGTTTGAGTGTTTTTCAGTGCATACCAATTTATTTTTAGCTCCAGAGAAGCAGGATGTGCAAAGTGGGTTGTATCAGCCCGGGAGGGGCAGGAGGTCTCCCTGTCCGCAGGAAATACACAAGTTTCTTGCTGCAGAGGCTTGCTTTAACTTTCATGCCCGGAGAAAGAAATCCATTTGGCTCTGTGAAGCTCTCCCAGCTAGGGCCACTTTCTCTCTGCGGGTCTGTCTGAGGCTGCAGATCAGGCGGACCAAGTGTTTAAACGCTGGTACGCGATATGTTTGTAGAAAAACTAGTGTGAAACACAGAAGTAGGGCTGCCAAGGTCTTGCTCTCTGAGAAGGAAAACCGCACAAGCTTGCTCAAAGTTTTCCCAGTTCTGTCTGATTTGAAAATAACAGACTTAAACGGCTGTATTAACCAAGAGCAGAGTTCTCTGTCCCGCCCGGTTCCTCAGAACTAATTGGCAACGCTCATGAGGTTTTTCACTCTGTGTTTAGGGTCGAATGCAAGATGCAAGGACTGAAAAGGAGAAGGGGGTAATGGTATGATGATGGGAGTGTGGGTGTATGGGTACCATTGGGAGCTAAGTATAGACTTGAGGAGGGGCTTCCTTCAGAGCAGGCAGCTCAAGAAGCTGAAACCCAAATGTTCAGATACCCAAGCCAGACCCCTAGAAATTGCTCTGGAGTCTCCTTCATTTCAAGCACTCAGAGCCCAGTCCTGAATACCCACTCTCTAGGAGTATGCTGGGAGAGTGGAGGGTGAGGAGGTGAACTCTGAACCCAGACTGCTGGATTCGATTTCTCCCAGAGCTTGGGCTCCTTACTTTACCTCTCTGTGTTTCCTGATCTGTGCCATGAGGTTGATAAATAGTATCAGATCTATCTCAGGCTTGTTGTGAAGATAAAATGAGTTAATACACAGAGAGCACTTCACACAGTGCCTTGTCATTATTAAGTGCCACACAAATGTGAGCTCTTATTTTTCTTGTTGTCACTGATTTAGTTCATGACCTCGTAACTTCTTTCTTGCCTGAATTGCTCCAACTGCCGTCACACCTGGCTCTTTGCTTCGAATCAGGACACTCTTGCTCCAGTCTGTTCTCCAAACTGCAACTAGAACGCTCGTTTTGAAAATAAAAACCTACGCCAGTCATTCTGCTTAATTTTCTTGAGAAGTTTTCTGTGGCTTTCAGGTTAGAGTTTGGACTCCAGGGAATTTTATAACCACGCCCTTGTTTCCTCTCCAGCCTCATCTCCCAAGCCTGCCCATGTGTAGCCTCAGCTCAAGCCACTGAATCTCAGCACCTGTCATCCTCTCATCCTTCCTTATCTGGTCAACTCCTGTGCATTCATCCCTGCTCAGCTGCAGCAGCCCTGCCTTCCGGCAGGCCTCTTGGCGCCCCCTCCCTACGCTGACCGAACTGTCCTTGCTTCATGCTGGCGCTTGCCCTGTAGATACCCTTCTCATGATGCTGTATCATCATCTGCATATCAGTCTTCCCTCTGGGCAAGCGCCTTGAGAGATGGATTAAGGGTATCAGTAAATGTTTGTTGCATGAACAAATGAGCATCGGTCAGGCAAAGTTCAGTCCTTTTCACTAAAGCCAGAAACAAACATAGAGAATAATAGAGAGGAGGACCAAACCAGTCTTTATATATACTACTCTAATAAAAAACTTTGGGAAATATTAAAGAATCAAAGGTTAGTCAAAGGAATGGGGCATACTATCTTGGAACCATTTCAGGGGTATTTTTTTAAGTGTAAGGGGTCAGACTAAAAATGGAGAAATGCAGTGATCAGAACTCTTTCCCTACTTCCTTTATAAAAAGGTCAGACATCTCAGATTTGGTGGTGGGGGATGGAGCTTTCTGAGGTGAATTGGTTTTCTGCAGGCAGAAGTGAAGGTCAGCACACGCATGGGCATTGTAGTTCTGCCTTGGGTTGTAGCTTCTTCCATACTGTGGATTTCTGCTTGCCCGAGATTGGTATGATGAACTCTCCCACCATCAAAGCTCCCCTGCTACTTTTCAGGCAATTCAGTGTGTTCTGTGGGTGCACTGAGGCAGCGTTTCCACGAGATCCATTACTGGGCTCCCAGGAGCCCTCTGCAGAGGGCAATAAGCAGGTGCCTGGTCCTCTTGGCCAGCCTCTGGGTCTGGTTTCAAGGCTCCAGAGCAGGGGGTTTTGTACAGTTGAGAAAGCAAAAATGCTTTTTACATTTTTAAACAGTTATAAACAAACAAAAAATCAAAACACAAAGAAGAATATGTGATAGAGACCATGCCTAAAATTCTGACTACCTAGTTCTTTATAGAAAAACGGCCAGCTGCTATTCTGGAGCTGAGAGAGTAGGTTTTGCTTTGCATGCCATCTTTGATTGACTGGAAATAGCTGTCGCGAGAGTTGGGTTGAATAGAAATCCAAGGCTCGGTCTATACTCAGTAGGAAAGAGTGCTGTGGTTAATCAGTGTTTTCTGCCAGGGTGTGGCATTAGGAAGTGGTGGCAGACAAGTGTGTCCTCACCGTCCGCTATCTCTATCACCATGATAGAGCATATCGTTGAAGGACAATGAAGGCGGAAATCAGGGACAGAGCATGTGAGTTAAAACTGATCCTTAAAATAAGCCAGACAATTTCTGCAACAATAAACTATCAGCACAGTTATCGTTAGTAATTTACATTTACCGAGTGTGTACTGTGTACATGCATGAGGATTTCATTTAATTTTTGTAATATTTTTTTCAAGAGATATTTATTTTAATTAGGACTCAGTTCTGTTACAAGTGTCAAACTATTTTAAATAAAAAAAGGAAATTTTGTTTTTCAGCTCTCGTAACTTCTCAGTCCAGAGGAAGATACTTGGTATGGCTTGACCCAGGGCTCAGGCTTCTTTCCCAGGACTTGATTTCTCTCTGCACGTTTCTTTGAGTTGACTCCATTTTTAGGCTCCATTTTATTATAGGATGACCCTAAGCTCCAGACCTTACCTAGTTTGTGTTTTAAATCCAGCCAGAAAGTGGGAGCCTGTATGCCAGCGTTGATCACAGAGACTGGCTGTGGCTCACTGGCTTTGATGGGATCCCATGCCTGTTCCTATGGCCCAGGCGTCACATGTCCTTAGGGCTTGGGCTTGGTGACAGGTTTCATTCCTGAGCCATGGGCTAAGGAGTAGGGGCATGAGTGTTTCCCCAGCAGAATGTTGTTACATTGTCACCAGAAGATGGGCCGATGGATTTTAAGTTTCAAAGCAGCAGACGTCCACCTTAGCACTGCTAGCATCTCGCTTCACAGATGAGCGGAACAGGCTTAGAGGCACTCAGTCACCTGCCCACGCACGCGTGGTTAGCAGGCAGCGGAGTTCTGATTTGAAACCCATAAGTTATGCACTTAAGAGAATTCCCTGTGAACAGAACAATATAAAGTGAGTTTAGCATGAAGCTGTATTCTTTTATTTCTGAAATGTAGCTAACAACTTCAAGAAATGTTAAGTACTGACTGGCTAGAGGATGTGAGAAAAAAAGAAGATACAGATTTCTTTGGCTATACTTTTACTGACTTGATTCAACCAATATTTTTGAGCAGTTTTGCATGTTCAATATTGTGTTAAGTTCTAGGGATATAGAATGAATAAGATCTAGCCCCTTTAAGGAATTTATATTTCAACTTGAAGGTGCAAGACATAATTAGGGGACAGATTGACTGGAATGAGCGGTCTGTGTGGGGAAGCGCAGGAGCAGATTCCCCTCAATGGGGACAGTGACCTTCCAGTTTGTTCACTGACATATCTCCAGTACCATGCTTTGTGTGATAGTCAAGCAATAAATATTTCGGGGACCCATTTTTTTTTATTGTGGCTAAATGTACATAACGTAAACATTTCCATTTGAATCATACTCTTTAACTGTGGCATTAAGTACAGTAAGTACATTTACATTGTTGTGCAACTGTCACCACTGTCCAGCTCCAGAATTTTTTCATTTTTCCAAACTAAAGCCCCACTGCCATTATACAGAAACTCTCCATCTCCCCTGGCCCCAAACCCTGGCAATCACCATTCATTCTACTTTCTGTCCCTATGAATTTGACTTGCATATATTACTTCAGTGAAATCATACAAAATTTGTCCTTTTGTGACTGACTGTCTTATCCCACTTAGCATAATGTCTTCAAGGTTCACTCATATTGCATGTGTCAGAAGTTCCTTCCTTTATAAAACTAAATAATATTCCATTTTATGTATATACTCCATTTTATTGCCTATTCACTCACATGTCGATGGGCATGTGGCTTTTTTTCCACCTTTGACTATTGTGAATAATGCTGCTATGAACATGGATGTACAAATATCTGTTCTGGTTCCTGCTTTCAATTCTTTTGGATATATGTCCAGAAGTGGAACTGATGTGTCATATGGTGATTTTGTGTTTATTTTTTGAGGAACTGCCATAGTGTTTTCTACAGCAGCTGCACCATTTTACAATGCCCAGTATAGACGAGAGTTCCAATTTTTCCACATCCTCACCAACACTTGTTATTTTCAGTTTTTTTTTAAATAATGGCCATCCTAGTGGTTGTGAAATGTTCAAGACATCCTTAAAGCAGTTTGAGATCGAATCGTGGGGGATAGTGGTAGAGTTGAATTTGATTCAGAGAGGTGCGAGGAGCTACTGAATATTTGTTGCATTTGGCCATGGCATGATCAGAAAAGGGGAGGTGAGAAAGGCAGAAGAGAGTTAGGGGGTTATTTTTAATTATCTAGGTGAAAGAGAACCTAATAGTTTTCTCCACATCTATGCAACTGGGAATACTATATTTTACCACCACTAAATGGTATTTGACTTGGGGAGGAAAATTAAATATGGCACTGAGTTATCTCCTGGCCAAGGATGCTTTGGACAATTTGACTGCCGTTTCTAATAACAATAATTACAAATGCTTTCGTACCTTTTCTATGAATAAAGCTGTGTCTAATGATACATAACGTGTTGAGGTAATGTAAGGGTTTATTAGCCAGGGTCCCACGAGGAGGCAGATGATACATTCAGAGGGTATAACTGAAGATAGTTTGATGAAGGGACTAGTCATAAAGAGGGACATCAACAAGAGTGGCTAGCAGTGCGTGCAACCCTCTACTACCTCAGCCCTGAAAGCAGGATGTGAGAGAGCAGTTTCTGGAATTAGTCTTCTGTAGAAGAATACAGTTACTGCCACACTGTGACCTGTCAGGGAGGCACCAGGTGAATGAGTCCCAGCCACTCTCTTCCCCACTCTCATCTTCTGCTGGTGATAACCAGAAGCCAGAAGGGTAAGAAAGTCGTCGATGTGGGGACTACCATGTACAAAGAAATCAGCCTCCCAGGGCCCCAGAGCAGAGGAGTATAGATCTGGAGGGACCAGCACAGAGAATCCAGCATGAGGAGCATTATGATTATCCTTATTTTAAGGAACTGAAGCATCAAGAGGTTGTGTGACCTACCCAAGGTCAGTAGTCAGTAAATTGTGTAGATGGGATTTGAGCCCAGGAACATTTTGTCTACATATCTAATTGGATCTGAATGTTAGGTTTTCCTCAACCTATGTGTTTTGATTCTTTGGGAATAATCTGATCTGTACAAGCTTAGCTTGGCTGTCAAAATGTATAAATGACTGCTTAGAATTTCTCCCCCTTTTGTCCTGCTAAAAACCATACATTTCACAGGTGTATTTCATAGCTGATTGATTATATTTAGATAAAATGTTTTCTATATAATTGATGGGGCTGACAATATCTCTTTGAAACACATGTAAAAAAGACGTAGGTTTGTTTTGCTTCGCTTTAAGTTGCTCCAAAGGAGATGCCAGTGTAACCAGCTGCTACACATGAGTGGGACCTTGGGCTGCCTTGGAAGAAGAGTGTTCAGCACAAGAGAGACGGTCATTCCCTCTATACTGTCCTGGCTGAGGGATGCAGAGGGCAGTGTCCAACGTGGGGGAGGGAGCCTATCTCCCATGAGGCATTATCGAGGGCTCTCTAGCCAGAAAAAGCTCTGTAGGAGTTGGATTATTACGGTCTCCAACTACATGAATTGGGGAAAAGACTCGTTCTGGGGTCAGAACGAGGCCCGCTGTGAAAATTGATTGGGCTGCTTTGAAAGGCCTCATATTTTCCATTCCAGGTGGTTGTGAAGCTGAGGCCATGGGTGAGAGATGTGGCTGAGAGCTTGTATTCGTTTCCTGGGCCGCTGTAACAAATTACCACAAACTGGGTGGCTTAAAACAACAGAAATTTATTTTCTCACCGATCTGGATGCAAGAAGTCTGAAATCAAGGTATCAGCAGGGCTAAGTTTCCTCCAGAGGCTCTGGGGGAGAATTTTCTGCTTGCCTCTTCCAGCTTCTGGTGGCTGTAGGCATTTCTGGGCTCAAGGCTGCATTACTCCCATCTCTGCTTTCATGGTCACGTGGTGTCCTCTGCTTTGTGTGTCTCTTGTAAGTACACTAGTCATTGTATTTAGGGCCCACTTGGATAATCCAGATTGATCTTATTTCAAGAGCCTTACCTTAATTACATCTGCAAAGACTCTTTTTCCACACAAGGTCACGTTCCCCTGTTCCAGGGGTTAGGATGTAGAGTATCTTTTTGCAGAACAGCACTCACCCCATGACAGGGCTCATGAGCATCCACTGCAGCCCTCGAGCCTCCGATTCTGCCACCACCCCTAGACTTGATTATCCCCTGGATTCTAGGTTTCTTGACACCGTAGAGGTTTAGAAATGCTTTGACTTGAGTGATTGAAAATTTATTCTAACTTTAAACAATGAAGCCAACAAAATGCTTCAAATCTGCCATCCCTTATTTTTAAAACGAAGGAGTGAGTGAGAGGCTGCAAAAAACCAGTGTGATCCTGCCTGGGCCGGAAGCTTTCTATGCTTTGCTTTGCCCAGTGGACTTGGAGGAAATGAATGAGAGAAAGGGCAGCCACGGGTCCTTTTCTGGCTTCTCACCTGGGCTTCTCCCAGCTGCTATTAACAGTATAATTACTGAGAAAGGCTAGAGTTTGGGGGCTTTTGGGAGCAGGAAGCAGAAGCAGTATAGGCTTAAGTTTCCGGGCTTTCAGAAAGCATTGACTTAGAAATATGGTTCATAACTGTCGCTAGCCCATCAACAAGCCTCGTATGCATGTGTTTTCAACACTGAGTCCTGGTCTGGGCCTATGTTCGCCAGGCTCAGGAGGCAAGATCAATGGTAGCTTTGACAGTTACCTGGCTGATTTGAAGGCTATAGCCGTCAAATGGGTACATCGAGAAAGTCCACCCCAGGGCACGAATTATTAACTGTAAGAGCCCAAGTCCATTCCCTCTGTGCTGGGGAGAGGCAGTTGTAATTCAGGTGCATTTCTCCCTGGGGCAGCTAATTTTGGTTTCTCAGCCACTTTGCAGTTTGACTTCAAAGGAGAGAGAGAAGAAAAAAAAATGGTAAAATGCCCCTTCACTTTATCATGTTATACATTCTGCTGTATCATTGTCACTCTGGTTAAGATTAACTCTGGATCCGCTGGCTTTGAATAAGAATACTCATCTAGAATCACCTGGAATACTGGAATGCTGTGATACTTACAGAATCTAGTCCCACCAGCTAAAGAAAATGATTTGCCTTGCACAAGACTGGCTACATAATCTGTGAGGCCCAGTGTAAAATGAAAATGTGGCACCCTTGTTAAAAAATTATTAAGAATTTTTAGACGGGGTCAGCAGAGTATTGGACTAAGTGTGGTGCCCTGCTGAGCATGGGGCCTCGTGTAACTGCACAGGTCACTTGCCCGTGAACTGGCCATGGCCTTGCATATATGCTGAGGATGGCACCTTCTTGCTCACCCAGCACCTTCTTGATCCCCCAGAGGGACCAGGACAGTTTACTCTGCCTCAGTTGAAGTATACTCTTCATAGGAGAAGGACACAGCAAGCAAGCTGGACATCTCTTGTTGGCTCCTCCACATCCTTTCTCTTCCCTTATCTGCCTGGCTCTGTGCCCTGACAGGTTGATCTCTGCCATTAGTGTTAATGGTCATCTTTGTCCTCTGATTTCTGATATAATTCAGCTCAGGTGGGTCCAGCCCGCTGTTGGGAGAGTGGGAGGAAAGTGAGGGAGGGTGTTTACTTCCCTGTTCCGTCCTGCTGGCTTGCATGTGGCAGGTTGGCTTCATCTGTGTGCCAAAGGCCACGGCTCCTGCCCGGTGTCCTCTCCATACAGCCACCCTCTTTGGGCTCCCTTAGCCACTTCCTCCCTCAGTGCACTCAGACCTCAGGATGCTAATGACTTCCCTGTGCTTTATTCTTGCACGATCCTTCATTGCTTTCCTAAACCCTGTATTGCTCTCTTTTAAGTAGCTTCTTCAATAAGACTCCTCAGTAGGATTAAAGAGCACTCTGTTTCCTGCGTGGCCCTAAATGATTCAACAGCCCTTTGCCAGGGTCCGAGCACACCTTGCATTGCTGCAGAGCAGAAAGAGAAGCTGACGGCTCTGATGACACGTGACTGCTGTGTCAGCTCCTGGCAAGGCTGGGCAACCAGGAAGCAGGATGTCCACCTCAGAGTAGCGGAGAACATGTGCTTGGGAGTCGGGCATTTGAATCCTCTGGCATGACTGAGGATCTTATCTGTAAAATGAGGGTAAGGATAATTCTCCCTTTTAGGGTTGTTCTGAGCATGAAGTGAGATCACGTGGGCATCATGCTTAGCACAGCGCCTGGTGTACAGTAAGTTTCAAGGAGCACAGTTACTTTTACGATGAGTTCTATGGAGTGTCCCAGCTGAAGGGATACAGTCTCTTGTCTCTGATCTGAACTCAGACACTTAGAGCTTAGGCTACAGATAAAAAAATGATTATCATTTTTTCACTGTTGTTTTGGGTATTACTTCTATTTTCTCAACTACATTGTAGTGTTCTGAAGATCAGAGATTCTTTTTATAATTATTTTTGGTACTAATCTAAGTGCCCAACCTAGTAGCTAGCACATTGTTAAGTTGTCAAGAAATATGTCTGGGCCAAATATAAGGTGACTATATAATTTATTATTCACCTCTGGACATCTTTGAGAGTGAAAGAGGAGTGTTTGTTTAATAATTATACCGAAACAAGGATTGTCCTAGGTGAATAGGGACATATGGTCACCCAAGATAAGTGGAACGTAAGAGAGTTTTGCAAATATGTTTGCAAATTTGCCAGCCCACCGTCTTTGTATTGGTCTGCCCTTGTTTTATGAGATAAAAACATGAGATTTAAAGAACATAGAAAAAATATGTTTAACACTCCTAGTAGATAGTTGGCCCAAATTTGAGGCAATGGATCCAGGCTTCTTATACAGATACCTACTTTTATACCTTATTACTCTACTTTACAATGAGTGCCTACTTATAAAACTTTCTTCTGTATCTCTGTTTTTTCCTTATATAGTTTCCTAATTATTCTTCTTGCAATAGTGTTCATTTATGTTCAAAGGATGGCAAAAATAGATTTATATACATAATTTTTCTGAACATCTCTGTATTTCTGGTTGCCTAGTGACATTTCCAGGAGAATGCATGCTAATATGCTATTATTTAAGCAAAGATAGATGGAAACTATTTTTAGTTTTTTCTATACCTTTCTTCTTCTCCACCAGACCATTTAATTGGTTTATTTTTTTCTGTTTCTATTGTTGGAAGGCCATGTATGACTTCCTTCCTCTAGTTCATTTGGGGACTGGTTAACTTTTTGAAGATTGACACAGTAATTCGGTCCCTACTTCATTCAGAATTACTACATCTGTATCGATAGTCTATTTGTTTGGTTAGTTGATAACAGTTGTTTTTCTTACGGTTGTCCAAGCCAAGCTTAGGCAAAGCTTATTTTTGTATGAGAAAAAAAGAATGCCACTTAGTGGCTGTGCGACCTCCGGAGCTCTTATCTTCAGGAGACAACTGGGCAATAAATCAGACCTGCCTCATGGGGTTGTTGTGAAGGTTGAGAAGGTTAAGTGGGCAAATGCGTTTAAGCATGAGGTGCAGCGTCTTGCATATAGAGGTCATGCTACTGCTGTGACTGTTCTTTAATGTCAAAAGTACAAGGAAACCATCTTTCAGAAGATAATTTTATACAAGACATGCAAATACTTGAATTTATTATTTTCTTTACTAAGTTTTAAAATTTTATTTTAAAAACATTTCAAAGAACTTCTTTCAGTAGCGAATACCCTAAGATATATTTATAGTGGTATTAAAACTAAAAATCTCTAATTGACCCTTACACCTTTAGGAACATAGTTGTAATGTTATCACCCATAGTTCAAAGGTACTCAATCTTGATATTTGGGATATTATCTTTTTTACTTTTTAAAATTTATTTATTTTAATGTTTCAAGTATACAGTACATTGGTTAGACATCTATATAGTTTGTAAAAAGATCCCAGTTGCTCCCTCCTCCCTGACCCTCCACCTAGCCAACTATTAATGCTAACTGCATTCCCTATGCTGTGCTCCCCAACCCTGTGAGCATCCATCAGCTACTAATTTGTACTTCTTTAATCCTTAACCCCATTCTCCCAGCCCCCAAACTCCCTCCCCTCTGTCCATCACCAAATTGTCCACTATATTTGTTAGTCTATTTTTGATTAGTTTGTTCTTTTTATTCCTTAGATTCCTCATATCAGTGAAATCATATAGTGTTTATCTTTCTCTGTCTGACTTAAATACCTTCTAGGTCCTCAAAGCAATATGTTTTTCCATCCCCTTCCTTTTAGTCTGTGTATGTCTTTTAATCTGAAGTGAGTCTTTTGTATTTTTTCTTCTTAAAGAAGTTCCTCCAACATTTCCTATAATACTGACTTGGTGGTGATAAATTCCTCTAGCTTATTTTTGTGTGGGAAGTTCTTTATCTGTCTGTCAATTTGAAATGTTAGCTTTGCTAGATAAATTTTCTTGGTTGTAGATCCTGGGTCTTCATTCTGTCAAATTTTTTTGCCAAGCCCTTCCATCCTGAACAGTTTCATGTGAGAAATCAGCTGCCAGTCTTATGGGTGTTCCCTTATAAGTCACTATCTGTTTTCTCTTGCTGCTTTTAATATTCTTTCTCTGTTTTTAAACTTTGGCATTTTAATTATGATGTGTCTTGGCGTAGGCCTCTTTGGATTCCTGGTTTTGGGATTCTCTGAGCTTCCTGGGGTTGTATGTCCATTTCCTTCACCCGGTTAGGGAAGTTTTCCAACATTATTTCTTCAAACAGCTGTTCAAGATCTTGATTTTCTTCAGTTACACTAATCAGACAGGTATTTGGACCCTTAATAATGTCCCATACGCTCCTTAAATTATTTTTATAGTCTTGGCATCTTATCTCTTGCCATTCTGATTGTGTGTCTTTGGCTTTCCCATCCTCTAGATATGGCATTTGATCCTTTTCTTTATTCACTTTGTTTATTCCTTTGTTTATTCCATTTATATACTTCTCAGATAATGTGTTCTTCATGTATGACTGGTTCCCTTTTATAATTTCCATTTTTATTTTTATGTTTTTTTAAATCTATTTGTTGAAGTTTTCTACACTTCTCAAAAGTTCATTGAGCATCTTTATAACCAGTGTTTTGAACTCTGCATCTGTTAGATTACTTGACTCCATTATACTTGGATCTCTGTTCTGTTCTCTCATAGGGCTTCTGCTTCTTCGTCTTCCTATTTTGGCTGCCTTTCCATGTCTGTTTCTATGCTCCAAAGCAAGCTCCTAAGTCTCCTGATCTTATTAGTGTAGATTTTTGAAGTAGGTTTCTAGTGGCACAGTCCTGAGAGGGGTTTAGCTGCAGGCCAAATTTAGCCCAAGCCTCTACCCCTCTGGGGCCATCTGTTAAGATCCAGCAAGCAATCCATAGATGCTGTGCTTATAGTTGCCTCAAAAATCCACACTAGAAACTGAGGCCAGCTGCCTCCATTGTAAGTCTAGGCGCTGTTTAGCAAGGAGCATCTCACTCGCTGAGGATATACCTATTTGTAGCTTGGGTGGGGCCTCAAGTTGAGGGAGGTGGGTTTTCAGGGAATCCTCTGGGCGGAGCGACCTCTGTTATCCAGTTTGATGATGTCAGGGCTATAGCAGCGCAGTGTCTGCACACATGGAGTGGGGAGGGCTCAACAGGGAACAATGGATACTAACAGCACTTCTGAACAGAGCTAGTCTCACCTAGGCCCTCACTCAGACAATGTCTCCCCGTAAGTCCCTGGTGTCTCCTGTGCACAGCTGAATTGGCACTGGTGCTCAGAGTGAGCAGGTCTATCACTGCGAAAATCTGCTCGCGGACGCGGCCCCTTTAAGAGGCATCTGCCATTGCCTCAGCCTCTGTCTCACTCATCTGCTCGAGTCGGGGCAGCTCTGTGTCCTGGCCCCATCCTACCTTCTGCCATTGCAAGGTGCTTTCTTGGATTTCTCCCTAGTTGTATGGCTTGTTCCTCTAGATCCCTGGCGATTTTTCCTTGCTGCTGCTCCTTATTTTTGTCACAATTTTGATTTGGTTGCAAGAGGGGTGAACAGAGCCTCTATAATCTACGTAATTTCTTTTGGTCTTCTGGGATATTACCTTTCATTATTTTTATGTGAAGATTTTTGTAAAGATTTATGTAAATATGGTGTGTGTGTGTGTGTGTGTGTGTGTGTGTGTATGACGTATCTCTGTAGTGTTATATAAGGGATTTTGAGCATTTATATGGCCATCATATGCACTTGAAGGGGAAATATTTAGCTTAATTCAGTATTAGAGATAGGGCCTGAAATACTGATGACTAATTTGGATTATATGGCAAGTTCGAGAGAAGAGATAGATTTACTCTGTTGTTATTTAAAATTGTTTAATACTGAGGTGTTGTCCTGGCTGATGTTCCTTTAGTTTTTGCTCTTTTGCATTGTTATTCTATTTTCATAAATAGATTTATCATTGGATAAGTGAGACAGATTGCTGCATCATTTCCCTGGAGTTTATCTTGCTGCCCTTGAAGATAGAGGAAGAGGGAGGAAACAGACAGACAACAGACAGAAAGACAGACAAAGACAGACAGACAGACAGACATATAGACACACAAACATGATTTTTTAGACGTGTGATCTAAAATGTCTAATTAGGCATTTAAAATAGGAGCTCTTTGATGGAATTTTGCTCTATGACTTGTTGGGAGGGGAGGCTAGGGATGAGAGGAGCCTGTGATGTGGAGGCCCCACTAACTCGCTCTTTGGAAGAAATGATGGCCATTCCGTGTGAGACTGAAGACGAGTGGTGAGAATCAGAAGTCAGTTCTGGCCTCTAAAGTTTCCTGGGAAAGCAACAGGAAGGTTGTGCCTTGTGCTCTTCTAATCCAGTCGTTTAAAGAATATGTTCCCAGAGCTTGAGTGCTGTTCCCTCCATATCCTCATCCCCGGCATTATCACGAAATAAAATCTCCACAATATAGGAAATTAGAAAGAAAAAAAATCTCCCATAATCCACATATTCAAAGGCAACTAGAGTCAATATTTGGAACATTTCTTTTTATTATTTTTATAGAGAAAATTTCTTTCCTACTGACACAGTCATATTTATATATAATTTAAAAAAATTGTTTTTTTTTCATTTAAGCATATGCCCCAAACTGTGATACTGTGATATAGTAAGAAATATATATTTAGTCTTTGTCCCTAGTTGCTGGCACAGAGGTCCTAAAATCCTTGGGATTTATGAGTGATAGGGTAAGAAGAACATCTTTTCTTATTCATAATAAGCCCCTCTCAACCAAATCTGAATTTACCCTATGAGGTGACACTTGGGAGATGGACATTGGTTGCCAGAGAAAACCAGCTGTGTGATTAGAGGGTTGGAACTTTTAGGTGCCCTCCCTTCACCTGACCTCCGGGGATGAGAAAGGGACTGGAGATTGAATTCAGTCACCAATGACCAATCATTTAATCAATCATGCTTATAAAACTTCCATAAAAACTTCCATAAAAATCCTAAACAGTGGGGGTTGGAGAGCTTCTAGGTTGCTGAACACATCAAGATGCTGGAAGGGTGTTGTGCATGCTCTGAGAGGGGATGGAAGCTCCACACCCCTTTCCCCATACCTTGCCTTGTGCATCTCTTCCATTTGGTTGTTTCTGAGTTGTACCCTTTTATAATACAATAGTTCCCCCTTATCCGTTGCTTTGCTTTGTAGTCTCAGGTACCCATGGTCATCTGCTGTCAGAAAATATTAGACGGATAGCTACAGAAAGAAATAATTCGTATATTTTAAATTGCATGCCATTCCGAGCAGTATGATGAAATCTCTCAAGTTGTGCTGCATCCCACCTAGAACATGAACCATCCCTTTGTCCAGTGTCTGCACGCTGTAAACGCTCCTTGCTGTCACTTAGTAGCCATCTCAGTTATCAGATCAACTGTAGCATCATCACAATGCTCGTGTTCAAGTAACCCTTTTTTTACTTATAATGGCCCCAAAGCACAACAGTATGCTGGCAATTTGGATATGCCAAAGAGAAGACATGAAGTGCTTTCTTAGAGTGAAAAAGGTGAACATTTCTACTTATAAAGAAAGAAAAAAATCATATGCTGAAGTTGCTAAGCTCTACAGTAAGAACAAATTTTTGTTAAATGGTGAAGAAGGAAAAGAAATTCATCTTAGTTTTGCTGTCACACCTCAAACTACAAAAGCATGTCACACATAGGCATTTTATCATCATATCACTATAAGAAGAAGGGTGAGTACAGTATGGTAAAATATATGGAGAGACACCACATTCACATAACTTTTATTATAGAATATTATAATTGTTCTATTTTATCATTAGTTATTGTTAATCTCTTAGTGTGCCTAAATTGAAAGTGAAACTTTATCACAGGTGTGTATGTATAGGAAAAACCATAGTCTATATAGGGTTCAGTACGATCTGAGGTTTCAAGCATCCACGGGAGGCCTTGGTACATATCTCCTGCAGATAAAGAAAGACTGCTTTAAACTGGTAACCAGGAAGTAAACTGTTTTCCTGAATTCTTTGAGCTGTTCTAGCAATTATTCAACCCATGGAGGGGGTCACGGAACCCTGATTTATAGCTGATTGGTCAGAAGGACCGGTGACAACCTGGGACTTGCAACTGGTGTCTGAAGGGGACAGGAGCAGTCTTGTTAGACTGAACACTTACCCTGTGAGGTCTAAATTAACTCCAGGTAATTAGTAGTCAGAATTGAGTTATAGGATAACCCAGTTGATGTCCAGAACTTGGAGTATTGGTTGGTGTGAAAAAAAAAAAAAAAAAAGCCCTTTATACATTAGTGCCAGAAGTGAAATATTGAGAGTAAAGGAAATGGAAGCTTTTACTTTTACAAAACTTTTACATTTTATTACATATTCTTTGTAGATAATGCTTTCTGGGCATATAACATTTTATTGAATGAATACACACCTCCATTTACTGAGCTATTCCGTATTGGTCATTTGATCAAAATTTTAGGTACTTTTTTTGCTACTATCATTTTTTGTAATACCTTTTACTCTGTGTAAGATTATATCCTAAGAAATTTCCAGTGGATTTAATAGGTTGACACTTTGAATGTTGAAAAAAATCTTGACCAATTTTGCCATTTGCTTTCCAAATGGGTTAAAGCAATTCATACTGTGTGATCGTGTTGGTCTTGTCTTCTGTTCCCTCGCCTCGGACGTCATCACCTTACAATATTCTTACTAATTTGGTAACAGAAAAGACTTTATTTTCATTTATACTTCTTTGATCACTACTGAGGCTGAACATTTCTTTTCATAGTCTATACTAGTTATATTTCTTCTTGTCCTAATTTTCTGTTACATGCTCTTTCCCCTTAGATGTTTTGCTCATCAGTTAAAATTAAGATTTTCATTTTATTTTTTCAAGTTACCATTCAGGATAAAGTACAGATGAAATAGCCCTTCCCTGGCCCATCTCTACTCCCATACCGCCCAGGTAGCCAGTGTGAAAGGCCTGGGGTGTGTCTCCCCACCTTTCCTCTTGTTTGGGCTTACAAAGACACACCTTGTTAAAGATTCAAAGGGGGCTCATGTTTTATAACCAACTTGCTTTGTTTTTCACTTAAAATATAGATCATGGACATAAGGTCTTTAATAGCATATCATAAGATATCTTTGGTCATAGTTGCTACAATTATTTCCCCATTTACTGCTGACCCATTGACATCATTTTAGGTTGTTAAGTGGGCAAATGCTCCATGATAATTTCTTCCACTGGTAGGATAGCCTACTCTGTTTTTTTTTTTTTCCCACAAGTTTTGGTACTCAGCTCTGTTTTCTACTGCCTTTAAAACATTCTTAGCATAAAAAAACCCATATTATTTAATACAACTATAATTTATTTTGGTGTGGAGTGAGGAGGAAATGAGGATCTAAACTGATTATTTTTCTTCTTTAACTTACGAACCAATTGTCCCAGAACCCTTTATTGAATGATACTTTTAAAAAAACTTTCCATAAAGAAGTGACTTCTCTTATTTGTGCATTTTCCCCTCTACTATATACTAGTGGCATTATAAACAGAAAGGTTTTTTCTAAGGAAGGAGGATTTCACATTTACCTGGAATTAGGTGGTTATGCCAAGAAAAACTTGGTCCTCCCGGGGCCAGATCTTTGCCCTGTAACCTGCACATCATGATGCTGCTCTTGGGTGTAGTCTGAGTAGTGCAGGGTCTGAGAAGGAGAAGAGCTTCTGCTAATGATTTCTCATCTATCTCGACTGTATTGCTAAGAGGTAGGACAGGGCAAAAAAATGTAATCTCATTTTATAGATGAAGAAGCCCAGCAAATCTCCATGACTCACTCGGGGTTATTTCTGCTTTCCAGTCTGATAGTTCATTATTTTATATTACTCTGTCTGTTATTCTGGTTGTCTTTCTGATGCTCTTTTATAGTGATATATTTATTTTTGAAACTTCAAGTCTGGTTGGGTAGTTTGATCACCATATGGGGAATCTTAAGGAGGGTCATAATGATAGTTTTACCTGAAAATGAGAGCTCTTCTGGGACTATTGTTATTGTTGTTGTTATCATCACCACCACCATTATTATTATTATATTATTTATTATTTATTTATTTACTCAACAAACATTTATTGCATGTCTGCTCTGTCTGAGGCACTGTGCCAGATGTCATGGGAATTACAAGGTGAATAAAATCCTTCCTCTCCGCAATGGATATACACTTATTTCTTTAGCATTGTTTTAGTTGCTTTTATTAAACTGAGTCCTTTACTAAAGGATGTCAATGTTTTGCGTTACACTTACTCCATTGTCTTAAAACCCCAAGGACAGGGTATGATGTTTTCTGTTGAGCAGATCTTGTGAGTAGAGTGCATGGGATGCTGTATCCTATTCAAAGCACTCCTGTTAGGGACTGAGAACACCTGAGGACTTGAGTGATGTATATTTTATAAGCTAAGAGGAGCCTGGAGATCTGCAATATCAGTCTCCTGTTTCTAAATACACTTTTCAATCCCAGTTTCTCTTCCTTAGGACATTTAGGTTACTCATTTGGTCAACCAGGATCTAAAAATAAACTTAGAAACTTTGAGAGTTTTTTTTTTCTTGGCTGATTGATGTGTGTTTTTGTGTATCCCAAACTGCGCTGTGTAACTATTTACTTTTGCATTATGTATAGCTCTTAGCAACCAACAGTGGAAACGAAAGCTAAGAGCACAGGCAGTCCCTGGCTGAGCTGGGGGAACTGGCCAGCCGAAGCCTCAGAGAATTCTCCTTCCCTCCCCCAGCCTGCACTCTGTGGCCCTGGGTTCCACTCTATTGGCCTCAAGTTCCTGCTTTCTGTCTTTTCTGCTGGTGGCCAAGTGGGGACCCAAAGAAGGAACAGGAAGGACCCCTCCTGTCCCTACTCTTACCCTTGTTGGGTTCCCTTTGCTGGTCATTGTGGGGGGTGAGGGGAAGGAGAGCAGGCCTTGGCTGCCACTGATGTCTTGGCACCAGTGACAGTCCTGTAGGGTCAGAAGCACTGAGATGCTATGTCTTATTTGGAACTCTGAGTGCATTTCCATAAAGGAAGGTCACAAGTTGTAGCTGGCCTGTGTAGGACCCACAGGACAAAACTATGTGATTCCTCAGGAACTCTGGAGTTAGGATGGCTTTTAGGGTGACATAAGTCAGTGCTTACAGCATTGTTGCTCAGGGAGAATATAGTGTAGTTTCTAAACATTCCGGGTTAGGGAGAAACTTAGGATGTGATCAGCTTAGAAGTCAAGGGACTGACTGTAAAGTCAGAGAGTGGCTAAACCCACTCATAGGAATGTCTTCTTGCCTGAAACATTGGCGCGTGCCGTGTCCCACCTTTCTACCCCCAGCTCCTTGTTCCAGCTGTAAGAAGACGTTAGTCCCCTGATTTTTAGAGTAGCAATTGTACTAAAAAGCTCACATCTTGATTCTATCCAAAGAAGGGAGGGAGAAAGACCTTGCAATATAGATTTAATTCCTTGATTATTGCCTTTTAGTAAAGAATACAAAACCAAATACACCAGGGCCTTTGTGAAAGGCCCTTGTCCTTACCTTAAGAAATCAAATTTCTGTTCCTTTCGCAGGACTTCAGTAGGCCTCTTCTTCTTAATACATTTTGGGGGACACGTGTAAAGGATATTTCTGTGAATGTATGTATTTTTTCTATGGAAATAGAGAATTTTTTTTCTGAGAAAAAGAAATTTTGAAAGGTGACATATCATTTTTCTTTAGCAAAATCAGTTTTTTAAAGGCTGGATAGCATAGATTAGCAGTTCAGAACAATTAAATAATACTTGGAAATGAACAAAATTAGTACAGTTGCTTGTGTAATTTTCCCAGAAGGGACAAAACAGTTAAAGAGTAAAACCCCCCAATCTCTAGGTGAATTTATTTTCCAACCTCAGAAGGGGCAGGCCTGCTGGAAACAGGAAGTACTGTAATCACAGGACAGCAGTTTGAGTAATAAGAGAAGGCTTTTGGATTTAACTTAGCTGTTTCCTTCATGCTGAAAAGCCAGAACAGCCTATAGACACTGCCGGCTTCTACACCAGCTGCATCTTTTGCAGGGCACATGCACTGCACACCCAGGCACCTGCCCTGTAAGAACCAGGAGCTACAGAATGCCATCGAAGAGTGGCTGAGCTTCAAAGCAGTTGAGACAAAGAGAGAAGTGTTGGAAGTTGGCCTATCAGCCCCAGTACATGGAATTAACTAATCCTGAGGGGTCGGTGAGAGACCCAAAAGAAATAGGGCACAATACAGAATAAAGATGGGAACAGTATATCCACTTTTCTTTCGTTTTTCAAATTATTTATTTATTTACTTGATAATTTTTTTAAATTTTTAATTACAGTTGGCGTATATTATATTAGTTTCAAGTGTACAACATGGTGATTAGACATTTATATATAGTACTAAGTGATCACCTTGATAAGTCTAGTACCCATCTGATACCATACATAGTTACTTCAATATTATTGACTATATTTCTTATATACTATAACTTTATGCCCCCATGACTGTTTTGTAACTACCAATTTGTACTTCTTAATCCCTTTCCCTTTTCACCCACCTCTCTCAACCCGCCTCCCATCAAAATGTTCTCTGTATCTATGAATTTGTTTTGTTTTGTTTGTTTCGCTTATTTTGTTAATTAGATTCTACATCTAAGTGAAATCATATGACATTTATCTTTGTTTGACTTAATCCAGTCTATCCATGTTGCTGCAAATGGCAAGACTTCATTCTTTTTTTAAGGCTGAGTAATATTCCATTGTCTTTATCCATCATGTCTTTATCTGTTCATCTATTGATGGACACCCAAATTGCCTCCACATTGTGGCTGCTGTAAAAGCTGCGATGAACATATAGAATCACATGTTCCTTTGAAGTAGTTTAGGTTTGTTTGGATGAATATCTCAAAAGTGTGATTATGGGGTACTTCTTTGTCTCTTGTTATAGTCTTTGTTTTAAAGTCTATTTTGTCTAGTATAAGTATTGCTACTCCAGCTTTATTTTGTTTGTTTCCATTTTCATGAAACATCTTTTTCATTCCTTTGCTTTCAATCTGTGTGTGTCTTTCAATCTGAAGTGAATCTCTTGTAGGCAGCATATGTAAGGGTCTTGTTTTCTTATCCATTTAGCCACCTTACCTTTTGCTTGGTGTGTTCATTCTATTCACATTTAAAGTAATTTTTGATAGGTATGTAGTTATTGCTATTTTATTCTTCACATTTTTTATCTTTTTCTCTCCTCCCCTCCTCCTCCTCCTCCTCCTCCTCCTCCTCCTCTTCCAACTCTTCCTTCTTCATCGTCATCCCTCTAAATTTCTTGTAATGCTGGTTTGGTGGTGAAGAACTCCTTTAGCTTTTTCTTGTCTGGGAATCTCTTTATCTGTTCTTCGATTTTAAACAATAGCTTTGCTGGGTAGAGAATCTTGATTGCAGGTCCTTGTTTTTCATCACTTTGAATACTTTGTGGCCATCCCTTCTGGCCTGCAAATTTCTGTTGAGAAACAGCTGACAGTCTTATGGGAGCTCCCTTGTACGTAACTAAGTGCTTTTCTCTTGCTGCTTTTAAGATGTCTCTTTGTCTTTAACCTTTGGCATTTTAATTATGATGTGTCTTGGTGTGGGCCTCTTGGGTTCATCTTGTTTAGAACTTTTTGTGCTTCTTGGGCTTGTATGTCTGTTTCCTTTACCAGGTTAGAGAAGTTTCAATCATTATTTCTTGAAATAGGTTTTCAATTCCTTTCTCTCTTCTCCTACTAGTAACCCTATGATAAAAATGCTGGTATGCTTGATGTTGTCCCAGAGGCCTCTTAAACTATCCTCATTTTTTTGGATTCATTTTTCTTGTTGCTGTTCCAATTGTGTGCTTTTTGCATTTAACTTCTAAATCACTGATTTGATCCTCTGCTTCATCTAATCTTCTCTTGATTCCCTCTAAGATATTCTTCATTTCAGTGACTGTAGTCTTCATTTCTGATGGTTTTTTTGTTTTGTTTTGTTTCTATCTCCACTTTTATATTTTCTATCTCTTGTTGTTGAAGTTCTCACTGAGTTCATCTACTTGTCCCCTAAGTTCATTGAACTTCTTTCTAAACAGCTTTTGAACTCTGCACCTGGTAGATTGCTTATCTGTATTTGTTTAGTTCTTTTTCTGGAACTTTGTTCTGTTCTTTTATTTGGGACATGTTTCATTGTCTCCCCATTCTGTCTGCCTCCCTGTGTTGTTTCTGTGTGTTAGGTAAGACTGCTATTTCTCTCGGTTTTAGTAGCGTGGCCTTATATAGTAGGTGTCTTGTGGGGCCCAGCAGCACAACCTTCCCTGGTCACTTGAGCTGAGTGCTCCAGGTGTGTCCCTTGTGTGAGTTGTGTGCACCCTCCTGTTGTAGTTGAGCCTTGGTTGCTTTTTACACATCTGTGTGGAAGGATTAAACCTTGGGCTGATTGTGAGGACTGGCTGGTCAGGAGTTGACACTACAGAGAAGGATCGGCTTTAGCAGGGCTCTGGCACCTTCCAAGTCTGCTCTTTGGGTGTGTCGTCCTCTGATGCAGCCCTGGGTGGTGCTCTGGCTAGGTCAGAACCCTGCTACCGGATGTGCTGGCCCTGGGGCCTCTGCAGAAGGGCCTTGGCGCAGACCAGGTTCAGCTGCAGCCTGTGCCTTGTCTGGGGCCACCTGGCAAGAGTCACCAAGCAATCTGCAGATGGTTGCCACCTTGCCTGGCTTGGAGGTGCCTCAACAGGTCAAGCTGCAAACTGAGGCCGGCTGCTGCTAGTGCTGAACTTAGGGCTGTTCAGCAAGAGGTACGGGGCCCACTCAGTCAGATACTGCTTGTTTGGGTTTTGCAAACCTTTGAGAGGTTTTAGGAAAGTCTGTAGCATGAAGCAAGACAGGCTTTTTGTATGGAAAAGCCACTGGAAGCAGCTTGGGTGGTTCTACAAGTTTGGGAGGGTGGTGTGGTCTCAGGGACTTACCAGGGCAGGGTGACCAGTGTTAGTCAGGTTGATGGAGACTCAGATGTGGTGGCTGTCTCTGTCTGCATGCCACAAGGGGGAGGGCTCAGCAATGAACAATGGATTCTGCAGACACTTCAGTTTGGAAGAAAGTTCCCTCTTCAGCCCTTGCCCTAAAGGCAGACAATTCGGTTTCTCCCTGCGTGTTCCTGGTGCCTTTCAAGCAGCTTCCCCAGAGCTGGAGCTCAGAGTGAGTAAGTCTTTCAGCCAGTAAGTCCATGCACAGGCCCCTTAAGAGGAATGTCTGTGATTCTAGTCGCCGTCTGTCTCACTCGGCCATGATCTCCACTAGTTTTCACAGCCAGAAGTCATGGGGACTTCTCTTCCTGGCACTGGAAACCTGGGCTGGGAGCCTGATGTGGGCTGGAGATCCCTTGCTGCTCTAGGGCAGCCTCCACAGCCAAAAGAATTCTCTTGATTTTTACTGCCACATGCGGGTATGGGACCACTCTCTGTCCTCGCCTCTCCTTCCAGTTTGGAGATGGTTGTCTTCTGTGTGTACCCAGTCATCAGACTCATGTTCAGCTAGACTTGAGGTGACTCTCAATGATGGCTGCTCTGTAGTTTAGTTGTAATTTTGGTGTGGTCATGAGAGGAGGCAAGCTCAGCGTTTATCTTTACTCCGCCATCTTGACTGGAAGCCTAGTATGTCCACTTTCATGTGCCACAAGATCAGCACTTCAGGTACTACCCATGGCTCATGTTTTCCCCTGTTAAAGAGGATTTTACACTGTAGTGATATCCATACATCAACAGTTTTATTTTTATTTTATAAAATATTTTTAATTTAAGTTAATAATAATTTAAGAAATTATTGCTTTAGTTTGGGCCCCTCAATGTCAAGGGCTCGACATCACTCAAACTAATTCATATTCCAGGGTTCATATAAAACGACTACTCCTATCATCACATTGTTCTAAGTGTGTTATCTCATGACCTCTTCTTCCCTGCTCTGGGAGGGAGAGTTATTATTCCCATTCTGCTAAGAGAAGCAGGCTTAGAGATGTGGCCCATGTATGTATGTTGTCATTGGAGTCAGGACTCACACCCAGGTGATCACTCAGGAGCCATGTTCTAACCACTGTAGTACTCTGCCCCTTGAAAAGATTCTGTGCCTGTGAAACAAGTATAGCTGAGTCTCATGGGGCCCGAAAGCAAGGATTGGAAAATTGGAAATGGAGTCATTATCTCTCTCAGAGGTCATGTGGTTTCAGCTCAATAGGCCTCTCTCTCTTTATCTCCTATCTTCGTTGCTTCATATTACATATGGCCCCTGAATGGCCAGCCCATAAGGCTGCAGTCTGAGACCTCAGTATCTCCTGGTTCATACTCATAAGTGAGAGTTTCCTATTGTCACTCATTGAGCCAGGCCACACAGCCATTAGAGGCTGGCCAGCAAAATAATGAGCTGTCTTTGTGTTGTGTGTTCATCCCAGGTTATTGGTGTCTGCCTTGTGCAGACTTCTCCAGCACCATATCCCTGAGCAGGGTATTGTGGGTAAGGCAGCACATGCTGGAATGAGAAGTTATTCATAGCAGGAATTTAACATCTCTGGTACAAGCTCATTTTCTATTTTAATGATTTTAAATACCTTAACACTTCCACTATCTTTATAAAATCTTGAAAGATCTGCTAAGACTCTTAAGGTAGTAAATGATAGAAACCTAATTCAAAAGGGCTTAGAAAAAATCAAATTATTGGTTTCTGTAACTGTAAAGGCAAAGGCTTGGCTGGATCTAGGTCTCAAACAATATCATTGGAACCTATCTCTTGACTCTGCATTTTTCTGGGTTGTTTCATCCTCATGATATTAAGACACTGAGAAGCTCCAGGCTCATCTGTTTTGGTAGGAGAGCTTCTCTTTCCCTATAGTTCCAGAAAATTCCCAGGTTTGATTCTCAGTGCCCTGAATTGGTTCTATGTGCCAATCTCTCAGACAAACATGGCAGCCAGGATGATTGTTTAGGTCTGGGTCACTGCCAACTCTTAGAGAAGGGTTAAACTGACCCCTCATTAAAGCACATGGACTAGGAATGAAGGAGTATGGTCTTCAGTGACAATTGGGATGTTAGTACCCACAGAAATAAGAGTGGATGCTGTCCAGGCAAGAACAACCCATATCCTCTTCGGAACATTTCAGAATAGGTATATTATAAATAACTGGATTGGGTCATCTGACCTTATCTTATTTGTATGTGACAAATTCAAAGATCTAGGAAATCCAGAGTGTTTAGAGAGGCCCAGATTTCCTATGTTTTTTATGTCTTTAGTCCTAAAAGATGATGCTATTAAACCAAAACAAAATTGTTATTAAGACTTACATCTTTTTTTTGAGAAAGTCAATTGCAGGATAGTTTTCTTCAATTTTTGATCAAGTAGAAAGATAAGACTTGTTATGTGCTCTCTGTTTAAAGTCTAAGCTGTTCTGGCATTGAAATAACTTTGGTAAATTATATAAAGCCTATGTGTAAACGTTTAGCAGTGTCTAGGTTTAAGATCCAGTTTTATCCAGGTAATGATTAAATTTCTCTGTTTATATATCAATGATCTTAATACCCACTGGGAAATAATTTTTCATTTTTAACTATCTCTCAAATCAAGTCCAGGAAAGGTTAAACTAGCTAGTTCTCATGCTCACAAAATATAGGTTGAATCCATATAATCTCAAGTCTTATTAATAATTGTGTGTGTGTGTGTGTGTGCGCGCGTGTGTGTAGATATAACTTCATGTCGTTAGAATGCCACATTCTTGCTTACTGCACCTAACGCAATGGTCTCAGATGTCCTTTAGAACAAATGATCAGCTTCTTTTCCTACCAAAGGTTTGCAGACAGTTGACTTGGTTTCTTTCGCCTATTTAAAATTTTGTATTATAGAGTTAAAAAAGTCCCCTCATATGTCAAAATACACTTCTTCTCTCTTGACTTTCACTTAATAGTACAATATTTGGTTTCACGTTGGTTTAAGGCTCTCAATTGCAAACAACAGTGCCCACTCTGGCTAGTTTACACACAAAGGGATATTTTTAAAGGATGTTAAGGAGCTCACAGAATTTCTGGAGTACCAGAGTCAGACTTGGAGGCCTACAGCCAAGAACACTACTTAAATTATACCACTGGTTACTCTGGTGGATTCTCGTGTGGCCAGCACCACTGCTCATACCAGTGAGTGAGTCCTTTCTTGGTGAAGCCCCATCTACTCGGCATCTCTCTACTATGCTTTGCCATGCTCTGGCAGTCCCCACCACAGTGAATTCCAGTGTGTACCATTCTTAGCACTAGGGCCGTTTCCTAACTGAGAGTGATTTGAACGACCCCAGGAAGGACCCCTGGCCTGATGCCACATAGCAGGGGTCCCTAATCCCCAGGCCGTGGACCAGTGCTGGTCTGTGGCCTGTTAGGAACCAGGCCCTGGTGCCAGAAAGGTTGGGGACCATACAGGATGTTTATTGCTTTTTATTAAGCAGATATCCAGTTACCTCCCACCAGCCATCTGCCCTTGGTTGCCTCATCAGTATCACCTTCATTCTTTCCCTGCACGAAGGCAAGAGGCTGATCTAAATTGCAAAAATCAGGCATCTGATGCTCAGAGAGGGTAATCCACTACCTAAAGTCACACAGCCTGTTGGTGATTAAAGTTCAAGTCTGTCTCCAGAGCCCACTCCTCTACAACTCTGGAGTACTGCCTTTGAAGCGAGGCATGCATCTGATGTGAGGATTTTCCTCATCAGTATTGTGTGATAAGGGGCTAGCTAGACCTCTGCTGAATCCTCACACTGTCCCTCTGCCCCCTTCAAGGATGAATTGTGTAGTGTAGGTGAGGGAGGTGGGATTTACCTTGTGTCTCTGCCATGGATAAGTCCATGATCTAACCAGGAGATGAATATGATTAGTTGCAAATGGAAGCTTTAAAGATATTCACTGGAACTTTCCAATAATATGGTTTACTTTATAGTATAATTCATTGTTGGATGATTCCATGGACTGAATTGTGTCCCCCACAAATTCATACATCGAGGCACTAACCCCTAATGTGACTATATGGAGATCGATTCTTTAGGAAGGTAATTAAGGTTAAAGGAGGTCATAATTAAGGTTGGTTACCTAATCTGATGGGAATAGTGTCCTTATAAGAAAAGGAAGAGACACCAGGGATCTGTCTGTCTTCACGTGTGTGCAGAGAACAGGCCATGTGAGGACATAGCAAGAAGGTGACGATCTGTAAGCCAGAAAGAATTCTTCACAAGAAACCTACTCTGATGGCATCTTGATCTTGGACTTCCAGCCTTCAAAACTGTGAGAAAATAAACACAATATGTGTTGTTTAGGTCACCCACCCTGTGGTATTGCTATGGCAGCCTGACCAGACTAATCGAGATAGATATGTCTTAAGTCCTGAGTAAGGAGGTAGGGATGGAATAAAGATGTGAGCAGCTTTACGTACGCAGCAAAAAGCTAGAGGAGCAATGAGGCTTGGAGGATGGCAAGAGCATATCTGGTCAGGGAATCAATAAAGGCTTCACCAGAAGCAGTGCCACATTAAAGGGCACAGAGGGAGCCTTGCAGGCAGAGCAGCTTAATGGTTAAGAGTGTGGGCTCTGGGATCTGACTTACTGAATCCTGGGTGGCTTGTTAGCTGTATGACTATGAGCAAGTTAATCCTTCTGAGTCTTCATTTTTTAAAAGGGAGAGTGATGACAGTACCTATATCACAAAGTTGGGGAGGTTAAATGAAACAGTGCGTGTGGAACTACTAGAGCTATGCTTAGCCAGTAGTAAGCATTCAATAAGTAATTAATGTTATTTTCACAGACAGAAAATGGAGTAGAGTGTTTTTGGGGTAAGAGAGGTGGCAATCACAGGCTGAACAATGGAGGGAAGACATAGTATGCATTTTGTGAGTAGCTGTGTGGTTTGTCACCACGCCTCCTTTCTCTGAGTTTGCATTTTTTAAGGAGTCTCTTCTTGCAAGAAGTTTCCCTAAAAGGGCTTCAAAGCAGAATAGAAGCATATCCTGGCCCACGTAAAAATACGCTTCCCATTGTGCATAAGTAAACTGGCCTTCTGGTTTATCACTCAATGTCTTGAGCATTTGGTTGGCGTGGGCCAGTCCCCCAGAGTCTCATCATCCTTGATGGAACTGATAAAATCAAATTCCTGAATGTGCAGATCCAAAGACCAGGCCTTAGACCTGTGGTGACCCCTTGGAGGCACAGGCATTGTGAGGCCAAGTTGTAAACAGAGAACTCGCGCACCTCTTTCTCTCCTCCCTCTTGTTCTTGCTTTTAAACTTGCAAAATGTGACCAGCTGAGTTCCACACATCCGGTAGGACTGGGCAGAGCAGACACACTGAAGAAAGATGCTCATTAAATGCTTCTCGAATGAAGGAAGGGTACTTGCTACTAGCTTTACAATGGGCAGAGGACAGGAGGGGTCGTGCCCTGGAAGCAGGGGTCTGGGTTCTGATCCATCTCCCATTTACTATGTGCCTTTGGGCAAATCCCTTAACTGGGCCTCAGATGCCTTATCTGTGCAATGTAAATAAAATCCTTACCTATCGAGGGCAGATGCCTGAATGCCCTTTTGGTGTCTCTTCCGGCTCCCACACTTATCCCTTAATAAGATGACTCCCAACAAGGGCTGAAGATATTATGGCACAAAATGTGTCCACCAGGTGGAATCCAAGGGGAGTTACAGGGCAGATTATACCCTCTCTTGTCCTCTAGTTGTTTTATGTTTGCTATTCTTGTTGCCCTGTTTGAGATATAAGCTAGATTGTTTGGGTGGAGTGTCTGGTGGAGAAAATGGATAGACAGAATTCTTAAGTATTATCTACTATGCCCATCACAATACTGAACATATAAGGTGCTCAATAAACATTTGTTAAATTGGATAGAATATTAGTGCCTAGCAATCAATTCAAATTGCATTCTTACACTAAAGACATTCTTTGCTTCATTTACAGAATAGGGATAAGATAAACACAAAACAAAATAAAATTAGTTATTTTGAAAAACAAAAGATGAATTTTAAGAGCTATTTGTTCTGTTCTAGAATTGTATTTATTTAATAATGTCTCATGTTAGTTTATTCTAAGGTGTTTTATTATTTTCAAGTTATTACCCCCTGCTCTCTAACTTCATGAGATAGAAAATTGAGACATTGATTTAGTTTTAAAATTCTGGCTCACATAGCCCCATTTTCCGGAGTTAGGGGTGTTAATAGTGATAAATTGTCCTTCACGTGATTGAGATAAATGCTGCCCACATCCGTAATTCACCTTTTCTTCAATGGACTGTTTATTTCTTTTCTAAGACTAATGTGGGAATCTATTAAACTGGTCAGTAAGTGGACTTTCTATTCTTAGATGTGCATGAAATCTAAAGGTTCTCATTTTAGAATCACAAAAGCCAAGCTAAGCACACATGAAAAACATCCCATTTCCACTTGTTTGTAGCTTCCTAGAACAAGGTTATGATGCGTGTGTACTCTGTGCCTTCCTTTGTGAAGGCATAGGCTGGCCACACAGCCTGGAAATAATTCCTCTGCAGGAGCCAGTGCTATTCAGGACTTAGCTTCCTCCCCGGGATTGTGTGGCCTTTGTACAGAAAGAGAATGCTGTTCACTGTCTAAATCAAAAACTCTATGTTAGAGACCTACAGACCTGCTTTATTTCAGGGGTCACCAACCCCTAGGGCCGTGGACTGGGTCCATGGCCTGTTAGGAACTGGGCCGCATAGCAAGAGGCGAGCAGCTGGCGAACTAGCAAAGCTTCATCTGTGTTTGCAGTTGCTCCCCAGCACTAGCATCACCACCTCAGCATCACCTCAGATCATCAGGCATTAGATTCTTATAGGAGCGCGAACCCTATTGTGAACTGCACATGTGAGGGATCTGGGTTGTGCATTCCTATGAGACTCTAACTCCTGATGATCTGAGGTGGAGCTGAGGTGGTGATGCTCGTGCTGGGGAGAGGCTGTAAATACAGATTAACATTAGCAGAGAGGTTGACTGCACAGAGACCATAATAAATCATTTGCTTGCAGACTCATATCAAAACCTATCAGTGAGTGGCAAAAGACAATTAAGCTGCATCTGGTGGCAGGCTTTACAGTGGCAAGTGAGTTGATGTACCTCACTTGTACAGCTGCATCTGGTGGTGTCTGATTGTGTATTATGGTGAGTCATGTAATTATTTCATTTTATATTACCATGTAATAATAATGGAAATAAAGTGCACATAATGCACTTGAATAATTTGAAACCAACCTTCCCTCTCCCTACCCCCTGGTTGGTGGAAAAATTGTCTTCTGTGAAACCAGTCCTTGGTGCCAAAAAAGTTGGGTACCACTGCTTTATTTGACCTATAGTGTTTTAAAAACTTTAAAATTTATTAACTTAGAAAAGAAAATAGATGTCTCATAAAAACATGATTTCAGGTTTCTCTGAAAAATCATAATATCTGCCCATAAAGCTGGGTCCAGTTTCCACATGACATCAATCAGTGAGCTGAGAAATGCCTGCTCTCCTTATGGAGGACAGACAGACAGACAGACAGACAGACAGACACACACACACACACACACACACACACACACACACACACACACACTTGTTCACCAGAATCTTCTCTCTTCCTGACCTGCTTCACTCACCCACAGGCCTGCCTGCTGCCTCTGTAAGCATTTGAATTTTTCTTTTTTAGACAGTACAATATACATAACATAAAATGAACCATTTTAGCCATTTTAAGTATGCAGTTCAGTGGTGTTAAGTACATTCACATTATCGTGCCACCATCACCACCGTCCATCTCCAGAACTTTTTCATCTTTCCCAACTGAAACTGTACTCATTAAACAACACCTTCTCATTTCCCCTTCCCCTCAGCCCCTAGCAATCACCATTCTACTTTCTGTCTCTATGAATTTGACTACCGTAGGTACCTTGTATAAGTGGAATCACGTAGTATGTATCCTTTTGTGACCGGCTTATTTCAATTGATATTGTGTCTTCAAGGTTCATCCGTATTGTAGCGTGGATCTGAATTGTTTTCCTTTTTGAGGCTTAGTAATAGTCCATTGTATGCAAATGCCACATTTTGTTTACCTATTCACTTATCTTCCACCTTTTGGCTACGGTAAACACGGCTGCTATGAACAGGAGTGTGAGAGTATCTGTCCAGGCCCTTAAACGTTTGTGTTTTTGACAGCTTTCATGGCAGTTTCCTAGCTATGCTCTTGTGGCTCCGGCTTCGCTTTCTTTGACCGGCCTCCCGAAGGCAAAGCATTCCAGGGCTGGGTTTCACCTTAATGAACTTTGGGAAGCATTGAAAACCCTTTTTCAAGACATCTCATGAAAATGTCTTGGATTCTTTAAAATTGTTAGGTAGTTACCATGGAATTTTAAAAACGAATATCTCATTAATAAAAATATCTAGAAGCAACATTGTGCGATTTCGAATTTAGTTATGAAAAGCTCGTTTAAGAAAGAAATTTGAAATATATTTGTTTTTGTTTTTGGATCTGAATGAAGCTTGTTCATCTTTCCTCAGTGTGCTATGTATGCTAATGAGAACTTTTTTCTTATAAGTGTTGATAAAGGAAATATAAAAATAATTTTGATTTTATTTCTGAATTTTTAGATTGTATTAAGTTAAGAAAAGTGCAATTTTTTCCTACTGGATGCTAAATAAAAAGGTCAAAATAAATTTTGCTCTTCTTTTTGAGAGATTACTATTTCTGATTTTTTTTTTTGACATCAGCCTAAGTGTCATGAACTGACATAGGTATATGGCAATTCCATTTTATTATTATGTGAACAAAATCTTGATGTCAACTCAAATTTGGTTATTTAAGTAGAGTCTGGGCTAGAATTTACATTGCCGGTATTTATTTAGCATCTTGTACTAATGCAGTTGTGGACATAACTTTTTGAAATCAAGAGTGCAACTAGAGAACATTAAACTCTAAGAAAACAAATTGTTTTCAAGTACTTACAGGAATTGCTCCAGTTTTAGTGTTTTCTTAAAAGCTTCATGATTACATTTCTTTAAAGTTACTTTATAATGTAGATTTTCGAACTAATACAGCAAACCTTCATCTGAATTACGAATTCCTGCTGTAATTCCTTTTATTATCTTAATATGCTTGCAGTTTTAAGAGAACATGCCAGTTTTAATGTGTGTGGGTACTTTTTATTTCAGATGAGCTTAACCATTAAGTCATATTTCAGTATTTGATATGAACCTATTGTCTCTTGATAAGAACCTATCTCATCCTATGCACATATATTAAAACTAATATATTTAAATTTTAAGACATGTAGGGGAAAGCCCTTCAAATTAAGATTCAAGATTTTTGTCTCATCTAAGTGTATTGTAGTTTGGAATATTCTTTCTCCCTGCTCTCACCCCGAGCCCCGAAAGATATGGTTTGTAACTGTGTTATGGAATTGCCTTGAAATATTGGTGTAGCATGGATTTAGCAAGACAGGCCATTTTTACCACTACTTATTTGCAAATGGTAGATACCTAATTCAAATTGTTTGAGCAAAATAGCTCAAACAACCCCAAAATTCCAGGGCTGGAATTCAAACCTGTTTTGATTGAGATGTTCGAAAAATGTGAGGGATCTGTCTTCCTCCCACTTTCAACCTCTCATCTCTGCTTTCAGCCGTGTTGATCCAATTTTCAGCAGGCTCTGTCCATGTGGAAGCTAAGATGATCGCCAGCAGCTCTAGGCATACATCATCCTCAGGGTTAGCAATCCTAGACAATAAAGAAAACCTTTTACAGAGCTCTGACAAAATTACAAGAGTGGGATTAGTCGGTCTTGGGCCATATGCTCATCCCTGAGCCAGTCACTAAAGTAGGGGAGTCATGAGTGCTCGGCCAGACTTGGATCATATAGCCATCCGTGGGCCATTCACTGGTAAGGGAGTGAGTACCATGATTGGCCAAGTCTAGTTTGTGTGGCCATCCCTGAACCAATCACTGTGGTGGAAGGATGAATATGACTGGCAAGGCCTGGATCATGTGGCCATCTCTGTATCAGGGTCTGGGAAGTGGATGGTTAACATTCAACTTTTGGTATCATTTCTCATTGGAAGGACAGAGTCTGGTGTCAGAAGTAGAAGAAAGGTGCCCATAACTCCAATCAAGTGTTTCAAAAACTCTCTACGGGGAAGGACCAGTTTTGTTCATCTTTGTTTCTTTTGGAGTACATGACACCTTAACAGAGTTGCTCAGTTAATGATGGCTAAGTCAATGAAAGTATAAAATGGGTGATTGAAGAGAGCTTAATTAAGGAATTATTTATAGGATGTCGCCATGGTTAAGGAAAACAGTTGAGGGATGGCAAAGCACCTCATGGCCAGGAACTGCTGGAAGCTGTTAAAATCCTCAGGCCTAAAAGGGTAATGGGAGAAATAGTTCCCGAAAGCAGAGAAAGCAGTAGCTATAGGAGAAGGAGGCCTGACAGGATCCAAGGCCTTGGGTAGAAGAATGGACCAGTCAAACTGTAATCAGGTGGGGAAGAATTAGAAGGGTAAGTACCTTCCTGACTTCCAATCTTCTGTTGTACTTCCTGTTGCCTGAACCTATCTAGAATCCAGAAAGCAATAGAGCTCAGTAAATTTAGAATATGGAGATCAGTCTTCAGGGACCTGGAAGGACAAATAGAGGTCATTCCAGTCTTCTTTTTCATTCTCAGTCTTCTTCTGACCTTGTCCTAATGCAAATCTTCTTAGACGTATTCATTCCCCTCCTATGACTCATACCCCAAGCACAGACTATACTTATTTTACTATCTCACATGCCTTTGCCAGGGGTACGGCACATGGCTGTGCAGAAAGCACCATTTATATCATGTTAACTGTGCAGCGTATGGCCTGTTCTGTGGCCCTGCCTTTGCATTGAATTCTGAATTATGTTGGCTGAGGAGGGAGGGTGGGAGAGTCCAGGGAAAGAAGAAAGAGCTAGGGCAAAGCTTTATTATGTCATAATTTCAAATTTGGAAATAATGATCTGTGTACTTGTCAGGGCTGGAGACTGTTTTCTTCGGTTATCAGACAGATGCTATTGAGTCAGAGAGTAGAACTAATTTTTTTTGTGTGTGGCAAAAATGATAGGATAAGTTGATAAGCATCCAGAATAAGAAGTTATTGATTATTACCAGAGCATGGGTGCTAACAAATAAGCTACATCCAGCCTCATAGAGGCATCTGGAACTCCTGGCCTTGGTCTTCATGACCTACTCAACTTCTTTTAAACAGTATCTCTGTGTGTCCACCTTATCATGAATAAGAGATCTAGAATAAACATCTTCTGATGATGAGCTACAGAGGGCATAAACACAATAGCAAGAGATAATAAAATAACTTTGCACTTAAGCACCCTCGGGGTTCCAGCTTGGTGCGGGGGCCCCTGGTTGTGATTAAAAGCCCTAGATCACAGGCCTGCTGTGCAGATGAATGATATAGTAGGTGGAAAATACAGACTGGCATGTGTGGTATGAATGTTAGATGCAGTGAATAAACCAATGTTTTTGCCTTTCTCCATTTTTTCCCCCTTTCACCCTAGTTTCTTTTTGGTCCTTAACTCTTAGTCTTACCATTTTGTGACTTCTTAGACTATGGGACTTAGGTAAACTATGACTTAGGTAAGCTAAGACTATATCTTAGGTTAGCTATCTGGGAATTGCCAGTCTCCTCAAATCTCTATATATCCGTGACACCTCACTGTGCCCATGTTTTCAGGGCTGTGATTGTACTTCTCAGAAGTCACCAGAGAAGTAATCTTATATCTAATATGTCTTTCCCCACATCACGCTGGAGAAAGAGTAGCCTTGGACACGTGACTAGAAATAGCAAATATTTACCAAGTACCTACTCCGTGCCATCTACTTTTCTATGTATTAGAAATATGGGGGTGCAATAAAAGGCACTTTTTCTACTCTCAAGAAAATAGAATTAAAGTAGAATTATAGAAAATTAGCAATAGAATTCTAAATAAGTAGAATTATATGACCACTTATATAGTGTAGAATGATGGTAGGACTATACTTTGTTGGATGGACAGGGAAAATCCTCTTTGAAGAAATAGGATTTAACCTAAATTATGAATAGCAAGAGGGAATAAGTCACAAGGACAGCAGGGGAAAGAGTGTTTCAGGCAGAAGGAACAGCTAGTAAAAAAGCTTGGAGATGAGCTTGAGGTGTGGATGCAACAGAGGGGTCAGTGTGTGAGTTTGGTTTAGCGGCCAAAGGGGAAATGGTTAAGGTGAGGTTGCCCAGGTCCACAGGGGCTGGAGGCCAGGGCAATGGGTTTGGACTTTTTCTAAGGGCAATGGGAAGCTCTTGATGAGCTTTATGCAGGGAAGCGGCATATTCTTTTTTACATTTTAAAAATGTTTGCTTTTGCTAACAATGGATTTTAGGGGGCAGGAGCCAAAGCAGGGAGACTTGTTAGGTTCTGATGTAGCTTGAAACAGGTGGTAATAGCAATGGAGATGGAGGAAAGGCAATGTGATACACCTGTGCCTTAAAATAGGTGGGAAGTGGGAGAGAAAGGGCACTCGGGAATGATTCTTGGTTTTCGTATCTAGCAAAAACTTTGGTGCATGGTGATGTCTTTTATTCTGAGCTGAGAAGCCTAGGGGTATCGTGACGGTATATTGTGGGGATGAAGTTGGTGGATCAAAGTTCTGTATTATGTGTTGAATTGTGTTCACACAAAATTCATTTGTTCAAGTTCTAACCCCCAGTACCTCAGAATGAGACTATATTCGGAGGTAGGGTCTTTAAAGAGGTGATTAAGTTAAAATGAGGTCATTAAGGTGGGCCCTAATCCGATACTCATGTCTTCATATCAAGAGCTTAGGACACGGACACACAGGGGGACGATGACGTGAAGACAGCCACCTACAAGCCAAGGAGAGAGGCCTTAGAAGAAAACTCTGCCTAGACTTTGATCTCTGACTTCTAGCCTCCAGAATCATGGGAGAATAAATACCCGTGGTTTAAGCCTCCATTCCGAGGTACTGTGTTATTGCAGCCGCAGCAAACTAATAAATGTTAAGTTAAAATTCCAGTTAGAGCTCAAGTGGGGATGTTATGTCACTTTTTGGGTATATGGACCTGGTGGGGAGGTTGTGGTTGGGGAAAGAATTAAAAACTAGAAAAAGGTTTGGGTCCTCAGCTTCGATGTGGCACTTGAAGCCATGGACTAGATAGGACCACCTGGGCTGAGCGGACAGAAAGGAGGAACTGTAGCTGAGGCCTAGCATAGTGACAAGTGAGCCGAGGTAGAGTAAGGAGTGGTCAGTGAGAAGCCAGTGGTCACCAATGTGACCTTCGATCTTCAGCCTGATAGCCTTGTTTTAGACCCATCCCTTGGCCCTTTTCACCTCCTAAGATTCTTCTTTGAATATAGCTTTTGCTGAAGTGCTGGCTTAGTTAACCATTACCCTTGTTCATTTGTGGTAGGGTGACAAACTGTCCTGGTGTGCCCAGCACTGAGGAATTTATGGGACGTGGAAACTCCAGTGCTAAAACCAGGACATTCCCAGGCAAAAGGCAATGCCTTGGTCACCCTAATAAGGGGGAAGCTTTGGCAACATTTAATTATTTCATCTCACTGGCTTCATTGAAAGGTGATTGGTCTAAGAGAGCGTCACAGTTATTGTTAGGATTATTGTCTTTGAAGTGTTTATTTCTTCTAGAAACAACCTAGCAATGGGTGCTTCCACCATGAAACCAGTCTAATAATGAAAAGTAAGTTTGAGATGCTGTTTAGTTCCATTATCCCCAACTTAGTTTCTGCTTTAACAACAATATTTTCTTGGCATGGATTTGTATTATTGGTTAATTTCATACATTTCAGGGTATATATTTCGAGTAATTATCTCCCCAATGATTCTAAGCATTTGCTTCAGTTAATTGAACCCTTTAATGAACCCACTAACAGTATCTTTGGCATTGTATAAAATACAAAACTGGACCCAGCTGCTATTCATCAGGTTTTAGCTGGTCCAAATTTAACAGATGTTCAAAATTTAAACACAGGACGAAGTCAGTTTACCTTTTATGACCCCTTTCTGGGTGACGGGGGGAGGGGGAAGGTCCTTCAGGTCTTCAGATCTAGTAACAAGGGCTCCTGCATCACCATCTTGAACACACGTTGTTCGTTCACATCGTATTGGCCCAGCTTCGTTATTAAGCCCAAGCCACCCACCACAATCAGTTCTGCCACCCTCGCTCCATCTGCCACCCTCCGTCTCTCTCATCCTTCTCAGTGCCTTCCTGGACTGGGCAGGAGGAAGTATTGGACGTGTTCCCAGTGCCATCTGACCTGTGCACCACCACCACATCACATGACGTGAACTTAACTTCCTGTTCAAACTGACATATGTTCTTGCTAAGGCCACAACAGCCCAAAGTCAGGGTTAACGTCTGTGTTGGTTCCCTGGGGCTGCTATAACAAATCACCATGAACAGGGTGGCCTAAAACAATACAATTTTATTCTCTCACAGTTCTAGAGGTTAGAATTCTGAAATCAAAGTGTCAGCAGGGCCAGGCTCCCTCTGGAGGCTCTAGGCGAGAATCCTTCCTGCCTCTTCCTGGCTTCGATGCTTGCTGTCATTCTTGGCTTTTGGACACATGACTTCAGTCTCGGTCTCCATCTTCATCTGTTCTCTTTTCTGTGTGTCCACACTTCCTTCTTCTAAGGATAATAGTCATTGGATTAGTACCCTCTCTAGTCCAGTATGACCTGGTCTGAATTTGATTACATCTGCAAAGACCTTATTTCCAAATAAAGTCACATTCACAGGTAGTAGGGCTTAGGACTTCATATCTTCATATCTTTTGGGGGGACACAATTCAATACAAAAAAACTTCCTAATTATAAATCCTGTGAAGAAGAGCATTTGCTTACTAACAGGATTTGGTGAAGTTAACCACACACTAAAGGTAATAATTTAAATAATATAAGTAAATAGTAAATAGTAAATAAAATAAACGCTGACTCCAATTCTGACACCAACTTCAATGTATACTTTTTTCCACATCATCAAGCAATTAATTGAGTTCTGACATTGTCTACTGGAGATAGAGTTAAGTTAAGGACTCAGTACTAAAAGACTGCCCCCTCCTTCTATGTCAGATGCCAATTCCAAGTCCAGGTTGTCACCTGTGATTCTGATCAACATGTAATGGATCAGAAGTTACCAACATCTTCTCTCTGGGTTCCATTGATTTGCTAGATCATCTTACAGAACTTGGAGAAACGTTTCACTTACTAAATAACTCAGGAATGACCAGGGTTCGTGTGAAGGGGCTTATTGCTTTCATGCACTCTCCCCAGATTTCTGTGTGTTCACCAACCCGGAACTTCTTTTCGGGTTTCTTTTGGAGGCTTCATTCCTTTGTAGGGTACGCATGAATAAATCATTGGCCATTGACCACTGAACTCAATCTCCAGCCCCTCTCACCTTCCCCAGAGTTCTGGAGTAGGAATTAGATTGAAAGTTCTAACCCTCTAATCACCTGGTTGGTTCTCTGGTGACCAACCACCTCCTGTCCTTAGGTGACCTAGGGGCTTTCAAAAGTCATCTCATTAACATAACAAAGACACCTTTATTGCTCTGAGCACTTAGGAATTTTCAAGGGTTTTAGGAGCTCTGTGCCAGGAACTAGGACAAAGAATAAATATATATTTCTTATTATAAATCACAATATCACAAGGCAGAATGAGGTAGTGGAAATAGTACAGGCTGTGGAGGCACATATATTTAAATCATAGCCCTATGACTTGTTCGAGAAGCCTTGGGCAAGTCACTTATCTTTTCTGATCCGCAGTTTCCTTATTTATAAAATGAGTATAATATCTATCATACTGAGCTGTTGTGAGGTTCACATAAGATGATTTACATAAAGCATCTGCCATGGTGCCTGACACAGACTGAGTGTTCAATTAATGTCATCTCTCACTTCCCTTTTAAACAGAGCTGATTTCATGTAAATGAATTTGTACTCTTTATAGAGTTTAAAAGAAATAGCTGTATGGCTAATATTGAGATTATTAGCCAATCTGAGTATATTTTAAGAGTGACTTTTTTGGGGTGTGACTGATAATTTTGGAACTGCTGTAAGAAATGCCTTGCAGCTCTGGACCCATCTGTCTTATCCTCAGGAGTCTGTAAGGTGCTTAGGGTCAGGATTTTTTTTTTTTTTTTCATTAACTGTCACATCAGTTAGGAATTGTGTTTGGCTACTGGTTACAAAGCCGACTTCAATGACTCAAAAGCATAAAGATCTATTAATTTTTTCTTACAAAAACTGTCTGAAAGTAGTCCAGGGAACGTGTGGCTGTATTTTGGTCCTTGGGACCCAAGACTCTTCGAGTTTTTTTTTTTTTGTTTCAACTTTAGTGCACATTTCTGTTCTCAAGATAGCCTTACATAGGAGAAACTATTTGCAAATATTTGTGTTAATATCCAAAAATATATAAGGAACTCATAAATTGCAATAGCAAAAAAAATCAAATAATCTGATTAAACAAATGGGTTGAAGGATCCGAATAGACATTTTCCCAAAGATGACATACGGATGGCCAGCAGGTATATGAAAAGTTGCTCGCCATCACAAATCATCAGGGAAATGCAAATTAAAACCACAATGAGCTATCACTTCACACTTGTTAGCATGGCTATCATCAAAATGACAAGAGATAGCAAGTATTGGTGAGGAGATAGAGAAAAGAGAACTTTTGTGCTTTGTTGGTGGGAATGTAAATTGGTATAGCCTTTATGGAAATAGTCTAGAAGTTTCTCAAGAAACTAAAAATAGAACTATCATATGATTCAGCAATTCAACTTCTAGGTATATCTCTGAAGGAGATGAAATCACTATCTCGAAGAGATATCTGCACTCCTTGTTCAATGAAGCATGATTTACCAGAGCCAAAATGGAAACAACCAAAATGTCTACCAGCAGATGGTGGGTAAAGAAGATGTGGTATATACATACAATGAAGTTACTTAGCCATAAAAAAGAAGGAAATCTTGCCATTTGTGACAACATAGATGAACCTTGAGGGTATCATGCTAGGTGAAATAAGTCAATTAGAGAAAGACAAATACTATGTGATCTCACTTGCATATGGAATCTAAAAGATCTGAACTCATAGAAACAAATAGTAAATTGGTGGTTGCCAGGGGTGGAGGGAGGAATGTGGGATGGGTAAACGTGGTCTAAGAGTTTAAACTTCCAGTTATAACATGAATATAAATTCTGTAGATGTAATATACAGCTTAGTGACTATATTTAACAATACTGTTTTGTATACTTGAAAGTTGCTGAGAGAATAAGTCTTACAAGTTCTTACTACATATGCAAAAATGGGAACCATATGAGGTGATGGATGTTTTAACTAACCTTCTTTTGGTAATCATTCCCAATATATAGACATCATTCTCAATATATATCAAACATCACATTATGCACCTTAAACTTATATAATATTATATGTCAATTATATCCCAATAAAGCTGGAAGAAAAAAAAAAGATAGCCTTATAGTCCAAGATGATTGCTGGAGCTGGAGCCATCACTTCTATGCTCCAGGTAGAAAGATGGAGAAAAAAAAAGAGGAAAAGGGCTATGCCTCTCAGCTGAGTCAACCCTCTTAAGGTTCCTTACTCAAGGGCCTTCATTCTGTTTTGATTTTTAAATCTCCCAAAATACACTGATCTGTAAGGAAGGCTGCAGCAATGCAAATATTTTTAATTGGGCACTTTGCCACCCAGTAACATAAATATGTGATAATGGGTATGTTGGCAGCTAGAAATCTCTGACTTAACTTCCTGAACTTATTTAATCACCCTCTTCATAATGAGTATGCATTTCCTACTATCCAACCAAAATTGTCAATCACACTGAAAATAGTTGCTTTTAAAGAACTAAAGAGTAGTTCTTTTGAGACCACCTAGGATAGTTCTTTAATGCAGGGGAATTTAGTGAAGTCATTCATTTAGACAAGTAGTAAGTTGTTATGTGTCTTCTAAATGTGTGGCAAGGTGCAAAGCTCTGAGAATAGAGCCATGAGTTAGACAGGCACAGTCTGTTCTCTCCTAGTTACAGTTCACTGGAAGAGTAGAGATGCATGAATTAAAGAAGCACATAAGGATATGAATAATTCCTATTGTGATGACAAGGAATAATGTGTATTAGGTACAATAAAAGGAAGTCTCTTAGTTATAGAGTTAGGGAAGCCTCCTGACTTCATAAGTGAGTTGAAATGTGAAGGATGAGTGGGAAATACTTAGTTGAAGGGTGTGTGGGTAAGTAGCATTCCAGAAATTCCAGACATTCCAGAAAGAGAGAATAGTTCAAATGAATGTGTGGTAGGAGGAGCATGGGAAAAAGGATCGTGTGGCTGGAGCACTATGAGTAAGAGGAAGCACATTTAGAAATGGGACCACAGAGGTGGGCAGGGATAGCCATATGGGGGTGTGTTAAGCATGTTAAAGATTTTAATCTTCTTTCCAAGAGCAACGGGAAGCCACTGGGTTTTAAGATGGAGGTGGGATTTAGGGGCATATGAAATGATGATATTTGCTCTTTGAAAAAATTTCTCTAATAGAGGATGGACTGGACTGTATTGAATAGTGGCAGACAGAGCAGATAGGAATCCAGGCAAGATCGGTCCAGGGTGGTGGTAATTTGGGAGGTGGAGAGAAGTAGGTGGATTCAGGAGGACAAATGTAGTTCTTAGAGCCACCTGACTTTTGAAGGCTGATGATCATCCAGAAGCATCTTTCTGAGAAACAGAATTTCATCTTTAATATGAAAGGGAAAGTAGTTATATTAGATGTATTAGTAGTAACAGGGTTCTGTTCTAGAGGTTTGTTCAATCTCAAAATAACCGAGCCTTCACCAAACCTAGACTGGGGTAAGATTTGGTCCTGCTTCAATCTTGGTGCAGTATTTGTGATTTCATATATTTTTCTAATCCTAAACTCCAGGATTTGGATAAAAATCAAAAGACCTGTGTGCTCTTGTACATTAAAATGAGAGATGCTTAGGTGATGTTTTCTTTGCCTCTATGAGATTTGTTAGCTTTCTTCATTTACTGGCATTTGAGAATTGAAGAATCAATAGGTTTCAAGTTAAACACAATGCCCAAATGCAGTATTTATTGTTGACTCTCCCCCATCATTAACACTATGAAATTATTAGAAGAAGGATTAAATAGCATTTATTCATGAGGACAAAGAAAATAGGAAAGGAGATGACTACATGTAAGAGATACCAACAAAATTTTGAGATATGGAAAGCAGATGGATAAATGGTAACTGATTTGGGTTTTAGCATTTTCTGCTAATTAAAAGCCTACAGCAACAATAAGCAAGCTGTTTTGTGCCACAAAACCTCAGACAGACTCAGATGTTGGTGGCACTAGATAATACCCCTGAAGATAGGGCTGAGGGAAGAATTAGTTTGAAAAGGATCTCCTCTCCCCACTCATGATGCTAGGCAACAATCCTTCTTCCACTTTGTGTATACAGAAGTTTACTGTCTAGAGAGTGTGAACTGAGAATTTCCCAGACTGCATGACAAGTCAACAGATATTTCGCAAAGCTTGGAGACATTTTTGTTGTCACAACTTGGTGGCAGTTTGCTACTGGCATCTACTGGGTAGATGTCTGAGATTCTACTAAATATTCTACAATATATAGGATAGCCTCCACAATAAAGAATTATCTGTTTCAAAATATTAGTACTGCTGAGGTTTAGAAAATCTTATGTAAGTGAAAATCTGAGGTGAGACTCCCTACCCCAACCCAATGCAGACAGGTGTGCGCATAGACACTGCAGGAAATGAGAGAATCTCTCTCTTGGGAAGTTGACTAGCAAAGAGATAGACTAATATCTTCAAATTCCCCAACAACATGACAGGTCCCTGCCAATTGCCCCCTGTGAGTTCCACCCATTCTCCTAGAACTTCCTTTTTTTTTTTTTTTTTGAGACTCTTAAATATGAACAGAGAACCAAGTCTCACCAAATAGTTGAGGAGAGTTGCTTCATGAAAAATAGAGATAAAATGAAGGGAAAGAAGAGGAATTTAGAAGAAAAATAAAGAATATAAGCAAAAGAAGAAAGCATTAAAAATAGCTTGATTATAATACCTCTAGAGAAATGAGATGCTATTGAATAGTATGCTATTACCAAGAAAGGAGTCTTGAGAAAACAAAAGAAGTTATTGGAAATTAAAAATAGAAGAGCAGAAATAAAAACAAAGGGTTGGAAAGTAAAGTTGAGGGACTCTTAGAAAGTAGAACAGAAAGACCAAGAGATGGGAAAATAGGAGAGAAAATACAGCAATGAAGGAAAGCCCAAGAGGTCGACACCCAACTAATAAGGATTCTAAAAAGAACATGGGAGGATGGAAAACAGAAGAGAAAAACTATAAGAAAATTTCTCAAAGGATATGAATTTTCATGAGGCAAAGATGAAGGAAAGAGCATGAACAAGAAAGGGAATCTATTCTGACTGTGCATTCAGAGGACATTCATTCCGTGCCAGGCACTCTTTTAAGTGTTTGCATGTAATTTATTCATTTAACCCTCACAGCAACCTCCTGAAGTAGGTGTGAATACTATTTTAATTTTACAAATATGGAAAATGATGCACAAGGTCACATACATGATACCTGTTGGAGACAAGGTTTGAAACAAGGCATCTGGGTGCATAGTCAAGACAATGTATTATGATAAGTAGGTGATAGTGGGGTGGGGAAATGGGAGGAAGTAATGTAACAGCTAAATTCTAATTCTTGATAATAGAAAGTAGTAGATAAAGTCCAAATGGAAAAAGACAATACAACAAAGGTTATGCTGGTAGGAATCAGCTACAAGAGTTGTTATTTGTGGGGAATGAGAATGGGAGTGGGGAGAGGTAGAGTAATAGGCTGCTCTTTTTCCCTTTTAGTGGCCTTAGCGTGTGATTTGGCTTTTTAAAACAATACACATGTATTAGTTTGATTAAAAAAATAAAACTGAAAAGAACGAAAGAACCCTTTAGCCTAATCTAAGCTGGTACACGGGAGGGGCTGCTGTCTCCATCCGCAAAAGCCCTGCGCCTTTCTTGTATTTCATGACTGCAGCCATCATGCTGTGACTGGTTATGGGAAGGCTTATAAGAGTTTCCAGAATGGGTTGTTTATTATCAAAGATAAGCCGAATCAGGCTATTCATGGATTATTTCGATTGAAGAAAAGTATATTCTTGGCTTGAATTTAGCTTTAATTAGACAATTTTCAGAGTCAAATTTGTGGCCAGTTGCCATTTTAGGATTGAATCAGACTTTATGAACTCTTCAGTGGGGGAGACACTCAGGTTGCATTTCTCTTTTATGAGTGTTGCCTCCCAGTTAGTTTTTATCCCTTATACACCAAAAGAAAAAAAAAATTATTGTGGATAAACACAAAGAGTGAAATACATTGACTTTTCTTTTGCCCTTTTAGAAATAGGGGGAAGAGATGTTCACATCTCAGTAGTAATTCTTGTTTTTGTTCTGAGCTCTCTATTACACTATTCACCCAGGGACTGGAGAATGATTTGAATTAGAGCCAAGGCAGGACTGGCCTCAGCCAGGGATTGAGAGGCAGGCCAAATGCTAACAAATGTACTCTGCTGGGAGGGAATGGTCAGTTTCTTATTGCAAGCAAGAGTCTTCTGAACTGAATAGGCTTCTATTCAACCATAGGTTGTCTTGAAGACTCCCTCTTATTTGTTTTAAGCAAGTGATTACTGATGCTCCTAATGTAAAGAAAAATAATAATTCTAGTAGTGACAGATGAAATATTAATTTTAAATATTACATGAAACATAGGGTCTTCTTTGTGGGTATTTATGGAGGTTGCATATTTAGACCATTTGGAATGGGGGTTGGGGGTAGGTGGATGCTCCACCTCTATTTTAGTTACAGAGAGATTTGGGGAGAAGCTGAACTTTCAAGAAGCTTTTAATCTGTATACATGCTGGCAGGGACAGAAAGCTTATGTGTCAATCATATCTCCAAAGAGAGCTTTACTTCTCAAATAACTGCCCATCTAAAGGGCTATTATTCGAAAATAATAAGCACTGAGAGAAGATATCTTAGAACAAATACTGATACCTTTTTATTCCTTTTTGTACTCTCAGAGGTAGAAAGCAAGCAGCTTGGCTATGGCAGCATTAGGAGTATCCTCAAGGAATAGGTGGGGAGTGTTGGGTTATGAAGCCAGATTTTGGACGGCAGTTTAAATACAACACTCATCTCTGCTCCTTTCATCATGTTACTGTGTTATAGGGCAAAGCAGTGTAACAAAATGCAATTGACTGGTGACTTAAACAACAGACATTCATTTCTCACAGTTCTGGAAGCTGGAAAGTCCAAGATTAAGGTGCTGGCAAATTTGGTGTCTGGCGAGGACCCACTTCCTGGTTCTCAGAGGGCTACCTTCTCTCCATATGTTCACATGGTCTTTTATCAATGCATGCAGGGTGCATGCACCTAGATTTATGTCTTCTTTTTTTGTAAGGGCACTAATCTCATAATAGGGGCTCCACCCTCATAATCTCATCTAAATTTAATTACTTACCAAAGGCCCCATCCCCAAATATCATTACATTGTGGTTAGGGCTTCAATGTATCAAATCTGGGGAGACTTAACATTCAGTTCTTAACAATGTTCTGTCTTTTTTCTTATGATGGAAAGGGAATCATCTTTAAATATAAGCATGATGTCTGCTTTAAGGTATGTGCACACTACTTTAGTAGGCTGACTGGGTGAAACTGTGGGAGAATTAATCAAAAAGGAGTGCTGATTTGGAAGAGAGAGAGGGTGTGTGTGTGGAACACCTTCCCATTATTTGAAAGCTCCTCAGTGTTAAGTCAATAGTAGGTGTAAATGGTCTAAACTATTTTTAAGCCCCGGGACTGTTTGTGCCACAGTATAGTCCTGTTTTCATCAGTGTGATATCAATAATACTAAAGAATAATTTTGTATAAAAGGGACTTTGTTGAAATAGTGAAAACCAAATGACTCATTAGAGGTTTAACCTCAAAAATAATGTGCTAATGCATTTGATTCTAAGCAGACCCAGTTGTAGGCCGGTCCTATTGTATTGAACATTATTAAACGCATGAATATTTTGTTTTTTCTTTTCTTTGACAATACGGGACAAACCACCAAGAGTAGGGAGTCATAAAAAAGCCCTTTTATTGCTTTTTATGCTTATGTGCATAAAATACAGATACTGGGCCCTGCTCCGACAGAGAGTTAGATTCAGAAGATAAGGAGAGGGGCCCATGAATCTGATATTTAAAAAATGCCACTGGTGATGATGACGCAGGTGGTCTGAGCATCAGACATTGGGGAGGAAAAAGGAAACAAACAAACAAAAAAACCCCAGACCAAAAACCAAATCAAACCTCATCCAGGCCTCTAGCGTCAAACTTGTCCCGTGTCTCAAACCCTCAGGCCTCTGCATGCTCTTAGACTCTTTGCCTTAATACCCAGTGAGTGGGCTGGAGACTTAGACCAGCTGCAGCCCCGCAGAGCCCAGCGGTAGTATAGAATTTATAACCACTGATTATGTATGACACGTGCCAGTCCCGATGTGTCCTTACAACTGCATTTTCTGTGGGAGCCACAAATCCTTCATGATCTCCCTGTGGAGTGGTCACAGAATTTTGGTGTCCCCGGAGCCCTTGCCTTCATTTGAGAGCCTCCTGAGTAAAATGAAACGCCTAAGGCTTTCCCTTTGATTATGGGAACACCTGTTAAGCTCCTTCGCCCACCCAGCCTCTGTTAAACGTAATTTAATCCAGCTGGGTTGAGGTTTTCTGAAGTTCCATGACCAGTTCTGATGAGAAGAAAACAACAATATACTCAGGAGCCAACCCTTAAAATTCTCAGTGAAATATTTTCCTTACCTCCCTGTACATTTGTGCTATCTGAAAGAACGTGGTGTGAGATGGTCTATTGTTTCTGGTTAGTTCTGCAGGTCAGCCTTGAAAGGAATGCTTATAGGAAATTGTCAAGATGAGCCTAGTATTAAGTGATAAAGGTTGGTTGGGGAGGTTTACATAAAGGTCTTTGCTCGGAATTGTTCAGAATAATGGAACTCTTAAGTGCAAAGTCAAAATGGCAAATACCACTGTGTGCCGTCAGCACGCGGTGCCATTAACCTTTCATGTTAAGTCACAGGGAGAGAGATGAATATGTTCCTGGGCGATTTTTTTTTAAAGAAAGTGGTGGCAGCAGGGGTCTCTTTTTATTAAAAAAGCTTGAGAAGTGCCATGAAATGGTTGTGTTTGCGATCAGGTCTTCCCCATTACTTGCGTGAGTAGTTGGAGGGAAGAACCCGCAGTTCTGCCCTTTGCTGTGGCATTTTGCTGGCTGTGCTTTGCACTATTTGGGCACGCCTGCCGTTATCCCTGTGACTTAATTCCTCACTTCTTTAAATATGAGTTAATTCCTCGTGGCATGATGGGATTTCCTTAAACGCTGGCAGATTGTTTGTATGTTCAGATTGCAAAGGGAAAGTAATCCAACTATTAATGATGCATTGCAGTTAATATTCATTTAAAGCTGTCAAGTGATTAGCTGTAGGAGGTGTGTGAGAACAGGACTGTTAAAACAGCAGCAGTTGTTGCTATAGATAGGTCTCGTTGCTCTTACGCCCATCACCTTTGAAAGGAATGCACAGTTGTAACATTAAAACCATATTTAATGAAAACTGGGTTCTGGATGACAGGTTGTTTATATCCTCCCTTTTTCTTTCTTTTTTTTTTTTTTTGGAGAATGAAGGTTCTCAAGCTTTTCTTGTTCTCCAAAAGATTGGGTTTCTTGTACTTGGTATAGATATCATGTTTCATAACAGAAAGTGAATCCTATCTTCAAATTTTAAATTTGCCTGGGACTAGCTGGCTGTCACGAGTAAAAAAATGTACACTCCTGGGTCTCAGTTTCTCTCCCTGTAAAATGGAGAAATGCTATGGTCGTGTGGAGAGTGTCCTCTTTGTCCAGCTCACTTCCACAGGGTGATTTAGCTTTGTTAGGGTTAGAAAAAAACAAATAACAGGTAGCTGGTCTTTGCAGGCTCTGCTCCATGCTCGTACTCAGTGCTATTTGTGCTCACAAAACAGAAGCTAACTAAAGCTAGCTCAGGTAAAGAGGAAAGGTCACAATAGACAAATTCCCAAACATAGGAACTGGAATGCAGCTGAGCTTCATGGGAGCTGCAGCAAGAATATGACTAGAAACTAAACCACGGTCTCTAGTCCTTGGGAGTCGTCTGGCTTCTTCCACTTTGGCTTTTGTCTTCTTCTTGTTTTCTTCCTCTAGATTTGGCTCCCAGCCTTGAGTTTATAACCTATGAGGTCTAGAACTCACCAATGGTGTCTATAGATTTTAAGACTTACATGCATTCATTTAACAAGTATTAATGCGTGCCTACTGCATGAATGAAAGAACAATAACACTTTCAGATTTTGATGAATGAATAAAATAAGATGATGAAATAGAGCATGGTAGAGATGAGGGGATATTGTGCCATTTTATAAAAAGTGATCAAAGAAAATTTGAATGGACTTGGATGATGGGCAGAGCTAGCAATATAGAGATCTAAAAAAGACAATTCCACTCAGAAGGATCAGCCTGTGAAAGCCTTGAGTTAGGAATGAAAGTGATGGGTTGAAGCACGAAGCCATAGTGGCTGGACATACTGAATGAGGGGTGAGTGATGGGAGATCAGGAAAGGAATCAAGGAGTGGGGTAGCTCACAAAGTGACTTGTAGTATGGTCAGGAGTTTGGGCTTTTTCTAAGTCAAATGAAAAGCCATTGGAAGAAATGAAGTTGGAGAGTCATATGATCTGGTTCACACTTTTAAAAGATCACTCCAACGGCTGTGTTAAAATAGAAAGTAAAAGGGCAAGAGTGGAAGCAGGGAGACCAGGTAGGAGACAATTGCAATGATCCCTGTGATAAAGGATGGTGGCTTAGATCAGGGTCATGGCAGCAGAGCTAGTGAGAAGTGACCAGTTAGGGATATGGAAGAATTTGTGGTGAGTTGGCTGTGCGGTGTGGAGAAGGGGATAAATCAAGGTTGATGACTAAACCTTTTTCTAGAGAACTAGTTGCATGGAGTTGATATTTATCGACATAGGAAGACTTGGAAAGGAACAGGACTGAGGGCAGAAATTAAATTTATGTTTTTGACATATTAATTTTTGAGATATCTACTAGCTATCTAAATAGAGATGACAAGGATCTACTTAGATATTTGAATCTGGAGCAGGGCAGAGATCAGGACTGACAATTAGAATTTGGAAGCTATTTCTAACCAATGCTTTAGCTAAGATCACCTAGAGTGATTGTGTTTATAGGGCAGAGAAGGAGGCCTAGAACTAACCCCTGGGCACTCTGACATCTAGAGGTGGGAGAGGAAAGGAGCCAGCAAAGAAGACTGAAGAGAAGGTTACATTCCAGAGACACTGAATTCAATTGACGTCTGAACCACCAAGGTGTAGGTCTCCATCAAATTTGCTAAGTCCCCCTGGTGCAGTCAGTAGCAGTCAAATGAATGGGATATGAGGCCTTTTGTCCACTGAGTTTTGTGGACAGAATTTCTTCAGATTTCATGAGGGAAAAAGACAGGGTGGGGATTCTAAAAACTGCCTAAAATATACTTGAAATTTTGTTGATAGACCTTAAGAAATTGCTTCTCTCTTCTCTCTCTCTCTCTCTCTCTCTCTCTCTCTCTCTCTCTCTCTCTCTCTTTCTCTCATCATAGCTTTCTTTAATTTGTATCATTTTTACAAAGTTTTTGCTAGTTCTATCTTTTTATTTTCCAAAATATCTTCAAGGCCCTTGGTAACATTAGCAACTGGATTTCTTTCCAGCTTTTTGTCTTCTAATTTCTTGGCCTCATCTTATAAAAATTCCTTTCCACATGCACATTCATGTACACAACCCAGAGTCCATAACCCTAAGTATCTTGTACCCATGGAGGAACGTGGGACGGGGCCACCATGATAGTCGATTCTCCTCCAGGTAGTGGTGAAATGATCCTCTCAATCTCATACACATTCTGTCAGAATAAATCTTTCACCCAATTGGGGTAAAGCATCCCAAGTGTCTAGATGAACAGTTAGTTCCCTTTGGAGGAGAAACAGGGAAGGAATAGAGAGCATTGCTTAAGTTCGGGAATGCTGTGGGCAGATGTGACTTGTCATGATTTCAGGATGGCTCTCCAAGGGAAGCAGGTGTTTGGTGAAGCTGGTTTAACATTGCTTTATTCTGTTATCTGGTCAGTAGGTCATTTTGCAGATGTGAGCTGTGGGTGGGCTGCAGGCACAGCAGGGCGAAAGTGTAGATGACCCTACAAATGCATCATCACCATTAGAGAAACAGCTTAAAGTGTGTATCCTTGAAAAAGAAAGGTAAGTCATTCATTGTATATAATCACAGTTACCTGTTCATCAGTGTTAGAGGGACAGGCTTAGAGACACAATCAGAGAGTATTTACTTAATCTAGAAGCCTCTTAGTGAATACAGGATTATTTTGTGTTAGTTCCCTTGATTCCTCTTCTGTGAGAGGATGTATTCTACCTGGCAAGTCATTTTGAGCTTATCTTTCTCACATATCAACTCTGGATAATAGAGTTGACCTTTCTCATTTAGATTGCTGGGTTTAATGCCCTTGAAATGTGGCAAAATGCTACTGACTTCTAAAATCTTATTCTGTTTCTCTGCTCCCAGCCCCTTGGTTTCATTTTCAGGGAGGCATTCTGTTAGAACCAGTAAAAAGATGAAGGCCGGTGGTTCAGCATCTTCCTGGGGATGAGGCTGTTTTTCTCATTTGCAAACCTCTATGGTCAGTCAGCATAACTTAATCAGTTCTAACTCACACCAGTGTTTTCTTAGCAGAATATATTATGAAGATTATAAAGCTATTTTCAAAGTTGAGAAGATGGGAAAACCTCTTAATTCTTTCCTAATTAAACACAACTTATTTTATTTTTGTTATTCCTTTTTGATCTTTCTACTATTTACGAGTGTTTTTAGAGTTTTAATTAGAGCACACACAACTTTTTTATTCTTCTATGATTTTTTACAACATAATAATTTTATTTTCCCATAGACTATTCCTTACTTTAGAATGACTGTCATTTATTTACTGTTGTCTTCTTTGAGGGCATTTACTTTGTTTCCAGTTTTTCACTATTCTGTCACTGCAGGGCCCTTTTCCTTTTTTTTCATGTTATTTCTTTAGGATAAAGTCCTAGGAGGCAGTGACTTGGACACAGCTGCCACATAAAACATAGGATGCTCACTCAGTTAAATTTGAATTTCAGGTAAATTGTGAGTAGTTTTTTTTTTTAGCATAACTATGTACTATGCATGATTTTGTACTTATACAAAAAAGTGCTCATTTTTATTTGAAGTCAAATTTAACTGGTATGTTTATTTGCTAAATCTGGCAACTCTATGAGCCAAAATGTAGGAACATTTTCATGAGTCTTGATACACATTGCTACACTTCTCTTAAGTTTATCATTAAGATTCTATTATTGATTTAAACAAGGAGGGGAAATTTTCATAAGCGAGAAATACAGATGAGATAAAGTGAACCCTAAGATGTTTGGTAAGTAAATATCTAGGTTATTATGCTTTTAATGTTTAACAGACTTATATGATCATATGGTAATATATAAACTTATAAAATTATATAAATATTCATAGATACATAGCAAAATTTTTTGGACCGTACAGACTTTGATAACGTCTACATGATTTGCACTTTCCTTGGTGTGGCACTCACTCTTAGTTGCCTACTTGCTATGTGTTCCCCTTCTTTCTTACTAACAGAACCCTGATTTTGTTCAGGGCAGCAATGGGTCTACTTAAAAACTCAAGTGCTCAGGCTATCCTACAGCTAAAGCAGGCCATGGAACTCAGTTCTGACCCAAAAGAGGTGAGCAGAAGTCCATGATGCTGGGTCTCCCTTCCCTCCTTCCTTTTGCCTGGAATGCAGCTGTGATGTGTAGAGGTACAGGAGCCACCTTCACCTGTGGAAGAAAGCCATACATAAGGAATGGTGGACTAGTAAAGTGAGATTTGCAGCTGAATATAACCATAATGGATACACCCGTAATTGATTTAAAAAACACATTATTTGAATTTATTTCATAAAAATATATTGCATAAAAATATATGCAATAAACTCAAATAATGAAGCTTCGTCAAGTCCTTTGTAGAAAGAGGTAGGTATAAATCTATATACACATAAATAATAAATACTTTGTGGAAGTCAATATGCCCACAGGAAGAGATTGAGAGTTTCCTGTGGAACTGATATGATAGTTGCTAACACAAGTTCAGGGCTGAAGGCCATGAAGCCTAATTCCTGAGACACGATGGATACAGGTCACGAGTCTGGCTTTGGGGCACAAGGACTAAGGTCTCAAAGGAAAAATATGTGACAAACAGGAAGTTAGTTCAGACAATTAGGAGTTCAGAATCAGTTGTTACACCAAGGTCAGGAACTTCTGAGGAAAAGTTAAGGAGAGATTCATAGATTAGAACAGGAATTTATCCAGATACCGGAGAAGCAACCCACTGACACCAGGCCATACTTCTAGTGCCTTTCCTCCACCTGTTCTGTGTAATAGCTTATCCTTTGCCTCAGTACATCTAGAGTCCCACGAGTCCTTATAAATGATGGTAGATGTCAATGAGAATTGAATCTTCTGTTACACCTCTAGTGATTGCAAGATTTTCCCTATTGACTAGCTTCTCGCTCTGTACATTTCAAACTTTGATTTTCCTCCAGTGCCTACATGTATTCACTGCCTGGACACCTTCGGACATGTTCATGTCCTCTGGCCTTGAACCTTCATTAGATGACGCTGTGTGAGTCAGGATAGTGGGTGGTAGAAATATTCCTGAAAGGCATCTGCACCCTGGGACAGCCAGCAATAACAGCTATACTACTTGGAAAGGATCACAAACCTCAGTAATATGTCCTGCGAAGCCCCAGACTAAATGGATTCCAACTCAGCTTCCCCTCTTATCCTGATCCAAAAACGCCCAGGGCAACTCGGATGCCACACTAATGTTAGGATAAAGTATAGTGGAGGAGAAATTGTGGTGGCGATATAGCAGTTTTAACCAACCACTGTCGAAATACTTACTTATGCAAAATTAAACAGACAGATGAGCGTGTAGGTACTATCAGAATTCCTCCTAGAGCTTTAGAGATGCTCATGTGCCCTCAGAAGGGGTCCTGAGGCTTAGGCTTCTTTGGTGTTACGAACCCATCTCTGCGTATTCCTTTAAAGAGATGTGTATGAGGGGCACACACACACTTTTGCATGCTGACTGGCAATTTGAGAGCAATAATTTTTAAAAAATAAATAACGTTTAGTTTGTTTTAAAATTTTTCGGGTAATCCATGCTGTTGTTAAAAACAAAAAAGATGAAAACAATAATATTTACTGTAATTCTGCTATGTGGGTTTTTGGTGTATTTCTTCAGATGTTGTCTTTATTGACATTTGTAAATATATATAATTTCTATTTTGTCATCAACAAAAAGAGGACAACTTCAATGTTATTTAGATATTGATGGTTTTTATTCTATATCATTAAATATGCTTATAAAAGGATGATTTTAAAAAATAACTATAATATTCTAAAATTCCCTGTTATTGAACATTAGGGTAATATTAATATGTTTTATATTATATTATATTATAAGTAAGGTTGTGGTAAACATCTTTCTACATATATTGCTGTACATTTTTTACTATTCACATAATAAATTCCTAGGATAAATTCCTAGAAGTGAAATTACTGAGTCACAGATATGAAAAATTTAAAGAATTTAATACATACAAATAAGTTGCTCTCTAGAAAGTCTGTATAAATTTATACTTTTGAAAGAAATGTGTGAGAATGTTTTTCTAAACCCTTGCCAGAAACATGTACTATTATTTAAAAAATCTTTGGAATGATATCCCCTGATTTTAATGCTTATTTCTCTGATTATTGTGATGCTGAACATTTCTTATATGCATTTTGGCTTTGTGTATCTTCTGTAAACTGTCAGTTCATGTTCTTAGGCAAGAGTTTTTAAATAGATAGTTTTTAACTAGGGGAATGCATTTCCAAAATGCATAGAACCGATTATTATTATTATTGTTATTGTTATTTTACATATTCCCATCTGCATTTCTCTGGCTTATCTTCTTCCTCTCCCTAAATAAAGGCAAACTTCAAAGATCTGCCCTTGACCCTACTTTTTTTTATTTATTAGACTAAGCCATATGAAACTTCAATTTTTAGAAGGTGGAAAATTGGTCAAATAACAGCAATTTTTGTGATTAAACCTGATATAGCTCTTTTGACAATCTGATTTTGACAATCTCTTCCTCCATCTGTCCATCCTTCATCTGTTCATCCATCCATCCATCCAACAAAATTTATTAACCAATTGCACATGTCACCCCTCTAAGGATGGCTCCATGTCCAACTTCAGCTATGACCTCTCTGCTAAGCTCCGGTTTCTGTAGTTTATGAATTGGCAAATCAGGTACGATGTGGCTCTATAATATTTTCCATATCTTCTGTGTTTCTGTTGTACCTACCTCAGTCAAATTCTTGTTATTAATGTGTCTTAATGTGTTTGGGCTGCTGTAACAAATATACCATGAACTGAGTGGCTTATAAACAACAAACATCTTGTGGTAAGCACAGTCCTGGAGTCTGAAAGTTCAAGATAATGGTGCCAGCAGATGCAGTGTCTGATGAGGGCCCACCTCCTCAGAGATGGCACCTTCTCTCACTATGTCCTCATGTGGTGGAAAGGGCAAGCTAGCCTTCTGGGGTCTCTTATAAGGTCACTAGTCCTGTTCTTAGGCTCCATCCTCATACCTAAGCCTCTCCCCAAGGCCTCACCTTCCAATATTCACCTTAGGGGTTAGGATTTCAATGTATGAATTTTGGGTGAGGGGAATATAAACATTTAGACCATTGCAATGTGTAATGTTCTCTCTCTTGCAATATTCCTTCCTTCTCTTACCTTTGCCCTACATTTCTTAATTTCAAACCTTTTCCCTTTTTCAAGGGTCATTTTGAATGTAATACTTTCACTGATCACAGCCCCCTTCCCATCTTTCATATACACCTCAGATAGAAATTTCACCACTCCAATAGCTCTTTATATGTACATCTTTTCTGGAACTTCTCTCCTCTTATCATCTGGTTATTTCTGTACTTTCTTTTATATTGAGATATCATTTACATATAGTAAATGCAAAAATGTTAATTGTACAACTTGATGAATTTTACATGTGCATATTCCTGTGCAAAATCACTCAGATCAAGATGTGGAACATTTCCATCATCCCAGAAAGTTCCCTTATGCTTCTTCCCAGTTAATAACCACTGCCAGCTACCAAAGATAAATAACTGTTTTGATACTATCACCATAAATTAGTTTTCATGTCCTTGAACTTCAAATAAATGGCGTCTTATAGTAGGTGCTCTTGTGTCTTGCTACTTTTGCTCAACATAATGCTTTTGAGTTTCATCCATGCGCTTGTGTTGACCATAGCTCTTCATTTTATGGCTGCGTAGAATTCTATTGTATGACTACATTTTTTTTTTGTTTGCTTATATATTTTCTTGTTAGTGGAAACTTGGGTTGTTTTCAGTTTTTATAATTATGGGTAAAGATGCTATAAATGTTTTTGAACAAATTGTTCTTTCTCTTGCACATATACCTAGGAATGGATTGCTGGGTTATAGGGTAGGCATATGTTTAACATTAATAGAAACCACCAAACAGTTTTCCAAAGGGGTTATTCCATTTTATGTTCTCACCAGAAATATGAAAGTTGATCTACATCCTCACCATCATATGATGGTATATATCTCTTTTATTCTATTGTTTATGTAGTGGTATTTCACTGTGATTTGAATGAGGCGTGTGGTTTCAGTTCTAAGATAATAATGATGTTTGTCATATAATGAATAATGATGATTGTCATATGCTTACTGTCTGGATATCTTCTCTTATAAAGCGCTTGTTCGCGTTTCTTGTCCATTGTCTTAATTACTGTTGTTTATGATAAGTCTTAAAGTCTGAAATTTAAGCCCTCTGACTTCGTTTTTCTTTTTCAAAATTATCTTGGCTATTTTGATTCCTCTGAGTTCCTATATAAATTTCAGAATAAACTTGCCAATTTCTTCAAAAAAGTGCTTTCTAGGATTTTGACTGGGATGGACTTTCTTGAACCTTTGGGTCAGTTTGGGGAAGTGATATCTTAATGATTCATGTATATGGTGTATCTTCTATTTATTTTGGTCTTTTTTCTTTATCTCAGTTTTCAGTGAGGGGATTTTGCACATATTTCATTAAATTTATTTATACATATCTGATTATGACACTGTAAATATTATTTTTAAAGTTTTATTTTCTGATTGTTGATTTCTAGTATATAGAAATGTCATTGGGTTTTGTACACTAACTTTATATCTTGTGTCCTTCCTTAATTCATATACTTGTTGTTTTGTTTGTAGATAAATTTCTTTGGATTTTCTAGATACATAATTATGTCATCTGCTAATAAAGTTTTACTTCTTCCTTTCTAATATTTATACCTTTTGTTTTGTTTTCTTTTGTTGCCTTGTTGCCCAATATTTGTAATTTTTTTTCTTCCCCACCAAACTGTAAGCTGCTCGAGGCAAAATCCTTACAGGCAAAGCTCTACTATGATATTTTAAATATGGGAGATATTAAGAGAATTTTGACTATGTAAGTGATGATTGGGGAAATAATGAAATTAAAGCTGTAATTTACTATTCTATATGATCAATGAGCCACCACCAGAAAAAAATATGCTGGTTAGAACTCATTTTTGTGAGTTGATACATCTTGATTTGCAAGGATTTCTGTAAGTGCTTTGAAGACTTTCCAGGTCATTCTGCCTGGTTTGTGGCTCCCAGGTCTTGGATGCTTCTCTAAGGTTGTATTAGTGTTCATTGTGTTCTTTCATAAGACTCTTGTTTAAGCATTTTGAGACTTTCAAAATAGCGGTGACTGCTTCTCCCTAGGATAGCACAGAGCGGATGAATCCCTAGCTCTCATTGACTTTAGTCCCATTTCCTCAAGCTTCTGTTGATATAGAAAAAAAAATCTGCATTTTTCAATATCACTGGAGTGAAGCCCTAGGAAATTTTCAGTTTTGAGCCTTTACATTCCAAATGGGCAGTGTTTATTTTGAGATTCCTAGTGTGCACTTGCAGTTTGTGAGTGAGAGTATGTTAGGGAGTGAGGATGAGGGCTGATGCGAGTGGGTGGTGGGGTCTTTACCCAGTGAGCAGCTGCTCTTTCCTGTTCTGGAGATTCAGGGCTGTGAGCTGCAGACGATGCCTAGGGCAGGAGGAAACACTGATTGGACTTCGATACCCAGTTTTGCATTTTGGCTGCCATCGCTATTTCTCTTTCAATGATTCCGTTATCCATGTGGCTGGAAGAGGATGTTTCTTCCACTGCATGAGAAGTTTGTTTCTAAGAAGGTAATTCCATTGTTTCTTTCCAAGCTGCAGATATGCTGTTAGCTGTTTAAACAGTAGATTGGTAAAGTATTTAAGGCAGTTTTGACTCAAGGCCACAGGGACTGCTTTCTGGTCTTCTCCTCCCCTTTGGTTGACATTGTCCTATCAAATTAAGCTAACACATCAATAAAGAGTTAGCATATGAATGAGCGAATTAGGTTTTTGCTGTTGAATAAATATGAATCACCTTAAAAAAATAAAGGTGACATAAATAATAGAAAAGAGAAAACTAAAATGCATATTCTCATAAATTTTGATTAAATAATATGAATGCAAGATGATTACTTTTTTCAAATGCCTGAATTTTTCAACTGTTTTATGTATTTGATTCCCTAAACATTTACATATCAACATTAAAACAATGTTCTATAAGTAATTTTGTAACTATTATTAATAGAATATTTCTCTTGCCCCAAGCAACTGTCATGTTGCCCAGTCACCTGAATTCCTATCACTAAGAAATAATTACTCTTTGTAACCATTTGTTATGAAATAATGACAATTTTTTTAAACCTTTTCTCATGCTATATCTAATGTTTGTGAATTTGCTTTTGTCCCTTAACAATATGTGATATGGATGTATTTCCACATTAAGAATATAGAGCTACATTATTATTTTTTTGTTTTTGTTTTTATTTTTAAATTTATTTATTTTAATTAGTTTCGAGTATACAGTACATTGGTTGGACATCTATATGGTTTGTAAAACGATCCCCCCAATTGCTCCCTCCCTCCTCTCCACCTAGCCAACATATTAATGCTAACTGCATTCCCTATGCTGTGCTCCCATCCCGTGACTATCCATCAGCTACTAATTTGTACTTCTTAACCCTTCACCCCTATCTCTCAGTCCCCCAAGTCCTCCTTCCCTCTGGTCACCAAATTGTCCACTATGTTTGTGAGTCTGTTTTTGATTAGTTTGTTCTTTTTATTTCTTAGATTCTGCATAGAAGTGAAATCATATAGTATTTATCTTTCTCTGTCTGACTTAAATACCTTCTAGGTCCATCAAAACAATATCTTGTTCTATCCCCTTCCTTTTAGTCTGTGTGTCTCTTTTAATCTGAAGTGAATCTTTTGTAGGCAACATATGTAGGGGTCCTGTTTTCTTAACCTTTCAGCTGCTCTATCTTTTGGTTGGAGCACTTAATTCTTTTCCATTTGAGGTACTTATTGATAGGAATGTAGTTGTTACCATTCTTTATTCCTGTTTTTGATACGTGGTTTTTCTTCTTAAAGAAGTCCCTCCACTATTTCCTGTAATACTAGCTTGGTGGTGATAAATTCCTTTAGTTTATTTTTGTCTTGGGAAGCTCTTTATCTGTCCTTCAACTCTAAATGATAACTTTGTTGGATAAAGTATTCTTGGTTGTAGATCCTGGATCTTCATCCTGTCGAATACTTTTTGCCAAACCCTTTTGTCCTGCACAGTTTCATTTGAGAAATCAGCTGCCAGTCTTATGGGTGTTCCCTTATAAGTAACTATCTGTTTTTCTCTTGCTGCTTTTAATATTCTTTCTTTGTATCTAATCTTTGGCATTTTAATTATGATGTATCTTGGAGTGGGACTCGTTGGATCCCTGATTTTTGGAATTCTCTGAGTTTCCTGGGGTTGTATGCCCATTTCCTTCACTAGGTAAGGGAATTTTTCTAGTATTATTTCTTCAAACAGCTGTTCAAGATCTGGATTTTCTTCAGTTACATTGATCAGACAGCTATTTGGACCCTTAATAGTGTGTCCCATATGCTCCTTAAATTATTTTTATAGTCTTGGCATCTTATCTCTTGCCATTCTGCTTGTGTGTCCTTGGCTTTCCTGTCCTCTAGAAGGGAAAGGCATTTGATCCTTCTCTTTATTCACTTTGTTTTCATTTTAATATACTTCTCATCTCAGATAATGTGTTCTTCATATCTGACTCGTTCCCTTTTATAATTTCCACTTCCATTTTTATGTTTTTTACCTCTTTTGTCTAAGTTCTCACTCAAAAGTTTCATTGAGCATCTTTATAACCAGTGTTTTGAACTCTGTATCTGTTAGATTACTTGACTCCATTCTATTCAGATCTCTGTTCTGTTCTCTCATATAGTTTCTGCTACTTTGTCTTCCCATTTTGGTTGTCTTTCGTGTCTGTTTCTATGTACTAAACAAAGCTCCTAAGTCTCCCAGTCTTCTTAGTGTGAATTTGTAAAGTAGATGTCCAGTGGCACAGTCCCAAGAGGGGTTCAGCTGCAGGCCAAATTTAGCCCAAGACTCTACCCTCAGGGGCCACCTGTTAAGGTTCAGCAAGCAATCCACAGATGCTGTGCTTATAGTTGCCTCAAAAGGCCACACCAGAAACTGAGGCCAGCTGCCGCCAGTTGAGTCTAGGTGCTGCCCAGCAAGGAGCAGCTGACTTGCTGAAGATATACTTGGATGGGCTTGGGTGGGACCTCGAGTTGGGGTGGGGGGTGTGGAGTTTCAGGGAATCCTCTGGGCAGAGCGACCTCTGTTATCCGGTTTGATGATGTCATGGGCAATGGCAGCACTGTGCCTGCTCTGGGCGCAGGGAGGGCTCAACAGGGTACAATGGATACTGCCAGCACTTCTATTCAGAGCAAGGCTTGGCCCTTATCCGACAATGTCTCCCTGGAAGTCCTAGTGCCCCCTGTGCAGCCCAATCGGCACTGGTGCTCTGAGTGAGCAGGTCCATCACTGTGACAATCTGCTCGCGACGCGGCCCCTTTTCAGAGGCGTTCTCTGCCGCTGCCGTGTCTCACTCAGCTGCTCGAGACCGGGCCGCCCGGCGTCCTCGCCCCTTCCTTCCTTCTGCTGTTGCAGGGTGCATTTTGGATTTCTGCCTAGTTGTATGGCTTGTTCTTTAAGATCCCAGGTGATTTTTCCTTGCTCGTTTTCGTCACAACTTTGATTTGGTCGCCAGAGGGATGGACAGAACCTCTAACATCCATGCCATTTTTTCCCTCCCTGAGCTACCTTATTTTAATAGCTATTTTCAATGGGCATCCTTGTACATAAATCTTGAGTATCATTCAATTAGTTCCTTAGGATACATTTCTGAGAGTGGGATTTTTGACTCGAATGGTGCATATTTTATCTTTTGACTCATTTTGCCAAACTTCCCTGCAAAATATATGAATTATATTTATATTCTCATTAACATCAAGTTGAGAATATTTACCTGCAACATTGCCAACACTATTTAGCGTGAATATTTTTGAATTTTTGTATATTTGTCTCTTCATCAGAGTTGTAAGCTAAATCAGTTAGGATCCAGCCAGAAAACTCAAAACCACACTAATTATTTCAAACAGTGGAGATTTCATACAGGGAATTAGGTCCACTTGTGTTGGAAATCTGAAAGAGCAAAAATGAAATATTGAAGTAAATCAGTGGTAGTGACTGCAAAAAGTAGCAGGGAAGAGGTAGAATGATGGGAACCTAGGAGCTCTGTGGAGGGGCCCGGCAGGGATGCGCTGGACCTGAGCCGAGGTGCAACCTGGCTAGTGAGGGAACACAGCAGCTGGCATTTTGAGGGCCAGGAGGCTCAGTTGACAGCACATCCAGGGAGACAAGGGGTTTTGGTGCTGGGAGCATACAGAAGCTGGAGACTGCAGCCAGTCTTGTGCTCTGGTTGGTGTGATGCTGACGGAAACTGAAAACCAGAAGTCCCTTCTCTCTCCTCTCACCTTCGAGTCTCTCTCTAGTGCCTTGAGTTGGCAGAACCTTACTGGAAGCCAGTGGACAAAGGAATAACTGGTACCAGCTTTGCAGCTCCAGCCTCAGAATCACAGCGCAGAGAAGAGAACGTTGGGCTTAGAGCTCAAAGGCAGTAATTAAGTCAACAGGTGTATTTGTTTGTTTGAGCTGCCATAACAAAGTACTGTGAACTGGATAGTTTTGAACAACAGAAATTTACTGTCTCACAGTTCTGGAGCCTAGAAATCAGAGATTAAGGTGTTACCCTTTTAATAAGGATACTAGTCATACTGGATTAGGAACCCATTCTACTCTAGTAGGACTTCATTTTAATTTAACTAATTACATTTGCAATTTCTATATCTAAACCAAGTCACATTCAGAGGCACTGTACGTTAGGACTTCAAAATTTAGGGGCACACCATTCAACCCCAAAACCATTATATAATCTTCTTTAGAACAGGGCCTTTTCAACCTGAATATGCTATACAACTCCTTTGCATTCTTTCAGTTCTGGGTACAAAGAATGTGCTTAATAATTGTTAAATAAGTGAATCAATATTAAATTAAGTGATGCACATTCATCTTCAGGCTTTTAAATCTAAAGTCATCATACATTTTAAACTGAAGTTATGAAGAAAATGTCAGATTTTTAAATGTCAGATACACTTAAAATGACAAGAAGTTAAATATCAAATGCACTAGAGCATCCTGAAGATTAAAAAACTTATTCCTAAATTTAATACAGAAGGGGAAGTTTGAGTTATTTCATCTGTATCTTTAACTTTAAAACTTCCTACTGGAAAGTCAATTATCCTTTAAAAAGAGAGATTTTCCAGCTTAGGTGACCTGAGGTTGTCATCTTAAGTGGGTGGGGGCTACTTGGTCAACAATAAGACCACAATATGGTTGTTTATTGTTTAGGATTTGAATTTAGGATGTAGGACCTATCTGTTTTTTAGGGTTCCTCCTGGGGATGCAGAGAAAAGTGATGTAGCATGTTCTCATCACCTGCGGGGTTCCATAGCATTCGGAAGGCCTTGTTGGGCACTCACAGAATGGATTTGATGGATGAATTGCAAGGAGATTTTTCACAGCAATGAATCCTAAAATAAGTGTTCTCAGAACATTTCTTTCATGAATTGGACTTCCTGTTTCCCAGCCCAAATCAAAGAATGATGTTTTCCAAATGTTAAACAAAGAAGTTAACTTACTGATGGAATTAAGTTTGGTGACTTGCTTATTCTGCAAGCAAGCACTAGCACAGATGAGAAAATGAATGAACAAGAAGTTGTATGTAACTTTTAAAAAACATTAATATGCAAAAGCAGCTGATCATCCTTAGTACAACAGCTCATTTTCATGGCCTTGTGTGCTTTCTGCTGTAATTTCATATCACCTGGATGCATATTGTGTTAGTAACTTGTTCCTAATGCATGAGTTAGAATTCCATTAAATTATGCTAAATACATGGAACATTGTGCTGTCTGAGCAAGCAAGATAAACTGCTTTTAGCAATCAGATCTGATATAGCTCCTATCTTTAGGGAACTTACCAAAGACCGGGGAGTTAGGACAAACTCTGGTTTAAAATACCTGCGCATAAAGTCAAACCTACCATGGAGAAAGCTAGTGGTCAGTATCCTGAGCACTGTGGTTAGATATGAAACCATGCAACTTACTTTTGACGGTTACCTTTCCTCCTTCACTTCTTTTCTTTTGTGATGTTCCCTCTGAACTTGGAATGGGAGGGAAGCATTTTAGGGGAAAGAGATGAGATAGTCCCTACCCTCAAAGCCCTCTTAGGTTAGTGAGGGAGATAAACAAATATTTACACTCATTAAGATTTGTGCAGGAACAGAATTAGATATGCATGGGGGGAGACCACAGGCTCTGGGAGAGCCAGGAGTCTTATTGTCTGTTTCCTCAGGTCCTAGTGCAGGGCCTGGTGCTCAGTCAACAGAGAATGTGAAGCATTTAGAGGAGAAAGTTACGTTTGAACTTGGTGTTGAAGGACAAGGAGAAGATGGTGATATAGGGAAGGAATTCCCTTTTGCTGTATCTTCTGTCGCTAAGTCCCCTTGTCTAGATACCTCTAAAATTTGAGTTATGGCGATGGGTGTGACTGTGCCTTCCACTCCACAGGGTTTTCTATGGTAAACTTTTTTCTCCCAGGCCTCAGCACAGGGTTGACTCAACCAGTCATAGTAAGCTCATGGTAAGGAGACAAGGAAACTGACTCACGTCCCAGCTCCATCACCAACTTTGAGATCAAGAACCAGCCACTTAACCCCTCTGTTAAGTGTTTATGGACAATAAGCTAAATGACATGGATAATGCATCAAAATGTATACAGCACCATGTAGTTATCAGGTATTATTGTGGGTTAGGAGTTAACATTGACTTTGTGCACATGGATTGCATGCAAATTGCCTTTTAGGAGATGAGCATCCCATTGCACGTATGAAAGATTGTAATTCACCTGAGTGAATTTGGGAACAAAAGAGAGAAGTAGGAAAAGGGTTTATTTGGAGTAGGAACAAGAGTCTGGGTGTGATGGGCAGCTAAGGAGGGTTTAAGCTGGGTGTGACATCTGCTTGATCACTTTTGGTCTGGCACCTGTCTGTCGGTGTCTTGTCTCTTGATAATCCTGATTCACCTCTGCAATGTGCACCTGGAACATAAATGCATGAAGTGGCATCTTCCTCTCCTTTAAATAGTTTAGGCTTTGGATTCTGGTAGACCACAAAATTAATTCTCATGTGGGTTCCTAGGTAAAACACCAGTAGGTAAAGCCAATTGTGTAGAACAAGACTGATAAAGCTGGAAGACTGGGGATGTACACGCGATTCAAAGGAACAGAGCAAATGTGGAGCATGTGATGAAAACCATTCTGGCACCATGAAGCCAGATGGAAAATGGTATTATTAACCAGGAAAGACAGAAAGGGCAGGGAAGACAGGCCCCAGTATAATATGAAAGGGGAAGTCTGTTTGCTGGATGTGATTCAGTTTAGTACTATGTTCTATATCTCTGCTCTCTCTTTCATTGGGCTACCGCTTCCTGCTGTAAGATTGAGAGTATGTTAATGCAGCATCTGGAATGAGGTCTGGAGCTACAAATTCCATTAATTGGGACAAGAGGGTACAAATGATATTGCTTATGCTCCCGAAAGGGTATATGTTTAACTTTTTTGAAGCTGGTTTACATTATTTTACCATTCAAAAATACCAATGTTATATGGTATCAGGAGGCAGTTGTGATTTAGAAAGATAACTCTTAGTGGTACTTTACTAGAGTGTCTTCCTGGGAAGTCCTCATTAAAAGAAAATTATGTCAAGGTCATATAAAGACAGTTGGTGTGTTTGTGTGTTTGGGACAACAATGATTCTTTAACATATTAAACATACTTTAAATATACACAGTTGAAGGATAAGAAAAAAGCAATAGCAGAGTTAAATGTTTGAATACTTTCTTTTCAATGATGTCTGATCTGAGTTTTATATTCTGACATGGGCTGCAGATTTAGATTCAATTTTTGTTTTTAAAAATGGCTTCACGTGTCTTTCTGTCACCTTAGATGCTGCAGAGGCCAGTGTGCTAGGAATAAGCACAAATGAAAATTAGGGAACAATCTAGGATTTGTACATATGAGGGAGAACGCTCATAGGGTGGACCCATATCTCTGTGGGCAACAGTTTGGGGACTCTCTACCCAAGACAGTGTTTGATGGGTCAAACAAACAATATCATTTTATCATTTTGATTTCTAGAATCTGAGAGATTTGTTTCAGTCTTCTGGAGTTTTCCTTTAAAATGCAAGTAATTCAAAGAACTAGGCCACTATTACCCAATACCTATGTTGTCAGTTAATTTTTCTGTTGGAATTACTAAAAATGAGCTCAGGGGTAGGTGTCCAGTGGCAGATGGAGAGGAGCAGAGCTTGGAGGAGATCAGAGGGGGATGGAACAAGGTGCTGACCAGAGCTGTGGAAGGCCAACATCGAGGGACAGTGTCGGACCAATTCACCCCTTTCATAATTTGGGTCTGTGCACAGAAAGACTCTCTGAAATGTGCTTCGGTTGAAGATTTTCCCCCAATGTTTTAATTTGCTATAAAATTGTGCATTTTGTATAGATGACTTGAGGTGCAAAGCTCATGTCATTTTCTCAGGGACAAGAAGGAATTAGGCGGAAGTGTACTTTCCAGACATGCCGCACAGTCAGATGTTACCCTGTGGGCATATGTGTGCTCGCCTCCCTGCTGATTCTCCCTCTCCTCCCTAACCACAAGTCTTGAAAGGAAATGGTTTTCCCAAGTTGTCTTCCTTTAAAACCGTATCACGATTGTAATTAAATAGTCATTTGTGTAATTAATGGCTGCCTCCCAGGCTGTGCCCAGACCTGCTTAGGGCAGAACTCTGTCTTGTTTGTGGTATGTCCTCCAGGCCCGGCGTCATGCCACTCACAGAGCAGGGGCTCAATAAAGATTCTGAAACTACTGAGCTCTAATTAACTGCAAGGTGTTATTAGAGATATAAACCTCCTCTCACCTTGGGCAAAAAGCTTAAACTGATCTTCACAGCAAATGCATACGGTCCTGGGAAACCAGAAGCCACAACATAAAATAGATTTTAGGAAGGGTGAGTGAGGAGGGAGTTGGTGTCCTTGACGCAGAATTCTTTCTGGTTCATTTTGCTCATGATAATTCCCAAACACGTGACCTGATATTGCTTTTTGGACTTTTCTGGGCTGCTTGCATTTTGATAATTTCAGTGTTTATTGGCCTCGATCATCAGGGGAAAAGGCATGTGAAGAAAAACGACTCATTTTACTAATTGTTAGCAGTTGTGTGTTGGGTCCAGGAAGGTGAAACTAATTGTAGAAAGAATCCTTATGGGTTTTCTAAAGACTTATTTCCTTGTCTTCTCATGAATAGTTGAGTCATATATAGTTATAAAATTAAATATTGTTATAAAATTCTTAAAAACTGTCAAGAAAAACCCACAACCCTATCTAAGGGGAGTTTAAAGTTGGGGACAAAGTCGGAAGGGAGGCAAGAGGCTCAATGCTCCTGCCCTGTGTGTTTCCCATTTGAAGGCACTAGAGGCCTCAACTGTACATTTATGCATTTGAAAGTGGAGGACTAACCTCTGAAAGGTTTGAAGCAGACACTCCTTGGGGATCTGCCAGTAGTAGGGCAGGGGCTTCGGTGGTCCCTGGAGCTGTTCACATGCCCACCCTCCCCAGTATCACTCTGTCCCTGCCCCTCATGTCCCGGAGGTAACAGGCAGCCTGCAAATTGGCCTCATCGGGAGGTGGTGCCTGTGTGTGGGGCAGTGGAAATACATGGATGGATATCAAGAAAACGCCTCGCTGATTCCCATCAGGACAAAGTAATGTGATTTTTCAGATTAGCAGATTGAAATCTGTTGCAGCCGCTTAACGTTTCTATTTTGGGTCTGGAGAGCATCTTTCCAACTGTTTCTTTCTTCCCTTTTCCACTCTCCTCCCTTCAGGCCTCAAAGCCCCTTCTCCGTTTTAGCTTTTTCATTTTTCCAGGGCTGTGAGTCCACTGCCCGGGGTCTCTTGATGGTTTGCTGGGCTAAGAACAATTGTCGAGTCTGATATTTTGCCATAGGCTGAATTTCACTAAAGAGATCTCAAATTGAAGTGGGCCCGAGTCCTCTGTAAATAGCAGCTGAACGAGTGAGTCCATGAGAAGATGAGGACGCACTTCCAGAACAACTGAAGTAAAGCATGGGATTCTATGAAGGAAACCACTCAGTGCTGGGCACTTTGTAAGGGCGCTTCCCGCTGAAACCACTTAACTTCGCACACTGGCTCAAACAGCCATGACAGAAAGTCATTTTTGTGCATTTCATATCAACACAGAACAAACTCAGTTTAGTTGCTGTAGATAATGGTTAGCTAGCTAAGGCGTGTGTGTGTGTGTGTGTGTGTGTGTGTGTGTGTGTGTGTGTGTGTATTTTTTTCCCTTACTTTTCCTCCCTCTTTGTATGTCTGCTAGTTTTGAGCAGCTGTGCAGATGTTGGCCATTTACCAGGATGGGGCAACTGAGAGAGATAAAACTTAGAAGTTGTCAAATTGCTTTTCATGAACAAGGAAGTATAGGCTCTTTATGGTATTTCAAGCAAGAGATAAACAATAAATATTTAGAATTGTTTTTAATTTTGATATTTTAATTCTGGAAAACACTAACATTTCAAACACTCTATCTTTTCTTTTTCTTTTATTTTGTTCTTAAGGGCCAACTCTGCAAAATCAAAATAGTGTAGGAATAATGTCTTAAGTTTATCTATTAACTTGTATTATTTTTGATTTAGCTTTTCCTGTAATTGGTTAGCTCCTCTCTTAATGACTGTAAGTGGTGTTGATGTTTCTGTTTCAATTTGCATCTTCAGCTACAATTTGTGAAAAGCCTTTCCTCCTTAAAATCATTATTGTTATCATTACCTCAGAGTGTATATAGATTCTTCCTTTTGTCTATTTTTAGACAATTGAAAATAATAAATATTTACGTGTCATCCCAAAATAAGTTATTCCAAAAGTAACTTCAGCTTTGGCTTAAATGTGTGTTATATTTCAATAAACATGGTTAAGTTTTTTCCCTCCACTGTTTCTTGAGTCCCTTTGGAGCATGTACTAGAAGAAATAGCAATAAATAGTGTCCTTTTTGAGCCAATGAATCAGCACCTGCTCTATCAGGTGTTTGGGGATAAAGGCAGGATATGTACTATCAAAGCATTGCAGTGGACTTGGCCTGGTATAATTCTTGTCATGTGAGAGACAATCCAGTGTAGTGGCTGGAGCAGGGAAGCTGAGGCCAGATGGCCTGGGTTTAATCCACACTCTGCAACACCTGGGTGACCTTGGACAACTTACTTAGCATCTCTATACTGTTTTCTCATTTGTAACATTGGGTCTATGATAGTAACTGCCTCCCACGGCTGTGAAGAGGATTGAATGTTAATACATGTAGATTCTTAGGGCAGTGTTTGGCACAGAGTAGGTGCTATATTAGTGTTTGCTATGTTGTTGTTGTTACAGAAGTGCCTGTGTATATCTTTGGATTGATTAATTCATTCGATCACCCAGCACAATGAACACATTCAATGAACAGACACTACATGTAAGCACTGTGCTTGACCTTGAGGTTTCAGACATTAGTAAGATTTAGTCCCTATTGCCAAGGTGCTCTCTGTCTGTGGAATGCTGTTTCTTTTGGAAGGGAGGGAGCAATGTTCTTACAAAGAATGAAAGACTATAAAGTGATTCAGCAGGTATTACTTGTACTTAGAGGACTTACACCGGGTTGTGCCATGGAGTGTGAGGAGACATCCATTGGTTTTCAGCCCTCCTTGCCCCAGTGGGCCCTGCCTGAGGTGTCTGGAGATGGGTTAGGAGACCATAAACCTGTCTTGCACAGCATCCATTGACCCTTGCCCCAGACCCTGGCAGTGTGAGAGAGTGACCTTTGTCAGTGCTCTTGCCTCTTGGTGGGGAATTCTCAGGGCTCTGGAGCCCAGAGGAAGAGTAAGGGTTAACCCTGGGCTGCAGCAGCCGAATGTACAGCATAAACAGCATTGGGGAATGAGATCACTTCTGTTTTGGGAACTTAAAGGCAAACACAGTTGCATTTGTTCGTGTAATCATTGCCTAGTTTGAGATTGTTTATGTTTAGAAATTCGCGATGGGATATTTATCAGTTGCGGTACAGGGACCAACTCTGGCTACTCAAGCCAAAAAGGAATCCACTAGAAGGCGTGGGGCGGCTCCCAGAACTGGAGGAAAAGCATGAATTGTGTATGACCTGGCCTCAGAATGGAAGCTGCGCAATTCTGGGGCACTAAACATCGGGGAACTAAAGGATAGTCTGTTCAGGACTAACATCGGGATGAGTGGACAACAATTGTTTTCCACCGTGACAGTCTCCCCTGCAGATGCCAATTCCTGGGAGAACAAGTCAACTGGGTCATTGTGCCCAGCCCCTTACCAGTAGGCTCTCAAAGACTGTGGGCAGCGAGGAGGGCAGTTTCAGTGCACGCCAGGAAGGCGGATGCTGACAGATGTCCACCCCTGACAATAAGATGACGTATTTTTCAGGCCCCCTTCTTCCTAATCTTTTGGTCTATTTAGTCTTAGTCTATCAAAAGTACTTTTGAGCTTTTACAGCATGGCTCGGGGTTGTAGTAGACATTTAGTAACTGAATGAACAGTAAAGAGGCCACAGATGGAGCTGTGGATCCCAGAATGCGAGGGTGCACTCAGAGTGGCTTCAAATGCATGACGGTTAGGAAGCCACAGATTGGAGAGGGTGGGCTAGCTCAGCGTTTCTCTGACTGAGGTCCATGTCTCTCTGGGGGATTCTCGGTGAGAACTTCAAATTTTGATGTTTCATTTAAATGATGATCTTAAAAATATGTCCCTTTATCTACATATTATTTAGGACCATCCGATGATAATGCCACAGCACTGATCCTTCTTTCCATTCATTTTGGCACATTTGGGTTTTCTGAAGCATTGGTATTGACTAGAAATTCATTGTTATGGTCTAATAAGAAAAAGATAGAAGCAGGCTTGATATAAAAATAATGCGTTTGCATCAACTGTAGACTAAATGATAGCCCAGAGTGCTGTTTTTAGGAGAGAGAAAAATGTTTGAGAAATGGGATCTTCCCATAGCACAGAGCAGCGCAGGCATGGTAAATGCAAGGGAAATTGGGTCGTAGCTGTCAGCACTATAGTCAAACTGAAAGTAGCATTTTAGTTTCAGCAAAACGACATAATCCTTTGCATGGCACTAATGGTATTTTGAGTGTTATTGGCTTTGCAGTTTTGTCTGAATTGAATTTGTACATTTGTTTATGTTGTGGTATGAAACCACCAGTGCAAGATATCTGTCTACAAGCCATTTTGTATTTCTATTATTTAAGTGAATTATAATAAAAATAACCTTGGCCAACCCTGGAGGTCCTTGCAGAATTTTTTTTTTCTTTAAAGGAAAGTACCTTATTTAAGTTTTAAAAATGCTGGTCTGTCTCCCACAGAGACACTCCTTCCCTCCCCACCCACTTCCACAGGAGCACATTCCTTCCCACCCGCACCCCGAGGTGCTGGGGGTAACCAGGCGACTTGCTTTCAGCAGTGGAATATTCACAGATACAAAAGCAAAAACCTGACAGGAGCTTTGGGTTTGGCTTGCCCTTTGTACATTTCCCTTTCTCTGGGAGAAGACCATGGCTCAGGTGCCATTGGTCCGAAGGAGGATGATAGACATACGGAGCTGTCCTGAACCCAGCTGAGTTTAACCTATATTAACTAAACTCTAGCCAACCAACAGATGTGTGAACAAAACAATAAAAGGGTGCTTACTGTATGATGCTGAGATTCCATGGTGGTTTGCCACACAACATTATTGTGGCAATAGTGGACCGATAGGGTCCAACACATTGATTAGTTGGCCATACACTGGCGTGTGTAAGCTTGGGTTTTTGAGTACTTACTACGTGCCAGTTATTATTGTAGGCGTTGAGGCTACGGCGGTCAACAAAACAGATCAAGTCTCAGCCCTCAGGGAGATACATTCTATGTTCAATCATTTTTGCTTGACTATTTATGTTTTTGATGAATGCTTTGTTGTCTTCGTTTTCCAAAAAGGCAAACTAACTTTGCTCTGACATGTTGTGGAAAGTGACAGTTATCTAGATAGATGTGATTTTGTCTACATATGGATTTCATAGTGAACAAAAAAAGTCAGGGAAACACTTGACAGCCAGAGTTGCCATCATTATCATCAAACAGCCTTCATTAAGGCATTTACTTGTCTTGACTCATGTCTAGAAATGTCTAGAAAAGAATATAAAAATAGAGGAAAAAAATAAGAACCTCATCACTTTGTCTACCAATTTTGCTCTTACTTGATTTTGCTTTATACAAAGTTTTGACTGGGTTCCATAACTAAAAATAATCTCCTGTGTACGTGAAATTTCACCAGGGTAAATGGCTCTGTGCGCTTATATTTATGCATGTCTGAAAATTCTGCCGACTGTGGAGGTCTGTGGTGCGGGTCTGGAATGAAAACAGCATCCTGGGAAAGGAATTTGAATGTGATGTTGAATACATTTAAAAATATTATTCAGATGCTTGAAAAGTTCAGTTTTACGAATTAGGACTATTGGGAATCAGCAGCAAGAAATTTTACATTTCGTGTTTCATGGAGAGCACGGCTGAAATGCAAATGTAAATGTTCAGTTCTCCGAGGCCTTAAATAAGCTTCAAGGCCTGTTTCAGGTTTAACTTAAAGGGAGGAAGTCTTACTTGTCCATGTTCATGCTGGATCGGTAATAACTGGTAGCAGGCTGTTTGAAAAGTAATTTATTGCATTTTGGAATAAAGTGAAATTTGGAATTTTTGCTTCGCTGTCCAGTTCCCTTGTGTCTAGGTCTCAAAAATGTCAGTGATGTGTGGCTGGAGGGGTAACCCTACTGACACAGTCATGAAGGACGTGCATGTCCATCAGAGCCGTAAAGGAATTACATCCGTCCACCATGGCGATCCGCTGGCGAGTGGAGGTCTGTCGTTCTCAGGAGTCTGGCTTCCTGCTCTGTCCATTTTGCAAACGGTTGCAGTCTGGCTAGACTCAGCCCACCATAATCTTTGGGATGATGTCCCTTGTTCTTTCTCAGGACCTCTGCTTTATCTCACCAAATATTCTTTTTTTTTGGGAAGTGAGGCGGGAATGGATTGCAAGTGTGCGGAGAGTGTTGTTGGGGGGAGGAATTGGGGCCATCCTGAGTCTGAGGGGACACCGTCACTCTGAATGGTGAGAAATGAGGAGAGGCAGGGGGTACCTATGGCTTTGATTTCAGAGGTAAAGAGTACTTCCAGGCCATGCAGAATGGAGAGGGAATTTTAAAGTGTATTTCGAAAAAGTTTCACCTATTTAGAAACAATGTTTTATTTCCAGGTAAAGAAGTTCATGGTTTTCTTGCTGAATGAGTTAAACCCAAAGTACTTGGGACACAGGTGCCCAGTTGTAAGGTGATCTGGTTGGAGCTGCTTTCAAAGCTGTTGGATTTCCCAGCTCCCTGGCAGCCCACTGCTTCCCAGGGTCTGGATACTGTGGCTAGTTTGTTTTAATCATCAGGCTCAGGGTTTCAGTCGAGAGGGTGTTGTAATGTCAGTGGGAAAGGATTAAGTGCTGAGGAAACTGAAGCCGAATTGAAAGTCTGGTTTCATCAGCAAGACTTCTGTGTGCTTGGAGAGGGGGAGGTAGGAAATCATTATTTACCTGGGTCCCGGGCCAAGTGATGCTGGCCGGTGCCTGAATTCTGAAGTGAGGTCTCTTTAGACTGACCATGCAGAGAAGCCAAAACTGGTCAGGACCAGAGGCCTGGGGTTAAGCCTTGCCCTAGAGAAAGTGGTTCAGAAACCAGCATCTTCCATATTTCTGGGAACTTGTTAGAAATGCAACTTCTTGGCCCTATTCCAGAACTGATGAATCAGATACTTTGATGGTATCTGACAAGTTGTTCTAACGAGTACTCCAGGGGATCTAAGTTGCTGAACCATAGACCTAAAGAGAGCTAAAAAGCTCTGGGGACCCCAAATCTGTCACCCAAGACTGGAGGGGTAGGGCAAGTTTAGGGCTCATCGTGGAAAAGAGGATATTCTCTTCCCACCCAATGGTTAACACATTTAGTGGGATAGTAATTTTTACAGAAATCGCTAAATACTCATTCATTTTCTCACCAACACTGGCAAAGCAGTGATTCATGGCAAAATGCAAACTTAGAAAAATGGGTGCTTAGATCATATTTTGATATTTTACTAATAGTTTTACATTTTTATAGCCTGATTTCTTTCATGCTTGCCCGGACTTCTTTCTGAATTCAAGCCTGAATTCTTTCTGAATTCAACTTTAATTATTTTTAAATCTCTTCCCCTCCCCTCCCTGTCCCTTCCCCCTCCCTCCCTCCCTCTCTTTCTCCTTCCCTCTCCACTTTCCTTCCTTCCTTCCTTCCTTCCTTCCTTCCTTCCTTCCTTCCTTCCTTCCTTCCTTCCTTCCTTCCCATGTTTCTTATACCATGGAGTACCCATTATTTTTTAGACCCCATGCTTAGATGGAAAGAAATGGTCTCTGCTTAGGTAGTGTGGGAGATGATGAAGTTGCTTATAAATGTAATTGCAATATGCTCAACTGACATAAATATAAAGAGGTTGAGGAGCAAAGAGGATGTACTGACCCACAGAACCTGATGAGAGAATGGCCCTTGGAAAGTCTTCATGGAGAAGGTGAAATGTGAACAGAGATCTAAAGGAGCAAAACATTTACCAGGGAGTCAAGGTAAGGAAGAATGTTCTAGGTAGAGCTACATACGGGACTCTATATACTGTCACAAATTACCCCAAATTTGTAGCTTAAACAATACAAATTTACTTACTGTTTTGTAGATCAGAAATCTGATGTGGGTCTCACTGGGCTAAAATCAGAGTGATAGCAAAGTACGTTTCTTTCTGGGAGCTCGAGGGGACAATGTAGTTCTGTTCCGTTTCCAGCTAAAAAGGGTGCCTGTGTTCCTTGGCTGGTGGCCTCCTTCCTCCATCTTCAAAGCCAACAATGGTGAATGGTGTCCTTCTCATGCCACCACTGTCTGGTTGTCTGGACTCACGATTAAATTGGAACTACTTGAAAAATCTGGCATAATATCAAGGTTGTTAACCTTATTACATCTGCAAAGTCTCTTTGCCACGCGAGGAACATAGTCATAAGTTCTGAGGATTAGGGCATCTGCAGGGGCCAATTTTCTGCCTTCTATAATGACAGCATGGATGCCTGAGAGTGTGGAGACTGTTTTACGAAAGAATAAGAAAACCCAGTGTAGCCGCACTATGGCCAGGAGTGAGAGAGAAAGGGTTGTTGAGAAATGGAGATGTGTATATGGCAAAATGGAATCGAGATGCTCTCAGCAGAGGCCCAAGTTTTAAAAATTGTAGTGGCTGAGTTGATTCAGTTGACTGAGTATTTTGAATGTAATTCCTCACCCTTTATAAGGGACAAAATGGATGTTGGCCACAGGGACAGGTGTAGGTAGGTAAAGAATTCCATTTCTTATTTTCTAGTTATTCTTACTTTATTTATCTGTCTCATTCACTGATCCAGAGATTTATTGGGTAAGCCACTGTGAATCACAGGAGTTTTGGTATAATAAACTTGCTCCTACTTTATTTATCTAGTTATTCTTACTTTACTTATCTGTCTCATTCACTGATCCAGAGATTTATTGGTAAACTGCTGTGAATCACAGGCATTTTGGTATACTAAACTTGCTCTTCAGTAAAATCTAGCATTGCATTGCTATAGTAAAACACTTTATAGTCACAGTACCCAAAGGGCACATCCAGGATGTACAGCATCCCTTTACAGTGAGTGAAATAACTGTAAACCTTGTGTACTTTCCTTTCTAACAATACTGTTTGACCTGAGTCCTCATCCCTTTAGCTCCTTCTCAGTTAAAGATGGCATACCATAAAGGAGGCCTTGTTGGCTGTTTTAAAGTCCCTAACATTTAAATCCCGGAGCTGGGAAGTCATAATCCTTAATATGTTCTAGAATGCATTTTCAAATGGTCTTCAGTCAATATTGATTGACTACTTATCATAAATAATAATGGACTTGAAATTGGCCATGAACTACACACCCTCTCTGATCCATTCGCCACCGAATGTTTTGTTGGATTAAAGCTCAGATTTGAAAAGCATGGCATTCAGGTGCTTCATGCTGTATGTAAAACTGCCATGAACGTAATCATTATTAAAAATATTTTCCCTTAATTCCTCACGTTGGGAAAGGATAAGAGAAAAGACAGACATTGAATGTTAGATAGATCTGAGGAATAAGTGTAGAACATATGGAATCAAAAGAAGTAGTTTTAACCTAAACAGGGAAGAATAGAAGAGCAGAGTAGGGAGAAACTTATGGTGACATTTTAAGAGAGCATGGACATGGGACCATACTGACTTGAATTCAATTCTAGCTTATCAATACACATGAGAATGTAAAATTAAATAGTTTTTATAGCAGCTAGAGTTTGCAAATTTTAGAAATACATGTTTCTAGCAGGAAAACTATAAAATATAGTCACTTACACAGAGATAATGTCTATTAAATATCTAATTGTATATCCTTGCAAACCTTTTTTAGCATACTCTCAGATGTTGAGGTAAGAAGTTGAGAGAGTCTATAAATAATATTTGTCTTTCCTGCTTGAGTTTAGAACTAATTAAGAAAGAGCAAGACAGATGAAAAAAAAATATATATATATGTATTATGTTACACACACACACACACACACACACACACACACACACACACACACCCCTACTTAGCTTCATGTCTAAAGCCACATTCTTCAATCTAGCTTTTATCAGGCCTTAATCTCAAGGTTACATGGTTTTCCCCTGAAATAGCCACAGGCAGTGCTAGAATGAGATGTGTCCACCCCAAAGGCAGAGAGCAGAGGGCTGGAGGATGCACACCCTCTGGGCTGGCTGGTCTGTGGAGGGGAGAGAGGAGCACATGCTGAGTCACTAGCTATCTATCAGTCAGCTCATTCATCGCTTCTTTCAGTGAAGAATAACCCATACTGCTACTGTACCAGGGCAGACCCCGTCTGGCCTCACGCCGCCCGTGAAGCTAGGCTTAGCACTTCTTTGCATTCCTTGCACAGAATCCGTTTAGGTTTTATTGAAGATTTCATGATAGATTTGGGAGATTGGGTGGGCAGTTATATCACATACTCCATAGGTTTTATTCCACCCCCAAGAAATCCCCATTAGATATTTCACATAAGTCTCTGATTTTAGCTTATCAGTGACTGGATCTCTTCCCATCCTGTCCACCACTCTTCCTTCCCCTCCAGATTTTCCATTTCTTAAACTTTCCTTACCTCTATGCAAAGTGACTTTGCTTGATCCAACCTCCTTCACACTTGGAAACTCATATCCTTCACACTGCTCAGCAGACAAGGGACCCTGTATGGGTCAAGACTCTTTGAAAATCATTTAAATGTAGTAGGAATGTATAAATAACAAATAATTTTTTCATATATATATCTGATTGTGACATTTTAAATTTTAAGGGGAAAAACATAAAATTAAAGCTTCTGAAGTTTACTCTTCTTTTTTCATTTTGCTGTGGTTTAGATAAAATTAGTAAAGTGTCACAAAGTTCTATAAACTGTAGCGTTGCCTAGCACCACACTGTTTCCTATTTGTTTCATTAAAAAACAAATAAAGTCTTTGGAGTAGTCTTGACTCAATGGCAGACACTACATCCTAGATGGCTTAAATATTGCCCAGGCTATGCCTCATGTCTCCGATAATCATTATCTGTTTCATATTTTAAGTGTAACAAGGAGGGATGACTTACACATAATAAGTTGTGGAAGAAGGAATTGATATACCAGGGCTGACATGTTATACCATACAAGCCTAGTGAGGCTTTTCCACCTATCAGTGGTTAAAAAAAAATAATATTGACATTTAACATTATTTTTTAAACCAGTTGTTCTTTGGCTTTCAAGGCTGGGGAATTTCCTGTGACCCCCTGAGACGGCGAAGGTCTCAGCTCTCTTGTGTGCTGTCCTTTCTCTTGTCACACTCGTAGCAGGTTGCCATTCACTCATTTCAACAAGTGTTTTATTTCAGGTGATACTAATTGGGGCCGGCTCTATGCAGACCCTATGCAAGGCATTGTGGATCTGATGTGGCAAGCTTTTGTGACTTCGCAGCTGGCTCCTAAAGATCTGCCCATGTTCCCTCCAGCCTTCTTTCAAGCTGTCCTCTGCATTTCAGCAGGAGTGACTGCTTTAACTCACAAGCATGATCTTGTCACCCTTGCAGCCACACCCCTTGTCATTGCTTCCTCTGCTTTTAGGGGCAAGTTAGGCTCTGGAACATGATCTGCAGGGGCACAACAGGTAGTTGACCCCGTCAACTTTTTCTAGCCTCTTCTCCCTTCAGGCCCCTCACCCTGGGCTTTTATGCTCTTACCCTCCTTTCAGTTTGCCAAACACTGCTCTCTCCTCTCTCTCTCTCTCTCTCTCTCTCTCTCTCTCTCTCTCTCTCTCTCTCTCTCTCGAAGTTGGAATGTGAGGTTTCCGCTGCTGGAGGGTCCTGCTTCTCCCCGCCCCCTGGACAACTGCTGCAGCAACCACCTCAGCCTCATTCTAAGTGACCACCTCTCAGCAAGTCTTCTTTGCTCTTCCTGACTAAGTCAAATGCCTCCCACAGCCCCTGTGTAGTGCGCTGCAGTTGCCATTTTATATTCATTTGATGCCTATCTTTTCTACTAGACTGTAAGCTGTCCACGGATGGAGTCTCACCTATTTACGTTTGTCACTATGTTCCCTTTGCCCAGTACAGTAGAGGCTCTTGATAAATATTTATCAAATGGATGAATGAATATAGATAGGTTCTTGCCCTCCAGCAATTTATAGTCCAGTGGGAGAAAGAATGACTCTTAAGCAGAAAATTAAAATGCGATGTGCCAAGTACTTTCCATGACAGGATCTGGCACATAGGCAGAGTTTTATCCCAGACTTAGAAATGGTAAGGAGGAAGTGGGAGCAGTATGTACTGTGGCGGTTAAAAAGCAGTGGCTCTGGACTCAGACAAAACTATGTTCAAATCATAGTTTTACCCCTTCTTAGTTGGGTAGCCCTTGGGAAAGTTACATAGCCTCTTTGTACTTCAGTGTCATTACCTGTAAAATAGGTCCAATAATAATACATAGTGATGTATGAAGCCTTGCTCTGTTTGGGATGGCATATATGTTATTTATTGCTGTGTAACAAATTACACCCAAAGTTAGAAGCTTAATGCAATGAACATTTTCTACCTCACACAGTTTCTAAGGATTAGGAATCCTGGGGTGGCTTAGCTAGGTGGTTCTGATTTAGAGTCTCTCATTATGTTGCAACTAAGCTGCTGGCCGGGGCTGAAATCTTTACTAAGGTTGGAGAGTCCAATTGTAAATTCACTTAACACAACTGTTGGCAGGAGGCTTCAGTTCCTTACCTAATGAGCCTCTCCATGGGGCTGCACATGGTATGGCTTCCTCCAGAATAAGGGATCCATGAGGAGAGCCCCAGATGGAAGCTCTAGTCCCGCTATAATCTAGTCTCATAAGGGACAGACCATGACTGTCCTATCCTACTGGTCACAGAGACAAATGGTGAACAACCCTGGTCTAATGTGGGAGAAAATAATACAAAGGTGTGAATACAGGGAGACGGGGGTCACTGGGGGCCCTCCTGAATGCTGATTACCTAGATGGTCAGATTTCAAAGACACATGGGATTGGTCTTTGATTTGACTTAGTGAGGTTGCTCTGAAATGTGAGTGGTCAGGCATAAGCTCACTGATGAATATTTTCAAGATAGGGTACACTTATACTCTGACATTTGATTTAGAATTTGTGCCTGGTTGCAATCAAATCAGCAAGGAATAGTGAGAATTGTCACAAATGTATAAAGACCTCTTTTCAGAAGGGCTCAGGTAGAAAAACTGGAAGGGCCAGATGGGATTCTTACTCCTGTCTAGTGGTATCAAGGGCGGGAAGATGGCTTCCCAGGCAGGTCCTTGGCGGTCACATGGCATGCTTCTGAGACCCTGCTCCACATGCAGTTAAGCAGTATGTTCTTTCCCTTACCAGTGGTGACTTGTATCTTCTGCCCATGAGTAATTGTAACTGTGAGTTTCATCTCTGTCAACCCTATTGTAGCCAAAAGCTACTTCATAAGCTTGCTGCAAGGAGTCACTGAGGTCATGCATAAAAGACCCTGGCACAGCCAAACATGGAATCATCCCCAACAACAAGCATATTGATAACTAGACTGAGGAGCTTAAGAACCAGGACCAGTTGTGGCCTGAATGTGGGAGCAAGCCAAGTAGGAGGGAGGCTATTCAGGCAGAAGGAAAAGCATGTGCAAAGGCCCAGCAGCAAAAGGGAGCAAGGAGGAAGAGAGGAATCAACGGCTTTCTGGTGTGTCTGCACCCTGGGGTGCCACAAATGAAGCCAGAGGAGTAAGCACGGAAGACAATAGAGGGCTTTGTAGGTTATGTCAAGGGTTTTCACTTGAGTCTCAGGATAGCAGGGAGTCTTTGAAGGTCAGTTGTTAGGGCTCTTGGTGAAAGATTAATGTTGCACTCTATTTTCTTTTATAAATTGAGAGTTTGTGCCTCAAAAATAAAACGAGCACTTGAAATGATGGCTCTATGGTCCTTCCTATTGTTTCTAGGCCAATGATGTGAGTCCTATCTATCTAATGTTTAGGAAACAGAGTTTTATTCCATGAGACTCGCATTGATCTCTTTGACTGAGGTTTGCCCAGTACCATTGAATGCCTGGTATGCAGTACGTGTGCGATATTAGGTTTCTTCTCCTGGAGTCTTTAAGCCCCACCAGCCAGGGTGGACAAGGGACAGGTCTTTGGTGTGATAGGGAGGGAGAGTTAAAGGAGCCATTATTCTTGTGATTTCCCTCAGACCAAGTATCTGTGGTCGAGATGGAGGACTCTAGCCCTTGGAATAGTCCAACATCCTCACAGTGATCAACCAGCCACTTGTAGAGGCTCTGGGATTGTTTGTTCAATTGTACATTCACTCATCCATCTCTTCTTTCAAAAATACACTTACTGCATTTATTGATGGTGAAATGTAAGTCTGCAAGCTCTATAATGAATTTTCTCTCTTTAGATTGGTAAAAAATTCACCTTGAGAGGATATATTTATCCCCATTTCACAGATATTGAAGCCGGCATCAAAATATTTAGCACTCTTTTTGGGTCACTGACTCTGCGTCCAACTCCACTGTTTGGCCTGGTCACACCTACCAACTCCTTCATGGTAACGATGAAGTGGCACACATTGCTTCTGTAAAGTGACATCCTTCAGATACTTGATATGCATACCCTTGATGACCTGGGAAGTTTCACAAGGTTTAAAGTGAACACAAAGGTTTGAACCTCTTGATTTGTGTCATTTTGTGGGGTTTTCTGGGTCAAGTGAGTAGCGAGGTTACCTCAGGGAAGAGTTTCCACGTATTTTTAAACTAATTTTTTAATTTTCGATTATAGGTGTCACACAATATATTAGCTTCCAATGTACAACATAGTGATTAGACATTTAAATAACTTATGAAGTGATCACCCCAATAAGTCTAGTACTTATCTGATACCATATAGTTCTTATAATATTATTATATAATACTATATTCCTTATTTTACATTACCATGACCATTTTTATTATTGGCATTTTGTACATCTTAATCTCATCACCTTTTTCACCCGTCTTCCTAACTTTCCTCCCATCTGGCAACTACCAAAATGTTCTCTGTATATATGAGTTAGTTTCTGTTATGTTTGTTCTTTAGATTCTAAATGTAAGTGAAATCATATGGCATTTGTCTTTGTCTGACTTACTCCACTCAGCACAATACCCTCTAGGTCCATCCATGTTGTTGCAGAAGGCAAGATTTCATTCCTTTTTATAGCTGAGTAATATTCCATTGTATATATACCACCCTTTTTTATCCATAAATTCATTGTTGAACACCTAGGTTGCCTCCATATCTTGGCAGTTGTAAATAATGCTGCAATAAACATATAGATACTCATGTCCCTTCAAAGTAGTGTTTTGGGTTTGTTTGGATAAATACCCATAAGTGGGATTACTTTGTCTTTTGTCATAGCCTTTGTTTTAAAGTCTGTTTTATCTGGTATAAATATTGCTACTCCAGCCTTCCTGTTTGTTTGTTACTATTTTCATGAAATATCTTTTTCCATCCCTTTACTTTCAGTCTGGTTTGTGTCTTTTGATTTGAAGTGAGTCTCTTATAGGCAACATATTTAAGGGTTTTGTTTTCTTATCTACTCAGTGACAGTATGTCTTTTGATTGGACGTTTAATCCATTTACATTTAAAGTAATTGTTGATAGAGATATAGTTATTGCCATTTTATTCTTCATATTTGTTTTTCTTCTTCTTCTTAAAGAAGTCCCTCTAACATTTCTTGCAATGCTAGTTTGGTAGTGAATAACTCCTTAGCTATATATATATATATATATATTTTATTCTTTGTTTGGGAAGCTCTATATCTGTCCTTCAACTCTAAATAGTTTTATTGGGTAGAGTAATCTTGGTTGTATGTCCTTGCTTTTTGTCATTTTATGCCTTTCTTGGCCTACAAAGTTTCTGTTGAGAAATAAACTGACAGTCTGATGGGAGCCGCCTTGTAGTTGTAACTAAGTGCTTTTCTCTTGCTGCTTTCAAGATTCTCTCTCTGGCATTTTAATTATGATGTGTCCTGGTGTGGGCCTCTTTGGGTTGATCTTGTTTGTGATTCTGTGTTTACTGGGTTTGTGTTTCTGTTTCCTTCACAAGGTTAGGGACGTTTTCAGTCTTTATTTTTTGAAATAGGGTTACAGTTCCTGCTCTCTCTCTTTTTTTCCTCTAGTACCCCTATGATGTGAATGTTAGTATGTTTGGTGTTGTCCCAGAGGCCCCTTAAACTAGCCTCAATTTTTTTGGATTCTTTTTTCTTGTTGCTATTCCAGTGGGTGTTTCCTGCTACCTTCTCTTCTAAATTGCTGATTAGATCTTCTACTTCATTTATTTTACTGTTGGCTCCCTTTAATATATTCTTCATTTCAATTATTGTATTCTTCATTTCTGACTAGTTTTTTTTCTATCTCCATTTTTGTGTTTTATATTTCTTTGTTGAAGTTCTCACTGAGATCAGTGATTATCCTTATAACTAGTATTTTGAACTCTGCATCTGGTAGATTGCTTGTCTCCGTTTTGTTTAGTTCTCTGTCTGGAGCTTTGCTCTGTTCTTTCATTTGGGACATGTTTTTTTGGTCTCCTCATTTTGGCTGCCTCCCTGCGTTTGCTTGTATGACTTAGGTAGGGCTGCTGCATCTCCTGATATTAGTAGAGGGGCCTTTTGTAGTAGATGTCCTGTGGGGCCCTATGCACCATCTCCCTGGTCACCTGAGCTGGGTGCTGTAGGTAGGTGTGTCCATGGTGTGGATTGTGTGTGCCCTCCTGTTGTAGTTGAGATTTGATTGTTATTAGCATGTCAGTGGGAGGGGTTGACCTTCAGGCTAATTGGTTGGGAGGAGTGGTCATGACTGTAGTGGAGAGTTGTGCAGGGGCTGAACCTGTGGAGCAGAATTCACTTAAGCAGGGCACTGGTGCCTGCCACATGTGTCCTTTAGATTGTTATTCATAGAGGTAGTTGGGTGTGCTCTGGTGTTGTCTGAAGTTGGCTGCTGTGTGTGTGTTGGTACTGGGGCCTCTTGGGAGGGATTCTCTTGCAGCCAAGTTCAGTGCTGCCTGTACCCTGCCCGGGGCCACTTGATATGAACTACAAAGTTATATGCAGGTAGTTTTCACTTTTGCTGGGCTTGGAGGTGCCTGGGAGAGGCTAAACTGTGGACCGAGGCTAGCTGCTGCTACTGCCTGGCTTGGCGCTACTTGCCATAAGATATGGGTCATGCTGAGGCCAGATGTTACTTGTTTGGAGTTTGTGAACCATTGAGAGACTTTAAGAAAATCCACAGCACGAGCCAAGACAAGTTGTTTATATGGACAAACCACTGGCAGCGGCTTGGGTGGGCCTGCAAGTTTGACTGGGCAGGGTCTCAGGAAATCACCAGGGCAGAGTGAACGGTGCTAGCCAGGCTGATGGAGACTCAGATATGGTGCCTGCCTGTCTCTGCACAGTGGGTGGGGGGAGGTCTCAACAAAGGAACAATGGCTTCTGCCAGAACTTCTGTCTGGGAGAAGGCCGCCCCACCAGCTCTCTCCCTGAAGCCAGACAGACAATATAGTTCCTCCTTTTGTTTCCCTGGAGTGCTTTTTGGGCTGTTACTAAAGCACTGGAGCTCAGAGTGAGTGAGTCTGTCAGTGAGTAAGTCCATGGTGGGCCTTTTAAGAGGAATGCCTGGGGCTCCAGCCACCCTTCGTCTCACTGAGCCACAACTGGTTTTCACAGCCAGAAGTTATGAATACTTCTCTTACTGGTACTAAAATCCTGGGCTGGGAGCCTAGTCTGGGGCTGGAGGAGCCTGGGGAATCCCTGGCTCTTCAGGAGGGAACTCCACAGCTGAGATATTTCTCCCTATTTTTAACTGCCGTACATGAGTGTGGGACCAGCCTATTTTGTGTCTCTGCCCCTCCTACCAGTCTCAACATGGCTTATTCTGTATATCCTTAGTTATAGGACTTCTGTTCAGTTAGACTTCATGTGATTTTCAGTGATGGCTGTTCTATAATTTAATTGTAATTTTGATGAGGAGGCGAGTGCAGCACTTACCTGCTTTGCCATCTTGACTCGAAGCTCTCTACATATCTAATGATGTTATTTTTCCTTTTGAATGATTCCTGAGAAGTGGAATTGCTTAGTTTACATATAAAATGTTAGGGCTTTAAAAATGTATCTGGCAGCCTGATCTCCTGGAATAATATCGAACTGCCTGCCAAAAATGTGTGTTCTTCATATTAACCTGTCTCCAAAAGGTAATTAAGGATCTAATGAAGCTCACTGCTGAATGTTTATTTTGTGCCTACTATGTGCTTGCTGCACTGAGTTTTAAGGTTTAGGTTTTGGTCTACAACAGCAGGGGTGGGAAAAATGAAGCTCAATAATAGTTTGATTTACAAAGATCCAATAGAAATTAAAAGAAAGCATCAAGAAAGCTTAAGGAGAAATTAGATTTTCGTTTTCTGTTGTTCCTTAATTGTTCAGATACATTTTTAAAGCCCATTGTCTGAAATTTCACACAATGGTATGTTTTGTGTTTAAAAGTAAGATGCTGTACTTCACACACCAACTGACTAATTGACCATTTCCCATTCTTGGTTAACTTGATAGGAAAGGAATCAATCCAGCCTTAGCTGAGTAAGTTGACTATTCAATAGAAAGGAATGATTCTATCAAAAGGGCTCATTTGGTACCACCATATAAAGGGTGGAGAAGTACCAGGAAGATGACAGACATTTTATTTAGCAAGTCGCTTAAAATAAAATCAATGAAATGTGTACTTTTACATTCTTAATAATAGCTAATGTTTACCAAGCACTTATATGCAGACATTACTCTAGGGCCTTTCTTCTCTTTATGTCATTCATATAGACTTTCATTCTGGAGTGCGGAAACAAGAGGCCATTTGTGGGTGGCTTGAAAGTGTGAGCACTGCTACTACTGTTTCGTGGTGGGTCAGCGGGATCCAAAAATGTTAGACATAATTCCATTGGATTTTTTTAGCTTATCATGAATGAATAGGACTTAAGTTTCTCTTTCTTGAATGGTTTGAGATAGTTTTGAAACTATCACACTAAGTGCAACCCTTCTTAATAAACTTGGTAATTATTTTTGTCAGCTCAGCAGTGAGTCCTTTGGCTATGTAGTGCTACATGGTTTTCTTCTGGGGCTGGGTCACAGGATGAACACATCTTTATGTTTACTAGATATTAACTGATTCCACTCTGCAGTCATTGTACAATTTATTTTCTCACCAACAGCGTGGGAGAGCTCCCTTTGTCCACATCTCATCAACACTTGGTGACTTTTAAGCTTTTTCCCCAATCCAATGGATCTAAGAGGATGTATGTTAGTCAAGGTTCTCCAGAGAAACAGAACCAGCTGCATGTTTCTACGTATATGACAGCGAATCAGCCTGGCTTATGTCTGTACTGCCAGGTGTTTAACAATGCCAGCTTTGTTGATAGACTGTGTAGGTTTGGATCCTGGCTCCACTATTTATTAATTTTGTGCCTTAGTTTCCTCTCTTGTCAAATGGGGATATCAGTGCTCAGACTTTAGAGTTGCTGTGAGAATTAACTGAATTATGTGAGTCAAATAGTAAGTGGTTAAGTAGTGTTACATTTTTATTAGCACCTCTTCATATTTAACTTTTAACATGCAAATTTTTAAGTTAAATTTATTGGGATAGCATTAGTTAATAACATATATAAATTTTAGGTGTATAACTTTATGGTACGACACCTATGTGCCTTACTTTGTGCTCACCACCCAAAGTTTAATCCCCTTCTGTCAACTTGTTTTGACCCCCTTTATCCTCTTAAACCTCCTCACCTCCTCCCTCTCTGGTAACCACCATTATGTTTCTGTATCTATCTGTATCTATGAGTTTTTGTTTGTTCATTTGTTGCTTTCTGTTTTATATCCCACATATGAGTGAAATCAAATAGTTCTTGTCCTTTTTCATTTGACTTATTTCACTTAGCACAATACTCTCAAGATCCATTTATGGGTCACAAATGGCAATATTTCATTTATAGCTAAATAGTATTCCATAATACATAGGTACCACATCTTTTTTTTTTTTTGTCAAATCATCTGTCAAAGGACATTGGGTTCTTTTCACATCTTGGCTATTGTAAATAATATTGCTATGAACATAAGGGTACACATAACTATGTATAAGTGTTTTCAGATTTTCTGGGTAGATACTCAGAAGAGGGATTGCTGGACCATACGGTAGCTTTATTCTTAATTTTTGAGAACCCTCCATACTGTTTTCCTTAATGCTTGTACCAATTTACAAACCCACCAGCACTATACAAGGGTTCCCTTTTCTCCACATCCTCTCCTACACTTATTTTTTGCCTTGTTGATAATAGCCATCTAACAGATATGAGATGGTATCTTATTGTGGTTTTGAATCGCATTTCCTTCATAGCTAGTAATGTAGAGTGTTTTTTCATATATCTGTTAGCTGTATGTTTTCCCTGGAAAAGTGTCCATTTAGGTCCTTTGCCCATTTTTTTAAATTGGATTTTGTTGTTGTTATTGTTGAGCAATGTGAATTCTTTATATATTTTGAATATTAGCTCCTTACCAGAGGTATCGTTTGCAAATATGTTTTTCTATTTGGTTGGTTGCCTTTTGTTTTGTTGATGGTTTCTTTTGCTGTGCAGGAACTTTTCAGTTTGATGTAGTCCCATTCATTAATTTTATTTCCCTTGCCTTTGGGATTAAGTTCACAAAGACCCTTCTGAGATCAAGATCCACAAATTTAGTGCCTATGTTTTCTTCTATGTATCTTATTGTTTCAGGTCTTATATTCAAGTCTTTAAACCATTTTCAGTTAATTTTTTGAGTGTATACTATCAGATAACAGTCAAGTTTCATTCTTTTGGATGTGGCTTTCCAATTTTTCCTTCACTATTTATTTAAGAGACTGTCCTTTTTTCATTGCATATTTTTGGCTCCTTTGTTGAAAATTAATTGCTCACATATGTGTGGATTTATCTCTGGGCTCTCAATTCTGTTCTATTGGTCTGTGTGTCTGTTTTGATTACTGTAGCTTTGTAGTATAGTTTGAAGTTAGGGAGTGTGATACTTCTGCTTTGTTCTTTTTTCTCAGGAGTACATTGGCTATTCAGGTTCTTTTGTGGTTCCCTATGAATTTGAGGATTTTTTGTTTTATTTCTGTAAAAAATGCCATCGAAATATTCACAAGGATTGCCTTATATCTGTATATTGCTTTAGGTAAAATGATCATTTTAACAGTTAATTTTTTTCAATCTATTAACATAGACTATTTTTCATTTTAAAAAAACATCTTCAATTTTTTCCAACTGTGTCCTGAAGTTTTCAGTGTACAGGTCCTTCACATCTTTTGTTAAGTTCATTCCTAGGTATTTTATTCTTTTTATTGCAATTGTAAATGGGATTTTTTTCTTCATTTCTCTTTCTTATATTTCATTGTTAGTATATAGGAATGAAATAGATTTTTATATTGTTTTTTTATCCTGCAACTTTACTGAATTTGTTTATTAATTCTCCAGTGTGTGTGTGTGTGTGTGTGTGTGTGTGTGTGTGTGTGTGTGTGTAATCTTTAGGATTTTTCTATATGTAGATCATGTCATCTGCAAAGAGCGATAGTTTTACATCTTGATTCCAAGTTTGGATACCTTCCCCCCCCGCCCCCAATTGCTCTAGCTAGAACTTCAGGTTCTATTAACATGCCACTTTTTAAATTTTTTTTTTTTATTATTTTAGGTGCAGCAACCCTTGGTTGACCTCACAGATCGCAAGAACCTTGTCAGCTTAAGATCTCTTATTATTATTTTTATTTTTATTTTTTATGCCTACAGTACCTGGTCTTCTTAGGTGGTCTCCCATCCAAGTACTAACCAGGCCCTACCTTGCTTAGCTTCCAAGATCAGATGGGATCGGGCTTGTTCAGGGTAGCATGGCCATAGACTAACATGTCACTTTTAATAGCCAGTTAAGAGCAGAGAGAATATTTTTAAATATCCCAATTTAACTATTTAGTATTTAAATATTTAAAATACTAAATTAATATTTAATGTTAGTATTTAAATATTTAATATTTTAAAATTCCCCAGTTTTTGAGAGCCTATATTACATTAGATTTTAAAGAAATCAAGGTTTTTTTAAATTGGGTGTGCATTTCATAGCACATATGAAATGAGTTAATAACACATGTGGTGACTTTTAAAACATACAAACCAAAAATTTCATGGGCATATTGTTCTTTATATTTATAAGTTGGAAGCTTGCCCCCTATAAGATTCCACAGCATTCAAACAGAAGGGTCTGGCTCCTGTTTATATTTTGCCTGTCTAACATTGTGAGATTTCGTCTAAGGTGAATGATGTACTGTGGGCTAAATCTCCCTAATGCTTGTTTTCATATGTCCCTCGAGCTACGAATGGTTTTTACATTTTTAGTTTTAAAATTAAAAAAAAGGGTAACATTTAAGTGAAAATTTTATGAAATTTAAATTTCAGTCCCCATAAATAAAGTTTGACTGGAACACAGCCACTCTGATTCCCTTATGTCTTGTCTATGGCCGCTTTCATGCTACAGCTGCAGAGCTGAGCAGTTGCGATACAGACTGTATGGCCTTTAAAGCCTAAAATATTCACTCTCTAGTGCTTCATAGGAAGAATTTGCAAACACCTGTTCAGTTCCAAGTGTGGTAGTACATTCGGTGAGATTCTGCTTTGTTCCTTTTGTCCAGTTAGCAGATGGCAGCAGAGATAGGAGCCTTTAAGTAAAATAAAATTCCTGGATTATGTGTGGGTCTAACCACTTCAAGTCCTCCTTACCTTCCAAAGTAATGCAAGTGAGAACACTTTCAGTGAAGCGCTGTGTGAGGGCAAGGTAAAGCCTTCAAGGTTGATATCAAAAGGCTGCATGGCAGGTGGGCCTGCTATTGAGGGAGTCAGGAGGGAGCCTGTGAATAGAAGTCTGTAATCTGTAATTTTTTAGGCCCAAATGCATTAGATAAAAAAGGGCATAACTCAGTGGGAGTGTTTTTCTTTTTCTTTTCTGATGTTCTTAGGCTGTAATCTTCTCAACTGCTTCACCAGAGTTTATCTGCTGTAATTACTGAGATCTGTGGTACAAGTTATCAACAAGTCAGAAGAACTAAGAAACCTTTTCCTTAAAAATAATAAAAAAAAATTATCTTAAGTTGCCAACCATGAAATGCTTAAAAAATAAGTTCTTTATATAACTTCAAAAAGCACTTCTGGATAATTCTTCTTGTTTGCTTTGCTGTTGATTAAAACCCAAGGAACATTAAATTAAGTTTCTTTCTAAATAGAATTATTCTGATGGGTATAATTCTCTGGGAAGTAAGAGCTTAGAAATGTTAATTCCTCTGTCCATTTGAAGACCTACTTTACTTAAATTTTTGTTGACATTTTTTTTCTCTTAGTAAAAGACATTTATCTATCTATCTATCTATCTATCTATCTATCTATCTATCTATCTATTATGGTGACATTGGTTAAAGAAATCCAGTAAGTTTCAGGTGTACAAGTTAACACTAAGGCATATATAATGTATGTATGTATGTGTGTGTCTGTATGTATACACACACACACATACACACGCACATATATATATTTACATTATGTGTTCATAGTTAGTGCCAATAGTTAGATTTCTTTCTGTCACCATGTATTTGACCCCTTTTACCCATCTATTTCCCCCCTCATCCCTCCCCATTACCCTCTGGTAACCACTAGTCTTTTGTCCATGTCCATGAGTCTGTTTGTTTGTTGCTTTTAGGCTTATAGCCCACATATAAGTGATATCATGTGTTTCTTTTTGAAATGTTCCTTATATTTTTGGAATAAAACCCTAGAGAACTGATATATTTCAGAAGTCTCACGTTTAACAAATATTGAAATAATGGACATCATGCTAACCTGACACACTGTGGTTTGGATTCTACCAATACACCACACTTTTGACTTCTTTATTCTGGGGCTGGGTCATGGCGGAGGCTATCAAGCTCATTGAGAGGTTCCATTTTCTTCTCAGTTGTCCTTTCCCCATTGCTGGTGAATAAAAGTGTTAGCCCAGATGTGAATTGTCAAGTTCAGCAGCATTGGAAAGCAGTGGCAGATTTACTTATAGTTCCTAGTTGACAAAAGAAGAGAATATAGAACAGAGAAAAGGCTTTGTGTTTTTAAAATATGAAAAAAAGTGAGCCTAAGTTCTTAAAACTCAACAATAGAAACCAATTTACAAATAGCCAAAGACTGTTTAATAGACACCTCACCAGCGATGATATATATATGGCAAATACTCAATATCATTTTTCCTTAGGGATTGCAAGCTAAAACACCTGATGCCATTACACAACGAAAATCTAAAACACTGACACACCAAATGCTGGCAAGGGGGAGCAACAGGAACTCTCATTTATTGCTGGTTGGGAATGCAAAATGGAACAGTCACTTGGAAGACAGTTTGGCGGTTTTACAAAACTAAACGTGCTCTCAGCAGTCACATTCCTTGATATGTACCCAAATGAATTGAAATCACCCCCACCCCCCATCTAATCTCTGAGTGTTTAGCAGAAACAGTGGAAAGAAGAGGCCATGCAGAGGGGACAAGGCATGGAAGCCACGTCTGCGTTAGTGCTAAATGGGCAGGAGTACATTTAGATGCTCTCAAAAGATGAGCTCCTCAGCCATATGACTTCTTTCCTCAGAGCAATATGACTTTTCCTGCAATATTGTCTGCTTTTATGGGGGAGGGAGATGAGAATTATTTGAGCAACTTGTGTCTTTAGTGAAACCTGCACAGCAATTTGATTTATTTGTCAAGAAAAAAAGAACAAGTACAAATTAGTACTTGTTCAGGAGGATGGGGAGCACGGCATAGGGAATGCAGTCAGCATTAATGTAATGGCTGGGTAGCGAGCCGGAGGGAAGATAAAGCAATCAGGAATATTGTTTCGTAAACTATATAAATGTCTAACCATTGAAACTAATAATAAAATTAAAATAAAATAAAATTAAAATAAAATAAAATAAAATAAAATAAAATAGAGAGCAGTATAACCTAATGCCCTAACATTTTTATTAATTAGATGATGATGACTATGACAATGATGATGACTGCAATGATGATGATGATGATTTTGCCTTAGCTGAAAAGATTTAGTCAGTCCTCTCTCTCTCGGAAATTGAGTGCTTAAAAATATTTATCCCATTAATTTTTTTCCCAAGTGATTTCTGTTCTTTATTATCCTTAAATGTCTAAATCTATAACCCCCTCAAATTCTCTCAGGAGCAGGCAAAAATCAATCTTAAGTAAATGTAAAAATAGTATCATAACCTCAAGTGGGCAAAGATTCCCCAAACCATAAATACATTTTAAATTCTAGTTCACCTCCTGACTTCAAACCTTTTATTTAAATCACAAAGACATTTGTTTTTAGAACTGGAAGAGTCCTCAGTCATAGAATTTTCCTTCATGTAGTGACCAGTCTTGGGTACTAAGTGGAGGGGATTTTTAAAAGAATAAATAAAAGGTTATCTCTTTTTCCTAACCATTGATAATAAAAACAGACACACACAGGACCAGTAGATGTGGTTGTGGGAAGGACTAGAGTTCTGTTCTGCGCTCTGGAGACAGCTTTTGCTTCGAACTCCAGTTCCATGGTTTACTGACTGTGTGATCTCAGTTTCTTCAACTGAAAAATGAGAAGAATAATGATAGTACTTACCAGGTAGAATTGTTGTAGAAGTAAATTATATAATGTGGATAAAAAGGGCTTAGGCTAATGCCTGGCCCCTGATGAAGTTCAACAAATGGCACCTTTTATTATCATTGTCTTTATCACTGGGATCATTAGTATGTACTACGATAAATGCTCTAGGTCTGCATTTAAATGGTAGCTACTAACCACATGTGACTACTTAAATTTAATACGCGCATGGCTAGTGCCTATCATTTAAGACAGATATACAACCTTAACATCATCACAGAAATTCTACTGGACAGTGCTGCTGTGGAGTATACTCAACAGGGTATAAACTCATAAGCCAAGAGTTATCCTTTAAATATCAGCTAATTAATGATTTAACACTGTGTCAGATATGACCTTTATCACATTTAAAAAATATTCATTGTAAGGTGAATTAGAATAAAGCTATAATAATAATAATAAATGTGACCAGAAGGTTAGATGTTCATTTACCTGGCAGTGGAATACATTACAGTCCCTCTTCTAGTTTGTAAACATTGCCTAAGAACATTTGAGGGAAGTATTTCCGAGCCTATGATTCTGACAGAGAAGCTTAAATAGACACGGAGAGGTCTGGTACACCACAGGAAAGACAAATACCATCTTGGTAATGGGTTGAGTTTACGCCTTTTTGGGAGGATCCTTTAGGGTTCTGGGAGAATTTATCATACATTGTTCTCAGTTGGTGAAATGGAGTTTATAGATACTTGGTGCAGCATGGAAATGACCTCAAAGTGAATTATTTCAAAGTATTTTGTCTAACATAAATTATGACCTCTAAAAACAAAATTAATAACAGTATTGCTTATTTACAGGGTATCAGGAATAATTTTTATCATACATGCTAAATTATTTGGGGGATGAATTACATAATTTGAAAGTTATATAAACATTTAATTTCTAGCACAGTCTCAGCACATTATAAGCTCAATGAACTTTAGTGAATTAAACCGAGTGTCTTTGTGAGTTCCTGGAAATGCTTTGCAGAAATGATCCAACGCAGCATTGTTTAAAATGTGGTGGTGACCAATTCATGATTATAGAGTCAGTTTAGTTGGTCATGACCAGCATTTAAAAAATGAAATAGAATGGGAAATATTAGTGTTGCATATATTAAGGGAAAATATTGAGTTATAAAATGTTTGCTTCAAATACATATATATGGGCATACTGAGTCAGAATGAAATTTTTTCCCCCATGAGTTGTAGTTAGAAATGTTTAAAAGCCAGTGGTGTAGAGGAAATTCAGGTATCAATTGGATAGTTGAACCCTGTTGTTGATAATGATGATAACAAAAACAGCTAAAATTTGAATGTTTACCACGTACCAGTGCTTTCCTTTTCTTTCTTTCTTTTCTTTCTTTCTTTTTCTTAACATAGATCACATTTTATCCTTGATTTCATTTTCTGCAGTTTCACTTAACCAGGGTCAACTGAAGTCTGACAATATTAAATGGGAAATTACAGAAATAAACAATTTATGTTTCAACCTGTGTGGCATTCTGAGTACCATGATGAAATGCTGTCCTGCTCTGTCCAACTCAGGACGTGACTCAGCCCTTTGTCCAGTGTCTCTATGCTATAGATGCTACCTGCACATTCGTCAGTAGTCACCTTGGTTATCAGATTATTGTGGTATCAAAGCGTCTGTGTTTAAATAATCCTTGTTTTTATTTATTAATGGCTCCAAAGTGCAAGAGTAGTGATGATGGCAATTTGCATATGCCGAAGGAAAGCCATAAAAGTGCTTCCTTTAAGTGAAAAAGTGATGAGTACAGCACAATAAGATATTTTGAGAGAGACCACATTTACATAACTTTTTATTATAGTATATTATTATAATTTTTCTATTTTATTGTTTATTATTTTAAATCTCTTACTGTGCCTAATTTATAAATTACACTTTATCATAGGTATGTATGGGGGGGGGAAACATAGTATATATAGGATTTTGTATTACCCATGGTTTTAGGTATCTGTTGGAGTCTTATACATACTCCTTGTGAATGAGGGGGGATTACTGTAATTCAATTATGTAATAAAGAATAAGTTGTAAGGATTTTCTAATTTCATGGTTAAAGTGCCATTCCCAAGGTCACAGAGCTATTGAAGAAGTTGAACTGAGAGTTGAACCAAGACCCTGCTTCCAGGGTCAATGGACTAGAATCACCACATTGCACTTTAAGACCCCCTTGAACAAGGCAGTTCTCAACGTTTTGAGTGTTACTCAGTGACCTTGCCATCAGAGTGTAGCCCTAAAAAGCAAAAAGAGCTCAATCTAACTTTGATCCCTTGAGATGGGCCCCTTGGTTCCATGGCAGCAGAGTACTATGTATAAAGCCCTGAGTTTAGAAATAGAGACCTTAGAGCTGAATACGATGTTGAGCAATTGACAACCTCTTTGAACTTTGGATTTTTCCTGTTTTCTTTATTCTTTCTTTTCTTTCTTTCTTTCTTTCTTTCTTTCTTTCTTCTTTCTTTCTTTCTTTCTTTCTTTCTTTCTTTCCTTCCTTCCTTCCTTCCTTCCTTCCTTCCTTCCTTCCTTCCTTCCTTCCTTCCTTCCTTCCTTCCTTCTTTCTTCTTTCTTTCTTTCTTTCTTTCTTTCTTTCTTTCTTTCTTTCTTTCTTTCCTTCTTTCTTTTTGTAGAGCTGGTGTTTACTGAGTGGCCGTGCACTTAACTGCATGTACTCTGTGCCAGGAACCATTCTAAGCACTTTTCATGTACAAATACATTGTATTCTTATCTCACAGAACCCTACCTAGTAGGTCCTGTTAGCCTCCCTGTTTTACTGGTGTCAGACTGAAGCCCAGAGAGAACTAGTGACTTGCCCAGTCTCACACAGCTACTAAGTGGCATTGCTGGAATCCAGCCCTCATAAACCTGCTCCAGAGCTATGCCATCAACCACGAGGTTAAAGATCCTTCATGAATGTTAAAGGACTCCTTCTTAGATATGACCCATTCAACTCATTAGACACCTTTTGAAGTTTCAAATGATTGGCCAAGAAAGTGCTTTCTAATGTATAGAGACATCCACTCAGTCTTCTCACTGCTCACTCCATTTGTGGGATGAAGTGTGGCCCTGTCCTTCCCCTGTCTGTGGAAGTTATGCTGGCCTTTCCCTCAGCCTGGAGGGGCAGTTACCCAAGTGTTCCTCTCCTCCTGAACCCATTTCTATGCATCCTTAGTTTCCCTAACAAGGATTAACTATTTTTAATTGATTTATTCATTATTTAAAGTTACAAATAATAACATATCCTCTCCAACTATCTTCTTGAATTCCTCTTTGTCTCTTCTAGTGTTTTATCAGGCTTAAATGATCAGACTTAAAGTCTTAAAAGAGAATTATTTTTAAAAACTTATGTAGCAGTTTTCCATATATTGTTTAACATGCTCTACTTTATATTGAAGGCCATTACTGGCTGCAAGTAAGTGAAAATATATCGAAATTCCAAGTGTTGGTGCTTAGAGATTCTGGTAACATTTTAATTTCAGTCATTTGAAGCAACCTAGAGTCTTGAAACAAATGGTTGGGTTATTTTTCTTGCCGGGAGATGTACGAGTCTCAGAGTTCAGGAGTAGCTGCTGGAAGTCTCCCCTCGGGCTGGCCTTTACTGCAGGTAGGGGCAGGGAGGCAAAGAAAATGAACAATTATGAAACATGCTCCTCCAACCTTTCCTTCTAACTCCAGCCTGACTTAGTACAAGATATGTGCTCATTCTTCTTTTTTTCTTTCCCATTTTCTGTCTATAATGGACTTGGAGAACAGCTGCTTGCTAACCTTTTAACATCTTGCCTTTTGCACTTTAAGTCCAATTTCAGGTCACTCCTTAAAAGTCTTCACTCCTTTGATTTTTTTTCCCCCAAGCCCCAAATTCTCAGCCTTTAATTTTTTTTAGAACGTTTTACTCATATACAGATTTTCAACTTGTGACAGCATGTTAATGTTTAATCAACCATGAAGACACTTGTTCTTGGGTTAAGTCCCTGTCAACACTATGGGAACAGCTATAGAAAGGAGCAGGAAGGACACACACACACACACACACACACACACACACACACACCCCTTAACTAAAAAAAGCAAAATTCTCTAAACCTTGTCTTACTAAAGAAGAATTTCCGAAGCTTAAGCAGTAGCAAAATATCCTCAAATGGCAGCAGGTAGAGAACGCACATGGGCCATAGGCTGACTGGGGACTCCAGTTAAATGCCCATAATTATGTAAGATAAAGTTAAAATAAGAATAAGCTGGTGTGATCAATGTGACTTCCTTGTATGAGAGGCGAGTTTATACTTCGCTTTTAATATATTGATGACAGCAAATCGAAGATAAATCTCAAGATGTCTTTGTTGGACTGGCATTTTCTTTGTCGTGGGTACGCTGCCGGGACACATGCAGAAGGGCTATGGTTGGGTCCGTTCCTTGTGGTTGCCTATTCCTCCCATCCCAGTGGGCTGTGTCTGGGTCCTCTGTGTTGGAATGGAAAACTTAAGGAAGCCAGAAAGTTCTTACATGCCGTTATTGCTCTTGGCTGGCTTTGTATGCTCTGGGCCTGGCAGGTGTTTAAGGCTAACTTTATTCTCCAGGATGTTTTAGTGGATTTGCAGAGACTACCCACTCCCTCACTAGCACCCACTTGCCACTCCGATCATGACATCCTTTCACTTGTAGTTCTCTCTTTTTCAGAAAAATTTTATTTTATTATTAGTTTTAAGTATACAGTACATTGGTTAGACATTATACAGTTATAAGATAACCTACCTAATTGCTCTTTCTTTCCTCTGGCTCTTCACCTAGTCATTACATTAATGCTGACTGCATTCCTTACTTGTAGTTTGATGCAGGAGATATATTCTCTCTCCTCTGGTTCTTCCTTTATTCTTTCACTGTCCCAAGGAATCTGTTAGCCACCCCCAGCTTTCATTTGCTACGGTCTCACCAGGTATCTAGGACACTCTGCTGGACGGGTCCTAAAATAACCTCGCACCAGGGTTTTTGCAGTGGCTCCATCGTGTCAGGGAAACAGGCTGGTGTCCTTCATGCTGGTGAGCTCTGGGAGCGCAGGCCCCTCCGGAGTCCAAACACAACCACTTTTCCCTGAGCTAATGTCCGCAGCTCAAGTCCACCTCCCTCCTTGTAGGATTTCAGTCCATGTGACCTTCATATGCAGGGGTCACATGTGAAGATCTCTACTGGTCCCATGAAATTGCCCTTCACCAGGCTTGAATGTGAATAGACACGCCTCACCCTTTCCCAGGGTTTAAAAGTGCAGCTCTCTCCAAATAAATCCTCCTGCAAATTCTTTTCTTGGTTGCTTTTTTTTTTTCTTTTTTTTCATTTCTGGCTTTGATATTCTTGTAGGTGAGCTGTCTGAGTTCCCTAACTAGTTTTTGGACACTATTAAGATCTGCCTTGGGGTCTATTATCTCTAAACTGAGAGAAATTCCATTTTGACATCCCTTTATACATGTAATAGCTAGACCAAACTCTGAGGACCATGTGCACTATGAGGCCTGGATAGAGCTTTGCTAGGGCAAAATGTGCTCTCAGAGGGATTTTATCAGGGCATTTCTCCCGGGAAAAGCTACTTTACAGACCTTCCACTGGATAGGAATGCCTGATGGTGGAGCTTGATGGCTAAATGGTTTGAAAACCCACCAATGGTAGGCGATTGGTTTTTTTGATTAGAAAGAGGAGAACATTTTTCTTTAATCAAAATATCAAGGGTAATTGGGTGCCAGCGCTGAGGCATTTCCTCTTGATTGTGGCCTTTTGTGTTTAGAATGGTGTGCTATTCCAGCCTTCCTTTGGACTTCTAGGCCAAGCAAGTACAGAATTCTGAGCTCACAAATCAGCTACACTGGCAATTTTCAGAAGGAAGTTCAAGTTGCTTTGACTTTCTCTTGAGCTCCTCATGCCTTTGCCTGGGGGATCTAAATTCCTTCTATCAAACTAGCTTTTGAAGGAGCCTTCTGCTCTCTAGGCCAGGGGTCATTACTAGGTCCCAGGCCATACATGGCTCATGGGCAGGATTTTATTTGGCTGTTGTTGTTGTTGTTGTTGTTGTTTTGTTTTGTTTTTAGGTCTGTACAGTATTTTAAAAGGCAAGTCACCTAGGCTTGTTTGTCTTAATTAAATTTTCGTTCCTGAAAGCTAACTGCACGTACCCTGAAGGCATTTGAGTTTTGCTGCTTTCTTTCTGGCACCAGAGACCCGTGCTCCTATGAGAGTCTAATGCCTGCTGATCTGAGGTGGAGCTGAGGTGGTGATGCTAGCGCTGGGAGCGCCTGCACACACAGATGAAGCTTTGCTCATTCGCCCACCACTCACCTGCTGAGCAGCCTAGTTCCTAACAGGCCACAGACCAGTACTGGTCTGTGCCTGGGGGTGGGGGACTCCTGTTTTAGGATATCTTCCAGTGTGAATTAAGATAAACTCTCCCAAATGAACCAATATGCCTTTGTATAATTGGGAGATATGATAAAGTAGTTTTAGTTGTAGTTTTTCATTTCTTTTATCAATGATTGATTTGTTGTGAGGAGGAGTGATGGAAAAATATGAAGAAAATAGAAAAGGGACAATGGACACGTCTTTCTCTGTGGCACAAAGGCTACACAGCGAGGGCTGAAGGCAAAAGAGGGACTTTCATACACCAAAAAAAAAAAAAAAAAAGGAATAATCAGAGTCTCATATTCTTTTCTCCCACCGATGAGAGTTCATTAAATATTAAATTGAATTGAAATGGTACTTTATTGAGACAAAAAGCTACGTTGGGAAAATACACCTTTAGCTACCTCTTAGGCTTTTATTGAATATAACCACAGCCTTGTCCAAGAACCAAAATACCACCAATGGGCCACAGTAGCCTCCCATCCGGCTTGGTGCGGTGCTCTTTGGACTAGAAAGTGATCTCTTAGGAGTATGTCTCTATGTTATGAAAATGGGTAGACCAGGCAGCTCACCTTGAGCAGTCCCAGTGACAAGACCACTTATTGGCTTTGTCACATATGGGTCTGGCAGCACCTCAGGAGATGTTCTCCCTTGCCCACCCCAACTGGCTAGAAGGATTTAAGGGAGATTCTTTTACTGGTTTTACCATTGCCTAGTCTGCCTGTAAGGAACACCGTTTGGGGTTGATCGGCATGGCATCAAACCATAAGCAGCCTATCTGTGGATTATGCAGGCATATGAGTCCAATTATAATGGCAGGAACCCGCCTGCGCTGTGTTCTCATCTCAAACCTGGAATTCTGTTGGAACAAGCCCGAAGGAAGTCATCACACTCCTGCTCATCCCTGGGTCTGTGGTTTATTCTGGGATATGCAGAAAGCTCATTTGTTCTTACCTGTGTTCCTTCCATTCTCTTCAAAACAGCAGTTGTGGTGGAGGGATTTCTTTCTCCACTGCAGGTTACCTTTCTTCAGGATAATGCACAAGCTCACTGTTGCAGAGCCTGTTAAACTTTAGGCCGTACACTCTGGAAAACAGTAGGGAGGTTCCTCAAAAAATTAAAAATAGAACTATTATCCAGCAATTCCATTTCTGGTTATTTATCTAAAGAAATCAAAAACACTAATATGAAAAGACAAATGCACTTCTATGTTCATTGCAGCATTATTTACAACAGCCAAGTATGGAAGCAACATAAGTGCCCATTGATAGATGAATAGATAAAGAAGAGGTGGTACATATATACAATGGAATATTACTCAGCCATGAAAAAGACTGAAATCTTGCCATTTGCAACAACATAGATGGACCTGGAGGGGATTATACTAAGTGAAATAAGTCGAAGGCAAATACCATACTTTAACTTACATATGTGGAAACTAAAAAACAAAAATGAACAAATAAAACAGAAACAAACTCATAGGTACAAAAAACAAACTGATAGTTGCCATATGGTAGGGGAGTTAGGAGGGGTGAAAAAGGGGAAAGGATTAAGGCATACAAATTACCAGTTATAAAAACAGTTATGGGATATAAAGTACAGCATAGGGAATATGGTCACTATCTGTGGTGTCAGATGGGTACTAGACTTGTCAGAGTGATCACTTTTTAAGTTACATGTCTAATCACTATGTTGTACACCTGAAATTAATATCATATGGTATGTCCATGGTAATTGAAAAAATTTTTAAAAAGTTAAAAAAAAAAGAAATCTTGGCTGCAATTCTTGCAGCATGTTATAGTGGGAAGTGAGTAAAGCTCACTTTGCATGCCTAGTGTATTTAGATATTACCAATGGTAACAATACACATGTATCCAGTGCTTACTAGGACTAGACTTCATGTAAAATTACTTAATCCTCAGAAACTCCTAGGAGGTAGGAATTATCACATGCCTGTCTTACAGGTGAGGAAACAGGCACAGAGAAGTGAAGGAACTGGCCTGAGCTCATCCAGTGAGTCTGTGGCAGGAGAGGGCATGAAATCTAGGTGGCCCGGCTCCCAAATCTTTGTTCCTAATCACTATTGCCTGGACTCGCTCAGATAATGATGTAAAATTCAAATGAGATGGTATTTGAAAGTTAAATAAACTCCCAACTATTATATAAATACCAGTTACTGCTCTCCTTTAGGTCCTTTAGGGGTGAATGTTATGGGCAGGAATTCCTTCTGAAGACAGTGGAAGTGTGAGAAAGCACTTCGGGCACGTGTGCTCTGACAATGTCACCAGCGCGGTCATTGTATTAGTTTTCTATTTTCCATAATCAATTACAAAAACTTAGGGACTTGGGTTTCAAATAACACAAACTTATGATCTCACAGTTCCCAGGGATTAGGCGTCCCGCACCGGTTCACTGGGTCCGCTGCTCAGGGTCTCCCCATGCCGAAATCAGGCTGGTGGCAGGGGCTGTGACCTCATCTGAGGCGCAGAGTTGTCTTCCCAGCTTACTGGTTGTTAGCAGATTCATTTCTTGAGGATGTAAGACAGAAGTCTTTTGCTAGCTGTTGGCCCTGACCACTCTCAACTTCTAGAGGCCACCTCTAATTCCTTGCCAATTGGCTCCCATAGGCAGTTTGCAACACAGATGTTTGCTTTCTTCCAGGCCAGCAAGAAAGTGTGCATCCCTCTGACTTCCCATCTCTCTCTACTTAACCAGGATGGAATGACTATCCTATCACCATTAGCCCCTGAGTGATGTAACCTAACTGAGGAAGTGGTAGCCTGTCATATTCACAGGTTTCTCCTACCCTCAAGGGGAGGGGATTATACAAGGTGGGTACACCTGAGGGTGGGATTGTGGGCGTCATCTTAGATTTTGCCCTCTTTGGTCATTGTGCTTTTGGAACCCATGGGAGTCTCAGCAACACTGCTAAAGTGCATTGTGAAAAAATTCTGGAATGGGTTGCTAATGAATATAGATATGCTGCAGAATCTGGAGCCCTTCTATGTAGGGCTTCCCGGGGCTTTGCAGCCATGGAAATAATCAAGACCACCAAAGGCCAGGAGGTAAAAATTGCCCAGGCAGTTCATGGGCTTGATCCTGATGAAAGTTGGCACAGCATCCTTTGTAGGCTCACAGGCTCCCTGTTTCTTACAGGCTCTGCAAGGCCTATGCAAAGCACTATGTGAGCAACATTTCTTAGCCAGAGAAGGGATGGCTCTTTGAGAAAATGTAATTACTGCTTCTGTCTGGCTGACCCATAGTCTGTGTGAGTAGATGCTGGTTAGGTTTCCGTCACTTCTCACTTGTCCTTTTTCCTGGGGGCAATTTAAATATCAAAATGGATTCAGTCAGAATCATGGAGGAGCTCCAGGGGAGGTTTAGAAGAGTAAGAGGCTGACAGGAAGTCCAGCAAATCACAGGGCTTAAGGCCCTGTAATAAGCTTAACTATCCTCACCAGGCTGGGAGTTTTGTTTGTGAAGTTAGATCTTTGCTCATTGAGATGACTTGGAGTAAAGGTAGGGGATAAAGAGATTTTATTTGCACACAAGTAGGCTCTTTGAAACCAGGTATTGAAATAAAAATCTTTTATTGATATAAGGTGTTTTTTATTTACAACATGTTATCGATTCAGGTCAGGATCCTTTGCTCTTTTGTTTTCTTAAAGATTTAAAACAACAACAGCTGCATTTCATGTTGGAGAAGCAGGAAAACTGATGAGATATACTCAGTTGGTCCCAAATAGTCATGTTAAGAATTGGGTCCCTCAGGTTCTAGGCCGAAGGCAGTGGCCTATCAGGAATACTTAAGCAATGGTACTGAAAGCATTTTTGTATACATGTATTTTTATTATAAATTTATTGCATGTTAGTTGCAAAAAAAATTAGAAAAATAGAAGAAAAAACAAAGTAAAAAGAAACATTAAAAAATGCCTTAAGCAGGTTATTTAAGTTCTTTGCTTTAGTTTTTCCCATATAAAATGGCTACAATAAATAGTATTTAAATAATAGGATATGGTTAGATTAAATGAGTTAGTGTATAAGTTGCTTAGAATAGAGCTTGGCACATGGTAAGTGCTATATAACGTTTGCTTTTTTTTTAATGGTTGCATCTTAATTTATGGTTCTATCTTAAGGGTAAAGCATAATTTATCATTTATTGCTTGATAGTTGAGTGTTTTCAATTTTCTTCTCATTACAAATTATGAAACGTTGTACACATTTCTTTGTGTGCTTATCTTTGTCATCATTTCTTGAGACTATGTTCCAAAAATAATGTTTCTAAACCAAAATATTTAAATATTTTTAAGGTTTTTGTTATTTATTGGCAAATTAATCTTATGAAAGTTGTACCAATTTACCCTTCCACCTGCAGTATTGTGAGTGTCTGTTTTCTCATATTCTCCTTTGCTGAGTTGACAAAGTAGTATCTTATCTTGTTTTGATTGGCATTTCTTTGATTACAAGGCACATGAATATTTTTTCATGTTTATTCGCAATTGACATTTATTCTTATAAATTATTGCTTCCTATCCTTACTTTTACATTTTTCTTTTAAAGTTACATTAAGTGCTTTTATATAAAAACACATTAAGTACATTTAACAAAGATGAAGATGATGATGAAGACAGTTGCTCAAGGCTTATGTTACATACAACAGAGGCAGCAGCTCCATAGGGTCGAGCCTCTGATAGTCCATCAGAGACTTTTTGTCATAGTCTCCATGTTCTTCAAATTCTTTATTATTATTATTTTTGGTTATGTTTCTATAGCAACCATATAAATTTGTGGCATAAATAATACCTTTCAATTATTTGGGGAAAGGTTTGCCATGAACGCTGTTAGAAATGTTGCAAGAACAAGACTATATCCTGCCTCTGTAACTTCAGGAATCATTGCGAACTGATAGACTTTTGTGAGTGAAATTTCATTAGTGACAATTTTCATCTCTGCATTGTGGTAAATATTGTGACTACCTGGGAAAGAATCTTTTGGTTTATTAAAGAGCTAAGTATTCACCTAATGAGAAACTGTCAGTAATCTTGTGAACATGTGGTGGAATATTTATTTTTAAAGGTCTGGATGTGCAACAGGCCTCAGGAGCAGTGCTGATTCATTGCTTTAATTAATTCCTGAATTCTGCTGCCTTTCCCTTGGCTCTGAAAACCTCTGGCTACACGCTATACTGTTGCTGAGTGTTGAATATCAACAGCAGTTGACATTCTTAATTTATGTTCCTGATTTCCACTGTACAAATCTCATGGCAGGCTAACACACATGTGATAAAAACGTGTTTTTAAAATAGCACAAAACATATAAACTTTGGCAATAGACCAAGATTAAAGGACAGAAGTTCAACATTTTAGGTTAATGTAAAGAAGAACTTTTTTTTTTATCACAAGAATTGTTCACCCATAGCATGGTTCACCTTGCTGAAGCAGTCACTAGGATTCCACCATTCTGTCAGACCAGCTGCTTCTGGATGATGGAGTCTGTGGCAACACGAGAGAAGTTCATGGTCATAAGTCAGTTGTTGCACTTCTTTTGTTGAGGGATTAGTGCCTTGGTCAGAAGAAATGTTGTGAGTGTATGACGATAAATCAGGCATTGTCTAAGTATGTGAATGGTGGGACTTACAAAAGGCAATTCCTTATCCAGAATGTATTGATTCCAGTGATGACAAATCTTTGCCCATTCCATGATGGAAGAGAATCAATGTAATCAACCCCCATTATATGGCTAGCTGGTCCACTGGAGCTCATTGTTGGTTCCAGTTGTTAGGAGATCTAGCACTCAGTAACAGAGATAACCAGATTTGCCCTCATGAGTCTATGGCCAGTAGTAAAGATTGTACCAGACCAATGAAAGAGGGATGTTCATTGATATGTAGAACTGCATGGACTTGCTGATTGCATACTCATGATACATTTCCCGATATTCCTCTGTCTTCTGTATTTCCTGCAATGTGGTAGCTGGATTTGGAGGTGTGATCAGACTCAGATACAGTTCCTTTGGCAACACTATAGGAGTGTTCTTCCATCAGAAAGCAGTATTTGTCTGTTACTCTTTTTGTAATATGAACAATTTTTGATACTTAATGTCTAGATTCATTATTTATTAGGATGTAAAATGGTGATATTCTAATTTAGACTTCTTTTTTCATTTATTAAGTGGGATACTTTATAGAAAATTGCTTCCCCTCATTTACCTTTTAGTCACTGAGTAGTAATTCATATAGGAGAGATGAGATAGGTATTTGATTCTTTTCCTTTGTTTACCAGGTTTCAAAATAACGAATTGGTTCTCTCTCATCTTCCAAAGGTGTTAAATACATGCATGACCTTGTAGGCTTAAACATATTTGATAGGTTCCATTTAATTGCAATTAAGTTTTCAAAAGCTCAGTGGCTGCCTCTTAAAGTTGGCTCCTGTTTATTTTTCCTTGTCCTTCTAAGATATAAAAATCCATGGACTGAAAACTAAAGAACTACTTCTCTAGATCAGCCTTTTCTATCATTCATTTTGTGGCCTTAACTGACCAGGGAATATGTTTTGAAGAGCAGGGCACACCCTCTATACAAAGGGAATATGTGCTTTCTGTTTACAAATATTCCTGGCTTTGTATTTAGAGACCAGAGCACTGGCTTCCTGTTGGGCCATTCTTCTCTGGAAATGAGATTGCTTTGCCAGCGTTGTCCACCTTTTCCGGAAAGATTTGATATTAATAGTTTTCTCTAGAATGACTTTTTCTTCTATGAGGCTTGTGCTCTTCTCTAGTCAAACATGTAGTATAAAATTGAAAACAGTCTTTTAATTTTCTTCCCTGAAATTCTCTATATAATCTAATAAATGTCTGTAAATTAACCTCTGGGAAACATATAATTAATCTTATTAAATGTAAGATTGCCTCAGGCTTCTTTGTGTGGGGCAGAGGGACTTGAGTTAACATGAGCTGTGCCTTGAAAATATAATTTCCCATCTTAAAAGGAAAGTTATCCCAACCCTCTCCTCTCACTAACCTGCTTTTCCTTTAGCTCAAATGCTGTATTTTCTAGCCTCATCTTTTTGAGCTTGGACAATTCTGAACACTTTAACTTTCTCATTTCTGTTTCTGTGACAATGTCTTTCTGGCTATAGGGCTCCTGTAAGAATGTTTATGGTAAAAAATGGACAGAAGTAATACTTGACCCAGCACATAAAACAGAACCACATACTAGAGTGAATAAAGATAGTTTTGAAAAGCTTATGACATCAATGTCTGTGAGAGTTTTCTTTTGGTTTATGTCATTCATGTTTGCAGGCTGGGTTATATGGTTTATAATGACGGGTGTTCTTATTGTAGAAGACTCTACTGTAAAAGATTTGTCAGTCCTCTGGCCTTGTCTGTAGCCTGATATTCAGATCCCTCCATAGTCTTATTGCTGTACTTCACTAAAACCCTCAGTGACTCCCTATTGCCCATTGGACTGACTATGCACTTTTCACTGTGGTTACAATTTACCCCTCCAAGCTCATCTCCTTGTCTTTCCTATGGGCACCTCTCAGGTCAGCTGCATTAGATGGATTCCATTTCTCTGGCACACCCCATGCTTTCCTACTTTGGCTTTTGCTCATAGAATTTCTTCTATTTGGAACAACCTTCCCTTCCATCTCTACCTGCAGAAATCCTGTTATTATTTTAAGACCAATTTGAAATTCCTCATCCTCCATGAATTTCTTCCTGATTCTTCCAAGCAATTTGTTTATGCAGTTGGTTTTTATTGTTTTGTTATATGGTTAACCATTATTCCTGCTATCATTTTTGTATTCATCTAGCACACCGCTGCTGGGGATAAATAGGGTGGCTGTATATCCAAATGTTCCTGGGACATCTTCAGTTTACACTGGTTCTTCTAGTACCCTGTCTGGTTAGCACCCCCTTTCACTTTTAAAAGTATCTTGATTTGAACAATAAATTAAGTGGTTACCCTTGGAATATGGAACTGGAGGATTAGAGCTACATCAGACTCATGCTTGAATCTCTCTCTGGTTACGTAGCAGAAGGGATGGAGTGGCCCACATATGGTGGGCAAAGAAGTTCACAGAAAGGAGCTGCCTTGTGCTGGGGCAGGGGTCAGGAAATGCTAAAGAGATTAGTTTTGATTCCTTCCAGAGCTAGTCCTCCCAATGGCACTCTTACTTTCCCACTAGAAGTTTGGTTCCCCGAAAGTTTAAGAAACAATCCCTCCCAGCATGAAGGGCTGTGGGCATTGTTTCCACACCCTGGGGTCAGTGCAGTTAGAGCTTCAAAGGCAATTACATGGGCATTGTGTGGAATATTTAGTACACATGTGAAAGGGACTCTATTTACTTATTGCTCATTCCTTTTTGTTTTTAAAATTAACCCACAGAAAAGCTGACAATAATACATAGTCCCTTTTGCTCTATGTTACATATACTTTCTTATGGCTATGATCGCAAGCCTGAGAATGTCTTAGAGGATCTTAGCAGATCATAGAGTTTTACAATCCACATCAGGACACTTTCGATAATGAAATATTTATAGTGAGTATGAACATGATAGTGAAATAATTATTCCAAGGCAATAAGTTTAAGCCAAAAGTGGTGTCAGGCAAACCAGAACATATGGTTCTAGTTATATACACCTGTTGTTTGCATCACAATTTATCTTATACAAATGGATAAAAGTTATAAATAAGCACAATGGAAAAAATGTATGCATGTATACTACTACACATAAATATTAGATTAAATCATATGAAATTGCCCTCCAAAAGCAGCAATTACATTTTGTTCAATCTAATATGAGATGCCTGTGATAATTTCAAAATTTTGGTGAATCTGCTGATTATTTCTTTAAATAGTAAATTCTTTGAGGATAAGAATCATTTATTTTTCATTCTGTTATTCATTTTTTTGTTCACTTATTCATCAAACATTTATTGAGCACAGACAATATGTGTGTGCTATGCTATGTGCTTGGGATAGAGCAATGACAGAGTGAGAAGGACCTGCTACCCAGGAGTGATAGATGTGTGCCCTTTTACCCTATTCTAGCTAGAATCTTCCCATAATTAAATAAACGTAGTAGGTTCATATTTGTTATTGGATGTTCAAAAAAATCTAAAATGGAAATTGAAGTACAAAATTATCTTGCTGCTATTCTTGTGGCACTCCCACAAATTGATATCTGAGGACATATGTTCCTCTCTGTACTCCTTTTTTTTGTTGTTGTGCCTTAAGGATTTACTCAATTACATAACATAAATTTTTGCCCACAAGGGGTTTACAGTCTAGTAGAAGAAGCACAACATGGAAGTTCGTTAGATTTCATGGGTGCCCTGGTTTAAGTCTGTTCAGGGCATAGCTGAGCTGCAGGAGAGGAAGTGATCCTTTTTATCTGTGTGGTGGGAGTGAGCAAGGAATTATTCATAGAAAACGTGAGGTTGGAGATATCATGCATTGGTTTAAAAACTTTTACTGAATGCTAGGCACTGTGCTAGCCTCTGGGAGTAAACTTTGGACTTGAACCATCTCTACTTCACAGAAGTGAATGTCCATAGAAGATGATGATTTTTAACTTAATAGTCACAAGAATAAACATAGCCATCAGTTGTGATAAATGCAACAGGGAAAGAAATAGTAAGCTATAGAGTATGGAGCAGAAGGGCCAGATTTTGTTTGGAGGAAGATCGCTCTGAGGTAGTCATGCTGAACCTGAGGCCCAAACAACGAATTCAAATTAGACAAGGGAAGAATAGTTGAGAAAGGACCTCCAACATGTGGAAATGACTGCCCTGAAGAGGGGAGCAGACTGGAGTGGAGAAGGGGATAATGCCAAGTGAAGAGAGGCAGGGGACAGGCCATGTGGGCCCAGCATAAGAAGTTTTTGTCTTGAAAGAAGCAGAATTGGTACAAGGGCCCTTTTGGAAGGTGGGCATATAGGATTTGGTTGGTTAAGACATGGAGACCTGAATATCACAATTAGTGAGAGACTGTACGCAATTTGACCAGGCTGGAGCATGGAGTGTGAGGGAGGACACCATGTTGAATTTTGAGTTCTTATAAGGGACAGGGAGCCATTAAAGAGTGGGTATGAGCAGGGGAATGATATCAAATTATACTCAAGAAAGATAAATCTCAAAGATGATTGAATTAATTAAAGATGGCAAAGGATGAAAGACCTTGCCGGTAGGTAGAGGATGAAGGTTCGATCTAAGGTGGTGGTATTAGGGATGAAAATGCTCAGTAGGCACAATCTATAGGTTATTGATGAGAGGAGAAGAGGAGGGGTATCAAGTGATGTTCAGTTCCTGGCTTGTGCGATGAGTGGAAAGGGGTAGCAAGAGGAGAGGGAAATCCAGCCTGATGTTACCTAAGTAACTGATTAGTTAATGTTTTCTGAAGTTGATGAAATTCCCTCTGAATATTTTGATATGCTAACACAGTATTTATTGAGAGACTTGGAAGCATTCAAATTAGTTATAAAGGAGTATTTGTATTTTACAACTGACAGATTGTTTTATTCTGATTTACTCAATGACAGACTTTATTTCTTTGTTTGAGAGACATTTGACTTTGTCACAGTTTAAAAAATATGTTATTTCTGATATGTTTAGATGGTGGATTTTCAAAAACAGTTACATATTACAACTAGTCTTGCTGTGCTCTGTTTTTTCCCCATTCAGCTTCCCATTAAATATACAGGCATAACATCTGGCACTCTTCTTTTTAAGGACTCTGGAAAAAAAGCAGCAAGGATTAGAGTTAGCACTTGACAGGTCATCCAGTAATATTTTCATCGAGCGTTGAGTTTGAAGCTGACTGAAATGGCCACGTCAGGAGCAGCACTGTGTAATGTTACTGAGCAGCCATTAGAATTCCTAATATGGTGGGGCATTCTTGAGATGCACGGAATGGCCCATTTGTATGGTATCATGTGAGACAGGACTACAGCTATAACGCGTCAAGGCGCCAGATGACAGGATCTGCAGAGCACTTCTTTTCTGTTATTTGTCAGACTCCAGCCTTGTTGACTGTCAATGGCAGTTCTTTCTTTGCTTCCTTTTTTCGATGGCAAATTCCTTGGACTCTGAGTTGAAAAGTCTCTTTCCAGGCCTGAAAATCATCTGTTCTTAGAGTTGGAAGGGTATCGATAATTATCTTAATCCAAATCCCTGGCATTTTTGCAAATGAGAAAAAACAAGGCACAGAGAGGTTAAGCAACTTAGCCACGTTGTCCAGCTAATCCCAGAGCTCTCCGGCCCAGCTGGACTCCTCCCTCAGAATGGGCAGGAAGGCAGCCTCCTCCTCCTTCTAGCTTACTTGCCAGAAGTTAGTCTTCCTTCACTTTATAAAGCCTTTTGGAAATAATCTAACTCCTTTGAAAGAAGGAAAGACATGTTTTATTTGCAAAACTTATTTTTGTTTTGTTCCAGATGGGCTTTTGTTCTAACCCCTTTGAGAAAGCTTTCATGACACAGTGTGACAACTCTCTCATAGCTGGTGCTGCCCAGTTGGATGTCTGCGTAATCCGCTACAGCAAAACCCCATACGCTGGGGAACATGGCATTGTCTCTAAATTCGGGACAGAACAGATGCTAGAAACTGGTCGGCACATTGCCTAGGTCTTTAGGGTGGGTGCTCCTAGGGTGTGGAAATTCCTTAGAAGCAACATTTATCAAAGTGAAATTTTCAAAAGGGTTCTTGATTCTTGAAATTCAAAATCTCATACCTCCATCCTAGGACTGAACTCCCTTGTGACTCTTTGCTCCTGTGTTACTTCCATGCCACCAGAGGCTGGGTGTGCGGTGGGCAAGGTGGTACTTGGAGCATGAATCAGTCCAGGGAAAGGATGGACATTTTGAAAGTGACCTATGAGTGAGAGAAGGAAAAGGACTCGTGTGGTGCTTATCAGTTACTGTGTTAGCTCAGTAGGGAGGGGTTCGGGAGCCCTTTCTCAGGAGTCACAATGTCTACTCAGTCCCAGCTTTCTCTTCATACTTTCCCCAACACAAAATCATCGTTCTGGTCTGGTGTAGGGTGGCAGGGGGAGCAAAGCATTGCTCTGGCTCGTCAGGTTGTCTGTGTTCAGAGGCTCTAAATGGTTGGGTTTAAAAAGCCAAAAAAGTTTTTCCTTGCTCTGTCTAGAACATCTCTTCTGTGAGGCAGTAGACACTGAAGGGTCCACCTTCTGGAGAAGGAAAGGGTCTCAGGAGATAAGACAAGGAGGGAGAACATCAATTACTAGCTCAAAACCTACTGCCTTTGTAAGAGCTCAGTTAAAGAAAAACAGGGATCTTAGTGTAATGTTCTCAGCCTGCACTGTGTCCAAGAGCAGCAAACAAGTGCAGCTATGAGCTAAGCTCACAGGATGGTGAGAAACTGCATCCTGGCAGATTTTTCTCAAACCTTTGGCATGAACAGAATTTTTTTCTTATTGTAGCATAGCTTAATTTTGAACCAAAATGGTCATGGACTATTGGAGCTCTGTGAGTCCTCAGGGATGATCTGTGCTGGACATTCTCTGTCCTTCCAGATCCGTTTCCCACTTCCCATTGTTCTGTGTCCTGGGAGACTAGTATTCATGGGCCACATCAACGGACTTATCTGACCTCTGGCTTCTGTTGGGACTCGGCCAACAGGAGGCGCCCACTTCACCACCTTATAGGTGGTCTCCTTAACCCAGTCCACACCTTGCTAATAACTCCCTTCCTTAAAAACTCCCATTTGAGTGTGTAATCTCTTTCTTGTTGGGACCTTAAGCGATACATCTTCTAATCCTACACGACCATTTTAAAGATGAGGACACTGAGGCACAGAGAGGCCCTCTGGCTTTTCCAGGGCGTTCCTTTCCTCTTCCTTTTCCTGTGGCTTCCTTTTCTTCTTTTTTCCCAGCCACGGTTGTGTATTCACAGGCTGAGGCCTCGAGGCCTTGGAATGCTGGACTGGGGGTGAAGAAACCTCTGGTGCTAGAGTCTGCTCTGCTCTAATGTGATGACACGTTTCTAGAAACCTTCTGATTATCTAAAAACTGTGGCCTTAACAATGGTATGTTATATGGTATAATACATACGCGGGCTCTTAACCTTGAAAAAGAAAGTAATCTTGTGATATTCAGTAATGTGGATGAATCTTGGGGATGTTATGCTGAGTGAATCAAGCCAATGCTGCCTGAGTTCACTTAAATATGGTATCTAAAGTGGTCAAACTCACAGAAGCAAAAATGGTTGCTAGTTGCTGGGGGTGTAATGTTGCAGTTATGCCAGACGAGAAAGTCCCAGAGATCCACTGTGCAACAGTGTGTGTAGTAGTTAATGACATGTATTATACAGTTCAAAGTTCATTAAGAAGGCAAATCTCAAAAAAGAAGAAGCAAAATATGTCTTTTAATAGGTCAAAAAGTAGTTAGGGAGAGGAGTCGCTCTGGGGACAGTGTCTGTAGGGCGGTGGGGGCATGGCTGGGCTAGCGGAAAGTCAGGAAACACCTTCTTCCTGCAGAATGGAAGCACCTGTGCCAAGGCTGGCTGGATGAGTGTGAATTCACCCCCCCTCCCACCCTCCTCTCAGCCAAGCCTTGTACACCCACCGCTTCACTCCAACACGTGAGAGTCAGTTACTAGTCACGCCTCTGACCATGTATAAGTGAATGAGTGTGTGTGTGTGCATGTGTGTGGGTGTGTGTGAGAGAGAATGAATTTGCCTTCTTCTTTTATTAACTTTCCTAAGTTCTCTGAAGAGTCTCTCTTGACCTCTTGTGTTCATTAACTCTAAGACATGTTTCATTTTTCTCACATTTTAATACTCTGATACCAGATGCGTCATACAACTGGAAGGCTCTTCTGTTGCAGTCGGTCAGGTGGTGGTTATGCTGTAGTGGCATGGCCTGTACATGTGTGAACCTGGTCGTTTTGGTTGCATGACTACACACAGCTGAGACTGCTGTTGTTTCAGGCAGAGATCCAGTTGATGACCATCTGAGGAATGTGATTCCTGGGTGTTGACTGAAATCTGACACCTATTAGTAAGATTTTCTTGCCAACATCAACACCTGCGGAAAGGTATCTGAAGCTTAGAAAAAAATCCCAGATAAAAAACTTGAGCACTCTTAAGAAATGCTGTGTCATTAAAGCTCTTGGTGGCACAGAGGACAATATTGTATGGAAAAACACAGTCATTGGACCCTGTGGCAAACGTGACTCAGGAGAGTGGGTTCTGAATGTTATTTGTAAATCAAAAGAAATTGTAATACCTAACCAATGTATTTTGTATTTTTCTTTTTTATGAATATAATAAAATCTATATCTAAATAATCTAATAGAGCTCTTTCAATAAGTATAAAATAAAAATTCTGAATCTTAGTTTTGTATGACAGTTTAATTTGCAGCCATTTTTTCTTTTTTATTGTTATATAAAATAGCATCATCTCGTACAATCAGTGAATCCGACGATGAAATATGGTAGTGAAGTAGGAAGTTTATTAAATTATTAGTATGAATCGAAAGATGAGTTGGAAAGCTAAGGACTGAGGGATGAGTTTACTAATTCTTTTATAAGCATTATATTAGGCATTTACTCTACTATGAAACCAGTGCTGGGCTAGGCATGAAGATACAGCTCTGAACCGACATAATCCTTGGGCTCACACGGAAAACAAGATATATTGAACAAGTAGTTGTATGTATGATGTGACAAAAGAAGATGTGAAGTCTTCTTTGGAAGTATAAATAGGGGAGGTTAAGATGGTCAAGGGAGCAGACAGCCTGACTGAAGAAGTGACATTTAAGAGGAGAATAAAAGGACAGACAGGAGTTAGTCAGGTGAAGGCAAGTGGGGAAGGGGGAGGTAGTCTTGGCAGAAGGAGCAGTATGTATGAAAGCTGGGGAGTGGTGAGGAGTGAGGAGCTGGAGCACAGACAATGGTACAGAGATGAGAAACAAGGCTGGAGAAGTAGGTGGGCATCAGATGACAAAGGACCTTAAAAGTCTCGGCAAGGCTTGGCCTTTATATCGAGGGTAAGAGGAAGTCGTGGAAGGGGTTTTAGGAGGGGCGTGGTGTGTCATGCTCAGATTTTGGAATCATCATTCTGGCTGCCGTGCAAAAATGGAGTGCTGTAGGTCAAGGGCAGATGAAAGGAGCATGGTGGTAGTCATTCTCACTTCTTTAGAGGGATGGATGCTGAATGAGCAGAAGATATCAAATGATGCAAAGGAATCCTAGAGCAAGCAATAGTCTTCATTACTGATTGCATTCCTCTGATATTATATGCTTAGCTCCTGATAACCAAAACAATAACTTTTTTATTTTTTGACAGAGTGACTTCTTCTGACTTGAGCCTGCAGTGTGCTTTGAGGGATCCACCACCAGGTAAATACAGACAACATTTTCCTCAGTGTTACAAACAATGCTTTTCTCCCAAGACTCTCTAAGACCTAATTCCAAAATCTTATTTAATCCTTGCAATTGCCTTGAAAGTTATGTGTTATTTTCTATCATTTTGTATGTGAGGAAATTGAGGCGCAGAGAGGTTAGGCAACTTGATCCATGCACAAAGATGTTCATCACAGAGTGAAGTATAAAGCCAAACAAAACAAAACAAAGAAGAGAGAATCTAATATCCAATGGTAGGCAAATTATATCAAATCAATTCTAATACATCATTTGATGAAGTTACTTTAATAAAAATCTATACCAGATTAAGAAATTCTGTATTTCTAGTTTGCTAAAATTAAATTAGTTCACCCAATGTTAATTTTATTGAATGCTTTTCTCTGAGATGATCCAATTGATTTTATCCTTCCTCTGTTCATGGTAATTTCCATTAATTGTAGTTTCTTATGTTAAGCTTCCTTGCTGAGATAAAACCAACTTGGTCGTGATGCATTATCTTTCCTATATTTCACTAGACTTAGTTTTGCTAAGTTTTAGTTTTGCAATTGGATAAAATTTTTCTTTCTGAGATTTTCCTTGTCAGGAATGGTTTTCAAAATATTTGAATTACTTGCTACTTAAATGTTATGGTGGAATATAAGAGTAAAACATTTTAGGCCTGGTGTTTTCTTCCAAGGAAGATTTATTTTTACCTACTGATTTAATTTCTGATTTACTTAGGTTTCCTATATCTTCTTGAGTCAGTTTTCATAAGTTTTATTTTTCATTATATATACACATTTCTGTTGGATATGTGTGTAGGAGGAGAGTTTTGGGGTCACGAAGTTGGTATATGTTCAGCTTTAGCAAATATTATCAGTTGTCCAAAATGGTTGTATTGATTTAAAAATTCACATGGCAACCAGGAGTGTAAGAAGGTTTTGATTTCCCCATATTCTTTCCAATACAAGGTATTTTCTGTTTTTGTTTGATTTTTTTTTCATTTACGCTCTACTGGTGGGTGTGCAATAGTATCATATTGCAGTTTTAATTTGCATTTCCCATAGGGTAATAAGTTGGGCACTTTTTCCATTTGGATATCTTGTTTTGTGAAAAGACCTTTCAAGTCTTAAAAGAAAAAGTGAAGTGCTTAGTCAAGTCTTTTGGAAAAAAAATTGGGTTGTCTTATTGAATTGTCTTTCTTATTGAGTTATAGATGCTTTTGATACTATGTATTTTTAATTTGAGGCCTCAGTAGGATATATGTATTTTTTTATCCTGTGGTTTACATTTTTACTTTCTTTTTATGAACAAAAATTCCTTTAAAATAATGTGAATTATCTATTTTTTCCTCTAGTTAATACTATCGTATCCTATTTAAGAAATCTTGGCTTCATTTCAAGATCACAAAGAAGTTTTGTGTTTTCTTCTGAAAGCTGTGTTATTTTACATTTTGACTTACAGTACATCTGGAACTGGTTGTATTGTGTATGGTTTAAAGTAGAGAGTCAAGATTGTTTTTTTCCATGTGGATATTCACTTGACCAATCACCCTCCTTTTGCCATAGCACTATTTGTCTATTTGTTTATTTTGGCTCAGTTTACTGAGGTACAATTAGCACACAGTAAAATTTACTCTCTTGAAATTCATGGTTTGATAAGTCGTGACGAACGTATGCAGTCATGTAACCACAGTCAGGATGCGGAGCATATCAATACCTGAAAGAGTGCTTTTTTGCAGCAAATCTACTTCTACCTCCAACCCTTGGCAATCACTGATCTGATTTCTGTCCCTAGATTTTTTTTTTTCCAGAATATATCAGTGGAGTAATTTAGTCTGTAGCCTTTTGTTTCAGCCTTCTTTCACGTAGCATAGTTTTTGAGATTCATTCATGTCGTCGCCAGTACCAGTAGTTTGTTCTTTTTTGTTGGCGCGTAGAATTCCATTATGTGCATGTACCACAATTTGTTTATCCATTTACCAATTGATGGACATGTGAGTTATTTACAGTTCGGGGGCTATCATGAATAAAGCTATTATAATCATTCATTAATAGGTGTTTGTATGGATGTGTGTTTTAATTTCTCTTGGGTAAATTACTAAGAGTAGGATTACTGGGTCAGATGGTAAATATAGCAAGTACATTTTTATTTGACATTATTTTAAAAAATCCCTCCAGCTGTTTCCAAATGACTGAGCCATTTTGCGTTCCAGTCAGCTACATATGTAATTTTTGGTATCATCAGTCTCTGTAATTTTAGAAATTTGAATTGGTGTATAGTGTTATCTCTCTATAGCTTTAATTATCATTTTCCTAATGATTAATGACATTGAATGTTCTTTCATGTTCTTCTTTGCCATTTACATAACTTCTTTGGTAAAAAGTCTGTTCAAATCATTCACCCATTTTAAAAATTAAGTTATCTATCTTTCTATTATTGAGCTATAATAGAATGTATTCTGGGTAAAAACCTTTTATTAAATGTGTGCTTTCCAAGTAATTTTTCCAAGTCTGGCTTGTTTTTTAATACTCTTAGAAGTGTCATTCAAAGAGTAGTTTTTTCTTTTCATGATGTTTGTTTTATCGATTTTTTTTTTCTTCTAGGGACAGCAATTTTATGTTCTAAAAGATTCTTGATAAAACTAAAAATACAAAGATGTTCTTATTTTTTCCTAGAAGTTTTATAGTATTAAGTATTATGTTTAGTTATATGATACATTCTGAGGTAATTTCTGTATACGGTGTGAGGTAAGGGTAAGGTTCCATTTTTTGTATGGACATCCAAATTTTCCAGCACCTTATATTGAAAAGCTAGCCTTTTCCCCTTTTAATTACCTTGGCACCTTTCTATCTCTCTCCTCCTTTTGGTACTATAATTGCATGCGTATTATGCTGTTTGATATTGTTCTACATCTCTTGGATACTTTAAGAAAATATTCCTGTCTCTCTGGATTATTTCTATTGGCCTATCTTTAAGTTTACTTATTCTTTTTTTTTTAACTGTGTCCCATTTCCTCATCAGCCTATCAAAGGAATTCTTCACTTTTGATATTGCATTTCTATTTCTAAGATTTCTATTTAATTCTATCCTATAGTTTTTACTTCTCTACTGAAATTCTCCATCTTTTTCTAAATTCCATTCTTCTTTTCCATGTGAGCCTTTTACATATTAATAATAGCTATTTTAAAGTCTCCATATGAGTGTTCCAATATTTGGATCATCTCTGTTTAGTTCTGTTGGTTACTTTCTTTATCTGGACAATGTGTTGTTTTTCCTAGTTTTTTTTTTTTTTTTTCGAATGTCTCATAATTTCGATAGGATGTTCGACACTGTCAGCAGAAGAGCCATAGATAATGTATTAAATAATATTACTACTCAGAAATGGGCACCCTTCTTTTCTAAGTCTGTTGATGTGAGGGATTGAGTCAATTTTGTTAGTTACTTTCCGCCCACTAGGCTCCAGAGCTTTCCAGTGGTGGCCAGTAGTTATCACATGTACAGTGTGGCCTGGTGGGCCAGAGAGTTTTTCTCACTGTCCAAATTCCATCTTCAGCTTTTAGCAGACCCTCCACACCTGCTCCGCTGAGGGCATCTCTCTCTGTGTTTGTGCTCCTCTCCTAGCATTAGACTGTTCTTATTCATTGCTCAGTGCAAAGCTGTGGCCATGGTGGTGAGATTCTCAGTCTCGGGGGGCCTGTGGGTCTAGGCCTTAGGACTGGGGCTTTTGCCCATGTTCCTGCTTCTCTTCGTGGCAGCTCATCTCTGCCTTGTATCTATGGCTGTCTTGGGTGGGAAAGCCTTTCCTACCCTCCCTTGGTGGTAGCAGAGCTCTTATTTGTGTCCGTGCAGGATTCTGGGCCCAAGAGTTTCTTGTCCTTCCATCAGGGCAGATGGATTTTGCTTCTACCCTTCCCAAGAATCAGCGGATCTTTGCTTAGATCTTAGAAGTGGGAAGGTCTTCTGCTCTTCTCCCAGTGGTTTAAAGCTTTTGCTTCATGTGAAACAACATTCTGGATAGTGAGTGGAGGTTCTTGCTTATGCCCCACCTCTACTCTTCAGTCTCTGACCTTGCCCATCATCCTTCTCACAAACACCTATCGGAGAGTTGTGGAAGAAAAGCTTGAGAGAGGTTCCCAGGAATTCTATACTACCGTGTTCACCCACACTTGCCCTTTATGAATTCATTAAAATTTCTACTATCTTCTTCTTACCTGCTTTTAGGGTGGCCATCTCGTTCTACTGTGCTCTGTCAAAGGTGACAATTTGTATGTCCTTTTTCTCTTTGGAGGACCATGTCGTTCTCTAAATTAGTTCAATGGTTGTCTTGTAACTTTAGCTCATAACAACTTATAATTTTGTTGATTATGCAGCCCTTCTCACTGTTAGGAGGGAAATGATATTCTCTATGGCCTTCTGTACCTTAAGTGGTTGGTGTTAACCTAAAACCTAGGAGGCAATCATTGAACAAAAATCATTTGTTTAGAACCAAAGGAATTGTGAATTGGGAAATACAAATTCAGGTAGAAGCCCAATAGTGTTCCCCACTCCTCCCACCCCAATAGAAGAGGCGCTCCAGGTTTTTCTGGGGAAAAAAGAGAGGAAGATGGAATGGGTTGTATTAAAGAAGAGTTCATTGGTGCTAAATGAAGTAAGGTTAGATTTATACTTCATAGATTGGCTAGATTTCCAGTCATCAGGCAAAAGGCTAACTTTGGACTTCATTCATTGGTTAGCAATTCAGTCATTGGCAAAGACCAATTTCATCAGTCCTTACAAAGAGGATATTCTCATTTTACTGATTTTTTTGTAGTGTTGATGGTTCGACCAATTCAGAAAATAAAGAAAACAAGATGGGCACGGCAGTCTCTCTGAAATGGCTGTTCAGGCTCTCTCAATACGGCTCCACTCATGTCATCTTTCACAATGCAGAACTGTGTTGCAGCTTTTTTCGAGACATAGTATTAAAGGAAAAGTGTGGGTGTAAATAAAAACACTGGTCAGAAATAGATGAAAGTTGAATCAAAAGAAGGCAATAAAGCCTCAATTCAAAACTTAATGGGGACGCTGAGAGGACTTAAATTTTCTTCCTCTCTTGGGTTGGCCGCACTCGGAATTACTCTTTTTTCCTTCTCAGGACATACCTGCCTGCAGTGGCAGGAGTAGCATAATAGATAACTTTATTCGGAGGCCTAGGGGAAGAGAAAGAGGAAATTGCCTTCCAGTACTGTAATTGCCTTCATGAGACGCAGCTGGGAAAGGGAAACCAGTGACAAGAAGACAAGAAAGAGGCAGCACAATAGACACTCTGGAGATTTGCAGCTTCTCAGAAAAGGGGTGTAAAATGAAAGATCCTAAAGAACTCCGGATGTCTGTGGGGTCAAGGGGTGCATTATCATAGTTCCAGAAATATCTTAATGATTACCCAGACATCCGAGAGTAGTCACCTTAACTTTCAGCTTGGGTATATTTAAAGTCTACATCTTGCTACTTCAGGAATGGTTGGGGGCCCAACAGCATCAGCTTCACCTGAAAGTGTATTAGAAATGCAGAGTTCCAGGTCCCACCCTCAGACCTGATGAATTAGAACCCATGTTTTAACATGGTCCCTGAGGGATTCTTTTGCACTTGAATCTTTGAGAAGTAATATTTTATGTAATCACTGTTTCTTTCTTTCTTTCTTCCTTTTTTTTTTTTTAGTCAACTATGCTTTTAAAAATGAGATTAAAATCTTTCAAAGTCAAAATATTGTGAAGGTAATCCTACTTCAAGAATAAACTGGGATATAGTGCACAAAATTAAGACATTAAAATGCATATTTTAGTTAAATTATTGAATTTAATTGAACAATTATCAGTGATGTGTATATTTAAAACTTCTTATTGTCAAATTCTTCTTTGATTTTTGTGTCCCTAGCACTCAAAAACCTTAACTCTTTATTGTAGCAGAAAATTTCCTGTTGCTTTCTCTTAGCAAGGAATTTCTAAGATCTATGAAGCCTGCTCCTAAGGGGCAGATTTATCTTCCTCTCCACCTTGTTTTAACTCAAGCAACAGGTTCCTACATGAACCTTTTATTGATGCTTCAAAACCTGACCCAAAGTATACTGGTGAGAACCTACCCCTCTGTTAAGATTCTTGCCAAGAGACCCTCAATTTTTTAATCTTCTCAACTTTGAGTATCTTGTGATGCAGTGATGGGACCATGCTGCCAGAATTCTAGTTTTCTCTATTTTTTTTCTGTAACAGTTAATTTTACATTTATCCCAATTCTTAAGTTGTCCTCTTTCCTTTAATATCATAAAAAATGCCACACACAGTGACTAGATTATAAGACCTGCTTTCCTTTTGTTTTCATACCCAGGTATTCTGAATCTCACCCAACCACTCTCTTGGCTGGAGACAGCAAGTCAAAGAGTTCTGGCAGTTTCGTTAAATGGTTTTAACATACCTTGTTCAATGTGGGACCATCCAGTATGTGTTCCAAGCAGATAGACAGAGAAGGGCACAAGGTCATGTTGACCAGCTGAGTCAGTCTAGGTAAAGAGTTGTCCGGTTTCCTGGGGCCAGTGAATTCTGCTTTAATCTCAGTGATCACCCTTAGCTGCAAGGGAAGCTGGATAATGTAGCTCTGAGTTGTGCATGTTGCTGTTGCAAAAAAAGTCAGGGTTGGGTTTGCTGTGGATGGAGAACCCAATGCAGACATCACACAGACAGGAAGCTAAATATCAGCTTTATTTCCAATGGTCCTGAATTGGAGAATGAGCTCAAATTATGGGCAAGATCAGTTATAATCAGGCTTTGTATTATTTTTATTGCTGAAATCTTCTTTCATGGAAAAGAAAAATACATGCTGCTGAGACCAGACAGAGAGAGAAGGGAGAGTGCCCATACCTACCTCCATGTACTTTCCCTTACTCAGTCTAAACAATTCAAAAAGTCACTCCCTTGAGGAGGAGCGAAGGCATGTACTGAAGGATAGAAGTCACCTTTCAATAGTTTTAAGAAGATAAATGGTTTTATGTGCCCAGGCAGGAATGCTGGAAAGAAGAATAATGCTCCTCCTAACCATTGTCATATACACATCTCTCTCTCTCTCTCTCTCTCTCTCTCTCTCTCTCTCTCTCTCTCTCTCTCTCTCTCATTATATATTGTTATATATTGTGACAATTGTGTTGTTTGTTTCTTTGTATATTTTTCACAAGTCCTATTGTTAATGGCCTTGTAATATAGGCGGTTATCTGTTCTGGGAGTTGAGAAAAGGGAGAATTCATATGTGTTAAAGTGGTGTGAGGAAGAGTGCTCTGTATTCCTTCACAAAGGAATTGGAGACTAACTGATTATATATTTTAAAGAGTGGATAGAATTTTCCAGGTAGAGAGGAGGGTGCCTCAGGGTGAATAAACAACATGAGCTGCAGTCAGTAGACGTCTGGCTTCTTAGGAAGCTTGCTATCGGATTCTTCACAGGGTCCCCCTACATTACCACGCAGAAACAAAGAAACAACCAACTGCTGCACCTCTCCTCCTGGAGGGGTTTAGTGCCATCGGTGTGCAGCAGGCTCCGGCTTCTCTGCTCTGCCTGTCATCCTTGACTCCTGCTGTCACAGTGATTTGGAAACCCATAACAACCAGCCCGGCTCTCTACGCGAGGCTCAGCTCAGGACTGTGAGCTGACAGCTGATTGTCGCTGCTGATTGCTTTGCTGACAGTGCTTTGTGGCTATTTTGGTTTTTCTTGAGTGTTCCTTAATTAGAGGAAATGACATCTTGTGCTGTCCAATCATCCTCTTGTCAGATGTTATTACATTTGTAGGAGAATTAGGTGGCATCTGAGTTTATTCCTGCCACACGGGTATGAGGATCTCGGCCAGGACAGTGGCCCTGCCTCAACTCTGAGACAGGTTTGCCATTGGTGTAAGGAAGAGTGCTCTGTACACCCGTTGTGGGCTCTAAATACCCAAGACTCTATTCGGGTCCCTGTCCAGGCAGCAACATCCCACTGCAACGTTACACCTCACAGTGACTCTTGACCTGACAGGATGTTTTCTTCTCTCAAAATATTTCTGGATTCCTTTGCTCTTTGCCTCTCTGGCTAACATCCAGACTCTGTACTTTTTCCCTGGGAGAAACACAGTCGAGGATGGCTCCCATTTGGTGATACTTTTTAGGGGTGGTTTGCCATGCAGTATAGCAAGTGAGACCTCACTACATTGCTTTAATTAACAGGCAGAATGATTTTAAGTTATAAAATAAGTTTGAAGAGTTTTACAACTCTGGAGTTCACAGAATAATTTTTACCAGCTGCTTTTTAAGAGTCACTTTTTCTAAGGCTATTTTTTTTTATGCTTTTGGAATAATTGTGATTAATTATACGTAAACTGTGTGTGAAAGTTTTAGAAAATTAGTTTATTTGTCGAATGAGTATGGATCCTTCTTTTCTAACTTTTTGTTTAGGCATTAATTAATTGCAAAAAGGATTTATTGAGTCCCCTGGGTGCCCTCCGGCTTAACAAAGTCCCCACCCTCAAGGAACTTACATTCGAATTGGAAAATCAGCATTCTCTAGTAGTCCTTTCTTCATGGCCTTCTTGAAGGTATACAGGGTTATGTGATTTTTCTCCAGAAGTGTTCACTGTTAGAGTAGAGAACACAGAATACAGGACTATTTAGGGTCGTAAAGACAAAAGGACAAAGATATTGAAGGTTCCCTGGAGAGACCATAAGCATCTCAGGTTGGGCCCAGAAGGAAGGGAGGCCAAGGTGTGTGTGTGTGTGTATGTGGAGCTGTCACAAAGATGGAGGTGGTTGCTGGACGTGGTGGATGGGTGGAGGCCAAAGACAGGAGATCTCTGTGAGGTCAACAAAGAAATGAAGAGTGGGTAAGAGGTGAGAGGCAGAACGAAATGCTACCTGACCTCTTCCTGCAGGTCTACTTATCTCCTCAACTGAAGGGTAAACAGGGGCCAGGCTCAATATCTCCTTTGTGTTTCCTTCAGCCCCTGGTTTAGTGTGATGCTCACAGCATGTGCTTCCTAAATATTTCCTGAAGACAATACTTGAAGATCATTTTGGGGTCAATGATCAAATTTCTTCCACATATATAGAAATAACTGAGGTGCTCATTGGCTCTTGTATGTGGTGAGCGCCACAGTGTAACCTGGTGATGGTGTAAACACACACACACACACACACACACACACACACACACTATGGGGCAGAGGAAGCCTCCATCATCTGATATTTGTTTATTACTTTTGGGCAAGGGCAATTTTATCTCTAGGGAGATAGCCTGGGGAGACTTTAGAGAGTCCCACTTTTGGATGTGATTTGGCCTTACCAGTGAAGTCAAAATACTGTTCCTCTCCATATGCCAATAGTTTTCCTTTCACCCTTTACGATTTTTCAGGCTAAGTGCATTTGAAGGCCCAGATGAGCACCTTAAACTTCTTTCTGATCCTATTACTGTTTCTCTGCTCAAGATTCAAAATTTTTCTCAGGTTTATATTTAGCTGAAATAATCTCATGAAAGACTTCCACAATAGAAGTCAGAGCAAAAACAAGAGAATGAAATTTTAATTTTGGAATAAGAGCTAAAACGTTATGATATCATTCCTATATATTCTTATATATTTTATGATTAACTTGCTGCTCTCTGGGCACCACACCCACGGGGAGCTCTTGGTGATGGCATCTTATGGTCATGTAGTCAGTCACCCGAGTGCTGGCCCAGGGCTGGGACACATAGACGCCTGTATGTGTGTGTGTGTGTGTGTGTGTGTGTGTGTGCGCGCGCGCGTGCGTGTGTGCGTGTGTGTGTGCACCTGAAGAGAACATGTCGCCCTTCAGTTCAAACATACCATCAGTGTCTCTGATGCGTATTTCTTTAGGTGCATTTAAAGTTCCCTAAGCTGTACCCTAGACACACAGACTGGACCAGAATCATGTGGTTACCATGGCACCCTAAGAGAGCCCTTAGAAGCTCATTGACTTCTCCAGACAGAAGGATGGTAAACTGCTCTGACAGAACATTTTCTGCCTTAGAAACTAAGAATAGACATCACATTTATCTGAAACAGAAAATCTGATCTTCGAAACTTTCCTTGAGTATTGTCTTTTCTAAGACATTTGCTGAAAACTGCGCATAGGCTTGTATGCTCTGGCACTGACTGGTAACAGCTGCCTTTCATCTCTGACCTGGAAGCTTCTTTTTGAATAAAATAGAAATGTGAACGACTCGGCTAAGAGATCGCTTTGAATTTCACAAAAGAGTTGACGTAACAGAGCTCTCCTGTGTATTCAGGGAGAAGGGAACAAAAACGGGTCTACCGTGAATAAGATGGCAGGCCCGCCTTCTTCGTAGGCAACTTCTCCCCAAACAGTTCTTTGATGTTAATCTCATTCTCACTCATTGCTAACTCCAAAGCAACAGGGTTTCCATCTTTGAAAGGATTGCTTTTTATAAAATGTTATTGTCTGAAATGCCTGCCTAATGGGCAAGGCCACCAACCTCTAGCTTTTTGCTTTAGAGTTCGAAGGCGGGGACTATTTAAGTCATACAATTTCTATTGCTCGACATATGTATAACACTTTGCAGTGTTCAAAGCACTTTTACATCATTGTAACAACTGCCTTAAGGCGAGAGGCAAATTTTATTTTTTTAGTTTCTTTCTTTCTTTCTTTCTTCTTCTTCTTCTTCTTCTTTTTTTTTTTTTTTTTTTTTTTTTTTTTTTTTTTTTTTTTTTTTTTTTAGATTGTGGATCGGACAGAAAGATTATGCCTCCTTCAAAGTAAATTCTTCTCAGGAAATGGGCCTGGAATTAGAGTGTACTCTTCCTGTTCCAAAATCAGACTCGAGTTGCCCTGTCATGATGGGCAAAGTGTGAGGGAGAATCTACAGCTTGTCGGGTAATCAGCTGCTTAGTCGTCTGTCTCCCTGATTTGATGTTAAGCTCCCTGAAGGTGGAGATTATTTTATTCACTGTTAGAGCCCCAGTGCCTAGAATAGTGCCTGCTACAGAGTAGGTGATCGATTAACATTTTTGTCAATAAACAAGTAATAACAGTGCCAACATTTTCACCTCTACCTGCCCCCCTTCTTATGGGTTCCAAAGGCATAGAAAATGTTAAATATAAGAATTCTATCTAAAATTAATAAGCAGAGATATGGGTATAATGGGGAAGTGCGTGTTGTCATCCATCAAAGTCATGGGCAGAGAACAGTGAAATGAGCTGTAGAAAAACACAGAAGAAACAGAAAATGTAGCTCCTGCCTTCAAGGAGCTTAAATATGACTTAGAGAAATAGGATGTCCACCATGGAAAAGATGAAGAAAACCACTGCGCAGTCAGTCTGTGTGGTGGGCCCTGCCCTCTTTGAATCTCAAAGTTGGAGAAAAGGAAAAGGATGTGCACTGCGAAAGCCTTGGTTTTGGAGCGGGGAGGAAGTGGAAGGACTGTACTGTCACTCTCTTTGTTTGGTTCTATAATTACCTATACCTCCTCAAGTGTTTTTATGCAAGAAACTAAATGCAGCAACTGGTCGAGGGATGAATCATTCTAATTAACTGGAATAGGAGGTGAACTTTGACAAAGCTTTAATTGGCTCTTTTCTTTAAGTAGTCAAGTAATGATGCTGCAATTTGGCATCAGTAAACAATTGTTCCCATCCTCATCTCAACCAGAACTCATAGTTTCCAAGTCCTTTGGGGATTTTCAAGGTTTAGTTCTCAAACCACCTGTGTAAGTATCTACTCCTAGAAGTCTTATTCACGGAGTCTGACGCAGGGTCTTGGAATCTGCTCCTCTTTATTTTAATAAACATTTTATTTTGGAATAGTTTTATATTTATAGAAAAATTGCAAAGATAGTAAAGGTTCCATGTTTCCTTCACTTTGCTTCCCCTAATGTTAACTTCTTACATAAACAATATATTTGTCAAAATTAATAGGTTAATATAGGTGCAATAATACTAACTAAGCTACATACTTTATTTGAATTTCAACAGTTTGGGCATTAACATGCTTTCTCTGTTCAATGCAGGATATTACATTACATTTTATTATATCTCCTTAGTTTCCTTGGATCTATGATGGTTTCTTAGTTTTTTGTCAAATGTTCATTTTTAAAAAGCTTCCCATGTGGTTCTCAGACACTAGAATTCTACATGCATTGGTCTTCCAAAGGCAGAGACAGACCCTGGGCACACCTGTCAAGGGCTAAGAAGTATGTATCTAATGGGATCTCCCATGTGCCTCCAGGTCCTTTTGGGTGGGACTTTGTGCTTCTCATCCCATGTTATGCTCCTATCAGTTAGAGACCCAGTAGGAGACAGAAGGCACACTTTAGGGGAGTCTAGAGAGAATTTAGAAAAAGTACTGTTTACAGAGGTGTAGGCAGGGTAAAAGGAACCAAGAAGGGATATAAAGGCAACCAGGAACTTTCAGCAGGGAAGAGCTTCTACTTGCTTTCAGCTGGAGCAAGAAGCGCAAGAGCCAGCCAGGTGAGCAGTAGTCAGGGCTGTGTAGATGGAGAAGCAGCCGCTGCCAGAACTAGCAGACTGCAGCGTGCAGAGGACACAGAGGAAGACAGACTCTGTCTTTATCTCCTCTGCACTGAGTCTCCTGCTGGCGCCTCCCATTGGTGGAACTGAACAAAATGCCAGAGGGCAGGGAATGGAGGGCACAGTTTCTGGGTACAGAGGAGGGAGAGGAGTGGAGAATGGATCTGGAGAATGGTTTTGGAGAGGTGTTGAATAACCAGCACCGTGTTAAAGCAAAATACAGGAGAGAGCCTGATTAGTTAATGGTGCCTGAGTTAAAACTTGTGCTCTGATTATTAATTCACAGCTTCTATGTTATTAGGAGCCCCTGGCTTAATTAAAAAGGGGGATCCAATAAAAACATTACATTTAGCCTTCGAAACTGCACAATTTATCAACTTATTGCATATTCAACAAATATCCTTTTGGTGGGTTAATGATATAAAGAGAACTGTAGCTTCCAGCTAAATAAATAAATATCCAGATGAAGAAAAACAAGTGCCATCTGAGATACAGTCTTAGAATGATAATGGATTTTAAGAATGTCATATACCACCTTGTATGATTTGTATAAAAGAATGCTTTTTTCTCCCCTGTTTTGTACTTGGCTCTTGTTTTTGAAAGGCAATAGCTTTATCCTTTCTGCAGTATAGTAAATTAAATTCTGGGCACCAAGGAAAAAAGGTTTAGAAAATGTTTTTTTGTTTTTGTAATTGCAAAAGAAGAAGAGTGAGGAAAAGATCATCTTTCTGAAGCATCCATGTGACTTATAGAGAACTGCTTGTTTAGAACTAGGCTTTCCTAGGGTTTGCTCAATGGATGGTTTTGATGGGGGAGGAGAGTGGATGAGGTTTTCCACTCTCCTTTTAAAAAAGAAGTAGATGTTAAGAGGAATATTAGCTATATTTCACTGTTTTCGACATTAAGTTTGACATTAAATATGTTGTTTGCCAAAACAGAAAACTCGGTGCAGGTTTGTTTTGTTCATGCATGTTTTTCATAGATACTGGTCTTCTTTTTGTGTTTGCTCACCATCCTAAGCCAGGAAACAAGCACGCCTGTGTTTATTTTGCAACATGATTGCATTGGGATCTTGGCAGGAAACAGAATCAACCTCTGAGGGTTTGACTGAAGAGAGTTTAATGAGAGGACCATTGCTGACCTGTGGGCAGGGTTATAGGAACAAACAGGGAGTGGACCAGCATCCAAGACTAGTAGTAAAGAGAAGACATTGCTATTACCAGGCCGAAGGGACAAAAAGAGCAAATAGTGGCGTCCAGTGAGGGTTGTAATCATGGAGGAAGAGCCACTCAACAGAAGCCAGAGCTGTGAAAGGACAAAAGTGTTTTCAGACACTGCAGTGCAACAGGGAGACAGTAGGGAAAACAGCACCCCATCATGCTCCTCCTACCCTTCCATCTTTGGCTGGTGCCCCCATTAGTCAAACCCAACAGGCAGCTAGAGAGCCAGGGAGTATAGATGACACAGGGGCAGGAGAGGTGGCGTATGGTTGGGAGTGTTGTAGAGGGGGGATGGAGAATAACAAGCAACATAGTCCATTGCTGTTGAGCCCCCAAATTGATTACTTGTGACATTAGATTTGGAGGAAATGCAAAGTATGCATTAAATTAATGAACAAATACATGTTTTATATAGCCAGTTTTATTGTTTTAAAAAGTTACTACTCACCTAGCCTATTCTGAAGTTTTAGTGCATTAGGACCCTCTTTTCTTGAGTCTTTATAGCCTCACTGTATTGTGAGAAAAGTGTTGACCTTTAACACAACATGAGCCTGAATTTGACCTTCAGGGGCCCTGAGGAGGGGGACTAGCATAGCTTGTGCTATTGGTTGTCCCAGATGACATTTTCGGAGTTAAAAATAGTCATCACAATGTAAATGTTCTTATTTTCTTAATGGGTTGTCTCGGAGGTAAATGTAATTACTAAATAATCATTTGCAGTTGTTCATTGATTAGTCGTGCATGAATTATTTAATAAAAATAGTCCCAAGTGGTAGAAAGGCTTCTTTCTGGGGAAAACGTTCACTCTAGTTCATATCCCCAGTTGCAGATTATTTGAAAATATAAGCAAAACAACAAAACAATCTTAAATGCTTCTGGCAAAACTTTAACCACATCTGGCTCCAAGATCATTTAAGAACTTTTTCTGGGAGACCTAGAGAAATACAAGTGAAAATAGACTAGTTTCAGCAATTTCAGTAGTGGGACCTGAAAACATTTTCTTTAGCTAGGGGTTTTTAGTGAGTGACAATTCAGCAGTGTCCAGAAGATTGTATTCTTGAGAAAAGAAATTCATATTCAATTTTCCTTTTCCTGTTGATCTCTCTCTCTGAAATACTTTACATCAAGTCTATAAATATGATGCAGTGGAAGCTTATCAGTCTCCTATTTGCTGTGATTTTTTGTCCTGTTTAACCCTACTTTTCCTTTCCAAATTTGTGATAAATTCTTGGGCAAAGCTACCTTCATCTAGAAGGCTCTAGAAAAAAAAATCATGCTCTTTAAAATATTATTTATTTATTTATGTCTATTGGTTAGTTTACACTGTTATTAATCTCGACTGTGTTTCCTTTTTCCCTAGCTTGGACAAATGTCTGGCCGGGCTTTGTTTTCAGTCATAGTGGCTGATCCTTCATAACATAAAAATGTTAAGTGAAAGGTCAAAAAATGGCCATAAGCTTTCTATTCTAGTGGTTGATTGGCTTAAAGTTCGAGGGTCATTGACTCTCATAGTGTAAATGAGTTTAATTGCAATTTCAAGCAAAGCTAACCAAAAAAAACCCTGTCGATCATGCCTTATGAAGAAAATGTCATCTCTTTGTACTTGTAGCTAGTATCAATAAGCTGCCAAAAGTTAACTTCTCTAAATGGATATAGAGACCTCTTTTTCTCTTATTGACCTGACCTGTGCAAGGTGTTAGAGCAGGTGGGTAGTGGTTAATGCAAAACTGTGCTAGCTTTCTTTAACCTAAGAACCCGGACCCCATCATAACAGGCATTAGCACTGATGTAAAGATAGTCTCTATCCTTCGAAGCTGTTCCTGTCTGTGTCAGGATCATTTTTCAAATCACTGTGGTGGTAAACATTGGTCATCTTTAAGTCTGGTGCCTTCCATGCTCCCTCAAGTTCAGTTAGTCACCGTGGTGGTCTCTTCTAGCTTGGTAAGATAGATTCATTTTCTTTTCCACTGTTACTTCCACAGGGAAGGACCTGTCTAAGTCCTGGCTATCGAGATAACCTCCTGTAAGCCTGCCTGCTCGTAGTATTTCCTCGCTCCTAGAAAGTAAGCTTCCTAGATCATTGTGTATATCAGATCTGCCTCTACTCAGAAACTCTCAGCCAGTTCTTAACTATGGAGTGGAATCCTTGTCAGTGGCCAATGAATGGATTTCTGTGAGCAACCGCTATGGGCAAGCCTTCTGCTAGGTGCTGTGGGAACACAGACACATCCACTTGCTTGTTTACCTTGTGTCCTCGTTAATCAGTTCCTGTAGAGCAGGGATTTTATTTGATGTTGTATACATGCACAGCAGCAACTCTGGCTTTCATCAGCATTCCTGATTACATATTTTTCAGTGAGAGGATGCTCTCTTTAAGGCATGCAGCTTAGAAAATTTATATACAAAGTTCCCTCAAGCGCTGCTTGATGTGGCCCCTAATATTTTTGAAAACTCTCTTTTTAGAAATTAATCTTTAGAACTCATGAGTTACAAAAGCAAAGATCTCTTTACTCCATTCTTTTGTTCAAGACACAATTTATTAAAAGGCTGCTTAGTACCAGGTGCTGTGCCAAGTCCTTGGCATACTAAGGTGTGTAAAAGCCCACCAAACAGACTGCCAGGGACACACCATAGGCTAAGAAACAGGTTTATTAACTTCCTGCAGCAAAGGATTGTGCACACCATAGAGCTGTGGGGAGTTTCAACAGGTGGAAATTAGTGAAGAATATAGTTTGCAGGACTGGAGATAGTCATCGGATGGTCTTGGCTAGAGACTGGCCAGAATTCATCAAGGAGGAGGTTGCTGAAACAATCGGGGTCTTATCTTTGGGACATATGTGGAATTATTGTTGGATTCGTTGTTTGTGGTCTTATTTAGAAGACCATGGGTCTGAGTGAGCTCATGTTAAGAGTTTAACTTTAGTTTGTCTTGCAAGTCATGGTTTGGTACAATTTTTCTATTTTTTTTGTCTGTTATTACAGTTTTTAAGTTGTGGTTTCTGTTTTAATTTCCAGGTCCTAGTTGCCAGCTGACCTGGTTTTCCCTTTTTTAGAAGAATAATGACAAGATTCCTACCCTCAAGGAGTTCTTCGTCTAGGCTATTATAATTTGATATGTGTCATAGTAGAGATATAAAGAACATGTTATAGAGTTCAGAAGAAACAACTTTTTTTAAATTACCATTTTGTTAAAATCTTACCATATACAAAGCTCTGTACGCATTATGTGCTAGACAAGTTACACTATTTATTTAATCCCCTACAATTGTATGAAATTGGTGTTATTTTTCCTATCCTCGTTTTAGAGTCAAGAAATTGAGAGGCAAAGAGGTTAAATAACCTACTCAGGGTCACGCAGTGAAGAGATGACAGCTTTAGGACTTCAATAAACAAACATTTGCTGGGCACTGTTGTAAGTGCTTTATATACTCTCCAAACTAGACCTCTGAAGCAGCTACCCTCTTTATCATATTTCACTATTGGGAAAACTGAGACATGGGGAAGTGAAATGACTCACCTTAAATCACAGAGGTTGTGACCTCATCATCAAGGCTGAATTTAGACCCAGGCAGCGTGGTTCCCCATGGATGTACATCACCATCTGTCTGCTTCTTCTTCCTGAGATCTTGTTGTTGGGTTCTCACATCTGTGTTAAGTGCTGTGCTATTGTGCCTCATTGGCAGAGGAGAAGCTTCACAGAAGGGTTGACAAGCCTGGATGTGGTAATTAGAAGGGTGTTTTCAGATGCATTAGGGAGGAAAGGCCAAGGAATTGCATTCAGGAGCAGTCCCAACGGAGTCCTGAGAACAGGAAATGCTCTGCTGGTGCAGGGAAGGATGAGGTTTGAGGAGCTCTGAGTGGGTGGGATAGGGGACTGGTGGAAGCCGATAGAGTTGGACACATGTTTTGGGACCGGATTGGGACATCACAGTCTCCCTTTATATCTGACTGAAAGGATGCTCCTCTTCTTAATACCGCACTTGTCTCCAAATGACAATTCTGGTCATAATGCATCCCCAAAGGAGAGAGATTTGTCATCCTCCAAAATACTCATGCTGGAGGCAGTTCCAAAGGAAAAGTTCCAGAAATGTGTTAAACAGAGGAAGCTTTAGGGGAAAAATGCTGCCTAGAGATATTCTTAAGGTGATTGCTTTGAAGAGTGTAACACTCATTTGTCTGTCATGTCAGTTAAAGCGAAAACATGTCATCGCTTTTGATCAATCCAGCATCCTGAATTGCAGCTTCTCTTATGGAGTTCTGGGAGCCAGTGTGCATTTAATCTTAACACCAATCCTATAAGATAGACACTGGTATAATCCCTCTTTATCCACAGTTTTGCTTTTTTGGTTTCAGTTACCCACAGTTAATTGTGGTCTGAAAATATTAAATGGAAAATTCCAGAAATAAACAACTAAGTTTAAACTATGCACCATTCTGAGTAGCCTAATCAAATCTTGCACTGTCGTGCTCCATTCCTCCCAGGACATGAATCCTCCTTGTGTGCAGCACCTCCAGGCTGTACATGCTCCCGCCGTTAGTCTCTCCCTCTGGGTTATCAGACCACAGTGCTTGTGTCCGAGTCACCCTAATTTTACTTAATAGTGGCCCCAAAGCACAAGAGTAGTGATGCTGGCTATTTGGATATGCCAAAGAGAAGCCATAAAGTACTTTCTTTAAGTGAAAAGGTGAAAGTTCTCAACCTAATAAGGAAAGAAAAAAATTACATGCTGAGATTCTAAGATCTATCCGTGAAATTGTGAAGAAGGAAAAAGAAATTCATGCTAGTTTTAAGGCTGCACCTTAAACTGCAAAAGATACAGCCACAGTGTGTGATAAGTGCTTAGTTAAGATGGAAAAGGCATTGAATTTGAGGGTGGAAGACATGAACAGAAAATGTGTTTTGATTGACAGCAATGTGTTGCACCAAAAGCATTTAGCTTATAACACTTAAGCAAGGAATCCCCTAAAACGAGTGACCACATTCACATAGCTTTTATTACAATATATTTTATAATTATTCTAATTTATTATTAGTTGTTGCTTTTAATCTCTTAGTGTGTTAATTTATAAATTAAACTTTATCAGAAGTATGTATATATAGAAAAAAATAGTAAAAATAATATATATCAAGTTCGGTACTATTCACGGTTTCTTAGGTGTCCACTGGGGGGTCTTGGAACGAATCTCCCTCGGATAAAGGACACTACTGGATTCATGTCCCTCTGTAGATGAGGAAACTGAGCCTCAGGGGACGCATAGGATTTTGGCAAGTCTCACAGTGAGAGGTGGGAAAGCCCAGATTTCAACCCATTCCAGAACCTGTTCCAGAGCCTGTTTTGCCATGCAGGCTGAGGTCTGTGTATCTTTAGCTTAAGAGAGTGCAGAATGTCCCAAACACAGCAGGCGATCTAATGCCACGGAGAGCTAGTAGTCAGGTGAGGGGAGGGCAGTGGTGGCAACAAGAGGAGGGGACTTGTCAGAGCCTCAGCCACCCCCCATTCTGTGTCAGACCCACCCCTTTTTGCATACATCATTAGGACTTACTGATTTAAAATAGCATCCTCACCCAGTATTACTCCTCGGGCAGTTGGAGTTAGTCCCAAAAGTTAAGGACTGAAATTCTGATCCCCTGGGTACAACCTAGTGGTTTGCTTATTCACCTAATGACAGGTGCCCTTGTTAGAGCTGTGGGCACAGAAATATCCCTGTTGGCTCTGGACAAGTGCTGATCTCTGTTAATTTTGGGTATGGCACTCTGGTTCTTCTTAGCATCTCAGAAAAGGTGGTCGCAGCAGCCAAGGATCCCAGGACTGCTCATTCTGGAAATGAAGAGAGTGATTTGTTACCATTTTCTCCCCCTGTAGACTGTGCTTATGGATTCCCTATATCAACTAGTTAGCTTAACCTAAGAGTGACCTGGTCCCTTTGGCCCTAAGCATGTCCAGGGGCAGCAGAAGGTAGTGTGGCCAATAAGAGTCTGAGCTGTAGTTAGACCACCAGGTTCTGAATTCACATTCCTTAGTTTATCTTGGCCAAGTTATTTAAACTTTCTACACCTCAGTTTCTTCATTTTTAAATGAAGATTAAGCAAGAAAACCTTTGAAAATCACTCAGCATGTTACATAATACAGAGTGAGGACTCAATAAATGATAAGAAGGGCAAATATTGAGTGAGCACTTGTTCTGTGGCAGGCTATGGTGTGGGTTGTGCACCACACAGCTCCTGGAGGGTCTTCCACATAGACGGCCATGGGAACATCACCCCAGAGTCACCCATCGCGGTGGCCCTGTGCGAAGAGCTGCTCTGAGCGCTTTACGTGTTTTAACTCTTTAATCCTTATGACCCATCATAAGTCTTGTTTATGACTTAGACACGGGTGTTTATTACCTCGCTCAAGTTTAGCCAGCTGGTTAGTGACGTGGCTGGGACACTGGTCATTTGTATTATTATGGTATGGAGCGGCACGTTTGCCCTCTTCCCTGTATTCATGAAATGGAGGGGAGATCTCCTTGATAGTTTGATGTTCTTTATCAACTCATAACACATCGGTTGTCCTTAGGTATTTTAACATTTTTTTGAAACAGTTTATATTTTCAGCCTTTTATAAATAATACATATAACTTCAGTTTAATAATAGACATTCATTAATTCACTTGACTTTGGGGAAAAGTTACACACTTTTCCCTTCATAATTCAAATACATGCGATTAGGGTCCAGGGAGGAGAGGAGGAAGTGAGGGAGTGAGAGAGAGAGAACGAGCTCCTGGAACATTTGAGAACACTAGCAGTTGCACCTGCCTGTCCGTCAGGATGGGTCATGAGCCCACGTTCTTTGCTCAGATGGCTTCAGTTTTCACATAACTCCTACAGTGTGAGGATCTTGCCACATGGAGTTTTAATAATGCACTTTTCATACAAAATGGCTCATAAATGAAGCCAGCTAGTTCAGCTGGTGCTCCACTGAAGAAGCAGGGAACTAGCTGTGCTGGAATTGTTGACAAATGGCATGGTGAGACCCCAGTGAGATACCTTCCTTGAAGGGGATGGCCTTGTCAAGAGACCCCTTTCGGCAGTGGGTCGTCAGAAGGCACACGGCAAGGGTTTTAATTGCATTGATGGTGCCTTCTGAACTGGCTCCTGCCTTGTCCACAGACACCCTATAAAAAGCACCTCAGATTTGTCCCGTCCTTTGTTTTCTCCTACTGTCTACCTGCACCCCCTCTTTTCCTAGCCCCTTTGCATTTGATGGTTCGCCGAACTCTTTCTTTTCTATAAAAATAGCATATCGTCTATACAATGCCAGGCAAAAGAAGATGATTCAGTGTGCCCTCTGCCACCCTTAAAAAAACAACAAAATCTGTCTTCCTTTCCACTTATAACCAAAACAAACTACTTCCTACTACTGTCATCCACAGAGCTAAATTAAAATCAAACCAAGATGGAGAGAAAGAATATTTTCATCTATGACAGAGAAAATCAAAACGGCAAGATTGGCAGTCAGTATGGCCTAGCCCTGAAATGGGCACTCAGAGAATGTTAGTTCATCTGCTGTTTGCTGAGGGGTTTGTTCCATAAATTACTTTTATGGTGTCTATTATTAAAATGATAGTGGGAAGCTGTGTTTAGGAGAATGTCACTTGCCATAATGCCATGAGAGTCTGAGAGAATATGGCTTACGAACAAGAATACAGAGTGTGAATCGAGCTTATTTTTTCTTTTTCTTTCCCTACACGATTGATTTGCAATTATTATGGTTGAATTAAAGGAGAACATTGCATCCTCTTCCCTGACTTCCTCAGAGCTGGATTAGTTGTGCCTCCACCATTTCTCCATATTCTCTCTCTCAAGGCACTCATCATATCTTATGGGAATTACCTGTTCTGTGCACCTTTTGCAAGTTGGGACTGTTGTAATCTGTACCCAAATGGTGTCTGGCACACAGTTGGTTCTCACTTGTAAAATGAATGAATGAATGAATGAATGAATGGCATTAAGGTGTCATGTTTCTCTCCTCTTCCGCAAGTTACTTGTAAACTGCCGTGTCTAATTCTGTGGATGATCACACAGACTCTCAACAATAGCATTGCTCCCAGTGCTTTACCCACTGCTGGGACTGGTGTTTAAAGAAGAGTGTTGTGAAAGGCTTTATTAACCCTCTGAATCCAATTGTTAGAGAATGTGAAATTTATCAAGCTTCAGAACGAGAAGAATAAGTGCAAAAGCTTTTTTGTTGTTGTTATTTCTGTACTAGAATTAAGGAGAATGAGAGGGACCAGGCTCAGATCTCTTTAAACTGGGTAGGCAGATACTAGTCTAGTTGGATAAGTATTAATCTCATAAAGTCATGTAGTCTGAGGAAAGTAAAGGGATTTTCAAAGTCTGGACACTCAAAGGGGTTAGCCAGAAAGGTATCGGCGGGCCGGCCATGGCTCATTACTCTGAGGGCAGTCGTATTTTCTGTGTCCCTTAAGCTGGATATCGACAGCTTCAGAATTAGCATTAGTATTCTAGGCTTCTATAATTTAATATTATATCCTAAATATTTCCTCAAGTTTCAACGTTATTATTTTAAACAAAGTCATATCGTTCTATTAAGGAAATATGCTCCATTTTGGTTGTTTGGTAGTTGTTTCTTCTTCTTCTTCTTCTTCTTCTTCTTCTTCTTCTTCTTCTCTTCTTCTTCTTCTTCTCTTCTTTCTTCTTCTTCTCTTCTTCTTCTTCTTCCTCCTCTCCTCCTCCTCCTCCTCTCCTCTCCTCCTCCCCTTCCTCCTCCTCCTCCTCCTCCTCTCCTCCTCCTCCTCCTCTCCTCTCCTCCTCCTCTCCTCTCCTCTCTTCTCTTCTTCTTCTTCTTCTTCTTCTTCTTCTCTCTTCTTCCTCTTCTTTCCTCTTCTTCTTCTTCCTGTTATAAATGATGTTGCCATGAGCATCTTATTGTATACAAGACTTTTTTTTTCCTTTAGGATAAATTGGTACATCATCAAGGGGAATAAACTTTTTAATTGCTCTGGATTCCTATTGCCAAAATATTTTTGAAAGGGCTGTAGAACATACATCTAGGGAATGTATTTTAGCTCTTTTTGAAAGCTGTGTGCTCTGCTCAATGACAATTACCACGTTGTGATCATTTGTTCTTGTTATTGTTATGAATTTGAAACCATGTACTCTGAATTACTCTCTCTGTATAACTTGCTATGAAACGCAGCTAAAATCTAGATTCCCATGAGGTTCAGTCTCAGTATAACATCACATTCAAGGGAACAATGTCCAACAGCCAAAAGCAATTACAAAAAATTAATTCCAATCTTTATTGTATCTCTCAAGGAACATTAAATGGAAGTTCTTAAAACTACCTCTGTTCTGCTTTTCAGTTTTATCATGCACTGCAGTTGCTTGAAACCTCTCTCTCTTCACATTGCTGTCTCATTTCTAAATGGCTTCTCTGTTCCCTTGCTGCTGTCTTGTACTGTCTTCAGCCCTCTTCCCCAAAGCCCCCACCCCTCACACCCAATTCTTTTTGGCTATGTAGGATATCCCCTGAGAAATATAGTTTGAATGTTTCCTGGTGGATGTTCTCACACCCAGAGGACTCAAACTTTGCAAAAGAAAACTGTGGAGCTCACTTGACAAGCGAGGTTACCCTCTCCTTGGAAGCAGGAAGACCATGCAGTCGCATATTCATAATGTGTCCCTGTCATGGATAATAAGACAGCTAACACTTATAGGAGTTTCCTGTGGGCTAGGCACTGTTCTAAGTCCCTTACATATATTGTCACTGAATCCTCATAACAACCTTATGAATTAATAATATTATCAGTTTCATGTTTGAGACAAAAACACTGAACTAGAAAAGGTTTTAACTAACTTTGTCAGTGTCATATAGTAAGCGGCAGAGCTGGGACTTGAACTAGGTGGTCTGGCTTTAGAGTATGAGTTCTTAATTACTGTACTATATTCCTTAAATCTCTTTGAACATATATAGCATACCTATAGAGATATATAACTTTCCCTTACTTTATCAAAATACAGAACAAGAACTTAAAAACAAAGTAGAGTATTCATTCCTTATAGGTTAGTTTTGAATTAAAAATCACTTGGGGACTTTGTGCTATCGTCTGTCAGTCTACCTGCCATGGTGTTGCTTTTATTACTTCTTGTTATGAGAAAATCCTATTTTGACAAGGTCAGTGGGAAGCTATAATCCATCTTAGAATTTGGAACATAAATCTAGTAAAAAAGGATTTGCTACTATACTGACAGGGAGTGATTGCTGAGCCTTTTAAAGAAAAGAGTTGGTAATTTAAATTGCTTTTTATCAATTTCTCAAGTATAATGCACACATCCTGCCTATGTTCTGGGTTTGTTTTTAATGCATCAATGCTCATCTTTGATATTTTTCTTTCAGATATGCCAATTATTTGGTCTGGCTCATTGCTTTCAGCCCAGGGACAGCATATGATACAGTGTTCAGATAAGAATCCTCTTCTTTGGCAAATTGCTTGCAAGTTAGATACACGAACACATCTTTCTTGGTCAGAGGAGAAAAAAATTGTTGTTTGTTTGTTTTGTCTGGGAAGAAAATGTCTGGCAATTTAGGTCACTCTTCACAGTATAAATTTACTTTAAAAACATCAATGTTCAGTTTGAAGCTCTGCCTATAGTCTGCTCTTCAAAGAGGAGTGCTTATTGAGAAACGCCAACAGCCCTCCAGTTTTTTGATGTGGAAAGGATGCTGCAACAGGAGTCAGGATACCTGAGGTCAAGGTCGTTTCCGCTGGTAACCAGCTGCTTTGGGCTCATTACTTACCCTATCTGAGTCTTACTTTGTTCATTGCCAAAATGAAGGTTCACACTAAATAATTTCTACACGTTTCTTCATACATAATAAACACTAGGTAAAATTTCTGTGCTAGATAATCTCGAAGATCCTGTCTATTCTATGATGGTAGGATTCAAGGGGTCCCCGGCACCTTTAACAAGACACAGGCAGCTATCCCTCTGTTTGGAGAGTTCTCCATTCCCCTAATATTTACATACTAATCCCAGCTGGCTGGCTTAGGCTCAAAATTGCCCAATTAAAGATCCATTCCTTAAGATTAGGTATAGCTTACACTAAAAATATTACTAGGATAAACTTTGTGAGCTATTTACCATATTATTGAATTCATTTAATTAATCCAATAAGCAGTAATTTGACACATAAGATATTCAGATACTGAGTGGGCCTCTGGGAGTGTTTGGAGTGCTGGGGAGGAGAGTCAAGGTGAGGAAGATATGGGCCTGTACTCTAATAAAGTAGATTATCTCTGGATAGGCCCTTCAGTTACATAGTTCCATAAAATCTATATTTCTGTCTCTGGTTTCCGCTGTCACAGGTTACTCATAGAGCTGGTATCTATTTGAGGTCTGCTGACCCCCAGATCATGTGGAATGCCTGGGCTCCCAGCAGAAATAAGAAGCTGAGCTACAAAGACGTGATCTGAGATGATGGTAGAAGCTCTATGGGTAGACCTGTCTTGGAGAGCCACAGAGTCAATCATATAATACCTTTTCCATGATTTGAAAGTCAAATGCTGGTTCTTCGGCACTCCCTTAACCTTGCTCTTAAGAAAACTTAATCAAGAGAATGTAACGTTTCTTGTTTTCTTCAGATGGGTTCTGCGTGGCTAAAGTTATGCTTGATAGCTTCTGGCTTGTCTTCAATTTCATATGTGAGGGAGAAAGGATGTTATTTGGAGAGTCCTTTAAACCCTTTCCACTGATGGAAGGAACATGCTTCAGTGCTCGTTGATTTCCCAGGTTCCTGAGAGTTGTTTGTGAGTCATTTAGAAATAGCTGAATAATTTCTGCAGTAAATTCCAAACTCACTTAAGAACTTCAGCATTTGTTAGTCAGCTGTTCTACAGAGAAGATTTTTACTCTTATTCTTAAAGGCTTAGGCCATTTCTTCTATAAATAATACTCTCTGGTGTCATAATGATATATGCTGTTATATTGATATTTATGAAAACTATTTATGTCCTGAAACCATACGCTGGAAGAAGGCGCACCTGTACTGCTGGCCTTGGAAGCAGGAGCTTGCTCTGTTGGATACAGAGCCTGGGATTGTGGTATATGATGTTTTAATTAAGCAGAGAATATTTTTTTTTGCATTAAAATCTTTAGAAAGGTTAAAGGTTTAGAAAGAGAGGAAACTGTCCATGAAATAAGCAATGAGTCATTTTTATAAACACTGTATATTGTAATGCCCTGGTTTGGAACTCCACGAGCCAAGAAGAAAACTGACACTGATGCAAGCGCAAGAGGGAGTTAACTGACAAACTCGAGTTTGGACCCCGCTCGTTCACTGACGCAGCAGTGGTTGAGAGGAGCCCCGACCGAGGGGCTGGGACCTAATTTAAAGGGTAAAACCGCAAGCCTTGGGGAGATGCCTTGGCGTTACCCGATTGGGCGGTTAGGTTGACCTTTAAAGGGATTGGGTGGTAGGTTGTTGGGTCCGCGTGCAAAAAAGGGGGCCGTGCGCAGTGGGGCTGCGTATAGAGGGGGCCGTGCGCAGTGGGGCTGCGTATAGAGGGGGCCGTGCGCAGTGGGGCTGCGTATAGAGGGGGCCATGCTCAGAAAGGGCCGAGTGCAGAAGGTAGGGCCGAGTGCAGAAGGTGCCGGGTGCGTTAATCAGACTATGTGCAGGAGGAAATAAGGGTGGGGGTGCCTTAAGGGCCCACCGATTAGCTGGCTTGGCTGGTTTGGCCAGGTGGTAAGGCATTGTTCTTGACCACTGGCCTTTGGGGAACTTTTCGTACAATTCATCTTGGGATCACTCAGAAAAATGGAATCATTCCAGTCTTTCATATATAACCATTTGAGTTCTTTCTTCATAACTGGTTCCTTAGGTACTCATGGTTTGTAGAAACCTAAGGCGGAGGCATTTCAGGAGAGAGGTAGATTAAAATATCGTTGCAAGGTCCAGGCAGGAAACACTCAGGAGAGTTTAAGGGAGGTCCTATTTACAAAAGCGCACTCATGGCTAAGGGAAGCCAACAAAGGAGAGTGAAAGCACCATGGGGGCCATTACCGTCCTTGCACCTGAAGAGGCAAAGGAAGGAGCCAGACTTGGATGTAGGAGATGCCACTGGATCAGGTCTTTGGCAGAGGAAGACATCCACCCACTAGGTTGAAAGCCAGAAGGGTAAATCCTCCAGCCTCTTTTCACCTTCCTCTGATCACCTGAGGACGTTTTCCACTGGCAGACCTAACCAAAACCCTGAGAGGCAAGAAGCCCACTACTAGAGTCCATAAAATTTAGTGTTCTGGGGTACAGAGCAGGATGGAGAAGGATAGATAGTGGATTTGAAGTGTTAATGGAAAATAACTATTATAACAGTTAAATATAACCCTACAGTTTTGGCTTTGGTTTGTTAGATGTTCTTTCAAAAAACAAGCTCATTGGGTGGGCCTAGTTGCATGATGAATTTAACATAAATTTCCCTCAAATAGGATAAGGGTAAAAATTCAGATTGCATAAAATTCCCCCTACCACCACCACCAAATTTCATTAGCTCAAGGACAAAGGGAATTTGAGTCTTCATATTTCTGGCTTTTTTCACGCCATGGTATGGGGGTGGAGTCCTGAGCTTACATAGCAGAAGTAGTTGGAAGTAACCTCTCCTAAAGAAGAGGAGATCCTGTACCAAGAAACAAACCCTGGTCAGAGTCTGTGAGAGAGCCAGGGGTGGGGATGAGAAGGAAACATGCCTATCAATCAGATTGCCACACCCTTTAGTGCCTGGGGCCAGACAGACAGGCCCTCAGAAGTAGGTGCACTTGTGATAAATGTGCTCAAAAGTGAGAACAAGTCTAAGAAGTGTTCAATCTGTGTCTAGAAGTATATTTCTCTGGTAGAAGCTGGCTTTACGAGTTTAGAGCTGTTAGTAACATGGTTTCTTTCTCCTTTACAAATGGAATCGCCTATGCTTTGCATACCCAGTGGGGGCATGTAGGCTGCCTTTCTGTGTGGAAGTAGCCTGAGGTGGAAGGGAAGAGCATGTGTCTAGTGAACCCTTTTCAGATTCCAATATATGCTCATTCATGGGATTTGTGAGAAAGATGTTTCATAGAACTAATATATAGAATTATTTTCATGTATGAGAAATCATAGGATTTTCAAGGCTATAATGTTTTATAAGAAGCCTAACTACATGCACAGTAGCTTTCAATGTACAAAGTGGGTCTGTGATGTTTCCTGTTCAATCTGCCTCAATCCCAAAGTATCCAAAGGACTTGGTATATAGCGAGCTCATTGCACCTGTGCAAAAGCAGTGCCTTAGGCACTTCCAGCTTCCTAGGCTTTGGAATGAAGTTGGCTTCTCCAAAAAATAAGGATATGAACTGTCCACCGATACTGGGAATACTTGTGCATCAAAGGCTGTGTTTAGAAAAAGAAATGTTTGCATAAACAGATTATGGTCTCTGAAGGAACTGTGTTCAGCCAGTATGGCCATGTAAAGACTAAAAGGGGATGAAAAGCTCCTTATAGTCATTCAATTTGAAAGTTACCTTAATTTGTCATTGACCTTGAATTCAAATATTCACAACAGCAGCCCCAGTGTGGGAGAACAAATCGGTAGTGTTAATTGCACTTGTTTAATTCAACCATGGGAAAAATTAATCCTTTCATAAATGGTTGGTTTTCTAGATGACATTTTCTGCTGCTGAACCATTCCTTTTATTTTGTGATGGAAAAAAAAGGTTAAAATGTTTATTAAAAACATTTTAATCTTTTTTCCTCTTCTCTAAAAATATGCTGTGGAAGAATACTATTTTAATTGAAAGAAATATTTAGCTCAATAAAACTAAAATGTAACTGAGTATAATCAGGAAATGCAATAATCAGGATCAGACATCTAAAAGAGCCCATGAGGTTTCTCATATGGGCGCACACAAGAAATAAATACTGAGATCTGTAGTTTTACAGAGTAGGCACTTAGGAGTCTTAGTAATAAACCAAAGTTCGACATTTGCAATGTGCAATGAACAAGGCTAGTTCTAGAAATATAAGATGAGTTTATTGACTTCAAGAAGTTATTGTCTGATTGTAAAATTAATTGATATACAAGAAATAACTGTTCAGTTGAAACAATGCCACAGAGCTGTGCATGCTTATTTCCCAGATAGATGGTATAGCAAATAAGTCATTTATTTAGAAAAGAGGGAGATGATTTTGGAAAACCTTGGAGTGACTTGGAGATAGAACTTGAGTTGGGTTTTTCAGAGCGGGTAGGACTTGGATAGTCCGAGAAGAACCGTGGGCATTACAGGAGGAAATCATGAAATAATAGAGCTTACATGGACAGAGATCTTCATGGTCACGTAATCTGGACTGTACTTAAATATTACCAGTGAGTCACAGCCTTCGTAAGTAACCTGCTCTATTTTTGCTCAGCATTAGTCATTAGAATGTTCTTTTGTTTGGTCTTCAGGTGAAATCTGTATTCTTACCCCTTGGCACCCCTTTAACTTCCATTTGAGTTTTTCCTTATAGAGCAGTTTGAATTCCTCTTCCCTATGTGAGCCCATGAAGTATTTGAAGAGGACTATTTTATTTCCCGAAGTCTTCTTTTATCCCCACTTTTTTCAACTGTTCCTCATTTTTCATCATTTCCGGGTACTTCGCCATCCCGGTAACTTTTCTCTATGCATCTCGAGACACTTCCTTCATCAATACGTTTTTCTCCTGTACGGCATGGATCTGATTAGTATTGCCTAAACAACAAATGCGGACTCCTGGTTTACCCAGCAGCTGTGACATAGTTCCCCACTGGGAAGCAAAAATGCTTGCACCACGATCCCCTTCTGTAAAACGCCACCTTGACTGGAAGACACAGCATTGCTGGGAAGCAGCATCGCGTGTGTCTCCACCCCCGCTTTCCTGGGCGGGGATTTGACTAAGCCAGGCCAAGGTTCTTGGGGGGGGGGGAGGGGAAAGTGGGCTTTGCAGTTGCGCTGTTTCTTCTTTGGTGAAGAAGCAGGCCATTGCCCGAGTGCTGCGACTACTGCACGTTTGTTGCCTTGGCCACGGCGTGGTGGCTTTCAGAGATGCCAGGGCTGGTGTGGAACCGCCAGGCTTACCTCCTGCTCGGGTCTCAGATGAGCCCTGTGTCTCACTCCTCAGGGCTGCCAAACCTTTGACCAAGGCAGTGTCACCAGCGCCCTCTCCTGAGTGTGAGCTCCTAAGGGCCCTCAGGCCCTGATGTAACACAAAGGCTCTGCCCACCGAGTTGCTGACTTTTATCAGTTCTTGAAGCTAACAGGGTCTTCTGTGACATTTAGACTGGCTAGGACACTAGGTAGTTTCCAGAAAGATAGATGGCCAAGCCTGCAGAATCCATCCTTAGCACTGTATAGATTGTTTCATTCACTTCCTTCTACCTGCTGATCTCACTCTGTCTCCTAATGATTTGAGCTGTTATAATCTAACTCACCACGTTTTTTGCAGCATTCTGAAAGAGACAGTCTATCAATTCAGGGAGGAGGGTAGATTGTATAGCTTTTGGCTGTACTGGGAAAATGCAGAATGACTTATTTTTTTCATCTGGTGTCATTTTAAAGCAGGTAATGTGTTTTCTCTGCAGAGCCCATATTGCATTCTGATATTTCTCATATTTCGTTGTCAATTTGCTGTAAGCACCCTGTTTTAATTTTCTGCCCACTACTTATCACTTTCTGATATTTCTCATGTTCACTTGCTGATATGCTATACGCTGCATGAAAATAGAAGCATTGTCTTTGTTCATCACTTTATCCCTAGCATCTGGCACAAGACAGACATGCAGTGGACATGTTCTTCTCCATACTTTAGAGTGGGGATGGCCTTATGAGCCTATTCAGGTTTTAGGAAAAAAAGGAAAAGAAAGAAAGGAAGGAAGAAAAAAATTTCCAGAATTAGTGTTGTCTGAAAGATACCCTCTTGGTTACTCACTAGTCCCTTGTGATTGCTCTTAGAGTCCCACCTTCATTAGTCATCTGCCCACCCTCACTCGTGGAATCTTCTGGATGAAGAAATTAATTTTTCTTGTGGTTGAATTAAACAAGTACAGTTAACACTACTGATTTCTTCTCCCACTCAGGGGCTGCCTTCGTGAATATGTGGATTCAAGGTCAATGACAGGCTGAACAGATTGATCTAAGTACCCTGTTTACCATATGACAAATATTTCATTCCCAGTCCTGCGCATTCCTCCTTATCTCCCTGAACAACTGAAAAACTGCCTCCTTATTTTTTAAGGCATTCAGATCCAGGAACTGAGCTTCAGTTATATGTTTCGATCTGCTTTTTTTTTTTTAACCAAACATACGGTTTTGTTCTGAGAGCATCCCTTCCTCCCTTCCTTTCTTTCTTCCTTCCATCCTTTCTCCCTCTTTACTTTCCACTCTTCCATTCTTTTCTTCAACAGACATTTGCTGAATACCTACTATCTGCTCAGTCCTGTGCTAAATTCTGGGGATGCTTGGGTGAATAAGATAAGCTGGAGGCCTGCCTTCTCGGAAATTATAGTCCTGAATATTTATTAGATACTACTACTACTACAAAAAAAATGCCCCTTGCCCCCACCCCTACATGCTCAGTAAGGGTTAAGTTCTGTTTTAACAAATATAATTCTGGTATAAAGACTTAGTGTGAAATCAGATGTCCTGGGCTGACATCCCAGGTCTTCCATTTATTACCTAAGTGACATTTCCCAGGTAACTTAATCTTTCAAGGCTTCAGCTTCCTCATTGGTAAAATGGGTGAGAAACTAGTATTCACCTTACAAAATTTATGGGAAGTGAAATAAAAGACTATGAATGTAAAGCACTTAGGACAGGACCTGACTTAATAAATGTTGCTGATATGAATGAGGATGGTGATAATATCTAGGAGCCTGGAGGGAGCGTTTAGAAATAGTTTGGCCTGGTTATGGTGCACATGCTTGACCGAAGTATAAAAGGATCTGTTTAAATTAACTAAGGAGAAAAAAGAGATAAAAATGTTGGGATACATATGAGTACATTAGTCATATTTTCTGAACTAAAAAATCAGCCTTGTATCTGACACGTATGTATATGTGCTTGTCTGGGCCCCTGGTTGCTGTGTTCGTTGTGCTGGGGAGAAGGAACAGAGCAGGGAGGAGGTAGAGAGGGGACAGAGCACCTGGGCTGTCTTGTGTCCTGCTCTGGTTACGGCGGCTTGCTCGCAGCTTTTATAGCCTCTTTAACTAACTGAAGACCGTCTTAAGTACCAGGACCTTCCATAAATTACACAAAAGTGAGTAATATGCCCTATTGCCCTGTGCTGAACTAGCATGAAAATTCTGTGTATCCCACTGAGAGGACTGCTGTGTGACATAAAGAGGGTGTTCGTCTCTGAAATGGGACAGTAGGCGCCTGAGAGAAGACCCCAGAAACACTGAGGGCAGAGGGAATGCGCCCAAAGGGGCAGTGGGCAGCCCTGCGCGCGTCCACGCGTGTGGCCTTTAAAGGGTCTCTAATCGAAACAGCAGAGCAGTTGGGTGTCTAAAGGGCCACGTTGAAATTCCCTCATTAACACCAAGTTTGTTGCTTGAAAAATTCAGCTTCTTTGAAAATTAGTTCATTTTTTTAGTGCCTTTTAAGCAATTTGAGCACTTAGAATGACTGTTTGGAAACAGTAACTCCAACAAAAATCTCCTAAAGGAAAGAAAAAAGTCTCCTAATCTAGAATACTTTTTATTTTTCAGCACAGGTGTCTAAACATAGTAGAGTGTGAATATTGAATACAATAGTTTAGGACAAAATAATAGAGATTTGTTCTCCTGGTGTGAACACATGTGTAACAATCATAATATTTTTCTTTTTTTTAACCTTAATCATTTCCAAATAATGTTTCATGCTGGGCAAAGAGTTGTTTCTCCTCTCCATCATCGAATTCCTCCCTCAACTTTTTAAAAAAAATTACATTTCTGCATGTCTCTGTTTCTCTAAGTTTAAATTTCCATTAGGAAAGGATTCAGAAAAGACTGTAGTGAGATGCAGCATGTCCATGTGAAGATGCTATTTCCTCTGCATGGTCAGGCGGCCCTCCCCCAGCTTCCCAGCGTTCCCCCCACCCCCTCCCCCGTCCTGCCCCTTTGTGTACTCTCAGCACCGGTGTTTCTTTTGCATAACACGTATCACAGTAGTAACTTATAAATAAATTTTGTAATTCATTTTAAAAAATCTCCCCCCTTTGTATACACTGGGTCAGGTCCAGAGCCTGGCACATTGTAGGAGCTCAGTTTATATTGCTGAGTAATGCTAACATTTATCAAATAACAGGCATCCTGCTAATGAAAGAATCAGCCTCCAAAATACCTGCAAACAATCAAATAAAATTCAAATAAAGTATAAAAAAAATCCACATGCCAGATTCACTTTGTATATAACTGTGGATTTTCAAACCATGACGTACATAAATGTTACACTTAAGTTGGTTATGAACATTTGAGTTCCTGAGAGAGTGAACTGATTTCAAATAAATTATTTATCTTCTCACCCTTGTGAGATAGAGAGAAGGAGTGGCTAGTTTTACTAAATTAGAACCAGCACAGAGAGAGTAAGTCATTGATGGAGTTGGATCCCTATGCCCTGGTCTCTCATGAGAGCAGCCAAAGAGACATGCTTGTGTCAGGTTCCCGGCGGGACGTGGAAGCCGCCTTGAACTGGCCGACAATTTGAAGAGACCATAACAAAGAGATGACTTAAGAACATGAGGGCAGGTGTGACAGCCACTCTTGCGATAGTGCAGTACCCCAGGGCTAGCTGCAGCTGGGAGACTGACTCCCTCTGGTCCTGTGAGGCAAGGGATGGAGAGTCACCAGAACCCATGCAGGGTGGCTGGAAGACGCGGGCCACCCGACAGGAGCCATGTCTTGGTAGGAGCACGGCTAACCCAGAGCGTCTTCAGCCAGGAGGAAGCCAGGGGAACGCGAATGGCAGCCTCACTCTTCTCCCACCTCCTTACTTCCTGCCAGTGTCTTCTCTTGGTACCATCCAACCCTCATCAGAATAGGGAACCTATTGCTTTAATTATAAGGATCAGCTTTGCGTAAGGTTCAGAGCAAGGTGGGGCCGGGTGACTGTGAGGTACAAAGAGAAGGTCTGAGGTGAAAGAAGAGAAGACACAGCTTGCATTCTCTTTACTGAAACTCACCAGAGGATGCAGAAAGCCTGGACGGTGTGAAAATCCCACAGTGGCAGGAGGATATTTATGTGGGGGCCTTGATGGGTCAACCTGGGCACCATTCCGATGAGCTGCTGAGTGCCAGCAGCTACCTGAAATCCTAGACATCTCACTAATTGGTCATTTGTTCAGCGAGTATTTGCAACATCTCAGTTTGGGCATGAGCACCTTGCCAGGGAGATTTTTGGTGCCCTCGTTCTCCAGTAGTGCAGAGCTGTATCTGCAGGCGTTCTTGAGTACAGATACTCAAGAGGAGGTCCCCAGACCAGCAGCAGCATTTCTAAGCAGCAGCCTCTGGGAGCTGGTTAGAAATGCAAATCCATGACTATACCCTGACCTTCCGAAACAGTCTCCAGCTGATTCCTGTGCAGGTTCAGGCTTGAGAAGCTTTAGTAGATATTACAAACTATTGGATCATGAAGAAATAAACTCAGGGCTATGAGTAATGCACATATATACCATGCAGTTCACGCAACTTTATCTTAATCTTGGCATATTTTCAAATAGTTCTCTAAAATAAGAAAATTGGATTAAAGTGGTTTTCAAAATGTTTATCTGATCCTCTTCAGAACCAAGGGAGTCATTGGGCCAATTCACTCAACTAAAATAATAAATTCATTTTTATAATATTTCATTTGAACATAGAGTTCTAAAGCTTAAGACGCATTTGAGAATCCCTGTTGGAGATGACCTAAGATTCTCTCTTGTTCAAAAGTTTTATGGTGCTGTGTATGTGTGTCAATTGCATTGATTCAGTACGGGTGGAATCTATATCTGTAGCTTACATAGATGCATATTTTGTTTTATTTCAAAATACTAGCACTGACTTAAGGCCAGAGGTGCTGTTTTTTGCATTTCTTGTCCTTTGTGGTGCAGCTACAGGGGTGTGTCCATAAACATTTTTACCCCAAATGCATGTGTGACTTCCAGGACCTCGGTTACTCCCTGGCTGCATGTCTTTATGTTATGTTGTTTCATCTCCTATTGCTGTGTTGAGCACAAAGAATTTTCAGAAAGTGTCATTGCGTTTCTGCGTGCATCGACTCGTGCGTCGTAGCTGTCCATGTATGCCTCAGGCGATTAAATATTTTTAAATGGAGAGAGATATGGTCAGTAGGCAGGCTCAGAGTTGTTCTAATCCTGGGCTGCATTTGACTTACAAATCCAAAAGCTTGGGCAATCACTCATCATTTTTGTGCTTGCATTTTCTTATTTGGCAAAAGCCACATAATATATTGCCATGTCACATGTGATGGCTCCAGAATTTCTACACAGAAGAAGGTTGGGGGCAGCAATCGTGTGGCTGAGGGTGGGGACTGGGATAGGACTTACCTATCTTGAAGGTAAATTTGTAAAGCAAGCATGCAGTGTTTTTCTTAGTTTGTATATCACAATTCATAAAATCGGAAAGGTGCTTCTAAATGCTTTTATTTATACTGTATGGAAAAGTGATAAAATAGTGACTGATTATATCAAAGAATACATTTAAAATATTTTGGGGCTGGCTTTTAGGGAGAAATTGTTGGGACAGGAAGTACTAACTTCTTGCTCCAGCCACTTGACATAGCTTCTGGGTGACCGGGGGGATAGTGTAAAGAAAATAAACCAATGAAAGGACTGAGCAAGTGCCAGAATGGAGGGAGTATCAAGCTGGTGGCATTTAGTTTCCTTAAGGTTCTTTAAGAGAAGAGGCAATGTTCAATTCATTTTTGTGTCTGTCTCCTGCTCCTTGTACCAAGTGCAGTGCCAGTCTTTTAGTAGCTGTTAAATAAAAACTTGGAGTGCAGATAAATGTGTAACTCAGTTGTTACCTAGGTCACCTTGTCCTCTGAAATGTACATAAGTGAACTTGAACTCTATCCCAGGTACTCCTAAAGGTTTGCCGTCTCATGGCCCACTCTTGCTCTGATTTCTGGCTGCACGTGAGTTCTTGGTCACATGTGTGGATCAGCTGGGCTGTTCTCCCCTCTCTGCTTGTGTGGGCCCACACGCGGTTACCAGTTCTTTCTCCTTGGTTTCCCCCAAACAAATCTCATACCTGTCATTCGTGTGCACTAGGCATCTCTTAACTGGTCAGAGATACCAGCTAGGGGTAGTAGCATATAGATAATGTAGGATTAAACATCAGTTTTGTTTCTAAAAATTCTCCTGGGGAGCATAACTTAAGTGTGGGCTGTACATAGTGACTTCCTTCCAGAGAGGGCACTGTGGAAAGTGGGGGAAGGATAATTTTACAATGGAGAAATCTGATAAACACTACTCAGCCAGGCCATCAAGGGCAACATCAACAGGCATAAAACCTTACTAGTATGTGCGTCATGAGGAAAACATCAGGCAAATCTCAGTAGAGGGCCATTCTGTAATGTACCTTACCAGTATTCCTAAAATTCTCAAGGTCATCAAAAACAAGGGAAGCCTGAGACACGGTCACAGTCAACAGGAGCCTAAGGAGATCTAACAACTACATGTAGTGTAGTACCTGGAACAGAAACAGGACATTAGATAAAATGAAGGAAATCTGAATAAATGATGGACTTTAGTTAATAACGAGGTATGAATACTGTTTCATTAATTATAGCTGTTAAATAAATATGTGAAGTGCAGAAAAATGTGTGACTTAGTTGTTACCTAGTACCATACTGTGTGAGATATTAACAACAGAGGAAACTATGTGGGAGACGGGGTGTGGTTTATGTAACTTTACCATAGCTCGATTTTCCCATAAATCTTAAATTATTCTAAAAATAAAGCCTATTAATAAAAAAGAAAGGTTTCCTGATTATGGGATAGAAAATTTCTCCCAGTTTTCCTCCTTATGTTCCCAGTCGAGATGCTGGCCCTCACATCCTGTCCATCCACGTCGCTGCCGCCTTCTCCTCATGCCCCTGCGGCTGTGGGGCATCTCTAAATACACCTGCCCCGAACCCCCACCTATTTCTTTCTCAGAGAACTTCGGGGTTCTTTGTTTAACTCTTGCGCATCTAGTTGCTCTTGAAGTTAAATTACTGCTTCTTCCCTCTACAAAGCAACAAACTCTATTTGTTGACAGCTTATCGCCAGCTCAGATCCAGCTCACGGCTACAGTTCTTGGGAGTTTTGGGGGTCACAGTCTTCCAGTGTGACCTAGCTCAGGGCACCTGAATTGTGCTGAGGGAAGCAATGGTCATGTGAAGGGAAGCTTGTTCTTCTTTTAAACCTTTTTCTCAATATTAATTACATAGTTTTTCCTCCTAAGTTAACATTGAAATATTTCTAAGCTATGTAAGCAGAGTGGGAAAAAGTAACTTGCAGTGCAATGCCAGACACTAAGGACACTTAACAAATTGTCCTTAGTAATGAACACCTCTGGAGATGAGTTGGTCACTGGGTAGCAGATTCCACATGAGCTTTCAAACTTCATCATTCCTACAGAAATCCTCTTCAGGTTGCAAAATAGGTTCTGATCCACGTTATTCTCATGATGGCCATCCTAAGAAAAAGAAGGGGAAAAAAGGGAAAAGACATTTACTCACGCTTTACTGGATCTGTACATAGATTATCTCATTTAACCCCTACAATGTTTGAAGTTGACATTTTTGTCCCAATTTAGGCAAGGAACCTGAGGTGAAGGGCTTATGCGTGGTGGTGCAGCCCATGAGCAGCTCATCCGAGTCTGGAGCCTAGCACTCCTGTCTCGACAGCGTGCACTCCGGCCCCTGTGCTGCCTCCTCTCCCTCCCCTCCGCAGGCCTGCTGCCCGTGTCCCTGGGAGCACTCTAAATACACCTGCCACAGTCCACTGGATTTTCTCTAGATCCTTGTCATTTGCTTTTATGTGTTGCTAGTGCTTTCCAGGAGCAGCAGTTTTAACCTTTCACATCAGCTTTCATCCTCCTCAGCATTATCATCCTTCTTACATACCTCTAGTGACTTGGTTGATTCCTGCCAGGGATTTTGTGAGAATACATGAAAGGCTATTTGGTATAGTTCTCTTTGCATTCAAGACAAATCTAAGGGCCTACTAGCTCAGGTGCAGAAGATGGCATGGCTTTCTGGATGTCCATTACATGTTTACTCTAACTTTTCGAGCTTTCTCATACATGGTGCATAAAAGATAAAGGGAAGAGAGAGCATAATTGGGGTCCAGTGGGCACCCAAGTGGAGAAAAATAGAGTCAGGAGTCTAAGTCAATTCTTCTGGGGCTTCCAACTTTTATTAAGCCATTCCAGTAAACAGCAGAGGCAAGTCTTTGATTGGTGCCCACTTTGGGTCCAGGTCCACTGCGGACCATCACTTAACCTTTGCACTCTGAGGGAAGGGGTGAGGTTGCAAAGACAGCAGATATTAAGCTGAAGACGATGGTGGACATTGAGGTCCCATGCCTTATATCTTTAGAACCCTTCAGGGGAATGACATCAGGGGAGGAGTGATTTCAACAACATTGTAATGGGCACAGTTGATCCACCTTAGTGGATTTAAGGGTTTCCTCTGAATTAAAACAAAAAATCCTAACACAGCAATAGCAGAAGTAGAATTGTGTAATATGCCTTGAGCACTGCCTAGTTTTTGTTAAACCACATGTTAAGTTTGGAACTTAACTAAATAGAGTAACATACTGCTAGAATATGGTTATCGCACACATCTTGTAACACTCTTTTGGGGCAGATAGGGCTTTATGGGTTGGGTCCATAAAAACTGTGCGAAATGTAGTCTCTTTGAATGGTAGACGTCGGCCCTCCAGGAGGGCCATGAGCAGGCGGTAGTAGCTATGGGAAATTTGCATGGAAAGATTGTGTCATTACAACACTATTACAGTGTAATACATAATGCAATTAAAGTATCCATGTGGCTGAAAAGAAATGGGAAGGAAAAGTAGAAATCAGCAGAAGCAGTTTAAAACAAACCTTCGTAATTTCCTTATTAAGAATAAGGAATAAAAGGCATACAGGAGGTTGTTATTACCTGCATTCCAAGTGTCTGGAGAGTCCAGTTTCAAATACAAAGGGACCTGGGTTTGGAAATGGTTTGTGTTAGCTAAATTACCTGTGGAGGTCAGCCATTGACTGAAAAAAGAAAGCTAATGAGAGTCAAGTTAGAGGCAAGGTACTTGTTGTTTATAGTATGTATGTACGTATGCATTTATTGTTATTATTCTGAGAGCACTGTAGGAATTGCACCTAACTGGCTGAGCCAAGTGATTTATGCTTTATTATCTGTAAACACACACATGTAATTAGATTTTTTTCTGCTTTTTACATTTCCTGGACCTGAAATAAATCTAAGAGCTCAATCTCTTTATTCTACCAGAGGTTGGGAGTTGTGAAGTATTAGATTGAATCAGATGGAATTGTTGGTTTTGTAAGTCAAAACCAGCCAAATAGCAGCAATTTCATCTAATTCAATCTACTTTGTGAAAGGACTCGGTGAACTCTAGATGTAGCACCAAATGTAATGAAGCATTGTCCATTAGCCTGTGGTAGTTATTAAAGACGACTCTTTATGGTAGTTATTAAAGATGACTCTTTATGGTAGTTATTAAAGACGACTCTTTATGTTGGAAGAAATTAAAACGTCCCTCTGAGATTCATCCTAAAACATCAGGGGTTTTTTTTGCCAGGCAGAAGCCATCCTGGGCTGTCATAGCCAGCGGGCCCACCTGGGGGTCAGGAGACCCAAGTTCCACTTACGTCTATGTTAAAAGAGATGGTAATTAATGTAACTAATAACCTTCCCCTAACCTATGTCTTTTAGGCAAAATAAAATAAGTGTTGAAGGGCTTTGAAAAGTTCAAGCTTATATTGGGTAATCCAGGACAGTATCATTATGACTAAGGTGGGGGGGGGGATTCGGTTAAGACCGTTCAGAGACAGGAGAACGCAAGCTGAGTAAGAAACACCACCCAGGCGTCTCTGTCCCTTGCGAGTGGTGTATCCGCCAGTAATGTGGTGGCAGAGTCGTCCTCTAATGTGAGGACAGGCCCGCAGAGCTTGGTTTGATAAAAATGGAGACATCATTTGGCACCTTGTAATTTTTTTAATTAAAAATATCTTCAGCTTTGTGCCGAGAACAGCAAGAAACAAATGGTTCCGTACGCCACCAGGTCTGATGGAGACAGGTGGTGTGTTCAGCTTTGCCCTGGGTGCTTTTCTCACATGCAGAGAACACCCATGGTGCCAGATCTCAAGGGAGTTTGCACGACTGAGCCTGTGGAAGCCCCAACCTGCTTTTCCTCCTGTGCACACAGTAGAATTCGTCAGTTCACCCAGGACTATTTTCCAAAGCAACCTGGGGACCACAGAAATGCTTAGACCACATTTGCTAATAGGTATTTTCATCAGACAATGGAGCTTCAAGCAAGCTGCTTCAGGAAAATGTTCCTCACGTCTCTCTGTTTACATTTTGGGGTTTTGCTGCGATTTTATTTGGAGGGGAAAAATCACCAATAGACTTTGAAGAGCACAATGTAGAAAACGTATAGGCACGTGACATTTGTCCTAGCATTTTGTTTTTTATTTTTATTTATTGTTTGTTTGCGGAGGCTTTGGGAATGCGTTGGGGAGTGGTGAAGGAAATGACGCTTTCCTTGTTATTATTGTGCATGTATTGTATCATGTGACCAGTGCACAGTGCATGTGTTATATCATGCGTTCTTACAGCATCCTGCTGGATAGGCAGTTAGCATTACGACCTACAGATAAAAAGACCGAGCTTCAACAGCAAAGCATTCTAGACAATGCCTTGGTCTTAACCACTGACTTTGAAGAGATGACCTTTGTTTACCATGACTTAGTCCTAGATGGTTAAAACTCCGACATGGAAAAATCTGTTTGTCATAAAAATTATGTATTGATCTCCTTGTTGGATCCAGAAAAGTTTCTTTAAGTTGCAGAGGTGCAGAGGGCCTGATAAAGTGAAACTTAACTTTATTCTTTTTCTTCTCTCTCTCTCTCTCTCTCTTTTTTTTTTTTTTTGGTTTCAAGTATACAGAACATTGGTTAGACATTTATGTTACACTTTTTTAAGCAAGACAAACTGTCTTTTAAGGTTGTTGGCCTTTTCTATTTCCAGCTTTTGTGATTTCCTCACCAGAAAGAAAATTTCTTTATTCTGGGAGGAAACACTTGAGTAGTTCCCTTTAGTTGTGTAGATATAAAGCAAACAGCTACCCACTGTTCTGAGACTATAACAGGAGAGCTTCGGCCTTGTAGAAAGCTGGAGCCCCTGGATAGATAGAGGTGATCTTAAGTTCTCCCAAATTCATTGCCATGCAGAGCCAAAGGTTCCTGGGCCAAGTGACCAGCAGATTTGCATAAGGCCTCTGAAAGGGCAATGCTCCACATTTTATTTTCCTCTGAAGCTGTAACTTATTCACCTGGCTAGAGGTGTTAGAGGGAAGATTCTGATGCTAAATTTCTCTTGTTATCCTGCCCAGCGGAGGGCTCTGGCCTGAAAATGTGTGTGTGTGTGTGTGTGTGTGTGTGTGTGTGTGTGTGTGTGTGTGTAAATTGCAAGAGCGTATCAATGAACAACTCTCATGCTGGGAACAGGAATGCAGACCTACTTTAGAGTAGAGTGTTGAAGAGATTGAGTCTGGGAAAGAATCTTCACCTCAGCTCTCTTCCTGGCTGGCCATGAAGTGGGCCTCAGTTCCCATAACTCTTACTAGCATTGATAAGCCCTTAGGCCTGTGGGTTCTGGCTTCTGCTAAGTTGGCAGGCCTTGGCACTGGAGTGCTAGATCGGTCTTTTAGCAGTGTCACTGTGGGTTGTCTATGATGGCCGCAAATGGGGCACATCGATCAATTGATCTGGCTTTCTACCTCCTCAGGAAAGGGGCAGTAACCACATCTGACTGCTTGGATTGAATAGGGGACCCTAGAATTCTTGTCCCATTCAGACAGGGATTCCCCAGGAAGAAAGACCTCCTCACCATAAGAGGAAGTGATGGAGTCACATTGTTTTTGTACCAAAATGTAGTGAAGAAGCACTTAGGTGTTTCCTAGTAAATGCCTGTGAATTCCTTGATCCCAGTTGCTCCCCAACTCTTGGGGAAATGGGAACTCAACACTTCCTTAGCAGCCTTTGTTGTGGTTTCTAAACGCTGTTCATAAACTAGTTGCAAAATTTTAAGGTTTTAAATTCATATCATAGTAACCACGATGTAATTACCAACAGATAGGTAAGAATGAAAAATAATAGAATTTAGTTTGTTACAGAAATTTTCAGCAGCTGTTTTGAAAGCTCTGGTTCTTTCTCATCACCAAGCATTCCAACTACTTGATATTATAGATGTGTTATCATATACTACTCAACACACATATAGTCTATAAAATTAGGACTATGCGATATATATTGATTTCTAATTTGTATTCCCATATAACATTATTTCGTGTTAAATATTTTCTAAAGGTGACTTTTATGGGTACATGATATTCTTTTGTATAAATGCACCATATTTTACTTAAGCAACTTTTAGACACTGTTTATTTCCATTTTGCCCTTAAAAATAATGCTATGATGCATGGGAATTTCTGTGACCTTCTCTGATTATTTCTTTAAGATAGATGCCCAAATATGAAATTTTGAATTGAAAGCAATTTTAAGCTACTTCATACAGATGTCAAACAGCTATAGATGAGAATGCTAGGTTTAGCACATTCTTGTCAACATGGTTATTAACCTTTAAAAACAGGTTTACCAACTTGACCAGTAAAAAGTGAGTAACTTTTTTCCTTTTTTTTTTTCTTTGTTTGACATTGAATCAAACTATCTTATACTGATAATATACATTTTGTGAATTGTATTTCATGTCATTTGTTTTTTCTCATAAGAGTATTTATTTTCTGTTATTTTATTATTTGCAAAAGTTCTTTATTAGCTCTTTGTCACAATCATTGCAAATATTTTCTTAATTTTTATACTGTTTATTGACATAAAAAAGCTTTTTAAAAATACTTTTCACATAGTCACGGTAACTTTTCACATAGTCAGATCTTTCAATTTACCCTTTGATCTACTTCATTTCACTAAATAATGCATAAATATTAATAATGATGTGAGAATAACAGCATAGCATTGCTGTTCTTTACAAATAATTCTGGTAACAGAAAACCTTCTCTAAAAATGTGTTGTTACTTTTGACCAACTATTGCTCTTTATTGTGCTTTAGAGGAAATGAATTTTCCTAAAACACTCTTTAAGAAAACTTTTGGAAGCACTCTTGTTCAGGCATTTGCCATTTTATGCCAAAATATTTTCTATTTTCATGAATTATAAAGAATTTGTTATCATACCTATTTTCTGTGCAACTCCACTTTTCTCTTTTCCAAATTAGGCAATTCCTTGACTGTTCTTATGGATAATTTGGATTTCTATAAACATTTAGACATTTAGACAAATGTTTTGATGTTTTCATATGGCATTTGTGGCAGAAATTGGCTGGTTGCTCACCAAGCTTGTGTCCTAGTCACATAGCTGGTCATACTGCTAAATATGTTTCCGAGGCATGTGTTTTTAGTTATATGGGGCATATCACAAGGTTAGGTCAATAGAATATGAGTATAAGTGATAGGAAGCACTTCCAGACTTGGCCTTAACCATATATTTTACCAGATCCTCCATGCTCTTCTTTCCATGGTGGCTTTGGAAGCCAGGCATTGAGGTTGGTAGAGTCACAAGATGGAAAGATCCTGGGACCTGAATCATCACCAAACAGAACCCTGCTTTTGAATCTTTGGGAAGGAAAAATAAACTTCAATCGGATTAAGCCACTGATATTTGGTTACAGCCCTTGGTATTACCTTAACTAATACTATATTATTTAAGTAAGAGAAAGTCGTGTTAGAGAAAATTTAGATTTATAACAGATTGAAACATTGTGTGCCAAGAAAGCGGGTAGATATGGGTCGGTGTCAATGTGCAGAGATACATCCAGAGGTATATCATTGGGCTCTGTCCTTCTAGATGTAATGAAAGAAAGTGAGAGGTCTGGACACTGGAAAGTAAAGTATTTGGAAGAGAGCCACAATCAATATTTTCATATATCTCAAGGCCTTTTGTGTGTGATTTAAGAGAGAAGAGTTACGACTAGCCTGGAAATTATAGGAAGACACATTTTAGCTCATTACAAAGAATTTAAGATAATAGACTGGAAGGACATGAATACCCATTCACTTTAAGAGGCTGGTAATTACCTGTCATGGATGCTTTTGGTAGGAAGTAGAATTATAAAACCAATAAGATATTTTCCATATCTAAGGTTCAATGAGACTATGAACTACTGTAACACATTATCACGATCAACTCCTTAGCCGATCTAAAAACTTTCCAAATATTTCTCTTTCTAGGATACAGGCCTGATAGGAACCATTACAGGCTGTGCTTGTGACAGTCTCCTTCGGTGCCACAGTGATGTGGCTTTTTGTTCTATCAAGAAACTTTACTTCTAGACCCACTGTTAGGTTTGCTTTCAGTTGCAGGTATTAAACCTGGATATTGATTGGAGAAGATTGATCCAGCAACTCAAAGACATTATCAGCGCTCAGATTCTATTCATCTCTCCATCTGCCATTTGCATTGCCAGTTTTATCCTGTGGCAGTTCCGTCCCTCATTGTTGGAAGTTGGATGCCAACAACAACTACAGTAATATGCTTCCTCAGTCAGGGCCTCAGGAATTGATATTTTCAGGAAACAGAAGTGGGGAATATGGTGCATATTAAGGGGATCTAGAAAATAAAATGAAATAAATGGAAATGAGAGGGAGGTTTGAAAACCAAGAAACGAAGTTTAGGTCTATGTGTTCAATGATTAATGGGAATCTTCTTAGGTTCTGGAGCAGAGGCATGGCATACTGAAAAGTGTTTGTGAAGTCTAGCCAGATGTTATTGCGTTTTGAATAGGTTTGAGTGAGGAGTGTCTGGGACTTGAGAAAAAGGTTTCCTTCCTGAGGGTCTTTCAGTGAAGTGTTGAAGTAGTTTATAATGACTTAAAAAGTTAATTATTAAAGTTTCTGGAACTTTGCATGACAGTTTTTAAATCATTAGTTGCTTGAAATTGATAATGAAGGAGTATTTACACCATGGAAATTGGCAAACAGTACAAATCAGGGCTTTTCTCCAATCCACTAGCACACTACTGGTATTACTTAATATATCTGCTTTTCTTAACCTGCCCCAGGAGTCTGAGAAATCCTACTAAATAAAAAATAAATAAATTCTAAGACCAAAATAATATCACAAAAAATCTTGATGGGGTTAGTGATCGTTACTACTATGTGACAAATAAGTCTAATTACTTATTCTCCTCAAATGAACAGGAACTAATTGGGAATAGTTTATTTCATTTCAAACGACTACCTCAAAGACATTATTCTAACTTAATGCTTCTCAAACTTTAGTGTGCATGCCAATTACCTGGAGGTCCTATAAATGCACATTGATTCAGTAGATCTGAAGAAGTGTCTGATTTCCTGTTTCTAGCAAGCTTGAAGGCAATGCCATTGCTGTTGTCCTGGGGACTTTGAATAACAAGGCTTCAACCCTTAAATTTTATAGTCTGCTGCCGGAGAAAAGGGTGAACGTAAGACTGTTAGTTTGCAATAGAAGTGTTAGATCAGAGGGTCCTTTCTCCTGATGACATTTTGCAATGATGACAGAAAGCCATGCTTTTCATGTCTGTCCTACTGAGGATACTGACTGATTAATTAAATGGAAGGAGATTTTCCAGGTACTAACCAGGGAAGCTGACTGTTGGAAGCACTAAAAGTGACTTGATTGAAACTAGTTACCAAACAGACCAGCAGCCACATTGGCTTGATTGGAGCAAACAAACCAAGGAAGGAGAGCGAGCTGAATGGAAAGAGATGTTTATCTTCTTCTTTTGTGTTTATTTATTTTGTAGGTAGATCATATGTTCTCTTGGACTATCAAGGTAAAAAGATGAATACAGGCTCCCAACTTGAGTTTGGCAGAATCCACTGTGACACAGCTTTGTCTATTGCTCTGTTTTTCAAGTCATTGCCCAGGAATTATTTCTCAAGAGTGGATGATTGCTAAGCCACTGAGTTTAGTGTCATTGAAAAAAAGATAGTGTCGTGGGCTTTTGTATGGATAGTGAAGGCTTCTGCATTTTTCTTGGAAATAAAATGAATGAGCTATAGTTCCGTTCTCAACTTTAATCGTGTTTCTAGGAACTCTCTCTTTGGAGGTAAACTGATATATCCAGGATTATACACTTCTATCCAGGGTCCAAAAATTCCAGAAGGAATATCTGGATGAAACACCAAACTTTATTGCTCTTTCTGAAATTTTCCAAGGTTCTGTTTTGATAAATATTATACTATGTCCCAGGCCGGATGATTGTTAGCTAAAGCCGGCCTGTTTTGTGTCTGGACATTAAGGAAGGGGGAAGAGTTGAAGTCCAGTGGAAAATGCAAGAACTCTGCAAAGTTGCCTGGAAAGCTCTTTGTAAACTTGAGCGAAAAGTATAGTTAGTAAATGGAGACTGGGATACCTAAGCAATGCCACAATTACCAATTCTGAGATGCTGCTAAGGCAACAGTAGTTCAGTTTTTACCAACGAAGAATTACCTCTGGGCAAGGCTGAAAACTTTACCATGAGAAACACAAAACCATTGAATGCTAATTCTGGAAGAGACCTCAGAAATGCTGTAATCCACCCTGCGAGATTTATAGATTAGAAACTAAGGCTCAGGGCTTCTCACCAGAATATGTGGCTTGCCCCCAAATCACCCTGCTACCTAGAGAAAGCTAAGACTAGAACTCAGATATTCTGATATTTTTATTTATTATGTATATTTTTCATTAGACCACAAATTGTCGATTTACTATTTACCTGGTGCTATGACATTTTACTTTATTATCTCATTTAATACTCATAAAACCATATAAACACTATTATTCATTCATTCATTCATGCCATTTATACTCATTACATACCTACTATGTGCCAGCCATTGTCCTAGGTGCTGGATACAACCAGAGCAACTGCATTTGTATTTTTATATTCTAGTGATAACAACAGACAATGACTAAGTAAATAAACCCACAAATGTGCTAATTTCAGAAACTGATGAATGCTATAGTTAAAATGGAACAGGCTAGTACAATGGAGCGTGCATGAGGTGTAAGAAGATGGCTTTAATTTAAGGAAGTGACATTCGGGCTGAGACCTGAGTGACAAGTAGAGTGTTTTAGGCAGAGGAAACAGTAACTGTGAAGCCCCAAGGAGAGAAGGAGCTTGGTATAGTTAAAGAAGAGAAATGAAGTTAGGCTGATCAGACTATATCTATTGGTGAAGGTAAAAGTGAAATAACATAAGAGCCCTGAAGGATTTTCAAGGCCAAGATAGAGTTTGGGAAAGTGGAAAGCCTTAAGGGGGAGGGGATTAAATGCAGGGAAGTGAAATGATCCAAACTGCGATTATTACTGTTCTTTTTCTGCGACTGCCTCATTTTACAAATGAGAAGCCAAGATACGCAGATGTCTTGTGACTTGCGCAAGATCATTCAGCTATTGAGTGGTATAGGTGGCGTCGGCTCTGAACTGAATAATTCTAGATCCCATGCTGTGCTGTTTCTTTTCTCCCCTGTATTCATGCTATTCCTACATGTATAACAGTTATACTAGCACAGTAAATGAGGGTGGTTTTTTTTTTCACATTAAATGCTTGAGCTAATATTTTCTCCCTGGAAAATGGGTCAGGGGCAGTGTGCTTCATTGCATTCTGAACTTAAAAGAGGGAAGGAACGCCAACTTTGATGTTTGAAAGTCCTCCAGCAGCTGCTTCAATGCATTTATTCGGTCTGGTGTCACCATTATCTTTTGGACACTGGTTATGCTACGGTGGCAGAACGGTATGGTGGGCGATGGTGCATCTCAATAAAAATGTACAGAAAATGGAAATTAATAATGTGGGAGCTCTTTAGTGTTTTTTTTTTCCTGTGAACCTTAAAGAATTACAAATAAAGTGATCTAAAGGTAGGCTAAGTCATCTTCCTCAGTCTTTCCTGAACAGTGCAGTCAAACATCATTAGAGAGGGCTGAGCAGGGCAGGGGTTCTGTGTGCATGGGGGTGGGCATCATCGGAATGGAGGAGGCATGCTGAGGGGCTCAAGCAGGATATTGGAGCCCAAGTCGGGTGAGGAGGGTGTCTGCACTATCACAGGGTATTGAAGCCAGACAGGGGTGAAGAGGATGTCTAATAGGGAGAGCAATGGGGGCAGTGAGCAATAACTATGAGCACACCTAGTACCCAGGTGTTGGTTTCTAAATACCATTTTCCACTCAAAGAGACCAGAGCTCCTTGGAAAATTGGCTGATTCCAGAGCTAGAGCAGGGAAAGTACAAGATGAACATGGACTATTGAGTTGTGTCAAAGAATGCTGGAGCATGTCAAAAAACATAGAAGCCAGCTCTAAGGGTCTCCCCTGGCCAAATCTGGGATACTTGGAGCATTAAAAAATGATAACAGGTTGTACCTCAATGAATAAAACAGGAATCTATGAGTCCATATATTAATAGAAATAAATAAACAAATAAATAGCTTGAAAGTGTCTTGAAGAATGGGATATTTACAGTCTCAGAGTGCCTTCTGATGTAATACTTGTAAATTCCATTGGAAAAATGAATGGCGGATACACTGCTGGCAAGTACGCCTGGTCTGCCAGGTTTCTCTGGTGAACACCCCAGTAACGGGACAAATGGAAGCCATGTGCCGCCTGCCAGGTGCCGTGAGAACACTTCCGTGACAGCGTTGCCAGCGGTGCCTAACCCTGATCTAATTGTGAGGGTACATCAGAAAAACTCAAATCGAGGCCGTTCTTTAAAATAACTGCTTGTCATCTTTAAAAAATGAAAGTCAAGGAATAACCCAGAAGCTGTTGCAGACTGAAGGAGAGTAAGTGGCAGTGACAAGTAACGCAACCTGTGATTCTAAACTGGCTCCTTCTACTGGAAAAGACATCAAGTGGGTACACCTAGAAGGGGTTCTGAGGATGAGAAGATAACAAGGCTTCCATGTTAATTTCTAGATTTTGATGGTTGTGTTATGGTTACAGCATAAACACATTGAAACATTCATAGAAGTCATGAGGCAGATTGCCAGCAACTCCCTTTCAAATGGTTCAAATGTGCTGTTTTTGTAACTTTGTGATATGTTTGAAACAGTTTCCAAATGAAACGAAAGCTGGCTCGCAGGTCAAGTGACTGGTGTTCCTTGTATACTGTCCCACTGTATTTAAAATGAAAGCTTGTTATCTCTGAAGACAGATTGCCTGGGTTTGAATTCCAGTTCTGAATGTCCTTGGGTGAATTATTTATCTTCTCTGGCTCCTTTTCCTCATGTATTTGAGCACATAGAGGATAATAATTCATTTTATAGGCTCGAGAGGAGATTTTAGTGAGCTGATCATGCAAAGACCCTAGAACAGGTCCTGGCATATGATAAGCAGTCAATAAATATTAGCTATTATTCCTATTATTCCTTAAACTGGCAAAACATCTGTGTAGATTATCTTCCTTGGTTCTTTAATAACACAGCTCCCTTGAATGAGCTCCAGAAAGGCCTCTACTAGTACTGCTTATGTCATAGTGTCACATAAGCTCATTTATGTGACCAGTTATGCTCTAAAAGTAGATTCCCACAAGCATTCTGAGACTATGGCGACAGGATTATAGACTCCTAAGAGCTGTTTGGAAGGCCATCCGTTAGTCCATCTTTGGCCGACTAGAAATAATTGTAAGATTTGGCCAAATAAAAACACGTTGATTGCTAGCACCCACAGCCAAGACTGTGGGAGGCCTAAGTTAATTTCTCCGGTTTGGAATCCAGAATTGCTCATTATAGTTCCATTTTTAGAACTGGAAAAGACCTCGGAGAACATTCAGTCCAACCCTCTCATTTTATAGGTGTGGGGACGAGGCCCAGAGATGTAAAATATGCCCACATAGGATCGCACCAGGGGAGTTTAGAGATACCCTGACACAGAGGAAAAATAGTTTGGGCAATGCTGAGTCCCACAACAGGAGGGGCGACGTCTCTGGTGGGGAAATGCATACCTTTCAGGTTATCATGGAGGATTTTAAGTGGATTCCAGTGGGGACCTGTGCTGTGGGGTGCTGACCTACTGACATTCCCGCCTGGAGGCTCCCTTCGGACAGCCTGGCAAGGCCTCAGCTCTGGAATCCCTGTTTTCTCGGTTTTTCTCAGATCAGTACAATGTGTCTCGCACGCCACAGACAAAGCACTGCCTACTCTTTTGATGGCCCTCGCTGAGTTCCAGGGCTTTGTATAGCCAGACGAGGTGGCAGGACTTTAGCCTTGAGCTTCTGAATGGTTTTTCTGATTCAATGGCTGGGTCAAATTCCTGAAGTGCTCTCTCTGATCGCTTTCTGTCCGTTCCGCACTTTAAGAGAATCTGACTATTTTTGGTAGGAAAACAAATACCCTCCAGGCTGCCAGTGAGTTTGCCAAGACACATCCTGATTCATTATACAACCACCGAGATAAAAAGCCCTAAAAATAGGGAACTTGGTTTAATATTTCATTTCACAAAGTTCTTATTAATTGCTGTCAGTATTTTAGACTGATTTCCTGGGTATTATGCTCTTTGGCTGTGGAGGGCAACTTCTTGTTTATCTTCATCTCTGCTTGGCTTGAGATTAAGGCTTTGTGCATTAAAAACAACAACAACATAACTTTTCTTTTCAACACCCATCTGTTTAATAATTATTTTCCTTTTTCTTTTTTTAACTCACTTGTTATGCTAACATTACTGTATCTAAATAGAATGTAACATCTATATTTGATTGCATTGTTCATTTGAAAACTTTTCTCTTTGTTTGTTTAACTAGCATTTAGAGTATACCAGAACTAGATCCCTTTCAATAATGAAAGAATCAAAATGACTTTAATAAATCCCAGGGGGTTAATGATAGTGTCTGGGTTGTTTCTTACATCTATTAAGGAAGAAACCTTTCCTGTTGTCTTTTATTTCTTTTCGAGGTGGGGGGGCATTACATTTTTATTAAATATGGCTTGTTCAGAATTTAACTTTTCCCCAATTGGTATTTCTAGCTTTTATTAAGCTGAACAATGAACTTTGGGTAAAATGTATTTGGAGAATAAAAGCTAAGTGTAATTGTTACACGAGTATATCTTTCCAGCTGGGCATGATGGTGTGGGTTGGATGGAAAGATTTTCAGCCTTATAAAGTGTGTTCTTCTTTCAGTCGTGTTCCTTGTCCAGTCCTGTGAGGTTCAGCAGGGGCTTACAGAACTGATTGTCCATATTATTTCTTTGACTGTCATTCAAGTAAGCATTGTCTTATAGTTCATAGTAGATGCTCTTTTCCTTCTCTCCATATATATTTTCCCTCCCTCCCACAACATATGTGTTCAATGTAGATATACACATATTTGCATTGCTAGAAAGTTTCAAGGGAGTCGTCTTTGGTGTTGTCTCTGTAGGAGTTATAGCTTAAGGACAGTCGTGGGTTAATGATTTGTGTGACTTGGACAGTTCAACCCTGGTTAAAGTATCTCTACCAGCTGTGTTTGGATAAACTCTTTGAGAAACTGGTTTGACTCGGTTCATTTAAACACAGTCACTTGACTCACATTCTAGAACATGTTACCTTTCCACGCTTGGCATGCAAACAGCCTGAGATTTTCCTGCGTTTTGGCTGCAGAAGACAGGAAAACCATGATCCGGACGTGGCACTTGTTAGCAGGAGCCTCTTTGGGGATAGACGATGTTTCATTAATATCTGTGATTTGTCATTAGATCAATGGTGAGGATTTGGGTCACTTTTAAATTGTAATATAATTTTAAACTTATTGAAAAATTTCAAGTATAATACAAACAATTCTAATTCCTTTACCTAGATTCTACATATGTTTACATTTTGGTTTGTTTGCTTTATCATTCTCTCTCTCTCTCTCTCTCTCTCTCTCTCTCTCTCTCTCAGGGGTGGCGTGTTTGTATAGGTATATTTTTCTCTAACTATTTGACAGTAAGTTGGAGACATCGTGCCCTGTTACCCTTAAATACTTGAGTGTGTATTTTCTAAGACCAAGCACGTTCTCTTTCATAACCACATTGTAATGCTCAAAACTAGGAAATTTAACATTTATACAGGGCTATTATCTAATCTACAGCTTAAATATAAAATTTTCAATTGTCTTAATGTAGTCTATAACTTTTTAAAATTACATTTTAAAACATGGAGTCTTGACTTGGTTACCTCTGTATTTGCTTGGCCATTTGCCCCCTCCCCACTATCATATTTAACTGAGCTACAACTGTATTAAGAATTGTTAGTTTCTAAAGCATGCTTTCTATTTTACTGGAAATTTTTATGAGTATGTGGCATGAGAGAGAATTGCTCACCTAGGAATTTTTCAGGTAGAAAATGTTTTAGTCTAAAACAGTGTATTGTTTTTTTTCCATTGATTTAAATTAGAAATAATGTACTGAGCACCTATGGTAGCCAAATCATCATCTTAGTTATTGAAAAGTAAGAATGAATAAGAGACAGGCCCAATCCTGATGTCCCTAGGTACCAGCAGCTCCTTCTACTATAGGCCCCACCAGGCCCTGTAATTCACTTCAAACACAACTTCTCCACGTTGACTACTGAGCCAGTGTCTTCCATCTGGGCTAGACTCTGAGCCCCATGAAGGCCAGAGTCTGTCTGTCTTTCTCATCCTGTGAGTGCAGAGTCTATTCTGACACTAACTATCTGGAGTTAGGTCAGATTTCACAGGTTAAGGTCTCAGTCCTCCACAAGACTCCCATCATTTCAGACCCTAGCCGCCAGCTCTGGAGTTCCCAGGCCGCCTGCACTTTTGACCACCAGCTACAAATTCAGGGCTTCCCACTACCCTCTCAGGTTCAATAACTCACAAGAACTCACGGGACTCAAGAAAGTTCTATGTTTATGATCACAGTTTTATTACAAAGGATACAAAACAGGACCGGCCAAATGAAGAAACGCATAGGGTAAGGTCTGGGAGGGTCCCGAAACACAGCTTTCTTGTCCCCATGATGCATCATCTTCCCCAAATATTGATGTGTATTACCATCCAGGAAACTCAGTCGAGCTTTGGTGTTTCAAGTTCACATTGGGGTTTTGTTATGTAGGCATGACTGATCAATTATTAGCTATGGGATTAAACTCTGTGTCCAACCTCCCTCCCCTCACTGGAAGTCAGCTTAATATCATGTGACTCAAATCTCAACCCTCTAATCGCATGATTGGTCTTTCTATCATGGGCATCTCCATCAGAGTGGACTAGATACTTCTATAACTGAGAATCACCAAACTTTGAGATGCTCCCTCCTGTGAACCAGAGACAAGGCCAAATTCTTTATTGTACAGTAGGCATGCTCAAGAAAGCTTTGCTTGTTCTAAAGGAGTCAGGCGAGTTTTAAACACCTATAAAATGCAGCCTAGTGGAAACAGTACTGGGGCTGAAAGTGACTACTCTGTGTCCATTTGCATCTGAGCGAGCTGGGATAAGGGGTGGGTTTTGATAGGCAGAATGTGGAAAGCGACAGGAAAGGGCAGGGTCGGAAAGGAGGCTAGGAAGGCCCCAGGGTGGGAAAACTCAGTGTGTTTTCAGAAAACAGGAGTTGGAACACAGTCAGCAGCAGCAGCTCAAAACCTGTGGCTGCTCTAGACAAGGCCAATTTTTTTAAAAAACAAAAATTGTATATACTTAAGATGTACAACACGATTATTTGATATACATATGCATAGTGAAATGAATACTATAGTCAAGCTAATTAGCATATCATCTCCTCACATAGTTACCATTTTGTGCATGTAATTAGTGCTTCTGAAATCTGCTCCATTAGCAGATTTCCAGTATTCAATACAGTGTTATTTACTATAGTCATCACGCTGTACATTAGACCTCTAGACTTACCCATTCTATACAACTGCTATTTTGTACCCTTGACTAACATCCTCTCATTTCCCCAACTCCTCCCCTGGAAACAAACCTTCTACTCTGTCCATGTATTTGACTTTTTAAGAATCCAGCTATAAATGATATCATGTGATTTTTTTCTTCCTGTGTCTGTCTGACTTCACTTAGCATAATACCCTCCAGGTTTATTCAGGCTGTTGCAAATAGCAGGATGTCTTTCTTTTTTGAGGCTGAGTGATAGTCCATTGTGTATACAGACCACAATTTCTTTATCCATTCGTCGGTTGGTGGACATTTAGGTTCTTTCCATATGTTGGCTAAATGAATAATGCTGCAGTGAATATGGCATCACAGATATCTCCTCTGGGTGCTGATTTCATTTTCTTTGACTGTGTACCCAGAAGTGAGATTGCTGGATCATATGGTAGTTCCATTTTTAGTTTTCCTTTCAAAAATGTTATGTAGATATTTTTTCTTTTTCTTTTTTCCTTTTAGCTCTAAAAGTGGATGATCTCTTTATTTGCGATTATCGGACATGAGAGTTTTAGAGAATTGGAACACAGTAAGATTGTATCTTGAAGCAAAATTGTTTCATATTGTTGATTTTGTGGAAGTAAGACTCAAGCAAAGTCTTTGTTTTACACAAATAAAAATGCAACCCTGCTTTTATCGAGACCAATAACTCAAATATTTTCAAAGCAGATAGACACGAGGGTCTTGCGGTTATAATGTACAATACTGAACTGAAGCCACAGTTAATTTTCTCAGTCTGGTCAGTTTAGGTAGCCCATTCTTCCCTCTTCTTCTTCAAACCACTTTATGGAGGTATGATGGAGATACAAAAAGATGTGCATGTTTAACATGAGTTTAGAGTAGATAGTTTTCTGGTAGATTTTTAGTGAGTGAGGCATGAATCAATTTCCTATGAATAACAACTCCTACCCCTTCTTTTATGTTTTGGTCCATATGTCAACTGACTCGTTCTCCTGTTCTCTGGTCTTCTCCAAAACAAAATTCCACTTCCACAATCTGTAGCAACATGTGAGCAACATGTGAGCAGGGTGGACAGAAAAAGGCGAAACAGCTTGGTGATCAGCGTGGAGTCTAGAGCTGGACTTGGCTCTGTCACTTGCTAGTTGTGTGAAGTTGGACGAGTCACTCAACCCATCTGCACCTCAGTTTCTTCATCAGGACAATGGGGTAACAATAGTACCTACCTCATAGGTTTGGTATGAATTAAACAAGTTTATATAGATAAATCAATTATAACACTGCCCGGCACATAGTCTACGTGATGTAGCTTTACTTAGTATCCTTATTATTTAACATGTTTAAGAGGATCTGGAGGAAGAAATTTAAATCCTTTTATTTGAGATGATGTGCTTCGCTTTTCCACCTTATAGCTGCTCGGTTACCTCTCCCGTTTTCTCCCTTCCCACACTCAGCTTTCCCTTCTCAAGTCATCCATCCCTGGGCCTCTCGACCCTTTACCCCAAGACTGTGGGTCCCCAGCCTCTGCTGAATCCTGTCTTGCTGAATGCCAAAGTCTTCATGCTGAGATTTTTCTTGGATTTGTTTACATCCTTTTTGCCATGTGCCTTTTATGGACTGGATGTCTGCTTGGCCTGACCCTCACCGAGCCTGAGAGTGACAGAGGGGAGGAGCAGGAGACAGGCAGCCAGGGGCCAATGAAGCCGGATTATGGACAGCCCTGAGTAGCCACAACTTAAATCCACTGGTGGCAGAGAACCATTGAAGGTTTTTGGCTAGACACACAGGCACAAGACAAGTCTTTAGCAAATGGTCCCCGGGTGTGATTATTCCTAGACCTTTTGAGTCTAAACAAAAGGAAATCCAGTCAGACTGCTGTAAGACAAAGACGGCTGTGCCCTCTGAAAGCCACGCAGCGTTTCATAACTAGCGCACAACCCGACTTACTCGTCCTCTGTCTCATGGAACAGTGCGTTTATCTGGTGCCTGAAATGAACGCAGCTCTGGGCCAAGCCCTGTTTTCTCTACACGGGTGGTTCATTTAAGCTGTTGCATCACAGGACCTCCCTGAGGTCTCTGATTCTTTATTTCAAAACAGCAAGATTTCCTCAGCTCTGCAGAGGGCAGAGTGATAACTGCACTGGCATCTTTGTTTTACAAACTAGTTAGTACAAGGTAGATTTTTGCCTGACTCTCAGTGTCTCTGGAGATTGGAAGCAAGAGAGAAGCTGACAGAGATGGCTGGATTAGCCAAGGCTCTGATCCTTAATTTCTATCATGAAACCTCCAGAGAGTCTGTGGCAACCTCGTGCTTCCTATAATGTTCTTTAAGTTGGGAAAAGAGCCAGCAGTCGGATACTCCCAGATGGAGGACCATGTTGCCATCGGTAGTGGCTGTTCATCTGGTGACGGATGAAGTGAGTGGCAGAGGGGTAGCCGTTACCCCACATCGACCTCAGGTTGGAAGAAACACTGCCATTCTCCAAATGCAAATGCGTGATGGTCCTGACAGCTTCCCTCTGTGGAGCGAGAAATCAGCGTCCTGGGCCCACCACACAGGGGTTCCTGACGGAAATCCAGGCTTATTCGAGAGATTCAGGATGTGTGATCACCCAAACTCCTCGAAATCTGTGGGGATGAGGAGAGAAGGAAGACAGAAGGGAAATTGGGAAAGAGAAGGTGTGATTTCTAAAAAAATGTCTTGCTGCTGCTGCCTGACAGCTGGTTCCTTCAGACATGTTGCCCGGCTGGCAGGGAGCAAGTCCTCATGAAGAGTTGTCTCTTATTGCGACAAGGTGGTGATCTCTTTGCTCCCTTAGCTTCTTGGAAAGAATTAGCTCCAGGAAACCTCACAGTCCCATCTGCACGTAATCTCACTCGTCAGCACGCTACGCGAGTTCAATGTCTCTCCCGAGTTCCTTTTGTCCTCTCCTCAGCCAGGGCACGTGAGGCGTGAGCTGTGCCTTCAGCCTCCTTGCGCTCTCCAAGCTGATGAGAATCCCTATCGAGAGCCCCTGATTGATTACAAGGGTGCTCTGCACCTGTGGTTAGAAATGAGCAGGGAGTGGGCCCTGGGGTGTCAACATGAAAAACGTTTCTCCCGAATGAGGGCTAAAGTGTGTCTGGTGAGCATTGCCTGTGCAGCCTTGCCTGGCAAAATGAAGTGTAGCTCTGCCAGCCAAGGTCTGTGGAAGATGAGGTCAGGGAGGGGGAGATGCTGGAATCTGAGAGAGACGCCAGAGCTTGGCAAAAGAAGCCGTGGAGAAGCCTGGCCGATTTCAGCTGTGAGGTGAGCATACGAAGCATGAGAGAGGAACTTGTGGAGATGTGAGCTGTTTAGTGGTTTCATTTTACAGAGCTGGAGGCCAGCATAACTTACATTCGTGTTCTCTGCATGGACAGCACCCGGAGCTCGCAGTTGCCTTGGGAACGGAAGACGATGAAGGGCAGCTGTCTGGAGCTTTCTCCCAGACTTGTGCAGTGGCCAGTGCCACCTGCCTCCTTCCTGGTGCCTTCCGAGGATGCTAAGAAAATCTAAGATCTAACACTGTCCTCTGAAGAACTTCCTCATTTTTGATGAAATGATTTTTAAAAATCCTTGGTAGCTCGAATAGAACTGAGGTCTTTAAACACGACATGCACTAAATTGTTCTCTCTCTCATTTAGTCAAGCCTGACTGCAATGCCCTGACTCTGGGGGAACCAAGGGCTCAGTGTGGAGGGGACTGATGGCTTGGTTCCTGCCAGATGCCAGGGAGGCTGTCTAATGCTCAACAAACAGATCGCAGAAGCTCCCAGGCCTCTCTGTGGCTTGGGAATTCGAACAAATATCCATTGTGGAAACTTGACATTGAAAGAAACCAAGGAAATTGAAGTCAGGGGGTTAAGTGACCTAAGATCATTTATTTGTCCAAGAAGCATTTGCTGCGTACCAGGCACTGGGAGGAGTGTTTAAATGCGATAGGAATAACGCGTTTCAGGATTCGCCAGCAGCTTTGGCGACTCTGCACCCACAGGCAGGTGCAGGAGCCTGTTTCAACCCAGATGCCTCCAATTAAGCTGGGAAACTTCATCGAAGCCCCCGGTGGAGGACTGAGCGTTTGGGGACGATGCGCACAATCTTGTGCCGTGAGTCCAGCCTCCCTCCGTCCACATATGCCACCTCCCACACGTCCACAGAGCATAGACCCCCTCTAAATTCTTGCATATTTGCCTAATTCTTTTGTGCTTTAGCGTAAGATTGCTGAGGATGCTCCTGTCAAACCCTGGAAACATTGTGCCTAGTAATCCCTTGCTCAAGCCTTTGAGTTCATTAAGTATAAGTGGGTAACAATGATACCAAACATTTTGCCATTACAAAACACAGGGCACTGTTTTTTCAGCTGCTACATTTTCCTCATTATTTTTTAGCTTCTCAAAGCATATGTATATTGCCATATATAAACCACCTGTGACCTGTGACAAAGCCCATGTCACACTTTAGTTTCATTATAGTACAGACCTATTGCCATCCCAACCACTTATGCTGTGGAACAAGTAATTACAAATCGTCGGGGGCGTATTCCACAGAGCAACAGACACTGGTTTCTACCTCGTGTCAGCTGGGCTTGGTTGCGCTTGGAGTCAGGCTGTGGGCTCCGTTCAGGTCGGCTCCGTGTTTTGCTCATTCTTTGGGGCCAGCAGGCTCCTGGGTGGGGGTGGGGGGGTGTGCTTCTCAACCCAAGTCAGAACTGCAATAGGGACAAGAGGAAATACACAATGTCTCTTAAGGCCCAGGTTCAGAACTTGCTTCCTGTCACTGCTGCCCCATTCCACTGGCCAAACGCAACATCAGTGAGATGCAGATTCACATTCTGTCTCTGGTGGTAGCAAGGACAAGGCAAAGGGAGGGGTGAAGAATAGAGAAGACAGCACCACCGACTACAGGTATCTTGCGGCACAGGAAGGATGTCTAGGGATCTGACAGTCTCTCAAGAGGACTTTCAATGAATCCCTTGCTTTTAACCCCACCATCAACTTCTGCTTCCGGACATACCGCCAGTTCCCGAGCCGCTTGGCGGTTATGGAAGGTAAATCGAGTCGCTTCTTGCCTTTCCTGCTACCACTTTAGGGTTCACATTTCCAGGCTTGTGGAGTCAGTTACCGCTTGCCCATCTGCTTTCCAGCCTCCAAAACTTCATTGCTGTTGTCTCTTTTTACATTTTCTTTGTCCTTGTGTGTTGATGTCTGTAATAAAATCCTTTTACGGTCATTTTCGTGGGATTTGGGGAGAGAGTAAGGCTAAATGCGTGTTTTCGATCCATCATCATTCCCACCTGGCTCTTTCTTGACACCCTAATGATCAGCCTTCTCTCCCCCTTCAGCTACTCTGGCTTTAATTACGCGCCACTCAGAGCCCCTTGCTGCTCGGAGACAACCAAACGCAGAAACTCTGTTGAAGTGCCTGACAGGGTGATGACTCATGTCTCGGTCTGGCTGCTTGTTGGAACACAGTGTCAGCTACAGAATAACCCTTTCTGACTCAGTGTTGTGTCCAAAAACACAAATACATTTTAAGAAATGATCTACTTCTTCGGAGCCCTGAACAGATAACATCTCTACTTTTTCTCTAAATCTGAGGCATAAAAATCACTGAGTCAAACACACACACACACCACACACACACACACACACACACACCACAACACACAATAATAAGCTGGGTTTTCTTAAGTCGAAATGCAAAAGAATACAAAATACAGCTACCTAGTCTGTTTCAACCGCCTTCATTCTTTGCCCAGAAGTTCACTAGAAATAATGGCGGTGGGGGGCGCCCTCTAACCCACAGTTTGGTCATCAATTTCGCGTTTTCCTCATGTGGGTTGACCATTAGGTTGACCATCTGATAGACGAGGAGACTGAGCCAGAGTGCTGCAGCTGTCAGAACGTTTCCATCCTAAATCGTTTGACCGCAGCTCCTCTAACAGCGCTGGGCACCTGCGGCTAGAGTAGCAGAGGGTGTTACGAAATTGAAAACCATCTCAGAACTAAGTGGAAACGTTTTGGAGTGCTATCTGGACAGGGACCTACAAGTGGATTTGAAAGAAGGGGAAGAAAGGAGACTGACCTGTAAGGATTAGTGAACCTTGAGTCTTGAACTGAGATTTAAATCCTGATTCTGCTTCTTACATTCTGCACCCCTTGGGTAATTTTCTTGATCTCTTGGATGAGAAAACTGATTGCTCATAGAGTTGCTGGGAAAATGAAAGGAATCAAAAGCTCTTTACTAAATAAGAGTTCTGTTCAAATAGAAATGTTATTTGGGGCTACTTATGAATATAAGTAGTTTATGTGAGGTGGGTAGATAATAAGAAATCCATTTCTATGACCTTCCATTATTTGGAGCACATTAGTCCTGGCAAGCTGAGTGAACTCCACAAGTTGCTCACGATAAGGTACAGTTAATGCTAATAACACCCAGTGGGCATTGGGAAGTGCCGGGCCTGTTCTAAGCACTTTATACTTATTATTAATGGGTTCTACAGAAGTTGTCATCAGTATTTTAAAATGAGAGAAACTGAGGCTGAGAGAATTTAAGTAAGTTGCTTAAGGTCGCACCATTTGCTAGTGGAGCCAGGCTCCACCCACAGGCAGCCTGGCCCCCGAGTGTGCTGGGGAAGGGCCGCACTGTGCTCGGGCTGTGCACGGCCTCCACACACACTTCCCTGCCCTCTCGCCATTCCTTTCTGGGCTCTTCTTCCTCTGGCAGTTCAAAACTATTCTTCAGCTTTCTCTCTTAGGCTTTATTCTCATCTTACGTACTACCCTCTCCCTAAACAATTGCTATGCATCCATGGCTTTAGTTCCCATCTACATGCTAAAGACTTTCCATCCCCATGTCCAAACGGGTCTCTGTCTTGGTGTCCAGAGGGGTTTATTTAACTAGTTACAAAGTGTCCTCACTTGAATACCTTGAAATTACCTCCAACTCTTCATACCTAAAATTTCACTCATGATTTTTCATTCTCATCCACAAAAACTTCTTTTTCAATCTGGTATCTCCACACAACCAGGGTGGCATACGAGAGCCATGGGGTCATACTTGAATCTCCTTATTGCCTTCCATATCCACTCAGTCCATCACGAAGTCCTGCCCACTCAGCCACCTAGATAGCTCAATATATCTTTGCACATTGGGTCAGTACCCTGGCCAGGCCAGCATCATCTCGCATCTAGATTATTGCAACATCTCTCCTGAATAGTCTCCCTGCCTCCAGTCTTGCAATCTGCCAGTCCTTAGTTCACTGCAGTCAATATGATCTTGCCAAAACATAACCTAATCATGAATTCTCCTGCTTCGAACTCTTCAAGGGACTCCTAGCAACCTTAAAAAAGGCCAAGTCCCTTAACTTGGCTTCCAAGGCTGGTAGTGATCTGCCCAAATCCTACAACTTCTGCCTCAACTCCCATCTCTTTTTCTTACATCCTTCCTATAGCCACAGTGAACTTCTTTCAGTATTTCTGCACACCTCTCACTAACCTCAGTGCTTGTGCACATGAAGCTAGTTTTTTTTTTTTTTTTTTTTTTTTTTGCTCAAAATTCAATCTCTTACTCACTACACCTTTCTCTCTGGTTCCTATTCGTCCTTTAATTTAAAGGCTTTCTCTGGGAAGCCTTCTTTCTTTAATTTAAAGGCTTTCTCTGGGAAGCCTTCTTTGACTTTTCTAGTCTTTATTAAATGCCTTTTAAGTATCCTATGTAACACTTACTATAATTTATTGCAATTGCTTGTTTATCTCTCTGGCTACACTAGAAATCTCTTAAGGGCAAGAACCATGTAGGTCTATCTCATTACTACATCCCCCAAGACTAGCACAATGTCTGACACATAATAGAAACTCAACAATTATTCATTGAATATTAAATAAATATTGTGTAAAAACATCAAAGTTTGTTAATCACTCAGTTCCCCAAATAAGACCTCCCAAAATTCAGTGTGCTTTGTCTCTAATGGATTACCTTGTAAGAAGGCACGCCGAAAATAGCTTTGCTACTAGTTATTCAAGACACTGGGGAATAAAAGAAAGTAAGAGGAAGACTTTCCTCTTTTTTTCCCCCAGAAATTCTGATACTCTATTAACTGGAATGACTTGTACCCCTGGGAATAGCATAAGCCAAGAGGAGACAATAGTGGGTGATGTGGGAAGGGTTTTGGAGGGTGTTTCTGGCTTTGCGCTCTCAGAAAAGGGAAACGAGCCTTTTTCCAACTGATTAAAAAAAGAGATTGGCACACCTTTTGGACTCATTTCACACCTTTCAAACACTAGAAGTCTTGCATCCTGGGAGACAGGTTCTTATGAGACAGGGAGCTTTAGAAGCAGGGATCAAGGACACTGTCTGGACTCCACTTGGCCATCTTCAAACAAGTCTTCCACGTAACACACTTATCAAAACCCAGCACTGGCTGTTTTCAGTAGCAGAAGTTGCACTGTCAGAGGTGACACAGCTTCACAATATCAGCGCAGCATTTTCACCTAAGCATGCTTATCTCACATTCTCTTCCACAGTCCTTATGGTTTGGTTTCCTTTTTATTCATCTCTTCATCCATAAGATGGATAATTTAGCTAATACCAACTTCAGTTGTTAAAGTTCATATTCTAAATGAGTTGATGTTGCTATTATGCTCTTAGCTTTTTCCAAACCCCATTAGAATGATTTATCATGGTTTGTAATTATAAGCTTATTTGCATGATTGTTTGTTTGCTGTCTGCTCCATTCGCTACTTCAACCTCTGCCTCCTCCCACCCATGACCATTTTAAGGCCCTCAAGGGAAAAGATGTGTCTATTTTGCTTGTCACTTGATTCCCAGGGCCTAGTATGATGCCTGGCAGTAAATGCTTGTGTAGAAAATCACTGGTGGAGTGAACATCATACTGAAGGAAAGCATGTAGGTGGCTCCTTGACTTCTCCCATTGATTACTCCAGCGAGGCCTGCTCGGTTGATCTCGGGTGAGAAGATTTATTGTAACAGAGGAGTAAGGAAGAGTAAAAAGGCCTCTTAGCAGACTTCCTGCAGAGTGAGATAATAGTCCAAATCATTTCATTCATTTTTGTCTTGGTTTCTCTCTATTTTTTGTTTTCCCACACATCAGCCTCAACGGAAAGAAAAGCCTTCAAGGCTGGGATTTGAAAGATAATTTAATAAGAGCTCGTTTACAGAGGTGAGGACAGGAGCAGGAGAGCCGAAGGGGCCGCTAAAGCATCCAGGGACACGCAATAGTGAGAAACTGTTATCACTCTCGGGCCTACAGGTCAAAGCTGGAGCCTGGTGAGAAGGGGAGGTTCGGAAAAGGTTACCACGGGGGTGGCGGTGGGGGGGGGGCGGGGCGGTGCACTCGGAAAGGGACAAAGTGACTGTTGGAAGCATGATGCAAGGCAGGGAGAGAAAAAGGAAGAAATATCCCAATTCTTTCTCCTCCTGCTCTTTGATTTCCTGCTGAGTTTCCAATTGGCTCAGCCAAACAGGAAGCCACAGAGTAAGGGCCCTCAGGTGACACAATGTATAGAGTCCGCCTCTTGGGAGACAGAAGGAGGTGCTGGAACTTAGGGTAGGGGGCAGGAGAAAAGCTTGGGTGCACCACTTTTATTAGAAAGGATTCTCTTGAAAATAGGCTGCTTGTGGTCCGCATCGTTGTCCCATGTCCACCCCCATTGGCCATGGCACCTGCTGTTTAGTTGACTGTATCTCTGTCTCCCACCATCTCTGCCACTCTGCTGTCTACTGTTCTTCATATGTTTTGCATTTAAACTCTTCCAGAGAAAACCCGGTATGTGACCCTCTACTACTGGACAGAGTACTCACAGGGTGGCTTGTCAGAACTCCCTTTGGGTCACATACCTGTCTGTGGTCCAATTAGCTACAAAGCTGACTAGCCTATGATGAAGAATCTCTCTAAAAGGGTGTGGGTAGTGGACCCTTCAGGGGAAATAGTCCAACTGGAAGTCACCTTGCGTGTCCAGTACATTGTCACCCCCCTTCTACCCCAACTGACTATCCTCCCATATGATGGATCACAGTATCGGTATTAGGCTCCTGGGAGGGACTAGCTGGTACTAACATAGGACAAGTTTTCTCAGTCGGATTCTCCAAATGTGCTGGCACTGGTGTCTCCTCTTGTGTGATGCACCTCCAGCTTCCTCCCTGCTCTGGGATTAGCTAGGACAGCTGTCGTGTCCTAGTTGTTGTCTTCAGAGTCTAGTTCATGAGCTGATGCCATTCTGCTTCTAATCAGAATAACCATATTTACTTATCTTCATAAGAAGTAAATGACTCTGTCAATGAGGTTCCTGATAAAAGGAACAGGGCATGATGCTTTTCAGTCACAATCAGCTCTGCAAAACCTCCTGCAAATAGGAAGTGAGTGTTTTCCACCACTTGGATTATGTTGGAAGTTGAATTTACACACACACACGCAAAATGACAGTAACAGGTTGTTGGTAAAGTTCCAGGATGGCAGCCTTGGTTGGTGGCTAGGACGCTATTCTCTTTGAGTGCTCGTTTCTCCCCATGTGGAGTCTCTTCCAAGCCCTTTCAAGAACAGAACCAGTGGAGCAACACCGGGTTACTCATTCCACTGTTTCAGACCATTTCTCAATGTCAGAACTCTTGGCGATGCTCAGTTCCCTGCACACACTCTTTACTACCTGTGAGAATACCCTCTCCTTTTGCTCCATCTTGTGACATTCTTGTCTTTCAAGTTTCAGTTCAAATGCCCCTTCCCATGAAGCAGTGCTGGGAGGGGCGGCTCTGTGGTCAGAGCACTTGTGCTTATATCTAGCTCAGCCTCTCATCAGCTGGGCCTTAGTTTCTTCACTTGTAAATATTGGATGGTAAGAGGGTGAGGCTGCATATTACAGCACTTAAACATGTAGTCATCAAAAGCAAATTGCCTGGTTTCAAGTGCTGGCTTGACAAGTTACTAGCTTTATGACCTTGAGAAAGTCAATGAACCTCTCAGTGCCTCATTTTCTCCATCCGTAAAATGGAGGTGATAAGATCTGTAAAGATTTATTCTGAGGATTAAATGAGTTCATTAAAGAAAAAGCCCTAAAACAATGGCTCGCACATGGTAACCTTTAATGAATATTGTGCTTTATTATTTTCTATCTCATAGAATTGTAAGGATTAAGTTAGGTGAAACATTGTAATCATACCTGACCCAAAGTCGGTTCTCAGTAATTGTTAGGTTGCATTTTCTTATTATTCTCCAGCATCCTAGGAGAAAGTTGTCTGTCCCCTGTGTTTTTATAGCATGTCTATCACACCACTAATAGTGTTTTTTACACTGTCATTGTTTGAATCTGCCTTCCATATTGGACTGTGAGGTCCTTGCAGGCAAGGTCACTAGGTAATATATAAATGTTTGAGAATGGTTAAAATGAAAAATTGCCATAGCTTGGTAAGGTTTTGAGCCTCAGGATCGATATTGACAACTTGTCAGTGAAATTCTTGGTCCAGCAAGAGGCCAGCAGCAGGTGGGTTTAGACTTCTGCCTTGGGCATGGAGGCTTCTCTGCTTCCCCAGCTGAGACTCAGAACACACATTCTGGTGCCGAGAGTGGGCCTTCTCTACTCATTAGGTAAGCTATGTACAGTGTTCGGAATGAATAATGTTGAGCAGGACTTCAGGTCTCTCCTTTTTGCTCCCCTTTTTGTAAAACATTTGCTTGGTGTCAAACGTAGGTTTTATTTTGAATTTGACTCAAATTGGAATTCTACCACCATTAAGAGTGTGTTGTCAGTGCAGCTATATCCAAATGATGACTCATTCAGGCGACGGCTAACTAAATTTCCTCCTCGTACTTGTGACTAGAGATGTTTGGGGGATAAAAGTAAAAAAAAAATAAATAGCAACTTATCACTTCCTGTTTTGGGTTTTCTTACACAAAAAGAAATATATCTTTTTTTAACTTGAAACCATTTGTCCTGTGCTGTGATAAAGTAATGACTATAAAAGAATTGACATCAAACAAAGATTTACTTCAGAAATTGCTGTACTTCAGGCTGAGATGGTGCTTTCGGTCAACACCCAATGTCAACCTGTTATTTCTGCCCTCTCGTAAACATCTTTGCAGCTGCATGCATTTGACAAGTGCACCACAAAATGCCCGATGTGAACTCTTGTTTGTCTTATTAGTTGGAAGGATGCACAGATGTTATTTTTGCAATCTGATTCGTAAGTTTGTTATGCATCAGAATAATCGTCAACTTAGTTTATATAGATAATGAATGAATGAATGAATGAATGAATCTTACATTAGATTTCTGATAAAAGAGAGCATAGATTGCTTTTGAGGTTTAAGATATATTATAACTTAGACTACAGAGGAAATTATCCAATGGAATTTCTCCATTATATTTATTTCAGACCAGATTAAAATCTTAAATGTGCCGGCTTTCTTTTTGGTGAAAATTTGCTATTTCTCATCTTCTTCAAAAACATTTGTAAACATCCTTAACTTTATCTTAAAATATGTTATGGTTTTGGTGGTGGGTTCTGTTCAGAAGCCTCTGGATCCATCCAAATGTGTCCTCCGTAGCAATGGTAGATGTGGCTGTTTGGTGGGATTTACCTTCAACTTAAAGACCTCAGCTTTGTTCTGTGCTTTCCACTCGGCGGCTGACCAGTTAGGTTCTGTGTTAATCTAATGTGTTGTGATGCTTTATAATATCTTCTGTCCAAACCTAGAGCTTGTCTCATTTGGGGCTTGGATTGTCTGTTGGCTTCAGAGCTATGTTCATTGTGCTATGTTTATCCTTTGAGCTTCCCCAAACCAGCCATGCCTACTGCTGTTTGTATAAGCTCAGTGATAGAAAAAGGCTGTCACACTGAAGGTTAAACAAATGATGAGGCTCTATCCAGATTCATATATCTAGTGCTTTTTAGTATACTGTGGATGGTTTATATTTTTTAATTTTTTTTTTGTATATTACAAAGTTCTGACATCTTTGAAAATCTTTCTGGCTGGGAAGAGATTGCCCCTCCCAGGCTAGCCAATTCTTAGAGGTAGCAGAGGGGTCAAGGGGGAGCACGCCTTTGATAAGAAAACTAACTGATCCAGAGCCATAACCCCTCTCTTTAGCCCATTCACACCAAGGCAACCCCCCTGCCCCCGCAAATCCCCCTCCACCCCCCGCCACACACACACACATACACGCCCTAAATCATCCCAGGGTTCTTACTGGGCAGCTGGAGACCACGCCATAGCCCGAAGCCCAGCTGGCAGGAATTATTCCAGCTCACTCATCTTAAGCTGTTTACTCCGCCTGGCCTTGCCTTTCCTGTGGAAACCCCAATGAAGGCTCTGACCTAGCCCCTCTCCTCACTCCTGCATTCTGCTCCTGACCTTAGCTAGGCTTAGGCTTTCCCATGTGGCCTTGTGTGGTGGGCCTCCTGTTTCTGGGCCTGTGACTAAAGTACACTTCTGTTTTCCTGAACTTTCCCTAAGTCTCCTCTTGTGGCTACACCTGACAGATCACTACATAAAAGAACACAGAACAAGTTGAATTTGAACTATGTCAACATTTGACAGGGACATGTTGGGGTCATTGGAAATGGACCATCCTTTTTCTTCCATACACATTTCCTCTGATGAATGATGGATTACTGATTATTATATATCTTTGTCCAAGCATGCCACTAAATTTTCTTGGTTCATTTTAATGTTTTTCTTGTCTAATTGTCAGGAAGTTCTCCTTGATGTCTAACCCAGTTCCTTCATATTGCTACCCAAGGCAACCAATTTTCCCTGGATTTCTGTCTTGATAATTAGTTTTCTGAAAATATTTGAGATTCATTTCAACATGCCGAGTCCAGAATACACTTCTAGGTACAACTCTTCTCAAAATGGCAAATGGAATAAAATCTGCTGGGTTCAAGGTGTGGATAAGTGTTCAAAGAGTACGAGTATAACCTTGAACAGGATATTGAGTGATTTTAAAAAGTGGCTATTAGTGCATGCTGACTGCCACTTTCCTAAAGTCTTATGCACTGAGCCACCTCCGAGAGAATTAGATCTTTATTTATTTATTTTCACCACATATCGAGGAAAGCACCAATGGGCTTTAGAGTAAGACTAACCCAGGATCAGTTAGGCTACTGTCGCTTACTAGCTATCTGATCTTAATGGCATTATTTCACTTCTCTGAAGCTCAGTTTGTACATCAGCAAAATGGTGATAATAGTAACTGTCTTCTTGAATTGTGAGAATCAAATGACATTATCGAATGGAACATACCTTGAAAATGGTAGGTGTTTCACAATGTTGATTTCTCTCTGTCAGGTTTGTTAATGCTACCTAACTATTATGTTAGATGTTAAATACACTGAATTTAATTATTACAAAACTCCGTTCATTAAATCAGCATTTGTAACTGTTTAGACAAGGCTGCGCAGAGGTTTATTTTTTTATTAAGAAGAAGGGATTTGCTGAACAAATTTTTCTGTCAACCAAAATGGTGATAAGGAGAAAAGTTAAGCTACTTAAAGCTTTTAGAAACTCTTTTTGCAAAAAAGGAAAAAGAATTAATTAAAAACAATCATTATCTAAATCATCGAAAGGGTTTAGGGAGAAAACCTATTTAGTAATGCTTGCCACTGGGTCATGTGCAATTAGTCTCTGTGTGATTTACAAAGGCGTGCCTCATTAAAACTAGTCTGCATTTCAGACATCTCATTAATTAAAATGTGCTTTCCTTTCAATTAGTCTGGATCCCTGAGTTTCTCTAACACTGAAAAATAGAAAATTGAATCAAGGTAAAATTCTGTCTATTGTCACCAAAACTGTGGGGGAAGACCTTCACTCACTTACACTAATTTACACTATCGCTATATTCCCGTTTCCTAGCTTCATTAATTCATTGAACATTTATTGACAGCCAGTCAATGACCTGGAACTCAATTACAGCAGAAGAATTTTCTGGCATCAAGGTAACAATGAAAATGCGCTTTCTGCCCCTGTGTGGGAACCCCAGTCAGACCCAAGCACTGATAGATACCAGGTTTAACAAGGGGTTTAGTTGATGGCATCTCTCACTTCATCCTTAGAATAAATAAGTACAGGGCGAGAGTTAATTATTTGACTTTCAGTCGTAAAGTGAGGGTGGCCTACCCCTCAGCAGGGTCCGACAGACATTGGCAGACATTGGCAATCACAGTAATTACCAGGGACGTGTGGGACCATGTGCCTGTGCTCGCTTCAGGCTTGAGGATACACCGTCGGTCATTGTCATTACTAAGACATTTTCAGGGATACTATTTCTTGCTGTGTGTTTTTATTATTGCCACTTGCATTTTTTTTTTTTACCATTATTTCTTGGCTTGTTCAGCATTCCTAAGATATGATTAGAAATGACAAGACTGAGTTTGATCATGCTGTTTGCCTGCGTGTCCTGATGCTGCAATTTTGATCTTTTCTTCACAACACTATCCACATACGTGCAACCTGAAAGTTATGGCAGGGCTGTTACTAGATGCTGTGGAACGTAACTGTTATAGCCCTGGTTCTGGTCAACTGTCTGAGTTCCAGCCTCCATGATGCCAATGAAGCACCATGCAACCATGGGGAAGTGCAGCTCCTCCGAGCTGCAGCTCCCTCGGCTCTTTGGTGAGGTGGGGAGTATATACCCCAGAAGAGCATTATAAAGGTTAAAAGCAGTATCACACATGAAGTATTTAATATGGGTCTTCAAATACATATATATTTTATTTGTATTATTTATATATTCATTATGCAAAATAACTTTTGTATTACTTATATAAATATAAATATAATTGAATGTATAAATAATACTAATTTATGATTACTGCTTAAAGTCTGATGGGCCAAGTGTTCTGATGTTCAAACAGGAAAATGATGGATTTTGAAACAACTGCTCATTGAGTTTAATAAATTTAGGGTGAATTGTTAAGCAGAGGTTTATGGGAATTTTAGAAAGATTACAGAGAAGCTGTAGGGATTCATAAATAACAGGTTGGGCTGTATTATGCTTAGAGCAGGAAGATACCCAAGACTCAGGTCAATGGATTTCAGAACATCTTTTTTATGTCTTTTATAATGTTCTTTTGGAGAATGGAGACTCTGGGGCTAATGCATGGCCAGAGGGAACTCATCCTGTTATCTTTCCCAACATTCTCCATCACAACATTCTGTTTGCTTTCCTTTATCACACACATATCTAGTGTTTTGCTGATTCATTTATTTGCATATTGATTATTCGTCTCCTCACCAAGAATATAAACTCCATGAGGGCGGGGCCCATGCCTTCCAGATCACATTTGCATTCCCATGAACTAATACAGGACATAGTTTATAGTAGGCAATCATTAAATATTTGTGGGATGAGTAAAAATGAAGGAATTCTTGGCCAGTTACAAAGGTGTGACTCAGAGAGTACTGGCTCTCTGGATAGGTATCTCTATTAGAATGTCATAGAATGCTCCTTGGTTCTGTTCTTTTAATAGTTTAATAATTTAGGGAAAGACATAGAAGACTTATTAATCATGGATATTGGACAATGTAGCTAATATGTTGAAACAAAATTTAAAATTATCTCAATAAGCTAAACTCTGAGTCAATAAGATGGAATGAAGAGGGAAAAATTAAAATGTCTAAATTTAGATTAAAAATTCAGTTTCCCAGGCAGCATGCAAGGACTGTGTAAATAGAGACAGTTTCTTCAGCAGTTTGTACAGAAGAGATATAGAGTTTTAGCTGACTGTATAGTATCATAAATACTATATTATGGTAGATTTTTAAACCTACCCTAAACTAGTCATTCTCAACATTGGCTGCACAGTAGAATCTCCTGGGGAACTAACTGGTCAACAAAGATACAGATAAAAGCATGCTGATATCTAAGGCTCACCCCAGAGATTTTGATTCAGTTCATTTTGAGAAAGATCTAGGAATTGTTTTGTTTCATTTTGCTTTGTTTGTTTCAGTCCCCAAGCAATTCTAATGCCTAGGCAAGGCTAAGACCTTAAGACTTCATCCTTACTGGTAACAACACACCTTCCATAGTCTGTTGATAGCATTCTACTGTCTGATTATTACTTTCTATATCTCTAAATTACCCCCCTAAGAACCCCACTGTATGTGCCCACTAGGGCCTCTGACCTGCGGACTTTACCACCTTTTGGCTATTCCTCACTCCCATCATTTTCTCACTCCCCTCCATCATCCACTCTAGTAACCCTTACTTTGCATATACCTTTAATGCCTTCACTTATTTCACCTGACAAACCCCAACCCTGATTAAACCTAAGAGAGACTGGCTATGGCTGGAGAAAAGCATGTGACCATGCTGAGTGGGCTTACTGAAAATCATGACTGCAAACCTCAAAAGAAAGTGCCACCTGGGAATTCTACTAGTTGTCCTAGTGATTTCACTTCTCACTCTCCTAGACTTTTTTTATCCCCTCCCCTCTCTCAAACTTCAAAACAGACCTCTCTGCACTCTCAACTGATGATCTTGCTTCCCTCTCTGAGATGAGGCGAGCAATCGGGAAAGAACATCCATAGATTCCTATTACAAAATCTAGTCATTTACCTGCCTCTGGACCTATGTGCTTTTCTTTACCTGTTGTTAGCTGAGATGACTGGCCCTGCTCCTAATTAAAACTAGCTTTCTGATGGACGCTGCATCTTATTTTTTTTTTTTTTCCTCCCTCAAGACTGGGCTCCTGCAATTGACTCCTAATTACTCTTGCTTCATCAACTTCCCTCTCTTCCCTGGATCATTCCCATTATCTTATAAACAGTATAATACCTTCCATCTTTGGGAGAAAGAGTCTCATGATTCTACAAGCTATAGGCTAATTTCTCTATTCCTCTTTATGGCAAAAGCAGTGTCCACACGTCTTCTTCACGTCCTCCCCTCCCTTTCTCTCTGAACCTACTCCACTCAGAATTCCGTCTCTACTACCCCATCAAAACCTCCTGTCATGGTCACCGGTGACCTCCATGCTGCTACCTCTGATAATCAGTTCTCAGTTCTCATCCTCCTGAGCTTTCCAACAGCTTTTGACAGCACTCACCTTTCCCTTCTTCCCTTCTTGCTCTTTATCTTCCTTTACCATTCTAATCACTTGGTTACTATCATGGACTTAAATTCTTTAGCTTTATACTAAATATATCAAAATCTTATCTGGCTGCTTGGTTTTATGAAAAGGACATCTTAATGTCATACTTAAACTCAATTTTAATTGTTGTGTTTATTACTATTAAGGTTTATTATTATGTAAATGTAATCCTATTCCCCTGGGTCAGTCTCAGGAAATGTTTGCTAAATCTGGGGGTGACTGAAAACTGAGTTTTGGGGATATTACTGTCTCCTGTGTCATATCTTGGTTGTCTACAATTCTTTACCTATGTCTATTTTTTATCTCGTAGTTTACACAACATTTTGTCTAATAATTATTATTAATTTTGCCTCTTTGATGTAGAATCCACTCCTTTGTCTTAAGCTTCCTTAACTATTCCCATTTATTTCTCTATTCATCTGCTTCCAGATCTCCTTTAATCTTCTTGGGATCTTTAATTTGAGACTTCTTTGGCAAGTGTGTGCATATGTGTGTGTGTGTGTGTTGTGTGTGTGTATATATATTATATACTCTTACATTTAAAACGTTTTTCTTCTTCCCAGCCAGCTTGTCCCACTGTTCTTGTAGTGATTCTTCTACTTACTTTAGCTTTCCCTAAGTCTGAGGAGGATGGTCCAAGTTGATTCTTATCTTCTCATTTTTTATTTAAATCTTATCTTTTTTTTTTTTTTTAGTGGCAGCTTGTAAAGTCTATTTTTGTCTCCAGAGATTACAAAACTTGACAAGTAGGCATGGTTCTCATTCCCTTCTCAACGAAGATGCTTGAAAGTGCAGTCTCAACACACTGCCTCCAACTTCCATTTACTTCTCAGCCCTTTGCAATCTGTTTTTTTTACTTTTGTAATCTAATAAAACTGCTCTGAGAAAATTCGCTCATGGCTTTCTCTCGTCCCTTTTAGTACTTATCTTTCTCAACTCCTTCCTTCCCAAAGCTCTCTACCGTCATCGGTTCCATGACGCCATTCTCTCTAGACTTCCCTCTGGCTCCTCTTTTTCTTCTCCAACTAATTTGTAGACATCTTTTCATTTGCCTTCTCTTTATCCCTAACTCCTCTCCAGAGCTCTTTTCTGCTCCTCGGTCTTTGTACCGTGCATAAACATTCATGCCAATTCCTTTAACCATGCCCCATGACTGTGTGATACTTCCTCTACCTTGAATGCCCCCCTTTTTCTCTCTCTCCTACTCATCCCTCAAAACTCATCTTAGTTATTACTTTCCCCAGAAAGGTGTTCTTTGATCCTTAATTAGACTAACTGTTGCATTCACCATGCCCCCAGAGTACACCATACCACGCATTACATTGTAATGAAATGACCTGTCATCCACTTACGGGTAGGAACTATGATGACTTTTGTATCCTTTTGCCTGATATAGAACACAAGAGCTTTCTTTGAGACTTTTCTCTGAATGAGACATTCATCATCTAACTGAAATTGTATTTCAGTTCAAGAAAAATTTTTAAAAATTGTCCTCCAGATCACATTTTCCATTTTTAACTTTCTATGGATCTCTGATAGGCGTATCATTTGTAAACTAAATCCCCTTGATTTACTTCCTAGTTTTATCAAGGTCCCTATGATCTAGCTATGGTTTGACCTATCTGCTGACCACTCCTAAATCCTTTTCTGTAGCCCCTGCTGCTATTCTAAACTGATAATTTCTGCATATTCTACCACATGCAGGTAATCACTTCTTGTCCTCATGGTACAGCGTTTCTGGTTGAGGACTCCAACACCCAGGACATATCATTCAAGATTGATGAGGAAATTACTCCCAAATCCCTCACTTGGATGCAATGTGTAGGTTGGGGGAGGGGAGCAAAGGTGGGTGCTGGAGAAGTCAGTGTAGAAAAGCAATAGCAGGATGAGAAGGCGGTTGTATCAGTTCCCTGTGGCTAATGTAACAAAATACCACAAACTTAGAGACTTAAAACAACACAAATTTATTCTCTCACAATTCTAGAGGTCAAGCGTCCAATGTCGGTTTCAGGGGCCAAAGTCAAAGTGTTAGCAGGGCTGGTTCCTTCTGGAGGATCTGAGGGGAGAATCCGTTTCCTTCCCGGTTCCAGCTTTGAGAGGTGGCCTGCATTCCTTGGCTCCTGGCCCCTTGACTCCAACCCTCCTGCCTCCCTCTTATAAGGACCCTTGTGATTACATTGGGCCCATCTGGATAATCAGATAATTTCTCTATCTCAAGATCCTTTAATCATATTGGCAATGTCTCTTTTGCCATGCAAGGTAATATTGACAGGTTCTGGCAATTAAGGCATGAATTTATTCAAGGAGCCGTTAGTCGGCCTGCAATAGTGATCCTGGATCAGGGTGGATATAAGCAAGAGTCTCCACTTAGAGTGGAAGAAAATCCAGAATCTTTGATTTTTAGTGGGTATGAGGATCAAAGGGTGTGTGTATGTATGTGTGTGTGTGTGTGTGTGTGTGTGTGTGTGTGTTGCAGAAGAAAAACTTACTATTGATGTTATTTCTAGGTAACAGAAAATTAATAATGCCAAATGAAAAATTTCTAGTCTTTTGTGTAAAACTGATAAACCTTGAGTCATTTATATGAACTGTCCCTGATTTATGCTTAAACATCTGATAGCAAAATAATATTCTCTAAGTAATTAACTTGTTAGATTATCATCACTTAAGTTCTGTTTTATTATAGTGTGCTCAAGGCCTGCTCCCCTCCTTAACGAAGGAAGGCGGGATTAGTGCCAGCAGTTCCTGTGATCTCTCCTGTTAATGCAGGCTTACAGACTGGGCTTCGGAACTCTGAGCAAAGGAAGAGAGAGAGATTTATAGATTGTTTCTTTCTTTCTTTCTTTCTTTTTTCCCCTCAAGCATCCTTTTCTTTAGCTGTGGTTAAGAGAAATAACTGGTTAATGAAAAAAAAATGGGAAGAGAGTCCATTCAAAAAGTTTGACAGTCATATAAAACACATGTACACTGAAGCAGAAGGTCAGCTAACAGGCCAATGGAATTAAAAGGATCGTCTCAGTTTGGTTTCTCCCCAGAAGTCCCTTTTGAGTCAGGGATTTGAGTGAGCAAGTGGAGATGTGATTACCATAGTACGTCTCCGGTTGCGTCTGGAGGGTGGTGGGCATTTCGGCCGTCAGCTCCTGCTCCTCAGTGGTCGAGGACCATCCTGGGCTTTTCTCCTCTGCTTCCTGGCTGCATCTGCAGACTGTAGGTCCCTGCCACACTGCAGCGGCCTGGAAGCAGAAAGTGAGAAGATGCCCAGGGGCCCCCGTGAGAGAGCACTGCCAGCCCTAGAGGAGTAGGCTCTCCCCCTTGCCTGCCCTGCACGCTCCCTTTTCACTATAAAAAGTCAAAGTAATGACCAAGGCATTTGATGTCCTGGCTGCAGAGGGACTTACCCCAGCCCACACTCAGCACCAGTGCTGATAAAGGATGGTTTGGTCTCAGCTACTTCAATTGCTGTATCGTGACTATATCAGATGGTAGGAGTCATCAGCCCCCACACCGCGGACTGGTATGGGTCCATGACCTGTTAGGAACAGGCCACACAGCAGAAGATGAGCAATAGGCGAGCAAGCAAGCTTTGTATGTATTTGCAGCCAACCCAGCACTAGCGTCACCACCTCAGCTCCACCTCAAATCCTCAGGCATTAGATTCCCATAGGAGCATCAGTCCCTGGTCCCAAAAAGGTTGGGAACTGCTGCTAAGACTCTAGGGACAAGCAGGATGTGATGCAGGGTGCCAAAGGCAAGAGTTACAGAAAAATCTCTTCTCAAATCATAGTGTACAGCGAGGACCCTACGACGGCCATCTGTTTATTGAGAAAGATGCCAAGTGTTTCTCATGAGGTAGGCTTGAGCTCTCAGTGAGACAGATGTGTGTCACACCCCATTAATACAGATGTCCTTTCTCCAAGCCTCTGTTCACCCATACATAAAATAAGAACAACAATTCCCCTTTTTAGAACTGTTATAGGAAGTAAAAAAAGATACTGTATGTAATGAGCTCTGCGTGGTGACTGGGACATGCCTGCACCCATGAGTGAGTAGTTAATGGGCTAAAAAGGGGGGGTAAAAAAAAGAGAAAGCAAAAAATAAAAAAGAATTAGAGAAAAAAGAAAGATCATTGATGATCACTTAAGGCATCTGTTACAAGATTAAGTCACAGGTGTTCATATTTCTTGCTAAATAATGTCTGTAACTATTTCACGGTTTGGGACATAAAATCCAGTATGTGTTTCACTTGAGTCCTCAGTCCAGATTTCTTTCTGCTGCCACATTCCAGTTCTTTGGTAATTTTCAGATAAAGTTTCTGACTTTGGGTGCACACTGCTCAGTGCAGGGTGGCTTGGGGGCTGCCGACAGGGCCTGGCCAGCCTTGGAACAGAGGCCCGGCCCATTTCTTACCCAGACCACATAAGTGAACTGCTCCGGGTTATCGACCAGATTCTCACGTGAAGTCCACATTGCCATTTGGCAGCAAATGATCTTTTCCTGGGAGTGGATATTCATTTGTTCACTGACCCTTGGGATAAAGATAATTGGTACTTAATCTGCCATGGGCCAGCGGACCCTGAGGCCCATAAAGAATTCTGTCAGTGGAACGGGCTGGCCTGGCCTCAGGCTCAGCGAAGCCAGAAACGATAGTGCTGGGGACACAGCCTTCTCCTCCTGATTATGTGATACTGATAAGAAGCTTCTAGTTCAGAAGGCAAAGTCATTGGCAATCCCCCCCAAAAAGGAGTTGTATCAGTGTTGCAGAAGAAACAAATAAGGGCTGACAGACCAGCAATGTCACCACTTCCCTGGGCTAGAAAAAGTCTAAGTTGTGGCCAAGGTACTGGGTGTCCTGGCTTGAGAGGGACATACTCACCCCCCACCCCAACACACACATGCTGGTGCTGATGAAGGATGATTTGGACGCGGCTGTTCTGACCGCTCCCTGGGGGAGACGTTGTAGGGCCAAGGCCGTGAAACTCTGGCAGGAATGATGTGCTCAGTCCTCCTGCCGCACAGGTTCTGGTGGTCCCTGTGGGAGGTGGCGCATTTCAGTGGGGCTGGATTAGGGGTCCCGAGTTCTCCTGACTCACTGAACTGGGAGCCTGGACACTCTTTTGCTCATTTGGGGTGATGTGGGAGGAAGAGGACCCTCGGATCACAGGGACAGGCAGACTTGGAGGAGGGAGAGCACAGAGCCAGATCCACCTGGAACTCGGAAGCTTAAGGCACTCTAGTGTTAGGTCCATGTGACCCTACATTTCTGTCAAATTTTCAAAAGGAAGAGCTTTTGACTACAAATGGTTAAGAGTACTGTCTCTTTCCACTGTGACTGCGCTTACCCCACACCCCTGTGTGTGAGGCGGTGGAGCAGCCAGAGGCATTTTGGGGATCAGTCCAAGGAAGGGCTGAATCGGAGATACATTGTGTTTGGATTTAATAAATTTATGTGATTTACAGTCACTTCCATGTGTGTGTGTGTGTGTGTGTGTGTGTGTGTGTGTGTGTGTGTATGGTAATTAACAAAATGTTATAATTTCTCAATATTTAAAATTTTAATTTCTAGACTTTTTTTCTCAATCTAAAAAGTCCTTACATTTATGTTTAATTTAGTATTCATAATTTATATATTTTTAAAAGGAGCCTCTAATTGTTATAAGCTAACACCACAAACCACCCCCACCCCCAGAGAAACACCTCCTTTCCTTTTCTCCCTCCCTCCCTCTCTCCTTCCCTCCCTCCCTTCCTTCCTTCCTCCCTTTTTCTCCCTCCCTCTTCCTCCTCCTCCTCTTCTTTCAGGGGCTAGGGCTTTACAGTTTTGACATGATCTCTGATTTCTTGCTCCTATTTCACTTTCTCATAGAATCAAGGAGAAAACATTTCACTTCTATAATGGACCAAATAAGGTTTTGCAGAATGGTTTGACAACCCGTAGTCAATGCCGTTCTCATAAAGGAGCGTGTTCTGCGTCCTCCCCTGCCAGTGGAAGGACCTCTGGGTGACGACCATCTCCTACATCCACTGGTCATTCCAGCGTATCGCCTGCTCTCCTCTGAGGACACCCTGGATGCTGCCCTTTCCCCTCAGTCCCCCAGGACCCGTTTCCCACAGTGCTGTGTCTTTGCATTTAATTTGCTTGCTTGGCTTCTCTTTATTCCTCTTTTACTAAGAATGCGAACACGAAACTGTTCCTTAATCCCAGTAAATAACTGGCATGCTAATAACGTTCAAGGGAAAATTTCAAGAGGCAACTGCACTGAAAATTGTGGGAAACAAAGTCCTGAAAGTGAATGAAGAAACAGGAATAGAGTAAAACACAGAAAATTAAAAAAAAAATTACACAGTGTTCTAAGCCTGGATGCATTCCGTGTAAGAGCAAATAGGGCATCCTGGGATCAGGCAGCCTTATGGAATTACTGGTGTTCATAATAGTTATCATGGGTATCAGTATATGAAGGGCAGAAAATTTGAAAAAGTCTCATCCAAAAATGAATATATTTTAAAGTTTTAATTTTTATGGGGCCTCTGTGGTCCAGGAGGCTTCGATAATGTTGATCAAACAAGATGGTATTTTATTAAATTGGTGGAATTTGTGGGGAGTGTAGCATAATGGTTAGAACTAAGTTTTAAAGTCAGACAGGCCTGGCCGTTCATTAATCCTGGTCTTCCACCTGCGTAGCTGTGGGACCCCTCTGAGCTTCACTTTCTGGTGCCTAAAAAGAAGATCATAATTTCCATCCCATAAGATCTTGGAGAGATCGTCCATTTCTTAATCCATTTCTGTTAAGGATTCATAGGAGAGTTGCTGTGTGAGGCTTTGCGCGGATCATTTTCCAGCCAGCTCCTGGCTTGTTCATCAGATCTCACCCACAGATTTCCAGTATTGCAAGTGTACAGCACTTTGTCACCCCTTCGCATTAAATAGACCTGAAAATTTTGTTAAATATTTTCCTTCTTTTTTTTTTTTAGGTTTGTTTTCCTTGATATGGGTTTCGTTTTTGTTTCTGTTTGTTTGTTTTGTATAGGGAGTAATAGGAGAATAGGTTGCACTTAGAATAAAATCCATAGCCCCTCTGGGCCCTGCCCGCCAGTTGGCTCATGTGCCGCTGTCCTCTGCACTTGCTGCTCAGACCCTTTTCCATCTCCTGACTTTTGCACAAGCTGTTCTCTCTGTCGAGCACAGAGCCTGGCACATTCAAGCCCTCACATATTGCTTAAATTACTGATAATGAATAAATTGATGAAAGGTAATATGAGGTGGGAGGATGGGTTAGGAGTGGTGATGGAGGATGGCAGGGTCAGGGACAATGCTGAATTGGAGGGTAAAGAAACTGGCTGAGATCTGACAGCTGGTGGGCGATGAAAGAGGGAGCCAGACAGGGGACAGGGCCAGTGTCTGGGCATATTGCTCAAATTGCTTCTCCATGTTTAATTGTAGCCAACATACAATATTATCTTAGTTTCAGGTGTTTGACGTAGTGATTCAACCTTACAAAGCAATCACCACAGTAAGTCTAGTAACAACCTGTCACTATCCATAGTTATTACTTTATTATTGACTCTATTTCCTATGCTATCCATTACATTCCTGAGTCAGCTGTTCACGTCTGATTATTTGTTTACTTGTTGTCTGTCATATATGACTAGCTGGTTTATCCCCTCCATGAGTGAGCACCTTAAAGATGAGTCATGTCATTCATTTCCAGTGTTGGCCCCTTCCTCATGGTAGATGCTGAATAAATGTTTGTTGAATGAATGAATAAACACATCCCTGATAGTATGGCTATTGGATGATTTGTTTTTCTTCCTTTGAGCCAGTCAGCTGTTCTCCCGAGTAGAACACTGCAGGTGGCCTGAACGAGGTGGGCTCTGCCATCATAGGTTCTCTGTGAATGTTATTGACTGACTGATTTATGATGCAAAAGTTAGCTGAATCAAAGATTTATGTAACCCTTATTTAGCCAATTTTTCTTCCCTGGTAACAAGTTGGTTTCTTTGTGTTATTATTTTTTATTTTGTCATAACATGCTTTTTGAATTGAAGTCCAGCTCTGAGAAAGAAATGATAAAAATATCCATTCCTCCCAACTTATGTCACAGAATCATGGCAACAACATGAATCATAACATCTGAAGGAAGCTCAGGAGAGCGTCTAAACCCAGTGAGGCTGAGCTATGAGCAACAGTAGCAGTAGCAACAGTCCTGTAAGGGAAGCTGGAATCCTGTGAAATCTGCTCCCTCCGTCCTTGCCATCTATCTTTACTAAAGTGGAGAGAAGTAGATTAATCCTCTTAAATACTGAGTCTAGAAGTCTAAAACAAGACAATGGGATGCTTTACAATATTTTTATTAAATATTTGTGGAAATTAGAGCAGCATTGATTGCACAATATTCAGACATGGCCTCCACTTAGCGGGATTCATGACTTTTCACTTCAAACCAACACAAATGGGCTGCCTGTCACAGCTCTTTGGTTGTGATGGTAGCTATGTTTATAAGTGGTCAGTTGTGTTGTGAGTATATTTAGCTTATGCTAACTGCCCCTGAGAGGATGAGTATCATCTGTTTCCAGTTTAATCGTTTTGGAGCATGGTACATTTTTTTCCAGATGAATAAATATTTCTGAGGAAAGTTAGGGTTGGATTCTGAAATTCAAATTGCCAGACTTATTAAATCAAATTAAAATAAAATATAAAGAGCTATTGAGTTCTATTTACAAGTACTTGTCAGAATATACTTGCTTAGTGAAAATGCCATGTTTTGTATAAAATAACAGATACCAACAAGGCCAGAAACCATTTCATTCATCACTAGTATGAATGGATGGCTGACTAATAGGATAGTTAGAAATAGTGGTTAAATGGCCTTGGTAACTATACAATATCTCCATGTAACATTTAAAATTTTTCAAAGAAGTTTTTATCCAAGTGTTTTCAGACTTGTGCATCATAAATCTTGAAATTTGTGTATGCTAACCAAAATAATATATAGTAACTATTTTAAGCACTATTACCATTAAAAAAGGATTTCCTTCGGGCTTCTGAAAAAGCAGATTTGTCCAGCCATATTTGTTCAAAAACCATAAACTTCCTGATAGAGATTATTAAGGAAAAGTAAGGATCAACTTGAAATGGAGGTCAAAAAGGGATTGTAGAGTGATCGATTATACACCCTTTCTGTGTATAGAGGCTTAGTGATAGTAAGTGACTGCGTCAAAGTTACCCCACTGCTAACTAGTGCCTGAGCTTGGGTTATATATACCCCAGAATTTCTCACTTTCATGCCTGTGGGCTTTCTACCTCATCCTTTTCTCCCTGAAATGATTATTTAAATTGGCAAGACACACACAAAATCTATAAAATTTCTGTTATGCATATGAAAGCAGCTATTATATAAACACTGGAATATATATATTCTGTTGATTATTCATACCTGCATTCCTACACGTCCATGCCACTTGCACTTCACCGCCATCATTTTCTTATCAATCTCTGGGAAAACATAGGTAAGATAGGCTGTGTTTCAATGTACTTCTGTGAGTAGGTCAATGAAACTTGTCCATGGCATAGACAGAGATTTAATGCGATGTCCTCTTCTCTTGTAATGTCCTCTTCTCTTGGTCTCATCCAACTGACCTAGATGCCACCTGACAAGCTTGGTCTTCAATGGCCTGTCCACTCTGATACTGGAGGAAGCCTTTTTGTTCCTGTGTCAGGTCAGCTCTTGTAATTCTTCATTTATTCACCTTGTTATTTTAACCAAGCCCCTGTTTGCTTGTTTGTTTTCTTCCAGTAAAATCTGTAAGTCTGAAGCAGAGTTAACTACATATATTTTAAAATGTAAAACACTTCAAATTCACTTTGATTTGATTCTACATCTTAACAATGAAAAACCCTGAAATATCCCTTTTCAAGTTGTGATATATTTACATGTCAACAAAGTAGCCATGAGATAAAGGAAAATACATAAAAACCATTTTAGTTTTTTTTTTCAGGTAAAAATGTCTTGCTTGGAAAGATTACATTTTATTAAGCCAAAATCTCTTTTAAATATCTATATTATTAAAATATACAGGTTGTGAGTTAGAAAAAAAATTAAAATGTCCTAGATCATTATGTTGCTGGAACTAAAAACAACATCATTACTATCATTTGTGGAACATCCAGAGGTTAAATAACTTGCCTGAGGTTCTTACAAATTTGTTAAATTTTTGGTAAAGCTCCTAGTTCTGTTTTAACTATATTCAGATCTCTATTAAATGCTTAGAGAAATACAAATCCTTGATGTATTGACTGAGATGCATTTTACAATGATTGGCACATCATCAAATACACAGAAATCAATAGTAGAACGTTACATTTTTTCTAAATGTCAGTTGATACACCTTTTCTTCTTAAATTATTACAATTGATTTTCTAATAAAAAAGAGAGGGTATTTAGAAACCCAAACAATGGCACATTTCTTGATATTTTGTTCCTAATAACAGTAACACTCTGATATTTAAAAATTCAATGATACTAGTTGAGTTTTTTTTTTTCTTTTAACAGATTTCACAAGAGGGCTTTGACCCTGCTGATAGGTTTGAGACTGTATTAGGTAGACTAGTTAGATTCTCTAGACTGGTGCTCCCAGAGGTACTAAGATGCACTTTTCTCAAAGAGAGGTTATAAATGCCAAAAAGGAAATCTGAGAGACCACCCCCATCACCATTCCATTGATGATGGAACTGAAATGATCACACCTGCCTCCTGGAAGCCTCAATTGGACATGCTGGGCAAGGCTCCTCACAGGCCAAACCCTTTGATCATTGCTTTCTTCTGACCTATAAATAGAATAATTTATGTTGTTCTAGTCAATACATTTTTCAAATTTATTGACCTATGCTATTGTCATTTCTTACTGTTGCATTAAGGCATTGTATCTGTTAATTTTTGAAAATATTTAAAAATTTTAAATTATAGTTGACAGGCAATACCGTATAAGTTTTAGGTATACAACATGGTGCTTAGACATTTATATAATTTACAATGTGATCATCCCGATAAATTAGTACCCATCTGATACCATGCACAGTTATTACAATATTATTGACTATTTCCTTATGCTATATTTTACATCTCTGTGACTATTTTGTACCTACCAATATGTAATTCTTAATCCCTTACCTTTTTCAACCTCCCCCAATGCCACCCCTATCTGAGATCCATCAAAATTTTCTTTGTGTCTATGAGTTTGTTTCTGTTTTGTTTGTTTGTTTTGTTCTTTAGATTCCACATGTAAGTGAAATCATATTTGTATTTCTCTGTCTGACTTACTCCACTCAGCACAATACCCTCTAGGTCCATCCATGTTGTTACATGTTAGAAGATTTAATTCTTTTTATGGCTGGTGATATTCCACCTATTCTTTATCCATTCATCCATTGATGGATACCCAGGTTGATGGACTCCATATCTTGACTGTTGTAAATAATGCTTCAATGACATGTGGATTCACATGTCCCTTTGAAGTAGTGTTTGGGTTTGTTTGGTAAATATCAGAAGTAGAATAATTGGGTCATTCTTTGTCTCTTGTTAAGCCTTTGTCTTAAAGTCTATTTTGTCTGGTATAAGTATTGCTACCCCAGCTGTTTTTTCATTTCTATTTTCATGAAATATCTTTTTCTATGTGTATGTCTTTTGATCTAAAGTGAGTCCCTTGTAGGCAGCATACATATGGGTCTTGTTTTCTTATCCATTAAACCATTCTGTTCATTCTGATTGAGCAATTTCTCATTTCTTCCAAATAATTGTTGATAGATACATAGTTATTGCCATTTTATTTTAATCTTTTTGATTCTTCTCCTCCTCCTCCTTGTCCCTCCAACATTTCCCATAATACTGGTTTGGTGGTGATGAATTCCTTTAGCTTTTTCTTGTCTGGGAAACTCTTTATCTGTCCTTCTATTCAAAATAATAGCTTTGCTGGGTAGAGAAACCTTGGTTTTAGGTCTTTGCTTTTCATCATTTTGAATATTTCGTGCCAAACCCGTTCTGGGCTGCAGAATTTCTGTTGAGAAATCGGCTGACACCTTATGGGAGCTCCCTTGTAGGTAATGGAGTGCTTTTCTTTTATTGATTTTAAGATTCTCTCTTGCCTTTAACCTTTGGCATTTTAATTAAGACGTGTCTTGTGTGGGTCCCTTTGTGTTCATCTTCTTTGGGACTCTCTGTGCTTCCTGGCCTTGTATATCTATTTCCTTTACCAGGTTACAGAAATTATCAGTCATTATTTCTTGAAATAGATTTTCAATTCCTTGTTCTCTCTCTTCTTCTGGTACCCCTATGATGCAAATGTTGGAATACTTGATGTTGTCCTAAAGGCCCCTTAAACTATCCTCATTTTTTGGATTTTTTGTTGTTGTTGTTGCTGTTCTGATGGGGTGTTTTCTGCTACCTTATCTTCTAAATTGCTGATTTGATCTACTCTTCATCTAATCTACTCGATTCCTCTAATGTATGTCTTTTTTAAAAAAATTTTACTGTCTCTTTGCTGAAGTTCTCATTGAGTTCATCTACTTTTCCCCTAAGTATTGAGCATTCTTATAAACCAGTGTTTTGAACCCTGCATCTGATAGATTGCTTGCTTCTATTTTGTTTTGTTCTTTATCTGGAGCTTTGTTCTATTCTTTTATTTGGGACATGTTTCTTTGTCTCCTCATTTTGGCCGCCTCTGTGTTTGTTTCTATGTATTATGTAGATCTGCTATGTTCCCCCAGTCTTGACCCAGGTCACTTATGTAGTAGGTGTCCTGCAGGGCCCAGTGGCATAGTCTTTTTGGTCACCTGAGCTGGGTGCTCCAGGGGTGTCCCTTGTGTGTGTTGTGTGTGCCCTTCTGTTGTAGTTGAGCCTTGAGTGCTTTTGGCAAGTGTTGGTGGTATTGACCCTCAACTGACTGGCTTTGAGGTTGGCTGTGACTATAGCAGATGAGCTGTTGTGTAGGGGCTGACCCTCTGGAGTGGGATTTGCCCTGGTGCCTGCTGAGTCCACACTTTGACTTGTCATTTGCAGAACTAATTGGATTGTGGTCTCATGTGGTCCGAATCTGGTCACCAGATCTGATGGCTCTGCGGCCTCTTGGGAGGAGCTTTGGCACAGACCCAGGTCAACTCTGCTTATACCCAACCTGGGGCCACCTGGTAGAAGCTACAAAGTGATCTGTGTTGATAGCTGCATGTGCTGGGCTTCGAGGTGCCTGGGAAAGTCTATGTTGAGAACGGAAGCCAGCCACCACTAGTGACAAGCCAGGGGCTGCTTAATAAAAGTTACAGGTCACTGAGCCCAGTAGCTGTTTGTCTGGGATTTGTGGACCTTTCAGAGATTTTAGGAAAGTCCACAGCATGGGCCCAGGCTTGCTGCTTTTGTAGATTAGACTCTGAAAGAGTTTTGGCACAGCCCATGAAATGGATGGGTCAGGTCTCAGAAAATCAGAGTGGGGTAAAAGCGGTATTAGCCAGGTTAATGGAAACCCAAGTATGGTGCTTGCCTGTGCCTGTAGACTATGTTGGGGGAGGGGTCAGCCATGGAACCATTGTACCCTTCTGCCAGCTCTGTAAGAGGAGGGCTCAGAAGAACAAAATAGGAGAGATAGCTGCCCCTCTAGCCCTTGCCCTGAAGCCAGGCAGTTCAACAGTTCTTCCTGTATGTTCCTGGCACTTTTCAAGCTGCTGCCCAGCACTGCTGCTTAGGGCAAGTGCGTCTATCAGTGAAGGCCCTTTAAGAGAAATGCCTTGGAATCCAGCCTCCCTTTGTCTCACTTGCACAGAATCCCCCTGATTTTTACAGCCAGATGTTGTGAGGATTTCTCTTTCTAGCTCTGATGTATGGGCTTGGGGAGCCCAGTATGGGGCTGGGAACCCCCACTCCTCAGGGGTACCTCCACAGCCAAGATGTCCCTCGTGATTCTTCACTGCCACATGTGCATGCAGGGCCAGACCACGTGTTGTCTTGGCCCCTCCTGTCTCCACGTGGCTGCTTCTTTATAATCTTAGCTATAAAAGTTCTGTGCAGCTAGTCTTCAGGTGGTTCTCAGTGGTGGTGGTTGTATAATTCAGTCGTAATTTTAGTGGTGGTTGTGGGAGGAGGTGAGCACCTGTTTACCTACTCCACCACCTGACCAGAAGTCCTTCGCCTGTTTTTTTTTTTTTAAGATCATTTCAGCTTTGGTCTCTTGGAACCACCCACTCATGACAGTCATAAAGTAAGTGTACATTTTTATTTACTTTCAATTAGCTGTGATGAAAATTGCAGTTTTGTTCAGTGATTTTTCATAAGAGTTTCATTCAAATATTTAACAGTGAATAGTAATGAATAGGAATTTCTGCTTAGGATCTCACAAAGGCATAATCAAGATTTTGGCTGGGCTGCTGTTCCTTTTTGGAGCTTGGGGTTTTTCATCCAAACTTATGTGGTTGTTGGAAAAATTAAGGTGAGGCTGTAGGACTGAAGTCCCCTATTTTCTTGATGTCTGTCACCTGGGGCACCTGGGTGTTGCTCACATTTCTTGCCATGTGGCCACTTGCCTCTCACAGGCCTTGTCACAACCTAGAAGCTTCAAGCCAGCAGGAGAGTCTCTTACTCCAGCCTGCTAAGATGAAGTCTTACATAATGTAACCTAATCAAGGGGGTGGCTATCCCATTGGTGTTGCTGTATCTTATTGTCTAGAAACAACTCAGGGGTTGTGCCTGCACTCAGGAGAAAGGGGTCATCCTACTGAGAGACTCACTGGGGCTTACCTTAGGCTGCGTCCACTGTACCAGGAGAGTTTGGAAGCCGGTACAGGCAGCCGGGCCACCATATTTGAGCAAACTGAAGAGGAGGACAAATCAGAAGTGCTCGCCTCTTGCTTTTAAGCAAAATGTAGCTGGGAGTAAATAAATAGGTTTCATCCCAGCCATCCCCACACCACACACACACACACACACACACACACACACACACACACAGTACACCATATACAAATTTATATTTAAAAATACTCTTCAAAGTTTAAATACTCCTCAAAGTTATCAAATGAGAGTTTTCATTATCTGAAGATGAAGGAGTCTGAGAAACATATCTGAAGATAGTACATAAATACATCACCATTTTCTTGGCTAGCACTTTTTTTAGCAGTGAGGAAATTTGAACAAAAATGTGTTCTCAATGGCAACAACATTTATACACTTAAGAAACTTTTGATAAAAGTTCAGATAAAATGGTCTCATTTTCAACTTTTCATAACTTAATCTTTTCATTTTTAGACAGTTTAGGTTTTTAATACCTATATTTTAAAATTCTGCCTACTAATAATTAATTATTAATAAGAAATATTTAAAGGATGATACTGTTTAGGTTGTATTTTTTCCATTTTACATGATGCTGATAAATCTATGTATTTTAAATATATTAAATATTCCTTTTCATGGATTTCTTTTTATGGCTTCTGAAGCTTTCTCTTATAAAATATCAAATACAGAAATACTGGTATTGTCATTTTGCTCCAATACTGTAGTCACCACTAAGATTTTCGTGAATTCAGTTTTTTTCTTGCTCTTTAGAAATCCTGACATGTAGGCACTGGAACTGCATTAACCAAGTTGCTATTCGCATCCGGAAATAGAGCACAAGCATCCTTTGTTCGCATCTGTACTAACTGTGGGTTTGCATAATGTGATCGCTGTATCTGTGCGTCCCCATGGAGGTTACCACAAACCTATTAGCAGATTGAACCACAGACCTTTGTCATTAATGTCTCAGATTTGCAGCCACCTTGAAGGAAATAAATGACTTGTGGAAACATAGCTCGTTAGCAGCCATGTTGAAATGAAAAGAAATATTTGCTGCAATGATTCAGTTAAGAAACTCAGAGGAAGGATTTCTTGTGGGTCCTTCTTCCCTGCCCTTATCTCCTTTATAAGTCTCTCCCTACCTATATTTTTCTTTTTTGCTCACTCATGACTAAGCCTTAGGCTGTAGCTATTGGTTTCTCTTATACCAAGGGGTGCATAGGGTTGTTATTTAGAATGGTGAGAACATAATCACCTGTAGCTATGGGTAAGATAACTCATTTGGCAAATAAAGGACAAAGCTTGCTTGTTTTCCTTCCTTTCTTCCTTGCAGTTGTTTTCTTTGTAGGAATTAAATAAAGAGATCTTTTTTAAAAGCACAAAATAAGTTAGAGTAAATAAATAGACGTAACCTTTCTTGCTTGTGACGGAAGTATTAAGCAAAGGCTCAGAAGAGTATTTGTCTTTGGTTGGAAGGTCACAGGATAAAGCGATTCTTTATCAGAACCGAATCCAGTGGAAAGTTTGGAATTTTCCAAGGTTGTTGGCCCACTGCAGTCATTAGATCTTGCCCACAGTTTTAGTGGAGGGGTTGAGACTTGCCTAATGGTTTCGTAGAATTTCTTTGCATGTGTCTTAATACATAAATCTGGCATTTTTACCTATTACTGAAATCTGAATTTATTTATTATATGAATCTGTTTCTAAATTTTGTTCCTAGATCATCCTAACATCCTTTTGCATCATGGTGATTAAATCCAAATCAGATTCCTTGTTTGGGAATGCTGCAGTAGCCAGTTGTGGCCATCTGGGTCTTCTTTTGGCATAGGACGGGCGTCCACCAACTTATACCTTATATCTCTTTATCTGGGGCCCTATGTCCCCAGTGAAGTGGACACCACCTCCTCCTGCACTGAGCTCTCCTATCCCAAGTTTCCTATGATACAGATGTTGCGCTTGGTCATTCCCGTCTTGTCTTATGCACCACTGTTTGCTATTGATATTTTTTCCCTTCCAAGAGACCAAAAGCTCTTTGAGGCCAAGGATTCTGTCTTCTTGTCTTTCATGCCTTCACAATGCTCACAGTCCTCAGCACTGATGCCCACCTGCCACCAGGCCCCATACCTCCAACTCTTACACTTGGTCAAAACATTTTTTTTCTCAAGTTGATAGAATTATGTCTCTTTCATTTGCCTCACTCTGAGCTGGGGGCCACAAAGGTGAGGTGAGCCAAACAAAACGTCCACGCATGTTTTCAGAACCTCCATCCTCCTCTCAGGGCCACCTGCCCGCTTCCCATTACTGGAGCTCCCAGGCTCCTGTCTAGGCATCTCTCCTGGGACTCATTCTCCAAGGCCTGACCCTCACTGAGGTCCCAGCTGCCTGTGGCCCCTCCTAGGGTAATCGTGTTCTAATGGAGAAATCCTGAAGACAAGAAAGACTTCCAGGCCCAAAGTAATGCACCTCCAATGGTGAAATTCCAGGTACTGTGATAGGCAACAGTGGATATATTTTTAACTCATCCTTCTCTTAAATTGTACCACACTGATTGATGCCTACTCTGCTTCCTCCCAGGTCCATCCTGATTGGGGACTATTAAAATAATGGGAATATTTATGTCCGTCCTTATGCTACAAATAACCTAGCAAGAGAGTCGGACTACATGTGCCTACAGAGACAGGCTGGTGTACTGTTTAAGAGCCTTTCACACATGCTGGATATTAATCTTAGTTTTTCTACTTACCATTTGTGTGGCCTTGCATAAAGTCCTAAAATTTTCTGAGGTCTTTTTCTTCATTTATAACACCAGGATAACAAAGCATGTTTTGGAAATTCAGTGAGCTAATATATGGGTCATTCTTGGCCCATAGTAAAATGCATGACGTGGGTGTCATCAATAATAATAACTAAAGCTAGGAAGGATTATAAATCCAAGCAAGGCAGTTTGGAAGGTCTGAGGCTGAGAACAGGTACATAGAGCAAGGTAATGATGAAGGTGGAGGAGGATAAAGGAGAACTCTCTAGAAGAGGACTTCCTCACCTCGTACAAGAACAGGTGTGCTGTCCAATGCCTGTGCTGGCTGAGCCACAGGTACCTAATACCTTGATGGGTTGGCCTGCAGAGGCATTTTTGGTGTGGAAGCAGCATGCTGGGCGCACATTATCATAACTGTTTCTGAGTTTCTCTCCTCCACGGGACTGTGTGTTCTCAAAGCCAGGATCTGACAGCACATTCCTGTTATCCCCAGGCCACTGTCAGGAGTACATGCTCAGTGCTTAATTATCGGTAGAATGATTGAAAGGCAGACAGTGCTGGAGCTTTTCTGTACCATATCTTCTAACAACACAAGTGATCATATGAAGGATCCACGAAGACTTGGCAAAAGTACGTGAACGTATTCTCCCTGCACCTGAACATGACTCAGTCCAATGAAAGATGTAAACATTGCAGTTTATGGTTCTCTGGAGAAACATTTTTTGTGGGGTTAGAGAAGAAGAAAGATGTGCCTTAGGAAAGTTGCTACAGCCTTAAAAATGCTGGGTTTTGAGTGGTGTATGAAAGGAAAAACAACAACAAAAATCAAACAATGTCCCCCCCACCCCTGCAAGACATACACACACCTGCGCATATACCACTAGAAGAGGAGCCTGTAAAATCGAGCCTGATGCTGAAAAGGATGAGTTGGCAGATCACTGCAATGGATCACTGCAAACCCCTGAAGCCACCTGGCTCATGATTTCACACTTCTCTGAGCTTCTGTTGTTCCATGATATTCAGAGATGAGTTTATTCTCATTTCCAAAGCAATGATTTTTAAAAAGTCTATGTGTGTTTTTTTCCCATTCTTGTTTACACCTTGCCATCCCGCTGTTTACAAGATTGGTCTCTCACACTCTGCCTGGGGTGTTGTCTATTCTTGTGTGATTAAAATGGCCAGAGGAGTCTTTGAGCTGCTCAGTTTTGAAGAACTGGGAAGCCACACTGCCCTGTGGAATTCCAGCATGCATGGCATCTCCCCAATGAAAGAGACACATAGCAATTATGAACCTGTGACAAGCTGGGAAACTTTGCATATTCAAGTATATTAAACACTTGAAAGTGTCTGGTGTGCACCTCATTACAGAGATAGCATACCAAGGCATGACTTCTCATGTGAGCGATGCCTCCTTAGAAGTAGCCTGGAGTAACATGAAATGTGATTTCTTTCCAAAGTAGAGTGCTTGCCTTGTTCTCTCCAGCTCTGAGTTGGAGATGATGCCCTAATACTTTTTGCCCCTCTCACTGCTCCTGCATCTTGTCCTCACTTCGCTCCGATCTTTCATCCCCATCTGAATAGTCTCCTCTGTGCCTTGTGTTCAGATGCTACTCCTGATCACAAAATCATGGTGGCATCTGAGAGAAGTGGGAACCTGAAATTGGAAATTGCTCATTTTCTTGAACCATGGAATCCAGAAGGTTGAGGCAGGGAGGACTGAGCAAAAATTGCTCTGATTACAGTTGCTTTAATTACAACCACATGGCTCCTGGCTGGCATTGAGAGGAATGACCTTTGGCAAAATGGTAAAGTGGACCAAAGTTGGCCTTCCCTTCTGCTCCTCTTCATGGCTTTACCCTCCCAGAGGTTCCTGACAAGCCCTGCACATCCCTAACCCCCCTTCCCCAGGTAACACTGTCTGTCACATCCCTAATCCTCCTCCTCCAGGTAACACCATCTGTGTCTCTAATGCCCCTGTTTAGCTCAGACCTTTCTCATCAGTACTCAGGCTCCTTCCCCTGTGTGCTAATTACCTCTTATTAAAATGTCTCTTCTCAGATAATATTCCTCTAGGGTGCTCACTGCGATATGAACACAGGTGGTCTTGGGTCAAAGGAGCCTGTGCTGAGTGTGCTCTTCTTGGGTGGAAGGGATGTGACAAAAAGCACAACTCATGAGGCCTCAGATGATCTGGGTTTTTAATTCTAGCTTTGCCACTTATTAGCTGGTGACCTTGGGTTATGTTACTTAACTTTCCTGAATATGTCTTGCCCTTACAATAGAATTGATGAGTCCATGCTAGCATGTCTTAAATAGGAGATGTTTTACCTGCCAACATTATCATAAAACTCAAATGAGATGAAGCATGAAGCATTTGATAACTCTTTATGCATGAGAGGTTATGTGCAAAAATGTAAGCTAAAAAGGCAAGAAAGTGCCTTAGCCACATCCAGAACGTTAGCTTTGAGAGAGAATGTGATGTAGCAGAAAGCTTCAGCCTGGCTTTAATATTTTCTATAATCTTAGTTTTTCTGAGCCTCCATTTCCTCATCCATACAAAAGAATACAACCAAATCTCGTGGGATTGTCCTGAGCATTAAATGCAACAATGGATATAAAGTCCCTTAAGTTCTCTCTTACCTTAATGGGTCCCTTAAGAAGTGACTGTAGAGAGTCTGGTATAAGAGTTTCCAGGTGCTTCAAATTTATCTGTGTATGAGGCAGATCCAATAACTGGAATGGTATCAAAGGTGGTACATCATCTCTGAAATGGGGGTGATTGCCAAAAAGGCAGAGGGTGATGTGGGCTGGTTCTGAGGAGCGGGGAGGGAAGTGCAAAGGGTGTTTACTTCAGCACAAAATTAAAGAGCACAATAAAACTCCATAATCAAAATAAATAATATTTAATGCATAATTTTAAAAATAATGCAAAAGCAATCCAGTATGAACAAAATATCAACAGTTTAAATAACGATAGGATCAGGAGCAGTGCTAAGCAGAGCCACACTGGAGCCCCAGGCAAGAGAAAACATCACTAATAGAGATCCTGTCCCCGCCCTGGGGCGGTGTTCGCTGGGCGGGAAGGAAAGTCCCAGCGAGGGCTTCAAGTCCCCGCTCCTTATTTCTCCTTACCTACTCTGGGTTTCAGTATAATTTGTGAAAAAAGAAAAGACTATATCAAATGAAATTCAGATGTTCTTTCCAATCAGGTGGCTACAATGAGATACATTTTGGAAAGGAAACATGAAGGAAATGGTTCATAGGGAGCTCGATTTAGGTTGCGAGTCGGCAAACGGTGACCCACAGACAGGCCGCCTGTTTTTGTAGATAAAGTTTAATTGCACACAGGCCCCCTCATTTGTTTTTGAGACACAGTGGCAGAACTGAGTACTTGCAACTGAGACCATATGGTCTACAAAGCCAAAAATGTTTAATATCTGCCCTGATATAGACCTCTGATTTAGATGATCAAAGCATTGGATGTTTTTGGATCAGCCCGTGGGGTTGGCAGCAGTTTAGAATATAGAGCTATTTGCAGACTTATATAACAGAGCATTCAAGGACATTTACAGAGAACATTATAACCTTCCATGTGCAAGAAGTGGGGAAAATGAGGAAGAAAGAAGAATTCAAAAAGTAAATTAAGAGAGGCAGCCGAGAGCGGGTGGGGTCTGCGCCCCGGTACAAGTCTTCAGGAGCTGCGACTTGACATATGAGATGCTTGTGAGAGACTGACAGCGCCCCAAACGGGCAGAAAGCAAACAATGGGTTTGTGGGAAAGTGCGGTCATTTGCATTATTACATAAATAATTTGTGGTTTTAATTACTTCACCCTGTTAATGTGGATAATTTAGAACCGATGTCACTAATTCAGCAAGCATTTAGTGAGCGTCTATTTGGCAGAAACTGCAAGAGTTGCCTCAAAGTAGTCTCCTTCTGAGTCCAAGTGTGAGCGAACAAAGACAGAAACCCCTGGAAATTGTGTTCTGATGAGCCTTGAGTTTGGGGTGCATAGGGGAGACCACAGGGAGACAAGAGGAGAAAGACCTCAGGAGGCCCTGAATGCTGTCTAAGGAGTTTGACCTTCTCCAGGAGCCAGCAGGCAACGTCTTGATCAAGGAGGTGGCAGATCCATACTTGTGCTATGATTAGGGTGTTAATTGAGCATGCAGAGGCGGAGGGTGGATGAGAGTAGAGGTAGGGGCACTAATGAGAAGGCGATTTAAATAGCTGGTAGGACAGTCCTACAGAGGTGACATGGGCCTCAAGTTAGCAGTGTCCCTGGAAATGGGAAGAAAACAGCTGAGCGTGCTGGTGAGGGTAAAATCAACCAAGATTCAGCCAGTCGATTATGGGGGGCTCCTATGTTTGGAGTTGAGGTGAATGGCAGGCTGGAGAAGGTATTAATAGAAATCGAGGAGCCAGGTAGAGAAATAGATTTGAGGGTCAAAAATGATAAGTTCCGTTTTATATGAATCGAATATGCTGTAAAATATCCAAAGAAATGCATGGGGTGGAGGCGGTGGCGGGGTGGGACGGGGGTCGGCAGGGGAGAAAGTGGAGCTAGAGATGAAGATTTAGAAATTATCTGAGAAAAGATAATTATTGAAGCTGTGGGCGTAGAAAACATCCATAAGAGAGGAAGTTAGAGAAGAGATGAGTGTTGAAGAAACAACTATGGTAGTTGCCAGATAAAATACAGGATGTTCAATTAAAATTTCAGATCAACAAAGAATCATGTTTTAGTATAATACTGTCTCATGTAATATTAGGATATACTTATACCCAAAACATGATTCATTGTTGATCTAAAATTCAAATTTAACTGGGCATTCTGTGTTTTCATTTGCTAGATCGGGCAATCCTAGACCGTGGGGATTGCCCATAATTATGGGACGGTCAGAGGAGAAGGAGATAATGGAAGAGCCTGGAATGGAAAGGTAGGCCCCAGGAAAACTATGATATTGTACTATCAGTAAATCAAAGAGCAGAATGGGTTTCAGGAGGGATGAGCAGAAAGGTCAAGGCCATTGCTTTTGGCAACCTGGAAATCATTTGGGACATCTGAGAAAGTCCTGGTTGCAATGGATTAAGGAGTAAATAAAGTAAAGGAGGTGGAAATCATCAGTGAAGACCCTTCTTTTAGCAAGTGTAGTGCAGAAGGAGAGAGATGAAATGGTCAAGGGAAATAAAACAGGAGGCAGGTTTATAGGATTAGAGAAGCTAAGGCTGTTTTCTAGCTTTGGAGAAGGAGCCCAGAGAAGGGGCATCCTGAAGATGTAAGAGGAGTGAGGTAAGGATGGAGTGAGCTGTGGATGACACTGGAGCGGGGAATCAGGACATAAACAGAAGGATCAGCCTTAGCCAGGAGGATGCGCCTTCTTCCTCCAGGTCATGAAAAGGAGGGAGAGATGGAAAAGATATGAGATTTTAGAGTAGGGAAAAGGAAGGAAGGCTTTTTTTTTTTTCTTTTTATTGTCTGACTTTGATGTTGAGAGTGCATTTATAGAGGTGGGATTAGGGGAGCAGGAGAAGACTCAGGCTCGAAATATTCCCTCTTTGCTGATTGCACAGGACAGATGTGACAAGAGCTCAAAGTGTGTATAATTCATCCAAGTGGCACTGTTTGTCTCTCTTGTGTTGTCCCTTCTTCCAGTTCCAGCAATCCATAGCGATTCCCAACATAATTAAATTGTCACTAGTTGAAAGGAAAATGACCAAACAGAACTGAACAGACTTGCACTCCTCCATTTTGTTAAGCCAGGAGACTCCAGCCATGAAAGGATCAGGGTCATTTGTCTATGTCCCCAGCCCTAGAAGGGGCAGCAGGGATGTCCAGCAGATGGCATTTGAGGGGGACATGTGGAACTCCTGGTCTGTGAGTTCCTGACTTTACCACGCAGATTGTGTCATGTGGATTCATGGCTTTGCCATGTCACACGCTGCATAACAGGGACTCACAGATGGCAGCCGAGACACACTGATCCAGCCACCGTGGGCCCTCTGGGAGCTTAGGTCAAAAGGCTGGGCTATTCTGCAGCTGGGAGAGGGGCAAGTTGAGGAGCAAAGCAGCCTGCAATCTCTTAGCTGCTTTTCCTCTCTGCTGGCAAGAACAGGGGTGTCGTTGGTGGGGGCCATTTGCCGAGCTGCAGAACCCTGAGAAAGCTGAGAAAGAGGAGTTATTTCAGGGAGGGGGTGGGGCGATGCGTCTGCCTCGGGGAGCACTGGTGCCTCCACCTCCCAAGACCATTAACATTTCCACCCCCTCTCGCCCCCTCTCTCCCTCCTCTCCCCAACACAAAGACGTAAATGAAATTCCTAAAAGTAGACTACTTCTGCCTAGTTATTTTTAGTAGTTGCCGTTAGTATTTATCAAGCTTTTCAGTGTTAATTTGTCCTCCCACCCATTCCCCTTCCTGCCTCCACATGCTAGGCTTGGGATGGAAGGAGCACCTATAGCAGCTGGTGGCCTCACAGAAACATCTCCTAGAGAGAGGAGGCTGTGGGCTATAAAATCAACCTCACCCACTCCCACCTTGAAAAGGAGAAAGGTCTATATTCTGTTAGCTTTGGAGAACAACCGGTGTGTTGCCGAAAGTGAACTCATTAAAGTGTCTAAGTGGTGTTTACTTAGGTGACAGCCCGCCAAGGAGTGGGGTTGGGAATCCACACATGCACAAGATGTCATAATGCAGGCACAATGGATCCCAGGCCAGGTAAACAAGCAGAAAGCCACAGGAAGCAGATGCTAGAGGAGAGACAAAAAATGAAAACTCATGCAAAGGGTCAGGGTACTGAGGGAGCTAAAGGGCTGAAGGAACACAAGGTGGTTGAGGTAGTTGGGATGGGTGGGTGGGGATTGAAAAGGCCAAAGGAAGAGAGCTCTATAGCAGGGGTCCCCAAACCCCAGGCCATGGACCAGTACTGGACCGCACAGCAGCAGGTGAGTGGCAGACGAGTGAAGCTTCATCTGTATTTGCAGTCGCTCCCTAGCACTAGCATCACTGCCTCAGCTCCACCTCAGATCAGCAGGCATTAGATTCTCATAGGAGCACTGGTCCCTGGTGCCAAAAAGGTTAGGGACCACTGCTCTATAGCAGTAATTTATAGCTTAATGCTGAAACACTGCTTGTTCCTGCCTCAACGGCCTGTCCTGCCTCCCGGAGGCAGTTTGTGCCAGAGCGGCCACAGTGCTCTGGAGAGGAACTCCCAGGCCATGTTCTAAACAGACGGCCAGCTGCTGGATGGAAGCAAGACCATTACAAGTGTGAGTCGCATCAGTCTGCATTGGACCCCTTGCCTGCTCGTCAATGTAGTCATTCATTAGGAAATAGACGAAGTTGTTTTCTTTACAACTGCAAAGGAAAAAATATGACATGATTTTGTGTTCTTTTTAATTTTCTTTTCAATATTTCAGAAACTGAAAAACATAATAAATGAAATGAAAAAATTCAACTGATGGGCTCAGTAGGAGAATGGAGGGTACAGAGGAAAGAATCAGATTAAGATTTCAGAACAAAAGAAATTACTGGGCACATAGAAGGACATTACATAATGATGAAAGGGTCAATCCACCAAATAAACAGCAAACGTACATATTCTGCATGCAAATCCTAAATATGTACCAAACAACAGAGGAAAACATATGAAACATAAACTGATAAACTAAAAGAATAGACAAATCCACAATTAGAGTTGGAAACTTAATATACCTCTGTCAACGACTAATATTGCAGCTAGACAGAAAGCCAACAGACATAGAGAAGAGCACAGCACTATCAATCAACCGGACCTAATTTGCATTTAGAATCCACCAACAACAGCAGAATAGACATTCTTCTCAAGCACCACAAAATAGATGCCAAAATAAACCATCAGCTATAAAGCAAACCTCAACAAATGTACAAGAACTGAAATTATACAGAATGTATTCTCTGAATACAATGGAAGCGAACTATTGATTAATAAGAGAAGGATGACAGGAACATCTCTAAACCTTTGGAACTGACTGAAACAAAAAACTGAATAACCCATGGGTCAAAGAGGAAGTCTCAAGGAAATTAAAATAAAAAAAATTCATTAAAGTCAATGAAAATGAAAGTAAACATGTCAAATTTTGCGAGACTCAGCTAATGAGGTTCTTTTTATTTTTTTTTTAAGTATTCTGATTCTTTCAATAACATTTCTGATTACTGAATACAGATATAACATCTGGAAGGTACAGAAAGTACAAATTAAAACATCTTGCTTTTCATTTGAACACTCTACCTCCCTTTGACAAAGGAGATCTATCCATTGGGTATAAGACTTTTAAATGAACCTATTCTTCCACTTTTGAGTAACCTAATCCAATTTTTTTTTATTTTTATAAGGGCATAAAAATAATAACTACTTTAAACTTCTAAACAAGATGTATTCATCTGAAACTCAAAGTTCTGTTTTCCTTTGTACAGTAGGTATTTTGGTACCAATTATTTGACTATACTTTGGTTAGGGTTAGCCTCCTCCCCACTCCTCACCAACAAGAAGGTAACATTAAAATCTTAAAATAGGCTCGATTATAAATCAAAACATCTTAATTATCCTCACTTAGAGAAGGCTGTGTTTAACTTCCTTTTGATTTAATCCCTTGGCCATTCTATAACCACCTGAAATACAAAAGACCGTAAATCTGCCTCCCATCTCTCTCCATTTTTTCAAGCAGAACACAAACCTCCTGTTATGACAAGCCAGCCTCCTTGTTCTCTTAGTAACGCCTCAATCTTACACCGGGGACGCCCAATTGAACAAACCTCGAGTCTATATTCTTTATCGCATCTTTACTCAGCCTGGTTGCCAAAACAAATCAATACTTACTGAATACTCCTGAAACGGCTAGTATTTCCAAAAGTTTAGAAAAACTTCACAACTAATTTGGATACATTCTTAATGGATTTGGGGAGCCAGAGGCAATGCTCTCCCCACCCTTTTGACTTTAATTTGCAACACACCCAAAAAGGTAAGGCAAAAAAGGAGGTAGCGACACCATTACAGACGACTTCAAATTTTGAACCTAAACACGTGAAAACGCCAAAGGATCGACTGTGTCTCCCAACTGAGTCCAGGACCATGCCCCATTGCCAAGCTCCACCAGCAGGGGCAGGAGGCTCACCTGTCCCCGTCCCCCAAACCGTGATGCTCCAGGGACTGGAGGTGCACAGGAAGCTTGGCAGCAGTGACCTGCATATAGCAGCTCTCGAGAAAGCAAGCTCTTGCCCTAAACCAAAGGCCTCAGCTGGCACCAAGGGCCCTCAGGGAGCTGTGGGTATCCCAGTCCCATCCTGTCCTGCCCCTCCCTACAACTTCGCTCTCAACGGGGCAACACTCCAGTCTCTAGAACGCACGCCAGCAAGCCCACTGGAGAGCCAAGGCCACCTCCTAGTACCAATGGAGAAAATGGCGTCGGCCTCCCTACCTCTGGCTAGGGTCCCAGGACAGTATAATTCATTTGTCAGCAAGGTGATGTCGACCTGAAATTAGTGGTTCTGCCGGCCAGTCGGACACTGGAATTTGATCCAGCACTTTGCACTAAAGCAGTTCTGAGATAAAATTTTATAGCACTACATACTTAAGATTAGAAAAGAGGAAAATCTCAAATCAACATCTAAGCTCCCTTCTCCAGGAAATTGTCTTACAAGAAACCAGAGAAAAAGGGCAAAATGAACTCAAACCAAGCATAAGAAAGGACATAATAAAGATAAGAGCGGAAATCAATAAAATTGAAAAGAACAGTAGAGATAATCAAACAAACAAAAAAAAACCCGATTCTTTGAAAAGATCAACAAAATTGATAAACTTCTAGCAACACTGACAAAGAGTGAGAAGACACAAATTATCAATATCTGGAATAAAAAATGAGATATTACCACAGATCAGTAGACATTGAAAGAATAACAAGGGAATTCCTACAAACAACTCTACAACAAAGTTTAGAATTTATATGAAGGGAACTGATTTCCCAAAAAATACAAGCCACAACTCACATAATATAAAATAGATAATTTGAGTGGCCTTATGACTAAGGAAATTAATAATTTAGTAAAACTCCAAACAGAAAATTCTAGGCCCAGAGGATTTCACTGGAAAATTCTACCAAATATATAAGAAAAGTTAACATCAGGCCTATAAATTTCTTCCAGAAAGTAGAAGAGGAAGGAATACTTCCCAATTCATTTCATTAAGCTATTCTAATACCAAAACTAGAAAAAGATAGTACAATATAAGAAAACTAGAGCCTAATGACTCTCATGAAGAGAGATGCAAAATTCTTTAACAAAATTTTATCAAATAGCATTCAGCAATATATAAAAATAATTATATACTATGACAAATGGGGTTTATTCTAGAGATTCAAGGCTCATTCAATATGAAAATTAATCAGTATAATCTACCATGGTCTAAAGAAAAAAGTCACGGTCACACTAATTGAAGCAGAAAAAAATCATTGGGCAGAATTCAACATCAATCGTGATTCTGAAAAACAAACAAAAAGTAACAATCTCTTAGGAAAATAGGAATAGAGGGGAATTTCCTAAAATGTATAGAGAATATCTACTAAACAGCTGCATCTAACAAATTACTTAATAATGAAAGACCGAATCATTTTCCTATAAGATCAGGAGCAAGACAAGGGTGCCCTTTCTCATTTAGTACTCGAAGTTCTACACAGTGCTATAAAGTAAGAAGAGAAAATAAAAGGAATACGATTCAGAAAGGAAGAAATAAAACTGCTCTTTCTTGCAGATGACATGATGATCTGCCAGAAAATCCAATGGAATCTACAAAAAAAAAAAAAAAAAAAAAGCTTCCTACAGCTAAGAAGTGAGTTCTGCTAGGTTGCAGGATATAAGAGAAACAGAAAACACTCTATGTTTCTATATACTAACAATGTGTACATGGATACTGAAATTAAATATACAATAGCATTTATAATCACTCAAAAACATGACATATTTATATGTAAAAATTTAATGAGACATGTACAGGATTTGTATGCTAAAAACTATAAAATGCCAAGAAAGGAATCAAAGAAGATCTAAATAAATGGAGAGACATACTATGTTCATAAATTGGAAGATTCAACACAGTAAAGGTGTTAATTCTCCTCAAATAGATATTCAGTTTTAATGGAATTATTATAAAAATTCCAGCAAAGATTTTTGTAGCTTTAGACACTATTCTAAACATTTATATGAAAAAAGAAACTAAATGTCTAAAACAATTTTAAAAAGAATAAAATAGGAATCATTCTATTTTAAGACTTATTACATGTGAACTTAGCAGAGGGATGAACGCACAGATCAATGGGCCAAAATAGAGAAGCTGGACATATAGGTATAGCCAACTGAATTTTGATAACTATGTAGAGCAATTCAATAGAGGAAAACATTTTTTTAAAATGGTGCTGGAGCAATTGGATATCCGTAGGCAGAACAAAACAAACAAATGAGCAAACACTTTATACAACTCAAAATGGATCATAGATTTAAAAGTAAAACATAAAACTAGAAAACTTTTAGAAGAAAACATAGGAGAAAATCTTTAGGACTTACGGCTGCATGAAGTGTTCTTAAAACATGACACCACAAGCATGATCTTGAGAAGGAAAAATAAATAAATTGGACTTAATCCAAATTAAAAATGTTTACTCTATGAAGGTCTAGACAGCTATAGACAGAAAATATTTGCAAAATGCATACCTAACAAAAGACTCATATCTATACTATGTAAAGAACCAAAACTCAACAGTTAAAAAGGAACCAATTCTATTAGAGAACTGGCAAAAAATAGACATTTCTTCCACTGAGAAGGATATATAGGTGGCAAATAAGTACATGAAAAGATGTTCAACATCACTAGCTATTACAAAATGTAAATGAAGATTGATGAGCTATCACCCATTAGAACAACTAAAATTAAAAACAGCAATAATGCCATATGCTGGCAAGGATGTAGAAAAACTGATATAGCCACTGGAAAATAGTTTGGCAGTTTCTTAAAAACCAAACATAAATTTATCACATGACCCAGCAATCAATCTCCTGGGCATTTATCCTAGAGAAATGAAAACTTATAGTCACACAAAAACTTATACAGAATTTTTCCTGGAAGCTTTATATGTAATAGCCAAAAAACAACCAAAATGACCTACAACAGATAAGTGTTTAAACTGTGGTACATTCCAACCATGGAATACTATTCAGCAATAAAAAGGAACAACTATTGATGGATGCAACAAATTAGATGGATCTCAAGACCATTATGCCAAGTTAAAAAAAAAAGTATCAAAAGGTCACATACTGTATAGTTCAATTTATTAACATTCTAGAAATTATAAAATTATGAAGATGGGGAACAAATTAATGGTTTTCAGGAAGAAGGAATGGGGGCAAAGGAGTTAGGCAAACGAAATGGCAGGAGGAGGGAGTTTTTACGGTGTGAATAGTTTGGTATCTTGATTGCAGGCATAGTTACATGAATCTTCATGTGTGATTAAATGATTATAGAACTGTAAGAAATATATTGCATGTGAGTTTACAAAACAAGAACGTTGTTCAGTTTTGCAGTTTTTGAGCTTTATTGTTAAAAAAAAAGTCATCATTTATACATAGTTACCCGAGGCTTGCTTTTTACCATTCATTGTGTTCTAAGGTTCACCCAAGTTGTTGCATGCGGTTCTGTGTGATTTATTGATTTTCCCCGTTGTCTTATATTTTATTGTATGACTATAACTCAATTTATTTATTTGCTCTCCTGTTGGTGGAATTTGTGTTAAATATAGCTTTTTTGCTGTTTTGAATAAAGCTGTTATAAACATTTTGTGCAAGTCTCCCAGTGCACATTTATAAGAGCTTCTCTAGAAAATGTAGGTAGGAGTGAATTTGCTCAATTGGAGGGTATGTGAACATTCAACTTCATAAGATGCATAAGATAAGGTTAAATTGTTCCCAAGTATTTATATCAATTTATACTCCCACCATCAATTTAATTTGCACTTTCCTGACTACAAATGAGGTTGTTCATCTTTTCATATGTTCATTTCACCATTTTTTTCCTCCTCTGTGATAATGTGTCAGATCTGTTGCTCATTTTTCTATTGTGTTGTCTTTTCTTACTGATTTGTAACATTTCTTTATATAATCTGAATACTGGTCTTTTGTTAATTTTACATGTTGCAAAATTGTCTGGATATCGGCGCACCTTCTGTTTTCTTTATTTCTTTTAATAAACAGATCTTAATATTACAGTAGGAAAGGTTGTCAATCTTTCCTTTTAAGATTAACAGTTTTGTGCCTTAAGAATTCCTTTCCCATTTGGAGGTCAGAAAGATGTATATATATATTTAGGTTTTTTAGGTTTTAACATTTTGCTTTTAACAACTAAGTCCTTCATCCCTCTGCAATTGATTTTTGGGTGCAGCTCCTCCTTGACTTCTGACTCAGTAAATTATTCCAGCCTTCACGAGAGTTCTGCTGTCTTCCAACTTCCCTGCCATGTCTGGTTCTGATGCTTGCTTTGTCTCTTCAAATTATGTTTTTTGCCTTTTGATATGCCTGGTAATTTTTTCTCGATAGCCAGACATGATGTACCGGGTAAAAGAAACTGCTGTAAATAGATCTTTTAGTAGTGTGGTGGTGAGGTTTTCAGGGAGAGGAAGTGGTCTATGCATCCTGTGATTAATTAGGTCTCAGTCTTTTAGTGAGCCTGTGCCTCTGGACTGTGAACCTCACAAGTGTTCCCCAGTGTCTTCTTTCCCCCTTAAGTGGGACAGAATGACGACAATGCACTGCAATGGAGTGATTTCCCTTCTCTCTGGTTAACTAGTTTCCCTGAGGGCAGCCCTTATGAGGACCTGGCATACAGTAGTCCCACCCCCCATTGGTGAGGGATAAGTTCTAAGACCTCTCGATGGATGCCTGAAATTGAGATGATAGAGAACCTTATATGTACTATTGTTTTTTCCTATTAATACTTTCTTATGATAAAGTTTAATTTATATATTAAGTACAGTAAGAGACAAACCACAATAACTAATAATAAAATAGCGCAATTATAGCAATATACTTTAATAAAAATTATGTGAATGCTGTTCCTAGTTTCAGGGGATCCCATGCTAAAGTCTTTGCACAGGCTCAGTGCTTTCTGGCACAACACGTTGCCATCAATCAGAACACATTTTCTGTTTATATCTTCCTCTTGCAAATTTCATGCCTCTTCCATCTTAACTAAGCTCCCAACTCTCGCTGTGGCCATAACTTTTGCAGTTTGAAGTATGACGGCAAAACTAGCACAAAATTGTTTTCCTTCTTCACAATTTCAAGGGTAGTAGATTTGTTCTTACTGTAGATCTTAGCAACCTTGACATATGATTTTTTTCTTTCCTTAGTAAGTAGGGAACTTCAGCCTTTTCACTTAAAGGAAACACTTTACAGTCTCTCTTTGGTATATCTGAATTGCCAGCGTCACTGTTCTTGGGCTTTGGGGCTATTATCAAGTAAAATAAGGTAACTTGGACACAAGCATTGTGATAATGCTACAGTCGATCTGATAACCGGGAGGGCAGCTACTACGTGACTAACGGGCGGGGCGCGTCTACTCTCCGTGTGGGTGCACTGGGCAAAGGGGTGATTCACGTCCTGAGCTGGACAGGGAGGGGTGGTGCGAGATTTCGTCACACCGCTCAGAATGGTGTGCAATGAATTATTTATTTCCAGAGTTTTCCTTTTAATTTTTAGACTGCGGTTGACGGAGGGTAACTGAAACCATGAAAAGAAAAGCTGTGGATAAGGAGGGACTACTGTATTTCAGAATGGCTCCTTCCCACTCCCTTTTCCAGAAGCCTGAGGAGATTTTTCTGATATTTACTGTGGGAATCTCCTGGAGGTAAACTTCACAGTACTGGGAGGACCCCCCCCCCAAGACTGGGTCCCTATGGAGTTTTTAACTCTCAGAATTATCCCCACAGAGACTCCAGCGGTGTGTCACTTGCAGTTGAGCTTTTCCTACCCCAGCACTGCTTCCCGGGTGGTTAATGCTGCCACGTGTCTGCTCAGCGAAGCCAAGACTATTTTCCTCCGTTGGTCTTTGTAATCCTAGGGGCAGTGGTTTATAGATCCAAGAGGAGTAGTTGATTTCTACATGTTAGGACTGAGTGGAGACTTCAAGCTCTTTACATGTGCAACCAGACCCACAAGTCCTCTTTTGTCTTTAAATAACTAAGGGATGAGAATGTTTAGAAAGAAAATTCACAAATGGCGAGATTTGGGAAGATGGCCAATTATCCCTTAGGGAGCCTTGAAAGAAATTTTGGTCAACTGACCTAAGTTTCAATTCTTGCCTTAGCAATTTTTTAAGTGGCAGAATGTCACCTGTTAAAAAGATAAAGAAACCCAAAACAAAAAACAGTGAATTCCCTTTTACCATTTGAACTATAGCTCAGATCATTTAAATGAGCTATTTGTTGAGAAAGAAGCATAAATTTAAATGCCTGTTTGTGTCATATTCAGAGTACAGATTCTGCTTTTGGAGAGGCAGTGGAGTTTATTGGAAATACCATTGGACAAGTTGTAGAGAGCTGGGGTTAAGCCTTGATCCGTCATTCCATGGTTGCGTAACCTCTTTGTATTAATATGTTCAGCTGCATGAGACAAGAACCCTTCTACAGTGGCTTAATCAAAAAGTTTATTATTTTCTCACGTAACATCCTAGAAATAGGCGAACTAGGTCCAGTGTTGTGGCACCTTCCTTCTATCTAGTCTGCACAGCATGTGGCTTTTGTCTTCATGCTCGATGGTTCACGACTGTAAGATACGACTCTACCCCTGGCATTATATCAGCAAAGTGGCGATCTGAGTAACCTTAGTCAGAGCGTGGGACAGCCAGCGTGCTGACCTTGTCCTCTTGGAAGATGAATGTGTAATCTCCAGCTGCTGCAGCTATTATTTTTTGTGCCATGAGGAAGTTCAAGTCAATGTACAGAGTGCCAAGAGAATTGCAGAGATTAAAATGATACGTGAACCTCTGGTCTCTCCTGCATCTGGGTTTTTTCGCTATAGTTCAATGAGCCAAAATATTTTATTGTTTTGTTATTTATTTATATAAGTGAGTTTGAGTTGGGTTTTCTGTTATTTATAGTCAAAAGATTCCTGAATGATAATTTCTATATATATTACAGGAAAAAATTTTATATATATAATTTTAATGTTATTTATTATAGTAAATGTATATATTTTAATATATATTACTTAATATATTGTATAGTTATGTATGTGTGTGTATATATATATATACATATGTATGTTACATGTACATAAATTTATTCTAAAGTTTGTAGTCCTTCCAGGATTAAGGCCATAAGGCATGAATGTTTTTAAGAATGCCTGTTTCTCCTTATAATAAATTGCCTGCATAGCATGTGTCTAAAGGATTTTAGACTCTGAAATGCTAGGACCTGAGTTGCTCTTTTGGGGACTGTGCCTATCACTCCCTGTGATATAAGACTCACTCCTGAGAACTTTGAGCCAAAGACCAATTAGGCTGAAATATGTCAGTGTTCATGTCGGTGTGTTTCCTGTTTCTGTTTGCAAAGGCAACTACAGAAGAATTAAAAGTAATAGCTTTATATCAACTGCTTTACTGAGCTGTCAAATCTTCAAGTAAAATATTCGTTAAATATGGGTGATCTCAATTGCAGGGCCATAGAACTGCTGGTGACAAAATCTGTCGCGATACAGCGGAGGCTCTGAGACCCAGGGCACTGCGTGACTGCGTACTGTGAGTCACTTTTTCAACCTCTCTGAATGCAAGGCTTTTAAATTGTGTAAATTATAACTCAGAATGCAAAGATGTTGCTTCCTAGTTAGGCTGTTGTGTGTTCATATGTTTTGGTATTTGGTAAATAGAAACTATTAGCTTATATCTGTCATTAAAACTGTCATGAGGTAAAAAAATACATTGCCATTTTTAACTGTGGATAAATTTATAGGTTAGTAAAAATAAAACTATGTACTCATTCTGATTTTTTAAAGCTTTTGTTCTCTTCTGTGGTGATTTTAATTAAATAGAAACTTTATTTAAGTGTAAGAAATTTACTTAAAAAACAAAACAGTGATAAGTGATAAAAACCTGCCTTGCTTCCTGGAAACGAAGGCAATGTGCAGGTGCCCCTCCTTACTTTTCAAAGCTACTCATTCGGTATGGGAAATTTAAGAGGATATTGTGCAGTGAGTAGAACGGATGCTTGCTAATTCAGAAAAGATTCTTCCGAAATTCTATTACAGTGTAATTGGGACAGCAGCACCCACAATAGTGAATTTCCTGTCAAGATAGGAACATTATTACCTTCCTAATGTGTTGATGTGGGTCTCGAAAGCAATCTCGTTGAATATTTAGGAAATTGGCTTTTCAGAAAAGTAAATCTACTGTTATATGAATTTCATGAAAACTTTTCAAAATATGCTTATGGCCTCATATGAGAGCCAGCCAAGATTCGTAAGCAAGGTGACATGGCTCAGTCCCTGGCAATATTTTCTGTAGCTGTTTATACATGAAGCATGAATATTACTCTAATATTTACTTAGCTAGATAGTTTTATATGAGGAGCAAATGGCAAAAATAAAATAGATGTGGGCAAGAGCAAAACTGCACTTTTTGTGTTTTAATAATATTGCAGGGAAGGGAGATAAGTTGATATAAAGTGAAACAAATGTACTTAACTCTTTTTACCTCACTTCTTCTATCCCTGTCAAATCTCTGTGGTTTAATCAAATATTACATGAGCAACGTGGCTCATCTGAATGTCACAAGAAAGTAAAGTGAAAAGTCTTTATGCCAAATTTGGTAGCTAATCCTCTTAAAAGATCTGTAGAACAGTAATTAAATACTTGACATTATGCTAAGCAAAATCTAATGTTTTGGAGTCTTCCCCCGCCCTTCCCCACCATGACATTGAAAACTAAGTCTCAACTCCAGTGCATTTCTCTTGGAGGCCAAGATAGACTTGGACATTTAAGTTGGTAGTTATTGGGCAACATGGGAGGTCTTTCTTGTAATACTCTGGTTATCACTACCCAAAACATGATGGGAGCCATTGTGTTAGTTCCTTGGACCTTTCTAACATCAAACTAAAGAAAGACAGGAAATAGTGTATTCTTGCCAAAAGACGATAAAGCGTGAGTGTGGTTCAACATCAGAACCCTTCCCCTTGGCATGGAGACGAAGAGAATCAATGTCTGCTATTGGCTGCTGGTCGTTGCCTCCCTTCCCCAAGCATCCAGGTCTCTCTCCTGTATCTGGGATTTCAGGGACAGGCGATTCCTCACTGGGCATTCCCTTCTAGAGTGAGCCCCAAATCAGCTCTATTCTTCTCTGCCTTATGTGGAGCAAGGAGAGGCTGCAGGAATTCATGCTTTAGATTCGAGGCATCTGTCAGACCCAATGGAGGACCATTTGGATGAGAAATTGACAGAAAAGCTCTCGAAGCAGTGAATGAGACACTTTTTGTTTGACTAGTGTTGGCTGTGAGAGGAGTGAACAAGGCAGGGGTGAGGGTGATCTCTTTAACAGAGGTTAAGCTGCCTAACTGGGGCTTTCCAAGAAGATGGCCTAGGTAGCAAACACTGCCCCAATTTCTTGAGCTTTCTGGAATTCTGTTTAAGATTTCCAGACACTTAAATAAAAACTACTTAAACAGAATTCCAGACACTTAAATAAAAATTGCCTAGCCACAGACGTCCTGATAACAGTTGTTAGGGAAGACATATGTAAAGAAACTATTCTAAAATGAAGTATATGAAATAGATTTCAAGTTTACAGTTATTTCTAATTTCCTGTCTAGGTGTCTCTCTTTAGCTTTCTTTGGCTAGAATCATTTTGCCAGGATCTCCAAGAATTCCATACTCTTCCCCAGGGCTTCCTATGTGACTAGCTTCTCGATTATACAATATTATATGAAATTATATTTTTCTACAGTTTTCTGCATTAAAGACCTCTTTCTCCTCTTCCTAAAAAAATAATAAATAATTTAATCCTCTTAGCCTGTGAGTTTACTACTCTTTATTTTAAATGTTCTGTAAATTCCTCATTATGAAAAACACCTATTTTGTCAACAGAATATCTTTTATTCAGGAACAATAATAAAGAGAGATTATCTCAGAGGCTCAGAGCATAAGACACCAAATATCTAGAGGATAATCCAAGTATACTTCCAGATGTTTTCAAATATGGACATAGACACAAATACTGATTATTCAATAATTGAATCCCTTACAACCAGTTTTCACTCAGTTATGTTTTTAACGTCAAAAACAGCTAATAAATTCAGTGGGGGAAAAAAGCACACTGCTTCGTTATTATATGTAAAAAAACAGAATGAAAAGTACCTGATTTTTCAGTAATTTTGCAACAAGTTCTTTTAGTGTCATGTAGACTTAGGAAAATGTTGTTGCCATGGATAAATAATGATTTCCTTTAACCAAAAAGAATTGATTGATTAAGCACCTAACTTGAGCCTGAGGGAGAATGATACAGTCTAGCATGGACTCATATATTTGGTAACAGATAATGTTCCTAGAAACATAATTCATTTAATAAATAATTATGGAGCGTTACAACCTGACAGGCCCTGTGCTGGATGGAGGGGTATTAATGGCTTCTGCCATAGCTGAGTGATGTGGGGTTGGTGGAGACATTACTCAAATAATTACACAAATATATTTACAAATACGATAAGTACTATGATGGAAAAAAACAAAACAAAACACGGGAAACTATGAGACTATAAAATATAGGCACGACGCCTAGTCTAAGCAGTGATCAGGGAAGCCTTCCTGAAGAAATTGAGGATGGAGAGGAGAGTGTTCTGGGCAAAAGACCCTGAGATAGAAGAGAGCAAGGAGCTTCTGGGAGCCGATCCAAGGCCAGTGTTGCTGGAGAGCCAGGGAGGCGTGATGCAGGGGAAAGCTAGAAAGGTGGCAGGGGCAGGTGTGACAGACTGCGTAGAGAACAAATGCATGACCGTAAATAGTTTGCAACATGGAGTGTGAATCCTATTGTTTTCTGTCAATGTGAAAATAAGTCTACAATTGTATAATAACTGCTGTTTGAGAGAAGGTATTCATTCATCATTCATTTATTCACTCCTTCAGTCAGTAAACACAAGACAAAATCCCTATTCACATGGTATTTACATTCCAGTGGAACAAGTGGATAATATGCCAATAAGCAAATACATAGGTTTTATAGTGAGTTTTTGTTTATGAATAACTGGCATGGGTAGTCTTTAGTTGAATTTTTAAAAACAATTTCAAATATATGTTGTATTGCATCTAAGTGTGGTTATTCCTTTGTTTAGTTAAATAGAGTCATATGCTCTAGCAGCGCTGGGACCATGCTCAGCAAAGGTGTTCTTCACAGCATTCCATCACAGTCAAAGGGTTTGGAGAAATCTCAAGAGGGAAAATAAGAGAGGGAAGCTGTGAGGTTTGTATGAGTTTGTTTTCATCTCTGAAGAACTCGTGATACCATTGCCCTGCCTGCACCTTGCCACCTCTTCCTGGAGTGGTGGTGGGAGGTCGAGGGTGCAATGAAAAGACTTAAATGAAGATAACTGAGGTTAATACTGACTGAGAAGGATCTAAGAGAGAGAGTATTTCAGAGTCTTTCAATTTTTTTTTACAAAAAGAACTTAGCATATCTTCTTATACATTTAACATAGATTTTGCATATTTGATATCTCTAAAAAAGGTTCACATCTTATAGTTAATGTAAACATCTAAGGAGTAGTATTTTTTGCCATATTTCCAAAAGATTTTATGTAAAAAAGATGTTATGATGGTGCATCTTAAAACCATCAGTGACTTACAACTCAAAAAATAATAGATATCTGGAATCTTGTTTGAGTTTTCAATCAGCCTATCTTTTCTGTAGGTCTGCTTGAAGATGTTCTGATAACAGTGGTTACATTTCTGCATAATAAAGTGTTATCACTGATGGAATTAAACCAGGGCACCTGTGAGAGTCACCTTCAGGTCTTGCTTGCAAAAATCAAAGGGTAGTAGTTCATTGGATCAAAAGGAGCCATAATAGTTATCTGTTTTAAGCTTCAGGAACTTCTTTGTTTCTGATTTTCAGATTGCATGAAACAAAGTTATTATTGTCACATATGCCAAGAAGAATAATGGAAATATTGTTATTGTGATTCTTTAGGACAGGATTTCTCAACCACAACACTGTTGACGTGTTGGACCAAACCATTCTGTTGTGAGGGGCTGTCCTATGCTGTGTAGGATGTTTAGGAGCATCCTGGTGCAGCAGTACCACCCACCCCATGCCACCCCACCCCGCCCCAGTCATGACACCCACCTCTGTATGTTGCCAAATATTTCCTGGGGGGGAAGGGCAAAATCACTCTCTTGAGAACCACAGCTTTCGTATATCATAGTCAGTTGGTCATAGTGCTATGTTTCAGCTTTGTTTTATAGTTTATACTATTGCAAACATATCCAGTTCTAAATGCATAGCAGTTTAATAGGATAATAGATTTATAATTCTATAGTTCTTATATCACAATTAAAAATAACATTATGAAACCAGAATTAGAAGATTAAATTATTAGATTTTTACTCAGCAAATTCTAATGAGGTAATACATTTTTCTGTGGGGGAGAGGGTATATACTTTGAGAGTCTTGTTTCATTTGTTAAAACCTCATAAAATTATACCCTCAAAATGTAAACCTTATGAACTATATTTTAAAAGGTGCATTTATGGGAATATTAATGCTGTGAAAGACTCCAACATAGTCAGCTGCAAGAATTAATAGCCTTTTGGTGACACATAGAAACTTAAACAAGTCATATTTAATGAAGTCAGTTCTAGTTTTATAAGAAGTTGAGAACAACAGAGAAAAAGAAGTGCCATTTGTGTGTCCTTTGGTGATGGTACTTGACATTTTAGTGTAAGCTATTACAATAGTATATTGATTTAATGTTTCCTTAATATCTGTGATTTAATCAGAGTTTCTGAAAACAGGAAGAATGTGTGTTCTCTTTGTCACTGGTAAGCTAAGAAATGGCATTTCAAAATCACTTTATTCATACAGGGTTAGATCTTCCAAAGTGGCATTTTACCTTGCTCTGGTGCTTGGGAAGACTTAAGATTGCATAAATTTGCTTAGACACATGACTAATATATGACACCATTTAGAGAACTTTTTTAAAAATTCCTTTGTACTGTTATTTATTTCACCTAAAGACCTCCTTCCTCAAAGGGTTGCATATAGTTCAAATGAGACCAATGTTATTTTTGTAAAATAAAGCTTTGTTTCATGCTACTATCATGTGCAGGAATATTTAAGAACTTCCATTGTCTCAAAAATAAAGTTCTAATTCTTTTCCGTGGCACTGGAAGAACTCTACTAACTGACTGTAATTGACCTTTTCAAATTTATCTCCTTTGCTTCCATTTTCCCTGGCTCTGTATCATATTCCTACTGCAGTGAGCTAAGTGGCCTCGGCATCCTTGTGTATTTCTGCCTTCATACAACTTCTCAAGCTGTTGTCTCTACCCCGCAAGTTCCATCCCGCTTAAGAATCATTTGTTCCATGAAAATGTCTCTAATTTTCTCAGTTGGAATTAAACTCTCTTCCCCGCTTCTCTCCTTCCTTCTTTTCCTTCTTTCTCTTTTCTATAATGCACTAGACCTGTGTCTCAAATTATCTATTGGAAAGGCAAGATTTTTTTTTTAATTACTAATTTGTCACAGAACAATACTCATCCTTCTGTCCATGACCAGAACTTAGACCCCCATCATGTGAAGTTCATGATGCAAGTTTGGCAATATACAAACAGGTCTTTAGCTCATTCATGAGACAAGATGGGTCCACTTGATCACAGATTTGGGTGTTGCAACAATGTCCAGCTGCTGTCAAAGTATCTAAACAATTACTTGCAATATCTGTACTTGTCCTTGCTGTCTGATAAGAAGTGGTTCATGGTGCGGGTCCAAAAACTACACTTTAAGCAGCACTGCCCTAGACTAAAAGCTCCATGAGAACAGGGCCCACAGTCTGCTTTATTCACCATTGTAATTCTAGCACTTGGCATCACCTGTCATATGGTAAGCAAATTTATTATATGTAGTATCATACTATAGATAACAGCTTCTTGATAACTTTTTAGCACTTAAGGATTTTCATGCCTTACCTGTATTAGAAAATAGAAATAAAAGAGAATATCAGATTGATTTATTTTTTAAGTACATGATCTTTAGTATAAAACCTACTGAAATAAAATATACCCACAGCCTTCTAGTGCTGGTATAGCCTTTATAAATGAAGATTACTTGATCAATAATTTAATTTTCTTTACTAGATACAAAAAAATCACTTAATTCAAGTGTATTTAAGTAAAATAAAGGGAGCTTTTAAAAATCTAAAACACTTAGCCTGTTAAATAGCAATATTGAGAAATTGAGAGAAATGCATGTCTAGTAGGAAAAAACCCTACAAAAATAAAACTTTAAAAAATCCAAATGGCTTTTTTAAAAACACACCTCAGGGAACACACTGAAACTCTTAAGCAGTCTAAAATTGTATTTCTGAAAATGGGAATCACGTGGAATTAGTTTAATATCTACCACTGTAAGTTCTACTGAAAAACACCTGAGACCTGAATAACATTTTTCAAAATTTTAAGTCTAAGAGATTCAGAATAAATTACTTGGTGATGCTATTAAACATAGATTTCTGACTTTCAGTAGTCCATGAGTGTCTTTCTGAAGTGTAGAAGTAGTTGAAGTTAAATGTTCATATTTTTCATTGAATATTTCATTATTAAAGTTAACAGCCAAGAAAAACAAGGCCATTTGCTATATATGTTTTTCCCACCCATATTAGCCACTTATTTTTCCATGGAACATTTGTTATTTCTGGGAAACATATGGCATATGACCAGAACCATAATTAGTAACAGTTTGATGTTATAGGAATTTGAAATTTGGCCATTTTCAGCTTCATTAGACCAGCAGTTTCTTCTGAAATATAAAAGTAGCAAAATACAGGTCCTATGGGTGCATTCTGGGATCAGAATTTTTGTTTGCTTTACAAACTATGATACTTGCTCATTTTAAGTGGGGGTGGGGGTGGAGGATGGAGGATGCCTCCAAACATGTGTATAGCTCTGCCCCAGAGCCAGAAGGTGCCAGAAGGGGGCACTGTTCTAAGCACTTCCCACAAAGGATCTTAATCATCGCAATAGCAGGTGAGAAATATTAATTTATCCAAAGTCAGTACAACAGGAAATCGTGTTGTCGAGGTTCATCCCAGGGCATCTGGCTCCACCCAGACTCTATGGTCTAACTTTCACACAGTAGTGTCTTTTGCTCAGCATTGTTTGTCTAAAAAGATGAAAAGTTCCCAGCATTCCACTGGTGGAATCCTACTGAAAGGTTATCTTCTTGCAGATTATTTCTGCTTAATGCTTAGTAGCTGGGAAATGCTGAGTAACTGGGGAATACTGGATGCTATGAATTCTGGGTAACTGGGAATTTCCAGTAACCAGAGAAGGCTGGGTAATCACAGATTGCTGGGTAGCCAGGTAATGTTGGGAAAAGAGGCAAGAAACCATTAGTAGGGAGCTCGATCTGAGCAACTTTCTAGCATCTATAAACCAAAGGATTGTTGTCATCAATATGGGATCTGGGACTGGCCTGCAGAGTCTTTCACCCTCACACAAGACACGCCAAAGCAGCATTATCTTTGGATCAGAAGACTGAATATTTGTAGAACCATTTTACTCCAAATATTTAAGTATATTTAAAATTCACAATTTTCTAGCACTTGCTATATACACAAGAGTGGAGGGGGGACATTTTATAAAAAGAATGTGTGCTTATTTATTGATTCATTTATTTTTTGGTTAAAACTTAAGGCCATGGGGTGAGGGTAGCAGAGAGCCCTCAGACTTTCCAACAGGACATTTCCACTGAGTTCTAATGGGCCTCCCAGACAGGGGACAGAGGATAATCACTTTTGCTTCATGTTGGAAGCAATAGTTGCTGAGGCTGATTATTCACAGAAGTAAGGCAAAACATCTCATCATTCTCAAAATGTACTTCGTCTCATCCTGTGTTACTAATGGAGTTATTAAGGACCGAAAATGCAACATTGCTTAGCAACATGCATCATAGAATTTATGTTATTGAGCACTAGCAGCAGCTAGTATGTCTTATAAAGGTCCTGGTGGGTATCTTCATTTTCCTTTCCTTTTCATCTAACATTGCTTGTATCCATTGCATGGTTAATAAGCAACATGCTTAGACTGTGGCTCCGTGAGGTGGGTTTAGGTATGCTCCCTTAAGTACAGAGATCATCCCTGAAAGCTCACATTAGCCCAATCTAGAAGCAAAAGGAAATTAGGCTGTAGGTTAGAAAAAGTAGTACAAGATTCCTTCAACTCTATATAAGGCTTCTAATTCTCACTGCTGGCAAGTGTATGACAGTGGTTATGTCATCCTTTGAGATGTGGGAACTTGCTGTAATATTCTTTGGACTTCTTGTTTTGTTGACTCTTGTCTTTCAGACAGTAACTAGAATCCACAATAACCAAAAGCAAACATAATTCCTGTTACTTCCCAAAGAAAAGGTAATAGGTTCACTAATAACAGTGCTAGCATTTCCCTGTCATTTGCACTTCACCATGGGTGTTGGAGAACAAGCTGATTTGGGGGTGGATTTGATCTGGGTGGACTTTTATCTGTGCCCACCTTACTTCTCCAGATTAGAGTAGTAACTGAGAGTCCCAGCATTCTTCTGTTATCTTCCTTTTCTCTGCTCCATACTCATCCTAGGTTGAGCCTGGTGTTCTTCAAGCCTGGTGTTCTACCTTGACTTCTGCTCTGATGAAGAACGAGAAATCATAGCGGCAGAGGCCATCTTGTAGGAAAGACTATCTCTAAAGAGACTTGAAAGATTGTGGGAGGAAAGAGGGGCCAATCTTCCCTGCATGAAAACAATAGAAAATAGTTCATCGCTAAAACGAAGGCAGCTGTTCATCCCAAAGGGGGAGATGTTCCACTTGGGATTATCATCTAATGATGTTTGTTCCATCCCAAGACATGTATGTGGAAGAGCTTCTGGGATTCGAGTTCGTGCACGAGCAGATTGTTGGGTTCTTTGTCCCTCCCCGGGAAGGATTTTGGAATGTGTGCATCTTCCTCCTGCAGGATCCGTTTTAGTGCTTTCCACTGCCTTGGCTTTGTTCTTGCTTTGTTGTGTCTTAGATCACTAATTAATTATGGACCCAGTCCCTTCTGTGCGCTTGCTAATTGGATGTTTTGGAAAATTGCTCCATGCTGGCTGAAATAATGAGACAATTAAAAGGCCGAGAGGTGCTGGGAAAGAGAGAGAGCCAGTGACCATTGGAAACACAGCGAATATCACTCAAGTATCTGTTACCCCAGTAACCAGGGGAGACAGAGCTTCTCTACTGGGGTAGAGAAAAATACTCACAACAATGTGATGAAAGTGACAGGGTCAGCAAGAAGGTCCGTTGTCATGGAAGGAAGTCCTGTTTGGAAGCTGTATAGGCTGGGCAGCCCTAGCCGGCTGGCATCCTTTTGGGGAAGGGGGTTCCCTGAAAACAAGGTGGTGGGCCAGGACTTTGAGGTCCAAACTACAGACATCTATGTCTAAACTCTGTCATTTACTAACTGTGGGCCTTGGAGCAAATGACTTCACCTCTCTGAGCATCCAGCTCTTCATCTATGAAATGAAAAACAGTAGAATTTGTCTCAGAATTGTGGTGAAGAGTAAGTGAGATCACGTTGGTGAGTGTCTAGACCATTTCCTAACACGTAACATTCTCAGTACTGGCTAGTCATTATTATTATGCAGTTATGTTGGCAGCTTAATGATGTAACAATAATAATGATATTAACATAGGTAAAATACTTATCCTGGCACAGCTCAGGAAGGATTGGCTTTAAATTACACTGTAAGAGCACCATTATTTTGTTCCTTCCACCCTACTTTCTCTCCGGCTCATTTGTTTTCTTCCTTGTCTGCCACCCCCACCCACCCTTCACTCTTCCTCTTAGGAAGAGGAGAAGAATTTAAAAATTGGAAAAATTGGATGTTGGGAAGGAGGCCACCAGCCCACAGCTGGCCAAATAACCTGTGGAAACCATCCCAAAGTGCATTCTGTGCCACCACTTATTTGTCATTTAGACATAGGTGTTTTGCAGGTTTCAGATTCCAGATTTTTATTCCTCATTAGAATATAAACCTTCAAGATGATATGGATTTTTTTTCCTCTTTTGTTCACTGCTAATTCTCTCATGTCTAGAACTATGCCATGCACACAGTAGTGTCCAGTGAATAATGGTTGGAGGAAGGGTGTGTGAGCAAGGGAGAAGGGAAGAAAGGAAGAAAAGAAGGAAAGGAGGGGAGGAAAGACTTTAACCAGCAGAGCTTAAGACAAAATAAAATAAGTATTAGAAGGGAGACCTCCTGCCTAGTCTAATGGATTAACAGAGGAGGTCTGTAGGTATTCAAGTCAGCAAACATTTTGTGAGCACTTACTGGGTACCCGGCACTGTACCTGGTACAGATGTAACAAAATAAGTGATCATTTTTGCTACCAAGGACAGAGGTCTAGGAGGGATCCAGACTGTCCAAAATGTGATATGAGATAGCCTTTGGAATAAAGTAGCTAATTTGTGTATTACCAGATATAGGATAGAAAATAGTATCAGATAGATGGGTGCTATATTAGTTTCCCGGTGCTATGTACAAAGTGTCATAAACTGGGTGACTTAAAGCAGCAGAAAGTTACTCTTTCACAGTTCTGGGGGCTAGAAGTCTTCATTCAGGGTGTTTGCAGGGCCACGCTCCCTCCGAAGGCTCTAGGGAAGCTTGTCTCTTTCAGCTCTGCTAGCCCCAGGTGTTCCTTGGTTTGTGGTAGCATAACTCCACTCTCTACTTCTGTCTTCGCAGGACCATCTTCCTTTTTTTCTTCTCTTCTTATAAGGATACTGGTCATGTTGGACTAAGGGTCAACCCTACTCCATATGACCCCATCTTAGTGATTACGTCTAACTGTGCTGTTTTCAAGTAAAATTATTCTGAGGCACTAGGGAAGGGTTAGTACATCGAGTTAGCTTTTTGGATATCAACCCCAAACAGTTGCTGATCTAGGATTTTAGATACAAGGTGGAACCTTTAAGATGATACTGGATGTCAGTGTTAGGTCAGTTGATAAAAACAGCTCTGAGGATATCAGTATAGTCTTAGGCTTATCCTTACATACATACACACATATATGTATGCATATATACACGACACATATATCTGTGTATGTGTATGTATATATATCACATATACACACACTTATTTATACATATATGTACCTACTTTTATATGTACATGAACATAAATAGATACAGAAGTTAATATAGACATGTGTGTATGTGTGGGTCCATGGACTTATGTACATTTTCTAGCTCTGTCTGTTGAGAGAAGCAATGACGACAGATCAATGAACACACCCAGCTCTGACATCTTTGTTTCTAAATAACGTTCTTCAGCCAAAGAAATCCTGGCCCCTTGGAGAAATAACTGATTCTAGAGCTGAGGTAGGAAAACAACAAGATGAATTTGGAGCACTTGTGGTGCTAGAAAGTTTGCAAGTGCTTTTGAAAATTATATTTAAAGGATAGAGGCAAGTTGAAAGGAAAGTTTCCTATAGCCAAAGCTGGAAAAATTTTAGCAAAAGAAATAATAATTATAATAAGTAATGATATTATTTGGTTATAACTGAAAAAATGAAAATTGATGAGTCTATACTGATAAAATAAATTATAGACTAAACAAACAAACAAACAAACAAGTAGGGGAGAGGAGGCACAAATCTTTCTTATAAAAGATTTCCAATCTACAAATGTACAAGAAATGAGGACAATAGTCTGTTATCCTAAGAACATCACAGCAATAATTGCTGCAGGAAAGGTCTGCTGGTGAATCCCAGGTGGACAGACCTTTAAGGAGAAAAGGGATATTTGCAGAATCTCAAAGAATCTCTCCCAAAATATTTACTAACTGCAGTGGTAGTTTTAACTTATGTCATGGATTCTTTAATCTTTCTTCATCCAGGAGGTAAAATTTTCCTTGGGTGTAGGCTAGACTTGCATGCTTCTAACAAATAGAGCATGGAAAGAGACAGAGAGGAAGTTTTCAGTGGATCGACCTCACAGACATCACCTTAAACAAAGGATTACGGTTAACATTGCTGCTGGTGAGTCGTATTGATAGCGCTATCCCCTGATGTGATGCAATGAGAAAGTCTCTTCACCTTCACAGTCTTCTTCCCCAAATTCCTAATCCCAGTCCAATCATGAGACAATATCAGACAAACCCAAATTAAAGACTTTTTTTTTTGCCTCTAAACTAAAAAAGTTGGACCAGGGTGCCTCTAATTGTAGATTGAATGGCAATGTTATCCTTGATTATAGCAGAATGTGAATTTGATCTATCCATTCAGAAGCATTCTTATGTACTTTGGTCCCTGATGTGAATTTGTGAATCCCAGCCTACAACAGCTGCATTCCCACCCTCTGCCCCAAGCTCAGGGATTTACAAGGAAGGAGGAGGTATAGCCAGCCACTGACATTATACCCATTCTTCCTTGTTCCTAGTCATTTCTATCAAATGGTGTTTCCCAAGCTTTAGTTATTCATACCTCATCTTCATGATCCTTACCATACTCATATTCTATATTTACTATGTTTTACTTAATATCTTTCTTTAAATTGCTCCCTTTTTCTATTTTAATACATTTGCCCTAAGCAGTAATAGCTGTGAAATTGCAGATTTGATATGCCAGCTATATTTTTTCCTAATGCACATTATAATAAATACACAACCCAAAGCCACTATAACTATGCCCTACCTAAAACTGTCTCCAGTAACACGAGTGGTGTGCACCCCACGCTTTGGGAAATGCTTTCATGAAGGTGAGAGGCAGAGCCCTGAAGATTTCATTGCCATCTGTGTTCTTACCCCAGTGATCATAGAGCTCGGGAGGAAATGAAAAACCATTTCTCTCAATGAAAATATTTGGGCTTTCATTCTAAGGCACTGGGGAGTCTTCCTTTATTTCGTTTGGAATGAAGTACAGAAATGTCTGAGACTTCCTTTTGAGGGAGAGGCCTAAAGGGTGCTGGGAGAAGGAAAGAAATATATTTTGCTGGTTTGAAAAAATAGGCAGAGAGACGAGCTGGAAAGAAAGAGCAGTTAACTGGAGTAAGATAAAGTAACAGGAGAAATGGGGGTATTAGGGGAAAATAGTGGAGGGAAACGCAGTTACTCAAATCAACAGAACATTAAATGAAAGGTGAGAGACTTTGTAGAGATCCTCATTTGCTCCTCCTTTTTGCCTTTTGGACTCTCATTCAGGGTGTGAGGACTGATTAGATACACCCGGGGGCCAGCTTGAAGAGTCAAGGGGATGGTTTTCTCCAATAAACTTCCTGTTAATGGGATTGTGCTCTGAAAGGGTTAGCTTCTCTGTGACGTGTAGCCTTGGCATGAAAAATGGATTTAATACTATCAGACAGAGGGAGTTAGGAAAGAGTTTAGGTTTTCTCTAGCATCCTTTCATACTTAATGGAGAAAGGGAATAGCTTTAGCCTTTATCATAATACAAATCTGGTTGATTCAAACCCATACATGTGCAAGAGTCAGTCACATTTGAAAAGTAACTTAAAAAAAAATCTGAATTCCAGAGGATTAAGGTATCTGTTTAGGAACATCTCCCCTGAAACGCAGCTAAGGTAAGTGCCTGCAGATGAGTCCAGCTGTGTTGCACTGGACTCTGGTAGAAGCCGATGGGTCCTAATACCATAGAATTGTGACTGGGGAGAGAGGATTATGTGAAGAGCCAAGTCAGCTACACAGAGGCCAATCAGGAAAGTTTTCCATGCTTTTTTGTATATTTCCATTTAAAAATAGTGTCTTCAAGAGGGAGACCTGAGATGGTTTCCATGCTTTCCAAAAGATGCTGGGAGCCGGAGGCTCTCAGGAGGCTGGATATGGTCCATACATCCAAAAGAACAGATTTAGCCTAAAGACAAGAAGTGCTTTTGTCAAGCCATGCCAAAGATGCTATGGATTACCCGTTTCTGAGATGAATTTAGGAAAAACCCAAGAATTAAATTGTACTTAACAGCACATAAAAAGCAATCTCATATACTGTTCCTCCAAAATCTCGACTAGGATATTTGTAATAATTTTGATTTCTTTCCAGCTTTAGAGAATACTCATCTGAAATTACATTTTCAGGTCAATATCTGCCAGATGTCCTTTAGATAATTTATGAAACCTTTTTTCTTTCTTCATTTTTCATTTTTGGTCAGAGCATTGTCCCTAGAAGTTCTCCTTCCCAATCTCTCTGTTTTCTTTTCTCCATTTTATCCTTGGCACTCTTTAGAGATAGACCCATGGACAAAATATTATTTCTCCAGGCCTTTCCCTTAAAGAAAGAGAGAGAGAGAGAGAGAGAGAGAGAGAGAGAGAGAGAGAGAGACTGGCCACTTTTTACTTGCCTTGACTTTTCAGAATTTTTGAAACTCAATCAAGGCTTTAACCAAGAAAAACTTTTGTGTAGAGCCCATGAATCTCAGCAGCAGCGGCTAAGGTGAGTTAGCCTCTTCCAGAAGAGCATTCATCGCATGACATGACCCACTGAGTTAATGTGCATCTGACAGCTCAGGTCCCTGCCCTTGGCTGGTTTCTGAAATGGTTCAAGTAGAGTAACAACTTAGATCATTGGACCAGAATGAAAAAAAGAAAACAGAATCTTTGATGTGATTTTGATCCTAGTTTGTTTGTTTCATATGAACTTTATGTGAACAAAGTGATTTGTGGTAAGTATGTATACAACCAAACCAAACTTTAAGAGAATCCCCTAAGATTAAATAAAAATTGTAGGAAATGTTTTCTTATTAGGTCTTTACTTGTTCTGCCTATCTTCCAAAACAGTCATTCATTTCTAGCACTGCTCCCTAGCTGGAAAAAGAGTCATCGTTCTGTAGACCTAAACCACTGAATCAATCACATTTCTAATGGAGAAATTTTTTTCTAAGGATGTGAATTGAGGGAGGTCAGCGAGGCTGAGTTGAAAAGATCAGAATGTCTAATTTGGTCCTCCTTTCTTCTGGTGGATGAGCAGCGTGCCCATGCCAACGAACTGGTGTTTTTAATTTCCTCAATTTTTGAACTGGAGAATAACATATTATGGTTTCTGTTTCCTGGGAACATAAAACACAAGTAAATATTTGAGAAATTTGATACAGGGAATTTTGGTTTGAAGCTTGTCAAAGTGATGCATGAAATCGAGCCCCACTAAAATGTTCTTCCTTGCATCTGTTTTATCATGATTTCATGAAATCATCTCCGTGGCCCACTCCCGAATAATCTTAAACTAATAAGTGCATGGATTTCTTAAATTCTGTTCTGTTAGTACCTGGCCTTTTGGCACTGCATAGACTTACATAAAAATTAAAATATATGTGTGGACTTTGGTTTACATCTTTCATTGAAACAGTATCTTTTGAGCCTTTGTTGCTACTAATTAATATTTGAGGCTGCCCAAGACCAGAGTACAGATCAAAGCCCTGCCTGCAGCCCCTCTCCTTCGCTTGCCTTCCCATCCCTGGCTCTGCATGAGAGGCCTCCCACACATTAGTTTCCCGTAGCACTGCAACAAATTACCACAAACTTAGTGGCTTAAAACAATGCCAATTTATTATCTTGCCATTCTGAAGGTCAGAGTCTAAACTCAAGGTCTCGGCAGGGCTGACTCCTTCTGCAGGCCTGGTGGGGACTATTCATTCCCTTGCCTTTCTTAGCTTCCAGAGGCCGCCTGCGTTCCTTGGCTCATGGCCCCCTTCTTCATTCCAACCTCTTGCTTCCATCATCACATTTTCTACTACTGACTGACCCTCCTGAGACTGTTATGGTTACATTGGGCCTACCCAGGTAATCCAGGATAATTTTTCCATGCTAATTCTTAACTTCATCATATCGGTAAAGTCCCTTTACCATGTAAGGTGACATATTCATAGGGTCTGGGGACTAGGGCTTGGACATCTTTGGGAGGCCTACCATATATGTGAATTCTCTAGTTCAAGTTCTGTTCTCTACCCCTCCCTTCACTCACATGCATGTGCGCATGCACACACACACACACACGCACACAAGAGCTACTCTAACCGCCCTTGGGAACAGCAGCAGCACTGCATGTCCACCTTTGGGAGGGCCAACCCAGGAAAGAGCTGGAAGTGGCTAGAACTAATTGGATGGGAAATTTCACAATCCTGGGCACCTGGAATATAGTCTAAGTTTAGGAAAAGCCAGTTCAAACTGCATGTGGGCTCCTAATTTTGGCTCTCAGACTCCTTAACCCATGAGGAGAACAGCCAAAAAAAGGGCCAGAGTAGGGCTCTCTAAAGCTAGAATTTCAGAGCAGAAAACAGCTGCTCATATCTACAAGAAGTATGGCCTTCAGCACCCAGACAGGTGACATAATTGAATGCCTGGCAGTGAACTGTGGGAAAATGGAGACTGTCTGTCCCTTCAGAAGGAGGCAGCAAATATACAGTCTCAGAGGAAGGGGCCCAGTGTTGCTACTTCTTGTTTTTTTTTTAAACAAAACTAGAAATCTATCTTTGTATTATTTTATACACTATGCAAACAACAACAACAAAAAAAACATGCATTGGACCTGATTCAGCACTCTATTTGCAATTGAACTCTAGTTTAAAGGAGTAAGCACAGAATACTTATGATAGGCAACACTACATTGAATGAGTGAACAATGAATGTCAATGAAAGTCAGTGCATTAATTAAGTTGCCCGAAGCTGAAAAGTTCATTCCTAATCATGCCACATGCCAATATGCTCATAAGAAATTTGGCAGGGAAATTACATGACAATATTAAGATAAATATTAATGAAATGCCGAAAGTATAGTGATGACTTCAATTTGGTATAAACTTTTTCCCATTATGAATTTCACAGAGAAAAAGAGAAGTCTATAAATTAAAACTCCAAAGTTGAAGTCCAGTGGAATTAAGGTCCAAAATCAAAAGTTCTTGCCCTGCGTGTGAAATCCAAAGGAATCAAAGGCAAAGTTTAAAATTACTTCAGAAATTTCTAAGAAATTACTTAACATAATTTAGTCATTCAACAAATAATTATTGAGCTTCTACTGTGTTCCAGGCACAAGGTTATTCCCCAGACGAAGTATTTAGTATTGCCAAATACCATGGCAGAAATCCAATGGCACTGAGTGAAGGAGGGTAGTTGGAGAAAATCTTGATTTCTGTTTCACTAGAATCTAATGAGTCTATCATACTGGAAGATGATGACCAGTGAATTCACACTTGATGGGAAGAATATCACACCTACATGTACACATACAACCACAACCAGAAAGAAAGAGAGAGAGAGAGAGAGAACCCATTCCCCCACTTCACAGGAATAAAGCTTTTTTTCTAAGCATATGCTGAGAGCATATAAGAGTTCATGCTTCCTGCAGGCATGCAGAAGTACTCCAAAGAGAAAAAACAGAGTGAAGAAAAGCTGAGGTTACACATGTGCATGTGCCTAGTTCCTATCCCCAAAAGCACTGATTCAAGAAAACACTGGTTCTCCCTAGGCAGTGAAGAAGAGAAGAGAGATGACTGTCCTCCCCAAAATCCACATAAACACAGTCAGAGGAAAAAGATTTGACTTCTACCCCTCAGGGCCCAAAAATAAGAAGGAAGGACATTCAAACTATTTTGTTTGGTTGATTCTTGAGTATAAACTTGATTGGCAATAATAATAAAATTTCATTGGTTAAAATAAAATTTTCTTATTCTGAAAAATCAATAACTGAGTGTAGAGTTTTGTGTACATAGTCTTAGGTATACACGTGTGCAGGTCGGTAGATGATCAGGAGGAAACTAGAAGCCACTGACGTCTTGATTTTGAGTCCCTGGTCCCACCTGGTGAGGGATTGATTGAGTTACGTCAGTCTAATCTTGGTGATCAACCCATGAACAATTCTATTTTGAATCCTGAGTTCAAGGTAGATAAAGATTGTAAGTACTTTTCGTCCTTCTAGGAAATTAGAACAATCCTATGAGGTCATATACAATAAGGGGTTTTGTTTTGTTTTGTTTTGTTTTTTTTGTTTCTTTTTGTCAAATCTTTATAAAGATACGGTTTCTTGTTACCTTAAAATGCCCAGCTTATCCCTCTCTCTTGGTTGCTCTCATTTTCCCCATCAACATTTAAGAGTCCAGTCTTCATGCAGGTGTTCATGATGAATCCCGCTGGCCTGAGTCAGCGCTGGCATCCCCACACCCTACATGCCCAGTGGCTCTCATTGGCCATAGTCTTCTTTTCTCAATGGTTGTCAATATCCATGCATAGTGAGTAGATGCCTTTTCACTCATTGTGTTGGCCTCTTGGAAAAAAACTGAGGCTTAGAGCTGCCTTCACAGGTGACTTGAAGCACAAACCTTCCTGAGAACGTTCCTGAACCACCATATAGCAGTAAGTAGACTTGCTTCATATGCATAAGGTTGATAGAGGTTAATTGAGAGTACATACCATTGTGAAAGTGCTTTCAAAAGTATATAATACTCTCTGATTATAGAGCAGTGTTGAGATTCCTAACCACTGTAGAGCAATGCTCTGTATTCATGCATGTGTGTGTCACCTCTATCTTCTCAACATGCTTTGTGTTTTTCAAAGCACCTAATGGCTACCTCATGCAATTAATAAATATGTGAAATGGTAAGGAATTGAACTCCATTCCCATGAAGGAGCAGGGACCTGCCCTTAACGTTCTAATCCGATACTATTTTAAGAATATCAACTGCAGAAAGGAATGCTAGCCTAAATCCTCCTGCCTGGTGGAAAAAAGCAGATTATAGAAGACTTTTTTTTTTTAAGTGAGAAACATGGTTTTAAAGACATTCCAAAAAGAAAGGGGAGGAGATCCAATCTTTCTAAAAATTGAGAATAAGTTTTTGGCAGAGGCCAAGCTGAGAAACGGAAAGAAAACTCATTTCTGCAGTTACAGAATCACTATCCAGATTGAGTGAATAAATCTGGTTGGTCAAAGAAAACCTCAGAGTTGAGAAAAAATAGTCACGAGCGGTAGATATGTTCCATTCCTCTTCCGTGTCTGGTCTCACACCTTGGTGAAAGGTGACGGGCAGGCTGTGGAGTGAGGGGGGTTGGGGAGCTTGGTGGGGGTTTTGAGGGGGGCACCTTGGTGGTTCTTGTGGAGAAGCAGGCCCCCGGGTCAGCCTGCTGGGTGGGATTCGAACCCGGCACCACTGCTGGGCCGCTGCCAGTACTTACAGACTAGACTTTTCTTCCTGGGCCTTCACTTTCTCCACTATGAGGTGAGAATAACAGGGGCTCTTGCCTCATCAGGTTTGTTTAACATTAAGTGAAATAATATGGAAAAGTTAGTAGCAGAAAACTTAGGAAATAACAAATGCTTAGTAAATATTATTCTTAGTAATTCCTTTCTTAAAAGCATAAACTGAGAAAGAAAGCAAGAAAAAAGTTTTCTTTTCGTCACATGGTGTTAGCCTCGGGGAGCCAGGAGCAAGGCATGTCACTAGACGTTGATGCCTCCCAAAGTGCTGGAAGGGGTTTCTATTTGCCCCTGTTAGAAAAACTAGTGTTAGATTAAACACTAAGCAATAGTCAAAGTTAATGAGAAATGTGGAAAGCTATACTTTAATATTCTAAAAAATGTTAAACAAAATTGTGTTCCTTCTTTATTTTGCTATTAGAAATTAATCACTCATTAATATTTGCTTATAATTTGGATAGTTCACTTTCAGAAACATCATAGTAAACTGAAACACATGCCAAATATTTTTAAAGTTTTGTTTAAGACTTAGAAAGATCAAGCCTAAAAAAAAAAAAAAAAAAAAAACTCTAGTGACCCGGGAGGTGGCAAGAATTTAATGAACTCCATTCACTCCATAGAAACATCTCAGTCTTTGCCGCTCAGGCCCGCTAACTAACTCAAGCCAAAAAAACCAAATTCTCCTGTATTAGTTTCCTTTTGCTGCTGTAACAAATTACTGTAAACTTAATAACTTACAATAACAGCTTTATTATCTTATAATTCTGGAGATCAGAAGTCCAAAATGGGTACCAGCGGGCAAAAATGAAGGTGCAGGCAGGGCTGGTTCCCTCGAGAGGCTCTGGGAGAGAATCTATTTCCTTGCTTTCCCACTCTAGAGGCTGCCCACATTCCTTGTCTCATGGCTTCCTTCCACCATCTTCACAGCCAGCAACAGTGAGTTGAGTCCTTTTCCTGTCACGTCATTCTGACCTTGCTTCTGTTATTGCATCTCCTTTTCTGCCTCCCTCTTCTGCTTTTAAGAACCCTGGTGATTACATTGGGTTCACCCAGATAACCCAGAATAATCTCTCATTTTAGGTCAACTGACTAAAAGCATTAACTCCATATGTAACCTTAATTCCTCTTTGCCATGTAACCTAACACATTCATACGTTCTGAGGATTAAGAAGTAGGCACACCCAAACTTATGGGATATGAAAGCAGTTCCAGGAGGAAAGCTTGTAGTGATGAATAACTGCATTAAGAAACAAGAACGATTCAAATAAACTTAACTTTACTCTTCCAATAACTAGAAGAAGAGAAGATGATGTCTGAAATCAATGGAAGAAAGAAAATAAAAAGATTAAAGTGGAAATAAATGAAACAGACTAAAAAAGAAAAACAGTAAAAAAGATCAATGAAACTAAGCTGTTTCTTTGAAAAAGTAAACAAAGATGACACACCTTTGGCTAAACTAAGAAAAAGGGAGAATCCTCAAATAAAATCATAAATGAAAGAGCAGACATTACACAAAAATACTAAAGATCATAAGAAACTACTATAAACAATGACACAAATTAGATAACCTAGCAGAAATGGATAAATTCCTAGAAATATATAACCTACTACGGCTGAATCTTGAAGAAATAGAAAACCTGAACAAATCAATTACTAGTAAAAGATTGAATCAGTAATAAAAAACCTTGCATCACAAATAAGTTCAGGACTGGATGGCTTCCCCAATGAATTCCACCAAACATTTAAAGAATAATAATACCACTTTTTCTCAAACCCTTATAAAAAATAGAAGAGGAGGGACACCTCGAACTCATTTTGTGGGGCTGGCATTATCCTGATACTAAAGCCAGACAAAGATACTACAAGAAAAGAAAATTATAGGCCAATATCCCTGATGAATGTAGATGTAAAAATCCTCAATAAAATCTTAGCACACTGAGTTCAATAGTACATTTAAAGGAGCATACACCACAATCATATGGGATTTATTCCTGGGTAGTTCAACACATGCATATCAATAAAGATGATATACCACGTTAACAAAATGAAGGATAAAAAATTATATGATCATCTGAATAGATGTAGAAAAAACATTTGACAAAATTCAACATCCTTTCATGATTAAAACTCTCAACAAAGTGGGTATAGAGGGAACATACCTCACCATTATAAAAGCCATGTACAACACGCCCATAGCTAACATCATACTTGGTGGAACACTGAAAACTTTTACTCCAAGATCAAGAACCAGAAAAGGATACCCACTCTCACCACTTTTATTTAATTTAGTACTGGAAGTTCTAGCCAGAAAAATGAGGTATGAAAAAGAGAGAAAAATCATTCAAATCAGAAAGGAAGAAGTAAAATTGTTTTCAGGTGATGTATTATATATAGAAAACTCTAAAGATTCCACCAAAAAACTGTTAGAGCTAACAAATAAAGTTCCAGATGCAAAATTAACATACAAAGGTTAATTGTGTTTCTGTACACTAGCAACCAACTGTTGACAAGAGAGATTAAGAAAACAATCCAATTTACAATAACATTAAAAAATAAAATACTTAGGAATAAATTTAAATAAGGAGGTGAAATACCACATTGAAAACTATAGGATGTGGATGAAAGAAATTGAAGAAGACACAAATAAATGGAATGATGTTCTACATTCATGAATTGGAAGAATTAATGTTAAAATAGCCATATTACCAAAAGTAAGCTACCAATTCGATGCAATCTCTATCAAATTTCAATGGCATTTTTCACAAAATAACAAAAAACAATCCTAACAAGAAATAAAATAAGCCAGTTCGAAAAAAGATAAATACTACACAGTATGACTTATATGTTGAATCAACAACAACAAAAAAAGTCAAACACAGAAACAGAGAGTAGAATGGTTGTTGACAGGAGCTAAGAGTTGGGGCAAATAAGGAGAGGCTGGTTAAAATGTACAAACTTTCAGTTACAAGATGAATAAGACCTTAGGATCTAATGTACAACATGATGACTATGGTTGATAATACTATATTGTAGTAGAGAAATTTGCTGAGAGTAGAATTTAAATGTTTTCACACACACAAACAAAAGTAGGTATGTGAGATGATGGATATATTAATTAATTTGATGGTGGAAATCCTATCACAATGTATATGTATACCAAATATCATATTGTACACTTTAAACATATTACAGTTTGTCATTTATACCTCATTATACCTGATAAAAAATATATACCTGATAGTGTTTTGAAATCAACTTTGTAGAAGCAAGTCCTATTATTGAATAAATTTCTATTCTGATAAATAAAATAAAACCAGGAAGATGAAGGATATTAGTGCTTTGAAGTTATATGATCTTTCCATTTTGCCCACACAGACAGAAAGGCTCCCTGGGAGAGAGCTTTGAGAGAAAAGAATATGACGTAATGGATAAAAGTGTAAGGGCATTGAAGTGGATGTAAGTGGATGTTCGATTTTTGATGTAACCAGAGGAGCCTAGACTGGTGGGGTTTTTGTGTGGCGAGAACAGGAATGAGCTATACTTACCTGTGTATTCATAAAAGGTGTTGTGTTATGAGCACTCCATACAAGTTAAAACTTGAAACAAATATAAAATAAGAATGGAAATAATACCAAGAAATAAATACTTTAAACTAAAAAAAAAAAAATTAAATAAAAAGTAAATATATGAGCATGCATTTCTTGTGTGTATCTATTTCTCTAAATACAGCTGACCATTTCGTCAAGATAAGGCTATGTTATGCTGCTATTAAAGAAACAACCCCCAAATCTCAGTGGTTTAACACAGTGAGAAGTCCATTTCTAGACCATATGAAATCCACGATGGATCCAACTGACTCTCCAGGGTAGCTCATTCATGGATTGGCTCAGCTTCCAGGCTTCTTCTTATGCTGTGTTACCTTCTTCTCAGCATGTGCTTCCAAGGAAAGAGAAAGGTGGAGGATCTCACGTGAGCAGTCAAGTGATCTGGCTTAGAAATGACACGTATCACTTCTGCTCACAGTCCATTGGTTAGACCTAGTTATATCGTCCTACTCAACATCAGGAGAAAGAGTATTATCTTCCCATGTGTCTAGAGGAGAATCAAATATGGGAGAATGATAGAAGTTTCTACCATATTACCAAGCCAGATAGCTAGAATCATTCTAAATTTCTCTTTCACTTGCTACATATAATCAGCACTCAGCCTGTTGTCACTGTTACTCATTCCTTCTAAATATCTCCTCCAGCCATCTCTCTATGCCCATTCCCATTGCCTTTATTTTGACCCTCATCATGTTTCACTGATACTACAACATTTCTTAGCAGGTGTACCTGCCTCCCTTCTGTTCCCCCCCCACCCCATCTACCCTTTAATAGCCTCCAGGGAGATGTGTTGATGTGGCTCCCTTCTTTTTCATTATAAACTCTGTTCTTTTATTATGACTTCTCATGAGCTGATTCATGAAGGCTTATCTGTCCAGCTTCACTTCTAATCACTTTCCCACATGCTCCAGCCAGTAATTAGAAGCTCTTGCAACAAGCCATGTTCACTCCCTCTCTACTACTTTGCAACTTCTCTTCTCTCTATTAGGGACGCCTTTGCCTGACACTCATCTTTCATGCTCAGGTTAACATTGCCTCTAGGTGCTTCTCCAACTTCTTCCCCTTGTCCCCAGCAATGTCATCAGAAAGCCCTGACCCCGTGCCCAAGGCACTCTGTGTTCCCCTTTGACCCAGCCTCGCTCTGACTGCTCTACTTGCGTGGGCTGTGCCAGCCTCTCAGTTGCACCAACTCAGTGGCTGCATTATTGATCTCAGTATCCCTAGTACCAGTAGTGCTCGGTACACACGGGTACTCATTAAAGGTTGCTGTTTAAGGTGAATGAATGAATGTTGTAAATTCCTAAAAGAATGATTCAGGTGCCCAGTCTTAATCTGTTATCTATGAAATTAAAACAAAAGTCATACGATGTATCAAAACATATTGCTATACTCCGAGATAATAGCTGTGCCAGCCCACCGTTTAAACATGTGGTCCAAGCATTATTTTGTAGGAGACCAGAAAAGATGTATGTTTATTCAGCAGTAAAATACAGTTTTGAATTTAAGTAAACTGTTGATCAGTAGCTGGTCTTGTGCTAGAAGGGATGAAGCATCAAGAATAAGAAAAGGCTTACTGGAGAGACTGGGGAAATCAGAAAATAGAATAATAAAAGACAGGATACGAGGGGAAGTGGAAAGCTAGTGAGCAGGAGAGAAAAAGTGTATGGGCAGTAGAAAAGTGAGTGTGGAGCTTCATGTCTCACACGCTTTAGGGTTTTAATTCTCTCCCCAAACTCTGTTGTCTTAGGTTGCGAGTCACCAAATTGTGTGAAACCATTTTGGAAGTAGATAGTCTCCGGTCTTGTCATCACAAGAATCATTTGATCTGTTTAAAGGAGGCCGCTTGTCCTCAGGCCCCAACACTCATCACTAGCAGCTGGTGTACACCCCACACCCAGCCCCTCAGAGGGCCCCAAGCAGTGCCTGCTACCCTGTTTCAGACCACTTAGACAGACCTCTTCGGCCCAGGGAATGCTTTCATCTTTCTGACTAAACAGCAAGTAGAATTAAAGGTTTCATTTTTTTTTTTTAATGTACTTTATATCCCTCATGTGTGGGGCTCAAGCTGGCTCTTGGGCCAACACAGATGTTAAGTCTCTGACATAATCTTCGAAACAGCAGTTGTTCCTAAAAGTCATTTTTTGCTTCGTGTCTCATGCAGTGACCTGCAGGTCAACCAGGCCTCTCCCATGACTTTTGATGTGTAAGGACTTGTGTTTCAAATGGGTTTGGTTTTCTTAACTTCACACTGGGTTGGTGGAAAGGAGGTTAAATGGGATGTCGGGTCCCCTGGGGAGGTTTAAACAGATGGAAGTTAATTGTCTCGAGAAGAGAGGAGACTATTCAGCTTTCATCCCACAGTCAGAGGCTCCTTTCTGCCTGTTAGCAAAGAGCAAGCGGACTCCCAGCCACTGCATCTAACTTTCCACTGGCCCTCCCCCGCCCCACCCAAAAACCTACAGGTCGACTAGTGCAGTTGAAATTTGAAAATTAAACAACTATTTGTTTTTCCTGTGTATAGGAAAAAAACATTTTCTTTCTTTCTTTCAAGATTGCCCAGGTCTTGTGGAGGGTTATTAGGACCAGAAAGAATTCATTCTATTTCATTCAAATCTCTTTTCCATGTAAAAACCACCCGATTTTAGTGCTAGGATATCAAAGTCCACCTGTCTTTCAGGCTCTGCCACCAAAAATTTTATACTAGAGTTTCTTCATTTCTCCCTACCTATTTTTGTGTCTTTACATGCTGGTGAGCATAAGCTCAAGTGAGAAATTTTCGTACATCTGCTATCCAGGAGGTACAGAAGTATAAAGCTGGCATGGACAGGTTTTTGGGGGATATGTTTTTTACAACTTTAAAAATAAACACTTATTTAGCACTTAAATGACTGTACTATTGAAAGCACTTTAAAGATGTTCATTTATTTAGTGCTCATAAAACCCTGTTAGTAGCTACTAATATTATCTTAATTTTCCAGATGAGGAAACGGAGGCAAAGAGAGGTTTACAGGACAGCCAGTGTGAGTGACGGATTCAGGATCTGGACACGGGCACTCTGGCTCTGAAGCTCCTGTTTCACTGTTACACTGCCTCTCAAGCGACTTACTGATTTTCCCAGTCAACCTTCTAGATCAGAGGATGTAGACTGGCACACAACTACATTTCACACGGCTCATTCACAATCCAAATTTCAGAAAATTTGCATAGAAATATGGATTTTCCTGATTTTTGAAAATGGGGATACCAGGCATCGTTAGGTTTGCATTCACAACTTGGCAGCCAAAGCGGAGATCAGTCAGCCATCTGGACGAGGCACACACTCCAGCTTGCCACAGCCCCCAACACAGCACACCACAGCATCTGACCCTCGACACCTGTGAACTTGAGGCCTCTCTTCTAGCTGCTCCAGTGCAGCAAGGGCCAGCTCCAAAGTGTTCCACGCCCTTTTAAACACCCAATTTCACCTCGCCAACCAGCTCACTTCTCTCCGTAACTGGGTTTTGGGCAAGCTACCTCGAAGGGTTGATCTGTCCCAAAGATAAAGACTGCATGGCGGAGAGGGAGTCACTCCCTCTGGCCTGGGATCCCAAACCCATTGTTCTAGCCAAGTGGCGGATGGTGCAGGCTGGTTCCCCAGAGTGAGCTGGGTCATAAGCAAGCCACCCTCGTGTCCAGTAGCAAAAGGCAAGGTTCCAAGGTCACTAGAAGACCTGCTAGAGGACCAAGGGTATCGCGGAGGTCTGCAGTTCAGAGTTGGGCACAGATGGAGTAAGGAAGTGAAAAGTACACAGTATGGTGGAACTCAAGTCAGACAGATAAGACTCCCCTGAAAAAGTGACTTAATGTCCCCGGAGCCTACACCTCCTTCCCTATCCACGTAATGAAACTAACGCCCCAGCCTCACTGGGTTGCTCTAGGGGTTCCATGAGACGATGTATTCTGAGTGCTTAGTGTGGTGCCTGGTATGATCCACGGAGCCCAGAGCACCCAGGAGGTCCTGAATAACTGGCGAGCACCCTAAGGGTTGTTTGCGGTCGGCGTCCGTGGTGCGGGTTGCTTGCGGTGCGTGTGGGCCCGATCAGTTCCGAGACGCAGCGCAACTACTGAACCTTAACATTGTGTTGCTATTGTCTATTTTTATTTTTAGTGTGCATATTTGTATATTTGTATTCATTTTTATTTTCAAATGTAAGTGGGACAGAAAAGAGCTAGAGTAGACCTGTGGGTGATGATGCTAAGTGTTTTTATCATACCTACTATTTGTATTTTTTTAAGTTAATTAGAATGCCACACGCTTCCCTCTCTCTTTATGCCTTGACACGGCGCACCGACAATGATTAAGAGGCCCACGACTTCGAGTCATCTAAGATTTTGCATTTCTTTCCTCCTTTTCTCCCTCACTCCCTCTAGCTTTACAGCAGTTCACAGATTTGTCTTATCTAGTTTAATGTTTCCGCATGTGAGCCAAGAAACACTAATCCCACCAGATTCTGCAGGCTAACATGCTTTTGCGGTCAAATAAATTTGGGAAATGCTTCATATTTTATCTCTTACTCAGATTTGTTATGCATGTTAAAACATATACAAGGCTTTGAGTTGCCTCGCAGTTAAAAAAAAAAAAAAACCTTTTAATGTAATATTTCTCAAATGCAATTTGCCACATAACTTTTCCTTTCTCAAGTGAACCCTATTGGCACCCTGCTGGGCACACTTGGAGAACTGTTGATCTAGCTCTGCTCATTAAATGACTTTCTAACCTGTCACTGGACTGATTACTGTTGCTACTGCTTTCATTGAAGGTGTCATATTTATAGATTTATCTAACTCCCAAAGACCTAACTTTAAAAAGAAAATCAGAAGAGTATGCCTTCTACCTTCTGCTTCATAGATATTTGCAGTGTAAGGCTACATAATGAGAAAGTTCACGTACAACACACATAAAAGTTGTTCTAAGCCTTTTTGACATTTTATCTTGTATCTTATAATAGCTCAAGATACTGTTGTTTTGTTTTGTTTTGTCAAAACATCCAAGAGCCCTTCAATAATCCATATTTTGCTTATCCTTTTCTTCCCCAAGTAGCCTTGCATTTAAGAAAACATTAACCCAACACAAGTCTTCTTTGAACAAGTGTCTTTTTCCCTCACAAGTACTGCACATGTTTATACTACTTCTTTCTCATCATTTACTTACAGAAAATAATATCTATTAGGAAGCAATTTGTTCTATGTTAGGTTCGTTTACACAGCAGGTCAGCTGGTGTGTCCTGGTTGTATGTGTGGGCAGCCAGATGGGGCTCCAGATGCAGTGACAGCCTCCTCTGCGTGGCAGGGGCCTGATGCAGGGCCTGTGACACTCCTCGGCTCTTTGGAAGCCTCTTCAGTGACATGCACGCCAAACGGCATTCATTACTAGGTCTCTGAATAACACCTGCCAGAGCTGGATTGTGGACATGCTCAGTCCACAGACCTTTCAGATATGACAAGGGCATGATGAATCAGATGTGTAAGGTACTTTGAACTAATCTGAAAAAAAAAATCTTTAAACATTTTTATTACTTTTATTGAATATGGAAGAACTTCTTGAATTATGTGAGCTGTTGGGGAGCCACAAGAAAGAGTCTGTCTTTAATGAGAATGTACCAGGTTGCCTTGCTCAGAGCCTGCCTTTTATTGTCACTCTTCCTTTCAAATTCTGTCAGTCATAGTGGCAAAGATAAAAGTTGGCACTAGCTCGTCTCTGCTCGATTATAATTCTGTCCAGGGCAGGTTTATGAAACGAATGATTCTTTCTATCAAAGTGGCTGTGATGGCTAAATTTAGAATGCAAGAGACTTCTATTCTCATGCTAATGCAGCAGGCAAGTTGTTACCCTCAGCCAGCTAGATTAAGTGAATTTTACCTTGGTGTGTTTGGGATTTTTTTGTTTTGGTTTGGTTTGGTTTGGTTTTGGTTTTCTATCTAGAAAACGGGCGGGAAAATGAAGACCTTTTACAGAGTGACATGAATAATTGACAAAAAATTTATTACAGGGCACTTTACAAGTTAACAGCTCTAGATTCATGCTACGATAATTTTTATCTTATAAAAAAACAAGGTGGTCACAAACTCGCAGCCCACTTTGAATCAGATACCAAATTCTATTTTTCAAATTTTTCAAAGCAACATTATAGAAAATTTCCAAAGCGGTGTTGTAGAAAATTTTCCAGGCTGGATTTTATCTTTGTTTTTTTTTTTTTTCTTTGTTACGATCAGATACGTGTAAAAATTAAAAGTTAATATCGTAGATTTTATTCCTTTAACACAGAAGGTGGAGAAGGGACTCAGTTAAAGAAACTTCAACTTTTAAGAGCAACTGAATGTTAAAGATCTCAGACCATTTCAACACGAGTCTTTAGGTAAAACCCGCAGACTCTGGGAACGGCGAGCTCTCCTTTTCTAAACATGATTTCCCCAAGCTTGGGATCAAATGCTTTCGGGTGTGGGAAGCACCTTGGGCATGAATCATCTGCGAGGTGCAGCAGCTTGCTCGTGCAGTCTGGGAGTCGATAGTTCACAGACCGAGACCGTGGTCACCATGTCTTGACCCTTCAAACAATCGTTTTTTCAAGCTTTCTCTCGCTTATTCACCGCTGAATTATTTTTGCAGTACCTTCATCTTCATAAGTCGGTTGCTGTAGCTCCTCGGTGCCTTGTGGAGGTTCCTGGATACAATAAGAGAGGAAAGCTTGCTAACTGAGCCTCTTGGTTCTCTATGACTTATTTATTTTTTAAGTAATTAGTTTTCAATTACAGTTGACCTACAATATTATATTAGCTTCAGGCTTACTATGTAGTGATTACACATTTACATAACTTATGAAGTGATAACCTCAATAAGTCTAGTACCCATCTGACACCATACATAGTTATTATAATATTATTGACTATGTAATATTTCCTAAGCTATATGTCATCCTTGTGTTTTTGTAAGTGAAAATTTGTACATTTTAATTTCTTCCCCTTTTTCACCCAGTCCCCCCAAATCCCTCCTATCTGGCAACCATCAAAATATTCTCTGTATCTGTGAATTTGTCTCTGTTTCCTTGGTTTATTTCATTTTTCTAGATTCTACATATAGTGAAATTTTACAGTATTTGTCTTTGTCTGATGTAATACCCTCTAGATTCGCCATAATTTTGCAAATGGCAATATTTCACTCCCTTTTTTATGGCCAAGTAATATTCCATGGTCTATATATACACTACTTCTTTATTCATTTATCGATGGACACTTAGGTTGCTTCCACTTCTTGGCTATTGTAAATAATGCTACAATGAACTTATGGATGCATATGCTTTTTAAATTAGTTTTTTTTTAAAATAAATACGCAGAAGTAGAATTGCTGGATCCTTCTTTGTCTCTCGTTATAGCCTTTATTTTAATGTAAGTATTGTCTGATATAAGTATTGCTACCTAAACTTTTTTTCTCATTTCCACTTGCATGAAATATATATTTCCATCCCTTACTATTAGCCTGTGTGTGTCTTTCCATATGAAATGAGTCTCTTGTAGGCAGCATGTGTAAGGGTCTCGTGTTCTTATCTGTTCAGCCACCCTATGTCTTTGGATTGGACTATTGAATCCATTTAAAGTAATTATTAATAGGTAGTGCCATTTTAGTATTCATATTTTTAATTTATTTTTCTTCTTCTTAAAGAAGCCCCTTTAACATTTCTTGTAATACTGGCTTGATGATGATGAACTCCTTTAGCTTTTACTTGTCTGGGATTTTTATGACTTATCTAAGCAGAATAGCTTTCACTTTTAGCTGTTTTTCTTATGATGCTTTCTTGAAATCATGGTTCCATGGCTTCAAAATGTTTGCAAACTACCGCTCACCCTCATCAAAACCACATGCTCATCTTGCTCAGTATTACTTACCCAATTTCTAAAGTCTCTTTTACGTCAACTTTGGATTATTTCTCTTCTTTTGTGAGACATCGCCTTTCTCAGACATTCGTAATGCTTATTCCTCATTTCCCTTTTTACCATAGAGAGTTCTGCATCATTTCCCACTCCTTTGACAGACCTGGACATTTCCCAGCACCCTCTTTTCATGTGGGACTATGGTTTCTCATGAGCTTAAAAACCTGGAGTTAAACTTTCTTATCTCAAGATCCCTAAATTCAACCTCATACTTCACTCCACCCTCTACTCCCTGATCTAAATCTTTCTAAACCAGTTTCTGAGAACGCCTGGGAGGTGTTCTGGCTGTTGCTAACCTTCAGACCCCTCAGATCTCACCTCACCCAGGAGTGGTGTCTGTTTCCTATCTTCACAGCTGTGCTCTAAGCTCCTTGAGAATAGGAAACATATTTCTACTTCCACATCTAGCACTGATTTTTAAGACAGTATGTGTATTCGTTAAGAATTTTATTCATGAATAAAATAACACAGATTCTAAACAATGACTTAAACGAATTAGAGGTTTCCCTTCTCACATCATCAGGGTCTATAGGTGGGTAGTACAGAGTCCTGATGACTGCCCATATGTCATCAGGGACCCAGGTGTGGTCCCCTGGGGCCAAACATTTTTCAGCATCATGCCAACATTCCAAGAAAGAAGAAAGAGAAGGAGAATGGGCAATTTGTAGTATACAAACTTGTTGGTGGAAGACACCAACAAAGCAACAGTTAGCCAAGTCCCCTTAAAGGGAGTTCTCAGAAGTGCCGCCCAGTGACTCCACTTACATTTCATTGGTAAAACTGTGTCATATGGACACTTGTAGCTGAAAGGAGTCTGAAAAATGCAGTGTTCTTGAAGCTGGCTACGAGAAATTTGGTAGGATGTTTGGTAGGCAGCCTAAGGTCTCTGCCAGGGTAAATATGCAAAATGACTACTTATGGATGGAATGGGAGGCTCCTCCTCCCCCAGAATGGACTGTGTTGAGTACCCATAAGGGTGGTTCTCAAAGTGGGATCCTGAGACCAGCTGCATCAGCATTACTTGAGAACTTGTTAGAAATGCAAATTCTCGGGATTTATACCAGACCTATGAATTATTAGTAGGTGACGTCAGTAATCTGTGTTTTATATATCCTATAGGGGATTCTGATTCATGTTAAAGTTTGAGGACCACTGGCCTTGAATGACCAAGCATGGAGTCCTAGTCTCTCAGAGTAGACAGGGATGGGTTAGCGTCTAAGCTACGTACTAGAAAATCTTTATAAAACAAATCAAGTTCACCCAAATAGGGCTAGGACAACCCAGGATAAAGATGTTGCTGGGCACAGGAGAAACTTGAAGGAAAACCTGGATGAAAGAACCAGGCCAATCAACTCAGCATACCAACAAATGCCAAAGTCATCTTCCCTCCAAATGCCATCTTTCTCCATACTTAGTCAAAGGCTTCTATTTTGGGCAGCAGTAAAACAAAAAGGAGTCTAGGAGTCTGCAAGTAAAGATTATTTGAAACATGCAAATCGTAAACTTCAGTGGGGCCACTAAAAGGTGGTTTATGGGGAAGAGGCTTTAGCCATCCTATAATATTCACCCACATCTCCTCCAAATAACCGAAAATTAACTAGTACAATTACATAAAAAGTGCTCAGAGAACACACATAGCTCTTAAGTTAGGTCCTGTGGTCCACAGGTAGATCCAATCTGAGAGCTCTTTGTTCCTATGGGTCTGCAACGAGATAAAGAACTCGAACTAGAACGTACATCAAGTCCTTGATTAAGCTCATTGTTTAGTTCAGCTGACCTTTTTTTCATACTAAGACTTTCTTAAAGGGTAAAATAGTGTAGGAGAAAAAGAAATAGTTTGCAGACCAGCTCCTTTGAGAAGGACTGCTCTAATGGCACATCCACCCTAGTGGTGCCTTCCAGAAGTTCTGGATCTGCCACTTTCATTTGCTTAACAAACATTTACCTAAGGGCCTATGGTATACCAAGTACTGCCCTGGGTGCTGGAGACATTGTGGGTAACAGGACAGTCTGTGTGGATACCCGCTATCATCAAATGGTAGTGCCAAATAGGAAAGAATGTGTATGGAAACACTTCATAAACTTATTACTTAAGTATCATGTAGTATTCAATTTCCTGTGTTATATGGAATAAAAGATGCAAAGAGAACCAGCACCTCAGGCAATGTTGTCAGAATCAGAACTCCCTGCTCCCCAGCATCCTTGCCCTTAGCTGAAGTGGCTTCATTCTTTCCCCTCTCTATGGTGAGTCTCACACGAAAGACCATCGTTCTTGATCTTTAGAAGAGGAAAAGAATTTATAGGTGCATTTTGGATGTAAGCATGTGATATTGACAGTTCAGTTAATTCCCAACCTCCATCATGGGCGTCTGAACATAAAACTAAGCTCTGCACGTATCATCGGAACCTAAGTGAAGGGTGATAACCTTCAGATGCTGAAAATTGCTATTAACTAGGTCCCTGGGGGGGTGGATACCAGTGAGAATATGCACTTCCCGTCACAGGCTTGCGGTCTCAGCCTGGAGATTTAGGAAGCAGCAGGAAAAGGCCAGGCTGCTGAGAGCAGAGACAGCTGTGAGACAGGGCTGCAAGGGTGGGAATAGTGCTGCTCCTGGCAACTTTAGAAGACGTGCGAGCAGCTGTGGCAGATGTTAACACGTTAAATTTTAAGAGTGTGTATGTGGGTGTTTTATATTTTTTATGTTTTAATATTTCATTTTAACATTTAAGAAATTTAAACAGAACATAAAACAGAATATCATCTTCAGATGATCAATGTACCACAGAAGTGAAACTATAGTAAGTAAAATATTTATGACCCTAAAGTTATGAAGGACAGATAGTTTGTGCATGAGTGTGTGTGTGCACATGTGTGTGTGTGTGTGTGTGTTCAGAAGCTTTAGTGTGTATATACATACCTCTGCAGGATGTTTGAAACACAGATTACTGATTCTACCTACTTCTGACGTAGTAGATCTTGGGTGAGGCCTAAGAATTTGCATTTCTAACAAGTTCTCACAACAAGAAAATCCTAATGATGTCTTGTTGAGTAGACATTACGTGCTCTTCCCACCATGATCTGGGTTGTTTTGATTCATTTATTTAACAGATGTACTAAGTATTATGTTATAGGCTTGGGATATGCAGTTCATTATACACTTACAACTCCTTAACAAGAAGCAATCATTAAACACATGTTATATGTTTATGCCAAAAGATGCCTAATCAATAGACTATGGGAACACCCTGGAGGGATGTGTATAAAAACTTGGCTTTTTTTTGTACCGTTAATAATGATCACAGATAATTTTCCTTCTCTTCTTGTCTTCCCCCAATCCCTCCTATCCTTTCCTCTCTCTCTCCCTAACCTGGACAAACATAGTTGATTGACTAATTCAATAGTTATCTGAACTCCCTTCTTCCTGCTGCTTCTTATCCTAAGGTTCTAGAAAGCGTGATATTTGTTCTGGTAGCCAGCTTCCCTGGCAGCCGGGGTGGACCCTGTGACATAACCATGGCCAATGAAACATAAGTGGAAACAAGCCAGGGTCCTTCTGGGGCAGATTTTGCTTCTATATAAAAGGGACAGAAGTAAGAGGAAGATCACTGGTACAGCCCATTTCTCTGTCTTTCTGTCTGGAGGCAGGCATAATGTCTGGGTCTGCAACAGCCATCTTGTACCCAGGAGGCAACCAGCATTAGGATGAAAAATTCAAAGGTAGCAGAGTAGAAACAGTGAAAGAGCCTCGTCTTTAATATTTTTTTTCCAGTTGAACCAATGTTAGCAAACCACTCATGTTCAGATATAATGTTAGTGATAAAAGCAAAGGCCTATTTTAATATACTGTCAATTACTGCCACCTGCAGAAGAAAACAATCCCAACCGAGACATCACCTTCTCCCTTTTCTTCTTCTTACTGCCACGATTTTCCTTTTTCTTCTTTCCTTGTTATGGGCTGAACTGTGTCCACCTACCCCACCCCCCACCCCACCCTCAACTAGAGGTTGAAGTTCTAAGCTCTCGTACTTCAGAATATGACTGTATTGAGAGATAACACCTTTAAATGAGTAATTACCTTAAAATGAATCATTAGGGTGGGTACTAATCCAATATGACTGTTGTCCTTAAAAGAAGAGGGAATTTGGACACAGATGTACAGAGGAAAGGCCGTGAGAAGACACAGGGAGAAGACGGCCATCACAAGCCAGAGAAAGAGGCTTTGGAAGAAACCAACCCCTATCGTGATCCTCTGGCCTTCGGAACTGTGAGAAAATAAATTTCTGTTGTTTAAGACAGTCTGTGCTACTTTGTTAGCAGCCCTAGCAAACTGATACACTCCTACTCTTTTTCTTGCTCCCTATTATTTAAATTTTATTTGTAATATATATTGTACATTTAATATATATTATACTCAAAGGGTGTGTGTGTATGATATATATGTATATATACAAACTACATAAAGAGATACCTAAAATCCTCTTGCCGGGGAGACTTTTCATGTCTCCTTGGGCAGAATTGTGTCTCATGCCTTTGCACAAATCAAACAGCTGGAAAGGGAAAGGTACCATGCAGGCGATCCAGACCAGTCACGATCCACCTCTTTGCCTGGAAATAACGGCCGCCTCTCTTCAGCTCATGGATGCTCATAGGGCGATGAGGCCAGATCATAAATATGGTTCTGTAAGAAGAATGGTTATCATCCACAGATGATTTTGCCCCCTTGCTCCCCACCCAAGGAGTATTTGGTAATGGCTGGAGGCATTTTTGGTTGGCATGCCAGTGGGGAGAGAGTCGCTACTGGCATTTATGGTGGAGGCCAGGAGTGCTGCAGAACGTTCTGCGCTGCGTAGGGTGGTCCTCCCAACGAAGAAATCTCCAGCCTGAGTGTCCATAATGCCAAGACGGAGGAGCTCTGTGTTAGAAGAAAGAAGGAGAGGTGGCTATTGGGAGGGCAACAGGCAGCGACTACATGTGTAACGCCTCCCCGTGCGGGGAGCCGGCTTCAGGCTGCAGCATCCTGAGTGATGGAAGCCGATCTGATTACATTAGCAAGCCAGCCCTCAGCCCACAACTGTGTGTCAGAGACCCAAATGAATCAGAAAGCTTTGTGCAGACTAGCATTAGAAAAGAAAAACACAAATGATGATTTGGAAATAAATATGTCTATTTAGATCCTCTGAGGCTGAAGTCTGACACATAAATAGAACTAAAATATAAAAATATGGTACCCTGTCACTCTAGTCACTAGATTTCACTAGCTCTGAGTGAAATATGCCTATTCATTGTGTAAAATTAATGACTTTGGACATTTAAAAGGTATTAATACAGTCGATGCATGAACAACACAGGCTTGAACTGCACAGACCCACTTATATGCAGATATTTTTCAATAACTATGGCCTCCTGGATCCCTGAGCTTTGCATCTGTGCTTTTAACCAACCATGAACTGAGAACGGTGGTGGGAAATCCTCAGGTGTGGAGGGCAGATGGTGTATATTGATCTGCACCATTTTATATGAGGGGCTCGAGCGTCCACGGATTTCATTATCTGCAGGGGGCTGTTCTGGATACCAAGGGATGGCTATAGTTAAATTTTGGGGGAGCCAAAAGTTAAATATGGGTTTTCAATTATGCTGGGTCAGTACCCCAAACCCGTACATTGTTCAAAGGTCAATCTTGGCTTGAAATATTATTGGTATATATTTAAATAACTTTCAGAATTTCTAAGAGTAGCTCTGTAAGCATTATAATCAATTATTGACATTTTTCCTTACGTAATAAAGAGTGTCCTAAAATATATTTATGGTTTAAATAATACCTTGACAGTTTTTAAACTTCTTGGCAAATATTATTTAAATATGGTTTCTGTACGTGAATGATAGACATCTTGTTTCTACAAAAGTAGCTAGACGTATAACACAAAACAATACCATGACCTGCAGTTTCTTCACCAGATATATAATTTGTCCTGTTTGCTTTATGGCTGCTGTTTGCAAGACCACATTTCTCCCTCAAATAAAAATGAAAGAAGCGACATGGAAGTCTTTGGCCAAATTGTCTAACAGTTTGCCGGTGTCTGGTTTTGCTAAAAGTGATCGTGGACCTACTTCCAGTCTATGTGCTATGATGTATCACTTTTGGATCTAGCAAAAAGCACGTAGCTTAAACCGCAGAACATTTCCCGTTTTGTAGGCTGTAGTTCTCAGGGTTAACCAAGCAGCGTTTTGCTTACACATTCCTTAATCGGTTCACAAGGTTTCCTCAAACTTCATTTTTCAAAGAATCCTCACTAATGTATTTGTTTATGTGTACTCCACGCTATTCTGGACCTAATGTCTTCATAGACACATTTCTTCAAGTTGAAGTTGCTCTTAAGCTGTGTTTTTCTCTTTCGCTGCTGATGGACGGCAGATAATGATGTTTCACACTTTTAAGAGCACTTCGTTTCCTTATTACATGGACATATTTTTAATTGGCTCCAGGCTCCTTACTATTAATAGTTGTGGAAGATGCACTGTACATCTAATTTAGCACTGCCTAGGGTGACACAATTGGTTCAGTTATTTTACTGCCAATATATACAGCTTGTGCCACAGGGAGCCTGGAGCTAATTGATGATATTGCTGCTCTCCGAGACCAAATCCAAGACAGGCTTCTCAGACAACGTTCTTCTCAGTGACCTCAGCAACCCTCATCACCCCAGCTACCTTGGGTTTGGTGCCATGGTTGAAACAAGGAAGGCGAGCTACTTCCTGAGTATGGCTGTATTCTAGATGCATTCGACTTTGTCCATACCCGTCCTTAGGGACTGCGGGAGCCCTCAGAGCGGCTGCTAAATTTCTACTTGTTTGTGGGTAGCAGTATACAAGAAGGCTAGGAGACTTGTTTGGAATGTGTGCTTGCAGGGGAAACATGTTTTGTTTTATCTTAATTGTATTTTTTTTTTTGAGGCAGCTGTAGGGAGGCTGACAAATATTTCATTGGGGAGGAGAGCACAAAGCCCCCGGAGCTGTCCTTTGGCAGAGCCATTGGTCGTTCTTCTCATGGAAAGCCCCTTTTGGTGCCACCGCTGACGACCAGTTCTCTTGGCTTTTTAGGGTATGATACCAACCTATCCCTCGATTGTTACGTTCCGCCATCCTGCTCACCCCACCCTTACACTAAACCAACCTGCTGCTCCGCAGGGCTGTGAATGTTCCAAGAACAGGACACATGGCTATTTCTTTACTTCTGTTTCTTACTTTTTGGTATTCCCAAGGGCTAGGCCCTCTCCCCCACCACCTGGGCCCTCTACCAAAACCTGGTTAAGCCTTACTTTTCCCCTAGTTTTATTGAAATAACTGACATAGATTGCTTGGTTTAAGGTGTCAGCACAACGGTTTGACTTAGATATGCTGATACGTAATTACCGTGTTAAGTTTGGTTAAAATCCATTATCTCACATAGATAAAATAAAAAAAGAAAAAGAAAACAGAAAAAACTTTTCCTTGTGATGAGAACTTTTAGCATTTATTCTCTTAACAATTTTTATATATACCTTAATCAGTGTTAACTAGTCATAACATTGTACATTATATCCCTAGTACTTATTTATTTTATAACTAGAAGTTTGTTACTTTTGACTACCTTCCTTCATTTCCTCCTCCCCTCACCACTGCCCCTGGTAACCACTAATACCATGAGTTGGGGTTTGGGGGGTTTATTTATTTATTCATTCATTCATTCGTTCGTTCATTCATTCATTTTTAGATTCTGTATATGAGTGAGGTCATACAATATTTATCTTAGTCTGACTTATTTAACGTAGCATAATGCCCTCAGGGTCTATTCATGTTGTCACAAAATACAGATTTCTTCTTTTTTTTTTCTAATGGCCAAATAATAGTCTACACACACATACATACTATATCTTCTTTATCCAGTCATCATTAATGAATACTCAGGTTTTTTTCTCATATTTTGGCTATTATAAATAATGCTGCTGTGAACATAGGGGTGTAGATATTTTTTTTGAGTTAGTGTTTTGATTTCCTTTGAGTATGATCCCAAAAGTGGAATTGTTGAATCATATATGGTAATGGTATTTTTAACTTTGTAAGGATCCTCCAGACCATTTTCCACAGTATCTTTACCAGTTTACAATCCCACCAACAGTGCACAAAGGGTTCCATTTTCTCCATGTCCTCACCAGCATTTGTTACCTTTTTGATGATAGCCATGCTGACAGGCTTGAAGCAATATCTTATTGTGTAGACCTTACTCCTTCTGAAAAACCATCTCCAACCCTCCCTAGACAGAATCAATTATATCCTCTCTCTCTGCGTATTGCCAGCACCTCCTCCGTACTCCTGGTCATCACAGGTCTGTCGTGAAATTCTAGTTGTTTAACACACAGCTTTCTTCGGCATTGGATTACGAGCGCTCTAACTCACTGCATCATCGCCAGCCCCCAGGTGGTTTCTGACATTTGGCTGGCGCTCAGGAAAGGCGTGTTGCATTACGCTGTTATAGTTACTAGGTACTCTGTCTTTGCCAGCATCGCTGTAGAAGACGGTGTTCCCCAAAAGCATGGTGAGCAGGTAACTAAAACATAATCCTCTAAATGCCGAACCATTTTATGGATAAAAAGGTATATCCCTGCCTTAGTGAAAAGACCCAACATGTGCTTTACTTCATGACGGAGGACTCTTGTTGGAGCATTGGTTATTACACTGAGTTCTACTATTAACGATGTTCTACAGCCTATGAAGGTGCCATGAAATAATGGTATTGATTAATGCTTTTTAAATAAAACATACAGATTGACAAAACAAAGTGTTGATCCATCTGATGACTTTCCAGTGAAACACCAAATGTTAGTCTGTCAGAATTTGATTTCAGTAAATGAATGCAGGTTGACTCGGCTTACAAAACATCTGGAATAGGCTGATCTTTCCCTAGATCATTTAGTGTGAAATTCTCCAAAAATTTTCCTGTTTCTGAAAAGTATTAATTTTCAGGAAGGAAACTTTCAAATACTCAATGACCCAACTGTATTACCTTTTCTCATCACCTTCAGAAAATCAGGTTGTTGCCACACACACACCACACACACACACACACACACACACCACAAAATGGCTATATACTGTATTCATAATGGCTCAACAAATGACTTTGCCTGCTTTTTATCTATCCAGTCATTTGACAAGTGCCATGCACTAGGCATTATATGAGGACCTGAGAATCTAAGAGTGAACAAGACAGACATGATTCTTGCCTCAAGGTCTTCACGTTTAGAGAGGAGAGACAGGGCAACAAACAGAATTGTAATAAAGAATGTGTTTCAATTTTGAGACTTTCACCAGTTTGTAAAACATTAGCCACCTTTGCCGGGTCAATTTACATTCCTATGACCTTTCATCTCTGGTTTAAATGACCATTGTAACCCAGACAATAGTCTGTTGTGCTACTCTCATGGTGGGGATCAGGGTTTTAACGAGAGTCCACAGTGATCTCTCTGGACTTTATTATTCTTGGTGCCTTTGTGATAGGCTGGGTGCCTAGCTAAGGATAACAAGATTTACGTGTGTAATCTCAGTGGTTTGTCTGTGGAGGAGAATGAAGATGGCGATCAGTAATGGGAGGGGACAGTCACCAACAGCATCCCCATCAGTGACGATCGTGTTCAAGTAGAGAAAACAGGAAGTAACTGCTGCTGCTAGAAGGTGGAGCAAAAGCTCAGACCTGGGAAGTTTCTAGAAGCGCATTTTGTTTATGCAACAAAATATAACTGAATTCCACAGATATCCAAATGTTAGTAAGTAATGGAATTAAATTGTTTGATTTACACTTATTGGTCTTTGTCATGTGCCTTACGCTAATGTTTAGTTATTTACTGGGTATCTATTATATGCAAAGAGCCACGCTAGATACTGAGGGGGCTCTGTGTGTTCTCAGTGGGTTTATAGCTCAGGCATGGCATCAGCCAAGGACACAGGGAATGTAGGTTCAAGGTCACAAGGAAAACAACTATGAATAGAAGTAGACCTTTGTTCCTAATGGGAAAACAAGAGCACTGTCGTGTTGGGATGTTTTGAAAGTTCATCTCAGTGGAGTGACTGGCAGTGGAGAGTTTCCCCAGGTCTTGGTGAAAGAATAAAGATGCCCTAACCAGGCAGAAGCAGTGTGGTCGATAATAGCAAGTGCCGGGCTTGACAACAAAGGTCAAATTTATCATAGATTTTTGAGGTCAGAGTTACCTAAATTTGATACGTAAAATTCAACTTAACTAATAATTATTTAGAATCTTCTAAGACTCTCTTCGGGCCATGAGGGGTTTCGCTGCGCATTCTTCTACATGAATGACACTAACTTTAAGATATAAAGACTTCCTGACAAACGGAATTAAGGGATTGGGCCACCCTAATTTCTCCTTTGTAAGGGTAATTTAAAATTTAGAAGTGAAAAAATTGTCCTGTGGTGGGATGAATAGAGAATTAGGTGGACTAATCATGGACTGTTAGACTGGGAAATGAGTGATGATCTCTATCGGGGGTTTTCAAACCTTGTTTACCATTAATCTTTTGTTTAAACAACTTTTTACCCTGAAGTACGATATGTCAGACAGTCAGAAGCGACGTTGGATGTGGGGACTAACCCCTACTGACTTGCTCCGTTGGAGTCTCCAGGGGGCTTCCCCAGGGCACAGTCTGCAAGCTGCTGCTCCAGGCCAGAAAGGTTAAGGAGTCTCCCCATATTTCTGCTTGTCAGAAGCAGAAAAAGGTCTAGATGCAGATATTTTGGTTTGTTTCATCGACCTTTCTTCTAAAAACCTAACACAATTTGCCTTTCTCCTCCTTTGTGTCTCTAGATGCCCATGTCCTTGAAACTGGGCCACTTTCTGATTAGTGATAGTCACTAAGGAGAATGATGCTGTGTCCTGGGCTGAGAGGGAACTAGGTTAAATCCACCGTGTCTTTCTCCAGCCCCGCACTGCATGTGATGGGGTCACCATTGCTCTTCACGCGAAAGTGAGAGCCTTCTGTGACCCCAGCCCCGGCCCTGCCCTGCACTGGGAAGTGCAGCTGCTCACAGATGGTGGGTTTTCACCTGCATGCTAAGCTTACAGCCATTTCTGAGACATCTGAGTAGGGCAGCCCGGAGGCCCTGGTGCCTCTTCGCACATCAGACAGGTGAACTGTGGAGAAACCTGCGAAGTGCACTGACTGATGGACCTTGCACGCATTTTAACACCCTCCTTTACCCCGTCTCCCACCTCAGCCAGTTCTGAACATTTGGCCCCCGATCCCACTGCTGGATTTACAAATTCCCCCAAAAGACACCCATAATATGGTCCCTTTCTAGCTCTTTCTTGCCAGTTATGGAAAGAAGAATGGACTTATTTCCCTGATGTTATTACAAAACAATGATCACCTGTCCCAGGTGGTTAAGTTTCTATAAATTCTCACATGTAGCAGAAGCCAGTTCTCATCCACCAAGGAAGGCTGAGTGTCCGCCTTACCTCTGCCAAATTCATTCAGCTCAGCTGTTTTTCTCTTCTGCTAACTATTTTTCCAGCCAAAACTTAAGTTGAAAGAAGGGAAGCAATTATTCTGACACTTTGAGAATTACAAATTTTATTTCAAATGGGGATAATGACCAGTTTTAAATACTTTTCTATTTTTTTTTCCAGTTTGGATAACAATTCTTGGAATTAAACTTTGGCTTCAGGATGTCTGAGCAGGGGGTTAATTGTTGAATTGTCCTGAGCCAACAACATTTTTTTTTTTTAAATTCATCTTAATTGCTAATGGGAAAAAAAATAAAGACGCGTGTAGACATTTGTGGTCCCATGTGCTTTGTTAAATGAAACTATTAACAGTCCTGGCCAAAGCATTTTGACAGTCTGATTAGATGAACTGAGTTATTGTTAAGAAGACCTCCAGTAGTCTAGACTATTAGCTTTTCTGTTATTATGTTGCAACTTTGTTGTTAACCTTATTGAATCATTTTGAATAGGAAAAAAAACTGTAGCACTGAAAGTTTCTTTAGAGTCATCTGGCTCCTTGCTACTCAGAGTGCATCACAGGATTGGCCAAAGCAAGATCTTAAAAGCAAGCAGCATTGGCATCACCTGAGAGCCTGCTAGAAATGCAGAATGGTAGGCCTCTCCCCAAACTTAGTGAATTGGAATCTGCAGTTTAACAAGGTCTCCAGATGATTTGTTTACATATTAAAATTGGAGACCCACTTGTCTAGTCTGACTCCTTCATTGGACATAGGAGGAAACAGGCCTGGGCAGATTCCCAAAGAGCATGGAGAAGCCGTCACTCGGAAAGCAAGATCCTAAAAAGCTGCCTTCCCCTCACAGTCTCTCCAGGCACAGGCTCATGAGGTGGCTGAAACTCGGTGATACTTGCTTCTGACCATACTTAGACATGACTGAGTAAGAGAGTGCTCTAGAGCTGCTTCCATGGTGGGCGCTTTTCTAAAAATAACTGTGAAAGACTAATGTTGGTGGGACAGGTCGGGCGACACAGCCGTTTCAGACCTGGCTGGTGAATAATGAGTCACCACCGATTCAGCCCCCTGGCTGTGAATGGGTCCTCAGGGTTGGCGGGAGCACAGTGTCAGCTCCACAAGGAAGCTGGAGGTCAGAACCCACAATATTATCTTGGAGTTTTCCCTGTTTGTATGTGGAAACATCCTCATTAATCCCAAACATGACTATTATTGAGTAGGTCCCTGAAATCAGGTGTTCATTTAAAACAATAAACACAACCTATTTCTCATATTTCAGGTTTGATGCAATTACTGCCTAAGGCAGACTAGTTCTTTGGAGCTACATTAGATTTTATTTTCACTGTAAACAGCACCATAAATTCTATAGAATTGGTCACCCATGTATAGAGTCTAACATTTTACTGTTGTTATAAAAAAGAAATCATTTCTGATTGTCAAACTTTGCTGTGTGCCAGAAGGCAATGAAAACAATTATTTTGGAAGCCAAGATGGAAAAAATAAATGTCACATATATCCGCTGGCAGAGGAAGTTAAGGTGCCCTGTCAGGTGTATGGGTCTAAACTCTCTGCCTCAGGCAGGAGGTTGGGCTGTTAGAGGTGTGAAACAGGATGTCCCCTGTGGGTTTATGGGCCTGGAGAAAGGGAAGGAAGAAGAGAGGTCAGAAGGACTGTATTTTTCCTCTAGAGGAGGAGAGGAAGGAGAATTTACATTCCTTTATAATTGAGGGTGAGATGCATGCAAATGAGACATAGCATACCTTAAAATGTAGACCAGTCCACAGAAGTCTGGCATATAGGAGCCATTCTACATATTCTGTTTTCTCACCTCTCCTCTCTTTCCTGTGGAAAGACACAGTCAGGACATAGTCCATGCAAAACTTAGAGGTGGATTGAGTTTGCCCAAAATGACCGTCTGCACTCTCAAAACATAGTGGAGAATGTCTCCATCGTTACTAAGAAAAGAACAGCTGTGAGCATCATGGCTGCTTTATGAGAACAGGTGCAGCAGACGCAGAATCTCTACACCTCTGGGGCCACGAGAAATGTACATCTTCTGACAAGGACTAGGGTTCCTGTGGGCTCAGTTTGAAATGAAAAGAGCAAAGCCCACCATGATCTATGGTTGGCCATCTAGATCTGGAAGATTCTAGATGAAGTCGGGGGGACACACAGCAATTCCAACCTAGGCCTCTGTGCAGAGACTCTCGAGAAGGAGAGAAGATGCTGGGGGCACAGGCAAAGAGCCCTCAGGAGGTGATTCTCAGGGTTCACAGGAAAGGCAATGATGAGCCCACAAATCAAACAACCTTTAAGGGAAAAACAAGTCTGTCTAATGCACTCCAGTTTTTCTTTAACGAAAAATATATAGATATAAAAATGGGGAGGGAACAGAGGGTCAAAAATCTATATGAAGTTCCAAATACTCTCTGATAAGTTTCATCTATCAGATGACTACATTTCTGTTTTGCCAGGGAATTGGAGATGAATTTGAGAGTAGATACACACAAGGTAACAGGCGTAGGTTATGACAATCCAAATGACACAGGTAGATGTTCCTGAGCAGTATAGTCACGTCTTACAAAGCTAGGCTATTCAGGTTATAGACCATTCTCGTTTGTGTCTCATGGCAATCTCGTGAGAAATTTCCTTCTAAGGCTTATACGCCTCCCACTAGATCAATGGTCCCTAAAATGGACAGCCCTATACCCCAGAGGGTGTACGAGAAAACCTATTGCTTGCAAAAAGACACTAGATGCTAGATTTTAAATATTCAAAAATAAGAAAGAAATTACGCGTTACCAATATTGAAAATGTTGATGAGCCGGGCGCATTCCTTCAGTTTGTACACCTGACAGCCCTGCCTCACAGTGCCCAGTGAGGTCTCCTGAGGATCGAGGGACCTCCCGCATCTCGGAGGGTCAGAATGAACCCCTCCATGGGACCCCAGCCAAGCTTGCTTGTTCGCTCCTAGCACATCCCCTCATGTTGCCCTTCACTCTGCTATAGCAAAGTGAATGTGAATTGTCTTCCTTCCTCTGACATAGTGGACAAGCACCTTCAGATGATTCTTGCAGAGACACCATGAATGGGGGTAACACTACTGAGGCACGCACACACCAAGCCGAGAAAACGGCGAGCCAGCAAGCCGGCATTTCTCTCCCTCCTGATATATGCTCAATGTCCATCATAGGATATGAAAAACAACAGTCTCATCCAAGCTAATAAGTTGTCAAAAACATTTTCAAGAAGATGATCTGAAATGTGAATTATTTTCACTACCCCTGATGATGAGTGTCATCTAAGTATCTTTTGTACCTTGTAATATGAGCTCATGAACATTAGGAAGCCATCATGATCAGCAATTTATTTAAAACCCAAACATCCAGGACAGGAAGAGAAACCTCTGCAGTCATCCCCAGTGGTGGTTAAAACATGCGATTCTTTAAAAGCTGATAGACGCTTAAAAGCTTCTTTTAGGATTGCTTACTTACTAGTAAAAAAAGCCACTTATGGCTAGGTAAATCCTCATTCTTCCTGATGCTGTTAAAAATGGTTGAAATAATATCTAAAAAATATACAGTAACAAAATATCTTTCTTTGTCAACTAGTAATATTGGACTAGAAATACGGAATAGAAATAGGAGATATTGCTGATTGAAGAAGCAAGGATTAGAACAGATGATGCAGTGTGGGATGTTTGCTATTCAGTTGTATGAAAACATGTATATTGTCAATATTTTCAGCTTGGAGTATTTACTAAATTCTGTTTCAATAATTTAGAACCTAAAGAACTACTTTCAATGTGCGTGTGTGTATGCACACATGCACGTGTCACATCTGGGAAAATGTGCCGGAAATGATATATCTTTCAACAATTAAGTCACTTCTTTAATTTGAAAATGTCTTATGAAAACATAGGTAGATATGACCACGGAACAGAGGTGGGGCCAGATGAAAGTCATCCCCCAAATCATACACAGAAAGCTTATATAACAAAGCTTGTATAACAATGCCAGAAGTGCACAAAATGTTGCAGGATGCCGTCCATATGGGTTAACTTTATAAAAACAAGACCTTTAAAATAGAGCAGTCTTTATAAAACTGTACAATGAGACAGATAGTGAGTGACCTTGAAAATCTTTTGTAATACATAGAGGTCCTTTGTAAGTATTCCACTGTCAAAATATTAAAGGAATTATTGAATTCAAGATGAGTTATTCATTTTTCTGTATAAAAAGATGAGACTCAAATATGATCATTCCTGTGATGATAATTGTGCTACCTAGAAAATAGTTTAAAAAAAAAAAAAAGCACTGTAAAACTGTCATGAAGAATGAAAGTGGGAAGGAGGCATATTCATTGTGTAATTGACCCATGAAGGGTGTGAGCAGATGAATAGAGCAGTTTGCTTTCCCAAAGCCCATCATGTTAGGTTACATTAAGTGCCTTCTTCTTGTGTGCTCTCCTATACAACTCTGTGTACACATCCGTCCATCCACTCTTCCACCTATCCATCCATCCATCCATCCCTCCATCATCTCTTCATCCACCCATCCATCTGTTCAACAAATATTTTTGATCATTTACTAGATGTGGGTATATAGAACAATGAGCAAAACCATCAGCAATCCCAGATGTCATGACACTTACGTTCTAAGGAGGGGAAACAGATCATTTAAGAAAATGAATAAGATCTATAATAAGTTAAATCTATAAGATCTATAATAAGTGTTATGGGGGGAGGGGAAGGAGAGTAGAAAATCAGGTTGTGCCAGGTAACACACTGCAATTTTTAATTCAATAATCAGAGAAAGTATCACTGAGAATACGATGTTTGAGTAAAGACCCAAAGGAGGTAAGAGGGTGTCTTGCAGATACTTAGGAAAGTTTTCTGAGCAGAAGGAACAGTAAAGATGAAAACCCTGAGGAAGGATTGTGCTTCAGGTTTTAATTGGAGCAGAATGAGTGAGGGGAAGAGGAAGCAGCTGAGGTCAAGGGCAGGGGAGGATGTGTAGTCACAGACTGTGAAGAGCCTTAGGGATTTTGCAAAAATTTTGGCTTTTAGTCCAAGTGGGATGGAAAGTCCCTGGAGGTTTCTGTGCAGAGGACATGACTTGGTCTGACTTATGTTTTAACAGGATTGCTTTGGCTGTGTTATAGAAAAGACTGAACGCGGGGTAAGGGGGTGTCTTATTCTGTTCAGGCTGCTATAACAGATGACTGTAGTCTGGGTAGCTTACTACAGAAATTTATTTCTCACAGTTTGGGGACTGGAAGTCCGAGTCCAGGGTGCCCGCTGGTCGAGTTCTGTTGAAGACACTTTTCCAGGTTGCAGACTGCCCATTTCTCTTATCTTCACACAGCACAGAGCACAGAGAGGGAACAAGCTCTCTCTTGACCCTTATTAGGGCACTAATCCCATCAGAGGGGTCCACCCCTCATTTAATCCTAATTACCTCCCCAAACCTTGCCTCCTAATGCCATAACTTTAGAGGGTGAGTTTCAACAAATCAATTTGGAGGAGGGGACCGCAATCAGTCCAGGGTGTAGGGCAAGTAAAGAAGTGGAGACCTGTTGGACCAGAGTGGAGGTCATGAGAAGTGACTGGATTCTCAACTGCCATGTTATAGTGAAATCATCTACCTTTCTTTTTTTTTTTTTTTTTTTTTTTGGTCTCCCTATCTGCACAGTGCATTCCAGCACCTATCACAGTGCCTCGGGGATTTGAGGGGTATATAGAGCTAATTGGCTCAAGTTGTGGATAAGAGGTAATTAAGTAGAAAAGGTAATTTATTTTAAAATTAAAGGAAATATCAGTGGTTGATTGTGGGTTATTATGAAAGAGAATGATTGGGGGAATAGAGTCTTCTTGGTCATAGCGGCTGTTTGTTTTTAAGGAAACCTTTCCTTTCTCAGCACTATTCTGGGTGTTAGGGTCAGACAACAGCGGTTTCAATCTGATGTCATACTTGGAACCACTGTATTGCACAATTCCAGGATGTTCCTTTCCCACAGAATGCGACGTGGGTCCTCAAAGAGCTGCGATGTGGGGATGACTTATGGGTACGTATCTATCTATATCTTTGGGAAGTCTCTAGCCTTTGTGGCATGGGGGGTGGGGGTGGGGACGGGGGGTGGTGGAGGTCACAATTTCACATACTCACAGAAACAAAGCAGAAGCCATCATCTTTAAATACTCTTTGTTCAGGGACTTGCTCGTTTGGATTGGTACAGCAAATTGAATGTTGGCTCCTCAAAATGTCAGGTGCTCATCCTTGGAACCTATAAATATTACTGTATACGGAAAAGGGTCTTTGCAGAGGTGATTAAGAATCTTGAGATGGGGATATTACCCTAGAATATCTGGGTAGATCCTAAATGCAATCACAAGTTTCCTTGTAAGAAAAAGCTGGAGGTAAATTCGACACAGACAGATGAGGAGAAGGCTGTGTAACACAGGCGGAGATTTTAGTAATGCAGCTCTTAAGCTAAGGAATGCTGACAGCCACGAGAAGCTGGAAGAGGCAAAGAACAGAATCTCCCCGAGAGCTTTTGGAAGGAGCATGGCTCTGCCAACATCTTAATTTTGGCCCCAAAATACTTACTTCAGTCTTCTGTCCTCCAAAACTGTAAGAGAATAAATTTCTGTTGTTTTAAGCTTCCAAGTTTGTGGTAATATTGTTACAACAGCCACGGGAAACTAATACATAATAGAATATGAACTAAGCTTTAATCTATTTCTTGGACAGTCATTTATCCTTCAAAAGAGCACTTAAATTGCGTGTCTCTAAATTTCCCTGAATATTTCAGCAATGACTTCATGTACGAGTATGTTTTGAAAGCTGAGGCAAGATGATAATACCCTTTGGATTGGGTTATCCTGATACCTGCTCAATTGTTAAACTAAGACTCTCCTAAATTAGCTATGAATAAATTTGCTTGCTCATTAACATTTTTATAAATAGTAAACAGTCGCTAAAACAATATTATACTGCTGAGTCATATTTCCTTATGATTTTACTTATATTATATTTAAATTCAATCTATCCAAAGATTTCAGAGCACCTATGCACATAGCCATCTTCCAGTCCCCCCCCCCCCGCCCGCCCAAATAATTAAGAAGAACAGGCTTCTATTTGGAGTAACTTGCTATACTGGGTGTGTAGCAGATGATTTTACACCATGCTTGATGAAAAAATCTAATTAAATATGACTTCGATCTTGGTTATACTTGAGCTTTCCTCATCCTGATACTTCATAACCCTCGACCCAGGAATCATGGGAAAATCCTGGAAACATTTTGCAGAGCATAACATTGGGATGGAGAAGTTGCCTTAGCTGAAATGCTCATGACTGAAGTCCCTAAGTCTCCTGAGTGGCTCTTAGCCAGCTTTAAACATGGAACTTATTACCAAAGATGAACTCCCTGCTTCTGAAGGTCCAGCCTGTTAGGTGCACCATAAAGTTATTCCTCTCTGAGATCCTGCCATTTTCCTGTTTATTTTGAATGTTGGTGGCTGGTACCAGAATTAATGAAACCCCCTGATCCTTGGCAATATTTTATTATTGTGACTAAATGCTTTTCTCTGCCTTCCAAAGGCCCTCAACTCTCACCCCTCCTCTGAGAATCTTCAATGAGATTTCATTTCTGGAAATAAAAGCCATAAGAGATAGTTAACACCTTTCGACCTTGACATCTAAATCCTCTAAACAGGGAGTCAGAAAACTATGACCCATAGCCAAATTCAGTCTGCCTCCTGTTGTTGTTTTTTTAAATAAAGTTTTATTGAAACATGGCCATGCCCATTCATTTATTTATTATCAGGCCTGGTTGGTTTTTCATTTTCTTTTCTTTTCCTTTTTGTCATAACAGAGTTAAGTATTTGGAACAGAGATCTGCAAAGCCTAAAACATTTATTATCTGGCCTATTATAGAAAAAATTTGCAGACCCATGCTCTAAGTCAAGGGAACTTAGTGAGAGTCAGGAGACTCAGAGCCTGACTGTTGTCTCTTAACATAGGTGGAAAAGTGCAGAGAGGACAGGATCAAAATTAATGACTTGCCACATTTTCTGGATATAGGATATCCTGACACTTAGTTCCAGAGGTTCCTGGGAGTCTGAATTAGCCTGGAGGCCCAAGCATGAAGTGGGCCAGTCAGTTGACCCTTAAAGGCCTCTTTCTTGAGCTTTTTTAGGGGTGGTAGAAACACATATCCTAATGATTGTCTGTCTCAATTTCTCCACATTCTAAGGTGGCCCAGATCCAATGAGACTGCTTAAGGACCCTTTAGTTGAGGCTGCCCTACTCTGTCCTTAAAGACTATCTCATACTTTCTTAAGCCCTCAAGCTGCCCCTGGATGGATGAACTTGACTGACTGGTAGATCCTCGAGGACAAGCCCTCTAGACATATTGTCATACTGTCCTGCATACTCTGGCATACTGTCCTGTGTACTGGAGATTGTCGCATGGTAAACATTCTCGATCACATTTCAGAAACAAAGTTCACTGTATAAGCACTCTGGTGGATAAAGACATCCAGATTTCTCTTTGATGCCATGTGATTTGTTACTTTGTACAGAATGATGATGGTCTGTGCCCAGTCTGACTGTCATAGTGTGGCACACTCCCAAAAGTGGAGGTTTTCAAGGCAAACACATCTGGGTTCATCTCATTCAACCTTTTCCATTGGGGTCACAGTTTGATTACCTTCAGTTTTATCTCCCATAAGGTGAAGGTAATACTTTGGACTCATGGCATTCATGTCAGGATGAAATGAAAGAGTTAATGGAAATGACTGTCATAGTGCTGGGCAAATAATAGCCACTCTATGCTCTGCTCTTTTCAGCTGGACTCACCATTGAGTTAAACAAAATTCACAAGGAGAAGTGCATTTAATGAGCTCATTATCTGAAGAGGTGGTCAGAGCAGAGGTTCCACCAAAAAGAGAAAAAGCACGGATGATATGAAGTAAGCCGATAAATCTATAGTGAGTTATTAAGGGAAAGCCGAGTCTGTGCATATCTGCGTGCCAGAATGGTGGGTTTATTTGTAATTGGGAAGCTGTTGTCACCCTGTGAGAACAGCAGTAATAATGTTTTGTTTATGGACACAGCTTTGGGTTCCATCAGGACTGTGGTAAAAAGGCCAGCGGAAACTGAGAGGGCTCAGTAGACAGGGAGGTTGGTGCTGAGCAGTAACAAACCCTGCCAGTAATAATAACACACTCCAGTTTCTACGTCGAGGTAGGAAATGGGCCAAGATGACAGTTAGAATAGAGCATAGGTTCTGTGAGCTACTTATAGAAGGTATTTTTTTTTCTTCCCTTATTCTTTGAGATCAGAACAAAGAAAAAAATGACTGGATATAGAAATTTTGTGACAATTAAATGACATTTTGTTCAGGATAATTGTAGGATTTACATTGTTTCCTTTTGACCAACCGTCAAATGAAAATTTACAAGGCAAATTGCCCCCATGTAAATCAATAAGTAAACTGCTACATTTAATTTTCTTCCTAGGACTTTGGAAAGCAAACAGAGGGATCTTTCCAGAGTTTTCTTTCTCGTTTGACTCAATTGGCACTGCCCTATGTAATCGCTTCGCTGGCACAGCCAGTGGGTTGTCATCTTCCACGATACTCGGACAATTTCATGACTTCTCTCTAGAGCTTTCCCGCAGTCTGATCTTAAACCCCAGTTAAAGAACAGCACATTCTGAGAACAGTCTTGATTTTTCTAGTATTTTGAGAACAATTCAGACTTGTAAATATTCCAGTGGCTCCATCCCTCTTTCTAGAAATGATTTTTCCCATGCCGTTTGTTAACTTTGAGAAACCTGGAGAATGATGGTTTTCTACATTTTTCTTTGATCTAAGTCTTGCCAGAAGTGGCCCAAAATACTGTCTTAATACCTTTGTCCTAAAGAGCTCTGTGAAATTCTAAGGTAGGCCAAACTCAGCATGTCAATTAGAGTGATGGTCAGAAGTGGAGAGGCCTTGTACATGGAAACTTAGGCTTAAAGAAAGCCTGTTAAAGGTTCCTTCTTGTCCTTTCTGTTTGCCTTTTAGAATGTCAGCCTTTTAAACAGAAGTTCTAGGACCTAGTTTTTAGCCAGTTCTAAGGTCTCTCTTTGTCTTCTCTTCTGATTAAGTAGAAAAATTTCATGTCTAACAGCAGGAAATTTTTTTTTTTTTTACATTCTACATGTTGACTATATTTTTAATTTCCTAAAACTGTAACTACTTGCCAAAACTATTCTGGCATTCTATAAGGAGATACCATTTGTCATCAGAAAACTTTTGAACTCTACATAAATGCAAAATATTAAAGGACATGTTTATGTCCTCACAAGGCTTGTAAAAGCAATTGGACTTTATTTTATGGGCTTTGAATGGGTTGAATATGATTCTGGTCATCAGAAAGGGACTTCTCTCTCTTCTCTTCTCTCTCTCTCTCTCTCTCTCTCTCTCTCTCTTGTTTTTTGTTTGTTTGTTTTTTTGTTTGTTTGTTTGTTTGTTTACTATATCCTTAAAGGTTGAATCAGGAAAACAAAACATGTTAACATGTTAGATATGTCAAATAAGGTTCAAAACAGGGGACTGATTCTAAAGTAAGGGCTGAAGGAACAACAACAAAAAAAAAAAAAGGAAAGAAAGGAAAGGTGGGATAATTCAGAGGTCAGAGTGCAAAACTGCTACTACTGGAAGAACCAAATGACAGAGGTGCGGCCCGGTGCTGAGGCGTGCGCTCGCTGGGACTGTGGGAGTCTGCGTCTGCTTCTGAACCTCCTGATGCTCTCTCTGGAACTACAAAGGCCACTGGAACCCACAGCTGCTCCAGGCGGCTGCTGCCACTGCCATAAGAGCCAGCACCACTGGAGCCCTGACCTGCCTGCTGCCACCACTGCCAGAACTCACGGCCACCGCGGGACGCGGGACATGCAGCCGGACGCGGAGGAAGGATCAAGGCTTCTCTCCTCCTCCCACCTTCCACACACGTGCCAGGGTCTCCCACTGTGTGGCTCTAATTGGAAGTTAGAAGGCAGCTTGCAGGGTCCAGCTCCCTGCAAAACAGAGCTACGCACAGAAGGGAAGAAATGGAATTGACCGCAAAACAAACAAATGACCGTCTTATTTCCCTCCTTCACACAGAGGCAAAATGTGTTCTGGATGGACCTGATGTGGAATAACACAGTGTGTCACAGCCCCCTTCCAACTTTATGAATAAATAAATGTTTACAAGACTTTCTTTTCATTTTCCATGATATTTTTTTAAAGTAGCTTCCGTTTATCTGATGTTTAAGGATAGACTATGAATGAAAAAAAATCAAGCCATTTATTCTCTAGTTTCTCTTTTGTAAGTTGTTTCTTTAGAAAGTTTTGGAGGAAGTGAACTGACATGGACTTGTGCTTTTACAAAGATGCTTGGTGGTACACAGATATTTCTCATTTAACACTCACAGCAACTTTATGGGATAAGGATTACTTTTTCCTCTCAGAAATCGGTGTCTCACAAAAGGCTTCGCATCTCTTTCTTTCCAGAGCCAGGACAGGTGACGCTGCCTAACACTTCCCAGCTGGTGTGTGGTGGCTTCATATCCTGGAAAAATGCAATTTTTTACTTGCAACCCAAGAGATATCTAGGTGTGGATTGGGGAAGAATAGGATTTATGAATAGGCTGCCAAGTATCTTTTCTTACTGTGACGCTGCTGTGAGGTCAAAGAAATGAAGGGTTCTCCAGTGCATTGAGGGGTCTGTCTGCAATTTCTAGAGCTCTTTGTTGAAATCTTCTTATAGCACACTAACACTTATATGTTGTCTATCTGGAGGCTTTCTGGGGGAAGAAAAGCCACCGGGTGAATTTGAAATAATCTGAGTTTTCAAGTGCAACTGGAGCTGTCTTCTTCCATTTGAGTGGCTTATAAGCAACAGAGTTTATGTCTCACAGTCCAGAGCCTGAGAAGTCCAAGATCAAGGTGCTGACATATCGGAGTCTCGTGAGGGTTCATGGATCACCCTCTTGCTTCATCCTGTGTGGTGGAAGGGGTGAGGGAGGTAGCTGGGGCCTCTTTTATTAGAGCTCTATCCCATTCATGAAGGCTCTGCCCTCATGACTTATTCACCTCCCATAGATCCCACTTCCTAACATCAACACACTGGGGGTTAGAATTGCAACATACGAATTTTGAGGGGACACAAACGTAGTGGATAATAGTGGGTAAATCAAATCATGTATATGTGTGTGTGTGTGCACGTACTGGCATACATAGTATTCAGGGCGTTCACTTCCACTGCAGAACTATTCTTTGGAATTGCACATGCAGATTTACTTACCATTAGTTTTTTATATAAAAGTGTCCCCATTTGGTCCTGCTCCCTTGTTGCTTTTGCAGTTGCTGGCTATTTGCCACTTGCTGCTATGAACTAGAAGACTGGTACCAATGCTGATCACTCACATACTGGCTGTTTATTTTCAGGTGTATTGTTTTGTAGAAGTTGAGGGTTAAGAGTCAAGGGTCAACATATCTTGACATTTGTAGCTTTGGTTCAACCTGGAAAAGTTCATTTGAAATTAGCCTTTTTATGCATCATGACACCAGAATGCCTTTAAAATCTATCCCATTCTTCAGCAGAGATTCCTTCTTTACCAGGGCATTTATTACTTTGGCAAAAACTGTAGAAACTGGATAGGATTTTTCAGAAAATTCTAAACTGATAATAACTGGTTTTCCTTTCTTTATCACATTCCTAAACCCTAGTTCAAGTTGAAGAAACCACACTTGAGTCAGTTTTCTAAAGTCAGATTATACAACTTTTCCTTTTGGGAGGGAGTCTTTACACTAAAAAAAATTTTCATTCATTTATTCACCTACCCATTCATTCATTCATTCATTGAACAAATACGTTTGAGTACTTAACATGTTCCAGGTATTGTTCAATGCTATGAATACAGAGTGAACAAAATAAGCAAAGTCTCTCGTTTTAGAATGCTAAAGCTAAGTAATCCCTAACTTCTTAATACTTCAAAAGCACCTTATATTTTGATGCTATCTTTTCATTAAAGCAGGATTACAATTATCTGTGTGCAAAATTCCTGGAGGTCAGCAGGTGGAGGGTGGTTGTTGTCTTCCTGACAACCAACTTGGCTTCATACTTGAAGTCCCTCTTAATAATAAAAACTAAATCAAAATATTTACCCTTCTAAGTTATGAAGGGGATTGTTCTATATAAGTTAGAGTGCTTCTGATTGCTAGTAACAGAGAACCTGATTCAAAATGGTCTAGACAGTAAAGAGAGTTTGACAAAAGCAAGAAGTTGAGAGGAGGGACGGATTTTGGCATCACTGCACCCACAGGTTTATGAGGTGATAAGGGCTCAGCCTCATTTTCTGAACTTCTCTTGGAACAGCATCCGAGTCATCCGGCTTCTTCCCTCACTGTGGTGGGTTCACGGTTGGGACAGAGGTTCCCTCTTTACTTGGTGAACAGGACACTGTGCTTCTCATGTCCCCAGGCTTGCTCATGAGATGCATGAGAACAGTGTAACCGCAAATGAAGTCGTTCCTTCTCTAAGACCCTAAATTCTTTAAAGAATAAATACCGATGTACATGAGTAACGACAAGTGTGAAAAATGGCCCGGCATTGTCTCAAACTCATGGGGTGGGAAAGGATTTAGGTGGAGATTAATATAGAGCTGATATCCTCATCCCGCTGTTTCTGTTGGACAATGGGGAGAGAAAGATACCAGTGTTGGAACTGCGTAAAGCTATATCTGGTGAGGATTGAAATCTGGATCTCAATGAATAGGGAGCAGAGGTCCTAAATATAATTTACAGACCAGGAAATACAAATGGCAAACAAATATATGAACAATTGTTCAATCTCTCTAGTAGGTCAAGAAATAAAAATCCAAGTGATGACAGGTTCTTATCTGGCCCTTATTAAACTAAGAAAATAAATAAATAGTATATGTGGTTGTTATTATTATAAATATGTATATGCACACATATATCTGATGCAGTGCTGACATCCCCATGGAGAAATAGTACATTCAGTTCTTGCTGGTGACAGGAGAAGAAGTTACAGCTCATTTACAGATCTCAGGAGAAGTAGTATCAACTGGCACTATTTTCACAGTTGTGGCTTAGTAGTCACTCTCAAGAGCCTTTTCCCCAAGGAAACAACTCAAAGAAAAAAGTAAATGTATAAAGATGTCTATATATTGCTATTTATAATAGGGAAGATCTAGAAGCAACTGAACCCTGCAGCAATCAGAGGGAACATAGTTAAATCTACCAGGGCATAGTAGTTCATTGGAATTGGTGTAGCGACTGAAAAAGATGAATATGGAGGCCTTGAAGACTTGTAGAATGTATTCATTAACCTACACCGAGTGAGAAAAGAAAGGAAAATCTTTGACTTTTAAAATCTTTGGCTTTTGATTTGAGTGCCAGCTCTCGAATAAGCTAACTCCACAAATTAAGTCAGGCATCTCAAACAAGTGACAGTTTCTCTTCTACAACTTAGTTTTCGTGTCTCTAATGATGGTACTTACCTCACGGGGCTACTGTGAAGATCAAATGAGATAAATCACAAGAAGCACTCAGTGCCGAGTACAAAACAAGCCAAAGAAGAGTCATACCTAAACATTATTATTGCAACTCTGTTTACTTTTTTTCTTTATCAAATTGAAGATTAGAAGAGAACATGAGGAAAAAATGGGGGAGAGATCTGTGCAAGATAAGGGAATGGGTGAATATTTTATTTTGGAGCATTTTACTTTATAATGTTTTATATGTTGACATTTTAAAGGATACATTTCTAAGTTCAGACGCCTCCCAGGGCAAAGTCTTCCTATCGGAACCCCGCCCCTTTCCAGCAGGTGGAAAACTCGATTTTGCAACCCTGCCACAGCGCTCAGAAGGCAAACATTAAGTGGGGGGAGCCCACGGGCCGGACTGTAAAGGGACCAATTGTATCTTTATGCTTTCTGCAGCTGTTCTTGGAGAAGCTGCTGTTCTTAGATGCCCGATTATCACACACCTGTGAGGATATAGTATTGATCACTGAGGACTAAATCACGTTTGAAATTTCTGGTGTCAGAGGGTCTTTAAAGAAATAGATGGCTTAGCGTCTCCTCAGAATGCTGCATTCACTGGAGGGGTCTTCCACCTGACCTGTCAGAAACAATGCGTCTTTCAGGCCGCCTGCGCAGTGAATGGGACGCTCCAAACCTCCTCTCTTTAGGGTTATTATTCCGAAATCCTCATTGCCGGCAAAGCCCTCTTGGCAGCTGGACAGTAAAACGCATCTTTCTATCAATTCAGTCTCTTTACTTTTTTGTTTGTTTGTTTGTTTGGCTAAAGAAGTAAAAGCCAGCATAGCTACGTTTTATTTCGTGCACTTGCATTACTTATGCTGTCAGAAACACAAGACAAGAGGCTGAAGCCATGGTTATCATTAGGCTTGGGAACCTCAAGAACAGGCAAAGAGATTTTTCTTTTAATGTGGGTGGCAGGGAAAGAAAACGACAATCCAGAAAGGACAAATCCTAAGGCATGAACTGTTCAAACGATCTGCCAATTAACTGTGAAGAGGATGGCATCTTAGTCAAACCCTTTGTCTGGCTCCCAGGCTTCCCAGGACATGCCTACCAGCCACACTAACTAGGTGGGGACAGCTGGTTCTGTCAGCCTTGCAGAGTGCCCTCCCAGGAAGAACGGGCTCTATGCAGGCACACGTATCCCTATCAGAAGGGCTCACGCCGGGTTTGCCCAAGGAACTGGAGCTGCCAGCAATGCAGAGAGAGGCGGTGATATCCTAACTGGCTTCTGTGGTTGAGAGATAAAAACATCATCTTCTGATTTTGAAATGGTTAGAAGCTTTCTGAAGATCAAACCAGGAAGAGACCAGGGGACATGAAGATATAATTTTTCAAAGATACTTTTTGGAGTATAGTCACTAGGTTATCTTCAAGTCTACCGTTTCGTGCCATAAAAACAAGCAAGCAGCTGACTTGGAGAAGGGTGTGGGATCCTTTGTGCAGTGAACAGATTTTCACCATGAACCCTAACCCTGAGACTTTTCTATAGCTTGATCTGGACAAATCCTATAATTAAAGGAATTCTAATTGGCTAGTGTCTGGGGAGAATGGATTTGCTGACAGTGGTGAAGTGATGCTACACATCATGCAGGGTGCTCAGCGAGCACCTGGGGGCCATTGAATAGTGGTCTTTATGTCAAAGAAGCTATGTTTGCTCTATAATCAGCATGTGTTATCTTTAGAATCAGAAAAAAATTTTTTAAACATTATTCTTAAATTGTTAATTGGTCTTTATATAGAGCTCAGATGAGTTCAAGTCCAATCTGCCACCTACCAGCTGCATGTCCCTGAGCAAAGTGGCTTGATTACCTTATTACGCTGGTTTACAAAGCCCCCCCATAAGCTGCCTCACTCATCATGTGCCACTTAGCTTTCTTAGGATTCTCCAGTCCTGGCCTCTTTTTCAATTTCACCCACATGCCATGCTGCCTCCCATCTCTCAGGTGTTAACCCCCTGTTTTCTCTGCTCAACACATCTCCTAACTCCTCTTTCTTCTTCACTCAAGGGTCATGTCCACAGGGAGCTTTTCTAAAAAATCTCAGACCAAATGAGATTCTCCTGGGCTGGTAACAGGTAGCACTCCTTCTATGTCACTCATTATTTATTGAATGTTGTAATGCTTTAATAACTATAAACTCCATGAAGCTAAGGTCTGTGTCTTTCTTATTCACTGCTCTACTTCCCAGCCTAGCTCAGTGCCTGACATACACAGAAAGCACTCATTGAAGATTTTTAAGTGAATGAGTAACTGAATAAATGAATGAACCAATTGAGCTAGATAATCTCTAAGATCTTTTCTAGTTTTGAGGAATCAATGATACTAATTTAGTGAAGCACAAAGATGCTCTGATTAGGTTTGTATTAGAGCTCATTTGCTTTCAAATGATGGAAAACCCACTCTAGCTGGCTAGGCAAAAAGAGGGGTTATTGATACGATATGGAGGTGGCTCATAGAATCTAAGAAGTAATTATAGGAACTGGAGAGACTCTGGAGGGCTGAGACAGTAACAGGGGATGCAGGCTGTGGGTCTCTGACTCCAAGCCCCTCACATTTTTTCAGAAGGCTCCACTGTTACTCACTCCCAACCGGATGGGTCAGAAATCTTCCCTTCATCTTGACTTCATGATTCTTCTCTTTTGATGAAAGTAACCAAACTCTCCCACTGCTTCTCTACTCCCATTCCCGTTTCAACTCTCTTTACTGGCAATTGAGTATTTCATGGTGAAATTCCTTATAAAAATTTTCTTGGTGAAAAGTCTTGTTGCTCTGGAAATTTTTCTGAGCCCTGCCCAGCCCTGGCACGGCTGGTCCAAGCACTGTGTGCTCTCACTTGTTTCTGGTGAGATCGCTGATCTCATGGCTAATTTCTGAGGACATGGACAACTTTACGTTATGGGAAACTCAATAATTGAACATCTTACTTCACATGTAAAAAAAAAAATCAGGGCCCGAAGAGCATTGGTGATGAGCTGGACTCACAGAATGTTTTGGTGGGTGTGGTGTGGGGCAGGGATTCATGCCTCTCCCGAGTCTCCACGCACTGCCCTTTGCATGCTCACGCTGCCTCTTCAAAGAGAAATTACATTTTGGTACTTTGACTGATACCAATGTGCGAAATGTGGCTTTCCACAGAGAAGGTTCGGGAAATGAAAATAGCTTCAAGGCAGGTCCGACAGGACAGACCTGAGGATACCTTTGGATATGAACCATCTCACTCCAGCCAGTCTGAGAACACACCCTTTCCTGCAATGCTGGGTCAGATCTCCATTGTAAATGATAGCCAGAGGGCCATGTGGTCCCTGGGTTTCTTTCTTGTTTGCCATTTAGCATGTTCTCTGGCTTGAGCCATATTCAGGCCAGTTCTTGAAAATACTGTTATTGCAATTGAAGTCTTTTTGTACATAGAAATTCCAGAATCAGAGGACTTAATAGAACTGCCAAAGGTCAAGCACGGCAACCCTTTGCCTTTTGGTAGGCCTGCTGTGAAGACAGTTGCAAGGGTTTTGTAATAGTGGGTTTGCTCCCAGCTGCGAGGGACATGTCCCTCCCCTGAGGCTCTGTAGCACTTTGCTGGGCTTCTCTTGGGATATTTGCTTTCTTCCATTGTCTACCCTGCTAGCTCCTGGAAGCTGCACTTGTCTGTATTTCCTCTGTGAAGTTTTGCTTAGAAGATGTGCACAGCACATAATTGTCTCCTGTATTAGTTTCCTATTGCCGCTGTAACAAATTATCCCAATCTTAGTGGCTTAAAACAACACAAATTTATTATCTAACAGGTCTGGAGCTCAGAAATCCGGATGGGTCTCAAGGTGTATTAGGCAGGGCTGTGTTCCCTTCTGTAGGCTTGAGGAGAGAATCCACCTCTGTTATAGTCTGCTCAGGCTGCTGTAACAAACATACCATAAATCGGGTGGCGTGTAAACAACAGAAACTTATTTCTCACAACTCTGGAGGCTGGAAGGCCGAGATCAGGGTGCCAGCATAGTCGGGTGAGGGCCCTCTACTATGGCACAGACTTCTTGATGTATCCTCATGTGGTGTAAGGGCCAAGTAAGCTCTCTGGAGCATCTTTTATGAGGGCAGTAATCCCATTCATGAGGCTCCATCCACTGACCTAAGCACCTCCCAAAGCCCTACCTCCTAATACCATCACATTGGGGGTTACGTTCTCAACATATGTAATTTAGGGGGACACAAACATTCTATCCACAGCAATTTCCTTTGCTCCTTTAGCTTCTAGAGGCTGCACACATCCTTGACTCATCTCCACCTCCAGCCCGGCAATGTTGAACCAAGACCTTTTCATGCTGACATTTTTATCTTTCTGCCTCCTTCTTCTACTTTTAAGAACCCCATGATTACATTGGGCTCACCAGATCATCCGGACTAAGCTCCCCACTTTAAGATCAGCTGATTGGCAACCTTAATTCACCTTTGACATGTAAGATAAATTCAGTTTCCTGGGATTAGAACAGGGACATTTCAGGAGGAGGGGTTGGTAGGGAAGGAGAGCATTCATCTGCTTATCATATTGCCAAAACACAATAACTGAAATCAGTATTCTATCAGTCGTCAGGGAGATGGCTGCCTCCTTTAGTCAAATGTCTTTCTAAAAAGTTGTAATAGATCATTTTTCTGTAATTAAACTGCATTTATGTTCACCAGAGGAAGTAGTTGTGCTTTTAATGTCCTAATGAATTATCTTTGCTACATTAAGATTTGTATACATTTGATTTTATTAAAGGAAAATGTACATCTTTCAGAGTGTCAAAACATTTGTTTAATATAAATCTGTGTAAGGGTTACTATGGGAAGTTTTTGCATTAAAAAAAAAATAGCTAGCCACTTGCAAAACTTAGAGTATGTGGTGTGGGCTTTTTTAGGGATAAATTTTTTAGAAGAGAAGCTAATATCAGCAAACTAATAAGCTAACGTCCTACTTCCTTTTTTTAAATAAAAAGAATAAATAATTTAATAAGCTAAATATAATTATATGCTGTGGTTTTAACTGCCATGAAATACTATTAAATGGAAATATAGGCTATGAAAAATATAAATTTATAGTTCTGATAGTAAGAATTATGATAATTTACTTGCTAAAGAATTTGATGAAAACAGGAAATCACATTTAAATAAAGTTATTTTTTAGAAAGCATTAACTTAGGGCCAACTGGACCCTAATTAGCACACTTCTTAACTATTCTTTCAAATTGTGAAGCTTGGTTCTGTCTTTAACTGTCCCAGATGCACAGCTAAATCTGAGCATCACTCTTTTTAACCACCCTCCGAGATAGTTATTAGTATTTCCATCTCACAGGAAATAGAATCAAGGCTGAGAGGTTGAGTAAATTGTTCAAAGTCACAGAGAGGAAAAGTCATATGTGGGGAGCCCACATTTAAATCTAAGCATACCTGACTCCAAAGTTTATACCTTTTCCTTGGTAACACAGCAAGACTTTTTAATGCTGACATTTCACACAAAAAGTCAACAGAATGTATGACTTTGGGCTGGAGATGAATTTCGAGACTGGTTCTCTCCTCTTGTTTATAGGAGTTGTACTTTCAACGCAGGCCCACAAGGAAAGTATTCAGATTCTTCACACTTTTCAAACCTATTTCTTTGTCCCTTGGCAGTAGGAAGAAATAGAACCCTTGATGATTGGTAAAAGTCAGGTTTATAAATGTGCAAGTGTTAGTCTGACACCAAAGAGACAGTCATGGTTCTAAAACAATCTTTTTAAAAAAGCAGACAAAGATCCTGTTACAATATTTGCTCTGATTGTACTGGATGCGGCTGATTGGAAAAGTGACATTTTGCAGCTTTTTTTTTTTGTATGAGAAATTAAACATAAAGAGATGATTCGTGGACCATTTTCCTACAAAACAAAATCCTTAGTTTCATGTGAGAAATTCTCTCTTTGAGAAAAGAATTTATTCCTCTCATTCATCTATGAAAAGCAGGCTGTGCGAAAAGAGAAGCCATCTTTATTCCGTGATGATTTCGTTGTCTCTCTTCTCCTTTTTCTTTATCTTAAACCCATGCGACTCCTCAGTGTCTTTGCATAAATATTGCCAAATATTAATTAATGTTACTAATTAAATTACTTGGAGATGTGAAGAGCTGTTTTCTAGTGTGTCTTTTGCAATGCTTGAGAATGCAGTACATTGTATTTTCTACTATAGGATGCCTGGGAATTTTATGAAATTCTATAAACTTGTTTAACATGTGATATTTCACTTGCACAAAGTTCCCAATTTTTTTTGGTGGCGGAAACTTTGACAGTTTGGAATAGGTTTGACATATAATAATTGTGCCTTAAATAAGATAGAACTTTCTCCCTTTCTCCTGGCAGCTGCACTCACCAGGAGCGTAACACCAGAGCAGGAGAAAGGCTGAGGGTTTACCTTTCCCCATGAGATACTGTAGCTCTTGATTGACAGCTGAAAAAAGAAGGAGCCCAATCTTATTGGTCAAAAATTCCCGAAATGAACCTTCCATCCAACTGAGTTGAGGTGTTGGCGAGGAAGTGGGTCACGACTCTGGTGCCACAGACTCTCAATGTTCTTATCCAATTTTAGTATTTTTTTCTTGAATATATGTTTCTTCATTTGGCTGTATGCCCTAAGGGTGATTTTCAGACACTTTATATAATATTTTGAAATATTTTTCATCAGTTATGCTTGTTTCACTGGGGGAACAGGTCCATGGAGCCTCTCAAAGTGCTAAGTGAAAAGCAAAACCTCACTGTTTGTTTGTTTTAACATATATGTACATTTCCATTAAATAGTGCTTTAGGTGCATATAGATTTTGATACATTATATTTTTGTTGTTGGATTCAAATATTTCTAAGTTGCAGTGGGTAAATCTTTTTAATCTATGGATTATTTAAACATCTATTGCTTAGTTTCCATTTAGGGATTTTTCTATCTTGTCTTTTTAATATCAATTTCTATCTTTGTTCTACTGTGTACAAGTACACTTGTGATTTTAATTGTTTAAAATGTGTCGAGACATTCCTATGACTCAGCGGATAGTCAATACTGCTAAATACATTCGAAAAAATGTGTATTTTACAATTGTTTACATCATCATTCTTTGTATGGTAATTAAGTCAGGCTGGTTATTTTGTCGTTGAAATTTTTTATACCTCTATTTTTTTTTGCTATTTGTTCTCTAAGTTACTGAGATACTTTAAATCAATATTATGATTGCGAATTATTTTTATTTTTCTTGTTGCTATTTTATTAGGTACATGCACATTTACGAAAGTGAATTGTGAAATCTGCCTCTATATCTCTAGTAGTATTTCTTGCTTATATTACTCTCAAGTACTATGTCTTGGTAGGAATATCGCTATACCATCTTTCACTTGGTAGTTTATATGTCACTTTCCATCTTTTACCTTTTAGCCTTTCTGTGTTCCTATTTTCAAAGTGTATCTCTTGTATGTGGTAGAGTTATAATTTGCATATTAATACGATCCAATGTTTACCTTTTGGTATATTTAGTCAGTTTACATATTATGGTAATTATTGACATATTTGAGACTAAATCTTTAACCTTACTATTTCTTCCTATTTAGTCTGTCAGCTTTTTTTCCCTTTCTTCCTCCTTCCTTTTTTGAGGAATCAAGTAATTTTTAAAATCAATTTTCTGTTTTATAAGTTTATTAGATATACATTATTTCGATATTGTTTTAGTGGATATTACAAGGATTACATTGTGCACTGTTACCTTATTAGAGACTAATTTAATTAGTACTTTTACCAGAATACAAAAATAACACTTGAATTCTATCCATTCTCTCTTATTTTTGTGCTATGTTGATCTATATTTTGGATCTATCCATATTTTAAACTCCATGAGACATTCTCATTTCATTAAATAGGTATTCATTTAGATTTATCTATATATTTACTCTTTCTGAATCTCTGTGTTTTTATCTGGGATCACTTTTCTTCTGCCTAACCAGTGCTTTAGAAATTCAGTATAATTCCATTGGAAGAAATTCCCTCATTTTTTTTCTTACTGAAAATATTTTATATCACCTCTTTCAAAACATTTTAATTAAACTTTTATTTTGAGATAAATGTAGATTCACATGCAGTTTTAAAACGACACAGAGAAAACCCATATACATTTCGTTTGCTCAACTGTAGTGCAACATTACAACCAGGATATCGACTTGGATACAGTTAACACACAGAACATTTCCATCACCACAAGGATCCCTCATGTTGCCCTTTTCCAACCGCAGGCACTTCCCTCCCTCCCTAACTCCCACCTTAATCCCTGGCAACTATTGGTCTGTTTTTCATTTCTATAATTTTGTCATATCGATAGTTCTATTAATGGAATCATGCAGTATGTGGCATTTTGAGATTAGTTTTTTCACTCCAAAAAATTATCTGGACATTTATGTGGTTTTTGTGTGCATCTGAAGTTTGTTCCATTTTAGTAGTGAGCAGTAATTCATTGCGTGGATGTACTAAAATTTGTTTACCCATTCACTCATTGACAACATCCGAGTTGTTTCCAATTATTAACTATTATAAAGAGAGCTGCTCTAAGCATTCATGTACAAGTTTTGTGTTAGTATAAGTCTTTGTTTTTTTGGAATACCCAAGAGTACAACTGTTGAGTCATATGGTAGTTGCATGCTTAAGTTTTTAAAAAATTGTCAAACTATTTTTTATAGTGGCTGTACTATTTTGTAATGTGGAAGGATTCAGTGTCTCTGCATGCTTGCCAGCATTTGGTGTTGCGACTATTTTTATTTTAGTCATTTTAATAGGTGTTAGTGATAGCTCACTATGGTTTTAATTTGCATTCCTTAATGCAAATGGTGTTGGAAAATATTTTGTTTATTTTTCATCTGTATGTATTCTTTGGGGGAAATGTCTCTTTCTGTTTTCTGCCAATTTTCTAATTGAATGGTTTGTTTGGTTTTTTACCATTGAGGTTTAAAAAGTATTTTGTTGCTCCTTTCAAGTTAATATTTTTTTTGTCTCCCTGCTTTTAAGATTTTGTCTTTGTCTTTAGTTTTCAGCAGGTTAGTTATAATGTGTCTATGTGTGATTTTCTTTGTTGTTATCCTGTTAAGGGCTTCTTAATTCTGAAGTTTAGTATCTTTTATAAGTTTTGGAAATTTCTCAGCCAATTCTCTTCAAACATGGTTTCTCTCCTACCTCTCTATTCTCTCTTTTCTTCTCCAAAATACATATATTATTAGCCTTTTCATCATGCCCAAAATGTCTCTTATATCTTTTCTGTATTTTCCATTTTTTTCTTATACGTCAATCTAGATATTGTCTGTTGATCTTTCAGTTCACTAATTTTCTCTTTTGCTATGTCTTCTCTGTTTTTCAACCCATTCTTGTTTTTAATTTCAGTTGTTGTATTTTCAGTTCTTTCATTTTAATACATTCTTTTTACAGATTTCATTTTTTACATGTGGCACTCTCCGCCTTACCATCTATTTCCTTGAATATACTAATTATAGTTATTTTTAACTACAGAAGATGAATCACCTGTGGATCTATTTCTATTGTCTATTATTTCCCCTTAGATTTTGGTCAGTTAGATATATCTCCTGACATGATTAATAATTTTGGATTGAATTAGAAGTGATGTATGAAAATTAACCCTTTAGAGAGGGTTAATTTTCTCTGCAAGGTAGTTAGAATAGGAGTCCAATTAGGTATTATAATAAGTCTAAGATGGATACTGGTTTTTGTGAGGGTACGTTTATTTCCTGTTTTCCATTACTTCAACAATAGCCTCTCAGTCACGAGATCTGAAAACCTCAGATGTTTACCAGCTCTAACTCCTTGGAGGATCCTGTACTCCAGTTTTTTCTCCTTAGAACTACAAGGCTGCTAAACTCTCCCTTTATGTTTGTATCCTCTTTGCTGCATTTTTATGCTTTACCCCTTCCCTTGTTCTCTTTTACAACACCATAGAAGAACTGGCAAATCCTTCCTGGGAAAACAGTTCAGAATGTTAAGATACACTCCTCTGTGATTCCTTTCTTTCTTTTAAACCAGGATCATTATCCGTAAAGTCCTGGATGCTTTTGAACGTTTGTACTCTAATTCTTATCTCTCTAGTCTTTGAGAATGCCAAAAGCCTTACACCACTTAAGAATTATCCAATAATTTGAGGAGAAAAGCAGCAGATAATGTGGAGAACATTGAGTTTACGTCAATATATTTTCTTTCTATTTGAGATCTTGGCATTAAAAGATTTCTCTGCCTTTGCTACTCTTTGATGCCTTCCAACTACTTTTTTAAACTCTTATTATTATTATTGGTTTGAACACATAAAACTCCATAATAGTGTGTAACAGGAGTTGCCCAAGCCTGTGAAATCCAGATATTTGCTTCAGTTAAGACTATAATAATTTGGGCACAATTTTATTCAGGATATTTTTACTATCTTACTTTGCCCATTTTTCCTGAGTCAGATCTTCCTGATTAGATTTTTCTTGCATTATTATTCCTTTGGCCTAAGCTATATTACGATCATTAGAGTTCCCAGATGCAGAAAAGATAAGTTGACTTTTTTCCCCCTTATAAAAAATTAAAAGTAAAACAACACTCAAATATTTTTAAAAAGCATAAAAAATAATTTAATTCTTTCTAAAAATATATCAAATGTAAATTATTTTCAAAAATGTATGGAACCTAGCTTCTGAGTGTAGATCCTGGCTCTGCCAGGCAATAGGTAGGTAAGTGACTTAACCTTTCTATGCTTAAGTTTCTTCAGTTGTGAAATGTGGAAAAGAATAGTACCTGCCTCTTAGGGTTATTACAATAAAAGATTCAATATATCTACAGTACTTAAAACAATGCTCCACATATAGTAAATGCTAATTAATGTCAGTTAATGTAAAAATTATTCACCATCAACAGCAATAGCCATAAAATACATCAGCATATAACTTGGCATACTCATAAAAAATATTTGTGATTTAGTAGAGATTAGTTTGATTTACTTGGTAAATTGACTTGGACTCATCCATTGTTAGAAAATTTTGTGATAAATCAAAAAAAAAATTTTTTTCTTTTTCCTTCTTTTGCACTTTTTGGGAGTTGAAGGGAGGCTCTCTTTCTCTCTTAGTGGGAAGACAAGGGAACTCTTTCTTTCTATTGTTCAGCATTTATTTCCTAATAGTTGAGTCTCTCAACATTTATCAGCATTTGTTATGTTCCAGACCATGAACTAATCATGGAGTCGTAGAGATGAATGACTCTATCCTATCCCGGAAGGTCTTTGTAGACTTACCAGAGTCAGGCAGATAAACAAGAAATTACATACACATTGAGCCAAATACCCTGTGGCAGCGCATCAGAATTTTAGAATAGATTAACTTTATAATACTCACAACAACTGTGGGAGGTAGGCTCTAGAGCTCAGAAGACTTAAGTAACTTGCTCAGATGAGATTTGAACCCAATGTCTTCAAAAAATAGGTCAACTGATGTTAAGACAGGAAGACAGCAACATTTCTACCTAGAAACATGAAATAATAGGCTGATTATAGTTGTCTACTCATGGCCCAAATCACCTGTTAATTCGAGTGTGTGAACTCAAGTCAGACTGGCTTGGTGGCACTTACCAGTTCTTTCCAGGAACGTGGTCAGACTAATAAAAGGCAGCTTTGACATTCATACAGCAAATGAAAACTCTAGTGCAGAAGTATTTTTGAATGGGTATTTTAAATTCAATGAATCATTTTCACCTAAAAAACGAGTTGTCATTTAAAAAACAAAATGACACATATTCTCTTCAATGTGGTGGGCTGTGATTGGAAACGGCCCTCTGTGTATTTCTGTGATATTTTCAACTACATTTGGGTTAATTAGTCAAATTGGTAGAAATCTGAGCTCCACAGAGATCATCACCACGATTTCAACCCTGAAGGAGACCAGTAGCTTCCTTAGCTTAAGAGGAATCTATTTGTAGGTAGTTTGCAAAAGGAAATAAGTGATGGCAGGCTGGAACATGCTGTAGAAAAAAGGATTATATGCATCTACTTTTCCTATTATAATGAGTTTAAGCCCAAGTTAGTATACAGTAAAATATACTTAGTCTTAAAAAATAATAGAAAATTCAAAAACAGGTGTTAACTTTTGCTAAATTTCAAACTAATTAAAGCCATGAATTTTAGGAATTTTTAGAACCGAGAACTTCAAAGGACATTTCAAAGGACATTACCTATTGGCAATGAGTGGTACTGTAGTTTTACTCTATTAGATGCTGGATCCCCATGAAGAGGAAGTGTGTAGACAGCTGTGGATTTGGAGTCAGAGAGATGATAAAGCAGGTAGCTCAGAGAACATGGGGCCCTGAAAGTCTAGGAGAAGATGTTTTTTTCTCCTCTCTTCCCATTTCCCTCATTGCTGGAATGTGCATTTCTGAACAGAAAATAAGAACTATAACTGGAACAAATTGAAAATTTGTGAATTGTGGTTGTTACTGAAATCTGCCCCTGGTGAGACATCCTGACCCATTTAAATAGACATTGGATTCAATTGTTCTTTTGCAAACAGGTAAACTCTCCACTGTCATTAATCTGAAATCAAAGGGAGAATGTTTGTTATAGCATTAGAGCTCGGTTTTATTTTTGCAGTGCTACAGCTAATAACACCAGGAAGATAACTTCTCAAATGAAAAAATATATTTTCTCTCTGCTGGGACAGAAGTAAAGGAAGAGGAAGATGAAATAGGAAGATTCTATGGCCCAGCAGTTTGGACATTAGTCTTATTCTTCCAGAAGCAATTTCTGACTCTGAAGAAATTTTATTCTTATAGAGTGACAAAAATGTAATCTGCCTAGCTGGCATAGCTTCCATTTTTATTTTGCTGTACCCCAGAGCTACTATTAAAAAAAAAGGAAGAAGAAGAAGAAGAAGAGAAGAAGAAGAAGAAGGAGGAGGAGGAGGAGGAGGAGGAGGAGGAGGAGGAGGAGGAGGAGGAGGAGGAGGAGGAGGAGGAGAGAGGAGGAGGAGGAGGAGGAGGAGGAGGAGGAGGAGGAGCTAGCATAGAAATCCTGCTGATGCTAGCATGAAAAGAGCCTTAGGATTTTTAGAGTAATCTCTTCTCTCCTGCTTTTTCTCTACTTTGCCTATTGAAGGAATATATTTTCTGGATATATTTTTCTGAGTACCTAGCTGTGGGTTTTATTTCACTTTGTTAAACTGGATATCTATTAGTTAAGAGGAAGAATAAACAAGGGAATAAATAAAAAAGAGTTAGAAGTAAGGTAGGGTGGTCCTAAAGGAAATGAAGCTGAAGTTAGAAAATGCTCAGCACAGTCCTTTTATTCTGCTGTTCTAGCCTACCCCCGAACTTCACATTCGCGGGACACTCACCTGTCTACTCCACATGGAGCCTCAAAGGGGTGTGGAGAGAGCATTGAGGAGTGCAGGTCCAAAAAAAGTTATAAATGTACTCACAGGTGGTTTTAAAGTAGCGCCGGTTGGAAACTCTTTTGGTCATCATTCTTACGTAGACATTTTACAGCGCAGAATTCTGCATTCTTCTCACCTGGTTTTCCCACCCTAGTTGGTGTCAGGATTATTAGATTTGCTCATCTGACTCTGAGCCACCACCCCCTATCTTTCTTGTTTTTCTTTCCGTCACTAACATGGCTCAGTATATCAGATGCAGATTCTTATACAGTTTTAAAATATCTTTTCTTCCAACTCCCCTTGGGCGTCTGTTTTTATCCATTTGCTTACAAATAGATTTAATTAACTCGGAAAACTACTCCCAGAACTTTTTAGTTTCTTTCCTTCTGTTCTGCAGAGAGAGAGACTTATGTTTCATGCTGGTGATAGTGAGATTGATGGAAACTTCAGAATGGCATGCATTTTCCTTCAAATAACTGTAAGGGACAGGCATCGACGCCTTAAAGAGGAAAGTTGTAGGCACTCTTGAGTCACAACTTTGGAACTTGAGGGAGCTGTCCGCGATGATTATGGGTGTGTGTGTACACACACACACACACACACACGCACGCAGTCACACTCACACACACTAATACACACCACAGTGACAGATGACCTATTGAAATAATTTCAAAGCTGTTCTGTGGTTGCTACGACAACCAATGCTCTCTTGGCTTTCATCTGGCCATGTGACAGGGACTTTGACGTCAGCTGGAGGCAGAGTCTGTGGCTGAGTCCACACAGTCAAAGGCCTGTGAGAATCTGGTGGATGCTGGCCGCTGCCGCTGCTGCCGCTGCTGCTTCCCAGGGGCGGCAGAGCATGGACTGTTAAGTCTTGCACTTCTTCTGTGTGAGGTAATTAGTTTTCTTTATATACAGTTAAATGTTTTATAGATTATTGTGGATTTCCTCCACTCTCTTACCTCCTGCAAGTTTGTCTTCATGAGCAATTGTTGTAACAGGAGAAAAATGTGAAGTGGCTTCTAGTTGCTAATTTTGTGTGGAGTCTTTGGAATTTGGTTAAATTTGGATTAATGTTCTGTGAAATAGGTTAAAATATAATCGCCTGTCTTGCCCAACACTTGCTAATGTGACATTATTTAAAGATACGGATTTGGCAGCTTGAGACAAATATTCCCCATCGAATTCCAGGAATCCTCCCTTCAGTATTGTTTTGGGTTTAGATTCCAGCACAGCCTTGCAATATGTTGCTAACTTTGCTTTTTTTTTTTTTTTTTTATAACACAATTGCTACCCTATTCTGAATCAGCCCAGAATAGTTTGGAATTTGGTTTCTATCTTGTTTGCAGCGTTCGTAATTAGCAACGGTAAGCACAGAGGGAAAGAACACTATACTTTGAAACAAAAGTTGGGGTTTTTCTTGTAAATAGTATATCCTGAAAACACCAGAGAAAACTGTCAACAGCTTCCTGTTTAGAGAAAAATAATCTGGACTATGCCAAGGAAGTTGGGGTGGAACCTCTTACATGTGTGCATGCAGTTGCTTTTTGGTTGTTAAAGCAAAGTGCATTTTCAGGATCTTCCTCTGAAAATTCAGCTGTGAACAGAACAGCATTGGATGGTCTTCACTAAGGAGTCATGTAAGCTGTTTTCATACTTAAAAAATGAAATAATTACCTAGAGAAGAAAATAGTAGTCTTAAAACTAAATTATCATTGGTAGATCTACTTTAATTCAAACACAGATATAGTCTCTAAAAATTTGCTCCAGATCTTGAATGAATAATTTGTAACTGATTAAAGAGGGCTTTTACCTTCCTATTTCTGTAACACTATAAAATGAAAATTGGTTTATTTGCCTTATTGTAGTTAATTTCCTTCCCAAATTTAGTAGTTTTGAATTTTCTATCATTGCATACTAGTTGGATTGTTTTGTAGCTTGTATTTCAAAGAAAATCTCTGGCATTGAAGTTAATCAAAGCCTAGATGTATAACCAGGTTTCTAAATCTTACAAATTTAACAAAACAAAAAAAACAAGGCAAATTTTAGAGCAGCACATGTAATATAGCTGCTATTTTAATGAACATAAAATAATGGTTTAACTATATATAAACAATATACATGTTATGATATGTGAATTGTATCTCAATTTAATGCAGGAATATATTGTTTATTTTTGAAATTTTCTTTATTAGTTTCTAAATTCCAATCACATTTATCTTATTCTGGTGATGAGTATTTTGAAAGTATTTAGCTTCAGTGATAAATGAATAGTTGTGGGTGCATCAATAAATTCTCAATACCTTTCAGTGAGTAAATATTCATTTAACTTGCTGGCATTGGATATGTCTAATTTTGGCCAGAGTCTCCATGGAGGATTTTCTAAAAAGTCTAATATGCTTATACTAAAGGCACATCTAGTGAGGCGTCATCTCATCATTTAATGTATCTCAGTTATAACTCAGAGGCCATAGTCTTAACACCCCTAGAAATATGTTCATTGCTTTGCAACATTTCCAAAGAGCATGGGTAAAACCAGTAGCACTGTTACTTAAAAGCACTGTCTTTGAAAGTAAACTTTGATGTTTACTTTTTTTTCACTCAAATTAAGGAATTATTATGCTTTTCCAAGAAGCTTTCTTGGTGCTCTATCTGTGATGTTTTAAATTAAGAGATTGTATTCAATGCCCTTAAAAAAGAGGCTGGATTTCAGCAGTATAAAATATAAGAGAACAATTTCGTGTTGACGGCAAAATGTCAACGATAAAGTTTATCATTAGAAGAAAACAATCAATACTGTGATAGCCGGGATTCTCTGTCTACAGGTCTTATGGGAATAAGAAAAAAAATGACTCTCATCAGAATCATCTACTTACAGCAATGAGACTGTGTTGATTTCAAGGTCAAGTTTGTTTCAGCTTCAAAAAGATACTAGCAAGAAATGATTTACTCTAGAAACCTGGCTGTTGAATTATTAAATGTCTTGTGTATAGTTTCGGGGATTTTTAACCTTTTTGGTGCCATGGACCTTTTTGGCAGCCTGGTGAAACCTATAGACTCTTCCCAGAATGATATTTTTAATTGCAAAGGTATGCAAGATTATAAAGGGAAACACCTTTATTGAAATCATGAACCAAATTTTAAAAATTGTGATATGTGCTTTGTAAATAGTTTGTTATTAAATAATAAAAACTAGCAGCAGGTATAACTACCATAATTTTGAAATCATGATGAGTGTAAAAGATATTTCGAGATATCTATAATGACTATAATGCAATATGAGAATATCTGTGATTTCTCTTGGCAACACAATCACTGGTACTGTGGTTTGTGGCCTACATTTTAATTAAAAGAAATACTAATTTCAGTTTGAGGTTAGTGAAACTAAAGATGCAATATTTTTCTCATGCAAGCTCATGAATCCTATCTCCTTTTAAATTCTATCTCCTTTTAAGTTAAATGACATGTGACCTAGTGATGCCAAGAGGTCCTAGGACCTCACAGGACAAAATCCACAGCACCATTTCTACATTCAGTTCTGCTTCATCTGATTTCATTCTCTGAATATGCGAATTTCACCATATTTTCTAATTACTGTGTGAAAAGGGATGATGTATCTGTACAGCACCAAAAACGGTGACTTTCTTTTGTTTGTTTGTTTGTTTTCCTTGAAATCCATCAGCAATCCTATGTGACTTGGACTGAAAAACTCTTACCTGGTTAGAGGGTAGGAGAGGAAAAAAAAAACCTCATAGCGTTAATGCGTGTTATGCAAGTTAAAACCATGGACTGTTGCTATTCACAAAGGGATGTTCACTCACTCAGAGAAAATAAGCAAGTAGTACTTAGATGAAGAATGCAGGATATTATATGAGATCATAGCTGAATGAATACTCTAGAAGATGTTGTGTACAACATCTGAAACGAACATTAAACAACTTACGTAACTTCCCCTTTTGGTGTAAAACACACACCTGCGGGAATTGATAAATTGTAATATTTATTACAGCTACTCTGGATAGAGCCTTCAGGTTTGTCTGCCAGAGGCCCCCAGGACAAAACACATTCAAAATGACGTGGGGAATGGAGACATTTCCCAAGTAATTTGAACTCAGAATCTTATTTGACTTATTGGATATTTTAGAACAATACAAGAGGTATTAGTAGCATTGTTTAGTGGCACTGTGTAGGTAATTGTCTCATTTCCCCATCACATTGAATTGACAGAAGATATTTCCTAAATTTTCTCTCCAACCAACCAGGTAACTTTGCAGCTGGTTGGCTGACATCACGTATCTCGGCCTTTCTCTCCCTGTGTTTAGTGTCTGAAGACATCCTTTCCACAACATCAGCACTGCCATCTCAGTGTGAGAGAATTGGAGGTATGACGTTTCACACAAGCTGTTGTTTAAACTCGATCCAAATCCCTCACATTTGAAATGGAAGCTTAGCAATTTTTCTTCATGTGTTCTCTGGGAAATTACAAAAAAGGATTTTCTCAGACATTTCTTATTCTTCGGACTAGAAAAGAACACCTGCTTTGGGGGCTTTGATGAAGAAACTTGGAAAAAGTTAAAATTTCTGACTCCAGACTGTACCATTTGCTTCTTTGATGACAGGTGTTTGGAATTTTAAGTTCAAAAAGGAATGTGCCATTATTTTTCATGAAGCCAACTTATTTAAATGGCACCCCGCAATGGAAATCCCAACTAGAAATAGTATTCCAAAATATGGTATTTTTTATTGTTTTCAGAAGTGATGCCATAAAATTTAGTGCTCATTAATACTTTGATATAAAAAATTATATGATAAATATTTAAATTCACTGGAGCCATGTTCTTCAAACTAAAGACAGTCTGTTCTTTTTATCTCTGCGTGAGCTTTAGTTTAGTTTTTTTTTTTTTTGACATCTTTCTATAAATACCTTTAATTAGAGACACAACATCCCTTTAAAATTTAGTTTATATTAATATAAAACATAGTACTCAGCTGCTATTGAAGTTCCATATTAGATTTGCAGAAAAGAAGTCTGTAATCTGAAAGATATTCCAGCCACCTCTTGTCCTAATGGGAGAAGTGTCCACATTTTCGATTTCTGTCCCAGTAACTGCAAGAACACCAAAGGCCACATATTGCTTTTATGCAAGGATGAACTTTTTAAAGAATGATTCTAGGTTTTCTTTAATGAATTTAAACCCTGTGCATTAGAGGTAAATGTCAAGAAGAGTGTTATAGTATTTGGCCATCTGCTTAGCTGACTCCCACAGACTTTCATGTGATTCATGCATCTAAAACCACGACCAATTTTGTGATGACCGTATATACAACATCCTAGAAGATAAAATCAGAAATAGTATCCTACATGTTACCCCATTCCACGCCTTCCCACGTCTTACCATGGGTCAGGTGCAGCACGAGGTAACACTGCTCGATCAGCAAGCATTTATTACCTGACTGTTGCCCCACAGTATTAGAGTGGGCATTCCGGGTCCCTCCCCTACGTGATCCTTGAGTGGTCTATGCCACTGGCATAAAGAGCCAAGTTACTTTATGGACTTCTGACTTTTGCTTGCCTGAGCTTCAATTCAAACTTCCAGTCTTTCATGTGTTTGACAAGTTTCGAGCACCTATTGTGTGCCAGGCCTTGGACTAGCCACCAGGGATGCTGTGGTGAGCAAGACAGACAACGTTCCCACCATCATGGTACTTACAGGCTGACCACAGAGGGAACCTACCCAGAGGCCTGTGTGTATCAGCAGCCAAGCTTTCTTCTTTCCAGCTGTGCTGGCCAGTGTAGTTGAAAAGAAAATCCTCAATAAAAGAAAAATCCAAACTAACATTAAAACAAAAGAGACAAGCCAACAATCTGGGAACTATTAGATTCTACACCAGAGTCAAACCTTAGAAGAGACATTCTTCAGCTGCCCAACAGCCAGCCTAATCTGTAAGTAACCTATTCACATTAGTGTCAAGGGTCCAGATCAGTGTGCCAGCCCTACTCCTGCGGGCCAAATGCTATCTGTCTTCCAGTTCGAAAGAAAGTGAGACTTGCGGGTACTTACTTAGAGAATGATTTTCTTTCACTTAAATACTCTGTCTTATGCAAACAACGAGAGACATTTCATCTTATGAAAGGAATTTTTAAGTTAGTGGTGCCCATCCCATCTTTCCTACTAACCCAATCAATATCGGCCCACTGCTCTCATAAGTAGCCCCAAATTCCAATGGCATAATACAGTGCTGTTTATTTTTCACTCATCCACAAATCAAATTTGAGAAGACTCTGTTCCACGCAGTTATCCAGGGATTCAGGCTCCTTGTATCTAATTCAGCTGATCTGAGTACAAATTCTATCTGTAACCACTTGCAAGTATTTCTTTGGACAAGTTACCTAAGTCACAGTTTTCTTACCTGGATAATATTAGCACCTGCCTTATGGATTTTTAAGTTAACTTATATTGGCACAGTAATGGATAGGTATTAGGTACTCAATAATATAAACTGTTATCATTAATTTTCTGCCTGTGGTAATGCTGTCAGTACCACCATCTCCACAGGAACCAGAAAGGACCTTTGGCCGAGCCAAAGGGGGTGTGGCCCTGGTGTTATGATAACAGCTAACGTTTAGGGAGCTAGATAGTCTTGTAAGCTCTTTTTAAAATAACTGTTCTTTTCTTCTTCATGACATTCATTTTCATAAATGAGGACACTGAGGCATAGAAAGCTTAAGCACATTGCTCAGTGTCACGCAGAATATAAAGAAGCGCTAAGTGTTTGGCTCTTAACTCCCGCTCTTTCTTCACGGTGCTATATTGCCTTTCAAGCTGGAATATGTAGTACTTTTCCTAGAAGTAATGTTATATATTGTGGTAGATTGTATTCTTCAAAAATGACCATATAATCATATCCACTCCCACATACTCTTCTAGAATCTTGTCACTCTCCATCAGGAGGTAGAGCCCATTGCCCTCACCTTGAATCCACATGACTTGTGACTAGTCCAACTGACAGAGCACAGTGGAAACAATGCTAGGTGACTTCTAAGGCTGAATCATAAAAAGAATACAGTTTCTTTTTTTCTCAGCTATATTTTGTTTCTCTCACACATGTTGCTTGCCCTTGGAAACCAGCTGCTGTGTTGTAAGGAAGCACAGACCATATAGAGAGGCCACACATAGGTGTTTCAGCCAACCTCTCCAGCTAAGTAAGGTCTCAGCCAACAGTCAGCATCAGCTGCCAGACATGTGAGTGGGCGAGCCCTCAGAGGGCTTCGGGCTTCAGCCATCAGACCCCCCAACCCCTCTTGACACCAAGTGGACCAGAGATGAGCCATCTCTGCCCATCCCTACCCTAAATTGCAGATTCATGAATGAACTGCTGTTTTTAAGTCCATAGGTTTTGGAGATATGTCTTAGGCAATCAGAGTAACTGAAACGTATAGGGTACTTAGAGATGACTGAAATACCTGTGTAGAGGACCATGTTTTAGGTACATATAGATTAAACAGGTTTTTGTGATTTGGCATAAATATCTAACCTAATTAAAATAATTTTCTGAAGAAAAATATATTTCAGCTACCAGTTGAATTACAAACAAGCTTTAGGTACACGTCCTGGTTGTGAATTTGGAACAGTCTTATATATTAATGCTGTTGCTGGTTCGGGGAGGAGATTTGGGCTATGCTGAAAGTGGACTGTGTGCCTTAGTGAAATCCCCCTCATCGCCTCCTGCCGACTGGGCCCTCTCTGCTGGGCGGTCCAGCAGGGATTGCAATACTCGCACCATCTTCCCTGGGTCGCCGCTTAGTCTTCCTCATCTGCTTTGTCTCCCTCTCTCACACGTATCTGTCTAATCTGCTGCCTACTTTTCTATTGGTAGGCCCTGCTGTCTCACTGACACTCTTTTTTGGCCCATTTCTAGGACTTCTAAGCATTTTTTTTCCTCTAATAGTTTATAGTAAAGCTAGGAAATTCCTCTTGGCCAGGTAAGATTTAGCTCATTCAGCAAAGTCTTATTTCTCTTGACAAAGCTGCCAAAGTGGCAGCTATCCCGCTGGCTTGTGGCTCCAAGTATTGGTCAAACCTAGCACTTGGAATACTCAGAAATATTGTCCTTGTGTCCTCACTCAGAGCAGCATCTCTGCCTCTTCTGCTGTGGAGAAATCAGTACCTTTGGCTCTCTTTTCACTCAGCTTAAACGTCACCCCTCCTGATGGTCTTCTCACCTTCCTTTCAGGAGGCTAATTGGTCTGTTTGCTCTTTCATCTACTCATTCAATGTTTATTAATTCCATATAGTGGGTCCTGGAGGTACACACCTATGAAAAAATTTCCATTGTGTTCTAGGACTGGTAAGGTTTCTCCAGCTGTCTCTCATCTGCTTACCATAGACACAAGGCAGATGTGGTTTGATCATCCAGACCTTTTAATGGCCAGCACATATCTTGCCTCATCCAAAATGTTCCAGCTAGGTAGGGTACTAGGAGGGTATTATAGGACCAGCCAATCTTTGAGAAGGTGACAGTCAGCTGGGGAGGCTGGACAACACATGCAGCTAGTTTCAGAGCCCTGTCTTTCATGCTGGTTACAACCTCTTCTAGTGCCTACTGTAGTGCTGGACACATGGCATCTACTCGTTAAGTCTCCAATAATTAATAAATAGATCAACTATAGAAGGAAATGTGGCAGTGAGATAACTTTAGAGAAAAAATGAGCTTTGAGTTGGGCCTTAAAGAATGAAGAACATTTGGCATGACCAACAGAAGTGAAAGGATGGTCCATGAGCAAGAAACATCTTGAGTATATCCTGGTAACAGAAATAAGACACTTACCCATCTGAGATCAAGAAAATGGTTAGAAAAAGAAAAATATACAATCCATAAGGTGGGCCTGTGGAGGATCTAGAATTTATCAATTTAAAGTAAGCTGGATTTGATCTGATAGATAGGAGGAAGCTCGTAAAACATTGGGAGCAAGTGAGTTATATATGTGTCAGTAGTGTTATAACAGTTTAAACATATTTCCTTTTGCTTTAGGCAATTTATTTTTAAAATCCTGAGTGTTTGTTAAGTGTTTCCTTTTCCTCCATTTTTTCTCATAGAAAACTTCTAACTTTTTAAATTTAAAAAATGCAAATTCTTCTTTACCCTCAATACTGTGTAAGCGGCCTTTTTATCTGTAGCTGAACGGCATCTGTGGGGAGAACTGTGTAACTTCATAGTTTTAAAAATATAATCTGTTATTTAGCAAAGTCATAGTCACTTAAGACCCAAACCAACTCAAAAAAATCAAGCCTTCATAACATTTCTTATGGAAGTATATAATAATGGTTATGTAATTATAATCGATATTTATAATTAAACCACTGGGATATTGTACCATTATTCTGATAAACCGTTTGATTAAGTCATCAGTGAAGGACTAAATTATGTTTAATAAAGTTTTAGTTGTAAGTACATTTTATTATGCCTGAAGTCTTTGAAAACCGGCCATCAATATACATGTTTGATAACAGTGTTCTAACAAATTACCTCATTCTTAAGAAAAATATTGTAAATTATACATGCAAAAAGCATAATAATATATATGTATGGTATAAAAAAATAATAGAAAATAGATCCCTATGTACCTAACAAAAACACCAATTGTTAACCATTCCAGTGAATTGTAAGCCCACACATTGATAATGATGATAACTTCACCGCAGCAGCATCCAGGTTAGTACTGTCCCTGGGGTCCAGCACCTCACGGGAACTAAATCTGCAATATATATATATAATTTTAATTTCCAATCATATAAAGATTTTAAATCAGTTGAGGACAGAGAGTCAGTTATCTCAGTCTCTCATAGAGGGTAAAAAATGTGCTTCTCAACAGTCAACATTGCTGCTGACAATTATGTGTTAGAAATGGATTGTATCCGGGGAAATTACCCACCTTGATGCTCTTTCTGCCTCCTGGCCATTCAGGATTGAATGGCTATGAACTTGGTGAGCTCAGCTCTCCTACAAGACCAACCGCTGGGGGCAGTTAAAGGAAACCATTCACTCTTTGAGAGTTTTCTTTATAGAGAGTTCGAACAAAAATTTAAAAAGAAGTGTTTCCATAATATTATTTTTCTAGTATATCCAGAAGATGTTTTCACAAAATAGGAGGTATTTAAGAAAGATGCAACCCCTGGTCCAAATTCCACTTTGTAAAAGTACCTGATATTAAAATCTGCTATGCTCGCCTCCAAAAATGTTGGTCAACTTCCAACCTTAAAAGCACCATTCATTGCTCTTCAGAAAATAACTCTCTCCTCTAGCCCTCAAAATAGCCTAAGGATTAATGCCATGAACTAATCAGGAGGCCATAAAAGTTTCTGAGCATCTCCACCAGGAGAATTACTTTGTTAAAGTCACAAAGGGTCTTGTAAAAAAGGAAAATGTCTTACTGAAATCACATTAAATCATATCTAGATTTAAGAAACAGAGACTTTTTTATTGTGGTCAAATATACATAACATAAATTAACCATTTTAAACATTTTTAGGTGCACAATTTAGTAGCATTAAGTACATTCACGTTGTGTGCAACCATCACCACCATCTATCTTCAGAACTTCTTCATCTTCCCAAACTGAATCCTTAACACTAACTCCCATTTCCCCCTCCCCCTAAGTCCCTGGTAACCACCATTCCACTTTCTTTAAACAGGGATATTTTAAGGGAGTTTAAGATAAACCTACAGTTTTTATTCTCCTTGCACAAGCTCTTCAATTAATAAAGTCTCTGATAAAAGTTTCAAAAAATTGGAAGTTTCTTCAGTTTACCCAAGTGGGCAAAGTTCACACAGGGTTCCATGATATGATCAGTCCTACAACAGAGATATGGGTTGAAACATGTATTTCAGACCACCTACTTAAACCATATTCAGTACAGCTTTTATATAATACTCAGCTCACCACTTTGCTTGTCCAAAAGAAAGCCATTGAACCTGAGCCTTCTGATTGCACTAACATACTCAAATAATCTTACATTAGTCTTCTATTAATACTCATTTTAAGTAACAAGAATACAATTAATATATGTTTATGCTAGAACATTTGGAAAATACAGAAGAATATAAAGAAGAAAATAGACATCACTCTTAATATCCTACTCCCTAAGATAACCAATATTAATATTTTAAAATTAAACTGCATTTTAATAGGGGGAGGGTGAAGTGGGTAAAAGGGGTCAAATATGTGGTAGCTGAAGGAAACTGGACTTTGCATGGTAAACACACAATAGAATATACAGATGTCAAATGATAATATACACTTGAAAATTATAGAATTGTATTAACCAACGTTATCCCCAATATACTTAATTTTTAAAAAAAGCAATGTCAAAAAAATTAAATTAAATTAAACAACATTGTATTTCTTCAACATTGTATTTCTTCAAGAAAAATATATATTTTCTTCAACAGAAGAAAAGAACTCTGAGCAACTTGAGGACTTGAACTTCCAAAACTATTTCTTTAAACAGGAATTATTGGTTTCTAAGAAAAGTGAATTGCCAATTAAAAATTGAAAATCAATCAAATGTTTAGAGATTTGGGACCAGCATTTTTTTAGACCCTACTAGTTTCTTAATGGGGTAGGTTTATATTTTCAGTTAGTACAGCTTAGGAAAGATCATGGATCAAACAAAAATACCTTTGGGGAAAAAAACTTTAGGGAAAAAATGGTTTTTAAACAGAGTTCAAAACTTGATTCCACCATTAGGAGAGTTCTCCTTGGTGGTGGGGAGGGAACCAGATAAAAAGGATAATCTGTAAGGAACAAACCATTTTCAGAAGGAAACATAAATCATTGCACAGGGAGAGTTTAGAGGACTCGCTATATGTACTGGCCTCTCCCTTAACCATAGATGCTTAACTTTTACTTGTTTCAGATATCAATGTTTTTTATATTCCATTAATTGTTTAATACAAATGTATTTTAATTTGCTTCGTATTTAGGCTATGATTGTCCTTTGTGGATATTTATCTTTCTAGGGTTTCCAATGATCTCTTCTCCCATTAACCTGGAAAGACTCAAATCTTTACTACATTTGTGGCATGCCATAGTTCATTCCTCAATTCTTAAGTATCTAGTTTGTCATGAGAACCTTTTGCTTGTTGAAGATGTTCCTCACCAAGCACTCGTCCTGCTGTTCTAATTTGGACTAAATATAGGCTGTTCCCCTAGGATTTCTTTTCATCATAAATGAATTATTTCCATTGCTTCCAGGTTTGCCTATTTCTTGAATTCACTTTCCATTTTGCTACAGTATATTTTTAGTTGTCTTTTTCGAAATAGCAAAAGAAGGGTTAAGTCCTTGTAATCTTTATTTTGCTCTAATAATTGAAAAGTAGATCTGAAATAACTTTACATAACAATTTTTTAGGCTTTGTTCCACTGTCTTCTACAACCTAAAGAGCAGATGCAAGAGCTGCTGCCATTTTGATTTTGATTCCTAAATAGGAAGCTTTTTGCCCCTGGCCCTGTGAGCTTTCAGAACTTTCTCTTTGTACACGGGAAGCATAAATTTCACCAGGAAGTATCCAGGTTTGTATTTTTTCATGATTCCTCTTCAGGCTTTTTAATCCGAAGACTGAAGGTTTATTCAGCTAAGGGAAATATCCTTCTATTATCTCTTAGAAATGTTCTCTTCTCTATTTTCTTTGTCTTCTCTTCCAATTACTCTTATTAGTGGAAGGATATGATGTCTTTAGCTCTAGGAGATGTTAGATCTCTTGGATTTCTCCTCTATGTTCTTAATTTTTATATTTTCTTTCTTTTCCCTTTTATGTATGGTCAGAGAATTTCCTCAGATTTGTCTTCTAGATCTTGAATTCATTTTCGTGCCATTTCATTTCAATAATTGCTGCTCTTTTACTGAAGTTCTTTTAAAATTTTTCTTCAATTTTATAAAATCTTTGTTTTTTTACAGCTTTTTTTTTATAGCAGCATACTATTGTTTTTGAATGCAATATTCTCTCAAATCTCCTTAAAACAATAGTACTTTTCTTCTTAAGTTATCTTCTGTGTCCTGTTTCAACACCATTTCCTTTGACAACAGTCATTCTGTTGTTTTTCTAGATCCTTCTCTTTTATGTTCTTGGTTTTCTTTAAATAACTGGTGACTTTGACTGTTCCAGGCATATTTATAAATGAAGAGCTGGGTTGACTAGTAAAGGTAGTTAGTGGGATTTCCTTGGCTGTATATATGGGAATGTTTTTCTACCATGCTTCTCATGAATGTCAGGGCCGGCAGTTAAGATCATGAGTGGCACATTTAAGAGTAAGAAGCAGACAGGCAAGTTTATGACTACCGAACTGCCAAAGTCAGGAAGACTTTATGTGGGGCAGGGTGGGGTGGCGGGGAGGGCTGCTGAGCTGCATTGGTGTATTGCTCTTCTGTGCAGAGCTTGGAGTGGGTGGGAAGAGATGGGAAAAAATCATTTTGCAGGGCCCTTTTGTTAATTACCCTGACCGATCCTTCTCTCTATGACTCCAGACCCGAATTCTTCAGGTTCTCTTGGGAAGAATGGTTCTCACTCTTTATCAGCTCTTTCTGAAATCTATTTTACATGGTGGTTTTTATTGGCTCAATCCGACTATATCTGTTTGCTGTTTTCCAGAAATTCTTTAAAATTTCTGTCTAGCAATGATAACTTTTTCTGATTTCATTCCTATTATACATCATTCTTTTTCACACATATTTTCTACCATTTAGGTGGAATTTTTGGAGGTAGGACAATTAAACTTTCATGCTTAATCTGGCATCTTAAAGTGAGAATGCATTAGCATTCAGAAAGGTTGTCCCAGCGTGTTAGTGAGTGATTGGCATGGGGTCATAGCACATGCCTCCCTCTTCTTGAGGCCATTTCTTTTTCTTTCAGGGCCCAGACAGCACTCCCAACCCTACTTGGCCATGTGATCAACATGCATCATTTATACAAGGAGAGCAAAGTAAAAGAAATGGGTCACATAAGCCAGTTCCATAATCAGACCCATAATATCAACCTCCAACAGATACTGTCTCATCCTCAGGACTCCATTCAAGCCCTGCCTCCACTAGGAAGCCTTTCTAACTTCCCCAGTACCCCTGTATAATACAAACACCCGGTTATATCACTAACTACACAGTTCTACAATTTCTTATTTGCCTCCTCCATTAAACACTGAGCTCCCAAAAGGTAAACAAGGTGCCTCGTTTCACATCTGCATCCTCGGTGCATACCACAGGGCTGGCATGTGTTATATGCTCAATAGAGGTTGAATAACTGGGTAACTGAATGAATGATCAGGGAATGAACAAGCTTGATGTTGACCTTGGGAACAGGTGAGTTGTCTTTTCTCTCTTTGGGGAAGGGTCTTTCAGGCAGAAGGAACAATATTGGCAAAGGCTCAAAGGCAAACTGGGCATAGCTTTTTGGGGAATTGGTCAAGGTTGTTCCCAAAGTGCTGTAGATTACTGGTTTGTCCACATACAATCCCTAAGCTCTACTATGTTCTTTTGTGCTGCGTGACAGTCTAATTACAGGGTTCTTTGATCTTTGCCGTTGAACATCCTTGTTCAGTGAGTACAGGTCTAATCAGAGCTGTTGGATTTGAATAGAAATGCTGGTGCCTCAGTTCTATAGGTGTCAGTAAAGGCTCCTTCACAGTTTTGTATAATCATGCTTGAAATCTACACCAATCTCCTTCGTGGGTTTACATTAAAGGATCTCCTTACACTGTACTAAGTATCATTAACTGTATTGAGCCCTTGCTTTACAGGAATAGTATGAAACCACAGCTTGGAATAGAGTTTCCAGTCATCCTTGGGCTCCTTAGCCTGCTGGAAATTGGTAAAGCATGAGCCCCTAGTGACAGAGCTCCACTGCCCACACAATTACCTGGCAGAACTTCCTTGCCAAAGGCCTCTGACTCCAATTACCACCTGAACGTCCTCCCCAGAGGTCTGAATGCCTTGCCTACTATTTCTGGTAACAATAAAAAACTAATCATTGTCAGAAGCAGGTAGACTCTCAATTCCTGGTTAATTAAAATGAGTCTTTTAATTTTGAGATATATTATTTTGTCCACATGGCAGGTGCTCAATAAATATTGTCAAATGGGTAAAAGAATGAATGGAACATTCAAGGACAGATTAGGTTTGCATTTTCTGAAATCAGAGTTATGCAGCATATTTGCTGGAAATTATCCCAGGTAAGGGCAGTGGTCATCCTTTCATTGCAGGCCATTTATTCTCCCTATTTTGGCAATTTTCATGTACTACACACATCACCCGTCTCTTGTCTTTGGGGATAATTTATTCCAGGGTTTAGAATGTCACTAAAGACATCTCGGTAGGGTTCTTTTATTCTTTTAAAGACAAGATTGTCTAGGAGATATGCCATTCCCTGTAGGTTCCCTCCTTGCCTGTCATAGCAGAGACCCTGACTCAAAGGGTGCACCCTCCAACTTCTCAGCATCGATCTGAGCTTGTTTTTAAGAGTGAGGCTATGTGGCCCCTCAGCACTGTTGTGTTAGATGTGGGATGGTATAGAGCAGGACATTCCCAGTTGAATGAATCAGGAGCTACCTTGGCAACCATCAGTGAAATACCAGGCCATGCTAATAGGAAAATGAGGTCTGGGAATGCTAACAGTATAAAGTGACTGGCAAAAAGAAACACATTTTTGGCAGCCTTTGCAGTAGTCAGGGCTGGAGGCAGAAGGAGAGAAATGACTGCGTGAAGGTGACACAGGGAAGAAGCTAGAATCCTCTCATTATGCAAAATCCCACTTGTAGCTAGGCTGCTGGGTCAGCGGAAAGGAGCACCCACCCTAGTGGACCACCGAGGGCCTTTGGTTAGAATCTTCTCAAGGGCCTGAGAGGAGAAGGACAAGGCCAGACACAGGCCTCTGGCTGTTGGGGTCAGTATCACAGTGGTCTGGTTAAAAAGCACAGGTTTCTGAGGCCAAATTCAAAACCTGGAATCGAAGTCTGTAGGACTGGGGCTTGTGATCTGTCTCTTTGCAAAACTTCCTAGGGGACTCTTCACTCACACCAGCTAAGACTAGAGAGCTACCTGCACCTGTTAACATTCTCACTCAAGGACCTCCTGCTATGGAAAGATTGCCCAGCACCAGGAATTTCAGTCAAGCATGTAGCTGTTCAGCATATCAGATGAGGAGGCAAATTCTGTGCCCTCACATTTAGCAAGTGATTCTAGAATACAGGGACTGCTTCAGCCTCAAGGCAAGTCTTGCCTTTAGGAGTAAGTATATCACAATCTGCACCCTCAACCCAACATGACCACCTAGCATCACTAAAAACTCCTGTTGGGATATATGCCATTGGTCACAAAGAGATCCAGTGCAACTAGGAAGTTTTCGGCCCAGATCCCCACTGCAAGTGAAAAACAACTCCAGGTTCTTCATTTGTGGGAGCAAACTACGGATGGGGCTACGTCGCAAAGCTTGCAACATAACCTACAGCTCCCCTAAGTAAGGTTGTCAAATTTAGCAACTAAAAATATAAGACACCCTGTTAAATTTGAACTTCAGATAAACATTGAATTGTGTGTGTGTGTGTGTGTGTGTGTGTGTATAAGTATATTCTATGACGTATTTGGGACATACGCTAAAACATTATTGGTAGTTTTTAAAATTGAGATTTAACTGGGCATCTTCTATTTTATCTGGCAACCCTGCACCTAAGCTTATTCAGGGTCACTTCCCCCCAAATCAAGGCTGTCCTATTTGGATATCTGGTCACCATAAGTCGATGAGAGTAAGGGGCAGGGGCATGCCATTATCTTCACCTTCCGTAGCGCTCAGCCTGTAACAGGGGTGAAGGGAGTCAGTGTTAAATGGCTCTATTCAGAGAAGGCTAACCTCATTGCTGGCCACGTGGAAATTATAGAAGGGGAGAGCCTGGCTAGCAGAACTGACATGCCATGGATAGACCTCCTCACATCCGTGGCGGTGAGTCCTCCACCCCAACTCACTGCCATGGTCTCTATCACCCGCGACATAAGATGGTGATGGCAGGGGCTGAAAATTATATCTTGAAACTTTTACATCTCTTTCTCTTAGAGTTCTTTCCAGCTTCATGGGTGCAAACCTTACCTCAAATATGATTTACTGTAAAAGTTTTGTTAATTAAATCACATTTCCTCACTGATTAACATCATTATTTCAGTTACTTCTCCATTTTGGATTGATTTTTATTCTTATTCCCAAGGATAATAAAGTAATGAACTATGCACAAGGGAAGTTTCTATTACAAGAAAGCTCGTGATATGAAAGAACACCTTGTTTGGTTATTTCTTTCATTTTAGATCCCCACTTTAAGTCGGGGCACACTTTTCAGAAAGCATGGCTTTGTGGGAATGCACCAAAGAACCTTCAAGATATTGCGTTCTTTTCCTTTGATTTTTTTCCCCCAAATTGCTATCCAGAGGAAAGATATTAATGGGAGGAAAGAGTAGCTGCCGTCTATAGGAAGTGAGTCTACACTGTCTGCTTCGTTTCATTTCACTCTGACTCCTCATTTATAATTACTGGGGCTAAGGCTCTGCAGGGAGTCAGGTCAGACACTCCTGCCCAAAGTGCTACCTCCTATGGGTTTCATTCATCTGCACCTGCCCTACAGCAGTTCAGTTTTTATTTTTGTTTTTCAAAGGGGTGAGTAGAAGGAAAAGCAAGCAGCTTTGCTAAGAAAGAATTGGAAATTAGCTCAGGTCTACAGCTGCAGTGGGAAAAGCTCATTTGTCCAAACTCTGTGCATTGTAAGTTACATTTGATTTGGAGGGTTAAATTTAAACCTTATTACTTACACTTGATAACATATAAAAATACAGTGAACATATTTTCTTAACCCTGAATCATAACACAATCTAAAGATTTTGTCCATTTTTTCAACATTTATATGAACAGTCTTCAACCAACATAAGGATTAAACTACATTTAGTTTTAGATTAAATAAGTCACTGTGTTGAAAATAAAATTACTTGAAATCATGACTTTTGGGAAATCTGGACTGTGGCTAACTCTGCCCTGTACCCTGTGTTGAAAACAGAGACTCAAAAGTTCACGTCATTTGCCAAGTAGATAGAGTCCCCATTGTCCCAGATGACAGCTGGCACACACAGGCAAGTCACCCACTCTAATTTTACCTTTTCTCGGTAAATAAATAGCAGCTATTTGCCAGCCTACTTTTTTTTGCAGGAAGGTAACAAAGAGTTTGCACAGGGAATCCAGCATTTTAAATCATTTGTTTCGTGTAAATCGTTACTATCAGAAAGTAAGGTAAGGGAAAATCCAGGAAAAAAATCATCTTTACAATACTTTGGGCTAATGGTTATAACCCCAGCTCTGAATGAGATTTTTTTTAAGGGAATTAGTCTAGTTTCAGGCACATTCAGCTGTTAGGAACTTTTGATTGGAGAAATGAATAATACAAGAAAACCAACTAATGTTTCCTTGGCTATTCCAAAGCAGTCTGGCATCTACACAGAAGCATGGGTGATTAGATTGGAAACCACAGGAACACAGAGCAGGTTTTCCAAAAACCAAAGCTTTTTCTCTGAAACGTATGGCCACAAAGGATGCATAAGATCTGATGTTTCCTGGCCTATTCAAATAATGATGATGTTAAGACCTTCCAACTGCAAACTCTCTTGAACTCAATGACAAGACTAACGAAAGCCTCATCAATCTACCAATGACCTTCACTCCTGCTGTTTGAATTCTGTCCCTGGGCTGCTGGGTCTTCCATTAGTGCTTGTCTGCTCTCATTCAGTCTGCTGGCCAGCATTATCCAGAGTCCTATAAATGTAAGTGGCTCAGCCTTGGTTAATTAGGTTATCTGATTTTTTTTTTCTCCCTGGTGGCTAATTTTGTTTGAGATTTCACAGTGCTTCTAAATTTATATATGTAAACAAACAGGGACACACTTTTCTCCAAGTCATTTATTAGAATCAAAATTAGGAAGAGTTTTTAACTTTTGTACAATTGAGCTGATGAAAGTTGCTATTGTAGGTAGGTGTTGAAAATAGTCACAAATGTCTCAGCAGAAAAAAGAAAATTTGTATTCACCTCCAATCATGCCTGCCTGCTGTACATTTGTAAAGCTGTGGGTCAGCATGTGAACATGTGTCAGTTAAATAATAAATAGCATGCCTACGTTATTCTCCAAGGAACATGGCCATTCTTGCTTAGGTTTTGGAAATATCCATTGTATTCAGTGCAATGTTCACTTAAAAGCTCACAGGTATATTTTAATTCATTTTATTTATGAAGAGGGAGAGCCATTTCAATCAGGACATTACTTATGGGCTATTTGAAATACCAGGAAACATTAATCTTAGGGATTTAAGTAAATTGGGTGTAGGACTTCAAGTTTAATCTAGAAAGCGTTGTTATAAGATACTTGGGATATGGACATTGTGTTAGTTTCCTATAGCTGTTGTAACAAATTATAGGTTAAGTGCCTGAAACAACAAATCTATTCTCTTTCAGTTCTGGAGGTCAAAAGCCTAAAATGGGTCAGCAAGACAGAGTTCCTTTCTGGAGACGCTGGGGGAGAATGTTTCCATGCCTTTCCTAGCTTCTAGCGGTTGCCCGCATCACCCTGACTTTTGCTTCTGTTGTCACATCTTCTCCTCTGAATCTAGTGCTCCTGCCTCCCTCTTATAAGGACCCCGAAATAACATTGGACCCACCTGTATAATCCAGGAAAACCTATCTGTCTCCATATCCTTAATCATATCTGCAAAGTCTTATTTGCCATGTCAGGTAACACATTCACAAGTTTTGGTGATTAGGATGTAGACATCTTTGCAGGCCATTGTTCTGCCAACCACAGATAATTTGCCCTTTCTGATCAGTGTTCTCACTGGTCTTCCCACAAAGCTGAAAGAGTTAATCACAGCTCCGATCTGCAGGTGTGGACTGTGAATTTAAATGTGCCATCCTGCACAAAACCCTGCTGCGAGAAGTTCCACCGTTTGTTCAGAATCTGCTCTAAGGGAAACTTCCGGCAGGCACCAAGTTGATGTTTTCTCCTTTTGCACCAAAGTCTTGCAAGTGTAACACGTGGCTCCCTGCACAGAATCAAAAGCAGTTGTAGTAGGATCATAAGCTCTAGAGCTCGAAATAAAGCGGTTCAAATACCCAATCTGTCCCTTACTAATTGTGTAGTGTTGCACAAGTTTCTTATTTTAATTAAACTTCAGTTTCTGTATCTGAAAAACAGAGATGATAGCTTCCAGAATTGCTGTGAGACTACAAAAATAAAATGTGCCAAGTGCTTAGCCCATGCCTGGAATATAGTTGTTGCCCAGTGGTGGCAGCACCCATACCAGGCCTGCCGTTGCTCTGGGCTACTGGATACGCGAGAACTGGAAAGTGGACACAGTAAAGCAGAGAGCACTGGGAGAAGAGAGAACTGCAAGTCAAGCCAAGACCAAAGCCATCTCTGTGCTCGTGAATGAGGCAGGTCACCAGCATCATGTTAAGGAAATGGAATTCTGTACTTACATTGAACCTGCAGCATTTGCAGAAGCAAAGTCTGAGAAGTTAGTACTAAGACCCAAGAATGGGAAGGCAAAGCCCAATGTGGAATGATTGGGTGGTGACCTTCTCAAGGTCACAGGAGAGGAGTCCGGCTCAGCTTAGCCTGTGGCACTTCCCTTGGCCGTGCTGCTTAGGACTGACACCTGGTTCTTTGTAACATATGCAGCTGTATAAATCATCATTTGCTTGCTGACTTACTTTTAAGTAATAAATAATACCATCTTACCCCAGAGTGTGGTTTCAGCTTTATTCTCAATAATCTACTTTATTGTCATCCTAAATCCTGATTTTAAAAACCTTCTCCAGATGTTGTTATATATATATGATTTTGGACTAAATGCATTCTGTCCACAGAAAGCCCTAATGTTCATCGAATATTTACTCTGTGCCACTCATTGCATGTGCCAACTGCCTAAAATATATCTTATTATTTATTCCTTGCAATAATTCTGTTTTGATTTCATAGATGACAAAACTGAGACTCTACAGTCTAAGTAACTTGCCAAACCTACAGAACGTGTAAGTGGTGGAGCCAGGAGTTCGATCCAGATCTTTCTGTCTCCAGATTCTAGAGCTTAAAGGGAGGAAGACCAAGTGATAATTAAATAACATTAGAAACAACAACAATTATTCTAAAATGGAAAAAAAAGTCCATAAATGGAAATAAAATGAATTGCAGAGTTATATGTAGATTATGATTAGATTTTTGTAAACTAAATAGGAATTATATATATATATATATATGTTATACCTTATTATACTATATGTTATATATATATAGTAATATATATTTTTAAGTGCTTTTGAAAACTAATGAAAGTTATAGTCCTTTTTTCTCTAAAAATCATATGCATACACGCACACAAAATTGCACACATAACTTCAGGAATTTCAAGTTAGGGATCTCTTGATATATATATATTGCATGGAAAGAAAAATCTGAAAAGATAGAAAGTACATTGTTAATTATGCTCTTTGAAGGATGGGATCGTAAGATAGTCTTCATGTTATCCTTTATGTTATTCTGTATTGGTCGAACCTGTTTTCAATGAGCATGCATTATTTCTATAATCAAGCAAAATATTTAAGATTATAAATGAAGTCCAATTATTTCCAATTTTCAGTGGAATTTACTGCTTTTTTCCCCTTATGACTAGGCTTCTAGTGTTTTCCTGTGTCTTAACCCAGAGATGAAAAGTAGACCTCTGAAAAAATTTAAAGAAAGCCTTTGTGAACACGCTAAATCTGGGCTATTTTTGTTCAAAATGAAACTTCTCCTAAAAGTTATGAATAACTGAAAATAAGAAAGCTGTATTGGGTGGTGCAGAGCGGAGTCGGGGCACAGAAAGAGAGTTTTCTGAAAATTTTGTCAGGGTCCACTGTGAAGGAGATGTGCACGTGAGACTTTCCATGGGTCCCTTATGTGAGAATTAAAGGGACCTTTATGACTGGTGGTGATGTGTGCTCTGTAAGAACTGACCAGTGAGCGAGGTTAATGCTACCCTGCAGAGGAAAGAAGCAAAGTATGTTGTAGTAGAGCTCTGTATGCTAAGCAAATTATCCTTTGGCTGTCGTTCAGAATGACCTCTTTATCCTGGACATTTCCAATCGGTCTAGCACCAACTGAAATGGCTGTTTCCAGGGTGCCCTGTTCTTAATTAGGGAGTTTCCTTAAGCTCTTCCCCCGCTCTCTCTTGCTGTCCCTTGAGTGAAGGTGTCAGGATCATCGTCTTACACAGTAACATTAGGTTTGGAAGACACTTGCTTTTCTCTTTCCCACACATCCCCCATGTCTCTTCAGTGCCGGGAACTTCCATACAGCTTTAGAATCAAATCTTATTCTAAGCATGAACAAAGCTTCCAGAGGGAACTTTTTTCACTAAGAAAAAAATTAATCATGTATTTTTAAAAAGGAATCCGTAATACTGCAACCTGATTTAATCTTGGTATACTGGATTTGTGTACATGTTGGGGTCTGACAATAGTCAGAGACCCCAGGAGCTCTCCTTGCCAAGGACAGCAGGGAGCCTCTTCCCATAACAACCCATCTCCTGAACAGCGCCCCCTCAGATTAATGCAGCAACTGCAGGAGCAGCAAGCATTTATGAAGCTCCTTGGATCCATACCTGTGTTCTAGGCAAAAAAGAGCAGGGCTTCTCTCCACTGTCCTGCCCAGTCTGAAAGTAGAATTTGCACCCCACTGTTTGTTCTTCTCCTTGGGAGTGATGTTTGTGTGGCGTGCTGTGGACAGGAATGTGTGTAAAGGTGTCATATTATATACCTCCTTCCTAAAGGTTGGGACCAGAGAAGGATACAAATCTCTTTGCAAATGGCTCTGCACGATTAGGAGCTTCCTATGTATCATAACGAGAATCCTGACAGTTAGTGTTTGCCGGGTGCTGTCGCAGGCCTGACGTCCCTGCAGGAGGCAGGCTCTATCAGCAGCAGGCTCTGTTAGGGAGGCAACGAATATACTATCGTGGTTCAGAGTCCCTGCTTTCAAGTTAGAACAACTCTGGTCTCAGTCCTGGCACAGCCACTTACTGACTGAAGTCTTGTGAAGTTTCTCGCTTTCTCTTCACATCTGCCTTGCATGAAAAATAGAGGTATTAATATCTATATTGCAAACCAGTGAATTAAATAGGGTGTCACAGGTAAAGGACCTAGCATCACAGTGAAGTGCTCCACAGATGGCAGCTGATAACATTGACATACTGTCATCTCCCATTAAAGAAAAATCCTGCTTTTCACCCACGTGCCCCTGCCAACTGCTATCCTGTCTTCTTGCACCCCTTTCAAACAACGCTCTTCCAAAGAGGGCCCATGCTCACTATCTCTAGCTTCCACCTCACATTTGCTTCTAAACTCACTCCAGTGGGCTTTGGCGTCACCTCTCCAATGCAACTTTTTCTGTCAAGGTCACCAGTGGCCACTGCATTGCTAAATGCAATGACATTTCCCAACGGCAGCAACCAATCAGCAACACTTGATGAAAGAGATTACACTTTCCTCTTTGATGCAATTTCTCCTTGGCTTTAGGACAACGCACTTCCTTGGTGTCCCCCTGTCTCAGTGGCTGCTTCTTCTCAGTCTCTGTGGTTGAAGCCCCCATCTTTAGACAGTGTGGGCACCCAAGACTCAAGGAATGTTCCTCTATCCTACCAGCATTTATTTCCATGATAATCCTAGCCAATCTACTGGCTTTAAATGCCATTTTTGCCAGTGATAACCAAATATATTACTAGCCCTAAACTCAGTCCCAAATTCCAGACTTATATCCAACAGCCTACTGGACTCTTTACTTGAATATCTAATAGGCATCTCAAGCATGATACATTAGAATTCTCCAGAGAAAGAGAGCCAATAGGATATATGCATATAGTTACATATGTGTGTGTACATATATATAATAAAAAAGATTATGGACACAGGCAAGTCCCAAGATCTGCAGGGAGAATCAGCAAAGTGGAGATCCAGGAGGGCCGATGGTTTAGTTCTTGTCTGAAGGCTGGCAGGCTAAAACCCAAGAAGAGCTTATGTTTCAGTTTGAGTCTGAAAGCAGCAAAATAGCAAATGTTCCAATTTGAAGGCAGTCGAGCAAGAATTCTCATTTACTCGAGAGAGAGTCAGCCTTTGGGTTGTATTCAGGCCTTTGACTGGTGGGATGAGGCCCACACACATTGGGGAGGGCAGTCTGCTTTACCAGGTCTACCTAGCCAAACGTGAATTTCATCCCAAAGCACAGACACACTCAGAATAATGTTTAACCAAATACCTGGGCACCCAGTGGCCCAGTCAAACTGAGACATAAAGTTAACCATCACACACAGCATGTCCAAAAATTGGACTCCTGATCTTTTGGACAGAAGTTACTCTACCTACCCCTTCCCTCATCATTGGTCGTCAACTGCATCCTTCTGACTGGGCTCAAGCCAAAACCCTTACAGTTACTCTTGACCCTCACATCTCACGTATAACCTGTTGGAAAAACCTGTTTACTTTAGAAACATATCCAGAATTCAATCATAGCTTGCCGCTTTCATTGCTACCACCCTAACTTGAGCCACAATCATTGTTCACAGTGACCTATTTTGAATACCATGTTTAATATTGCCACCACCGTAATCCTGCTCACCTTTGCTCTTATTTTACCCGTGAGTACTTCTTACCTTTTATGTACCACATAATCTCCTTATTTTATCTGATTTATATCTTTCTGCCTGCCTCAGGTAGAATGCCTGGAACAGTACCTGATAAGTAGTATACATGCAATAAATGTTGGATGTATTGCCACAGTAGAGATGAGAAAACTGAAGCTTAAAGCAATGAAGTAATTTGCCAAGGTGATGTTCTGAAGCACTGATGTTCAGTACGTTTCTGCAGTGCTGTCGCTGGGCATCTATTTTCTATTTTTTTATTGAAAGTAGGCCTTACCCAGAGGGCAGTGTCTGTAGACCAGGGCTAATTTACATGGTTGTGTTTGACCATAGGAGAAAGTATATTATTCTCTTATTCTTATCTCTATGCTTTTCAGTCATCTGATAAAACCCCACTTGTTTTGAATTATTTTCACCTTTAAGAAACTAATAGATTACTGTTATAGTCCCCTTGCCTTTAAAAGCCAAGCCAGATGTCATTTTGAAGTTTCTTTATAACTTAATCCTTTTATCTTATTATAATACCTATAATGGTATTAAATTATTTTGCAAGAGCAAGATGGGATTTTTATTAACTATATTTTTCTATCATTATCCACAAATATAAGATGAGCACTTAATCTTTGTGGGCTTCATGATGGGGTTGGGATAATAAAGAGGCTTCTAGAAACTCCTGGTCTAATAGGAAATGGTATGTATTTGTTGGGATATTAATTCAGCTGTTTTAACAGAGACTAAATAACAGTGGCTTAAACCAGAATACTTTTCCTCTCTCTCTCTCTCTCTCTCTGTCTATCCATCCCCACCCCCCATCCAAACTCATAAGCAATCAAGGGAGAGGAGACTGTCCCCCAAGATGCTCTGGGGCCCATCCCGTCTGATGACGGTAGAGTTTGGCTCACACTCCCACATATACATTCTGGGCCCTGGGAAGAAGGGGAAGGAAAAGTGAACAGGTGGCTTCCTTTTAAGGATATGACCCAGAAGTTGCACATCTAACTCCTACTCACATTTCATTGGACAGAACTTAGTCACATAACCATACTTAAGACAAGCCAAAAAATAGTCTGTAGGGTATCTATATGACCAGCTTAGGGAAGTCTATTACTAAAAAGAAGGAGAGATTGACTGTTGGGAGACAAAAGTCCCTGCTTGGCCATGCCTATAAATATTTCTGTTGCTCCAACTAAATAATTTCTTAAAGGGCAGGGCTGCATCTTACCTTCTCAACACCTTACACGTTGTGAGTGGTCAATAAATACTTGTTGTTTAGCTGATTTGGTTAATGCACTCACATCCAGGAGAGTTTGTTGAGAGTTTTTATTATAATGCTCAAACAAACACTATTCAATCCCAGGGTAAATACTTCAGGAAAATAAATGACAAAGGGCAACATAGTCACAGATAGGTTCTCCATACACTTACACACCCCTTCATGCTAAAGGCCACTTTTAAATAGACTAAATGTTTATGTTCCAGTTGATCAGAGGCTTCATTAATGCATCCAGAGATTAAGCCACTGCTCCAGGAAATTTGCAGACCTCATTTTGGGGACTAAAAGCCAGAGGTAAGTGTGGTTTCGTGGCATACTGTGTTCCTTTCTTAATTCATCTTGCTTTATGGGAACCAGGATCTTAGCCTTTTCCTCCCCCAGGTAGCAGTTAGGCTGGCAGAATTATTCTCTCTAGTCCATAAGGAAATGAAAATGGATCCTGCCAGAGGAAATAAATAGAGCAGCAGTAGGGCGTCCCTCCCCTGAATCTGAACATCTGTTCAAACTTTTCGCAGCTCCCATGAGGAAGGGACAGAAAACAAGGCTTCGGTCTATAAAGGGATAACCTCATCCACTTGCACTCTGCTAACCGGCATTTTATGATCATTTGACCTGAAGTGGCCTTGGGTTTATCTCTATGATGCCTTTGAAGGAAGGCCAAGTTGGGTCAATAAATACGGTAAACAAAAGTATAAGGGGCGATGTTGATTATATACATGAGAGCAAACTTTTGCAGAACTTAACTTGATAAACTATTGAACTTAAAGAACTGCTGCTTATGCCAAATGAGATATGGATTCGATAGCAGAGGGCACAACCACACCGCAGTTTGAAACTTAAGGTTTGGATGAAGTTGAGGTGCTCTGTGGACTTGAAAGTAACAGCCTATGCTCTGGGCCTTTAGAATTCCACTAAATGCACACTGGCCTTTCTCCATGTATCTGAATTAGCAAGGAGCGTGCCGGATCTGGTCAAGACAGCCAGACACTCCTGGAACCGCAGATACCCCAGTCCAGATGCCAGTTCGCATTTGCTCTAGGATGAATGGAGGTCCCTTCCCCCTCATGTTGTCACCCGTCCTTCCCAGAATATTTAGCAGTATGGCCTTTGGCCAGTCCTTTTCTTCTCGTGCGGAAGGCTGTGAGTGGTTGGCCGCTCAGCTGGGCCCCCAGCTGGCTTTCGTTTCCAGCTGCTTCAGAGCCCACTGGCCCGGAGGTGAAGCTGCAGTGATAAGCGCTGTAAAAATAAAGTCTGTTGCTAGCCAGGCCAGCCAAGTGGCGTGGGAGGAGTGGAAAATCCAGGCTCTTTTTTCTTGGCATGACACATTGTCAGTATCTGAGGTGTTCCACTGGGAGAAATGGGATGAGATATTCTCTAACCAGGCCTAATCTGTGTTTTATCACTCAGGAACTCTTGGAGAATCATGTTAGAACCAGACTAATGGGACAGGAGCCATAATCTTGGGTCAACTTGTTTACTGGCCACCATCTTGGCTTAACTAACCTCTCGGGGTCTGGTATGGCTTTGGAAAGTTTACATCAGAATGCAGGGCTGGTTGCTTATTATCGAATTACTAAGGAAGAGTAAGTATCAGACATTGTTTAATCAGAAACCAGGTCAGCCTCTCCTCTGAAATGCCCTACTGACGATGTACTTTGAGCATAGTATATAGCTGCCCAAGTCAGGTTTGGAGTAACTATGTTTTCACATTTTTTTTTCACATGAGGGAAGGAAATAATGATGACTATAGCTCCTGAAAATTCAGTCCGGTAACCTGAAACTTTGATGACTTTTTCTCATCTTAAGATAAATGTCTAGCTTTATGGCTCTCTGCTCCTTGCTCTCCAGAGCTCTTTGTTGTATGGCTGCATTAAAATAAGAGTAGAAAAGAAAACATTACTCTCCCAGCCCTGAGAGTAGGCAGGTCCCTAGGATATTCTCAAGACCTACGTGGAATTCAGATGAGAGCTTCTTCCAGGAGAAAACAAACAAACGAACAAAAAAAAACAAAAAAAAAAAAACCCACATGCTTTCTTTTTTACTGCTTACAATTTCCCCTATGTACCAGCGAACTAAAGGCAAGTTTCTCTCTCTTCCTTCCTTCCTTTTTCCCCCTCCCTTTCCTCAGTTTCCTCATCTTTAAAGACACCAACAGTCTTTCTGGCATGTTGCCTAGGCTTAGGAGAGAGAATCTTTGTAAAAATTTCTTCTAGCCATTGGCATGGAAGCACCGTATAAATCAGCAAGACACTTTGTTGTAAAACTTTCTCATTATCACCATTCACTACTGTTTCATTTTATGAATGCTTCTTTGTCTTCCAAAAAGCATTGCGGAGTAAGCAATGCTGTTATGGAAAATGTGGGAGGTTACTGCTTGTACGCTTGGCTAGTCGAATTCAGGTGGCTGCCTTGAATATTACACCAGGTTCCTACAGGTGAGTTAAAAATACGAATTTATGAGGTGAGTTGGAGATGAAAGCGAAGATTCGGCTTCCTTATTACTGATTGGGTCCCTGGATTTGTTCTTTCTAAGTAAAAGCGCTCTGACATCTACATGTGGCTCAACTATTTCATTCGGTTGGGATCGAGCATTTTCCTATTATCAGATGCACAGATTCAAGTTCAATTACCCCCCCACACACACACACAAAAGAGTGGTTTGTATACCTTGCGTGTCCACACCATGCCGAGCACTAGAGATACTAAAATACATATAAAATACATAAGAACCAGCCTTGCTACTGAGGTGTCCATCATTCCTCCAGGAACTTTCATCTGTCAGCAGCTACTCTCTTATAATGTGATGAGCACTATAGTAAAGATATGTGCTAGAGACACATGGCAGGGGTGGGGTGGAGTGAGGAATACCTGGTGAGTAAGAGCACCTGGTCTTTGATGGCAGGCATATGGGGTTAAATCTGGATCTGCCATTATTAACTGGGTGAACAAGTTAGTGAATGGAGTAATGCTTAACTTTCATTGTTATTACTGGGATTAAAAGAAATTCCAGAAATGTATTTAAAATGCTCAAGGCAGAATTTGACACCCAAAACATGCTCAATGATTGAGCATTTGTAACTGGAGAGTAAGCGATTGATTCAGACTTTATTTCGTAGAAGTCTGAGCAGCATGAGGAAGGGCAGTGGGGGCTGAGGTGGCAACAGGAGAGCCTCTGGTGGGGTGAGAACTCATGGCTATTTAAGAAGAGGCTTCCTCTCTCTCTGACTGGGGCAGGGGTGAGTGAAGAGAGGGTCAAGAGCTTTGAAAAAGACAGATTGGGGCCAGATTGAGAAGGAGAAGCAATTTGTAATATCAGACTGAGAGATTAGACTCGACATGGAAGACAGTGGGTGTTATTAGTGTTTGCAAGCAAAAAAGTAGCATGGAGAGATGTTTTATTTATTTATTTTTTACATGAACATTTCATCTTGTTTTAAAACTTTTTTATTAAATTTATTGAGGTAACATTGGTTAATAAAATTATATGTTTCAAGTGTACAATCCAATAATACATCATATATATATTGCATTGTGTATTCACCATCCAAAGTCCAATTTCCTTCTGTCAACATATATTTGACCCCCTTTACCCTTCCCTACGCTCTTTGCCTCCCCCGTTTCCTCTGGTAACCACTGAACTGTTGTCCGTGTCCATGAGTCTCTGTTTGTCTTGTTCATTTGTTGCTTTCAATTTCATATCCCACATATGAATGAAATCATATGGTTCTCAACTTTTTCTGACCAATTTATGCCACTTCGCATGATCATCTAAGATCCATCCATGTTGTCACAAATGGCAGTATTTCATCTTTTGTTATGGCTGAGTAATATTCCATTGTAATATATACCACATCTTCTTTATCCAGTCATCTATCGTAAGGCGTGTTGATTGTTTCATATCCTGGCCACTGTGAATAATGTGATAGCAAACATCAGGGTGTGTATATCTTTACAAATAAATGTTTTCAAATTCTTGGGATAGATACCCAGAAGGGGGATAGTTAGGTCATATGATAATTCTAAAGTTTTTGAGGAAGCTCCATACTGTTTTGCATAGTGGCTGCACCAATTTGCAGTCCCACCAGCAGTGTACAAAGGTTCCTTTTCCCCTACAACTTCCCTGACACTTGTTATTACTTATTCTGTTGATGGTAGGTATTCTAACGGTGTGAAGTGGTATCTCATCGTGGTTTTGATTTGCATTTCCCTAATAGCTAATGAAATTGAGCATTTTTTCATATATCTGTTGTTATTTGTATGTCTTGGGAAAAGTGTCTGTCAGGTCCTCTGCCCATTTTGAGTCATATGAGTTCTTTTATATTTTGGATATTAGTCCCTTATTGGAGGTGTTGTTTGCAAATATCTTCTTCCATTCAGTTTGTTGCCTCTTCATTTAATTGAAGGTTTCTTTTGCTGTGCAGAAATTATTTAGTTTGATATAGTCCTATTCATTTATTTTTGCTTTTACTCCCCTTGCCTTTAAGATCAAATTCAGTACCTCTGTTTTCTTCTATGAAATTATTGTTTCAGGTCTTATATTTAGATCTTTGATCCATTTTGAGTTAATTTTGGTGTATGATGACAGATAGAAGTCTAGTTTCATTTTTTACGTGTGGCTTTCAATTTTCCCAGCACCATTTATTGAAGAGACTTTTTTTCTTCATTACGTATTTTTGGCTCCTTTGCCTGCCGGAGCCAGCCAGCTAAAGTCGAACAGCACCTAAAAGAGGGAGTGAAGCCTAAGGAAAAAAGAAAAGACAGGAAAGCGCTTCGGGAGGGCATACAGTCAGTGCTGCAGCTCCGTCTATATAGCTCAGCCTTTATATATGTTTTAGGATACAAGCATAATGTATATCATTCGAATACTAACATTCACACAAGATCATAAAACATCCTTGTTATCTGGGTACAAACATTCTTGCTTTCAAGGCTGTAAAAACATTCCATTACCTTAAAAAAGTTTCTTAATGGGTGAATCTCCTCATTAGGATCAGTAATGTTTAACTTTTAACTATTTGCTTCTTTTAATCAAATGATAACATAGCCTCAGCAGCTGCTTTAGGGCTCCAAGCAGTCTCAGCAACTGTTCTATGGCTCCCAAACTACGTGACACCTTCAGTGCCTTGTAATGGCTCCCGACATTTGCCAGAAATTGTTTTCCCATATATTTGTGGGTTTATTTCTGGGCTCTCAATTCTGTTCCATTGGTCCGTGTGTCTGTTTTTCTGCCAAAACCATGGTGTTTTGGTTATTGTTGCTTTGTAGTATAATTTGAAGACAGGCAGTGTGATACTTCTGGCCTTGTTCTTTTTCCTCGAAATAGCTTTGGCTACTTGAGGTCCTTTGTGATTCCATACAAATCTGATAATTTTTTGTTCTATTTCTTTAAAAATTGTCATTGAGATTTTGATGGGGATGGCATTAAATCTGTGTATTGCTTTGGGAGATATGAGTTTTAAAAAATAACATTTCTCATAGCTGTGTGGGGGAATCATCTGGAGGAGAGACTCATTAGAAGATGAGTTCATGGGTGCAAGCAAAAAATTGTGTTTACATTCACTCAATATTTGTTGGAAGCCTATGTCTGGGCATTTGGCTAGGAATAAATGAAGACAAAATGTGGGCAAAGGATCGAGAAGAAGAAATAATACATTTTTCTTAGATAGAATTGATCAAAACTAGTGACTACCTAGAAGTGAGGGTGATAGAGAAGGAGAAGTGAAGAATAATTTTGCAGGAAAATAGATCTTTTGCATCACTAGAATTCAAAATACTTTGTGAGAGCTAGAAAAGAAAGAAAGACAGCCACTTTCTTCTTGCTTTTCTCCTCCCCCTCCTTCTTATTCTTGGGGAAAAGAAATCACAGGGGCTAGTGATGGCAAGTCTTCTTTGAGCAGTTCATCCAGCAGCCTTCTAAGGTCAGGTCATGCTCTGGATTAGCTTCCAGAGAGACACTGAAAACTGAATGAACAGTGAGTAATTAACAAACAGTGCAGGACCATATTCTCATGGCTCACCATGGCACCTTGGGTATTCAACTAACTTTCTCTTTAAAAGAGAGACTAATACTTGACTTTGAAAAGTTGTTTCCCTGTTGAAGTGGAAATGTTATGAGAGATGATATTAAATAATGGAAAACATGAGGTTATTAGATGAGAGGTTGAGGACAGGATCTGAAGGCCACCTTAGGTAAACAGTTGGAGTGAGTGATGATGTGCAAATATTGACATGGAACCCAAGAGGAAACAGGGATGGTTTCTGCTTATTGGAAAGATGTTTATGAAGGAGTAATAAAATCTTAAAAGGAAGACAGAAATATATGAGACTCAGGAGAGAGCCACCACTGTCTTTGTTGATCCTTCCAGGACTTATCAACAACACCCGTATTGGAAAGGTGGCCATGGTACTGTGGCATAATTTACTGCTAGAGGACAGTAGGAGTCAATAACTTACATATTACATAGTACAGATTCTAACACTATAAATTTAATAATCATGAAAGAAAACACACTATACATAGTATATGTTTGAGCCAGATCCTTACCAGGATAATCTCTTCTAGCCAGATTCTCTTGTCAAGTGTAGCTAGCGAGAATAGATTTTGTGAGAAAGGAGAGCATGAGATGGATGGTGCACAGAAGAGGTGGTTAGGTGTGGCAGGCCCTGTGCATGAAAACTCTCTGTGTTCCAGGGTTAAGTATGAGCCCTGATGGCTGTTGGACTCATTTTTACCCAAAGGCAGCTATGCTGGGTGCAGTTGACAGAGCATAGCTGAACAGGCTAAATTGAACTCTTGTTTACCATGATTAAAGTGACTTTATATAATTTATTGTTTAATCAGGAATACTTTTGAGAGTATTAACATTACTCTATTGATAATTAAACCAGGGCAACAGGTGTAAACCAGGACCATGGCAGGCAAACTGGGAGTTACGGTCATCCTAACTATGATAGATCTATATTTTGAAGATACTATATTTAAAAATTGAGCTCTTAATTGTGAAAAATACATTATTTACATTATTCTGATTACTGTGGAACTACAAAAAATTGTGCCACCTCAAGGAATCTGGTCATACAGAAAAGGCTCATACACAAAGAAATTGCCAGGAACCATTCAAGGTGGTGTCTAACCAAGCACCAAATAAATAATAACCATGGATTGTCAATTATAGCTCAATAAAACTGGAGGTAAAATGATAGTCATAGGATGTGGTAGGAAGATCAGTGGCCTTGGAGTTAGAAGACCTGTGTCAAGTCATGGATCTGTCTTCATCTGGGTGACCTTCTGCAAGGTACTTAATCTCTTCGAGCATCCATTTATTTTAATTCATACCTACATTCATTCATTCAGTAAACATATGGACTTGCTCTATGCCACCATGGTGGCAAAGAACATAACCTCTACAGAGATAGGGTTCAAGTTGCAGGTCTGTCACTAACTATGAGACCTTGAACTTACCATGTAACTTTCTGAGCTTCCGTTTCTTCATTTGTTAAACGGTGATAATGATACTAAACTCATAGGGCTGTTGTAAGCTATTGTAAATGAGAGAATAAAGTGAGTTTTTTATATAAAACATAAAACAGTTTCTGACACACAGAAAAGCTCAAAAAACGATAGCAATTATTTTTATTCCAGGTACTGTACTGGTTGCTGGGACTGCAAAGAGAATGGGTGAGAAGGCACTGTGCAAACGAAGGCAGACAATAGTGTCTGCCTAAACCTCTCCCTGGGCTGTGAGGAGGATTCCATGAAGACATTGACAGAGTTTCTCATGCTATATAACATGCTGAACAAAGGAAAGACATTATAGCTATTACCAGTGTTTGGCGCAGTGTCTAGATTCTTCCCTTTTCCTGTCTGTTAGGATGGAAATAAGAAATAACCTTCAAATACAAAATAACCCCATATGTCTGTCTTAAGTACACCATAAAGGTGTTCTCTCACAAAAAAAAGTCCAGAGGTGGAGCACTTCGAGGGCTGGTTAATTCCATGATTTAACGATGTTATCAAGAGTCCATAACTCCATCTTCCTTCCTCGGATATTGGTTGACTAACATCGGGATGATGCTGGCTGCTGTAGTTCCAGGCATTACATCCTTACCACACTCCACACTAGAGGCAAAAACGAGACTATCTCTTCTGTGTCTTTTCTTAAGATCTACGAAGCTCCTCTCAGAATTCCACCCCAGATTTAGAACAAAAATGGACTATTTCATTAATACTTTTAAAATTGGTTACATGTTCAAATGATAACTTTTTAGCATTTTATTGTATTATTAGTTCCAAGTATACAGTGCATTGGTTAGACATCTATATAGTTTATGAAATGATCCCTCTGATTACTCTATCACCCCTTCTGGCTCTACACACAGCCATTGCATTACCACCTTCCCTATACTGTGGAAATGAAAATGTTTTAGAGACATCTTGGTTAAATGAAATATATTATTAAAATTCATTCCACCTGTTTCTTTTTCATTTTTAATGTGATGACTAGACTATTTAAAATTATCTATGTACTTCACATCTGTTGTTCGCATTATTGCCTGAGCACTAGATTGCTGGCTCTTACAGAGTATGTATCCATTATTCATCATGTAGCTCCCTTTCCCCACCTCAGGGTCCATCAGAGTTGGAACCTAGTCAAACATTTTACTTGGTTAAAATGAAGTGAGTTTCTCTGCTGTGTTCTAACTAGTCTGAAGCTTCCTTTTAAGTTGGCCATACTTGAAAAATCACTATTTGTTGTGTTTATTTCCAAGCACTAAGTTGTTATCAAATAATCCAAATTGAGAGAGAAACTTAAAGGTTTTGATAGGTTCGCTTGTCTCTGTTAGTTTTCATTCTGTCTGATTAGACATCCCTCAACATTACATTTTAGACTTTAAAAGTAGTAGTGTCTCCATGACTACAACCTCCAGAAAATTTTAGTGATTTTTACAATCGTTATTAGAAATAAAAAAGCACATGTAAATATGCTCTTTATATTCAACTCCACTGGATTATAGCTGGCAGTTACTTTTTTCCATTGGTAAGAGAATTAGGTGTATACTCTTTTTTTTTTTTTTAACTATTTATTATATTCTTAGCCAGGGTTCTCCAGAATACCAAAGAGTTTAACATAGCCTAAAAAACATTTAGGTGGAAATCTGTTTACAATGGCAAGGTGAAATTAAACTTTGTGTGTGTGTGTTTCACAAACAGAAATGAAGGAATTAAGTTTAACACAGTAGCCAAAAAAGCCATTATTTAGAAGAAATCTCTTTTTTCAGAAATGTCTGGAGAACTTACAGTTCTAATTTGGATATAAATAATATCCATGGTTATAAATCACGTGCTGGAGACTGCAACAAGCCTGTTGGGTTGCTGTCTGGTCAAAGGCTGAGCGGCTTTTGAGAATGGGGTGCTGCCCGCCCCTCCTGGCGGCTGAGGCATGCTGTTCCCTGAATGAACAGAAGCGATTCTGGAGGCCATTATTTTGTCAGTGGGGATGCACTAAAAAGTGTGCTTTGCCAGGACTGGGGAAGAGCACTGTTTCCTTTGGCTTTGATCTTTTCTCAGTCATTCAGAGAGCTCCGCCCACTGCACCAAGGATGTCAGGAAGCCAAGTGGAATTAGGGTACGTTCCCACTTCATGGACTGATAGGTGGTTCTTTTTCTCTTTCTTTCTTTCTTTTTATTGTGATAAAGTATACATAACAACAAATTTATCATTTTAACATTTTAGGTGTACGATTCAGTGGCATTAAGTACATCCACAATGTTGAGTAACCATCACCACAGCCCATTCCAGAACTTTTTTATCTTCCCAAGCAGAAACGCTATACTCAGTAAGCCCTGACCCCTCAGTTACCCCCTTTTCCAACCTTGATAACCTCTACTCTATTTCCTGTCTCCGAATTTGCTTATTCTAGGTACCTCATGTAATTGGGATCATGCCATATATGTCCTTTTATGTCTGGCTTATTTCCCTTGGTATGTTTTCAAGGTTCATCCATTTTGTATCATGTGTCAGAATTTCATTCCTTTTTAAGCATGAATAATATTTTGTTGTTGTATGCACCACATGGTGCTTATCTATTGATCTGGTGATAGACATTTGCATTGTTTTGGCTATGTGTGGTTTTTTAATGGAGCATGAAAACATGTAACGATGTTGGCCATTTCAGCATCTGGATTTGTTTCTGATGGAAAAAAAAAGAAAAGAAAGAAAGAAACCCAGATGTTATCACCCTATAAAGACCTGACTTCCCTGCTGAAAAAGAGAACCTGCTGTGTGGAAGGATGTCATCAGGTAGAGACCTCTTTCCAGTTCCTATTTCCCAGGGCCAAGTGCAAACACCTCCTGGAAGAGGCAGCCAGCCTCATTGCCTGGCAAAAGATGAAATATGCGGCCTGCTCACTTCCCACCATCTGCGCCTGGCGGGAAGGCCTTCTGAGGGTCTGACAGAAAGCTCCAGCTGACTGCTGTCTGGCTGCTAGAGTAGGAAAGGGGATTTTGAAAGGCAGAGTCGACGTGTCCCTATCCCTAAAATTGAAGCAACTTGGAGAAAATTGCATATAGCCTTTGTTTAAGGGAGTGAGGCTTCTTTCTGGTGTGTGCCAGCTACCATTTTATTCATTATAGTGTTAGTGGATGCTGTAGCCAGAGACCTGGAAATATCCAAATTCTGTTTCACCAATCCCCTCTCCTCTCCTTAGGGTTTTCCTGAAAGCTATAAATACACAGGCCTTGGGAAACCAAGTGCCTCCTATCATTAGCTGGACAACCAGGGCAGGCTGGCTGGTAACCAGGTCGGAGTTGACATACAGATGCAGATGAGGCTTCCTCCACCCTCTCAACTCAAATCTCAGGATGATCACCACTTAGCCGCTAACCTGGGAGAGACTGAGCCACCATCCTAGGTGTAAACAGAGGAATGAGTGGGGGAAACCAGAGATGTCTGCTTATCTCCAGAGTGCAGTGAAAGAAAGAAGCAGAGGGACTTTAAGGAACTGTAATCTTTGCTTTTGGCAAATTAGTAGCCTAGAAACTCACCCAGTGACATCCATCAGTGCTTCTTGGGGAGTGACCTGAATAGGCAGAGGGAAGGGCAAAGTTTCCTTCTTCTTCTGTATGTTGTACAGGTGTTTTATGAACGTTTCTTTACAACAACCATATAGACCACACACTATTATCCCTATTTTGCAGGTGACAGTCCCGAGGTTCTGAGAGTGTACATGAATAGCCTGTGGTACACTTGAGTGGCAGAGCAGGATGGACAGCATGGTCTATGATTTAACAGCTACTCTATAATATTCCTTTTGTCAGACATGGTCCCAGGAAGAGTTCCAAAAGGCCTCAGAAGGCCCTCCTGAGTTAGTCTTCTTTCTAATTCATTCAGCAAGTAGAGTGGGAATTCTGGGATAGGTCCGTTCCAGTGATAAGTTTCGCTTCTTTGAGGAAGCAATCCTAACCATGGAGACCATCTATCCTGCAGAGCTTTTTATGAGGCTGAAATTAGAAAAACCAAAGCTATTATAAACATAAAAATTGTTTCAAAAGAAAAAGACAAATCACCTTAATTTCAAAATAATGTAATTATTTGAAGGGCTTCTTTCTAATTAACAGTCAAAGCCTAGTTAGAAATAAGTGTTAAAGAGCAAAGTGGTGGCTTTGCAAAGTTTTTCTAAGGGGATTGTAAAAGCACATAGGGTCAAACCCAACCCACATAGCTGAGAAGATGCTGCTGCATTTATACCTTGATGCCTGTCATACAGAGGACACGCACATGCTCACACCTCAGGTGAGAGGAGTGCAAGAGACCACACCCACATTACACAATAATTGGACTGTGGCACCAACAAATCTCACATTCTCCATGGCTCTGAGAGAGCCTCACCCAGTTCTGTCCTCCAAGTTCACTTAGCTTCGTGGTTGTAGCAGCACCACATACTGCATAATGTGCTGGTTAAAAATGTGAGTTCTGGAGCTCTGGCCTTGTATTCTAATCCTGGCTCTACAACTTATTAGCTGTGTGATGTCGAATAATTCGCTTAACCTCTCTGTGCTTCAGTTTCTTCATCTGTAAAATGAGGATGATAGTAGAACCTTCTTTACAGGGTTACTCTGAGGATTAAACGGTTAGTGTGCATAATGCACTAGTTCATAGGGAGTGCTCTATAGCAATATGGTAACACAAATCACAGTAGCCAACCAGAGCCCACCATGGGCGGGACAGGGTGCCAATGGCGAAAGGTGTTTTATTTCGCTTTTTTATAACCTGGGTCTCATATGCACAAAGGACCACACTTTTGTTATTATCTCCCCTCAGGTTTACACATCAACTCATAGAGCTACATAATGAGACTGACGGATGAGATGTTCACCATGCCACTTTAATTGGGTCCCTGGATCACAGCACCTATGGTGCACTATGACTTAATATGTCTTATGAATCCTATAATTCACTTGTAAATATTATAATTATAGTGCATTGAGTTTTTACATGTATTATAAAAGCATAAATTTGCTAAAAATAAATAGTTAAGAGTAAGTCACAATTTTTGTAAGTCTGTTTTGGCATTTCTTCACTTCTTTTTTTAAAATTTATTTATTTAAATTAGTTTCAAGTATATAGTACATTGGTTAGACATCTATATAGTTCATAAAATGATCCCCCCGATTGCAACCTCCTCCCCTGGCCCTCCACCTATCCATCACATTAATGCTAACTGCATTCCCTCTGTTGTGGTCATAGGATGACAGCAGCAGGTTCAGCCATCACATCAAACTGCAGAGGAAGCCTGTTTCTTTTCTCCTGTTCCATCTTATTGGTGAAAAAACTTTTCACCAAAGGCCTCTAGCAACCTTCTATTCACATTTCATTGTCCAGAACTGGGTCTCGTGCCTTCCTCCAAATCAATCCCTTGCCAGAGGAATACAACCACCATCATTGACTTAGGCTAATCAGAATTTGCCAGAGTTGCAGTGGGGAGGAGGAGAAGACATCAGAACCACATCAAAGGTCAGCTGGTGTGGAACAGGAAGAGCTGCTGGGCATACATCCAACAGTACATGCAACACTGACTTTCAACAGTAGAGGTATCTATACTAGGCTTCTTGTTGGATCCTGTTAGAACTACGACGATCAGATACTGTAGAGTTGGCTGTGTTGTGTGCCACGTTATTCTTGACATAACTGAGATTGGGTCGTACCTGTTCCTCAGCATATGTCCATTGTCTTCAACTGGATCTCCTTTCCCCTCAACACCCACAGGAATGAGGGCAACTATTCTAGATCCAGACTGGAATTCCATCAGGGTGTCATAGTATCTCTAATTTCACATCTTTTTCATGGGATCTTAAGGAAGACCAAATGAGAAATGAATCCATAGGTAACATATAAGATTGTCGTTATTACTGTTCAAAGACTTATCTAATTAAAATTATTTCAAAGACATAAATGTAATGAATTTTGAAAATCACATTAAAGAGTTGCATGGTGATGACAATTTGGGCTATTGGTTTTGGTGGACAATTGAAGATATTGGTTCCAACAGGATCCAACAAGAGGACAAGGACATCCTCCTAGCAAAAGTTCAGAGAAAATATTGTACTTGGCATTTGAAGACCTGAATTTCAAACTCATTACAAGAATCAGCATGATCTGTTATGGTCTGCCTTGAGGAGTCTGAGTCTGTTCCCATGTTTACATCTTACAGAGGCTGAAATGAACATGAAATAACACTAATATACATCACAATTTTTATTGTTGTTGCTCTTGTTATTATTAATGCTTTAATTAGTAATAAAAGCATTTATAAATAATGACAGTATCTTCTGCTTTTCAAAAGTTCACGTTATGCCACTTTGTGTTTATAAAAGACCTACATTAGTATCTCTTTTTGCTAACCAAAAGAAATCCAAAGAGGATTTTTGCTTTAACAAAAAAAGGTAAAAATAGGGTTCAGGATTTGTTTTCAGCAAGCTGTCATAGAGGCAATGTGCATCCCAAGTAGCGAGAGTGGCACTGCTGTTACTCTATGTTAGTGTTTTTATGTTTTATGTGTTATTTGGCATGATTTGGTAGGTTGTTTTGGGGATCTAGGAGTACTTAAATTTTTTCCCATGTAGGTTAATGGTAATTGCTTCTTCACTTTATGCCATTTCAGCTTATGAAAGGTTTCATAGGAACCCTTTGCTTTCTGATAGTGGGGGAAACCTGTTTTTGTATTGCACTGGATCATTTACACCAATACTTTTCACATATAGTACCTCATTTGGGTCCATTAAAGGTATTATTGTGATGCCCATTTTACCACATACAAAACTGAGGCTCAACAGGTTAAATGACTTGCTCTGGGTTATTCAACTAGTAAGTGACAGAACAGGAACTCAGATTCAAATCTTTGACCTAAAAGCCATGTTTACTCCTTCTCATGTCATCTCATGCATGTTAGTATTCCTGAATTTCATCTTTATATTGGAGACCAGAAGTTTCCCTGAATTTTTGGCTTAATGACTCCCTCTCTGAGCCTTTATTTCTTTACTGTAAAGCGGGGATAATAAATAGTTCCCAGAGTTATTGTACAGGATCAAATAAGATAATAGATGTGAAAGTGCTTTGTAAAACTGTAAAATAATTGACAGGTGGGGATCTTCATTTCCAGCCACCTTGCTTTAAATGTGATGCAGAGCTGCATAATGATAACAGCAGGTACTGGGAGTCTGGCATTCAAATCTGACTCCTCTGTTTACTATCTGCCTAATCTTGGAGAAATTACTTAATTTCCCTAAACCCATCTGTAAAATTGGTAAGTTGTACTTCCCTCATAAGGTTATTACAAGGATTAAATGAGATAATATGCAGATTCCCAGCATGTGACCAGTAATAAAGTGAGAGTGATCATTGGGCCTGGGGACACTAAGAGGCTTTCATGAGTAAGAGACCTAACACAGAGCAGGTGATCATGATAATGTCAGTAGCAAGAAAAGAACAGTCCCTTATGGAAACAGGGACTGCTCACTAACTACATGGTATTATAACTTTGTAATTAAATCTTTCCCCCCAAAAGAATTGTTTTAACTCAGTTCTATCAAGAAAAAATTCTAATTAACTCTAGCCGGTCCTCAGTGCTTAGAAAGACTGCTGTGCTGGATCCACTGGTCTCGGTATATCTGATTTTGTATGTTGAAAGAAAATTTGATACAGTGTCAGTGAGGCTGTGAGGTGAAAAGATGATATTTTGTCAACTGATTTTCTTCTCCTAAATTTCAGTGACCAAATTTCAAAGCTTATTTCTACATAATGAAAACTACTGTTTGCTAGAGCATGATGAGTGAACATCAACAAGTCTGGATTTATGTTTTTTATACCATGAGAGACAACCAGCTAAACTGGTGAAGTAGATCTTATCAAAAGAAAAGCAATTGAGTTATTCTGCATCAGTGGTGGGGCATTCATAATAGAGTTATGACATTTTCTCTTTTATACAATTACTAAATTTTATTTTGGTCATTTAATTCAGAACTTCTCAGCCCAGGGGTGGAAACTATTAGTGAGCTGTGGATGGGGTCATATTGATCCCTTGGCCTTCCAGGTGACAAGAGCCTTCAGCAACCTCATCCACCTACCCCAGGGTGCTGCAGTGTCATCTCTATGTGAGCCAAGAGATGTACAAGGCCAGGAAGCTCTGCTGTGTCCTGCTATCGTGATGGGAACACATGGCTAGTAGAAATCCTCACAGGTTAATTCCTGACTAAGCTTTACCTTGACAGTGAAAAAAGGTGTTAGATAAACCAGCAGTGAAACAGGATCACTGTGCAGCCTGAAATTCTTACCCTAAAATTTTAAACATTTATAGGGAGAAACTTTAAAAAAAAAATCCGCAAGCACTGTCCTACGAGAAATGGAGACTTCTCCATTATTTGGGGCTATTTCTTTGACTAGGAAAACCATTGAAGTAAGCTTTGAATTATGCAAATGTAAACCATGATTCTCTTTAGAAATGGAGATATTTTAACTGCTTTAGTTTCAAGAAGCTATTTATTTGTTTGTTTGTTTATTTATTTATTGCTTAGCGAAGAGGTATTGGTGGGAGACAGTCAGCTGGTAAGGCATAGCTGGGGTTCCAATGTAGACCTGTCTGAAGAAACGGAGCTCCCCACTGCCGTGCTACACTGCCTCCAACAGGTGAACACCGGCAGAATGAAGACAGCAGAAAGAAGGGTGGGTGGAGAAGTTGCGGTTGGCCTGAAGTCCTTGGGGAGGACTACAAGGGCCTTGAATACCAGGGATGGTGAGAGCTGAGGAAGGGCGAAAGGGGAGCTGGAAATGGAGTGATGGCCTAGGGACTGAACCTTGACTGATGTTTAACCATTCCACAAACAAATCGTATTCCCTTTGAAAGTCCCATGGGGTACTTCCTCCACGTAAACGCCACGTGCTCTTTGTGTTTCAGGGTTTTCCCACCTTCCCTCGGGGTTAAGTGAGGACACACACTCCAAGCCACCCCTGTGACTTCCCATCAACACCTTGGCCTGAAGGACTCCCGCCCACTTATATTGTTGTTACTCCAAGTCTTGCAGGGACCTTTGTTGACCTCATTTTCAGTTCCCATCCAAGGAAAGAAGAGCAGGTTTCCCACAAAACTTGGTCATGAGATGCTATATTCATAGCTTCGGTGCAAGCTTTATCCTTAGGGCATTTTTATCATTTGAATCTGATATGATGTCCTCATAAATCCATGAAGAGATTGGTTTATTGTCATCTTATTTCTTTTGACATCTGTGACTAATGAAAATAGCCTCAGAATTTGTGGTGTAATTCACAGCTCAGTGTTATCTGAGAGAATCTGAGGAATGAGGGGCAGGGAAGAGTCAAAAGAAAAGCATCACTTTCTCTTCATACTCACCTGTATGCACTGCCCTATTACCAAGTGACCATAAAGCCACTTTTATTCTTTTAAATAGGTTGGGTTATAGCAAAAATCGAGTCATTCTAACTACTCCTTAACCCAGTCTCATAAGGAAAAGAACTCTTACCCTCATCACTTTACATGTGATGTGTTACTGCCTTACCTAGATTACACTCCTTGAGTACAGAGCCCATGTCTTTGATGCGAAACAATAGTCTCTTGTTCCCCAGCTGGCCGTTCTCCCTTGCCGTTCTATCCCGTAACATCCCATGAATTCACTGTAATAACTTGCACAGTCCTAGGCTCACAACTCACTCTCAGGAAATTCTTGTGAAATAACTCAAATTGAATTGAGATCTCCTTGAATGAAGACATTACTCCTAGCTTCTCCTGTAGATTATAGTACATAGCTCACACTTTTATTATAGGAATAATATTCATTCTAAGTTTTTCAATTCTCTTATTTGATCTATTGGGGAAAAATTTAAACGTTAAAAAATATGCCTATTAATTTAAACTATATATATATATATATATATATATATATATATATATATATATATATACCACTGTTTAAAAATCCATTTAAAATTTTTTATTTTGGCCTTCTATGTAAAAATGAATCCAACTCAGTTTTGATCATTGAAGTATGTTAATTCTAGTACTTTTACTATGCTTCTGTGTTTTATATTATCACCTTCTGTGTGACCATAATCAAATTCTATTTTCGCATAATTTTTTAATAAAAAATGCTGCTCAAAAAAAAACCAAATGATTGACTCAGAGGATTGGAATAATGTTCTGTATTATTTTACACATTGTTGCACATCATAATTCATTAATGAAGGGAAAGAGAAATACTGGTAAATTTGTTTTCACCATTATTCAGATAGAATAGTTTGATATAATACAACATGCCTCCTTTATTGCTTTCTCCTTCAATAAAATTATTTGGCTACATCTCAGAGTTTTATTATTTTTTTAGTGAAATCATTTTTGTTCTCACCCCATCCATAAAGTCCAATTTTTACTGTAGGAGTAAGCGTATTTGAATCTTTGGATTTGTCATCAGTGAAAATATCAGGGTGTCAGTTCCTGCTATTAGTAATATGATTATATTGCTGCTTCTGAGTACACACTGTATGCCTGTTTCATAAATCGAAGCTGTTTACTAGCTTCACATGATAAATGCATACCCTGAAATTACCTCTCCTTGGCTTATCTCTACAGCTCCACACTGTGGCTGTATTTGCTGATGCAGTAACTACTAAGCTATGTGTAATAATGAGCCCTTTGGTACTATGCAAAATTAAATAGAAAAGGCCAAAATCATCTTATTCAGAAAAAGGCAAATTTTTATTTTATTTACAGTTTCTCTAATGAAGTTGGTGCATTTTGTGGTTCAGCAGCATGGGTACCCTGAGTGGGTTCCTGCATATGTGTGCAGGGACGTGAAACTCAGGTTGCTTCCTCTGCTTGTCCTTGCCACATCAGCAGGGCATAGGGTCTACCCCGATCTTGGGCCAGCTGGCCCTAATCCAGGTAGTGACATGCCAGGAAAACGCTACAAGCATTTTTGAACAACTTTGGAATATATGGGGAACATTTATTTTTTTATGCTGATTCTACAGTATTTTTTATAGTGTCTGTTGTAATGCAAAGACTAGAGAAAAGAAGGTAGCTCAATAGAAATGAACCACTCCTATTAGAATTTGAAAGGGGTAGGAAAAATGTTACTTGGTTCCCTGGGCGAGCAGGATGGTGAGTGAGTAGGCCCACCCAGGCCCGCAGTCTAGAAAAGGAGGCAGTTTGCTGAGTTGAACATGGAGCCTGTACTCCTTATCTTTTCAGTATGGTGTCCTTTTTAGGGGTTGCATTTTAATCATTTTATGGTTATATTTTCACTTTCCTTATCTTCAGATTAAGCTTCTATTTTCTTTAACAAGAAATGGAGATAGTAACCAGAGTGTAAATAGCTAGACAGGAAGTCTTTTTCTTAAGCACACTAACATATGCACACCCTCAGACACTTGGCTACATCTTCCCTGAGACTTTGCTTTGTTTTCTACCATGAAGTGTTGAGTGGACAGAGTATGAAGATCTGCATTCTATTTCCACCTTTGAAACTTGTCAGCCATGTAATCTTGGGAAAACTCTTAAATTTTCACTCTCAATTTCTTTAATAGAGCAGTAATTAATCCAGTGCCTTCCTTTCACATAATATATTCAAGGATCTGCTGAAATAATATATGTTAAAGCCTCATAAACTCTTGCAAGAAGAGACTGTGCTTTATTTCAGCTTGTAGCATAAGGCAGCTGACATAGTGCCCGCACATACTTGGAGTTCTGTGAATACTAGTGGTAAGGGTGAATGGGTTTAAAGATAAGCCACACATGATTCCAAAAGCAGTGTCTTCCATTTTATTTAATATTTTTATAATCATGGTGAGATTAGGAGCAAAGGAAAAATAGATTAAGTTAGAATCGAGACCAAATTGAATTTACTAATTCATTCAATCAACAGGTTTTTATTGAGCAACTATTATGTGTAAGGTCTTGTTCTAGACACTGAGGTTAGAACAGTGAACAAAACAGACCAAAATCTGTGACCTCACGAAGACTTATTTTAATAGGAGAAGATGGGCAATGAACAAGATAAAGTTTATAATATATTAGAAGTTATAAATATTAAGGCAATCAATAAAGTAAGTAAAGAAGATCAGGAGTTCACATTTTTACTGGAGAATGAAGAGGAGGTGGCATCGAGAAGGTGACATTGAGGTAGAGCTGAAGGAGGTGAGGAATAGGCCATGAGGATATGGGGGGAGGCATTCAAGCTGTAAGGATGTAGGGGAGTGGCATTCAAGCCATGACAATAATGGAGATACTCAAGCTATGAGAATATGGAGAGATGAGGGCATTCTAACCATAAGAATATGAGGGAACAGAGACATTCAAGGCAGAGGGAACAGCATGTGCAAGCCCTAAAAAGGGAATAGGCCTGGTATGTTTGAGGGAGGATTCTGGGGAAGCCTAAGGGGAAGAAAAGGACCTGAAGATAGAATGACATATAGTCTAAGAGATAATAGGATAATGATGGTGAAGAAGATACCGTTGAGTGCTCGCTCACTGCTCACTTGGCCAGACTCTGTTACATTATCTCACTTGATCCTCACAAAAACCCCACCTGCCAGTTGAGAAACTGATTTGTGAAGAAGCCTAAGTTTCTAAGGGTCATACAACTGGTTTGTCTTGGACTGGAACACCCATGTACCTAACCATTATGCCTCGCCTATTAAGCAGTAAGCAAGTCAGCCCCAAATTGTGTTGGTTCATGTATTCTAGGGGACTTTTTCTTTTCCTGAGCCAGCCGATAGTGACTATACCACCATTGGAAAAGTCGCCCGAGACTACTTGCAGTTTCCTAGGTAAAACAATATTTTCGAACAACTTTCTGAGAAGAAGTCCATAAACAGTAGCTTTGGTTACTCCCAACTGAACAATTTCCGACTAACACCAGTATTCGTTCATATTCCAGCTGCCTTCTGCTTCACGAATTCTTAAAAGTGACAGCTAGGTATGACCCTCTATGTTCAATAGGAAATAGGCTACACAGAATGGAACCATCATTTCTTGAGCATCTACCAAATGCCAGCATCTTTCTCAGCTGTGGAGAGAAGTACTGAGAAAACTTTATAGATATGCTTAATGGTCACACAGAAGAGGAAGGACAACTGAATGGAGGAAGTAATAACCTTCATCCGAACACAAAGTAAAATTTCAGCAGGTAGAGGGGAGAGCTATAGGTATAATATTGACTGTTAGGAACCATTTCAGTGTTTACAAAGGGTTTTGTATTTATTCTCTCGTGAGCTTCAATCACTGGATCATTGTGAGGACTGAGGTGACTATAAAAGTGTTTGTGGAAGTTCAGGGTAGAATGAGGAATTTGGTCATTCTGATGAGGTTGGGCGTGACCTTAAAGGGCCCTGATTACTAGGCTACGGGTTTAGCCTTTAACCAGTAATCAGTAGGGAGCATGGAACATTTTTGTGAAATAACATGACATGGTCAGATACAGTCTTAAAGATGGAGACAAGTTAATATTTCTGAGTTGGTTGGGAGATAAAGAAGATCTGGATTAAGGGATAGCGGCAGTAACTGGAAATAACATTGCAAGACCAGGATTTTCCTACTTTTTGTTTTTCCCTACTGATAGAGTTTTGTTTTTCTTTTTCAACCAGTTTATTCTTTTTTCATCTCTGATCTTTTATGAAAAGCTGGTTTTAAAAAAAGCAATAAAACAACTGAGAATTTCTTTCACAAGGTAAGGAAGAATTAATTCAGTCAATCACTGATATCCACATGGTAAGGAAGAATTAATTCAATCACTGATATCCCACATTGTTGGTGGTATCCAGTTGGTATCCAATTTGTTCTAAATATACCATTCTTGTCCTGCCAGACCCTAGGAATGAGTCACAAATCCTCCTCACACCCTAGTACCTTCCCAGAGCTGGATGGCCAAATTGCCGTGGGGCTTCTTTGAGCCTGCTCTGATTCTGCCCAGACCCTGCTTAGCCCTTCCAGCCTCAGGAGAGAAGATCAGAGAAAGAAACAGTGTCCTGCTCTCCATCAGCTGCTTCTCTAATGGAACCTATTTACTTAATTTCAGGTTAGAATAATGACTTCTGTGCAGGGAAAACACTCAGCCAGGGTTCTGGCAGGAGTCCTCTCTGGGGACAAACCCAAAATATCTTTCACATCTGGCAAGTGATCCCAGGGGGCAGTCAGGCTGGAAGCTAATAGTGGTTCCCTTCCATCCAGCCAGCCTTCCTTCCCTCTTTCCTTCCTTCTTTCTTTCCTTCTCTCCCTCCCTTTGTTCCTTCCTTCTTTTTTCTTTTCCTTGTGTCACTTTCTTGCTCTTGTTCTTTCTAATTCTCCATTAAAGCAAAGAGGAGAGTGCTGCTAAACATGGAGGGCTTGTCTTGTAAACAACCCACGAAACTGAATCCTTATCTCATCCAGATCAATAGTCGGTGTTTATTGAGCACGCGCTAGATGCCAAACACAATACTGAGCTCTCCCGTTCATTGGGATTCATTTTTCTCATTTAGTCCTTCAAACATCCCTGTGAGAGAGGTGTTATTAAACCTATTTTACTGAAAAAGAATGAGACTGCAAGAGAGGTCAGATGATGTTCCCAAGGTCGCATAACACAGTACTATAATAAGGACTTCAATTTAGTTCCTCTGCCACCAAGTCTAATTCTCTTTCCACACACCCTGCTGGAGAACACAAAAGGTGCAAGAGGTTAATAGAAGTCCCTTGATAGTCTCTCCTTGTTAACCAATTAATAGACTTCTCACTTGTACACGTGGTTGATTGTCAAGCATTAATATTTCAGCCATGTTGGCCAGGATAGGGAATGAGTGATAGCTACCTTCCAAAAGAAGCAGCTTTTCAAACACCAAAAGTGATTGAGCCAGAGATATGGAGGGTGTGGGAGTGGTTCTGATCCTGCTCCCCTGGGACCATGAGCTGCATGACTCTGTCATGGCCGTCAGCTTCTCTAAGCCCCTTGTTCTTGGAATAAAGTCAAGATATGATATCCCGCTACCAATTCTACAGTGAAATTGTAAAAATAAAATATTAATCAAAATGTTCTGAGCAGCAATCAGAATCCCAAATTCCCTTCCTTTTTCTATCCCATGTAGGATACTATTTTTATAAGAATATTCATTCTAAGCCAGGAAACAGTAGATGTTAAACACATGTTTGCAAAATAAATTAAAAAATATGAACTATTCTTAGACTCTGTGGAGGGGCTTGTATCAATTAACTAATGCATTTGTGGCCCCTAGAGGATGTCTAAAAACAGGGACTTGAGCTGCTCATGCACTTCCGGCTGCCAGTTAAGCGCTGAGGCCTGGATCCCCACCACTGATCTGTTTGCCCTTGTCAGTCAGTCTATGTCAGCTCACTCTCCTGCTTTACAGCTTTATCAAAACCTGAAGTAATGTTTTCTGTCTTTTAAATCAGAGAATATTTAGTACCTTTAGCTAAACATACATTTATTGCAATTGGATTTCCACAGAGGTCAGTCAGCTTAGGTAGGACCTCAGTCTTTCCCTCTCTGCAGCCAGCCCTGACCTGACATCTGGCACTGAGGCCCCAACATCAGCTCTGATGCAGTGATCTGATGGCCAGGTGGTCAGACAAGGAAGGGATATGTGCACTTCACTTGAAGCCCTTGACCTCGGGTTCTCCACTGATTTCTTTCTTTGAGACAGCTTCATAGTTTCTGCAGGCCTGGAAAGTGACTGTTCACTATGGCCCTGTGGGTTTACTTAAAGATACTTGAAGCATGCAATGTAAGTTCACCTCCAATTGCTAACAGTGTAGGAGGAAGTAGAGAGAGGAAGATGGGGGGCGTCAGCCATCAGCTAGACTCGGAGTAGCATGGAAAGCAGTGGGCATGAAAAGTCCAAAAGTTGAGGATCAAATAACAGAGGATTTAAGGTGCTCTTTGGGTAAAATATCTCTTTAGGTTGAAAAAAGAGGGGATATTTATGTGGTAACAATAATGTACTCTTTAAAGAGCAGGGAGGATGTGTCCCCCTAGGTACTGGAAATAGGAAATGTCAGGTTTGCATGCATGTGCCTGTAACACGGGAGGGCCAGCGGGGTGGGGTGGAATTCCAAGTCCAATTCCAGTTCCTGTTCAAGTCTAATCTGAGCTGGCATGCAAACTCTCGCAAAATGCATGGTTAGACATGAAGACTAGAGGAAAATGGCTTGTTGGAGAATTTATAAGGGAGGATCTGCAATCATGGTACTTGTCAAAGACTTCAAGAACTTCTTTGCAATAAATCCAGGAACCAGGACTAAGGTAACTACCAAGGGAATAAAGAAAAATTGAACACCAAGTATGATGAAATATATTTCATGTGATAGATTACCAAAGGGCTGTAAACCTCACATTACTAACTATTCTATCAGCCACCTGATTCAATGCTCAGCACAATACCGTCCATTGAATTCAATTAATCAATGAGAATTCAGCAATTTAAAAGGATGAGATATATTTATGTGTACAATATAGAAGAATATCCACGATATACGTTTAAGTAAAATGAAGGTTACAGATTATAGTATGAACCCATTTATTGTTAGCATGTACAGATTTTATATGTATGCATTTAAATGTCTAAGAGGATATATACAATGAAAACTAGTAATAGTGGTTATCTTCTATGGAGTGCTATCAGATCAGAGCAAGGGTGTTCACAGTCTAATTTCTACATCTCTTTATTACTTATAGTTTTATAATAATAATGTGGTACTTTGGTAATCAGCAAAAACAAAAATGGTATTCCCATTTTGCAGGGAGGGCAAAGAGTTGTTGTTAGATAATGTTCTATTCAGATTCTTAACAGAAATCTATGTTTTTTTGGCAGTAATGTGGTTCACTTTATTCTTATGGCAAATAAAACCTGGAAAAGAGCCCAAGACCAGGCCCCCTGCAGTCTGAAATGCGGGCTCTGTAGACAATGGCCCAGATAACTTGGAGACCACACACCCTGCTCACCCAGAGAAGAGCAGACAGATGTCCCTGGCTTTATGTCTCTGCTTGTTTCTAGTGAGCCCCTGCTCAATATGTATGTTACACCAGTTCAGTTCTCACCTCAAACCCTGTCACTTCTCTGCAGGAGAGCGAGTGCTCGGTGTGTGACCATGAGTCACAGATGTGTCCTCCTCAATCAGGAGATGTGGGTCTTCATGCCCATCCTCATAGGAAAGAAGGCTCCCTGCAAGCAGTGGCTTTGCGACATACTCAGGCAATGCCAGCAAAGCCGTTTTGTGATCCACCCAAGTTGTAGGAAATAGATCAGGTTTCCTTACAACAGCTGATCTTACCAGAGGCTGGAGGACACAATATGCTTTGGTCAAAATAGAACTAAGTTAGGGATTATTATGTAATTTCAGGTGTCCCTCTTTAATATTTTAACTTTTTCCCTTTATGCTCCACTGTGTTTTATTTCTTAATTTTCCCATTATATATAAACATGTCAGTTTATATATATGGTCTCCTTTCAAACTCCCACTGAGCGGCAGGTTCCATTAAAGAGAAATTTCTAAGGCAATGTGGTCTTCAGATTTTATTTAGTCATTTTTTTCAGTCATAATCACATAATCAAAGATAACTGACCTAGAAATGAATTTTCTGGGTTTTATCCACCTGTACAATTCAGATGGCTACAATACCTGAAGTCATGGTAAATGAATGCTTGTTCCCATTCCTATACTCTTATCATTTCCTTCCTCGTATTTTAGGAACAGTTTTCTAGTTATGTTTTCATAATTTAGATTTTTCATTGGTTGAAAATTCAAAGCAACTTTCAGAGGACAAAGAGACATGTCCTAAATAGGCAACTATTTTAATTATCTTGGTCTCTTCCTGAAACCACTGTGAGTTCTGCGTTCTTTGTTGCAGCTGAACTTGACTTTAGCTTCTCGCATCTTGTAAATTCCATTTTAGGAGACCTCAGTGCAATTTGCATTGAGACTTTTCCTCTGAAGCTAAGCAGGTTACGCAGGGTAAGTTATGGACTTTTCTCTGGAAGATCTAACTCTGGATTCTGAAGAATTAACATACAGAGTTTTTAAAACCTTATGAGGAATTACAGAAATGAAATGCTACAGATTTTTCTCTCTGCAGATACCAAAAATAAATAAGGGAGCACATGAATTCCAAAAGACTGTTCACTAGTCGCCATTGCCTTTCCCTGTGGCATCATTTTTGGTGCTGGGCCTTTTTTTCTTCTTTTTAAATGAAAAGTTAACTTCAAGTTTTAGATTCCTGGTCATGGTTCTTCATTGGTGGTTTGATGTCTCTTGTATATTTTCCCTTTTCATCTGTGGTGAATACTAACCCGAGGTTTCTTTTGGGGGACTGGATTTGACCCAAAATAAGTTGTGAAATTCCATATTGCCCTCGTCAGAGTAAACTATAGAATAACGAATTCTGATGTTTAATGGAATAGGTGTGCATTGCACTTGATGAAACACAGTGCAGATTCAGAAAAAAATAATATACATGATGTATGTTATGTATAATATACATATGTATAATATACATTTTATTTAAAAGGGTTGAAGAGTTACTTGCTATTTAAAAGTATTCTTCAAGACCCTGAAATAAAAGCCCTTAAGAGGTAAAATATGAACTATGCAGAGGCCAGAGTACCTGAGTGTAGGGAACTGAGGGAGAAGTCAGACGGCCAGGGGCATGCTCAAACCAAGCCTGGTGGGCTAAAGGAGTGAGTCTGAATTTTAGAAAGACTGCATAGAGCTTTAAGCAGAGCGACATCGTCTGTTTTGTGTTTTGCAAAGGCACTCTGGAGAGTGAGTGGAGAATACATCGGGGCCAGAGGTAGGGAGAAGGAGACAAGAGCGAAGACTGAGATTCTAGCCAGGAAGATAAGGTGGATGATGGTAGTTGGGGCTGAGGTTGTGACAGTGAACATGGAAGTAAATGGATGGAGACAAATTTTGGAAACAGAGTCAACAGCACATGCTGATGGAACAAAAGGAAAGAAGAACAGATCGGTCCCAGGGTTTTGGAGTGAGCAGCTGGGCAAGGCATGGTGTCCTTTACTGAGACGGGACAGGTTGGGGTAAGGGAGAGCACAAGACGTGGCGAGGAAACCAAGAGCTCCAATTCTCATCGTCCCGTTCGGCCGAGCACTTTGCTGTCCACCTTGAGCTGGGGAGGAAGGATGCAGTGATGAAGAGGGAACAGTTTCAGCCTCTGTGTTGTCTTCCCTCCTCGCTGGCCATTTGTTCTCATTCTCCTCTCTCAGAGTCCAAAGACCAGAGGGACTCAGTCCTTATCCCCTTTTCTTGTCTACCCATTCATTTGTTGGGTGCTCTCATCCAGCCTTTGGCTATAAATACTATCCATATACTGTTAACCCCCAAATTATGTTGCCTCCCTGGACCTCTTCATTGAACTTTAGACTTATGTATTCAGCTACCTGCTTGCCGTCTGTACAGGGATGTATCAAAGGATGCATAACAGAATTAACATACGCACAGTTAAGCACTGATATCCGTGCCGACCGCCTTATTCCGAAGCCCTGCTTCTCCCAGAACCTATTTCTCATCTTAACAAACGTCAACTTCATCTTTGCAGTTGCTCAGGCCAAAGGTTGGAGTTGTGCTGGGCTATTCTTTTTTCACACCCTAGATCTGAATTGTCACCCAATCCTGTTGGCTCCTTCGAGCTGTGTCCAGAATCCAGCACATTGTCACCTCCTCTGCTGCTACCACCTCGACTCCGGCCAGCCTGGTCCCTTGCCTAGATCACCATGGTGGCCTCTGAATGGGTGTCCTCACCCCTGCCCTCACCCTTCTTTAGCTTACCCTCAACACAACAAGCAAGGTGGTCCTGGTAGACTATAAGTCACTTCTATCAGTTCTGTGCTGAAATCGCCCAGTTACTCGTGTCACTCAGTGAAAACAGAAGTCTTTACGTCACCGCCAGGTCCCACATCATCTGGCCCTCATTCTGTCCTGACCTCATCTCCCTCACTTCCTCACGCACCCCACTCCAGCCATATCGCTGAGCACACTAAGCATGTTCCTCTTCCAGACCCTTCTCATTTGCTGTTTTCTCTGCCTGGAATAGTCTTTTCTGTTATCCCCATGGCTACCGCCTTTACTTCCTCTTGTCTTTTCTGAATGTTACTTTCTTAGTGGGGCCTTTCGTGGCTTCTTATTTAAAACTTCGACACCCGACCACCCACCCTGGCGTTCCCTGACCCCCGTCCTTCTTTACTTTTCTACACCTTCCTCTAACCTTTCACTTACTATGTATCTCTTTCACTAGACATTAAGCTCCATGAGAACAGGGAATTTTGTGTCTGCTTGTTTCCTGCAGAGTCCCCAGTGCCTAGAGCCGTGCCTCACCCCTAGTGAACACTTAGCACATACACGTGGAATGAGTGAGTTCCAGTAGAAAGTTGTTGTCTCTCTTTTCACTGCTTCTTTCTGACTTTTTATGGAACTGTTGTTTTAATTTCTATGCATCCTTTATCCATGGAGCTGGTAGGGTGTAGTGGTAAAACCAGTGGACAGCCAAGCACAACTCCAGCTTACCATTTGGCTGTGTGACTTAGCTTCTCTGAGTTTTAATTTCTTTGCTTATAAAATGGGGAAAGCCTGTCTTGCCTCTAACTCAGGATTGCTGTAAAGTTTAGTAGAATAATGTTTGAAAGACTATCAAGGATAAGACGTGGTTTTCATTTCCCATGATGTCTGACCTGACTCAATGCTGGAGCTCTACATGTGTGACTGACTCATTTAATTTTCACATCAAATCAATGAGATATGAACTCATACTACTGAATTCTTTTTATAGATGAGAAAACTGAAGTTCACCAAGAAGTTGAGTGAATTAGCCAAGAACTAGGCAACAATAGGGCCAGACTTTGAAATCAAACATTTTTATTCAATGGTCTGAGATTTTCCCCATTATGTTCTACTGGATGAAATAAATGTTTTAATGACTGAATGGAGTAATGAAAGGATTTGACCTGGGGTGCAATTTTTGTCTCCAGCCTCTTTCTTAACTGCTAATTAATTTGGCACTTTCCTGATGTTATTTTTCCCCCCTTTTTGACTCAAACAGGCAGAAATTCCCAACTTTTAGAAGAAAAAGGTATTGTCAGGCATTCCTATATATTTCCTCTCCTCCCTCAAGGATGAAACTCTGTTGTATGTCCCCTGAGATTTTTGTCATACAGCCTAAACCATGTCCAGATGGTTTTTGTGAAGTTCAGACGTAGTAAAGTTTTTGTAGTTATCTACTGAAACGAATGCAGGACTAAATTGCAAACACCCGCTTCCCAAATAACTTATTCCATGCTCTTCTGCCTTGTTTGTGTTATGGCCTTTCTGTGCTAATGAATTCGTAAATGTGGTTTAATTACTGTTTACCAAAAATAGCTGCACACAGATCAGTCTCAGTGGGAGACTTAGCCAAAATGTTGAGGCAATTTGTTTCTAGTGCAAAAACAGCTAATACATGAGAAAACAGTTTTTAAACATTGAGAAAGAAACTTAGGTTTGGTTTTGAAGAAACAGTGTTTGATATATTTAGGGAAATAAACTATTCTTTAAGAGAGTGAATTTAAATATCATAATGGCATTCATCCCTCCCCTCCCTCCCCCAAGGACGGGCACGTGGTAATTTGCACAGAGCCAAAGTGTAATAAAAAAGTGTAAGAATGGTGATTTGATTGAACACCACACCAAAGAGCTACATCTTAGAAATCTCTGAAAAAAAAAAAACCTCAAAATTATTTGTAAATTCCATCGAATGTTTCAGAGTTCCATAAACCCATGTGTAATGTATTACCTCATGTTTCTGAATTCTTGCCTCTGGCCAATTGCCAACTTAGCAACTAAATGACAGTTTTAAAATTCTAATAAAAACGAGCCTCTCTAACTTTCCTTTTTTTCCCCTCCAAATGAAAGGAAACATGAGAGGGAGTGAAAGTTACTGGAAGGTTCGATTTATAAATTCTGTTTGGAGTTGTAGTTTAATTTTGCTCTTGCATAATGTAATGTTTGCCTGATTCTACAAAAAGAGGGACCTCTGAAAGGAAGTTCCTTCCTGCAGCTGGTGGCCCTGCTAATAGGAAGGGACTTCTGTTCTCCCTGCCCCTCGGGGAAGCCTGCCTGGGGGCTGGAGCAGAGCCAACTCTGCCTCCAGTGCAGAACTTGGAAAACAAAATCCATCCACTTGGCAGCTGATAAGGTTGCTTGTCGCTTCCTGCACTTTGGAGGTTAAGTAAGAAATCTGAACAGTGTGAGGTGCAAATGCTGCCCTCTAGGAATTGATTTTTAGGAGGGCAACAGACAGGTGTTCAGGCAACTTAATGTAAGAGACCCCAAGAGTGGGAGGTGGGGGAGGAGATGTAGGTGGTCAAAAGGTACAAACTTTCAGGAATAAGATGAATGCATTCGGGGGATGTAGTACAGCATGGTGACTACAGTTAACAAACTGTATTGTGTATTTGAAAGTTGTTAAGAGAGTAGATTTTAAAAATTCTCATCACAAGGAAAAAAATTGTAACTCTGTGTGGGGATGAATGTTCACTAGATTTATTGTGATGACCATTTTACAGTGTGTGTATGTGAATGTGTATATATACATACACACACACACACACACATATATACATATATATATGTCGAGTCATTATGTTGTACACCTTAAACTTACACAATGTTTTATGTCAATTACATCTCAATAATACTTGGGGTGGGGGTTCCCAAGACCAGGTCTTATCTACTAGACAGCTTTAGTGTGTCAATCAGTGTTCTGAAAACCAGAGCCTCATCTTTGTGATGGAAAGACCCATTTTCCAAGATTATTCCATATTTTTATGTTGTAATTATTTATCTGTCATTCATTAACTCACCAAATGTTATTTGTGGGAGGTCCTAGGGAACCTAACACCAAAGGATACTGTGTCTCAAGGGGTAAACTGTGCAGTGGGAAGAAGACAGACATAAATAAATAAGTACACCAAGTGTAAAATCTCAAAGGAAATGGAAAATCATGATTAAAATAAAGATATATTGTCTTTTATATGTTCTATAATTTTCCAAGCCTTACTTTCAGGTTTTTTTCCTAATAAAAGAAAAATGCAGAACATCTTTATGATAAGCGGTTTATCTTGACCACACTTAAATCATAAAACTTTGGAAATAGGAACTAAGCTCAGGCATCACCTCCTCTAAGAAGGCTTACCCGATTGCTCCCATTTGGCTGGGGTGTCCTTTCTGTGTGTTTTTACTGCACCACATCCACTTTCAATTTATTGTATTGTCTCTTTCCTGCCACCACCACCCCTGTCCACCAGGTGCCCTTAAAGAGGAGGGGACATGTCTCACTTTTCTTTGCATCCACAGTGCCAGAAACATGTCTGGTATAAGATGCCTGATAAGTGTCAAAAGGCTATATGAATAGAAAGCTGGTAATTACAGGTATTTTTCCATCTAATAAAAATTGCCTTTCTTCTCAACATTATATTAAGTTTAAAAATAGGAACAAGAAGGTACAAGATACATGCTCTTGTTTTTTTTTAATGTAAATGCATTAAAACAGTATATGTAAATAATATACATTCAAAACATCTGGAAGGACACATCAAAATACTAGCAGTGGTCATCTCTAAGTATTGAGATTTGAAATAATGCTGATCTTTTTTTTAATGTATCACTGTTTTGTTTTACTATTTTACTATGGACATGTGCTACTGTTAGGATAAGAAAATATGAAGTTATTTGTATTTTTAAAAAGAAAGTTTGGCCTGTTTCAAGTAACAATTATAAGATATAAACAAGTTTATGAAGCATCATCTTTCCCATCTAAACTCAATGTCAACAGTGACTTGACTTCGTGAATTAAAAAAACTGACCTAGATTGGTAGCATTTAATGGTATTCATTTCTATTTTCCTTACTCATGTCTGTGTTTATAACATTTAGGAAGTACCCAAGCAGCACTTTATTAGTAAATATTCTAGTAATAAAACATGGCAAGTGATTGCTTCCTTCTTTCTCTCTTCCTGTCCTTTAATTATCCCTTCTAATACTTGGATTGGGTATTAGACCCATCTTTTTAATGCCAAAGTAGCAACTTGCAAACAGATAAGACACAACTAAGTAACTCTCTCTCTCTCTCTCTCTCTCTCTCTCTCTCTCTCTCTCTCTCTCTCTCTCTCTTTCTCATTCTTTTTTTCTCCTCTTCTCTCTAACATTCTCCTTACTTTCTCTCTCTTTCATTATGCATCTCTTATTTACAGTCTGGATCTATGTAAAAGAAATATCAGTTTCTGGTCAATGATATTTCTGCCTGCAAATATGGCCTGCCTCTCTTTCTATCATTTTGTTTGGCTGACCACAATGTTGGGAAACTTAGACAATGTTGTCAGACTAAAATAGAGTTTATTTCTTTTTCCCAGAGGAGCAATCACAAATTATGAAATATGTCTCAAAAGAACAAGTCTAAGAATTATATATATTCTTTTCTATCTACAGCTGAATTCTTGCTGCCAAGATGGGGAAACAGAACAGCAAGCTGCGCCCAGAGGTCATGCAAGACTTGCTGGAAAGCACAGACTTTACAGAGCATGAGATCCAGGAATGGTATAAAGGCTTCTTGAGAGACTGCCCCAGTGGACATTTGTCAATGGAAGAGTTTAAGAAAATTTACGGGAACTTTTTCCCTTATGGGGATGCTTCCAAATTTGCAGAGCATGTCTTCCGCACCTTTGATGCCAATGGAGATGGGACAATAGACTTTAGAGAATTCATCATAGCCCTGAGTGTGACATCAAGGGGCAAGCTGGAGCAGAAGCTGAAATGGGCCTTCAGCATGTATGACCTGGATGGAAATGGCTACATCAGCAAGGCAGAAATGCTAGAGATTGTGCAGGTATGTAGCCTGAGCCCTTCCCAAAGAGAAGAGTGTGAGTCGCAAGTAAGAACTGGAAGGTGCACAGTATAGCTTAGTACAGAGGTTGCGAGCTGGTGGCCCACCTGGGCACTGATTCGGCTACCCCGTGTTTTTAAAAACGTTGAACACACATTATAAAACAGGGAAATTGCACATAAAAATGTGGATTGCTTGGCACCTCTTAAAACCTCAGGAGATCTGGCAACACTGGGCCTCCATTCTTGCCTGGCTTAAGTCACCTGGGGCTTTGTGGTGACTTTCATCATACAGATGGACATGCAGTCTACAGATGGTCAAATTCACTATGGCCACTCTGTCCACTCATTGCAATGACCTGCCTTTGAAGTCATATCTCCTGGTGTGGTATTTAATGGTTAAACTCTGACTTGGGTTAAAACTTTGCCTCTTGAAGTCACTGCCTCTGTCACTTTGGCCAAATTAGTTCACCTAAGTAGCCTCACTGTCTTCATCTGAAAAATGGAACTGCCGACTGAGCGCACCGTGTCGTGGGGTGATTTTAAAATTACATGCGACTTTCCGTGGTCAATGTTTAGCACAGTACCGGCCGTTAGGAAAGTTCATCATCATCGCCATCATTAATTTACAACTGTATTAGACTCTCGAATAAAGGGAAGGATCTCTAAGTTCTTTCTCATCAGAGATACAAGCATTGTAGAGTTGAAGCCTTTATCATTTCGGTGGGAGGTACTCCATTTTATTCCCCCAGATCCCTCACCCAGAGTAAGCTTCCTGAAGTAACAGGAGAAGGGGCCCATGTATTGGCCACATTTTCCTTGGGGGACACAAGGGGAAGGTGGGAAAGGGACAAAAGGAGCTACGTCATGGCAACGGCAACTTGATTAGCAGGGCGTGGGACCCAGAGACAAACCTGAAAACCTGAGACATGGTTCAGGAGAGGCTCCGGGGAGCCTCAGCAGCAGGCGATCAGAAGGACGAGGTGGGCGGGTGGCACCAGGGAGAAACGGCGGTCACTCGCCATCTTGGCGGGCGAGCCAGGCACAATAGGGAAGAATCTGGCAGCAGAGAGCAGAACCAAGACTGAGCATTTGGCTTCCTGAAGGGCTTAGCACAGAGGCCAACACTCATGCTGGGACTTCTGGGTTCAGGGGGGCAGTGCAGGTGCGGAGGGGGCGTGCTTTGGGAGGTTGGGAGGTGGATGTAACACGAGGAGGCAGAAAGCCCCAGATGCTGGCGAGAATGAGGGTGGAGGTGTAGGGGCACTTGCTTTCAGGGAAGCAAGGAGGCCTGGTTACAGAAGCTAAGGTTGGAACCCAAAAGACTGTCTTGCTATTGAGCCTTGCGGCTGAGGCCTGGGGTTTGCTCCTGGGCCGTGAGATGGAACCTCACAGACAGTTAGAGTGACAATTGTGAACCGTGAAGGGATTCGGGAGCAGGAGTCCACGAGATCTCCCTGTGTCAGGAAACTCCAAGATCTGCCAGCTGGTTCTCGTTCTGCTTGGGCCACCAGTGGCTTTTCCTTCACCCTGAGCACTAACTGACTGAAGAATGTGTATTGAATTAATCCCTCAGAGACAGGGATCTTAAACCAAAGAAAGGATTTCTCTCCTCTGCAGAGATAAATGTATGAAAAATGTAATGTCTATTGTAAAAATAGGGGCAGTATAGAAAAATCCAAAAGAAAAAAAGAAAAATTCTCCATAACCCTACTGCATCCACAGAATCACTGCTAATAATTTTCTAATATATCCTCCTGGTCCTATTTCCATGCATTTAAAAATATTGATTTCATAATGTATATTAAATTTTGTATCTTGCCATTTTCATTTAATATAATAACACAAGCATTTCTCATGTGATAAAAACTTTTAATAAAGATATTTTAATGGCTGCATAATAGTCATACACTTTAATTTACTTAATTTTCACTTATTGTTGGATAGGTTGTTTCCAGTTTTCATTACTTTACATACTATTATAACTTTTAAAAATAAAACGACAAATAAATAATTCTTGTGCATGCAGCTTTTGCTATATTTAGGATTATTCCCTTAGACTCAAATTCCCAGAAGTGCAATTACTAGGCCAAAGGGAATGAGCACTTATTTCTATGGCTCTTGGTACGCTCTACCAAACTGTTTTCCAAATGTCCTCCTGAAGTGAGTAAAGTGAGCGCCATAGCATTGCATGTTTACAATTTTTCGAAATCTCTGCTCATTAGACAAAATTTAAATTAAAAAGGTGAATCGTTTTAATAACTCTATTTTGTCTTTCCTTTTTATCCGGGAGTGCCATGCTCTGCCCCGTGTTCTCTGCCTCACTGCATGATGGGAACGAGCATGTTCTCTTTTTGGAGAGAATTGCTTTCGGATTGGGATCTGAGAAGAAGAATTCCTGGCAGCCACTGTGTTGTGCCCTGTTTATCATTTTCGCACAGCCCCCCTGGCCGCCCCTGGTCAGTGGTTTGGCGGCCAGGACTGAAGACGTTGCTCCCCACGCAGGGAGAACGCTGCAGACCACGTGGCTAACAGAAACCACGCCATTCCCGCATTCATTCTGCACTCAGTGAGACACCTACAAAACGGCTGGCCCTGGGAATCAATAGTGTAGCGAGGAGAACAGACTCTCTTCCTGAGCTATGGAATCCAGTTTGCAAGGGTGAGCAGGAACGTTGCAACGAATGTGCAGAAGGCGCCAGTAAGCAGTTGCTGAGCCCTTGCTGACTTCTTCCATGTTCGATGTGGAATATAAAAAGTGATCATGAAATTGAAAGAGCAATAACCTAACAAGGCATTTTCTTCTCTGTAAAGTCCCTTGGTCCACTCACAGGCTGACAGTACGTTTCCAGACACACATACCTGGAATGACGCTGAGTCCTTAATAAATGCTCATATACTCAGGGTTTTTAAGAAGCCTGAAAATGGAAGGCTCAAATTTCCCAAAATTGTTTTCTGCAATATCACACCCTGCTGATTAATATGCATAATGGTAGAGAGGAAATATTGCAGCATTCCTGAGGAGACTTCCAAATCACCAATGAGATTAGAGTAAATTTAGAACCATTTTCCTATTAAAGGCGATGCTATTCCATTCTGCTACTTTGCGAACCAATGATTCGTGCATGATGCCTCATTCTTATGCTAATCCCCCGTTTTCAGTGATTCTAGATGAGTTGGAATTTGCTGTAGGTTACTGCCAAACTTTCCATTCTATATTTTATCCTCTTGGCCCCCTTTGAAAGCCCACACTCTTGGCCTTGTCACTGTCCCGAGAAACTGTGTGCCTTCATGGGGATTCTCTTTTTGGTTCTAGCTGATCTGCAGCATTTAGAAGATCCTGCATTTGCAGATGCTACCTTTACTTCAGAGGAGTCACTGTAACTTAGATTCTGCTTTGTGTAGACGGAGGCAAGCTGTGGTCAGCAGAATCACACACAAATTAAGATTCTATTTTGTGAGTAAAACCTGCAGCTTGGTTACAAGTGTCAATATATAAATTCTTGGCTGAACCTCAGTCACTCCAAGACTCAGAAATTTATTTAATGCAAGTTCAAAATGTTCCATTATAAACATTAATAACTAGTCAAGGGATTGGGGTACAAACAAGTTTATAATTAGGATTGATAATGAATGAAGTATAGAACTCTATACATTTTCTAGTTTTTCTTCCCTGATGTTGCTTCCTGTAGTTCACCTTTTGTATCCACAAAATATTGTTTATGGCAACAAGCTGGAATCCTTTTGTACTTCCTAACACTGGTAGGAAGCACCCTGATGTGGACTCTGTAATATTGAAATACACAGTATGAGTTTCCACTGTGTCTTGAACAAATTACCATAAACTTAGTTCCTTAAAGCAACACAAAGTTATTATCTGACAGTTCCAAGGTCGGAGGTCTGAAATCAGTTCCCGTGGGCTAAAATCAAGGTGTTCGCAAGTGTGTTCCTTTTGGAGGTTTTAGGGAAAAGTCTGTCTCCTTGGTTTTTCCTAGTTTCTGGCATATTCCTTGGCTTGTGGCCCTTTCCATTTATCTTCGAAACCAGCAACAGAGGGTTGATCAAGTCCTTCTCATGCTGCCATTCCTCTGGGTATCTCGTTCCGTTTCTTACACTCATAAAGCTCCTTGTATTACATTGGGACCATCAGATAACCCCAAATAATCTTCCCACCTCAAGATCCTTAAGTTAATCACATCCACAAAGTCTCTTTTACTATATAAGTATATCCGCAGGTTCCAGAGATTAGAATGTACACTTTTTGGGGAGGACCATTATTCAGTCTACATATGAGCTGAAATGTTTAAGTTCCTTTTTTTAAAAGTAGTTTTGTGCTATGTCAACATCTGGATGAATAAGCAAAAGCATATGCAGATTTATTTTTAGAGTCTTAAACGAACATTTTCACATTCATCTGTTTGTTTGTTTTTTAAGCGACAAATTTAGGAACATGATTTAGGCCCAATATTTTATTATGGCATCAAAACCCGCCTGCCAGAGTTCTCAAACCAAATGACGACTCTGACCTTTCTCCATGTTACAGCAGATCCTCGCCTCCGGGGCGGGGCTAGGGTCAGCCCGGCGCTGACAGAGGGAGGGGCTCCTTCCTGCCCTCACAGTTCCCTGTCCCTCAGCCCAGCTGGAGGCGGGTCTGAACACCCGCGACCATCACAACTCAGGCACGTGTGAGGAAGGGCCAAGCTCATGAATGGCATTGCTGTTTGGGCCATGAATGCTTAGATGCTATCCAGGATTAGGGAAGGCTGAACTTAAGAATCCAAAATGGGACCACAGCACTTCCAAGGAGAGAGTATGGGAAGAACATGGAGTTAAACTGTCCCCGCTTTTGTTCTCAGAAAGTTAACAGGACCCTTGAAAAAACAAGTTTGTAATGACAGAGCTTCCAGTGGTTGGGAGCATGTAAACTGCCTTGCATTCCCTTATGGATTAGACAAAATTGATCATCCTATCCAAAAGGAAGATGAAGAAGGAGCCAAGGGAAGGATTGGTATGTGAAAGTTGATGTCTTGGTCAGAATCACCTTGACCCCCTCTTTTTTCAATCTCCCTTATCCTTCTCGTCCTTGGGCAAGTTGCTTCATCTTCCTCTGCATTGTTTTCATGATTCGTGAACTGGAAGTAATCATAGCACCTGCCTCACAGGTCACTGTAAGGGTTAAATAGTTATTACAAGTACAGCGTCCAGAACAGTGCCTGTCAAGGGTGTCATTCATAAATGTTGGTTACTGTTATTCTATAGAAGTTTCCAGAGCTGGGACAGGATGTCTCCCTGCAAATTAAAGAGAGGTCTTTCCCCATTCAAAGATCAAGGCAATAGATAGAATCTTCCATTAAGCTTTTAAGTTAAATTACCAAGTAATAAAATGTATGTTCACAAAGAAAAGAGAAGTAACCCAACTAAACCGCCAATGGGTGGACCGTCACGAAGAGACATTCTCACACAGGCAATTTTAGGAGTTCTCGGCCTTCTTCAGCTGTTCTGGCCTACCAAACACCAGCTTCTGGGCTGCTCTGATGCTCACAGGACTCAGTAAAAGTAAGATCACCTTTTCGGGAAAGAATGTGGTTGGCACCAGGAGTTCCCCAAATCCAAACTGTGGCCCTCAGCCCACAGGTGCACTTTGTACATTGGGACTGTTTGAGATGGCCTATCTGGATTTGTTATCAAGTTCAAGTTAGAGACTTTCCGCATGGAATATATAGTCTGAATATATAGCAGTCCTCAGGAATTTACTTTAAAGACCAGGTTGGAATAATTTCTAATTAGCATATTCATTACTTGGATGTTAATGATTGCTCTGAAAATACTTGGTTTTCAAATAATCTTTGTCTTAGAATCAGACTCTCCCTCCTAGATATGATTCCAGGTTTTTGGCACCTTTTGTGAAGGCAGAGTGAATTTCAAAACGCCTTTTGTTTACCTCTTCACACCTTTTCTGTGTGAAAAGGCAGGAGGTTGGGTGTTGACTGGCAGCCCGTCACAGATGTCGTTTTTGTTTCTTTTAGCAATATGGGAAAATGTGTTTTCTGATTCACTCATGCGATGAATAAGGCATACATATCTCTACAGCAACTGGATGAGGAGGAAGGGAGGTGATGGTGATGGCCGTGCCCTCCAGGAGGACCAAACAAACCCACAGATTAATCCCACCTGGTCACAAAAGCGCCAACTGTGACCATTTCGGGCAACCAGCTTGTGAATATTGGTGCCACAGAGGACCAAAGGAAGGTCAGAGAGTTTCATACATCTTTTTAGAACCACTTCCTGAGTAGCACTTGCATTTTTTTCTCCCAATGGTCTTTCTAAATTGATGTCATAGATACCATGTCACTTTTAATAATGATCCTTAGAGACCTAAAACACTGTGCTCTTCTGAGGAAAAAAAAAAAGTGTGTACCTGTGTGGTAGGTGGAGAGCTTCTAGCCATCTTGATGTGGACTCTCGGAATTCAGCTCCAAACTTTCGCCTACTTCTCAATCATGAATACAGACCACAGGGGATGCAACTTAGATCCCTTCTCTGGAGGAAACTCTTTAAGGCAATAGCTTAGGCTAGTGACTTCCTCTAAGGAATAACCTAGTACTGGCTTGATGGTTGTGTTTGGTTTTCCGCATTCCTGTTAGGGGATTAATCCTACCATGACAAGCCACTCCATAGTTTAAGAGTTTTACTCTTAGCTTCCAGTATGCCATCTGACAGCAGGGGTGATGCCCACTACCCAGGAGGCACTGCTCTCTGGCTGTCCCCTCCCAGTCTCCTCTGCAGACACCCCTTCCTTTTCCTGCTCCCTAAATATGGGTATTCCCATGCGGAATTCCAGCCACAGCCTTTTTTCTTTCCATTCCCTCCAGGAAGTCTCATCTTCTCAGGGCTTGTTACAGGCTAGGCATAGTGATAAGTGCTTTTCATTCTGTGTTAGTGTCCTAGGGTCATGGTATCAAATTACCACAAACTGGTGGCCTAGAACAATAGGAATTTATTCCGTGGCAGTTCTGAAGGCCAGAAGTCCAAAAGCAAGGTGTGGGCAAAGTTGGTTTCTCCCGACTCCTGGAGGACACCATCTCCACGCCTCGTTCCTAGCTTCTGATGGTGGCTTGCCATCCTTGGCAATTTTTGGCTTGAAGCTGCATCACTCCAATCTCTACCTCCATCATCACACAACGTTCTTTCTGTGTATCTGTGTCTAAGTTTCCTCCTTCTTATAAGGACACCAGTTATTGGATAGTTTAGTGCCTTCCCTAATCCCACAGCTCATTTTAACCTGATTATACCTTCGGAGACCCTATTTCCAAATAAGATCACATTTGCAGGTTTTGGGTAGAGGTGAATTTTTTCAAGACACGAGTACACAAGCATTGTCTCATTTAATCCTCACAACAACCTCATTACCCTCATTTTAGGTATGAAGAAAGAGATTACTTCCAGATCTTCACCTCTACCATGTGCAGCCATTAATGGGCATCTCCTCTAAGATGTTGCACTGGTACCTCAAAGCCAGCATTCCAAAAAGAAACGCATTATTGCCAGCCAAAATGGGAAAGCCTATAACACAACTCCAGAATGCCTTAGAGGACAGTAGAAGGGATCTTAGGAAGGGGCTGTTTGAAGCTGTTTGAATAACACTTTACATAAGATTAAAAAACTATCAATTGCCTATATCCAAAAATGATGGGCACCACCACTGACTTGAAATAAGACAATGGCAGGAGGAATAATAATTTTAAAAATGTTAAGTAAGCAGATTTAATAGGTCTGGCGACTGCCTGGATATGAGGGTAGATAGTGGAAAGGTGCCAAAGCCGTCTTTGACTTGATTACAAGATGGATAATAGGGCTTTTTACAAAATGATAAAGTTTTTTTGGGAGGAGGTAGGGGTGGGGGAATAATGAGTTTGTTTTTTTCAAGTAAGATCTTACATGAAACCTCATATAAGAGTGGAGCTGCTTTGGTTGAAAGGGGTAGGGCCCTTATTCTCCCTATCCTCTCCCCACCTGTGAAAGTGCCTAAACACCTTGTACAACATCAGGAAAGTTGCTTGTTTAACATATCCTTCTAGCTCTAAATAAGGAGGCACTTAACCATTCCAGATACATAGCTATCCATCCCATTTTAAACATGTTGCCAAGAAAGATCCTCACGGCTCTCCTTACCCTCCTTTCCTGACGTGAAATAATCTCTAAGCAGGGTGCTGATCTTGATCTATAATCTGAACAACCCTGTACTGCCTAACCTCTTCCACCCTCGCTTGGTTGTTGCGGGGCCTCGGGTGTCCTGTTCGAGAGAAGAGTCAGTCTGCTTTCCTTCAGAGAGAAGGTTCAGCTTTAACTCTTGGAGTTGTGCCTCTCCTCAGTTAATCCCACAAATTTTATTGTTTAGGATATGAGTCCTTCCTTTCCAACATTCCAAAAGGGATAAAAAAAAAAAAAAAAAGGAAAATGTAGGCCATGCAGAAGCTGGTAAGTCCCCTAGCCACGTGGCCCACATAGGGCAGAGCCAGAGCTGGGCCCCTGGGTGTCCCATAGCTCTGCGTTTACCCAGAGACAAGAATAGGGCTCTTCAAGTTTAATTAAAAACAGGATGTCCCTGCTGGGCCTCTCATTGATGTTGCTAAAAATAAAGTAGGGAAGTAGCCTGGCCTCTTCATGGTTTAATTCCATTAAATTGGGGGGTAAGGGGTGGGGGGGGGTGGAATTGGAGCTAATAAAAGACATGATTTGTTTCAGATTGCTGTCTGGAGTTGGGTCTTTTCTCTCCCTATGCTGTGGAGTCCTAGATTTTGAAGTTCTAATGCAATCAGCTCTAACCTTGATGCCGTGGGAAGGGAGTGAAGAGAAAGACAATCCCCTAAATGTGGTTCTGCCAGGCTGCCATCCACTTACTCTCTGCTGGGACCCCTGGGACTCATCACCTCAGCTCTTTGCTCACTGCTCTGGCACCACCCATGTCGTAGACCTGGTTTTGTGTAATCCTTATCTGTGGGTTTAGGTACATTAAAAAAAAAAATGTCATCTGAGTGCTACAAGACCCTCTGAAAATGTGAGCCTCTTAAAGGAGCACTCACTCCCTCCTCGACCCTACAATGTACTCAGACGTTGTGCTTCTTGCCCCTTCCAGAATCCCATTTGCAAATATATTCATATATGGGCATCTTGATTTTTGTTTGTATTTACTTATCCCAACTCTACTCCTTTCTCTTCATGGCTAGACTAAAACTCTTAAAAACTTCCTGTTGATGGTCAGAGTCTCGTTTTCTAATTTCTAATTTGCTTGGTCTTTTATTCGTTTTGTTCAAACAAGAGGTATAGGGAATACTCTCTAGGTTTATTAAACATAGTTGAACTTTCCCCATCTTTTGGGAATCCCAAAATGATAATTTTACAAGCCTTAACTCTTAGAGGCTAAGAGTTACACAGAATGTTCCAGACTGGTGGGTTTTACTTGTATCATGTGATCTAGACATAGAATAAATGAGGAATTGTATAACTATTACTTAGGCATTATTAGATTCACTATATCCATTTAAGTAATACTCACAAAAAAATGGGGTGCTTATAGTCTCCAGTGTGGTGTCTCCCAAGCCCTCTGCCAGAGAATTGGTCAGGTATAAAATAAGAAAGGCCACATTGGCCTCGTTGATAATTGAATCCCCATCACCTAGCACAGAGTAGACACTCAATAAATAATTGTTAAATAAATTGTGAATAATTATTTTTTAATTCTCTAAAGACCATTGCCTGCAAATATGGAAACAGAGGTAGAGATTTGGGAAATAGGTGTAGATAAGAAAATCAAATTTATTATCAGTTTCATCTCTTTGTTGGAGAAACATAAATACCTTAAGGTGGTTTGTGAGGCCTCAGTGGTCTGCTCCAGGGGCATATCTTATGCTACACTCCCCTGCACGCTCCGTTGGCCTTCTTGCCATCCCTCCGCCTCAGCTGTCTAGAGATGTGTTTCCCTCCGTCCTTTACCTCTTTAGGCTCTATGCTTCCTTCATCTCTTTGCTCAGTCATCACTCGTCAGCGTAGTGACCCTCACATCCCTAATCTTCCTGACAAGGCCCGACTTCCCCATTACGTCATCGCATAAGACCATGCATCTTCCTTTGCAGCACTGTTCTCAACATAGGTTTTACATTTTATTTTCTTTTTGATAATTTTAATAATGTTGGCCTGCCTTATTTACTTGTAAACCCCATGAGGGCAAAGGTTAGGTAGAACATAAGGCTTGTGATCAACTGTACAGTAGTTGATCAATAAAATTTTGGTGCATGACAGAGTGAATGATGATGAGTGAGCGAGCATGGGGGAGACAGTAAGCGAAGAGCATGGATGTTATTAACCTGGATTCATGGGTGGCCTCTTGAATCCATAAGCCCCTGAAGCTGTCTGCAGTGACAAGCGTGTATCCATGAGCACGTTAGTTTGCTTTCTAAAGCGAGAGCCCACCACTTTACACAGACTAAGGACCTTTAAGGGGTTTCACGTGAATATGTTAAATTATATAAAGAAAGGGAGAAGAAAAATAAGAGGATGGGCCATGAGAAAAAAAATACAAAAAGTTAAAGAGGAAACTTTATAACAAGAAGCAGGACAGGAGAAAATTGAGAGAGGAGGAAGAAGGCGATGGGGTGGGGAACAGTTATGCCTTAATGCATCCTCTGAACTCGGTGAGCCTGAGCCTGTGCAAAACCTGTGGTAGGAACTATCGGGGGTTCAGTGAATAGCCAGAGCCCATCGTTGCCCTCACATCTGAAAGGAGAGTGTTCCAGGTGACTACAACTCAGGGCGAGTGGAACGAAATGACGCAACAGAGGTTTAGACAGATCCATTTGCTGGCACAGAGGAAGGGAGATGACCCGCAGCAGCAGAAGGAAGGTAGACCATGGATGGCTTCCTAGAGGAGGGTAATGTGCCCTTAAGATGGACAGGATTTCAAGGAGAGGGGAGAGGGGTTAGTGAGCATTCAGCTGAGAGAAGAGTGTAAACAACACTGCTAGTCCCAGAAACCAAAGTGTGTGTCGTACAGGTGACCAGGTTCTCGACAACCTTTGCAAAGCATCTGAGTTGGCCAGTCGTAGGCACAAAGCAGGTGGCACCTGGAACTACCAAGTGAGATGACCTTCCTGAGGCCAGAACAGACTCAGGGAAGGAACAAACCAGCCCCAAAGAGGGTTGAAGATATGTCATTACACAGCATCCCTAAGACATCTGGCAAAAGGTAAACTTACGGTCTGCCCATCATGACCTAGTGGGATACTGATTTCTAGATACTATTTTTGTTATTGTTGTCTTAAGGTTCCTGGGCTTGGGAATTCACAAAATATTTAGACTGTGTAAGGTTGAAATTCCTGTGAGAGGGTGTGTGTGTGTGTGTGTGTGTGTGTGTGTGTGTGTTCATCAGTTGGTGCCACTGATTCTCTTTTAACTGGTCAAGAGTTACAGAAAAGTTTCCATGAGAGAAGAAAGCCAAGGAGAGGATATTAGGCCTCAGGACATCGCTGGTATGGACACTCCTGCTTTCTGCTCCTTTTACTAAATATTCACCTGCCCTATAAAATCTCAGCTCCTCTTTCTCTCATTTGTAAAAATAGCTCTAGCTCTATGTCCTTTCTAGTTCCTCTAAGGAGTCAGGTATCCCCAGCAGCTTGGCACTTTAACACAGCACAGATGGCAGTGGAACTGGGCTGGAGGCGCCGGCAAGTAGGGGCCTCAGAGGAAGACAGAGTATGGCTCACCTCTTGCCTCTAGGGCACACTTTGGTGAACGTTTCTTGGGAAAACTGACTCTGGCCAAGTGTATCTCAATGACATCCATAATCCCAGACAGCGCCACAGCTGTGAGCTTGACCTTCCTCCCAGATGGAATCACTGTGGCGGCTGCTTTGGAGTGCAGCGAGAGCGTTGGATGGGTTCAAGACGAACTCAGGGAGCCTGGCCTGAGGGGTCCCTACGGGGTGGGATCAGCCCAGGTCAGCACACTGGGTGACCCCATTTCTCATTCTTATTTTGTCTCTGGAATTAGAATGTTTATCGCCCTTTCTCCAGAACACTTTAGGGACTTGAGGCACGTCGATCCTCAACGAGGCGGGAAAGCAGAGGGCGCAGCCTTTGGCATCAGTTTTTCTCCCACGGTTCCCATTCAGAGGCGAGCTCCCGTCAGCGGCCTTCTCGTCTCTCCCCTCTCCAGCTATGCCACTGCACGCGCAGCTCCAGAACTTTCCAGATTTTTCTGCCCAACCACTGGCAAAATCTACATTTTCTAAAACCCCTTCCCGAGCTTTAGTTCCCAAATGAATCTGATTAGCAAACCATGGTCTGGGGATGAAAACAATGGCTTAACATTCTTCTTCCCACATAAAAACTGCATTTGACAACTGAGGCCTGACTGAGTACCATGGAGTGGGGACGGGGTCCACATGAGCAAGGGAGACGGTTTCAGTGCTGCTTACAAAACTTTCGGTAGAACCCTCTTTGGCTCATCAGATTTCAGATGTACCTTTTCTCTCAAGCCTGAGACTGATAATTATTTAATCTAGAACTGGGTTTGTAGATTGTCACCATCTTGGGGACATTGGGATGAGCTGAGAAGACATGTGAGACAATTGTCACACAAAAGGGGGAAGAGCATTGGCTGGTTGGTCATGCCTGCCTGGGGAGGAAGGACACACACTTGCAGACGTCCGGTGTTTGTCATCCTTAGGGACCTAGCTGGAGACCACAGCAGGCACCGACCTGTCCCTCCGGCCTGAGGAATGCTATCTCTAGCTTTCCCCTAGAAGGAGGGTCCTCTGAACAGCAGCATCAGCGTCACACAGGAGCTTGTGATAAATGCAGAATCTCAGCTCCCCTCCTCCCACGACCCGGCCCGCAATCAGATTCTGCATTTTCATAACATTCCCAGGGGATCCAGATGCACATTAAAGTTTGGCACACATGGCCTTCGTGGGTCTTCCTGCCAGCTGTCACTCCTGAAGGCTCTCAGTGCCGGAGCAAGCTCTGCGGGCCTGCTTTCCCCCTCCAGTGACTGCGCATCTGTTTTCCACAACAGTAGGCCAGCAGGGACAGCTAGCTCCCCTGAATGAACGGGGGACATTCCCTCCACTCCCATTTTTGGGAGGTTTAATTATATGGCTATTGCGTACCAAACCAAACCATGTTTCTGTCTTCCCACTGTGTCACTTTTGTCCCCAGGCGATCTATAAGATGGTTTCCTCCGTAATGAAAATGCCTGAAGATGAGTCAACCCAGAGAAAAGGACAGAAAAGATCTTCCGCCAGATGGACACCAATAGAGATGGTAGGAGGCAGCGGCTGCCTTGCTTTGCTCAGAGTGGGGGCTGCTGGAGGGGCTGGCGGTGTCCAGGCAGGGAAATGCCACTCGACAACAAGGTATTGGCCACAAGGACTTGGCTCACGTCCCTTTGTGAAAGTGGCCCATCCTGCGGGCTCTCTCTGGTGGTGCAGGACAGAAGGGGACCAGGGTGGGGACAGGCCAGACCATAGCAGGCTGGGTCCCTGCAGACCAGCTAATCCGAAAGCGGGAATGAGCTTGGCGTCATTCCACCCAGCCCCTAGTAATTTTCACTCGGTCTGTCTGGGGTTTAGAGGGCTCTCCTGCGCATGCTCCAAGGTGTTGTTTCCAGGAGCCCAGTAGGCTGTGTGGGGGCGGTGGGGCTGCGAGGGGCGTGAGGAGGCCCGCAGATTCTACCCTGAGGGTGCCGCTCACGATTCAGACCCAACAAGGGGATGCCTAGCATGCCCATAACCGAAGTGAAAAGGAAGGTTACATTTCAAATGCAGGAACAGAAGATTTTAGATGCTGGGCTGCAGGATAGAATACAGGAGGACCAATCAACTTTGAATTTTGGATAAACGACAGACGATTTTTTCATATAAATACACCCTACGCAATATTTGGGACATTTATATAAAAATATTATTTATTGTTATTTGAAATTCAAAATTAACTGAGTTATTTGCCAAATCTATTTAGATGTAATATCTGAGTTGAAAGTACCAAGCTCAGAGCCTCGGGTCATCTGTAGCTCTCGTGGTTTTACGAGCTGGCGTGGGCATCCCCAACAATTGTCGGTGATGACCTGACGGACAGACTGACAGAAGGCTGTGCAGTAGAGCAAGTCTTTCTAACCCCACACTCTCTGGGGTTCCTGCTGCCTGAGAATCTGGGTTTGAAGAGTTCGGGCCAGTCTGTTTGCTTCATTTCCTCCACAAAGGTGCCATGCCTTCTATTGTTTTCCTTTAAGCACCTTGATTCAAAGCAAATAGTTTGATTGTTTTGCAAAGATAAACAAACACTGGATTATTTTAATAGTTAATGGACTTGCTGATGTTAAACTGTTTGTTTTGCTCGGGCTCCAGGGAGCACAGGTGGGTTCCTACCCGGCCCTCAGCCCAGCTTTAGAATAGGGCTAAAGGACAAAGGACGGGAGAAGATCCAGACGCTGCAGGATGAAATCCTCACTGCATGTTTATTGCCGATGAGAAGTGAGGGTCTCTCCACTGGAGCTCACAGTGGGACCACAGAGCCCCAGGAGATGGTGCGACAGCTCAGCGCTCTGCTTCTGGACCCCAAGGCCGAAGCTGGCGCCCCTGCCTGGAGCAGAGGCCTCACCTAGAGTCTCCTGCCATTAGAGTCCTCTTGGTAGAAACTCTATGGTTGAACCCCTGGCTGCTGACTTGAAGAGTCTGGGTCCACAGGCAAGTTAGCCCAGGCCCAGCCCTGAAGAGCATGGGAGTTAACCCGAGGGAGCCAGATGTGTATGTTGAAGGCAGGGTTTGCCCTGCCACTTCTGACTTAGCGGTTCCAGAGCCACCTTTGGGAGATCATTTGACTGCTCCTGTCTCCTTTTCCTCATGCCAGCCTTCAAACCTGAGGAAATTATCACCGTTTTAACCCCTGCCCGAGGCTGGGCATAGCTCATAAAAAAAATGGCCAGGACACAAATCTTAGATGCGGCCTGCTCTACAAATTCAAAATAAATAGATTAACAAATTCTGCCTTGCTTGTTTATGTAGATAAGGTGGATTTGGTTAACCGAGAACTAGGTCATGGGGGAGAGGGCTGTAGCTAAGGGGAAGGCATATTTTTTGGAGTCTGGGAGTGGGCGGTGAGGGCTCCAGTAGAGAGCACCCCTCCTGCCCAGAACCGGAATATGTTGAGAAATAAAGAGCAATAATGGAGGCCGGAGGATGGAACTTGGAGGGCACAGCTCAGTGTGATGGCCTGAGAACATGGGGACAAAACCCACAGCAGCAGGGATCAGGGCAGGCGTGGCACCTATTTTGAGGAGACAGAGGGGCAGAAGTCCTCTCTCAGGCAGCTCCTGCCGAGAGACGGAAGAGAGTGAGGCTAAGCAGGAAGACCCAGCAGCTCCTTGGTATTAGAGGCCCTTCTGGAAGCAGCAGGAATGGTGGAGAGGCGCCCCTCAGCCCAATAATTTGACAGAGGGAGTTTCAGGAAGGGAATTCGGTGCCTGCTCTGGCTCACTCAGGAAGAGAAAGAACACCGCGTAAGAGGCGATCCCAGGGGGCTCGGGCGCCCTCGGCCAGCCTGTCAGAGTAGGAGGAAAGTGCCCTGATGACTCAAGGGGTCCAGTAGGACACCCCTCTGCCACCCGAACATTCCACTTTATTCTCCTTCCTTCAGATGAAGGTGCAGTGGTCCTCCCCTGCTGTCCAAAAGAAGGGGTCCTCCCCCAAATATCTGTTCAGCAGCTCCCAGTGCCACCGTGGGAACTGGCCCCTTAGCTGGGAGAATCCAGCTCAGTCTCATCAAGGCTCGGGGCCATTTGATCCACAAATGCTGAGTGAGTCCCTCCAGGGCACCTGCATCTGGAAGGGCCAGAAGGGCAAGGGTCATGTCAGGGCCACCCAGCACCATGCCAGGTGGGCGCATAGTGGGCTCTGGGGAGCAGTAGCCGTGCCAGGTGAACTAGACCCTGAGTCACGAGTCTCACATCAGAAGGACAGAGTGAGCATCACTGCAGGCGTGGGACCTTGGGGACAAAGGGAGCTGTGGCTGCTGCCAGGAGGCCATAGGAAGAGTGTACGTTCATGGAGCTGCCACTGGCCGCTGCTCACCCACCCTCTTGTCTTCTAGGAAAACTGTCCCTGGAAGAGTTCATCCGAGGGGCCAAGAGCGACCCGTCCATAGTGCGCCTCCTGCAGTGTGACCCGAGCAGCGCCGGCCAGTTCTGAGCCTGTACCCCACGAATCATAGTGCTGCTTGTGTCCCCCTTTGGTTTTTCTTTTTAACATTTTCTTTTTTGCCAAACAATATTGACGGTGATGCTGTTCCCTGTGCAGTCAGATGCACCTTCCTCCGTGACGCCTTCAGCTTCTTCTGTCGTGGACACTTCGTGGGAATGCCCAGAGCATGGACAGTGCTGTCGTGCACAGACTTCGTGGTGTTCGTTGTTCTGATGATTTTTGATCGTTATTATTATTATTTTCTCTTGATTCTAATGTCTCTGTTTCAAAACCGAAGACTCGGGGAGGCAGGAAAATGAAAATCAATCCAGTGCAGTGATTCTACTGCAAGCTTCAAGGGGCTTGTTTGAAAAGATGAAATTCCCCCTGGGTCTGCTGTCATACGTGCCCTGGGAATGATGGCACCGAATTTGGGATCCCCAAAGACAAAGAACCTCTGGGGCCAGGCTATTAAAAGGATGTGGGGAATTCCCCTCGCAGGCCCACTCCACTCTTCCCCAGCAGGCTGTAGTTTCTAAGCTGTGAACATTTCAAGGCAGATCCATAGTGGAGAAGGAAAAGATGGTTTAGCTGTTTTTTTCAGAGGTTTACACTAGTGGAGTTAAGATGAGTTTTTTTTGGAAATTAAACACAAATGGTAACTTATATTTCAAGACCAGACCCATCTTGTTGCCTCTTGTGATTAAAAAAAAAGAAAAAAGAAAAGAAAAGAAAAAAAAAGTGCTGTATATAAAATATTGGGTATTGCAGACCAAATTAAGTGTTTTGCCTTGTTTAAATAAAATGCATGTTTAGTGAGCACTAATCCAATCTTATTGCAGAAGACTGTTTCTAGTAGCTTATTGTGAAGTAAGCCAACTATAATGAATGTTTATGTCTTGTTTTAAAGTCATATCTGTCTTTGCACAAATGCACCAATCAACAAGTATATTTTGTATATTCCAGAAAAGTACAAAGTAACCATGACTAGGGCCCAAACTTAATTTTGAATGTTTTTCCAGAGTAGCAGTGCCTGGAGAATGGAATCAGGGCGGGTTTCTGTGGGTCACATCACCTGGGGCACCAGGAAGTGGATATTTGTGAGAGGTGTGAAGTGATGATTTGCCCACGCAGCCCAGCAGCTCATCGGTAGTATTACATTGGAGGTGTGGTGCTGTTCTGAGCAGATCAATATTCTGTAGACACCCTCCCCAACCACCAAAAAAAAAAAAAAAAAAAAAAAAGCTGAAATTCTCAGGACGCCCCAGTGGTTTAACCTGCATGAACTGTTAGGGAGTCATATTTGGGCTATTGACTTTCCATGCCCCAAGTGGCCCTGCAGAGTCAGAGGTTGAGCAATCATCTGATTCGTCATGAAGAAGGCTTGGGCAAGTGCGTCGGTGATTTCCGGGGCCCGCTATGGGGTGTCTGGAAGTGTTTTCCATCACGGAGTTCTTTGAATGTCGATTTCTACTTCCAGAAGTTATGACTCAAATCTGAGTTGCCAATTCAGTCTGGTGACCTCATACACCCTGAATTGAATTAAAAGTTTATAAGGACGTAATATTTTTATAAGCAGTAGGCATGAGGAACCCCAGACACTCAAGGATGTAGATGGGAAGAGCCTTCCCCAAGAGAGGGAAGAGAGGTCCCCACTGGTTCTGCTGCTTCCACACTGCTTCCTGCAGACCAAGAACCATGGAGAGATAGACGATATAACCACAAGAAAGATGATGTTGAGCTCATTCTAATCTCTAGATTCCTGGGTCTTCCTTAAGTTCACTTTAATGAGTAGCAAAAACCCAAATTTGTGGTGTCGACCAAAGAGGACCAACTTTGCAGGGTGAAATTTCGAGAGCTGAACATGGTAAAATAATCTTAATCTTCCTTCAAGTGTGTTTCTCATAGTAGTTTTATCTTGAAACGTGCCAAGTTCCTCCATGGGCCAAGAGGTAAAATCTGGTTTTCAAAAAATAAGGAATTAACCTAAGACATGGAGTGCAGAATAGGTGAGGGGGCCCAGTGCCTCCACGGACAGTGTTCAGGTGTATCCCACTTTTTCCTGCTCTTGACTGAAGATCAAATTCCTCCTTTCAGTTCTCCTTAGATAGTGGTGTCACTTAATGTTTGGGAAACCCACCTGGGCTCTGCCCGAGGCCATGAGACCTTGGAGAGCCAGGCTCACTCCTCCCCCAGATCCTAGAGCTGGAGTGAGGAAAAGAGAAGAGGGTCTTCAGCTGTTTAGGAAAGAAAAGAGACCAGACGCATGGCGAGTAAACACCAACGCGCAGGTGTACGGAAGTCGCCCTGGTCCTGGCCTGCTGTTGACCCTGTCTGTATTTTCTCCAGGGTTGTTTTGCTTTTTCTCCTCATTCCCGGGAAGGTCTTTGTGTGTCTAATCCAATGCATTCAAATTTGGCTAAGGGACTATGCAGCACCCAGAAGGCTGGATACCTAAAGGTTTATGTCACTCCTGTGCTGGGCTGTTCATTGTCTTTGTTGTGTTGAGGGACCTCTGTAATGGAGTCTGTTCTGTCTGAAATCAAACCAGCCTGTGATGTTCAAGGGATTGGAATAAAGTGGCTTACAACTTGAAGGATGAGACAGAGTGGTTGACTGTTCTTACTCTTGTTTAGGGGATGGGAAGGGATGCTGAGAGTGCTGTCCCACACATCTATCTGCCCCAGGGGGCACTTGCCAAAATAGAATTTAACAATATCTATATTTATAAATCCAATCATATGGAGTGGCCTGTATATCAGCTGACATTGTGTCACTGTATGCTTGGCAGTCAAGCATGTTGATTGTTTAGTACGATTATCTGGGATGTGAGGTTTCTACGCCTAAATGGCTGCTCCAGCTGACTCTGTGCCTGAGTGAGGGTCCACGGTCCAATACCGGTCTCTTCCTGGGGGGGTACGAGAGGCTGCTGAGTCCCAAGCCCCATCCAAAAGCATCTTTGGTCTACACTTGGGCTCCTTACTTCTGTCTGCTCATGGCTCTCACCTCTTCTCCTTCCTCACAACTGGAGCTGCAAACTAGTTTAAACATTAGGTGCAGTGGAAGGAGAAACTGAGGCAATGTCCTCTTCGGTGGGAAATGAATATCCTCCTCTCCCTCTCTTTGCCTCTCAGTCTGGAGAAGAGTCTGTAGAAAAGATGGCATGATACCCTCAAAGCCAATGCAGATCAAGTGCTTGTTTGCTTCTTGTTGCTTTTATTGGTCCTGCCTCTAGCACAGAAGGTTATTAATGTAAGAAAAAGGGGCCGAGTATCAGCTACAGCAGGCACCTCATGAGCCAACTAGACCTCATGTAGGAGTTGAGTTGGCCTGGAGCAGAGGCTTTTTCTACTTCATACAGTTTATCTCTATGGACCAGCAATAGCCCTGATACCCACGAGTATTAAGCATGAATAACACCATGTCATTCACAGCGAGAGGGTGATGGCGAGAGAGTGGTTGGGAGCCTCCAACCTCATCAGGAGCCTACAATCCCACTCTTTGGAGGCCAACCTGGCAATTCGCAGCAAATTTACAAAACTCAAGGCTTCCACTTTCGGGACATTTTCCCCAAACCCCAACCCAATGGATCCCCTCGCAGCTTAGTTCAGTTATGGAGGGTACACGCCGCGGGTGAGGAAGAGTCCAAGTGTTCTCTCAGTCAAGGCGGAGGAGATGAGAACTGCCTCTGGAAGAAATGGAGATGCTTCACACGTGCTCTCCTGTCTTTGTCAGGAGATGTTCAGCACTCTGCTGAAATGTTCTGTTTTCTGAGGCGGCTCAAGAAACAAGAGAAAGAACAATGAGCCCTGTACTTTCCAAGACACTGGAGTAGCAATGGAATCCATCTAAAACAGAAAGATTCTTGTAAAGCGAAAAGATGTTCAGGCTAAGGGTACAAACGCCGGTATGTTCATTTCAAACGGGTTTCTCTGCACGCGAATGCTGAGCACGAGTCCACGAGCTAGCGAGGACCTGGGCCTTGCTGCGCTGCTGGGTGTTCACGTGCCATGCCTGGTCTCAGGTATCCCTGGGGTGGCAAATGATGGTCACTCCAAGAACATTCCACAGTGTTAACTCCCAGGCATAGCTCAAAGGCAGACCAGGGCCTCAGGGAGGCTTATTTCATGAGTTTTTTTTCTCCACACTATTCCAGGAAATGGGTGGCATTTTAATAGTTCTCTAGAAGGGTAGTGAAACTACTTCAAAATTCTGGGCAGGTCAGCTTGCTGACCCTTAGGAAATACTTGTGGCTCTGCCACCAGTATGTCGTATACATATAGACAGATAGATGGACTCTCTCCCTCAAAATGTACCTTCCCAATATCAATATTTAATCACTTTTCTGTGCTCATGTTGATAGTTCAGTGCTGACCAAACACATTATTAAGCATTACAGTCTTGGAGATGTGTGTGTGGGGTCAGGAGGGCGGACAGGGGGTAGAAGTTACTAGCAAAGAAGTAGAGACCGAGCTCGCAGCTGGCAAGCTCTGTCCAGACCCTTGAAAATGATTTCGAAGTAGCTTACACCTGTGTGGGATGGAAGAGCAGAAATCACTATCTTTCCTGAGTGGCGCTGAGAGGTGTTTGTTACCCAAGAACAAGCAGGTGACATTGCCTTTAGTGCCCTTTCAAAATCCCCTTCCTCTCTTGCTGCACCTGGCTGGTCAGAGCCCCCGCCCCTACTGTGTTTTCTAGGAGTCCTGAGTCTCAAAAATTACCCTGTGTGCCCATTTAAGTAGAGCTCAGACAAATGGAGGGATGAAAGACCCTGGGGACAAAGGGTGTACTGTCCTGTCCACTCAGGGAATGTTTACATGTAAAACTCCAATGGATCTCTACTGGAGACCTTTCGAGAAGGGGTTGGCTTGGTGACTACAGAGGGGCCAGTTCAGATCTTCTGCTGTGAGAACCTGCTGCCGGAAGTACAACTGATTGCCAGGCTCCACGGCAAACTTTGGAGCCAACTCAGTGTTCACTGAGGCCACGCTCTCTCCAGGCTGCTCCCAGTCGATGACTGTGCATGGGGGATACTAGAATCGGGCTATTTTTGCCCCCAATGGGATTTGTGCCTCCGGTGACCTTTGCTCAGGGACTCTCCACTGGCCTGGCTGAGGCAGTCAGAAGCATCCTCTGCCCAAAGCTTTCTTCCTTCCTTCTCTCCTTTCGCAGGGGCCAGTCTCCATGCTTATTTCCCTTTATTCTTCACATCAAGTCCCCCAGTAAATCTCTTGAACATCTAATTCCACCTTGGCTTCTGCTCCTTGGAGGACCTGGACTGACACGGCAGCCATCCCTTCGCCATTTGTACTGATCCTCAGCTACATGGGGTTCAGATACTCGAGGTGGCAGCCTTTCCAAAGTGAGGTCCACGTTTGGAGACCTCGCATCACATTGTGAAAAGCCAAGGGTAAGAGCGGTTTGTACACCTCAGGACTGGGGGGTGACAGAGCCCTGACTACCCCAGAGTTAACCCGTTATTGTGCTGATGCCAGGCTGTTACCACTTCCAAACTCACAGCCTCTCTGGCAGTCTGCAGCTGCCCCTAATGTGCCTTTGGCCACAGCACCTGGTCCATGGGAACTGAACTGAACTGGTATAGAGTGGCAGGTAAAAGGTGTAACTGGGCCCCGTGGCCTTGACAATTGGTCATCCTCGCCTACCCAGCGAGAGTCCCATACAGGGAGAGGGTGGCACATTGGTAAGCAAAGTTCACCAAAAAGTACAATGACTTCCATGGGCCAAGGGAGGGTCAGGGAAATGTGGGGACCAGCTGTGTCCTCAGCAGGACCTGTGGGGAATGGATCCAGACCCCCAACTGAGACTGTGGAACATGAATGTGGCAAAAGGCCTTGTGGCCCATCTCTAACCCCTTGATCTCTCCAGAAGCCCCCTCAATAAGCACTTCTTTCCTGCCCACTGGTCCAGGCATAGAGGCTGCTGGGATGCCACTGGGGGTGAAGTCAGGGAAGGCATTCTGAAAGCGAATTTTTAGCTGAGATTTGAAAGCTGTGGACATGGATAGACAGAAGCGAGATGTGGAAGAACATAGAAATGCTCCCTGTTTGGAACAGAGAGGGTCTCCAGAGCTAATCAAGAATGATGAGGAAGGAGCGTGGCTCAGGTGGGTGTTCGTCAAAGAAACGCCGATAAGCACTGGGAGAGCGGATCTAGGTATCTGCGTTGCAGCTGACAGGTACCAGCGAGCCATGGCTTCCAGGGCAGGAGCCGTTGTGCTGAACCTGGAGTTCCAGCCATGCGGTTTCCAGCCTCTGTGGAAGCTGGTGCAGAGGGACCACGGGCTGGGAAAGCTCTGTGGTGAGTCACATGGGCTGAGTGAGCTAAGGAAGGGAAGGGAAAGGCTCATGGACAGAACCTGCCCCCGCCCTGCAGAGCTGGTCAAGAAGAACCACCCTTGGCCTGTCGTGGTCACGCTGAAGGCCTTTTGATTTCTTCAGCCCTCTCCTCACTTAACTTTGGGGTGGGGCATGACAAGGCAATCAGATGGGAAACTACTCGCTGTGTTGAAGCCCAGGGCCTGAAGGTGTGTGAGGGGAGCCTGGAACCTTCTGAGTTCACACAGGTTTCTTCCCAACCAGGCAAAGAACCCGACACCCACCTCATGGAAATTATCAGACACTGTCGTTTACTCTTACTTTATGAATATTTATTTTTTTCTTTTTAAAAATGTACAAAAAATAAAATAACTGTATTTATAGTTTATAGATTCCCCCTCTCCCATTTACAAAACTATTAAGTTACATTTGCCTTTTTTTTTAACATGGGAGCAAATTGTCCAACTATCAATCTCCCTTGCTTATCTTTAAGAAAGGGCTGTTCATAGAATTTGGCACAGACCTCTGCTTCTGCTGCTTTTTTCATGATTTTAAATAAGAATGAAAATAAATGTTGGATTCATTTCATGCTTTCTAAGTTTCTGGCCTGGGATGTGCCTTAGTCTTTTAGGATCCAATTCCAAGGTGACATCTGATTGCATTTCCCCATTTTTGAACACCTGTAAAGTCTAAGCCATTTGGGTATGTATTAAAAAACACTTATTTCACATGTCCTTTATCTTACATGGATTTTTTTTTTTTAAGCGTACCCATTTGAGTGTGATTCATTTAAGGGACAAGGCAAAAAAAAAATAAGAGGAGACGAATTTTCCTCTTTCTGGAGTGTTTTCGCTCAGGAAATTGTCCCTATCAAAGGTCCGGTAATGTACTTAGTGAAGGACACATCACAGCTAAGCCACGGGCACTCTGAGAATGCAGAGGGGATGTGGTAAAGATGGGGGACAGATCAGATGGGAGGTGACACTGCACTACCCTTTGGTGTTGCCGACCTCATATTCTTTGTTCTGGCCGTGGTCACCACGACGATTGCTCAGGGACCTGAGACAAATGCAAAAGCATCTCTTATACATACTCTGCCTAGGGCAGGACCAGCAAACATGTTTCCCTCAGAGGCTAGAGAGAAAAGGGTAGTTAACCTGTGTCAGACGGCCAAAACGCCGATCTTCTCCCTACCCTGGAGTCCTAGGCCCCCGCCCAATAGTGTTTGCCAGTCTATCTGCCAGTCATGTTCGAGAACACCCCTACGGCAAGCAGCACAGGAAGTGCACAGTACAATGAGTGTTTCCAACACTGAGCCATCCATCTTAGAACAGAGCCCCAGGAGTACCCAGGAGGACCCCAGCTGCTGGTCCAGGGCATGGCAGTTCCAGAGTAGAGGAGTGGACAGACTGAGCAGAGCTGACCAGGATGCAAACCTTTGGCACCGCAGGGAGGGGTGTCCATAAGACACACAGAAAGGTGCCCCCTGCCAGGCTAGAGGTTGTCCTAGGCACAGCACCTGCCCTCCGTTCAATTCAAATCCTCCGCAGCCTCAAGGCAAAAGGGCTGGGCCGGAAGCAGTCCTTCCATCCTGCTCTGGGCCCCGGGGCAGATGAGGTGGGAGGGCAGGCAGCCCTTGGAGAGAGAGGCCCCAGGTAAGACTTCAAAGTGCTTTACAAACTAATCTGGGCCTTTACAGAGAGCCTGTCCTAGATCCGGACCTTGGATGGCTGATGTGTCTGGCTACCAAAAGGCTAGTGCTTCTACCCACAGGGGTGAATGCAAACCCCTAGACCACCTCCCTGTCCCCTCAAAGAGAACAGAGGTCCAGAACGGTTCATTTTGTGATTGTTTGGAGAAGCAACTTTTCTCCTCTTACGTCTCCCAGACTGGTTTCAGAAGAGCCAGGGCTCTTGGGCCATTGTCCCACCCTCCCTCCACATCCAGCAGCCAGGAGCAGAGGCGGCTGGTCCCTCCTTCTCTGGCAAGGCGCAGGAGGCAGCCCCGACCGCCCATTCAGAGCTGAGCTGTTGGCACCGCTCACAAAACTGCAGTCAGGCATTAAGGGGGCCACTGAGATGAAGGATGTGCTTGTAAGCTGCGAGGCACTGCATATTGGCCAGGATCCCCATGATAGCCAAGGAGTTCTGTGGTGGGCCCCAGTGACAGGCGCTGGTGGCAAAGCCCTCGCAGTCTGTCCAGAAAGCTCAGGCAGGAGGAACTAAAGGAGCTGGGGCCTCAGACGATGTGACCTGTCCCACATGACCGCACAGAGGGCGACTCACAGCAAAGCACATCAACCTGTGATAAAGGTTGTGGCCTCCAGGGTGGGTTGTCCCCATGAAGAGGGAATGGGGCTCCCTCTGCAGACAAGGAGTCTGGGCATGCTACAGGAGTGGCCATCTCGGAACCCACCGCAGTCACCCGGCTCCCCGGAGGCCACTTCCCTAGCCCAGAGTGTCTCCTGAACAGCACAGAGGCAGACACCTCTTGTAGAAGTGGAGTCTCCGGTTGTGTGCCTCCTCCAGGCCAGCGGAGGTAAACATGCCCGCGTACCACAGGTAAAATATATTATTGCAATATTATAGACACTATGTACACGATAGCCAGGAATATCTTCTGTGTCACTTACTAATTACATGGTAGTTGAATGTCCTCCTGTACAAGGCCTGGTGGCCACTCACTGGGGACCCCTAGAGGTGTCCAGCAAGATGGCCTGCCCCGGAGCCACCTGAAGGGCTGACTGTTAAGGGGGCATCCACTTTTTACCCCACCTCCGCCTGCTGCAGCAAGAAGCAGCTCGGTTCGTCCAGCCATTCGGGAGAAGTGGAGAGGCGAGACGTACAGGACGAGACCTCAGGACGGGACCTCAGGCTACTCGAGACGAACGGATTGGCGCTGTTTCCCTCGAAGGCGAGGGCTCTGGACAGTGTCCTCTGGGGCCAGGGTGACCAGCGGAGTCCTGGCGGGCCTGGCCCCCAGCTCCGGAAAATGTTGGACAATAAATAAGGGTCTGACAAGCGCAAGGCCCCTTCCCGAGGGGCTCGGGCCTCAGCTCCAGAGCTGGACCCGGTGACGGGCCAAACACACCGCCAAGGAGCGGGGCTCTGTGCCTGGCCCGCTCCCCGGCGCAGTCGTGTAACAGCAGTTGTGGCGGGGCGAGGTGGGGCTGCAGTGCTGGGGTCCGGGCCTCTGCCCCCCGCCGCGGAGGAGTGCACGGAGGGCTCCCGCCGGCGCGAGCCGAGGCCAGCGCTCAGATTTCCATGAGCGTGATCTTGAAGCCCTCCACCATGCTCTCCATGTTGAGGATGAAGGTGTCCTCATTCGAGTAGTGCTCGATGATGTTGTCGTCCATGTTCACCAAGATGCTGCGGGAGAAGGGGGGACAAAGACGCCATGAACAGTGCGCTCAGCAGGCTTCGGGCTGGGGTTCCCTTTGCCGTTCTTTGGCAAGGGAGACTAGAAGGGGTGGAAGAGAGAGGAGACAAGGCAGGGGGGAAAGACCCTCACTATACTATAAAACAGTTTGAGGAAAGCAGAGCCTCAATTTCTCAGAGCTAACCTCATGACTCCGTGCTAAACAGGACTTCAAAGATCATTCAACCCAACCCTCTAGCCTTATAGACTGGTAAACTGAGACCCAAGAAGTTGACAGAGCCTGAACTCACTGACTTAGCTATTGACAGAGCCAGGGCCTAAACAGTAAGGGCCCCTAGCTATTTTCATCAAACCATATTGCCTCTTGAAAATGCACCTTAAGAAGTATTCCGCACTCAGGAGAGGAAGAGGAAAGTAACCTTCCGAGCATGTAGTATATTCCAGGGTTTCAGAGACCCTGTATTTCCTCTTGACAGCAACTCTGAAAGGTTCGATCATTGCCATTTTGCAAACGAGAAAACTGGGCTGGTGAGATTAAAACATTTCCCAAGTTCATTCAGCAAGTTCGTCATGGCTGAGCTAGGTTTTGAAATGAGCTTTGCCTCAGTCTGAAGCTCATACTTTACCACATGTAATGTACTCCTTGGCTAACTATCACCAGTGGATTTAGTTTTAAGAAAACCAACATCTTTCACGATTTAGCAGTCCTTGACCCTATCCTATTCATCAAAGTCAAACAGATCCTAGTTCAAGAAGGAATAACTGACTATCATTTTATGGCTATGTGTCATTAGGCAAGTTGTTTAGACTTTTAGAGCTTCAGTTTATTCTTCTACAAAACCAAGAATAACAACCCTGTTGTAAAAGCTTGTTGTTAGGATTAAAGTATTTAGGACAGGGCTTGACGCAGAGCTCAATGAAAGTGAAATGTTATCATCAGTGGCATGTACATTGGCACTGAGATCTGCTCAGCGGCAAGACCTTGAGACACCACTCAATCTCACCATCAAGGAACAAACCCAGCTTATTGCATTGACCTTAGAAAGAATTGTAATATGCACCTTAGTGAGCTTTCCGACAATGGCTCAAGTGAAAAGGGTTTCTTGCGTGACTCCCAATCAACCAAGAGACCCTATCACTCAGAAAGCCTGAGCATAATCAGTATCCTTTATGAAAGAGGCCCAGAGAAGAGTCTAAAGACCAATTTTCTGCTTTTTTTGGTATTAAAATAGCTCTAGAAAAATAATGCCACAAAACTGACTCAGTGGAGACCCACTCCTGGCACTAGATCCAGCTCCTGCAGCTTCTACCCTTGGGGCCTTATACACAGGAAGCCCCAGGACTGGAGATGGTAGGGAGCAGAATGAGGAGCTAAGCACTGGAGCTTTGGGGACACAGACCTGGGTTCATATCTGTCTTCTACCTACTGAACAGGAGTCCTTGGGCAAGATACTTAGCCTCCATTTGGCTCAGATTCCTCATCGCTAAATTAGGGGTAAGAATCCACCTCATAGAGTGGTGAGGAATAATAGAGCAATGCATACAAAGCATGCAGCAGGGGACCCAGAATCTACTGAACACCCAATAAACAAGAGCTACTGTTCTTAACACTGAGAACAAGCAGGTCCAATGATCACATAGAGCATTTTATTAATAATTACCTAGGAAGAATGAATTCTTTTTCTTCCTCCTGTGCCACTCTGAAACCAACCCTGAGAGCAACACGGGATTCCCTATAACTCTCTACAGAAGGGTGGCTTTGCTAGGCCCCTTTATTTCACCCACTAATCCTGTCACTGGAATAGAGCGTCTCAGCTCACATCATAACAATGCACTATCACCCTCCTTCCCTCTCTCATTACAGGTCTTCAAAATGCATTGCACTTACAAGCTACTAACTTGGAAGGATGACACACAATTTTTATTAAAGGTGGACAATAGAACTAACAAAGAGAGCTATCTTTGTTTGTTTGTTTGTTTTTAAGGCACTATGTTGACTTATCTGATTTGAAAGTCAGTTTAAATTCAGTTTCTTTCTTACCCTTTTTTGCTTTTCTTGTAAAGCTTTGCTATCTTCTCCACGGGCAGCCCATATTTCTCAGATATCTGTAACACCAATAACAAAAAGGCAGATGAGCATGGAAGGGGAGCCCAAGCAAAGGCAAGAGAGAAAGTTTCAACTTCAGTCTCTGGGAGATTTTCCTGGGTACCAGTGCCCTTCGCTCATGAGTCAAACTTTCAAAATCCCTCATCTTCAAGGCTTTCTTTCCCTCTGGATGAACCTCAAATTATTCAATAATAGATACAGTCACATGGGAATTTATTCTGTGATGAAGGTGTCATTCCGGATCAGTCAGAAAAAGATGGACTCTAATCATGATGTTGGATTAAATCGGTAGCCATATGGAAAAAAGCTGAACACGTGAAGCTGGATCCCTTCTCCACTCCTTACATCAAAATAAAGCAGATGAAATATTTACATGTGAAAGATGAAACCATACAACAAGAAACCACGAGTTAATTCTTTGTATAGAGATCATCTTCAAGTAAGGAAAAGCTTTCCAAGCAAGATAGAAACCCTGAAGAAAAAAGATTTAAAGGTTGATAAAAACAATATAGAATTTAAAATACCAGCATAGCAAAAACTACCATAAAAAGCTGAGAACAAATAATATACTGGGAAACATTTTTGCAACACAAATGACAAAGAACTAACTTCCTTAAGTTAGAAAGAACTTAAATTATAACAAACAAACAAAAAAGCTAACAATTTAATGGGAAAAGGAAGAAAAAACAAGAATTCACAGAAAGAATGCAATAGGACAATACGCATATGAAAAAATGCATCACTTTGCACATAATGTAAAGTTCAACATAGCATTGGGAACACAGTCAGCTGAAACTAGGGGCTGTGCAGAGCCAGAGGGAAGATAGAGTAAGCGGGGGATCATTCCACAAACTATATAAACGTCTAACAAAGGTATTGTATACTTGAAACTAATAATAAAATAAGTAATAAAGTTCAAATTAAAGCAACAATAGGATATTACTTTTAATCTATCAGACTAATAAAAACTAAAAAATTGATAATACGATATCAGCCAGGGTATAATAAATAACAACTCTCATATTCCACAGATGGGAAAGAAATAAGCTCAACCTTTTTGGAGGGTAATTTGGCAGAAACTACTGAAATTTAAAATGAATATATCCTTTAACCCACATATTCCACATCTAGTCATCTGGTCTACAGAAATATATTCAGATGTACAAAAAATTCTTCAAAGCATCACTGTTCATAATACAGAAACTGCATGTAACAAACATCCATTAAGCACATCTTCATATTTTTACATGCAGTTATTTAGTCACTAAAAGAAAGGCGGGCAGCCTATATGAAAATAAAAAAATGTCCTTAACACACTAAGGGAAAAAACAACAATAAGTTGCAAAACAGTATATATATAAATCTCATTTTTATTTTTTTAAAAATATATGAAAGTAAATTGAAAATATTTCAAGGACCCACCAGCTATTAATAGTGGCTACCCTGGAAGAAGGAAAAGAATTAAAGAGATTTGTTTACTTTTTACTTTGTTCAATTCTGTACTGTTTATTTCATTTTCACAATGATTATTATTGGCTTTTATAAATATAAAGTAAAAATAGTTTAGAGATGGATTCTGGAGAGACCTACTCTAAATGCCTTCTCCCTCCGCCCACCTCTTCTGAGCCCAGGGGCTCACTAACAGCCAGGGCAGGTGAGGTTTGGACTTGGACTGCTGGGCAGGCTAGCAGGGGTTAGGAAAAGAGGCTGAAGAGTCCTAGGGCAAACTTTGGATAGCTTTGGATCCTGGGAAGAGCTTATCTTACAGAGAATCATAAATTTCCCATCTGTCGATCCCTCCCACTGCACAGAAAGAACTCCCTACCCCTAATAAGCCCAGAAGGCACAGAACAGATGGGCAGAAAGCTGAGAGAGCTAAAGGAGACTGGGGAACAAGCAGTCTGCCTGCCCTCAACACTGCTCCAACACTGATGGGATGAAACAAAGTCATACCTGAGCTGAAATGAGCCCAGTATGAACAATGACACATCCAAGGCAGGCCTGTGTACAGAACTCGTTGGAGGCATCCAATTCAGCAGAACATAAAAGAGCACTTATGAATATCATCAAAGAATATTTGTGAAGATTGCCATACAGCACACATGTACACAATTCTTGTCTAAAAATATGATTACATGTACAAAATTCTTATCTCAAAACATCTAAAAATATGAAATGAAGGATAGGTGGTCAATACAGCAAACAAATAGAGTTAGGAAAGTTCAATTAGAAAAACAATTTTAAAGTCTAAAACATCTCTACCTAGAAAGATGGAAAAGAAAAGAGATTTGAAGAGGAGAGGCAGGCCATACACGATGTGAATATCCAGGGTCTCAGACAGAGGAAAAGGAACAGATGGAGAAAAGGAAATCATGAAACAAACAGAAGAAAGACCCACGTTTGGGAGAGGAAGGCGTATCCTGAATCCCAGGAGGGATCAATGAGCAAAGACAAATGTCTGACCATCCTGAAAAGTGCCAGATCTCCAAGAGTAACGAAAACATTTTGGAACCTCCCAGACAGAAAGAAAACATTACAGAAAAAAAGAAGACGATGAAGAAGTAAGAGGAGGAAGGAAGAATGAGAAGAAGTGGAAGGGGAAGGAGGAGAAGAAGGCAAGAGGAGGAGGAGAAGGCGGAGGAGAAGAAAACTGGCTTCAGTCTCTTCATCTGAAACACTAGAAATCAAAGGATAGTGGAATAACCCCTACAGATTACTGAAAACAGTGCCCTCACCCCAAGACCCCTATACCCCTCAATTCCCAGGGTGAAAGAATGGTATCTAAGAAGTGCAAGGATTCAGAGAGCAATTCACCCAAATATCCTATTTGAGGAAAATACAAAAGAACTCTGTCTAAACAGAAAATGCATTAGAACAGAGACTTCAGCTTGGCCAAGGGGGAGGACAACCAGCAACCAGTGTTGATAGATTGACTAGATAGAAAGATAGATAGAAAGATAGAGATAGAGAGATGATAGAAAGATGTGGATACTCTATATGTAATCTATATTATATACATATAATATAGATACATACATAAATAACATAGTTACATAGCTATGTATATAACTGTATCTATATATCTATCATCTATCTACAATTGCATGGATTGTGCATGTGAAACAAGTGCTAAATGATTTTAAGTAAAAAATAAAATAAAATAATAATGGAAGGAAAGATCTAATGTTTCCTAGAAAGAAAGTGTTAAAGTATTTCAGCAACATCAAGAAGTCAGGAGTTTGTGGTGTAAACATTTCAGTGGCCTCATGCTAGTGAGAACAGGAGGGTAGGTAAGGGAGAAATGCAAGCTCTAAAAGTCTCACTTACTGAGAGGATGGGGGAGCAGAGAGTACTGATGGGAAAAATGGTTGGAATTTTATTTTCAAATGACAGAGAAATCAGGAGAGGGGTTGAACCAATTTAAGAAAAGTAAATAATAACTTTTAAGAAAAGGGAAAACAAGCAGCTTAGTCCACCTGCAGAACTAAAGGCAAAGTAAGAGGTCACCACAAATTGAAATAAATAATAAACAAAAAGGAAGATGGAAGAAATAGATTTAAGTGTATCAGTCATTATACTAAAAGAGAATGAACTGCATTTTTGCATTGAAAGCCAGAGTGTCAGGGTAGATAAGAAGAAAGAAAGAAAAAAAGAAAAGGAAAGGAAGGAAGGAAGGAAGGAAGGAAGGAAGGAAGGAAGGAAGGAAGGAAGGAAGGAAGGAAGGAAGGATAGAGGAGAGGAGAAGGAAAGGGAGAGGGAGAGAGAGAGGGAGAGAAAGAAAGGAAAAGGAAAGAAGGGAAAAAAGGATGAGAGAGAAAACCAGATGTGTGCTGTTTAAAAAAAAACACTAATACATGTGATAAATAAAAGGATGACTGATGGATGACTACACAAACAAATGCAAACAAAAACACGTAGGAATGTTGAGATTAATACTAGATAGGTAGAAGTTAAGGTTGGTGAGGTAAAAACAGGCATTGTGCAGTAATGATAAACAGCACAATCTATGAAAAAGATACGTTGATCATAAAACTTTATGCATCCAACAGCACAGCACTTCAGCAAAAATTATGACAGATGTCGAGAAAACCTGAAAAAAACTATAGTGGGACACTTCGATATCTCTTTTATTTCTTCCACAACAGAATTTTATTGATGAAAACACAAAGGAAAACTATAAAGTCAAGTGGCTGATCCTAAATAACAACAAGGCCAAGATGAAAAGAACCTAAATACCCTGAGATATGTTGATGTTTTCCGACTGCTTTTAAAATAAAATTATTAATATAGATGTTAAGATACAATGACATCTATAGCCGTCCCCTCACGTGTGCCTGAAATGAATAACTGACATGTGATTGATCATTAACCATATGTTATTTAGAACAAAATTTTTTTAGAAGATTTTTATTAAAATATAGCTAACATAAAACATTGTAAGAGTTTCAGGTATACATGATAGTTATTCAACATTAATAGATCTAAATTAGAAGTGACCACCACGGAGAACCCAGCAGGCATCTGATACCACACAATGCTATAACAGTATCACGGACTGTATTCCCTGTGCTGTGCACCACATCCCTATGACATTTGTTTTATATCTGGGAATTTGAACCTCTTATTCTCCTTCACCTTTCTCTGCCGTTTTGACTTTTCAATTACAGTTGATATTTAATATTATTTTATATTAGTTTCAGGTGTATAGCACAGTGGTTAGACATTTATATAATTTACAAAATGACCCCCTGACTAGTCCAGTACCCGCCTGGCACCATACAGAGTTATTACCTTATTACTGACTATATTCCTTATGCTTTACTTTACATCCCCATGACTATTTCATAACTACCAATTTGTACCTTTTAACAAAATGTATTGGGATGACATTGGTTAATAAAATTACATAGGTTTAAAGTGTACATTTCAATAATGTCTTATGTATATTGCATTGTGTTCACCATCCAGAGTTAAATTTCCTTCTGCCACTGTATATTTGAACCCCTTTACCCTTAGCTACTTCCCTCCGCCCCCTCTGGTAGCCACTAAACTGTTGTCTGTGTCCATGAGTCTCTCTGTTTGTTCGTTTGTTGCTTTCAGTTTTAAATTCCTCCACATTTTTCACCATGCCACCCAACCCTGCTCCCATCTGGCAAACATCAGCTTGTTATCCGCATCTATGAATCTGTTTCTGTATTGTTTGTTCATTTTTTTCAGATTCCACACATAAGTGAAATCATATGGTATTTGTCTTTCTCTATCATATTTCATTTAGCATAATACCTTCCAGGTCCAGCCATGTTGTCACAAATGGTAAGGTTCGTTCTTTTTTATGACTGAGTAATATTCCATTGCATATATGTACAGCTTCTTCATCCAATCATCTATTGATGGGTACTTGGGCTGCTTCAATATCTTGGCCATTGTAAATAATGCTGCAGTGAACACAGGGGTGCATATATCTTTTCAAATTAATGTTTTGGATTTCTTCAGATAAATACCCAGAAGTACAATTGCTGGGTCATATAGTAGCTCTGTTTTTAATTTTTTGAAGAACTCCAAACTGTTTCCCAGAGTGGCTGCACCATTTTGCAATCACACCAAGGGTCCACAAGGGTTCCCTTTTCTCCACATCCTCTCCAACATTTGTTGCTGGTTGATTTATTAATGATAGCCATTCTGGCAGGTGTGAGGTGATATCTCACTGTGGTTTTAATTTGCACTTCTCTGATGATCAGTGATGTTGAGCATCTTTTCATATGTGTATTGGCCATCTGTATGTTCTCTCTGGAGAAATGTCTGTTCAGGTCCTCTGCCCATTATTTAATTGGATTGTTGGGTTTTTTGGTGTTGTGTGAGTTCTTTATAAGTTGTGGACATTAACCTCTTATCAGATGTATCATTGGTGAATACCTTCTCCCAGTCGGTAGGTTGTCTTTCCATTGTATTGACGATTTCCTTTGCTGTGCAAAATATTTTTAGTTTGATACAGCCCCATTTGTTCAGGGTTTTTTTTCTCTTTTGTTTCCCTTGACTGAAAAGATATATCAGAAAAAGCATCACTAAGACCAATGCCAGAGAGTTTACTGTCTCTGTTTTCTTCCAGGAGTTTTATGGTTTCGAGTCTTATATTTAAGCTTTTAATCCATTTTGACTTTATTTTTGTATATGGTGTAAGAAAGCGGTCTTCATCCATTTTTTTTTGTATCTGTCAAGTTTCTCCAACACCATTTATTAAAAAGATTGTCTTCAGCCCATTGTATATTTTTTCCTCCTCTATCATAGATTAATTGACCATATAGCATGGGTTATTTCTAGGTTCTCTATTCTGTTCTATTGATCTATATGTCTATTTTTATGCCAGTAGCATGCTGTTTTGATTACTATAGCCCTTTAGTATAGTTTGACATCAGGCAATATATCTTTCAGAATTGGACAAATCTAATGAACAAATAAGAATGGCTGAAAAATGTAATCAATATACTAGATTATATATATATATATATATTATATATATATATTCACATACACACACGCACACACATTACAACTTCTAAAAAGAATCTATCACGTGCTGGGCTCAAAGATAAATCAGATTAGATCAAAATTCAATAAAATTGGAAATACAAAATTTAAAATTGGCCAGAAACGCTTAATTAGTTGGAAGTACTCCTACAGAGCTCTGGCTGTACAGCAGCTCAGCATCCCTTCCTCAGAAACTCAAATTCCTTTAGCACCTGTTTTGGGAAGATGTTATGTTACATCTATCCACATAAACTAATACTAGCAAGGTTCTCCAGCAATCTTAAAGCTGTTTCCAAATCTGGTGACATACTCGGAATAATGTAGGGGTGACAGTTTTCGTCACTCTTCCCCGAAGCGCGACCTCATTCCCCTCTGGAAGAATTTCCACTTTCTAGCTCTCTTTCTCCCAGCCCGGCACCCACACTATTTGTCGGTGTCCCGGCAGGTGCCCTGGTGTCCCTACCTGCACGCTGATGAGTTGGTTCTGCACCCTAAGGGCTGAAGTTGGGAAAAGGAAGGACGAGATTAGGTATGCCATTTCTCCGGGATGAGCTCACCACCATCCCCACTCCCTGGGGTTCTAGACCTGCTCAGTTAACGCAGCTGGGGCACAGAGAAAATGCCTGAGGAGCAACTTGCTCCGGCACTGTTTCTGGAGTGGCCATTTCCTCAGCGCGGCTGGTCCAAGCCAGGGCTTCTTGACCCGGGTCTACAGAACACGTACATGAATTTTTATGGGAAAAAAAAATGCATCTTTATTTTCACTAACCTCTAACTAGAATTTAGCATTTCCTGCCACTGAAAACTACAGTAATATTAGCAGTACCTGTCTTTTCTTACCAATGGAAATCACAGATGCTTTCACGTTATATTAGAATTCTGCAGGTATTTCAAAATGTTGACTACATTCATCCTTTATACTTCCAAATTATAGTGGCTTTTAGTCATACCCATGTAATAATAAATGGGTATATTTAATCCATGAGTAAATAGTACATGTATTCCTATATGACAAACATGCTTTCTTATTTTGATGACTGCATATCAATATAATTGGTTTCCTTTGTAATCCCATGTATTTTATTTCGATACATTTAAAATCATTATTTTGAAAAGGGTCTATAGATTTCACCAGACTACCAAGGGTGTCTATGGCACAAAAAGGTAAGACCCCTGATGAGCATTCCTTGCTGTACACAAGTGCTTGCTGTCCGTATGGAGTCTTGGGCCCCTGTGATTTGTACCTAATTATCATTGTGAGTTACTTGGCCTGTAGGAGTTGGGTTTTGAACTTCAGTTAGGGTCATTTGGAATTTTTTAAAAATAAAATAAAATATAAAATAAAAATAAAATAAAACAACACAAGAGGAGCTATTTTCACTCCATATCAGTAGGCATGTATCTGTTAGCTACCCTATTCTGGAAGAGAAGCGAATCTGCCCCTTAGATCTTTTTTCAGGGGTTTGACTCCCAGTTTCCCAAAGCATGAATGCATATACCTTGGCCACAAATCAACTAATTATGGTGAGAACTAAGAAATTTGCATAAAACCTACACAATTCCAGTTTCGACCTCGGCCTGCTGAGAGCAGCAGCAGCTGCAGCTAGCATTTACCGAGCGCTTCTAAGTGCCTAGAATGTAGGCGCATCGAGCGCCATATCTGTTCATTTATTCAATCCTCACATCATGACAATGGAAGGGATGCTTTATGAGCCCCGTTTCTCAGGTGGGAACACTGAAGCTTATGGTCATTACGTAACTTGCCCAGGGTACCTCAGCTTGTAAGTGGCAGTGACAGGATTTAAAGAGAACAACCTAGAGGTCTGGTTTCAGATTCTGGACTCTTAGAGAAAAAGTAGGCATATGTTGAGACTGTTTGGAGAGGGGCTTATGGATCCCATCCAGTACCAAGAAGCAACTGGCAATGTTGACACATATGCACCAAGCTGCCAAAGACAACAGTCTCCAGGAGGGCAGTCTTGCCCTCAGTGCAGTTGTCAAAGGCAAAAGCAACTTGACAATGTGCCACACTAGCAAAGCATCCTCTGCCTTCATGTGAGCCAAGGAAGTGTGCTTTGCCAAATTCAGAACCCTGGAAAGAAGTGAGGCTTCAGGATATTATGTGGCGGAGCCTGGTGTGGGGGGTTGGGGGGAGTTACAGGATTCTTTCCACCAGGACTGGCTGGGTGGTATCACCATACAACCCTCCCTTCCATGCACTGAAAGCCAGTGCTACATCACAGATCTCTCAGAATGGCAGGATTCAGAGTGCATGGGTTGGTGTGTGTGTGTGTGCATGAGTATGTGTGTGTGCGTGTGCACGCACACTTTGCAAGTTGTCTGAACTAAGCATACACTTTCATAACTTCTAAAAGCCCATTATTAATATTTTTAGTCTTCCTTTACATCCAGGAGGATCCTAGGTCTTAAACATATCTCATCAGTGGTTGTCTGGTGATCTGTAATTTTTAGACTTTCACTTTGTGGAGACTTTTCTTTGCCCAGAAACCTCAGGTATGATAGGCAGAACTTAGAGCTTCCCACTGGTTTTCACCAATGTAAGACTCAGTCTGCCTTGTCTAGGCATCCAACAGAACGGCCTGCTCCGGAAGCCAATGATTTTATCTAGAGTGAGAAATTCTTCAGTGTGGGCTCTGAGATGTATGCTTAAAATGAAGGGACTCCCACTCACAAACACTTCCTTGGTGGCTGCATATGACTTGTCAAGAGAATCAGGGAGACTAGGCCTTCACCTCCATGTCTGAATGACTCATTTGGATAGAAGACAGTGCTATTGGGTCCATGAACAACCTTCTTCCTGTGCACATCAGCTACTTTCAGCAGGAGAGAACCCCAGGAGAGCCCCTTTCTCAAGTCCTTTGGGCTTGGAGGAATCTCAATCTGTCCCCCCACCACAGCATAAATAGTCACACACTTCATATAGTAATTCATTTAATACCTTATGTAGGAACTCATTTAATACCCATAACAACCCTATATCACATTTTAACATTATCCTTATAATATCCCGAATTATTATTATTCTCATTTCAGAAATGATGAAATTGAGATATAGAGAGTGGAGTAACTCGTCAAGGTCAGCGACTCCTAAGTGTCAGAGCCATGATTTGAACTGACTGTGAGGGATCAACCACTACACATGGTGCTTCTTGCCTGATGGTTTATTATTGCCTTAGCTTCTTTCCTTTAGTTGTTGTGACCTGTGACTTGGAATGTTGTTCTTATTGTAATAACTTTTCATATACTGGGCATCTCCCTAACAGGACTTAAGTTGCCTGAGGGCTTCAGTTGGCTCCACCACTCTGTGGAGCTATCAGACCTTGGGAAACCCCCTCTTTGGGCCTTAGTCTCCACCTCTGTAAAATGGTGATGATATTTGCCTTGCCTAAGAAACCCATGTCACCTTCACCCATACCACCACATACCACCACCATCACTATAAATCCTTATCTGTAATCAAGTTTAAACCTAATCATAAGAAAAGAAAACATCATCATTGCAAAATGGTGTAGATGATAGAAGCTTCGCTCATCCCCTCTCGCAACCACATCAAAGTTGAGACGGAAACATGGAGATAACAGCAAGCAGAGTTACCTGGGGGTCTAGAGGAACAGAAGCCCTATAGCAAGGGAGAGAAATAAGAAATCACCCTGCAATGATGAAAGGTAGGAGGGGACCAATATGCAAGGCTTCCCAGTCCCCAGTGGCTGAGTGGGACAGAGGCTGCAGATGCCTCTTAAGGGGTTGTATCTGCAACTGGTCTTTCACGGTGACAGACCTGTTCACTCTGAGCACCAGCACCCAGTTGGGTGCTTAGGGGACACCAGGAACTTACAGGGGGATGCTGAGTTGTCGGAGGTACGGCCGGAGGCAAGGCTCTCTCTCGTGCAGAAGTGCCAGTGGTATCCACTATTCCTCTGTTGAGCCCTTCCCCCCCCACCCACCCACCAGTGTGCTGCTGCGGTGCTGCATAGCTGAGAAGTCATTAAACTGGATAATAGAGGTTGCTCTGCCCAGAGGATTCCCTGAAACTCCACCTCCAATTCACAGCCCACCTAAGCCACATCCAGGTGTGTCCTCTGCGAGTCCAGTGCTCCTTGCTAAGCAGCGCCAAGACTAACGATGGTGGCAGCTGGCCCTGACATGGCCTCTTGAGACAACTATAAGCACAGCACCTGTGGATTGCTTGCTGAATCTTAACAGGTGGCCTCAGAGGGCACAGGCTGGGGCTAAAATTGGCTTGTAGCTAAACCCCTCTCAGGACTGTGCCGCTGGACACCTACTACACAAAGCCTCACTAATAAGATCAGGATACTTAGGAGCTTTGCTTAGTACATAGAAACAGACATAGAAAGACAGCCAACATGGGAAGGCAAAGAAGCAGAAACCATATGAGAGAAGAGAACAGAGATCCATGAAAAATGGAGTTGAGCAATCTAACAGATACAGAGTTAAAAACACTGGTTATAAAGATGCTCAATGAACTTAGGGAAGTGTAGATAAAATCAGGGAGAATTTTAACAAAGAATTTTTTTTAAAAAAACCATAAAAATGGAAATGGAAATTATAAAAGGAACCATTCAAAAATGAAGAACACATTATCTGAGCTGAAGGGTATGTTAGAGGGAATCAATACAGTGGGTGAAGAAGAGGGTTCGAAACACTGATATAGAGGATGGGAGGCCAAGGACACTCAATCAGAACAGCAAGAAAAAAGTAACCAAGACTAATAATAATTGTAAGGAGCCTATGGCACACAATTAAGGGTCATGACATCCATGTCATAGGGGTACTGAAGAGTGAGAACAAGAAGCTGAAGAACTACTTGAAGAAATGATGATGGAAAACTTCCCTCACCTGGTGAAGGAAATAGACATACAACCCAGGAAGCTCAGAGTCCCAAGAAAGAGAAACCGAAAGAGGTCCACACCAAGACACATCATAATTAAAATGCCAAAGGTTAAATACAAAGTGAGAATCTTAAAACCAGCAAGAGAAAAGCAGTTAGTTACCTACAAGGGAACTACCATAAGACTGGTAGCCAATTTCTCAAAAGAAACTTTGCAGGACAAAAGGGCTTGGCAAAAAATATTCAAAGCGTTGAAAACCCAGGATCTATAACCAAGAATATTTTATTCAGCAAAGCTATCATTTAAAATTGAAGGGCAGATAAAGAGCTGTCCAGACAAAAATAAGCTAAAAGAATTCATCAATAACAAGCTAATATTATAGGAATTGTTGGAGGGATTTCTTTAAGAAGAAAAAACATGTATCAAAAACATGTATAAAGAATGGTAATAACTAAATATTTATCAACAAGTACCTCAAATGGAAAAGAATTAAGTGCTCCAACCAAAAGTTACGGAAGTTGAATGGATAAGAAAACAAGACCCCTACATACGCTATCTTTAAGAGACTCGTTTGGATTAAAAACACACACACAGACTAAAAGGAAGGGGATGAAAAAGATATTGCCTTGATGGACCTAGAGGGTATTGCACTGTAGGAAGTCAGTTAGACAGAGAAAGACAAAATACCACATGATTTCACATACATGTAGAATCTAAAGAACAAAATAAACAACAACAAAAACAGAAACAAACTCTTAAAGAAAATATTTTGAGGGCTACTAGACCTTGAGAAGGGTTAGGGGGCTTGGGGAGTCAGTGAAAAGGGGCAAAGGGATTAAGAAGTACAAATGGATAGATACAAAGTAGTCATGGAGATATAAAGGCTAGCATAAGGACAATAGTCAATAGTGTTGTAAAAAACATGTAAGGGAGGAGAAGGTATTGATTTAGTGGGTGACACTTCATGAGTTATAGAGCTTCTGAAGTACTATGCTGTGCAACTAAAACTAATATATTATTGTATTGTAACTATAACTGAAAAAACTCATTGAATTGTACAATGTAAATATGAGCAACTAATTGTCTATTATACTTCAATAAAGCTGGGGGGGGGAATAAAGAATACAGAGTGAATCATCAAAGTTACATGGATGTCTTGATTGACATAATACCAAACATGCAGGTGAAAAAAGAAACATTCTAGTTTATCCAAACGACACCAAGTATGGGAATATTCAGTAACATCTTTTTCTATCCAGGCATCTAGATCTGCATGAATGACTCCCTGAATGTGAAATGAAGGTCTGGGATGATCAGGACTAGTAAATAAGAATTATCCAGTCTGTCCTATAGAAAAGTGACCCAGTCTGGCATGATGAAATAGTAATTCTATTTCTCGTTGTTGTGGTCAAGAGCTCTTTCTAAGACAATGAGAGATCAAGGGTAACATGAATAAAACCATTCTTCAGGTAGACATGTAGCACTTTTTTTTTCGAGGAAGGAAACCAGAGATCTGAGATTGAGCTGCTCAAGACTACACAGTCATGATTTGGCCCAAGTCCATCAAGTCCCCTGTTCTTCCATATGCTGCTGTGTGTGTGCTTTTGGTGGGACCTGTGACCTTGGTCTTATAGGAGGTTTCTCTAATTAAGAACAACTCAGTAATACTATCTTAAAAGACAGTATAAAGTCTGGCTGAGTACAAAAACAATTTCAAGATAACAGAACTCCATCCTACTAAGTGACCTAACTTACAACTTCAGGAAATCTGCGTAGCTGTAGGAACACTGTCACCATCTCCAAACTGTTCAACGAATCTCTGATGTACACTTTCTGACTCCACACTTCAGTTCCCATCTGAAGGGGGCAATACTGTTCTATTCTGTCCCCATGACAAATCAATATTTCACAACCAAATGCCAATAATAATTTTTTTTTAAAAAAAGGAAAACTGTTTTGGGGGGCTCTTTATCCTCCAGTACAGGTTTTCTTTTTACATCCAAATAATGCCTGACAGAGGATAAGGAATCTGGAGTTTACCGGGAGAAACGCGAGAAGTTCCCATGAAAAGCAATCCAAATTGTCCTGCTGCAGAAGCAGCTGCATCATCCTCAATGTCATTACTGTCACCTCTGCTAATGCCTACTGAGTGCTTGCATTAATTTCATTTAACATTCTCAATTACTCCATTTTACAGATGAGGAATTGAGGCACAGCTAATCTTTCAGTAACTAGTTTAGGAAAGGAACAAAACAGTTGTAACTATGGAGAGAAAACAGCGGGTGCTCCTATTTTCAACACTGTGAGACACACACAAGATTGTACACAAGGCACACTTTCACATTTGGAGTCATGGGGTCTGCTGTCCATGGAGACTAATGACACCTTCCTCAGCAGAAAAAGTGTTTGGTCTTCCCACACCATCGATGAAGGATGAAAGAGGTGTCCTCGACCAGGCCGACGCCCAAAGCCACAGGGATGGGTGGTGATGTGGCATTGGAGGTACTTGGGCCCCCAAAAAAGTATATCAAGGGTAGTTATTACCATTCTAAGTGAATATGCACAATAGGACCTTAGGGCAGAATCAGAAACTGATACAGTTTCCAGCCAGGGTGCACACCAGTTGTTTCAAGGTCAACCAGGGAAATTGTCACCAATGCTGGTTCCTGGGCCTACTCGCAGAGAGCCTGATCCCGGTCGGATGTTGGTCTCTGGGATGGCATCACTGAAAGGCATGGTAAGAGATTCCAATAGAATCTCCCACTGAGAGAAGCAACATCCTAACCCCACAGTACGTGCTGGGTCCATGATGAGTGGGGGACTGTGTTTTATGAGAAGCCATTTTGAACCAGTGACAGAATTCAAAGCAATGGCTCAAGATCAAGTTAATATTTCTTGAATAAATAGATTTCCTTAAAAGTTAGGGATTTTTTAAATGTAGCTTTTAGTTGTTAAAAAATATAAAACCCCACACGTGATCTTATCTTAAGAATAAGAGTGATAACAGAGCATGGGGGTTAGGGTCACACCACCTTCTTGTTTCGAGGCTTTGTTTAATGTGGGCTTTAGACTGTGGATCATAAAGATCATTTCTTGGGAGGAGCTTTCTAGATGTGGACTCAGAAGGGAACTCCCCACACAGCTTCCAGAATTTCAGATCTGGTTACCTGTACCATTTCCACAGCTCCATGGCTCCTCTGAAATGCCAAGTTAATGGAAAATTATATAATGGAATCATGAGCCAAAATAACTTTCCATCTTTCAGACCATGTCTGTAAGAAGCTGGTCATTTGAGAAATCCCAAATCTGAGGAAAAGGGAAAAACCTTTACTCTGTGACTTTTCAAGCTCTGATTCCTACCCCCAAAAATGGCTAGTAATGAAAGCTAACCTCTATTGGGTATTTAGGAATCAGGCAGAGAGTTCTACGTCTGTAGTGTCTCATTTCATCCCCACAGCAACCCGGTGAGGTATGTACTATTATTATTCCCATTTTGAGGACGAAGAAGAGATTAAGGAGCCTGTCTAGCTAGTAAGGGGTACCATCACAAATGAACACAGGTTTCTGTGTTCTGAGCTCTAACTCCATATGATGACTCACTCTGCTGCGCTGTCTCTACCTGCGTGTGTTGGTGCCAGAGAGATAAATGTCATACTCCAGAGAGGTGCTGGTTCTCAGAGAACCCACACCCCAGAGAGAGCCCTTTCTCACCCCACTCAGGTCCCAAGTAACTTTGGGGAACCATGACAGAAGCCAGTGTTCTTCAAAATTCTGCTTTCTCACTTCACGATGTACTGAAGTCTTCACTTAAATGGACCCTGTTGTCCCTACAGCTGCCCCGCAACTTCAGGGGCTGCTAGTGTCATTCCTTCGGAGTTTACCACCAGGCCGCATCTCCTGGGAATCCTGAACAGCGTCTCGGGCCCTGCTTTCCCATCTGCACAACTTAGGGAGCAAGGAGATCCTTGTGTTGGTGCTTTGATAAAATCTTTCTTCCAGATTGAATGAAGGAGTGATGAAGTCAGAACTACTCTGAGGAATCTGACCAGAGTCAGCCTGGGAACCCTAATCTCTCCATGACATACAAGGTCAAAGGATACTGTGCACCACCTGCCCCCGGGCCCCGGCTAAGCAGGGCAAGGAAGGTGTAACGAGCCCCCCTAAGAGACGTCAAAAGCTCAACTCTGCTGTGGCGGCAAGTGCCTGCAAATGTTCGGGTGCGAGTGAAGGTGACATTTGCCCCCACAGTGGTCCAGCATGACCACAGCTACAGAATACTCAGAACGGGCCAGACGTCACAAAAGGTAAAGAAAGGCACCAAGGGGAAAGGCCTCGTGAATCATAGCTTAGTGAATCGGTTCAGAATGGGCTTGGATCAGGGGTCCTCATGCCTGACTGATCTCAGAGCACCCGAAACGCTTGTTAAAATACAGATTCCTGATCCCGCACCACCACTCCACTTCCAGTTCAGCAGTCGAAGTCTGGGATTATGCATAACTCCTTGGTTAATTTTCGTATTCATCACTGTCCTAGGTAAGTCATTTTCAGTAATATGATTTAAAGGCCAGGTTAGGGTAATGAAATTTATCCAAAGGACGCCAGAGAGCTCTGAGCATTTTATAGACTTCTTTAGCTCATAAGTCTACCTCTGGCAATTTTAGGGTCATTTTTTAAAATTCTTGTTGATTTGAAGAGACATAGCTCATGTTTTTTTTGTTGTGTTCATTTCTATTTTGTTTTTCGATCAGACACAGCAGATTCAGTAACAGGTAACCCCATCCCAATGCAAAATCCAATCGAATAGAAGATTACCAAACCCTCGGCAGCGTTTCTGAGAGGGTGGTCCTCAATGCCCAGCTCAGAACCGCCTGGGGACTTGCTGACAACGCCAGAGGGCAGTGGGGAATCTGCACTGTTAACACTGCTATGCATTTAACAAATGCAAATAAGCAATTAATAATTTTTTCTTTTACATATCGTACAACTTACCATTTTTACCATTTTAAAGTATAATTCAGTGGCATTTAGTACACTCACAATGGTGTGCAAACATCAGAACTATCTAGTTCTAGAATATTTCCTCACCCCCAGAGGAAACTCATAAAGCAGGTACTTCTCATTACCCCTTCACCCAGCTCCTGGCAATCGCTAATCTGCTTTATGTCTCTATGTATTTGTCTTCTCTTGATATTTTTTATAAATTGAATCAAGCAACATGTGACCTTTTGTGTCTGGCTATCACTCCTTGGTATACACCCCCAGAGGACTGAAAACAAGTGTTCAAACAAAAACTTGTGCATGGATGTTCATAGCAGTACCATTCATAATAGCAGATGGTGGAAAAATCCAAATGTCTATGAACTGATGAATGAAAAAACCAAATGTGATCTATCCACACAATGGATATTATTCAACCATAAAAAAGAATAAAGTACTGATTATACTACAAATGGAAGAACCTCAAAACATGACGAAATGGGGCTAAAAGAAACCAGCCACAAAAGGCCATGTAGTGTATGATTCCACTCAATCACTATCTTATGCATTTCAACATTTTGCCACATAACCCAAGATGCTGTTTCTAATGCAGCTATTTTCGCAAACCAACAACAGTCCATAAATGGACTGTCCCTTGGAGGTCCTGTTGTCTCTGCCACTATAAAAAACCTGGACCTTCTACGACAAGTTGTACATAAAGAAGAAAGGGTAGGAGGGAGTTAGAAATCATATTCAAAATTATATTAAGATAAATAGTATATGGATAAAATATAAAATAACTTTTTCTGAGCTCCAGCAGGATAATGCTAGACTAAACTGGGAATGATAAGGGAGGAAGGAACTTAGACTCTTACTTCAGAATTCTGCAATATATATATTTTTTCTTAACTGAAAGAGGTCATATTTTTTATTTTGGATTACACTATCATACAGCTAGCAAGACACTTTCTAGTTTTTTTGTTTTGTGCATATTTGGAAGTTAAACATATCTAATTTGGTTTCGCGTAAAGAGACGAATGCAAATTCACAGTTTAACCTTCCTCTATGGCATCTTACTCTCATTAGCCTTAAACTGACAGGAATTGGCAGTTTTTCAAAGTTTCCTTCTCCTGGAAATGCTAATAAGCCCTGACAGTATGGAGATCAGTGTCACCATAAATCTCTGCTTTTCCTTTTTCTTTGTAAGCTCATTCCAGAGCTACCACCAAGGCTGCATTTTAATAAACGGATTCCAGCTCAGGAGAACACAAGCAGATTTCCTGGAGGTTGCAAGGGATTCATGGCTTACCGCTTCCATTAGGCCCTTCACCGGGGGACTTCAACATCAAGGCATCAAACACATCGTCAGTCTCCTTCCTCACGTACAAAAGCACTGAAAAACAAGGGGAGAAAAGCGATGACCGAGGAACCAACACAACTTTGCTGCTGCCACAGGAGATGCTTCCTGTCACACAAGTGTCAGAGACTGACAACATCTTCTAATAAACCTCGCACCCCTGACCCCGATGACATCCTGATGAAGTACCTCCACAGACCACTGCGGCGGCAAGGAGCAATTTCAACGACATAAAACTGACAACTGGGTAACACCTACCAGGCTGTTACCCACTGTTCACGTTGTTCGCTTTTGAATTGCTCAAGGTGGGCGCATGATCTCTTTATGACGTCTCTTTCTGTGACCTCTGTCTTCTATTTATTTATTTGATCGTTCGACAAATATTACTGAATGCCTATCTGGAGCCCTAGGTCCCAGGCTGTGCGCTAGGAGCTGAGGTTGCAGCAATGAGTTAATTGCTGTCTGCCCTTAAGGAGTTCATAGTCCACTTAGAACGGCAGGCATTCCTCAAATAAGCAGACAACTACACGAGTCATGTGAGCTATGAAGGAAAAAGATAGGTGCTTATAGAACCCTGAGCTTTTTGGTGGGTTGGGGTGGGGGGGGGGGAGGCTCCTAGAAGGTTAACTTGAAGGAGAGACCTGAGTCACAAATGGTATATAGGCATCAACACAGGCCAGGGAGGTGGGCAGGCCAGGAGAGAGAGCACAGGGAGAGTAAACTCCAGCTGACAGCTGTGCAAAGGCCTGGAAGATGGTGCATTTCAGAGGCACACTGGTAAGAGACGAGTCTGGCTTTGACCCAAGTTCAGTCTGCTGTGGGACCCTGGTCATTTAATCTCTCTGAGCTTTGATTTTCTCTGTGAAACAGGGATAATAATAATATCTACCTCATAGGGTTGCTGTGAGGATTAAATGGAATAGCCTCCATGTGAGATGCTTAGCTGCCTGGCTCGCAGCAAGCCCCATTCCTCAATCAGTAGATGCTGTCATGAAGCCATTGTGGTTCTGTGCCCCAGTGAAGATGAATACAGCTTTCTGTTCATCTCTGCATAACACAACATTCTGAATTTGGCGATGCACAGAAAATGAGAGGTGGTAGGGACCCTGGGTGTCATTAGAGAGCGAAGACACTCCACATTGCACCACCTTCCTAATAGCAAGTGCACTGGGCTTAGCTCCCCCAAAGAACTGGGAATTGCCATTCAGATGGGGCCTTCCAGACCCAGTGAGCTGACTGCCCCTTCGCTCTCCCAGTGACACAGCTTCTGGTTCTTCCTTCAGAGTGAAGGCAGAGGGCCGAAGCCGAAGCCTTCGCCCCTGTGCACCACCACCCCAGGACGCACGCGCAAGTCAAAAGCCCCGGTAGGCCTGGATCCGGCTACGGTCAGATACCAGCTGCACCACAGTCACCACCAACCTGAAGGAATGAGGTCAGAGCTGGGAAATGAAATCAGCTCTAACCCACACCTTCTCCCTCTCCTCCCCAATTCCCAAGGACTTCGTTAAAGCTGCTGCCGTATAAAGGCAACGTCTACATCGGTGCACAGGGTCTGCCTGCATTTTCATTCTGCGGCCCACAGATGTTCAGTTTGTGTATGACACACACAAACACACACACACAACACTTAAGTATTGCAGTTTCTTCCCTTTACCCAGCATAAAAACAAATTCTAACTGAATAAATAGATTGACTGTGACTCCGAAGATTTCCAAATTTAATCCTTTGGATGGAACATTTTATACCTCCATTTCAGCTAAAAGGGTCTAGTGACCTACTGGCGATGTAAGAGGACTCAGTGTTAGCAGTATAATGAGAAACATTTAGGCTGTAGGACCTAAATGACAACTAAATGAGAAAAATTAAAGTTAAAAAAATACAGAATAAACAAACAACAAAAAAATGCAACCCATCACTAGTGGCTGTTACAGATGGATACTCTGTAACTTCCCACATCCTTCAGCAGAAAAATGTCATTTCCAGCAATCTTATCCTAAGGTAACCCCAAACTACGTTCTATTAAAATGGAGTACTGTTTCCATTGGATTTCTAAATCTTTTAAAATCACTGTCTTTAAGGGAGGGGCAAATCCATAAAACGTTTTTAACAATTACGTATATACAGCAAAAACAAATAACAAATACACCAGCATTTAAAAAATTACTATCTTTAAACTGGCACGGCCGCTAAACCTCTAGCTGCGGGTGTCACAGGACAGAGTTAAAGGCGGCCTCGTGGCACGTTGACGAGCTGTGGGAGAAGCCCCCACAAGGCAGTGCCCCGTTCTCCCACTGGGCTTGCTGGCCGCCACTCGCAGAGCGTGCCGGGCTCACAGCCGCCCCCACCGTGTGCCGGGAGTCGGCGCTCATTAACTGCGGATCTGCGGCAGAGCCCTCCCGAGAGTCACTCTGACGCTGACAGCAATCACCACCGTCCCACAGCCCAGACATTGTACGGATGCAGGCGGCCGGCCACGGAGGCAGCCCCAAGGGACACCGAGGGGGCCCCCCTGCACAGCGGCTACAAAACAAAAGCAACAAACAATGGTGCCGGGGATAGTTATGCTCATTTTCTCTCCTGGAGAACTGCTAACGAATCGACAGAAGAATCACACGGACCCTGGTTCCTCTTGCTTGTCAAAGACCAGCTCAGACTGGGAGCTCTGGGCAGGGGGCGCAGACACGCCAGGGTCCTTTTCCGAAGAAAAGCCACTCCTGAGAGAACATGTTTCTCCATAGCTGGTAGGCTGCAGCGCCCTCGTGTGTCTCTATGTGATAGACCTTTCAAAGCCCAAAGACTTGCTTTTATCACAGCCCCATCCAAATTCCAAGTGGCAATTTGTGTGCTGACTTCACAATCGCAAAATAGTTTGAAAAATACAACCTTTGGACTAGCCAGCATGCACTAAACATAGATGCAAACCATAATTAATTTTGCCCGTATGATTCTTTGATGTCTGTCTAGCCTTGCTCTCGTTTTAAGTATGAGCTACAAAAGCCAAGCAGGAATGGAGCTCAAAATGCTCTTGAATATTTGGCGTGAGCCTGTGAAGTCAGAAAATCTTTTAAAGGTTTAAATGATGCTAATTAATTAACACTATCTGGACATCTATGATCTTTGCGTCCTGAATCACTAATTACTTATTCACAGTTAGGATAATGTATTATTAGCAGAGTTAAAACAGTGAACACAGTGTTTACTATGTACTAGGCACTGGAGTTAAGTGTTTTATACATTCGCTCATCAAGTCTACGGCCATGCTGCCCTGAACAAGCCCAATTCCAATTGATCTCGGAAGCTAAGGAGGGTTGGGCCTGGTTAGTAGTAACTTGGATGGGAGACCACCTAGGAAGACCAGGTGATTCAGGCATAAAAAATAAAAAATAAGGGATTGTTATCTGTGAGGTCAACCAAGGGTTGCCTCGCCTAAAAAATAAAATAAAATAAGATAAATATATATACATTTACTCATCAGTCCTCACAGCAACTCTATGAAATAGATATTTCTGTCATCTCCACTTTACAAATGGGGACTCTAAGAAGATGGCATTTCCAAGATTATACAACTCTGTGTAGCTAAAGGAAGCCACAAAGGGGATCTCTTGATTGTTACACAAATCCCATTTTGACAAAAAAATAAATTTCTCAATAACAAAAAATGCAAGCCTGTACAGACAGCAAATATATTTAACATGGTAATCTGACTCATTAAGTCTAGTACTATATAAGACAAAGATCTCTGGAAGCTTTCAGTGTTGGCTACAGCAGGATACAGGGGGGATCTTCCTCTCCCCACACTTTCCTCTTATTTTGAGGAAGGACAGTGGGTCGTGTACAACATCAAATGCTGAACAAGTTGACATGCTCACACTTCATTTCTTACTCTCTTGGTGAAATGGATAAAGACCCTTGCATGAGAAAATATGAGCAAATCGTGATAACACAGAAAACAGGCTCATTTATTTGTGTGAGATTAATTGTGTGCATCTATTGAATGATTCTCAGTTGCTGGTGCTTATGAGATGTTATTGTCACATACACAGCAAGAGTTTCTTTTTCACCTTATATCTCACTACTTGGATGAGCAGTATATCCATTACATTTCTCCCAAAGCAAAGAACCAGTGCCCACAAAGAATAAATGTTTTGCTTATAGTGTTTTAAAAGACAGGGTTTAAAGCAAAAGAGAACATCGTGAACTTCCGTGTCAATCAAATATCCCAGGCCAACAATGAACCATAGGGGTCTGGCCTGGGCTATGTGCTCTCCTTGGCAAAGCACATCACCCCCACTCTGACGGGAGGATGGGCCACTTCAGCAATGCCAGCGGAGTGCCCCAGCACAAGAGATACCTCCTTCATCCCTTCTTCTTTCATCTGCTTGGAAGGGGTTGGACCAAACTCCTCCTCCATGGGCCTGAACATCCGTTTAACGAGGACACTGCTGCTGGAAGAGATGAGCAGAAAGTATTAGTGGAATAGTCAGGGTGCCAAAACTGAAGTTCCTGTATGCAGCAGTGCTATCTTCCCTTTGTTTACACCAACCCTCGTTCTCCACACACTGGGTCCACTCACCCACCTCGTTCTTCCCCCTTGCAGGCCCCAAATCATGCTTGTCTGAGGCAGAACACACACCCAGCACATTCAGGGCATGGACCTACGACAGACTCTCATTGCTGAATATGGACCCATCAAAGGTGAGAACTCTCGGTTTTTACTCCTCTGTCCTGCACTAACCCCTCTTCCTGCTCAGAAGATCAGGTCTGGGGAGTAGCAGGAGTGAGCCCTGGCATCTGTGTGGTCTCCAAGTTATATCAGCCCCCTTCCATCTAGCTAGGGCCCAAGGGTCCTGCACCCTCACACTACACCCCCTGAGGGCACAGTGGGGACATGTGAAATGTTGCAGCTCTGCCTCACGGGTTCCAGTTATGAGGCTGCCCTGACTTCCTGCTATTCTATGGCTCCATCTGGTTGGAGCAGATGAGACTGCATGGGTAGAAGTTCCCTAGAGACCCAGACACCAGGTGCCCAGCCCTTTCCTCCTCCTTGGGAGAGGGTTTCAGTCCCCCCTTCTGGGAATCCATAGTGCAGAGGCCCTGCATGTCCCCAACTGGGCCAGTTCCTGATGGTTCTGCATTTTCCTCCCAGAGTCCCGTCATTTCTGTGCACTCTAAGGAAGGAGGGGACTGTCTGAGAGGAATGGAAATGGGAAAAATAGACTGTGTTTGAAAAAGAAGTCTTGATGCTAAATTTTACAGACTCTGTGAGCCAGTCAGGGCAAAGACAAACCTTACCCCTATTACAGTGATGATCAAACTAAGGCTCAGAGTGTTAAGTGTCTTATGCAGAAGCAATACAAGCTAATAAGTGAAACAGACTGTTCAGAGAACCCGACTTTGAGGGACAGCCTCATGGATAAAGGTACTTACTAAATCTGAGGGGATGATGAGTGAGGGTATAAGAAATGATATTAACAGTCAGCATTCCTTTATTTTATTCTGTAGTAAGTCAAACTATGGAAATAACTAGAAGGAAGCTCAAACCGAAGTCCAGGTAGAGGTGGTAATAAGTTTTGAGGGCACTGTTCCTCTGTCTTCCTCTTGCTAACTTGTTATAAAAGGAGGTCAATTATTCTGTCATGCCTTGGAACTCGAGTCACCAGGACCTTAGGAGTAGAAGATTAAAAAATCCATGCAACACAGTTGTTAGTGACCAGAAGATTAATAATGAGCAAACAGCCTGAAATATCACCAGACCCTCTCATGTTGTGTGAGGGTTCCTAAACGATTAATTTTATTTTTCTCACCAAGCAAGATTTATTTATATTTTTACAGTTCTGCTGACTTTTGATAGCATCCCATTCTGAACCATGGCAAAACTCTGCCATTAAAATAACATCTTGGATAAACCACATTTTTTCTTGGGAGTTCAGAAATGCTTTTTCACACCTTCAAATCTATAAACGCAGCAGGGAGTCAATAAGTTTGTGTGGTCTGAATTCAACTGTGACATTTACTTTCAAACAAGGCAAGAAAAGAAGGGCAGAAAAGCCTTCCCCATTTGAAAGATAGAAAGTGCATGAGTTTTAGGTCTCCTAATGCCCTGTCCAATCACATTGATTAACCACAAAAGGACTTGAGGACAAAAAGAAGTGGTTTCTCTGTTATCAATCTCTGTCCCATTATAATGTATGATAATATGTGGAGTGAACTCCAGGTCCAGGAAAACATGAAGCTGTCACCTTGAGGGATCAATCTCAGGGAAACAAGTGCCTAAAGTATAAAAAAGGGCTAAACTGGGAAGGTGTTTCGGTTCTGAAGCCTGGGTCTCTGGCCATTTCTGGAAAAGGCAGTGTCGTGCCCTACTGCCAGACATTGACGCCTAGTGAGAAAGTGCCAAAATGAAGTGCAGAGAGAAGTTGCAGGCCATCATAGAGACATAGTTTATCCCTCCCAAATCTCCATGTGGCTTATGTAGGATGATTACCATTTATGCCCTAAATAAATGACTTCTTCCCCATGTTTGCTTCAGAAAAAGAGAAGGGCTCTTTTAATTTAAGTCCTCGAGAAGTCTCTCACTTAATCTCAACTTAATTCTAACAATTTCCTCTTTGGGGAGGAATCCATCATCCCAAAATGACTTTAATCAATGCTAGTTTGGGGGTATTGATAGAATTCATCAATGAAAAAAACAAACAAAAAACAAATCAACAAACAAAACTCACACATAGATGTAATATTATAGTTAAGAGCTCAAACTTGCAATAATAAATGACTAGGTCAGTAGGGCCCCAGAATGATTATTTTAAGAGGAAATACGATATTTTTATTTCTGGATAAGATGTTGTAGCTTGTGATAAACCATGTTCCAGACAGGAACAATGTGAAAAAAAAGTATGAAATTCTAAAAAAAAAAAAAAAATCTTTGATATTTGGAGGACTGCTTAGAGTCAGTCAGAACTTAGGGAGAACTGAGGAAGGATGAGCTGATAATCAGTGCAACTTTTCCTCTCAAAGCATTTGCCAATTCTTGACTGGAAGTTTGAGAACAGTAATTCCACAGAGGCACATAGCCAAGGGCAAAGAACTTTCACAGCTTTGGGCAATTTCATGGTGTAGAGAAACAGAAAATGGTGTTTAGGACTGCAAAGGTATACAGGGCCTAAGGTCAAACTACCATAAAGTAGTGAAGCACAGAAAAGTGAGCCGACACTGCAATATTCCTTCTGAAGTATTTGCCAACTTTTTAAGCTGCACAGACCAAAGAATGAGAAGATAAGCAGAAAGCCCTTGAAATCATAGTGGAGGTTTTGAAGTCTCCCAATGCCAAGATTTCAGGCCCCAGAAAGGAAGGAAGGCCCATAGAAATCCCTCAGAGCTATAATCTAGGAGTTAGGATGAACTAGAAGTAGTCTGAGGCTAACACAAACTGCAACCCAGTTTTGGGTCACTTCTGCCCCTAACTCAGTTATGGTGATCTGCACACCAGAAGACAGAGAAAGCCTTCACAAGAGAAAAATATGGTCACTGGAGCATCCATAATTATATTATCATTGTTCATCATTCAATCAATGTTTATCAAATATACTAATAAACAGGACCAAAGGAAAAATACACTGACTCACAGATAACACACTTTTAGGACAGTTATTTGAGTTATCAGATTTGAACTTAAAAATAATTGTGATTACTGTGTTCATAAAATAATAACAAGACATATAAGACTGGAATCTATAAATTAAATAAATAAGTGAAAATCCTAGAATTAAAAAAGTGCAATAATTTAAATTACAAAATCAATAGATAAGTTTAACAGTAGATTGGACCCAGCAGAAGAGAGACTTGAAAGTTAGATCAATAGAAAATACCCAAGCTGAAACATGGTGAGTAAAAAGGATGGAAAGTTTCAGAAAATAACATAAAAATCATAGAAGCATACTAAAAAGTTTGAATACACAAATACAATCTCAAAGCAGTAGAGAAAGAGGAGAGATAAAAAACACTACTTGAAGAGATAACAGCCGAGAATGCTCCAAAACTGATGAAATACATTAATCCACAGATTCAGTAAGTGCTATAAAAAGCAAATCAGAAAAAAGTACAAATAACACCCACATGTAGAAACATATGGTAAAAATTCTAAAAACCTAAGAGAAAGAGAAAAATTTTAAAGCAGCCTCCCCAGAAAATAGGAAGGAAGGAAAAAAAGAAAAGGTAGGTAGGTAGGTAGGTAGGTAGGTAGGTAGGAAGGAAGGAAGGAAGGAAGGAAGGAAGGAAGGAAGGAAGGAAGGAGGGAGGGAGGGAGGGAGGGAGGGAAGGGAGGGAGGGAGGGAGGGAGGATAGGGAAGAAGGAGGGAGGAGGGAGGAAAGGTACATTTGAAGTGGCAACAATAAGACAGACAGCCAACTTCTCAACAGAAATGATGAAAAGCAAAACTGAAAGAAAATAACTGCCAACCTAGAATTTGATATCTAGTAAAAAATCCTGTGAAAGTGACTACAAAATAAAAAGATTAACAAACAAACAAACAAACTATGAGAAAGTTCTTTGCCAAAGTTCAAAAAAACAATAGAAACACTAAGGTTCTTCAGGCAGGAAGAAAAATATTTACGAAGAGAAACAGAAATAAACGAATGAATGAAGGGCAACAGAATGGGTAAATATAGGTTAAATTTATAAAAGGAAGTAAAGCTCAGTTTTAAAAGTCTTAAGTTTATATCTTCTAATTTACAAAATGGCAAACTAGTATGCAAGCAAGAATAACTGGTACCAATGTAAGAAACTGATGACAATCTGACTATGAGAGATGGTAAAGAATGATTTCCATTTCCATAAATAATTTTAAAACCTTCCTTGCAGATCTGGTACAGATTTTGGCATTATTGAGTGGGTTTTTAAATGCAATATCGAACAGTAAAACAAAAATATATCAATTGAAAAGGGGATGAGAGCTTCTTACAGCTGCATGTTATCTCAAAATAAAGTTTAATTAAAAACAAAATTTCAAAATGGAAGGCAACATTGTGGTAGTCACTTATGTAACTATTTCTAATGTTATGAGAATTCATATTTGTGGCTCAGGATGAAATTTCTGAGGACAGTTCTCATATATGTGGATTTAAAAAGTGCTGTATCTCAACTTTGATGGCAGTAAAAAATTGTCCTGCTAAACAATGTGGAATGGGAAAAAGTAACTTTAACGATAAGATACCAATGTCAAAGATGAATTGTGAAGAATTTGAATAAAAGTGTTTCATAAATGACAGATATTTCTAAATTATATACTATTCTTTGCATGTATGTGTAATTAAATTAACAAAGCAAGTATCAGTAGATCACTGATGCTTTTGGCTATATTCATGAAGATTTACCTACTCAAGTTGGCCCCAAAGCCTTAATCTCTTTTCATCTCTCCTTGGGAGACTGGGGAAATCACCCTATATCTGTAATCACCTTCTATTCATGTGTATGTGGTAAAACACAGCCCACTACAGCCTACACTTCATGGTTTGCCCAGCAACCCTGAGAACAACAACAAAAAGTGCTGGTTCTCTGGGAAATTGCTCCTCTAAGAGAAACAGCACAGAATTCTAGAGGAATTTCGTTTTGTACTATGAACATGGGGTGATGAATTTTTAGGTTTAATACAGGGGTTTAAATGCACTCACTGGTGATAAGTTAATAATCTCTAACTTCCCCAAAGGGTACTGAATTTTAGTGGAAGTGTTGGCTTCCACGGAAGAGGAACATCTAGAACTGCCTCTTTTCTCAGCAGCATTATAACTAGGTTCATGGTTTGGTCCGGCAGCATCTACAGACCATCCCTCCTGCAAGAGGAAAGGCAGGGACTTATGCCAGAGTCACTCGGAACCTAATAAGTGAAGTTGCTTTGGGGAGCTGACTCAGCTGGGATGGAACCGATCTACGGAGCTGCCCTTCCCAACTTTGTCTTCTTCTGGCTCTTGTTTTCCTAAGTCTCAGCCTCTGAGGACATTATTCAAGGTGGCTCCAAGGGAGCTCATGTTGTGCCTTCGAGAAGAAGCAAGGGGACAACAGAAGTCCTTGGAGAGGGTTGAGGTCTGAGGATCCCAAGCAGCATCCCACAGTGATGGCAGGATCTTGGAGGGGGACCACTGTCCTCCAGACACCAGGACGCCCAAACCTGCCAAGGATCCCCATGCCCCAGATGCACTGCAGAAGCCACAGAGATTAAAGGGACTTCACGGCAGGCTGAAACAGGGAGCACCTCATTGGGGACCATTGTGGACAAAGGATTGACGTAGGAAGGGATTTCCACACTAGAAGGCAGATGGAGATGGAGACCAGATCACCAGAAATAACAGAAATAAAGTTTTCACTGTGTGTTACATTTGCATGTTAATCTACATGTTATTCCCCATAAGAGCCATTCTATGGCTCCTCGTTAAAAGGCCCAAGCTCTACAGGAAATTCTTTCTGTTTGATTTGTTCTTTCCATTCTTCTTCATCTCCTTTTTCCATCTTTCAATTAAATATCATTTTTCAGGGCCTGACAAGGAATCTTAACAATGAAAATAGCTATGATTTTTTAAAAAGCACTTTCAGGTATCAGGACATTTTACGTATTTATGTTTATAATAACTCTAACAGGTTGGTATTATTATTTTCTATTTTTAGATGAGAAACTGAGGGTCCATAAGGTTGTTCCATTAAGTCACAGAGCTTGTAAGATCAAGACCAGATTCAATTCATGGCTGACAGGCTCTAGAGCAGTGGTTCTCAAAATTGCTGAGCATTAAAAATCATCTAGGGACTATTCAAAGTCCCCAAGCCTGAGCCGTACCCCACACCAATTCTATCAAAATTCTTATACTTGAGTATCTTCTAGCTCCCCAGCCGACTCCCAAATGTAGAGAGAGGCCTGCTGCTGAGAACTGGTGTCCAAAAGCCTCTGTATCTAACTGTTGTATCCACTGCCTACAAAATAAACCTGCATAGGGTCTGCTGATCCCCATGTCAGCACCTGAAGTCACCCCAAGTACTTTATCATTAGACAAGAAGGCAGGGACAAAGAGGTGTTCCCGTTTTGTTTAGTTTAGGCACGTGGTTGCGGATTGCTCCCCATTTTACCTCATGTTAATTTTCCCTAGTTCCTCTCATTCATTGCATTCAGTTTTGTTGGCACTTCAGGTTGAAAATCTCTCCTCCTTGTGAACGAATCAGTCTGACCAGCACTCTGGCTTCGGAGCTGCAAGGAGAAGGGCTCTGGCGTGCCTCTCCTCCAGCTGGAAGTTGCCTGAATGATGCTTTCAAATACTCAGTGAGATACTTTCACACTAATGTGATTATGCCTAGCTGGCAGAGTGAAGAACTGGCCAGGGATGGTCTTGATGGAAGATGTGCAAATGCCAGTAAAGGTGGAACTCCTCAGGGCTGGTGAACTGACCCCTTCTGCCAGGTACTCTCACCTGGGTTTGTCAGAAATCTGGGTCCTGCACGCCACAGATGTGCCAACGGTGTCCCTTTGTCAAGACCAGAAAGCTATCACAATGACGGCCTGTTTCTTGATGCCTCCTTGGCAACCACAGATCAAAAATTAAGAGGATTGGGTGATAGGGTATCAATCATCTAGACCTGGGCTCAAATCCTGCCTCTCTCACTTACCAGCTATGCGACTTAGAACCAGTTTCTTAATCTCTTGACATTTTGGTTTCCTCATTATAAAGTGAAGGTAATAATACCAACTTCGCCATGGGTATTTTGGGAGAATTCAATGAAATAATGCATATAAAGCACTCAGAACAGTGCCCATCCAAGGATCCAGTGAATGTTACTACTTTCACATATAACAATAGCCAAATACCTACCATACAATAACATGCAGGCTCCAAGGCCGCCCACATTACTCAATTGACCTCTAATCAGAAAATGTATCAGAGTAAGAAATGGGCTGTAGGCCTCAAGAGTATACCATAACAGAGGGTAATTCTTACAGAGAGGTCAAGCCAAAGGAGTTAGAAGTAGGTCAACAAGCCAACTTGCAAGGAAGGACAACCTAGGCTGAGGTAGACTAAACGAGGTCTATACATGAAGTAGCATTCAGGTCTTGGACACTTCTCACTCACGATGCTAAGTTTTCCCATGAAAGTTATATAATGATACTATGAGACGGGATCTTAGGGATTGTCTGAGACAAAATCCTCAATTCATAATTGAGAAAATCAAAACCCAGAGGTCAAGGAGCCAGCCCAAGGCCTCCCACTGGTCAGCCGCAGCCCAGGAGGGGAACGTGGGCCGCCTACACCGAGTCAACATTCTTTCCATGATGCCACGCTGTCCCTTGTAAAATATGTGAGTAACAGATAAGAATTGATATCACTAATCATTTCTGTTTATTCCAGCCACTGGAAATAAATTACTCATGTGCCAAGATAAAAAAACAACCTAATTAAGTATTCAGAAAATTTAGAACTCAGAATTTAGAGGAACGATGCTAGAGGAGGTTCTACTGCTAATCAGCTGGGGAATTATTTGACTCCTTTGAGATTCTCCATCCTTGAGGACAGAGTGGCACACTTTTTCCGTGCAGGGCTAAATTAGCAAACATTTAGGCTTTCCAGGCAATAGGATCTCCGCTGCCACTATTCAGCCCTGCTGAGATATCACCAATGCAGCCATGGACAAGACAGAAGGGAATTCATATGGATGAGCTCCAATTAAATTCTATTTATTCTATTTATTAAATTCTATTTGACTTCCATATAATTTCCACATGCCATGTGATATTCTTCCGGATCTTTTCAATCATTTAAAAATGTTTGTGGGCCATACAAAAAGGTGGCAGGCCTGATCCAGTCCTTGGACCATGATTTGCCCACCTCTGCTCTAGGAAATGAGCTCAGCAACACCTGCTCCACTGACTCCACCTCGAAATGTTTTAGAAGTAAATATATTAGTAAATACATTAATTACATAAGAATATGGAAGCCCTGGATTAACTCTAGATTTTAGTTACACACATGTAATGCAAACCAAGACTTTAGTTACATATATGAAATGTATGTAGACAGTGAAAAATGAATGGAGTCGTAGGTTGTTTTAAGAGAAAAACAGCCTCCAGGTTATAAGAAGAAACTATCCCAATGTAATCTCCAACTCATGTGTTTAAGAACACATGTTTATTTCTGAGAGTCCATTTTAAGGAGATTAATAACAAATTTGGTGGTATCCCCCTGGAGGGGGAATTAAGATATTGAAGGGTAAAATTATGTTGGAATGGTGAGGAAAGGAACAGACTTGTCCAGAGATCAGAACTAGAGCCAATGGGTAGAGGTCAAGAGAAGGTAGACATCAGTTCAACAGACAGACTTTCTCAGGGCTGGAATTATTCAGCAGTGTAATGAGGTACCTCACGCACAGTGAGAATAGTCAGAATATTCCCATTAGTGGGAATATTCAATGAAAAACTGGCCTCTCAAGGATGTGGTATAAGATGTTACATTATTTAAGAAAGAGGGTCAGCTAAATGACATTGAAGGTTTCCTTTGTGGCTCTAAAAATCTAGGTGTCTATGAGTTATGTATAGAAAGCACTATGCAGATACTCGATGTGCAAGACATTGGGAACCTTGGGTGACCTTAAGTAAACCCTTCTTACCTACAATCCTAAGGACAATGAAAGGACTCTCAGCTTTCCCAGCTCCCACTCAGCCCAGCCTTACCACTAGCCCACTGAGCTCACTTCTCAGCATGAGGGCTTCAGGAGGTATGAGCAGGTGGCCCAGGTAATACTAAAAGCAGGGCAGGCTGTCTCCTTGGCTTTGCCTCAAGTTCGGCTTGATCTTATGTCAGGACCAGAAAACATTTTCAGTAACTGGGTTATTGGTAAATATGTGTGTCACTTAGAAAACCAGCTAATTATTCAAAGGCAGATCTTAGGAAGGAAGAGGGGAAAAGAGGCTTGAAAGGAGAACAGCGTTCCTCCAGACTTCCTCTTAGATACCACCCAGAATCAAGTATTTTGCCACTCTGAGTCTGGCGCTGAGAGGAAGGTCCCACCCTCTCCCACGGTTACCCATTGCTTGAAGAGTAGCTTCTACTGACATGAACTGACTTTGGGTGGTTTAGTGAAAGAATTGAGTGTCTTACCCTTCTCGTTCATCATCCGTGTTGTAATACACCTGTGGAACAAAACAATAGGCTTACTGTAGATCAAAGACAAGAAATGGAAATATATTACGTGATGCACAGACTTTCCTAAGGCATTACACTGTCTCATAAAAAAAGACAAATCTGTTTAAGGATGCGCCGTGTGTGTGTGTGTGTGTGTGTGTGTGTGTGTGTGTGTGTGTGTGTCTAAGAAAATACAAAGTTAACCCCCTCACATTCTCTCTAGGGTTAATTCTTATATTTTAGTAAAATAAAATGGAAAATCTGATTATTTCCAGCTCAAGCCAGTCTAATCAGATTACCTAGAGCCCTAAGCCAAATCTTGCTTTTGATGATAAGGAAATATTTTAACAGGATCTAAAAATAAAAATCATTGTTTAGAAGCACTCTAGAGCTGAGCCTATGAGAAAGCAGTCCCATCCAGTCCACAGGTAAGCTGACTCCGGACACTGTGCTTAGGTGATGGGAGGGGAGCAAAAGGGTCCCCACATGAGTGTGGCAGTAACCCCAGGCCACAGGGGTCACCTTGGCATCCCGCAACCACAGAAATTAAGGAGCCGATGGTCTTCGAGCTGGGAAAGGTCACTTAGCTCTTGAAGGTGCTCCTGGCCAGAGGAAGATCTTCGAGAAAACACTCTAGGTAGTCAGTATGGCAGCAAACAGAATCAGGATTAAAGAAATTATGAAGCATTCTTACTATTTTATGAGGCAATAAGAGAAATCCAGGGGCGTTCTGCTGTATATGTAGATCCTCTTGACCCAATGATTTATAAAAATTAATTGTGGGCCTTCCATGAGCTTCATCTGTGTGTTTTAGGACCATTTTCATTTCAGTAAAGAACAATACCCAAGTTAGCACTGGAAATTTATGTATTAATTTCAAAGTTGCCTCTGGTTCTAGTACATTTTGTCACTGTCCCTGCCCCAGTTGCCTGGGAGAGAAACAGCTGTGTCTAGATGGACACTCTCCCTGCAAACATTCTCAAAGGCTCTTGGCAGTTCCTGGGACCCTGCCAAGCCTAAGCTTAGTTATGTAACAGAGCTGGTTACCTGGAACTCACTGAGAATGAGTCATTCTGGTCATTAGCTCAGATTTCCACGGGGAACTTTTCCTTCTTAAATCTCTTATGTCTACTGTTGTATTGTATACTCTGTTTCTTCTTAAACAGAAAACAATGAAGGTAAGATGCTTCCTCCCAACCATCCCTAGTTTCAGTGCTGGCATTGGAGCATCTGTCATTGTGAAGAACGAAATGGGACTGTCCATCTAGATCCATACAAAATGACCTTTGTCAAAGTGAGGGAGCCCAGGTCATAGCACTGACCACACCATTGGATTTTTTGGGAAAAATTCCTGATGTCAGTCTGTGTTTTGCTGGATTCTCTAAATGTGTCTTAATGCATCTGCCCTACCTAGCTATATGACAGGGTAAAGGACAGCTCTCCGCAAAGTTAGTTGGTGACCCAAAGATGGAAGCAGCCTTCTCTTAAGTGTTTTCTGGCCCTCCTGAGTGGCTTCTACGACACTGTCCCTATTACTGTCCTTGCATCGTCATTTCTCCTCCGCTGTGTAATGATGCACTATTTCTTCCTTATCAGTTGTAGGGCTCATTGCGCTGATTTAATTTTAGAGAGCGTTCCTCAAACTTTAGAGTGCACAGGCAATATCTGGAGACCTTGTCATAAATGCAAATTCTTGGAACGACCTTCAGAGAATTTAATTGAAGAGACCAGGACTGGATCTTGGGAACCTGAATTCCTACCAAGAACTCCTGTGATTTGGAGGAAGATGGCTTACAAACCACAGCTGGCTAGTCTGTTCCGGAGGCTGTGAGGGAGGGGCACTGCCCTACTTGGGTTCGCAAGCTCTGAGGAAGGCTGATACCTGCAGAGCACACACTACCCAGAGGATGCTGGCTCTGCATCCCATAATTTCTCCTGAACTTCCTTATCACTTGTTTTTAAAGGCATGCCAGACAAAAGCTGAGGGCTCTAACGTGAGGAGAGGGAGACTGAAGGTCTCAGTAGTGCTCGTGCACTGGGTTCATCCTGCATATTAGTTTTCAATAATTGTATGATGAATATGCCAATCTACATGTGAATCAGTGCGATCAAGGGGAAGTGGGGTACATGTGGGCTGACAATGAAGTTCCTCACCCCACCTGTCCGTGTCCTTGGGTGACTAGAAATCCCTATACCATGGCCGATGCGCCATCGGTGTGGCTTGAGGATATCTCGCTACCTGTGAACTAGAGGGCTGCCCGCCCTGCAGCTGGCAGAGTGTGACGTGACTGCTTCTAATAAGGCTTACACCTGCCATGACTACAGAGCCACACACTGTTGCCTGCCTCCCTCCCCCACTCCACTCCTCATGGTAAAACTGGCCCGTCTTTTGACCTGCCATTGCTGGCTCTTATTTGGCATGCCAAATCCTGCCCCATGCCCGCTTCTAATCATATGGCACCACCGTCTTCCCTCCTGCCTCTGGACCCATCTCCCAGGCTTCTTCTAAGAAAAGGCAGCCTTTAAAGTTCCGACCAGCCATGGGTGGGTGTTCTGCCTTGGCCGAGCAAGTTGACCAACCGCAGAATATTCACACATTGTTCCAGGGCACAGCTGAGTGTTCCTTTGTTGCTCGGAGCTCAGGCAGGCTCCCCCACTGATCCCTTAATTCTGATTCCAAGTGCACAAGAAAAGCCTGAAGGCTTTGCAAGGATGGATCCCAGATCGCAGGACGTAACCTCACTGGAGGTCTGGGGGGATGCTGAGTGGGCTGCTTTGCAACTGCTGAAACCAACAGACTGTCAAGGCTGCTCTTCCCTTCTGATTCGGCCATGGGCTAGGAGCCCGGCTCAGAACACAGAGGGGCCGAGTGAGGCCAAAGGACTGACAGGCGTGAGGAGCCAGGTCGGGTCACTTTTTCTCTCAAGATTTATGTACAGCTTGTTACAATTCACAGAAATGTTGCCAGAAGACTAGGCCAGGCTATCATGGAGCTGAAGTCAGAATCATGGCAGTAAACAATAAGAACAATTTAACTCAACTGTTCCTCCTCTGGAAGGTGTGGAAACCTAACTCCACAAAACCCCACACAGCAGAGACTGTAAATACACAGATCACCATGTCCTTGGGAATTAAAAACTAAAATTTGGTGCTGGCCCTCATATCTTGATAAATCATAACAGTCTTCCCTTCCCTTTTGTGTCCCTGTTCCTATCAAACAAATAAGACAAAGCGGGCACGCTAAAATTAGTTTTTAGTGGGAAGCAGCTCTAAAAAGCTGTGGGTGTTTTGCCGTGTTGTGTCGTGAACGGCAACGAAAAGCCTGGTTGTATAACTGCTTTGCCTCATACATATCAAAACAACAGTGGGGGACAGAATATCCTCAAAAAGGAAAGTGATGTCAGTTTTGACTTCTCCTCCCAGACTAGGGTCAATGCCAATGAGTGTCTAAGCAGTTAGACTGGAAAAGACACTGGAGTGTGTCAGTATGTCCCTGTTTCTCAAAACAGACCTTTCCTCAAAGGACTTTGAGTTAAAAAAAAAAAAAAAAAACTAACCAGTGCAAGATTCACTAAAACTCAGCTGGTTTGGTAAAAGGCAATTCTGGCTAATGCTAGAGAAGTAATTATTTTTTCCTTTTTTCACACATCTTTATCACATAAAATAAATAATACTAATAAGATTACAAAAAGAAAAAATCATTCATATCTCATACTCCCACTAATAAAGTGTTATAATTTTTCCTATTCCCTTCAAATTGAGGTGTATCTTCGAATCACTGCCGAGAACACCTTTTCCACTAAACGTTATCATTACTAGTTTCCATGTTGCTACATAGTTTCCATAATTATAACTTTAGTGGCTGCATCATAGTCCATCAACCTGCGCTATCACAATGAGTTAATTATTAGATGTTTATGTTATTTGAATATTGGCTCTTTCGTTTCACTTGTAGATATACCTAGAAGATGGAAATTGGTTTTTAAAAGCCTTGCCTACAACGTCACCTTTCTTTCAGTGTAAAATTATTTACCTGTTCAATGGGAACTGTTAATTTACTAAGGGAAACATTATTAGTAGGTTTTTAGTTAGTCACAGAATTTCTCTTGTGCAACTTAATGAAATTATCGGTGTCGTTCAAGTTCCTACCATTAGCTGGAGCTCTATTGCATCGGCTAATCCCACATGACAAAACTAAAACAGAACAAAACTCAAAGGTTCTCGGCCTTCTTACTTTCTTCCTCTCTCACTGCTTTGTCAACACTTCACTAATATCAGCCCATTCACTTCTTCCCTTAGTAAGCTGGTCTCCTTTCCTGAAACATTTTTTTTTTCCCATGAAAATCCATTTTCTACACAGTATGACTGCTTCTTTATTGAATGCATGGAGCATGGTTTTTATTCTTAAGGACAATGCTGCCTGAAGTAATTCTATCTTAAGGCTCTACCAACCCCACGGAAGAATGGCAAGTAGATGTTAGCAGGTGAGTCATACCTGTCCTGTTCTCTGCAGGTTTGCAAAGTGAACATCGGGTATGAAGAGGACGGGCTGTGAGTGAAGATCAGGCATCGTTTTGAAGTACGTGGTGTCACTCTTCTTCTGTAAAGGTATGGCTGCCAACTTTCCATCTGAGGCTGGACATGACCAAAAACCCAAAAATGAGAGGGTTGTGCATGACTAAGTCCTAGCCTCAGCTAAACTTCATGACTTTCTCCCATGAAGCTTTTAACAATGTGAACACACTTGAAAAGACCCCCCCTCCCCACCTCTCTCACTGCCAAACCAACAGAATGAACTTGGACTCTGAGTGACCCTCCTGAGGCAGAGCCCCTCACACCCTCCTGTCCCTCTCTGTGTCCTAGATTCTCTGTCCGCAGAAGGAAACTGTTTGTCTCCGTGATATTACAAAGTCCCTCCTAGCTCAAACACTCTGCGATCATTGATTTTATTCGCTTTTCACAGGAACAATTCACTGTGTCTTCACTGCTAGGAAAAAGCAAGCCACCCCTTGCAAGGCTGTGGTTCTACCCGCAACCCATTCTTTCTACCTATTCCCCAGTGGACCCGGTAGAGCCAACCCCTCTCCAAGACACTCACAGTTGTTGCACTGGGTTTGGGAGGCCTGGCCTTTCCCTTTCTTCCTGTTCTGCTTCCTTTCTTCATCTCGGATTTTTCTTTCTGCTCCCTGACAGGGATAAACAAATGCATTGCTAGGCATGTTATCAGAGCACGCACAAATACTATCCACACACAAATCACAGGGATAACAAACGAAGCAAGAGGAGGAGAATGGGCAGCCCCACTTCCATCCCTCGGATGAGGCTGGCCTCAGTTCTGAAGACTCAGATCACTCATTAGTCTACACCACATTTTGAATCTCTGAGTTATCCCATTTTTCCAAGATTCCGCCCCCCCCCATTTTTTTGGTATTTCACGTATTTACACAACTTCAATTTTGAATCCATATGGAAAGGCCGGAGCCATTTCCCAGTTTCCTATCTCAGCGAAGCCAGGTAAGTAACTTTTAGTGACTATAATACAATGTCCAAAGGTAAAGCATTGGCCTGTTAACATCATTCCCAGGCACAGAGAGGGCATTAAAAATGAGTGTGAATTCCCTGTAACACTTTGCTCATTGTTATGGAACTTTACAAAATGATTACAGTAGTGTAAATGAGGGAGGGCATAAGAAAAATATATAAGATGTAAGATCATTTTGCAAGTACAAGTATGATTTCGTGTTTTATTTTCATATGTTCTCATGGTCTTGGAGATGTTGCTCACTGAATAAAATTTAAAAAAAGTTTCGTCTATTCACCTACTGTTTGTTCCTCTGTCCCTTGCAATATGACTTTTTCATAGGCTTCTCTTGCCAGGCCCCATCCTTCTTCATCAGTTGACCATCACCTTCTATCTCTTTGCTTCTCGGCCTTCGGAGTTTCCTGGTCATCCTCCCCTCTCGTGGGTCACCCTTCCACATCAGCTTTGCTAACTCAGCCTCCTCTTCTCACTCCCTCCAAATAAGCTGTTCCAACAGTTTCCTTTCCTTTCTCTATCTCCATTCTTGCTGCAGAAGAATTCATCTGCATCCATGTTTTCAAGACACTCTAGAGAGGTGCCAATCAGACGCCCACCACGTGAGCTCCTCCCCTAGGTTTCAGAGCCTCATTCAGTTCCTGCCCTTTGTGGTAGCCCGTTTAAGGAGCACTGATGCACAAACCGACCGGCAACCTCTAACCCTTTAGATACGGCCCCAAATCATCGCAAAGAGAGATTTAATAGTACTAAAATGCAATCTTTCTGTTATGTGAAAAGAAATCAAAAAGCAAAGGACAAATTGGTGAAAATACTTGTAATAAAATATTAAAGTGTTAAATCCTTAATATATAATGAATCAAAATTTAAAAAAAATAAACCAATAGAAAAATAGACAACAGTCATGAACTATGAAATTTGCAGAAAAAGACACAAATTGTTTGAATTAAAACAAGGAGATATATTTGTTGCTTTTCATGTTGGCTTCTTCTTTTCTTTCTTCTTCTTCTTCTTCTTCTTTTTTTTTTTTTTTTAAAAAAGCAGATTTCCAATTCTGGCCAAAGTAAGGTCATGACACACTGGGGATTTGTGGTCAGTGAATAAAGGAGATAGTTGTAGTGCTCCGTCTTGAAAATCAGTAACTATAGCTAATACTTAGGTGGCACTTATCTGTGCCAGTTGAGTTCTAAGAGCTTTACATAGCTGAGATTTGGATGGTTATATTTTAACCAGATATTTTTAATACACATTTTTTTATATCGAAAAGCTTCTTATTACCAAAGGGAGTAATTATTTTACAGTGCCTTACTTTTTAAGTTTTGAGTTGTCATTGATAAGTATAAACTGTGCAAAGCATAGCAAGAGGGAGACAAAATATAGAATTATTTGCTTTCAAAGTCTCTTCAAGATATATTAAAGTTTTATAGAGTTTTAATGTTAATTTAAATAAAACATATTTTTAGAACAGTGTTAAACGCACAGATGTCGCCTTGTTCAAATGTGTGTGCAATATAAGCAAAAGGCTTCTATTATACATTTTTTTGTTGTTTCCACATATGGCATTTTCAATGTAATTGGAGCTCTATATGACGTAGCATTTAATATAAATAGAAATGTGGAACTTTACCTATATAAATTACAACTCACCTAAGACATACTCTAAAATTTGTCAAGCAATTTTATTTCTAAATTAGTGTTTTATATTGTACTATTTCTATGAGGAAAAGGCCTGGAATTAATATTTTTCAAGACCTACATATGTTCAATGTAGATTTTTAGGAAATAAAGTCACCTGCTAATTATTTACAGGCATTCTTTGATATGTAAACCCAAGGGATTAACATAAAACAGAGTAGCCCTCCATAGAGCCTAGTCTTGGCGCCTGGTCTATATAAATAATTTCCTGCCCAGAATGACAGATAATCAGCATGACAAAACAATTCTGATAGTGCCCAAACACTCTTGGGAGAACCACAGTTCTCATTTCTAAAATAAAGCTTTGACTTTGCAATCACTCAGGCAAGCTCTGATACATGACCTTCCAAGAATCCTCCCCTCCTTTGATTATTTGTGACCCGAAGCTTCCAGAAAACATGAAAATTTCTTTCCACTCTTATTAAAGTACAAAAGAAAAAAAAAAAAAAACCAAACAACCAACTAGTTCTTCCAAAAGAATATAACTTGAATAATTTGGTAAAAATATCAAATTTATCTTTTGAAAATAATTTCCTCCACCTAAATGTTCACTATGGAGCATTAAATTTAAAAATATGCCTGACGATTTCCTGATTATATTGTGATCTATTTTGCCACTTCTTGAGAGGTAATGGCTTTTTTGTTTTTTATTTGACACTTAACTTGTTTCTCCTAAATTTAGTATTAAAACATGGCTTTAACTTATTTAAAGTCAGCGAAGGTATTGAGAAGGAAGTTTGGAGATATATATTTAGCATTTTTTTCAATCTTCAGCAGTCATTGGCTCTGAGATCATTCTAAATGAGAATTAATAAAGAGAAAAATGTATTTAAAAAAGAATGTGGCTTTATTTCTCAAGTTTTGCATAGTTAGTTTATAATTCTTATTTTTCATCAAAGATAGTGGAAGTTATAAATATAAAGTTAGAGACATAGGTATTGATTATAAGTAGATATATAGACAGATCCTAATTTCTTAATGCATAATCATATATATTTCAATAGAAGTATAACACCAAAAAAAGTTAGAAAAAGCCCTATTTTCATCTGCATTCCAGTAGGTATATTAATTAGAAATCAAGCTGGAAAACTATAAATAGTGCAGAATTCCACCTGTTTAAGATTCTAGACTGTGATGAAGAATTTTACAGTTTTAAAATAGAATCGCTCTTAATTCTTTTACTTTAGAGGATAATTCAAATTAATCATTTGCATTTACACGACCATTTGAAAAAGTGCAAAAAAATAAACATTTTCTCTTTTAATCTTCCAGGAGTGAGTTTGGCATGAATTTTAAATTTAGAGCTGCAAATATAACAAATTATAGCAAAAAGATTTTGTATATAGCTTATTAGAAAAATTAGTAGTGGTTAAGGTTAATATACTCTGCAAGTCCCATGAAATTTCTTCCTTATAAGTTTCCTAACCTCAACATCAGGACATGTAAACAAACACCACCCAGTAGAAACTCTTTACATCACTAGCAACTTAGAATAAATGTCAATATTCACCCAGCATCCTCGAATCATGTTCTTCTAGTTAGCACTGATATGTATTAGACCAATATTTAAAATAGGAGCTTTAGAAAACGCTGCCTATTTTCAGATTGGCAGTGTTTGTCAATACGATTATTTCCAGTTTTTACATCTATACAAACAAGCACCATAAGTGAGGGGTTTTCTTAGCCATTTTTTCCTTGCTGCAGGTTACCTTTCTATGACTTTTAGAAACAGATGGTTTGGATTAACCCATAGAACCCTCTTTTCTACCCTCTCCGTTTTAGAGATAAAATAACTGTGAATGAAAATTTATTTTAAAAATATTTTCAAACAAAAAGTATAATCGATCATTTTCTTTATTTACCCTCTTTGTTTCTTATGTCCTTATTTTATGGCTTAAGCAAACAACCATATAACACTCCTTATTCTTCATTTTTGCTTGGGTTTTTTATTATTATTATTACATCAACACAGTAGAAAAATAATTATATAAGCATCCTATAAGCCCTCTCTTTCCCACTTTCAACTCTAACTACCAAAATAAAGGTAAATAGATTGCCTAGTGCCTCCATCCATCCTTCCCTCCCTTTCTTCTTGCTCCTAGTTGTACTCCTCGCTTCCAAAAAGGAGATTCATGAAGGGGGGTCCCACAATCTCCCTTGAAATATCTGGAATAAAGTAAGGGAATTCAAGTTATTTTTAAATACTTTAAAAAATTCCATGGGTAGAACATTTGAAAATGTTTTCTTAATGTTTAATATGTTGAATTAAAGATATAAATAGATTTATTTTGTTTTGTTTTTAAGTCTACCTTGGCTCTTTGTTGAGGTATTTTACATGTAAAGTTATTTATCAATTCAAGGGATCTGAGTTCAGAATCAGACCTGTATTTGTATCCAGCTCCTCTACTTTTTCATGGTGTGACTTTGGACAAGTGTACTGAGCTGGCTGACCCATTGTTTTTTCACCCACACAACTGTGTCAATTGACTTAACTGGCCCTGCATCCTTGAGACTGCCTAACTGTCCCTGAGGGTGTTCTGCTGCTCGGACAGATTGGCACTAAATGCAACTGCCACAATTTGAAAAGCTATGAGATTTTATAGATATTTGCCTCTATGCCATGTCTGTCCCTAAACCCAGTGCAGTTCTGGTTGGGGTATTGCCTTCTCTCTTTCATGACCATCTCTGCTCTCTGCTGACAGAAGCCCACTTCTCCTTACAGTCTATCACTGCTAAACCACAACTTTCAGACATTTAATGGCATAGTAGACTTTTGATACAACTGACTGCAGCACTTTTAATAGTGCTGGGCAATACTGAATTAGCTACTCACTTCTATTACCCCTTCCTCTGCTCTCGCCAGGATCTAGTCCAAAGTCATATCTTTTACATCCAGTTAATACCTATATGCAGTTAGGTGGCTTATTCTATTTTTCATAATCTCTTCCCATTCTCCCTAATTTTTAAGTAATTGTACTATGTCTACATTGTCAGGACGTATTGTATTGCCATTACTCTCTCTCTCATAATTTAGAACTAGATCGATCTATAGGTAAATACATACTCAATACTTACCATCGGTCCATGCCTTTACAATCATATTGTTTGTCTAAAGTTTGTTCTCTACTAGTTTCCTCAAAAAGGAATATTCTATGGATTTCTGCTCATTGGCTTTTTGTAGGACTGATTTTTTTTGATGGTTTTTATTTGTTTTTGGTTTTGCCTGTAATTTTCACACGTGAAAATCAGTTTAGCTAGATATAAATTCCTTGGCTCACATTTTCTTTACTTAATTACTTTAAATAGCCTTGTCTTCTGACAAAATGCTGTTGTTAAAACTGAGGATAAAGTTTCCTTATAAGTGACTTAATATTTATTTTACTTAGATGTTAAAAAATATTTTCCTTTTTCTTAACTATTTGGTATTGGCTATCCTGGGTCAATTTTCCCTAGTGCACTGTGAGCCATTCAAATATATGTACTTTCTATTTTGTTTCCCTGATTTATTCATTTTAGCATTTGCTATTCCATTGTTTAGGTTTTCTTCCTCAAAGATTCCTATTATAGGTATATTGGATCTTCTTTATCTCTCTACTATATCTATTATTTTCTCACACATCTCTTTCTTCATTTCTTCTGATTCAAAAAATTTTGTTCTTTCCGAAGTTGTTTTCCTCTTACGGCATTATCTGTTATGTTTATTCACTCTAGTGTTACTTCTAGTATAGTCTTTACTTCTGAAGTATTTTAATCTTTTATTTCTAAATTCTTCCTGAATTCTATTACATCTCTCTTCAAATCATTCTGTTCTCCAAACATCTCATGTCTTGAATTTTTCAAATTGTGATTTATGTTAACCTTCATAACTTCTATTATTTTCTTAATTTCATTTACCTCATTTCAGAACATTAGGCTACAATTTTCACCTGTTTTATGAGCATGTTTTTCTGGCATGCATCCATTGTCCACAGAGAAATCAGTGTGATCTTACTATCCTTTTTATGAGACATTATATGTGGCTCAACTATTTTTTTCTGTTGGTAATTCTTAAATGAAATGAGTAGGCCAGGATAGTTCTAGCTTCGTGGCTCTCATGCTCCTGTTTCTGGTATATTCACAAAATGGTTAAAAGAGAATAGTTTTGTATTTCTTGAAATCTGACTATTCTATATCCTTTCCTCTCCTTTTTAATTGTAACTTCTCTTTCCATTGCACCTATTTTTTCCCCCAACTCCCAGATTTCTCTCAGAGCAGGGTTTTTGTCCTAGAAGGGAACTTCGATTTATAACTTTCCCGAGGTCATATAGCCCAAAACGCTTTAGTGTTCTCTGTCCCCTTGCACCAACCAGCAAATTAGAGACGACAGGATCTACACCCTCCCACCACAATTTTACATACTGTCCTCAGATGGCCCACTTCGCTCTTCAGTGAGTACTTTGGGCAATTCTGTAGGTTTCCTGTTATTTGATAATTGAGTGGCCCATTGCTTTCCCTAAAGATGCTGATAACGCACAAGTAAGAAATTGTTGATGCTTAGTCTCACGTATATTTGGATGTATAAGGATCCCTTATCACATAACCATGGATTTTAGTCTTTGCTATTCTAATTGCTTTGTCTCTTATGGTGGGATTCAGGAAGCTTCAAAAACTGTATCTCCTCTGGAGTACATGTTGACTAATAAACTTATTTTATAAGTACCAAATCCATTCCAAAAAGCTCTAGATGAAACCCCATTTGACCCACAGAATAATAAAGGCTACACTGATGTATCTGGGACAGAACATTTACTTAATTATCTAAGTGAATCAGACTCATAGCACAGTACAGTGTCAATCAGTCATTAAATTAGTGTAAAAATGATTGACAAAAAAAAAATACAGTTGACACACTAGATATCTGATAGGAACTGAGAGTGAAAGGTTACCATTCCCACTATGATCAATAAGATGATTATTTTAACATCACCAGATGACAGAGGTGACAAGGGAGAAATGTCATTATAAGTAATATCTAATAAAAAGATACCTTTACGACAAACTGTCATCTTTACTCACTTTGTCACAGAAGACCTTGATTTGGCAATAAGCTCTATGAATGGGTTTATTGCTACGATTATTATAACTGTATGTATCAATCTGAATCATCAAAGGAAGTCCTTTCACTCCTTTTTGGGAGGAGAAGTCTGTACTCAGGCAATTGACGGTGATGAAAATCTGAGGGAGAGAGAACAAAAGGAAAAAGTTCATAAGTCACCATAAAAAAGATATATAAAAAATGCATAAGGCTTAGACTAGAAATGAAAACACTAAACCAATATGTAAGGACAACTGAAGAATATTTGGATGCTCTGACATAAAAACATTGAGCACATAAAATATGATAAATTATGTAATATCTAATTATAAATATATAAAAATTTTTGCTTTCATATTTAATCTTGAAACAATTAAAATTACTTTCCTTAGAGTACACCAGAGTCTTATTTTTGAAACATGCATAAGTTAACTTGGTAAAACACTGTCTTCTCAACATATTAAAGCTATCACTTCTCTAATCTCCGGCCTATAGATTGAAAAAAAAAAACAATAAGACAACAACAACAACAAACTATAACAACAACAACAACAAAAACTAGATAACACCTTCCTTTGAGCATTATTACACTGAAACTTATTTCTTTACATATCTGCTTCTCCTACTTGACTATTAAGATTTAAGACCATTTCTTATTATTTCTGTATTTCTGTAGTTCTTATTATTTCTGTATTACCTAATGTAGTGCATGGTGGAGCACAGGCAGTCAATAAACATCTGATGAATGAATCGATGAGTTTATCTATAAAAAACCCACTAGATTGGGAGTCAAAGCTCCAGTTTTAGTCCTAACTCTAACATTAACTGGCTAAGAAACTTCGGGCAGATCCTTAATTGTCATCAGTTTTCAATTTTCCCTTCAGATGACTTTTTAGATCTTTTCCTGAAGGACAAAATGTAAATACTATTATACAAAAAGTGAAAAAGTAAAAGAGGAGCTGGCGAAGGTAAGACACGAAACAGGAAGACAGAAATGTAGTAAAGGCACCAGCATCCTCAGCTTATGACATGGAGCATCAAGAGGTACAACAGAAATTACATGCATCTATAAAGAAAAGGAAACTCAAGAAAATTATTAAAGATTAAGTACTGAGCAATGGAAAAACTAAGAGTAATAATTTTATTATAAAATACTGGGGGAAATAGAGTGAGGAGTATAAATAACTAAATTTATCCTCATTTTACACAGTGGGTAGATGTCAATATCTAATACCATTTAAAGTTCATATTTCATGAAGTAAAGGTATAAGTAAGCATCTAAATTTATGTGGTAACTCCATGAATATTAAGAGATGGTCTCTAGGAAAAACCAGGAGTATTGTTATTATACTCTTGAGTATAGTATAGTATTATACTCTTTATACTATTTTCATTTGACATTATATGTATTATTTTTACTTAACATAAAATTTTAAATCATTCATTGTTTTAAAATTGTACTTTTATGGATTCTGAAAGCCATTTCATTAAACATATTATTTGGCCCATGTTTTATTTGGTCCCCTTACATTTTTATTCACCTTCAAACCCTTGATCTGAAGCCTCTAACATCACAGCAACACCACAGAGAATAGCTCTGCAGAGAGCAAAGACCCACTGCCACGGGCCGCATTTTAAAATTTAAAAACTATTCAAATTTTTTATTTAACTGCCATGCATAATCTAATTCATTTCAAGCTCTATGCCTATAGGCTTTTGGTAATTTACACGAAAAAAATTTTTAAGCAAGAATAATCTTTATTCCTTGGAAACACAGTTGAGAAAGTATATCAATAAGATTAAAAGATTCAGAACACATGTATTAGTATGTAGCACATACACTGCAGATCAGCACATCTGCTAAAATGTAATACACCTGTAAACAAAAACCTTCGAGGCAGTTTGTCAGTCCTAAGAGACTCCACTGTGCAAGGCATGCAGATGACTCCTTCTTTCTGGATAGATTTTTGTGGTAACAAAAAACAGATCAAATTTCACAATAAAGTATCTCAAGAGATGTCAATATACATTTTTTAAAGGCTTAAAATGAGCCAAAGTACAATTAGATATATAAAAGTAGTATGAGAATTGATTTCACAAAAATACTAATGAAAAATATCTCAGGCCTATCAAGAGAGAAATGTTTGAATTGTGGCTTGAAGTGGGGGGGTGGGAGTAGTATTTTGGCATGAGTTCTACCCAAAAGACAACATGTATCTCACTTTTAGTGCTATATCTATACAAAGATCATTAAAAAAAAATTTTTTTGAGCTCCTTACTAGCCAATAAGAGATACATTAGCAAGGTACCACACATCAATTGCATTCAAGGCCAGATGACTGGTCTTAGGGACATGCTAATTATAACAACTTTGTACCTTGTGCCACAGGCTCTCATTTTTCTGGTCAACATCTGAAAACAAGTGCCACAGATACATTCATTTCATTCATTCATTCCTTTTATTAGTTCACTCATTCATTCATCCTATAAACATCAACACAAGCCCACAGTGGGTCAAACTCAATGTTAGAACCTGCAGATAAAGAAACTCGGCTCCCTGCCTCACAGAGCAGACAGTTCAAAGGGAAGATAGATGGGCAATGACCAACATGGGTGGTCAAAACTCTCCCAAGTGAGATGTGTCCAGAGGCCATGAGAACACAGAACAGAACACAGAACCTGGAGGACACTAATGAAATACAAAACCCACATAGACAATGGTATAAGTCAATGGATTCCATCATGTATTATTTAAGAGAAAAAGTGAGACTAAAGGTGCAAATATCAGACAATTCAGGGGCCCTAAGTGATGACGACTGCTAGGAAAGAATATGCCTGATTCTCCTACTGAACATCCAGGTAAAGGAGACAGAAAATTCTGTCTACTGTCCTAAAGCTGCCTTAACTGCAGAGAACATTCATTCATGCAACAAACCTTTTAAAATACCTACCATGTCTCTGAGGCTGTGCGAGGTACTAACGCAAGCGCACTAAATATGATCCTGGCAATCAGAGAAGTCAGGGGCTAAATGGAGAGAGAGACAACATGACGGTGCCCTAAAGATTACAGTAACTTCATCAGGTCAAAAAATAAAAGTTCTTTCTTAGGAACACTTGACTTCTTTTATTGTTATTACTAACAGTGGGATTATCTTGGTCAGAATGTAGAAATATAACTTTATGTTGGCAAATCAATGACACTCTGGTGAGCCATGCAATTGTCCATGTTTTTGGCCATGTATTCTATATACAAATCTTCCAGTTGGTGCTGTAATACACAGGGGCATCAACCCACACTGGTTATTTTCCACTTTCTCATTAAGCCTGCCTAGTACTATAGAAGCCAGATGAGAAAAGTGTTCTGATGAATACTTTCCCATGCTATTAAGATTCATGGTTGGCTCACTGATTTATCCATACATCACTCACAGTGGACATATACTCAGACAGGCAGGAAAAGTATTCATTGTGGCCTTGTCAGCTCTAAGTCTCAACTAAGAGAGCTGGGCTGATGGAACGTATATATTTACAAAGGCCACTTGACTGGAACAGATCCACTGAAATAACAGATGCTTACTGGTAATATACTACAATAAATAGACTAAATCCTCCTTGGAGGAGCGATCACAATCAGCCACCCAGTAGAAAAGGTCTTTAAAGGTCAAATGAGCCACAATACTAGAGGACCAGGAGACAGACTACATCTCCCTCATAAAGGTCCTTTAGTAAAAAGTCCAGTGGGTTGTCTTTGAGTCATAGCATCCTGATTCTATAAAAAAATAAACAACACTAGAATTTGCCTTTTTAGCTACATGGTATTGGCCTCCCAGAGTCATCCTAACAGGCAAGGATTTATAATAGGGTTGGCACTGCTTTCCTCTTGCCTGGCTGCCTGACCCAATAGCAAAGCACAGTTTGAGTGCCTGGTGATATCAATCACAGTCTCGCTGTGCTGCACTCAAAACCCAAATGGTTGAACTTTAACTGAAGTTGGCGGGTCGGGGGGACGGCAGGGGTGGGAAGGCATAGAAGGATATAACTAAAACCTTGGCTTGGGAACTGATAAGCATTAATTTGTTTCATCTTGCAAACCCAACCATGTCCCAGCTCCAGGCACAGCAGACATATATGAGATCAAATTTCTTGAAAGTTTATCTACAAAGCACTATTTGTGAACGTGTATTACAGAAAACTTAGGGCAAGGTATGCTTTTCTCCAACAAATGTTTATCTAAACGTCAAGCATGGAAAGTTCTTTTTAACTTCAGTATGAGCCCTGATTATGTAAAGAACATATAAATGTGGCAAACAATGTCATTGTCGCCCAAGAATTGTAAATGTTACATATGTTCGTATAATATTTTCAGAACCTCAGTTATAATTTCCTATAATTCTAACAGTTCCTACTTTATTTTTTAGAAAAAATATTCATTAAATCAGGTGCATCCAGGCAGATAATAGATACATTTTAAATTTTGTCATTGGTTCAAAGATTGATTCAGATAGGAAGATTGTTTCTAAATGTACCAAGACCTTTCCAGAAATAGAGGCATTCTTAGGACAATTGACATTTAAAAAAAATAAAATCATATTTCTACATATGAATTACAATTCCTATTTGTAGTTCCTACACAAGACAAGTGACTTTGCCCAGGTTATAATACGTCTCAGTTGTGTGCTAAGTGTAGTAAGATTTATTAAAATAAACACAGATCAATGATGGGCTTTAGAACTGCTACATTAATTATTAACTTCCAAGATTTTTCTAAGTGCTGCCACTAAAATAAATGAGGCTACCTTTGATTAACAAAGCAATTTGGGGGTTAAAAAAGCATGAAATCCATGATTTAACGGAAAGTATTTATTTTCCTCTTTAAGCAATTGTATTTTGCATTTTCAAGATCTTTCTGATTAAAGACCACGAAAGCTACTTATTTCCTAAGGTTGAGACTCTGAAGAGCTCTTTTCCAAGAAATGCCATATGTATTAGCTTCTGAATTACAGGGTCATGTGGTACACCATGAAATCATCATTTTCACTCTAAAACATTAAAAATATATAAATACATAAGTGTGCTCTTGCCAATTTCCCTACTTCTTGATTCTTGGAATTATTAAAGACCTTAAAGACAGTTTTCTTACATTTCAGCATTTTTCTTCCTTTTTATATGATTGTATTTGGATGTGGATGCAATGCCAAAGAAAACAGAAAGATAGACTAAAAGTAGATAATATTAACATCTGAAATCTCAGTCTTGGGCATTTATTTATTTCTTCATGCTTTAATTCATCAAATATTTATCAACTTCCTGGCATTATAGTAGGAGGCAGGACACAAGAATGACAAGACAGATTCCCTGCTTGCATAGAGTTTGTTATTTTGTTGAAGATTTAAGAAACTTCTAATTTTCCTGATGCCTCCATTTATATAGAACTTTTAGGGAATGATTTAAAAACTGATAATATATTTCTTTACTTTCTCCTTCACCTACTGTGGGTATATCTGTGTACACACATGTGCACTTGGTTTACTCACATATTCTACCATAGTTTTTATATTCTTTCAGTACTTTTTTCCCCCATTTTTAGAACATATTAAGTGTGTTCCCAGTTGACAGCCTTTGCTGTTTGCTCTGCCCTCTACCTCCAATGCTGTCCCCACAGATCATCACATTGCCAGCTCCTTCTTCTCATTCAGTCCAATGTCAACTCTTCAGAACTACCTGCTTTGACCACCCATCTAGAGTCAAGTTCCTCCTCCTCTTCCAACCTCAGCCTATATCATGGCCTATATCACACACTACCACACTGCTCTTTTCTATTTTCTTCATATTGCTTAACAGTATTTGAATTTATCTCATTGTTTATCTGTTTAGTGCTTAATTGTCATGTCTGCTCCATGAGGCTGTAAACCCTTAAGAGGAGGCCTCTTGTCTCCCTCGGGCTCACTCTAGTCTCAATGTCAGGCTCATGGTAGATATTCAACAAATATTTGTCCAATGAATTAAGATAAGATTACTTTTCTAAATACACATTTCGATCTTCATCCATGCTCTTGCTTTCATAAGCAAAACCTCCTAAGAGCTGAGATTGTTTTGAGTAGCTCAGGTTGTCAAGATAATACAGTAGGGTTAGCTGGTCTGACCAGGTTTATCCTCAAAAAATATTATCTGTCCTTATATCAACAAACATAAAATCAGCACCAACTATATATTCAGTATGTGTGTCTGTCTGTACACACAGACAGACACACACAAAAACACAGAGGATGCTATATATGGAGGGTGCTATGGGAGATACAGAAATCTATAGTAGCATCCTGCCCTCGAGGAAAAAGATTTACCTATTGTATAAGGTATATAATTAGATACTAAGTTAAATATTGCAGGCTATACATGCTGTCAGAACTTAATGAAAAGGAGAAAGCTCAACAAGTCAGTCAGAGAAGATTTCCTATAGGAGTCCTGAGCTGGAAGAAAGAGACCGACCTAATAATGGGAGAGGAGGATTTGTATTAGGGAGCTTAAGAAGAGGCCTGAAAAAGGAGGTTGATGAGGGAAGAGGCCAACCAAGATGCTTGTACCACTGTGATCAACTAATGAACTTTTGATGAGTCAAGAGTGTATCCTTGAAGCCAAGAGAAGATAGAACTGTGGCCACAGTATCCAATATCCAGGTTACAGAGAGGACATGGAGAGTGAGGGCTGAGAAAAGTCATCAGGTTCAGAAGTAAGGAGGGTCTGCATCCCTTCCAGAGGCTGGACTAGTGGAGGGAAGGATGGGAAATTAGAATGCTGGAGCAGGTGAGACACGATGTGAATATGAAGAGGAGGCACCTTCACTGGGAAGCTGGGCAGAGGAAGGAAGGATGGACAGGACACGGAAGTGGGCAGCAGGGCCCAGCAGAGGTATTCTTCCAAATGGGAGGAGGTGTTCACACAATTAGAAGAATGAGTGTAAGAGTCCGCAAAAAAAGAGGAGTCTGTGGGAGCTAAGAGCCTCAGAAGCAGGGATTAAATGAGATCAACTCACAAGTAAAGTTTTGTAAGAAAAAAGACAGCTTTCAATGAAGCTGATGGGCAAAATAGAGGAAAGCACAGCAAGAAGAAAATGTACGAGAGGCTCAAAAAAGTATGTGCCTAATGCAAATGCTAGCACTATGGCCTTGGACTAATTACTTAAACGCTCTGGGCCTCATGTGCCTTATCTTTTAAACAGGGATAATAATCTCTACCTTAATACCATGACTCTTAAAATGAGATCATGTTTTAAACTATAAAGCGCCATGAAAATCTAAGGGAGTTTACTATCATTGTTCCCCAATCAACCAACAGTTTCTTGTGTATCCTTCACAGTTTCTTGCATATTCTTCTAGAAATATTCTATGGACAGACAGAACACAGATCCTTTTCTTTTTTTATACAAATGGTAGCATAGTAAACATAGTTCTTCATCTTGCTTTGACAATAAATTTTGAAGATTGCTTTTTCTTTCTTTTTTAAAGAGCCATGAATAATGGAGTAATGACTTCTTTAACAGTTTCTTTCCAGTTTTTTCGTATATATTCTATATTTTTATGTTTCATATATTTCATCTTATAACAATGATGCAATGCATTTATTTCAACATGGCTTTTACACACATGTGAACATATAAATTACTGGCACTACTATAGGTCGTCTCACCGACTATATTTAATCTGAATTTCGTCTTCACTATTTCACTAGAATTGCTTTCTCCAAGGTCAGCTTTCCCAATAGCATCCAGGAGATCTCCAATTTAGGATGCATCCAGGGGGTCTTGTTAAACTATGGATAACAGGGCCCTGCCCCCAGAGTTTACATTTCAGTAGGCTGAGGCAGAGGTCCAAGTCTGCATTTCTAACAGTTTCCCAGTTGAGGCTGATACTGCACGTGGAGACCCAGGATATGAGAAGCCACCACCTAGAGCACTGACGTCATTGGCCAGTTCCTCCTCCTCCTTTTCTTCTCCCCACTGCCTTCCTCTGAACTCTCCTTACCGACCACCCCTTCCTTCTCTGGTCCTTCTTCCTCCAAATGCCCTAAATGGGGCGGGTTTAAAGTCCCATCCTTGAAGCTCTTTTGCCCATCCCTCTGATACTCTCCCCATCAATGCCATCATTTCTCTGGACTCCCGTGATCCTCTCTGAAAATAGCGCTAACTTCCATCCTGCGCTTCACAATCCCTGCCTTTCTTGTGCTTCCCACAGGCTGCACTGAGTACCCTATTCTTCCACCTAGCATGTGCTTCTTTCCAACTTCCACGGGTCTGAATTCTACCTGACCCTTGAAGACACAGCCCACATGTTATTACATCCTCCCTCATGTTGTCCCTGACCCCATAGGAAGGTGATCTCACTACACGCTGAAGTATTTAGAAGTGAAGTACAGGGTGTGTGTGTGCACACGTGCATGTGTGTGTGAAAGGGAGAGAGGTCAATCAAATCTGGCAAAATACTAATGATGGGTCAATCTACGTGAAGGGTACGTGGTATCAATTGTATTCATCTTTCAACTTTCATTTGAAATTTATAAAAATAAAAAGTTGGGAGAATTTTTTAAATTAAACATCATCATTATCCTTCTCTCCAGAACTCTCCTAGCACTTTAACTCTATTTTCACTAGAGCCATTATTTTCTACCTCGCACTGCAAGTTATTTACAGCCATGTCTGTGTTCTCCTTCCCTAGCCCAAATGTTCTCTGACAGATGCTCTGTCCATGAATTCCCACTGCCTGGCCCAGTGCATGATATGCAGCAGGTAAAATGCTTTAAAGGAATGACTGCCCTTTTGCCAGAGGTAATGTATAAGACCTTACTAATAATCCTCCCAATACAAAAAGTCATTGTGGAAAGAGCAAATGCGTCGAACAGCCCAGAGTGGGAATTCCAGCTCTGCCATGCATTAGCTGTGCAACCTTAGGTAAGCTTAGCTAACCAACTGGGATTCAAATTCTTCATTATTTAAATAAAAAACTATATCCACTTAAAAATATGAATACTACATAATGTATAAAAAGCACCTGGCAGAATGCTAGCACTGCACACTCACACACACATATAGGCATACACACAACAGTCCCTGAAATTCGAGGCTGTAATCTAACTCTCTGCATACATACGACAGTTCATGCATGTGAGTTACAGAGCCCTAAGCAGAATTCAGGTCAGAAAGTGTGGATACTCTCATCCTAACAAAAGATTAAGCCGTTGATAACTTCAGCAAGATGCCCTCTCGAGACTATTCCTTCTATATATGAATTAACTCCAGCTACAGTTTTTCCCGCCATCCATTACCTTATAAAACTGGAACAAAAGCAGGACTTTATTTAAGTTCAATACCAAAGACTCCAGCAAATGTTTACCTTTCCCTTTTAAAGCCTCCATCACCCATACCATGCCCCAACAAACACACCAAATGCCATTCGCCCTGCTTCACAGTGTGTATCTCAACCTGTCAAGAGCCCTCCCAGGAGCTTCCCCCAACCTCTTCTTTACTTTTGAGATCATAGAAGATGTCCTTTAATAGTCTCTAACCTTCCATAAGATAATCTGTTTAAAATTGGGCTCAACTTAGGCAAAACAGTAGAATGTAACTTTTTCTTAATCAGTAATATCTATCAACCCCATTTCACTTGAGACTGGCTTGTAAGCAGAGAGAGTATGCCCAAGTGCTGGCAGGAGGTGGGGACGGGCTAAGGGATGAACTGGGTCATGAACCCACAAGGCATCAGGAGTATGGCCACCTTTGGCCAGTCCTTTGCTTTCTCTTCTCATCCTGAAAATCAATATTTACATATCTTCTCTTCTCCCTGAAGTTTAGTAGAAAGAGAGCACAATCCGTTCAGAAACATCCCCTTAAGAAAGTGTGATTGGTTCATCAACACTACAAAACTGTAATTTTCTAAAGCACTGTGCTTGACACACAATGAGAGCGCAATAAAATCCAATTAAATATTTTAGACCAAAAAGAAATGTTGAAAGAAAAGGTGAAGGAAGGAGGGAGTGGAATAATAAATTGGGGTAATTTAATGGATTTGCCATGATTCCGTACTGAATTTCAAGTTGGCCTTTTAATTAGCATAACCTTATTTTCCACTCAAAGAGACTGAATAATTTGCAGTGTACAAGAACATCTATATTTTCTCCAATTTACTACCTTTCTTAGGCTGTCACAAAGCACCGTTGTTCTCACCATTCTGTCTGTCTTTTGAACTACTTAAATCGAGATGAGGACAGAGGCTGTTTTTCCTATCCATCAACAGCCAATGGAGCGAAGATAGGCTGCCTTGTTGACCACAAGTTGTACCTTGAAAAGACAGCAGTGGGAAGAGAAAGGGTTGACCCATACAGGAAAGAAACCTGGACTTCACATGGAAAAAGTAAGTCATCCTACATAGCAACTCTAGTTATATTTCACAACGTGAAGTAAGCCGTGACACAAGCCACATTAAATGCCCTTATGCACAGGGCAGCTGCAGGGCTGCCTCATCTCCTTCCTGAAGAATGGACTTAGAAATAGAGGAGAGAACCTTTTACTCCAGCTTTCACTTATATTTCCCTGCTCGGCCAGCCGACTCATCTTAGCACATCCATGTTCTACTCTTCACACTGGATCTCAGTTATTCTGGGTGTTAGAGCAAAATCAGGCACAAAGGCAATAAGTAAAACAAAAATATAAAGAGGAACAGGACCCGGAGGAAATATCAACATGCACCCCCTCACCTTGCATTTTCTCACAATGTCAACAATCCCTTGTGTTAAATCCTAATTCTTTTAAAGCATCCAGTGACCCAATGTTAGAGGACTCCATAAAATGAATATTGCTCATGTGTAAATATTTACTTCCAATTTACCAGCTTAGTAAATATGGGTTTTAGTTTATTTGATTTGTTAAATTGCAAACAAAGTAGATAGTCATTGTGTGCCTTTTGCAACCTTTATTTTCTCTGATAATAATTGTTATTCTGGCTCTGAATTTTTTTTATGTTCTGCTTCCTGCATAGTGTTGCAAAAAAGAGCAAACAGTGAATAGTCTTCACTATTTGAAACAAAAAAAAAAGTACATAAAAGAAAAGTGTATGGAAATAACGTAAATGAGTATAAAAATGAAATTTTGGACACCAGGGAAAGGAGCTAGAATAAGTGGGGAAAATGGAGAATAAATGTGTAAAGGTAAGGAGAAAAAAAAACACTGATGTGTCTCAGAGTTGTAATATCAGAAAGCATGTAATATAGCAGGGCAACCAAAGACACGGATAGGGAGAGACCTGTGTGCTAGAAGTGTCGGACTAGTAAGCCCACCTTTGTTGGTGGGAGAGGGGATGAGGGGACACAGACGGGACACAGGATGACTCAAGGAAATGGGGTTGATCATTTGTTTTCTTTCTTTCTGGACCTACATATCTTGTACCCTATAGGTTTCTTTGAGAAAGAAAATCATAGTATGCTTTGGTCTAAAAAAAAAAGTATAGATGTCCTCTGTTGGAATGGTTATAAGAGTATGAACTCTGAACTCAGAAGGACATGGGTCCAAAGCCCACCTTTGCAGTTCCTAATCCTGCAGTGCTCCATACGTAGCCAGTTGGTATTTAGTGGTACGTGAGTCTGAGATGCACAGATCCGTGGCATCTCTCAGCCTCTCTGCTCCCAGCCCCGCCCCACCGAGTCTCAGACCTGCACATCCCGCTCCCACCGGAAAATTTGTTAACAAAGATGAAAACACATCCCTTATCTGTGTCCTTGAGCCTCTAAAACTGCAACAACTGTCTCTCTGTAAGTTCCTCCCCAAGCCCAAAATGCAGGAAGAAAGTTCACCACTGATCTCGCAAGGCCGAGGACTGAACTAGCCAGTCTCCGAAGCTCTCCTGCAACCAGGTGGAAGGAGGGACAAGGCAGGCACCGCCCCAGAGAATAATAGCTCTACTGCAGGCAGAGGTGCTCGGCTAGAGGGCAAGAAAGAGTAACCCAGGAGAGGCAGAATTTCGTATTACTGAATTATAATAGCTTTTAAAAAAATCCTAGCGATGGGATGGGCTAGCTGTGGATTTCTCCGGTGGTTGGATTACTGAACAATGCTGGCCGTGAGGGAGGAGGAACATTTTCACGACTCCAGTCATTCCAAAAGGCTTGGTTGCTGCAGTGCGATTAAAAAAGGGTTCATGGAAAGACGTCTCCTTCATCTGAGGTAGTTTATAAACCACGAGAGGAGCGAAGCATAGAAATCGGGGGAGGATGGTACAGGGCAATTGTATGGTGTTCCAGGGGAAAGAAACAAAAAGGAAACCCATTTTTCAAAGAGCTAAGGAGCATCTGTGTGCTCAAGTAATCCTCTGCGGTCACATGAGAGAGCCCTTTGCAGCACACCGAAATCGGTTTAATCTTCAAATCCCTGTGAACAGAGGAAACGACATGCGACAAAAATAAGGGGCCCAGTTTCAGAATTTCCTTAGAAATCTGGGAGAAAGGAGAGCCTTTAATCAGGGTTTGCTGTGCTCCTGCTCTGGGGGTGATGTCATTGCCTGGAACAAGGCAGCACTCGGTGCCAGCCATCCGAATTCACCGCTCTCTAACGATTCAATAAGGTCTTGCATGGGAATTCCTCATCTGGGGGATTGGTGACCAACAAATCTAGTTTGTAGGTACCAGTGTTTGGCTAAGGGAAGAAGGGAAAATTGAAGTAACTTTTTAAATGAGTCACGTGAAAGAATGCAGCACCGCAGTCCTCCCATTAGAATCAGGTGGGTGGGGCCTTACTCTGCCAATTTTAATAGTATATTTTAATAACCCCTGCTCCCCTCCCCACCGTTTTCCAGCTAAGGAAAGTGAATCTCAGCAGGGACAATCACAGAGCCGGCTATTCCAGTGCCAGGACTAGTGCCTCGTCACCCAAACCCCATTTCAGTGCCTTTTCTTCTGTACCATCCAGTGCCTGGTGCGTGCCCCATCAATTTCCAAGTGGTGACAGGGTGGACACTCATGACCTCATCCGCCTAGATGTCACCTGAGTCACTCCCAGGGACCCTGGGATACCCGTTCACGTCATGTGAGCTTCCAGACAGCACAGACCCTCGGGGGGAAACAAATGTCCTGTTGGAGACTATTTCTGCTGCTCGAGTCACTGCACAGAAAGACACTGTGGCACAACTAGCCAAACCGGTTCCGGGCGGGAGCATGGGTAACAGTTCCGCCAGAATCACGCTGCAATCGATACTGGGGACCAGGAGTTAGTTCCCAAACCTCGTTTTAACTAATAGTTTTAACACCTTCGCTAGTTAATTATTTTTCTATTATTAAACTAAACGATTAGAATTTCACAACCTTTCCTTTCTTCTGTTCATACTAAACGAGGAGAAGCAAAATGTAGGTCGGCAACAAAAGAAAAGGTAGAAATATGCTCTGGAAAAAGCTATCTGCCTTGTCATCGGCTCTTGATTATACACGTGTGGTGAGATGACCAATACTGAACTGCTATTTTTTATTTGTTTGTTTGTTTTACTAAATGCACCAAAACTTATATGTCCAAACACAGGCTACCCTTCAACATAGCCACTTCGGGAAGACATACGGTTTCCTCAAAAGACGCTGCTGGGGCTCAGAGTGCATTTGTAGTGTGTCTTCTGACACTGTCTTCTTCAAAGCTGGTCTTGTGCAAAAGAAATCTCATTTGTAACCCTAGAGAGGTATTCTCCAACTTGTCGTATGTATTTACATGTGGAGCCAAGTGATTTCTGGTTTTTTTTTTTTTTAAGATCAAGATTTACAGCCATTGTGGGCATTCAAATGGATGTCATAGCAACTCTCTTGAACAGCGCCAACCCAAGCCACCTCTGGCCTGCTGCCAAACGCCTGGCCAAAGGAACCAATGGGTGCGGGCGGGGATCCTGGCCCCATTTCTATCAGCTGTACCATGTCAACCTCTATCGAGTCACTGCTTTTCCCAACACAAAGTCAGTGAAGATATAAACTGCATATTCGGTTGTCTGAGTGGGTGTGGAATTTCTGTCCTCTGGCCACAAAAACGGAAACATCATGGAATGGGGCCTAGGCCTGAAGCCTACAAAAGATCTCTGTGTAGATGATACCAACAGGAACTCAAAGCAAATGTAGCTGCTCCTGAGGAGTCCACAATACAAAAATCACAAACGTTTCCACTGGAGAGGGATGCCTTTACTTCTCGCTTTGTTGAAAACCTTCTTCTCAACCGCATGATTTTGTTTTCTGCAGTCTGCTTATTATAAAATCAGTATTCCAAAGAAATACCCTAGGCTCTGTGAGTTGGGGGAGGGGGATCTTCTTGGTCTATGTAATGCTATGGATTTAACTTTTAAGTTTTTTTTTTAAGCCCTTCCAGTATTTTGGGAGGAAATTATATAGAATTTTATTTTATTACTTATTGGTTACTCAAACAAATTTTGCTACAACAAGCAAACACTGCTGTTTGTCAAAGCATATGTGAGCTTAAATTCTCAGCTTAAAACAACACACATGTGCAAACATATTTATTTAAAGGAAAGTACCTATAGTAAATGAGTAAATTAGTCTTAACTGGGCTGAAAGATCTAGTCAGCTCAAATTAACTATCTCGCTGGTTTACCACAGAGCCTCCATCATTCAATCTGTCTATTTTGTTTTAGGCGTTTTCTTTAAAAGGTCCCTATTGGCACTAACAGGTAATACATATACCCACTAGCCATCATTATCACAGATTGCATAATGGAAATTAGAGCCAGAAGATCACAGCTCACATCCACAGCCTGCTTTGCACTGACGAGGCTCTTCCCGCGACAGGATCCCAGGGACCGCACACAGCAGGCCCACCTCTCACTCCTCACCCTGCGTGTGGTTACTGGTTCCCCCGCCTCCCTCCACACAGCACTGGGTCGTCACACGTCACACCCAGCATGACACTTGGTACGACAGAGACAAAGGGAAAAGTTTGTTTTATTTTGTTTTGAGTGAGGAACTGAGGCCCAGAGAGGTGAGATGCTTTGCTAGGGACTCTAACTCTGGCTGGGTGGCCATCATGCAGACTGCTCTTTCTTTATCTGCCTTTTCTTTACCTAGCCTGGGGGAGACAGGGCTGAAGAGAAAGCGTGGGGCTTGGCTGAGGAACTCTAAATGGAGGCACGGTGGACCTTAGCAGACAATTTCCCCTGCACTTCCATGCAGGACCTGACCTCCCACTTGGTGCTGGGCCTCCTTCCTTCCCGCGGATGCCGTGAGTCACTGGAACATTCTCCAGGCTGCTCTGGCACTCTGTTGCTGCTTGCCCATTTAGGTCACCTTTCTTGGGCCTGAAGCCAATTTCATTTACACTGTTTTATACATGAGTGAAACAAGACACTGAGCAATTCATCTCCTGCTATAAGTCATGCCCGTGAACTCCCATCCAGCTTCCTTTTTGCCCAACCTTCCCCCAGCTCGTAGACAATACAGCATTGAAAGGCGTTGTTTACATTGACCTTTTCATTAGTTTGAAGACAAAGTTTTGTAATGCCTTCTGTAGATGGTACATAACTGAAGTAGAAAACAAACTTATGTTTCATCTGGAACCTTCTCTTTAGAACAAAATAAGGATCAAGAATCAGAAGGTATAGAACACAGAAGAGTGGACATGGCAGGAAAGTTTGGAGTTTTCATAAACTCAAAGAAACTCTTGGCTGGAAAGTAAATCTGAGTATCAGTGAGTCTCACTTTTTTACCCAAACCAGTGCAATGGTGGACGTCTGTCCTCAGGGCACACTTTGCTGGAGATTTTACCATTGCCCTTCTTAACCACACTGGCACCAGAGAGAAATAGAAAGAGCTTAAGCAGTCGATAAGAAAAAAATAGCTCAAGGTCACAGTGGCTATACCCCAGGGAGTGAAGTTTAGAGACCTACAGCCCTGCTTCCTGCCCCCTATCTCAACCAGGTTATAGATGGAAGGAGTCCTGGGGTCAGAAGGCATGCCCGGTCAGTCATTTACCTACGAAGATGTTAGCTCTGAGCACTTCCTTGCCTCTGAAGGAAGGCAGCTGTTCCAGAGGAATCTGGGGAAATCTGTGCAGGTAGAAAAGGTCTTCTGGCCCAGTCATGTCAGCCCCAAGTGCTAAATTGGAGTCTGGAGGTTTGGGAGGGACACGTGTCTTGGAACATTCTGCAGAAGGCCAGGGAGGAACAGGTACACTCCTTTTTCTCCTTTACCCCACAGAAGACAATTTAGCTGCACATAACTAAACGTCTGTGACTTCTAAAGAAAGATAATGGGTTCATTTCCTTTGATTCTGGCTCAAGTTAACAGTTCTTTCCCTACCAATAAAGGTTTTTGTAAAAAAAAAAAAAAAAAAAAAAATCACCTGCAGACAAAGGACGTATCACTTACAAGGTCTGAACAACGACTCGGTGCTTCTTTTCTACTCACCTTCGCCTCTTCGTTCACATCCCAGGTGAAGGAAACTGCGTTATATGCGATCTCTTCAATGTTTCCAATTGTATTAAAGCTCTCCTTGTAATCAGCTGTAACAGTAACAAAAAGAAAAGGTTTTAAAAGAGTAAGAGTTACTAGATGACATGTGGCAGACCGTCATTTTCCAATGGGGAAATTGAAACTCTGCCTCTTTTCTGGCTGTCTCTATGGCAACAGTTAAGGATTTGCGTTTGCTGATATTCTTTCACTAATATTTATAAGAATGTAAGCATGTTCCTCTATTAAGAGTAAATCTAGGTGAAGGAATGTTCCTAACTGATTTGTTCATTAGTTTCATTTTTTTTAAACTAGGTTTATAAAATTATTAATATTTCTTCTCCACTTGAGTCCCTTGTCACCTACCCTCTCCCACTCCTATTCACTTTCCTGCCACTGAAGTTCGCTGGAAGTGCCATAGTATTCCATAGGGATTGTTTTACAGAACAGAATATTGTGTTTATCCGCCAGACAGTGTCATCAGGGCTGCAGTGAACAAATTCCAGGAGGGTGCTGGAAAACGTTTTTCTTCTTTTGGACTTGACGGAAAGCTGAGGTAATCATACTCACTCACTCTCACCACCTGTCTATTTAAGGCCCTCTCTTCCTCGATTTCTTTACTTATGTAATATTTATCTATTCCTTTCATCCCCATTATCTGTCCCCATAAACGTGATAGCTATTAATGTGTTTGCTATGAATTCTTGTATAAGTTGTGTTGATTTGCCTGTGTACATAGCTTTCATTTTCACAAACTGTGTTCTGCTATGGCTAGGGTTGCCAGATTTATCAAATATTTGGGACATACTTATTTTTAAAAAGTATCCGTTGTTTATAAGAAATTCAAATTTAATTGGGCACCCTGTATTTTATCTGGCAAGCCTAGCTCTGGACCTTTTCAGATCTAACAACACTCCTATTTCTAGTTGCAGCTGCATGGAAGTCCACAGCGACCACCCACCACAATTTATCCTCACTCCTCAGAGATGGCCCCTCCATGGGCTCTAGCTCTCTAATACAACAAACAGACCTGTGGTCAAAATCTTTGTTACTCACTGTCTCCACTGCTACTGTCTTAGTTGGGATTCAGGTCTGCACATGATATTCCTAATCTAATGCTCACTGCTTCCTGAGGTTTATGCTCTAGCTTATGCTCACCATCGATCCCCACTCCCCACACCCCCACTCCCCCGCCCCCCCCCCCCCACACACACACTCCTGGCCTCCTTAGATATGGCAGCCTACCTTCATTCTGTCTCTTGTATACTAAATAAGTACTGGTCATGTCCTGCTTGGCTGGCTGGCATCATGGTAAAGCCCACCTGCTTTTCTTTGAGGCCTGGTTTATTCACAAATTGATCACTTAATCACATGTTCTTCCTCTGTAAGCATCCATAATTTTTTTCTAAAAAGAACTCTGACCATCTGCCTTTTTATAATTTTTTATAAGGCTAAATCTTACATCATGACCTATCGTGTCCTTCCCAGTTGGGCCCTACATGTTGGTGCCATGGCCCCTCACTCCACAGTGACGGTCAGAGGAAGATGCAGTTCTAATGATGCTGGAGGCCTATTTGTTTATAAACTCTTTCTAAATATTTTTCCGCCGAGTTAGGATAGAGTTAGTTACTATGCCCAACTTCCAGGATGTATAAAGTGTTCATTGTCTACAAAATCTGCCACCTTTCTGGCCAAACGGTTGTTCCCTCTCTTGTATTCTGTGAAGTCGCCGCATCAGTGCAGGGCTGGTGGCTTCTCGAGGCTCTGGCAAGTTCTCTGGGTCAATGCTGTGACGTTTTGAAGTCTGCTTTCCTGAAGTTCACACATCTACTCATTTTTAGCTGTTTCCTGCTCACGAAATCTAAGTTCATATGATCCTTTGCCAAGATTTTAATTATTTCCCTTCTTAAGACAATTCTTTCTGCCTATGTGAATTGGGTTGAGAGAAGTAGTTCTCCTGTTTGCTTCTCCTATGCACGACACCGATAACAATAAAACAAAGTCCATAATAAGTTCATAATAATCCATAATTTTAAAAAGCTAGTTTGGTTTTGTTTTTGAATAAAACTCCTTGTTACAGGGCCCCGATTGATGGTTAATCACTGACAAACCGACTCATGTGGACTCTCCAGAACGGCCCTCCCAACTCCCATTCTAGCATGGATCACGTCAGCCCAGACGCCAACCAGAATTCTATTCCTCTTTCTCACCAAACATCTGCTTTTGGGGCCAATCCCATGGGTAGAAAGTAGCATCCTAATAATGTTGTATTTGCATTTCTTCTATCATTTACGAGTTCGAGCATCTCTTTACATCCAGTGGAGCCAACCAAATGTCTCCTTATACAAACGGCCTGTTCATGCCCTTTGTCCATGTTTCTACTGGTTGCCCCAGAAAAACTTTAAAGCAAAACTATATACCTTTCATTTTCAATAAAACAAACACATTTTGCTATAAAATATTGTGTGTTCACCATGGGAAAGTGAGAGGCCATGCACAAATGAGAAAAATATTTCAAAGCAGCCACAACATACTCACCCAAACAACCACGAAAAAAATATCTGTACATGCTTCACTTTTGTCCTCAATCTCTCTCCCTTTCTCCAAAATATGTCAATATTTTAACACAATATAGTAACAATTATTTTTTAAATTTGTTATTTTCCCCTTTAATATTCACCTGCAGCATCTTTTCGTGTCAATAAACAAACTTCTGGGAACTACTTTTATACTGAACTAAAATAAAGTGCCATAACTTTATTTTGCTCATGTTGGTCACTTAAATGACATCCAATACTTTCCTTAAATATCACTTCATCTAATTATCTTTATGGCTAAATATTCATATATACCTCATTATTTCATTAAGATATATTCTCAGAAGTGAAATTTATAGGTCAAAGGCAAATATATTGTTAAAGCTTTTAATTTGTTTTGTCCAATGTTCATCAAAAGGTTGAAACAATTTATATTCCCAATAACAGTGTATGCATTCCTGTTTATTTCAAAACTGATATGCAAAATATGCTTATTATTTTCATCTGCAATTCCTTGATTGCTAAAGAGGAAGAATCTTCCATTTGCTTTGGTTCTTTTTGGTTCTTTATATTCTTTCTCTTTTGTTTTTATGTTTATTCATTTATCAGCTTCCTGTTCTGTCTTTTGTTCATTTTTCTCTTAGGGTATTCAAATTTTTTACTGATTTTAAAGTAAATATTTAGAACTAAGACAGAAAGTAGAAAGCAAAGGAAGACTATTTTATAGCCTACAAATTTAGAATAAGCATTACCACTATATAGGAGATGATTTTAAATGAAAACTAGTGCTTTCGGTAGGCCATCTAATCTATTAAAAATTTGAAGAGAGAAACGGATCACTGAATTTTAAAAGATTGAGTTCCCTGATTCTTCATTGGTATTTGTTTTATAAGATAGTGTTGCAATTTTATTTTGAAGTTTTTAATATGAATTTATTTTTTAAAAACCTTTATTTTAGGTCGGTCATAAATTTAAAAAGTGAATATCATATCTATAAAGACAAATCAAAGTGGTTTGGTCATATACTTATCCTAGATACCATAAGTTACTGCATTATAAGTTTCCATTATTCCATAGCTTCTGCATCTGAAAATTTTTCTCACCTAAAAACATATATTAGCTCAGAAAAGGAAAGGATTTTTAAAAACAAATGCAATACAAATACAAATAAATGCTTCCTGTGTCTCCTAAGTTTGTACAGAGTCTCATCAGTTTCTCTCTCAAATTCACTGACTCAATCAACAAACGTATTAAACAAGTATTTACTGTGTGCCTGCTATGTGCCAAACAAGTGTCCTCACACCCGAGAAACAGCATAAAATAAGACTAGGTCCCTGATCCTGTGGCTCTCACAGTCCAGAGGAGACAGACTGTAAATAAGTAGACAAATAAATAAACAACACATAATTCATTTGTCTATTTATTTAAACAACAGATTATGTTTAATCTGTTTTTCCATGCCAAACACAAAACACAAAAAGACTGAGGAGGCTACTTTTTAGTGGGCGGTTACATTACCATGTTTAATTCCTTCACAGTGTATACCAATATTTATTTATTTACTTACTTACTTATCACCAGCATGTCCCACTAGCTATATATGCTATATGGGGGCAAGGAACGTATCTTAAATACTGCTGCTCTCTCTCTGTGCTTGCCACCAAACAGGTAAGATGCACTCCATAAGTTAGCTGAATAAATGAGTAAATGGATGAATGAATAGATCCATAAGCATTCTAAACAAAAAAATAACCATGACACTGATGTCACATACTCCCCTCTAACCTTATGCAACACAAGATATGCCAGTTCATCTCTACCCTTTATTTTTGGTCTCTAAAAGTCATTCACCTACAGATGGTGAAATAGCTCTACCACCACTTTGTAACTGTAAGCTTTCTAAAAGACTAAACACCTTTTGCACACTGATGTTGCTTATTCCACATGCATATTTGTCCAATGAATAAAATGCTAATAGATGTATCTCCTGTTCTGAAAACCATTACTGTCCTTTGATAAGTGTTGTTTGCTTAAGGGTTTATGATCTCTGGTGTAAAAATAGAAATTCAATAACTTGGTGTTAAGCCCTCCTTAACTTAACTTAGTTCCTTGAGAAAGTTTCTCAAACCCATATTTTGTAAATGTTGACAGTGCAAACCAGGGTATAGTGACGAGCTGGTGTAACGAGAGTAATTTGTTAGAGCTGCTGTAACAAATCACCACAAACTTGGAGGCTTAAAACAACAGAATTTATTCTCTCACAGTCCTGGTGGCCAGAAGTTCCCAATTGAGGTTTTGGCAGGGTCGTTCCTTCTGGAGGCTCTGAGGAATGACAGGCTTCTGTACGTCTCCTAGCTTCTGCTGGTTGCTGCAATCCTTGGTGTCTCTTGGCTTGTAGATACATCACTATAATCTCTGCCTGTGTCCACATATTCTTCTCTTCTGTGGCTGTGTCTCTTTCTCCCTTCTCTCTCTGAGACTTGTCATTGAATTTAGAGTCCACCCTTAATCCAGAATAATCTCATCTTGAGATCCTTAACTTAATTACATTTGCAAAGATCTTTTTCCAAAAAAAAAAAAAAAAGGCCATATTATACAGGTTCTGGAAGTTAGAACATGGCCGCATCATTTTTGAGGGTCACCTTTCCATCGCTGCTCCTGGGATTCCCTCCTATGATTAGAAGTCATGTGATTTGAGTGAATGGCTTATTCTTATATGATAGTCACCTCGGCTGAAAAAATCATCACCCTGCTTTAAAAGAATTATAAAGCACTTAATTGTGAATCTATTACATTTTGAATGGATTTTTTTTCTTAAAAAATGAAACAAAAGCTACACGTTTTCTATACTTATTTGTAAATATCTATATAATATTGATATCTACTTGGTGAGAATAGTGATATTAATAGAAAAATGGCTGATGTTTCCAAAAACTAGCATGATGGAACAAAATTATAATTGGCTGAAATAAGTCTCTAAGAAAAGTATGCCAGTTGCATCTGAGATAAAAGGTAGTTCTTATTAATCTTAGTAATTTGCATATAAAGGGACAACCCTAAAGTCCATGACTAGCTTAAAGCATCAAAATGAATGAAGCCATGGGAAGAAGAACTGGGAGTCTGTCTAATGAAATAAAAACAAAGTTGATCTCATCACTAATGTTGCCAGTGACAGGGCTCTACTTTCCAGGGTCCTCTCTGAGGCTGTGTGTGTCCTTGAACCTCAGAGTGAGTACAGGAGTGCACAGCCATGTACCTTATCTGGGGCTTTTAGGATGCCCCCTAAAGATGGAGAATGAGTCTGGATTCCTGTACCTTGTACGCTTGAGTGGACGTCTTATAACAGTGCTTCTCAAATGTTGGGGCGCATCAGAACTACCTGCAAGGCTTCAGTAAAATGCAGATGTCTGGGCCCACTCCCAGAGATTCGGCAGGTCCAGGATGTGGCAAAGAATTTGCCTTTCTAATAACCTCTCAGGTAGGGCCGATGCTGCCAGCTGCAGCCCAAACTCTGGATAGCACCATTCTATGGCAAATTAAAATGCTGAATCCTTTGGGTGCATTTGGCTCATTCCATGCATGGTCTTAGAAAGCACTACACCTAATGGTGAGGCCCTACACAATCAATGAAGTTCATGCAACAGGTTGTCTTTCTTCCTAGAAGATTTCCCCTCTTGGGAGGACACGAACACCACATACAGGAGGCTCACGCAGTTACCTGTATGGTGAGACCTGAGTATCACCTGCTCCAAGAAGTCTGCTTGTTCTCAAGCCTGGAATCCCATTCTGAACCACTCTTCCCTTTGGGTAAGGGCGTTGTCATCTCCTGACATTAAAATGCAAATACTTCTGGGATAATAACAACTGCCACAGATGAGAACTTACTGAGTGCCGGCCTGTGCCAACCCTTTCACCAAGGTTACCTCATCTAATCCTCAAGCCCTCTGCGCGGTAGGTATTAGGATCCTTCCTACAGAGAAGTTACTGCTTGTAGAAGATCATGTGGCTGGTAACAGGCCAACCTGTGCTTTGAATCCGGGTCTGTGTGGTGCCAAAGGACAAACTTTTAACCACTGCTATATTTATCTTGCAAATCAAACAATAAATGTTCACCAGATATTAACACCTTGCAGGAAAAAATCACAGCACATCCTACATGGCAACAAATTGTAAAGAATTGGTAAAGAATTGCTAAGGAAGGTTCGATGAAGCAGAGAAAGGAGACACTTTTGGACAGTTGGCAACTCCTTGACAGAAAGGAGAGCAGAGCTGGGGTGCCACACTACAGGGGAGCAAAGAAAACATCTCCACATCCTGCAGGCACCTCGGAGACTGAAAGAAAGGTTCAAAAGTTAGCACTCCTGAGGAAACAAGGGGTGGGTGGGAGGGAGATCAACTTCATTGCCAGCAAAGTGCTGCTGAGCACGGGTGAATGTGTGTTTTCCTGGCACGTTACATTCTGCATAGAAATTGTGGGCCTGGATTCTATTTTTCTATTTTAACTGTTATGGGCAGCATGGCGGTAAATCGTTTTGTTAACTTTTTTATTTTTGCATATAATCAGTAATCTCTGAATAGACTTATAGATTGAGTTTTCTTCAAACTGATTGTGTGTGTGTAAGTGTGATTCTGGAATGTTGTCAAAGGAACTTTGAATTCTTTCACCTTAATTAAGTTTCACATGCTTGGTAAATTATAACTATTCCTTTTAATTATTTTTGTATATATTGTTGGAGATTAAAAGGAATGGTACAATTAATATAAAAATTGCTTCTCCTCTGAAAGGTGTGGATTCTGTCTGGACTAGTGAAATAATGAACCTGGAATGCTGAAGATCGCTCAGGGCACTGCTGCTAATTCAGTGTGCATACGCTGCAACCTAAGAAGTTTTATTTTTAAGCTAAGAACTCAGGGTAGTTAGTATATGTGGGGTCAGGATATACAAGCAATCATTAATAGGGTGGCACCCAAAGCACAGGAGGAAAGGAGATTGGCGGTGGAGACACACGGCCCTGAATTAAATTTCCATCTTCCTCTCACCAAGCCCTGTGGCCTTCAGCGAATTATGAAACCTCTGTGAGCTCATATCTCCTCATCTACAAAAAAGACAACATCTAAGACAACAGACCCTGCCAGTCCATGGCGTGCGATGGGAACAACCCTGGTCTCTACTTCCCCCATCCCACCCGTCCTCAAACATCTGTCCCCCTCGGTCTCCAAAGGTCAAATAGGATCAGCTCAAACTCAGGAAGCAGTCGGGAGTCATTCTAGGAAGATTCGCTCTCTGATTTGAAATAGGGTAATAAAACAGTCCAAAAAGGTCCTGAGATTTTTCTTCCTCTTTTTCAAAATCAAAGAAACAGCTTTTTAAAACCTGAATGACTCACAAAGAACTCTAGTGAGTTATTTCCTTTATAATGCTTTTTCCAAGTAAAGTAACCTGGGTTTCCTTAAGTATGTACACTTGAGCTGATTTGTAGAGGCACTAACTGTATTTCCATCATTTGGTCTTGATCCCTGAGCAAATAATAGGAATAGCACCAGTTTTTGAGAGCTGAGTGTATGCCAAATACATATATTTCACAAACATTACTTTGGGCAGTTCTGATCAGTAGCCTTTTTCTTAACTCCTACTTTGTAGAATAGGAAACAGGCAAACGTGCTAAGTGCCTCCCCTCCCTGAGAGTCACTTAGTTTTTAAGGGGCCAAGCTGAGATTGGAGCCTAAGAAGTTCTGTCTACATATAAAGCCAGAGCTCTTTAATTTCTGTGATACATAACTTTTCAAATGAACCCCTTTCCATACATAATCCAGAATGATGATGGTTGAAATTATGAAGACCTAATTTGTGACTCATAGAATGTGATGGGCAGAGAGTGACTATTTGATCCTAAAGCAGGAATTAATAATATTATTACTATTTCCTCTCCATGGTTTATTATCATACCCTCACTTAAAGTAACACTTAAGTTGGAGTCTTTCTTGGAATTTTCCCTAAATTCTAATATTTTATTTGTGTTTGATTCACCTTTCTGTTTCTGGGAAGGAATTGTATAGGCCAATGTTATAGCTTTCAATTTCGTTGACCATAAACTTAGTGTAAGAAAAGCATTTTACATTGTAACCCATTACTGTATTCCATATATGTTAGTATTCTTCATTCTATTGGATTTCACTTTCAAAGGATGCTGGTCCTGACCTGTAAACTTGACCTCAAACTGACAAGAGGTAATAACCTATGTGCAGACAGATAAGCACACAGGCTCCTTGTACCTATATATCAGCTGAATCATTTCAGACCTACAAACAGGACTCCTCCACTAAGAATAACAGCTTTCAGCCTCTTCCCACCCCAGATATTTTCAGAAACTGTAATATTCCCCAGTTAAATGAACACTGATTTATAAAAGAAAATTGAACTCTCTCAAATGATGGTACTTTATTAGCAATAAGAGTCTTGAGAAGTGCCATTCTACAAGACATTCAATAATCTCTTCAAGGCCAATTCTAGTGTCTAGCCCTCGGTGTCAGAAACAATTTTCAAACACATATAATTGTACTTTTAAGTTGCAGACTGAATAGCTTCAAACAAAAGATGGCTTTTAAGTAATTGGTGGGACAGGACACAGACCTGTTACAAGAACTATAAATCCTCACATGGATTATCTTTCACTTAATTTGAACCACAAACCCAATCCCTTCAGCTGCTCAAATTCCATTCAGATTAACCTCCATTTCCATCCTCCCCAATTGCTCCTGGCCACCCGATCACATGTACAGAACTGGTAACAGCCATAAGAAGCTAAGTCTGTTAAAGGGTCAATGTGAGGGGCGTGGCGGGGGGCGGGGACCGCACTGGCTATTCTAATTAGTTATAAGAATGACCTTTGCAATAACTGATATTTGAATTACTCACGGTGCTATTTCCGTTTATTTTCCACCAATTATTAGAGGATATAGATGTTACTTCAAAATTGAAATTCTAATTCTCTTAAATATGTCTCCAGGAAGGTAAATTTGTCCTTCCACGGAGAGAAGCTGTTGCTACCATCACTATTTTCCTTCGTACGCCGACCACAGCGTCTGGGGCTGTAGATTGAGTTCAGCTGAATCAGCAGCCACCTCAGACAAGCCGCATAACCCCTCTGAGCTGGTTCCCGGCGTGCGTGGTGGAGACGACGCCAGCGCCTGCCCCACCGGGTTGCCGCTCAAGGACGAGACGGCCATTCAGTGAGCGCGCGGTTATTTCCATACTTATCTTTTCAAGAGCAGAAAAACTAGCGGCGGCTCCACATTTCTGGAGCTTGTTCAAAGAATTTTCTTCAGATTAGTTTCACCTTATTTTGGTTTCTACAACCTCAACGAGCTTAATTTAATTTTGGAAAAACTTTCCCTTGGCAAGTTTTAGGTTTTGTAAACAAAGAAGAAAAACTTTAGATATGCCTAATTTCACACTTGGGGGTATTGCGGAGGCATAAATTTGTTTCTGTTGAAAGGCACAGTGAGAGAGAGGCTTCTAGCAAATGCTGGAGGATGGCTGAAAAGACCAGCTCTGTAGTTTTATTAAGTAAATAGATGAGTCTCATGAAACTATCAGACTGTATCTCCAGGTACTTTTTCTAATTTTTTAAGCCAATCAAATAATATTTTAAAATGTGAGGTCTAGGTTACCTGAGGTTTCGTTAAACATATCTCTGAAGAAAGAAAATAATTAGACCCCAAGGGGGGAAACATGAAAATAAATAAAAGCATAGATTCTGTGTTTGAAATGAAAGCATGGTCTTATGTAGCTGAAGATATAGAAAAGGTCCCACAGTTAGGGAAAAAGCAATGTGGTACCCAGTAAATTTAGAGAAAAAGATGGAAGACAGGTATTAAATATGGTGGACTATGAAGTGGTTTTAGCTGTGTGTGTGTGTGTGTGTGTGTGTGTGTGTGTGTGTGTGTGTAAATTTTGAAAGCTCATAATCAAAACCAGTGTCTATGGGACTGTTTTACCCTCTCATTAAAACAGACTCTCAGAGGGGTCTTCCAGCATCGTCTCTGGATGACCACTTGGGACTTTAAAATTGTCAGCAGGGGGGAAACCCTTCCCCAGAAAAGTTTTATTAAGCAATATGTCCTGGAACCAGATAAACGCCCTTCCTAGGAGTGGTGAAAAAAAAAAATAGTAAAGGACCACATTAATTGGAATTTTTAATTTCCAAATCCTGCTACTTTTTTCTTTGGAAAATTTGCTTTTAAACAATTTCCTATTGCTTGTTTCAAAGTAATAATGATAATTTCTAGTTAAGTTAAAAAGGAGTAATTTCTGCTGGTTTATTAGTATGTATATACTATTTTCTTGCTAGCAATTAAATCTTAAGAGTTGTTAAACAAATTTCATCAAAAGGGCTATAGGATGATAAAATAATATTTAAAATATAAGAAATTAAAGTAGCAAATATACATTTAGCTCCCTAACGTCGATAAAAATATGACCCAAACTAATTCTTTCAGCACGGAAGAAAAAGAGTGACCCCAGCTAGACACGTGCCTACTTACACTGAGTTTTACCTAAACACACAAAACCATGCGTGGTGGTTTGTTCATTAACTACTCAGCACTGGTTAAGCATCTGTTCTGTGCCAGGCTCTGTACCAGGTGCTGGGTATACCAAGTTAAAAAAAAAAAAAATCCTCTCCTTAAGAAGCTCAGCATCTAGCGAGATGGACAGAATGTAAACTGATAAACCACGTGAAGCATGGCCAACCGCTACGGCTTTGGATATAAAACAAACGCCACGGAGGAAGCCCTGACTCTGCCTGGAAAGATTAGGAAGATCTCATCCAAGTCAGGGCAGATGGCAGAGTCCTAAGGGGTGAAATATCTTCCAGGTGAAGGAGAGGGGAGGGCTATTCAAGGCAAGGAGAGCTCGGAGAAGGAGCAAAGGAAAGGCTTGAGGTAATTAGGAAAACCAATGAGGAGCAAAAACGGACCTACAGGTTGGCATTAAAAATGTTAATGAAAGACAGATTACACTGGATAGAGACACGCTTATTTGGGATGTAGGGTAAGAAGTGGGCTCCTCTTCTAAGAAAATGGAGTGGAAGGAAAGGGGAACACCCAGAAACAGCTTGACGGGAAGTCTGAAAGGATTGGGACCTGGACGTATGGGTAGTTCGAGGACCCTGGGGCTCTGTCCTGGACCCCTCCCTGGGAGTCCAGAAAAATACTACCAGGTACATATGTCAAGGAGGAAGTGATTCTCCCCAGAGCTTTGTCCCCAACAAAACGAGCTTCTAGGACTCACACGGAGACATGCATGCAATAAATGGAAAGCCACAGTGGCTCGATTATTACGGAAAACTAACATATTTTGTCTGAACTAAGGTTAATTTCAGATACTTGCATTTTATAACATTTAAAAATATATATAACCTAATAGCCTACCACACTGAATCATATAAATGTTTTCTAACCAAAGTTGGAGATGAAGGGGATTTTCAGGAACTGTGGCTACAGCACTTGTGACACAAAGGGTGCCTCGCTCTGTGCATGCCTGTGATAAGAGCAGGAGCCACGGCAAGAGAGCAAGACCCCAGGCCGCACCGCGCCTGGCCCGACCCAGCCTCTCCTTCCTGTGGAGGGGGCAGGGGTCAAGGTCACCCTTCTAACCCAGCTCTGACTCACTGCCTATACTCTCACCAGTGCAGAGGGTTTGTTTTTATAAAGTCGGGGGCTCTGGAGAGGTATGGTTTTGTTTTGGATCAAATTTACTTTTCGTATCTATTCAGAAGCATGGAAATAGTCTCGGAAAACATCTCAAATCAAAATTATATTCACTTGAGTTATTTTTAAAGGAAGGTGGACCAACACTCGCCCAACTGCGGGGAGAGAGCAGGCCCACATGCCCCTCGGGAAGGGGAACCCTGCAGAGAGCAAACTAAATGGCAGGTGGCAAACCGTGGTGAAGACAGAGGGTAGTTCCTGGGCATTCTTGTCTCCTAGGCCTGTTTGGGCCATGAATTGGCACTGACCACTCGGCTACGTGACCTTCTGAGAGGCGGCAGCTGCCTCCCTGACCGCCCCCCGAAATCACCACCCTCCCAGTTTTCTGCACAGCTCTGAGTAGCCCGCCCCAAGTTTGGCTCTAAACACTGCAAGAAAGCACACTTGTAGGACACATCCAAGCCACTCTCCTCTAGAAAACTCAAAGAAAAAACAATGTTACATTTCATCACAACCCCTATTCTAAAGTGAAGTTAACTCCAGGCTGAAGAGAGCCTACCCAGGACAGATCAGCCAAGATGAATAATTCACACTGGTCAGTGAAATTCTGTGCTTGAGAGTTCTGATAGGCTTCTCTGAACCCTCAAAGAAAATTTTTTAGAACTAAACTTGAAGAAATGTTTGATTTAGTTGGAAAAGCATTGCCTTTATATCAATCTGCTACCAGCAGAGAACAATTTAAAAACTGGTTTCTTAAGAAATAGATCACAGATGAAAATTCTATAATCACATGTTAATAACCAAATGAAAACACAGATGAAAATTCTATAATCACATGTTTATAACCAAAGATGTACTATAATTGCCTGCTAATTACCATGGAAAACTACAGGATTAATATTAACAATATTAACTAATACATCCTGATGTATTATAATCCCATACAGGAAAAGATTACTATGAACCAAAATGAAAGACAGAGATTAAATAAAGAGCAAATGGTTGGTTTCACAATTAACTATGAAATTATATCAATAATGGTTACATTATTGGATGTGACCATAAACAACGATGCTCATTTAGATGTGCTTGTGGAATCAGTCTCATTACATGACAATCCAGACCACCCATTCTGAAAATGCAAACCCAGTGCTGTTTGTGACCTTAGAACATCTGCATGTAAAGTAACAAAGTAATTATTAATTCTGTTCAGTAGAGAGAAATTCCACATGAATGCGATTCAGTTTATCTGTTGTGGCTTCTGGCTCTCCTTCTATAAAGCCAATATTAATTGTTGAACCTCTTCTAATTTTCCTTCCCTGCTTAAAAGAGGACAAATGGTCATCTGTGCCTTCCCCAGAAAATGGTTTGGGAACGACCCACTGTTTGCGTAGACTTGATAGGTAGTCTAGTTTATTTTGTGATTTATGATGCATTTCAAAGATTTTTTAAACGGCTCACGCTGTGGAAGCTCCACGATGCAAATGAGTCCCAGGGAACTGTGACCCCGCTCCATGTGTAGAGGTGTAGAGGTCACCTCAAAGTCCTCGAGCTCCGCACCTGGCCAGCCTCCCTCCCCAGCCACGCGGCTCCTCCCGGCGCCCCGGCAGGGCATCCGCCCAGTTGCAAAGTGGCGTTTTTCCTGCTCTCCTTTTTTCCTCTTTTATCCTCACAGCCAGGCATCTTGGAAAGCCAGTCACTTCCAGAATTTGCCTCTCATACCTGGGTTACCTTCATATGTCCCCTTTACACTTCCCTCCTCTAACCGCTCTGAGCACTCTCCCCACTGCCTCACTTCATCCCACCCGCAGGCTGGCCCAGAACTACCTCTCTGAAATACTGAGCTCATTTTATTACAGTCCTGCTAAAATTCCTCGACGGTTATCAAAGCGCCTGAAATTAAGTACTGCAATTCATTAAAGGGAAATGCCCTTTCATCACAATACTCTATTTGACTATTATTTCCGCACATTCTCCTCCGTCTGTCCCTGTCTGGGCTACTGACGTTCAAGTGGAACAGACCCACCTGGATGAACGAAATATGTAGCTAGAAGTTTATTCTCTCTCTCTTACGTGGATCTCTAAAATCTACTTCATTGGACCACAGAAAAACATGGATTAGCTAACGAACAAGGTAGGTATGTTACACTTCACAATAAAAAGTATAAACACATGCACCACACACACTTCAGTATCTCCCCCAACAAAACTGCAAAACATGACTCTGTGGAGCCAAGAGAGGGTCAAAGCCGCAGAGGACAAGAAACTCGGTGCTTACTTACCCTCCGCGTCTGGCACGGTGATGACCCTAAGGTGGGTCTTTACAAAGGAACTGAAAAAGCGTTTCTCGGATAGTCTACCTGTGGCTCTGAGGTTTGCCACCACCGGCGCACAGGTGGCAGGAGTCCATGGCCCTCGTACACTCTGGACACCCTGCTAGGCACGGGCGGCCTCCTTTGGGGACCAGGGAGATTCCTTTTAGATCTTGAGACCAGCAAATTCCACCAATGCTTCACATCACAGACACCCTAAGATCCCGGCCTTAAAAAGCAAACCTTCCCTCAAATACCAGACCCTTCTCTCTCACTTTCTTGCCCCCATTTACTCGGACTCCCCTCCTTGCACCCCACTCTCTGTATTGGTTGAATCAATGAACACTCCCACTAGCATGTGTGAGAGTTCCACCCCCTCCATCGGTGCTAACAGTTTTCTAGACTTCATGAAATAATCTGCAGATCTCGTTTTGATTTTGCTGCTTAGTTCCTGTACCTTTGCATGTGCTTTCTCCTGGGGTTTTCCTTTGGCTTGTAGCACTCACCCACCTTTGTGACCTCATATGTTCTTATTACCGTTTCAGAGAGGCCTCCAAAACACCTCCTCTGGGAAGTGCTCCTCCGCGCTGACCCTCACCCTCTGACATCTTCTCACCCCCAGGCTTGAGCAGTTGAGAAACAGGGACTTTAATCAGCTCTGAATCGCCAGACCCTAACAAAGGGTTTGACATGTTTACTGAATGAATGTGGAATAACCATACCTTTCTGCAAGCTGATAGTCCCTAATAATGGACCAACACTAACTCCATGCCCCATTATAAAGGGGCTTTCGCACTCAGAGACAAGCAAAGGGCAGATAGAATCTAAGTAGCTATCCACATGGGAGGTATAATCAGCACAGGAATGCTCCTTGGGCTGCAAAATGTCAATGTATTTATGACCTGGAATAATTGTTGTTATTCAACAAGCTCACAAGAAAGAACATGTGAGATCTCTCTGCTTGTGTGCTTTGAAAAGCAGCAGAATCCATTTGGGCCAGGAGTTGTTTGTTTTACTTACATCAAATAAGAGCTAATTGCTAACGTTTCCTCCCCGCGCCCCACGATCGCTTATGGCCTAATGTACAAGAACCACATATCTGAACTGGCTTTCAGAAATGTCAGCATGAGCAGCAGCCAAGAGTCCCACCACCCAAACGTCCTCAGCGTCGGAGAGGAAGGCGCAGAGGGGAGAGCGAGGATGTCGGGGCCAGGTCAGTCAGCGACTGTCTGGGGTCATTCTACATGGAATCGGCGCCTGGTGGGGGCCGAGAGCTACCTAGGGGGTGGGACACAAAGACAGTATGCAGCGGAGTAAGAAGTAGCCTAAAACGAACAGACAGATAAGACAAGAGACGCAAACTGGCATTCTTGGGTTTCCACCCCGGCTGCACCACTTACCCAGGGCATGACCTTGGGTAAAACTCTTAACCCCTCGCAATCTTGGTTTGCAAACAAACAAACAAAATGAGTTGTTTTTGAGGATGAAGGACAAAATGCCTATGTATGATGCATAGAAGAGTCTGGAACACAGGAGAAAACGAACACATGGGGGCTGTTACGGAGACGCAGTTCACTCCTCAGGGGCCCATCTTCTACCAGCGCAGCGGGTCTCATCCGCACATTTGTTCGTTCGTTCGTTCATTCGGGGAACATTTATTGAAAGCTCTCTCTGTCTCAGGCCCTGTGCTGAGCATTGAGGCTCAAATAGGAAACAAAACGGACAGGTGTTTGCCTTCAGAGTAGGAGAGGGAAACAACAACAGATAGAAACACATCCGGAAAAAAAACATGTTGGGCCCTGATGAGCACTCTGCAGCGTAACAAAGGCAAGGCGGTGCGACGGTGACGTGGGCGTGACGTGTAGGTAGGTAGACCTCTTTAGGGAAGGTCTTTCTGACAAGGTGACAACAAGCAAAGGCCTATAAGCGAAGGAACAAGCCCTGCGAAGTGCAAGTATCCCCGCAAGGAGACGAGCCTGGTATGATGCAGGAGCAGCCTCACCAGGAACCTGCTCAAGGCACAGGTGCCTGGGAGCTGAGGCGCCGCGTACTCTGAGGAGCAGCTTCCTCCCCTGGGCCCTGGGTCCTCAGGCTCCCACCCTCCTTCGCACAGACCCACCGATGGGACTCCATGAGGGACACCGCGGGTTCTCTCCCTGTTAGGTGACCCGCACTGAGGGGCTAAACAGCATCGGGAACAGCCTCAAAGATCCATCACCAATCAAATCCAAGTGAGACAAATTATGTAAGAAAAGATGTAGACTGTTCGCCAGACGTCATTTTTATGGGGTATAAGACGAGAGAACAATCCTTGAGCATGAGCGCTGAGGGGATGCCGAGTAAGGAAAGACAAAGAGAAGAGAGAGCTCCCCCGGCTTTGCTTGGAGCGAAGGCAGAGGGGCGGACGGAGGGCCGGAAAATGGGGTGAAAGACTGGGCATCCCCATCTCACAAAACTATGTTGTGCATAACCCTGAGGCCCCCCTATGGCTCACCCACAGACTTCAAGGACCACCGGTTACTATGTGTGGCTCACTTGAACTTGCTGACCACAGTGGCTGGTGAAGATTTGGGAACTGTGACTTTGGAGCCCTGACTTTGACCTCCAACTTCATGGAGGTTAATAAAAACTAACATATTAAATAATTTTGGATTCTTCCTTTTCTTTTTTAGTCTACTAGAAGGTTCTCAACCCAAACTGGCAGGTGTTTAGTACATGAGCTCTTCGGCCTGCGTTCACCCTCAGCAGGCACAGATAAATAAACCTCTGGGTTGAGCCACAGTGTAGCCTCCCAGACATTCCCAAATCTCCCCTTCATATTGGAAATGGTGTGAACCACCCTCTGGCAGAGGACCACATGGTTTGATTTTTTTTTTTAATCTAGTAGAAGAATGAATTATATGATTTTTGCATATTTCCTTCATTCTGTGAGTAGCTGTCAGATTGATAGTAGGGGTATAGACTGTGGTCAGAAAATTGATTTTTCATTTAAAGCGAAGGGGCTGATTTCATGCCTTGGTCTCAGGTTCAGAGCAAGGAGCCCACGTAGCCATAAAGCTACTTAGCAAAAGCCACAGGTCTCAAAGCTAAAGCATGTATGTGTGCATGTGTGTGCCTGCGCATGTGTATATAGGGTTATATGAGAGAAAAGTATGAAAGCAGGCAGGAAGTGATAAAGAAGAGAGATAAGTCCTATGAGAGCTGAGAAATCATTCTTATCTAAGAAAAGTAAACTTTATAATAATATCAAAGTTGAACCAACAGCTATGCCAGTAAAATGCTTTTATTATTTGCCTTATTTGGACCTAGTCCACATTGCTATTTAATTGCTTCTCTCATTTTCTTGGGTAATAATTATAAGGCTAACTTTTCAAATAAAATAAAATTGTTCCTCTGCTTTATGCAGATTGGCTACAAAGCAGGTTAAGGCAAGTATCTCCAAACCCTTGTCCTAAGTCATTTGGCCTTGGAGGTTCAACGTATAAACAGGATGAGGAAGACTGTTCTTATCCCAGCTCTTGCACTAAGCATCTGAAGATGAGTCCCTTGGGATAATAGGTCAGGAAGCCCCTCTAGGCCTCAGTTTCCTTCTTTATTAGATAAATGTGTTGGACTGGTCAATAGAATATATGTGTTAGTGTATATACATGTGTGTGTGTGTGCGTGTGTGTGTGTGTGTGTGTGTGTGTGTGGTGTGAGGTACGGAGGTGTGTAAACATTTTCCGGGATAAACCAGTAATTATTTTCAATATATTCTATGATGAGTCTCTAACCCTAACCTAGTCACTAACCTCTCTGCCATTGGTCAAGGGGTTCTTGCAAGGGTGAGGTGGAAGGTCTAAAAAAATCTATCACAGCAGTGTGTAAGAAATCAAAGCAAACATCACTCTAATAGCTTAGTAAAACCTGATACTCAATGTGATAGAAACCTTCACTTTGCCTGCGCTTGGCCTGCAGTCTCTTGGTCTGCAAAATGTGGTAGTAAAGCCTATGAATGCTTACTGAAACAGGATAAAGTATTAAAAATTATTTAGAAACCCTATGTTTTTTGTTATATATTACTTATACGTATTTATTATATAATACTTATATGTATTTATTATATATTACTGTGTTTTTAAGTAATTTCTGGAAACTTTAAGATACAATCTCTGATTTCCCCTCCTTTGCTCTGTGTCAGAGGTTGATTCCTGAAAACTGCGTCTGTTAGGGTCACGTGCCCAGCGGCTTCCAGGTAATTTGGCCAATGGGAAGCGCTGGTGGGCGATGAGGAGGCAGAGCACAGCCAGGGTGCTCCTCCGCCCACTTGGCATGGAGGGGTGTCTGTGGCAGCAATTCCTCTGTGGTCCTCCCTGCTCTTGGAAAGCCGGCCCCTCTGCGGACCCAGCTTCTGTGGAGGCGGCCTCCAGCATTGTTCGAGCTCTTGCTGGGTGGCACCCCAACACCCACCACCTCTTCCCTTGGATCCTGCAGCCCGACAGGTAAGAGCAGCTGCTCATCTCTGGATTGCCTCGCGGTGCTCTCAGCCCTCCCAACCTTTGCAGCAAAATGCCTCCTTCGCACCACTTGGCATGGGCTCTGCTTTCCTGACTGGACTCTGAGTCCGATCGAGGGACTATAGGTCTCTGAGAACACACATCATATTTAGGAGTTACAGTCTCCAGAACATGTACTTGGTAGAGTCATTCCTTCTTTACTGCTACAGAAAGTCTCTCAAAGGTTTCATTTGCCTGACCACCTAGTACTATCTGCACTAGACATGCATTAGAATGAAAGGGACAGAGAAGCGAGAACCAGAACTCACTATCTAACTGTGACCTTCACAAGTCCCTTAGAGCCAAAGGAGCCTGAAGTCGTTCATGTCACAGAAGGATCAGAGTTCATCTGGCCTGCCTGCCTATTTAGCTCAAACACAGGAAGGCATGAAAATATGTTTTAGAAACTGGCATGGTCCTTACAAATCTATATATATTGCTATTCTTATATAGGACACAGTTGACTGTCAGAACAACTCAGCCCAATTTTGATTTCTCAGTCTGATTTGCACTAAATGTCTATCAGACGAGTGCCTGGCACATCACGGAAGCAATGTGGGTCCTAGCTATGATTTCTGTGCTGGGCTCTCTTTTGCAACATGACAACTTGGTTTGCCAAAGACCAGGTTGACTTACCAATATCGAGGACCCTCTGCTTTGCCGTGTGCTGCCGAGAGTGCCAGTACTTCCAGTATTTCAGCTGTTCATCTCGATTTTTGTCTTCACTGAAGACCACCATCACCACGCTCTGCAGAGGGGAGAATCACGTGACTTACTTTCTGTTCAGTGCCTTGGCTGCTTCACGCGGTCTCTAGTTCTGGAAGTTCTAGTAGAAGTTCTACCAGAGCTGTGTCTCTGTAATATTGCTTTTCTTGCTTTACAGACACCCAGATGAGCCTCAGTTATATGTTTGTCCTTGTTTTTGTTTTAAAATGGGCTCACTTAAAAAAAATGATTGGGAAATGGAAACAACCCATGGAAAAAGAGAATCTACATCTTTTTACCCTGAGTCATAAACAACCAGATTAACCGATGACAGCAAATTTATTATTTTGCAAGGTGAGTGGAAATACCAAAAAAAAAAAAAAAAAAAAAAAAAAACGTTTCTTATACTGAAAACAAGCACATTTTTAAAATTTTGTATCCTGACACATATAAACTGGTACCATTTATAAAGGAGCAAATTCTGTTTCTGGCCTAATTAAGTGCCTCAGGATGGAATACTGATTTAATGAGAGAAATACTAAAGTACTGAGAGGAATACTATAAGATGACTTCATATGGCTGAACGTAGATCTAAACTACAGACCGAAAGATACAAGGCCAACTACATTATTTATTTCAATATATGTGGAGTACTTTAAAAATGAGCTTGAGAACCCAAAACCCCTTTCAGTTCTAAATTATAAACCGCCATAGTAAGCTAAATAACATTAACTCACTGTCTTTGACGAGATGGAGAAAGTGCAAAGAAACCAACAAACGCAAAGAACCCTTTACAGTATCACGGACATGGCTTGTCCCTTCCCACTCCATATCCAAAATACTTCTCAGCATTTTCCTACTATTCCAGAAGAATATTTCATTGACCCTTATTCCTTAATCATTTCTTCTTTGTAGGATTTTACGCCCTTGTAGGCATTTACTTAATTATTTACAATTATTCAGCGATGGCAATGTCTTCCCATTGGCTTCACACTCAGTGAGGACAGGGACCGTGCCACTCCCCATAGCAGCCCTCGCGCCTGACAAATGACAATACCGAATACATGCTTGTGCCTGTACAGCCAATTCAAAATCTGGCTTATTCCCGACGTGTGCGTGCACACTTGTCACGCAGGAAGCAAACGCTTGTTAGGAAAACTAGTTTGGAAATGTATATCTGTATTATTTGAATTCCGAAGCAGCGTGACCTCCCCAGGCATGGCGACGATGGAAAGGAGGCCATCGACTGTGCTGGCGGAACTAGGGCTCAGCCAGCTCTTCGTTTTCTTCCCTCCCACTTCTTCAACCTCCCACGTCCGTGTAAAAGTTTACTGGGTGTTCTGCTGTTTGTGCGTGTCTGCTCCAAAAGAAAAATAGCATTTAAGGTAATCTTTTGTAGCAAACGAATAAATTAACATTAATAATGGCTTGTCCTTGGTATGGAAATCTATTTCTTCTGTGATAAAGGAAAAGGCAGTTTGAAACTGCTATCACCAAGCCTATGTGCTTCCACTTAGATGAAACACGGTCCTGGGAAAGTAACGCTGGTAGGTTCCAGGTGCATTCCTCTTTAGCCAGCCCACTTGCCCCCTCCCCTTCTCCCTCCCACCACCAGAGCTGGGGGCTAAGAAAGATCCACCTGAGAGATGCCATCCCTCTCTCCAAGAGTGTTAGGGTGAAGCGCTTAAGGGAAGGAATGCTCCTCGTTTTAGCCAAAATGAAGCAGAAAGAAATAAAATATATATATTAAATTACTTCCATGGTTTCAATAAAGATGAACCCTTGGAAAAGTCCCTGTACCCCAAACTGTTCTCATGGCCTGAGAATACTGCCACTACCCATCCTCCATCTTTTCAGGGTGCTGCTAATACTGTTAAGAAGGTATAGGTAAGTGAGACACTCAAATTTTACAAGATTCAAAAAAATTATCTAGTATCTTCTTATCAGTATCCACATGCAGGGGTGTTGCATGTAAATTATAGGATATATATCCAGAGGTGGGTTCCAGTCTAAAACGCCTCCACCTTTCAGCCCTCCATGCTAGCCAACACAGTGTACCTTCGTGGGGAAGAGAATGAATGGGTTCAGGAGTCTAACTGTCTTGGATACATCCTGGTTCCCTTACATTTCAGCTATGTAACCTAGGCTAGTTACTAGCTTCTAAAAGGCCAAATTTCTTCATTATAATATAAAAATAATAGTGCCTATTACACAGAGTAATTTTTAGTTTCAAATCAGTTACTGTGTGTATGGTGCTCAACAAAGGGACGGCACACAGAATATATATTCAATGAATATCAGTTGTTACTATGTAGGTTTTATTGTGGTTGTCATTATTGCTTTTATGGCATCCCTCCACCGCAGCCTTGATCACGATTCTTCTTCTCAAGGCATCCCTTCGCCATGGCCTTGACCTCGGGGAGGAACATGCTAACTCCCTTGGCAGGCACACAGCACAGCAAGCGCCTGCCTATCTGCAATGCACTCAGCCTTGGGTGGGACATTCGCTCCACGTCTCCCCCTCACTCTCAACTGCCCTGCCTCTGACAGCTCTGATCTGGGAATGGCAGCCTTGGAGGGAAGAAGGCTGTTGGATGGAGAAATGAGCAGCGATCCTTCTTGTCTTTCTCATTAAAACCAAGCCAGAAAATCCAGTTGATCCAGACATCACCACTGCACCGGTCTTACCAAAAGCTAGTGACAGGCAGGCCAGTCAACAGGTGCCCAGAGACTCTTCTTTCTCTTTGACGCGTTCGTTGCCTCTGCACAGAATCTGGGATGGGGCTAGCTGGGCTGCCCTGCGTGCTGAGCACAGCACAGCGCTCCTCTCTTCCAGGCGGAAGAGATAAGGAGGGGGTAACTATGGGTAAAGTAAGGGGGGGGTACCATGCATGCAGCAGCAAAAATCATCCACGACAGGGCTGGAAAGTCCTTGAGCCTCTTCAGAGTTCTTCTATAATCTTCCTTTTCAGTAGAGAGGGATTAGCAGTTCCCTCCCTTCCTGGCAGTAGCGAGAATGCCAAAAGCTGGCAGGCTTCCAGGGCACTTTCATTTCCCACAAATAGGACTAACACTGATGAGTGTAACATTTCTCCAAGTCACCCCAGTAGAGGTCGTATCATGCCTCACCCCTCAGCTGCTGAGTAAGCACTAGGCTGCAGAAGGCTTTTAAACAAAGTTGCAAAGGGTCCCAGGACACAGCCCAATGGCATCCTCCTTCACAGAGAAGAGCAGCAGCAAATATGTTCAAATATGTTCTGGCTTAGAGCTACTTGAAAAATTAAGAGCCATTGGTTGAAAACAATGACAACAACTAGGTAGAACACAGGCAATGAATGAAGCTGGGAAAATTCCTTGGATATGGTCAGAAAGCATGTTCCAACCATGTTCCTTCCTGGGGTTTATTGGTCACTGATTAAAATGATAAACTACGAGCCAATATGTTCTCTCGCCCCAACTCTCTGGCATTTGTTCTAGAATTACTTATTTTGGAATTGTTTCCATGCCCTTCCCACAAGGCCATGAGTTAACAACTGCATTCATCTGAACCCTCTGTGCATTACTGGAGAAATGCGGCCATACCCTGACTTTGCTGATAGGATGTCGGAAGCATTTGTTGTCCCCGGTCTCACTGAGTGTTATGGCATAAAACTGTCCTTTGTTGAGGTAGGTCATGGGGCCCTCCCCCTGCTTCTGACGGAGAGATTTGGTGGCTTCCAGGGTATACTGAAACGTGCCACTGTGAACAGAAAACAAACAGGGGTCAGATGCACTCACTTGGACGTTTCTGCCTTTCTGATCAATTTCGTATCGATATCATTTTGTATGAATATTAACCAATATTTACTCTATTTCAGAGACAAAACATAGCATATGGCAAAAGAGAAGAGACCAGACCAAAGGTCATTGCTAGTACAACACATACAACATTCCTAATAGTGGCCCATAAACCAGATGGCTTAGAAGGGGAGAAAGTCCATGATGTGCCTGGCCAGCTGTGCAAGGCCGTGCCAGGAGAACCTCTGCTAGGTCTTACATGGCAAGTGGTGATGCCTGGAGCTTAAAGATTGATAGAATTTACCACTTTTTTCCTAGCAACAAACCAAATGTATGAATGCTTTTGTTCATATACATGTTTGTTCAAAATATTTATTTCTGCTACACTGCAGTTAAGCACACAGTGATGAACCAATAATAAATGCTGTGTATATTTTCTGACTCATCAGAATGTCTTCATTGAGCCTACCTTTTTTTAGCTCTTAATTTCATAGTCTTTAAAAGGCTAAGTGCAAAAATGACTCTCAAAGTTTGCCTCTTAAAATGGCCTCCTTACAAAATTATTAGCATAGCTTTCTATGTTAAATATTTCTTCAATGTTTGATTTTTAAACTTTTATAATGAGAAAAATCTGAAAGACAAAATAATATTCCTCTTACATAATAAAAATATTAGGCTTAAGCTGATAAACTAAGCAAATTCCAAAATATGTGTCTTAGAAAAAGGTGGAAAATAAATCATTCAAGACAGAATCAATTCCACTGTATTGTCTGGAAAAAACAAATTTCTATATAGCCAGGTCTCATAAAATTTGAGACCTGGACAGGATATTAGAATCGCCTAGACCGGGAGCTTGCAACTTGTGTGGGCACAGACTGCTTGATAAAACAAGAAGTTGTGAACTCTCTTCCAGAAAAAAAGTATATATGAACATAAATGGTTTTGAATATAACTGGTTTGTGTCCCCCAAGCCTGTGTGGAACAGTGAATAAGAACCACCTTTGTCATTCCACAGCTGAGGAGAGGCTGAGACACTTGCTCACTCTGCTGGACAACGAGGGCAGTAGAAAAGTGAACAAGTCAAGGGACGGGTAGGTCAATGCTCCTCTCACTGGCTTGACAGCTGATTACATAGTGGACGGGATTTACAGCATGCAAATTATACACGTATTTCCACATTTTTAAAGGTAATTTGGAACAGTAGTCTTCCCATCTCTCTCCTCCCCACTCTACACACCCAGATTCTGACCAGGACAATGTGGGAGGATGACTGAGGCGCCCGAGACTGGAGCAAGATCCTAAAGGATCAGGACGACTTCACGTGGAGACAGAGACTAGAAGATGGCCAGACACACAACAGCAAAAGGGCAAGAACACAGTGCGAGACGAGGGACAAGGCTAGCGGAAAGAAGAACCAGCAGATAGAGGGTGGGGCTCATAAGGAACTTGCGTTCAATTCTATCTGAAATGGTGACTCACTGGTAAGTTTTATACATGGAAGAGATAAATTCCTTTCTTGCTATCCTCTCCTGCTTTCAGGCAGGATCACAACCAAGGTCTTTGAACACCTAGCCCCTCTACCTAGATTGTTCTTAATTCTCCTCCATTCCCTGGAAAATTTCCGCTGCTAATCCTTCAAGATCCAGCTCTAATGCCACTTCCTGGGAAGCTTTCACCTCAGCCCCACCCAGGCCTGCAGGTCCTCTCAGCTGTCTGTTTATGCATCTCTGTGGCAGGACTCATCACTTAGCAAACATATTGCAATCTGTCCGGTCACTACATTTGTCTCCTCTGAAAGTTTTTGTAAGAAGTTACATCTTATCATTAATCCTCATTGCACTGCTGATATGTGGAAGGCACCGGGAGTGTGGGCTAGCTGGAAGTTAGGTCTATGCAAAGTGGAACGGAAGGGGGGAGAAATTGTTGAGGCAGGGAAATCAGTTACACTGCAATAGTTCAGGAGGACATAAACAAGCGTACGATGGAGGGGGCAGGACAGGTACGAGAGAACATTCAGCACTTGGCGAGTGACGTGACCGTGCGGCAGGAAGGCAAGCAGGCCCTTCCGCCTCGAGTGGGTGGCTGGCAGAACGGCGGCGTCATTAACCACAACAGACATAGAAGCAGGAGACCAGGTGTGAAAGAAGTAGAGCACTAAGGACAGAAGAGGAGAAGATCACAGAGTGCCACTATTCAGACATCGGGGTGGAGACACACAAGGGTGAGGTTCAGAAAGCACCAGAGCAGAGATGTCTAGTCACCAGGACAAAGATGGGGTAGAGGACCCAGAAAACTGGTCAAGACTAGAAATAATATTTTAAAGGTCATTTGTGTAGAGAAAAGAATGGAAGACAAAGGAAATCAGATTGTTCAACAAAAGCATACAGAGAAAAAAGATTTAAAAGTATAACTTGGCAGTACATTTATAGGGTCATCGGTTCTTCAGTGACCAGGGGCATCTCCTGGTAACCTACCTTGATGTCTGGTCATACATGTACTCCTCAGCCCCAACTGAAGCACTCCGAAATTTCTGAAAAATTTTAAAGTTACCAAATTAAAACAAATAGATGAGTCATTATGACAAGACAAAAGAAGTGATCTATGTAGCCAAACTGTTTTATCCTCACCTAAGAAAATTATACATTGTTTGATACTATGTCTTTAACAACATTTGTGCATAGAGCATGCATATCACCTGCCCAATGAGAACTATACTCAACAGAAAATGCATTTGTAATTCATAGATTATACACACATCTGCAGGTGTTCTTAAAGTGTTTGCAAGTACTGACACCGTTTCCTCAAACATAAGACATCTCTTCCATTTTCTGTTAACTCTATAGTTATTTCAAAAGTCATCATTTCTGAGTTAATGGAACACTAATTACACAGAGGCCACATAACATAGCAAAAGCAGTGTAATAGTGGTTAGGAACATAGTTTCTAGAATGAGACTGTCTAGGGTCAAGTTTTAGCTTTTTGGCCTACTACCTGTGTAAACTGAGGCAAGTGTCATATTTGTCTTCATCTGTAAAATGCCTACTTACAGTGAGTAGAAGGATTAAATGTGCTAATAGAGGTAAAGTACTAAGAACAGTGCCTGGTACACAGTAAGCATTATATGTATGTATTAAATTATATTATACAGTAATAGCTTGACCATATTCAGTGAGCTTTTCTAAGATCTTCATTATCACTATATTGTAAGAGTTAAGCTTTGGGGAAACTAAGCCTTCATAGTGCATGTGAAGAAGCTTGGGTCCAGAGATGTTCAACCGTTGTATATTTAATGCAAGTAGAATTCCCTTTGCCACATTTTAGAACTTCAAGAGAAGATGGACAAAAGCCCTAACTCTTGATCCTAAAATGAATATAATAAAATATTGATTTTAACAAAAGCACTTAGTTGACCATACAACACCTGGTCCTTCCACTGTGACTTTTTTCAAGGGTCTCTTTCTAAAAAGAAGGTTGTCTTTTTATTGGTTGCAGAAAATTCAATTGGCTGATATATGAAAACATATTTATATTTAGTATAGTTAAGAACTAGGAAATTTTGGAGTAGGAGGTAGCATGGTGAAAAGCATTTAAGGAAGTGACTTAGAGAAGAGGAGATGGCATTCTTTGAATGGTCTTCTTTGAAGGAATATGCACTAACCCATAACAACACATGGGGAACCAGTCAGTATTAATGACCATGGCCTTGAATGAATTTATTATCTATGCCATAGAGCTCAGCAGCCTGAGGACAGGCTAGCCTACTAAAACATATTGAACTTACAAATTCTACAGTTCTAATCCCTCAGGTGATATGAAAAGGTGGTATACTATAGCTGTTCAGACTCGAAGAGACTACATGTTGACTGAAATAAATACTTGTACTCCAATAACTACAAGTGCATGTGAACAAAAACTGTGGAGGAAAAATTTGATGTTACAGACACAAAATTACTGTTTTCAAGTTTAAAATTTTTTCCTTGATCCTGTTACATTATCTTTATAATTAAAAAAAAATTAAATGTAGAATCCACTTGGAAAATATCATGATCCTTTATGAGACATGATCACATGGCCCTAAATGGCTTAGTATTAAAAATTAGAATTGAAATGTCTGGGCTGTTCTGGCTACAGCTACCAAGTTTCCACAACTGTTTGGACACCCTTTAATATAATTTGTAGAATGCCCAAAGGCAGGCAGGCAGGCAGCCCACATCACTTTAGTGTGATTTGATGTAGTGCATCTATACATTTCTTAATCATTTGGACCAAACTACTCCCTTCCTGATACCACTACACACACACACACACACACACACACACACACACACACACACATGCACGCACGCACGCACACATGCACACATAAATAAGTCTATAATAGCAAATGAAACATTAATTCAACAAGAATCCTAGACATTTTAATAGTTTGCCTAAAAGTACTAGATTATAGACAAATTTTCATTAGTGAAATTAACTTGGTGAAATTACTCAGAACTCACCTAATCTTATAACCTGCAGGTAGTCACAGCTAAAGATCATAAAAGAGCATTCCATTTAAGTCACATCAGATTGAAATACAATATGCAATGTAAACACCGATTTCCAAGAATAGGAGAGCAGTTAAAACATTCTAAATATTCCAGATTCAGTGGGAATAATCTTCACATTTACTTTTTGGTAAGTTAGCTTCTCATGCACTTCAGAGTAAAACCCAAATACAATGACCTCCTTTCACAAGCCTCCTTATCTACAATATGACACAACCGATAACACATCCCCCAAATAGTATGATGGTTCCGTTTACATTGGACCACATCCATGGACTCTTCTGTGACTAATGGAATATTTCTAAACCCTATGAGAAAAACATCAGTGGCAACCCTTTAATGGAAAATCATGTACTTCACATTCCCATGTGGAGTGATTTGCTTTTCCTAAGGAAGCACCCCTGACTGCTTAAGGGCAATCAAATATTCAATAATACCAAAGACCCTATGAGATCCTTTGCTTGATTAAAAAAAAAAATTTCTAACCATTTTAAGCAACGCAGCACAGGAAGCTAATGAAGCTAACTTTAAAACATTTTTTTTTTTAATTACAAGGACATTGAAAGTTTGATTATAAAGCTACCAGAACCCAAGAAACACAATGACTTCTTAAGGGCAGGGAATTTATTGTGTCCCACTCTGCTCATTCCCCAGTTCATAGAATACAACAGGTGCTCAGGATGACTGGTGTGTGGACTGCTAGTACAACTTATCTACCCCAACTTTCTATCAATGCTGCAGAGAGCTAATCCCTTTTCTTCCTCTTTTCCCCATCTGAAAGATAAGAAATATCTAATGACATAGATAAGAACACTCAGATTAAAAAAAAAAAAGTCTTAAGCAATGGAACTAATGAGATTAGAAGGTCCCACAGTTTCTCTGCGAGCAAAAGACAATGGTTAAGGACATTGGTCCTGGAGGAGAGAGTTTGTGATGAGCCCTGTCTCTCCCACTCACCACAGTGTGACCATGGGCACAGTGATGCTCTCTGTGCCTTAGTTTCCTCATTTGGAAAATGGAGATGACTCTAATAGTACCTATCTCATTGGGTTTTTGTGAGCATTAAGTGAGTATATATCACTTAGAATGATGCCCAGCACATAGTAAGGAATCCTCAAATGTTTCGTATTTTTAAATATTATTATTTAAGGATATAAATTCAACCTCAGGTAACTGCATTTTGTCCCAATGGCAACTAAATGAACAGCAGGCTGCAAGCATTTAGCATGCCCCCACCACGCTCACTCCCTTTAGGACATTACAAACCACACGTTTCCCCTTCAGCCACTATCTTTTACTAGTGCAAGGAAACTGGAAAAGTGTAAAGTCGATGACCATCATCTCAAATGCAGAGACACTGTACCTAAATGTTGAAGAAGATGACCCGATTTTTAAAAAAATGCATTATATATTCTACGTCAAAAATTGGAGAGATTATCCACAGTATATTAGCAATTGATGTTATAAATCACAATTTGTGATATATGCCTACCATGGAATATCACTTAGCAATTAAAAAAAAAAAACTATTAATACAAGCAACAACACAGATGAATCTCAAAAATATTATAAGTGAAAGAAGACAACATAGAAGACTATATACTCTATTATTCCATTTGTATGAAATTTTAGAAAAAGCAAAACTATACAGACAGAAGACAGATTAGTGCTTCCAAGAGCAAGGGGAATCAAGGAACTTTTTAGGGTGATGGGACTTTCTATTAATTCTCATGTTGGTAACACAATACCAATAATTTCAAACTATGCACCTAAAACACGTAATTTTAAAACAAACAAGCAGTCAGAGATCATTGTTTCTGTAAATTCTGTGAGCACATGTGAATATGTTGTCTCTATAAAGTACAAAGTACGTATATACACAGTCAATCATTGAAAATACAACTTCTTTCTTCAGTATAATTAGACAACGTTGTAAAGAGTTATATTGTTTTAAAAAAGTATGAGTAGGCAACATCTTTAGCTACCATTGGAAGGTTACAAAATAGAACAGTCAAGGTAAAAACTTTACAGTTTCCTCACAAATATCTTATAAATATTTCATTTTAAGACTAAAACTAAAACAAAGGAATCTGTCATCTAAAAGTCAAAAAGAAAAAGAAAGAAATATTCCTCCATACACCTAGACCAATGGTTTATTAAAACCTGTTTATAACAAAAGATATGGACAAATACATTTTTTAAAAAAATAACCCTAAACTCACAGTTTAATTCATTCATCCCACTTAATAAGCAAATAGAGGGGAAAAAACTATCTAGGGATTCTGGGTTTGGGTTCGAGCTACTGGTGAAAGAGCCAGGGACTCACCTCTGTGGTTCCATCTTTGAAGCCCTCGCTGTAAGTGCTGTCCGGGGTGCTGCGCTGGTCATCCTTGAGGTAGGTGCTGTGGCTGGCCATGGGGGGCACACCGTACTGAGTCTGTTCAAAGATAACCACACGCTGCTCCTCGCCATCTCCCCGGGGATAGTGCACGGGCGGGGCCATGAAGACCGGTGTGAAATCCTCAGCTTTCACCACCGTGATTCCGGACACGGGGACCACGGCCGGGCTCTCGGGGATGTTCGTCCCATAGTGTTCCCGTTTGGAATTCTCCAGGTGGTCTTGATTTACGGAAAGGTTCACTGGAACAGTCTTTAGGACCTGCACGCGGTTTTCTCCTCCGCTCAAATTACTCTGGGCTTCACTGGTGCCGAGACAGTTCCTGTGGGTTTAAACCCACCCCACAACATGATAGAATTAGAAGAGTTACTGTTTTGCAACTCTTAACAGAATAACTGATGCTGGCAATAATCAACGGATGTGAATGCCATTAAAGGAAAGGTTGATGGTGAACTTTACAATGGGATGCAATGGATCTTTGCATCACTAGAAATAGGACAACTACACATGTGTGCCTCAATATTTCATGTAATCAGCCCACCTCTAAAGCACTGTCACAAAAAAGAAAAAAGAAAAAAAAAAGACCTTAAATCTAAGCAAGACTTCACACCTAACTTCCAGCTCTCAGGAAATGAGGGAGCTGGAAGAAGGACTTAGACAACATCGAAAAGAAGCAATCAGACAAACCAGAATGTAACATTTCTTACTGACCTGTTTCTTCAATAAGTCAGAGGCATGAAAAAAGGAAAAAGGGTGGGAGACTTGTTCTGGATTAAAAGAGTTTTAAAAGACATAGCAATCAAACATGATGAGAAGGTCTTGTTTGGATCCCGATCAGAATAAACTAAAGAGGCATTTATGAAGCAGTGGGATTTTTGAGGTAATTGAAAATGGACTAGGGCTTATGTGATATTAGGGAAGTATATTAATTAGTTAGGTGTGATACATATATGATTATGTAATAAAATGTCCCTTTTTTTAGAGATACAAATCATAGGTAGAGATAAAATGACATGAGGTCAGGGGCTTATTTCAAATACCACGCAATTTAAAAGGTAAGAAAGAGAGAAAAAGTACGGATTAGGCAGATGTACAAAAACTTATCACTGATGAACCTGGAGGATGGGATGGGTATTTGGGGGTTCACTATACTATCATCTTTACTTCGGTATTTGTCTGAAAATTTTCAAAAGAAAATGTTTTAAAATAACTTTTTAAAAAACATGGGAAGAAAACTAACATAGTATTTTAACAGGAGTAGGAAGGATACTTTTCACCTTTCTGTGGGCGGAACTCAAAATTTAGAAGTTGTAGGAAAAATAAGACAATGAGAATTTATCGGTAAAATATTTTCACTAAATTAAGAACTAATATGAGCTTATTGATATCTTTAGCACTGAATTACTTTTAGGGTTTGAAGAAGTGGTGTAACTGGGCTTTTGCAAAACAACATTTCTCATATCTCAGACCTCCCAGCTGGTACAAAGAGAAAAGTGAGGATTTAGAAAATTAGTTCTTGCCAGGCTAGATGAAATATTTTCATTTATACTAAAGAATTCTGGGAGTGAGCAGAAGCAAAGAGAGCCTTGTTAACGGAAGATGACTATAGCAAAATGATTTTACTAGCAAAGTCCCTGTGGCCAGTCAAATTTGAGCCTACCTTTCACTTATTAATGGATTATTCTGATTAAAACAGAGATAAAAATAAATGTTCTGCATGGAGCCCTCTCTCCAATGTCGGCTTTTTAAAACTAGCATGTTCTTTCTAGGGCTTACTAGCATCTCTCATGGAAAGAAAATATTCTAATAAAATTGGTTCTTCTAAGAATTGAGCTCTCCTGCCTCCTCTCTTTAAAGGAAGTCCATTAGCCTCTGAGCTAGCTAACTCTCAAGCAGGACTTGGTATTTTGGCTTTGATTTTTTTTCAGATAAAACTTCAAAGCGAAGCTTGAGGAAAGAATAGCTCCACATGAACAAAGCCAACAGAAAAATATCTAAACTTCTTTGAGACTGTCACAGACCTGTAGAAATCACTCTAGAAAATTACCCTTTAAAAAATAAAATTGCAGATCTACAAACATTCTGGTTTTAAATAAATAACCTGCTTTCATGGTCAAATCAATCAGTAAATTGAATATAAGACATAGTGAAATTTAGAAATTATGTTTAATCTGAATCCAGTTAGCTGGAGGATGCAAAAACCCAGACCACCCATTCATATCGGCATTTGCTAAATTTAGAACATTGCATGGAATGTTAATAAATGTTCCTCAAAGAAAGGAGTCCATGATAACATCAGTATTAAAATAAAACAACAACAAAAAGCAATTGCCTAACAAGACCACCCTGGGGGGTCACAAACATCAGGAACAGGGTAAAGGCCCTCCAGGTGTTCCTTCACCTGTTTAACTGTAACCCAGAATTTCTGAAGCTCATTTTATCCCAGACCTTTTAGTGGAGGATTAACTATTACTACTTGTAGATAATGTCCTACAAGTTGGGTGTAGAAGGGTTGGTCTCCACTGATTAGCTACCAAAGCAATTACCCAGTTTCCGCTCCTCTGGGCTTTGCACAAGCATGCTCTTACTGGCTTGGCCACAATATTCAAGTTACCCAATTCCTCTATCGTTAGGGTCTACTTTAGCACAAATTGTTTAATTTTTTACTTCATGCAAAATCTCTGAAATCTAAACAAGAAACAGAAGTAAAAAATGTAGAGTGTTCTTCATAAACAAATAAAAAAGCAAACTATAAAGTGGTATAAATCTTTAATTTCTTATTACCATATGACAAGGAAATGACAGACTCAGCACCATCCTATAATGTGCAACATCCCTCTGCAAAACGGCATTGGCTTTAGAAGCTGCTGCCAGAGAAAGACATCCAAAAAATGGATGATTAGAACAAATAAGAATTGTGAGATATTGACTCACCTGCAATAGAATTTAAAATTAAACAAAATATTTAACATGAGAAAAAATGCAACGCTAAGAATGAAGAATGAAGTATTAAATATACTTTTTTAAAAAATCTGGACTATGTCATTAAGATTCTATTTCTCAAAGCAGCAGCTTCTGTATGCAAACAGTTATAATGATACCATGTTAGCACATGGCACCTTAATTCATGAATGTACTGCAGAGCAGATGCTATCCTTCCAAACCACATGCGGCCAGTCTACTAAGTCATAATCAGTCTATACAAGATGGTTTTGTCTATACCTCACGGCGGCTTTTTTAAAAGTACACCATTGAAATCGCAAAAATAACCATTAAAATACAAGGAACGGCTATCACTCGTTAATGGTATTCTAAAAGATGCTTTAAGAGAACATGGCCTCTTCTGTCTGTTATGACGCAGACAGAGTACACATCTTAGACTTGTTTTTCCCTGATCCCTTCATGATTGCCAGTATAGGTCTTGGCAGACAGCATATGCTCAACTTAATACTTCCTGGCTAGATGAAAGAAAAGTTACAGGACCCAAAGAGTGTCAGCCTCTTTCTCCCTGTCATCACTACTACCAACTAGGACCCAGGGCCCCAGAGCAGCAGGGAGCATCAGAAGATCCCTGTGGAGCTGCAAATCAGAAGTGGGCAGCCTTCGTCTTCCGCTGGGGTCTGCCTTAGAGGTAATGCACACAGGTCAGGGCTGCTGGTTGGTGGGGTGACCCCCATTGCTACTCATTTAATGAGATCATAATGTCACAAGCAGTTCCTATCAAGGCCAGGTAAGATTCTGCCGTATGTGGTAGCAGGGGATTTCACCTCTCTTGGCTTCACATTTCAATTTGGAAAAAAAAAAAAAACCCTTCAATAGAAAAACACTGCAGTACCTCCATCCCCTCTGCAGGGGAAGAGATGCATTTGATTGACTAGTTGGGGAGAGGTAGCAGAGCAAGGTGGTTGAATCCCTTTATATTCGAATCATCTTGTCCAAAGAGAGGAGACTCTCCAGACACCCCTGCCGTGCCACAAAAGGTCTGTCCCATCAAGGAGACCTGAAGCCCTGACTGGGACCAGATGAGTAAGCATATCCAAGGCAGGAAGGAAATGTTAGAAATCATAGATTTAAAATCACATTCTCTAACTAGCTTCATCAGAAATAAAACTCTTTCTTTTTTCCTTTTTAATTTCAATCTGTCTGACCGTGTCTTGTTTTTCAATTGATTCTTATTTCAGGACCGCAGGAAAGGGGTGCTACATAATGATGTCCTGACATCTTTGCTGCCCCTACCCTGACAGTCCGCTGCTACCCAGAGCTGCCTGCCTGGGCCAAGAAACAGCCCTGCCTCCTTCCTCTCCCCTCATCAAAAGCAAGCTGCAAGTGTCTCGTCCCCTTGAGGGCTTGATCACACTTACAGAAAAGTTCACCCAAGCAGTGGAGTATCTTGCCAGCATATCACCTCCAACTCTGGGAATTTCCTGCCTCCTTAGAAGGGGTTAGTATATCTAGAGCCTGCTGATGACCCTTTGGATGCACAACCGAAAAATGCAATTTGCTCTCCCTACCGAGGCATCCGAAAGACAGAAAATGGAGGTTATGCTTCTTGATCCCATCTCCTCTCAGGAACAAAAATTAGAGTTTAATATTGTTGTTTAAAAAACAAAACAAAACAAACAACCAAAAGACAACAATAACAAAACATAGAACAATAGTTATTTTGGGAGCTAGGCATATTGCTTTACATAACACCATACCTTTTGTCCTGGTCTTCTTGGCTGTCACTTGCTTTGCTTACAGACAGCAGCCTCTTGTCTCGAGGAACCTGAAAACATCAGCAACCACCAGTCAGACTGACATAGGTGCAACCACAACCATGTACAGAGCCAGACACCAGCATAAGCAAAGAAACTGGAATGCAGTGCTCTTCAGGAGAAGTAGCAGATTTGCCATAGCCAGGAGATGGTTGAAGTTTAAGTAGGTGGCAATGGCAGCGGGCCAGACACAAAGGGGTGATGATAAACAGAGGGCTACCACAGTCATGATTCTGCTGTGCACTGCTGACATGGGCCCTCTCTCCCTGGACCTGAGCAACTGCTGAGCCCTCTCCACGTTGGGAGTTGATGTGGGGAAGGAACACTATAAACAGAGGGTGAATCTGAACCTCTGTGCCCAGGAGCAAACAGAAAACATCTTGAAGTTACAACAGGCATCGTGTTCAGGAACGGGGACTGACCCTCTACTCTGATGAGGGACCTCGGGTGCTGACATGAAGTGGAGCAAACTGGGCATGGGGCTGCACTGTCCACTGAAGGAGCGACATCTGATGTTCCTGGAGCATCCTTTACCTACACTCCCTATATAGCTCTGGGACTTGCTTCCACAATTTTTCTTCTAATACACCTTTATTATTGTCTTCACAACCACGATGCCAACACATAGCCTCAAAGATTATTGAATAAGTACACTTAAGAGAAGGGGCACCCCCCGACCAGCTATGTTTCTAACCGTCATCTAATCACCCCACTGCAGCTCAGATTGTTCGCATATCTCTGCCATAGTTTGCAAACATGGGAAGAGTAGGTTTGGATTTCTTTGGTTGGTTGGATAGTTTTGGGGTTTGGGGTTGTTTTTTTTTTCCTTCTAGCCAAACTCCTTTGTACTCAAAATTTAGTCTTCACAATTTTGACATAAAAAAGCACTAATGAGAAGCATCCCTTTTCTGAATTCCCTTAGCAATTCTCATGGTTTCCACTCACCTGAATATCTATGCAAGCGCAGTCAGCTGGACTAGGGAGGCAACATAGCAGGGTGGCTAAGAGTCAAGACCCAGACAGAATTGTCTGGGTTCGAATCTCCAGCTCTGCTACTATCTACACTCTGCCTCACTTTCCTCATCTGTAAAACAGGCTTAATAGTAGAGTTTTATACCTTACAGGATTTTTAGTAAAATTAAATTAGTTAATTTTTAAAAAATGTTTAGAGTACTTTATAAGCATTTGCTAAATAAAAATAAGATAAGTTCATTGTAAGTTCATTCACATGCCGATGTTGAGGGTCTACAATGTACCGGACATTGCTAAGTGTTCGACAGAAATGAGGTGGATATAACATAGCTCCTATCATCTACTGAAGATGACAGATAAACACAAAATTTCAATCCCCAGCACACCCATGTTCACAGTAGCATTATTCACAATAGCCAAAGATGAAAACAAACCAAATGTCCATCTACAGATTAACAGATAAACAAAATTTAGTATATATACATACATACATACATACATACATACATACATTGGAATATTACTCAGCCTTGAAACTGAAATTCTGATACATGCTATAATATGAATGAGCCTTAAAGATGTTACATTAAATCCCATGTGACTCAAATTCACCCACTTCCCTCTGGATGCCTGCCTCCTGGTTCAGCCTCTAATATCTCTTCCTGGGCTGCTGCATCAACCTCCTAATGGTCTCTCCCTCACTTCGTCCTTGCAAATCCATTCTAGATTCATAGGAAGATTCAGAGAGACCTGAAAAATGCAAGCTGGTTCCATTATGCTCATCAGTGCTTCCCATTATTCTCAAGAACATGGCCACCAGAAAGTCTTTCACCTCAACTTGGGTGGCCCCCATCACTATCATGCATACAGACACACTGCCTGTCTGGCCATGCAATGCTCATTCCCTGACAAAGCCAGCACACAAAGTCCCATCTGCCGGGAACATACCCCACCCCACCCCACTCCCCACCTATGCTTTCTCTGGGCTAATTCATGAGCATGCTTCAAGTCTCATCTAAATACAGATCCAAAGTTAGACTATAATTTATTTCCATGAGTGTCCACCTTGTGCGTGGTTATGTCCCTGAGTGCCTGGAATGTAGCAGGCCCTCACTAAATACTTGTTGAAACAATGAATCAATCAATCAAAACATCCTGGAAAAGACAGAACCCAAGAAGCAAAAGAAATAGGGATTCCCAACACTAAAACAGGTTAACAACTCCCAAAAAGGCAGGAAGAGAAAACTACCGTTGCCAAGGCGCACGGAAGAGAGCGCGGAATATCCCGCTCCACCCCCCACACTGGGTGCCATGCAACCGAGGCTCTACTAACCTCTGGGCCCACACCTATCTTGGCAACTCAGAACCATTTACCTTTGGCCTGCCAAAGACTGTCCTCCACAGAGAAACTGAGACCTCTAAACTTGGGCTCCTCTCCAGTCTAGACCCACATCACCGTCTATCCTGGACATTCTCCAAGCACCGAATTCTACATACACGTATCTCTCTCCCCAAAGCCTTTCTCCTGTACTCCCCACCTTGGTGAATCTGGGGGTCCTCTCAGATATCTTGATCCGAGTGACGGGTTCCTCCGCCAACTCATAGACACATACACACAATCAGTTGCTAGCATTTACTCCTGAACATAACGTTTTGTCTCTAGTGTTTATTTTGGTGGCTGACTTAGTGAGAAGCCGACAAATGTTGATCCAGGAAACCCCCACCACCATGCTTATTCCAGGTCTTCATCATTTTTCACCTGGGCTATCCTGATTGATTGCTCACTGGATTATCTGCCCATAACCCACCTCGCTCTGCTGCTACTTTTGCTGCTCCTGCTGCTGCTGCTGCTGTAATATGTGTAAATCATTTCTCTAATCTACCAGGCCTATATTCAAAATCCTTCAATCTCAGAGGAAATGATGCCAAATAATATGATAGAAGAATTACAGGATATTTCATTTTCTTCTTTAAGCTGTCCTGCATTTTCATGTAAACTTAAAATGAAAAGCTATTTTGAAAATTTCAACAGCTTATGAATATTTATTAACTCACTTATTCATTCATTCATTCATCCAGCAAAAAGAAAGGCCGTGCACCTAGCCCTCGACACCTTTTTGAGAGAATAAAGCCCAGCCCACCTGGCCTCTTCCAAAGGGATGCACTGCCCTCCTGATCAATCTTCACTGCCCATCCCCTTCAGCTCAACAAGATCGATTACCTGGATTCCACTGAGAGCAACCATGTTTTCTCATCTCCTGTTCCCTTTGCCTGAAATGCTCTCTCTTCTTCTGTCCACCTGACAAATCCTCCCCTGTTTCCCAGCAGAGCACGTGTTGCTTCCTCTAGAAAATCTGAACTCTTTATGAAAGTGCCACACTTTTCTCACTGCTCCTGAAGCACATCCCTGTCAGAGCACTAACTGCCACACACTGTGGTTGTAGCTTTATAGAACTACATCTGTCCTGGACTATGATCTCTCTGAGGTGTTAAACTGGGTCCCATCTGTCTTCAGATATCAAATTAATCCCCATAATATCTATTCCACTGCTGGAAGGTCACAGTTGATTAGTGAATATCTGTAGAATGGATGGATGGATGGATGATTGACTGGCTGGTTGGCCAGATGGATAAATGGATGGCCTTATGGATAGACAAACAAACCAAAAAACTGGTTTCCAGCAGTACCAGATCAACGGAACAGATGGAAATCAACTGGCCAGGAAAGCATATTTTCACTAGAGCTAGAATCAGATGATTGTGAACCACAGGCTCCATCAGGAGAAAATAAAGTGAGATAAATGTATAAGTCGAACCACTTTTAAAAATAAGTAACTAATGGAATCTGTCATGTTCTTCTGTCATATCCAAAATTCATCAAAAGGTCACTCTTGACTTTAGAGCTGCTATTGACAAGTAGCTTGAATTGAACAGAAAACTAAGCTAGTATTTGAGCCCCTAAATTATGAAAGATTCTAGTGATTGGGCTATTTTTAGAATAGATATAATCTAAGAAGCTTCAAATATATTTTTAAAATTTGAACCCATTTTCAAATGAGTTCAAAACAATGGTAGACAGTATAATGGACTGAACTGTGTGCCCCCAAAGTTCATATGTTAAAGTCCTAACCTCCAGTGTGACTATATTTGAAGATAGGAACTCTAAGGAGGTAATTAAGGTTAAATGAGGCCATAAGTGTGGGGCCCTAATCGGTAGGACCGATGCTCTCTTATGAGAGGAAGACACGAGGAGCAAATGCAGAGAGAAAAGGCCCTGTGAAGACAGCAAGAAGATGGCCATCTGCAAGAAAGGAAGGAAGAGAGAAGTCTCACCAGAAACCAACCCTACCAGCACCCTAATCACAGACTTTCAGGTTCCAGAACTGTGAGAAAATACATTTAAGCTGCCCAAGCTGTAATAATCTTTTGTGGCAGCCTGAACAGACTAATACAGTGTAATGGAACAGATGTGAGGAAATATACAGGACCTACTTGAGACCTTGAGTAAATCTTATAGTTGCCTGAACTATAAAATATAAAACAGGATGGGCTTCCCTGCAATAATCCTGTGGTGACAGTTTAAAATGCAGGTGAAAAGACTTTGAAATGTATAAAGTATTATACCAAGATACACCTTTGCCAGCTTGCAAAGACAGGGACCAGCATTTCTTGAGTACCTGCTGTGTGTCATACACGCTTTTCTACGACAAGACCCACTACTGTTCCCTGAGGAACAAAATGATGCATGGTACAAAAATAATCAACTAGTATTCCAAAGAGGTGTAAAAAGTCTATAGAATTTAAATAATAATGTGGCAGTAATTGTGACTATAATATGACTTCCCAAAATTTACTCTCATAAAATAGAACCTCTTTTCATTAACATTTTACTTTACTACAGAAAGCTTTACCCTCAAAGTAGATTTAACTGTTTTAACTTTAACACCACCATATATAAGCTGTGAACATAACAAAGGGCTGACTAAGGCCTGAAAATAATCATTTGAATGCAAAGTCTTTGGAAAGAAGACTCATTCTTTAATGTTTAAAATGTTTCCAGTACAGTTACAGTAAAGCTTGTATGAGATAAAAGAAGCCATCTAATTTCTAATCCACAGTCTTAGAAAACATTTTCTTTAGATGTTTACATCCTAAATGAATAAATTAATCCTGGAAAATATTAAGATGACAGAAAGAGTTATAAACTTGGTTACAAATTGAGTTTTATGTAAACTCCCTACTCTGCATCTCAAAATATTTACAGGAGGGAATATTTCAATTCATTTTAATATTAAAAACATACAAGAGGAAAGGTAATCCAGGCACCATATTTACCAATACTTAATTATTCTCCGAACCTATGGGAAATAAATTCATTGCTTTCATAAATTACTAATTATTTTTGTTCTGATGTATGTCTTTGTTATTAACACCAAAGAATTGACATCTAATACAGATATATTGAATTGTATCCATTTCACAGCAGTGAAATAAAATCTATTTTAAAAATAGAACAATATATTTCTTCAAAATATGTCTTAATATATATCCACCAAGTCTTATGAAACTGTTAATTAACATATTATTTTAATATAGTTATAAAAGAAGTTGTAATGACCAAAGTGATTAAACCTGGGTCACTTTAACGATGTATTACTAGATGCTAAAGATTGATAAAACTCTCCAAGTTTTCACTATTTTTTTATCATAAAATTGCTTCGTGATTTATTCCTAAGGATAAGACCACTTCTGAACATAATGTATTAACACAGAACTCTAATAAAGCTGAACCCTCAAAAAATGGCCCAGCAGTCTAATTTGATAAGTTTTATACTTCTGTACCATCCTCAATAAATTTTGAAATTTTTCACTCCAAAACATGTAGAATTCATCCTTGTGTTTTTCAAATGAGCTCCTCAGTCAAAAAAGGGCTAAAAATATAAAAGAATCACAAACAAAGAAAAGGAGAGAAAAAGCCTATCATGAAACCATTTTTGTTTTGGGGCTCATTTTTTCAGCCACTACCTACTTGTTCACTGGAGGAAACTGCTCTACTCTCATGAAACATAGTTTAGGCCCTAAAACACTCTTTCATCTAGAGCCCAAGTCTCCCAAAGTTACAGTCCCTTCTTGCTATGCCAGGAGCCATATCGGGAGTTTTTCACCTTCACAAGAGGGCTGTCATAATCTGCCAATTTCACTTTTGGTAAGGGAAAAAAGTCAGCATAGACTGGCCAGGGTACCAGTGGAATGTCCTTCATATATTTCTCCTGAACTTTATGACAATAAAAGATAAGTTTATTTGAGTTAATAATACCTCATTTTATATACCCTGGATGGGCTGACCTGTCAATTACTCATACCTTGTTTTTCATCTTAGGTAATGCTAACTTAGCATGGCTTTCATTCATCTCCCCACAGAAGGAGACTTCTTTGGTATTTTAATGAGGAAAATAGAAAGAAGATGGGAAAAAAGAGAGCGATTATAAGGAACTCTGGCAGAAGAGTATGCCTGGAGGAAGTGTCAGAGTTGGTGGCGGTGGGAGGTCTTCTGAAAGCATGAACATTGGTCTAGGAGAGATACAGGGAACAACACAACTTGAAAAAGTAGAGACTGCTGGAAGGAAACAGGAAGTAAGAAGCAGGCAGGAAACAGGAAACAGGAACTGAAGCTTACTACAAGGAAAATTGTCCCTCTGGGGTGATAGTCTCATGATGTGGGGTGAGGGAGGTGAGGATTTAATCCTTATTCTAAAATAGTTCACTGTGTCCAACTAGCAAAATAAACACTGCCATGCTCACCTTAGTACCGATTCCCAGACCAAACTAGCGGGCAATAAATCTCCTCATTCAATAAATACTTGTTGATTTTTTATATTTCCCTGGTTCTAAGGGAACAGGTCATACCAGATATATCCTTAGTTGAGATGGACCATTGTTTGTCGCTTGATTTCCTGAACTACTCCTATTTTGAAGGTACTGCATGGCAGGTATTTTTGTAATACAAGTAAGTTATATCCAGTTTATTTTAAGCGTTGTTCAAAATAAACACAGACAAGTAGGGTTGTAACAAAACTGGGTTTTGGAATTGCTGCAAAACTCTACCCCAAAAGCATTCTTCGGAATTCCGTATAAAACTGAAATGTCTAGAAACCCTGAATGTTTCTTTTAAAACAGAGATCTAAAAGCAACCTCAATAACTGAGAATGACTAAATTATAGTAAGCTACACAATGTCATATTCTTTTTTATAATGTAATATTCTTTATTCACTGAAAATAATAATCATAAAGTAAAAACAGCAGCAAGAAAGTATTTGCAAATATGACATAAAGTAGGAATTATATGTAGGTGATACATATGCATGCAAGCTGAAAACACAGAAATAATTATCCCAAATGAAAAGTTCCTCTGGGTGAGTGGTGAAGTTATGCTTCATCAATAGGAAAAAAGGAAGCAATGGGAACAGGAGGATACTTACTGAATTCCCAGGGAATTAGTTCTCCGGCCTGAGAAGAAGAATCTGTGCCCTCTTCCCACCACCAAGGGGAGGCCAGGAGCAGGAAGGGGGGGAGTGGAACTGCACATGTACCTTGTAGTAGTCATACAGCAGGCCCAGGGCAGCCGCGCTGTCCTCATCCCCGTTAATGCTCATCATGGCCTTGGTGGCCGCTGTCAGGGGATTCTCCAAATACGACTTCCAGGCTTCATCCTCGCTGGTGTAGGCTCTCCGGGTATTGAATGGAGGGTCACTGGGCATGGGCACTAAGGCCACCAGTCGTTTATTACTGTGAAAGCAAGAGAAATGTGAGCTCCATTATCAGAGAAATGTTCCTATTCCCACTGATAATATGCACATAATATGGTTGATTTGTACATCCTCTGAATGGAGAAGGGAACATTAAAATTAAAGTGACTGCCACATTGCATTGATAAAGCCACCAATTTATTTTTTCACTTTCTAGGACAAGTAAGAATGATCTTTAAACGGTTGTATAAGCAGTACAAGCTAGTCCCTTCACACTTGGTTTTCCATATCCAATCATTCTAGGGTCAAAACATTTTATTTTGTTATTCTTCATTAACAAAAATATTAGAATGAAACCCTGTGAGGAAATAAGTTTCATTTAATTCTCTGTGCTATAATCATAAATATGTGCAGTACATTAAACATAATCATATGTCAATGATTATTTAAAATTATCCAATTTAATCTACATTTGAATTTGCTAGTGAATTATAGGCCAATCCAAAAGTCTTTTAATTTTAAAAGGCAATATAAGCTACCTTGCAAGCAAGACATAATAAGGATATGAGGCGAGTGTGATGAGATAGACTTTTTATGTGAACCCAGTGTTGCCACAGGATCCAACTATGTTTAAATGACATAGAAGCTACATGTTATAAAAATCATCATGGAGAATGAGGAATGCGTGTGGAGAAGTTTCAGTAGAAGTTCCAGTAGAAAACTGGCGGAAAGGGGCTGGAGTAATCATACATTAATCCTAACCAAGCCAAATCTGAGTAAATCCGGAATTGACAAACAAGGCAATTTCTTAAGGAGGATGTGATGACTCCAACATTCAAAGACCATAACAGCTGCCTGGTTAGGACCCCAGATGTCAAATAGAGACACCTGGAGAGGCTCTGGCCCTCATCCATGGGCCCTCTTTCCCTTGTTCACTGAAATGAAAATGAAATGGAACAATCAGACATTGTATTTCAGTAACCCCTGTGTCTGCTCCTAGTAACAGGACACAGACAAGTGACAGGACTGGTGAAGGCAACACCTATACTAACCAATGGAAATTCAGCCCCTAGGCCTTCAACAGTCATTCAGTTCTAAAAGAGGTCCCTTTTTGTTGACATTCCTACAGAGCCTTCCAATGGTAGATGGTCTCTCAGTTCGCTTTGTAATGAGAACTGGTATGAACCTTCGACCGCATGTTGAGGGTCCTTTAGGTGCTGTCATGATGCTGTGCATGATGTAAGGTCATAAAATGATGCTGACTTTGGTCAAATATATTTGGGGATGGGCAGGTAATTCACAATCAGCATGGTGAAATTCTAGGCTAGATGGTCTCCAGGCTCCCGATTTAAATTCTCTGTGCCAGTGGTTTTGATAGAACTGATAGAGAATATTAACCTAACTACAAAGAAATTGAATGAAAGGGTATAGTCAGGTTTCTGGAGGTAAATGAGAAAAACCCTGATGGAAAGGTTTACTAACCGTTAGGCAGTGCGGTGCCCTGGGAGCAGCACCGGCCCCGGGAGCAGCACCAGCCCCGGGAGCAGCACCAGCCCCGGGAGCAGCACCAGCCCTGGGAGTGTCTTTGCTAGCCACTTACTGTGGTAAAAAACTGAGCTTCGGTTTCTTTATGTACCCTGACTCAAGTAAGAATAGACATGTCCTTCCTACTTACCTCATAACTCAATTGTGAGAATCAAATAAAATAATGGATAAAATAGAGTTGGGTAAACTGCACATGCTATACAAATAACAGGTATTACAACCACTGCGTGGTTCTAGTTCGACGTTACTATAAAACTTGTGGGTGTGTCAGTTTGGGGTAAAGTTGATTATAATTTAACAGTGCTAAAGATAATCATTAATTAACAGGAAAATGAAGTTGTTCATTTAGCAATACTCCACAAGTATTTGAGTAGGTACCAGACACCATGCTAGTTGTTGAGGATACAGTGGCACCTGAGACAGGTGCTGCCCCGTAGCCCACACAGCTTGCTGCCAGAGATAGTACCACAGGGCGACGAATGTGAGGAGGAGACCAGACAGTGCCATAAGGGTGCATGACAGAGGGGACTAACTAATCAGAGGGTCAGGGAGGAACCAAAGTTCCTATAAAGACCTGAGGGATAGGAAGGAATGTGCTGGTCAATGTTGACATAGGAAGATATGGGAATTATTTTTTAAGGTAAAGAATATTATGGTGATGCAGAATAATGGAATTTTCCGACAAAAGGAGCCCATTCGTATTCATTTTGGAGAGTGTTCTAGAGAAATTTCCATATTTGCTCTCACAGTGAAGTTGCATTTTCATGTTGTAAAAATTACTAATCCTATAAGGTTGGATTTGGAGGTAGAAACGGACCCATGAAAGTCTACAAGTGGACGAAACACGGCCTCGGGGGAGAACCAAGACGGCAGAGGTGGTGGGCCTGTGCCGGGGGGAGAACCAAGACGGCAGAGGTGATGGGCCTGTGCCGAGGCGGCGCCTCCACCTCCCCTTCCAGCGGTGTAGTTGGGGCCACCTTGGGTGCCTGATCTGCAGCCTTCACTTACAGGGTGAAATAGAGGATTCTGAACCCCCACGAGGGCCTGGGCACTCTGCACACTTCCTAAAAATACTTAGTCCTACGGGAAGGAATAAAAAGCTTCTTATTTACAGTGACCTCACCATCGAAAAAGATGAGGATTTTCTTCTTTTTCATGCCTGAGAGAAGCACATGTTGCTGGGGGGTGGAGCTGTCAGTTACAACACTGGCTAATTTCCGAGATTTGGGGGGGAAGCATCAGGCTGAAGCATAAGAGCTAACTCTTGATTTACACGCAGTGTCCTGATTCACTGGAGAAGTTTTTCCTTGAACCTTCCTTCTTAAAGCCCCTGCTCCCTCCTGTTGAGCTGCCAGGACGGCTGGCTTCATCTGTGCCCGGCACAAACGTTTCCTCATAAATGTAGATTCATCAGCCTTTCCTTTGTGGTGAAATGGTTGATGAATTCTTACATGATCAATAGAAAGAACTATTCTGGAAAAGCACAACTTTACTCATCATTTCTTTTAATAAATATTTTTGATGGCCAAAGGAGCGTTTTATGCTCTTCCCTTCAACTTTGTTAATGACTCCAGTTTTTTCTTTACAGGTTATAATCTCTCTGGTACAAATCACTATTTGAATATAGCTTGGTTTTATAAAAACAGAATAATCTATTTGGTACACTGAACAAAAATGTAGACTTGTTAAAAAAGTAAAGTTTCACAGAACAGCTTTTTTACCAAAGTCTGCAACACTTTCTGAAGTTGATTTCACCATCGTTCTTTTGGAATGGCGGCTCTAATTTTCTCTGGTCGGCTTTCTAAATATTCTTTGTGCAGCTTTAGGTATGTTAAGTTCCAAGTAGCCTAGGACAAAGGGCTGTAAACAGCAAACTTGATTCATGGTTCCTCCTTGGAGAACAGTCTAGGTTAGCACTCAAGCATTCACAGCAAGGCAAAGGCTGTTAGATGACAGGTATAACTTTTTTTTTTCTCATTTGTTTTCTTTAATCCACTACTTCATCTTGCGGATGTTGGGAGAACATTTGAGAGATGAGTCATCAGCATTAGTAGTGAAAGGTGGAGCAGTCATGCGATTAAATCGTAACCAACAAGTCAAGAAAAGTTCCAGATCACTCTGCCAGAGACAACCTACCAGCACCATGCACCCAAGTATTAACAAGAGTCTAATGCAGGAATGCTTTGCTGGAGAGAAGCAGATGAAACTTTGCACATAACATCTTCATCCCCTAAAAATGTGTGTAGTAATAGGCAACAAATGCAGACATAAATCCATTTCATTTGAGACCATAAAATAAAAGTGACAGTGAAATATTGACAAATTATCACTTTCAATCCATCTCTCATCATCCATTTCTTTCATAACTTCTAGGAGGGCACTAGCCTCTGTTTTGTCCATCTTGGTGGGGTTTTTGTCTTAATCTAGGGGATGATGGTTTGGGAGTTGAAAAAAAATCTCAGATTTAATCTCACTTCTGTTCAAAGAGGCCCTCAATGACCCTTATCTCCTAGAGTTTTCCCTTCTACATTGTAGCAGAATTCCTTTATATTACCAATAGCGTATGGCAAAAGTGATAGTATGGCATTTCCAGAATTAGATAATAAAAGTCTACATCTTCCATTTTCGTAAATCTCATTCATATTCATATCCTCCCTCCCGCCTCCCCCCACCAAACACACCTCTTGATCCAGGGATATCAAATTGACATATCATAGGGACGAACTACAGCTTGACCGTCAATGACCACATGAAAGAGCCTGGTAGTGTAATGGGTGGAAAATTTTCCAGTAAGCAGGCATTAAGGATTTACTCTGATTCTGTTAACCAGGGTGTGGTAATCTGCTCAAAGATATGCTAAGGGCCAACTTCTGATTCTGTAATCTGTTTACTTGTTTTGATGTTAACCAGGGTTTGGTAATCTGTTTACTTGTTAACCAGGCTATGGTTCTAGGCTTTATAAACTGCCCCTTTTGGGAGCTCAGGACTGATCTCCTCTGACCCTGCGTGGTAGAGAGTCAGTCCCCGGCCAGCTAATAAAGGCTCACAATTCATCTCAATTGGCTCCGTGGGTCCTAGATTTCATCGCACCACAACAGTAGATTCTCCAGAGTTAAGGCTTAAATCCATGATAGCTCCAGATGAGAACTTAACTACAATTTTGATACCCTGAGCCAGAACCAATCAGCTAAGCTGCTCTGAGATTCCTGACTATCAGAAACTGGGAGATAATAAATATTTGCTAATTTAGCTGTAAAATTTTGAGATAACATATTGCACAGCAGTAGGTATCTAATAGTCTCCTAACCGGTCTTCCTGCTTTTATCATTGCTCCCTTTTCCCCGCTTCCCAGTCTATTCTCAACAAAACAGATCTAGAGAAATCTCATTAAAACATAAATCAGATCATGTCACTTCATGCTCAATCCTATAATGACTCCACATTTCCCTTAGAAGTCAAGATCCTTCCAGTAGTCTACCAGGCCCTACAGAATCTCACCTCCCTTAGTTCTCTGACCTCGCTTAATACTCTCTTTGTTACTCATTCTGATCCTCCTACACTGCCTACCAGTCTCTACTTTAGGGCCTTGGCTCCAGCTGTTTCATCTTGGAATGTTCTTGCCCCAAACACCCAAAGTTAACTCTTATCTCCTCTAAGCCAAATCTCACCGCAATGATATTTACTGTGACCACTCTATTTAAGGCAGTGATCTGCCTCCATCCACCCTGGAGTTTTCAATTCCTCTAGAAAGGTCAATCTCCATACCCAGCGTTCTGTTCTTTCTTCCCTAGCAGTCACTGTAGTCTATGTAGCTCTCTTGTTATGTTCAGTGTTCACTGTCTGCCCCATTAGAGTGTGTGCTTCACAAGAGCTGGGTTTCTTTGTATTGTTCATGGACACATCACAAATACTTTGAACTGTGCCTGCCACATGTGCAGTCCTCAATTAACAATGTTTAATGAGTGAATAAAAGTTCTTTGAGGAACTGAAGTATAAGCTGGGGTTTCAAATGCTATAAAAGGAATGGGGGCTATGTTTTTCATGTTTTGATAAAATCAATTTATAGTATATTTGTAAAGTTGGTTTGAGTATAAAGTACCACACAAATGCAAGTTGTCTTAACTTTAGGAAGCATAATTGTAAATTTAATATAATAAACTGATCCTATTTAAACTATCTTTCTCTCACCTTCTAATTCTTGCCTTTGAAGTAAATAAATGATAATTCATTCTTCTATTCTCCTTAAATGTGAGCCACAGCGTCAGGAAACCAATCAGGCTTATATGCACCACCGGAGGCAAAACAAGGGAAAGATTGAAACCCAACCAGCGAAGGTCTGATAGTCATGACCCTTTCTCCCACCTGTTGTCCATTATTCTCAACACCGACTTGAGTTAGGACAAGGAATTTTTTCCAACCAGGAAAAGCCACTTCTCTTGACGAAGAAGAAGTGATCTTTAATATAATTCTCAGGTTGTTATGCTACGTCCTCTACCTCAGTCTCCTCCTCTCCCCATCTCATTCTGTCATTCTCAATCTCCCTCTCTTCGTGCGCGCGTGCGCTCTCTCTCTCTTTCTCTCTCTCTCTCGCTCTCTCTCGCTCTCTCTCGCTCTCTCTCTCTCTCCACATGCACATACACGGCTTTTTATTTTGAGATGGTATGAATTCTATTCTCCAAATAGAATATCTTTTTTTTTAAAAAAAAAAAAAAAAGGAAAATAGTCTAATTTATTTCAAAACTAATAGCTCAGATCAATAAACTATCCTATACTCTGTTCAGCACTTGGGGTTTAGTCTTCATTTTCAGCAAACCAGCAACAAAACAAAACAAGCAAAAAAAAAAAAAAAACCCATATGCAGAAGCTAAACTCAGGAGCAAAGTTTCAAGAAGTAACAATTATTATTTCTTTTGAAATCTTGGTATTTCTCCATTAACTTAAGACTTTCAAATAGAAGCTAATGAACCAATCATCCCAGCCAGGGTTAATGTCACAATTTAAATGCCAACAATGTTAGTCATTTCACTACTGGCTAAATTCAGTAATATCCCTCCTTTCAGTGCTGGCTAGAGGCAAAATACAAGAGATAACAGATTACTTCCATGTCAGAACAAGGGTTAAACATATTGAAACTTTCTACACTGAGCACTTGTCCTTAATGACGCTAACCTTTTGCTGTTGACCTAATCCATATAAGATTCAAGGGAAATGAAATGAATCCACAAACCTGGGGTGATATTAATAATCTTCATGTTAAATATTGGTATTTTTGAGAAAGAGAATTCAGTTAATTCAATGAAGATATTTGTAATGCCCTCTACTACAAAAAATGTTTTTAAAAATAATAAACTATAACAAGAGTTGTAGGTATAGAAATCAAGATAGCTACATTTTAGATACACCAATAGCAAAATCTGATCCACCGATTAAAACATAATCTCCCCACCTTCTCTCCCTCTCCTGTCGTTGCCCCAGCTTTGCTCGTGCCCTAAGCATGCTCTTAGCCCACATATTAAATAATTTACGACTGAGGTAGAGAGGATTAGGAATATAATTAAAAGCATGCATTAAGCACTAGAAACAACCATAGGAGAAAGATATCACAGCAGAAAGTGGAAGAGAATAAGAATAATTTTAAAATGTGGAGCATTTGTAGAGGCCTCAATCTATGAAAAAATTACACGTGTATGGGTTTAAATCAAAATCCAAAATGTTTCCAGTGTTTATAGATGAATTTTGATTTGCTTCTTTCTGCTTTTCAAAGTCTTCAATAATAAGCCATACACACTTATTGAGCACCTACTTTATGCCAGACAGTGTTCTAGTCCTTGACATGGATTAATGCATGTATTCCTTATAATGCCTTCTGACAGTCTGGTACAGTAAACATGCCCTTTACACTGATGAGGATGTTGAGTAGCTAGCACTAAGTAACTTGCCCGGGTCAGGCAGTGCTCAGCTTTGACCGGAATTGCATACCAGAGCTCAGCTCACAAGCATCCTTCTCTGGTGCCAATTCTTGACTATGCTCTATTTTCATTTAAAAAAAAAAAAAAAGTTCCTTGAAAAGAGGGAACTAAAATACAAACTGGATACAAGACCAATGTAACAGAGGATTTCTTCCATCCAAGTAAATGAGAGGATCTCCAAATTGAGACATTCTAGAGAATTGTGGGAAGTGGAAGTCTATAAACTCCTTGAAGACAAAGACAATGTGTTAGTTATGTGCACATTCCAAGGTGCTGAAACATTCCGCAAGGTAGTATCGTATTGGGCAACGCAAATGAATCATGTGAGATGAGGGGTAGCAACTCCCTCCTATTCATCTTTAGTTTGACATAGCTAGAGACCATCTTTTTTAATTGTCCTATGGGAAAATGTTACATAACTGACGTGAAAGAAATACAAAATAAATAATTAGTAAATATTGGAAACATTATTGTTAGGTCTAGGAGGGCCCAACCCTTGAACCACTCTCCCACCACAGTGGGAACCGGACCTTGCATCCAAGTTAGCAACACTACATGCTCACCTCCCACTTCACTGGACTCTCCTGCCTTCCCCGCCAATTTACCCACCCAAAATATTCCCACCAAAAAAGCCCACCTCAAGCTCCTCGCATTCAGGGCTGACATCATCTTTGGCTCAGCCCGGCTGTCTGCTCTTCTACAATAAACCTTGCTTAACCCCTTAGGCCTTGTGAATTCCTCCTTCAGCAACCCTAACGTATGGTGCCAAACTCAAGAGGGTTTGGTGCGGGTTCAGTGACCACTCCTCTGAGCCCTGCGGTTATTGGTTTGTAACCCGAAAGCAGTGGGCTGCAGCAGCTCGCTGGGGCTAATCTCTGGTTCCTACCTTTTCTTGGGCGCTAAGGGGTTTAACCCTAACTTCCTTTAACTTCCCCAAACCTCCCCAAACCCAGCCAGGGAGGATGCCGGAGCGGGAGTTTCACTTTTTCATTGCTGACCTGCCAGTCCACATCGGTCATTTAATTTTCGGGAAGTGGTTATCTACCTCTTCTCAGGTCTTCAGTCTCTCTCGTCTGACAAATCCTATCGCTAGGTCAGAAGACTCCTCAGCCACCTGGCCCCACCCCAGGTCCTTCTGAACTGGGGACGCCCCACTCAGAAGGACCCCTCTGCTCTATCTTACAAGGCTCTTTGTCAGTTGAGACGCCCACTCAAAGAGCCCCTCCCTCTCTTGTGGTTTGCCACTCACCCTCCTCGCCATGGGGAACACACCCTCTACGTCCTCCACAACCACCCCATCTCGGTGGCCTTTTAAGGAGCCTAACAATTATACTTAGCCTGGTCAACATACAACTTTTAAAGGAAAGAATCATTTTAAACCAAATTAGCTTTAAAAATTAAAAAAGAGAACTTCAGAGGAACTTCTCATGCTTAAATCTCTAGTAGAACACCACACACACACACACACACACACACACACACCACACACACACCCACACACACACCTCTTACAAGGCCACAGGACAGATTCCCATCTTAAGACCATTTCACGTGTATACTTCCCTCTCAAAGATTTCCCTGAAGCGAGATAAGAAATAATGTGTATAGCCAATGTGGAAACAGAAATTTTGTGCAATTCTAGAAGACAGAAAGCAGAAGAGACTGGAACAGAAGAGAAATCAAAGTCAAGAAGGCTGCACCCCAGCTCTGGTGCGGGAGTGGGGAATGCATAAGTGAGTACCAGTTTTCCCACTGAGCCTGGAAAACTCTAACTCGGGGTCTATCACCAAGCAAGTCACAGACTCTTCCCTTTGGTGCAGTGCACCCAAAAGAAACTACTACAGCGTTCATTTCTCAAACACGAACGAATTGGCCTTTGGGATTCAAGGACCAGAGAGAGAAATAATTTGGTAAAATGACTAAAGTAACTTTAAACTATCAATGGAAACCAAGAAAAAAATTCAACTGAAAACAACAGGAAAACCCTCCAGGGTGTCAAAACCCCACTTGCCCCCTACGCAAAAGAATCTTGCAGGAACCCTCAACACCTATAGCCACTCCTTCCACTTAGAGCAGCCTTCTCTGAAAAGAGTGAGCCCACTATGCTAACAAACTCTGCCAGCGCTGAAAAGTGATCAAACTTTTTTAATAGAGAACTTAGAATCCCTAGATATTTAAGGAAACCTAACATGAATAGAAGAGGAGGCCCAAGATGATCAAAATGGCATATTGATGAGGACAATATTTAATGTTTTATACAGAAAATAGTGTTCAAAAGATATTATATCTACAAAGCAAGTTTGGGTTACTATGAAAAAGAAATTACAAAACATGATACATAATTTCTGCAATAAAAATAAAATTTTGTATAAGGATTGAATTAAAAAGACCAAAATATCAATCTGAGAAATATAAGCAAGGAATTTCCAGTTTTCAGAGGAAAAAAGAAATAAGAGACAAAGTTAAAAAGCATGTAGAACAGATTTGGAAGTATAATGTTCAACTAACAAGATTTATAGAAGAAAGCAAGGGAAAGGATGAAAGGGAAAAATAAATAATAAAAGAAATAATAGAAGAAAATGTCCTCTGGCAGAAGAAAAACTTGTTTTGTGAATGAAAGGCTCCAATGTGCTGAAAAAAATCATTTAAAAAACCCCACATCAAGCCATATGCAAAATTTCTATGTGAAAGATTAAATAGAAAATGCTACCAAAAAAAAAAAAAACTTGTAAAAGAACTAAGTGGGTCGGGCCTGTTAATACATAGATGGGAGACCACCTAGGAAGACCAGGTGCTGTAGGCGTAAAAAATTTTTTTAAATAAAAATTAAAAAATAAGGGATTGTAAACTGACAAAGTCCTTGCAATCTGTGCAGTCAACCAAGGGTTGCCTCACCCCCCCCCCCCAAAAAAAGAACTAAGTCACTTTCAACAGTCGCCAGTAAATTTCTCATCTGCGTCACTAAATGCTGTAAGACAAGAAAAGAGATCTGAATGTGGAATTCAAAGATCAACTAGTGTGATGGCAAAATAAGAACGTGTTTGGTCATGAAAGGATTCAAAAACTATTCTACACATATATCCCTTTGGAAGGAATTATTCCTCAGTTCAAAGTGAAAAAAGATATGGGTAGGAAGGAAGTGATACAACAATCAGAGAATCAAGTAAAACGTTAATTGTAACTAACTTCTGATCACAAAAATAAAATTTATGTCACTAAGAAAAGATTCCTTAAAAGATAATACCAAACTGGAAAGAAATATCTGAGGGGTGATAGGAGAGCAGTTGTTTAAAAAGTACACTGAAGATTTCGTTTTGTATGAAGGAAGAATAATGATAATGATTAATTTCTGATATTGTTAAATATAAGTTTAAATGTTTATATTAAACTTTGGTAATAATTACTGGATAATAGGATATAGAAAATTTTAAAGGGCAACATTCTCGTAATATGGTCTTGTAGATATTTTCAGAGGTCTGTAAAGTTAAAACTATTTTCATATAATAGTAGGACATTATTTTGCTTATTAACTATGTTGACATTTACACTGGTTGTACAAAACTAATAGTGTATAAAAGTTTCTGTTCCTGATGATATAAATCAAGATATTGACATCAAGTTGTCCTTGAGTCATTGTTTCTTATCAACACACATTCACATAAAAACAAACAAGAAAACAAAGTCTTTTTCACTTGAGAATGTCCTTGATGAAGCAGTATAAAATATTTATTTTATTGACCTCAAACTTTGAGTTACATCTTTTTAATATTCTATGTGACAAAGTAGACAATATGTATAAAGCACCTTTACTATGTACTGAAGTACAATGATTGCCCGGATAAAAAGCACTTGTGCAATTATTTTGAGTTGAAACTGAACTAGTTACTTTTTTCAAAACTCCATTACTACACGAAACAATGACAACCAAACTGTTTCAGATTTGGGTATTTGGCCAACATTTTCCTCAATATAAACCAAGTGTGAGTCTATCACTTTCAAGGAAAACAATTGACAGTATTTGTTGCTGATGGAATGAGCTTTCAAGCAAATATTAGAAAATTTTTAAATTTTCATTTACCACTGTTGCAAACTTTCCAAACACTTAAAGATTTTCTGATGTGATTGATGGTGATATAATAAATTCATATTTTTCTTTTCTTTTTTTTCTTATGTTCATATATACTAATGTATCATAGGAACACTCACATTCAAAGATCTGAATTACTCAATCAATATTTTCAAATGCCAATGCATGACGTTAATGCACAGCTAAAAGGTCCATTCATAGTACAAGACAGACTCAGGGATTTAATGGAACATAGTACAGAAAGTTCATTGTATGATTTCAGTTTTACATTAAAACTAACCTTTTTAAAAAAACTAACCTTTAAGAAGCTATCACTTGTTGAATTTTGGTGCAGTATCAAAGAATATCTACAATTCCTTGAAATGATTATGAAAATACATTTTCCTTTTTCAACTATCAAGGGAAGATTTTTTTCCACATATTTTAATCAGAATAATATTTTGTAACAGACTGAATGAAGCTCATATGAGAATCCAGCAGTCATCTATTAAGTCAGACATTAAAGAGGATTGCAAAATGTAGAGCAATATCACACTTCTCACTAAATCCTTTGGGTTTTGAAATTTTAGTTATTTTTCATTTTTAAAATGTTATCTTAATATGCAATAGGTTTACAATTATTACTTTAAGCAACTCATAAATATATTTAATTTTTCATCTTTAATTTCTAATGTGGTAAGTATATATATATTTATATAACCCACACAAATATAAGATTTTTAGAGACTTCAAAAGGAAAGTCCTTACAAGGGATTCCGAGAACAAAAAGTTTGAGAGCCATTGTTCTAGAAAATCACTAGAGAAAAATAATAAAAAAAGAAGTGTTGATCAATGAAACAAAAACAAGCTAAAAAAAAACAGTGACATAATTGATGGAAAAAATAAAACCTTATGTATCAGCAATTGTAGTAAATGAAGATGATTTAACCCCACCTTTAAAAATTAGATATTTTCAACTGAATTAAAAAAGAAAATACTGTATTTTTTTTTGTCACCCATGATATATAAAAAATTGACATTATATCAGGTCATTAGGCAAGACGCCCATTTCAAAGAATGCTTATGATACAGACTAAATTCTCTAACTGCACATAATTAAGTTGTAAAGCAACAAAACCAAGATGAATTTTAAACACCGTATTTTTAGAAATATATACTCTTCCAAATATTCATAAGTAAAAAAAAAAAAAAAGTTCCTAACGGACTTGTTTAAAATTAAGACTCGATGATAAAATATATGCTACATTTTGTGGGATATGGATAAATAAGCATTTAGAGGTAAACTTCACAGCTTTAAATGCTTATATTAGAAATGAATGAAAGCTAAAACTTAAAGAGCAGAGCATATAATATATTAGAAAAAATAATAAAAATAACCCAAAGAAAGAAAAAAACATGCTAAAGGTAAAAACATAAATTAATAAAGACATGATAGAAAGGACAATTTAAAACAAAAGTTGGTTCTTTGAAATAACAAAGAAAACTAACAAACTGGCAAGAATAATCAAATATTTAAAAAGGAGACATAATTTCAGACATAGCACACATTTTAATATATATATATTATAAATACTTTTATGCTAATAAATTTAAAAACTTAGACAAAATGGAAACATTTCTATAAAAAATACACATAATCAAACTTGATTTAATTACTTGGGAAAATAGTAATTTTGCAGTGGAGAAACCTAGCAGCTGCTGCCTTAACCAAGTGATGAAGGCTAACACCATTGTGATGTCATGCACACCCTGAGATGATGTGATGAGAAGGACACCTCATCTCTGTGGTATTCTTTCTAAAAATCCATAATCTCAGGCTAATCATGAGAAGAACATCACACAAACCCAAAGGGAGGGGCGTTCTACTACATACTTCACTATGGATGACTATCATATCAACCGTGTGTGAGAAAATAAGTAAAAAAGGTTATGAACCATAAAAACAAAGAAAAATTAAAAACAATTAACTTTTGCTGGTGGAACTACAAATGATTTGTCTTTAGTAATTTTTCTTTAATATTGCTCATACAACTGATTATAAATGGAAACAAGGACTATCCAGCTGATAGAGTAAAGGAAGAAGCTTGGGGAACTGACAAGTTTGGGCATTTTCCTCTCTGTGGAATCCATACTTCCTGATTTCCCTTTCTCTGCTCCACCCGTAAAAGCTGGTCACAGCGACTTTTATACAATTGGCCATTCCAAAGCATGAGGTTTCTACTGTGTACCTTCCTTCACCCATATGGAAAAGCTCCCTTTGATTCCTTGTAAGAATAGATTTGTACTTTGTGAACCCTCCAAGTTTAAGACTAAAAGCCTACTTACTGAGAAGAGTAATGAAACTCAAAAAAGCATTTCATAGTTTATGTAACTTAAATTCTAAAACTACTCAGAACTAGATATAATCTATATACCTATGTATTTGTAAGAATTGCCAATGGCGTGAGGTACAACTTGTTCTTGTGGTCATGAACTGAATCATAGCATGTACGTGCTAAAAGCCATCTTCATAATACCCACTCTAAAGTTTTCATTTTACAAATGCGGAAGCCCAGGTCCAGAGAGATCACATCATTTCCCTAGGATGACACAAATATCTTTCCTAATATAAAGTGACTAGATGACAAGTTGCTGGAAGACACATACCCTACTGGCTAATTTGTAGTGCTTTGCAGACACACAAACACTCTTCTATTTGAGAGTAAAACAAAAATTATGTGCACCTTCGGACAAAAGGTTCCCTCCTCCACCCACGTCCCCTGCCTTTAATTCCCCCCTCGATTCACTGAATAAACTTGTATTGATCTCCTACTGTACAAAAGGCACTGATTTAGGTGCAGGGAACACACTGTTGACCAAGTGTGACGAAGTCTGCTATGTATTCATTCGTTCATTCAAGTAATCTATCATCACAGCTTTCTCCAGAAGCTAACAAAAATCTCATCCCGTGCTCACACTTTGAGGTCCTCTTCTTGTTAATAGGTTCTGATCCTTAGATATGTCAGTCCAGGTATAAAGATATAATAGAAAATTGCATCATAGAAGGTGTGTACATTTATATACTGGAGGCTCATCTACTTATAAACATTTGAAATTAGGATAACAGTGATTCAACAGGTCTTAATTGAGCACCTTCTATGGGTTGACTCTTCTGAATCCTGGGATACAGTGATAAAAGATAAGAAACCAATAGCTGCCCTGGTGAAGCTTTTGCAGATGAATACACAATTGCAGATGTGACAAGATTAATAAAGAAAAAGCACAGGGTGCTATGAGAGACTACGTCCCGGGAATCCTGTGGTGATCATGAACACTGAATATGTGGTGGTATATATTTATCAACAGTCCTCCAACTTCAAAAAGCTTAAGTGATCAAGGATCTCGCTGCCCAGTTCTGAAATTGATGACATTTGTGTAAAGGCCACACTTCCTCATTGCTCCTAGCCAATGACTGTGCATGGTAAGACTACTAGGGCAGGCCTAATCTTGAAGGCAGGGACTCCTCTGATGGCTGACTTTGGCCTGGACTCTCAGTGGCCTCACCAAACCTTCCTGAGACTGCAGGCTTGGAGGCCTCTACTCAACACTTCTTTCTCCTTCACTCGGTGTCAGACTTGCATGGCAGTATGACAGCCACTCCCATCTTTGCCAGATCCCTCCCACTTTTTCTCACAGGTGGTTCATCTAATAAAATCCTGCATGTTTAATCCCATCTTGGAGTTTTCTTCTCAGAGAACCCAAATGAACACAGATCTAATTTAGATTAAGAAATCGGGTTACTGGGGAAGTGACACTTAAGCTGAGACTTGAAGCAGAGAGAATAAGATGGGAAAAAATGAAAGGAGAGATGAAGGATGGCATGACATGGACATGTGTGAGGTCCCTAAGGCAGGATGGACCTTCTCCCAATCAAGGAATTAAATGAAGGACAGGGGTAGTGGGACCATAATGTTTCAAGAAGGAAGAAAATAGGGTCTGATGAAGCTTAAGAGATAGGCAGAAGTCAGATAATGCCAGGATTTGTAATTCACTTTAAGGATTTTAAATTTTATTCTAAGTGCATGAGGCAGGGTCTTTAGCAACAGAACAACTTGATCAAATATGTGTTTTAAAAGATCACTCTGGCTGCAGTGAATGAATTGAAAATAAAAGAAGCAGTAGGAGACCAAAAAGAAGCTACTGAAAGGTCGAAGACAAAAAGATAAATTAAGGATTATTTTTCTAACTAAAGAAAAAAATCATTTTCATAAGATCTCTCTTAAAAGTATATAGTCTTTTTCTTTATCTCAAGGCGTTCAGTATTTTATGCCTTATTCTTTATTTAGGTACAAGTCTTAACTTTTACTGTCTTTGTGCAAATTGGTATTAGGTCTTACTCACATAGCATGTGAATTAGCCTCTGCTCTCCAACATTAACAGAAATATTCAATGGTGAAAATTAGGATATACTTCCATCTTTAAGAGATGAAAAAAATTGATTACGGACCCACAGGATTACACAAGGAAGTAATGGGAAAATGCATACAAAAGCCATATTAAACCTGCTGGTTACACAAAATGTTCCTTCTATTAAAAAAAAAATAGGGCAAATAAACGGGCTTGCCTATATAATAAACTTAAATCAAATAATCCGGTTAACTTTGGTTTGCCTTATTAGAATTTAGATGGACTTCTGAGAACACTAGGAGGAAAACAAAAACCAATGACCTGTTTTTCTTCTTCCACACAATAATCAAAATCACTCAGTTATCCCTCTGGCCTTAGATCTGTGCCTTGAAGTTAAATATTAATTTTAAAATTGTAACTGCTCTGTGAATGTATGTGAATATGCATATGTATATATATGTATATCTTTATATATACATTCTTAGGATTGGGGTGGGGTATGTGTGATGCAGGTGAAGGTAAATAGTATGGAGAGAAGCAATAAGAACAGGAAAGGAAGTAAGGCACACAAAAAAACCCTGTGTATAATATAAGCACATTTATGCAATTATTAAAATTATGTTTGTGTATAAAATTATATACACATAAAGAAATTTTTAAAAAGGAAAGTCGGAAGAAAGGAAGTAAGGAAAGGAGAGAGAAATGGAGAGATGAAGGGCGGAAGAGGACTGAAAGGGCTTCTCTTCTAATAAGTGATGCGGGGGCAAGTAGTGAAAGGTTTTATTTCATTTGTGTGTTGACTTATTTAAATTAAAACCTTATTTGAAACCATTACAATAAATTCCAGAGAATTTTTCAGTTAGGTTTAGTATGCACCTCCCCCCCACACACACAAACACAGAGAAAATTAAAAGAAAATGTAGGTGACTCTTTAATCTGCTCTTGGATTTGGAAAGATTTTGTTAAGTGTAAAAACAATGGGAGAATCTATGGGAAAAAAAAACAGATAACTGAGATCATTTTAAACATTAAAAATGTGTAGAATTTCAGGTTAAAGGCATAAGAGTGAGGCTGTACTACAAACTCTCTCTCCCATAAGACCTAACATAAGTAGACAAAAATTGTACGTGCGTGTATCAAAACTTACCAACTGCACAATGAAGGTGCACACCCCATGTCATACAGTATAACAGATGGTATCAAAAGGAAGAAACAGAAGGTTTTTGTAACAATGTGCCTCATCCAGAGCAGTACAGGAGACAGAAGTTAAATCAACAGATTATGGCGCATTCTCACTAATCCCTCCAATATGAAGAGAAACTCAAAGACATATGTGAATAATAGCTTGGGCAAACCCTTTGAGAAAAATCATTATCCCCACCATCAAACTTTAGCCGAGATGAAAAGAACTTAGGGACTTTTTAGTCTGGCAGAAAGAGAAGAAATCCAGAATGATCTCAACCATATATAAGTAACTGTTGTTAGCTAAGAATGAATCGTTCTGTATTGAAAGGGTATTGATTAGTGAGTCTCCACAGAAAGATGACATGTTGTATCAGTGCCTAGCACGGAAGCACTGGGAGAACCGTCTAAGAGAAGGACCGGGAGGATGCAGAATGGTCAGGTTCTTGCGAGCAAATCAATGCACAGGAACTCAGGTGGAGCTCTGCCAAGTGAAAAGAAGATTCGGTGTGGGCACCACTCCCGGGCACACTAGCAATTGGTCCCTTTCCCCATATTTATGGTTTTATAATGGGAAGGTCGCAGATAGGTACAACAAGTAAAATTAGGAGCAGGACAAAATGTTTTGTGGGTGTCGCCACCTCAGGGGAAGATGTGCAGGAGAGTTCAGAAAGGGCGTGCTATGCTGTGGACGAAGCACAAAGTCACAGCAGGTGAGCCTGTGTTACGAATAAAGAGGACCATCCTGAGCCTGAAGCTCCAGAATGTCTGAGACTCTTCAGACACATTGACTCTCCTGCTGGCCCTGTGACAGGGGCAGTGTGAATAAGCAAGACGCTGGTGAACTCAAGGTGCCTGCACCTTTACCTAGTATCACCACTGCATGAAAATGTGCAGTTCTATTTCCCAGCCTCAGTCCTATCGAGGGGATGCTAGCCAAACTTGTGCTAAGCCTGGTAGAAAGAGAGGTGGGGTTGCAGGAGACATAAAGCCTTCCAGGAAGTGTAGCTGCTTAATTACAATGCTGGAAATGCTTGTATCAGACTACCTCAAACATACCTGGAACTCTAAAGAAAAGACAAACATCAGGGTTGTACTTTTTATATTATTTGACCTTCTATGTAAACCTCATTTTTTTTTCTTGTCTCTGAAGCAAGTGAGCATTTTTTTAAACTTACACTAACTCTCCAACTAATGTTAGAATATGTCCCAATAAAAGTGTCCCGCAGAGCTCCAAATACAGTAAGCAGCCTAATTTTCTTTGACAGAAAGAGGCCAATAAAGTGACAGTCAGCATAACCCTTTGTCCCAGTGGCTTTTGTGACTTGGGGTTACTGTGGCAGTTGTCTGGACACTGTCCCTGCCCTCTTTGTTGTGCAAGGGATCTGGTCCAGCCAGAGGGATTAGGCTGAGTGGAAGAAGGAGCTAGCACTATCCCCAGGAGTGAAGAGGAACTTAGAACTGAAAACAAAATGGTAGATAAACAAGTAAGACCCTTTGAAAGAGGAAAAACTGAGGAAGGGGTAGAGAAAAGACAGCTGAAATCTTCAGATGAAGTTTCTTAACAGCTTTCCATGGTGAACTGTTAACAATGGCACCAATACCTTCAAGTACTCTTTTCTTTTAACCCTAATGATTGATGGGAATAAGAATGGGAATGAGACGTGTGAACAACCAAGGTGACCGTCGCCAGCAGAAGCAGAGGCCCCAGTACTGGGCAGTAAATAGGGGACGGACCTAAAAAGTAAAGCCCCCCCCCAATGCGTGTGTGCATACACACACACACACACACACCACACACACACACACACACACACACACACGAAGAGGATGCCTTCCTGCAGGTGTGGACTGAACTCAATATAGAATATTCAGCCAATTCGCTCATAGGCTCCCCAAGGCCAAACGGAGCTTTTCCACCCTGCCACATCTTAAATGCCCAGGCTTTAAGCTGGCCTGGAAAGGGCACGCAAACATGTCCCAGATAGCGGAAAGACAGTAAAGAAATAATTCAGTCCCTTAGAGCAATCTTGGACAGCAGTGCTCCTGAGCGTGGGACACCGCCTGGGGCCCCAGGAGAGTGGCCTGGCCCTGCTGAGGAGAACGGAAGTCCAGCTGCCCAGCCCCTCCACGCTGAGTGGCCTGGTGCCCTCTGGATCCCAGCCCGGGATTCAGTTAACTTGGACCCCATCCTCTGGCCCTCTCTGCTGGACCACAGAACTGAGTAGCTTTGGCTATCACACCTGAACACTGACTTAGCCAGAACTGAGTGACCCAGACCTCTGACCTTGACCCCTGATTTCTCATCCCATCAAAATGAGACAGGCAGCCTCCCAGCCAGGCCCTAAGAGTCAAACCGATGGGCTTAACCCTGCTTCAAGCTGGTGGTCAGCACTGACTTGGTCCCCCGGCCTGCGCTGCCTGAAAGAGCAGCCCCTTCGCCTGCACCTGGGCCTGCAATGTGGGAAGGATGGTTCCTTCCTTCCTTCCTTCCTTCCTTCCTTCCTTCCTTCCTTCCTTCCTTCCTTCCTTCCTTCCTTCCTTCTCTTCTCCCTCCCTCCCTCTCTGCCTTTCTTTTTTTGCTTCAGAGACACCAAAATTAATAACACTATTTTTGATTTTGGTTGGGAGAAAAAAAACACTCATGGTTGGAAATCAATAAATAATACCCAAGATAGATAGAACAAGAAATGGCAGTATTTATCACTGAGATGTATGGAAGTAAGAAAGAATGGAAAGAGGCCCAAAAGTTGAGTATAGCTACCTCTGAAGACCAGAATCCAGGGAATAGAGCCAGTCTCAGGAAACTGCTATTCTTCATGAACATTTTTAGTATTGTTTGACATTTGAAGTAAACACATTTCTGTGATAAAAATAAAAACTATATGTTAAAATACTCTGTGAGTCACGTGAAACATGTCTGCAGCCCAGAGGCAGCAGCCCGGGATTGCCAGTTTTCACCCACTAAACTTAGCAAGTTTCTGGCAAGAAGAAGTAGGCGAGTGGGTGCAGGCAGTCTCCAAAAAGGAGATCGGACCCCGACCTGCTCCCTATCAACAGGCAAGGCAGCCTGATGACCAAATTCAGATAATAGGGTCAGACTGCAGGGGCTCCAATCCCAGCTCTCTGCCTGTTAGCTCTGGGGCCCTGGGCAAATTAATTAATCCTTCCGTGCCCACATTTTCTCACCAACCCTTAGAAGCTTGATTTGAGAAATAATTGAGTTAATACATCTACAGTACTTAGAGTAGTACCTGTGGCACAATAAGCACTATATCTATATTAGCTGTTAATATTAACATTATTTTGGAGTAGGGAACAGAGGAAGGAAAGGAGAAGAAAAAAGGAAAATGAAAAAATCGGGGATGCGGGGAAGAGGACAGCAATGGTATTTAAAAGTTGAGACTCTCCCTCAAACATAACCCATAGCCCCACCTCCGCACTCAACACCCTTCTGCCTAAACATCTCTAGTAAGAAATCACTCCCTTACAAAGCTATTCCTTCCACTGGTAGAAAGTGCGTATTGTTAGGAAGCTTTTACTCTGTGGCGGTCAGTTGAGTGCACGCTACACTACGATCTCCAGGAGCAAGGAGAGAACTGACGAGGGCTCAGCTGCTGCTGGAGCCAGGCATCCCCAGACCGCCCCCGCCAACCTCAGCCCAGAAGGCAGGCACAGAACTGGAGGATTCCCAAGGCTCCGAGGAAGCTTCCATAGATCGCTGGAAAGGTAAGAGGCTTCCACGCAATCTCCCCTTCCTCTCTCTTGCACTCAGGGTCAGACTTGCCTGGGGCTCCTCCCCTTACCTTCCTTATACCTCCTCACACAGGAATTCCTTTAATAAATCTTCACTTGTTTAATCTCATCTTGGTGACTGCTTCTTGGAGGATTTGAACAAAAGCATAATCTTATGTATATTTTACCTAAACAGAGACACAATCTTATTTTTACCTATTGGTCCCAGTGACATCCACAGGAATCACTGCACAAGTCTATTTTACTGTGACCTCAAGTTTTCTAGTCAAATATCCACAAAGACAGTAATGAGCTGTCCTCTGTGTGTGTCTGTGCGCATATGCATGTGAATGTGTGTGTGTAAGGGTGAGACTGGAGTAAAGGTGATGGTAGGAGGGTTAAAATCTGATAAGAAATAGAGACATAACCACTAATACAAAGGAGATCTAAAAGTGATGATTTCCTGGAAAATATAAATGCTAAAACTTGGCCTCAAGTAGAAAGCTTGAATAGACAAGGAAGGATAGAAGAATTGAAAGATTAATCAAAGACCTTCACCAGGCTCAGACAACCTTCAAGAAATAGATCATTCCAACACCATTTGAATTATTGTAGAGTGTAAGACATGGAAAGTTTCCCAACTCATTCTAATAAGCTAGCATAACATGGGTATCAAAACAAAGACAGTGTGCACCTACAAACATACACACACGACCCAAAAAACAAGAGATCAGTAATAATAATGAAATATTTACAATCATAATATAGCTACGATGACAATGATAATGATAACTAAAATTTATTGAGTGTTTACCATGTATCGCAAACTGTTCTAAAGATTGCACACCTCACCCCAACACTAGGAGGCAAGATCTCTTACTATTAACCCTGTTCTACAGAGGAGAAACTGAGGCACAGAGCGATTAAGTAACTTGCCTAAGGCCACATCACCAGAAAGCAGTGAGGCTCAGATGCACATAGATATAAATCATCAAAATAATGTTGATGAACTGAATCTCTCATACCACACAAGGCTTATCGCAGGAACACAAGACTCCAAAAAAAAAATGAGGAAACTTATTTATGAATATCACTACATTAAGAGAATAACAAAGAAAACAACCAATATGAAAATTATTATTGATAGCCAAGGAACCTAAGTACAAACATGCTTTAAATCGAGACATTAGAATCACTTCTTTTACAGAACCTCCTCACCATCTTACTGTTCAACATTGTATTCAATGCTGAGCAATGTATTAAAAGAGAAAGATTTAAGAAATCTCAATACTAGAAAGAAGAAATAATAGTCATTACTTATAGATAACATAATTACTTAATGAACACTTTGAGATTCAGTAAAAGAGAGGGAAGGGGGATAGATAGATAGAAAGATATTAGAGTAGAGGGGTCCAGTTGGGTGGTCAGATATAAGATCATAAAAAACAAAAAGCTTTCAAAGTCCAGATCACATTTAATGCTGAAACTCTAAGGACATTAAACAAGGATGCCTACTCTCAGACTTATTAGTTAGGATTAGCTAACATTGTGCTATAGTAATGGGTTGATACATTTGAAGATGAGAATGAAATAATAGGTATAAAAATTGGAAGAGATGAATAAAAAATCATTTGCACATAACGCAACAGCATGACTAATACCCAAGAGGATCTGCTGAACAACTATTACAAACCAAAGACAATAAATTTTGTCTGGATACAAAATAACATTTAAAAATCAATACCTTTCCTATATAAAAACAATCAGCTAAAACATGTAAAAAAAAACATTTAAAATAATAGCAAAATGAGAACATAATTTTGAGTAAACTTAAATTTTTGAATAAACAACAATAAAAGTGCAAGATCTATATGAAGAAAATGTTTAAATGATACTGAGGAACATCAAAGAAGATTAAATAAATGAAGCAAAAATACTCCTCTTAAATAGGAAGATACAAAGTTAATAAGATATCAACTCTATATCAAAGTTATTAATAAAATTTAATGTATCCTTTCCCTTCCTCCCCATCTCCAAATAAATATTTCTTGAGAACTACAGAAGCCAATTTAAAGGTTTATATTAAAAATTGCAAAAATAACCAATAAGATTTTTAAAAAGAGTAATGAGATGACATAGAACTTTCAGATATTAAAACATTTTATAAAGATAAACAAATAGGTAAAAAGATAATTGCTTCTGAAGCATAAACAGGTAGCTGAATGGAACAGAATAGAGTTTAGAAACAGTTTCAAATACAGAGATATTTAATATATGATAAAGGCTGGATTTCAAATAAGTGGAGGAAATATGTATTATTCAATTAATGATATTGGCACAATAGGGTGGCCATCTAGAAAAATAAGAATCCTACCTCACTTCTTCATCAAGCAAAGTCCAGGCAGATCAAAGCTTTTAATGGAAATGTGAAATCCTAAGTCATAGAATGATGGAATAAAATTTGGAGGAAGCTAGCATGGGGGAGGCATAGTTTGCTTATTTGCTTTTAACTTTAGAACAGAGAAACCCTTCCCAAGCAAGTCATAAATCCTAGAAGCCATTTAAGAAAACAGGTTAATTTAGCTATCTATAAATTATAACTCTCTGGAGAGCAAAACACAATATAGTCAAAAGGCAAATCACAAACTGCTAGACAATGACTTAATCTCTCAGTACAAATACAGCTCTTAAAATTCATGAATAAAAGACAAAGAACACCACATGATTCAGTAATTCCAGTTCTGGGTATATATCCGAAAGAACTGAAATCAAGATCTTGCAGAGATATTCATAATAGCCAAGATGTGGAAACAGCCCAAGTGTCCCTCAACAGCTGAATAGATTTTAAAAATATGGTACATACATGCAATGGAATAGAATTCTGCCTTAGAAAAGGAAATCCTGCCATTATGGACAACATGGATGAACATAAAGGAATTATGCTTAGTGAAATAAGCCAAACACAGAGAGACAAATTTTGCATGACTCCACTTATACGAGGCATCTAAAGCAGTCTAACACTCGTGGCTGCCAGCACTGGAGGCAGGGGTCATGGGGAGTGGTTACATGATGGGTTTAAAGTTTCAGTTAGGCTAGATGCACAATTCTAGAGATCTGCTGTACAACATAGTGCCTACAGTTAATAATGTATTGTGCACTTTAAAATTTAAGAAGGTAAATCTCATATTAGGTGTTCTTAACACACACACAGAGGCACAAGGAAACTCTGGAGGCATTGGATATGTCTACTATTTTAATTGTGGTGATGGTATCATAGGTGTTTGGATATATCCAAACTCATCAAATTGTACACATTAAATACGTACAATTCTTTGTATATCAATTATATCTCAATAAAGCTGCTTAAGAAAGACTAACAATAAAAGCAAAGAACACCGACAAACGTTCACAGGAATAAAAGCACAAATTGCTTTGAAATTAATAAAAAGAATTAAAGGAATGTAAATTAAGAAAGTAATAAGATGCTATTGTTATGTCAGTAAAAATTTGCAGCGCCGTGAAGATCCACTGCGAGTGCCTCAGCGATCCAGAGACACTTTTGTCGTGGGGGCTGTGCACCAGCTGCAAGGAGTAACATTGCGTGGACAAGCTATACTGTCATTCAAGAGCAAGGCTTCTGACCCCAGGCTCAAGATGGCAGAGTAGGAGATCCTGAGCTTGCTTCCTCTTGCTGACACCAAGACTACAAGTACATGTAGAACAGCTATCTCCACGAACAGCCTGAAGACGAGCAGAATGGATATTCCACAACTAAGAATATAAAGGGAAAACAGGGGAGGGGGGACTCGAGTCAGGACCCACTCTATTCCCCATTCCCTGAGTCGTGACCTACAAATGGAAGGGATATCACAAGCATGGAAGTCCCTCCTGAAGAACAAGGTATCCAAGCCCCAGCCTGGGGAACCTGGGCTGGGAAGAGGAGCCCCATAACAAATGGCTTTGACGACCAGCAGGGCTTATGTCTGGGAGAGCCAAGGGGCTGTAGGAAACCAGCACAAAGGCAGCAGTTTGAAAAGCAGCCGGGTCAATGTGAAGGTGATATACTAGTTTTAGGGCATGTGCTGGAGGTGCAGGGGTCTACTGGAACTTTCTCCAGAGACAGAAGGGCTGGAGGGTGCCTTTTTTGTTTGTTTCCTTTTCTTCCAACCTATTTGGTCTGATGCTAGCAGGTGCCATTTCCGACACTCTCCATTAATCTTGCTAACGCTATTCACCCCACCCTGGCATTTCCCTGAGGACATGTCCCAGCTGGCACCCCTCCAAAGTGGCTCCTGCCCTGCCATACCTGGTGGGTGGCTTCAGTTAACATCAGCACACAGCAATGTGTCTGTAACATTTTAGGCTGGGCCTCTAAGCCAGCCACATCAGAGGCCCCTCCTGCACACCCAAGTACCCACAACAGTTATGGCCAGGCCTCACAGCTAGCTGGACCAGGGACCAGCCTCACCTGCCACTGTATCCACAGAAACTGTAGTCCAACCACAACAGGAAGCCATACTAACCTACACAGGGAACATCTCTGGAGTACCTGGTTCTGGTGACCAGAGGGGATTGCACCACTGGGCCCCCATAGGACACCTTCTATATAAGGACACTTTTTCAAGACCAGAGGACATAGCTAATCTATCTAATACATAGAAACAAATAGGAAAAACAAAACAAAACAAAAGTTCCAAACAAACAAACAAACAAACAAAACCAAGACAAAATCCCAGAAAAAGAACTAAATGAAACAGAGGTAGGCTGCCCACCAGATAAAGAGTTCAAAATAATAGTCAAAAAGATGTTCAGCAAACTCTGGAGAAAACTGGATCAACTCAATGAGAACGTCAACAAAGAGATAAAAAATGTAAAAAAGAACCAATCAGAACTGAAGAATATAACAAATGAAATGAAAAATACCCTAGAGGGAATTAACAGATCATATGACAATGGATCAGCAATGATCAGAAAGACAGGATGGTGGAAACTATCAAATTAGAAGAGAGGGAAAAAAAAGAATTAAAAAGAATGAGAATAGCATAACGGACTTCTGGGGCAACACTGAGCATACTAACATTTACAGCATAGGGGTCCCAGAAGAAGAGAGAGAGGAAGGGACAGAAAATCTATTTGAAGAAATAATGGCTGAAAACTTTCCTAACATGGAGAAGGAAACAGAAATTCAAATCTAGGAAGCGGACAGAGTCCCAAGCAAGATGAACCCAAAGAGACCCACACCAAGACACATCATAATTAAAATATCAAAAGATAAAGAGAGAATCTTAAAAGCAGCAAGAGGAAAACAACTAGTTATGTACACGGGAAACCCCCATTATGTTACCAGTTGATTTTTAAGCAGAAACTTTGCATGCCAGAAGGGAATGACACAATATATTCAGCATAATGAAAAGAAAAAAACCTACTACTAAAAATACTCTACCCAGCAAGGTTAGTGTTCAAAACTGAGACAGTTTCCCAGACAAGCACCAGTTAGCGGAAAAAAGAAAAAAATAAAGACCAGAGCAGAAATAAATACAATTGAAGTTGGAGACCTCGCACTCCCTGATTTCAAACTATATTACAAAGCCAAAGTAATAAAAATAGTATAGCACTGGCACAAAAACACACATAGATCAATGGAACAGAATAGAGAGCCCAGAAATAAACTCAGACTTATATAATCAATTAAATTTACAACAAAGTAAGCAATAATACACAATAGGGAAAATGATGTTAGGAAAACTAGGCAGCCACATGCAAAAAAATAAAACTAGACGACTTTCTTACACCATATACAAAAATAAACTCAAAACGGATTAAAGACTTAAGTGTAAGACCTAAAACCATAAAATTCCTAGATGAAAACATAGGCAGTAAACTCTTTGTTACTAATTTTATAAATATATTTTTGGATGTGTCTCCTCAGGCAAGAGCAACAAAATAAAAAAAAAAAAACAAAAAAACGAGGCTACATTAGACCAAAAAGCTTTTGCACAGTGAAGGAAAACATCAACAAAACAAAAAGGCAACCTACAGAATGGGGGTTAGATATTTGCGAATGATATATTGATAAGGTAGTAATAGCCAAAATATATAAAGAACTTATACAACCCAACATAAAAAATAATAATCCAATTTCAAAGTGGGCAGAAGACCTGAATAGACATTTCTCCAAAGAAGACATGAAGATGGCAAAGGCACATGCAAAGATGCTCAACTTCTCTAATTATCAGGGAAAGGCAGGTAAAAACCACACTGAGATATTACCTCACACCTGTTAGAATAGCTATTATCCAAAAGACAGGAAAAAGCAAGTGTTGGCAAGGACGTGGAGAAAAGGGAACCCTCGTGCACTATTGGGATTGCAAATTGGTAGAGCCGCTATGGAAAACAGTTTGAAGGTTCCTCAAAAATTTTAAATTAGAAATACCTTATGACCTAGCAATTGTGCTTCTGGGCATTTATCCAAAGAAAACCAAACCTCGAAAAAATTCTAAAAGATATATTCACCTCCGTGTTCACTACAGCACTATTTACGATAGTGAAGCTATGGAAGCAACCTAAGTGCCCATCAGTAGACAACTGGATAAAGAAAAAATACATATATATAACGGAATATTACCATAAAAAATGAAATCTTACCATATGCAACAACAAAAATGGACCTAGAGGGTATTATGCTAAGTGAAATAAGTCAGACAGAGAAAGACAAATACCATATGATTTCACTTATGTGGAATCTAAAGAACAAAACAAACAAACAAAATGAAAACAGAGATAGATACAGAGAACAGACTTATGGTTGCTGGATGGGAGAAGGGGTTGGGTAAAAAAGTTGAAGAGATTAAGAAGCAAAAATTGGCAGTTACAAAACAGTCATGGGGGTGTGAAGTACAGCACAGGAAATATAGTCAATAATACTGTAATAACTACCTATAGTGCCAGGTGGGTACTAGACTAATCAGGGGAAACACTTTGTAAATTATATAACTGTCTAACCACTACACCTTAAACTAACATAAAATAATGTTGAATATCAACTCTAATTGATAAATAAATTTTTAATAAATAAATAAATAAATAAATTTTTAAAGAGTCAAAGAGGCAGAGAGGAGAACACCAGATATAAACCCTTCACCTCAAGAAAAAACCGATCATTAAAATCTTCGGAAACCAGGGTGGATCCTGAGGCTCTTGGACCACACCTCTGCAGTGTGAGTGCCTCTTCTCTACCCTCATGCACTGTTGGTTGGGGTTGTAAACTGGCACAGCCGCTAAGGAAAACAGTACGGGAGTTCCTCAAAAATTAAAATTCAAACACAAGAGAATTCAGCAAATCCAGTCTGAGCACTTATCCTAAGAAAATGAAAAAACTAATGAATAAAAATAAATACACCCCTATGTTCATTACAGCATTATTTACAATAGCCATGATATGGAAGCAACTAAAGCATCCAACAATAGAAGAATGGATAACGATGTGGTACACACATACACACACACACCACACACACACACACACACACACACACACACACACAGGAATAGTACTCAGACATAAAAAAAAATGAAATTTTGCCATTTGCAATAACATAGACGGACCAAGTGGGTATTATGCTAAGTGAAATAAGTCAGAGAAAGCCAAATACTGCATCATTTCACTTATAGGTAGAATCTAAAAAATTAAACAAATAAACAAATAGACACAGATACAGAGAACAAACTAATAGTTGCCAGAGGGTTGGGCAGTGGGTGGAATGGGCGAAAAAGGTGATGGGGATTATTAAGAGGTGCAAACTTACAGTTCTAACATAAATAAATCATGGGGCTGTAAGTACAGCATAGGAAATACAGTCAATAACATCGCAGTTACTTTGTACGGTGACAGATAGTTACTAGACTTCTTATGATAATCACTTTGTAAGATATAAAAATGTCAAATCACTACATTGTACATCTAAAACTAATATTGTATGTCAACTATGTTTTACTTAAAAATAGCTTTATACTAAAAAAAAATCCATTTCTTGAGGGTAGGCAGAAATGGGCATATTCAAACATTATTGATTATAGATTAAAGTATAATTTTGGAGAATAATCTAAGATTTCAGTTCATATAGCCTTTGCCCCAGAAGTTTACTTCTACAAATTTAGTCACTCACGTAGTCAGTCATACTGTGGAATATTGCAACAACCATAAACAAGGATATAATACTGCGGTGTTGACATGGAACAACCAAAGCCATAAAACAACATGCATAAAATTATTTATTTATATAAAAAATAAAACATTTAAAGACTCTCAAGTACATGTTATTCATGTTAATATGATGCCTAGAAACACATCTAGAAGGCTATCCAAGAAACTGTCAACATTCTGTTGAAAATGGTAGGAGAGAATTATAAAAGGGAAATTTATCTTTTTTCTCCCTAAATTTATAGTTATTGTGTAATGACATTTTTTAATATTTGTACATTTTAATTCAGTAAATTCTACTTGTAGAAATTCATTCTAGTAAATGATTCAAAAATTGTGAAAGGTTTTATGTCTAAGGATTTTTATAAAAGTATGATTTTATAATAATAAAATGGCAACAATCTACATGTAACCTAAATGTAAGTCAATGATAGTAAACCACAGCACATAATGCTCTGTGGCCATTAAAATATTTAGAAAAATGTCATAAAATCATGGACAATACTTATAAAGTTAGGTTGGAAAAATAGAAAAATATGCAATGTAAGCCAATTACTTAATTAGTCCTTCATTAGCACAGTGCTTTATGTTTCATGGGAGAAGGCCATTATCTGTACTTTGCAAATGGTAGGCTTCCTAATCAAACAATCCTTAAATTTACAGCTTCGAGAACATTTGAAAAGGATAGCAACCATCACATGAAATCCTAGATAATCAAAGAATGTATTTAAAATAATGAGTTCATCTGCTATTGTAATTAAACATTTTTTCCCTTAATCAGTAGCCAAACTAATTAAGCTAAATTTTCCTTTTCGTGCTCCCTCTATTAGATCTGCAGGGAGAACAAAAAATTATATCCAAAAGGTTAACCATAAGAGGGAGATTGAAAGAAAACAGCCTCAATAATTCACAGACCAGATAATGAGTTCCTGATTACTGCAGCTGGCTCTAATGTCACCAACACTTTAAAAATAAATTCCTAATTGTCCTAGATGTTTTCATGTTGTACCTCAGTTTAGAAAAGTACCAAATTACTTCCATAAATTGCCAGTTTCCACAGATATTTCCTTTAACACTATAGGAAAATGCATATGACAGGGAACACAAATAGATGTTTTAAACTCCATAGCTCTAGAAAAGATTTTTAATATAAAGTTTAATTATAGAGTCCTAGAGATTTCTCTTTGAAAAGTGACTCCATTTTAAATAACCCTACTATCGAGATAAATAGCCAAAGTGTTTCTTAACAGCTAAAAATAGACCAAAATCAGTAAATAAATCAAGTGAATGGATGAAAGCCTGAGAAATAAAAAATAGTGGCAGGTCTTTTCAAATCAAAATCAAGAAAAAACTTTGAAGACTCGCACGATTTTGTCTTATTTTGGACCTGCCTGTCTCCACTTTTCCCACAACTAATTACCTCAAGAATGAAAAGTAAATGTGCATTTTTTTCTAAATTATGTTTTTTCTAATTATGATGTTTAAGGTCTCAGACCTTAAACTAGTAGTCTGTTTCATCCTTGTGGTCTCAGGGCCTGGCTGGTGCCCAGCTGCTATGCCTGGCTTACAGGCACTCGATAAATCATAAAGTAAATAAGTGAGTGTGGTGACCACTCATTTGTCGTTGTTTGGACACATTCATCCTGAACTTGGTCATCATCAGTTGGCTTGGAGATATGGGCGCCCTGTCCCTTGACTAAGTTCCTTGAACTGCGATCTTTGATTAAGGAACTTGAGTGCAGACCTGGGATTGCTTTCACTGACAAAGGATGGAGGCTGTGAATTAGGGGCAGTTCTCAGATCCACTGACATTCTGAGAGAAGACACCATTGCTGGACCTTCTGCTAATAAACTCTTTTTACTGATGTTCAACTCTATAAAACCCCAAAATGAGCTTTTAAGATATCAAAATACTATATATAAAAACAAAAACAAAAACAAATCTCTTTTGAGATAGAAAATATAATTTGAGTAAATGGAAAGAAATGCTATTCAAAACAAATTACCATTTTTACCCTATCAAGTTGTCAGACTAAAAAGAGGATAATATGCATTGTTGGAGAAGGAAGTGGAAACTTCTCCCTCAGAGTTGGTGGAGTGTTAATCAGGAGAAAATATCTGGATGGCAAGTTGGAAATATGAACTAAATATTTTTAAAAAGACCATACCTTTCGATCAGAAATGGCTATTTATTGGAACATAGTTCAAAGAAATAACTGAGAAATGTGTGAAGATATGGCTATAAAGATAATCATTCAAATATTAACTTTAATAGTAAAAAACTGAGAAAAAATATCTAAATGTACCATAATAGGGAACTGGTTAAATTAATTTAAACATTTCCATTCAGTGTAAAACTATAGAGCCATTAAAAATATTTATTGCCATAGAAAGCTGTGATCAATATTAATTAAAAATATGTTACTAAAGAGCATGTAAATTACTATCTCATCTCTGTATACCTATTATATTTGTTTGTAATTGCATAGTAACAAGAGTTAAAATATAGATGAGTGGTAGTTTTGAGAGTAATTGTTTATCCCTAATGTTTTTACAATGAAGTATGAATTACTTTTTAAAGGCCCTTTTAAAAAACCTTAAGACTAAGGCTAAAATAGAGGAAAAAGATTTCATGAGTCAAGTCCATAAAAGTTGATCTCAAACTTTTTACATTTGAAAGCAATGAAAGTATTTACATACATGAGAGCAATATATTTGACATCAAAAAAATTTAAAGCTATAAATATTTTTTTAATCACGAAATCAAATGATAAACAAAAAGTTCGGGAATTGGTAACCAGAATTTTGACAAAAGGGTTAATAATAGTAGATGTTTAAGAGCTCTCAAAATCGATAATAAAAATATCAGCGACCTGATTTTTAAAATGAATGAAAAATAACAAACCATTGCTAACCCGTCTCGTACATTTGTACAGATGCTGGAAGATGCCCTTTTCCCTGGGCAGAGGCCAGAGAGAAGCATAGCTGGATCTCAGCCCCAAAGTCCCTTCGTCCAGACACAATGGCACAGCTGTATGCAGCAGCCATGGCAAAAGCAAGATCTTCAATAAAAAAGAAATACAAATGACCAATACACATCTGAGAAAATGTTTTAACCTCATTATCAAATTGCAAAATAAAATAAAAATACACTTTTTTTGCCTTTCAAATTGGCAAAAACTTAACTCTCATTTATTGAAGATATGATGTGGCAAAGGCACTCAAAACACTGTTGGGAGAAAACATAAATTTTTACAATCTTTTTAGAAGTTATTTTCCAATTGTGAGTCAAAAACCTAAAGATATTTATGTCTTTTATTCTTGTCCTTCCAAAAACCTATTCTAAAGTAATAACCAGGGATACAAAGATTAATGTGTAAGCATGATTATAGTAAAGAAAAAGCAAAACAACCTAAATACAAAAAACAGGGGATTTCACTATTAAGTCCCATGCAGAATATTTAAGAGACTAGTAAAATGCTAATAACATAAACTTAAGTGGAAAATGCAGAATAGCATGAATGTTGTAAAAATAGGGGAATCGAAATTTGTATACTCTTTTATAACAACATTCATATGCATTCACACATTAGAAACTGTAAGAAAATATATAAATATTAGAGTCCTGGAAAGAAGAGATTTTTCTACATACTTTTATCTAGTTTCCATTTTTTCCTCATGAGCATACATTATCTTCATAATCAGAAAAAAAAGCTTCCCCAAAAATGGTGCTTAAAAATAGAAACACATGCAAATGTAAAACTATATGACAAAGTAGTTCAAAAAAAGTCAGCCTGCACTATAGCACTGAAAGCAGTGAAAATTCAGAAATGCTTCTAAACAGCAATTTGTAAAATAATCCATCAAATATTCAGTACGATAAAAATCTCAGAATCGTAAAAAACATTTTCAATGTCTTCCATATCCCAAGAATATTTGGTACAACAAAATCTGGTTAGTCCTGAAAGCTCTGACTAGCATGTTCAGTTTAGTTCGGTTTAGCTGGCAAAAAACTTGCAACTTGTAATTAAATGGTTCCCGGGGTATTGACCACATAGGTTATTTTATTGTTTAGGAAGAAGCAGGAAGACAAGAAAAGTAAGGGGGTCTTTTAAATGAGTAACTGCTTACCACCGACAGCACTGACCCATCGTTCATTTTCAATTTCAGGATACTATTGAAGATCAATGAATTGTGCCCCAAGATTTGAGGGTAAATTCAGAAAGCAAATTTGTGGTTTTGTGTGGCTAAATCGAACACAAACCGCAACTTTTGAGCTGTTTACCAAATTGAAGATACATACAGGATAAAAAGACAAACCATAATCGTCTGCTCATCTCCCTCCCACAAGCCTTTATTTAGTTAGACTCTAGTATGCCTTTACTTAGACTCCGAACATCCAAAACATGTGACGATTTTTGAAAATGTAAGATACAGTACTGAGACTGGTGAATCCCCGCACAATGAGAAGAAAAATATAGAGGAGGAGGAGCCAAGTAGGTGTGGGAGGGAAGGAGGCAATCGCAAATTTCACTTTGGAATCCACAACCAAAAAGTATACCTATGAGTTCCTGTTTCATAAACAGGAGTTCTTGTTGATTCCCACAGCCAAACACTGCTTTGGTTTTGCTCACGTTTACAAAGTTCATTTCCACTTTTTTTTTACCCTCCCCTGCCCTTTTTTTTCCCTGACATAATTTTGGCAACTTCAGTGATCCTGTGAGGCCATTTTCTCCCTCAAATCCACATTGTGTACTTTTTGTTCCCTGCTATGGATGCTCCTTGGATATGTTGATAAGCAAATAATTTCACATTTGCCACAAAGCCTCCATTAAAGATTGCCTGCAGGAAATCCAGTGATGCAATCTCATACAGCTTAACAGACTCCAGCTCTAGTCTGGCATGATCTGTGTACCAGCTTGTAGAAGCAGGTAGATGAGTCACACGCTGGGCCCTCCGGGGAAAAGCTAGCCTACGTTATAAAAAAAAAATTGTTGTTAAAAAAATATTAAAAACTCAACTTTGCCTACAACTACTTTTTGTGTTTACAGAAGTCATATTCCAGGCTCTCCCTATTCCTCCAAAAGATTAAACGCAACTGGACCTGCCACATAGCCTCCCCCAGAAACATGCAGGTAGTGCCTGAGACAGTATGGAAGGCAGCCTCACCTACAGAGAATTTTCTCCAAGGGAAGCTACAACAAGTATGTGCAGCCTTCTGAGTAAAAGAAACAGTTCAGTTTCTCAGTCATTCCCCAGCTTCAAGTAATACAAAGGTTGGAAATGCCTACACCTATTTGTACTGTTTGAAAAATAGTCGGATTGGATAATTGGGCAAATCCAAAAAGACAGGATTGTTGCGACACAAACCCAACAAATCTGCAGGTGAATGAAGCATAGTGCAGAAGGCACACGTGGCACAGCACCCGTGAAGAGCAGGGTGGCCTGCCTGGTTCAGAAGGAGGGAGGCAGGGACCTCTGCGGGCATGAGATAAATTCCACCCCAAGCAAGCAAGCAGGCAGATTTTTCCATTTTATTTAGGGTATGTGTGTGTTATTTCTAAATGTCTCCAGGGCAGAATGACGACTTCAAAAAATAACCTTAAAATTTTTCTCTCTTAATTACAAAAGCATTATAAGTTCATTTCAGCAAACTAGAAAAACACAGAGCACCTATAATTTTAGTTCTATAGCACCTATAATTTCTCTACACAGAGAGCAAACTACTTTTAACCTATTATGGTTTTATTTTCATTCTTTATTTTTTATGCCTACATAAACATCCTAATACAATACATCATGAACATTTTCTCCTGTCAGTAAATGTTTTTCCATAATATGATTTGTAATACTTGCATAGTATTCCATTATCTTACTAAACCAATTCTGTGTATCTGGGCACTTGCTTTTCTGATTTTTCACTTTCAAAAAAAATGCTATAATTAATATCCTTGATTATTTCCTTAAGATAAATTCCCGAAACTGGAATTCAGGTGTCAACAGGTGGACGCATTTCAACCAGTATTGCCAAATTGCTTTCCAGAAAGTTCGTGATAATTTATAATCCTCCTAGAAAAGTATTTTCTCCAAATCCAGTTGTTAATCTTGGCTAATGTGACAGAGAAACTTGGAACTTCCCTGTTCTATAATCTGGACTTCTTGGATTATAAATAAAGCTAAATATTATTTTGTATGTTTATTAACCACTGATATAGCTTTTGTGAATTGTCTACTTCTGGTCTTTAACCATATTTCTGTGGAGGCATTTGTCCTTTTTAAAGGTTTCAAAAATATGTAAGACATAGATATTTCAAAGCAGACACCAAGACTCCAAAGTAAAAATCGTGATCTGCAGAAAAGCATAAATGTACTTAGGGGGTCTTGTAACCCATCAAAAGTCCTCCAACTTGAGAACCTCCCAGGGGCTACAATCTGTTTGGTCCTGGTACCAGTACTGACCCGCAGAGAAAATTGACTTCAGAGACTTTTAAATCCTTTAACAACACTAGGATACCTGAGAAAGAGATTTTATTGTTGACCTAAATGAATAGTCATTGTGTGCTCTGATATTGAAATAATATATTAATTCATAATTAACATGAAACTGCAGATGATACTCTTATCCTTATATTATTTAATACCTTTTCCAAACACTTACTAAACTACTGGCTCGGCAATACTGTCTGATGGTATTGTTTTACTAAGAGGAGAAGAGGGAAAAGAAAAAGGAAGAAGGAAGGAGAGGGGAAAGAGAGGCGGGGAGACGGAGGAGGCAGGGAGGAGGGGGAAGGGGAGAAGCAGAAGTTGTCTCGTTTGCCTAAGGTTTTCGGTGAACTAAATTTCATTCTTTCGGCGAACTAAATTTCATTCAATGTTCCATCCATTCTGATATTGCCTCACTCACTCCACGAGCCTGCCTAGAGTAGACCGCTTCCTGGGCTCTCTCTGGAAAGACAGTTCTCAGAGTACCTGCCAGGCCTTTTTATCTGATTTTCTTGTATCCTTTATCGACTAGCCCAGTGAGGCTGTACGGGGGTCCTCTAGGCAAACCCCTGATTTTACCGCCTAGCTGCCATTCTGAACTCCATGTGGCACTCTGCAATCTTCCCACTTGCTGTCATCTGTTTCTTTGCCATCTCAGACCACCTTTTATTTTGGCAAAGGGGTGGGGGGCACATGGGAGCGGAAGCGGGTCCCACTGAGCCCGGTTCCCTCCTGTGTAACATCCATCGCTGTGAGCTGCGCCCCCTCCCCAGACCTCTCTGGAGGAAGAACACGAGACCTTCAGCACGCTGGAACATGTGAATTCTCCTCAGAGATCATTTAGTTCGGCTTTTCATTTTACACATGAAAAATAATGAAAGAATCCTATGATCTTATGTTAATTATTTTACTGGCAATACAGGAAAGAAGCAAAAGTTACCTTTGTTCCTTGCTTCTTTGAAAAGTTAGATCTGAGAAATACAGAAAGCAGTTATTTTATGAGACTCAGCGAACTGAGAACTAAAAGCAATGATTTGGGGTGAGTGTGGGAAGGAAAGTTCGCTCTAACGCACAGTAAAACGATGGGAATCTTTAAACAGGCATTTCATATGTTCGTGTTCATATGTTAAAAAGGTAATGTTTTCATTTCCCTATAAAAAATAAAAAGGAGCACATTTTTTCAAATTAATCAAAACTTCAGATTTTCAACCCATTCTTACAACACCAAATGCAACACAGAAATAAGATCTGATGGCACTTTTCTCCTCAAACCAAACTTTAAGCTCCAGATCTTATGCTTGGTTACTCACATGCCCTACATGATCTCTAAGGCTTGTGTCCTAGATCTAAGGAACATCAATTCCCCAGGAAAACAAATAGCCACATGTCACCGCACCTTAGACCCCAGCTCTGTGACTCTACTACTGAGAAAATTCTGGCAAATCAACATTGGCTAAACCAGTTTCTTCCTGCTCCTTCTCTTCCTTCCCTGTCTCCATTCCTCCCTTCACTTTGACCTACCCCACCCCCTTTCCTAAAACTCCAATCTAAATTCAAGGGTCTTAAGAAACAAGAGACTCTCTGGCTCTGGGGGGTTAGTTGTACTTGCAATTGGCCTTCTGCTGAAAGGCAGGTGCCAAAATAAAAATAAACAAGAGAATCTTGCTTTCCTTTTCTGCTCTGGAGGGTGTCTGCATTCACACTTGCAAAGGACGCATTTCCTCAGAAGTGAAAGTAAAGTCAAATCACTTTAAAAGTGCTCCCCACCAAGTTCATTGCCATGTTCATTACAAAGTAAAATAACTCTTCAGCCTCCACAGGCAGCGATTGCTTTCCACTGTACACCCATTTAAATTCACAATCTCTATATCCCCAATGTACATACACTAAAATCCCCTGAAATGTACCAGCTTTTCTAGTATTTTTCCATAGAACTCTGAAAGTGTGTACTTGGTTGGTATTGTATATGGCAAATCAAAATGTGCTGTTTTTAGAAAGAATATTACTTTATTCCTACTAGCCACTAAAACACATCAAACTAAAACACTTCTTAACCTCTTCTCAATAAAAATGGAGGGAGAGAGTGGAGGTAAATCCCCAAAGAGACACCCTTTGCTTCTGTCCTAATTAACTCATTATAGTTCAGTCCTTTTTACCATTTACCATTAAAAGATTTACAGCATAAAATGTAATTTCCTAGTAATGGATGTGTTAGATGGATGGATAGACGGATCAATCTATTGATCTCTCTGAACCAAGAAGCCGGGACATCTCTAAAGGATGGAAATAAGCAGGGCAGGTGGAGGGTAGGGTGAATCTGAATTTGGTGGAGCCTAAATCTAAAGACCTGTAAAGCTGCCTGAGGGATTCCCCAGGTACACACTGTTGTTACTAAGCAACCCACTTGCCCTCCTGGGCTAGAAGCAAAAATTCCTATTCAGCCTGTTGCTGCTCGCTAAGGAATTTTTCCTGGGCAAGTCTGCCAAACCAATCACTACTCTATTTCAGCTTAGACCTAGTTTTTAGTAATTGAACAGGAATCTTTAAATACCTTTTGAAAAGGAAGATAGTGTCTATGGCCATGCCACCCTGAACATCCCGAATCCCATCTGATCTCGGAAGCTAAGCAGGGTCGTGCTTGGTTAGTACTTGGATGGGAGACCACCTAGGAAGACTGGGTACTGTAGGCAAAAAAAGATTTAAAAAAAAAAAAAAAAAGGAACATAGTGTCCACACCCCAGTGTGAATGCTAGGAATCATGAGTGAGGACTATAATTAATTTAGGATAAAGCTTTCCTTATACAAGAAGAACTTAAACATTTTCCCAAGGTTAAACTTAGTTGACTTGAATTAGATAGAGTGACAAATCTGCTGCCATCATCGTCACTCTTGGCTCAGGTAATAAGGATGTGCTGCTGATGCTGTAAATGCTAAGAGAACTGGCCCAATGCAATTTCACTAACACCTAAAATCAGATTCACATCTATCTCTCTGCACAGAAGCTGTGCACGTGTCAGTTTCCACGAATGTAAGAGGCGGAGGGGGGGGGGGTGGAATCAGGAAAGTGGCATCAAGAGACCGGCCAATAAAGGAAGGAAGAGAGGGAGGAAAAAATGCTGGTTCAGACTAGGGAGGAAGTGAGATTGAAAATACTATTTAACCAAATGGTTCATTTTTTAACTAGAATTGTATGTTACATGAAAGTCAGAAAGAGGAACCGAAGCATTTTCTTGGGTTGTCTAAGACTTTTTAAAAAGTAGATTTAAAAACCTAACATCAAAATAATAATTTTGTTTAAATTGTCTATAGATTTCAAATACTTCTTAGGGTTAATGGGTATGGCTGTTGTTTAAATGTTTCTATGTATGTTTGATTTACCTGACTGCTTGTCTAAATTCTCCTTTTGATTCTGCAGAGACTAGCAGAAATTGCTAGATATAGCTCTTCATCAGCTGCTCCAGCACTTACTTTTAATCCCCCTGGCACAAGGCCCACTTGGGTGGCCTGATATCTGAAGTTAGTTTAAAAGAAGACGTAATTACAAGCCAACAGAAGGTCTAGTACCATCTTATCAGGGAAATACTTTGTTACCGTTAGCTCTAGAAATGAAACGGTAACCCCATTTCATTAAATCATTTCACCAAGGACCAACATCAGATCAGAAGTCAATATCTGACTTTGTACTACAAAGTAGAATCTAACTTCAATAAAGACTGTCCCCAGAAAAATGAACACTAACTTCTGGTTTTAATGTGAAACTGCCAGTTGAACTTCTCACTCCAACCAAGCTCCCTAGTGAACGGGATCCAGCCTAAAATCTGAACTTGACCCTTAGCTACATGCCTGGCAGAGGCCCACATGGATGACATCACTCCACATCGAGTCTTTGGCAGCTCTGGAAATATATGGCCTGTCAAAATGACCCCATTCTTCAAGAAAGGGCAGTTCAGCACCTCCAACTCCCTCCCTTTCAAACAATGAAAGCAAATAACATTGAGAGAAGGCCTAAGAATTCTTAAACCCAGGTTAAAATTACATCAGAAGCTGCTCATTCAGAAGCAGTATAAGGAACACAGTATAGAGCCACAGGCTTCACTTCACTTATACATGGATATAATACCTGAGAAGCTGCATATAAATGGAACTTATTCCATAATGTTAAATACTCACTTGATCCATTATTTCCCTAACTAACCCGATTGTAAAAGCTACCAGGACACTGTTTAAATGCAGATGCCCTAGCCCCTCAGTGATGGAGAATCCGATTCCACAATTCAGGGATGAAGGGGGGTGGGGGCATCCAGGGATCTGCAGTTTTCCCATGTACCTCAGGTGCTATTTTTGTAACCTTATGCATTTGGGAAGCAGTAGTTCAAAGGATTCTTATGGTGATTTCTATTATTAAACATGTACATAATTATCTTTAACTTTTTTAAAGATCTAGATTATGTTGTCATCTAGTATTTCCTTATCTTCAGAGAGTTAATATGCCTGTGTATTAGAGTACTTGACTAAAGAGATGAAACTAACCCAAGCACACTGTTTGCAATGTCCTCTTCTAGACACAGTGGACAAGCCTGCATTTTCTGATGGATACACGTTTGCAGAATTTGAATGAGGACAAGAGGAGGGCAGGAAATGCAACCCTTATTTTGCAGGAGGCTGATGTTAAAAGGAGTGAAATAGTCCCTAAAGAATGGTAAGTTAAATTCAGAGTTTTAGGGAGGCAGGAGTGTCAGAGAAAACACTATCTGACTTGGCCTTTCTTCCTGCTTCTGATTCCCAGGGGTCTTCTAGATGTGTGCATTTATTCACCTCTAAATTAAGGACATGCAGGATTTAACCCATTGTAGGAAAGAGAACACAAGACTAACCATTCAACTGTCAATACTCGATACTTAGGGGAAACACAAGACTATTGCTCTTAACTGATTCTTTAATCACCATTTGACTGCCAGGACCATTTATAAATATAATTTTGTCTGAGTATACTAGTAAGTAGAGAATTGATTACATTAGTTTACTTACTAGGATCATTATCTACCTTCCTGCTTCACTCACAGTGGAGTCCTTTCTGATCTAGAACATGCTAAGCACTCTCCCAGCTCAAGGCCTTTGTTCTTGCTCTGCCTCAAAAGCATCTTATCCCTATATCTTCAGTGCTTGATTCCTCACTTCCTTCAGGTCTCTACTCAAAGGTCATTTCATCAGAGAGGGCATCACTGACCACCTTATATAAAAACTGGGTCCTCATTATTTGCATTCCCTTTAAACTGTTTTTGCTTTCCTTCATAGCACTTATTAGTATCTAATTTATTATACATTTACTTCTTGATTGACTTACTGTTTGTTTTCCCCAACTAAAATACAAGCAGCACAAGGGCATGGACTTTGTTCATTTTGCTAGTGAATCTCAAAGCCAGGATTAATGCTGGGTATATAGCACCACTCGATCGATATGTGTTAACTAAATAAGTGGGTATTTTTAGTGGCTTGAAAAGAATATGATTAATTCTTAATATTTGTGATCTTAAAAGATATTTTATATAGCCAAATGGAAACAAACATATGCATTTATAAAACCAAAGAGTAAAGTTTAATTAAAATATTTCATCCCATTACTTAAAAGGTTATGCATATGAGATACCTATAATTTGGGGGAATTTTCTATTTCCTTTCTAAAATAATGGCCAGACTCAAGATAAAGCACAAAGAATGACTAAAAGTAATTGTCCTAGACAAAAGCAGGGTGGGCGGGGAGACAGAGGATCGATATACCATGACCTGATAAATACATTATTATATTTTCTTTGTAACTTTTAGTCACTTGCCAGGTATTGCCTTAATTAAAATTGTATGTGTTCAACTCAACATCACTAATTATTGGGGAAATGCAAATTAAACCATGACGAAATATCACCTCATGCAAATCATCAATAAATCAACCAACAAGTGTTGGAGAGATACGGAGAAAAGGGAACTATTGGTAGGATTGCAAATTGGTGCCACTATGAAGGTTCCTCAAAAAATTAAAAATAGAACTACCATATGACCCAGCAATTCTACTTCTGGGCATTTTTCCAAAGAAATCCAAAACACTAATTCCAAAAGACATATTCACCTATATGTTCACTGCAGTATTATTTACAATGGTCAAAACATGGATCAACATAAGTGTCCATCAATATATAAATAAATAAAGAAGAGGTGGTACATATATACAATGGAATATTACTCAGTCATAAAAATAAAATCATGTCATTTGCAACAAACATGAACAGACTTAGAAGGTATTACGTTAAGTGAAATAAGTCAGAGAAAGAAAAACACCATGATCTCCCTTATATGTGAAATCTAAAAAACACAATAAATAAACAAGAAACAAAGTCATAGATACAAAGAACAAACTGATGGTTGCAAGATAGAAGGGGGTTGGGAGGATTAAGGGAAAGGGTAAGAGATTAATATGTTTAAATTGCCAGTTACAAAAAGTCACAGGAATGTAAAGCAGAGCATAGGGAACATAGTCAATATAGTAACTCTGTATAGTATCAAAGAGGTATTAGACTTACGGGGTAATCACTTCATAAGTTGTATAAATTTCTGATCACTATGTTGTACACTTAAAATTAACATATTGTATGTCAGCTGTAATTTAAAATTTTTCACATTTTTAAAATTGTCTGTTCATGTCTTACTTTCCACTAGTGTGAGCCTTTGAGGACATGACCCACCTTACACGTCTTTTTATTCTCCTATAATGCCTATCTAAATTGTTGCAAATAGTAGGTAATCAGAAAACACATTCATGTAATGAGAAATACCTTTGGGTATCAAATAAAATTACATATATACTCTCTAAATATAATATTATATATGGCAGTAAAATAAAAGTTTCTAAATCTATCATTGTCTTGGTAGAAATCACATGCTTGTTGAGGAAGATCATAAATCTTCAGAAAATTTTTAAAAGTGGGAATAGGGAATTTTAAAATATTCACAAACTGTCCTAAAAATTAATTAGCAATAGCACCAACACTGCAGAACATAATAAAAAGCAGAACATTTCAATTTGAAAAGTCCACAACCTGAAAAGTCCATGACCATAAAAAAAGATGATGCTACTAGTTTCGTCTAGACTTACTTGCTAGCTGGGCTTATCTTCGTACACTAGTTAAAAGACTACGTACACTTTGATAGGTTTATAGGAAAATATCCTGTGTGTATTCTTTTAGGTTACTTCCAGAAAATACAGACAGGCCTCCTAAGTGCATTTACCATGACGCCCACAAAGCTCCAGCTGCAGGACCTGCACAGGCGGGACTCCCACCCCACTTAACATACACAATTGCATAAGTTTCAGGTACAGAAAACCTGGACCCATCCCTGCCATCCCTCTTTTATAATATTAAGAAAACTAGGCTAGAAATTGCGAAAATGATGCAAAACTCAAACTTATTAGTTTCCAGCATTTCTCAATAGTCCAAGCATAGAGAGGCATGTGGGGGTACAAAGGTGTTTCTCTTTGAGGCATATTGTCAGTATTGCTTTTCCCAGGATGCGAAATTAAGTCTTGGAAACCATAACTACATAAAAGCTACTTTCATTAAATGTAATATATGCAATCCCAAATAGTTATTACCCATAAAAGCATCGTACTGAAACCAGATTGCTAGTGTTCAGAACCTACTTTCAATACTAAATAAATCGTCCTTCTTGGTGCTAAGTATCACCGGTTAAAATAAAAACCCGTCCGTTTTCATCCTGAATTCGAGTCATGTTGTATCACAAAACTAAAGCAGTATAACCAAATGGTAATTGTATGGTTTAATTAAGAATTATAATCTTGTCCAAAAGTCACTAGAGTTGCAACCATTTTTGATACCGAGATCAAAAAAACAAACAAAAAAACCCCTGTCATCTCGGCTTTTGCCTACTAAAGTTTTCAAAATCGGGTGGTTATTTCTCAAAAGCTACAGCGAGAACGGGAGTGAGCATGAGGGTGGATATTCAATCATACGCTTTCCTATCCCCACTGTTCTCCTACCCGCTTCCAGTGTTTTGTTAACAAACACGAGCTCTTCCCCTCCGGTGTGTGGAACGCAGTTCATCTTTCGGTGGTGGGTAGTGGTACTAATATCTGGAAGATTTTTGTTTTTTAAGTATGACAGCATGTACTGTTAGATATGCCTACCCTACCAGCGGCTTGACCTGGAGGACGGTTCCTCACCCCCACCCCAGGCACATCCCTCCGACCCCCTTAGGGTCCCTCAACTTGAGAATGGGCCCGGACCCCTTCTCCGAGGAGAAGCGCCCTTCCCCTGTCGGAGACACCTTCAGGAAGGTTTCCTTGGGGTCGCCACACCACCAGGGTAAAATTGCCGCAGAAAGCGAACGGGTGGCCACTACGCGCTTCGACTCGGACGCAGCCAGTCCTCAGCCCCGGCCGCGCCTGAGGAGAGGGGGAAGGGAGTGTCGACACCGAATCCCGAGAAAGGCCGCGGGACCCACCTCCGACTCCCTCCCGCTCCCGCCCTCGGCCCCACCTCCCCCTGCCAGCACAAAGCCGTCCCGAAGCCTCGGGCCAGGCCTGCTGGGAGGCCGCCTGGACGCGACTGGACCTGGACGCGGGCCCGGCGACCCGCCGCGCAGGCCGCGCAGGCCACTGGTCGCCGGCGAGTCTGACTTCCAGCCCGGATGGGAAGGACGCGCTTCCCGGCTCGCCCTTCAGGGAGCGGGAAGGCGGCCCGCGGCCCGGCCTTTCTGCCCGAGAGTTCCCGGAGAAGGCCCGCTAGCCACGCCCGAAGTGGCCGCCTCCAGCGTGGAGCGCCTGGGCCGGCCGGGCCGCGGGCTCGCAGGAGCGCGCAGAAACACTCCGGACGGGGGTGACCGAACAGTTGCAGGCGCCCCTTTGCGCCCTACCAGGGGCAAACTCAGTGCCTGAAATCAGTTCCCCTCGTTTCGCAAGGGCCCTGTCCTCGCGCACCTGCCGACGGTGGCCGAACAATGCGGGGCGCACGGGGGGGATGGGGACGGGGGGCGCTGGACGGCCCCAGAGACCCGGGCGCCCCCGCGCCTCGCCTCCCGTCGGGGGCGCGCACACGCACACTCTCCTGCCCGAGTGCGGGAAGATGGCCGTTTCTGCCTCGTATAAAGGCTCTTTGTTGCGCGCACACAAAAGCGGCCAAGACCCGCTTTTCCAGCAGGCCCCTTGGACAAGTCGAAGGAACTCAGCTGAATTTTCAAGTGGCCCTAGAAGCCTGAAACGGTGGGAGCAACTTAAAGAGGGGACTAACGCCTCCCGCCCTCACCTACCAAGTCCTCTGTCAACATCCAAGTATTCATCCTGGGAATAGGGCGCTGAGATCCTTCGTAAGGGAGGAAGGAAGGAGGAAAGCCTACTTTTACTAGCAAGGCCCAAAGGGGGTATTAAACATTCACATTCTTGTAGGATTTCTCCCTTAACCAGGGTAGAAACATAATCTGTTAAGAGTCTGGATACACCAAAAAGAAAGAAAAAAATACCAACAATAGCAACTTAAAAAAAAAAAAACATAACAAACCAGTTGCCATCAGCCCAAAGTGGTAGTAGCAGCAGCCGGCGCGTGTGATCCACTTACTTGTCCGACTCTTGTGACATGTTTGATCCAATGAACTCGCTCCCCTTTTCCTGGAGCCTCAGCCTCTGGTGAAACTGGACTTTCAAGTCTGTGCAGGTGAAGGTGTGAGAGCGCCCGAGATGGCAGAACAAGAGCTACAGGTAATTCTGCTTTTCCGTCCCCCCTCACCACTCTCGCTCGCTCGCCTGCTCGCGCCCTCACCTAGCCGGAAAGGTGGGATAAGGAGGGGCCCCTCACATGGGGCCCGAGTTCGGAGGCGGCCGGGCGGCGCGGAGTCCTCCTGGATCGTGGCAATGGGAAGCCACAGAGCAGAAAGTGGCGGACTTGGTCGGCCACAGGTAACTTTCTCGCAAGGAGCTGAATTCTTTCACTAAAGGGTACAACCCGAGGGACGAGCTCCGCGGTGATTGGCTGCGGGGCTCCCTCAGGTGAGCTGCCATTGGCAGAGGCGCGCTCAGGTAAGGCCCTTCTCCAAGTGCAGGTAACTCACTCCGAAGTTTACCTGAGTGGAGCAGCGGCACGCTTGCACCTCTGCGGCAGCCCGTGGGAGCCGAGGGTCAGTGCTTCGGAGACTTCGTGCTACGTTTTCCTTCTTCCCGTTGGCCGGCCGGAGGTGTGGCGGGGGAGTGGAAGGGGGGGGGGCTTCCAGGAGAGAAGGAACCAGGAAAAAAAAGCAACACCTGCGAACACTAGGGATTGTGGGTCGAACGGAAGGACTGTGGAGAGCAGAACTCAGGTGTCCCAAGCCAACCGGAATCAAATGCGCAGCACAACCACAAGGCGTTTAATGCCCGCATTAAGAGGACTGTTTGACAGTGTCAGGAGAGTACGGGACTGAAGTTTGCTTTGTGCTCCGGGGGGCCCGGAGGGGAGGGCGGGGAGGAACACAACGATTGCCGGGGCTGTTGCGTAATTGCATTTTTAACATTCTTACCCACAACAAATACTTTTCGTGCCCCGATGTGTAAAAGATACCAGGTAGATTACAGATTTTCAAAGAGGTGAGCAGCCTTTCATGAGCTGGGCAGACGGGCAGCGGCGTGCTTTTGGAGGGATGAGGGGATCGAGTTGAAGAGACAGTAAGATGGCCCAAGCGCACCATTTCAACTCTGCAGCCTGGGATTCCAGAGCTGCAAACCACCGCTGAATCCGTCCCGTAAACCTGCTGTCGTTTGACGTTTCCAGGCGGACATCAACATTTACATTGTAATTCAATAGAAGCAGCGACTACAAAGGTGCTTTATCCTTCCAGCTTAGTATGGTTGCTACGGAAACAATTCAGGATGAAACTGACTTTTTTTGTAGCTCAGGTTCTCCTGCTTGGAAACGACGCGAATTAGCAAAGGTATATTTTATAACCACTGCTCCCAAAGAGTATTTGTGGAAGTTCTGCAGGGATCTAGCCCAGACTTGTGAATTGTGGGACTGAAGGAGAGGGCACGAAAAACTTACCACGTTTTACTTCATGTTAATACTACGTTGCCAGAGCTAATACAACTTCTCTTTGAATCTTTGTGGATCAGGTATTTCCTGAAAATTACATTAGGAAGCAAGGTTTGGTTGTTCTATGTTTTCACTCTAGGCAAATGAATTTCAAAATTTTATGCTTCCTTATAAAGACAACATAAGTGCACATACTTTTTAAAGTTAGTATAATCTTTTAAGATAATACAGTACCCACCTCTCCTCTATCTTCTTAATCTCTTTTTTAGAGGCAACCACATTCCACTTTTAGCTGTTTCTTCTGTCATTTACCTTCTGATGTCTAAATAATTTATACTGCTATCTCTGGATTTATCAGTTTAGATGTGCTTTGCCTACCTGTTGCCTCAGATAAGGATTCAGCTCTTTCACACCCCGCCCAGTTTCCCCTGCTGCCATTCTTCCAACACAGCTCTTTCACAGTTTGGGAGTATTAAGTAGTTGGTGACTGTACAAATACCAGTCAACAGTGCCAACTGATGCACTGTGGTTGTTTTCTTTCTTATAAAATCTTTTTTCTTTTTACTTTGTCATGCACCCATCCTGATGTTTTTTCTACAACATAACTGTCAAATAACTATCAAATTTATTTTCCAAATCAATTTCATTTTTTCCCCTCGAAACGTCCCTCCACTGTTCCAATGGAGATGAGAATTCTAGGTTGAAATTTTCCATTCCTAAGTTTATAAAAATTGCTCTTTTGTCGTTTAGCATCCAGTGTTGCTGTTGAGAATTCTAATGCTACCCTGATTCTATCTTTCATGACCTGGGACTTTTTTTTTTTCTGGAATTATTCTTGTAGAATAATCCGTTTATCTCTAATATTCTGAAATTTTGTCATTATGTCCTGGAAACTCAATAGCAAAGATTTGTCTAAGTTCAAATCATACCTCTACTACATGACCTTGGGCAAGTCACTTATTCTTGCTGTGCTTCAGTTTTCTTGTCTCTAATAATATAACATATATATAATAATGATGGAGATAATGATAGTAATTTCCTCATGGATATATATCTGCACCACTTAGAACAGTGCCAGACACATAGTAAGTCCTTGATTATTGTCCACTCTTCTTTTTAAAACTTTTCTCAGTTGGATATTGGATCCTCTGGATTAATCTTAGAATTTTCTCTTTCCTATTGGACATCTCTTCATCTGTCCTATTTGGGGGAATAGTTCCTTACTTTCCTTTTCACTGAAGTTTTTATCTCAGCTATTCGAAGAGCTCTTTTCATGTTTTATGTTATTTTTTAAACAGAATTCTATGATTATGTCATGGCTGCAATAATTTCTTCTATCTTTTGTGGATAGTTACTAAAGGGTTTTTTTTTTTTCCTCCTTCCTGCTTTCTCTCTGCTTCCTTTTATTCCATGTATTTGTTTTAGTCCCATCATGCAGGAGGCTTTCCTCAAATACCTGCAAACCTTTGACTCTCTATTTGTACTTAAGAGTGAAGTCATAAAGTCCCACCAGAAACTCTATATATAGGGGCAGGAGGGAGTGTGCCTGCTCACCTGTGGGCTTGCAAGTATGGTGGTCAGTTAAAAGCTGGTCTTTCCATAGGATGATCCTCAAATGTCAAAAACTAGAGGTTTTTTTTCTTTTGGGGCTCTTTAGTTTCTCAGAAGAAACATCTGCAGTCTCTTGCCTGAGGGGACATTCACCTGGCTGCCAGTATTCTAGAATACTGTTGAGAGAAAGGAGTCTGGGGGAGTTACTGCTTAGTATGCAGTCTTTCATATCCTTTCCTTTTTTGCAGGGGCATTACTCCTGCCTTTCTCTCTACCTGGTGTATAAACCTCTCTCCTGTTTTATCTGCTTGAGTTGTGATCACCTGGCTGCAAGGAGTGGGACAGGGGACCCGAGGATCTAACGACTCCAAATACCCACATTCCCTCAGCCCACTGCCTCTTACTTCTTCACTTCTGGGATCCTGGGGCCTCTCACCAGCACCTCCCTCTGATGATCTCTGACATCTCTAAGACTCAGGCAGCTGTGTGGGTTTTCAGGGTAATTGAGCTGTTTCTGTACTGGCCTCTACATTAGAGTATAGCTTCTGCTGTTCTCTTAAACCAGTGTCTACTCTTCCATTCATTCCATCTGCCAGAGTTGTGTCAAAATCTACATTTTGACCCCCTCCTCCGTTCTCTTTGTCCCTGAAGATTTATCCTTTTATCTTCCTGTATTATCCTCAGGAGACAATGCAGGCAAACAAGTGTGGGCCGATCTGTCATCTTTAATATGAAATCATTTCCAAAATTATCCAGAAGCTTTTATCAAACTATCTCAACTTTGTTTGTACAAACAAAACCAACTTTTATGGCCAGACCTTTCCTTTTATTGGTCAATGATGGCCAAGCTCCCTTCTTCCGCTTCACCATCTAACAACTCAACTCTGATTAGGTAGCTTAGTATCCCTGATTGGCCACCTACTTCTATACTGATTGGTTAGATTAGCGAAGGAGAAGGTCATCATGAGCCATGTTAAACTGTCAACCATGAAATTACCTTCCTTACCCAATGTTTTGATTCTTTTGGCAAAAGAGTTATAAATGAACGTGAAAGTCCCTGCCACACCCATCATGAGAAAATTCTCTCTCTCTCCAAACATCTTTCTCCATAAATAGTTAAGCACAGTAGTGGTTTCCAAACTGTAGACCAGCAGCATCAAATCACCAGCAACCTTTTTAGAAATGCAACTTCACTAGCTCACCCTAGACCTACTAAAGCCAAAACTCAAGGAGATGGGTAGCAGTCTGTATTCCTAACAAGCCCTCCACGTAGTTCTGATACACATTAGAATTTGATACACGCTGGTACATTATCCTGACAGAAGAAAGTAGCACATTCTTAGCCATTAAAGGCCATTATTCTAAATTATGCTGGATCCAGAGTTTTCCAATAATTTTAAATAACGAGGGAATAAGTAGCAGATTTTATCTATCAGGATTATTTCATTCCCCACCTGGAAATTGTTTAAATAATGGTTGACCATTGCCTTTAATTGAAACTGTTAACACATCAAAAAAATGAGCCTGAAATCTGCCATAGTACTCACTATAGACTTATGAGTTTCTGCAGTGTAGTTTGATGGTCATTTTAGGTAGCAGCAACAAAATAAATCTTCATATAAAAAGCTAGTGATAAGAGAGTACTATTTCTTAGACTAAATTATTATTTATGAGATTAAAGTTTCAGTTAAATTCTCAGGGAAGAAAAATAGTATTGTTTAATTCATTTTAGTAGTAGTCTTTACCAGCTATTATAATGGCTAATCCCATTTTCCTAATGTAAAAAGTTTAGTATTTGATGCTAAATTGTCATTTTATTATAACAAGTCTCTTATAGTGAGACTTGGGAAGAAGGATGACACTTCTGTGTTATCCAGGCAGAAATATCAAGTTTTAAAGGCCTGCAGATCTAGTTAAACAAGTCTGCTTGCTGCTTGTTCCCCCACTGTGTAATGTCACACACAGGCCATTACAATAGGTGTGTCATAGAATTCACTGTGAAGCCAATGACAGGTGGTATCTCCTAGGTTGTTTTGCACTATAAAAACACTGAGTTGTTCAGCTGGCTGTTACCTAGAAGAAACTTTGAGAAGAATGAAATGTATCTGGATGCCTGAATTTGAAATCAAAATAAAGATTTATAACAACCAACTAAGCATTAAATGGCAGTTTTCTCGCAGTTTGGGGCCATTTCTATTTTTTGTGGTTGCACAAACAGGTCTATTTCCATGGATACTTAGAGATTTCATGACGACTCTTCGACTGTCCATCAGCCAGCTGAATTTTGCATATTTCCTTCAGGATAACACAAGTTTCTATTGCTTGGGCTAGCCATTGGGAACTCTCCAATAGAAAACATGGTCCTGTTAAAACATGGTGCATTGAATATATGTCTTTACCTCTGTTTCTTTATAAAATCCCACTGATAGAATAAGGGAGATGAGAAAGTTAAGATGACAACAAAATTTGAAAGATGGAAAGTGAGTAAAGGAGTAGGAGCCGATCTAGCTGAACTGAAAAAGGTGACTGCAAGCCCATTTAGCCTGTGAAACCTCAGGAAGACAGGAAATCAAGTTTCTGGATGTAATTGAAGCCAGGAGTGAGCAGTAGGGCTGAAACCAGAGGGATCGATCCAAAATCTTGATTCAAAACTACTAGATTCCTAGGTCCCCACCTCCACCCAGCATAAATAAGCTCTTATCTGTATGAGTTTGTTAGGGCCACCATCACAAAGTGCCACAGACTTAGTGGTTCAAACAACAGAAATTTATTTTCTCACAGTCCTGGAGGGTAGAAGTCCAATATTAAGGTTTTGTCAGAGTTAGTTTCTTCCTGAAGCCTCTCTGCTTGACTTGCAGGGGGCCTCTTCTCACTGTGTCCTCATAGGTCCTCATAGGTAAGCATGAGTGTCCGTGTGTATCTGTATCCTAGTACCCTCTTCTTATAAGGGAACTAGTCTGTTGGGTTTGGGCCCACCTATATAACCTCATTTCACATTAATCACCTCTTTAAAAGTCCTATCTCCAAATATGGTCACATTCTGAGGTACTAGGTCTTAGGACTTCAACATATGAATTTAGGGGAGACACAATTCAGCCCATAATAACATCCTTCCTCCATGCTTGCAAGAAACAGTGTATTATAGTCCAGTTGAACCAGGAAGAATTCAGGCTGAGGTACATGAAGGGAATCAATCATCAAGAGTGAAGCATTGGATCTACAGCAAGGAGAGTAAGTGAAAGGCCATATGCTAATCTGTGAGATACCATCTCCTACCTCACTCCACCCAGCTTAGTGAGCCAGGAGCCAAGTTTTACCACCACCACCCATCCTTTTTCCCCAAAGTAAGAGATCAGATAGCCTTCTTTGAATAAATTATAAAGTCCTAGAGTAAATATGTACAGATACTGACATGTGGGTATTCCCCAATCAGAGAGGGTGGGGAAGGAGGGAGAGCAGAAAGAAAAAGAAGGAAGGAAAGGAGGAAGAAAAGAAGAAAGCAGGGGAGAGAGGAAGGGCCGACCTGCTCTCTACCAGATCTCCTTTCAATAAAGTCCATCAGTGGACAAATTCTACCCTCACACACAGTTTCTGATAAGCTTTTTATGCCACACTCAAATATAAACACGAGATCAAGAAAAACAAAACATTTGAGAAAATTTCCAATAATAAGTACAAAGACCAGAACAAAAATGTAACTAAGAGTGATTTTGAGGAAAAGAGATAGTACAGAGATGGGATAAAGACTATAGAATTAGCATATGAGAAGATATTGCATTCACGATGAAAGAAAAACAGCATACAATTTAAAAGCAATAAAACAACCATGAGAGAATCAAAAAATACTTGTAGACAGTAAAATATAAAAGCTGAAATAGAACCTTTGCGTGGTGTATTTGAAGATAGAATCAAAGAAACCTCCCAGAATGTAGAACAAAAGGACAGCAAAATAGACAATAAAGGAGAAAAGATAACAAAATTGCAAGATCAGTCAAGAAAGTCTAATATGTGACTAGCAGGTATTTCGAAAAGAGAAAATGAAAAAAGAAAATGGTGGAGAGAGAATTATTAGAGAAAAGATAAAAAATGATTTTTAAGAACTGAAATGTTACAAGTCTTCTGGTTGACAGACCCACATAGTGCCTAGCACGGTGAATTCTAAATGACATAAATTAAAGCAATTACCATTAAATTTCTGAGAGTAAAAATGAAATGAACAAAAAGAAACAGTTCAGACATGAAAGATCAAGAATCAGATTATATTAGCTTTCTCAACAACACTGTCAGCTTTGAAGACGTTAGAAAACAGTGTCTTTAAATACTGAACTCTGTACCTAGACAGTTTATCAGTGAAGTATAAAAGTAGAATAAAATTCGATTTCAGAAAAGCAGGGTCTCAAAAATTGCCTTCATGTACCCTTTCTCTGAAAGGTATTGGAGGATGTGCTCCATTAAAACATGGAAGAACAAGAAAGAATCAAGAAAGAGATGGTCTTAAGACTAAGAAAACAGAGGAGTCAACAAAAAAAGAAAGTTTGAGGGAATGCAGAATGCCAGCTTTGTAGCAGGCTTAGAGGGAAACTAAACTCTTTCAACAGAGGTCTCTGAGTAGGGTTTGGGAGATAGAATTCAACTATTAAATTTAACATTGTAAAAAATTATATTTAGAATTTTTTTGAGGGTGTGGAAAGTATTAGCAACAGGTACAGAGAGAACTAAGCAAATTATTTAGCATTTGGTAGCTCGGGTGGAGGGGAGGGATGGGAAATTATACAAGAATGGAAATACAATCATATTAATCTTGGTATATACTTGGCTCGACAGTGAATAATAGTCATATGATCATAATAATGGAATTACTTAATGATAACTTATTAAAATTGGTGAAAAAAAACTCAACTGGGAAGATGGAAGGAGGAAGATACTTTAGGCAAGACCTTGAAGTAAAAAACACAAATTGAGTTGATGGGGATAATGAGGATGGTTGCGGGACATTATATTAATATCACACTTTTCATTTTTATTCTCATATAAAAATGTTTTTCATGGGTCCATTGATCATCAGAGCATCTCTCTCTATTTTTGAGATTTATTGTTGCTTTGATGATCTAAATGAACTGTAAACAGACTGAGAAGAGATGACATTTACCCAAGGGAAAATGCCAGAATGAGAACCCGGAGACCATGGCTGGGACTACAGCAGAACAGAATGTTCTCTCTGAGATTTTTAATGAGCTACGCTCATTGTTGATGCCTCAATATAGTTCTGAAAATGTCTCAACTTGAAAAAACATATTCAAAGAATCTAGTATCATGTAACTGCTCCTTCCCTGTTTGAAAACCTTCAGCAATTCGTCAGTACACATGGGGCAACCTAATCTAACAACTGAGATGTTCTTCAGTCTAAATTCTGTTGCCCAAATCTGTCTCCACTGGTCTTCTGCATAAAGAGAACTGAAGTGGCTGTGGCTTGATGTAGGATCTACAGGGCTGCAGACTGGAGTGAACTTTCCTTGTCCAAGAGTTGAGACCCCACCACCACCACCACCAAAGCATAAGTATAAGCAGAGCCATAAACCACGAATGAAAATTGGGAGGTGAATCAAAAATGCCATAAAGAATATTTGGAAGGAACTTAAAGCTTAAGTAGGCCAAGAGCAGATATTAAAACTGTGCCATGGATCTAGGATATCAAGCCAAGATATGTGAGCGAGTGTAAAATGGTTGGAAGCACTGAGATTTAGAGAAATTGCCTGTGTCATTCACTGATGGGGATGATTTTCTTGTCTTACCTATCCTAGTCTTGGTACACTCCCTTCCTCCCCTGCGTCACACTACCTCAGTTTTTCCTGGGTAGTCATTGCAGAAAGCCCTGACATTTTCTAAGGAACTCTGGCAATAGCAGGCAAGGTCTGTGGTACACAGTGGTCCATGTCATTTTCAGTATTCTAGGTTTTGGACACACAAGAGCATAGTGCATTTTTCACTGTACTTTTCCCATCTCCAGTTGCAGAGCTTCAGGCAGAGATGTGCATGAAGGGAGGAGGAAGATGTGACTAAGTCTCGGTGGCCCAGCCCAGCAGGAACAGGATTGTCATGGGCTCAGGTAGTGGAGGCAAAAGCCATATGAAGGAGGGCTTCTGAGGCGATCCCTGGTCCCTAAGTTGTAGTTTTTCCAGGTTGGAAGAAGGCAGATTTGCAGGGAGGAGAGCCCTATAGTGTTGCTCAATTCAAATGTCCCCCTGATTCTTAGGGCCAGATGGGATAAGGCATCAGAAAGTATCTTGCAAATCTCTGAGTGGTCTGTAGCTCCTTCTGGCTCCTGTGGGATGTTAGACGTTAGAGACACACTAGGGCCTTGCTGCACAAAGTGCAGCCACAGAGCAGCAACATTGGAATAGCCAGGGAGCTTGTAGGAAATACATAATCTCAGGCCTCCTGAAGTGAACCTACATATGAACAAGATTTATATCCACATTAAGGTTTGAGGAGCATGTGTCTAGGGCTTGGAGATACAGCCATGAGTAGAAATCATATATCCTGGGAGGTTCAGGGCAAAGAAGTATAATGGATTGCTCAAGGTGAATTGTGACCAGAGGACCAGGTCTCTTGTTGTAGCAGAGATTCCTCTTAAAAACTCACTTGGGATTATCAATGTATGGAACCAATATGATGAACAGTTAATGGAAAACTTTCTAATGACTGTCAGGTGGTCACCACTAAATGCGTTGATCAGCCTTAGCATCACTAAAAGTAGAACAGTCAGCCACTGCCGCTGTTTGAGGTATTGCATGACAAAGGTTACAGCATCACCTTTGAGGTGTTATTGCCTAAAAATGAAGCTAAATCTAATCAAGCCTCTGGAAACAAGGGAGATAGGTAAACAAGTTAATGACACTCCAAGAAGCCAAGTAGACAAACCTAGAATATTGGGAATCCTATAGGTAAAAGGCTTCGTTACTGCAGCAAGTCAATGAACATAAAAAAAAAAAAAATGCTACTGGGAGGGAAGAAATCTATATTAAATAGGTTTAAAAGACAAACAACGAAATGTAATTTGACTACAGGGAAGGGAGTGGACAGGATGTGAAATATGAGGTCTCTATCCTTTATCAGCCCATGGAAGTGAGAGAGAGAGAGAGAGAGAGAGAGAGAGAGAGAGAGAGAGAGAGAGAGAGTGTGTGTGTGTGTGTGTGTGTGTTGTGGGATGCTCCAATAAAATATAATATTTAAGCAAAATGATGTAACTATCCCCCGGGAGCTAGTGAGGACTAAGTTCAGGATAAAGTTCCTCAGGACCAGGTTTGCAAGGGGGGATTCCTTTCCCAGCATATGAGGCGGCGCCCATACCAAGAAAGCACAGAGAACAGGAACTGATGGGAGAACAGGTGCTCCAATGCCGGGCAGGTCCCCAGAAATAAAGGAGCCTCAGAAACTATTTGGAGCAGGCTTGTGGTCAGGTCTTGGAGGCAGAGATGAAGAAAATGAGCACACAAGAATTGGGAATAATGAGGCAGCTCATGGAAAACCATGTGTTGCTCGTCCCAGCTCTGAGGGCCAAGAGTGAAAGGACATCAACTTACTTGTCTTGATCTTACCCCCTAACACTCCAGGCAAACTGCCTTGCATGTGGTACCTTAGGTACTCACTGCATTTCCCGGCTGCTATTTGAAGCAGTTTAACTTAAATACCTTCAGGCTGATGTAGGAATGAAAAGAAAGGAAGAAGAAAGAAAGATCAGTGCTCTTTATTCTAAAGACTTTTAAAGAACTAGACTTCTTAGACTTCCACCAGAATCTTAAATTATCCAGAAGGAAGGGCCCACAGAAGTAATTCTGGAATCCCAGATTTAATTTCGCTTTTTTCTCATTTTGTCAGTTGCTGTCACATCTTTTCTATAGTAATGGTGCGCTCAAAGTCAGAGCTGCTTGGAATTTTATGACATGTGAAGCATTAATTATTAGGTAATCCTCTGCTTTAACACTTCAACAGAAGCGGCTCATAAAAAGTAAGACGTTTAGGAGTTCTGTTTGTATTTTTGAGTATGTAAGCATTTTAAAAATGCAACAATGGTGTTTTTAGTTATCTCTTATATGTGACAGATGACTCCAAAATTTAGTAGCTTCAAACAACAAACATTTATTATCTCACAGTTTCTGAGAGTCGGGAACCTGGAAGCAGCTCTGCTGGGTGGTCCCGACGCTGGGCTCCTGTGAGGTTGTGGTCACAGTCATCTGAAGGTTAGAGGGCCTCTTTCCAAATTCACGCACGTGGTTGTTCCATGGACTGCTGAAGAGAGGGCACAATTACCTGCCATGTGAATCTCTCCACAGAAATATCTGAATATCCTAAAAAAATGACAGCTAACACTCCTAGAATAAGTGACAGAGAGAGAGAGAGAGAGAGCGAGCGAGCAAGCACATGAAAAACAGAAGCCTGTGCATTTTATAACCTAATTTTGAAAATGAGAGTCCATGCCTTCGTCAGTATTCTACCGGTCATGCAAACCAACCTTGATGTAATGTGAGAGGGGATTGCACTGCGGTGTGCATGTCAGGAGATGAGATCATTGGAGCCCTCATGGAGGCAACCTACCATTTATGGGTAGTGTTCAAAGCTTAAAACAAACAAGTAAATAAACAAACATGAAAAAGTAATAAACAAAATAGACCCACACGTCTTCATTTATGACAAAGCTATACATAGTGTAGTGTTGACACAATAGTATTTTTAATAAATGACTCTAGGCCAATAGGATATCCAAATTAAGGAAGGAAGGAAGGAAGGAAGGAAGGAAGGAAGGAAGGAAGGAAGAAGGAAGGAAGGAAGGAAGGAAGGAAGGGAGGGAGGGGAGGGAGGAAGGGAGGGAGAAAAGAAGGAAGGAAGGAAGGGAAGGAAGGAAGGAAGGAAGGAAGGAAGGAAGGAAGGAAACACACAAAACAAGTTAATTCCAGGTGAATTGTAATATTAAAAGTTAAAAGCAAAACAATAAACCTCCTATAAGATAATGTAGAAAAATGCCTCTATGGTCGTGGAGTAGGCAAAACTTTCTTAAACAGAACAAAAAAAGCACTATCCATAAATTGAACTACATTAAAATTTAAAACTTCTACATCATTAAAAGAGTAAAAAAAATCCACACACCAGAGAAAACATTTTTCAACACGTATAAATGGTAAAGGAATTATATCTAAGGTATATTTTTAAAAGAAGAAGAAATGAGGAAGGAAAGAAAGAGAGAAAGAAAGAGAGTAAGGAGGAAGGAGGGAAGAGAGAAAATGAGAGGGAGAGATTCTACAAATTTATAAGAAAAAGACAATCCAAAGGAAAATGGGCCAATAAACTTGAAGAAGCATTTCTAACAAATGAATATTCAAATAATCAATGAAGATAAAAATGTACTCAAAAGCAAACAAAAACATGTTTTTAATGCATCTTAAGACAAAAGTCTTATAAAAGTAATACAGATGTGTGAGGATACGGTGTAACATGCAGGTTTATGTGCTTTCTTCGGGAATGTCAAATCAGTTTTACAGGAGAGTTTCAGGTGTTCTACATGTCTTATAAAAAGCAGTTTTTATTTTGGGTTCTTTAATGATTATATGTTCTCCTCAGCCAATGAAATCCTTTTTTGCTTTTCCTGGCTGCTATATTTTATAACAGACATTTTGCCTTTCGAGTGTAATTCATTGTGTCCTTGTTTCAGCTGCTCATTAGTGTCCCTCGATTGTGGGAATTTACCAAGTACCCACCAGTCCTAAGGAACCGAACTGAAGCTGAACTCCTGTTTAAAAAATATAAGTAGCAAGAATGGGCAGATTAGGAGGGAAAGAAAGTCGAAGGGAAAGAAAGAAAAAATCCAAGAGTGGAATTTGCCAGCTCGGAATCTGGGAGAAAGCTCTAGTGAGTCACAAGCTGGCTTGGTTGCCCCAGGCAAAATGCAAAATGGATCCTTGGCCAGAATCGGCCCTTGTCCCCATCCTGTCTGTTCCTGGCTCCGGGCGGCTCAGCCCTTTGAAGGGAAGACAGCTTGTCCCTAAGAGGGGCCCTAACCGCCGCCCTCCCCCAACAGACTTTTGCTATAGCTAGTCATCTATGCCCAAGCCACCCCGGGAGGGAGTCCCTGCTGTCTGATAACAGGGAAACTGGCATTTCTTGGGAAGGATTCTGCCAAAGAACATATTTTGTTGATATGCTCAGTGATTATTTTTTATTTGAAACAGTATTTTTTAATTCAATATTTTTAAAGTAAAATTTCACATAAAAATCTGATTTCATCTTTAAAAAAAAAAAATCAGGGGATCTGGCAACCTGGGCTCACGTGGCAGAAGTGGTCCTAAGTGAAGGTGAATGTCTCCTGTGTGCTCAGCTTCTGCCCACCCTGCGACTCTCCAGCTGAGTGATAGCTGCCATTTTAATCACTCTTCTACTATTTTTCTAACATTTTTCTGCTCTTATGCCTTTACCATAAATGTGAGGGGAAAAAAAAAAACCCAGACTGAAAGAACCCTATTTTAAGAAACTTGTAAGACAGTCTACTTCTCTATGGAAATAATGACTATCGCTATGTTTATTATGTAAAGAATGACTGCATCTAAAGAACACAATTTAATAGTTGTCATTAAAAAAAACATAATAAGAACTAGGATGAAAATATTACCAAATTGAAAAAAAAAGGAAATTTTCTCATCAAGAGTTTGTTTATACATGTGAATAAAGTCGATAAAGTTGCTACAAAATGCAGTTATGAATTTGATGCCAAGGCATTTTAACCTTTTCAGATGGCAGGTTTATAAAAGTATCTATTGAACAATGCAAGATACATCTTCTCTCACCAGCAACAGAGAAACACGAACCCAACATGTGCAAGGTAGGACTGGAGAAATCAGAGGGGCAATTTGTTGAGATTTCCAAAGAGGCCTGGGATAAACTGTGCTCCGTTTTCCCACCTAGGTCCTGAACAAGATGAGACGCAAAGGAAAGATTAAAGGTGGAAGCCAAAGGTATTCTTCCCAACTGAGAGACAGGCACACTTGAGGTCACGATGTAATGAAAGAACCAGACTGGACCTGCAGCCTGAACCCTGGAGTTTGGCACCTGCCCAGTCCCAGGCCTGCAAAGTGATGTTATGGAATAGCGAAGGGAAACTCATGCTTCCTGGAGGCAGGTTTCGTTCGAGAGGATGAAAGACAGCAAGAAGCCAAACGTGTCCAGTTTATCTTGCCAAATTTTCAAATCAGATAAGTCATTCTAAAATCATCAACGGTGCGTTCTAGTGACAAGAGTGTGGGTATGAACAATCTCCTTCAGTTGGATCTATTAATGAATGTTTATGAATGATGTTCATGAGAATTTAGATGGGACCAAAGAATTCTTAGACATGGTAGCTGTGACAGGAAAAGATTTGGTTTTGTGTCCTGTGCGGTGTAAGCCTACACTGTAAAATGCTTTAAGTGTGATGCTGATGGTGTCCTTGTGAAGAACAGTGCAATGTCACACTTGCTTCAAATCTTAATCATCTATGATGGTGATAGGTTCTTCTATGTGGCGACCAAAGCGTAACGTGCCAATATTGGAATATCTAATTCTGTAAGTCTCTTGGGAATAATGAGCTTACATGTAAAACCAGGCACCTACACTTGTGAATACAGTTGGGTAGAGGCACTGAACCCCACGGAGCAAAAAATCCACACATAACATTTGACTCCCCCAAAACTTAACTGCTAATAACCTACTGTTGACTGGAAGCCTTACTGACATGTCGCCACTCACTAACTAGAGTCCTCTCTGCAGATTACTAAGGACCACAAAGACAGACCGAGGTCGCTTCTTTAGATGATTTTCATTTCTTTGTGCATGTGTGTTTTTAAGTTCCTGATACTTGTTACACTTCATCTGTCTATCAGAAATTTTATAATGATTAAGTTTTGTGTCAGAATTTGATTTTATCTACCATTAGGCATCCTGTTTTTAAGGGCCTGACTACCCATTAGCTAAAATTTAACATAAACTTTAAAATTATTTACCTTTTTGTGGAAATACAAAGCAATTGGCCAAACGTCTCGCCTCACCTCCGGCTCCATCTCTTTAATTAAAAAAGCCTCTGGATTTTTTACTTATTATTGTTCTATAACATTTTCTGAAACTATTATCATCATACTCCAAGACAATTATTTTCCTTGGGCTAACTTTCTGGCACTTTTAGTGCAGAGAAACTTAAGGGTAGAATCCAAACAAAACTTTGTTTACTTATTTCACACTTCAGGAACCAGGTAAATTCAGTCCAAAACACCCTAGGGGAAAGGGGTGGGGGAGGTGAGGAAAAGGAAAAATAAAAAAGCCTTTTGATTGTACACAATTGAAATTAACAAAAAAGGCTTTATTTACACCAGATCCATCATCATCCTAACTAAAAGGGCAAGGCAATATCTCAATCATGATAGATAGTTGTCCCTGAGAGTAGTCGTTGATGAGCTATGCTAATCAAATGATTCTTTGGAGGCATTTAGAAGTTATGGAGTCTAATTCTTTGGGCTGCCTAATTCTTGAGGAAAAAGCAGTATATTCAAGCCCCCATTTCTTGGTGTCCCCCTTGACAGTGCTTTGCCTGGGTTCACAGTGGTACTATTTTCTCTTGGGTGCTTGCCTCTTGGTTGGATCGGCTTCAGGGAAAGAGAGGCTGACAGCATGCCCCTGTTCTTGCTGACGTTGGTGGCTGTGGTCAGTCTGTCCAAGGCAGGCAGCGTGCCAGCCAGCCTTCCTCTGTTTGCAGTCTCACCCTGACCTTCCCTCGTTTCCCCTATTGGCTCTCGAAGTGGGACACTGCTGTTTGGCCTTGGTTTTCTACCTCGGTGAGCATTCAACAGTCTGTTTCGATGCCTTGCTTTCAGAGCCAGGTTTAACAGAGCAAGGGATGGAATTGCCTTCCTAGGAAGTCAAGAAAAATGATCTGATTCAAGCTCCCACTGGGAGTTTGTTGCTACTAGTACTGCTTTAAATCAAGGCAAGCCTTCTCCCTTCTCCCTTCTCCCTTCTCCCTTACATTGGACTATATGCAATTGCTGCTCTATGACCATTTTTGAAGATAAAGATATCAGTTTTATGAGATTCAACTGAATAGTTGAACTGTGTGGAGCACGATGAGTAAAATCAGGCAAAAGGTGAAAGAAAATGATATTTACTGAAGACACACTGTGTGCTAAGTATGATAACTCACTCCCACCTCAACTTCCCCCTCAGAATACAAGCCATATGAAGACAAGGAGCCTGCTTGCCTTGTGGGCAATCATCTCCTTATTCCCAGCAGAGTAGACCACTTGGTTGTTATTCACTAAACCAGTAGATGTGAAGCAGGGGCCTAAACAGACTACAAATATTAATAATAGCTTGCAGAGTACTTGTGAAGGTATGCTCTCTCATATATACGAAATAGATATGAAAGTGACCAACAGGTACATGGCATAGAGTAGCATCTCAGTAAACGTTAGGTTGGTGAGATTGAGACTCAAAGAAGTAAAATAATGTGCCCAAAGATAAACAGTCTAAAAGCAGTGAAGGCAAACCTGAGCATATTTGGTTAAATTCAAAGCCCACGTTATTTTCTTTGTGTTCATACAGTTGTATTTTACACATGCTCTAATCTTGGCAGTCCCCTCTGCTTTGCTCCCCCAATCCTCCACCTCCACCCTCAATTCTTAGTCATGTGACCAATAAGTTCTCTTGAGCCAGAGAAAAAGGCGAAGACAAGAGAACTTGCCTCAGAAGTATCACCATTGTCTCCTTCTCAGCTTCCCACCAGCCCCTGAGAAATGGCTGACAGCCAAGAACTGGCAGATACACAGTTCTGTCCCCGTGCTCTGACTCCAATTCCAGGGGAAATAATAATAAAGAGGAGAAGGACAATAAGGATATCGAAGAGAAACATTTACTGGGACACCTTCTATGTGCCAGTCACTACACTAAGCTCTTTGTTTGCATTATTCCTTGCACTGCTCATAACAATCCTCGATTATCCCCACTTTACAAACTGAAGTCACTTACACAAGGTCATACCGTGCCTTTCAACTTGGCTTTTTCTCATTCCAAAGCCCTAGCTTTCAACCTTTATAACCTAAGATAAACAGAAATGCCATCATATTATCAAGGAGCATAAGAATAGCTAGAGAAATGCAAAATTAAAATATCAAAAGATAGGTTATCATTTATCCTTCTGGCCATAAAATGTCATCAGATTGAAATTGTCCACAAAGTCCCATGCTCTTAGGAAAAACCCTCTGTGAACCTCACTCAGACGCAAGTGCCCTGTCATCAGGATAAGGAGAGTATGTGTGACAGGGGAGGTATATGCTGTCCTTGGTAAAACCACCCTTCAGGACTGGACGGGAGAGAATTGGAGGAAGATAATGACAGGCAATGAGAAAAATGGCAGAGAAGGAGCCTGCCTAGTATAGAGAACAAGAGTGAGGATCCCGGATCCCAGCATGTTTACACTCGAAACCTAGCTCCACCACTGGTTTACTGTGTGACCTTGGAAAAGTCACCTCTGCCCTCTGAGTTTCTTTCTTTATATAAAAGAGAACCAGTAATGTTGACCACATTGGGTAGTTACAGGATTTAAAATGAGGGTGTTTGTAAGGGACCTGGCACACATTAAGAATTTAATAAATATTGATTGTCCTCTCTCCTATGAATTAGAGCAAATTCATTTTACTTAAATGCATATAAAAAGGCTTCAGACCTCTTGTTAACAATGAGGATCTTTGTTGGTGAATATGCAAATGAAAAATAAAGAAAGGCTAAGAAACTTTGGCTAGCAGTTTCCCTATCTCTCCTTAGGATCTGCCTCATCACCAGGACTTTCCACCTTAGAAAAAAAGCAGAGGCTCCTGCTCGAGACGCTCTGTCTCGAAGGGAGGGGTGCACCCCCCTTCCCTGACTCCAGCCCATGCTGGGCACCAAAGGCTCTCGGAGCGGAGAGCCCTCCCTCCCGGTGCTTCCTTTGTCATTAGCACTTGGGCCGAAACTTAAAAGGAAAGACAAGGGAGGAGGGGTGCGGCGAATGGCGATGCTGCAGCTCAGTCTTCTGCACGCTATGAAATGTGCACCAAGAGGACAGTGCATAAAAATTCCCAAGTTTCAGGACCAAAGGCGCTCCCTTCAGAGTCCGAGGCAAAATCAACAGTGTCGTTGCTGCGATCGTTTTACTGACATCCTCCCTCACCGGCATCAAGCTGATCACAGGAACAACTCACGGAGACGTTTGCCGTTCTTAGCACGCACCTCCTTTTTCATTTACAAGCCTAAGAAACGATTTCAGCTTCTCTCCGCCCCCACTTTTGTAATTGTTTTCTTTGGACCCTGATGCTTTGGGCACTGTTCGTCCCCGCTCATCAAAGAGCTTTCGTTAGCTCACGTCTTTCGGTTAATTCTGCCTTAGACGAGAGTTGGATTCCAACACGCTTCCTTGGGTCCTGCAGGAATCGGGGTTAAAGCCGGCGCGGCTCCCTCCCAGCCGGGAGCCGGGCGGTGGCGGCGTGCGCGGCGCGTTCCCGCTCGCGTTCCCCGAGGCAAACGTCTCTAACGGACCGTTTAGCCCCGCCCCCACTCCACTTTTTTCCACCTCCGTTTGATCGCCGGCTTTAACAAAAATTTTTTGACTCATTAAAATTGACTTATTCAGACTGACAAAAATGTCGTTTCGTACAACTCGAGGCCTGAGAACACTATAGGGAGGGTCTTTATCATTATGCAAAATAAACAAAGAGGAGCCAAGTGATTCAAAGGGTTGTTTGTTTATCTGGTGCCTGCGGGCGCAGGGCGGGGGTGGGAAGGGGTGGCTGGGGTGGCTGGGGTGGAGTGGGGTGGGTGGGCCTGGGAGATGGCATGCCGTCCACCCGGCTTCATTCCTCTGCTCCTGTATGTTAGCCCCTGCCCCCTGGGCAAGCGAGCTGATTACTTCTGCTGGGAGACTGACTACGTTCATTTGGCGAACACTTTACTTTTTTTAATGACTAAGTATCTTTTAGGTTTTAGCCTGATTTTAGCTCTGAGGCCAGCTGGTTGGTATGAGATCCACAGGCCATTGCATGCCCAAGGGAGAGAAAGGCCAAGGCTGAGATCTGCATCATATCAGGTAGTCTGCTGCTACCTTTCTGGGTTAGACCAACACATGCCAACACTCGTTTTCTTAAACTGAATGCCATGTTTATGGAATACCTGGAAGTAGTTGCATGCTATGAAGGTGGTTCTCAATTCACAGGAAGAATTCAAGGCATGAATAGCCATAGTAACTTTGATTTCCAAAGATGCCCAGACCCGCTTGGGAAGGATGACCTATGGAATGAAAAACTATTCCGCTATCACCAGCGAGTCCTTGATTCAATGAAGTGCTGCTTTGGCCAAGCAGCAAGAATCTATCAAATATTGGCTCAGCGCATGATTTTCAACCTTCACTATGTGTAAAATCCACCTATGTGTTGTTAAAAAAAAAAAGAAAGAAAGAAAGAAAAAACACGCAGTTGTCCAAATTATGCCCCAGAGATCTTGATTCAATAGACCTAGGCGTAAGTATTTTTAAAAAGTTCTTCAGGTGATTTGAACTAAAACTCTTGGGCAAGGCTGTCTTCTTTCCCAGAAAGATCCAGAATTATTTTAGAAGGATCTATAAAATAGATTTGTTATGTTGTGATCTCTAACTACTGAAACTACTGAGACTCAAGGAATGTTCTGGGGATTTTGATTCCCCAAACCAGGCCATATTGTCTAATACAGTGTACAATCTGCCTCATCTACTGCCTAACTTTTTCTCGTCCAGGATTATAATCTTGAAATGGTCACCATGACCCTGAAAAAGAACAAGTAGTTATAGAAGTATGATTTAAATTCTCTCCTGCCATACCTATTATAGCTTTGGATTGTTCTTCAGCAACAAGAGAAAACAGGTCCAGTGCTTGAGGGAGTAATATCTACATCAAGTGAGATTTGCTTCATGCAGAAGACCGAGTGGGAGGGAGGTAGTGATTTGACTCACTCAAGGATTTCCTAGTTTACATCACGGCGAAACTCTCTTCATTGGTTTTCTTATTGCTTTTCAAAATACAAGTTGAAATATAAGCATTTGATTTGGTGTTAGAAGAAAGATGAGGGGCTGGAGTGTCCAAGCCCCAGGTGGGGTCAGGACACTTTGTTTCTGGGCTTGCCTCTGCCTTGGCTACACCAAGCTCTTAAAGTCTCAGCCTCTTTGGCCATTGCAGAGGATGAGTAGTGCTGAGGCTCTGTGCACAGTGAAGTCTGTTTATAGGTGACTTTTAGTCAATCTAGCTACACATTCGTCTATTTTGTTGATCTTTTCAAAGAAGCAGCTTTGTGTTTCATTGATATTCTCTATGGTTCTTCCAGTCTCTATGTCATTAAATTCTACTCTCATCTTTATTCCTTTTTTCTGCTTGCTTTAGGTTTGGTTTGTTCTTTTTCCAGTGTCATAGGGTAGAAGTTCAGGTTACTAATTTGAGATCTTTTTCCTTATTAATATAAGCATTCACAGCTATAAATTCCCCTGTAAGAGCTGACATAGCTTAATTCCGCATGTTTCAATATATTATGTGTTCATTTTCAGTCATTTCAAAGTAATTTTTTTACTCCCTTTTGATTTCTTCTTTGACCTATTGGTTATTAGAAGTGTGTTGTTTAATTCTACATATTTCTGAGTTTTCTCAAAGTTTTTTCTGCTATTGATTTCTAATTTCATTCCACCGTGATCAGAGAACAGACTTTTTATTATTTTTATTCTTTTAAATTTAGCAAGGTTTGTTTTGTGTCCATTAGTTTTTCAGTGACTGTCATAACAAAATATCACAGACTAGGTGGCTGAGCAACAGGAATTTTTTTCTCATAGTTCTGGAGGTTGGGAAGTACAAGATAAAGGTGCTAGTTCACTTAGTTTTGGTGAGAACCCTCTTCCTGGCCTGCAGACTTGCCTCCTCAATGTGTCTTCACATGGCAGAGAGAGAGGGCGAGCTCTCTGGTGCTTCCTCTTCTAATGACACCAAGCCTATCAGACCAGGGTCCCACACTTATATCTCATTTAACTTTAATTATTCTCTTAATCTAAATACAGTCACACTGGGGGTTAGGAGCTTTGACATATAAATTGGGGTGGGGGGAGCAGGTGCACAATTCAGTCCATTACAGTAGTGTAGCATTTACTTTATGCTGGAGAACATTCTGTGTGCACCTGAGATAATGTATTTCTCTTACTGTTAGATGGAGTGATCTGTAGTTATCTGTTAGGTCTATTTCCTTGTGATCTCTGTGGGGTATTGAAGTCTATAGCCAACTTTTGAAGACTATTTTGACTATGTGATGCCTGCAGCGGCTTAACTTGTTAGGATTGCTTGTATCTATGAAGCACAATTGTAATGACAACATCCCTGTGAAGTGGATAAATAACAATATTAGTATTATCTTTTTTAAAAATGGACAAGTAGAGCCCTGGAGCAGTTAACTGATGTACCCCGGCCCACAGTGAATGAGCGGATGAGCACGGGTAGTAGTCAAGTCTTTTGACTGCACCCAGTGTTACCTGTCCATTAGACTACATTGCCTTCCTTACGGACCAGTTACAAGGTAGCAGACGTGCACATTTATGCGTGTGTGTGTGTGTGTGTGTGTGTGTGTTTATGAGAGAGAGACAGAGACAGAGACAGCGAGACAGACAATGACACAGAGACAGAAAGTACACTGGGCAATTGCAACGTTGCATTTCTGTGTATCCTGGAGCCACAGTCAGGTTTAATCATTCATGGAATTCTCCGAAGGAACAGGGTGTAGTTTTGGATTCATTATTTACTCAACATTCTCTGTTCTTTCTCACCTAAGGGAGAAAGGGGCTTTCTCTGGAGCCAGTGGAGAACCCCCTTCCTTATCTTTCCTAGCTGAAAGCCCACACGCATGCCTGCTGCCTTGCCAGGACTGTTGTGAACTGAACTGGAGTGTCAGACTGACCATTACTAAGGCAGATAAGCTGCACAGAGCTTCTCTCTCCTGTGCTTGCTGCCTTTCCTCATCCTCACCTGACTTTCGACAATAGTAGGCACTCGATCAATATTAATTGATTTGTTTTTGCTATGAGGCCAGGCTAGGTTGCACCCTGGTTAATGAACTAGTGATGTCAGTGAGAAGTAGGGCTGACAGATCCTCAGGCAGACTCCTAGAGTCTCTCCAAGAAGAATGATAGATGATGACAGAGAGGAAGTAAGAAGCAGCACAGGGCCATAGCAAGAGTGGGGCGCCTGGACTCCAGTCCTGCCACTGGGTCTCGTCACCTCGTAGGGCAGCCACAGCCTCTGTCTCCTTGACTGTTACGTGTGGGTGTTCAATCCAACAACATTTTGGGTTTATTTCTGCCTTAACATTTTCTCTGTGAAACACTTCATTTCTTTGCTTGCTTGCTTTCATACACATGCTCTTTGATTTGACGTATATTTATAGAGAACTACTAAGTGCCAGGTACCAAGGAGACCTGAAGGGAGAGATGGGGATGGGGACGTAGAAATAACTACTGAACGCTGCAGCGCTTGGCCCCATCTTGCTGGGTGGAGGACAAGAAAGGGGGACAGGATTGTGGAAGACAGATGCTGGGCAGGATTAGACTGCTAGCTCTTGGAGTAACTTCCACTTATACCCTGTCCAGATGGTACTCGCCGCGGGAACCTGGGACACTGGGAAACCAAGGGGAAGCTGGCAGGTCGGAGGGCTCAGTGAGCATCTCAGGAGCATTCAATTATATTTTATGAGATTGTAGATCTTTTCTCATTTGTCCATTGAAGACATAAGCAAAGAACAGATCTGGTGACTGTGTGTCTAGGTATTCCGGGTTGAATAAAAAAATCCACATGGAGGTGTTTATGCTGTAGACTGTGCATATATCAGATAGGCTACCAGTGTTATCTGAGACTGGTTGCTCCAAAAAACAGTTGTTTCTCAGAGATCAATAGAACTTAAGTTGGCCTTGGAAGGAGGCCTGTGGGTCTCACTTGAGCGTGTAGCATCGCCTCAGTTCAGCTCAGCTCCACACTTAGTGATCACAGAACCCACAAACCAAACCAGCTCATGCAAATGTCCAACAAAGCTAGCAAACAACACCAAAACTGAAAAAGAAAAGTAAAGCAATCCCGATTCATGCAGTCTCTTGTGCAGCCTGATAGTCTCGCCACCATGAACTAGAGCCAGTTACAGCATCTGCTCTTGGGCTCTTGGACAATGGGACTCCGGTAATATGTTCACTTCACCTGTCTTTACATTAGTCTAGAGAGGGGAAAATCCCACCTAGATCTGTGCACACAATCAAAAAGAGATGCAACGTGGATGTAAGTGAAATCCTACAGTGGCAGTTAAAACGACAACACCACAACGAAATTGATCACGTACTGTGTGCCAAGCACCGTTAGCACTTTGTATACATTATCTTACTTCATTCTTGATCCTACAAGGCAGGTACCCATTTGTAGTGATAAGGAAAGCAAGGTGTGGAGCATTTAAGCAAATAGCACAATAATTTACATCTAGACAGGATAATTCCTAAAGACACATTCTTAACCATTACCCACTATCGCACTTCTGATGGCTCTGTTTTACCAGAAGCGAAAATTAAGCAAAGGAACACACACATTGCAACATCTTTCTCTTCCTATGGTTAGAGTTTTGATCTGAGTTTTTATGTTTCTGAATCATTTCTGTCGGGTGTGTGTTTTTAATATTGTAAGTCACTGCAAATCCTTGATAGAAGTAGCCACATTGTAAAGCACAATTAAATAAAAAGGCAATAGAACGCACACAGAGATGATGGAAATCGACCCCATCTTCTGTTTGGTTATAACTGCCTTTGGGGTGGGAGCTGGGGATATTGTCTTCACAGCTGCCAGACAAGGTTATTTGAACTTGGCTGGTTAGAGAGCCAACAGAGTGAACTTGAAGAGAAAGATAAACATATAGCAACTGTTCAAAGCTTCAGGTGTTATGATTGCTAATTGAGGAAGGCTCTAAATGATACTGCTGGTGTGTAGGAATTTCATTTCTGGGGATTAGTGGATCAGGTAACTTTGGGACTGTGTTCCTTCAGATTCCCCCTTAAAGAAAATTAAAAGTGATGGTAATATCCCATCAGGAATAGGTAGGCCTCAAAGTAACCCAGGGCACATTTATCTCTGAACATTGTCAGCTGGATTCTTAACCCACACAGCCTCTCTCTCACACACACACAAACATGAGGTCACACATACTCTCAGACATGACACATGACCCACGTTTTACACCCACAGTCACACACACATGCTCTCAGACACACACACATAAACACACGCCGTCTTACACATACGTGCTCTCCAACAAATCCATACACCACTCATATAGCACTCAACAAGTTCACGCGCACACATACCTTCTCTCACATACACACACATTCCTACACACACATGCGCTCACACACATGTACATACGTGCTCTCTCATAGTCTCTCTCTCTCTCTCTCACACACACACACACACACACACACAAGCACAATATATTTTTGGCAAAACTGCTGTAGCTGTACTAACCTGCCCAGTTTCTCCCTGGGCCCAGCCTCAGTCAGCGTTTTCCCAGGCCCACGTTCATTTTTGCTGCCTGCTGAATTCACCTTTTCCTCAAAGCCTGGCCACACTGCCCCGACTGCAAAGCCTGTGTGTGAGAGAGAGACTAGAGGCTGCTGAAGGCAGGGTTGAGTGGGAGCTGGCGTGGAAGGCAAGAGCTTGTAGCTGACCACTTCCCAGGTGCCGCCCGCAAAAGGGCTTGGAGAAACAAAGCCTGGGTCAAGTCACGGTTATGGGACCTTGGGAAGCTGCCCAAACTTCCCTGAGTCCTCATTTCCTCTGCTGTTAAATGAAGTTACCATACCATGGAGTCGTGGAGACTATCAAATCCCACACTTGATGTGAACATGCCATCCCAATGGAGGTTATCATCAGTGATTGTTCTGACTGATAAGTTGTAAAATGCCTCTCCTGCTGACTCTAGACTCATACTCGTGAGCTTTCCTGCCAAATGAGTCAGCTTTGTGCCAAAGTTGCTCAAAAAAAAAAAAAAAAAAGTAAAGAAAAAGAAAAAGAAAAAAGAAAAAAAGAGACCAACATACTACACAAGTTACTACCACAAGAAAGCACTTGTGGTAGTTTATGCTATTTCTAATAAATGAATGTATAAGAAGAAAAAAGTTTTAAACTTTTGTTTTTAAAGTAAGAAGTTCAAGAGTGTGTTTCCGTCGTGAGTGACCGAGGCAGCCGTCCGCACGTGTGATTGTGAGGGACCAAGGGCAATGCCTTCTCTCCCGCAAGTCCGCTTGCTTCTTCCTGGAGTATTTAAAGGTGCCGATTAAGTACGACTTTTGATATGCAAACTGTGAAATACCACAGTTCCCCAGGAGGGGAACACGGCAGGGAGAGGGATTCTGTGGATGCCGAATATAAAACACCTTCTTACACTTTTGCTGAATGTGGTCCCATTAAATATCTTCCCAACGAGTTGGTCGATAAACACCATTTATTGGCCCCTTACTATGTTCCAGGCACCATTCGGCATCTACCACACTTTGGTTTTCTCCTCCCCTGTAGCACTTGCTGCACTAGTGGTGACGTCATTCTTGTTCTGCTCTCTTTACTGCGCAGCCCCCTCACGGAAGGACAAGCCCGCACCATGGGCCGGGTCTGTGCCGTCGCCGTGGTATCACCCGCGTCAGGCACAGAGCCTGGCGTGCGGCAGTGCTGAGCAAATGCTCACTGAAGGAACGAGCGAGCGCTAGACCTCGCAGCAAAAGCAGCAAGCCAGGCGGGATTACCTCCCTGTTTCAGATAAGGGGGTGGATGCTTGGAAAAGTTAAGTGGCTTTCCCAAGCGATGCAACGTTGTGGTGCTGGAAACCAAAGCCGTGCCTGTTGATTCCAAGCGCATTTGCTCTCTTAGCGCTTAAGTGACTGACTACTCGAGCGAGGGCCTCCACCGGGCTGCCTTCTTGGGCTGTGTAAACTCTGAAAGTACTTGCTTCATAAGTAATTTTCTGGGTTTCAGTCCTTCAGCTAGTTCTCAGTCTCCCTGGTGGGTACTTTCCTTTCCTTTTAGCTTCTCCCTCGTTTATTTTCTCCCAGCTTACTTTGTGTTGTCTTTGCTTAGTCAGTCCCTTTCTTTTTCCTCTGAGCAGAGGGCGCACCCCAAGACAACACCCACCCGGTCATCCATATTAGCTCTAGTCCCTTCCTCTTCCCCAGGAACCCCAGCCAAGAAGCCAGGAGAAAGATCACCAGGGCTGTGCCACGTAGTTAACAGCCACCCTGACTGCCCTGGCCAAGGCCAACAATAACCTCCATGTTGCCAAGTCCAAGGGGCACTCTGGGGTCCTCGCACTACTTGATCTCGATCTGCACCCATTACTAGTGACAGCTTCCACCAGAAAGTACTTGCGCTCCCCACGCCTACCCCACCTCCTTTGCAGCCTCTTCTTCCCAAATGGTGGTGTTCCAGGGTTCTCAGTCATCCTGTGTGGTCTCCCCGAGGTACCTCATCTACTCCCCACTGGCTTTCGTATCACTTCTCCAGAGATTCTCAATGTTAGCGGACAGAAGGATGATCTGAGGGAGTCTAGTAATAACCTTGAGTGCTGATTTGCCAGGTCAGGGGAGGGGCTGCATTCAGATGATTCCGTGCAGGTGGCTTTCGTTTCTCAGACCGCAAGATGGAACTCTGCGTGATAGGCTGATCAGTATTTCCCACACTCCGGACTGTGTAGTTGGCTCGATGTCTCCCTGGCTGTAGCGGTCACAGCAATGTGCCACCAGATCACTCTTCAGGCCAGGGCTTTCTGCCCCAGCTGCAGGGAGTGCTGTCTGCCTCCAGACTCCAGCTGTCAGCCCTTTCCAGGCTTGGCTGGAGGCAGACTCCTCCGAAGGCCATGTCACTCACTTCTCAGGACAGCCCATGCCCAGTCACTGCTCGGCGTGCGACTATAAAGGCTCAGCCATCTCAGTCCAGCTTGGAAAAACTCTAGAACTCCCCACGGGCAAGCTGATGTGCTGGTTATCTAATGCTGCCTAACAAACCACCCCCAAATGTAATGGTTAAGACAATGACGGCATTTATTTGCTTGTGAACCTGCAGTCTGGGCCAGGCTCCAGGTGGGAGGAGGGCAAAGAGATAGTTCCTCTCTGCTCTACTCAGTGTCTAGTGGGGTTTCTTGGGAGTTGGGGCTGGATACATTTAAAAGCTTGTTCACTCATTCAGGTGTCTGACACACTGCATTGGGCAAATTCAAACTGCGGGGGCTGGAACAGCACTCTGTAAGTCTGTGTGGTTTCTCCGCATGCTCTCTCCAGCATGGCATCGTCGGAAAAGCCAGACTTCTTCCTTGTTGACTCAGGGCTCTTAAATGCATATCCCAAGAGAGGAAACCAGGAAGAAGTCATGCAGCATCACCCTGGTCAAGCAGCTGCAAAGTCCACCCAAGTTCGAGAATGTGGAGTACAGACCCTAACTCTCTGTGGAAGAGCATCGACAATCGCACACTGTAAGCGCACGTGGGATGAGACACAAGTTGGCATGGCCATCTCTGCAAAATAGTATCTGAAACGCCCAAGGCCATCCTTAGTCCCGCTCTGCAGCTCAGTATCTCCCTCTGCCCACATCCATCTCTTCTCCCTCTTGTTCGCGGGTGTCACCCTCAAGAGCACACCTTAAGAAATATCTTTTCACTCAACTGTCTCAGAGCCTACTTCCCAGGAATTCAACCTGTAAAACTAGCTCCCCAAAACCAACATGTTCGAAGAAGATCATCGCGCACCCCCTCCTCATCCCACCCCATTTTCCCCTCTTCTCCACGCCTTATCTCATCGAGTGGCACCACTTGTGTAGCGTCAACGCTGCCCCTCAGACACCCCGCACATCCTGTCTCTCCCACACACCTTTCACACGTCTCCATTTCTCTTCTTCTCCAGGTCTCTACCCTCACCCAAGCTGCTCCATCTATCACCTTGATCTGCTCATTAGCCCCGTAACCGTCCGCTGTGCCTCCTCCTGGCTCCCTGCAGCCCCCACTTCACTTGTTGCCAGAATTATCCTCCTAAGTCTTATATTAGATTGTTTCCTTCCCCGTTGCCCGTGTGACAAAGTCCAGACCCTTTGTAACCAGACGTTGCCTTCTCCGAAGTCCCCATACTTCACCCCTGCCCATGACACTCACTCACTCTATGTTTTTTCTGGCTCCTTTGTTATGAGCACAGTAAACTCTCCCTGCCCTTCCAGGGGCGTTCCCTCTGGGGGATAGCAGTGTCTTCCCACAGGAGAACTACCTATCCTTTGGTTTGGGTTCAAACTCCAGTTTCTCCAGCAAGCCTTTCCCTGACCCCCGCTGGGGTGAGGGGCCCTGGCCTGAGCTCCTGCAGTGACCCTCCACCACAGCACAGCTGCATCACGGGGAAATCGTAAGTGCATAGCTTTCCCTGGAGACCGGAAGTTCCACCAGGGCAGTAACCAGGTCATCTTGTTCACCAGCGCAGCCAAGGAACTCAGCCCAGCAGTTGGCACACAGCGGGCACTCAAACAAACTGCTGTGTACAGCTGGGCAGGGTGGGCACTGATCATTCCAAGGGGCCCTGTTTGCATAGACTGCACCATGGATACATCCCCTGGAATTATGCAGGGCCTGCCCTAAACACGTGGTGGCCCAACCAGAAGTTTTGACTGTGTAATCAACTGGATAAATGAATTATGCTATGTATTGTTGCTGCCCTCTGTTAATGATGAAATTGATATTTGGCAAAAAGAAAATATTTTTTTCAGTAGTCTCTTTTGAAATGCCAAAAATACATGTGCAACTAGAAAAAAAAATGCAAACACCTACAGCAATGGTTCTTAACCCTGGATGCATGTTAGAGACACGTGGGGAGCTCTGGGAAAATACCAAAGCCTGGGCCTCACCACCGGCTCCTCGAACAGAATCTCTGGGGGTGGAGCCCAACACCGAGATGTTTTACGTCTCCCCAGTGTCTCTAACGTGCAGCCAAGGTTGAGAGCCTCTGGCCTAAAGAGCATCCAAGCACATCCAAGGAGCTTAAGAACCCCCCCAGCAATCATTAACCTCACTGCTAAATACCTCACTCGGGAGCCATAGGGCTAAGCACCCAAGATTAAAACTCTTGGTTAAATGTCTTTCTTTGGTTTTGGATCCCAGATGCAGAGTTCAGGTTGTCATATTCATCAGTTCACAGTGTATTGTCTTCACTGGCCCATGCAAGGCCCTCTCTTATTTTATTCTATTCTCACTCCCAAGTTTCTTCCTCCACTGCAGCTACCACTCTAATATGTACAACATATGCTTGTGTTTATATGCATTCCTGTAAAAAGTGGTTTACTGTGTTTTATGCCTATGCTTGTAATTTATGTAAAAGCATTGTGCTCTCTAGACCTGTTCTGATGATAACTTTTTCACTTCATCCATGTTGCTTTGGGCACATCCAGCCTGTTGTTCCTAACTGCTGCAGAGTATTCCAGTCACATTTTCCGCATCCACACCCCAGTGACAGTCACCCACACTGCTTCTAGCTCCCCAACGCCCCAGCACTGCAAGAGTCATCCTTGCCCGTGTCCCCTCTCTGCCCTGTTAGATGTATATTTTAAGCCTCATTACTTATGTGTTTCTGTATAATAGATATTTTTATACCAACACATACCAAAAAAAAAAAACCCCAAAACAAAAAACTCCAAGTGATTCGTGTAATATAGTGATTATAATCATGGGGCCCAAGCAACATCTGTGAGTGGCTGTAGGAAAATGATCTGACACACCCTTAACACCCCAGAAAGAGCCAGGAATCTTGGATCTTGGTGTCATTTAATCCTGATACTCTACAAGGCTGGATTTTAGATAGAAGGTGGTATCCCGCAGAGACCACCAGATCACTTCAAACAAAATCTCAGTGAAATTTAACCATTTTTGGCGTGTCCCAAAAGCTCATGGATCTTAGCTGACCTCTTAACTGGTTCAAAAGGGAAGACTAAATCTGGTTCAAGATATTAGGTTGTATGCATTAAATCTAACCTCTGCTGACAAGACTAGGCAGAATCAGACATTCTAGTTTGGAAAAGAATGACATTTTGCCAAAACTCTGCTTGTTTTAATCAACATTATCAGCTGAATGGAATGTTTAGAGAAGACTTCAACATTTAATTGGCAAAAATCCTGAGCGAGTAGTTCATTGAAAACCATTTGTACAATATCTATGTCACCCGCATTGATACCTACGACATTTCCAAACCAAATTTCTATATTTTGAAGCAGTCGTTACTTTAGCAGAACCATTTATGTTAATGCTGAGGCTTGTGATGGTTTCTCTGCTTGACCAGAAGCCTTCACAGTTATTGAGCATTTACTCTCCGGCTAGTAGAGAGAAGTGGTTAATATTGTAGACCGCTTATAGTTCTGTCACTCAGGGCAAGGTGATTTACACTCTCAGTGCCTCGACTCTTCATATGAAAAAGAAGAATGGTGTTAGGGCCTGTCTTTAAGTGGCGGTGTGAAAATTAAGTGCATAATATACGTAAGGTACTTTGCATACAGTAAGGCCTCCAGTGTAGTAAACTCTGTAGATACTCAGCAGGTATCTTTGTGATGACTTACTTGGGCACCCTGATCAGAACTGGGACATTTCAAGCCCAAGTAATTCTTTTAGATTCGTGTACTTTATGGAACCATCCTCTGGCTAGTCCCATAGCACATGCTCTTCTGCTCTCTGACTCCCTGTGTCCCCCGGCAACTAAATCACACAAACTCTCTTCACTTACACACTGCTTACCCACTGCCTGTACTTTAATGCACTTTTGTTTTGTCTACCCAACTACCTAAAATTGGAGACAAGGGTCTTCTCTTTCCTTTGCAGCTTAGAAAGCCCTTGACACATTCAAGGACACACCATAGACTGGTAGAATGTTTCTTTTTGTATGAATTTATAAAGTTCCTTCAAAGTTTTGTAGCTTAAGAATTGTACTTCCTTAATATATTCGGTAAATGTATTAACAAAACCAAAACAGTGTAACTTTTTCTTCTCTCTTCTGCCAAGTTAAGCTAGTATTTTTCTGTATACCGTTTTGGACAATCACTCCATTCTTTCCAAAGCTGCCATCAGGGTCAGTGTTGATTTGCTTTGGACACAGATGGATCTTCACTTCTATTACTTTTTCCATGGAGGAGCTTCCTGTCAAAGTAATTGAGCAGCACAAACTCGTTGGTATGCATGTGAATATGTGTGCACGTGTGTGTTTAAAAAAACACTTTCCTTTCATATTAATTTTGCATCCTCCCAGTGTTCACATACCTTGGCAGGTTATCATCATACATTATTATGAAACATTATTACCTTTTATAGGTAGGAAGTTGGATGCATTTCAATTGCTTCGCTCAACCACTAATTGATTCATATAGTTTTTCCGACATTCAAGTTTAAACGTATTGCTTCCATAAACAGGAGAAATACTTTCCACTTGGCGATATGGCCCGCACAATCTTACATGATGCTCACTCTTAAAGCACAAATTGACTTCTGCAGTTCATCATTGTCCTTTCTGTACCTAATGTTTCCCTTTCTGGCATGATTTTTTCTTTAGCTGACCCAATGGGTGCTACTGATGACTCCATGGGTTTTCTATGTTTAATTTTTTTCGTTATTTTGTAGTTTAACTTGTCTTGGAAAGGACTTTTGATGGCTAATGTAAGAAAATATTCCTTTCTTATATCATTTGTTTAATAAATCTTGCTACAGTCTGTGTTTCTAATCAGTGATCTTATTCATCCTCTCAAAATCTTGAACCCCGTCCTCTGCTGAATGGAAACTAGAGCTCCGGCAGGTGGTATGTGTGGGGTGAAGAGAAGCCAGGGTAGAAAGGAGTGAGAACTCCTGGGTGTGACTCCCTTTATGCTCAGGGTCTTAATTGTCTACTTTTTTTTCATACTTCTCTCTAACCAAAGCATTTGGCTGACGACCATTGACTCTTTCTCTTGAAGGGCAGGAGGCCAGATCCGCTGCTGCCCTCATGCTTTTTCAGTACTAAATCAGACATTTAATCCAGAAGTCCTCTCAGGAATGCTTGAGCGAGACCTCAGAATGCCTTCGGTTCGTACTCCTCCCCATGTCCTTTCCAAGACGGTTAAAACACCCCAAGTTCCAACTTCTTCTGCCACGTCTCCAACCACTGCCCAACCCGCGCTGGTGGTGCTTCTTCTGCATCAAATGAAGCCTCTCTCCTCTGAGCTTGGGGGTCCTGGGGGTCCCTGGAAGAGTCGGGTATTGGCATTCTCACAATCCCTTCATACCACCCAGAGCTCCTCTGTTCGTCACCCTTCCATGGATTCTACCTCCTGGTCTCAGGGTGGCCCTGTCTCTGCGGCCACTCTGGCCATACACTTCTGCATTTGAGGATCATCCCCTCGGACCTCATTGTCTCATAAAACTTCTGACCACTAGCATCGAAACCAAAGCACAATGTGCACCTGTATCCAAACTTCTTTTTTAATCATGAACTTTTTCAGAATGCAGTCTTAAAAGTGTCTTTTATACTTATGGAAGTAGAAATGGCTAGTCTAATGTAGCTCAAACCGAAACTGCTCTTAAAGGGCCTGCATACTCTATCTGAAAGGTGACAGTTTGCTTGAATTTGCATCTGAGGGAGCCAGAATCTTTTGATCACCTTCATGACTGACTCGAACCCTCATTAACTGTTTGACCCCTGACTTGTTTAATTATAGAGTGAACTGAGTATTCATGGGCAGCATCTTGTAGAAGTTAAAAGCACAGGCCTCAATCCCCTAGGCCTGGATTAAAACAAAGACTCTGCCCCTGTCCTAGTTGGGTGACCTCAGGCAAGTTCTTTCCTATCTCTAAACTTCAGTTTCATGTGTCACGTGGTGATACGAATTAAATGAGAGAATACACATTGGACAGCTCTGACAGGTCAAGCACTGCAGGAGGCACAGTCTGCGTGGTGCCCGGACAGAAGCTGGGCCTGCCACTGAGCCGCTTAGAGCCTGGGAGGGGCTTTCAGGCCATTTTTGGTAGACTGTAGAGATTCCTGTAGAAAGCTTTGTCTCAGCAGAGACCTGAAGGCTGAGCAGGGGTTAGGCAGGGAGGGCGCTCCAGGCAGAGGGAACAGCATCTGCAGCGTGCCCTGGCGCAGAGAGGGGCCAGAGTCTAGGAGTGAGGCTGTGGACAAATGCCAGTGAGCCCGTCAAAGGCCACATGAACCATTCTTAGAAGACTGGTTAGGAGGTATTCACATAAAAAACCTTGGTGTTCTAAATGTGGACAAAGCAATGAGCAGTCAACGGATTTGAGTAGAATTGTGAGATTTGGTGATTAACTGAATGTAGTGGGTTTAGTCATCATGGATTCAAAAACAAATTTTGGGGGACTGATTTACTTCTTTATCAACCCCTAGCCAAATATCCAGCAGATCTCACTCTATTCATCCTCATCCATCCCCAAGGCCACGGTGCTTTGGCCTGGGGCAGGCCAAAATGAGTTTGGTGTAACCTTGGGCCAGTCTTGTTTTAGAAAAGCCAAGATTTTAAAGAGAGCTGTCAGCACTTAAGGATTTAGGAGGTGATTACTCGGTGAGTGGATTTTCTCAGTCTTTAGACTCTTCTCCTTTCTCTGAAAGCCTGTTTCGTAATTAGCGTGGTGGCCTAAGGAAAGCTGGGAGAGGGACAGTGTAGCTATTGACATGCGGTCGTTTGAATGAGCTGAGCCCGGGTGGGGAAGACCCCGTGCCATAACCCCCAAAACACCCGCTCCTTCAGAGCGTCTTTTCTAATCATGCTTTGGATTTTTTAGTACTAGAATCTGTTTAAAACTCCAGACCCCTTACCAACAAATGGCAAGTAGAGGCAGTGAGAAGCGTGAGGGACGGCAGGGGAGCAGCCTAGAATTCAAGGTGGTACCACGCGGGGAATGGCTCTGGTGTGTGAGGAAACTGGAGCCCCCTCCCCGGTGTTGGGGAACGGCAGAGAGAACTCTGGGTTGCTCTGAAGTTACTTTTCGATCCTCAGACATACTTTTCTGAAACGGGGCCACATAGATGACCACTTTAATTAGTTTTATCTCAACGACAGCAACAAAAATAGCTGACATTAAATGCATGTTACATGCAGAGCCCGTACCAGGCAGGGAACTTTCTCTTTTATCCCACACGGCAAGGCTATTGAGGAAATAGGACAATTGTTCCCATTGTGCAGATAAGGAAGCTGGGGCTCAGGAAGCTGCTAGAGCTCACTCAGTGGTCCTCAGCCAATGCATCTGGGGTTTGATAGAAGCTGATGGCTAGCAATTCACAATTTGTGGAAAGTTTTGTGTTTGATAATGAGAGAATAATGCTAATCAGGTATGTTGTGTAAATATTGTCTAATATTTATTTTAAGCAACCGCACAGGGTCTACATGTTCCCAGTGGTGCTCACGGTGAGATGAAGTGTGACTTCCAGTGTGACTGCTGAAGGCCCCTTCAGTACATGCAGGCCCTTCGTGGGGGAATCATGGTGCCCACAGCACAGAGCAGCCCTCTAAGTTAATGGCAGCCCAGAGGACAAGCCAGGCGGGTTTCAGGTGGGAGTCCCCTCCCTGAGCCCACGCACTCTACACTCCAATTCCATACTTTGTTCGCCTTAAAGTGAGCCGCCGGTGAGAAGGGTGCTCGCAGTTCTGCGGGCGGCCCAGACTCCACCATCCCAGAGCCTGGAGGAAGTTTCTCCCGGGAGCCAGCCCTGCCTGTTTGGCTCTGGCGGACAAGCCTGAGCTGGATGAACAAGCAGGAAGTGCCAGTTCCTACTCGGCATGCGGTGATCCTGGGCTCCTGGTAGAATAACCTGCCTAGCTTAAGGAGAGACCTTCCCCTGCCCCAAGCAAACTGGCCTGACAGCACCACCCGTCTCAGAAACCTGCTGGAGAGCTCCTGTTCTCTGCTCGGATTTTTGAGATTCCGTCACTGGAGCAGCCTTGGAAGCATCTTCTGGTGTCACTTCTCTGGCAATGATTTTGCTAGCCCACAGTGTTCACCAACACCCACTGTCCCTTAACTGAGGAACCCAACTAGTTGAGGGGCGTCCAGCAACTCACACTCCTTCTCTAGGCCTCAGGTTCTTTATCTGTGAAATGAAATATTTGGATTCAGAGGGCCCATAGTTTTGATTCTGAATTTATTATCAGTAGAATAAAAAGGGTAGTCAGTGCTACCAAAACAATCAAAATAATTACTTCTCCCAGTTAAAAGGTCTAAACTCCCTAAATGAGCTAGATGTGGAGAGGAAACTGAGGTCAAGATGGATGTCTTGTATTCTACCCAGATGCCCCAACAGGGTGAGCCCAGGGCTTCCCATACTTGAGCAAAGTCCCCAGACTTGGTAACCTCATCAAAACAGGCCCTCAGCTGACCAAGGGTCCCCCAGCCGCACCCATGCCCCCCGACCAGCTTCAGATAATAAGAGTGAAGGAGCAGCTGCACCCCTATGACATGACGCCTCTACTTTGGGTGGCATCAGGTAAAGGAGAGAACAGAATGAGTGCTGGAAGAGATCCTTGCGACCTGCGTGTCCCCTTTCTTCTCACTACTCGAGAGGGGAAGCTGAGGCCCAGACCATATATGTGACTTGTTCAAGGTCTTACCTGTCACAAGTTTGAGGCTTAGTCCATAGGCCACAGTCTCTGCTGCCGGCCTAGTACCTGCGAGGAGAGGAGAGAGTTTTTACCTGTGAGTCCCTCTGTTTTAATCCTCCTTGGGGAATTCACTCTCCAGTTGGTTATGGTGGACAGCCTGCGATTTTCATGGGTGATTTCGTGCCAGTGGATTTCACTTTAGGAGCTCTGCTAGCCCGGCTATGCCTTCTGGCCACGCTGAACTACCACGGTGCGCTGGTCCAGAAACCCCAGACAGTGTGCGGTCAGCTCTACCATCTGCGGTGAAGGAGAAGGAGAACCTGTGGGCCTGTTAAAAAGTCGTCATCTGGATTCACATCAGCCTTGGTTACAATAATCACGGGGGCTGGGCAGCATGAAAGGTCAAAGGTTTGCAGGTCTCGGGTTTCGCGGGAATATGCGCGTGTTTGGACCAGACCCAAGTGCTTGGTTGACCTGTTTGACAGGTAACAATTAGAGAGTAAGAGCTTGCCTGGCTGGAATGTGGCTGCAGAGGCCGGTGCAGAGGATCTGGTTTACCTGCTCGCAGGTGGGGCCTACTGAGTCCGACAGGCATGTGCACGCACAGCATTCCAGAGAATCGGTTTTCTTTTAAAGACACAGCGATGACTGCAGGGCACAAAAGGGCTGGGTTGAGCCCTGACTGGAAGCCGTTAGCTATTTGCAAGGTAAAGAAGCAAAATAAATAGTTCCCTCTAGACAGCTCAAGGAAGAGACTGCAAAGGTATTCAGAACTTTTTTTTTTTTTTCATGTCTAAAAGGAACATGTGCTTCAGGTCTCAAGACTTGAGAAACCCCAGACTGGTACAAAATGCCAAAGATAATAGCATTGAAAAGTCACTTCGCCCTCCTCCGATTTTTTTTTTCTTTTTAAGGAGATCACAATATAATTGAGTTTAAGATAGGCTTCTTGAAGGATGGTGTCTAGCTTGAGACAGTCTAGAAATGTTTGCTATTTTTCTTAGCATAGCTGCAGTGACACCCAGAAAAGCAAAGATCAGGGTTTTTTTCCTCGATAAATTATATATAATCTGTATATTTTAAAAATTAAAAATGCTGTTTGGATAAAGCATAATTAAAGCAAGTAATTTGCTGTTTAAAATAATAGAAGATCAGGATGATCTTGTATGTAATATAATATACAGTATAATGGAGAGTGTACGTACACACAGACACACACATAACATGACTTCCTTTTGATTCAAATGGGTGTTTGGTAGTAGCACTTTAATTTCCCTGTATCATACTCCTCATTAATGAAAGGGGGGGGGGGAATCAAGCCAGGGGAGATTTGGGCCCGAAAATAGGGAGCAGTGCTAAAACAAAACTCTTTGAAAATTTTCAAGTAATTAATTATTGAAAATTTACACACGTTAGTTTTCTAAATATAATATATATATATATATATATATATATATATATATACACATACACATGCACACACTGTCTCTTTTCATTGCAGAAATTATTAAAGTCACTTCCAAATAAATGATAGGTGCTTCCCATTCGTCTCTGTGCTCTCGAAGCTCTGAAGTCCCAAGATACCGTCCCAGGATGTGTGTCACTGAGGTCCTGGCAGAGAGACGGGGGAGGCAAGAGAGAATTGACAGCCGGTGATTACACTGAAAGCACCTTGCCTGTTCAAAGTTAATTATAGTGAAGCAGAGGATCTTAAAATTCAATTGGCAGAAACAAACAAGCAAACAAAAACTTAGCTGTCTCATTGTTGACTATTGCTGGTGGTAAAACAGCTGCTAATGTGGCAATTTAACTCTTTAGGCATTTGTGTAATGTGAAGATTATTGTCTACAGACCATTTATCAGAATTGATTGAAAGTCAGTCATAATAATAATAATAATGAAAAGTTAGGACATTATGTGCTGTGCTCAACTGTCTACATTTCTCGTTTAATCTCTACTACAATCCTGGGACAGTTTTATCACGATCTCCACTTTAAAGACAAGGCGATCAAGGCAAAGAGAAGTTCTAGAACTTTGCCTAAGATCATACTGTTGGTGAGTGGCAGAGCTAGGCTCTGAACCATGCAGTGTTCATCCTTCATTCATAGTTTCGAAACTCTTGTTCTGAGGCTACAGTGCTAGTGATCACAAGACCACAATGAAATCTTAGAATTGGTCTTTCCTGACATATAAGACTTCACAGGGTTTAATTATTGCCTCTGCCTCCTAATACCTGTTCTCTTAACTATCCCCTAGATCAGTGGTCCCAACATTTTTGGCACCAGGGACAGTGCTCCTATGAGAATCTAATGCCTAACGATTCTGATGACGCTGAGGTGGTGAGGCTAGTGCTGGGAGGCTGCAATATCAGGTGAAGCTTAGCTCACTTGCCTGCTGCTTCACCTCCTACTGTGTGGCCTGGGCCCTAAAAGGCTTAGAGGGTCCCTGGCGGGACCCTTGCCCTAGATAGCCTCTTGTGGTGGCATACACTTTAAAGTTGCCATTAGACAACTGATTCAGAACTACGACATTCACTTCTGCGTTTCCTAGCCATGCTCCGACACCCTCGGCAGCGTCTAGTGCAAAGGATAATGGCCATTTTCTAGGGCATACCCTACACATTTCTGCTCTGGGTCTGCTTTGTTGTATGTGCTGAATTAGTGGGAGCAGTAAAATTCAAGAGTGTAAGTCCTGTGAGCAAAGCCTACTGTGGGTGTGAGAAGCCACTTTGATTACCAGGTATCTTATCAATAACAAATATTTGCATGTTAGTTTTCGCCCTTTCATAATTAGAACTTGATCTTCACAGATCCTGACATAATGACTGCTTCTGGTCAATCCTGAAAAAAAAAAAAAAAAAAAGCAAAGCAAAATGAACTCTCACTTTACTACTGAAGGGAAGCACCTTAGAGTGGTTCCTTACCTTATAGCATTGCACATATTCCCACAAGGTCGTTCTTAGTTCCTAGCTGATAATACTTCTTTCTGTTAGTGTATATAAATCCTGGACTTTGTGCTCTCTGACCAGTCCGTCCCTCGTGTGCCTTTGAGCAAACTCTGAAGGACAGATATGGCTTGTCTGGCAATGACCCACATTTAGTAGCCATGGAAAGGCTGAATGGCCTCTTACTTGGAGTGGAATAATAATAATAAATGGTAATAGCAATGAGTATACCTGCTATGTATGGACTAGCACTGTGCCAAACACTCTACATGCACTGTCTCTTTTAATAATCGTGGTGGCCTTAGATGTGTATTATGAATACAGGTAGCAGGAAAGGAAGCCTGCTCATAGAGAATAAATAACTTACCTGAGGTCACATAGCTAACAAATGGCAATGCTGAGGTGCAGAACTAGCCCCATGAGGCACCAGAGCCTACATCAGGCAAGCTCTGGAAACAAATGACCATTTGGTCTTTAAGGTTTTGTGATTCTGAGATGTTCTACTCTTCTCTGCTTTGAACAGAACGTATTTATTGAGCACCTACTGTGTGTCTCTCTCTGTATAGATACCTTGAGTTCTGTTACCTTGAGTTCCTCTAGTCACCATGCTGTAAGTGGGAAAATAAGCAATCCAAAGCGGGCTTCGAGGAGAACCACCAGAGTGGAGAAGATACTCAAACCAAGTGAGGAAGAGTTTAAGGAGCAGAAAATATTTATATTCCTATTCAAGAAAGAATCAGCTGGTGTGTGTGGCTCCAAGCTGGAAAACCAGGACCAATAAGAGAAAGTTGGAGGGCAACAGATTTCAATCTTGTATGAAGACAGGTTTGTTATCTCTGCCTGCAAGCGGTGGGAGAAAGGCCGGTGTGGACGCCGGTGTCATCGCTGTGGTGAGCGCTTTGTTGTTTTTGCTTTCCAGACTCTATTCTCTTTTATTCTGAAAGTGATGCCCAATTTCCTTTGGGGGAAATAAAATTTTCCGTTGAGAGCAGTCTTGGTGGGACAATCAATCAAGTTGTACTAATCACCCCTGGCCAAGAGTTGAGTATGTGACCCAAGCTGGCCCAGTCAGATTCTTTTTCCCAGGACACTCTATCTTGAGCTGAGTAACATGAGAGTGGAGAAATGGCTGGAGCTGATTTGTCCGAGCGGTGCCCTGACCTACCTGAGTATTGGCTCTTATCCTGGGCCTTGAACTTCCCACAGTAGGAGCTGTGCACTAGTCAGCAAATGTTCATGATATCTGGTAAGAAGCTTCGTATTTGTGAGGATGCCAAAATACCAGAGGTGTTCTTCTATATTAAACATGTCCTTAAAGCTATATTTTCCAACCATTTTCTTCTAGTCTTTAAAGAGAATCATTAAGGAGTAGCTCCAACCTAAGTTCCTTACAAAGTGGTTTGACCTTGAGGAATAGAATTATTACTAGTCTTTGTCTTAGTCTTCAAAATTCTCTAATTCCATGAGCTACTTATGTCTTCCTAATATATTGTTTCTGCTAAAGTTAATAGGAATTTTTTTCTAATGTGAGCAAAAAGTTCTAACTTTCACAGCCATTAATCAGATGCATGACTATGATCATGGGAAACAATTTGACCTCTTTGAGCCCTAGTTTCTTCATTTGAAAATAACCCAGTAATTTTAGAGTATACTATAAGATAGTGTCTATACAGAGAAAGACACATAGTAGGTGCTCGATAAATACTGGCTCTTTTTTTCTCTAAAACATAAATTTCCTGTTTTCAAAAATAATCAAGAGAGATAGTATATGTGAGGTAGCTAGCATAGTGCCCAGTACATAGCAGGTGCTTAATAAGTGGTAGCTATGGAGAAATTTTATTATAATTTTCTGTCACTGGAAGTCTTCAAGTCAGGACTGAAAAAGTCATTGGCCAGGAATTTATAGGCGTCATTCAATCATGGGATGGGTGGTCAGACAGAGTGGTCTCATGACTTTCCTACACTGAGAAGCTGTGAGTCTGTATTAGATTTAGCATTGTCTGTAAGGATGTATAACTACTTTAACGCAAAATGGCAGAAGCCAGAGTCTTGGGATGAGGACTAAATATGGTTGGGTGCAACCCCTGGGCTGATGTCCAAGCTAACATTAAGGAGGGGTCACCAACCACCCTGACATAGAGAGAGCGCTGATTGTCACCCAGGTTAAGGTCCATAAAATCTCGCCTCTCTAGAGCTTTCCATCATGATTCTGTCTTAATCCGAAACAGGGACTCACTCAAGTTCTTTCGGAAATAACGGGGTTTACCGAAGGGTCACATATGCGTGGGGGCTCTGGAAGAGCCGAGGAACCCGGCCTCCAGAAAGGCGGAGTCCAGGCAGCTCCGCGGCATGCTCGTTCCACATTTCCAGCTCTCCTCCTCACGGCGGAGTCTGTCTCTATACGCTGCCTCCTTCATTCTCCTGTTTGCCAGCTGGATAGTTCTGCTCATTTATCTACACATGGCTCAAAATAGCCATTCAGTTCCCAGATCTGTATGACCTTCCAGGTCCAGCCACCAGAACTAATTTCTCTCTGGGCATCTTTACCTAAAACCCTAGAGAGGGATTTGACTGGCTTAGCTATGGAGCCAGGTTATGTCACAGGTGGTGTAATGGGTGAACCATCCCTGAGACTCATGTCCTCACCAGGTGCAATGAGATAAGTTCGCCTCATCTGTTGCCCCCTCAGCTAGAGGTGTGGACTAGTCAGAAAACAGTAGCGATAACCTGGCAAAAAGCATCTTAACTGTGATAGTAGAAAATATAAGATACATTCTAATACATTAAACATCTCTTTCAAGGTATATTTTCCCACCATTTTCTTTTAGTCTTTAAAGAGAACCTCCAAGGATTTTATCTCCAACCCAAATTTCTCAGGACATGGTTTTCCTTTAAAAACAATCTTATTGTTTTCCCTTAAAAACAATAAGAACATGCACATTTCTCTTCTGTGGTGGCTAAAGAATATTGACTTGAAGCAAATGGGCCTTCAAATAAGTTGTGTAGAATTCTGGAAATAACACTAAAGTGTTTCAACTGACAGCCTCTGGTTTCCAGTTGAATAAGATATGTAAGGTGTAAGGTCCAACCTCTGGCCCTGAGAATGGGAAGAAAATGGACGGTAAGAAGTGAAGGGAGTCGAAGAAGAGAACTGGGTAGGAACGAGGTGTCGGATAGGAGCTGCAGAGCGGAAGGAAGCAGCCCAGACAAGAAACCAGGCAAGAACCGCCACTTCCACTTTGGAGCCCAGAATTTCTACATTGAAACTAGGAAAAGAATAGAATGAGAGCCAGGCTGGGTGAGTGTTCAGCCCCAGTGATTGTACTGAGAGCCAGCTATGAACTAGGCATGTGAGATCTCTCCCAGGCTGGAGCTGTATTTACCTCGTGAGACTTTTATTATCAACCTGTATTCAGTTTAAACACTTGTAAAGTCTTATCTACAGTGGTCTCATGGACTCTGACTAAAAGGAGGTTAAGGAAGTAAGAAGGATATATTCCTAACACCGCAAAAATATGTTGAGCCGTGTTTAACACAAAGGAGAGTGAAACTTTCTAGAAGGGTCCTTGGACATATGTTCCCTGGGAAAATTTAAAAGCCAGCCCAGGGTTTGCCCTGTAATTTGCTATAGGCTTATGTAGCATTCACGTGCCTGTGAGATCCAGCCCCAGGGCTGGATCCATAATGTCTCTTGCTAGTTTACTTGGGGTGCTCCTTGGACAAAGCGTCTCCTCCGAGAAAATATCACCTCAGTCTCTCTGGCAGTGGGAGGTTAATGGCATACCTGTGGGCCTCCGGGGCCCCGGGCTAAGAAGGACGCTGGGCCCAGAGTTTTGGGCCCACACTCTTCAACTCTGAGGATTAATGCTTGATCCTCTTCTAAGGAGGAGTGTGTGGTAGGGGTGGAGAGAGGTTAAGCCTCTGCCAGTTGATAACAAATGTTCCAGATACAAATCTTTAAGGTGGGAGCTTTGCAACCAACAAAAAACAACCACAGGAAAACTCCAAAAAGCCTTACACTAACTCATTACTCAACTTGCAAATTCGGAGGACTTAATGAGACATTTTAAATGAAGAAAGGAGTTACTTAAAGGCTAAGAAAATCTGGGACTGGCTTAAATTGAACAGTGAGAAACCCAGGTTACCCTTTCAGGATATTATTCACCCTATAAAAACAAAGTGTATTTGTTCGCAGTAAACATGTTAGAACAGCAGTTGTATAGGACAAGTGTAGACCGGTTGCTGTCCAATCTGCCAATTTTCAGATAAAAGACTAGGATCTGATAAGTGACAGATTACCATGGGAACTTTTGCAGCGGGATCTTTTCTGGTTCTTCATTTCCGTGCTAAACATGCAAGTGTATCAATAAAAGTTCAAGACAACTGCTGTTCTCACCATGTATTTACAATATTCATCTAAAGGAAAAAACGCTCTGTGTGACGGCAGCTCTCAAGCCATTGACATTCAGGAGCTGTTGGACATAAATGAAATTTTATAACTTATTCTAGTACTTGGTTATAAGGACAGGGCAAGGCCAGATCCCTGAACTGTAAGAAAAAATATTTGTGTCCTATTCATGAGCAGATTTCATCTTCCCCACACACTAGGTAACACATCTAAAAAAGGAGAGAATTATCCTAGTTCAGCATGTCCCACACTAAACTGGGATTTTTGCTATATTATCATAAGGTCTATATTATTATTTACTGATTTTCTTTCATGAAATCAAATCACTTTTTTTTTTTTACCTAAATAGAATATTTCAGAATAAAATTTAAGTTTCTTCCAAATCAGTTTAACCTATGAATTTATGGACTAATTACTTTTCTTTCTAATATCAATTTAAATAAATATGTAACCATTAAAAGAAAGAAAATGTTGGCTAAAAAAAAAGTAGCTAAAACTATCTTGTGAAACCGTGAGGGGTGCGCAGACCACATTTCGGGAAATACTACCCAGATATAAGAAGAACGCTAGGTGTGAGTGAAGCTTTATTAAATCTGCCCAGTTTATCCATGGAGGGGAGTGATTGGTTCTAACACTCATTAATTAGCTGATTCAACCTGGGTTAGTCCCTTTTGCATTACAACTTCATTTCCTCATCTGAGGAAGTTAGACTAAATAGGCTCTGAGCTCCTTCCTGTCCCTGAAGATCTAGAGTTTCCAAGACCCTGCTGAAGGGCCCAGCACCCTGGTGGGAGATGCCTTCAAGAGCAGTGTGCCTGCCGGTGCCCTGGCGCCATGCCATACACGTGCTTAATTTTCCTGAGAATCGTGCGGAAACTTGCTTTTCCTTTCATCAGCAATGGTTAGGGAATACTCCTTTCGATCAGTGCATGGAAGAAGGACCCCTTTCTCTAGTTAGAATGAGTTGCAGTGGAAAAAAGGCAAGTGGGGAAAAGCGAATCGGAAAGTGGCCTTGAAGGATTGCCAATCCAACCTTTTCTGTTGCCTCCTCACATGCCTAACACCCCAGCGACTCTGAAATGATCTTGAAGATAAAGAAGGCCTAATTTTATCACTCCACACCTAAGAGCACAGTGATATAAATAGTAGGAACAATAATACATAATTAATAATGTGTTATCAGCCTAACAAAGTAATGGCCAGTCAGCTAACCTCGCTGAGCCCTTTGTTTCCTATTTGTGAAAGGGGGAATTTGAACTGGATGATTTGTGAAGCTTCTCCCAGCTCTGAAATTCTTTGATTGTAGGACTTCAACTTTTTTTTTTAAAACAAAAAGTGCTAGATTCAAAATTTCATAGAACCTTTAAAAATCCAGCATTAGAGACAAGAATAAAGTTACTTTTTAGGATAATTATCTATCAAAGTTTTATATGTGCAATTTTTATTAGTTTTGGGAACTATGGTATTATTTGTAGGATGACTAAATCTAAATGTTTCATGTCCATCATATTCATTATTTCATTGACTTACTTGGTCACTCTTTCTTCAAATATGCATGGCACACATATTATGTATCAGGTAGTGGAATATGGTGATTAAGAGTATAATTCTGCAGGCAAAATAACTTGGGATTGAATCTTACTTCCACTGTACATTAGCTCTAATCCTTGGCTCCTTTGTCTATAAACCAGGAATGACAAAATATTGATCATTAATTATTAGGGGTATTGAAGATTAATAGAGATAGCTGATAGAAAGTCAAGTGCTCCAAATATAGTAAGCACTTAATAAATGGTAGCTGTTAACTCTCTTCATCCCAGTGTTATGGCTGAATTGTGCTTTCTTTCAAATCATATGTTGAAGTTGTAACCCCCAGTACTTCAGAATGAGACTGTATTTGAAAATAGGCCTTTAAAGAGGCAATTCAGGTAAAATTGAGATCATATGGGTGAACCCTGATCCAATAATGACTAGTGTCTTACAGAAAAGGAGGTGAGACAGACACACACTGAGGAACACCCTGGGAAGACAGAGGGGAGGACGGCCATTCTACAAACCAAGAAGAGAAGGCCTCAAAATGAATGAACCCTGCTGACCCTTGATCATTTGGATTTCTAGCCCTCAGAACTGTGAGAAATAAATTTCTATTGTTTAAGCACGCAGTCTGCAGTATTTGGTACAGCAGCCGAGCAAACTAATATGATTCAAGTTATCTTTATATCATCACTTTTACCATGTTGCTGGGAAAAGATAGATCTTAGCCATTATCCTTTTTCTTTAAAGAATTCACAGCCTAATAGAGGGGAAACAAGCACATTGGCAAATATGCTTGATGATACAGGCTGACAAGGATAAAACTCAAGGTCTGTACCCATTATAGAGCCACAGGAGAGGGGTGCTTTACAATATGGAGCCAGGGAGGGTACTTAAGAAGAAGTAAAGAAGATAAAAGCAAAAGGTTTGTAAGGGATCTTATTCCTGAAAAGGTTAAGGAAGGTACTTGGTATAGCTAAGTGGGACAGGGCGTTTAAGCAAAGGGACAGCACATACAGTGCGAGTCGTGTGTAAGAAGGACGTCCTTTCGGATTTGTTATTTTCGGAATCAGTTTGTTCTGTAACATTGGACTTCACCTGTCTGTAATGGGGGAAAGTCAGTCCTAACCAAACAAAAGTGAGAACTACACACCGGTGGGGTAAGCTGGCGCCTGGACACTCGTGTCTGCTGTCCGGATCACTTAAGGCAGCACAAAAAGAGAAATTTTGGCCCCAGAAGCATTTAGCAGGCCTGGTGGTTTTTTTTATGTGGAAGCTAAGGTAACATGACACCCAGCTTTAGCTCAGAATAGATAAGAGGACAATGAGAATGGGGGAGAAAGAGCCTAATTCGGAAGAGGTGGTTAAAATGTTAAAAGACAAAAAAGAATTCCCCATTTTACGAATATGACTTTTATTGCTCCATAGTTCCTTCATCTTTATTCTGATTCATCCACAGTCGTAATCATGCATATACTTTGTATTTTAAATATTTATGTATCTTGTGTTAGCTTTTTTGTTTTTACTTAACACATCATGTGATTTGTTCATGTTGCTACACAATCTTCATAATAATTTTTAAAGTATTATGTTGATGTGTAATTTATATGCCATAAAATTCATCTATTTTAGTGTATAGTTCTACACCTTTCAGAAAATTTATAGAGTTACGCAGCTATGGCTAAAATCTAGTTTTAGGATATCTCCATCACAATCCTCTGTCCACATTTGAAGTTCTTGGTTTCATCTCCTGCCCCTGGAAACCACTGATCTGCTTTCTATTTTAGCTTTGTATTTCCTAAAAATTTCATGTAAATTTGTGTCGGGCTTATTTTACTTAGCAAAAAGTTTTGGGGATCCATCAGCACTGTAGTGCGTGTCAGTCAGTAACTTGCTTCTTTTTATTGCCGAACCATATCCTACTGTATGGATATACCACATTTTGTTTATCCACTCACCAGGTGATGGACACTTGGATTGCTTCCAATTTGGGGTTGCTATGAATACCGCTGCTATGAACATATGTCTTTGTCTGAACATGTGTTTTCATTTTTCTTGGCCAGATAACAAAAAGGAGTGGAATTGCTGAGTCATATGGCAACTCTGTATTTAACTTCTAAAGTAACTACTAAACTGTTTCAAAGCAGCTAAGTCATTTTACATTCAACTTAGTATACACAGCAATATATGAAGGTTCCAGTATCTCCACATCTTTGCCAACACTTATTATCTTTCTTTTCAATCATAGTGTTTAAAATAGGTGGGAGGTGGTATTTTATTAGTTTCAATGTAATTTCCCTAATAATTAATGATGTGGAACACCTTTTTAGGTATATTATTAGCCCTTTATATACCTTTCTTTGTGCGTGAAATGACTATTCAAATCTTTTGTCTGTTTTTTACATTAGGTTGCTTATCTTCTTGTTACTGAATTATAAAAGATTTTTAAATTTTTAATTTTTAAATTAAAAATTAGTTTCAAGTATACAATACATTGGTTAGACATCTATATAGTTCTTAAAAAGATCCCCCCAATTGTTCCCTCCCTCCCCTGACCCTTCACCTAGACAATGTATTAATGCTAATTGCATTCCCTATGCCGTGCTCCCCATCCCGGTGACCATCCATCAGCTACTAATTTGCATTTTTTGAAATCTTCACCCCATTCTCCCAGCTCCCAAACTCCCCTCCCCTCTGTCCGTCACCAAATTGTCCACTATATTTGTGAGTCTGTTTTTGATTAGTTTGTTCTTTGAATTCCTTAAATTCCACATGTAAGTGAAATCATATAGTGTTTATCTTTCTCTGTCTGACTTAAATACCTTCTAGGTCCATCAAAGCAATATCTTTTTCATCCCCTTCCTTTTCTAGGGATCTTGTTTTCTTATCCTTTCAGCCACTCTACTTTTGGATGGAGCGCTTAATTCTTTTCCATTTAAGGTACTTATTGATAGAATGTAGTTGTTACCATTCTTTATTCCTGTTTTTGATACATGTTTTTTCTTCTTAAAGAAGTCCTCCAACATTTCCTGTAATACTGGCTTAGCGGTGATAAATTTTTAGTTTATTTTGTCTAGGAAGCTCTTTATCTGTCTTTTAACTCTAAACGATAGCTTTGCTGGATAAATTATTCTTGGTTGTAGATCCTGGGTCTTCATCCTGTTGAATATTTTTTGTCAAACCTCTGTCCTGCATAGTTTCTTTTGAGAAATCAGCTGCCAGTCTTATGGTGTTCCCTTATAAGTAATTATTTCTTTTTCTCTTGCTGCTTTTAATGTTGTTTCTTTATATTTAGCCTTTGGCATTTTAATTATGATGTGTCTTGGTGTGGACCTCTTTGGATTCCTGATTTTTGGAATTTTCTGAGCTTCCTGGAGTTTTATGTCCATTTCTTTCACCAAGTTAGAGAAGTTTTCCATCATTATTTCTTCAAACAGCTGTTTGACATCTTGATTTTCTTCAGTTACTCTGATCAGACAAATATTTGGAGCCTTAATAGTGTCTCATATACTCCTTAAATTATTTTGAGTTAATTTTTGTGTTCGGTGTAATATAAGGTTTAAGTTGATTTTTTATTTTTATTTTTTGCATGTGGATGTCCAATTGTTCTACCACCATGTGTTGAAAAAAACTCTTTCTCCATTACATTGTCTTGACAGCTTTGTCAAAAATCAATTGACCATAAAGTAACAGTTTAGTTTTGGGCTCTCAATTTTGATTCAGTCATGTCTGTTCCATACTGTTTTGATTGCCTCAGCTTTACTGTAAGTCTAAATTGGGTTGAATAAATCCTCTCAATTTGTTCTTTTTTGAAATTCTTTTGGCTGTTCTTTGTAACAATTTTTAATCATTGCAGAATAGTCCTTAAAAATGGATGTTTTACAATATACATACTTCATCATTTACTCTTCCAGTCTTGTTTTTTTTGTTATTGTTATTACTGTTGCAAAGAACACTTGTATGTTTACATCTCTTGTTTCTCTTGGTTGTATAATTTCTTAAGGTGCATTCCTGGGAGGAGAATTACTTAATCAAAGGTTGTGAATGTGTGTACTCACGAGTTTGGTATAAAAGGGACAAACTTGACAAGGAGTGCAGTGGTTTTCACAAGGGGCTAACATTTATTAAGCACTTACCAGGTGCCAGGCATTATGCTAAATGCTTTCAATAAAGCTTCACAACTACTCTTAAAGTAGATGTGATTATCTCCATTTAACAGGAGACTGAGTTAAGTATTTTGACCCATGCTAGGCACATGGCCCTGTCTGATCAGCAGACAGATGGTAGAGCCGAGACCGCAGCTCAGAAAGTCTCCCTGACTTACTCCTTTTGCTTTACATTATATTAGAATTAGAATTTGAAGTTTCAGAAGGCCTGGTGCTGGGCGTTGGCAGTCTCCATAGACATTCTCAGTCGTACCTCTTTTTGCATACTCCCTTCCCACCCAAGAGCTCTCAAAGCCTTTTAAACGAAAGAAAGACGTGGCATCTCCTGCTCCCTTGACTGGGATGTAGACTGAGAGGAAGACCTTGGGACAGGTGACAGAGTGCACAACAGTGGGGCTATCGTGCAGAACAAACTGAGTGTCTCAGCTGGGAGGATATAGCAGCACCATTATCCTCACTCAAAGGAGCAGCCGTGAACAAAGCAGCTGGGGCCCTGCCGGGAGCCTGCAGCTCAGAGTAATGGAGACTCCGCTCGGCTGAGCAGGCCCCACGCAGTGCCCAGGCCAGGAGAGTTTGGGTTCTGCTTTGTCCCGGCGGGAAGCTGGGCTGCCTGGCCCAGTCTGGTCCACTCTCAGTCAAAAGCTGGCATTGAGGAGAGCAGTGGGTCCTGTTTCATTCCAGGGCTGTGCCCTGAAACAGCATGAGGCTGAAAGTCACTCTCCCTGGGGAGATGCTGAGAATGCACAAAGCTAAAGCCTCACAACCCCCACCTTTCACCACCTGCTGGCAGAACTAACCCAACACTCTAGGTTATTGTTCAAATGTTTTCCTCTGCCCCACATGACCTATCTCCCCACCTCCCTATCTGCCATTCTTCTAAGAGCGGCTCAAATCCTATCTAAATCTTATCTAAATCTAAATCAACAGGAATGGCTACTGGGTCTAGGTACATGTCCCAATCTGGGAGATTGTCCTAGGTCTCCCTGGTATGAGTCAGCTTTCTGTCCCCAATGCCCTCTCCTCACTTTGTCTCTATGTTTGTTATAGTCTTCACACTGCTGGGCTGTCATTCTGCTTCACCCTTCACCCAAATCCTATAGCTTCTTCTCTTACTCGATGCTGAGGCATTTATTGCCCAGTCTCTGACTCAGCAGCTGATTCTGATCTCCTGGTCCTTATTTAACAACAGATTCTTTTGTTGTTCTCCTTCTCATCCTCTCTGTATAACCAGTATTTCTTGGCACACATTTGGGTAACACTGCTATACTTGTAACCCCAAGGCCAGAGATGTGACTCAAATTCCCATTGCCCTCCTTAGTTTGATTTTGGCCTTATTGCCCCCAGGTTAACCAAAGCTGTGACCATCCAGCCATAAAACGTTCTCAGCAAGAACTGCCTCTTTCCCTTAAATACATCCTTTCCGTTGTAAGTGGCTTTTGCTATGGATAAAATTACCTTGTAGTGGAGGAGGTATAGTTGTGATAGTTAGGGGGCCTGGGTATGGGGCATAGATGCTTCTGACTTTCTTAGAAATGTGCTTTTTCCAGAGGGCATTGGGAGTGAGGATCAGGGTTTGAGTTCCGCTGGTGCCCCGTAACTCTAGAGACTGCCAGCAGGGCCAGGCCGAGCATGTTCGCCCGTAGATCTCACTGAGCTTCTTACGCTGCCGCTCATGGCTTCCTTCTGAAGCCCTCTCCTGCCCTCTCCCCGTCTCTTCACTCCTCAGTCTCCTCGGCTGCATCCTCTGTTCGACCCAATTCTTAAATGTGCGTATCCCCCAGAGTCCCCTTCATCTTCCTTTACTCCATTGGTCCACTCTGTGATCTCCACCTACCTCATACATTTAACTCCCACATATACGTTGATGATTCTCAGATTTACCTCTGGCTCGGCCCTCTCCTGGAGCTCTGCTAGGCTTGTAGATAATCAGCTGTGTCCTGTTCCTCCTCTCCCTTTCCCCTGGAGAAACAAGCATGACCAAACAATCTAATTTTCATTTATTACAGATGGGCTATGGGTAGTGAGGACAAAATGACGCAGTGACTCATCCATCTGCCCATGCACGCTACAAGTACCATGCTCCTGCTGGATGCTAAGTACTGGATTAGGCACCAGGAACCAAAAGAGGAGTTAAGACGTGGTGCTCAATGTCAAGAGCCCAGATTTTGTGACATGGAAAGATGATACATAATATAATATGGTAAACACAACACTTGACAGATAGTAGAATGGGCAACAGAGGTGGGAATTACTAAGCTGGCCTGTAAAGTGTGAAACACTTTACAGACAGGGCACTGGGAGAAATCCTGGAGGTCTCTGGATTTTCATGTATGTGAGTGTTCAAGCACATACAGATAGTTCCCCAGTAAATATTTAGCAACTGTTGGGGTGGTAGCCAATAGCTAGTGCCATAAGTAGAGCAAAAAGAAAGGAAGCTAGGGTCATTGCTGATACTGTGGAGCAGCCAACATGACCCTGAACTCGGGACTTTTTGTTACATGAAGGAAAAGAAGACTTTAAAAAAAAAAATTCACTCTTTTTTAAAAGTTCCTGTATGTAAACGTTTTGCTTGCCACCTAACAAAATTCTGAAGTGCTATGGAAGAGAATCTTAGAGGTCAACTAGTTCTGTTCAGTGGCACTTTAAATCTTACCCCTGTTATTAAACTGTAGGTGTTCTGTTGGTTAGACTTGGGGTTGGCCTTGCATGAGCCTTCTAGCCTATGACTGCTCCTGAGGCACTTCTGAAGATCCTGAAGGCTCCAGGGTGATAATCTGCAAACTGCCATGTCCTCTCTTTCTTATAGTCCAGGGAAGAAAAAGTCCTGAGAAACCAAGTAATCTGGACAGCCAAGGTCACACAACTAGATTGTGCTAACGCCAAAACGGGATTAAGGTTTCAGCACTCTGCTCATTGTTTTGCTTTTGTTTTTTCCCTCTACAAGTTGATTTGGAGAGATTGGAAGAGACATGCTAATGAAGAATGGAAGTTTGGATTCTGAAATGCGGGAAGCAAAAGGGGAGGAGGAGTTGGGAAGAGAGAGGAGAAAACACAGGGGCTACGAGGTTGAGACTGCGCATCAAGAACCTATCTGTTACCTGTCGTTTGTTCAGTGTTTCCTGAGGATGCTGAGAAATCTTGGTCTCCTAATACTGCCCTGTAACTGGCTTTATTATCACTGCTGTGGTAGGTTTACTTTCTGGGTGTAAAAATGCTACTGTAATCAATCGATCAGTCACAGTCTGCAGCTTCTGTGAATCACATATGTGTGCTCAGCATCGCGTGAAACGTTATGCGGATACGAAAGGATAACAGAGGTGGCCCTGCCTGGAATAGACTACTCGAGGGATTTCTGCCCAACTCACAAGGCCCCCTTAACTCCCCCACTCTACACTCGCTCACAGGAAGCTGGTTGCTTCCGGTCGTGCTTATTCAACACGATCTGGTACCCTGGGCCCAGTCGATTAGACCACAGGTGTCCATTTGACCCACATAAAACCAGTCAGAGCCTATTCATAGTAAATGTGGGGAGAAGGAAGGGAGAGAGAGTGAGACAGAGACAGGAAGAAGAGGAGGAAGAGTAGAGGAGCCAGACAGAGAAATCAGATAAAAGAACAAAGATGTACGTGGCAGTTTTTCTTACCTACATCCAATGCATACCCGAGAAGGCAGATATGCTGGGAGAGAAGGATGTAATGGACACTCATAGGGAACCAGAGAGAGAAACATTGCCCGATGTTCCTGGCAGCAGATTCCCAGTCCTGCTCCAGGACAGTGTTTTAGAGATAGAAGTTAGCAGCACCATCACTCTGGCAGGAGGTGACAGCTCCTGTGGACTGAAAACCTCCACAGGACTCTCCTTTCCTCTCCCGCTGTGCCAGATGCCATCCTGGGGCTGAGGCATGTCTGTCACCCCTGCCTTCTGCCCTGCTCTTCTCGCAGAGCTGTTGGCTGACAGACAGACTTCAAGTGAGACCAGATGAGACTTGACTTGCCTTGGCTTACTTTGCACAGGGATTCACATACGTCAAGGCATGGCGGAAGTGAAACCTTCTGCCTTTAACCCTGAAGTTCAGATCCATTGCGAGGCCAAGAACTGGCATAAAGAGAGACGCCTGTGCCCCTGGCGATGGCCATGCCACACAGCAGTGTTCACTTTCTCAGCAGTGGTGGCTCTAGAATTCCTACGGGCGCTGAGAGCTGGAATATGGTAGGAAGGTCATTGCTAAGGGATTTTTTTTTTTTTATGCCACCTTTGCATAATATACTCACTGTTTTCACTTAGAGTTTTTATTCGGGGGCGGGGGGGGGGTCTGGATAATTCTCCTAACCACCTCTTCGCACAGTTATTGAGCAATTGCCACATAATGTTGTGGAACAAACCACCGCAACACTCATGGCTTACAACAGCAAACGTTTCCTCTCACGCCCGTGGGTCTGCACATCTGCTGCAGATCAACGATGGCTGCCTAGGGCCCCAGCTCCGACTGGCCTGGGCTTCTCTGGTGGCTTGTGTTCGGCCTGTGTGTTCCCTCTGGGGCCCAGGCTGAAGGAGGTGCAGCTATTCAGGGGAAGCTCGTTCATGGCTGAGGAGAAGGAGCAGACGGGCAGTGCCAACTATCTGGGCTTTCATTGCATCCGTAACAACCCACCGACAAAGCAAGTCACACAGTTGAGCCCTAAGTCAAGGGCCAAGGAAATATATTCTCACCATGGAGGCAGAAGGGAAGGAGTGAATACTCTTGAACAACCAGCCATCTGCCACTCTACATGGCATCCCTCCTGCCCCATACCTGCCCCATACCTGCCCCGTACCTCCTGCCTCTCCTTGCCCCACACCTGCCCTGTACCTGCCTCAGAGCAGTATGAAAGGAAGGTAAAAGTTACTTTTACCAACTCTATTTACAAACCGCCTCCCTTGAGGTCCAAACACTGTCTTCTCGGCCGTGTTCCACTTCCTCCCAGGCAGTATCTCTTAGCACAGACTGTCAAGTGTTATTGCGTAGGTAGTGTGAGCTGTTTCTGAGCGAGCTCTTATCAAGCAAGCCTTGAAAGGTACCTCACCCCTCATGCCACAGCCTCCCAAAGATTGTGCTTTCAGTGGACAACTCCCAGAAGTATAACTCCACTGTCCCACAGAGCAATGGTTATGATTCGCAGTTTTATAATTTGGATTGTTATTATCCCTGCGCCCCCTCCCAGATGGCACACTATACAAAGGCAAAAGGCGTTTTCTATTTTGTTCACACTAGTGGTCCCAGTGCCTGCCACCAAATAGGCACTCAAAAAATATCTATTAAGGAAATGAATGAATAGCCCCACAGCAATAGATTCTATCGTATTGGACCCCAGGTTTTTAAATATTTCTCTAAAGGCTGTCCACGTGCCTCATTTCAATGCCTCCAACCACCCCCACCCCCACCCCCAACGCACACACATGCTCTTTCGCTAAGAGAGTAAAGACAACTGGATTGCAAGGCTGAGTGGTGGCGGAGTGTCCCCATCGCTGTCTGGAGTCCCTCCCAGTTTCTAGAGTGACCTCTCTTAGCAGGTTGCTCGCCTGGACAGGTCACCTCTGTCCTGTCTTCTGGCCTGATGACAATCTAGATGTCCTGATGGGCTGAGCGTTGCCTATCTTTCCTCAGAGCTTTCAGGGAGTAAACGTGTTGTGTTCTGTTGATTTTCTTTCTCTTCCTCCCCTCTTTTCTCAAGTTTAATAGAATGATCTATTGGTGGAGGACCTGGGGAGAGGATTCCTTCCAGGCGACCTCTTGAATCAGGGCCTAATAGCTCCAAGTACAGTTCTCTCCAGATCTGACACTTGCCAAACAGATCCTGGGGCAAATGTAGATGGGAAAACAGAACACATGCTGGACCTTTCCAAGGGCTTAGAGCCAGACAGATTCGGCCACTTTTCTGACCATGTGACTGAAGACAATTTGGAAACCTGTCTGCTCCTCGGTTCCCTTCCGTGTAAGGGCTAATGGTGCTGCCCAGCAGGCAGCTGCACAGATGACACGAGTCTATTTCAAGTGCCCAGCACAGTGCCTCCCAAATGTCCAGTGCTGACCGAGGAGTGCTTTCTCATCCCCATCCCGCATGCTTATTTATTCACCTGTTTTTCCCCCACTGCCTTTCCCACCAGGTTCTGTATGGGCAAGGGAACCATCCAGAAAGGAAGGTCCAAGGTTGGTGGGGTTTGTTTGGTTTGTTTGTTTGGGTTAGTGATTTCCTTTCTTAGAGATTTGTTAACACAATTTCTCTGCTAGGCTGGAGGAGCTCCTGGAGACAGGGACTTATTTACCTTTATCTGCCTAATATGAAGCACTCAGTAAATGTTTGCTGAACAAATTAAAGAGCTCATGAGTGGAACTAGCTTAGCTTAACAAATAGTGAGAATGCAAGAAATATTTGTTGAATAATAGAATGAATCAGTGGATCCATGAATACTTTCTGAACAGCTGTCCCCTTACTCCACTTTCTTCTTAGCAGGCTCATACCTTTCTGTTTCTGCCTCAGGCAGTTCAATGACCTGACTCCTCATGACTTTCAGATTGGTTTGACCTTGGGCTGTATAGAGTTTAGTGGTTAAGGACTCAGGTTCTGCAATCAGATAGATGAAGGTTTGAACATCTGTCACTTAGAACTCCTGCATGGTCTTGGAAAGGGCACGTGACTCACCTCTGAGTTTCTTCTTCTTAAAATTCAGAACAGCTATAGTATTGACCTCAAAAGGTTTGGGGAATGTTCAATTGAAATAATTCCTGTAATGTATCAAGCATAATGCCTTAATGCCTAGCACAAAGCAAGCACTCAATAAATGATGGCTAGTGTTATTAATTATTGCCATTGTATGCTCCTTGTTATTATTGTCCAAGGTGTCTGGGCTCAGTGAGAAGGCACTAAGCCTTTTCCCCAGCACAAAGGTATAGACTCTCTGTGGAGATTACTGTTTACCCCTCTTTGCAAGGTACAGATGTACTAGGTAGAGATGTTGTGATTACTCTAAGTGGATGGTCTTTAAACCTTGTTTGGCAAGGGGGTGGTTTATTTTAACAACCTAACTCTTCTCCCTTTTAACAAAATTTTACAAGAAATGTAAACATACAATGAGATCAAAGTGGAGTTCTTTATGATGCAGTGTATGTAAATGCAGCTTCTAGAGCTACTTGCCTCAGTTAGAATCCTAACTCTTCAGTTACTATTATGTGAGATTGCCCACATTATCCAACTCCCTCAATTTCCATGTCTGCAAAACGAGCATGATAATGGTACCCACCTGGCAAGGTAGTTGCATGAGTGAATGAATATAACAAATGGACCCTAGTGTGCACTCAAAAGTTAGTGATTATGATGTGGGTGCCTAGTGGTGGAAAAGAGGATGAACCAACGCCCAACCCTGTCTCAGACATCTCCACTGGAACCACACTGTAAAACTCCAATCTTATTGGTGACACTGTTCTGACTTTGTAATCTACCTACACTGGTGCCAGCACATGCAGGAGCCTCCCTGAGTGCCTCTACTCTGACCCAAGCACTTGGTTGTCTCCACGGACCCCAATATGGCAGAAACTTGCTCTGGGAAATCTTGTTCTGCCCTAAGCTCAGGTCACATCCTTTATCATTGACTTTAAAAGCTGTGTGTATAAATGGGAGAGGAATCACATTTAAATCATGCAGGCCCTGCCTGTATCACACTCAGTGTAGTTGGACTCACACCTAGACGAACGACTTTTTCTTTTATTAGTTAATCAAGAAAAATGAAAGCAATTGGCATGGCCCAGTATGTGCCTTGAATTCTTTTCAATGTCAGTAATAAGGTGAATCAATTAGAATTAAATTGGGTCACTTTGATCTAAAAAATATTGTAACCTTTGCAAATGTGTCACTTTTCAGACAAATTTCTTTTCAGTTATATAAAGACCATGAACGATTAGGATGCCATTTGTAAATCCAAAAGGAACTAGATTATGGAATGAGATATACTTGAAATCAAAACAGTATTTATGAAAAACATGCCAGAATTTTCCGTTTAAGAGAGTCAAAGTATTAAGGTACAATTTTAATGGTCCTATGAATCCTTGATGAGTTGGAATTCTTTGGGAGTGGTATGCTTTGGTTAATTGGATCTTCTTCACTTTGCAAGAATTTTTTTTAGAAAATAGTTTTATCCTTTCCTTATTCCTTCCTCCCATCAACCCCACACTATTTTTTATCTTTTCTTACTTAAAAATGAGTATAAGAATATAATTTAATCTTTCAGCTCTTCTGGACAATCATTCTAAATGTGAAATTTTACTGTTCAGCCTTGAGATGAAGAAATCAGCTTGATTAATTCTCTGGACAATTAAGTATTGAGTAAGTCTAGGCTATTAGACAACCCCCGGTCATTCACTATGACATAGGCTTGATCTATTTTCTTTATAGCTTGTAACACTATCTGAAAATAAGCAGTTCATTTACCCTTGTGTGTGTTTTCTACCTGGCTGGCCCTCTCAAATGGAATCTCCATGTGGCAAGGACTCTGTCTAGTTCTTGACTGAGTCTCTAGCACCTAGAGATGCCTGGCACAAGATAACCACTTCATAAAAGTTTTTTTGAAAATGAATAGCTTGGTTTCTTATTCTTCACCTATCACCAAAAAGTCAAGTATAAACATTTCTCCTAGTTTCTAGTCCAACAATGCCTTCCGAAAATGTCATCACAAGAAGTCCCTGCTTTTTACTACATAGTGTTCCAGAAAACTGCATCATAAAGTTAGTCACTACAAAGAAAATTCCTTTTTCTCAGAAAAAGGGTGAACTTCTTCGAGGTAAAGGTAATTAATTAGAGAACATATTAAAAGAATCCATAGATGTGCCCTAAACTGTAGCCAAGGGGCAAAACAACTTCTAAACCACTGAAAACAGTGACAATATTAAAGTTATCTCCTAGATCACTAGCCTTCAAACTTTACTCCTCAGATCTTGCAGGTTCAACCAGGGTCTATTGGGGACTTCCTTGGGGAGTGGGATGAGAGACCTGTAAATGGGCCTCTAATCCCTCAACTCTCCCTCCTCCTTCAACCCCTTTGTTTTACTTAAAAAAAGGATACCATGGATAAGGAGGGCTTGAGAACCAGAATTCTAGATCTAAATTGTATCCATTTGTCACTGTACCTTACAATGCCCTAATTACCTTCTGTGCATTTGGCCATTCAAACATATTTCCTGAGTGGCCCCTGTCCTCAGCCCTGGAGGTACAGTGGCAAGTCAAGTACACAAAGTCTTCATGAAACTGGCATTCTGTGGCTGAGATTACCAAAGCCAAACCAATAAATACATATGTCATGTAATGATAAGTGCTAAGGAGAACAACAAAGTGGGTTCAGGGCTGGAAAGGGGGATGATAAGGAAAGGTTTACTGATTAGGCAACACTGAAGTAGAGGCATGAAGGAAGTGAGGGAGGAGCTGGGTCAGTTTCTGAGGGAAGAGTATCTTATCCTGAGGACAGAGCAAGGACAGGGGTTTTCAGGCAGAAGTGTGCTTGATCTCTTCAAGATATGAGAAGGGGGCTGATGAGGCCATGAAGGAGGATTGGTGGGAGGTCAGTCAGCGAGACTGGGTTGGACTGGTCATGACTCTGTGACACTGACTTCTCCTCTGAGTGAGATGGGAAGGCTTGGGAGCATTTGTAACAAAGGAGGGACAGGATCCCTCTGGCAGCTGCACTGAGAATAGACTGTAGAGGGGCAAGCATGGAAGCCAGGAGACGGCTTAGGAGGTTTCTGCAAAAATCCAAGTGCGAGATGATGGTGGCTTGGACAATGTGGTAGCAATAAATCTATGGAAAGAAGAGGTCAGATTCAGTATATATCATGGAGGCAGAACCAAAACAATTTGCCAATGGGTTGAGAGTGGGATGTGAAAGGAGAGGAGTCAAGGATGAGGGCAAGGTTTTAGCCTCAGCAATTGCAAGGATGGAGTCGCCGTTTTGCTGAGATGCTCCGCTTTCATATAGAACATTCTTGAAAAATGCCCTAGTGTCTTTCTAGGAGTGGGTCAGCTGGCCCTCCATGGAGTCACAGTAGGCCTGAGGGTCCATTCTCTCCCCAAGCCCACCTCCCTGTCCCCGTGGACCCCTGGAGGCATAGCGGGTAGAACCTAAGACTCTATAAGCTAGGCTCAGGATGGTTCGGAGCAGAGGTCCCTCCTTTATACCCATTCCTTCTGGTTGTTTCCCTTCCTACTCTTCCTGCAGTTGTCCTGCCTTGAGCCCTTCCTGCTAAAACTGTTCACAGTCAAATGAACACAGTCAAATGTGTCTACTTCCTGCGGGGGCAGAGATGTGTTTCAGCAGTACTTATCTCCTCAGCACCTGGAACCTTGCTTTTGTTCAGCTGTCCATGCATCTGAAAATTGGGGAAATAGGATGAAAATGGGTAAGGATTCAGTAAGTCCCACCCTGATGATTTAGTACCCCAGAATGTCTCTGCACGTGTCTAAGCTGTCCCCTCTCTGGGCCAGCTAGATGAATGGAAGACCCCAGCAACAGTCAGCATGTATTTCTTAAGTAGCTGGGAAGGCTTGATCCCCACCTCTCTGGTCCATATTTAATTCAAACAAACACTTGGGATCTTTTAAATTCTCATTACTAATGTGTTCCTGTGTTTGGAGGACTACCAGGTGTTTGCGGTTCTCTGTCCCAATAGTAAAAAGGAGCTTATAGGGCCAGCATTCAAGGCTGGCAGAATGAAGAGCTCTGAACCTGGTGAGGAAGGGATGCAGGACCATGGAGAAAGGAATGCTAATGACGAATGTGTTCTCCTCTTAATTTACCCTGTTTTTATCATCTTAACAACAGCAAACACTTTCTCTGTGTTTCTTTTAAGAATATCCCATAGATTTGTACTACACACATGGGGATCGATGTTCTAAAGCCTTTCGCTGGCTTCATCTTTCCAATGTGCACTGACAATTGCCCACTGCTCCTCTGAGGTGGAATTCCCATCTCCCTGCATCACTATCCACACTTGTCTCTAAGAGAGAGTGAAAAACAAGTCCTTTCACTCACCTCTTCCAGACTAGTTATCACAGCACCCGCTGATCAAGTGAAGATGGTGTTGGCCGGAGGATCCTTGGGGGCCGAAGGTCTCAGCAACTGTGCTCAAAGAGGAGGTGAGGGTCACACCATGGAGATGAGCCTGAGGGGAAGGAGCCAATGAAAGGAGCTGGCAGGGGGTGAGGAAGCCACTAACCTAACGAGGAGACGCCTGTGGGAACTGACAAGGACAGATCTGACGGGAGGTAAATGAATGGGAACCTGTGCCCCACTCCTCCAAAAAAAGAATGAGCCAAATGTTGCCACATCCAGGAGAAAAGACACAATTTCATGGCTCAGTTTGTTTAAGTGTTGCTCTCTTTTTAGTAAGTGTTTCAAACCAGGGCACTGGCTGTCAACAAAATCCTATGACTTATTATCATTGGATGTCTAGACCTGAAAAGACACTGTACGTTTGCAATCAGCAATGAAAGCCTAGCAGCTGAGAATTGGTTTTAAGTATGCTGGGAAATAACTGATCTCCTCGGTTTTAAGTCCTGGAAGGAGGTGAGTGAGGGAGGTGGGTAAGGTAGGGATGTAAAAGCAGGGAATTAAAAAAAATCAATAATAGCAAAGTGAGATGAGGGAAGAAATGGTGATTTCAAGAGAAACAGGCTGAACTAAAGCAACTTTTTTCCTAAATTGTCAACTTATTTAAGGACAGTGAGGAAAAATATGCTTGGCTACTGTATGCTCATTTATGTCTGGATCCATAGGATATCTGCATATATGAATTTTCATAATATCTGACACTTTCTTCTTCAACCATCAACATTTGTCTATTGAGTTATTTTGAACAAATATCTTTCCAAGGCATAGGGTATACATTTCTTGCTAGGGCACTGGACCATAGACATAAAGCAAGAGGCTGGGATCAGGTCCTTTGTGGCAAGGCATAGGGGATGATGTGGGAGCCCTGATAAACCAGGGCTCCACCTGGACCAGGAATATGGACTGGTCTTCAAAACCAGAGCAAAGAAAAGATCAGCCCTCTTGGGAACTGAGAAATGCCTGTGCATTGGAGGGGTTCGAGGGACCATGTTAATCACAAGAGAGCCCTCCACTGTGCCTACTCTCAGGATTCTGAGGGAGCACTGCAGATGAGATCCTGTTCCAGGCATCAGTTTCAACAGACCACTTGGAGCCTCTGGCCCTGACAGTTGAGGATGGACCTCATGGAGCAGGGAGGACTCTTTTAAATGGCCAAGCCCAATGGCCTTGGTTAAAGCCAGGCTGATGGCTTCCTTGGCCCCTGATCTTGGTCCTTCAGATTTTATTACATTGAAATGATTAGTACAGAAATAATTAACGCAAAGAAAAGCCTTTCTACAGAAAGAGTGCTTCCCCTTAAGGCTCAGAGCAGACCTGGCCTGAGAAACCCACCACCATATTGGAGCTAAAGGGCAATGGCAGAGCCAGAGCCATCTACACTGCCAATCTCATGGGAACCTCAAGGGGGAGGAAGAAAATGCAGAGAGGAGAGTACACAAGGTCAAGTCAAGACCATGAAGATTCCTGAGCTTCTAACCTCTTTGCTCTTCACCTCAAGTTTCACCCGAATCACTGGTACTTAAGAAAGTTGTTGACCTGACCCATATCAGTCCCTCTTGTGCTCAGGGATGGAATGGAGAGGGAGCTCTCAAGTGCCACAGCTGGAGAGGTGGTCTGAACAGCAAGACTCTGAATCTTACACAGTTAGATGTGCATGCATGACCTCCCTGAAGTCTGTGTACCCACTGAGCACCAGGCATTCCCTAAATGTTTTATAAAGATCTAAAAGAGAACCTTCAGTGCAACCTTTGTAAGATACTTCTCATTATTCTCATTTTACAGATGGAGAAATGAAGACAAAAAGATGAAGGATTTGCCAAGGTCAATGGCATGAGGTGTCAGCGCCAAAGCCCAGGTCTTCCTTCCCTACCACATCTCCGCCTGGGAGGAGGGGAGTGATGTGTGAGCAGAGAGGAGCAGGAAATTCTAAGAAGTATTCCTGCCTAAGCCCAACATAACTTTGACCTGTCTTTGTCATCCGAGGACCTCATTACCAATGGCCTCCATTGAAATGCATTATCATTCGGTCACGCTCCGAGGAGTATGTGGTTTTGGTTGTCCCTACATCAAATGTCCCCAACCGGCTGTGCATCATCGGCAGTTTTTCTTCTAGCACTGCTTGCTGTAGTCTGCATGTCTCGGCAGCTTCCAGTCTTTTCAGTGTCTATGGCACAGCTGCTGTGAGCAGGCCTGAGGATAACTGCCTTTCCTAGGAGTTCATAAAAGCTTTCAGCTGCTCAAAGACCTTTTCTCTGATTTCAGTATCCATAGCTATACTCTAAATGGCTGGAGTCACCAAACATCCAATTTTAGCATCTCCTAGGTACTTCCTCTCAACCAGTCAGATTGGGCTTACATATTAAACTGTGTAGTATTTAAAGTTTTAATTTGAGATTTAGAGAAAAGTTGCAAAGCTAGTGCAAAGTGCTCTCCTACCCTTCACTCAGCTTCTGCTATGTTAACATCTTACATAACCATGGTACATTTGTCAAAACTAAAAGATCAACATCGGTTGTACATGTGCTTTTAATGTGCTATATGACGTCAACATTACATTATGTAGCAGATGTTTTCTGATGTTCTAGATGACCTCATTTATATATAATGGTCTAGGACCACAATTTCCTCTTGATGCCTCAGCTCATGAAGCTCTTTGTGAATAAGTGTTCTATTTCTCCACTAGGAAGTTTACAGTTGTTGAAAATCCAAACTTTTGGTCCTTTTCTTCTTTACTTTAGAGCTGAATTAAGAGAAGGAATGAAATGTACTTACAAATAACAACTATGCACATAGTTTCACCATCACTGGTTTAATTTGGGTATCAGGCCCGTTGGTTTCTATCCATGGGTAAATACTATCTACTTAACTAATTATGAAACAATAAAAAATGTTACATTCATTTCAATTGAGCCAGTGGGAAAAATCCATCTTGCACTTTATCTCTTCCTTAGATGTCAGAAAAATTGAACACAGCCATTTGGTAATGTGGCTTTTTCTAAAGAGGACTGTTAGTTTGGGACCTATCTTATCAGTTCTCTACTTAGCACTAGTGTACCAACCAGACAATACAAAGAAAAGAAGAAAGCTAAAGAGAGAACAGGAAAAAGTGAAGGGAAGAGAGGAAAAAAGAAAAGGTATTTTAAAGTTATGAGAAAAGAAATCAAGAATGAAGATATACAGGAATGAACTTGTACGAAATCTAGGTAGCAGAAAATGAGATCAGAGGAAAACCAGGACACTTTGTTATCCTGGGTCAGGTCCCCTGAAAACAAATTCTGAGATGGAGATGTGGGAGACCTCAGGAGCAACACCTTTAAGGAAATGAAGGAAGGGGGACTGGGTGGGGGTTGGGGGAAATTCAAAGTGATGCTGTTGCAGCAGAAGCCTCAGCCTGTCCACTCCAACCGGGAGCTCTGGAGCGGGACAGTCCTTTCAAGTTGTCCCAAATTGCAGCAAGGGGCATGGACTTTGCACCCTCACGTCAACCAGTGTACTTACATATGGACTATCCCTGGTGAGGGGCTTAAGTTTGCTTGGGAAAGGCAGTTTGTCTCTCCAAGGGCAATTCCTGGAAATGGACTGCCCTGAGCTATCAGCCACCAAAGCACCTGACAACTGGAGAATGAGTTCCTTGCCCTGCCAAGGGGATGTGGGTAGCACAGCAGAGCATCTAGCATATACGGTATTCTCAAATTCAAGGAAAGAGGAAGCTTCAAGAAAGAAGTGGTAAACTGTTTGAAATATTTTTGAAAGCTTGCCTCAAATGAAGACAGATATGCCAAGATGGAGGTCTTGGTGACCTTAACCAGAGCAATTTTAGTGAAACCAGAAAGAGGCAATTCTAACTGAAGGGACTGGGAAGAGCATGGAGATGAGGAAATGAAGACAGCAATATAGATAATTCCTTTGATAATGTTATCAGTCAACAGGGGCAGAGAGATTAAAAATTAAATAGAGAAAAACTGGGGCCAAAAGGAGGTTTGTTATTCTTTTAAGTTGAAGCTAAACTAAAACGTGTTTGTTTGCTGACAAACAAAATGACAAGAGTGGTGAGCGGAAATCAGAGGGAGGGCATAGTTGCAGGAGTTGTGTCCTTGAGAAGCTAGGAGTAGGATACAGGGCATAATAGGAGGGGTGACCTTGGATAGGGACAGGGATAAATCACCCATAATAGCAATAGAATAGGCCTCCAATGGGTCCTTGGTGACTTTACCTCTCTGCCTGTATTTGACAGAAGAGACAAGAGATATACCAAGCCTAGATGAGGTCGTCAGATTCCCTCTCTCTGGAACCTGGAGTCGGGATTTAGAGGCAGAGTTCAGTCTGGAATGTCTTTTGAATGGCGATTTGAATCCAGGAGCTAAGAAATGGCCACCTTCCATTACCATGAGTTCAGGGAAGAGGCGAGCAGGAAGCAGATGATTGTAAAGATGACAATGAGTCAGATGACTTTGCAAATCCAGGATCCAAGACAGTCTTATCTACAACAGCTTCACTGCCTGATAGATGTGCAGTTAGCCTCAGTATAGATACCCCAGAGGACATCCTTAATTTTACCTAGACATTAGCAGAAAGCTACTCTGCTCTGTCAGTCATCAGGCCCTTTTCTAGGACTATACTATGGATTTTGTACAAAAATGCTCCTTCTAGTTTCATTTCAAACTGGATGCAAGGAAATATAAAGCCATAGGAACAATTAAGGTAAATATGATCTGTTCTTTCAATGAATAGTATCTAGCCATTCAAATTGATTATGAAGACTAGATAGAAACATAAAGCAAAACGAGACACTAATTTTAATGCACATCATTATAGTATAAAAAATGCATTTGAAAAAGATGAAAAATACACCAAAATGGTAACAGTAATAATGTGTCAGGTTAATGGGGTCATGTGTTTTCTCCCTAATTTTCTCTATTTTATTTTTAAAATGTAGCTATATTATGTAGACAATTTAAAACAATTCTTCCCAAAGCTCAAAACTGAGCAGTTTGGGTAGTTTCTGAGAGCCACTGGAGTCATCACAGATCTTACGCCTAAAAGGAAGGAAGGAGTCAGTCAACTCAAGAATTAGGACCTGAGAAGGCCATTGGAGGAAGTGGTTGTTCGTATCAAAGGGAACCCACCTACAGTCCCTCAATAATGCCTAAGAGAACTGGGTGACCACTTGAGCACGATCAGATCTTGCAGCTTGTTCCTACTGCAAAAATACTGCCACGAAATAGCTGTGAAATGGATAAAAAGGCTGGATGAGCCATGGCCTCTCAGTGAACACAGGTCACTGTCCTCCTTCACCTCCTCCCCAGCCATTCTCTCCAGCAGTACCTTGCCCTTCTTCAATAACTCTCCCCTAAAAGCTCCAAAGGTCTTATTAGGAACCACACAGCACACTGACCCTGAACTTCATCTTTGCTAAGTGCCTCCAAATCATCTTAACGAGGATTCTCTTCTGCCTCTCAGGATGTTGTCTCAGGGCTGTCCTGTGACTCTCCTTTCCAGGCGAGGTTGTTAACTGGCTTGCTCAGAGACCTCCTGGGAATCGATCTAGAACAAGAACTTTATGTTCCTAGGCATTGAACGTTAGCTCGCCGAGCCCAGCCAGCGCTTCAGGAGAGTGAGAAAAGAAAAAGTGGTGACAGGAGAAGGGGACTGTGACCCAAGCTCTGCCCCCAGGGAGGAGCCACACTTCCACACACCTGCTCACTCCCAAGCTTTCTAGTTTGTAGTTTCCCAACAAACTACATGTGTTCCTCCAGCTTAATCTTCCAGCCCGGGCAATCAGGGCCAAGGAAGCATGGATGCTATGGGTTTACGTTTATCAAAGAAATGAGACCCTCCACTCCAGAAACTAAGATATATATATATATATTTGCTGTTGCCCTCGTGTCTGAATAGTAATTAGCTAAGGCATATAGAAGCATATTAGCAATAAGTTATCCCCAGAGAGCAAAGGAATTCGTGAATAATGTGAGGGGAGACCCCCAGCCAGAGAGGACTAGAGCTAATTGGTAAAGAACTTACTTTATATTAAACATTATATTATTGAGTAGTTATTACATGCAGGCTCTGCGTTAGGTGGTACACATATCTGAAGCAATCGGATGTTCACTGTATTGGGTAACCACTGTTAGGGACCAAGGATGCTGGCCACATGAACTGATGCTCGATGCATTAAAGGAGGGTTCGCACTGGTTTGAGTAGTTCCTGGCAAGTCCAGATACCAGCAGAAGGCGGGTGCAGAAATTGCCTCATGGAGGGGTTCCCAGGGTCACACACACTACTGGATATATGCAGAGAAGACAAAGTTAGTCAGTCACCCTTCAGGTCACTATTTCAATGCTGTTTCCTCCCAGAAGCCACCCCTGACTCCCAAGGCTCTTAGATTCCCCTGTTGCATACTCAGATTGTAATTGTAGTATTCGTGAGTATAATTGCTTGATTAATGGTCTGTCTCCATGAAAATAGAGGTAAGAAGGGTCCCTTTACGGTCGCCATTTTGAACTCAGCCTGGCAGAAGTAGATTCTCTATAAATGTTTAGTGAGCTAACTTCCATCACAGAATGCACCACATCAAAGGGTGTAAGTACCTAGGTAATCATCTCTCAGCTGTCTTGTTCATTGCTAAACTTTAAGTCCCAAGTGCACAAGAACCTCCCTTATAGTGTTCTCCTTCAGTATTAGCACAGTGCCTGCACATGGTGGCACCCAGCATTGGTGGTAGGAATGAATAATAAATGAATAATCAAACAAATAAAAATCTAGAAATGGGTAAGAAAAGGAAGACAACACTGAGAGGTTAAAAGTCGATTATCCCCAGGAATAGAACCAGGTTAGCAGAAAGTAAGACAGCCCAGGACTTCTGACTAAGCGGACATGAGATGCCAGGATTCTCCTTTCCAGGTGTGGACTGGGTAGTGTGCGTGGTTAAGGTAATGAGGAAGGTGAGCTACCACGTTTGAAATGATAAACCAAAGCCAAGGGCCTCTTTACCCTAGACGAAAGGGTAAGCCATTTATTTTCTACTCTGCAAAATATAAACTGGGATCCTTTTTTTTCATGAGATGAAGCCCTGAGCTCCTGAAAGTTATGAGGAACAGGAAGAAATGATTTAGCACCTGCAAGATCAGGTTCCACAAAGAAGGGTGGACCCCAACCTTTTGGCTGGGAGCTTTAGTGCATCTCGCTAAGCCTTTGATTTACCACGGCCTGGCTAGTTATGATGCCAGCTTCATGTCTGGTAGGTGAACAGCTGAGTATGCATCATATGGCGCTGCTTCAGCTAAAAATTCCGATTCCTCTTCCCAGGCGTGAGTACAGATAGGCTCAAGGAAGGGTTCTGAAAGGTGAAAAGGCCTGCAATTCACAAGGCGACTATGGAAAGATGCGGGCCATCTGAAAAGCTACTTGAGGTTTCTCTCATATCTTTGCAATTGTGTTTTTCCCTGGATCACTAGATAAAACTTGCCAGAATTGGTTGCTAAGGCAGGGACTCTCTTGAAAGTTAAGAAACTGCAGAAATAGTGTGAAGATTCAGGAGATATAAACCAAGTTCCAGATGGGAATTGCTGGAGCGGTCTTCTTTTTCTGGGCCACCTCCTCTTCCTTTCCCTATCCTCCTAGAAACTTATCTTAATGGGCTGTTTTTTAAATGAAATTCCTTCTTATCCCAACTCCTGCTTCCCACTTTCCTGGTCAAAGGAAGTGAAAGCACAGATTGGTTTTTTAAAGCAGCTGCTCAGTCCCCAGTCCAACACACACACACACACACACACACACACACACACACACACACGCACACACACACATGCACGAATGCACATACACACACGCCCCTCCCCCCAAAGACTTTATCTGTTTTTAGCAGATAAAAAGGGACAATGCAGGCTTTTGCTATGATCCATCTTATTGCCTGGCCAATCTCTCTGAATGGTGAGTGATATATTTTAAAACAGTGCCTTGTATTTTAAGTTAGCTGCACTGTGATTGACTCAGTCTTCTACCAAACAAGTCTTTCATCATTAGTATTCTGTAGGGCTCCTTGGAGAATAGAGAGAGCATGTCCTATACCTGGCTCATTAAAATTTATTTATGTTAATTTTGCCAGTCTTTGGGAGTACAAATCAAAATTTTTCCTTTTGTGCACGTGTGTTTTTTGTGTGGTTATTCTGCTATTTAATACCTCAGTCCAATTTGTCCTAAATTTTCCAGATAAATTTACTTTATTATTTTGTTCAAGTATCATACACATTGGGTATCTGTACATTGCCCTGAGTTTATTTAAGCAGTTGAATAATTTGACCTTAATTATAACATAAAAAGCATATATACTACACAAACTCTTTAGCGTTTTATAGAAGCGAGTAGCTTATATGTTCATTCAAATCAAGTATTCACAGTCATGATTTTACTTAAATGCAAGTATATAAAATGCTATTTCCAGGCAGAGTAAAAAGTGGTCCCCAAATTTATGACTCTTGAAAATGATCTCATTCTGTTAATAAGTGGAACACAGCATATGTGTTTACAAGCTGCAGGCAGGACGCAGTGGTGGGGTGGCGCAGAGTAAGCTCCAACAGACTAGAACTGTAGTCTTGCACTGCCACTAACACACCGACTGTGTGAGCAGGGGTTAGTCACATTGACTCTGTGGGCCACTTTGTCCTTCAGTGGCATATAAGACACCTGAATTTGATGGCTTCTAAGCCCCCCACCCCACCGCCGCCAGTTTTGAATTGCCATGAGACTTAGCTAGAATAAGGAGGAAATTTAGAATCTTTTAGTCCAGGGGCCGAATCTGGCCCACTGCCTGGTTTTTGTGCATGCCGCAAGCTAGAAATGGTTTTTACATTTTTATGTGGTTTATAAAAAAATAGTATTTCAAGAAAGGTGAAAATTATGTGAAATTTAAATTTTAGTGCCCATACATAAAGTTTTATTGTAAGATGCTGCTTTTGAATTACAATTCAAAAAAGTTGCGTAGTTGCCATGGAGACTGTATGGCTCACAAACTTAAAATACTTACTATCTGGCCCACAGAACAAGGTTGCTGGCCCTGATCTAGTCCAACTACTCGACAGATGAGCAAATTAAAGTTTTGGCCAAGTCCTGGTTCAAAAAGACAAAACAGAGTTATAGAATGAAAGATAAAAGTGGCCATTTTCAAGCATTCAAAGGGACAAAAACAATCAACAACAAACAAAAGATTAAGGCTATAAAAGAAATTTCTTCCTCAAATGGCAAAAGATAATGTGTTATACAAGAGATAAGGACAAAGAAATTATGAGCCTTGGAGCTCCCTGCATTCATTTGTATGGAAGTGATATTTTCTTAATCAGGAATCACATTATGGTGGATTGATGAGGAGGATTTGGGAAGCGGGCAGATTACTTCAGCTTGAGATTCTTCATGCTGATAAAACTCCAGGAAACCTACATCCCAACTTGCTGCAGGAAATGGAGGTGGATGTTAGAAACGCTTTGGTGGGCCTTTTCAAAAGCGTAGGAGACCTGGAAGGGGCAAGGCGACACTGTGACAGGAAAGGAAGTCCTGAAACAGATTAGAACTCAGTCGGGTGCAGGTCTCATGTTAGAAAATCCTAAAGCTCTTCACCGCACAGAGGTTCGACTCAGGGTAGCTGGCGTCGCTCCGAGAGCTTGGCCCTTCCTAGTGAGAGCTTGGCCCTTCCTAGTGACAGGGCTCATGTCCTGGCAGGATGAGAAATAGAATTAAGGTAAGTGTGGGGTTGGCCACATATCCATTTTAGGAGGATTTAGACAAAGTTCTTCCGGACGGTAGGGCAGGGATTGGGGAGTAGAGTGGGGGGAGGGAATAAAGCTCATCATTCTTCTATTTACACAGGGAGAACTGCCTTTGTCTGGAAAATTAGTGGTGCTGTGTAATAAATATTTCAAGCCTAAGCATGAACAGGAGAGAGATGAAACTACCTGAAGATCCAAACTGTTGGCGATCAACCAGGTGCCAAACAGTACTCCCGTGGGAACGGCCCTGAGCAGTTAAAATATAAGATTGAACTTGACAAACAGGTAGAATTTACCCCTGAAATTTAGATTATTGACACCACGCAATATGTGTACCACTGGGTCAGTGAGTCAGAGGATTTAACTCTAGGTTTAAGTTAGTGGTTAATGGCGTGAGCTCGCCTGTAAGGCTGCCTGGGTTGCATCCCAAATCTTCCACTTGGGTTCCTTGGGAGGATTGCTGAATCTCTCAAGCCTCACTGTCTTTTTCTGTAATAATAACAGTAACTTAAAAAAGGATTTCAATAATAGTACCTGTGTGTGGGCTGCTGTGAGTATTTAAATGAGATCATTGAAGGAAAGATCTTGGGAGGTCTGAGAATTAGTAAGTGCTCGTGAAATGCTCCTTGCTGTCGTTGCATTGTGTAGCATATTAACTGAGAAATGAATTTGGGTGCAAATAATTCTGGGTAGGAGTTCCAGCTTCACCATTGAGTAGCTTTGCCACCACAAGTAAATTTTATCAGTTCTTTGAGTTTCAGTTTTCTTACCTGTAAAATAGTGATAATAATAGTACTTACCTTACTAGGCCATTGTAAGAATTTAGTGGAAAAATATTCTAAAATGCTTGGGAGAATTTCTAGCACTTAGCTGCTATCATCATCATCATCATCATCATCATCATCATCATTATCATTATTATTATTCATTGGTTCCCTGATTGCCAAAAATATTCTAAAGACAGGTTGAGACACAGGAAGCCTGGTATAAGATGTGTACTTGGCATATTAGTATAGGAAATTTTCACATTAGTGGTTTAGTCAAATGGTGGTAAAATAAATTGGAGTTGTCAGGAAATTCATCTCATAAATTAGAGAGACAAAGTGCAAAGTCAAGAACGATGGCAGAGGGTGGTCCCTGTGGAAATTCCTCCTGCCCCAAAGACTTCCCCACTGAGTCCAGGCAGTAACACGTGTTCCAGCCCCTTTGATTCTCTGCTTCGGAATCCCTGAGATTCTTGCTTTTTGTTTTCCCACTTTCTCTCTGCCAGATTCTGTTGTTCTTGTTTCCTGTCAGGCCTCTCAACATTTGGAACACGTGGTTACAATTCCACCTTATGTTCCAGGTAAAATTCAAATACCTGTCTCATCTTCTTTATCAGCAAGAAGAGAAAAACGATGGTCTCTGCAGAGAAAAGGGCTGTTTTACTATCTGGCCCAATCTCTCTTCTTAGCTGGCAGAGCTAGACTCCATTTCCTACCATTAACAGATTTGTTTGCTTATCTGATATACCCCAGATTAAATTACCTGAAGTCCTCAGTGATGGGGCTTGACAAACCTGCTTTCCCTATTACTCCCTACCCATACCCTTTCATTTCTGCCACCTTCTCCACAATGAACAGAAGGCAGCCTATCTGCTGAGATCAGGAATTACAAGAACATGTGTTAGAGATATCAGTGGTGTATCGTTGAGCATAAATAGTGATAAGACCAAGGTGTTGCTTCCGCTCGATTTCTAAACAAATGAGGGTCTCTTCTCACAAATAAACCGGATTGGAAGCTTTGGCTTTCCTTCTGCTCTCCCATCTGCTCATATGGGTGGGTCGCTAGGGAATAAATATAGCCTATAACTCAAGCCCTGTATTCATAGGTTCTTTCTTGTGAATCTATGGGGTCCATGGGATCACTTCATCAAGCAGTATGGTGACAGTTGGATTCTAGCTGAGCTGCAACAGGATCCCAGGTCACCTGATTCTCCCTGTTGCCCTGTTGCCTTCTGCGCTTGTGTCTGGAGTGGATTCTCCTTGGCACCTTTTCTGCATGTTCTGTGCAGCCAGAAGCAGTCTGTTTTATACCCTTGGTCCTGGTTAATGTCTGGTCTTCACCATGCATGCCATCCTCTGCATACCTGAAGATTCCTCTCAGTAGCTTATGGTCAGGACGGATGTGTGTTTGGGGTGAGGATCTGGGCTACCTGAATCTGACCTGCAGAAGGTTTTATGGTATGGAGGGTGAAGTGATTGTATGTTCTTTTAACTTAGGTAGGACCCAGAACCCATGCTCCAGTAGGAAGATTGACTCTGATCAAGATCAGAAACCAAGGAGGTCTTAGGGTATCAGGCCCACCGCTACCCCGCTCCATAGCAGCCAGGGTCCTGCCTGTAAGGTCAGCCCGAGGAGTGCCCACACGTCTTTATCCGCAGTCGTGGCAGGTTGAGTCAAGGGGTGAATATCAGGGTTGTGTCCCAGGAAACACTGACATTGTGCTGCAATGATTTGTATAAAGTGGGTGGTCAAAGACAGGAGCCCTGTAAGAGTGTTGGGAATGAAGGTACACCAGGGTGTCATACGATCAGATGAGAGCTCCTGGGCAATGTCTGTGTGAGCAGGACTGTCCCGTCCCAGACAAAACAGCATGGGTATCTCACTTTCTTTCCCTACCGTTCTTTGAGGAAGATGTCATTCTCCCCATTATAAAGGCCAGAAAACTGAGACTTGGAGAAGTTATTCACCAAAGTCACAAAGCTAGTAAGTGTAAGAGTCAAAACTAGAATCCAGGCCTTAGAGAACTGGTACATCACTAAAAAGAAAAACAAGAAAGAACTTAGCTTTGGGGTGTGTATGTGTTGGTTAGAGGATGGGTAGGTATGTGTCTGCTAATAACAAGTCATACTATCCACACTAACCACCATTCGGCTCCACACCATCCACAAGCCTCACTTTCCATTAGCTAGCTATCTAACCAGAGCCTTGTGTTACAGGTAGGCCAATCTACTCCACCCACACCATTGCACCATCCCAGAGGCCTCTCACTGATGGGTACCATAACTTATTTAGTCATTTTCCTACTGATGTCTATTTGGATGGATTTTAATTTTTCACTATTGTAAATGACTTAACTGAGCTTTAAAACACCTGATATGAATCAACCCACACAATCTTTTTGGGTGCTATGCCTATTCCAAGATTTGTCTTCCACAACCCATTCGATTGTATGGAGACTAAGCAGGTTTCCCTGCTTTTACTACCTGGAGTGTCAAAGAGGCAAATGTTCATGCGGAAGGACATGATTACGTGGGCATCTTTGCTGTCTGGATTCTGGCTCTTTGAACCCCCCTCCAAAATAGCAACTTGGCCCATTGTGGTTTCACTCAGTGCCCTCCCAATTCTCCATCCAGGAATTCTAGAGATCAGCTGATGTGCTCTGACAGTTGCAGTGCTAAGAGACCTTATCTTTTGATTTGACAACATTTAACACTGTGCTTTTAATAATCAATTGGTTTTACTTTAAATAATTTGACTCCTGTGTATTTAGTCTATTTATTCTCCCAAAGGGAAAAGGTACTAAAACATGCTCCTCCTGCCCCTCCTGCCTCTTAATCCTTCACCCTCCTTTTCCACCACTCTGTTCCTAGTACTTCCCACTGTAGGAGTGGGCAGTTAGCAGACTCGTGTTTATCTCTGCTTGTAAAAAAAAAAAAGAAAGACTAGAACCCAGATATTTTGACTCCAAAGCTCATGATCTATCCAGATGAGCATGCTGCCTTTCAGAAAAGTTCATCTAAATTCACCGGAGACTCTGACTGCCATGTGTGGTGTGACATTCTGTAATTATGTAGTCAAACATGCAGTCTTAGGACCGGATAGGTGTCATTGATCATCGGGTCGAGCTCTAAATACAATGATTTTCCTTGCCACAGTGGTGCTCAAATCACGGCCTGACGAGAGGACTCGGGAACTTCAGTGGGGACAGAGAAGGAGGATGGGCACAGGTCACCTGCTGTCTGTCCTCCACGCCCAATCCTCTCCCCATCAACCTTCAAATGCTGCTCCATTTCTATGGGTTGAGGTCATGTGTTTGAAAAGGTTTGCAGCAACCTCTGTACCTCGAGACGATCCACATTCTGGTTCAGTACCTTGCAGAAGAGGTGGGCTCCAGAATCCTCTAGAGCTAGCAGACGAAGGTGTCAGGGTGTCAGAGTGGTGCCCATGACCTGTCTTCTGGAAGGAAGAGCACTGCAACACCAACAAAAGTCTAATGATCGGAGCTCGCACAACCAGAGAAGTTGACAGTCACCTTAGACTTTCCTCACATTAATTGTTCATGTGAATATATATATATATATGTATGTATATATACGTATATATATATGCATATATACATACACACACACACACATATATACACACACATACATATATATGTATATATATTTACTTACTTATTTATTATAGTGGCATTGTTTAACAAAATCCAGTATGCTTCAGGTGTTCAATTTAACAGTGTGGCATATGTATGTGTCTCTGTGTGTGTGTGTATATATATATATGTGTGTGTGTGTGTGTGTATATATATATATGTGTATATATATATATATATATATATACACATATATATATATACACATATTGCATTGCTTCACTTGAGAATATTTCACAGAGGCCCCAGTAGATACTGCTGTGAGACAAACAGGACAGTCTCTCTGATGTCACTCTCAAAAGACCAAAGAAGGTCACCCCCAAATTACAGCTAGTGAGCTGTTAAACACCACCTTATCTAAACTTTTTAAATAGTGATGCCATTTAGGGAGTATTTGAGATCCTGCTTCCTGGGAATGTTGTCTGTTTGGCTCAAATAAATTCTTATAACAATTTAAAAAAATAGTCATGCTATTTATAGTCTTGGCTGTCATCAACTCTTGACATAACAAGTTCAGTAAGTTGCCACCACTTATGCACTTCCTTTTCCCTGTCCTATATTTACCTCTTGCACTTTCCAGGGGCAATCCCTAGGTGTTCTGTGTTGGTAAACAGGCTCAACCTGATGTGGCTGCAGCACCAGTTGAACAAATCATTCTTGAACTGATAGACCTGGCAAACGGCATCATTGCAAGTGCACATGTCTCTTAAAACCCTTTCACCAATGTTCTGAAGTCTTGCAAAGCCATTTTTCTGTTCCTTATACAGCTGAGCAGCTGGAGTCAGGGGGCTGCTTGTTTCCCCTATTTTAGCTGGTTTCTTTACATACCCTCACCTTTAGCACTCTAGTCGATCCTATGTACATCTAGAGCAATGCAAATAATCTATTATCTTTAGTTATTCTGAGGTCAGAAATTCTTATTCTGACCATCTCTGCACAAGTTGTTGGTAATTCCAGAACCTCTTTCATGCTGTCTAAAATTATCTACTATAGATGCACCAACATTAACTGCCATTGTGAGGGAATAGGGCATAGTTCTGGATAAAGGAGCTCAGACAACTAAGTATAACTCTTTAAGCTTCAGACAGTTTTAAAATTTGTAACCTTATGCAACCCAAATTTCTCTGTGTATATAGGCCTGGGGTTAAAAATGTGGCTTCGCAGACTATAGTAAATAATATTTCTTTGTCTGGCCTCATCTGCTAGTATGGACTGTGGCAGCCATGAAGATGAACTGCTCACATCTCTTGCCATGGGAGCACGACTGTCCAATGGCGTCAACTTCTTCCCCTCTTGGTCCACTGTCCCGTATGTACCATGACTGTGTTTCCCAGGGCTGCTCCCAGTTACTGAGCATGACAGAGTTCCTGAGCAGGGCGGGACATGGGACTCCCATCCAGAAGATGTTGACTCAAGGACTCCCCATCATCCTGTCTGAAATATTCTGAGAAACTGGCCTGAAGTCTGAGACTTTTCCTACTTACTCCTCCTTCACAGGTGTCAAATATTCCTGTCACCTCCGACTACCTCTCTTTTTTCCACCGGCATTGCCCTCAATCAGTCTCTGGCACATCTAATACTGATGTGATAACTGCTTCTTGGAGGATCTGAACTAACATAAGACCCTCTAGCCTGCTCTCCTAGAAAGTCCACTCTATCCACTTCCAGCTGCTTCTAGGAGGTGTCTCACATGTGTTCATGAACATGGGCTACATAACATCCCTTCTTCACTTCCTGCCCTAACCTGGCTTCCTGGAAAGATGCCTATACCCCAGTCTCTGATATTCCCAAAGCCTTATGAAGTCCCCTATTGCTGCTACCACCTTTTCTTCTGTTTGTGGGGGCCCTGACACCCACTTCCTGCTGATGTCATGGAAGTCATAATAGATAAGAACCCTGTTCTGACCTGAGGCCATGCCTGTTGCAGACAGATGCATCTAGGCTATCTGCTCTGATGCATCCCTTAACTTTTCTCATTACAAAGGGTCTTTGTGTAGAGCTGCCTGGTACCCCCATTCTCACATTTCATCTCTAGCAACAGGAGATCTTTCCATTTTACCTATAGTCTCCTTACTTTTGAACTTAGACTTGATCCTCAGCTGAAGGACTAGCTCTGTGACAGGTGTACTATATATAAAATTGTGCTTCTTTTCTGACACTCAAAGAACCTGTCTTTATTATTGCTTCAGATGAATGCTTTTCTACAAGACTCCTTACTCCTTAGTCTTTTATTAAAGAGTCTTCCTGTGGACCCCACAAACATGTCTAAATTCCAGAGTGATTATAGCACAGGCCCAAACTGGGCTTACCATATTCTGGGTTGCTCTCATTGGGGTTATGTGGATTTATTTGTTTGTGTGTTTGTTACGTGCGTGTGTGTGTGTGTGTGTGTGTGTGTGTGGTGTGTTACAGAACTTGTATAATCCTTGCTTACATCTCCCCTGCCTCTTGACATCCCTTCATCTGTCACTTTGTTGACAAAATATCTGTCACTCATTGCCTCCATTACCTTCTTTGCTGCTTTAACTATCTTCCTCCACCCCTAATGCTCTCCTATTACCAATATTTCTATTTGACTACTTTTTGTCATTGTATATTTCCAATCTTTTTTGAATGCTTCTAAAGTCAGGGCTGTATAAAATGTAAAGCGTTGCAGATGAGTACAGTAAAGTTGGGTTTATAATACTTTGTAAATAATACCCAAATTAGAGAAGAAGGAAACAGAATTAACCTAGGTCTACCTGGGGAAGACTGATAGAATCTACTGTGAGTAGGCTTGGTAGATTTCTAGAAAAAATAGCAGACACACTTGATAAATTTTTTTGACCGATAAATGTACATACACCAAATGTCGTAACAGACACTGTCAATTCTCCACCAGACCCCCTCGGACCCCGTTACTCTTTCTGCAAGCCCTTCACCTGGCTTTGGTGAGCTCTTACCTCTAACAGCGTGCAATTATGACTTTTCTTTAAAATATTTCCCTCAAGTTACTGGAACACTTTGCTTGCAAATGCAGAGAGAAAAGTGCCTGGGATGTTATACCTTCCCAGGCAACCCTCATCCCAAGACTAACTGGTTTGGGAGAATAAAGCCCAGCTCCCTTGCGGGGACAAATGTGAGGCACAGTCTTTTAATCCTGAGTTTCCCTGATCATATTGAAGCATCATCCCTCCAAGAAATTTTGCTGTCATCACACTCTTCTCTAACTTCTTCTACTTCCCCACTCTCTTACTGGCCTACCCGAGAGCACTTCTTACATAAATGACTTGCACATGAATTCTGATCTCAGAGTCTGCTTCTGGGAAAACCAATTGTATTGGGATGAATAATGTCCTGAAAAAATTTATGTATACCTGGGCTCTGTCCAAGTGACCTTATTTGTAGATATAATCAAGTTAAGATAAGGTCATACTGGATAAGTGGGCCCTAAATCCAAAATGACTGGTGTCCTTAAAAGAAGAGAAAATTTTGGACATAAAAACACAGACACACAGAGAAAAAAGACTATGTGAAGATCAAGGCAGAGTTTGGAGTGATGCATCTACAAGCCAAGGAATACCACGGATTGCTGGCAGCCACCAGAAGCTAGGAGAGAGGCATGGAGCAGATTCTCCCTCAGGGTCTTGAGAAGAAATTGATCATGCTAGTACCTTGATTTGGGGTTTCTATCTCTGGAACTGGGAGAGAATAAATTTCTGTTCATAACACTTGATTTGTGGCATTTTGTTGTGGCAGTCTTAGGAAGCTAATACAGCAACCTAAGACACAAATATAATATACAAGAAGCATATAAGCTTTAATCTCTATTACATCTTATAGTTTACATGAGATCAGGTGGCTTTTATCAATATATATTTTCAAAAATTCATTTAATAGAATATCATTCTTAGATCAATAACTAACATTATACTTAATGAGACTAACTTAGAAACAATCTAATTAAAACTCAGGAAAAATACAAAGATATCCATTATTGCTGCTAATGCTGTTTTGTTATTCTAACTAATGCAATAAGTCAAGGAAAAGAAAAGAGTGTAAATATTGAGCAAGATGAGATAAATTAATCACTACCCGCACATATTGGCTTTTTGAAAAACCCCAGGAAATGAACTAAAAAATATTGAGGTAACTTACTCATAGGCTTGGATAAATTTTTAAAGATGTGTAAAGATTTACGCCATGTTTCTGCATTAAAACTTAATATTGGAAATTGTGAATTCTCAAATTAATACATACCTTTAATAAAATTCCCACCAACATTTCAATGGAATTATTATGAGGAAGATGCAACTTAAAAATTCAAAAATTCACCAAAAAGAACAAAGACATGTGAAGAGTTAAAAATTAAAAAAAAAAAAAAAGGAAGAAAGAAACACAAAAAACTAAGGAGATCTTCTCGCACCGGATATTTAAATGTATTATAAAATTACAGTAACTGACTGTACCCAGTAAACTATATGATTCCAGTCTAGAATATACAGAAGGATAGAACAGAATGTCTAGAAGCAAACCCAAACATTTATATATTCATTCATTTAGAGTATGATAATGGTGATTGTTCACGTTATTATGAAATATTATGCAATGAATTATAATGGGAATAAAAGGATAACTCATCCCAAGTTAAATACATTCCATTTTACCAAATGTTTTAAAAAGAACTTTTGTTTTCCAGCAATGGCAGGCTAGGCAATTCAGATCGACCCTCCTGCTGAAAACAATTAGAAAATCTGAACAAAGTTTAAAATGCATTCGCTTGAAGGCATCTAAGAGTTAAAAAGCCAGTGAAGAATGGCACAGCCAAAATCTAAAAGAAGAAAACCTGGGAGCAGAAGCCCAAGATCTGGAGATGCTTTGCTTCTAGAAGTGTTAGTTTATTCCAAAGCAGGTGGCTGAGCAGCTGTAGACAATAGTACTTTTGAGAACATTGAGGAGCTAAGGAAAGAAAAATTGGAGTACAAAGAAAATGGAATAGGAAAACCCCTCATATGCTCTCATTACACTGGTTCTGGGTCCTGAGGGGAACAGTGAGTGTGGAGGTATATGAGCCTTTATACTTTTTCAGTCATCTCTAACCCTAGAATTGGATTAGGTTGATCCTGGATTGTTAGAAATCTGTGCTATCTCTCAGAAGCAAATATAAATCCTCTCTGGGAGAAGATATCATCTTCATAGGCCTTAAATTATTCTATAATTTTGCATATACAATGTCTAAAACTCAACAAAAAATAACCAAGAACACAGTGAGACCAGATAATATTACTAAATTCCATGGAAAAAGTGAGATAATAAGAACAGATCTATAAAAGTTATAGCATGTGTCATGGCAGATTTAAAAATAAGTGTGCTTACTGTATCTAAGGAGATAAATACAAGGCTGAGAATTTTGTAGAAATGTATAAACTGTAAAAAATACTTACCAAACAGGAATTCTAAAACTGAAAATTAAAATAATAAAAATTAAGAATTCAATGGATCAGTTTCACCAAATTTAGACATAGTTGAAGAAAATAAACAGGAAGCTAGCTCAGAATAAAGCATAGGGAGGGGAGAAGGAGTGAAAAACACAGAAAAGACCACTGAAAACAGAGTATATAGTGAAAAGTTCTAACATATGTATAATTGGAGTTTCAAAAGGAGAGAAGAAGTAAATGGAACAGAAGCAATATTTGAAGAAATAATGGCTGAGAATTTTCCAAAACTATTGAAAGACATCAAGCTATAGAATTGAGAAGCAATATAAATCCAAAAGAGGATAAATAAAATAAAAATTACTATAATAAATCTTCTCAAAACTAAAATCTCAAAAAAAAAAAAACCTTTGAAAGTAGCAAGGACAGATTATTTTCAAAGACACAACACACTGACTGCCAATTCTTAACTGAAACAATGGCTGGAAGACAATGAAATGGTATCTCCAAAATGCTGAAAGAAAATAATTGTCAGCCTAGAAATTTAAATGTAGCCAAGAAGACATAAGAGATATATTATGTTACCTCCAGACCAATACCAAAGAGATTCTATAGGGTGGTCTCCACATAGGAAGAAAATTATCTCATAATGAAAGGACTAGAGTACAAAAAGGGTAAATACGGGTCTTATTTTAATGGCTATTGACTGTATAAAACTATAATACTAATGTATCAGGGCGTAACATATAGAGAGAACCAAACAACACGATGGACACATAAGTCATGATGGGGTAAGTAGAGTTAAAATGTCCTAAAACTCATGCATTAGAGTTCTTGGAATAAAGTAAAAATATCAAACAATATTGAACTTTGATAAGTAAAGGATGCATATTGTAATCACAAGGGTAAGTACAAATAGAAGAGCAAAATTATATAAAACTATCAAGCTAATGGGAGAAGGAAATGAAATAATAAAAAAATACTAAGTCCAAAGCGGGCAAGAAAGGAGAAAAAAGGAATATAGACCAGGAAGGGAAAGTGGAAGTAAATAATAACATGGCAGAATTAAATCTAGACATATCAATAATTACATTTAATATAAGTGAACTGAATGTTCCAATTAAAAACAAAGTTTGTCAAGCAGGATTTAAAAAATAACTATATGCAGCTTATAAAAGACTCATCTAAAGTATGAAAATATAGAGATGGACGGAAAAACAAAGTTAGAGTGACTGTATTAATATCACACTAAGTAGATTTTTCAGGCAAAAGGTATTACTGGAGATAAAGAGAGACAATTTATGATAATAAAATGTTCAATTTACTGGGAAAATTTTGCATTTCCAAGATTGTATGTCTAATAACATAGATGCAAAATATACAAAGCAAACATTGAAAGAACACTTTTAAAAACTTCTAATCTGTTACAGATTAATACTTCCATAAAACTACAGTAAAAAGGGTTAATAAAAAATAAATTAAAAACCCACAAAATATAAGTTTACTTATCACATGCATGGGTGTTACAGCAATATCAAATTGCTATAAAAGTTGCTAAATGCTTATTTCATTTTCTATATATGCGCTATTGAACAGGTAACAGTTTGCAAGGTAACACTGGCCAATAATCCACATTTTGCATCGCTTTGAAATAAGCCACCATCATTATAGGAGATATGAATACATTTCTCTAGGTATCTGAGAAAAGAAGTAGAAAAAAAAAACCTTAAACAAGATCATTAATAAATTTAATCTAATTGATGCATATAGAACAGTATACCCAACAACTGCCAAAAGGTACTCTTTTTAAGCACACATGGAACAGAGCTTTTTACTGCGTATTTCGTGCACCAGAAATAAATTTATGAGCTTGAGCTTGTAAGTAGCCCTTCAAAACTGAGAATGTAACTCTTACTGAAAAGTAAAATATCAGTTTTCTCAAGTATTTCTGGAACTAAATGTAAAACTTTTAAGTCTTGTTTTAAACAGCTAACTTTTAAATAATAATAATAATAAAGTTGTCAACAATCTCTCACCTTAAAGGATGTGAAGAAGATGTAAGCAAGACAAAAGAAACACTATTATAAAGAGCGCATTTATGAAGGGAAACTGTGGGCGCTGTGCTCCCTGGCTGATAGACAATGCAAATACAAATTTATTTCCAAACAATGACTCAGCATATGAGATAGGCCAAGGAATGAATGAGGAGAGTGGCACAGAAGTCATAGCACAGCATGATAATAATGAGTATTTCTACACCCAGTTTTCTCTCAATTTGTTTCCTGCTCAGAGAGCCCAAATACCAAACTGTCCAAAACTGGATGCCTGTAACAGCCCAGGTTCAGGTGCGGTTGGGTCAGCAGGTCTTGATGAAAGCGTTTAGACACACAGAAACTGAGGCTACCGCAGAAGTGTGTCCCTCACTGGTCTGGAACTAACAAGTTTTGGACCAGATGCGATGGGAATTGTTTTCTCTATTGCTGTGTAACAAAATACCACAAAACTTAGTGACTTAAAGCAAATACAGTATTTATTATTTTTCCATGAGTCTGAGGGTTGAACAGGCTCAGCAGGATAGCTTTTCTGCTTCATTCAAAGTCACATGGCTGCATTCCACTGGGAGCTTGGCTTGGACTGGCATCCAAGGTGGCATCTCATTCTTCAGGTAGTGTGGTCCCAGCAAGTTCACTGCACAGCAGATAACTTCCTGAATGTAAGCCTCAGTGTGTTAGCACTAATGGAGCCTCTGCTTGCTTCGTAGTTGCTAATGTCCCTTTGGCCAAAGCAAGTCACATGGCCTATCCTAGGACTATTTCGAGGTGTGGTTCATCATAAGACATCAAGCCAACGGTCTCCTACAGGGACCAAGTCAAGAACATGGGGTGATAGGAAGACGTGAAAGGGAGATGCAGTAGGTGGGCGGAGGTCATGAGCAGAGACCACGACAGAAAACACTAAGGGTGAGGTCAAAAAGACCGAGCTGAGGGGATCAACAAAGGGGCTGCGGCTGGTTTACACAGATATCGTCTATAGCACGGTCAGAAGAGCAGAAAAAAATCAAAGAAATGAGGTAGGTCACTAGGCAGAAGCTAAACAATAAATAGAAAAAAATGCTGGTTTCTGATAGAGAGGGGAAGTGGGAAGAAAATGCTTACAAATGCAGGTTCCATTACTTCTTTAAGCATGGGAGCGTGGATTTTCTGAGTAGCTCACTTGTTTTAAGGAAGGATGGCCTACGGGGTGGGGGGCGGCACCTGGGTCCTGGCTCCTCTCTTCCATCTTTACTGGTTCTCTGGCCCCTCCCTTCTCTGGACCCTGGACCCAAACATTTGCTCAGGTGCTCCAACTTTCTTATGCACAGTGTTTTTAACGTTTGTAAGACGTCAAATATGAGCAATTTGAGTGGTAGCCTAGTGGAAAAGTCTTACAGCGGTTTACAGGGTTCCAGATGATTCTCCGATCTCCGGTCTCATCTTCTGCTCCCTTTCTGCTCATGCTGGCCAGCTGGTCCATAACAGGGCCTTGTATCTGCAATACAGCTTCTGTCTGGAAATCTCTTCTCCCGGTTATCCACATAGTTCTTTCATTTTTTCCAGATAGTTGCTGATATGTTATCTCACTGATTATTTCCCTGATTATTTTCCTGACAATATTTAGAATTGCAGCCTACCCTTCTCCCACACAGCATTCAGTCCCTTTTCTCTGCTTTATTATTCCCTAGAATCCTATCACCACATAACATACTATTTTATTTTGTTTTGTTGTTATTGTTCTTTGTTTGTCGGATGTATTTTGCATTTCCCCAAGACCCCCAGGTGATTCTAGCATGCAGCCAGGTTAGCAAGGAGGAGGTTCAGGGCACAGGGTTTCCGCATCCTCCAGACCTGGGTTCGAGTGTTGTTTGGCAGCTGAAATGTCTCATGACCTGGGGCAGTTCCTCACCTCCCTAACCTCATTTGCAAAATGCAAGTCATAAAGTCCTCTTATCTCCTAGGTCCTCTGAAGACTAAATGAGACAGGCAAGCATTGAGCTCGTGCTTGTTTGGTGCCTGACTCAAGGTGCCTGGCACGTGGTAAGCGCTAAGTAATCAACCAGCTTCTGTGAGGTGAGATTTCTTCCTTGGTGAGGGTACTGCCAATCCTGCTCAAGATCAGCGTTTGGGGAAAAGCAAGCCTGGCCTCTGTGACCAGCTCTCTTTCTTTGGGTGGAAATTGTTGAGATTAGCACCAACAACGCAAAGCAAAGCACCTGATTATTCCTTTAGAGCCTAGTCTCTCTTTGATGCCAATAAACTCTTAATTGTTCCTTAGATTACACCAATTTCTTAGAGCAACATGAAGAACACTGTAATTACAGTTGCCAAAGGGCCCTGGCTGCATCATAGCAACAGGAGAAAATGAATGCTGTGAAGATCCTTTTGAGGAATCAAATCTATGCATTGATTACACTTAAATTTTTGTTTTAAAAAAGTGTATCAAAAGCTTTTCTTTATAAAACTTTCTGAGGAGGAGATCATCCGAGGAAATCACCCCCGATTCTGACACAGGGCCCCTCATTTCCTCATGAAGACTTCAGGTTTGTACCAGGAACAATTTTTAGGATTTCTTGACACTATTTTACTTATTTCACAGCCTCTTCTCAGGAACCTTTATATTAAAGTGAATTCTCTGTAAAAACAATTTCTCTCTAGTGTATTATTCTTCATAGAAAGATCTGGTAAAAATGAAGAAGAAAGATGTTTTTAAAAAATCTTATTCATTACTCATTTAAAGTAGAAGAGTATTTATAAAGCTGTGGTGACACTGGAGATCTGAAGCTGTAAACCTGGCCTTCGGGTAATTTAGATTCTACTAGGGAATCAGATTTGCATGTAATGAACTGCAATAAAGTTTGCTAAGTGCTGCTGTAACAGTATAAACAAAGCAGACGGAATGATTCTGCCAGCTGGGCGTGGAGGAGACAGCTTTATAGAAGAGAGGTTTTACCAGACCCAGATGAGACGGAGGGTCAATCAAGTGAGTGGATCTGCAGAGAAGCAAAGCCACAAAAACAGATGGGGCAACAGGTCACACCTTCGTAGAACGGTGGGACAAGCAGCCTGGTGTGGCTCCCCCAGAGCCATGGGGGGGAGTGGCCAGAGAGGCTGGTGGGGCCAGGTATAAAAGGCCTGAAGAGTCACCCTTAGAAATTTGAATATCATTCTACAGGCAATGGGGAGCCATTGGAAGTTTCTGAGCAAACATAGGTCATGGCGTGTATTAAAGAAATATCACTGGACTTTCTCCACCAGTGCTCGTTGTAGTGGCATAAGATGAAGTCTCAACATGCGGAAAGATGCTGGTGACCTTTTTCTTCAGCCTCCTCGATTTCCTTGGATATAGTCTGGTAGGATTGCCACCCTCTCTATTCTCTTCCAGCAAAGAGAACAGCATATGACCCACCTAGACCACTAAGACACTCTGTCTCCCCTGTGAAAATTGACTCTTAAGTTGAATGAATGGCAGAGAGTGAAAATAGTTGCTTTGTTCAGCAGTTCCTGCCTTGTGACCACCTTCGAGAGATGCTGGGTGTTGCTTGTTTTCATCTCTGTTCTCTGTTATCCCAGGTTTCCCCATATTCATTCCATAACTCCCTTTTTTGCTTATTGATGCCAGTGTCAGTTTCTGTTTCTTGCAAGCAAAGAAAGAACCCTGATGTAGCCTCTACTGCAATTTTAATCATTTAAAAATTTTGTGTGTGGAGGCGGGGGGGGGGGTTGAGCACCTACTATGTATAAGGCACCCCACTAGACAGGGGGAAATATAGTAAAAAAAGAAGAATGTCTGCCTTCATGAGGCTCTTGGGGGAAAAAAATAGGAAAGAAAACATTGAATAAATCATACCCCAACAGGCCATAGAGTGACAGATATGATAAAGGCAAAGATCAGGATCATAATATCAATTGTGCCCAAAGAGATAAGATAGAGGATGTCACATGTAAGCAGAGACCTGAAGATTGGGTAAATAATGTTTCAGGCAGAAAAGCCAGCATCTCAGGAAGACCCAAGGCAGGAAATAGGGTTGCCTGCCTTAGCCTCACCTTGGCCTTTGCTCATTTATCTGGTAAAACTTGATCAGACCCATTCCAGCCTCTTCCCACTCTTTCATCACCAAGAGCTATGATCCTGGCCTCAGAAACCCAGCTCCCGTTCTCCATGAGTTCCCTGCTCAAGGCAACAAGTCAAGTCAGTCATCTTCAACAAATCTGAACAATGTGGGAGGTGTGGCAGATGCTGAGAGGTACCACCCAGATCCCCGTTCGTGAGTGAAGGACTCACTCCCCACGCTACTATGAGTGCTGCCCGCAGACAGCCTTCAGCTGTAAGTCTTACTTCACAAGCAGACAGTTCCGAAGAGTCATTCCGTGCTCAGAACTCTAAGACTCCCTTGGAAATGGCATCGTTGCCTGATTTCTCCCTCTGCCCAATTTTGCATTTTCCCCTTCCCTTCTACCAGCTCTGGTCTCAAGAGAGTATTCCTTATAAACCTCCTGCACACTAACCTCTCTCCTAGGGAACCACTCTACAACAGATGGAAGAAATCAGAGTCAAGGATACAAAGACCTAGCCCGTCACATCCTGGCTGTGTTACCTTGGACCACTCTCAGTACTTACCGCTGGGGTCGATAGGAGGCGCCATGCCTGCCACACAGAAAGTTCTCAGTAAGTGCTTATTGATTCAGAGAGTGACTGGAACTTTTATGAAAATGTGTTTAAAATCTACACAATTGTTGGTTAGTATAATTTAGAGTTGGAAAGCGGGAAAAAAAAGAAGATAACTCTAAAGGGAAAGTAAAAGATGGGATCAGATTCAAAGTTAGAGACCCTGGAGCAGAGACAGCATGGAAGAGGATGCCATAATTGTCCAGAGGAGTCATAAGGAAGATGAAAAGGAGACCAAGCACTCAGAAAAACGACTTGGAAGAAGAGAGGTACAGAAACCAAAGGTGAACAAGTGCACAACACACGGGCCAGCCGTAGTGTGCAGTGCTTCAGAAATGGCGTGTGGGTTCAGCAACGGTACAAAGCCTCAGATTGAAGAGCAGAGTTCACACTCACTCTCCCAGAAATGTTTCATCGGTCCTCACGAGTCTACTTGGAAAGGGGCAGGGGGTGAGGGACGTACCTGTCTCCTTCATGACTGCGGATCTTATGCTTAAGAAGCTGCTGGTACCCAGTGGGCACTTGACAACTATTTATTATTGCTGAATAATTCATAAGTGTTTGAAAACAAATGGGTAGTTTATTGTCACTAATGAAATAGTATGTTAGAAAATCTGTCTGCCACCAACCTCTGCCATACACACACGAACATGCATACACCTACCTACCCCGCTCTTATGTAGCCCAGTTGCTGAGTAAACAAAGCTGGTTCCTGGAGTATAAGAAGTTCTTTTTTCTATGGCCAGCCCTGGCACAGAATCCCTGAGCCCCTTCCTACACTTACTTAAGGCCTCTTCACCACTTTTGAATGTCGATAATTCTTTAAAGAGTAGCACGTGTACCACTTATAAGATGGCACACTTCTAAATTTAATCGGGAAAGAGTAAACACATGTTATGGAATATAGGTGAGAGATCTAAAGGCACATTTTGAAGGGTATGTAGGAGGATGCTGGAGGCAGTAGGATTGTTTCAAAATAAAACAGTTTCCCCTGGAAGTGAGAGTACATCAAAGAAAGTCCTTCTTACCTTTAAGATTTTGGACTTTTTCTCTGAGTAGAGAGTATGAATCCACATGCCCATTGGATGGGCGATCACAGCATAATCTTTTCTTCTCATTCTGACCTAATTGTGATGGTCTGCCCTTTTACCAGGTATGACTGTGACATTCGATGCATCACCACACAAATGCAGATTCGATGCATCTTCCCATGAGAACGTGAACTTTTTGAGGGTGGAGACTTTTTCTCTAATCTCTGATTTCCTAGCAGAGTGCAGATTACATGTTGCATAGGAGACATTAAAAGCAGATTGAAGGATGGGAGAAGAAGAAAGGAAGAGTGAAAAGAGGAATGAAGGGAGGGAGTCTGGTCAGACGCACGGAGCTCAATCAGAGTTGTCAAAATACTTAACTCATGTTGGCCTTCAGGCAGCTTTCTGACTCCTGAAGTACTGGAGGAATACATAAATCTGGAATCAGGAAACTTGGGTTGATGTCTTAGCTCTACCACTTCATGCATGGATGCCATTGGAGGAGGCACTTAACCTCCAAGCTTCAGTATTCAGCTCTGTAAATTGGGTGTTATTATTTCTACTTGAAAGGGATCTTGCGAGATTAAGTGAAATAGTACATGTGACACTATTCAACAAACTATTAAGCACCATGTAATTGTTTACTTATAGTAATTACCGCCCTGAGATCAGAGCCATCTTGCACTGAAACTTCTCGTCTGTGCTTTATTTGGCAAAACATTGTATTCTGAGATACTATTTTGAAGGAAGGAAAAAGGTCTGATCTTTCATTCATTTTTCTTATTTTCTGGATTTTCCTATTGTATTTGTATTAATGGCTAACATTTTAAAAAAACTATCTGAGGGGCAACAGCAATTCCAAAGGTTGATTAGTGGTCTCCAGTCAAATCAGGATCATTTGAGAACTTTATACAGTATAGATTCCCAAGTCCCTATTCTGAGGGATTCAACTCAGTTGTTCCAGAATGGAGATGAGACTCTGTATTTTGAAGTGCTGCCAAGGTGAGTCCAGTGAGCAGCTAGGAGGAAGCTTTTTCCATTTAAAGCTGTCAGAAGACCTTTAAGATCAGTTCAGAGAGTTTATGAATATGTGCTTTTTGCTGGCTGATTGCCTGAAAAATGTTATGAGTATTTGGGGCATGAGACTTTGTTATTTGAAATTAATAACGTTGTAACAGAAACTCCAGCATGAGCATGACATTCTTGTAACAGATTCACAGAAAGGCATTTGGACCTAAAATCAAATTTGGACACTGAAGCAAGAGTGGGACATGTGGCGCTTTGTAGGGCTCTTAGAAAACACATTTCAGTCATTTCTGCCATACTTCCTCAGCTTCAGAAGGAAATGATATAAGACATGCCTCTATCTATTTCACAGGGACATTTTGATCTGGAAATAAATGTGAAAAATGAATGGTGCTTTGGACTTCTTAGGAGGACCCATATGCATCATTAACAGTTGGTTCAGGCAAGTCTTTCTCTCCAAGAATACTTTACCATCACAAATCTTGTTTTTAAAAACAGAGGGTCCATTGCAATTTCCAAACATGGCTGGTGAGAATGTAAATTAGTACAATCACTTTGGGAAACTGTTTAGTGGTATCTAGTAAAGCCAAACATTTGTGTTTGCTATTTCATACCTACAAACATATAAACAGCAATGCAAACACACGCTCACCAAAAGACATGTACTAGAATGCTCACAGTTGCACTGATTGTAATAGCTCAAAACTGTAAACTTCACAACGACCATCCTTCCATCCACAGTAGAATGGATAAATAAATTATATATAGCCATGCAACAGAATATTATATAGCAAAAAAAAAAAAAGAATTATCTACAATTACATGCAAAACTAGATGAATTTCACAGACGTCAATTTAACTTTCAATTAAAAGTCAAAATCAACCTCAAGGGTATAGAGCCAAAGGGTAGCTGATGAAGTTCACTAAGGGAAAACTGGCATTTATTTATAGAAGTGTCCCCTTTCTTTTTAACGATGTCAGGAAGAGCCCTCACACTTTAACCCCTGACCACTCTTTTTCCAACTGACCATTTTGATTGTCTTTAGAGAAGTTTAACAAAAGATTCCTGAAAAAAAGATATGCCCATAAGGTACACTTTACAAAAGCTTTATGAGCTGAGATAATTTAACCAAATGAAGAAAAATGTTAGCTTCATACCTAGAGTAACTTTCTTTTCACCTCAAAACCTGCATCAAACAGAGCTCAGAAAGAAGTGCTGCTTAACTTGCCAGCTGAGTGAGATGTTTAGAAACAAATGCAGAAAAAAAAAATGATGCATTTCAAAGCATTTTTAAAAAGTATAGCTGCATGGCTGTGTATACATATTTTAAAAATCTTTCTTAAAATGGCTTTATTTCTTACAAAGGTGATGCATGTTCATTTTAAGGCAATCGATACAGAACCGTACAAAGCAGGAATCAACATAGTAAGTAAGAATCACCCCTGATGCTACCTCCCCAAGTAACTATTATTAGTGTTAAGTCATTATTATTCTAACAATTCTCTAAGGCATAGATGAGAATTATTTTGTAAACATGGGTGTAAACTTAAACACAAAACAAATTACAAAAGAAAACTGGAAAATCTCTAGTCACATCTGTAGTGGAGAGAGAGGAACCTGTGCTTTGAGACTGAAAAATTGCCCCTTTCTGCTCATTCCTTCGATGAGATGAGCACTCTGATAGCAAAATAGTTGGAATTTTAAGGCAAATAGAGCCTTTCTGGTCAACTTTGGTCTCAGAGCGAAAGGTGGGATGGAAAGGAACAACCTCTCGTCCCTTGTAGAGACTTTCTGAAGGAAAGCTAGAGCAAGGTGAAGATCATCACAGAGCAAAGAAGGAAAGAGAAGATATGGCCCAGAGCTACTGCCAGGGCCTGAGGAGTCGAGCAAAAAGAAAAGTTAAGGTGTCTCGGGTAACAAAGATCTGGAAGTTTTGAAAAGTGCTCCTCGATCTGATCAAAAGAAAGAAATAGAACAAAATCATGTGTAATTAGTCTAAATACTCTTAATTAAAACAATTTCAGTTTCTTCTATAATGTTAGGAGGACATGTCTTGGAACCACAGGTTAAATGTGCTAATTCTTAAACTCTACCTGCTTACAAGTAAGCAGCTCACAAAAATAAATTCTTATGTGTTAGTGCTCCTTCTCCAAGCAAAATTTTCACAAGATGAAGATTAATTTAACGGGGACCAGAGGGTGAGGGGAGGGTAAGGTAAAGTGCAAAGCTGATCATTCCAGAAGTCTAATATGCTGCCCATCTGACTCAGGTGACTGAGTTTATCACTCATTGGTCTAAGGGAGTCAAGGACACTCTGAGAGTGAAAAGAAAAAGGATAGTTCTCATTTGTCCTGACGTGTTTTCAAGCTAAGGGCTTATAAATTGTAGCTGCTAGAGCAGAAAGCCCCTAAAACTTGGTAAATCTCTCCTTGGACCTCACTATCACATCAAAGCCTGAAACCGATATGTCTTTAATACCTTTCTCATTGCTGAATGACAGAGAGCAAACCCAAGCCCACGGTTGCCCACTGCTGGGCCCTGCCCTGGTCCAGGAGCTTCACATGTGTTCGTCCATTCAGTGCTCGAGCACTATTATTATCCCCACTTAACAGGCAAGGAAGTGCAGGCGATTGAAGTCAAGCTGCTTGCTCAAGAACAAAGACGAGCGTGCAAGGCTCCAAAGTGGATACTCTGAGCAAAGGGCCTGAGACCAAAACCCTGACTCACGAAGACCGGGGGTGATGAGAGATAGGACAGAGACCAAATTTCTTTAAAACAAAGCCAGTGTCCTTGCTATAAACTCTCCAATTACTTCAAGTGCTTTTGAGTCACAAATTCCAACACTACTCCTCTGGCAGTTTATTATATTGGGTGTTGGCCCCTGACCTTGCACCAAGTGTGTACTCAGCTTCTAGACAGGAAGTGAGAGGTGTATGTGTGCATGAATGTATGTAAACTTGTGTGTGTGAATGTGGAGTATGTGTGAGTGTGTGTAAATAATGTGTATGTGTGAATGTTTGTGAGTGTGTGGGTATAAATTTACATAAGCGGAGGCGTTGTTCCTATGTGAGTGCATTTGTGAGTGTGCGAGAGTGATGTATGCTATGCGAATGTACGTGCATTTGTGAGTGTGTGGAAGTAAAAATGTGAATAAGTATGCAAGTGAATGTATTGAGGGTAGATATTTGTGGATGTGTGTGTGAATGAATATGTATATGTGTGTGGGCATGTGTGTGTAAACTTGTGCATCAGCCTGTGTCTGAGAATGTGTGGGTGGGTATGCATGCAAATGTGCAGGCATGTGGATTTTTGTGTGCATGTGTGTATGTCTGAATGAATACATGTACATGTGTGCATATAGGAGTGACACAGGTGAGTGTGTTTGTGCTGCATGTGTGTGAATGTGAGTATGTGTGCTGCTCCCTACTTCTTTTACTGGCAGGCAGATCAGGTGACACTTGAGTTCTGCCCTCTGACAAGAAAGCTTGAGGAAGTTGTCCAAGGACGGCCCTGGTCACGGAGAAGGGAGGATGCCAGCTCTGTGTCCGGTAGGGTGCCAGCTCTTGGGCAGGTAGGAGCAGAGCAAACCACCAGTGCACCATCTGCCTCACTCCTTGGACCATGGCATATGAGTGCTACCCCCTACCGGGGCCTTGTGGGTTTTCCTTTTCTCCTAGGAGAGTGAAGAGGGAAGTGGTCAGGTGCTAGAGAGGGAGTAGCCTAGGCTTTTTAGGATCAAACAGACTGAGGATCAAATCCCGTTCTGCCTCAGGACACTAAGGGACAGTGAGCTAACTACGTCACTGTCCTGTCCTTGGCTTTCCTGTCTGATAAAAGAGAGCAATCATACCCAGTTTACGGTGAAGGTCAAAGGACCCAATGCACCAAAAAACAAATAAAAAACACTACTAAGTATAATGTTCCGCACAAAGTATATGCTCGATATAGATATTATTGTTCCAAAGAACAATAAAATAACCTTGTTTCTTTCTTCCAGGTCGACACTTTGGGCCAAATCAATAGCTCTCACGAGGAAGCCTGGCACTGTGGGAGGTTTGCAGGAGCTTTTTGGTCCATCTTAATCACACATTAGGGCACTTTGGAAGCTATTTACAAGTGAGGCCCCAGAGTCAGAAAGAGTTAATATTCCAGAACAGTGACAACACTCCTCGCGGTCACCATCACCTGGGAAATCAGCCCTTTTCTTTCCAAGAGGAGAGCATAAAAGTCCTTCTTCCACAACAAACAGTTAGTTGAAAATTCTGACCGGATTGAATTATGCCTCTTTAAAAATGAAAGTCTATGCCTATAAGTGTAAGCTCATTGCCTGACTTTTCAAGGACCAGAAAACAAAATAAAGGAGCCTCTCAACAGGGAGGCCGCCATGTCACTGAGGAGAACTGAGTCAGAACAATGACTGAGTGGCTGGCTGAGGCCACCTGCCTTAGAGGCAGGAATTGAGTCAATAAAGGCACTAAACAAACAGTTGGGCTTTAGTGTTCTAAATCAGTTTGTACAGCGGTTAAAGCTTGTGGGCCGAGGAGCACTGAAAGCCTGCACACATCCCCTATTCAATCTGAGCCAATCTCCTGGGGCCAGTGCTTTGTTTACTAAGCGTCTTTCATTGCAAAATGGCTGCCTCATTAGGGTCATAAGCTGAGCTAGGTGGGGCAGGCGATGGGGGCAGTGTCTGCATCCACAGGTGTGCTGGCTCCCTGGCCTGCAGGAGAAAGTGTGGGTTGCATATTCCTCAGAGATAGGAGCTTAGGGTCCTATAACCCAAATAAAGCAGAAGCCTCAGGTGAAGAGAACAAAATGAGAGGATAAAAGGCGCCAAACGCCCCTGTCAGTTAGAGATGGGCTTGGAAAGTAACTTTTACCATTATTGCTCCAAGGCAGAAAAGGGACCTGAGAGGAAAGAGGGTAGTTTTCAGAGGTTCTGATCAGTCGGCCAATGCTACTCCTCAGCCTTCCATGCATGTACCTAAAAATGCCCCCACGTTAGCAACACAGAGACTTTTAGAATTTGGGCAGAAACAAATTAAAGAATTTGGGAATGTGTATTATGGTCTCACATGTGATAAATGACATGATGTTGTGTCAATGAACAAATCCTGTTTATGGTATTCGCAAGATGTAGCTTTGTCACTATGAAAAGCTGGAAATATTTTTGAGGGGGAGGAAGTGGGGTAGGATAGTTTCTATAATAAATCCTAACTTTATGACATTCCACATTTTGGAGGCAGTAAGGGAGAGAAAAGGGACCAATAGGAGCCAGAGGACACACAGGTTCCACGCAAGTGCGAGGCACTATTTTGTACAGTTGGGCTTTGCCTTTAGTTTCCTCCTGGTTTCTGTAGTGCACCTGACTCTCACCCTGGAACAGTAAGGCGGGTTTTCTGGGGCCAAGACACAACTGGATCACCAACAACCCCACCCCTGGCAATCTTAGCTAGGCCTGGCTGCCTCTAAATCTTCCTTTGCTGCAAAATTCCTTCTTCCTCTTTTCTTCCATCAAAATTCTCATTCCCTCGATACAGTAGTTCTCAACTGAGGGTGGATTTTGCACCCGAGGAGATATTTGTCATTGTCCAGAGACATTTTTAGTGATTCCAACTGGGGACTGGCGTCTCTTGTGTCAGAGATGTTGCTAACATCCTACCAGACACAGAACAGTGGCACACATCAAAAATTACTCAGCTCAAAGTGTCACCAGGACTGAGACTGAGGGCCCCTGTTTTCACGTCCTGACATCACAGCTGTATTATTGAAAAGCATCCACTTGTGCTAATTTGCAACATGGTTTCAATGGCTGATAATCTACATATAACCTTCCACAATCAGGTGGCTTTTAAAAGAGCTTCTCACTGGTTGATAAGAATTTAAATCATACCAAAAAAGGAAGTGAAGACTTACAGGCAGCTACAGTGTCATGGAAGGCTCTCTCAGCTATTCCTTTAGTCTCATCATGAAGGCCAGTCCAGACCCCTCATTCTGGCAAGGGCTGGAATGAGGACCTGGATGTGCTGTTGATGGGAGGCACTACATGACTGACATACCATCTCGGTTCAGGTCACCATGTGAGGGGAATGATTCTAAGTTAAAAGACTGAAGGGACAGCGAAGATTGGTGCAAAGGTTGGGTACACTAGCTTTTGATGCCTACTTCTGCACAGGTCTCAGCAAGCTGTTTCTAAGAATGCACTAAATGTCTCTCTTAGGTTCGGGATTCTCATCCTTGGCTGTGTGTTAGAATTGCCTGAGGAGACTTAACAAATTCCAATGCCTAGAATGACTCCAGGTCATTTCATTATAAACCCTAGAGGTGAAACCATCAGTTTCAACAGTATTTTTTATATTAAATTTTAACTGAAGTATAACATACATATAAAAACTACACAAATCTCTGGCAATTCTACTTTTGGAAATAAGAAGTGGGGAAAAGAATGGAAAACAGGGTTTCAAAGAAATGCTTGTACATGCATATTCACAGCAGCATTATTTCTAGTAACCAAAAGGAAGAAGTGACTTAAGCATCCATTGATAGATGAAAGGATAAACAGAATGTGGTATATCCTTACAATGGAATATTACTTAGCCCTAAAACAGAAGGACATTCCAGCATATACTACAACACTGAGAAAACTTAAGGACATGATACCAAGTAAAATAAGCCAGTAATGAAAAGACAAATACTGTTAATAATTCTACTTATATGAAGTGCCTAGAGTAGTCAGATTCATAGAGATAAAAAGTTGAATGGTGGTTGCCAGAGGCTGAGGGGGGAGGCGAATGAGGAGTTGTTGTTTAATGAGTACAGAGTTTCAGTTTTGCACCATAAAAAGAGTTCTAGAGGTTGATTGCATAACAATGTAAATGTACTTAATATCATTGAACTATAGATCACTTAAAAATGGTTAAGATGGTAAATTTGTTATGTGTATTTTACCACCATTTTTTAAAAGGTGCATATATCAAAAGAATGCAGCCTGATACATTTTTACAAAGTGGAAACACTTGTATAACCAGCACCCAGATGAAGAAACTTACTATTACCAGCACCCAATTAGCCATCTTTATGCCCCTCCAAGTCACTACCCCTACCTCAAGGGCACTGGTATCCTGACTTCGAATGCCAAGCATAAGTGTAATTTTTAATGAATCTGCAATCATCTATGGATAAATCATACTTTATTTACCATTTCTCTTTCTTTAATTGAATTTGGAAGATCTAATTAAAATACATGAGATACTTTGAACATATATCTTTGTCCACATTCTATTTTATTAGAAGAGATTGACACCTAGAGGTGGAATTTCTAAGTGAAATGGTATGAAATTTTTAAAGGCTCTTGGTTCTTAAGGGTATCTGTATTTTTAGAGATTTCCAGGGCATCGTGATGTGCAGCCACCGTGGAGAATCACTGTGTTGGTTTCTGGAGTGTCTCCGATTTGTTCCCTAAAGGATATACTTTTAAACACCACTATTGTTAGTTGCTTGGACTTCATCCTAATGGAAATTCTATGGATTCAAAATGCAGATGTAGCATTTGGGATGCCTTTGGCTGTGAGGAAAGTTAGCCAATTGGATATCACTTTAACAACATTTCTTGTTCTCCCTAAATAAAAATCCCAAGCACATAGGTAAACAAAGAATCTGAGTTAGGAAAGGAAGAACAGAGCAATATGTATGAAGCACACCCTTGGAAATCCTTTTTAGGACAACATGTACATCCAACCAGGAGAAGCAGGCACGGAGTGGGAGTGAGAGGGAATCCAAATGTGTCTTAGGCTAGATACCTAAGTATTTAGAATTTATTATTTCATTTAATTTGGCACACAAAGATATGAATAGGTATTACTGCTCTATTTCACAGAAGATCAAAGTGAAAGATTTAAGTGATGTGTCCAGGAGCATATAGTTAGGCAGCAAAGGCCAGGGACGCAACACAGTGTCAACCCTGGTGACTTCGTCACTGGCCCTCTCCAGGTCGGTTTTGAAATATTTGTGTCAAAGATCGCGAAGATTTATTTTAGATGTAGCTATTGACCTGAGTGCCATTTTCAGCAGTTTTATATTAATGGTCTACTGGAAGCAGGACACAAGAATAGATCTGAAACCAATGACATTGGCTACAGCTTCAGGAGCGAGTCGGTGATTAAGGACAAAAGCTTTGATATTTAGTCTATTGAGGCAGACTATGGGCCTTGGGATCCAAAGCCCATCACTGCATTACCTTTTCTGGATTCCGAGGCCCCCAGAGTCCCAAAGACACTGTCTTCTCAGTTGGTTGGGCTGGCATAAAATTCAATGCCATTAACGAACTTGCTTCATGAAAAATAGTCATGGAGGCTACAGCCCTTCTGAGTTCAGAGCCTTTTCAAAAATATTCCTCTCCTTTGTCATTTCTCAGCCACACATTTCACCCATTTCTTCTTATTTTCTAGCACCAACAAATTCTCTCATGTGTCCAGGCAGGAAATGGAGGAACCTTGTAACTTAATAAAGATGAGCTTAGTCAACCTGACTCCAAGGAAACATCATTTTTGCTAATAATAAAGTGCCTTATAAGAAGAGAAAACTCCAGAATTTTCTGACATTTTAAACCTGACATTTTCCTCAACAAGGTATTTAGTAGCTAATAAGTTCTGGGATTAGAAGCTTTCTTCTCCAGAGAGCAATATTAGCTGTAGTCTGTCTGTAAAGATGGTAGTTGCCTAAATTTTGAATAAACTTATAACATCCAAAACAAATTTCATTAAATGCTACCTATTTCTCACACTTTCTCATATTTCTCAGAGCTGTTAGCCCAGACTCTCTCCAGATTTCTGAAGGGGGAATTTTATGGGACTTTTTTTAGTATTCACAATTTTAGATATAAATAAAACTGATGTAACCAGAAATATTAATTTTGAATTTTAAAAACATGACAGTTAAATTAGTTGAGAAACTGGATATTGGTCTTGAAAGAAGAAAAAGGAATTGTTTCATTGCTGCAAAGACAAAAATATTTAGAACTACACATTTCTGTATATTGCTTTGTCTATGTCATGTTGCTAAGTGCATTCAATACACCACCTCTGTGTTTGGTTTACATAGTGTCCTCTGAAATGGAAGCAGCACACTCAGACTTCCCATCAGTAGAGGTAATGATGGTAAGGACAGACAATACAGTACATATTTAGCCCAGATTTTCCAACATTTATCTTCAAGCAACAGATATTCCACCCACCCAAAGTCACCAGTGATGGTCTTATATCATTCATAATGGTTCCCATTTATGCATCCCTGTAGGACATATAATTTTGTGAATGTCAAGTGGAAAATTAAGGACACAGCTTCACGACACAATAAAGACATTTAAAAAAGCTATGCAACCCTTTTTCTCTATATCTGTTTTAAGGTTTTCTTTTACTTTTTTCAAGTAAAATTTAGTTATTTATTTAATTTCCCAGTTTTGTAATTGATGTTTAGATACAGGAGAACCAAAAATGGTAACTAAAATCAAAAAGGGTCATAAGGTTTCATTAAAAAGTTCAAGATGTATATTGTAAATTTTAAAGCAACCACTTTTTAAAAAAGCCAACAGTGAAGACATAGTGGGATACTAAAGGCCATTCACATTCATCACTTCTATTAAACATTGTACTGGAATACCTAGCCAATGCAATAAGGAAAGAAAAAGATATAAAATTCATATAGACAGGAAATGGAAATACTGTGTTTATTCTCAGACAAAATAATTGTACACAGGGAGAGGAGGAAACTGTGATTAAGTAAATTTAGAAACAAACTGACATTTACCGTTACTATGAAATTCTTGCTAATATTCAAGATTTGATAATGGTATTGTTATTATATTTAAGAAGAGTCCTTATCTCTTTTTGGTGCATACTAAAATACTCATGAAATGATATGGTATCTGGAATTTGCTAAAAAATATTCTGCCATAAAGGTGAAGATGGAGAGAGGTCAAGGAAATGGGTTAAGGTATACATGGAAAGACAGTGGTTTGGGTTGAAACTGGGCAATAAATATATAGATTTCCTCTATTTTTGTGGATATTGAAAATTCCCACAATTTATTTTAAAGACAGCATAAGAGAGGGAAAAGAGCAAGCCATCAGTGCCAGAAGGTACTTATAATACATATAAACAACAAAGAGTCTCCAGAATATGTACGGAGTTGCAACAAATCAATAATAATAATAAAAAAGACAACCCAATAGAAATATGGGCAAGATACTAGAGGGGAAGAGAGAAGTGAGGGGAAATAAAATGGGAAAAAAAAATAAAAAAAATTATTTTAAAAAATTAAAAAAAGAAATACAGCCAAGAAAGTTGAACAGACGCTTCTCTCTCTGTCTCACACACACACACACGCACGCACACATGCAGCACACATGACATGACATTCATACGGTCAGCAAACCAATTCATTCGTAAGGAAAAAACAAAGCACAATGACTACAACAACACACTCATTAAAGTAATTCAAATTAAAGACTGATAGAACCAAATGTTGGTGAAGATGTAAACCAATGAGTATGTTCACACTTCTGGTGAGCATGAATATTGATAGAACCACTTTGGAAAGTAGTTTGATATTATCCACTAAAGTTAAATATAAGCCATAGCAAGTATATGCCCATGAATATCCTAAAGGGAATGCATATTCAATGTAGACCAAAATCCATGGGCAAGAATGCTCATAGGCATTATTATTGATAATAGCCCCAAAGCAGAAAGAACCCAGATATTTAACAGTAAAGGAATGAATAAACTATGATGCAACCATACAATGAGATTCTACACAGCAATAAAAATGAACAAACTATGGCTAATATACATACTTGAGTCTTCCAAACATGACATTAAGCAAAAGAAGCCAGACACAAAGGAATCATTTACAGGAAGATCAAAACCAAGCAAAACAAATCTGTGCTTAAGTAAGGAAAGTGGTTCCTTTTGGAGAGGAGGAAATAGGCATTAATTGAGAGAACGTATAAAATGGATTTTTGGGCACTGGCACAGTTTTATTTCTTAACATGAGTGGTAGTTAGATGAGTGTTCACTTTGGGAGAATTTTATGTTATATACTTATAATTTGTGCATTTTTTATATGTGTGTGTACTTCACATTAAAGAGTTTAAATAATAAGAGATAGGTTGTTCATTCATTCATCAATTATTGATTCATTTAGTAAACCTTTGTTGAGAGTTAGCTACAATATAATTGTAATTGTTAGTGGGTTGTGGTGTAAGTTTCTTATGGAAAAGAAAAATGTTGTGGTTTTCATTTGACTCCATGATGCTGTGCAGAGGGGTAAAGAAAAACAAGTGTCTGGAACCATTTTTTCACTGAACTTGGTTTAGTCTTTCTTCTATCATAACTTGCTGGTGGCCGCTTTGCCTCTCCCATCATGTGATAATTAATCCCTGGAGTAGCTGGCCTGAATAGGTGATCTTACCTTCAGCTTTGAAATGCTAGTAGATTCAATCAGCGTTAGTTGAGCACATATTATCTGTGATAATCACTGTTAAAGATTGGGACTACAAAAACAAGCAATCAAACAGAGACGTGGTTCTGCCCTCCAGAAGCTCATACACTTGCCAATGGCAAGAGGACCATATGATAGAGTAAGATAGGGCTTTAGTGGAACATTTGCCCAGATTCTGAGAGCACATGTGAGGGAGGAGCAGTTAACCTGGACCACCAAAGGAATGCTGCCCAAGACTGGGACACCTGGTCCCACTGTGCACCAAGTGCTGCTTACAGGATAGTGTGTTACCCATGGCTGAGCCCCACGGCTTCTTTGAAGCTTAGAAGCAGGAGAAAGTTTCTACCAGATAGAGAATTAGAAGGAAGACAATCAGGAGGAAGATCTTGGCGAACAAAACAGAATTTTTTATGCTTATTTTTCAGCATATTATGGGAAACCTAATAGTCTGTGTAACAGGACGGCGGGGCATTGTACAGAGGGACAGGGAGTCCAGAGTGTGGCAGGGCCAGGGCAGGAAAGGCCTCAATTGCCATGAAACAAAACCACAAGTCAATATTTACCCAGCAAAACCTCTCCTGTTACAACTTCCGGGAGTCACCTGCTGCCTGAGCAAGGCCCAGAGAAAGTGGGAGCGTTGTGGTAAGTTAGAAGCGCCGGTGGCTTGTCGCCTAATCTTGGTCCAAAAGGTAAAAATTCTAAGGTGCTTCCAAATTCTAAGAAAATACAGGCCCACTGGGAATGTGGGTCATTAGCAACTATGCTTTTCCTTCTCAGGTGTGAAGTTAGTTACACAGTAGAAACCACAGTAAACAAGGTAGGGACCTCACTAGAAAGTCCCCACTAGATACCTTGTCTTTATGGAGTTGGAAAGGGCAGCCAGCTGTTTTCCCTCAGGCAAGAATCTATTAATTCTGACTGACTCTCTCAGGGGCTTCCAGTCCTTTGAAAGACCTGAAGGGTGGCTTTGCATTTGGGCTCAGCAGATGTGTTCATTTGCATATAGGTAAATTTCCTCATTTAGACATAAAGATCTAGCAGGTATTCAAATTACTTAATGTCAGTAAGATTGAAACCTAAGTATTTAGTACCCATTGGTGTAACCAACTAATAGGAATCAAGATTTAAATCAGAGAACCAAGGTGTCTGGTTATTGGTAGAAACTATTCTTAGAAATGGAGCTTAGAAAAAAAATCAGAGGAATCTATGCATGCCTCGGCAGACAACTCCACACGGGGCGGTCCACCCTGCTGGCCTCTGTGGATGGCGTTGGTTCCTGAGCTCACTGCTCTGAGTGCCTGCCCTGGTCTACTCTCTAGAGAGGCTCTTGGCTGTTACTGATAAGGAGGCACCACTTTCTGTTGTTTTTTGTAGTTATTTACATGGGCTTTTTAGAAGGGGCAGGGCTGAGAGACACCCTCCTGTGTGGGGGATAGTCCTGCCAGGTGAAGAATTGTCCCTCCTTCTGCATGACTTTTTGAATATTCACTTTCATATTTACAAATCACACTTGGAGCCACACAGAAACATTTATATTATGCGAAAATTAATGAGAAAGGAAATGTGGATCATCACTAAAATACCGAAACTCCATAGGAAAATAGAAGCCATTTCCAAAAGTCTGATTTAGATATAATTTTTCAGAATACCAGTGGGATTAATGGTGCTGCTCTCACCTTGAGGCATTGAGTTGGTGTGTGTGTGTGTGTGTGTGTGTGTGTGTGTGCGCACATGTATGATAGGTACACTTTAAGTGCTAAGGGACTTTTGATAGGACTGAACCTGGTGGATCCAGTTCAATACACAGAACCTAGTGAGAATGCAGTTAGATGCTCACAATGTGATGTCGACATCCAAGGAAGTGCACTAGGGCCTCAGGCTGGGTTCATAGGTTTAGGTAAGAGCATTGAGGACCATTGAGGCTTCTTCCAGTAGAACTCACAGGGCCCTGTTTTGTGGAAACCATGTGGCTTGAGATGCTAAAGATCTTTCCAATCAGTTCTTAGTATGCATGAAAACAGCTTGGATTGGTGGAGGGCTTTGGACGTTAGAAGAAAGTCGGAGGTAGGGTGGGATAAGGACAAGCAGATTTCTCCAGTGGATCAGTATAAGAGCCTAGGAAAATGATTCAAAACGGAAACTTTAGAGCCATCCTCCATTGCTCTCCCTCTCCCTTCAAGGGTCTTCAAGTCATGGAGGGTGCAGTGGGTTGAGTGGTGGCCCCCCAAAGACATGTCGATGTCCTGGTTCCTGTGAATGTGGCCTTACATGAAAAAAGAGTTTGCTGATGTAATTTAGTTAAGAATCTCAAGATGAAGTCATCCTGGATTACTCTGTCAGACCCTAAATCCAATGATAATTGCCCTTTAAGAGACAGAAGAGGAGAATATATGGACCCAAAGGAAGAGAAGGTCATGTGCAGAGAGAGGCAGAGATGGAGTGATGCATCCATAAGCCAATGAATGCCTGGAGCCCCCTGAAGCTGGAGGAGGCAAGGAGGAATTCTCCACTAGAGCCTTCAGAGGGAGCCCGGCCCTGCCGACACCTTGATTTTAGACTTTTAGTCTCTAGGACTGTGAGAAAATTAATTTGTTATTTTAAGCCACCAAGTTTGTGATAACTTGTCACAGCAGCTACAAGAAATGAATACAGAACGTGTCTGGGAACCAGCCACTCCCAGGATTTTACTTTGCAGACCAATTTGGGAACCTGAGCTATCACCAAAGCCACCAGGTACTAAAAATACTTTCCTGGGGAAGGCAGGGCGGGTGATGTGGGGGATGAGAATTTCACACAAAGAAGGGGATAGGCCCAGTCTGTCAGAAACGGCCTGAATTGAAAGGACTCATCCTGAGGTTGGCGCCGTCCAGGAGGCTGGCCCGACCTCACAACACTGGCTGTGCTGAGGCTCTGCTGGAAGCTGGGAGTGTGGGCCACCTGTGATGTGAGGCCTTAGCAAGGGCTTTGCTGGTGGGATGGAGTGCCGATGTCCAGGTACAAGGTAGAAGCAGCACTAAAAGTGGCCAGGGTGAGGGCAGAGTGACAGGGATGCAGAGAGCCGTGCAGCTATATGTCCAGAAATCCCCAACTACAGAGGTGTGTGTTGGGGACCACTGGCCACGCTTTGCACCATGCATAGAGAATAGTGTCCTGAACCCAGATGTGGGAGTTAGCTTAATACCTGTTTCAGAAAGAGGGAAACCCAAGGTGTGGCTGTGGTCCTGGAGATCTTGACAGTGGTGAAGGTCTTGACCACACATATACACTTTGGATTACCCGGAGTAGAAACAAATGATAGGGATTAAGACGTGCCTGGCCTGGGCTAAGCACTTTGCGTGTTTATTCAAACCCTTTTAGTCCTCATTTGAGGAAGCAGAGGCTTTGCAAGCTTGAGCAACCTGTTGATGCTCCTATAACACGTGTCAGGTAGGATTTACACCCAGGTCTGTCTGCCTCCAGCGTGCAAGAGCTCACACTACCTCTCTCTGCCTCTCACTTAGACTTCTCTGCGACAAACTTTTTGCTAGAAACTTTTTCATCTCTACCTCTTTACACACTTACTTGCCTTATGAAACTGAGTATTGCAAATGTAACTTGCACTCAGATGGATGGCTTGAGGGCAGGCCTTCTTTATAACTGGGCTGAGCTCTGTGATAGTGATGGCCACACAGGCTAGCTGTGAGTCCCAGGCCTTCAAGTTATCTTCCGTTCTTTTCGCCTTTCTGTTCCCAGTCTTACTACCCTGCTTTCTGATCTTGAGTCCATCCTTGTACCTGCCTCTAATAATTTTCTTCTTTCCAAATAGCTGTTTTTGTAAATCTGTTATGTACCAGAAAACTAAATAATCAGATTAGAATTATGTCTAAAATAAGAGTAAGCAACTCCTAAGTAAGGAGCTTGGGGGGCTCTCAGGCATGAATTACATAAATTTGTGTCTATGCATCAACTCTGAAACCATTTTGTTTGTGTAAAAGCTTTCATTTTTCTCCCCACCTTGCTTCACTTTTTGACTGGGATCCTAATAGCTGATTATTAGACTGGGGATCCCTAAAGAAGTGAGAAGTGGCTATAGTATCCGTTATCACTTGAAGAATCTACCCTTGCATTAGGTGACTCTGAACCCTGTGACCAGCACCTAAATTCAAGAACGAAGGAGGAACCATCATAGTCCAGTGACTCTGATGCCAGAGAAAACCAATCCTGGTTTCCCAGGAATGCACGCTGATGTCCAACCACGCAAAGAAACTGCCTGAAATATCTACGTTGCTTTGTTTATGTGAAGAGACAGGATTCAAGGAATCAAATCATAACCCAGTATTTTATTTTAAAATACAGCAATGGATATGGAAATAAAATCACCATTTACTTCATCAACGTACATTAAATGTCCCTTGTGGCCCAATGTCGCCACCTGCTGACCAAAATATCACAAGCAATTGTGCGTTTAAAATTGTGCAGAATATTTGCTACCAACTTTAAACTAAGCACGGATCACAGCAGTTTGGGTTCCAGTCTGAAATAACTATATTTGCCACCTTCACTCAGACAAGCATCGACTTCAGATTACATTTCCTTTCTTCGGTTCTCCAGAAATATACTTCCATTTAAAATGAGAAACCACGAGGTTAAGTCTTTCATTTTTAAAAATTTACTCTGTCCTTTACAGCTAATACATAAAAATTATAGAAAGAAAATAATAACGGATTTATTATCTGGTGCTAAACAGAACTAGAAAAGCATGGTGGTGTGTGCCAAAGGGAGACGTGGTTTCGCACCCCCAGCCCCATGTGTTCGGCTGTGTAAATCTAAGCCTCAGTTTCTTCGTCTGTAAAAGAAAAAATAAAAATACTTCACAAATCCACACTAATAAGACTGGGAGACTTAGGAGCTTTGCTTAGTATATAGAAACAGACATGGAAAGGCAGCCAAAATGGGAGGACAAAGAAGCAGAAACCATATGACAGAACAGAACAGAATCCAGATAGAATGAAGTCAAGTAATCTAACAGATGCAGAGTTCAAAATGCTGGTTATAAAGATGCTCAATGAATTTTTGGGAAGTGTAGAGAATTCCAACAAAGAGATAAAAGTGGAAATGAAAATTATAAAAGGAACCAGTCTGAAATGGAGAACATATTATCTGAGATGAGAAGTATATTAAATAGAATAAACAAAGGAATAAACAAAGTGAATAAAGAAAAGGATTAAATGCCCTATCTAGAGGACTGAAAAGCCAATCAGGACGCTCAATCAGAATGGCAAGAAAAAAGAAGCCAAGAGGATAATAATAACTTAAGGAGCATATGGGACACTATTAAAGGTTAAAATATCCGTGTCATAGGGGTACCTGAAGGAAAACAAGATGTTGAAGAGTTATTGAAGAAACAATGATGGAAAACTTTTCTAACCTGGTGAAGGAAATAGACATAAAACCCCAGGAAGCTCAGAGAGTCCCAAAAACCAGGAATCCAAAGAGGCCCACACCAAGATACATCATAATTAAAATGCCAAAGGATAAATACAAAGAGAGAATCTTAAAAGCAGTAATAAAAAAGCAGTTAGTTACTTACAAGGAGCACACATAAGACTGGCAGCTGATTTCTCAAAAGAAACTATATAGGACAGAGGGGCTTGGTATGAAATAGTCAACATAATAAAACCCCAGGATTTACAACCAAGAATACTTTATCCAGCAAAGCTATCATTTAGGACAGATAAAGATCTTCCCAGAAAAAAATAAGCTAAAGAATTTTTCACCAACCCAGTATTCCAGGAAATGGTGGAGGACTTCTTTAAGAAGAAAAAATATGTATTAAAAACAAGAATAAAGAATGGTAATAACTACATTCCTATCAACAATTACTTCAGATAGAAAAGAATTAAGTGCTCCAACCAAATGATAGAGTGGCTGAAAGGATAAGAAAACAAGACTCCTACATATGAAAAAGAAGGGAATGGAAAAAGATATTGCACTGATGGACCTAGAAGGTATTTAAGTCAGACAGAGAAAGATAAACACTATACGATTTCACTTATATGTGGAATTTAAGGAATAAAAAGAACAAACTAATCAAAAACAGACTCCCAAATATAGTGGATAATTTGGTGACGGACAGAGGAGAGGGGAATTTGCAGGGCTGGAAGAATGGGGTGAAGGGTTAAAGAAGTACAAATTAGTAGCTGATGGATAGTCATGGGGATGGGGAGCATGGCATAGGGGATGAAATTTTAATACATTGGCTGGGTGGAGGGTAAGGGGAGGGAGGGAGCAATTGGTGGGATTTTTTTACGAACTATATAGATGTCTAACTGATGTATTGTATACATGAAACTAATTAAAATTTAAAAATAAAATAAAATAAATAATTAAACAAGAAACTAAAAAAAAGAAAGAAAGAATACCTATCATAGGTACAGTCTCGAAAAACACACAGCAACTGTATGGTGCAGGGCACAAACAGTTTAGTACACGTTGATTTAGTCTCCTTTTATTAAAAGAACAATCATTCTGTTAACTACACACCCATCCATCATATTTCCTCTAGAACTGTTATAAGAGAAATATGATTTCAAAGCATAAATCTCATACAAGACTCGAAAAGCAAAAGCATGACTCATACGGCAGAATGGTTTTTGGTGGTTTTTTTTTTTAATTTCATGGCTCATGGACAATGATTTTCACTGAATAACTTATCAAAGGAATAAAATTTAGTAAGGTTATGCTCTTACAAACATACATTTTATTTTTAAAGAGAATCCAGCACTTTAATCTGAGGAAGCAGATGGCTAAAAGATCTGAGTGCACGACTTCTATGAGTTGTCAAAGCAGGCAAGCCTCAAAGGGGACTAGTATGCTGGTTTCAAAAGAAAAATGTTTCATTCAGAGAGCAGAGATAACTATTATTCCGACATGAAGTGCCTTCGACTCAAAGTATTATAACTTTTTTTTTATTTAATAGATCAATATCATTCTTATTAATAGTGTACCTGAAGAAAGTGGATTACAGAGTTAGAATGACAAGCTCAAATCCCCATCTTGAGCAAGCTACCTAAATTACCTCCACCGTCCTCATAGGGTTATCACTGAAGTTAAATGAATTGCAATTGCATGCAGCTGGAGCAGGCCGGGCACAGAGTGAGGGTTCAGAAAAGCTGTTTATATAAAGTTGTTTTGTAGCCGAGGGGATGTGACTCAGATCACTTGGATGAAAGAAGTTCCCAGATGAGAATGAGCTAATACACTGCTGACCCTAGTGCCTGGCCTATACAAAGTGCTCAATATATGCTAGCTATTAGTAAATTAATAATAGTATTATTATGAATAATAAATTAAAATAAGCAATCACTTGCCTGGCTTATGCTAGGTGGCAAAGGCCTGGAGGAGAGAAATGGTAATATACTATTGTAAGGTTTGTGTATTATATATGAAGTGGTATATTATCAATGGATGGTAGACCGTGATAAATTAAAATGTGTCCTATAAAACCTAAGATAACCACTAATAAAACAAATCAAAGAGTATAATTAATAAACCAACAAAGGACAAAAATGGAATCATTAAAAATATTTAATTAAAAAGAAGTCAGAAAAAAGAGAAAAGTAAAAAAAAAATAAGTAAACTAGGAAATGGTAAGATAGTAGATTAAAATAAACTATATCAGTAATCATATTAAGTGGCCTAAATACTCTAATTAAAAAGATATGCTGCCTTTAAAAAATACATTTAAAACATAAGGACTCAAATAGACTGAAAATGAGAGGATAGGAAAAGCTATACCATTCTAATACTAATCAAAGGAATGTTTGAGCGGCTATAATAATATCAAACAGAGTATTTTCAGAGCAAAGAATATTACCAGGGATTTTTTTAAAAGGTAATTTCTCTCATCCCATTACTAACCAGGCCCTGCTTAGCTTCTGAGATTGGACTGGATCAGTCACCACCCTGGTGGTATGGCTGTAGACTTTGAAGCAAAAACTGATTGACCAGCAAAGAGGAATAGACAAATCCACGATTATAGTCAGAGTTCTCAATACCTCTCTCTTAATAATTGCTAGAACAAGTAGTCAGAAAATTAGTAATGACATAGGAGATTTGAACAACATTATCAACAAACTAAATCAAACATTTATAGAAGACCTAACAACAGCAGGATACAAGTGCCTAGAGAACATTTACCAGAATAGACCATATTCTGGGCAATTAAAGAAGACTGAATAAACATAAAAGGATTCAAGTTATACAAAGTATGTTTCTGCACATGATGAAATTAAATTAAAAATCAGTAACAAAAAGAGCTCTGAAACCCCAAGGATGTGGAAACTAGATAACACACTTTGACCAACCCGTGAGTAAAGAAGAAATCCAAAGATGATAGAAAACATGTTAAACTTAAAACTTAATGAAAATTAAAACACAACATCTGTGGGATTCTGCTAAAGAAGCACTTAAAAAGGATCTTACAGCACCAAATACCTATATTAGGAAAGAAGAAAATCCTCAAAATCAATGGTTTCACCTTTCAGTTTAAAAAATGAGAAAAAGAGGAAATAAAACCAAAGTAGAGGAAAAAATAATAATAAGTAGAAATCAATAAAAGAAAAAGAACAAATATAATAGATAAAAATTGATGAGACTAAAAGCTTTGAGAAAATCAATAAAATTGATAAATCTCTAGCTAAACTGATCAGAAAGAAAAGAAAAAAATACAAATTACCAATATTAGGAATAAGAGAGGAGACATTGTTACAAATTATACAAATGTTAAAAGCATAATAATAAAATAATTTAAAAATTCTGTTAATAAGCTTGACAACTTAGATGAAATGAACAAATTCCCTGAAAAACACAAACTAATGAGGCTCAGAAATAGATAAACTGAATAGCCCTAAATCTACTAAAGAAATTGAATTTGTAATTAAAACTTTCTTACAAAGAAGGCTCCTGGCCCAGGTACTTCATTAGTAAATTCTTTTGAACACTGAAGAATAAATAATACCAAATCTATGTTGATTTGCATAAGGAAGAAGTAATGAGAGAGAAGTCCAAATTGCAGGCTGTAGTGGACATTTGCTGTTTCTGGCCACCTAGCATCTATTCTCTTTCTTCGAATAATAAAACCCTAGTTTCCTTTTGAGGATACTGCATAAGCCCAAGTAGTCAAAACAGACATCCAACAAATAAGAAAGACTATCAGATGGCATGTTATGCAGGGATGCTTCACCTGAAGACCCCAGGAATATTGTCAGAACAATGTTTGCATTAAACATCTTTTGAAGACAGAATAATGAGTTAGTAGCCAGGTTGATTATAACCTGAGCTCACGGTCTCTGTACTTAAAATTCCTGAAAACAAAGAAAGTAGACTCTGGAGTATGAATGGCTAACTGGCTGCATTTCCTTGTTGCCCCTTCTCACTGCTTTCCACTCTGGAAAAAAAATTAAAGGACTGGATCTGATCATATGCATCTGTTTATCTATTTTCAGGACAAATTATTTCTTATGAATTAGCATTTAACCTATTTAAAATGTGGCCATTTATACGTCAACGTATGTACTGATGTATTTTAGAATAAACTTCCAATCATTCAGAGTGCTAAATTCTAGGAAGTCAAATAATTGGGATAATCCTTCCAGTACCAATAACCAATAGTCTAGTGATACTCTGAGCAATAAACTTCCAGACTGAGAAGACCTCTTGAATCATCAAAGAAATATCCAAGAATGTTCTGAGTGTTCTAGGGTTAAGTACACTTTGCTGTAGGCTTATTTGAATATTGATCATTATTAATGCCACTTTGGTAACTTCCACTAAACTTGAAGAAACAGTTTACCAGGAATCCAATTTCTCAATCATTGAAAGAAATGGGATTTTTCCATTATGCATGCATTTATATCCTTGTATTTGTTCCAAGAATATTTTTAGGAAATGACTAACCCCTAAGTTAAAAAGACACATTCCTTACAAAGGAAGGACTTTGTCTGACTAATCCAAATGGCAAAACAAGAACAAAATACAGAAAGATAAGTCTTTAAGTCCTGAACAGCCTTGGAGTACAGTTAAAAGAAAACCAAAGTCTCAGAGGGCAGAGTTTTAATTCATTTCAATGAAAATTAAAATAAAGAATGAAAGAAAGCACTAAATAATCCATCTCTGGATGAGGCAAGGGATTTGATTCCTGCAACTTGAATGAGATGGGAGAAGGGAGTAGATGGCCTAGCAGATCCTTCTTGACTTTTGAGTTACTGAGCTCGGGAGAATGGCAGGAATGTTGACTGAATGCTAGGGTAGAAATGAGTTCAAACATGGAAAATCATTATAGGCAGGCAAGGAAGGTAAGATCCTGGAATAGAGATTCCTTAACTTGGAGGAGAAACAACTGCCTCCAAAGATCCAACAGTCCTTTCATTTATTTTATAAAACATAAAGGAAGATATTGAAGTTTAAAAAGACGGGATTGAACAGGAAACCAGATCTGGAATCGGAGAATGCAGGCCCCCAAATAATTATTTGCAATTTATTTTACAGGAAGCTTTTAAGTATCACAAACAAATTTTTTTTTCTTTTTTTTTTCCCCCAGCACAGGAAGATTGAAGGGAAAGATAGACAATACAAGGAGAAGGTTTTAGGAGGTTCCTTGGAATTTGTATTCCTTTGTAGCTCCAATTTCTCTATTTCAAAGTTGATAACAAATCTGCCATAAGCCAGGCCTTGATGACCCAGCAGGGCTGCATTTATTCTGGAACAAACTTAGTCTGTGAGTCATTCTTATGACCACTTGACCAAGCAAGCTAGCCACATGACTTTTCATAAGCATAAAGTTTAAAATAAATTTGTAAAATAGATTTGAACCAACATTTATAGAATAGGTCTAAAGGGCAGGACCTGTAGATCTAAATCAGTCACTTGTTATATCTGCAAAATTTCCTTCATCTCTGCTCATGGAAACTACCCCACTCCCATCACCTGCCACCACCTTTACTCTTCCCTTCTGGCCTCTCAGAGTCTCAGCCTCTTCTCACTAACTGCCCCAGGTACCCAAAGGGGCTGAGAAAGCTCTATTGTTAAAAAGGGAAAAAGAGAGATTGAGGAACAATTCACAACCTGCCAGTCACACCAAGTTCTCTTAATTTTTGATGTCTGGAAACACAAGCATTTTTAAGTCGCTTGGAATCTAGCCCACTGCTTGGCACATAGTAGGTGTTCAATAAATGCTTGTAAAATGAATGACTATCACATGAGAGTTGCAGAGCACAAAATTTTTAGGTCTAAAAATAAAAATGCCCTGTGTATGAGTAGTCCACTGAAGACACTTTTACCTGCATTCGAATTTCAAAGCCCAAATGACTTCTCATTTCTTTAAGGGTAGAAACTTTTACATTAAAACAATAGATAGAAAATAAAAGACTAATGGGCCTATTGTTGAGTTTAATCTCCCTTTCCTGAGTCCTGATTTCACCCTCCTCACTTATTCAAGAAGGCATGCATAACCCCTGATACCTTGGAAAGAAACTCATCTTTCCTTTGTCATCAGAGAGTAGTGGGCATGGTTGTCTGCCTGTCCCAAGTAGAGAGTGGCACCAATAAGAAAAAGGAAAAGGGATGCCTCAGAGTTGTCCCATCTGAGCTGAGCTTTGTGCTCTTGCACTGACAGTCAGTGAGTAATGACCTTGGTGATGTGGAGGAGGAGGCAGAAACTCCTAGGCACTTCCAGTGCTGTATGTATCTTTGTGTGGTTAAAAACACACCAAAATATTTTTTTTTAAAGAGAACATAGAAGATCAAGAAGTATGACATTGTCCACTATAATGGTAATCAGATGGAAGGTCAGCGGTTTGCTAAATAAATGGTCGAAAGCCAAAGACCCACATTCCAGAAGCAGGAAAACAAGAAGGATCCATGAAAGAGATGGAGAGGTGGATGAAGGTGGAGGAGCCAAGAACTGGGGTAAAAAAATGCAGGTGGTTTTTTCCAGTCAAGATAGCAAAGTAGATAAATCTTTTCACAACCATATCAAAATTACAACCAAACCACAGAACACCATCATCGAGTATTGCCTGATATCTAGCTGAACAGAAGTCCTACAACTAAGAACATAAATAAGAAGCCATATCAAAACTAGTAGGAGGAGTGGAGGTAGCGGTGTGGTGAATAAAAATCAGAAGGAATATCTCAGCTGCTGCAGAGGTCCCAGAGGGGTGATGGTTTCTTCTGGAGGGCAAGAGGTCCCCGCCCCCACCAGTCTCTCCCGTCCAGGGTTCCAGTGCCGGGAGGAGAAGTTTCCGTCACTTCTGGCTATGAAAACTAGGGGCGACTGTGGCCAGTGGAGTACCAGGCACTCCTCTTAAAGGGCCTGCACACAGACTTCCTACGAGATGGACTCACTTGCTCTGACCTCCAACACTGGGGCAGCAGCTCAAAAGTTTCCAGGAACACATGGGGAGGAACTGAATTATCTGGCTTCAAGATGAGGGCTGGAGGGACAGCTTTCCCCAAGATAGAAGTGCTGGCAAATCCATTGTTTCTCAGTAGAACCGTCCTCACTGCTGGCATGCAGACACAGGTGGCTGCCATATCTGAGTCTCCATCAACCTGATTAACGTCATTCACCCTGCTCTGGTGATTCCCTGAGACCATACCCCACCTAACTCGTGCACCCACCCAAGCTGCTTCTTGCGGCTTTTTCCAATATAAATGGCCTGTTTTGGCTCATGTTGTGAACTTTCCTAAAACTTCTCAAATGTTCACGAAACCCAGACAAGCAGCATCTGGTCTCATTGTGCCCCGTAGCTCTTGCTGAACAGCCTCAAGCCCAGCACTAGCGGCAGTCAGCCTCGGTTCTCAGCTTGGCCTCTCAAGGCATCTCCAAGCCTCGTGTCGCTTGGTGGCTCATGCCAGGTGGCCCTGGACAGGCCATAGGTTGCAGCTGGACTTAGCCTATGACAGGACCTGTCCCAGGAGGCCCTAGGGCCGGCATGCTGAGCGGCCAGCTTCAGAACAAGCCAAAGCACCACCCAGGGCCATGTCTATGCATGACGCATTCAAAGGGCAGACGAGGCAGATGCATGACGCATTCAAAGGGCAGACTAGGCAGGCCCAAGAGCCCTGCTAAAGCAGATTCTTCTCTGTAGAGTCAGCCCCTGCACAACAGCTCCTCCACTGTAGTCATAGCCAGTCCTCATGCCCAGTCAGCCCGAGGATCAATCCCTCTCATTGATGTGCAAATAGCGATCTAGGCCGAACCCAACAGAAGGGCACATACAACCCATACAAGGGACACAGCCAGAGCACCTGGCTCAGGTGACCAGGGAGACTGCACCACTGGGCCCACAGGATGCCTACTATAAAAGCCTACCCTACTAAGACCAGGAAACATAGCAGCTCTACCTAGTACATAGAAACAAACACAGGGAAGCAGCCAAATAAGAAAACAAAAGAGATGTCACAAATGAATGAACAGAACAAAGCTCCAGAAAAAAGAACTAAATATAATGGAGAGAAGCAATCTACAGATGCAGAGTTCAAAACACTGGTTATAACGATGCTTAATAAATTTGGGGAATAGTAGGTAAACTCAGACTTTAACAAAGAGATAGAAAAACATAAAAATGGAGATAGAAAACATGCATAAAAAAACAGAAATGAAAAATACAATAACTGAAATAAAGACTACATTAGAGGGAATCAATAGATTAGATGAAGTAAAGGATTGAATCAGTTGATTTAGAAGAAAAGGTAGCAGAAAACATCCAATCAGAACAGCAACGAGGAAAAAGAATATCAAAAAGATATATATAGAGAGAGAGAGAATAGTTTAAGGGGCCTCTGGACAACATCAAGCAGGCCAACATTCTCATCATAAGGGCACTAGAAGGAGAAGAGAGAGAGGAATTTAAAACCTATTTGAAGAAATAATGATGGTGGGGGGGAACTTTCCTAAACTAAAGAAGGAAATAGACATATAAGCCCAGGAAGTGCAGAGAGTCTCAAATGAGATGAATCAAAGAGGCCCACACTAAGACACATCATAATTAAATGTTAAAATTTAAAGACAAAGAGAGAATCTTAAAAGCAGCAAGAGAAAAGCAGTTAATTACCTACAGGTGAGCTCCCATAAAATAGCTGATTTCTCAACAGAAACTTTGCAGGCCAGAAGGGATTGATGTGAAATATTCAAAGTGATGAAAAGCAAAGACTTATAATTCAGATTACTCTACCCAGCAAAGCTATTATTTAGAATTGAAGGACAAATAGTTTCCCAGACAAGAAAAAGCTAAAGGAGTTCATTACCACCAAACCACTATTATAAGAAATGTTAGGAACTTATTTAAGAAGAAAAAATAACTATGTATGGTCTCAGATGGGTACTAGATTTATCGGGGTGATCACTTCATAAGTTATATAAATGTCTAATCACTAGGTTGTACACCTGAAACTAATATAATATATATGCTAACTATGATTGAAAAAAATAAAATATTTAAAAAATAATTTTGGTGATAAAACCAAGCAGTCTAGTCTGACAGTGATTTTAGAAACCAATCCAAAAATGAATATGACTGGACATCCAAATATGGTTTGGGGCAACAAGGCATTTTTGAAACCAGGGCTGAAACTTCTGAATGTGTATGGCTGTCATATCTGGGCTTCACATTGACTGGGAACCTGGATGACAGAGCCTGGAATCGAGATGACTAAGACGAAGTCTCCTATTCCAATCTGCTGACGTCATTTCATGATTGTCAGCAGTGTATGAACACACATTTCCTGAGGTTTGGCTTCCAGACACTGGGGTGTTTGAGTAACAAACAGCACTGAACACTCTGGTGGTAATGAAAGTGAGTCATATTAAAAATAATAATAAAAAAAAATAAAAGGCTCTGATTTGAAAAACATGATCTGAGACAAGAAATCTGTTTGATGTCTGAATATACTCATCATCTCCCCAGGTCTGACCAGCAGACTTCCAATCAAACCACAATGTATAACAAAATGTTTTCTCTGTATTTTTATAAAACAATTCTTCAAAGATAGAACCATCCAAGGGATCAAAGTTGTAAGAACAAACATTATTTTACATATTTCTTTTTAAAAAGAGACATGCTTCTCAGAATGATTCCCTCAATAATAATTACCCAAGGGGCACCATCCTCATCTAAGCCACATAGTCGGAGGCTGAGAGGGGCCCAGGGAAAATCAGGAAGCTGATTTTCAACAAAAGGCATTGGATGTTGGACAGGAGAAACAAGGGGTGTGCACAGCAGGATTTGTGAGAGTTGGCTCATTATGACCAAGTGTGTACCTCCCCTTAGAGACAAATAGGAAGGGCATATGTGTCCAGAAAGCAGCCCAATGGACAACTCAAATAGTGGTGCAGTTTATTAGGGACTACCTTCATGGCTCTCATATCTAGTAAGAAATACAAAAACACTAAAACATTGCTGGTAGTTACTATTTGATTTAAGGATTAACTTGCTAAATTGCTAAGAAAGTTACAGAAACAGATGGAATGTACTACTTAGAAGATGAAATCTTAACTTAAGAGTTCCTGGGGGTTACAAAGGCCCCATTTCCATCACTCCCTCACTCCATCTGGACTTTAATGTGGGCTGTGGCAAAAATATCACCACTTTCCTACAGAACTGCAGAGTTTAAAATATGGCAATTTATGTAGTTACAAAGATGATTTATCTCAGCTGGTGTCTTAGATGCCCTATCTGTCAGAGAAACTTGCTTTTACTTCCTTTCATGGTACCTGGCAAGTAAACATTTATTAAATGAGTAGAAGAAAGTATGAACTGGCAAACAAGCAAATGGCATTTATTGAGCATCCATATATCAAACTCTGGGTGAGACAATTTCGCATGTAATTTAATTTCCATAATCCTGAACTGATGATTAGGGGAGTATCTTCAAGAGACTTAGGCTCTGGTTTGGAAGATAGAGCACAGTGGAGAAAAGTTAAATGATAAAAACAACAGGGTACAATAATACAAAGGATTCATTCATCCGTTCATTCATTTAATAAACAATACACAAAGACCTGTTACGTGCTGGAGGAATAGTGGGAGAACCTTACTGTCTTCTGAGGGAGGCTCCAACAAACATAATAAACATGGAAAACTGTGGTAACAAGTTAGATGGTGAACAGCGCTCTGAAGAGCCCAAGGCCGCCTAGAGTATGCTGCCAAGCAAGCTGCCATGAAGAGCGAGAGGAGGAGATGGCCTGAGACTGGGCCACCAAGGAGCGATTCCCAGAGGCAGAGGACTTGAGCTGGCCTCGACAGATACGATTTAAATGGAAAGAGAGGATTTGTTTGCCATTTATTGAGGCAATATTTATTGAACAACTGTCTCTGTCAGGCATTTCAGTAATAAATTAACATTTATTTATCTGTATTCCAGGTTAAGTTCTAAATGCTTTATATACTTTGCTTTATTTCACCTTTGATTTATAGGTGAAGAAATTGAATCATAGAGAGATGGAATAGGTCAAAGTCACAAGGTTAGTAGCAGAGCTGGGCTTTGAACCTGGGCAGTTTGGTTCCAGGGCAACAGTTTTAACTATGGGTTGGCAAACTATGGCCCCATGGACCGAATTGTTCCATTGCCTGTTTTGTAAATATGATTCTACTGGAATATAACCATGCCCTTTTGTATTGCTATGATTGATCTGTGCTATAAGGAAAGATCTTCCATAAAGCCTAAAATATTTACTATCTGGTCCTTTTCAGAAAAAGTTTTCTGATTCCTGCGCTTAACTATTTCACCACAGTGCTCCCATGGACTAAGTGGATGCCAGGGGGACAATAATAAATTAAATAAACCCCTCCCTCAAGGAAATCACAGTCTAGTGAAAATAAGGATCCTCTGCAGCATATTTTGCCCACACTGGGTAACATAAAAATAATAATTAATGAAACAACAATGTACCAACAATAACAATAATTGTAGCAAATATGAATTGAGGGCTCACTGAGTACCAGGCACAGTCCATAGTTTTCTACACATATAAAGTCCTGAACCCTCAAAATAACCCTGTTAAATAGGTACTACAGTTGTCCTCACTACAGACAGGAGGAAAATGAAGTGCAGAGAGTTTAACAGCGTTACGCGCAGCACACTGGGACCCCACAGACACAGCCCGGCATTCTAGAAGGGGAGAGGAATGCAGGCAGTCACGAAAGACAAACAGTGTGGCTTCGACTGCCACAAAAATGAAGACTTTTTTAATTCCCCTGTGCAACTGTAATTAGATATGCAGAAGATGCATTTTACTAGGGTAACTGAAATCTACTCTGACAACGTCTTTAGCAGTGGATCTCACCAAGAAGTACCCTCCTTCATCATCAAATCTAAATTTCTCATAAAAGGGAATATAAGCATAGTCTCATGAGAAAGAATGCTGACAACTCTGAAGTCATTGCTGTTGGCAGAAAATTTTGCTTTAGAACAGCCACTGACATCAGTAGGTGCTCAATGAATGCACCTGGAATTGAATTGTATTTCTCAAGAACAGAATCATTTCTTGTACCATCTCAAATGGCTCAGATTTTTCCTGCACCATTTCAAAATGAGGAGGAGTAATGAAGCTAATTACTAGGTGATGTAAGGAGACTAGACTTCAGGTGGTGAGCACCTACCAGAGTATGCAGATGTTGTATTTTAAAGTCGTACACCTGAAATTTATATAATGTTATTAACCAATGTTATCCCAATACGTTTAATAAAATAAAAAATATTTGAAAAAAGAAAAGAAAGAGCTAATTGCTATTCAAGTGCCAGTGCTGCAATAGGCACTTCAGATGCCTGATGCACATTACAAATTTAATAAAAATTTTAAAAATATGAGGATTTCTAATTCTAGCCAAATTTACCCTCCTGCCTTAAAAAGCTGGGAGGTGGGGAATGACAAAATGTATGAAACAGTGTTTTTCAGATTTTTAACAATAGGAAATATAGGGTAGTGATCACTGAGAGAAGGCAAACAAATGAGGTGAGTTCTATGACTGCTCACGCCTTGGAACAAGTTTATAGGCTGAAGTGTAGAGAAGGTATCTTCACACTGAGGCTAGTGGTCTCTCTGAATTGAGAAGACTGTATTCAGAGTACAGAGAGGCAAAAATGGCTGTGATTCTCAGGGATAATACTGGAGAAGACAGAGATGCAGAGATAGAAATAGAGAAGGACAACACTTCAGAGTTCTGCAGAGGGATCTCATTGTACCCTTGGTTGTCATACTGATCTCCACATGTATGTAAAGAAACCACTGAGGATGGGGAAAGAATCACTGGGGGAAAGTAGGTGGAATAATTCCAAGAGTTTATGAAGAAACTGGAGTAGTACATGCCTGAGTAGGAAAGCCTCCCAATACATAGAGCACTGGACAGGCATCAAAGGGTATTGCATAATAGTGGAGCCAAATAAGTCCTAGATTAAAGGCTATTCTGAACACTCCTTCTTAACAAAGCTTAAAAACAAGCATTGAAAGAATCAAACTGTTCCCAAATAAAAACTACATCCCAGAACAGAGCTCAACAACTATTTAAAGAATATTTTACAATATCGAGCATCCAACACTTATAAATTCACAGTGTCTGGCATCTAATCAAAAATTACCAGGCTTGGAAAGAAGCAGGGAAATACAACTAATAACCAGGAGAAAAAAATATCAAATGTAACAGAAAGAGAAATGACACAGGTAATAGAGTTAAATTAGCAAATTATTATTATTAATTTATATTTTTAAAAAGTTAGAGGAAACTGTGACCATAATAATGAAAGAAAGAAAAGATATTGAAAGGACTCTGATGGACCAGCTACAGATAAAAATACAGTATCTGGAAAGAAAAATATACTGGGTAGGATTAACTACAGATTAGACACTGGAAAAGAAAATATTAGTGAACTTGAAAACAGTAGAATAGAAATTGTATAAAATGAAATCCAGAGAGAAATAAGACTGAAAAAAGCATGTAAGAACAGAGTGTCCATAATCTGTAGAACAACATAAAGTAACCTAACATACATGTAATTGTAGTACTTGAAGGAGAGGAAATTATGGGTGGAATTGTGTTCCCCAAATTCATATGTTCAAGTCCTAACATCCAAACCTCAGAATGTGATTGTATTTGGAAATAAGGTCTTTAAAGTGGTAATAGTTAAAATGACATCATTTGGGTGGGCCCTAATCTAATCTAACTGGTGTCTTTATAGAAGAAGAGGACATTTGGACACAGGACACACATAGGAGAAAGGCCAGGTGAAGACATAGGAAGAAATGGCTATTTCTAGGCCAGTGCTGCTGACACTTTAATCTGACTTCTAGGCTCCAGAACTGTGAGGAAATAAATTTATTTTGTTTAAGCCATTCAGTCCTTGTTATGGCAGCTCTACAAACTAATATGGAAGGGGAAACAGAAAAAATATTTGAAGAAATAACAACTGAAAAAAAGTTACAATTTGCTGAAAACTATAAACCCATAGATCCAAAAATCTCAACAAACCCAAAGTAGAAGATACATAATAATCAAATTGCCGAAAACCAGTGATAAAGAGAAAATCTTAAAAGTACCCAGAGAACTTCACTTTTGGCCAAGATGGAGTTATTGACTGGAATTGCCTTCTCATTTGAAACAAATGAAAAACAGACAAAATATATGAAACAACAGTCTTAATCAGATAATGAAGTACAGTGATCCTTGAGAAACAGGAAACAAATAAGGTGAGCCCTATAATTTCCCTAGCTTACTGCCTTGGGACAATCTGCAGGTCATGGTGCCAGGAAGGGATCCCAGATGGAGCCCAATAAACTCTATAAGTACAGACTAATATTCCTCATGAACTTAGATGAAAAATTCCTTAACAAATCAAATCTAGCAATATACAAAACTAAGATAATACATCATAACCAAGTAGAGTTTATTCTAAGAATGAAAAATTGGTTTAAAAATAAAAAATCAGTGCAATTCACCATATTAACCAATAAAAAAATTAAAAACCACAGGATCATATTAACAGATGAACAAAATTATTTGACAAAATTTAACACCAATTATGATTAAAAAAAAAACTCTTAAAAAACTAGGAATAGATAGAAATTTCCTCTAACCATAAATCTAAAAGAACTACAGCAAATCATACTTAATGATAAAAAACTGTATGCCTAAAATTGGGAATAAGTCGAGGATGCTTTTTTAACCACTGCTATTCAACCTTGTATTGGAGGTGCTAGTCAATGCAATAAGGCAATAAACAAAAAATGGCATACAGAGTAGAAATGAAGAAAAAACTGTCTTTGTTCACAAGACATAATTATTGATGCAAAAATTTCTAGGAAGCTAGAAAAAAGCTACTAGTTAATGAGTTTAGCAAGATAACAAGATACAATGGAAAATCATTTCTATTTTAAATGCAATCATAAATTGAAATGATAAAAATACCATTTATGATAACATTAAAATATTAAATTCATTGATGAAAATTTTATAAAATATGTACGATACATGTACACTGAAACTAAAAATTACTGACAAAAATGAAGAGGGATGCCATCTTCATGAATCAGAAGTCTCAATATTGTTAAGATGTCAATTTTCTCTAAATTGATAGATAAGTTCTACACAATTCCAATCAGAACCCTATGGTGGGATGTAGGATTGACAAGCTGTTTCTAGAATGTATGTGAAAATATAAAGGGCCTAGAATATGCAAAGCAATTGTGAAAAGAAGAACGACATCTATGAATTACAGCACCTGATTTCAAGACTTGTTATAAAGCTACAGCTATCAAAAGAGAGTAGTATTGGTGTAAAGATAGGCCTATAGATCAACACAACAACTAGTGAGTTCAATAATAGTCTCACACATATATGTTAATTGGTTTTGACAAAGAAGCCAAGGCAATTGAACAAGGAAAGGAAAATCTTCTCAACAAATGGTGCTGGAACAATTGGTTATCCATGTGTAAGAATATGAATCTTGACCCTTACCTCATACCATCTATAAAGATTAATTCTGAATGGATCATAAATTAAGAGTAAGATCTAAAGCTATAAAACTTTTAGAGAAAACCAGGAGAAAATCTTAAGTGACGATGGTAGGGGAAATTTTTTAAGTTAGGCACAAGAAGCATGAACTACAAAGGGAAAAATTATAAATTGAACTTCATCATGATTAATAACTTTGGCTTTTTAAAAGATACTGTTAAGAAATGAAAAGAGAAGCCATAGAATGGGATTAAAATATTTTCAAATCACATACCTGAAAGACTGTATCCAGAATATATAAAGAATGCCTACCACTCAATATTAAGAAAACAAATAAATCAATTTTTTCATTGGCAAAATATTTGAACAGACTCTACACTAAAGAAGATATATGAATCCACAAGCACATAAAAAGTGTTATCAGAAAAATGAAAACTAAAACTACAATAAATTATCACTACAAACTCATTAGAGTGGATAACAATTCTAAAAACACATAATACCAAATGTTGGCAAAGATGTGGAGAAACTGGCACTTTCATATATTGCTGGTGAGAATGTAAAGTGGTATATAGCCTTTGGGAAAACAGAATGGCAGTTTTTATAAAGTCAAGCATATACTTACCATATGCCCAGCTCTTTTACTCTCAAGTAATTTACCCAAGAGAAATGAAAATATATGTCTGCCCAAAGACTTATACACAAATGCTCATAATAGCTTTGTTCATAATAGCCAAAATCTGGAACAAAGTCAAATGTCCATCAACTGGTAAATAGATAAATATATTAAAGAATATTCATAAAATAGAAAACTACTTAACAATAAAAAGGAATGAATTCTTGATAATAGCAACAATATGGATGAATTTCAAAAGCATTATGCAAAGTAAAAGAAAATAGACATAAACATCCTAATACTGCATGGTTCTATGTGTATGAAATTCTAGAAACAGCAAAATTATGACAATAGAAAATAGATCATTGATTTCCAGGGGCCAAGTGTGGAGGGAAGGGATTGACTAAGGAGCCCGAAAAACTTTTGGGTTGATACAATGTTTGAATCTATTGCAGTGGTGGTTACACAATTATATACACAATACAAAGCTCATCAAACTGAACACTTAAAATTGGTAAATTTTTCCTGTATGTCAATTACACCTAAATAAAATTTACCTTGCCCCAAAATGAAGCATTTATCATCTGAATTCACAGGTGAGGAAACTGAGGCTTATAAGAAGTAAAGAAAAACCTAGAAGTTATTATGCTAAGTGGAAAAAGCCAGGCAGAGGAAGACAAGTACCTATGATTCCATTTATATGTGGAATCTAAAAAACAAAATAAACAAACAAAACAGAAACAGACTCATAGATACACAGAAAAAACTGATGTTTGCCAGACAGGAGGGGGTTTGGTAACTGGGTGAAAAAGGTGAAGAGATTAAGAAGTACAAATTGATACAAAATAGTCACAGGGACATAAAGTACAGCATCGGGAATATAGCCAATAAGATTTTAATAACTACATATGGTGCCAGGTAGGTACTAAACTTATCAGGATGATCACTTTGTAACTTACATAAATGTCTAACCACTATGCTGTACACCTTAAACTAATATAAAAATACTGAATGTCAACTGTAACTGAAAGATAAAAATTGAAAAAAAAATAATTCAGCAATAAAAATAAAAGGTAAGGAACAGGCCTGAGTCACAGAAATAGCAGGTAGTAGACCCAGGATTGAAACCCAGGTGCCTGTGTCCACAGCTTATCTTTCTCCTGCATTTTGTTTCCTTCCTTGCTGTTCATTCCATAAATAATTATTAAAGGCTCATATTGAAAAGAGCCTGAAATAAAAAGAACCTGAAAACTAGAAGGTCCTTGCCCAAGAATGAATGGCAGCCTTCCCCACATAACTCTTACTTCAAAGCCCACCCTCGCCTGGCTCCTCTCCTGGGCCACTGCCCTGCACAGGTCACGTGTGTCCTACGTGTGGGACGTACGTGTTCTCCAAGGCCTGCCCTTATTCAGGGGTCCTGCAGGCCCTGCCCTGTCCACACCGCCTGACCTTCCACCTCCTTCCCCCAGTCTAGGTCTTTGCTTTTCTTGCCTCCAGACTCAGATTCACCCCATCTCATCTTCTGCACTTTCGCTTGGTATTTACCAGACTCTTCATTATTTTGTGCTTATTTATCCTGGTCTTTCACTCTTCGTGGCCCTTGTCACCTGCAGGCCTATGGAGTCCCCAGCCTGACCAGAAGCTTCAGGGAACGCCACTCATTAAGTTTGCATGCCCCTGCCAAATCACCGAGACAGCATCTTTTACTCCCAAGAGCGCCGAGCTGGATTTGAATCTTCTCAGCTCGATTTAGTTCAGGTGAGCAAACCCTTACATGGTGCCTGCTCTGTCTCACATTATGCTGGTGTTACAAACACAGAAATGAACGTGATGAGGTCCTGGGATTCAGGAGGCTCGCAGCACAGCCAGGGAGGCACACCTGGAAAGATGTAGTTACCCGTTAGTGCAATGGAGGCAGTAGCAGAAATATGAGAGAGGCCCAGGCCAGCACAGGGGCAGCGCTCTGACTCTCCTGGAGAGCGTGGGGCATAATGGAGGTTGACAGGGACATCAGGGCAGTCTTCACAGGGGAGTTGCCCTGTGTGTTGGGTTTGAAGGATGGAAAGGAGATGTGAGAAGTCCTGAGAATATACATGCAAGGACAGTAAGCATGAAACAGTACACACAGCCAGGGAAGCAGAGTTTGGTATTGTGGAGAGTGGCATGTAAAGGGGGAGGGCAGGGCCTGAGGTCTAGGAGGTAGCAGGGGCCAGGCAAGACGTGGTTCTTGTTGCCAGAAGCGGAGCACGGAGCCAGCTAGGAGCCAGGCGAGGCGCTAACAAAGTGGCCGACTCTGACCCAGGCACAGGAAGTAAAACTGTTACTGGGGAGTGGGGTCCCTCTCGGCACATTGCCCAGGCTCCCGATGTCTCGAACAAAGAATTGAGCAAGACACCGAAATACAGCAGAAAGGAGTAGCTTTATTGGGTGGGAAAGTAAAGCAACAGTGCACTTCCAGACGTGGAAGCGGCCAAGCAAGGGAAGAGGGGCTCAAAGGGTTGAAGGCTCAAGGGCACAGTAACAAAGTCTCTGGGTTTTCATCCCCATTCGCTGTGGGTGGTTACTCTTCTTAGAGGAGTGGGCTTTCTTGATTGACAACTAAGATAGGGCTCAGTGACTCATCATTTTGCTTTCTGCGCATGTTCGTTCCCAGAATTCAGTCTGTTATAATGATGTTAATGAACTCCTGGGCACGTGCATCCTATTACAATGATGATATAATTAGGCTCAGGTGAGTTGAAGGTCATCGGGTCTTCATTGCATAGGTGTACATGACTGGCTGAAACTAGTACCCAATTTTCTGCTTGTTTCCTTGTATGAGTTACTTTTAGCCCCAAAACGCCTTCTAGCTTGTTTAATTTAGGCGGACTAAGGCGGCCCCTTTCTAGAATAGGATGACCTCTGTGTCTCTGCAGATGAACCTGAAACTCCTTAACCTTTTTTCTAAGAGCCATGAACCCCTTCTTATGGATGTTGAGGGATGAGAGGTCTCTTTCTGTCTCTACTTCCTGCTGAGGAGGGTCGTAGTCCCTACCTATTGGGGTTGCATGGAGCTTTTTCCCTCTCTGCCTCAGTCAGGATGGGGTCTTGGATATCCTGCTGTCTGTCCTGTTCCTAGACAAGGAAAAAACCACAAACTTGTTTATTGAATTATATATCTTTCTATCATTAATCTGCCCATCAAGTGGGTAAACAGGCTTGGTTAATACATTTTGTAAAAGAAAGAAAAAACAAAGATCCCCTCCCCTCTCGGACTCTAAGGGCCTGTTTGGCTGAAAGCCATTCCTGCCTTATGATGGGCCAACAGAACACCGAGCTTCAATGATCCTTATCAGTAGCCAGAGGAACCAGTTCAAGGTAATCTATCTAAGTCTGAGGAAAGAGGGTCTTTCTCCAAAGAAAGGAGGAAAGAAAAGACTTAACTAGATTTATTAAAAAGATTAAGAATTTTGCAAATGATGGCCCGCATCAAAACCAGGAAAAGAGCATCTATGGGGCTTTGACTCTTTTAGGCACTGTCGCCATCAGCCGACACGTAAGGTCACTTAGCTCTCAGAACTCTATCAGGTAGTAAGTCCCACTAGGGCGCCCACTTTACGGGTGAGATACTACAGAGGGCAAGTCATACGCTCACAATGTTTTGGGGATATGAACCCAGGAAGTCTGACTCAAGAGCCCAACTTCAACAACTTTGCTACTCTTAATTTAGAAATACTGGAAGGACTTCGGTTTTTAAAATCTCTCCAAATAGCACTGCCTATCAGAGAGCACAGACACAGTATAGAGAAAAATCTAAGATAAGGAAAATAAAGCAGGCTCAAAAAATCAAGGAAGGGTATTCCTCCTAGAAAAATAGCATGAGGTTTACAGACCTCTCAGTTTTAAGAAGAGCAGGGTTATTATCTGTGTAAGACCACCATTTACACACATAAAGGAGTGAATCCATTCATGACACTTTAACACGATGCTGTGTAGCTTACGCCTTCTGAGCAGGGTTTCGAGCACGTTTGGGGAATGTGGCATCGTCCTGGGTCACAGCTGCTTTTTCTGCTGAGGATGCCCCAGCAATCTCCCCCTTGCCTGTTCCCAGATGTGCCAGGACTCAGAGGGGACCCGTGTGAATCCTGACACCCCAGCATTACAAAACAGGCTCAGACATATGTGGGTCACACCATTCCCTTTGACCACTGGTATCTTGAAGTTCAAAGCTAGCATCCCGTTGCTCATAAAACAAAGCCCAACTTCCTTAGCTTGACCTTCAGGGCCACCCACAGCTACCTTTGCCAACTCTTCTGTCCCCACTCTCCCACAAGCACCTTCTTCAGCCTGCATGACCCACCACCATCCTTGAGCCTTGACTTACGTATTCCTAGGTGTGGGCCTTCATTCTCAGCATCTCCTTGGCCTAGCTGCTCCTGCCTCACCTTCCTCCCAGCCGTCCCATCAAACAAAATCTGACCCACCCTTTCAGGCTCAGGTCAAGGACAACCAGGTAACTCCCAGGAGAATCAACCTCTCCTGGGGCATTCGGTGTTTCTTTGCATCACTCCTCGCTGCCCCTCCCCTCTCCGAGAGGGCCAGGACCAGGCGCACACATGCTGGGCCTGACCTCGATGGGTAGGTACTCATTAAACATTTGCTGAATGAACGACCGCAGAGTTTACTTATTTTTTTCTGCCTCCAGTTCCTAAGACTCTCAGATCCTGGGAATCTCGAATGAGAACCTGTTGTATCTTGAAAAGACTCACAGAAAAGGGTATTTTGCAGCTTCCCTCCATGACTTGGTCTAGAATCTAATAACTCACTGCTGGGAAATTCTTCCCGATGCTTAATTCGGTTCCTCCAGCCACATTGTAACTGGTTTTTTTTTTTCATTGTTGTTCTCACCTCTGGACTTTGGAGAACAGCTGGTGCCCTATTCGGCATAAGGGGTCTTGGTAGACCTTAGAGCTCTGTCACAACACATTTGCTAGCACACGGGCAGCATGGCGTCCCCTGAACAGAACCCCGTAACGTGGAAGCCCCCAGGGTCTGACCAGCTCACGCATGTGTTAGTCCTGTGTCGACCTAATCAAGGCCTGCTCACTTGAAAATTCTTTTAAATCAACGTTTTCTTTTCTTCTCCCTGTTAAATAATCTCAGTTCTCCCAAGAATGATTTCTGGCCTTGTCCAATGTTTTCAGGTTGAAATAGAAAACAAATATTTTTGCGAGCTTCTCAATGTGTGAAACCCTGTGTCTGCATGTGTGCATTGTGTGTGCATGTGGTGTGGTGTGGTGTCAGATGTGTGTGTCGGGGGCGGGTAGAGACAGAGATTACAAAGCTTTCATTCTAAAGATCAGGTTACAGTATAAAAATACCGACTCTGTCTAAAGTTTAATGAACATAAGGTAAGCATTTGGAAGCCCACTTAAGCACTTGGAATAGCTCTTCTAACAGCTGGGCCCGCTGTCATTTTAGCTCCAGGAAATTGATCAAAGACCACGAATTAGCCCTTTATGTGGTCACCTCAGACTCGCCTCGGAGTTACAGATGTTGAGAGAAGGCAGAATTCAAGCTTGGCATTTTTTTAGTTTGTACAGTTATTTGAAGATTCTGAGGTTTGCTTTTCTGGCATAGACCCAGAGATTCTTTCCTGTCTGGATCAATCCTAAAAGAGGGGTGAAACTGGGTTTTGCATCTGTGCATTAGGTAAAATCTCCATCACTGTCTCTCCATTCACACACACTCTCACACACACATTCACACACACACTCACACACACACTCACACTCACACCCACATCCCTGATGGTGTGTACCCAAACTAGAGAATGTGTCCAGGATGAGGCTTGCCAGTGCTGCTCTTTCTCTGGAAGAGCCTCTTTGAAGCAACCCTCCAGGATCTTAGAGGAATAAACCCAGTTTTATGTTTTATCCAGCAGATGGCGCTGCTCACCGCTCTCTGCAGGGCTATCTAAAAGTGATTTTAAGAGACTGCCAATCCACTAACAGGAGGGGTTTTTTTCCCCCAAGTCTCCACTCTGATACACTCTCCTCTCTTCTGCAATCTGACAGATGTTATTCATCCACCACAAGCCTGTAAACGGACCATAAAATATATAAAAAATAGTTTCTGACTAATGTATTCATTCAGCAACAATTCAGTGCCTGCTGTGTGTCCATAACCACACACGACTTTCTAATTAAGCAGTTAGACAATACAAACACACAGATAACTCTGTCGTAGTGTCTGCCATCAATAAGTACTCAGAAGAAAAACTGAGCAGACCTTTTTAGTGGGCAGGTCTGAGAAAGCCTTTCTGGGGAGGCGACAGGTGAGCAGAGGCCTGAATGATTCTTAAATAGGTGACTCCATCTTCAGTGCACCTTGGAATCACTGGGGAGCTATAACTCCAGTGTCCAGGCCCACACACAAGTGTGTTCACTTTACTGGTCAGAAGCGAGGTCCCGGCACTGGGGATTTTAACACTCCCAGGTGATTCTAAGGTACAGCCAAGACTGAGAAGCATTAACTCTAAAGATCTAAGCAGGAAATCATGCACCTCAGCAGGGGAATTATCTTACGCTGAATGAAAAGTACTCGTGCTATTCAGAAGAGCAACAAGGTGTCAGGGACTCTTGGCTGCTGGCTGACTTTTGGCTGGCTGCAGCCAGGGAGTCCGGGGCCCTGGGTTTGGGTCCAAGCTGGTAGCAGTGCAGTCCTAGGCTGCTACCTGAAAACCAGTCGAGTTGAAAAACAGAGCTCATGCAGCAAGCCAGAAAATGCCCTGTGCTGCCTGTCCTCTGGACTGGTGAATTATCTCAGCCCTCTGAAGTGCTGGGGAAACCTGGCCACTGCCCTCCCCTCCCCCATGGGTTCACTCGAACAGCCTGCCTTGGAGCAGAAGGGCTGTCGGGCTATCTCTCTGTCTGAGGGAAGAAAGCACCATTTTATTCCCCTGGTGACTGCCCAAGCAGATTCTTCCACACCCCGGCCTCTTCTGACCTTATACCTGAACTCCCTGCATCTCTTCCTGCTCTGGAACTCGTCAAGAATCTTTAAGGGAAAAGAGAATCTCAGAATTAGATTCTGTAACTGACAAGTGGGCACAGCTGTGCTCTTGGAGTCTGATGGATTCCAGCCCTCGGCTTCTGACCCCAATTCTGTCTTCCTTGGGACACATGAGCCCCATCTCCACTGGAGCGCGACAAGGAAATGGTGACAGATGCTGCTTGGCTGCCCCTGTGAGCACTTCCTGTTTCTCTCTCACACCAGCTGGAGATTGCTGTCCCTGTCCGCAATGCTGACCAGGAGCAGCTCGCCACACCCACCTTCCTCAGACTCCTGCTCCAAGGCAGGTCTTTGCTATCAGACACTGAAATGCTCACGGAGGCCACTCTGAGCATCCAGGCCATGGTGTTTGTCCTAGGACCCAAACCACAGGTCCCTCTCTTTCTTTTCATTTTTATTTATGGAAAATTCAAGACATATGCAGCAGCAGAAAGAATAGTAAAGCAAAAGCCCATGGACCCTATCGTCCCGTTTCAACGAGTTACCACCCTTATGCCCTCTCTCGTCATCACTCGGGGAGGCAGGGACGGAGAATTTAAAGTGAGTTGCAGACATGTCAATTTACCCAAAAATATGTCAGAGGGACATCTTTAACTGATAGGACTTTTTTTTTTTTTAACATAACTACCATGCCTTCATCACCTAATATCATATTAGTTCATATTTGTATTTCCCTTTGTCTCAAAGATCAGTTATCTAAATATGAGATCAGATTGTACTTGATTCAGCCAAATGTCTTATTGGTTTTCCATTTAACCCACGTCAATTACCCAACCCTTTCTGTTGGGTAAGGAGCAAGGGGTTGTTAGGTAGGAGCATTTCTCTTTGACACTGACCTGAAGTTTTAGTGGAAGGCATTTGGGACTTGAGCTCAGACTTGAATCCTGAATCTGCTCCTTCGTGACTCAGTGTGGCTTCTGGGTGAGCCTTCCCTTACCAGTCCTTCTTAGGGGAAGACAAGTTTACTTGCTATGAGCCTTAAAATTCACAGAGAGTGGTTAATGAAAATACTCATCAAAAGCAAATAAACATTGTTACACAAGTTTCCCACAGTATTTCCTTGTTTTTTTTAAAAAAAGATATTAGTTGAGCTCTGTTCTCTGGTATAAAGTCAACTAAATCACCCAAATAATTCTTAGGAAATGCATTCTGCATTCAATAGCCTTTTTCTTAAAAGAGATCTACCCCACCCACCCCAACCCCAAGTTAAACTACTCTTTTGAGTTTAGAAGTTTTAGCAAAAGCGAAACTCATTGTTCTTCCCTCGCTTGGTCCTTAGATGATAGTCTTTAGCTTGATTAGTTTTCATTATTTCCTAAGGAAGCTCTTCACTTAGGAAGGAGGGAAGAGCAAAATCAAATGTTTAGTTGGATTTAGTTAGAGCCAGGATGCTGAATTGCAGTTTATCTCTGGGCAAGAAGAGATTCTGCTGTTTCATTATTTATTAGATAGACTCCTTTGTTAATATACAGCCCATTAGATGTTGTAGGTAATTCTTACTTATACTTTAGGGGAGTGTATTCGTTTTTTATTACTACTATAACAAACTACCACAAACTTCGTGGCTTAAAACAATACACGTTTAATGGTCTTGCAGTCCTGGAGAGCAGAAGTCCAAAATGAGTCTTATAGGGCTAAAATCAAGGTTCTGGAAGCTCCAGTGGAGAATTTGTCCCTTGCTTCTTCTAGCTTCTAGAGGCTGCCCACATTCCTGGGCACGTGGCCCCTTTCTGTGTCACTTGGTACATGGACCTCTTGCCCTGTCATGTCATCTCCTACTGCCTGCTCTGATCTCCTGCCTCCCTGTTATAAGGACTCGTGTGCTCCTGTTGGGCACCCTCAGATGATGCAGGATAAACTCCCCATCTCCAAATCTTTGGCGTAAACACATCCACATAGTCTCTTGCCATACGTAATAGGATTCGCAGGTTGAGGAGATTAGGGTTCAGACATCTTGTAAGGGGAGATTAGCGTGATTGGAAACCCAGGCCTCACAAAGCACCCCGGAACTGCCTCCCCTGTCAGTCTTCCCAGGGTGGTCAGTGGACAGTTGCAGACACTGCACTGTGGGAGATGCAGAGCTGGTCATTGGCAGAGGGCAGGGGTTCGTGGGCCTCAAAGCAGGGGTTCGTGGGCCTCAAAGTTTCTGTTCTCCCCTGTGAACAGAAACATCTCAAAACTATCCATTCATAAATAGCTGTTCATTTATCATCGTCAAATAGTATCAGTTTGGGGAACCCCTTGTTATATGGGGTTGTGCAAACGTTAGATAAATTTGCCACATCCCTTGAATCTGGGCAGGCCCTGGGACTGCTTTGACCAGGACCTAAGTGTCAGGCAACGTTCACTTCTTGTCTCAGAACCCAGGCCCTGGGGGTCCTCATTCTCCACATAAGAAGTCACACTACCTTGTTGGAGAGACGGATGGAGATGCCTGAAGATTCCTGAGAGAAACAAAAAAAAGGCAAAGCTGAGCAGAACCTTCCAGCTGTCCCTGCGGAGGCACCAAGCGTGTGAGCAGCCGTCTCAGACTCTCCAGGCCAGGCCAGCTGCCAGCTGAGTGCCACTGAGCCACTCGTCCACACCAAGGGGAGCCAAGAAATGACCCTGTCGAGCCCCACCCGAATTCCTGGTGTGCAGAACTGTGAACTACAAGGTAGTGGTGGTACTGTTAAACCTTTAAGGTTTGTGGTCGTCTGTCACGCAGCAAAGAAAACCGGAGCAGAATTTGGTGGCTGCCACGTACGCTGCTTGCCGGTCACTTTCAGGAAGGTCTGAGGGTAGAAATGCAGGGGGCGTCCATCCACATTTCCCAATGCACCCCGTCAACAGGTAGTGTCGCTGTGGACCTTCCCTCTCTCCATGATGATGAACTGATGAGCTGACTCGTCTCTGAGGTGGGGACAGTGAACGCGGGGAGTCACAGAGTTGTTTGGGGTGACAAGAGCAGTAAGAAGAGCTTTGTAATCTGAGAAAGCTCATTTCAAGGTAGTTAGTACTGGGGCTACAGTAACGGTATTACAGGAGAAATTAAGTGGAGAATAGTCATTCTTCGCTTGTTTTTAATATTGTCTCCAAGTGTGGGTGTTGATAACAGGTTTAAAGTATTTTATTTTGCATCATAATTCATTTTCAGCATTTAAGAGGAACAAAAAGGACAAAGGAAAAGGAAAACAAATTATTTTTTCCCTCCCAGAGAGTTTGGGATGTAATGTGTTACTTGCTAATGTATTATGTAATTGTGGATTATGTAATTTGTGGACAAATGTATTCTCTTCTTGTCCTGAGCTGACCCTCTTCTCTCTTGCCTTCTCCAATCCATGTGCAGTTTTACATGTGCCCTCCTCAACGGAGGAATAAAAATGTATTTTGTAGACATTACTTGCGCTTGTGACTACTTACTTAAAATCAGTTGCCTTTGGAAAATTTTATTAAGCCTCATACAAATAATGATTAAAGAGCTGGAGTGGAGTAAGTCTGTCTCTCTAGGGAAGATAGTTCATACAACCACAAAGTGAACTTGAGCCCAGAAAACAGCCAGCACATGCAATGCTACAAAGCTGCCTTTGAAGACATTTTGAGTTTAATCTGTCCTCAGCGAGGTCTGTAAAAGATTAGAAGCTGGAATTCAAGGCTGTCAGGAACGAGACCAGCACAGCCTCTGGGACCGGAGGCCATTGGTCACAAGATATGGGAGTCTGCTCTCAAGTAACCGAGAAGAATACACAAATGCTCATGTTTCTTGCTTGGAGAGTAAGGTTCCTGGACCTCATGTCCAATTTTGAATTTTAAAAACCAGCTTGGTATTTTCCATATGTTTTTAGTCATATGAAAGGCTTAGCTTGTTACACTAAACTAACATGACTGAAAGCAGACAAAAACGTAAGGGGTTGAAAACAATGCAAGTCAGGCTCTTAACCGCTCAGCCTGCCCCCAGTGGGACGGGCAGCAGCGTTTGATGAGTTAAAGAAAGAGATCAGTATGTGTGTGGGGAGTGGCTTTTCCGAGTCTGAAGTCTTCACCTTTCACTGTGGGTGTCACTATAAATATGGTAACTGGGCTCTTCTAAGGTCAGGATGCTCTGTTCCCAAGACAGGGCCCCTTGTTATGGAAGGAACTGGCTAAGCCCTGGGCCAGATACTGAAGTCAGAGCCTGAGCTCCAATCTGTCCACTGGCCCAGGAGAGGAGGAAATGGCTGACACTGTGTTCCCTGGCTGTGACCTACGTTTGTTTAGACTGACTGAGGAGCGGAAGTGTAATATTGATGAAATTTCTCAAGACCAAATTCAACGTCACCCAGTGCTTACGCGCCTGACACCGCCAAGCCGCAGAACACAGGCAGCACTGGGGACGGGCCCCACAGCGGGACACGGGCGCTACCCTACAAACCAGCGGAAGGCAGTGGGGCTGAGACCCGCATGAGGGGCCTGGCAGAAGCCTGGGGAGACGAGACAGTGCAGAGGGCAAAGGGAGGGGTGAAGGCAGCATGCTTGGCTTGGCCATTGTGTGTGACCTTGAGGTGTCCTCTGACCTCATTGGGAGAATGTGGATATTGTCCACCTCATGGGCTGCACGGATCCGTGTAGCAACACAGGGTGAGAGGGGAGGGAGGAGCTGCTGCGGCATAAGAACCAGTGGGCTAGAGCGGCTCATAAGGAGTCGCCCAGCTGGGGGTGCGGAGGGGGCTCTGCATAAAGCTGAGGGTCTCCATTGGATGGCTCTGGGATCTGAGGAGCGAGTGGCGACGGTGCTCCTGCGTCTCTGCACCATCATTAACCCCTCAGCTGTGCAACGATGTAGGCCAGGTTTGGAATGCCGGCCTTGGAACACCAGCCTGAGCTGGGCGCACGCCCGCGCTAGGCTGTGCACACTCTCGGTCATAGCAAATGCTTGTGTAAACCCAGTCATCCTCACGTCCAGGTTATGCCGTTTTCCCCATCTTCATGTCCCCATCTGGCAAGATTTCTCCCATTCAGACCAATCAAACTTTACCAAACTTGGACTTTAAATGGATATTTAGAAAGAGGATTAAGTGGCAGGTCTCTCATTTCCCATTTCCTTCTGCAGCTGTTTTTCCAAGTCACCAGTCCCCAAAATAAACTTGCTCTTTTGCTTTGAACCAAATATTTCTCTTGACAGACAGATGATGCACAAACGGTGACCTTTCTGGATTTGGGAATTCTTTGGATACATTATTTATTAGCTCACAGGTGCTGCATAGAGTTATTAGATGTCAAAAAGGCCAAAAAAGAAAATGCTAAAGGAAATTTATTTTTGTTCATGAGTATGGTGTCTCTGAAACCATTCCTTCCATTAACCACATATCACATCATGCGTTGTGTGTGTGTGCGCGCCGTGTGCGTGAGCGTGACTTCAGGAGCTTTGCAGAATTTCAAAACACATTGTGAATCCTATATCTCAGCCTGAGTCTTTGCAATGGCCTCATAAGGTAAACAAGTAAACAATCTGCTTTTATTTTTGCAAAGTCTATTTTATTCAAGAAGACAAAAGGCAAATAATAAATCTTATCTTTGTGATAACGCCTTTTCCCAAATGCTTTGCATCCACTCGCTCATGAGAGTAATCATGGCAATCTCGTGAAACAGAGGAGTGAGGGATTGTGCCAAGATTGGCACCTGTGGAAACAAAGTCACAGAGCCATCTAGGGCCCTGGCAGATGTCATGACCTGATTGATAGTCACAAAGGAAGGTTGGAGCCCAGGTCTTCTGTTTTCTCTTACTAATGAAAAGTTTAAAAATATTTTTTTAACTTTTATTGTAAATACATTCTCATAGAAAAAAGAGAGAGAAAATGAAGATAATTAGAGAAAAAACCGCCTTTAATTCTACCATTCAAACACGATTATGTTTTGACATCATTATATTGTTTTCCAGGTCAAAAGGGAAATTTTGGACCCAGAAAATAAATGACTTCTCTGAGCTCATATTTTAGTGGATACTTACACTTTACAATCTTATATTTATTGAACTGTCACACGGATCCTAGTTTGCATTTGGGAAAACAGGTAGCTGCCCACACAGTGTGAACTGAGGGGCACCAAAAGAGAGCCATTTATGCCCAGTCACTTCTTCATCATTAAGTCACTTCTTGGGAAAAGTAATCTTGTCTCCAGAAGGCAGATCCCTGTTAAATGCGATTAGGTCTCCCAGGATGAGTAACCCATTAGCACCCATTAACGGACATGCGTGTCTCAGATTAACTGGCTCAGAAAAAGGCTCTGATGAAAGGGATGTAGGATGGGTAACTGTTAGAAGTCACATTAGGAGTCTGTTCAAAACTGTCACAGAGGTGGGCAGTATCTCTGGCAGATGCAAGAAAGATGATCAAGGCTCAGTCTGCTGCCGCTGCCATCGTTGCCACTGCTGTCCCATCCCACAGGCTCTTCTCACAACATAGCTAATGCCCTGCCCACTAGAGGTGGGGTCTCTTTGCCCTCCCCTTGAGTCTAGGTACACGCCTATGATGGCTCCAATCCCTGGAGGACAGAAGTGGTGCCATGCCACTTCAGAGGCTAGATCATAAGAAGGTTATAGCTTCCACCCGGTGCTCACATTGCTCTCTCTCTCTCTCCCTCCCTCCTCAACCTTCTTAGCTTTTGGAATCCAACCACCATGCAGTGAGGAAACCCAAACTTGTTCAAAAGAAGAGACCACATGGAGAGAAACTGAGGCCCTCAGTCCACAGCCAGAATTCACCACAAGACGTGTAAATGAATGAGCCTTTAGAATATCCCTGCCCCCAGCCTTCAAGGCTTCCAGTTGAAACCCAGACACTGAGGAAAAGACACAGCAAGCCATCCTCTGCCGTGACCAAATCCCTGACCCGCAGATTCCATGAGCATAATACATGGCTATTTTGTGCCACTGAGTTAAGGGAGTAATTATTGTGCAGCTGTAGTACCAGCACATATGACCCAGTGACACTAAATGAAGAAAGACATCTAACAAAGAAAATCATCTGTTCACTTTGTACTTGTAGCTCTCGACTCTCATCCTATAAACCCCGTATTCTAAGAGCCAAGATGAACAGCCTACCCAAGCTCACCTCCCTGTGTCTTTACTTGAGCTCTCTCCCTTCATCCCCCCACCCCAAGTCGGAGGTATTTTAGCTGAGGTTATTTAGGGACCACATGGGGGCCCCAAACTCTAACTATAGAATTCACCCTTTCTCTCTCCTCTTCCAGGTTCTCATCATTCGGGAGAATGGTGGAGGTTTGTAGGAATAAGACATGTAGGCTTTTTTGAGTACATAAGGTATACAATCTTTGGACACATACTCCAAGAGTGGTGCTGGCTGTCATGTCTAATATTTTTAACCCAGCAAAAAGTAATGCATGTTCAAAATTTTAAAAATCCAAATCATGCAGAAAGTGGGAAGAAAACATCCCCCTACCTTCTCTCCCCATGCTCAGCACTAGGCGCTATTAAGACCCCACAGCCAGAGAGGCTGGTGTTGAATTCCAGCTTTGTGGGTGAACCAGCCATGTGACTTTGGCTCCAGTTGCCTCTTCTATAAAATGTGGATAGCTTACCTCATAGGTTTGTTATGAGCTACATAAATTAATAAACATAAAGCTCTAAGAACAGCGCCTGACCCATAGAAAGTCTCAGTACGGATTAGCCATTACCACTACTGCTACTATCATCTTTGTCATTATTATTCACAGTGCTTCTGTAGCCTTAATGGGCTCCGGAAATGGAAAGTGCTGGAAGGGACCTAGAATTAGGGAGGAGGCTCACGTGGAACGTAATGAACAACCTCAACTTCATCCTCGCTGCAGACCCCTCAACGGTGTCTGAATCCTCAGTGTTTCTGCAGGTGTTACAAACCACATTTCCTAGCGTATTACAAGCTAAGAGGGTCAAATATGACTAAAATATTGAAATAAGAAAGAAAATAAGCACAAACTGGTCCAATCCTGATGCACACACACACACAAAAAAACCCTCAAAAAATTAACTACAAGAAACATAAAGCCTGATCAAAATTAGGGTGAATAGAAGGAAAATTGATCATCTCACCTAACCAGAAGCAGAGGGAGGGAGAATCAAGATGGTTAGCACTGAGGCTCACACTGTCATCAAGAGTCAGGAGATTTTTCCTCAAGGAAAACTTTCCTCGAGGTCACCCTTTGACTCTAGATTTTTATCTTACATTTCATTGGCTGGTTATGTCGCATGACCATGCTTAGACCAATCCCAGACAAGGAGCGTGGCATGACCACGATAGTCTTAGACTGATCAGCATTCCCCTGAAGACCCATCCAAAAGGGCGGGCCTGGGAAAAAGGCATCGATGGTTTCCCTTTCTTGTTCCAAAAAGCTCCCTTCAATGACACATGCCATTTACCAATGTAATAATCAATAGGATTAAGAGATGAGGATAACCACCACACCCCCGCCCTCCCAAAAAACAAGAGTAAAGAAACTGGCATGCATAAAATGAACCCTGGAATACAATCAAGTGCAAAAAATGCATGGCATCTTCTAGGCTTGCTAAGGGTTGGGCCATGAATGTGGGTTTAGTTCATGCAAGAAAGTTTTGCCAGAGGTTGCAAATGGTGGCTTGTGGGCCAAACGTGGTCCATGGGTATGTTCTGTTTGAGCATTTCTGGTATCTTTTCTGTGCTTTATTTTTCAGTTAGTTTATTTTTATTAATTTAGTTTTCAGTTGTTGTGGTTGCCAACCTTTAAAAAATGGAACAGTTCATATTATTTGGAAGTATTTCTGGTTTATCTCCAAAAAAAAAAAAAAAAGAATCAGAAATACAGCAACACTGGGCCTGCTTTCTCACCTGGCAACAATCAGCTGGAGCTGATGCAACCGTCTCCTCTGAAGCACATACGTGCCCTCCTGATGGCATGCCCTGCCTGCATGCCTCTTCTGTCACCTGTATTGCCCCACAAGCCTTTGAGTATGTGACCCTGGAATTAGTTTACCAGACCCTGGGGTAGAAGCCAACCAATGCTTCAGGAGAACATGGATGCCCTGATTCTAAGCCTGGACCTCACAAAGTGACCACTGCAGGCTATAATGAATATCCCCCTCCCTCACCCTCTCTATAGACCCCTTATTAAGACTCCTTAAGAGAAAGTTTCCAAAGGTGTTTTCCACTTAGAGAGGGCAGAAGAAGAACGTGTCTTAACAGCTGTGAGATAAGGAGAATAGGAAAGCCTTTGGAATTAAGGACTAGATTTGGAGCATGATTCTCATCCTGAGAACAATTTTAAAAGCTGTCGCTATTTCGAACTTCTGATGTTTCACTCTACAGTTAAAGAGGTCTTGGATTTAAAGCGCTGCTTTGTGCTTTCTGCTTTAGCCTTTCATGGAGACCATCCGGTCCAGAAATGTCCACTGACTCTAGTGAGGGATTACAAAATTTATATGAGAAATTTTTAGTCACGTTACTTTAAATGTGAAACTCTTTCTTCAGAATCAGGTAAAGAGGTCCCTGAGCAGATGTGCACACAGATGGGGCTTATCTGACTTCCTGTCCATTGACGCCCACACATTACAGGCTCTCCGGAAAGGTTAGATGATGACAGTGACTCAGGAAGCCAAGAATGTGAATTATGTGACATGCAGCCTGGATCTAGGCCATGTACGGTTATTGTTCAACGCACCACAGCAAGCCTGGAAATAAGAGACCAGTTTTTTTTAAAAAAGAGATTTTTGCAACGCATTTGTGTTTGTGAAATAACATCCATTTCGTTTTCTCGAGAAAAAGAAAGAGACAGAGACAGAGTGAAAGGAAGTGAGAGAGGGAGAGGGAGGAGAGAGGAGGGAGAGGGAGGGAGAGAGGAGAGAGAGAGGAGTGAGGGAGGAAGAGAGAGAGGAGAAGGGAGAAGGGAGTGATTAGACCCAAAGAGCAAACTTGCTTCCGACTCTGCAGTATGCACACCAGCACATACTACAGTCCCACTTACCCACCAATCTCTGCCTACCTGGTCTCTATCACAATGGTAAAAGGCCTTCAGCAGAACCAGAGCAGGAAACCAATTTACCAAGATGTTAGCTAAGGCTATTGGAAACCATTCTCACATTACATGCTTTATTGAGCTCTTTAACGGCAGAGAAGTGAGCACAGAGCCATCCCCGTGGTGTGGCAAACAGGGACAGCTGCCATCCAAGTAGACCCTGAGAGGAGGGCCCAGGACTGAACTGCTGCCAGTTCCCAATGGTTCAAGGAGAGAAAAGAGCAGAGGAGTTCAGAGGAGAGCTGAGGCTCATTTTGACAAGATTTTGCCAGAGTCAAGATCCCTGAGGGAGAAGCGAAAAGGCACAATAGCAGAGCGATGAAGAGCTAGGGCTCTGGCTTTGAAACCTGGCTTTGCCCGATGTGATCTTGGACCACCTATTTAACCACCCTTTGCCTCAGTTTCTCTCTCTGTGAAATGGATATGATAATAGCCCCTTAGAGGAATAATAAAGGATTGCTACAAAGACAAAATGAGATTGTATGGGTAAATCTGGACCCAGTGTTGGACACAAGTGCTCAAATAATCTGAGTTTATTCCTATTTCTAGCCCAAACTTAAGTATGCACAAAAATATGACCGAAACAAACCTGTAAAATACAAAGCATATCCCTGGTTACAGTCAGTAAAAACAAAAAGTCGAATGAGAGAATATCCCTGACATATCTTAATAAAATACAGAATACTACACAAATTTCAGAATTCATTAAACAAAATTCAAAGGGGCCTGGCATTTTTCAGCACAGTGGTAAAATATCAAGTTGGAAAGTATTTATTACATCCATTACCCTCACACCTATCCCTATAGGGGAAAAAAGGTATAATATTAATTACATACTTATTACCTTCTGCATACCAAGTACTGCCTACAAATTATCCTTATCCCATATAATTGTTCCAGCTAGATATTACCTCCATTTTAAAAATGAATAAATCAAGACACAGAGAGGTTAAGCAACTCAGCAAAGCTCACACAACTGATAAGCGACTGAGCTGGGATTGGAACTCATTTCTCTGTGACGACCTTTCCCGCCATTGCTTCATCTATTCTTCGCATCACTTCTATGGGGCAGGTACTGGGTACTATTGTTATATCCATTTTGCAGATGGGGCAAAATTAAGTAAGGACCCCCAAGTCTCACAGTCACATCAAAGAAGAGTCGGGAACATACCCCAGGTCAGCAGGACCCCAAAGCCCAAGCACTTGCCTGTCACCATATTGCACCCTTTGTCTCAACAGTAGCAAGAGACACGACCTGTCATGACAGGAAACTGCATAATTACAAGGGCCCTTGGGTCCTCGTGGGCAGCCTGACTTGGCCCTTAGTGCAAAATAGAATTTGATTTCTTTCTCTGCACTACAAATGGTTATTAGCAAACATTCTCTCCTAGGAAAATATGTTCATGGTCCTTCCAAATGAGCCTACCCTCAGCCTCTCAAGATGATCTCAAAACCTCAAGGTCATAGAAAAGATTGTCTTGAAGAACATTGGAGCTTGGATTTTGAAGAGTTTGACCAAGAGCACACTGGAGTGATTTTATTTGAACTAATTACATGACTTACGAGCATCCTGAGTGGTGTAAGCCTCCTAGTTAATGCAGGTAGGTCCCTCATATGTGAGTCCCTCCAGTGGGATTCTTTTACAGACAGCATCTGTCTTAAGAGAACCACGACCCTCCACCCAAACAACTTTCTTCCAGAGAAATAGGTGAAAGGAAATTGTCAAAAGCCAGGGTTTTCATTATCCTCCCCCAAGTCTTTTCCTAATCAACCCCTAACCTTTGGTTTTTAAAAAATCAAAAAGCTTTTTAATTCTGTGAAGGGTGGACAAAAGAGAGGTGTGATGGTCACCCAGACACGTGCGATCTGATACAATAGTCACGAAACCATGTGTGGCTGTTTAAATATAAATTAGTTAAAATTAGGCAAAGTTAAAATTCAGCCTGTCAGTCACACTAGCCGCATTTAAGTGCTCCATAGCCATCTTGGGCTAATGACTATCGCTATGGACAGTGCAAGCCTGGAACACGTCCTTCACCGCAGGAAGTGCTGTTGACAGCTCTGATCCACAAGCGCCTCTGTGAGGAATCGGAAAGGCCTGGGGCTCCGCCTATGGTGGCTGTTTTAGTTTGGGTTTTCCAGAAGCAGATTTGGGGGCAAGATTTCAAGTGTGATTAATTTATTTGAGAAGTGCAGGGAAATGACACAGAGAAAGACAGGCAGCTAACAACCTGTTTAAACCTGTGGAGAAACTGAGAGGTAGTGTAAAATGCACATCTCAGAATTATCCCACCCAGAGAGAGGAAACTGGGGTATTCATACACCACTCCTGTGGACTACTTCCAGGGCAGAGATTTCAGAGGTCGGGCTGAGGTGGTCAGGAGAAGCTCTCAGGTTCAGAGGCAGAGACTGGTGGTAGAAGTTGGTAAAGCCTCCCAAAAGTCTGAGAGATATGGATGTTACACAACACTGACTGATGCACAGACACTTAAGGATGGGTCACCTTTCCTTGGAATTTTGCCTAGAACATTATGTCCCTGACCTTGATTTCATGTCAGTCTGTAAAGAGTGGTCCAGCCCTTCCCTATGGCAGGAAATGTTGAGGGATGTCAAGGGAGAAGGAAGGAGAGAATAAAGGAACTTGAAGATGCTCAGGCATTGATTGTACCAAAAGACCAATTGGTAGGAAAATTAAACAGATGTTGTATACCCTTCTTGGGGTACTGGATTATAGATGCGGATATGCACCATGGAGGTTAGGAGCCTGATCAAACAGTGAGATGACCTGGGTGCCCACTCATGTGCTGACCCATCCTGAAGTACAAGTGCTCAGGGTTTCCACCCATCATTAAGAGCAGGGGTTCTGGAAGTAGAGAGCACCCCTCTTGTTATGGGTTGACTGTATCCCCTCAAAAGATGTTGAAGACCATACACACCTAAGAACTGACTATTCCTTCTTCCCTACCTCATGATCCTCACTCTCTCACTTCCACCTCCTAAAATCGCCCCCCAAATAAACTATGTGCATCCAAATGCTTGTCTCAGGCTCTGCTTCTTAGGAAGCCCAAATTAAGACAAACGGCAGGAACAAAGATACAAAAGCAAGGACGTATGCAGCTTGGAATGATGGCAAGGAAGATACTAGAGGCCAGCTTGTTTTACTGGTATATAAAGGTGCCCAGCAGGTTGTTGAGAGTCTGGAGCAGTTGCCAGTGGCTAGATCACAGAGGCCACCATGTGCCAGGTAAATTTGGCTCCATCCTGTATGTAATGGGGAGCTACTGAGAAACCAACAGGGTCACCGGAAAGCCATGAAGGGAAGTGACCTGCTCAGAGTTGCTTCTAAAAAGATCGTCATGCTAGCTGTTCGGAGGGTGAATGTGAGAGGCGCAAGACTGGGAGCGTCAGGACCCATCAGGAGGCCACTGCAGTCGTCCAGATGAGCGGCCAGAATAACCTGAACTAGCAAGGTGGCATGCAAATGGGAATCAGGATGGAGTCGAGAAAATCTTGGCGATGAAGTTCATCTAGGGTGACTAATTCATCTGTTTTCCCAACTTACCCATTTTTTGCACGGGAAGTCTCACATCTGGGGAATTCCTCAGTCCAGGAAAACGGGGGCAGTTGGTGTCTTAGTCCATCCAGGCTGCTGTATAAGGCACAGCCGGGGTCCCTTCTAGATAACAGCAATTTATTTCTCACAGTTCTGGACACTGCAAGTCCAAGATCAGAGTGCCAGCATGATGGGGTGAGGGCCCTCTTTCAAGTAGAAAATTTCTTATTGTTTTACCTCTCATAGGCCCCACTTCCAAAAATCATCCCATTGCAGATTAGGATTTTAACATAGGAATATTGAGGGAATGCAAGCATTCAGACCATAGCAGTTGGTCTAAATTCAGCAGACTTGATTGAACGGTGGCAGGGGGCTCCGAATGGGGAAGGGTTGAGAATAAATGACCTATGTCAGACGTGGGGAATTGTGGGAGCTGCGATCCCCTGAGGAAAAGAACGTGAGAGAAGCCGGGTTTGCAGATAAGATGATGCGGTCAGTTTAGGACGGAGGAATGGGAGGCGACTTTGGTACTTATAGGCACACGTGAGCAGCAGCATCTGGGAAACTGTGAAAGCAGTTGCGATGCCCCCGAGAAAGCAGCAGTTTGATCTATCGTGATCAGGAATTCTTCCTGATGAGCAATTTCCTTTCCTTTATCAAAACCACAGATTTTTCTGGAATACTGATTTTAGAAATGGATTATAGATGTGGATATACACCACGAAGCCTGATCAAACAGTGCTGTGACCTGGGTGACCATTGCCTGAAGTGGCTACCCTGGCACTCAGTAAGCAGTATCCCATGGATGTCACTTAGCAGGGGACAGGGATCCGACACAGGGACAGACTGACGGCAACTCTCAGTAAAGTTGCAAACACAAGGCTGTAGAGGAGTCATACATAGTGCCAGCGAGTGGGATGGAGCACACACCTGGGAGGTGGGAGAAAGGCTCAGACGGCAAGGTGGACTTGGAGAAAAGGAACAGAAAGTGTTGGGCACCAAGCCCGGTAGGCACATCGAAGGCCTCTACACTCGTGTCCTCCTTCATTGGTAGACCCGTGGCCCGTGTTAACCCCCAGGTTGCCTTGTGGCATTCTCGCCACGGTAACTGCTTCTGTTTTATAACAACTCTGACATTCCATTTGGCTTTCCGGGGACCCATAAACCAACCAGTTATGCTCACAGCCATCGTTGATGATACGGTTGACTACCTTCTACGTGACTCTCTTCAAAACACTTATTAACTTGTTTGATCCTTACAGTTACCTGTCTGATGAGAACTTTTATTACTGTATTCATTTTTACTAATGAGGAAATTGAAGCACAGAGTGATCAGGCAATTTGCCAAAGTTGCTTAGCTGGTAAGTGGCAGAGCTGGTGTGTGACCAATAAGACGTCACTGAATAGGACGCTGGGGAGAGACATGCCAACAAGAGCCAGCTCCAGCGCACCTGCAGCCCTTCCCATCCCAGCCCGGCAATCCTGGAGAGCAGCCTCCGCTGTCACACACAGCAGGTTTCTCCCGTCCCGAGGACCAGCCCCCACGTTCTCTGCCTCTAGCTGATGCCCAGGTTCCCCTGCCTTCCTCAGCTTCTTTTCAAGAACTTCCTGGGCTCCTCCTTCATCCCATATTTTCAACAGCGAGTGACTAGATCAATGCTCCTTACTCGTTCCTTCAGATGCATAGTCCTTTCTAGAGAGCTATGTGCTGCGTACATCCTAATGTGACTTGGGCGTGGGGACCTGGCTTTGATACACACATTGTTTTTAACGTGTGTTTCTGGTCGCTTCACTTGTTTGAGTCTCCCTGGCTTCTTACATCTAAATAGCAAGGTGTTAACTTAATCAGTGATTTTCCATGTACACAGAGGGTATCAGAATCATGGGGAGTAGGGTGTTCAGTACTTCTTCCAAATGTGTGGTCCAGGCTATTCTTGATCACTTTTATCAAAACATATGTGTCCTATGTCACTTTCTCCAGGGCTCTGCCTTCTAGATGACAGAAAGCAAACCTGACAGATCACCCCCTGAGATTCCACGTGTGACCTCCGTATCTCAGTCCCAGTTCAAATCTGCCTGCTGACAGAATTGTCTTATTTCTTCGGTGTTGGATGGAAAAAAGATTGTGAATCACTCACTGTTCCAGATGATCTGTCAGATCCATGGCAGACGATAATTTCTATAAAACGCTAGTGTGAACAGCTAAGTCATTTCCCTATGATTTATGCTGCAGAACAAAGGAAAGGATAATTAGCCTTAAAAACAGTGAGATGGGTAAGGGGATGAGGGTCACGTCATGAGTCACAGAAATGGTTTGCATAATGGAGTCATCCGGACTGGCCCGGGGCTGTCTCTAAGCGAGGTCGCTTTCCCTGTAAAGTGATGTCTTAATATTTGTGATAACCCAAAGCTCCTATCGTCCCAGGAACTCTGCTCAGACAGGTCTCTGCAGAGGAGGCTGTCCATTTTCCTGTCCATTTCACACCACTGATGAACTCTTTCGTGTTCTCCATTGCTGCGGGTAAGTCAACTTAAGCATTTAATGAATGTCCACTGAGCCTAGAATCAGGGCAGGATGGGAAGAAGCAGGGGAAGCCAAACCCAAGTAAGCCTCCGGCTCTGCTCTCAAGTGGCTCTTGGTCCAGCCTCCTCCCCTTCTCATAAGAGAGGGGAGAGAAATCTTGGAGAATGAAAAGAAAACCAGGCCCTGTCCTCATCTATTCATGCACCAAGATTTCTCAGGTGCAGGTATAATGAGCACACCTGGAGACTGATGTAAGGTTCGGCCGCTCAACAGACAGAGTCTGACTCATGATTAGCAGGCGTCCTTTACTGAAAGGCAGGTGGTCCTGGGCGAGGTTCACTGGTCCCCAGGAAAGAAGCCAGAGAAGTCGCACCCGGGCGGAGTTGGGGCAGGGTTTTAAGGGTCGGGTCCAGGAAGGGGAAGATTCAAAAAAGGCAAAAGCATAGCATGGGGCTCTGTCACTGGCGCAGTGGTGTGGTGCCCAGCGTAGTCCTGGCACCCGCGGATTGGTCCATGGGCATCAGGTGGCTAGCAGGCGGGAGCTAGGGCCAGGGACCTGCCCCTGGGACCTTTTCCGGGAGCACTGGACTTACAACTGAGGTTTCACTGAAAGCAGTGAGGACCAGGGCTGACATCTTCTACCCCAATTTAAGCCATTTCTTGTTCACCCCAGCTTGACAGTCTTATCTCGGTCCAGATGATGCAGGACAGAGCAAATTTCCCTAAGTGGGCCTGCAGCGAGAGCAGCAAGACAGGGTTCTTGGCTGAGTGCAAGAAACAACTTAAATGCACGCTAGAGTTAGAGTCAAAAGGAAAATTTATTAGAGAAGGGGTAATATTCCACAGACAGAGCCTGGTCTCCTCTCAGAGGCGGGGGGGGGGGGGGGGGGGTCCTGAGAGAGACTCAGAGGGACAGAAACAATAGAGACAGGAGGGTGAGAGACAGAATAAAGTCACAGAGTGTTGGGGAATTTAGTTTCTGTGAATTACAACTGAAAGACTTTATTTACCCATTTTCCTTTGATGGTAGGAGCATACAGTCTGAAAGGATAAGAATATGCAGTGTGAAAAGGTAAGAATATGTAGAGTGAAAGGCCTGCTGGCAATTCCCTGCCTTTGATCCATAGGTTCCCCATGGTTTCAGCCCTAGGGAATGAATTATTTTATTTTGTGTAGGGAGCTACTTAAAGACTTCTCCCCTCCTGGTGTCCCTTCCAGGGTAAATGGGTTGTTAACAACCCCAGCAGAAATCTTCCTTTGTTCTGCAGGTTTCCTCTTGGCCTAGCTGCAGGGCTGATCAGCATATTGTAGTTTCTGAATGTAGTCTGGTTTAGCACTTTGGTTCTCTTGCTCCTCCCTATATTACAGTGACCCAGCCAATGACCTACTTGGAGCTGGGGGGAAGGGGGCGGCGGGTGGCGGGGAGAGGGGGACGCAGTTCTACAGTTGTGCTCTGACCTGAGTTCCTTCAGCTTCCTTGGAAACTCAAAGTTCTGGGCTTCTATCCTTGTAAAAATATAAACACACCAGATTCATGCTTCTACCTAAATTAATATTCCTACAAAATTTTTATCACAACAGGGTTTTGCTATTACCATAGTAACCCCTGCATGTGACTAGCAGACATCAGAGAGAAGAGGAGGAAAATGCAGAGCAGCCCAAGCTTCAGGATGTGCATGGAGAAAGCAGTGGCCAGGCTGCGCTGGCGTCCACAGGCCTGAGCCTGCCAGGAGGGCCTGAAGTCTCTGCCCGGCCTGGTGGGACCTTCACAGTGGAGGTGGTCTGAGCTTCTTTTTTTGCAGCTGTATTGCCCATGAAGTTATAGTATCTGGAGGCCCAAGAACAGTGACATTGCTCTGCTTTTGGTCTGGTCGACATGAAGACTTTCCTTCTCTCTCTCTCTGTCTCTGTCTCTCATTCTCCACCCTCCTTTCTTAGGAGATATGGGGGAAGATACTTTTGTTTTCAGATAGTGTCATTCTCTGGTTTAGGATGCAAATAAAGTTGAATACAATAAGCAGATGGAATCAAAGAGCAGGAAGGAATGCCAGGAGCTGAAAGTGTTGTGTGCGATCAAATCTAAGACCCGCAGAGCCAATTGAGATGAATTGTGAGCCTTTTTTAGCCAGCTGGCAACTGACTCTCTACCACGCAGGGTTAGAGGAGATCAGCCCTGAGCTTCCATTAGCTGGCCAGTGACTGACTCTCTCCACCACGCAGGGTCAGAGAATCACCCCCAAGCCTCCAGAGGGGATAGCTTAAAAAGCCCCAAAACCCCCTCTAGCAAGCAAGCAGGTTTACAGAAGTTAAGTTAACCATTAGCATATCTTTGCACAGAATATCTCCTAGAACTACACCCAGTTTAACATTAAACAATGGAAGCAGAAGTTGGCCGTTTGAAAATTTTCCACCCTTAACAAAAGCACTCTGTCCCCTTCACCAGTGTGCATAGTCCTTTGGTCTCCATTCCTTCTAGGTCACAGGCCCATGGGAACAAAGAGCCTCCATTTGGGCTTCCAAAACAACAATGACAAGAGTAACAAATAGGTAGAAACCCGGCCACCAAGTTAGGTAGGGTGGGCTGTGACAGAATTTGTTCCTGTCAAATGTTCTGTGTCTACAGGGAATTAAATGGCCTGCAGACTGGGTGATGGGGAAATGGATAAAGACAATAACATATGGATCATCATGCAAGTAAAGTGCTTACCGCAGTGCCTAGGTCTGAGCTAGCAGATTTGCCACTTTAAAAAATGCAGAGGAAGTGTTGTTCCCAGGGACACCGGCATTAAGGAAGCGGTGGACTTCCTCCTCTACGTCACAGCTATAAAAATAGGTTCTGATTCCTACGACTGGAATCACCACTAAAATTTTGGAGAGTGTTGCCTTAAATTAGCTGTGTATGTGTATGTCCCTCACATACACACAGAAATTTTTTATAACACTTAGATCTCTAAGCAATATTGTTGCAGAAATGTTGCGAAACAAGACCAGAGAGAAACCAAGCACCACTCCGAGAGTTGGAGAACTCAGGTTTATTACGCTGGCAGTCCTAGAAGAGCTCATGCTCTGAAGATCTGGGCTCCGAGCTCAGGGGCAATTTTGCTTTTATATCCATGCTGTTACAGTTGGCATGGGCTGATAGGTTGATTTGTCCTCAGACAGTTACAGACTGTGAGTTGCTATGGGTGACAGGCAGTTACACAGCATGAGATTTTCGAACAGGAATTTAGGTAATACCTTTGTTATCAAGACAGAACAATCAAAGGGGAGGGTGAGTCTTCAGTTGATCTCGAGATCACTCTGCCCTTCAGCCTATTCAGCAAACATGTCCACAGAAGCAGAACAAAGAGCTAATTACAAGGTTAGCCATTTAAGTGGAAAATTCCTCTTCAATATAGATGGTGACACTACAAATGTTTTAAACTCCTATATACATTCTTCTAGACATCAGGAGAGGAAATACATAAGGGACATAATTTCTGCAATAATAAACCACAGAGCCCTGGGAATGTACACATCTTCCCCACCCCCCACCCCTCACCCCCAGGCCTTTACATGTGCTGCACCCGCCCAGGAAGCCCCTCTCCACACTTTCTTCCTCTGTTAATGCCTATGCATCCATCAGCAAAGCTCTGAGCATCCACTCATACTAAAACTCCCCTGGTGCCCCAGGCTTGGTTAAGAGCTGAACCTAAAAGAAGTTTTTTAGAAGATGTGACATTTCTGTTTGCAATTTGACTAAGCTGCCACAGGGGCATGGGGGTACCTCTGCTGGATCTTGGCAGACAGTGCACAGCAGGAAAGCATCAGCTGTAAAAGCAATAGAACAACAGTAGTCCCTTATCAAACACCTACTGTGGGCAGGGGATCCACCATGGGCTAGGTGATTTAAAATCTCGTTAAATGCTCTCATTGGTGTACCCAGCTCACAAATAGGAAACTGAGGCTCAGAGAGGGTTAAAAAACTTCCCTAAGTGGGTATGTAATGTACCACATGATGACTGTATTGTATATTCAAAACCTGCTAAAACAGCAGATCTTAAAAGTTCTCATCACACATAAAAAAAAAATTGTAACTGTGTGTGGTGATGAATGCCAACTAGACTTATTGTGGTGATCATTTTGCCATACAAATATTTGATTCATGATGTTGTATCCCTGAACCTAATATAATGTTATATGTCAATTATATCACACAAGAAAAGATCCATACATGCTTATATTTAAATTGTAGCAGTGTAACAGTAAAGGAGATAAAGTTATATCATTAAGAAAACTTTATATACTAGAGAAAGAGATCAGTACTCAGATATTTAAATTGTAGCAGTGTGACAGTAAATGAATACAGTTGTATCATTAAAAAAAACTTCTCTAAGTCAAACAACTATCAAATAAATAGTAAGGCAGGTGTTTAAACACAGGCTTGGGCCAATGCCCGTGGTCTTCACCGCCATGCGAAGTTGCTTCCTTTCATGAGGCTTTCTGTGGCGCTTTCTCGGTCCACACGTGCGCACAAAGATTCTAAAACAATGCGGCCATTTTGTGCCAATAGCTTTCTGCCTCCTGTGTAAGCCTTGGTCAAAATCCTGGCAGCAACAAATCAACAGCTAAATCCTGATGACGTGATGCCGGAGTGTCATTGGCCAGTGCAAAAGCCTGGGCGAAGGGCCAGGGAAGGTGTGTGCTTTGCTCGGAGTGGGTCAGCATTTCCATTTCATGCTTCATTGCTTTTTAGTCAAAATCTATGCAAGTCCTGAAAGCTGGAGGCTCTGCTCTGGGTTCAATCCACACACAGTCTCTTTTTTTCTGATTTGGGGGTTTTAGAATTATTTTTCTCTTATGCAAAGTTGTGTTTCTAATGAAGATGCCTGAAGGCTGATTTGAAACTGTCAGACACCATCAGTCGCAAAAAAGCCAAAGGAAGCCTGTCTGATGCACCAGATGTGTATAGATAGCTCGGAAGACAGCCAGTTTCCTATTAAATGCAATGGAGAGAGGTCATTCTGTCATTCTGAGTGGTGCCTTTGTTGTTCCTCACCACCCCCACCCCACACCCAAACCCTGGTGAGGTGATAGCCAGAGGCAATATGACCCAGTGGTTAAGAGTAGGCCTTTGAATAGACTTGTGTCTTTTGCTTGCTACCTGTATGAGCTTGAGTGAGTCCCAGATCCTTCGTCTGTACCATGGGGACACAAATGCTCCCGTCATACAGGTGGTGAGGGATTAAATAAAATCGTGTATATACGGCATTTAACAGCAGTACCTAGAACACAATGAATGCTATGGTTCAGTTAACAAATCTGGTGGATTTCGAATTAGCCAATGAGGAATGTTCCCCTACTCAGAATCCATGAAGGGTCATGAGTCTCAGAGAAGAAAAGGCAAAACACAGGCTTCTGCTAGGTTGGCTGCAGTGGGAGCCTCCTACCCCCGCCCACCTCCCTCCTCCCCACCTCCCACCTCCAGGGGAGCCTGATGAGAGGCCCAGCACCAAGTGAGACCTGTGAGGAAGAAGAGCAGAGAGAGCAGTTTGGGTGACAGGTCCGTGAGAAGAGCCCATTGACAGCCCCACCCAGGCCAGGTCCACTGATGCAGGATGGGGCAAATCCCCCGAGTAGGGATTAAAGTCCTGCACCAAGACAGGGCTGGCGAGGGTTTTTGACTGCAAACAGTAAAGAGTCCAAAATGGACCCCAGAGTTACGAACAAAAGGAAAGTTTATTAGGGAAGGAATAACACTCCACAGACAGAGTGTGATCGCCTCTCAAAGACAGAGAATGAGAAATAGATATAAGACAACAAGAGAGGGAGACAGAGACCCTGGATGTTTGGGGAATTCAGTTTATATATCATTCTTAGTTTCTATAAATTACAGCTTGAAGACGTTGCTTACCTATTTTCCTTTGCTGGTGGGTATGCAATGTGAGAGCATGCCAGCGGTTCCCAGGTTTTGCTCGGTAGCAGCAGTACCCAACCTTTTTGGCACCAGAGACTGGTGCTCCTGTGCAAATTTAATGCCTGATGATCTGAGATGGAGCGGCTGCAAACACAAGGGAAGCTTCACTGGCTTGCCACTGCTCACCTTCCTCTGTATGGCCTGGTTCCTAAGAGGCCACAGACTGGTACCAGTTCATGGCCCGGGGGTTGGGATTTCCTCATGGCTGTCCACAGGGCTGATCAGCACGTTGCAGGCTCTGCACAGAGCCTGATTTAACAGTTAGCTCTCACGCCGCCTCCCTACATTACCTCCTTAAGCTCTGCTCCACTTTGAGCTCTGAGGCCTCCTCATGGGTCTCCCTGCTGCCAATCTCTAGTTCAGCTCCACGTCGCTGCCAGAGGGATTATTCTAAGAGTTAAATCACATCACTGCCCCATTAACCCTTCTGTGATTCACCATTGTCCACGAGTCAGAGCAACTAGGCAAGGTCTTCAAGGCTCTGGCTCTACTTCTTAGGAACCCATGAGTACTTATAGGACGTCCGACTAAGAGAGGTTTAAGCAAGCACAGATATTTCATGATTTTACTTGCGAGAAGTCTAGAAGTAGGCCACCAGAGCTGGAGCACTGGCTCGTCTTATCAAGGCTTTCTCTTTCCGACTTTCCACTTCACCAACCTCAGCATGTGGATTTGCCACCTCAAGGCGGCAGGCTGCTCGCTGCAACTCCACATCACATCTGTACTCTGAGGAGAAGCAAGAGTTCCTGACCAGCTGCCGTGACTGTCGCCTTTGTGAGGAGAGCAAAGCACATTTCTGCTATAGCCCCCAGCAGATAGGCGCTTAGGTGTGATCGGCCAGACTGTGTCACATGGCCACTCCTAGCCGCAAAGAAGATGGTGAAAGCGTGCATTAAGCTTTTCCAACCCTGGTAAGCTGTCAAGAGAAAAGGGACAGAAGGCCCGTTAAGTCAGCCTGGCAACACTGAGGCCACACTGGCTTTTCAAGCTCCTTGGTGACCACGTGGTTCCTTGCCCAGCCTGGCTGGGGTTGACTCCGGGTTCCTAGAACATCCTGACCTCCCGTGAGTTCTCAGTCTGGAATATCCTCCCCACTTCACCAGCCTGGCAAGTCCCTGCTCCTCCCTCATGGCTCAGCCCATCGCGCCTCCTCTGTGAGACCCGGACTCCCCCGCAGGACCTACTCTGTGCCGGCAGGTATTCCTCCACCTGACGGGCCTCGGCAGACTGGGAGCTCTTCCGGGGCAGGTGCTGAGTCACATTCTTCATTCCCCAGATTCCAGGCCTAAAATCTTAATTATATTTCTTCTTTTCTCTTTTTCCATAGCTCAACTCTCTGGTCCCTGGTAAATTCTGTCAGCTCTATCTTCAAAATATATCCAGACTTCCGATGCTCTCACCACCCCCGCCGCCCTCCACTCCGCTCCCCGCACCATCACCTCTTACTTGTATTACCTCAGGCGTGTTCTAACTGATCTGCCTGCTTCTTCCCTTGCTCTACCCTTATCCAGTCAATTGTCATCACAGCAAATCATGTCACTCCTCTGCCCTAAACCCTCCAATGGCGCCCCGTTTCTCTCAGACTTGAAGTCAAAGTTCTTCTCATGTTTTTTAAGGCCTATGTGATGATCATCCCCCACTTCTATTTCTCTGATTCATCTCCTACAAGTGTTCTCGCGCAGGTGGCCCCGGACGTTATGAACCCCTAACTAATCTTAGCCGGCACCGTTCTGCCTCAGGGCCTTTGCACAACTAGTTCTTTGGACAGCTCTGCCCCAGACTACATGGCACGCTCCCTCACCTCCCTCAGTGTCGTCATTACAGCGAGGCCTCCCCTAACCGCCCGATTGGAAATTGCGTGCCCCGCTAACACCCCCGTGCCCCTTTCAGCTTTATGTTTCTTCAGATTTATCTAACATAGGAGATAATCTACGTATGTAACTGTTCGTCTCCATCACGCTTCCCATAGATTATAAGCCCCATGAAGGTTGTTTTGTTTTCTGCTGTATAAATGGCACCTAGAACACAAAATAGTTGCTCACCACATATTGTTATTTGATTATTCGAATGAATGACTTTTATACGCCCCGAAACCATGAAACAATGCCTGGCCGATAACAAAAGATCAGCAAAGATGTTGACCTCCTGAACAAATATGACTGACTGAACTGGGAAGAGCAGAGAATGGATGTCCTGTGCAAAGGCTCTGTTAAGAAGCTGGCATTGGGACGGTGTGTCAGGAACCAGGCCTCATAGCACTGGGAGCAGAGTGTGGGGCAGGAGAGGGCTGGGAAAGGGAAGAGAGGGTGAGCAGTGACATTCAAGCCATTCATTGCATCCAGGATTAAGTTCAATTAACCCCCAAAAGGCAACTCAATTCTATTTTCTCTTTCATCCTTCAAGTTCAAGTTCTATTAGCAAAAGCTGCTGCCCACAGCAGGGATCTTGATTTAGAGAGTAGGAGGAGGGCTGTTTTTTTGCAGATGGAGGAAAAACAGGAGAATAGGAAGCCCCACTGACTTTTCTGGGTGAGCAGCAGAACAAAGGGTTCAGTTAGGCTGTCGGATAGCCTGACCAGAGATAAAGTAGGGAAGAGACAAAAGGAAAAGAAAGGACTTGGTGCCATGCCCAACACTTGGTCACTTCTGTAATGCAAACTGTGTTTGTGACCCATTTTAACTGCGGTTGGTTGTGTGTGTCATAGAGGTGAATCTGGGCAAATCTGGTGGTGGTTTTTGAAATTCGGTTCACCTTGGATACGTTTGATACCAGGTTTGCCTCTGGTGTGTGGTTTCTCCAAGCAATTTAATTCTGGTAATTCATTTCCTGGACTTCAGAAAAGACTGTGAGTCTTGCCTGCTCAAAGTTGGAACATGCAACACCAGCCAGATGCAGGGAAGAGGCAGTTATCCCTGTAAAATGTGGCCATATATACAGTTTCTGAATAATTATGTAAATAAGTTTCGCACAGGGCATCTAACTCCAAGTGGGAAGAAACTTAAGCTCCTGGACATGTGGCCACAAACGACCTAGCCATGGTGATTGGTAATTTGTAGTTTTAAAGTTTAAATGAGAACAAATGTGTGTTTAAGGTGGGGATGGATGCACTCTAGAGTTTTAGCTTTCAGGTCGTTTGTTATGGTTCTGAGTTTCTATTCTGTTTATTTTTTTACTAGTCACCTGCAGAAAGAACGCAAGTCCAAGTTTTATAAAGCTTCCGTGTGCCTGTGTGTACTTCCATTCCCCCAAACCTGTAAGACACTTATTAAACCTTAAGAGTGTTTTCTTGCGAAATAATATAGGTTAAGACAAACGAGGAGCTTAATTTTGCCTGATGTTGTAAAATAGGCTACTTAAAGGTGCTTAGTGTTATATTTGGGGATTAATCATTTTAAGAGTAGCAAAAAATGAGAGAACTCAAGTAACAGAAGTCTGTTTTCGTATTTGTATAATTACAATTTAATAAGCAGTATAAAAATTTAATGAAATTGTACTGCAATTAGGTTTTTATTAATTTTAAAACCTATAGGAAATAACATGGCTGCTATGCTGCCTGCATTTCTGGACTGTAGTCTAATTAAATTAGTACTAAAATTTCACTATTTCCAATTGTTATAAAATAAGGTTCTTGGCACGTTGCTGTTGCTAGCTTTTCTTGTTTGAGAACTCTGGTGGCAAGGAATTTATAATCTCATTCTTAGACATTCTGGACATTTGCCTGACCTCCATGTTTATTAAATCCTTCTGAAACTTCCTTGAAAGCAAACCAGAAAAGAAGAAAACCTGAAAACTAGGATAGAATTTCCTTTAAAATCCTTTGAAAATGGATCAGAACATAAATAAGAGATCACATCTTTTTCAAGTTTGAACTACTGACTTTACTAATTTCCTAATCTGAATTTTTTAAAAAGTATAGTAAATAATCATAATTTTACAATTCCTCTTGAATATTAACTCTGTCAGATATAGAAGAAGACTGGTGAGTAATCAATTTCTATTGAACTTGATTTCAATATTCACAAAAGGGTTAATAGAAGTTGTTTATAAATCACTTTAATCTTCTTGAAAGAAAAAGAGCATGCGAATAATAATAATAAAGAAAAGGCATGGCTGTATACATCATAGCATCAACAATATAGCCACAATTGTCCCAAACTTTCTGGGATAATCCTGATTCAAGTAATTCTATTTCTTCCATTGATGTCAATTGGTTAAATGTATAGTTGGATGAGATTTAAAAATTATGAGCTTTCTTTTCTGTGAAACCAAATTCAGAGATTAGCAAGAACCCTTGGTGAGACCACATGCCTCATTTTTTAGTTTGGACATTGTCAGTGTGACTATACTACTAATGCTGATGCAATTGTATTAATTTCTTCCAATTCCTCTGCAAGAATGCCAAGGGAAAAGGTATGCAAATTCTTCTTCGCAATGGATGGCAGGCAAATTTACCTTGAGTTGGACCACATCCCCGGGTCATGGAGTAAAGCAATGGAGAGAGGAGGCCTTCCAGTCCCAGGACATGGGCACCAGGTCCAGCTGAGGCTCCAAGCTAACAAGCTGGCTGTCAAAGTCCCTGTTTGCCCACTTGCAAAATGGACCAAATAATACCTTCCTCCTCACTGGATTTTTGCAAGATCCCATGTGGTATTTGTAAAATTGCTTTGAAAACAACCTGTTGTGAACCAAGCTGGGGGCCAGGTATTCTAACCTGAGGGCCTGAGGAACCTGTGCAAGAGCCCAGCTGAGAAACCTGCACAGCTGAGCAGGGCTGAGCGGCCCCAGCCAGAGAAGAGCCGGGCTCCCCTCAGATGCAGGAAGGCTGGAGAAGGCGGAGCAGGCCGAGGCGCCAAAGGGATGGACGGGCCTGCCTGCCTCCTCTGCCCAGGTCTGAGCATCTGGGGTGAGCTGCTTGTATCACTTGAACTACAAGCTGGGCCCTTGGCTATCTTGGGGAAGATGGTCTGTGGGAACCCCCCAAAAAACCCAAGGCTATGAACTATAAAGTGATAAGATGCCCCCTCCTCTTCTTTTGTAAATTCACATTACTGAGTAAAAAGTAAATAATAATATTTATTCTCTCTTTCTATCTACCTTTCCCCGTTCTCACCCCTGCCTTTAAGAACCACTTCCCTTACTCCTGGGGAGAAAGAGAGGAGCAATTTTGTTGATTGTAAAATGTTCCTAGTTTAATCCTGAGCTCATTATACAAATGAAAGGGAATCTCGTGATCAGACCCAGATTCAATGTTCACTTATATACACCTGTATACAATTATAACCTCTCATTGAACCAACTGTAGATCTGTATGTAAATATAGTATGTAGCAGTTGTCTGAATACTGTGTAACCTTGGATACCTGGCAACCCAACTTTCTCAATCTCGTTGCTAAGGCAACAGGAAAGAGATGGGTGTGGGGGAGCCCAGCATAGCTATCTACATGCCTTGCTGCCAGCAGGAGGAAGTGGGGTGGAGGAATGGGGAGGGGCTTGGGCTGCCCACCTCTCCAAGGCCCATCTGAAAAGGCCACAGGGACAGTGCAATGTCCTATGTCACCTATGGCCAGGGAACCTCTAAGAGGGACTCTATTATACACTCCTAAAAGAGTACTGGGCAGATAGAGAAGGCTGGGGGTAGGGAAGTTGTAGACAGAAGTGGGGTGACAGAGAGGGAGGCTAGTGAGTTGAGGAGTATAGGGGGGGAGACAGCAGCCATCTAGCAAGACGAAGGCTGGATCCAGAATATTGCTGGCACAGAACCAAACATGAGACAATTCAGAACATAATTCTAGCCGCAAAATCCACACTTGTGAATTACATGTTAGCTTGGTTAATCCTTTAATGAACAAGCGGCGAGCAGTTGAAAGGTAAAGCTGAAGGTTTTAGAATATTCTAAAGATCATGTAGGAGACAAAGATATTAAAACAGGAAAATTCCTGCATCTACCCCACTACCAGTTTGATTAAAGACCCTGTGTTTGCTCTTTCTCTTTTAGTCCCAGGCACTTCAGGAGCTGCTGGCTTCAGGACAGACATGGTCAAATTTAAGAACCACACCACAGACGACCAGTCCTGGAAAATGGCATAGAAACAACATCAAGAAACCCGGATCACGAAGATATGAATCTCTTAAAGGGGTGGACCCCAAGTTCCTGAGAAACATGTGCTTTTCCAAGAAAGGCCTGAAGAAGATGCAGCCAACAGCACCAAGACATGGGTGCATGTCCTGAGGTTATCAAGGCCCTTGTAAAGCACAGGAAGGTCAAGATCCCAAAGAGTGGCAGTCGCAATCGCAATTGACTTGCCTACATCACTCACCCCAAGGTTGGGAAACATGCTCATGCCCGCATGACCAAGGGTCTCAGGCTCTGCCAGCAAAAGCCAAGGCCAAGGCTCAAACCAAAATAAAAGAAAAAGAGAAAAGACCAAGAGACCCTGTGTTTACTCTTGTTTCCATCAGATTTGACCTGCAGAGCCCAACTCTCTCTCCAAGCATCGGAAGGCAACAGCCCTTGTTCTCCTTCAGTGCATGGAAGGCCCTGAATTGGAGAGTCCTCTCATGTGCCCTCAATCCAGACAGTGCCTCCAGGGCCAGGCCTTCATGGCCCTGAACCACCTGTCTCTACCTACCATGTATAACTTTCATTATTTTGTTATTAAGATTTACAGCTTTTTAAAGATGTAGAGATATTCACAAAAACAAAGAGGCAATGGACCATCAAAACAATTATTAATGAAAAACTTAAAAATTTTGGATGGAGAGGAAGATCAGTCAATGAACACAGGGATGCTTATATTAGAAAAATCTAAGCTGAATAGAGTTGCTAAAATTGAGCCTCAAATTTAGACCTGAGCTTTTTGGCCACCAAGTCTAAATTATCAACTCAGTGAGGTTCTAATGATCTTATAAGGACTAGAAATGTCAATTGCTGTGCCTTATGCCCCCTGGCCCTACAAAGGATACTGCCTATGTCCACAGCCCCTGTTGCTCCTGAGTCCACCCTCACTTATGCCCTAATTGGCCAGATGAAGGCAATCCTTCCATAAACTGACCATTCACTCATAGAGCAAATATCTTTGGAGGACTGATGATGTACCAAGTTCTGTGACAAGTATTGGAGATGCAGCATCAAGTCTCTTCCTTTTGGAAATTCGTATTCAACAGGGAAGAAACCCTAAACAAATAATTCCCCTTTGACCTAGCAGGATTGGATAAACTGAACCAATCAGATTCTTTTCTCAGAACCTAGGAATTGAGGAAATAAATAGCAGCCAGGGAGCTGAGAGGTCATATAGATCCGGGAGTTGAGAAAGTAACTCAAAACCATGAGAAAGTGGGTGAGAGGGTCCTAGTGTGAAGAGAGGAGAGCCTGGAGCAGAGGCTGGAGTAGAAGCCCAAACAAGAGACATGTGGCCAGATGGAAAGGAAGAGAGTCATTCCAAGATCATGGTATCGACATGATCACATTTGGTAAAGGAAAGCCCACTTCTTGGCTTACAGACTACCTACTTCTCGCTGTGTCCTCACATGGTGGAAGAGGCTAGGGATCTCTTCAGAGACTCTTTAAGAACACTAATCCTTTCACTAGAGCTCTAACTTCATCATAAATATCTCCCAAAGGCCCTATCTCCTATCATCATCATCTTTGAGAGTTAGGATTTCAACATATGAAGTTTGAGAGTACACAGACATTTAGACTAAATAACCTCTCAAGTCTAGTATGGTAGACCTCTCATTTGTGCCATAGCAGCCACTCGCCTTTTTCTGGTGATTAAATAGAACACTGACTTCTCTCTGGAAAATCAGCTCCTTCTCCACTCTTATCCTTGTGCTCTGGTTGGAGTGATGGAGCATGTGACCTAAGCCTAAGCCAATCAGATTATCCCATTCCCTAGGCCCAGTGGGTGGACCCAATCAGAGCCAATGAGATTCAATGGTGACCGTTGCAAGGGCTTCTGGGAAAGAGATCGCTCTATTTTCTGAATTTGGAGTTGGAGGACTGTGGGGAGCAGCTGTGGAGTTTGAATATGAAGCCATTACACAGGGGAATGGAGCCAAAAGTTGGGGCAGAGAATGGATACTAATGACCTTGTTCGAAGACCTCTCAAGCTGTGCCTGAAATAGACTCCTCTTGACTGTTTTGGTTAAGTGATCCAATAAATTGCATTTTTGCTCAAGCCGGCTTTGTTTTTAAATTTCATTTTGTTTGTTGCCATAGCAAGTGAAATCATCCTAAACAAAATGGCATAATCCTACCTGAGGTTGAGATGAAGCACAGAGGTGAGGAAGAAATCAGTGACCAATTACATGAGCTACACACATAGGGATAGTATGACTGAAATGTGAAGGGGGTTTGGGGAGAGGCACAGCTTACATGGATGTGGTGATGAATCTAAATGAGGCAAAATCGAAGCACTCATAGCTGTCTTTTTTGTTTTCTATGTGGTTAAAAAATTGGATTTTCGTATAGTGTTGCAGAAATACATAATTGGGCCTTTTCTTTCCTAATTTGTGGTGCTGGCTTAATTTCTTTACATAGTTCTATTATGTTTCCAAAAAGCTCAAGAGAGGAATGTGCCCCTCACACAAACATACCTACCATGCCATGCCCCTTTGCCCCCTCCTCCATGTCTATGTGAAATATACTTTCTTTAGGGCACACTGTATTTTCCCCTTCCATGATAAGCATTCAAGACAGGAAAGCTCTCTACACATGTGCTACTTTGTCCCCAAAACTTGCTGCCCGAATTTGACTGGCTGGCCCACTGCTAATCACTGTCCTCCCCTTTCTCTTAAATCCCTGTAGTCTGGCAACAGGACAGATTCTCTGGCCATCTTCAAGTATGTCATTCTTAGCCTCACTTTCACTTTTGATTTTATAGAACAATCCGTATGTGTGGTTTCATCTTCATTGGTTTGTAACTGTTTTCCAAGTGAATTAGAAGAACACAAATCTAGTGAGATGATTTTCACAAACAGAGTTTAAAATCCAATTTGGAAAATATATCATACCATAGCATCCCTTAGAGAGTCACAAAGTACGTTTTCATTTCAAGGTTCTGAGAGGTTCTACAATTTAAATTTTGTTTAGTCTACCTTTTCTCATACTTTATGAGCAAGAGATTATTTCTAATGTTGCATTAACTCCTAAGATTCTTCAGAACAAGCATTCCATAGAGTATGCTGTGAAAAACATTGATTTAGAGTAGAGCAGCTCATGATCAGTGAATTTTAAACAAGTCTTTTAGAGATTCTACTATTATTATAAGAATGTAACTTCAAATAATTTGAAGCAGATTAGAAAGAAATTCTTTTACCTTCTGCTTTGATGGAGGCAAATGCTTTTTACATGCAAATGGATATAAATCCATCATTCTCATTCTTTTTCTTAAATCCTATAGCTCCAATGTTCTTCATGCAATAATCATGCAAGAGGCCCAGTGCGATGAGGCTAGGAAATGCCCCTGGATTTGTTCTAAGGGAATATGCATGTATAAGTAAAAACAGAGGTAAAAGCTAAAAATATGCAACAAGGTCGGGTATAGCTAAGAGACTGTGGTTAAAGCTATAATGATGGCATTTTGACTGTTAATAAAGGTGGCATAGTCTCCTGCATTACTGCTTCCCCCCACCCCGAAAGTTAGAGAAATACAGAGGCAAGGGAATGGGGAGGCAGAGCTTTTTTATTGTTCAGGACAGGGGTCAAAAAGGGTGTCTTTTCCCTTCTTGTTCCCAGAGTAAAGCCACTCATAAAGGCCATGTTTTGAGCACTGTATGTGCCAGGTACGGGGTGAAGAGTTTAATATACATTACCTCATTTAATACTCACATAAGCTCTGAGAATGTCATTTATCAACATTTTGCAAATAAGGAAACTGGGATTTAGAAGCTGGCCAAAGGCCATAAATGTTGTTCACTGGCAAAGTCCCCCGTATCCCTTTACCAGGAAGCTACATGGTCTCACATCACCTTGGCCGTGTCCAGCCAGCTCACCCCACTTTGCCCCTGGGGTAACATGGAAGCCTGGCAGGTGTGTCCAAGCCCTAAGCCCACAGCCTGATAAGACTGATCTGTGTTAACTGACAGCCACAGCCTGGGACTTGGGCACCTGAGCCCCAGTCTGGGAGGAGACTGGGAGCCCGCTGGTTGTCTCTAGAGACTCGTGAGCAGTTCTCAAAGTATCCTGATAGGTGCTAGGTGGAAAGGAATGCATTTGTCTTTGGTGTATTTGACTCACATTTTCGTTTTTAGTAGCATAAAAATGAATTACTTTTATAATTAAATGAGACTTTTTACAATAAAAATACAAGGAGCGAGAGAAGAAAAACTGGTCTTTATTAGGCTAGTAATTGTGTAATAATCAACTATCACTGGGAATAAAGTGAAACCTTAATTTGTTTAAGCAGTGTGTGTGTGTGTGTGTGTGTGTGTGTGTGTGTGTAAACTAGGGAATTTTGTTGGAGCTGAGATGAAAGAAGTTCTGGACCACCTCCAGTCCTTTCTTTAATGAGGGACGGGGGCACTGGGGATGAGTTGGTATGTGCCTAGAGGTAAAAAGAAGCTTGAGGGGAAAGCATCTTGAGAAAGCATTATCCCTCAGGCTTTTTTTTTTTTTTACCTTCAGCTGCTGTCATAGAGCCAAAGCTGAATCATTTGAGAAAGGGCATATGCTGACCTCATACACCCACTTTTTAAACTTGCCTATTATCTAACTTCGTTTTGTAGTATTGTTAACTACACATATGTCTGACCTCCTCTATTTCATACCTCCACAATCGACCGACATAAGCAATAATAAATATGAGAATTTGAAATCAGACAGATCTGAGTTCTATTGTTGGCTTTATATTTGGATAAATTGCTTCAATTCTGTGAGCCTGTTTTTTCACGTGTAAAATAAGGATAATAATAGTCCCTTTCTAAAGCGCTGTGAAGTTTAAAAAGCATTATGTATACAAAGTTCTTAGTTCAATGTCTGGCACATAGAAAGTGCTCAGAATATGATAATTTCCCTTCTTAAGAGAAAACCTTTTTTATAATAAAAATTTAATAACTATTTGTAAAGTATTTTTATGCATATTGACTTGATCGTAATACTAGTCTTGTAATTGGGAGGCAGGTTTCTGAGGAGAAATTGGCATTTTTTACAATTATGGTAGAAGAGTAATTGATAAATCTTTCAGGAAGGCAATATGATAACAAGGATCAAAGACTTAAATGCTGACCCCACAAGACATGCGCACAAAGATGTGTATACAAACAGGTTCATCAAAATCTTGTTAATAATACTGAAATTTTAGAAACAAGCTAAATGTTCAACAATATGGGAATGGTTAATAAATTCTGTTACATTCATATGACATTAGTGAGGTACCTTTTTAGTTGCAAGTTACATTATCATAGGCTCATGCTGCTTAAGTTCAAAATCAGGGGAGAGGGTCAGGTCCTAGCTCAGATGCTACTGCTCTGTAAAGCCTTCTCTGCCCGCTAGGCAGGATGAACCTCTTCTCTATGTGCTGTCAGGGTATAAACTTTTTGTATCTTTTTATCCCTAATGCCTAAAATTGTGCCTAATCCAAGCTAGGAGCTTAGCAAAAGAATCAACCAATGATTTTATATGAGGGGTTGGAAGGAAGCAGTGTAGTCTAGTGAAAAGGGACTTGGGGACAGAGAGTCTCAGCACAGGATCTACCTCCATTGCTTACTGTGTCACCTTTGGCAAGTCACTCGACCAATCTGAGCCTCAGTTTCCTCATGTAAAATCAGAGAAATAGTAGCCACTTGAGCCAATAACTTGAAGAATACACACACACACACGAACATATATTTCTCTAATTATCAAAGTAAAAGAATTAAATAGCACCTTTTGATGCCCCTATGTAACTTAGAGATTTTAGCTTACTTTTACCCCACACATCCCTTCTTTACCCATTTGCAGGTTTATATGAAAATAAGTTGGGATTGTAGATATTTTCTAAGGTAATATTCTTTTATTGGTCCATTCAAAAACACGTATCCTATATGTCAGGCACTATACAAGTTCTGAGACCCTGAAATGATGAAGACAGAGATATATATATAGAAATAATAGCAAGATTAAGTGGAAGGTTCTGTTGAAGGGGCGTGATTAAGAGCCTTACTATGGAAAAGTGGAGGGAGGAGCTACAGCACCAGGCCAGAGGGAGGAGGGTTAGTCCCCAAATCACTGGTACATGAAAACTGAAGGCTGCTGAAGATGTAGGATCTTTCTTAAAGTGGGCAAGTCCTTGCAGGGATGCTGGTCTTCTAGTTACACCATGCAGGGGTGACAGCAGCAGAGGAGAGGTCCTTTTGATGGAATGACCAGACTTCTGGCTCTTGCCCTGAGGTAGGAGGGATTGGACTGATCCATGCACTGGGGAAGGGCCCTGGGGCTCTGGAATATGAAGGATGACCTGGTGAGGGCAAGTGTGGACTTCCTGCTAATGGAGGCATGAGGAGCCTCAGATGGTGGACCTCAGGACACCACTTGATGCAACAAAGGGGGGCTCATTTAACCCAACTTGGTAGAGCGGGAGACTTAAGTTACCTTAGAAAACCTTGTTCCATAGGTGGGAACTGGCACCTCCACTTCCCAAAATTCTATCTCAGGGTCAAGTTGCAAGCAGAGTGAAGGCAGGGTGGGCTGGTAGGTGTGTCTAGAGCGCCCACTCCAGTTCCATTTCTTCCAGTTTGGACATCTGTCATCTTCTAGTGTCTTCAGCTTCCAAACTCCCAGACTCCAGAAGCCCTGGGGTCTGTCTTGGTGACCACCATGTGGGCTTTCTAGCTCCTACCACTCTACTAGGCAAGGCAGGGAGGCAGCCAGGCTTCAAACCTCTGACTCCTGGTTCCAGGTGCTCCATCCGAATTGGCCCCAGTGCACATCCTCTTTTCTGGTTTCCCCATTGTCCGAGCTCCACATCCAACTCTATATTTAAGCTGCTGACACCCTCCCCTCTGTCATTCCATTCTGAAGGATAAGAGCTTCCAAGTGCCCCACTGGTGCTGGGGTGAAGAGACAAGGATGAAGGGACGAGGAGGTGCATTTTGATGCCTCTTCTGCCCACTCACTCTTACAACCTTTCTCTGTGGCCAAGATCCATCTGCCATTCTACCTTCACCCCAAGCTTCTCACCATGTATGCGGTAAATGGAACGAGTAGAGATGCCTTTTACGCCCCTTAGGCCATCGCTGCATTCCTTTCATCTCAGGATTCTCCATGTCATCTTCGGGATACTCTGAGGACACAGCCTGTGTAGAAACAAAACTAGGAAACATTACAAGGAGCATTAGGTGGGCTCTCAGGGAGTATGTCCCCAAAAAGTTAACGACAGCAACTTAGTTCTATGAAGCTTGTTAGCAAAAGCAGGATTTAAGATTCCTGCCCTATTCTTCAAACATTTAAAATTCACATGTTGAAATTAAAAATAATGAAAAGATAAAGAAAGTGCACATTCTGCATAATTCCAGCTGCATAGTTTAAGTCTTAGTTACCAAGAGAGGACTGAAGCCAGACAGAAAAAAAATCATGGTTTCATTTCCCTTGTCATCCTTTCTTCTCACAGATTTCGCCTTTTCCAAACCACTTGTCATTTGTTTCTGCATCATCGTTTTGTTTAATCTCTCCCCTTGCTACTCACTCGTTTGTAAGATTTCATATCACAGTAAAAATGTGGAGATGGCCAAGTTGGGGGGGAAAAAAGTCACGCTCAGCAGGGGGTGTCTCTGTGCCATCCACGAAGCATAAAGGTGTCTTTGCAGGCCATCCAGTGGATGCACACGTCTACGGATTTCCTTCTACATTGCACCAAAATACTGTTAATGGAAGGTAGATGGAGCTGCAATTATAACCACTCATTTGCTATTTAAAGGTTATCTTTTTGGCAGCTTTCATATTTCAGAAGCATATGAAGGAAGCTGACAGCAGGGTCAGAGTTGTGCTTTAGAAGCTACGTGGAAAACAGATTTGAAGTGCGCACTACCTCAGAGCTGCTGCAGTACTTCGGGAGAGAGTGCGGTCAATCACTATTATAACGGCTTCCAAGTAGCCAGGCCTCCTGTGTTCGTATCCTTTTGCAATGTGACCTTACCACTCCTCCTGTCAAGAGATTGAGTCTATTTCTTCACACCTTTGACTCTGCCCCAGCCTTGCAACATGATTTTATCAGTAGAATGCAGCAGATGTGACCTTATGTGACTTCCAAGCTTGGCCTCAAGAAGCCATGCAGCTTCAACATTCTGGGAACTCTGAGACCACCATGGCGCAAAGAAGACAATCTAGCCCACTGGATAAGAGGCGAAGTGGAGGACTGAGGCACCCCAGGCATATAGCCACTCCTGCAGCTCTCTGGCTACAACTGTATAAGTGAGCCCAAGCAAGAGCACGCAAAAACCACCCATCAGAAATAATAAATTAGCATCGGTTTAAGCTACTACTTTGGAGTAGCTTGTTACACAGCACGAGTAACTGATGTGGACCGTGCATGCTCTGAACTAGGGTGTTAGTAGCATTTCTTCATTCTATTCTAGGCACTGTGGATACTGCAGTGAGCAAAACAGATAAAGAACCCTACCTATGTGAAGCTTATATTCAATGGGGGAATAGATTGAACAGAGGGGGTGGATTTGACAGATATTTAGGACATGGATTGGGAAGGACCTCATAATTGACTGGCTATGGAGGGTGAGGAGAGAGGAGCACAGCTGGGTTCTCAGTCTTCCGGTGTAGGAGGTGAAGACACTGGTTGGGCCATACAGAGACAGGCAAACCACACGGAGCTGTCCAGTTTTGGACACACGGGCACCCGTGGAGCAACTAGATGACAGATGTAAGCAGGTGTCTGAGGCTTGGGACGGATGTCAAGGTAAATATTTTGGAGTTCGTTCTGTCCTATACAGTTCGGCAAATATTTATTGAATGACAATCATATGCCAGTCATCCTGAGGCACCAGAAAATACAATGATAAACAAAACTTGACTTAGTGGAGGAGATAAAAACATTTACTGTGGCAAGTTGTTTAACAGAGAAAATGCAGGGCTCTGTCTGATACAAACTTGGAGGACAGAGAAATGGGATATAGACTGGGGTTGAAATCATGACACCGAAAAAGGTTATTCCTGGAGTGTACAAAGGGAGAAAAGTGATGTGCTGGGGCCAAGGACAAAATCCTAGGAAATATTAACGTTCATTCATTGGGGCCTAGCAGTGAGGGGGATACGCAGATGAGAAAGAGGTGACACTGCAGATGAGGGAGGGGCGGGAGGAAAGCAGTTGCCTTTTATTACGGACCAAGGATTCTGGGGGCAAGAGGTTGGTTACGAGGTAAGTGCTAACCATGCTCATGTTGTTTTGAATTGAAACAGCCTAAGCTATTTGAGGTAGTGTCTGGCGTGGTGTGAGCCTTGTAGAGGATTCCCAGCAGCTCTCCCGGGGGCACTGAAGGCTGCTGCGGGCAGAGACTGCCTCCGTGAATGCCCAGGAGGGACATTCATTCTGCAAGTCCCGAAGGGGCTCTGCATCCTGCTTCTGCTGCAGTGTTAGCCACTTTGTTCGTGTGCTTTGTTTTCTCATGTGCAACCTTCTACTTCCTTTAAGCTGGTTGATTTATGTTAATTTTGTGCTTATTCTTTGTTTCTTATGGAATATCATGGAGTCACCTCACGTGGGGCCCAATGTTTTACGAAGCTGTGCCCAGCTGGAACCTATCATCCTCGTAGCTAGATGCTATACAGCTTAAGGAAAGTGGGACGCAGAGATGAGTCCATAGCTGGCTCTCATTATCTGTTCTGAAGAGGAAACAGTAACCCAAAGAATTCTTTTATGGGTTGAATTGTGTCACCCTCCCCAGAAAAGATATGTGGAAGTCCTGATCCCCCAGCACCTCAGAATGTGACCTTATTTGAATAGAGGGTCTTTATAGAGGTCATCGAGCTAAATTGAGGTCATTAGGGTGGGTTCTGATCCAGCATGACTGGTATGTGTATAAAAAGGGAAAATTTGGCAACAGATGGATATGAAACGGGGAGGATGCCACGTGGAAATTGGAGCGAGGTTGCCACAAGTGACCAGAAGCTAGGAGAGAGACCTGGTACAGCTCCTCCCCCAGGGCCTTCGGTGAGGGACGGCCCTGCAGACACCTTGATCTCAGACTTCCAGTCTCCAGAACCATGAGATAATGAACTTCTGTTAAGTCACTATGTTTGTGATACTTGGTTGTGGCAGCTTAGCCTGCCAAAATCATTTGATTGGATCTTTGAAATGTATCAGAATAAAATTTCTATTTATTGGGGTTCAACTGGATGAGGAATTATTATGAATTCAGAAGAGCACTGAGCAAATTTTGCCACTGTATTATCTTTGTGTTTGCTGAGTAAACAATGTAAAAGAGAAAGCATACACTGCTAAAGAGAACAAATTATTTCCAAATTCTTATTTGGTTTAGAAGTACTATTTACATATAACCAAGGTACTAATTAGAAGTGGCTTCTTATTTACTTAGGGAGCTGAGCCTCCAGGGGACTCTCCTATTTCCCACTCTGTGTCTGTTGACTAGTCCATAGATCAGATGTCTCTCTGACTAGTTGTCTCCTCCGCTATTTGGAACAGGTGAAGTTTTAATACTAGCCCTACCATACCTTCTTTTGCTCTCATCCTGCTCTGGGCATCTGACTCACATGTACTGTAAAAATAGGTTCCTTCTAGATTGGTTCAGCAGAACGGAGCTACTGGTGGGATTTAAGGGGAAAGGAGAGTGACTGAGGGTCATTTATTCCCGGGGTGCGATGCTCCTTTCCCACAGGGCATGTGGGCTAGCCATAGCCTTCCAAGAGGGCCAAGCTCCTGTGGAGGGAGCTGTGCCAGATAACACCCCCTCTCTGGCTTCTGCAACCATTTCTTCCCCTAACCTCTTTAGCGGGGTGGTAGTCCCGCAGTACTGCAGCATCCCTTGTCCTTCACACTTAAGCCCTGCCCACACCTTTGTAAACACCTGTAGACCTTTCATTAAACCGTCCTTGGATTACCAGGTTAATGTGCTCCCTGGCTCCTGCCAGGGCCCTGACGGGTACACTGGTGAAGTGTATCATTGCCTCTCTGCCTGAACCTGTGTGAAGAACCTAATATGCGTGTGCTCATCTAATCCTAATAATGACCTTACGGAAGTATGTAGCATTACTGTAGAGTCTCCGCTTTAAAGCTGGGAAAAACAGGCTGGGAGGTTAACTCATGAGAGGCGCTAGGTGGTCAGGGGCTGAGCTGGCCTGCACACCCACCTGGGCACCGCGCTCTCACACTTCGGTGTCGTGCCTGCCTAAAAGCCCCCTTTGCACAGAACAGCCTCCCCTTCACATCGTGTTTTACTTAGGCTGATATTAAAAGTGCTTGCACTTCTTGGGCAGCTGTGACAGAGACCAGGAGACGACTCCAGAATCTTTTGAGGCCCAGGAAATGTCACACTTGAGTTAGATACTTGCCATGAAGATGTAAGAAAAGGATATTCAACCACAAATAACCAAGAGGTACCTTTTGTAAAAACAAGTTGGCTCTCTATAATGAGCTCATGGTCGGGGTGGGGGACGAGAATGAGTATTTAAGGAGAATCCTTCACGAGGTACAAGAATGCCTTTGCAGCTTGTAGTGTGTGTGCACTCTACCACTTATGCCCTCTGTCTTTGAATACATTACTGGTTCTTTATAAATATTGATGCCCTAGTTGGCCTCATGAATATTCATTTGTCCATCATTCTTAACCCAGGGTTTGGTGTGAGCTGTCCATTTGGCTGGTGCTATTGGGGATTTCAAGTGCAAGATTCCTGAACGAGAAGCAATCAGATGGGCTCTTGGATGGGCTCTCGCCTCCAAGCATTATCCTGAAATTCCTAAAGCATCAATATTTGTTATTTTGGGGGGGATTAATAATATTATATTTTTCATTTTGTTAGATTCTTGTTTATATCTTCAAGCTAAGAAAGCTCTGTAACCTGCTCCTGTTGGCTTTTAAGGTGACTGAGCTGCAAAGCCTGAATCTTTAGAGTTTCCCCAGCTGCTAAGGCAGAAACCATCCATACTCTGAAGCAGAAAAAAAAAGAAAAATTAAAAAGGCAAATCCATGCACTATTCCCATTCCATGGGCCTGTGAATGGGCAGACTGAGAAAAAGCCCCACACGCCCCGGCTTCACCTCTCTGTGTCCTGGTCCACATGCCAGGGCCCACATCCTGAAATTAAAGCTGAGTGTCCTTTCTGAAACAGTTTCTAAAACAGGATTTCACAATCAGTGATCCTACATGGCTGCTGCCCCAAATCCTGTTTGCCTAAATAAAACAACCCCTCTTTGATGAGCAAACATTCTTTGTTCATTCAGATTCTTGCCGTTGAAATGAATGGTAGTTATACATTATGTGAGTCTTATATGGCAGTTCTGTCTCTAGATATCTGGGCCTCTCTGACAAATTTAAACTTTCAAAAGTCACAGAGGGTGGTAAATAACAACTACATGAGAAAAATAGGTCAGACTTAAAGAAATTTGGACCTAAACACAGCTGAAATTCCTGTTTTATAGGAGACAAAAGGTGAAGGATTTGCCCAAAATCACACAGCTGTGTTTCATGGAAAAATGAAAGCCAGAACGCTTGATTTCAAGTCCCTTGCTCTTTCTACACTTTCACCGTACGAACAGCGGGATGCTCGGGGCTTCTGTTGACAACAGGACCCGAGTCCCAGGATCAGCTCTTTCATTCTGGCAGTTCATTCATCACTAAATCTGACCATCCAATTAATCTCTATGTCTCTATCAAAAAGTTTGGCCAGAAAAGAATATCATTTTCAGCAGTGTGTTTGATAATTTAACAACATGTAAAAATTTCAGTAATTCAAAACAAACAAACAAACAAACAAACAAACAAATAATGCAATAGGAACTATACTTTCGTTGTCCAGATATTTCATCTTTGTTGCTGTTAATGTTTAGCTAAAATGTATAATTCCTGAGGGCAAGGATTATATCGGTCTTTTTCATGTTTTCTTCGGTGTCAAACAGAATGCCTAGGATATAATTAGCATGCAACAACCATTTGTTGAGTATGGGATTGTTATGGAATATTGGCACAAAAATTAGAAATGTGTAGGTTATATTACACAAAAATCAGGATATTTGCGGGATGACATCATCACCATCAATTTTGTCAATTTTTTTTCATCTTTAGATGCCTTTATATCTCATTGCTGTCCTAAGGAAATTGTCTACTTCTAACTATTGTTGTTTTTACACTATATTATCAATTCCATGATGTTAAGGATGATTTCTGCATTATTCACTTCTGTATCCCCATGACTGAACCCAAGGCTTGGCACAGAGTAAGCACTCCATAAATATTGATTGTTGTGTTCCTTTTTTACAATGCAGTAAGAGCATTTGCCAAGTCACCATTTTGCAATTGTCAACAAGATTTGCAGCTCTTACCTCAGAATACTGGTTGGCTTCAAGACTCTGTAGCTACCTTTAACTCTTAGAGGGCAATGAAATACAACAAGCTACCTAGCTCTGGGCCAGATAAGCTCTTAGCATTTATAAATACAATAATAATCAAAGAGCCAATAAGTGTACCAGACAGCTTGGCTATGGGACTGAAGAAATAAGAGTTCTATAAACACTCAAAGAATCAATAAACCTCTCTCTCATTAATAGAAAAAAAAATAACTTTGGCAGCTCTCTCGACAACTCAACTTTCTGATCTAAGGAGAAAATGTTTTCTAAAATATTTGTTCTTTTGATAGCTTACAGATGGTAACAACTTAAAAGGCTTTTTAATACTCATAACACACTTCATGATCCTAACCCAATTCCAAATGGCATCAGTTGACTAGACTTGGAAGCTTGGATGTTCACAAAAGTACATGCCAAATGCCTGTCAGTTACATTCTGAAACAGTAGGCAAAAAAAATATGGATGGAAATGGCACTCTGATATAGGGTTTACATGGAGGAAAGTACAGTGATAGGCAGGAACAAAGATTGTTTGAATGATGTAAAAAAGACCAGCATAAACAAAACAATTTCTGAACAAGAGATATGAATTGGGCTCATGAATTCCTACTCCAAGGTCTTAAATTCTATGCCAGTTAGTTAGCTACTGCTTCATAACAAACCACCATAAAACTCAGTGGCTCAAACAATAAGCAATTATTATTGCCCATAATAATAATACTGTTAAGAAGTTCTTTTTTGTTTTGGCTGGGCTCACTCATACTTCTGCAGCTCTGCTGATCTTGGCTGATCCTGCTCACAAGTTTGGTAATTGTCTGGATATAAGCTTATACAGGAAAGAGTTAACATTGTAAGGCCTGATCTTGTTTTGTTTTGTTTTGTTTGTTTTGTTTTGTTTTTTTGAAAGATCTGCTTGCAGAGCTGACCTTTGTTTCATACCTGGGAACTTGGTCTTTGGAATGTTCCCTGTGTTAATAACTGTATTAGTTTTCTATTGCAGATATAGCAAATTACCACAAATTTAGTGCCTTAAAACAACACATTTATTTTCTTATAGTTCTGAAGATCAGAAGTTCCTTCTGGAGGTTCTAGAGAATAACCCATTTCCTTGACTTTTCAAGCTTCTAAAAGGCATCAGTGTTCCTTGGCTCATGACTCCTTCCTCCATCTTCAAAACTAGCAGAGTAGCAACTTCAATAATCTCTCTCTCTCTCTCTCTCTCTCTCTCTCTCTCTCTCTCTCCACCCCCCGCCCCGCTGACTCCTGCCATCATCTTTCTTTAATTTTGAGTCTAGATAACCCAGGAAAATTCCAAGATCCTTAATTTAATCACACCTGTATTGTCCCTTTTGCCATGTATGGTACCACAATAACAGGTTCATAGACATATTCAGGTGCTTTGGGTTAATTCACTAATGATGGAGAATAAGATGGGTTCACAAGCAGGAAATCCTAGAGATAAAGTAACTAGGAAGCTATAGGCAATTGTTCAGAGATGCAATAATCAGTAATTGGAATACCAGCCAGAAGACAAAGTTATCTACTTGAAGCTGGTAAAAGCTATATTAATCAAGACCATTTTGGGTGAGCTTATGATGTTTATACTTATTTACTCAAATGTTTCTTGAGTATGTAGTATATGCTGGCTTTATAACAATAATCAAAATAGACATGTTTCTATCTCTATGGGCTTACCTTCTAGTTGGGAACATTTAGGCTGAGCCCCAAAGGATTAGAAAGAGGCAATCCTACAGAAAAAAGTAAGTTCCAAGGAGAGGAAGTGTAATGCACAAAGCCCTGGGTTTGAGAAGGATGTGGTCCTCTGTAAGCACAGTCACAGACCAGTGAAACTGCACTGTGGAAATGAGAGGAAGGACATATTGAATGTGGAAGGAAGATAAACAGACACAGTGCATGCAGCAGGATTTTTCTGGCCACAGTAATGAGCCTAGACTTTATTCTAAGCATAAATAGAAGTCATAGAAAGGTTTTATTTTCAAAATGATAACTCTGGTATTGAGGAGCAAGAGTGGAAATGGGAAAATTAAAGCCTTGCTACTCAGTGTGGTCCACAGACCAGCAGCATCAGATTGACATGAAAACTTACTAGGAATGCAGAACATTTGCCCTTTCCCAAAATCTAGAATCAGAATTTTTATTCTAAAAAGATCCCCAAGCTATTCATTGGCACATGAAAGTTTGGGAGGCACTGAGTTGGAAAACCTTCATAGGTTGGCCTAATGTAGTGGCTGAGGAGATAGAAAATTAGAGGAAGTGTTTTAAAGATAGTCAGAGGCATGCAGAACTTGGGTTAGGATTAAAAGCTGTTATAAGGAGAACAATGTGCAAAACAGAGATATTAATTAGGTGCAGGCATGGGACACTAGTCTTTGGTGTCCAAGATGTTCTCAGGCAGAAGTCCAGTACCCTGGAGAGCTCCCACAAACCAAGATGAAAGTCTAAGGTTCTACAGAGAGATGATTTTCAGACTCAAAATCTTGAAGTCATCCTTGACTGTATTCTCTTGGTGAGGCTCTGATGATTGCTGAATTAAGTTCTATGATTCCTGGGAGTCATCTTTAATACTCAAAGAGCTTTCTGTTCTACATGACAGAACAGCCATGGCACCTGATCTGACTTGCATCCTTTAGTTAAATTATAATCCTGAAGAAAGCCAAAAGGCTAAGACAAGGTGGAGGTGAGAAGGAGATACTTTTCTTGATACCATTTGCCCTCAAGGACATCCTCTCTTCAGGAACAGGAGTTGGAGTTTGGCTGGGTTCAAGGATTTGACTCCCAAATAGAAAGTGTCAAAGCATAACTCTGAAAATGGAAAAGGGTCAGATGTAGGGGAGACTATGAAGGAAAATTAGGAGAGCTCAGTGAAAGATCGGGAGAAGGAGAGTATGAAGTACTAGACCCTTACTTGCTTTCAGGGTCCTCCTATTCTCATCTGTCCTGCTTAGAACTGTGTGTAGCAAATACAGAAAATTTCCTTAAAATCCCACTGAGCCTATGAGATACCAACATGCTACTCTCTCTGAAATGATTGAAATGAAAGACAAGTATTCGTGAGAATGTAGACCAATTGGCATTCCATACGGTGTTGGTGAGAATGTAAAATGCTGCACCCATTGCAGGCAAAGGTCTGACAGTGCACTGTGAAGTCGAACATCCATCTACTGTGTGGCCCAGTGATCGCACTTCTAGGTAAAACATACTTCCAAACCCAGACTTTTACAGAAACCTTTATAGCAGCTTTATTCATAATAGTGGAAACAACCCAAATGTCCCTTAATTAGAGAAGAGATAAACAAGTTACAGTATATATGTATAATGATATATTACTCAGCAACAAAAAACAATGAAAAGTTGATATGTGTACAATAACATGAAATCTAAAAAACATTATGAATAAACAAATTGTGGTATATTTATATCATGAAATATTCATCAGCAATTAAAAATAATGAATTATGGATACTAGTGACAACAAGAAAAAATTCCAAAAACAGCACTCCAGACACACAAAAACAGTAGACAACGAAAGTACATACCGTATGACTCCATTTATAGGAAAGTCTAGAAAAGGCAAAACTAATCTGTAGCAATGGAAGACAGGAAAACTGTTGCCTACTAGGTGTGGCATGGATTAAAAGGAAAGGAAAGGGAGACAAGACCCCTTTCTGAGTGACAGAAATGTTCTACACCTTGACTGGGGCATTTGTTACTTAGGTGTATACACTTGAAAGAATTCATCCAATTGTACACTTAAGAGCTATGAGTATTACTGTACATAAATTTTACCTCAATAAAAATAAATTTTTAATTAGCAACAAAAATTCCCATTGACCTTTGTTTTTGCTTCATTGCAAGGGCACATGTACTGATATTGCTAGATTGTCTCACCCTAGAAAAATCTCTGAGAGATACTCAAACAACCTTCCTGGTCTAAAAAGTTATGTGGCAGAGCCGCTGGCAGTTTGCCCAAGCTGTTGATGCAAAGCTCAGAGCAGCTGGGCTTAGCCAAAGCTTTCATGCAAGCTCAGAACAAGACCGGTAACGTATGACCATGAAATTGTAACATCCCCACTGGAGCCTGTGTGTCATTAGAAATCGCATTCAGAGGGAGCTCACAGTTCCTTCTAAGCCACCAAGAGCCTGATGAATTGCTCAGCTGTTCTTTCAGGCAGTTCTGGTTTCAGTGGCAACTGGGGGAGGGGAAAATCAGGTTTTCGGTGTTGTGAAAATTCAGTCCAGAGTAAAGGGCCCTAAAAGAGGAGCCCAAGAACAAGAGGACAGAAGAATGAGGCTACGTGCTCCTAGATCTGCTCTTCTTTTTCCCACATCACCAATTTGGTTCCAATTCTCATTGAGTTTTGGAACAGCTCCCACCCCAAGTGCATTATTTCAGCCAAGCTGTTGTGAATGTTTACCATGAGCCAGGTGCTATGCCATGTACTTAGAATGCAGGTAAAAGATCCTGACCCCTTAGAAACAGTCTGGTGGACTTAGCTGCTATCACATCCATCATCTAATCTAATCCTTACAACCTCTCTGAAAAGTAAATAAAGCAGAATAATTATAATCTCCCTCCCCCACCATTTCACAAATGAGGAAATTGTGGCTCAAGAGAAATTAAATGATTCGCCCAAGGCCATATAGCAAGTAGTATTCAGGTGTTCTTATGCTGGGTACCCTATTCTTTCTAATGCTTGATGGAGATATATATAAAACAGGTATGTGTCCTTTCTCTAGTATAAGTTCATTAAAGTGTTGGCTCTGACAAATTTTGAAACCCATAAGCACAATTTGTGGGAGAGAAGGTAATGAGGACCAGGCTGTGCCTAGTCCTCACAGAGGCATCACCATCTGAGCGGACTTGGAGGGAGCAGGCTTGGCCCAGACAGGTGTTCCATATCCACGATGATGTGATCTGATGGATGGACCTGATGGATGGGTAGTGACTGTTTAACCAAGTAAGCGGCTGGTAATCAGGTTAATTACTTCCATACATTGTCTATCAACAGTGTCATTCAGAAGTCCTTGATCTATGAGTGAGAGGCACAAGAGGCCCAACAAGGCAGGGAGAGCATCAGAGTCCCAGCCAAGTAGGAGGCAGCTCTGAGCAACTTTCCACATCTCTGTCTAAGGTAGTTGAAAGCAACAGAATCAGACTCTATCTTAATTAAGCAAAAATTGATTTGTTAAGAATACAGGTGGCTCACAAATCAATGGAAAACTTGAACATCCAGCCCTTGGAAGGGACAGGAACTAGGATGATTCTGAGGATTCAAGTAGCAAGGACAAGGGGAAAATCTCTTCCTAGTGTCAACGTCCACATTTTCTATCTTTCATCTCTTTCAACCAAGATTCAGTTCCCAAGGGGAGGAGAGAGCGCCTGATTGGCTCACCTTAGGCCACTTGCTTTCACTTTGGCAGGTGATGGAGAGAACATTTTAAATAACAGTCTTCAGAAAAGTTTTTACCCTGAGTGAAGACTTGATACCTCAAATGAAAAATCAGAACACTGTTTCCAGAGGAAGCAACATGATGCTGAGCAAGCCCCAAATTAAGGTGTCTACTATAGGATTAAAAACAAAACAAAACAAAACAAAACAAAACAAAACAAAACAAAAACCTGACAGGCTAGGCAGGGAAATCAACAAGGAGATAGGGTCAGAGAAGGTAACAACAAGAAAAAGAGCTCCTTGCAGCCCAGAACTCACCACCACGCACCAACGCCATGTAAATAGCTACAGATATCTTTCTAGACCCCATTGGGTCCTAGGGTAAGGCTTATGAGATCTTTATTGCCTTACTCAGAACTGGCTCAAGAATTGGAAGAATCTGAGACTGCAAATAGAATGATAATAACATTAGGCATAACATCTTGGAGAAGCTGAAAAAGCAGAGGCTGGCCAGAAGGAAATAAATGTGGTATTAATTAAACTCAGTATGTTTTGTAGAAGATAGGCAGCAAGAATTAAATTACTTGGATTTAAATGATGATGCTGTTCGTGATACAGAAAAACAAGATAAAAATGCATTGAAAATATAGAAAGCAAAACAGCTAAAAATATTTAGATACAAAATATTTAGATCTAAAAATATTCAGATTGCATCAGATACAATTTCATCAGAGAAAAAGTCCATTGATTTGAAACTTGTACTATGCTATATCATTTAGACGGCTTTCGGTGGAGGCAATAGTAAATTTTTGTTTACACTGGCTTAAACATGGGGGAAAAAGTTAATAACACTCAACACAAGATATGGAGAGCTAGGGCAGGTTCTAGTAACAGCAAAATTACTGACTCAATGATATCATTATGGCTTAGACCAACGGTCCCTAAAACTTTTGGTCTCAGGATCCTTTTATACTGTTTCTGTGGGATATACATATCCATGTTTGTTGTAGTAAAAATTAATACTGAGAAATAGTCAATGTTGTTTTGCTTGAAGTAAATGGGGAGAATAGTCTTAAACAGATATGTAGTTAGAAAAAGGGAGAAGTATTTTAATAGTCTTTCAAATATTGTAGATGTTCGCATTTGATATTACACTCAAACTCAACAAATACTAGTTTCCTGAAAATTAGTTACAATATGGATCTGAAATTCTAGCAATAAGCATTTTATATTCTGTTATATGACCATATTAATATTCCATTATATTAATATGCATTTTATATTCTGTTATATTAATATAACACTTTGAATGGATCTATAACTTATGCATAACTTTGTAAAGGTCAAACATAGGTCATTTGGAAAATATCAGTTTACTGAGCTATGCTGATCTTCCAAATATGGACATGTTTTATTATACCATCAAGATAATCAGAGTATTTACTATTACCCCCGATCTTATCAGAAAAGTCATTCGATATTGGGAAGTTATTAGCAGATATGGTGATGCTGTCGGGCTCTCAGTACAGATACAAATTCTCCAAAATTATGATTTTGCTCCAAAGCTGGACCTTGATCACTGCTAACAAACACTGTCCATTGTTTTCCCTGAAGTGGTTCATTTTATTCAAGTTTAAGATAATGTCTACCAAATACTCAAGTTAAGTAACCATACTTGGTCAATTATCCTGTCAAGTCAAAAATAGAGCTAAATTAGCTCACAACCCAAACAATCACACAAGAGCTTTCCCTCAAGACAACCATCATACTTTCATACACAGAGAAGGAATTTATGAGTATTTGTCATTTTAAATACAGTTATAAAAAATGTGTAATCAAAGGTCAAGATTTAATAGAATTTTTTTTTTTTTTTTTTTACTTCTTCATCAAAGACATTAAGTAAAACTAGTTGGGTTTTTTTTTCCTGCAAGTGCATAGGGGAATGCAAAAATACAATGATACTACTATATATGTACAGGATGTGTGCTGACTTGATTCATGCTAAGGCACCAGCAGTTTTACCCATCAATGCTTTTGTATCATCAGTGCAAATGTCAACTACAGCGAAGAAATAATGCCGTTATTATGAAGGTCTTAAGGAACCCTGAAAGGGCCTTGAGGACTACTCTATGAGAACAGCAGGCTTAAACATGACAGGATCTGGAGCCCAGAGTGAGATCACATTATCTTGAATCATGTGGGAGAGAAGTAAATGCTTAACCAAAGCTAGGATTAAGTTAGAAAGAAAGAAAAAGTAATGGATACTTATAGGCAACTAACGGTGTCCACTATGCACAGGCACGATACATGGAAATCATAGCACAGTTAATATGGTTAACTGCTATGGAATTAAACCAATAGGTATATACATCTTCCTAAACATTATCAAGACAACCGGATATTCACATGCAAAAGAATAAAGTCAGACCCTTAACTCAGACTATATACAAAAATTAACTCAAAATAGATCAAAGACCTAAATGTAAGAACTAAAACTATTAAACTATTAAAAGAAAACAGAGGTAAATTTTCATGGCCTTGCATTTGGCAATGGTTTCTTAGATATGACACCAAAAACACAAGCAACGAGAGAAAAAAATAGAAAAAAATGAATTTCATCAAAAGCAAAAACTTTTATACATTGGAAGATACCATTAAGTAAATGAAAAAGGCAATCCACAGAAGGGGAGAAATATATGCAAATCATATATCTGATAAGGGCCTAGTACCCAGAATAAATAAAGAACTCTTACAACTCAACAACAAAAAGTCAAAAAATACTTATAAAAAAAAATGGGTAAAAGATTTTAATAGACAGATATACAAATAGCCAACAAACACATGGAAAGATAACCAATATCATTAATCATTGAGAAAATGCAAATCCAAACCACAATGAGATGTTACTTCACACCTGCTAGAATGGCTATAACAAAGGAAAAACAAGAAAGAAAAAACAAGAAGAGAGAAAATAGCAAGTGTTAATGAGGATGCAGAGAAACTGGAACCCTCACGCCTTCTTGGTGGGGGTGTAAAATGATTCAGTTGCTGTGAAAAACAGTTTGGCAGTTCTTTAAAAAGTTAAACATAGAATTACCATACAACCCAGAAATTCCACTCCTAGATATGTACCCTAAAGAATTGAAAACAGGTATTCAAACAAAAACTTCTGTAAGAATGTTCATAATAGCACTACTTACAATTTTCAAAAAGTGGAAATGATTCATATGTCCATCAAAGGATGAAGAGATAAACAAAATATGGTATAGCCATACAATTGAATAAAAGAAACGAAGCACTGATATATGCTATAACATTGATAAACCTTGAAAATATTCTAAGTGAAAGAAGCAGACACAAAAGAGCACATATTGGATGATTCCATTTATACAAAATATTCAGAACAGGCAAATCTGTAGAGATAGAAAGCAGATTAGTAGTTGTCAGGGACTAGGGGTGAGAGAAATGGCGAGTGATTGCTTAATGATATAGGTTTTCCTTTTGGTGTGATGAAAATATTCTGAAAATAGGTAATAGTGGTAGTTGCAGAACATTGTGAATATACTTAAAAGCCACAGACACTTTAAAATAGTTAAATGGTGAATTATATGATGTGTGTGTGCGGTTTTTTTTACCACAATTTAAATGGGGGAAAAAAGTAACCTACTTAAGTTTACACCATAGCAAATGAGTCCCAGAGGTGGTTTGGCAAATGAATTAGCAGTTCTGGAAGCCACGGTCTTGCAACTGTTTTAGAAAGTAAGCATCGTATAATGTGCCAGGTTCAAACCACACCAGGCATGTAATGATAACCTGACAGAGAGACAAGGATTCCACTTAATCTAGCTGATAAAGCTGAGAAACTTATGACATAGTTGTCTCAGTGGAAATACAGAAACACAGTGCTTGAAAAAATAAGTAAGTATACCATCTTGGAAAAGGAGATACAATGAATCAAAACACATCTGGCTATGGATGTTACAGTTAGAACAGACCTTGAAAATATTCTCATTTTAGAGACTAAAAAAAGTTACCTGCTTAAGGTAACATAGCTAGTTAATGGAAGAACCTGGCTCAAGAGGACTAATGCCCCACCTCTTTCTGCCACATGGTCTTCATAGTCAGGGCGATGACATAAACACCTTCAGAGCAGTTGTATCCTGAATGTTCGTTTAGCTGGGGATGACTGTATTTCCCCTACACATGTCCACAAACACATGCACAAAGAGAAACCTGCTACCCACACTTTTAAAATAGCTTCTCTCTTTGTGCTCTAAATTTTGGTGTGTCACACCCAAATTAGAGAGCTGGCTTAACTATCTTTCTATTTCACCCTTTTGGTTCCAGAAACTCGTCACCAAGCCTGCCTGTTCTCACTTTGGAACAGCTAGTGAATATGGATGCTCTTCTGTTCTCATCACGATTCCCTAACCTTTGGCTTGGACTATTTCATACACCTTTGAACTGTCCAATGTTATCTATGGCTGTGTCCAACATGGACCCAAGAGGCACATGAACCTGAGATGGGAGCTTAGATGGTTTCAAACCCTGTAACCCTTGCTCTCAGAGATTGCAAGGACCTTGTCAGCATACAATCTCTTATTTTTTTATTTTTTATGCCTACAGTACCTGGTCTTCCTAGGTGGTCTCCCATCCAAGTACTAGACAGGATCGGGCTTGTTCAAGGTAGCATGGCCGTAGACTTCTCCTGTTCCATTTTTTAATAGCATCGATCACTACCTTCAATTAGCATGGTTTACTTATTGGTGGTCTGTCCCACCCTCCCCTTAGAATGTAAGCAACCTATAATTGGGGCCTCTGTTTGGTGTTAACTAATGCTAGGTACTTGGTGGGCCATCCATGAATGAATGAAAGTGATATTTACTACTAAGCAGGGCCTCCTGCAATAAGAGAAGCAAACTTTTTAATACAGTCTTTTGCTGTGCATTTAAGCAAGACTTTATAAAAGTGTTTTTTTTTGTAAAATACACAAAAGTAATAAAATTACCTTTACACATTAACAACATGAGATGAAATGAGTGAAAGAAAGACCTCTCTTATCCCCTGAACTTAGCCTGCAACCAAAGGTCTGAGTAACACAGACAGCTTCATAAACACTGGCGCTGTAATCTCCTTGTAGTTTTTCAGTGGAGTTCTTACATAAGTGCTATCTAACCAAGGAGGTCTAGAGTATATACTAAAATGGAAACAAAAAACAGTTCGGATGGCCACATATTATTGTGCTGTATGCACTTCTTTACTGTTGAGCATTAAAGTTATAATTGTTTTATTATTTTATGCACTCTTACATAAAAGCATGTATTAGTAGTTAAATCTTTGTGCCAAGTAATTACTTCTATAAATTAAATTCCTTATAAGCAAAATTTTTAGCTGAAGGATATAAATCGTATCAAGGCTTTCAACAACTTTCCCAGACACCCCATTTCTAAGTTCTTGATCTGTGAAACCAAGTAGTCTCTAGACTTCACTCTGAAACTGGAGTCCTGCCCTGGGTCCCTTCCAGTGGGTGGGATCTTGTGCTTCATATATAAACCTCCCAGATGTCTACTTCCTGTCATGACTAGAGGTATGTCACAGGTAGACCTGTCTACCTGTCTGCTGTCATGGTTTCTTTTACAGATTCCCTGCCCCAGCTCTCCAGCTCCAAGGGCAGACCATTTTCATGAAACATATTAGAAATTGCCTGACTCCTTACACAGGGTCATCTGTGCCCTAGTAAGTGTCCAGAGTCAGATGCTACTTTTCTCTAATGCCCTCTTCCTTAATGTATGAACGCACACAATAACTGCCAGGCCGTGACAATTATTCCAGTGTCTTGGTGGCTCTTATGGCATATTTCCAGTCATCTCTGTAATTTACATAACACTGCTTCCTTGGTCATGTACTCATAAATGTAATTTTTTTATTATAACATTGTTGCTTTAATAAAACTTCATTAATGACCTTCATAATAAACAACTATATAGCATGGGTTCTAGAATGTCTCGTGGAAAAAATCTGGATGGCAGCTACTAACAACCCATGAAAAGACTAGCAGCTCTAATATTCGAATTACAAAAGAATGGTATTTAATCTGTTTAAAATTTTTTCTTGTGGCAAAATATACATAACATGAAGTTTACCATTTTAACCACTTTTAAGTACACAATTTAGTAGCATTAAATATATGTTCACAATGTTGTGTAACCATCGCCGCTATCTATTTCCAAAATTCTTTCATCATCCCAAACAGAAACTCTATAACCATTAAGCAATAGCTTCCCATTGCCCCCTCTCCCAGCCCTGGTAACTTCTATTCTACTTTCTGTCTTTATGAATTTGCCTAGTCTAGATACCTCATTTAAGAGGAATCATACAATGTTTGTCCTTTCGTGTCTGGCTCATTTGCTTAGCATAGTGTATTCAAAATCAATTCATGTCATAGCATGTATCAGAACTTCCTTCCTTTTTATGGCTGAATAATATTCCATCATATGGATACACCATAGTTTGTTTTTCCATTCATCAGTCGAAGGACATTTAGGTTGTTTCCACCTTGTGGTTACAGTGAATAATGCTGCTGTTATTAAATGACTAGCAACTCTAATTACCCTAATTACAAAAGAATGGTGTTTAACCTGCTCTTGGGTTTCACCTCTATTTCAAACATATATATCACTAGTGACACAGTCTTTTAATAATTGATGCTTTAAACAGTATACCAAACTAGCCTGATTTACTTTAACTTCAGTCCAGGAATTATCTGAGGAATTTTACAAAATATAAAAGGATCAAAATTGGTAAAGAGAGGAAGACGAAGAGAAAAACAAGGATGATATTGTAAATTGAAGGTAGGGATAACATATGCAAAAATGTATGATATACCAGAAATTCTGGCAAAGTAGGTAGGTTACAAGTTTAAGCTTCTTAGCGACCAAAGAGAGAAAAGATCAGTCATAAGAGTCATAGGGTCTATAACATAAACAAACAAACAAAAAACTACCAGTTGCTCAGGAAATGGAGCCTAGATATTCCCAGTATTAACTTATAAGCAAATCAGGGAGAACCATTTGCTATAGTAGATTATGTCTTCATTGACTTCCTTGATAAATATTCCATGCAGCTCTTTTCTTATAGTGCTACTCAAAGGAAGCTAAAGGTAGAACAAAGTGGAACTTAGGAAAAATAATTACATGGGGAGGGGATGAATGAAAGCTGTAAAATATTCAGTTCTCTGCCCAGAGATAAAATTTGGATCTTAACAGGAATGAATAGACTGTATATTCTCAGGGAATGATTTCTTAATTATGATTTCTTATGACTAAATTTTTGATAAGAATTGAACAACAGGGAAGTTAGGTATATAAAAGAACCGAGAAGCCTTTTGCCCATGTTACTGATAAAGGGAAAATTGATTTGCTGAACAAACTTCAAAGCAGAATATAGCCTGGTATCCTTTTATTAAAATTGGAAGACCTGGACAACATCAAATGCTGGTGGGGATGTGGAGCAACCAGAATTCTGATACAATGTTGTTGGAATGTAAAATGGTACAACGCTTTGGACAGAAGTCTCGCCGTTTCTTAAAAACTGAACACACACCTATAATCTGGCCTAGCGATTTCACTCCCGTTTATTTAGCCAAGATAATGAAAACATATGTTCACAAAAGGATTTGCATAGATGTTCTTAGAAGCACCCAGACTTTTTCAGTGTTTAAGAATAATCGAAAACTGGAAAAAAGCTTGGGTGTTCATCAGTAGAATAGTAAACTGTATTGACCTGTATAATGGAATTCTATTTAGCAAAAAAATAGGTGGGGGTGGGGAGAATAAGTTATACAGGAAACAATATGGATGAATCTCAAAAACCTTATGTTGATAAAAATTTGGTAGAAGAATTTAGGAAATAAAGTGAAATTTTTAAAGCATGCTGAAGTTGAGTCAAGAAAAGGATTCCTATCTAGTTCCAAGGCCCAGGACAAAATACCTCAGTTTTGTCATGGGTAAATATCGCTGACTGTGAGAATTAAATAAGCATAGATATGATTTTGCTTTGTATTTTAAAATTTTACATATAGATTATCTGTATGTACCTTTCTGTAATTTTATCTCTTTCATTTAACTCTGAACTGTAAGTACTTGGTAAAGATCAGTATGAAACAAATAGATTTCAGGGCATAATCTTGTTATCAGTAAATCAAAATTATTTGGGAAATCGGCTACCACTACAAAAAAAGATTATTTCTTTTTCCACAGATTGAGTTTTACAAATACTTGTTTTAAAGAACATAATTACGCTTTTGTATTCAGTGAGCACAGACCAAGCAGAGGTAACCTTATACTCATCAGGGCTCTATCTGAACTATCTGAACTGGCTGGTGAGCATTCCTGGAGCCTTTTATCTGTTTTCTGGTGGATTAAGCGAAGCCCCTCCCTGCTTCCCCTGAGGGTCGAATTGTCCTGGTCTGGGAGGGGGACCCACTCAGCCAGGTAGGTGGTGGTGCTGTACACTCAGCACTGCATGGTCGTATCAGCAGCTGGAGTCTCCTGGAGCACTGTGTGCCCTTTCCTACTCGAGGACTACCGGGGTGGCCTTTGAACTCACCGGGGGAGCGCAGCCTTTGCTGGTCCGCAGCGTAGATCTCCCAACCACCCAGTGGCCATACCCGGGAGGTTCAGCAGGAGGGGAACGTTATGCTCTCCAGCTGTCACCAAGGGGTAAGGCTCCACGTGTGGCCCCAGCCCTGAAAGGTCACACAGCCCTCGATGTCATCCAGTGGGACCATGCTGTTGGGCTGGCCTCGCTTTGGGGTCCCGTACGCGAACACGTGGGCCATGAGGGCCTCAGACACTGTACGCTTCTTTCTTCAAAACCTTGTGGCCCTGGAATCCAGCACCATAGTAAGTCTGGGAGTGTGAAAGCTTTTAAACTTAGAATCCTCCAAACAGGACGCCAGGACAAATACGTTCATCTTGCAGCATGACCACAAGCCCATGAATCCGGTATCCAGGTCTCAGTCCTGCTGCGCAGAGCGCCGTGCCGCAGAGGAGAGGGATTTTTATTATCAACCTATGACGGGCTTTAAAAATGTTTATTAACAGCGTCCCTCAATCCTTTGGAAAAATTCAAATGAGAGAAATCATAAAACATAAACATCAATTTACATGTTCAATCCAGGACATTACTACTGCAGTTTTAAGTATAATCCACCAGATGGCAGAGAAAAAGGAATCGCAGGAAAGGTGCATAGTTCTAATTTAAATGAATAATGGAAAATAACTTATTACTTCTGTTAATGGAAAATATTTGCAGATTTTTCACATGAAGTTCACTATACAGGACACAGAACTAAATGTGTGATCTAAATCTGAACTCCAACTTTTGCCTGAGGATATTTGCTCACATAATGGTAATTACCTGATTTGCCATACTCGCTTGCACAATTTCACTCTCTTTTGTTTATCAGTGAGAGAAGGACTATGCAGTTATGCCTTCTCAATGCTCACACGGTGAGCCTAACACACCCATCAGCAGCATTGGTCTCACAGTGATCCTAGCCTCCCCATTCCCGCCAAAATCCATAACCCATGGAGTTCCTCAATTCTTCATCACAGTTAATAGACCCTTTAGGCACTCCTCTAGTTACTTTAAGCAAATGCTTACCTGCTATGATGATGATTTCAAAGCAGCAGAAGTGAAGGATGTAAAGAGAAAAAGAAAAAAATATTCCCTACAGTGTAATTGAAAAGAGGCTATAAGTAAGTAGACTAGGCATATTGAGTCATTCATAGAAATCAACATATGTTTATACATAGGCTCAACCTCATCATTATTTTATTTGAGCAGGCCTTGATTTGTCTTCTATAATTTTCCAGAGAAATTCCTAACTAGTCTATATACTGAATTAAAACGATCTCTCTACATTTCCCTTCTCCAACACATGCTTGGGGATGGCAGTAAAGCAGCAATGATTTAAGAAAATGTCAACAGTTGTCTAATTTATTTTTTGTTTGGAAGGAGGAAGAAGATGAATAAGAAAATAAAAATCGAATTTGTGGAGCCAGAATTCCTTTTAGCAAATAGACTGATCTTATTTTTAGATGCTGGAAAATGACTACCCATTAGTTATACTGCAGGTGCATCATGCTGCTGGGACACTCAAGAGATTTCCAGTGGGAAGGAGTCAGTGACATGGCATGTGGAATATTCAGCTATAAGATGCCAAACAACAGCCAACTACTCTCAGGAACTAACTGCACTGATAATATCCCTGCTTTAACATTAAAATCCTACAGCCTGTTTTAAGTGTTGTTGAAAAGTACATTCCTTGGCAACTTTTTTTTACCTGACAAACACCATCCTATGGGAACAGAACATGAGAACTCTCTCACAATTTCAGAGCTTCATGTTACTCTCTGTTGGACTCGTCTAACAAGTTGGCTCATTCCTTTCCTAACTAGGCAGCAACCAGACATATTGGTGCTATTTAAGATCACACCCCGTTTTAAATGCTTATTCAGCCGCATTTTCAATACGTGTTTATGACTTTAAATTTTAACTCTGCCATTTCTTGATTACAATTCAGACTAAGCATTTACATTATGAAACAAGAAATGCTCTCTCTGTCAGCGAAAAATGCACTCTGATAATTACAATTACATGTTATAGCAAAAGATAGTATTGCTTGAAAATTAAAGACTTAGGATCATCATGTTATAGCAAATCTATTGACTAATACATTTATTGAATGCAAAGAAAATTAGGAATTAGAATATGTATTTTCCTCAAAAAATTTAACTCAAAAATAGGGAAAATTATCTTCCTATTTCTCTGAATTTCTTTCTCTTTCTTTCCCCCCATATCAAATTTTCTCCAAACTGAAAAAGTTCTTTAAAAAGAAACAATTTAACTTAATTATAATTAGTTTTGTCAATACAACTGGTTTTTAACTTTGTATATTATTTTCCAATTAATTAGTCAACTGCTTGTAGTCAGCAGTATACCATTACTGGCCATACCTGGCTTTCATTAAGTATCACAGAGGTATTGTTACTCCTGTGAAAAATGTAGAAATAGAAGCACAGTGAGGAGGGTAGTATGACTTGCCTTGGCTGCTGCAAAAATTTCATTATCTCCTGAACTGATTGCTTGGTAAGGATAGCTGACTAGACTCTAAGGTTAATGGCACAAGGACGGATCTGATCCCCTTGTGCAACAGATAATAATATACCATTATGGTCACAGATTCTTGTGAGCCAAACATCTGACTCATATATGCCATAGGTCAAAAGATGGACAGGCAAGAGAAAGATCTGTGTCTATCTATCCAACCCCACTGACAGAAAGACAGCTGAAAACACAAGCCCTGCTGAGGTCCATCAGTAGCAAAATTAAATACTAAGGTTGACAATTAAACACATGTACGCCTTGGAAATTTTAGCTATGCCAAGTGTGCTGAAGTATCCTGATGGCTATGTTGGATGAACCCACACATATTACATTTGTTCCAAATGACACATCATTTGTTTATTAAAGACATTCTTCTCTCCTTTGTACTTTAAATTCCGAAGCACTAAAGATAGCTCTCTTTCAGGTTAACCAATGTATGTGTTCTTTGTTGACTTTCTGAGATTATATGATATAAAAAAAAGCAAAAACATTAGCTAAATAAAACTAACACTTGAGTATTTGGTACTCTAAATCCACTTTGGAAATAAGAAAATAAAATATAAATTTCTCATATATCATACTTAGCAAAGTTATAATCATATTTTAAGGATCCACATTGTTGTCATAAATGACATCTACTCAGAATCCCTCACTTTTCAAAGTAAGAAACAAGAGCCAAAGATGATAAGAAATTTGCCTGTGCAGCCCAGAAGTGTAGCAGAGCATGGTCATGATGTGGAAAGAACCTTGGTGGCCATGGGAACCACTGTAAGCATCGTATGGGTCTCAGCGTTTCACAGCCAGATAGATGCAAGAGGAATTCCCCACGCTGGAATTCATTTCGAGGCAGTGTGGAGGAGGAAAGAAGAAAGGCTTTGCAATCAAATGACTTTGGATTCTCAATTCTGGCTATTTACTTCCTAGCTCTCCACCTTTTAGCTGTGTGATACAGAAATTAATCCCTTGGAGTGTCAGTTTCTTCGTCAATAAATTGGGGATAATCAGACTTACCGTGACAGTCTGATGTGCAGATTAGAGACAGGTGCCCAATAAATTGTAGCTATTATTATTATTGTTAGGAAGCTTTGAGCAACAATGAATTCAATTTTACATGGGAAGATAATAGCAGGGACCTAGCTCCAGTAGGGCATGCTCTATGACTAATTGTTCCAGAAGAAACAAGCAATAGCTGCAGTGATTATCTGTCATTCTCCATTCCTATCCCCAGATGCCTTTGTCACTTTATACTTTAAGAAACTTTATTTGTTTTGAGAATTTGGCCCAGTCTAGGGGGTTGATATCTGATCCTGAAACAAGGCAAAGCTACATGGCCCCCACAGAGACTGATTTAGAAGTCTGAGTTATCATTTATAAGGTGTCATAAGCAAGTGAAGCAACCAGCCACAGCTATAAGGAACTGAAGAGCCGGGAACTCCCCCAGTTTACACAGACAGCAAAAACTGAATGTAGGTCATTGTCTCATTTGTATCCACAGGATTTTAATTTATCGAGGTGACTGGAGGACGATATGGAGAGGTCAATTCCATTAAAAGAAGAATTTGTTACTTACATTTCCTGAGATGAGGGGGGCTTGCCAGGCCACACAGGGCCACGTGGGAAATGTTAGGTTTGGGCCAAGAGGCAGAAGCTGGCTTGACTATAGGGGTAGTCTCTAATTGCCTGGTTCCTGGCCCTGGGATGGTACCTGGTCAAGAGAAATATTACCCTGGAATGTGAGAGTTAGGTAAGGGGAGTCGTTGGAGGTCTAGTCTGAGGGTTGGTCAGTTTGCATACAAAACGTATATTCCTAGGCAACTTGTTATTATATTTTGAAATTAGCTATCCCTTGGAGGTATAGTCTCTCCCTGGGGTTGGAAGGCCCCCCAATATTAAAACATCAAGAGATACAAAAAACAAAAAACAGGATTAATACAGACACAGAAGTTTCAAAAAAATATTTCCTTTGTGCTATTTTTTTCTCATCCCTTAATCACTTACTGTTCTCCTATGGTATATAGATATTACATTTTAATTTTATATGTAGATAATAAGCAGGCTTGGTTTCAAATTTTCATCTGGATAGGGTGATTTTTATTCTGCCTTTTATAAAAGAATTCTTTTAGACCCTGAGGTTCATATTGAGTTATAGAAGTTCAAGGACTTGAAAAGGTCTTGGAAGTCATTAAGACCAACTTTCATTTTATATCTGGAAAATCAGTCTCTAGAAATTTTTCTGTCTTAATGGAACTACTTAAATCAACACAGAATATAATTAAGCATATAATTAAAAACATTAATAATCACATTCGGCCAAAAAAGTGGTTAAATTTCAGAGTGTAACTAAATTTTTTTCTTTTCTTGCCATCTCTCCTTCAAAGTAATAGTTTAAAACAGACACATTAGAAAGAAGTCTCTGTAGGTTATCAGAAGTTAGGAAAAACTACAGAAGTCATTTTCAGGACATATTTCTCTGTATGGGATCATCTCACCCTCCCATTGCAGTCAGCAGATTTCCGACAAAATCAAGACCATTGACCAGACCAAGACACCTTTATAGTTAAAATCAAAGCGACGGCCCTCACCTGATAGACACTTGTATGAATTTCTCTCTGGAAAAGAACGAATCACTCCGTTCTCGAGTTTCCTGTTTTGTTTTGCTTTTCGCCCTTGCTTAAGAGTAATGATGCAAAAACAGCAAGGACAGGCACATCAAATTTGAAAACTCTCCTCTCCATAGCTTGGTCAGCTATCTGAGAGTCTGATGAGAAGGACGGCATGCAGAGAACGAGAAAAATGGGAAGGTGGGCACTGAGGCATGTCCTTACCTCGAATGAAAATTAAAGACTCTAATTCCAGGGAGATGCTAATGGCACTAACAACACCTGGACTTATTAGAATAACTGGACTTTTTCATCTGCCTTTCTAAAGCATACAGCACTGTGAAGACACACATAATGCCTAGAAACAAATATCATTGGGAAATTATTAGAAGTAAAAATCATTTCATTAATTTAGTCTTTGATTTATCAAAATGATACAGGTGCACAGTTTAAAAATTCAACTAGTTCTATGAGACTAGTTATAAAATATAGCAGTTTTCCACCTGCCAAATTCTTTCTTTTTAGCCACAGCTGCTTTTTAAAACTTTTTAAGTCAGTTCTTCTAGCATTTATCTACATATCTCTTTTTAAAAAATTCTTATACTACTATTTCTTGGAAGTTTTTCCCCCAGTTTTAGGCATTAACTCTGGCCTTCCCACTACCATAGATGAGAATTTAGCTCTCTTTCAGCTTTTCCCCAAACTTGGCCCCACCACATACAGATATCTCATTCCCCATCCTTCCCAAAAGTTATATTTGTAGTTATAATTGTGATTAGGTCTATATTTACATTATCACTGTGTAACTCTATTCACATCATGTTCTGTGATACTTAGGAGGGCTTAGTCTGCAGGGATCATTTAGCATATATTCATCCACCGAGCATTTATTGGATGCCTCCATCACGCCAGACACTGTGCTCCATGCTGGCTATGCAGGGGTGAAAAGAACCTCCCCTTATGGTGTAGAACAGTGGCCCAGCCTCTTCCACAGTCTGTTCTGGAACCAGGCTGCCAGGAGTCAAATCTTAACTTTTCCACTTAGTAGTCATCTGATCTTGTGTAACGTACTCAATCATTTTGTGCCTTAGTTGCCTAAGAGTTGTTGAGAGGATTAAACAAATCAAAATATGTGGGGCACGTGTAACTGCCTGGTAGAGAGTAGGCACTATATCCGTGTTATATAGCATTATTATTGTAAGAGTCAAATGGAAAGGAGAAACATATATAATTCTACAAATTGATATGCACAAATGTACATGTATGTGTGCATATACATGACGTATATATTTACAATATATTGCATAGCATGATAAGTGCTAAGAATGAAAAGTTTAGGGTGCCATAAGAGCACTAAACCAGAGCAATCCTCATTTAGATGGCGGCTCAAGGAAGGAAGGCTTCTCTGAGAATGTGATATTTCAGCCAGAAGTTGAAGAGTGACTAGAAAGTAGCCAGAGTGAGGGAAAGGGTGTTAAAAAGATGGGAGAGCACGTATCAAGGCCCCAAGGTGGGGAAGAGTTTGGCTGGCTTGAGAAGCTGGAAGACCACTGTGGCTGGGGAACAGCAAGGTGGAAGACTGTCAGGAGTCCAGATGGGGCTTTGAGGACCATGAGAAGAGCAGTAGTGGATTTCATTCTGTGTGCTACGGATGACCAGTGAAGGGTTTTAAGCATGGAAGTGTTCTGAGTCAATCTTCATTTTTAAAAGATCATTCTGATTGTAGAAGTGATCATATAGAAGGGGAGCTGGAGAAGTTCTCCACTTCCTGGTAGGGTAATGCCCCAGACAAACCAGATGAAAGGTGGTGACTTGGATTAGAATAATGGCAGTAGAGGTGGTGGAAAGTGAACAGAATCAATATATATTTTGGAGGAGACTTAACATGACTTGGCAATAGATTAGACGTGGGGCTACGGGACTGAGAAGTTCCAGGGTTAACAACAAAGCTTGTAAAATGGTTATCCCAGTGGGTGGCAGTGCCTTTATTGAGGTAAGATAGACAGATGAGAAGGAGATTTGGGCATGGTGATGGAGGGCATATTAGAAATTCCATTTTTCGTGATTGTAAATCAAGTTTTTAAAAAATATATAATAGCTTTATAGAGATATAATTCACAGAAGATACAAAGCAATCAAAGTGTACAATTCAGTGGTTTTCAATATATTCATGTAGTTCTGCAATCATCACCACAATCAATTTTAAAACATTTTCATCATCTAGCAAAGAAAGTCCATACTCATTACCCATTTCTTCCTGTTTTCTCTTAATTCTCCTAGCCCTAGGCAACCACTAATCTATTTTGTCTCTATAGACTTGCCTATTCAGGACATTTCATATAAATCGAATCATACAATATGTGGTCTTTTGTGACTGGGTTCTTTCATTTAGCATAAAGTTTTCAAGATTCACCTATTGCAGCATGTATCAAAACATCTTTCCTTTTTATGGCTGAATATTTTATTTTATGAATATGCTACCTTTTATTTATCAATACATCAGTTGATGAACATTTGGGTTGTTTCTACTTTTTGGCTATTATGAATAGCAAAATGCTGCTTTGAACATTCAAAGTTTTTATATGGATATGTTTTCATTTCTCTTGGGTATACATGTATGATTGAAATTGCTGGGCCATATGGCAGCTCTATGTTTAACATTTGAGGAACCACAAGAATGTTTTCCAAAAAAACCTGCATCATTTTATATTACAAACAGAACATATGAGGGTTCTAATTTCTCTACATCTTCTCCAACATTTATTATTATTTTTCTTTTTATTATAGCCACCTTAGTGCATGTGAAGTACTATCTCAGTGTTTCGACCTGCATCCCTGATGGCTATAATGGTATCTTTTTTTAGACATATTGGTCATTTGTATATCTTCTTTGAAGAAATATCTAATCAGGTCTGTTGCCCATTCTTCTAAATTAAATTGTTTCTTTTGTTATTAATGCTTTTGATGTCATATATAAGCAGGTTTTGCTTAACCCAAGGTCATGCAGATTTACTCCTATGTTTTGTTCTAAGAATTTAGCATTTAGATTTAGGTCTGTATAATTTGTTTTAATTAATTTCTGTACATGGTGTGAGGTAGAGGTCAATTTCATTCTTTTGCTTATGGCTATCCAGCTCTTTCAGCACTATTTGGTGAAAAGACCATTCCTTCCCCCATTGAATTTTCTGGGCACTTGTGCTGAAATCAAGGTGAATATTAATTTCTGGATTCTCAGTTCTATTCCACTGATTAATGTGTCTATGCTTATGCCAGTGCCGCAATCTCGACTACTCTAACTTTGTAACAAGTTTTGAAATCGGGACTTGTGAGCCCTCCAACTTTGTTCCTCTTTTCGACATTGCCCTGGCTATTCTGATTTAAGGAAATACACAGTCCTCCTCTGTGTGTCTCTACTTCACTATGACACTACTTCACTTCTAACATCAGCTAGCTACCTATGTGGGTTTTCCAAACATGAACTGATTTTGCATCATCAGCTAGGTGTCCTACAATTTAGCTCAATTGTGACACTATCTACCTGAAGAGAACATCAGATCCCATAGCACTGGCCTCCATCTCCCACTTCAGATGTCAATTTCATGTCAGGTTATTATCTATGCCTCAGACTGATCGGCTATAAATCAGAGGTTCCCGTGATCACCTCCTTAGGTTTGATTAATATGCTAGAGCAGCTCACAGAACACAGAGAAACATTTACTTATGTTTTTTAAACTGTTGTTATAAAAGATGTAAAAAAGAATACAGATGAACAGCCTAAAGAAGAGGTACATAGAGCAAGGCCCAGAAGGGTTCCAGGTATAGGAGCTTCTGTCCCTGAGGAAATAAGGTGTGCCACCCTCCCAGAATGTGGATGCCCCATTCAACAACCTAGAAATTTATCAATTGATATCTTGTTCAAGAGTTTCTATAGAGCTTAATCTCCAGCCCCCTCCCTTTTGCCTTCAGAGGTCCCTGAGTGAGGCTGACAGTTCTAATCCTCTAGTAACTTGGTCTTTCAGGTGACCAGCCTCATCTTGAGGCTATCTAGGGCCCACATTAAATCACCTCATTAGCATAAATTCATGTACACTCAAAAGGGGATCCTTATGAATGACAAAAGACATTCCTATCACTTGGAAAATTCCAAGTGTCTTAGAAACTTTGTGCCAAGAATGGGGACAAAGACCAAAAATATATATTCTTATTATACCACATCTGGGTTTCTTGGAATTTCCAGAGGAATTTCAAAATAAGCTTGATTTATGCAAAGATGCCAGCTGAGATTTTGATGGAGGGCACATTGAATCTGTAGATCTGATTAAGGAATATTGCCATTGTCAGGGTCCAAGGTATTGCTGACCTGGCCCAGGAGGTTCGATGGTGTGAGGCCCAGTTGGAAGAATGCACGAGGAGATGACGTGAGGACGAAACGGCAGAAGCCAGCTTTATTGTGCGGAACGCATTTCCGGTGGGGAGTGCAGTCTGCTGCATGGGGCATGCAGTCTTGCATGCATTTCTCTTGCTTCCCTTTCTTGTGCTCCCCTTCTTTCCTTCTGCTCTCTTTCTCCTCTCCAGGGGACTACACGGCTCCTCACAAAGCAGAATACAAAAGTGGCATTCAGCTACATGTGCGTGATACAATAAGCTGAAGTATGTTTACATATTTTCTAAGTCTGGGGTCCTGTTCCTAGCTGTGGGCCTGGATTATAGCCAGACCTTGGCCCAGTCAAACCTTGGGCCAGTCCGGCCTTGGATCAGCCAGGCCTTGGATAACAGCTAGACCTTGGATCACAGTCAGACCTTGGCCCAGTCAGGCCTGACACCCACAGTCATCTTTACAATTTTAAGTTTTTTGATCCATGAACATGAACCACCTTCCCACAGTCTGCTTTAAATTTTTTTCAACGATGTATTTTAGTGTTCAGTATATATGTTTTGTATAAGGGGCTAAGTTTATTTCCAAGTATTTTATTCTTTTTGATGCTATTTTAACAAATCACATTATTTTAATGCTATTTTTCTGCTGGCTGGAAAATTACTGCTTGGCTATGTCCATGGGAACATAGGCTGTCACCCATAGGAACATAACATTCTAACAATAAGCTTTCTGCTTCTGTACCCCCGCTTACGCACCTGACCTGTGAGTTGACAGGTAGTGAATAGAAGAAAATAGACCTTTGTGTTTAGACAGAATGAAGAATGGGATTTTGGGCTTAAAAACCCTGTAACTCTACATTTTGGGGCTGCTTAATTTGGGGTCTGCATACCCCTGGCAGATCCAGCTGGCTGAATAAAGAGCGTGTTTCCTATAACTCACTGAGTTCTGGTGGTCCGTGTGTTTTTCGGGGACTGGCGACTACAACATTTTAACAACTCTGGAATTGAGATATATTTTACAATCGACATTATGCCATTCAATTGGCAGTAACTTTTTTTTTATCTTAGTGGACATAAATGTGACTTACAATCAATAGCTTCTTAGGTTCAATACCACATAGTATTAAATATGAAATGTCTATTAAACATTTAAGTTGAAATGAAAAGCATTTGGATATATCAATTTAGAAGCCAGAAGAGAGGCTTGAACTAGAGATTGGAATGGGGGGGGTCACCTGAAGTTCATCATTTAAAGTCACAACAGTGAATAAGATTCCTTTGGGGAAAGAGTGTAGAGAAGACGAGAACCAGGTTGCATTCTGAGAAATCTCCACAATACAGACAAAGAAAAGTTTGTATGGAAAGTAACCTTACAGGGTGATCTGATCATAAATTCCTAAATGAGCAGGTCAGGTGGGAAATCACACCCCAGGCATATAACTTCTTCAGTAAAAGGTTTATCTTTGCCTAAGCAAGCCCTATTGTTACTATGCACCTAGGTTAGCACACCTTTGAAATAAGCCATAACCAACAGCAAGAAAGCACATAATCTTAAATATTCCATAATCCAATCCCTGCTTTGCTTTTCCTCCAATTTAATGTGATCTTCTTTAAATTCCCTTCTTAATGTCAGATGCATAAAAGAAACTGCAAAATTATTATTCTCAGGAGCATTTGCAATCTTGCTCTCCAGCATATGTTGTGAGTTTGGCTCAAATAAACTCTTATAAAAATTCTTTATGTGTTGGCCTTCTATCATCGACAACAAGTAGAAGTTGAGTAGAGAAAGAAGAGCTAGCAAAAAGAAACATTTTTGTTTTGAGTTTATTGTGTTGACGTAAGAAACATCCAAATCTGTAGAGAATTTTTATGAGTTAATTTGAGCCAAAAGTGATGACAACTGCCAGAGAGCAAGATCTCAGATGCTTTGGAAATGACAGTAGTTTCTATTATGCATTTGAAATTAAGGAGAGAATGTAAGAAAAATCATTTGAAGGTGAGGTAGGGATTGGATTACAGGATAGTTAACAAGATTTTGTGTTCACTTGAGGGAGGTTAAGCCTCTCAGGAGTCTGAAAAAGGATTACTCTTGCATTTCAAAGGTGTGTTAACCTAGATGCACAGAACAATGGACAAGCTGACTTTAGGCAAAAATAAACATTTTACTAAAAAACTTATATACCTACAGGTGACTGACTACCCATCACGACCTGCCCAGTTAGGAATTTATGATCAGATCAACATGTGAAGTTACTTTCTGTCACTGGACTTGTCAATTTTATTACAAAATCCCCCCCCCCTTTTTTTTGTCCACAATTGTCATTGCTGTTATTATGTGTTACTGGATGGAAGGACCTGTGGGGCCAGGACCTCGTCTCTTTTGTGCTCTAGGGAACCCTGGAGCTGAGAGCTATGTTTGAGAAGTAATATATTAACCACCAGCTCTTTCACCCCTGAAAACCAACATGAATACAAATAAATAAGGAAGCCTTTCAGATCTTCAAAGATGCACTTTAATCTGTTATGATTATGGATAGAAAATAGGTACATGCTTATTGCATATTAACCTAAAGCAGGGGTCTGCTGACTGGTACTGGTCTGTGGCCTGTAGCAACTAGACTGCAAACACAACACAGGAGGTGAGCGGGGCAGGCCAGTAAGCAAGCCAAGTTTCATCTGTATTTACAGCTGCTCCTCAGTGCTAGCATCACCGGCTTAGCTTCACCTCAGATTATCAGGCATTAAATTCTCATAGGAGCACAGGTCCCTGGTGCCAGAAAGGTTGGGGACCGCTGGTCTAAAGGCAGAAGAAGAAAAACGGTCAGTAGAAGTATTGTCACATTCATAATTAAAACCAGAAATTCATATAAAAATCCTTCTAAGGAGTTCATATCTCATTTGCTGTCACATTTCTATAACATAAGTAGGACACCAGCTGGTAGTAACACTAATTCATCTGCCTTTCATTTACTGTGTCACTTCCAGATGTTGAATCTTATCTCTTTTTCATTTTTATTTCCTTTTAATTCAAATGCCCTAACCATATTATAAAATTACCATACTACCATATCCTTTGGGTAGTGGTTCTCAACAAGTGAGGATTTTGACCCCCAGAGGACATTTGTCAATGTCTAGAAACATTTTTAGTACTCAAAACTGGAGATGAGGATAAGGAATTTTGCTAAACATCCTACAGTTCCCAGGACAGTCCTCCATAGCAAAGAACTGTCTAGCCCGAAGGGTCAAATGCGCCAAGATTGAGAACTCTACCAATGCTGGTATGTTGATATGTGTATGAACTTTCTGGGGCAAATTCTACAGCTTTTAACAAATTTTCAAAGGTGGTATAACTAAAAAATTTAAGAACCACTGGCTTTAATGGATATTTCATTTAGGCCTTGGTAACAAGTGACACATTAATCCTATTTCACAACAGAAATCACCTCTAGTTAAACTAAAGACTCATTTCTGCTAACCAGATTTCTCTGCCATTGTCCACTCTCATGGCTAAACAAACATAGCTCTTTGGATTTCCTGTCTCTAGGTCCTCCAAGTATCACATCCACCTATTAGCCAGGTTAATATAATTATTATGGTAATGCTATTAATGATTAAGCTATAGCTCCATGTGTAAATAAAAGTCCTGCTTTCTTTAGACATATCCAGTTGTTTGTTCACTATCCACTTATTTAATGCCTACTATGTTTGAACACTGATAGGTAGGTACTGGGTAAATAGTGATGAAAATGAGCTTACATTTGAGTCCTGGAAAGATATTAATAAAATGTAAACATGCGATTTAAAACTTCAATATGGGAGGAAGGGTGTGTAAACTGAAGGTGCAAGGAGCTGAAATAAGGCTGAAAATGCAGGACTGCAACGAAATCACTACATGCCACCCAAATGAGCAGCTAACGACTTCCTATTTTAAACAATTCTGTGGTATCTATATCCCAGTCCAGGTAGCTTGGGTTGTATTTATATTTAACTCACGTCTCCTGGACATTGACAGGTAAACTTGAGTAGATGCTGTGTGCAAGCTGAGACAGTCAAATGCAAAAGTTTCCTTTTTAATTGTTGCTCTTAGATCTGACTAGAAATTATTGTGTGTGTAGAGGTAGGGGGGATGCAGAATAAAGCCAGTGTTTCAAACATTTCCAGAGAAGTCACTACAATCACCATCGCTCTTGGCAGATATTGGGAGTTAAATGTCATTGCCTGTAAATCAAGACACAAAATTAACTCAACCATTCCTTTGGTAGCAACTCAGTATATTGTTAGTAGTCAGCCTAAACCGGTCAGGAAGGCCTAGCCAGCAATTTTCAGCGAGGCAGTCAGGCTTTATCTTGCACTCACTAAAATCCCGAGTGGTAAAGTAACCCGGGTTTCCGTGGAAACGAGGTAAAGCGCAGCTGGTGAGAGAACAAAGGCTGCGCGGCCTTGTTAAAGGCCACCAGGTCCGCTGGCCTCACGGGGAATGGAGGCGGCGCTGTGCACGGTGGCGGGCTCCCGGGTCGGTGACCCTCACCGCCCCAGCGCTCCTCTCCGGGCCCTTCCCCGGGCCGGTGCAGAGGACACCGCGGAGAAGGGAGGAGCGTGAGATGGGACGCGGGGGCCGAGGTCCGGCTGCCGCCTGAGTGAGCTACTTGTGAAACACGCTGCGGACTGTGGCCCGGCAGGACTGAGATCACGCGGCTCCTAAAGCTCGCAGAAGCCGCCCAGCTAAAGCAAGCGAGAGAGGAGGGGCGACGGGACAGAAGGCGACGTCTCCGGCCGTTTCCGTCCCGTACGGTGCGCCGTCGCCGCCAGGCCCCGCCCCTAGGGCTTACGTAATAAGGCAGCGCTGTCATTGGCCGGCGCGACCGGAAAGGGCGCGGGCTGGCGAGAGAGGTGGGGGCGGGGAGGAGGCCGCAGCCGGAAGGCGAGTGGGCGGGGGCTGAGAAGAGCGGGCGGGCACTGGGGCGATTGGGAGAGCGGCGCGGCGTGCGCGGGCACGAGGCTTGGTGGCCTTCCCCAAGGCTCAGGCGGCGGCGGGCGCGCGCGGCGGCGGGTGTGAGGCGCGGGCTGTTGTGCTCCCGGCTCTCCTCTTTCCCCTCCTTGGCGGGTGGTGGAGGCCGAAGCGGTGCTGGGTGCGCTTCCCCTTCCTCTCCCTCCGGCCACCTCCCCCGGCCCCTTCAAGCTGCGCGGTCTCTCCGACGCAAGACTGTCCCGGCCCGGGTGAGCGGCTGTGGGGGCGGCGCTGACGCCGCAGGACGCCCGGGTACCGGGGTGGGCGCTCGGCGGCGGGGTCGGCGGGGACTGTGGGGGTCACCACGGGTCGCGAGGGGCCGCCGGCCTCCCCCGCCTCCCCGGGGCAGCCGGGCCAGTCCTGTCGCGGCGCGGGCCACGGGAGGGAGAGGAAGCTCGGGCGCCTGCCAGGCCCTGCAGGTGGCCGGGTCGCAGGCCGGCCGCGGGAGCTGAGCGGTAACCTTACCCCGGCGACAGCAGCTGGTCGGTTTCTCGAGGCCCGGCGGGTTCGCGGTTGCGGAAAGGGCTGGGTTTCGGGCTTCAGGGCCTTTATAAAGCACGTCTGGGCCGGGGTCCGTGAGGAGTGGCGGGTAGGTGGGGGTTGTGTGGCCCTTGGTGACAGGAAAGAAGAGGAGGGGGCTCACTGAGGTGGGAGAGGCCGGTTTAGGAAGGAAGGTGGGCTAGGCTGCAGCTGGGGTCAGTGAAGTGTTGGGTGAAGTAGACCTTACTCTGCTGCTTTCATCCTCTCCTCTCCCCAAAAAAGATGTATTAAAAGCCAAGGTTCAGGATGTGAATTACAGCCGAGGCCTCTTCGTTTCGGATGGTTATGAAGAATGACCCTACTTCCTGGATCCAAAATATTCTCTTAACTCATTTTGGTTTTAAGAGAATCTTGGGGGCTTTACTTGTTACCTCCTGTAAGACCTCCTCGTTTGGAAGAACTCGTTATTTTTTCTACTACTACCCTCTTTGAAGCCCCCTCTGAAAACCACACTAATGAATTATATTGAAAACCAGCCTTAGGTATTTGTTAATGACTTCTTGTCCCACAGTTTGTCGCAATTAATCAAGGAGCAGTTATGCTTACAATTTTGTAGAAAATTCGATTGGCTTGAGAGCAAGTCCTTAGCTGAACTGTCCAGAAGCAGGTGGTTTGTTCGTTTGCATTTCTGCTTTCAGAAAGGAAATCAGTGCTGTGTGTTGTTAGAAGTTGGGGGCCTACCCCACTAATTTAGACTGATTCTGTGTCCTTTACCTGGTATTAAGTTTTCTGTTTTCAAAATAAGGATAAGCAACTACAATCTTAACTTATTAGAGCTTTAATGGCTTTTTCGTTACTGTTTTTAAATGATAATAGAAAATGGGTTAGATCTGTTGTGTAATGTTCAGGAGAAATCCTAAATATAAAAGTTTAAAATAACGAGTATCTAATGACTGCTTTGTACAGGTCACTTCATGAAAATGTTATCAAAATAGCTAATAACTTCTAGATATCAAAGAAACTTCTGGAATCTTGGCCTGCCATTTGTTTTTTTTTTTGTTTTTTTTTTTTCAATGTAAAACAATGAAGTGATTACCCACACTCAGTGTATTAACATACATAGGTAGCATACGTTCATGGAAGAGTTCAGATGCATGAGAGAACTGAAGTATCCTAACAGGAGGTACCGATACTGAGATGTTACTAATGTTATAAAACATTTGGATACATAAAGATTGAATACCTAACTGCAGTACTATCATCCAGATAATACATAAGTGTTCAAATCTGTTCCCATGGGAATAGGTTTGTAAGCTTGCCGTGACATTTGGACTTAAATATAACTAAAAAAAAAAAAATCATTTGACTAGGAATTTGATTTTAAAAATAGTTTAATCTTCAAGGACTAATACATCTGATAATATTTACCATTATTTGGTGGTACTGGAGTTTTTATATTAGACCAGCATATTAAACATTTTTGTAATTTGTTAAAACTATACAATTGGCTTCCTAGAAAAGCATTGATCCTCTTTTTAATTTGCCTTTCAGTTCAGCATTTAATGCTAGAGGGCTCTTGTCCACTTGGTATATGTTTTCAGCTTTTTTATTTTTGGGAGATGCTCGGGTGTTTTCTGTGAAATGCTTTGACCTCATCTATTAATTCAGGGTCTCCAACCCCCTGAGTAACATACTGGTACTGGTCTGTGGCCTATTAGGAACTGGGCCACACAGCAGGAGGTGATCAGCAGGCAGGTAAACTAATGTAGCTTCATCTGTATTCACAGCCGCTCACCAGCACTAGCATCACCGCCTCAGCTCCACCTCAGATCATCAGACATTAGATTCTCGTAGGATCTAGTGGTCCCTTGTGCCAAAAAGGTTGGGACTGCTGCATTAACTAGTTAGGGTTCCAGTCAGAAAAAAACCCAGCACTCTTTTTCTTGTGAAGTTGAGGTAGATCCAGTGTATGCTCATGTCCTACAGTGATAGAAAAGTTTAAAATTTACAGACCACTGGTAATCAAAAGTGGGATCTTTCATTTTTGTAAAAGTACCCTTACTCTTTTTACAAGATTCATTCTCAACTGAGAACTTATTTAATCTTATTTCATAATTTGTTCAGCAATCCTACAAAGACCAATTTTTAAGAAACATTTAGAATAATAGCACAGTAGTTTTTGAAACCGAAGTACCTAAGAGAACGGTTACCAATTCTTACATGATCTCTTTTGGAGTCATTAGATGGCAGCTCTTATTTCTGTTAAAGTTGTAAGTCTCAAGTCACAGCAGGAATGCTGGAAGCAGAAAATATTTTTGCAAAGTGACCAAATGATTTTGGTAAACTTTAAAGATTACGTGAAGTGCACAAATCTTAGGTGTACAGCTCAGTGAATTTTTACAAGTGTACACACCTGTGTAATAGCCATTACCCAGATTAAGATATAGTAAGTCAGTCCCTCCAAAATCCTCCTTATACCTTTTTCCCAGTCACTACCTCCCAGATTAGCTTTGCCTGATTTGAACTTCATACAACATACATTCCTTTATCTGGCTTCTTTAACTCTTGAGATACAGCCATGTTGTTACTTGTAACAATAGTTGTTTTTGAAATGGCTGCATAGTATTTCATTGTATAAGTATACCACAAGTTACATAACCCTTTTAGTATTAATAGGCATTTGGAGTATTTCCAGTTTCAGGAACCAGCTGCGAACATTCTTGCACTGTCTTCTGGTGTACATGCCTTTGCATTTCTGTTGAATCTATATCGAGAGTGGAATTGTTTGGTGATAGAGTAAGAGTAGACAACTATAGACAGTCTTCCACAGTGGTACCAGTTTATCCTCTAGTAGCGTTGTATGTGAGAATTTAAAAACCCATACATTTTAATTAACAACTTTCTATAAAACTTAAGTCTTCAACTCTGAGTGTGTTATCATTTTTAGATTACTCTGTATTAGAGGAAATAAATCACACTGATGCCTCAACTTCTGTTTTTAGATATGGCTCGTGGACAGCAGAAGATTCAGTCTCAGCAGAAAAATGCCAAAAAGCAAGCGGGACAAAAGAAGAAACAAGGACATGACCAAAAGGCTGCTGCCAAAGCTGCCTTAATATATACCTGCACTGTTTGTAGGGTAAGGGAAACTGAAGGATGTGGGTTTCCCATGAACAGTTCTTGCATTAGAGATTGGTTTGTATAGGTTAAATTTTTGCAGTCGTGGCAAAATAAATGTTTTACTTGAAATAGGAGATTTGAGAGCTGGTTATTTTAGAAATATATATATGTATATATATATTTAGAAATCTTTATTTATGATCTCCTTGAATCATCTTTATTCATCCATTCAACAAATGTTTTATTGAATGGCTCCTGTGGCCAGACACAATTTTCTGGGTGTTGGGGAAAAGGGTTGAACAAATCAAAGTCCCTTTCCTCATAGAGAATAGAATAAAGATGTCTTAAGGGAAAACAATACACTTTGAACTTTGTAAAGAAGTCAGATCTACATTCTTAGTTTAGAGCTATGTAAGATATTAGTGAATAAGCCTCTAGTTATATAATTGGTGCTTTTTTTTTCCTTTCACTAAATCCATAGTTAGGATGTCTGCACAGAATTTATTCACATTGAGGAGTTTTACTGGAGTCAATATGTTTTATTAGATTTGAAGACTTGTCGTAACAGCTGCTGTTGAGTGCTTACAATGTGCCAGGCACTGCTCCAGGTGTTTTACACGTAGGAGCCTATTAATCTGCACAATAACCCAATGAGATAAAGTACTTTTATTATGCTCATTTTATAGAAGAATTAATTGAGTCGTGGGGATTAAATAACTCGTTCAGGGTCACCTGATGAGTGTCTAGAAGGGCTAGGGTCTGAACCCAGGCAGTCCAACTCCAGAACCCACCCTCTGGCCCATTCTGCCACAGAAAAGTGTCCTTAAGTTGTAGAGTCTCTTTCTTGCCTGTTTAAGCTTACCACCCTTGAAGTTAGTGCATAGTGTACCAAAGGAAAAATACACGTAGGTTGGTCCAGTTCATTTTTTTTTTTTTCCCCAAAGCCCTGTACCTGAGTGGGATTGCTGTGGATGGGAAGGGATTTTGATAAGACATGGTTTCTGGATTACCCATTGAAGTCATTACTAACAGAATAGAAGTTCCCAACTATGTAAAAGTTCTCATTAAGAGGGAGGGAATCTATTACTCATACTGAGCTCTGATGCACGCAAAAGAATGAAATTGAGCAGCTTCAGATTCTGTTTGGAGAGAAGCATGGTAAAGTAAAATTCACTAAGTTGCTATGAAGAAGTACTTTGACCTAAAAGTACTAGAGTAGTTTACATATTTAAAAACTCAAACCAACAAAATATTTTTATGTTTTCTCTAATCATGCTAGAGAATAAATGAAAATCTTTTCCTAGGGAAGTCAGCACAGTGTATCTGAGAGCTGCAATACCTCGTACTAGGTTAAAGCATATATCTTAGGCAAATTAAGCTCTAGGGTTTAGTTTCTTTACATAACTTGAAGATAGGAACTAATTTAGATTACTATGAAGGTTCTGTAAGAATTCAGGTAACATGTTTAACATACATAATAAGAGTTCAGTACATGTTACCTATTTGCTTTTAATCAAATAATCAGAACACTTCATCCCATGTGATCCACCCCTTCATGTGTGAAAAGTGGGAATGTTAGGAATATCTTACCATTTTTCATTTGCCAACCTCAGTTGTAGGAATTTAAAAAGGGTTTTGTAATTGTCTATCATAAGCAGGCTCAGGATTTGAAAAGCTTACACATTTTTATTTTGTGAATAAGGTCTAACTTTTCATACAATTTTTTAAATTAGACACAAATGCCAGACCCTAAGACCTTCAAGCAGCACTTTGAGAGCAAGCATCCTAAGACTCCACTTCCTCCAGAATTGGCTGATGTTCAGGCATAAAGTTGTTTACAGGTAATTGACCATTTTTCTCTGTGTTAATGTTAGAGTTATATACAAGAGCAAAATTGTCTTCTGTAATTATGAAATTTATTTTTACCTTTTAGCTGAGACTATTGCTTCCTCTTTTTAAGTTGTTTACCTTTGCAATGGTTTGAAGTCCATTTTCACAGACTGTGCCCTTTCAAAGCCTTTAAAACACCCAAGTTCTTACTACTATAGCCAAAAATGTTAGGGTGGGGCAGGGAGTGCTAGCCAACTCATCCAAAAATGGAAGAGACCTACCTACCTAAAGAAAATAACTGTTAGAAAGGAGTTGAGGATCTTGCTCCCAGAAATGATACTTCTAAGTGGATGAAAATATAGGGCAAAATGTAGATATACAGTATAAACCCATAGTTGCTTGAAAATCAGTTTGCATGTTTTGTGTGGTTGGGTTCACCCCCACAACCAGATGATTTTGATGATGCTGGTGGTGTGTGTATGTGTGAGAATTATTTCTTTTTAAAGTAAATTACTTAAAGTTCTTTTGTTAAAAAACCCTGTTGACAAATTGATCAGATTAACTTGATAGCTTAGGTATATTGTGCTTTCTTTTGTAGACATTACATAAGTTACATTTGTGCAATGCTTCCATTCACTGAAAATTTTTCTTATGTTTTATAGGTGAATTCATGACACCTTTGACTCTTCTACTGTCTCAGACCTTAGGTAACAAACCTGCAGCTGCTTTTCTAACAAACTGTTGATCAGCAAAAATAAAGGGGCTACAGAAACACTCATTTTTATGCTGTTCCCTTTTGGGCTTCATGCAAAGACAATTCTGTGTAAATGTACAGTTGACTCTGATTTGGAAATCTGAAAACCAGTCCATCCTTGTTATAAAAAATTTTTTTACAATTGTAATTATATTGATGTTCATATTGTGTAAAAAAAACTCATTTAATAAAGTAGTACTTTGATTTTACAACATCACAGGATAAATGGTTCTAGAAATTCTGTTCTCATTTTCCACATCATTTGCCTTATAAAAATCTAAAGAATTCATCTGCTAGAATTGCAAGTGCAATTTTTATCTCCCTTTCTCAACCCAGTAGCAGGTTCGTTAGTTAAACTAGAGCAGTCTCATTCATTAAATTTGTGTACACAATTCAGTAGGCAGCTGCTGATCTAGGTGAAGAATGACTTGCTGCCTTAGTATATTGCAATCATGTGTCTTCCCCACCCCCCACCCCGATTGTTTCCCGTGTTTGAGGTTGGAATATTTCAACTTGCCGTATGACCTGGCTATAGCTGCCCGCCAAGTATACCCTCTCTAGATAAGTGATAAATTCCTAAAGCAGTTGGATTGTTAGCTATTCTGAAAAATTAGGTTCTGAAATGTATGCCATAATGAAATAATTAGTAAGCCTATCATTTATTACAAAATACAATAGAATATATGTGAACCGGTAAAGATCTATCTTTTATAAATTATGCTGGAGTCTTTGAAAATTCTTCAAGTTCTTTAATTTGAAATTGAAACTCATAATTTCGAAGGCATTTTTGGAAGTTATTAACAATTTGACCAATTCTAGAATGGATTTTGCATTAACAAGAAGATTGGATGATTCGTGTCTGGGTCATTTCCCAAAACCCTCTCCCTGCTTTCCTTTTTGAATAGCTGATTTTAGGAGTTTGCTTTGTGCTGGTTCCTAAAATCAAAGACTGTGTACAGTATGACTTCACCTGAACTAGTATTAATAAAATAGGCCAATATCCACATTCAGTTGGCTCTGAGGATGGGGAAGTGGGTTGATTCAGATGGATGAGGTAAATTCTACCTAAAGGAGACTAATTTTAGGGTTCTTCTAATTTGCTTTTGTCAACTATTAACTTTACGAGTGAAACTGCTATTAACTCAGTTTAAACTTTAAAGTTAATATAATAGGAAGAACACTGAAATATTTACTGGTAATTGCTTAGAGCCACAAATCTGATCCTGTGGATTACAAATGCATTTCGTCTTTCTGCTGTAACTAATCACTGCATATGCTTTGTAGCTGTGCATATTCTGCCCACTTTGTCTTCACTGTAAATTTAAAATACAATGTTTCCAAGGAAAAGCTTCAGTGGTGATAGTTTCTTAGCAATTCCTATTCTTATACTCTTACTTTAAAAGTCATTTTTTTCCATGTATTTAATTTCCTATGTTTCAGATTTAACATGTTATTTCCTTATATGTTGATTATCAGAACATTAGAAGTTGCCTAATTGCTTGTGGGTGTTACAGAAGTTCTGGCTAAATTACAATTTAAAAGTTTTTTAAAGTGCTTTGAGCATATGTATATTTATGTTCAGTAACAAATCATTTAAAAACCATTCACAAGTGTTGGGTTAATTTTTTTCATTTGTTTTACTCTCATAAATAAAAGCTTCTTTGTTCTTGTATTTAACCCTTATTTATAAGCAGCTGAACACATCATATTTAACTCTATATCTCAATGATGGGGAAATAGCTGCACTGATCTTGCATAAAACATTAATTCTCATACTCCAGGTGAGGATTATTAGTACAATCCCCTTTTTATTGTGTTTCAGTTGAATGCTATGAGGGGAAAATTACAGTTCTTAAAAATCCTTGTTATTTGGAGATTCTTTAACATATCACAGAGTTTGTTATGGTGTCTTCAAAGACTTGATAAAAGACGCTGAGAGAACTGGTCCATTTGTATTCTGTATTTCTATTAGTTGCCAAAAAGAATGGGGTTAAAATTAAATTGTTTCCATTCTCCTTCATATGGATCTATATCCCCATGTTTAACTGACACACTGGAGACTCAAGTGTGTGCTGTAATGTATTATTAAAGAAGATATTAAAGAAAATGAAACTAGTCTAATTTCTTCTACATTTTAGTTTTTATATTGCTTCTTCACATTTTTTTTTTCATCTTAGAATTGTCTCAACTTAGAATTGTCTCTCGAGTGTAGAGCTCAGGAGTTCTAAGGATAGCAAGAGATGTCTTTGACTTCTCATTGTTTTTCCTGTATGTTTTTCTGTTTGGGTTCTAGAGAATATAACTTAAAATGAAAGGAAGAAGGTTGTTCAGAAACCTTGCTCTATCAATAAGTGTGCTAAGTTGTTGAAAGAGGGACGCAATTGGCTATTAATATAAAAATACTAAAAAATGTTTAGGTCAGTTCATTGAATTGGATGGATATGTCTTTTAGAACACTCAAATTTGAGATAACACTTGGTTTTTATTAAAAATACTGTATAGCTAATTAGTCTTATAATTTAAATCCGAGATGTATGTTGCATGAATAAGGTAGGATTTACCAACATTATTATTGACACTACTGAATCTGAAATAATTTGTGCTAGATTTTCATTTTTGTAGGGGTCGTGGATTTGGTTTGGTTTTGGTCAGGGATACCTACTTTTTAGAGTGTATAGCAGTGAAGATCAACACTAGGGGGTTGTGTTTACTGCGACTTTACATTCTGAAATCTTTCAGGCTAGCCTAATTTTATCTGTTGTAAAAATTTCAAAAAAATCTTAGGCACTTCCGATGTGTATATTTAATAAAACATCTATATACTTGACCAAGAAAATAGATGTTTTATTAACAAAAGTTTTTCCTGTCATTAATTGTAGACTACCATATTAAACTGAAAATGAAATGTCTTCTATTTTAAATGTTCTTTAGATAAGCTATTTACTGAGTTACCATCTTTTGGGGGAGGGGTTTGTTTTTGAACAGCCATTCATTAGCTCCAATTTTACACATAGTATGGCTACAGATTCAAAATCTGTACATATAGACAGACTTAAATCTGTCATTTATTTATATCCATATGGGCATATCTACAGTATATAGTAATTATGTTAAAATCATTTTTTATGTATACAGCATCTTTTTCTATATATAATAATAATGGCTTAGGTTTTTATGGACCAAATAGGTTCCTCACTTTATCACTATCTACTGTCTCGTAAAATTCAGAATGGGACTTGTAATTTGGATTCTTATTAAAATTTTAATTACTAGGAAGTAAGCCATTATAATATTTTTCTATAACAATGTAACAGTTGTTTCTCAAAATGAAGTGTATAGCCAGGGTGACCATACATCCTCGTTTACCAAAGATAGTCTTCATTTAAATATTTAATATTAAATATCAAATTGATAAGGTGTCTCATTAAATTCTTAATATTACCTCTTGTTACTTGCACATGTCAGTTTATCAAACAGCTGAAGTGCTTTCTTAAAATGCAGATTTAAAAAAAAAAATCATACCCAGTCCTTCTTACTCATTAAGTGGAACATGTGATATTGGCAAGGTTTGTCTTCTAAAGGCCTTGGACCTATTTTTATTTAAGTTTAAAAAAAAAAAAACTACAGAGACTTAAATCCGATAAAATGAACTAGGTTCTGAATGTGAATGCCTTCATTCACATTCATATAAACTTAAATTGTTTGTATCAAGTCGTTTAGACTTGTTTCCTAATCATCTTTTCACCCAAGGATTTAGGGAAGATGGCCAGTTGGGATTAGAGGTACCGCCTGCTAGTATAGAATACTTTTACCGAAGAGGAAAAGGAAAGGAAAGGAAATCAACATTGACTGCAAGTTAGACGTACTCTGTGCTAATAGTATTGAAAACTTTTGGCAAATCTTTTGATTTCAATACAAGATGCTTCTGTATATTTGATCTGAATCTCTAAAATTTTCTTTTTTTATAAACTCTTAATTTTGGAATACTTTTAGACCTACTGAGAAGTTGTAAAGGTAGTCCAAGAGAGTTCTCATGTCCCCTCACCCAATTTCCATTTACCCCTAATTGTCTAATCTCACATTACTGTGGCCATACTTGTCAAATCTAAGAAACCAGCATTAGTATGCTACCATTAACTCATTTGTCTGTGAACGTCCTTTTTCTGTTCTAAGCTCCGATCCAGAATGTTGCATTGTATTTGTTATTTCCCCTGGTGTCTTGTGGTCTACGATGGTTTCCCAGTCTTCTTGTTTTTCATGACCTTGACAGTTTTGAGGTATATGGAGGTATGTTGTAAAACATCCCTTAGTTTGGTTTCATTTCTTGTTTTTTCATGATTAGGGTAACAGTTTCTTGGGAAAAAGACCACAGAGGCAAAGTGCCCTTCTCATCTCAAAGTATGTCCAGGCCTTACTCAAGGGAGATACGGATTCAGCTCTACCTCCTAGAGAGGAGAATATATATACATATATTATTTGGAATTCTGCATGGAAGATTTGTTTCTTCTCCCCATTTATTCAATCTTTATATCCAAATGAGCTCATAATCTAATACTATGTCATTTATTTTGTTATTTACATTATTCCGGCTTTGGTGCTCTTTCAGATTGGCTCCTACATGCCTTTAACATACCCATCCTTTTTTGAGCATTTCCTTACTTTTAGTACTACAGAAGCTTCAAGCTCATCTTGTATTTTCCCTGACCCAGCCCTAGATTGAGCCATTTCTCCAAAGAGCCCTGATTCCTTTTATTGGATAATGGTATTTAGAAATCAAAATCTGGGCACTGAGTATGAGGTGGTTTTTTTTAAATTATGAAATGTTGAACTTTTTTCTACCATTAGCTAATATTTGAGGGTTGTGGGAAAAAGACTATCTTAATCCCAGATCTTTAGGGGATGAGCTCTCTGAATGAGCTTTGTGCACATCATTACTGAAGCATTCTCTTTTTAAGTCACCAACATATTTATTGAAATAATAAATGTGAAGTTTCTTTATAAGCTGTAAAGCATTAAATAAAAGCAATTATATAAAGAATACACCTAAGGCCTCTTTAGAAATTAAAATGCATTTTAAGAGATGATGCCTGTTTATGTAAATTTAGGCTATGTGGTTAAGTGCTTGGTGTGTTTATAAATAGTAACCTCTCTGGAAAGATATAGGAGGGAGATGACTTATGGGTTCGAGAGGTCGACCTGTGTCTGGAAGGATGGGGAGTGGGGGGGGGGGGAGGAGTAGAGTGAATAGGGAATCAAAAGGAGGTGGCTGAGTGAGCAAAAGCTCAGTCAAGGACGTAAGTTTCTTTGAGAAAAAGTGAGTGGGCCAACCTGAGTACAAGTCTTGTGAATGAGAGCCTTTGAGCTTTCGGATGAGAGTGGGGAGCGATCATTAGAATGGGACCATATCGTGCAATGTTTGCACACTGCAATATAGTTCAAATTACTCCACTGTGGGGCCCTTTCAGGGTTTAGGGGCAGGGGAGCGACACGATGTTAGGAAGATAAATATTTACCAGTGAACATTCTGTTGGTAGTTGGTACTGCTTTGATAGAGTCCTTTTTACAAATTCTTATACTTGTTTAGCAGTATACTGTCTATAATTTAACTTGATTATTCAAGGTAATTATGCATGCAGATTTACAGGCAATAATTTTGCTCTGCTGTAATGCAGTGATATGTTAGTACTCGAAGAGCTGTATTGAGAGATGTTTGCCTCTGCACTAGATGGTCTGTGAGTACAGTGTGTCTTTACATGATATTTATTGTCTTCTACTTCATTATGAAATTAAGACACTTTCATTATATATAGAAATTTAGAAAGCACGATAAAGTCAAATTTTAAGAATTTACCAGGACAGATATTTTTTAGCGATTTTTCTGTTTCTTTCACACACGTGCATGTGCATATGTGCAAATACTATATTTAAGTTAATGCATACTTTTTATGTAGTCATTGTTTGCATATTATGTTTTTTTCTTTGCCATTTCAATTAACACATAAACAAGTAGGGTTTTTCTCATGTTATAAACTTTGTGTAAGTGAAATTTTTGTGGCTGTATAATGATCCATTGTATACATTTGCTGTAGTTTTTTTTAAAAAACAATTCTGTTGGACAGTTATATTTTCTCTAATTTATGTAGAAGTCTATTTCCACAGTTAGAATTAAGCATCATAAACTTAAAGCTCTTGCTAGGAGATAATGAGATTTTGAAGAATGTATCATATTTTATTAAAATAGAACCAGAGTTGCAAGCTGATTAGCAGGTTATACTCGACCAGCAGTGTGAGAGTTGCCTAATCTGCATTTGAACACTAGCACTTTTTCATGTATCTGGTAGCTTAAACATGTATTTCCCTGATTTCTAGTATAGTTTAAACATCATATTAACCATTTGTAGTTCCTATTTTGTGAGTTGTACATTACCTATTTATTTGTTGGGGTCTTTTAACTACATTCAGTCTGCTATCCACAGTAAACTAGGAAGAACTAAAACTTGCCAGGGAGTATCAAATTACTAGGGTTGTGAAACTCATGGTAATTTTACACAGTACGAAATTGTAGGCTGTGTCTGGAAGTCTTAACTCTAAAGTGTAAAACCGCACTTTGCATTTAAGACATATTTATTATTCAAGGCTAATGAAATTTGCTTTTGATTTATTGATATCAGCCTGTTATGAAGAAATAGAAAAAGTAATTTTTAAGTCAGTTCAGCAAATTACAGTAACAAAATAGCCTTTCACACTCTAGATCTTGTTTCTGATAGGCATTTTGTTAGAGTAGTTCATGGTTTTTCTTAGTGACAAAATAGACTGATTTTAAGCCTTGCTTTGAATAGCCAGGAACATTTCTGATAGGAAACAGTTCCTTAAGTAGGGTAGGAGGCTGTAAAACATGAGAATTTAAAGCTGTAATTGAATGGCCCAGTGAGAAAAATGGCAATATCTGAATTCAAATTTGGCTCTGCTTTTTCCTAGCTGAGTGAACGTGGCCAGGTTACTTTACCTGTCTGAGCTAAGATATCTTCTGTCACTTATAAAATGCAGAAACTAGTACCTACCACAAAGACTTACTCTAACTTAAGGAGTAAATGGCACAATGACTATAAGTATCTGCCCAGTCCTCATACCCAATAACTTGTTTTCTTTTTACTCTCTTCTTTTCCCTCATCCCACTACAGAAATTTAATACATAATGCGTCTCACATGCGCCCTTATTTTTGCCCATTTCTGCTTGTACTTTTTCTTACTGAAGTGCTTCTCTTCTTTCCATCCCCAGTCTTCACGTGTGGAAATGTTACCCATTCTTCAGAGTTCAACTCAAAGGCTGATTTTTTTTTTCATGAAATTCAGCACTTGAAAAAAGTATTAAACATGGAAAGGAGGAACACACAGTATTAAATATGAAACAAGGCTGCAAACTATAAAAATTAGTAGCAGAGGACTAAGTTTTAGGAGGGCGGAGTTCCTGAAAAGTGTTAAAGAAAACTTGTTTTCAGTTAAGCAGCAATAACAAGGAATGAATGTTCGAGAGCACTGCGTTAGCAATTTCTATCTATTTGCCATGTATTTTTAAAGTCTCAAAAATGAAACAAGCCTAATAGGATGAAATACTGGGTTTTACTGGCCTTGACTGATTACAATTCAGAAAGCTATAGGAATTTGCTATAGGAAAGTTTAGGAACCACTGTCATCATAGGAAAGTGTTACAGATGAGAAGCTACCCACAAGACAAGAAGTAGATCATTTGTGTCTGAATTTTCAAAAAGAAGTAAAGAGAATAGCGAAGAAACTCCAGATTATAAATTATAAATCTGCTCTTAGTCTCTAGGTAAAGACACACATTACCTTTTTACTGTGACTCCCTTTTTTTCAGTGGGACGAATTTTATGTGTAGTTTCATTTTTCAGTCTCTTCCCCCGACTGCATTTGTTTTCCCTGCAACAAGAGAACTTCTTCTGAAGCCCACTTCCAGTCACGTCCTCTCCTCCGAAGTTGTAAGGTGTTCTTCGTTGCCCACCAGATGAGCCACGCTCCTGCGCTGTGACCAACGCCTCCGCAGTCTGGCTGCAGCGTGTGCTTCCAGCCGGTCCCTCCTGCTGCCACCTCTGACCCCGCGCTCCTGCCAAGGTGACTTACTTGCTCTTCTTGAGTAACTCTCAATATCTTTTCTGCCTCTGAACCAGGGTGCCCTCTTTCTCCTCTTCCATCCTTTGAGGCCCATCTCTGACTTTTCCTGATGCTCTCCAATCTAAGAAGATCACTCTAACTCTCAGAGCCCTTGGAGTAGTCTTTTATCTTGTCATCATTATGTATTCTATTCCTTTTTAGGATCTTGAGAATAGGAATTATCTTTTGTGCCTACTTGAAAGTTTATGATGGAGCATGCAATATTTCTCATTATCTTTACGTGTACTATTCCCTAAATGTCAAGAAACCATTCTCATTGCTCTTGTGGATTACTTTTAAAAAAATTTTTGATATACATTTTTAGATTATAAAGTCATAAAGAGTGCTTTTTACTGGCAATGCCACGCATATAGAATACTTTATACTTTACAAGTATTATTTTGAAATGCATACAAAAATACATTTGAGGAAATCAAGGTACAACTTGATCTTAATTTCAGCAAGGCACAGTAATATTGTAATCTTAATATAAGCAAGATTTCAGATGGAGGTGTACTTTTGAGTGGACTTAAACTAATTTTGAATTCTGTACTGATGTGTTTAATAGATGTGTGTCAACCTGTCAGGTTCCATAAAGCTCTGTCCTGTCCAGTTTAAATAATGTGTGTGTGTGAGAACTGTTTACAGATGGCACAAAGTGTGGAGCTATGGAGGGAAGCTAAATTACAAGCAGAAAGATTTTAGGCAGAAACACTGAAGTGAAATCAATGAGAATCAGTTCAGATGAAATAAATGTAAATCCATTTAGGGTTTATGAAATGTATGTTGTGCAAGTCCAAAATATGGACAGGAATTTGACTTGGCATTTTTTCATGTGAGAGCCAATGTGTTAGTTTATTGTAGGCTTATGAGTCAAGCATGATTTTTCTGCATTAAAAGGTGGGAATGCAACCTTAGTTTAGGAGAATATACATGTTAATCACACAAAGTAATCTTCATTCACTGATAGCCAGTTCTCATATTTGATTCTGGGTGTCTTTGTTTTGTTGTTGTTAAGTGAAATGTTGCTTAGCTAGATTCCATCCAGTGGGGGGAGAGGTGTAGGATGGTGAGTGAACTGTAAACTGTGTTTGTCAGGGAGGCACTGGGAAAGCTGCTGTGGAAAGATCTGGAAGCCGTGGGTGGAGATGACCTCGCTGTAAAAAAAAAGTATTACAGTGCCTAGAGCTACCCAGGAGCACAGTGGCTTGCCTTCTGGAATGAGCCTCTCTTTCCGCAAATTCTTAGCAAAGTGTTTGATCATGTGTGGGACAGAGCAGCAGGGTTCTGTAGCACTTGGTGGGAGGTAAACAGACGGGCTCTGAGATCCCTTCTCACTCAGCAGTCTTTCCATATCCAGTAATTCACAGCCCTGGAGGCACATAGATAGGTCTGTGCTCCGATCAGGTCTTCTCGAGAGGGCAATAGAAAAAGTCGCGGGGAGGACTGCTCTTGTATTGACTTATTTTGACATACAGACTGCTTGATCTTCATCCTCATCTTTCTCAGATGCTTGTAAGTTTTAAATGGGGAGAGTATTGAGTCAGGATAGGAGCCAGAGTCTTTTGTTCACGCTTGGCCTTAAGATATAGGGTGTATTTATGTTCATTGTTTAATGTGAAACTTAGGTTAGAAATGCTTTTTATCACCTGGCGAAGTGGTATGTAATAATTTGATTTAAGTCAGGACCATTCATGTCGGTGGACACAACACTTAAATTATAAAGTTGTTCCAGTAAAACAGTTCTTGACCGTATACTACTAATGTATTTATAAATTATATGCATGTACTTCTATTAATTATAAATCCTTTATAAAAATAGACATTAAAATAGGGTGAGTTGAAAAGACATTCTAATATTTTCCACATCCCAGTGGATCATCTTACATTAGCACCTGCACATATGTCCCTTGCTTTGGCATGAACTCGAACCTTAGTTTCCCATTTGTTTTTTAAGAGTTTCTAGGAACTTAACAAATGCATAGGTCTATGAAAATCAGTAAAAGCAAATAAAAAGGTATAAAGTGTCCATGCTATATATAAAAAGTTCTATAAAACATACAAAGTATAAGATACAGTGTGGCCTTGAAAAAGTGGACTGGTAAAGGGCATGTGGCAACGCTTTTTGAGTATTTAGCCCCTATAGCTTAGAGCATGATGCTGGGACTTAAGTCAGGACTGAAGAGAGAGACTTGCATTAATATGCGTAAACGCGATCTTTGAAACCTTAGAAATAGATGATGCCTCTGAGGTAATATGTAGCCAAAAGAACAAACTGCTGAGTATAAAACTGTGGAAAGAGCCATTACAGGGTGGGTAGAGAAAGAGCTAGGAAGAGAAACGGAAAGAGCAGTGGAAAGGGAAAGAGGACCACCAGGAAATGGACTCGGAAGGCCCAGGAGGGTCTGAGCAAAGGCCGCAGAGTCAGGGCACGAGCTGCACTCGTGTCTGCTCTGCACCAGTGTGCGCATTGCACACGTTCTCATTCCAGATGCTTCCCAAGGTCAAGGGAGTGTGGTTTCAGTAAAACGGACCAGGTCGGAGCGAAGGTGGCAAGGAAGAGGCAGGCGTCACCAGTGACTTGAGAAGTACGGCAGGTCACGTGGCTATGTCCCTACCCGCATCGGCTAGAGAGCGCGCGATGGCCGGGGAAACCTGTTTGTGGCTTGGCAAGAAATGTGCTCACAGCTTAAAATGTACTGTGAGGATTTTAAATTCTTTAGGCACAATAGCTTAATTTATACTTAAAATATTGACATAAAATACTTAGACATGATTAAATGCCGTATTTAAGGATAGCATCTTAACCTGTGTTCTTCAGTGAAAGTCTGGGGAGGCACTGACCTTGTGATAGCCTTTCTGGCCAACAGTTGAAATCCTGAGACTCATTTTATTCTGAATATAGTAGTGGTGATTTTCTTGAAAGAATTCCTGGAAGGGACATTTCTGGGTCGAAGGCAGCACGGAAGCTTTCGCACTGGCTGTCCTTTGGCATAGGGTACAAGGCCACGCGTCAGCGTGTTTTGCGTGGGGCAGCGATGGAGAGAGACGCCATTCAGAAGCTCTTGGTGGCACTGAGAGGAGGATTTTTTGTAAGCATGTTAAAGGGCTTTTGTGAAGTGTGAAGCCCTGCGCGGGGAGCAGCAGTGCTCTCCAGGGTGGTGTGCGCGTACCCGCGTGTGGTCTCCAGTGGTGAAAGGCAAGTTCATGAATGGTGTTCTAAAGAGCCAAAGTCCATGGACTGTGTTATGAATTAGAATGGATTCAGGACTATCTCCCTCATGAACACCACTTAGCGGCATTTCGGAAGAAAATATTTTAGAGTCCCTGGAGTAGAGGAAATGGCACAGGCCTCTCGGCCAGGTAAACCTTGGTTCAAATCCATCACTGCCATTTAGAATCTGACCTTGAGTAGTGAGCTCACTGCACATCCCTGAATCTCTCTGTCCTCATCTTTATGGAGTAGTTGTGAGCATTTAGCGCATGGTACCCGCACATGATAGAAATTAAACCCCAAACTGTGGCTCTTCTAGGCCATCTAAAAGGTAGCACTCCCTGAGAAGAGGGGGTTGTGCCAATAACATTGCAAGACCAGGGTGTCCAGTCTGGACACGTACAAGTGTTCAAAATGTTTGGTATTTTTTATATTTTGAATAAATAGCAGTGGGAAATGCCTTTATCAAGTCTTACGTGCTTTTGAACTTTTCTTCAGTTTCCTTGTTCTTTACTATCTTGTTGGGGTAGTATTTAATTATAAAAATTACCATGCTTCATGGTACATGATTCAAATAATACAGACATAAAATAAGTAATAGTAATGCTTTTCCATCCATGCTGTGGCACTGGTTTTCCTTTTGTTTTGATTGGTTTGTTGACTGCTAGGTTTACCAGTTTGGGTTCAGGTTTTAAATTCAAAATACCACTTTAAAAATGATTGTTGGCATTGTCTAAAGGGGAAAATTCCTGTGACCAGTAGTGTCTCCTGACAAAGACTGCTCCTGGGCTCAACTGGGCCTCTGTGCTTTAAAACACTTTACAAGGTCCAACTACAGCACTCAGCAACTCAGTATCAAAGCAGACGTTAGCTGGCTTGTGTTGTGAGGGCCCTAAGCAGAGAGCTTGCCACTTTAGGGACATGCCAGCGCCGTGGTAGGTGCAGGAGCTGTGTGGGCGGGAGGCCTGCAGCTCGCTGTCGCGCTCCACTTTCCAGTGCCGTTTCCATGGCACACGTTTGCTTGCATGATCCTAGAAAGTGAGGTTTACTACTGTTTTCTTGTTGTTCTTGAACGCCTAACTACGGGCCTACGAGAATAAACTTACCTATTGTAGGATTGTTGTGACTACCACCAGATTCCTGGAAAAAGACAGATTAAAAGGAAAAATTTGAGTCTCAAAGAAAATACTTTCAATGCACTGTGTGAGGGGCAGTGTGAAAATGTTATTCCCATCTTCTAAGTTCTTCTGGTTGGGCTAAGAATCCAATTAACAGAGACAGATTAACAGGAGAAAATGTCCAGAATTTATTATGAATACGCATGCAGGGGGTGCCATAAGAACATGAGACCCGAAAATGCATTGAGCAGTTGAGGTTTATATGCTGTTTCGCACAAAGAAGGGGCCCAGGGGCCTGGGATTTCAACAGGAAGTAGGTAATTCATAGGTAGGAGAGAATGTGCAAGCTCGTTGTAACAAATTCTTGCTAGGCCACTCAGAAACAGTGGGACACAGAAGAAAGTTTAACAAACAAGCTTTGCTGAATTTCTCCCCATCTGCCATGCTTGGTTTATGTCATGATGCCAAGGTGATGCAGGATTTTCTGATTTCTTGAAGGCAGGAAGGGAGGTCAATCAAAGGTTCTTTCTTAGTCTTTCATTTCTTAATAACCAGCTTAAAATCAATACCCCAAAAGGCATGTTTTGGGGTGGCGAAGCATCATTCTTTCTCAACACCAAGACAGTGAAGTGACCCTTCAGTCAGAATGTATTAGTTTGCCTTTCTCGTGTTCTAAGCTGGTTCTTCGTTAAAATGCTTTTATCTAAAGTAAAAAATTTAAAAACTCCAGCATCAAACATTTCCACTTAAAGGGTTGAAATTAGATGGTCCCCAATTAACTGATGTCCAGAGCTGATTTTTGAGCTGTATCACCCTGTATAGCCCTGCTGGTTACCATACTGAAAGATTTCTACTCACCTGGGAATAAATGCTGGCCTGACTCCCCCTAGTGATGGCCCCTGCCTCAGCCACCCTAACCCTCTGCCCTCGCCAGCCTCCAAGGGGTGACACCTGGCAGAGCAGGAGCTTGTCAGACCTGTATCAGCACTGTGGCCCAGGACCTAGTCTGATTAGCTCATGCCCTACTTGTTAAAGAATATATTTTGAACGTTCTTTCTGTGTCAACAATAGCTGAATGGCACAGCAGTGACTAATCCAAAAGCTTATATTTGGCAAAGTTTTTCTTAATACCGAACACGGGAAAGTGATGTATGATTTAAATGGTCAAATGCAAAACTGCTGGGAACTCCAAACCTCAGAGGAAACATCACATGCCTGCTTAGCTCTTAATTCTTCTATATCATCCTACCTCCCTTTTCTCTTTCTCATGCACGCAAATGTTCTTCCATGTAGTCTGAGAGGGTACCGCCCCATTTTGTGTGTCCTTTAATCATCGAACCTTGAAGTGGGTACCAGTACCAGCCCATGTCCTGTTAGGAACCAGGCTGCACAGCAGGAAGTGAGTGGCCAGCAAGCGAGCGAAGCTTCATCTGTATGTGCAGCCGCTCCTCAGCGCTAGCATCACCGCCTCAGCTTCACCTCAGATCATCAGGCATTAGAGTCTCATAGGAGCACTGGTCCCCGGTGCCAGAAAAGCTGGGGACCACTGCTTTAAGACACTTTGTGTGTCAACAGAATGTTGTCAATAACGGGGTTACTGTCACTTTGATGTTCCTGAGCTTTGAGCAACATGAGTGTTAGGAACCGGGACCTGCCTTGCAGTCAAAACCCCGTTTAATCTGCATACACAGCTTCCCAACCACCTGTCGAAAGTGCAGTATTTTTCTTTAAGGAAAAGTATAATGTAATTCTGCCCTGTGATTTACTACTCTACCAGATGTTTTATTGACCTTTCATTAATCTCCCAAAGATGTAATAACCTAAGTTCTGATTGTTTTAGGGTGAATGATTGTTTCTTGTTATTTGAGTTGAAGCGTATGATGTGAGAATTGAGACCATGGGCTCTGAACTCCCGTGTTTGAGTTTCAGTTCTGCCCCTTACCTGTGTGACGTTAGGTAAGTCACTCCACCTAGCCAACCCTTGGTTTCATCATGAGTAAAGTAGGGATGATCATAAGAGTTAGTTACCCCTTATAGGTGATAAAAGTGCTAAGTGCTTAGAGTGGAGAATTCAATAAATGTTAACTAACCACGATAAGCAACGGAATTTTCGAACCTTGATAAGTTGCTTGAACGTTTGGTGCCTGAATTGTTGGAGAGTGCCAAGTGATCTTGGGAAAGTCACTTGATTTTTCTGAGTTTCAGTAAAAGGAAGATAAGACCAACCTCCCATGGTTGTTTTGAGGCTAAGTGATATAATGTAAAAAACACCTACAGGAAAATTTGCTCAACAAATAATTACTGAGTGCCTTTATTGATAAAACAGTGGACAAAAACTGTTTTAGTGTTCATGGGGTTTGCACAGAGTGGGATTAAAGAAATATTGATTTTTCCATCAGAGACAGCAAAGAAATGCCACATGTACAAGTTATAAAATCTCATGAAGAGAGCAGCTTTTATTCTTTACAAATTAATGAAGCATTCTAGCTACAAAAATTATGGCACTACTATGACACCAGGGGCAGTAGTTGGTGACTGTCTACCGAGGGACTTATCGATACATTTCTGGGGATCGGGCCTTGCGGTTGTGGCCTGAGTGAACGTGTCTGCCAGTGGTCACCCATTCTGCAACTCCGGTGGGAACAAATGTTAATGAAATCTGGACTGTTTCTCTAGTGATCTGGAGCCTTGGGTGTAAGACAAAGGCTCCAGGGCACAGGTGGTGGTTTTTAATCTCTCCTAGTCGAAGGTCATGCCGGAAGAGAACAGATGGTTTTACACATAACATCAAATAAGAGAGTTTGTTTTTCTGGACCACAGTTTATAGTATCAGTACTTCAAAGTTCTAAAGGAGACCCTGGAAAGCTAATGCCAAAATGGGATCGCAAGTAATAGATTGTACTTCACAGGGGAGAGGGCTGTGAAGGCTAAATGGAGGGAGTGCAGGACCGGGTTGGAAAGCCTTCAGGCCCCGGTGCAGTTCTCCCACTGAGGAAAGGAAGGACTGAGTATAAAAAGCCTCGGACTGTGGCGCAGTCCTGAGAAAGCTTTTGCCAGGCCTACAGAGTGATGCCCAAGCAAAAGTGGCCCAGCGGAGGACTCCTGTGCAGGGCGGGGATGCACCAGCACGACCCCCACCGAGCTGTCAGCAGCCGGGGCAGCTCTGCGAGGGGGAAGGGAGCTTGCCCTCAGCATGTAGACTGCTGGCCAGCCAAAGGGGCAACAGCTGGGGCCGCCTGTCACGTGGGCGTCTCACAGCTGGTTGTTTTAAAGGAGAACTACACACCTTCGTGGGTGCTGCAGTGGGGGAATTGTGACATATGAAGATAGGCCTTTGGGAACCCTATAGACAAAAGGACCCACATCCAGATCATTGTTCAGCATTGATTACCTATGTGCCAGGCAGTGGGGGTGCGACCCTGAGCTTGAGAGCGTATCACAGGTGTGTCCTCTAGACAGGGTGGTCCTCAAACTCCTCTCTCGAGCCGGGTAACCTGGGTCTTGCAGGCCGAGGAACCGTACTGAGGCCTGAGGCAGGAAAGTTAGCCGGCTATAGGAATGGAAAGAGAGCCCATGTGCTTGAGCAACGGGAGCATTCTAGGGACAGAGTGGCCTGGGATGAGGTTTAGAGGTGAGCAGGAGCCAGATTAGGCAAGCTTTGTCAGCTACATTGACTTTATTCTAAATGCAGTGGGAACTAAAGACGTTCTGAGCGGAGAAGTCACAGGATCTGATTTCACATTTAGTCAAGGGTACTTTTCCTGCAGCGTGGGGGGTCATTTGGAAGTGTAATGGGAGACAGGGACTATAAGAATAACCCAAGCAAAAGATACTGGAGACTTGGACCCAGGTGGTGGCAGCAGAGAAGTGGATTGATTTAAAAGGTATTTGAGAAGTAAAACCAACTAGACTTGCTGATGGCTTCTTTATGGATGAAAGGAAGAGAGGAATCAAAGACGACAGGTTTGTGGCTTCCTCGGCTGTGTGGATGGTGATGCCATATACTGAGATGGTAGAGGAGATGGAAGAAGAAACTTGGGAGTAAAAACTCAGTTCTGGACATGTTTGCGATGCTCATTAGCCAAGTGGCAATGTCAAATCAAGTACATGATACTGGAAGCACATGGGTCCAGGTACATATATGGTTCTGGGGGAGAGGTCAAGCTAGAGACATAAATTCCAGAGTTGTCAACATGCAGAAGCTATTTAAAGCTCTAGGATTGGATGAGACCAGTTCGATAGGAAAGAGGGTCCAGGCCCGAACTCCCAGGAGCCCCAGCTTGCAGAAGTTACGTAGAGGGAGAAGGGAGAGCACGGAAGACTGGGGAGGAGGGGCCAGGCAGCCCTGAGAGGGGGGTGCTTTCGGGAGGGCCCATAAGAAGCTAGAGGTGGCTCAGCAACGGGAGGGTGTGTTGGTGATCTGAACATCATTGTTTTTAGGTGAGGACAGAAGCCAAATTAGTGGGTTAAAGTGAGAGATGGGAAAGTAGAAACAGTATGTGTGTAGACCTACGTTCTGAGAGTTTTGCTATGAAAGGGAAGTGAGATGGGTTAATTGCGGAGAGACGATGTGGAATCCAAGACTTCTTAAATTTTTATTTATTTGCTTTAAGATAGAAGTTGTAAAAAGAATACCGAGATTAATAGCCTTCATCCCACTTTGCTGGGATTAGACTCTCAGACAGCAAGCGAGAACAGCTGCTCGCACACCAGTGGGGAGGGCTTGCGTCAGCAGGGGCTCCTGCCCGGCAGGGCGATCAGGACGACTGGCCTCTGAGGACCTCAGACAGGTTTCTGTCAGCAGGTGGGAGCCCTAGGAAGCTGGTCCTGAGTAATGTCACTCAGATGTCTTTGACCTCGCTCTGAGGGAGTGAATCGAAAGGCCCTCTAAGAGTGCTGAGTGGCAACCTAACAGGCCAGCCTCCGAGGACAATAAAAGAAACCTGCCTGTAGGAGGAAGAGGCCTGCTCACACCTCAGCAAATGAGAGCAGCAGCCACTGGAAAGATAGGCGAGTACTGGGCCCCGGGAACACTAAGACCCACACTGAGACATGTAACGAGGTCTTTTCTGGGATCCAGCAGCACCCCATACTGCCACTCAGCGCTTCCTGGACGTGGGGCAGAAAACGCGTCGGCAGCACAAAAAGTCACAAGCCAAAAATCATGTCATTTCTTGTGTAAGAGCTTCCCAACCTCTTGATCGCCTGCAACAAGCAGAAGGTGGGAACAGCCGAGACCCACGCTGAGTGATGGGCTCGGAGCAAGGGCCAGAACCCACCCTGTGAAGGTGGGGGGAATGTGCTTGCCAGGGATTCAGTAGCTTCACCACGAGGCTTGAAGCTGAAATGTGAGAAGGTGGGGAAATTGCTAGGGTGAAACTGTAAGAAAATGTGTGACATAGACATAGAGCAATTGGAGAATCCCTTGATTTGCATGGAAAAATGGGAAAGGGTAAGGAATAACATTCAGCAAGTCTCACATTGTCTTCATGTCATCAATAAGTTCTCTGACTGAAGCGAACCTATGACTTATAATGAAACCAATTTTATCGTAGACAATTTCCTCTCTGTGAAGACGAATGAAAAATGAGGGTCACTTATCTAGATACACTTTTCACCAACAAGAAAGAACGTATCATTGTAGAGTTCACAATTTCATGTAGAAAAGGTATGGAAACCAACAGTGCAAACTCGAAGAGCAAAAGCAGTGCCCAGATGCCAGCGGGGGAGCCTGGCTAAGCAGGGAGCGAGCTCGGGTGGGATGGCGCCCACCGCGGGGTGAGGAGAGAGGAGACAGCACTTCGGTGCGGTGCGCGGAAACATGTTTAGAAGACTGAGGATTTCGTGGCCAGAAGCGCAAAAAGACTGTGGCTCAAGAGAGATGGATCCCTAGAAAAGGCAGTTCTGTCACATCATCATGTGTGGTTGACATGAGAAGAAGTCACTCGGGTACCGCAGAGGCCGTCCGACACGATGGAGCTCGAGCGCACGTGGAGCCAAGAGGGCCGCTGAAACAGCACAGCTCGTAGGACGGCGGGAAGGCCGGGGCCAGTCGACTCGGGCTCCCCAGCTAGGGCTAGCCGGTGCTGACCGAGATTGTGTTTGCAGAGTAAAGGCTAAGGCAGGACAGTGATGAAAGACAACAGCTGACAAAGAATGGCAGAACACTGTGTCGGGGAGGAATGATGGAGACCAGAAATGATGGAGACCATCCGGAAACATGGTTGTCGCACCTGTTTCTCTGGGCCGGGACCAGGCTTTTCCTCTTGGACCTGCTGGTCAAGCAGCAGACCTGAGCTCTGGGGCGCCCTGGTATGCTGGGTTCTCAACCGTTCACATGTAACACTGAAAAGCTCCACTTTGACTGTACTAAACTGTGCTCAAGGTGTCGTATGAGGTTGTGTGTGCCAATAGCTAAGGCCGTGGGACATGGGAATACTCAAAGCTGTGCTGCAGCCTAACTGGGGACAACAGGCAAGATTTCCTCTGGAATAGGCCTTAGAAAGTATATTTTTCTTTTTTTTCCCACCTACAGCACCTGGTATTCCTAGGTGGTCTCCCATCCTAACTAACTAGGCCCAACCCTGCGGAGCTTCTGAGATCAGACAAGATCGGGTGTGTTCAGGGTGGCATAGCCATAGACTGTTTTTCTAATGGTTAGATTTACAGTGATTCTCAATTCTGCACATTAGAAAAATGCAGATGTTCAGGCCCTAACCCAGACCAATTAAATCAGGATCTCTGAGGAAGGGCCCAGGCATGGCCTGATTTTTTTCTGTTTTTGTTTGTTTGTTTGTTTGTTTTTTTAAGCTTTCCCAAAGGCTCTGCTGTGCAGCCAGGGCAGAGAACCACTCCTGTTTAAATGTTTGTGAAGTATAACACTTTTTAAAAGACTCTATTCTACGTGATACCTTTTTTCAAATAAAGAAATAACTCCTTTCCATTTCTTCCCCATCAAAGATAGTGCTCTCAAAATTAGAAAGGATGAAACAAATATGGTTAAAAGAGAACACTTTATAGAGGCAGCTGTACAAAGTATATTTATGTCTCTCGTCCTTAAAAACTTACTTTCAGGGCACTGGAAAGCCTTGCTGATATAACTGCATAGCCCTAAGTTCTTACAGCTTATGAGAAATGAGAGCGGCCAGAGGACAGGAATCAAGGAAATGACAACGGATTGTCCAAATGATGACTCATGGACAATAAAGACCAAGAAGTTTGAATCCGTTGCCTAGAAAAATTATAGAATGCCTCATTAAAAAGTCAATTTATGAGACTTTCAAAAGGAATGAGTAAGGAAGAGCCGGCCTTTCCCATTTGGGTGATCAGCAGGGTGCTGGTGATGGAGGTCATGCTGACGTCTGCTGAGATCACACAGAATATCCTCACACTCTGTGATGGGGAAATGTAGACCGAGTTATTACTCAGTTTATGTGAATTTACATCCAAAGGGATTCTGGTCCTCTGTTTAGTTCTAAGATTCTTTGAAAGCCGTAGTTGCGAACTTCTTTGTTATAGAAGTGTATTTTCATGTAAAGAAAAGTATTCGAAGTGATGTTATACGCCAACCCAGTAATACATACATGTATATGTATATATGTATGTAGTATGTATGTATGGGGGTATGGAATAGCCCAACACAGATTCTTCCATATTACTCCCTTCCAAAGCATCCCCTCTCTAAACACTTTTAAACCACATATAACAGACTTGGCTTTGGCTTATTGATCTCTTAGTCCAACCTCAGCTGTTGTTTTTCAGCTTTAACTTTGATAACTGACTTGTCTCAGTTCTGATGCAGGTAATAGAGAACCATTTCAGCAAAAGCCAAACTGATTTTTATTCCCTTATAGCTGTCAAAGGCCCAGTCTGCTGTCACACAGTGTGCATCCACGTTCCTGTCTCTGCACAAGTCCTCCAGCTCCAAATTAGCCAGACAGATTCAGTGCATTTTGCAGACGTTGCTGAAGATTATATTTGAAGAAAGTAGCTTCCCAAAGAATCTCCATTGCAAAACCCTGTTTTTATCCCTTACTAAGCTCAATTTTCTAATCACATCAATTTTCGGGAATATTTTTGGGGCAAACCAGGTTTGCTGAAGAACTGCTAGGTCCTTTAAAAATGCCTTTACCCCAGATGTAGACAAAGTTAAATTTATTCCCTGCATATAAATCATCAGAGTAAGAAAGTAAAATCGAGTTAAGGAGGTGATTGAGCTGTATGTAACAGAGCCTTACGGTATTAACAGCTTAAACAATATCAGGTTTATTTCTCTTTTACCTGATAATTAGAAGGCCTGCCATCTAGGACTATTAGTACAGTGGCTACAAAGTGTCAGGGACCCAGACTTTTCTTATCTTATTGCTTTTTAATCCCCAGGGGATGGCCCTCATCTGCATGGCCCAGGTGGCTCACCGCATCCACATCCAGGCAGGAGAGAGGTGGGCATGACCCTTCCTTAGAAGCTGCACCTCATGCTTACACACACACACACATGCACACACACACACTGCAGCCACAAAGAAAGCTGGGAAATGTCTTATTTATTTATTTTTAAAAATTTTTTGGGAAATGTCTTTCATTTGGGCAACCAGTAAAAACATTCTATTCCAAGAGAGAAAGAGAATAGACATTGAGGAACAACAAATAGTTTCTCCAGCATATTCCTAAAATATAAAGCATTTCAGAAGGGGGAGTGAATGGGCCAGGGAAGGAGGAATCATGATCTCATCCAAAGAATGGCTGAAGGTGTATAAGTCACTGTCAAAGGCATGCGCCTTCCTTGGTTTTCCTTTATGGGACATCAGTCAGGCTGAAGGAAGCACTGTCACACAGGCAGCAGACTCTGGGCCCTGGTGTCTGAGGTGGCCTGGAGGTCAGCAGAGTTACTGACCCACCCCCAACCAGAGCCAGTCCACAGCCTCATGAGGACATCACAAGAACTGCAAATAAGACTCAGCTGGAAGAAATGGTCAGAAACTGGAAGGAGAAGATTCTCTGAGCAGCTAAGCAACTTAAAAGGAGAAGCCTGTCTTCCGCGTGCTCCTCCTCAGTGTGCACACATTCTGCTTTCTTGTCATTACATGCCTCACTTGTCACGAAAGCATCTTCAGTCAATTCCCGTGTGTTTTGCTTACACCTTTAGATTTAGCACATTCTTTCCTTAGTGCGCCTCCTTTTATCCTCCAGCTGCTTGAAACAATTTTCTTAAGCATTTGAACAAACCCACACACACTCCACCCTCCCCCTTTTCTTTTTTAAACAAAGGGGATGCTGCCTCCAGTTACAGACAGAAAAAAAAAAAAAAAGCCAGAGGTAATTCTGTCCTTTCGGTCCACGTGGCGGATCTGAAATCGCATCTTCTCTTTCTACCTGTGTGGAACTTTAATTCGTTTAAGTAGGAGGTCTGTGCCAGAAATGGCACCGCGTCGCAGTCGCGATCTGCAGAGCAGATTTTTCCCTTTAGTAATGAGATTTCAAACTCAGAGCTGCCTACAGTTGGCGTTATTGCCAGTGCGTGTTATTAGACAACAGCTCCGAGTCGTTCCCAGGTCGTCAACGTCACGCATGACAGACTCCGAGAAGACCGTTTGATGTGTTTTGTATGATTTACAGAGCACTGCACATGTGTCGTCTCATGTCAGCCTCACGCCCTAATAGTAAATAAATAATATCATCCCCATTTTGTTGACAAAAAAAAAAAAAGAACAAAACAAAAAACCTGAGGGTAGGAAGGGTTAAGTGACCGAAAATAAGCTAAAATTGGGTCCAATGTCTGTGTCGCTAATGTAAGATGCTAAAGAACTGTCTATGGTTAAAAGAGAATGAACATCTATTTTTAACAATGTTCTAAACGTTCTTTTTTTCTTGCCGAAGTCCAACATTGTCCTAACCTTTGATTTGATGAAATTATTTTTCACAGTCCTCTAAGTCAGGCTTTGAGATTCTGGATCTTGTTTGGCTTTGATGTAAGGGTGGCACGCATGGGTATTTCTTATGTAATCTCTAGGTCTTATATTTTAGTTCTCTACCTGAAAATTTGTAATGCTGCTTTGAATCTCCCACCATAAAACAAACAAAAAAAACAAACAAAAAAACAACAACAAAAAAACAGTCTCTCATTTCGGCTATTTGAAAATGAGATACTTAAGATTAAAGGAACTATATATAAATATTGCTTACCCAGGAGCCTTCTAAATATTTCATTTCTAATGGAAATGCTGAATTATCCATGAAATGCAACATTATCCATTACAAAGTAATTTGAAAGGGAAAAAAATTCCACAAAGGTAACAGAGACTGTTTTTTGTAGGAAGAAGCTAGTTTTCACAAAAAGTACCATTAGGTTATAAGATTGCTAGAAAACAGATTCCATGTTAAAAATAGCTAAGAGAACAATCATTATTTTAAAGATGTTTTCAGATGGGGGTAAATGTTCAGTATTTTAAATGTGTATTAGCATGTATCTGGTTGAGCTTGTTTAATAAAAAATATCACAAGTTTTATAAAATCCAAGAAACTTTGAAACTGTGTCATTTATAATGTAAAATTAATGCAGCTGAAATTCAGCGGTTGACTCATAGCTCCCACATTCGTATTCAGTTCTCTTTAGCTCATATGGTTTTCTTTAAAAATTAGTGATATCAGCTAAATGGGACTATTTCCCACTCCTACTCACAGAGAAAAGTGCTTTGTGAACATGTCAGCTCTGTTCCATCATTACATGCCATCACCAAATGAAACAGTTGAGCAGGCTGGCTGTCTATACAATCACAATACAGGTTCAGGAGCAAAATCCAAATAAGAGGACCCTAAATTTCAATGTTTCTTTTATGAACATAAGCCACCTTTTTAGTACCAAGGAATTTTATATCTAGCCTGGATCTTTGAAGTCTGCCAATCGAACCACTTTATTTTGGACATGGGGAAACTGAGACACAGAGAGGTTCAGCAACTTGCCCAAGGTCACACAGCTTGCAGCTGAGCCTAAAACCCAGGTTTCTGTGAGCCTTTGCTCCTACTGTCATGCTCCACAGGAGATGATTTCCCCCAAATCGTTTGGCCTGTGCCTTTCCACGGGAGGCACCACTGCCACTCAACAGTACCTTCCATTGGTGTCATGCTAATTAGGAGGCAATTTCACAAAAGTTCTGTAAGAACCCTCCAGATATGTAAAGCCAGTGACCGTATCTCTCCCTTAATCTCAGCTCCATTCTTTGCAATCAATTTAGATTTCTCCGAACTAAGCAGTTCCATCACTCCTTCCTGTGATGTGCTTTTTAGTCACCCTCTTCTGGACACATTTCATTGACACATTCCAGTTTTCATGCCCCTTTTATTAAAATAGGACCCACCCAAAATGAGGCTCCTCCAACTTCTTCCTCACTCTTGTACTTTCTCCCACTCACCCCCGCTGTCCGTCTTGTCTCCCAGCCCTTATATGTTAGCTGCCTTGGCTTCCCCTCCTTTCCTCTAAACCCCCAGCATCCAAGCAATTTCTCTCACAGCTCGTGCTGCGTCTACCTCCACTACTCGGTATTTTTTTTACCTCGACCACAGAAATAGTCCCCAAACTTGTTTCCTTGCCTCAAGCCTTTCCAGAAATGCTTTCCGAAACTCAGATAGCTATATGAGGTCTAATTGCTTTTGGTTTGTCCCCCTGGGAAAGACGCCACCAGTCCTGGATCCTGGCTCCGCTGGGCTTCTGCCAGTTTTGTGCCTTTAAATATGCTAGTTATACCTCCTGTCTTAGTTTCTTCACCTATAAAATTAAACTGTTGAACAAGGCTGTCTCTAAAGAGATGCCTCAAATTCTAAGGTGTTGTCTCCCCACTCCAATCTGCCCAACAGGCTGCTTCCAAAGAGATTTTCCTGAAACACTGATCTTTTTGTTTTCTTGCAAAATCCTTTGCTTCTATCCCATAAATCCCAATCTCCTTAGCCTAGCACTCAGGACCTACTACAGTTTGGCACTAAAGTCTTCTGCCTGATTATCCCATGCACTTCATAAGCCCACACTCAAGCTAAACTCACCTACCCCCTTTTTGTCATGTTTGTGCCCAGCTTCCACCTCTTTGCTTCTGCTGCACCAAAAGCTTTCTGCCTGGTGCTACAGGTGGGATACCTGCCATGTCTTTACAAGCTCCTAGCGAGCAAAGGCTACACTTCCTTCATCCTCGTCTCCTAGGCAACATAAAGCACTTCGTAGGCACTTGATAACTGGCCATTGAACAAATTTGCTCAGCCCAGAATAGCAGTAATATTTTTGGGTCATTGCATTATATTCTTGACTCATACTGGTCTTCAGTCAAATCACATCCTTGGGCCTCCTAACAATGTAATCTTTACTTAAGCTAGTTCTCTTCCATTCTTTCCTTTTGCCCACTTTGAACTGCTATTCGGAACTTCATCTGTTAAAGTTTGTTTTTCATCCATTGGTCTTGACTGCACAGACCTTTTCGATTCTTGATTCTCTCATCCAGTCTATGGGCTCTCCACTGTGATCGACAGTTTCACTGACTGTTTCACTGAAGTTGTTGATGCAAATGTTGAGCAGAAAGACCAGTAGCTCGCCAGCTTGGCACCTCATTCTCTAGCTTGACAATGACTCTTACCTAGCAGTCTTCGGATCTTATTTAACAACATGTGACTAGCTGCTCATTTTGTTACAATTCATTGAGTATATATTCATTCATTCGGTTCATTTATTGAGAACCAGTCATGTACAAGGCAGTGTGCTAAGCTCTGTGTAATATAAAGCAATTATTACAGTTTGGCCCCTGTCCTCTTTGAGCTGCAAAGAGCAAATAAAGCTCATACAGATCAATGTACTACAAGGTAGAATAGAGACCTAACACAAGAGGTCTGTCGAAAGGCTTTGGAGATTCAAAGGATGGAGAAGCACATTTCTGGCTGGGTGAATTCTTACAGAATGAGTGGGATTGTCATAAGTGGAGATGAGAGGATCAAGATATAGGCTAAGCTGCTGTAACAAAGACAGTCCAAAATATAGAGGCTTTACCACAGTGGCAGTTCATTTCTTTCCCAACAATTAAGGTAGGCAGGTGGTACAAGCTTAGTTGCTCTGTCTTTAACACAAGGCTTTCACTTGTGTGTTCAAGGTCAGTGATCCAACCCTCACCAGGCCCAGTCAGAAGGAAGGGAAACGGAGACCAAGATGTACTGCTCAATCATGTTAAGGGCATAATCAGAAAGTTGCTTATATTGCCTGTGCTTAGTCACATGGCCACACCCAGCCCAAAGGGAGTCTGGGAAATGTAGTCTTTCACTGGTAGCCCCATGCCCAATTAAAACTCTATTACTTTTGAAGAAGGAGAAAACTGATATTGGAAAGACAATTAACAGTGTACCACAAGAAGAAAAAGAATTCCATATGAGAAGAAAAACTGTAAAGGGGGGGGGGATGATTGATTAATTATATCTCAACTGAATGGAAGTTATTGGGAACATAAATTTGGATTTAGCAGGAAAAAAATAGAACTGTTAAAAAAGGAATGGGCTGTCTTGAGAATTAGAGTTCTCTACCTCTGAAAATGGTTTAAAAATGGTAAGAAGAATTTACACTCAAAAGGATGGATAAAAGATTAGCCTTTAAAATTCAGTAGCTGTGGGATTGTAGGTGGAGTGGGAAGAGAGGTCCTGGAGATGGAGACCATAAACTGTCAGGAAACGATAACACTAGCCATGGTGCGATGGAGGAAGAGTGGGAGCGGTAAGAAAGGACTGGAAGGAACAGGTGTAAGAGAGTAAACAGAGCCTAACTGTCCACAGGTAGGCGCCCAGGTTCAAAGTATACCCTGCACCCCTGGGCATGAACCACTGAGTACGTCTCTCAGAAGGCAGCTGGGGGCAGGGAAAGGCAGGTGTGGGGAGCACATTAGCTTGGCTGCCTTAGAGATTCGGAAGGGTGGGCTCCAGGGGCCCTTTCTTTGCCGCGGTCGGGTGTGGGCGCTAGGCATCTTCCCAAGACAAGGAAACAGAATGAGACTTTTTGCGTAAAACAATGAACATCACGATAGGCTCCACTTCTGAGAAGGCATTTTATTCATAAACAAGTGTTTTTCTCACTCTGTCCTGATTTTTGCTTCTGTTTAAATTCAAGAAAAGTATTACTGAACTTTAAAAAATAATATGACCCGTTTTCCCCTGCTCTCCTTCAGTTCACCAAAGGTATTTAATCTGCTAACTCTGAAAATACAACTGTTCTCTGAATTTATATGTGCTCTGGTAACAAATGTTTTGTGTCACAATAAAAATCATTCCTTTGGTTGGATTTTGTTGCTTTGTGTCCTGTCCAAGAATGGTATTTCCCATTTGTTAGATGGTAACGCTTCCCCACTCAGCAGATTCCCTGGGTGGCCAGTTTGTATAGCAAACCAAGGGGGTTGAAGCTTGTAGCTTCTAACAGCTGTTCGGGCCACATCTCAAGGGTCAGAGCCTCAGACAAACATTCTCAAGCAGCCCCTGTAGACAGATCCTGAAACAAGGGAGGGAGGCACAAATGGAAAGGCCCCCAGTGAGGGTCCACCTCTCCCCACGCATCCAGGGCACACTGTTTGGAAGGTAGGAACACTCAAACGTTAGCACGATCACAGGAGCTGCCTTGCATGGAGCACTTGCTATGTGCCAGGCTCGGGCCTCAGATGTTACGTGCATTACCACATTTGCCTCTTGTAATGGTCCTACGAGGCAGGTTCCCTCAGAGCTCTCATTTTATAGATGAGGGAATTGAGCTGAGAGAGGTTAAGTGACTTGTGCAAGTCACACAATATTTGAACCTCACTCTGTTGGACTCCAGAGCCCACACTCTTAATCACTGCATTGTACCCCTTAGATGGAATCCATACGTTGATGCCGCCTAGACTGGATCTCTGCCCCTAGGGCATGTAAGCCGAGACAATGATGTCACAGGGGTTTCTGGGAGGTCAGTGAGAATAAGCAGAGCCTGAACCTGGGCCCGAAAGGGAGGTGGAGGGGACAAAAGAGAACTTAGTTGGGAGAACACACAGGCCAATTCTAGCCTTCAGGTCTGACTCACTCCGTGGCAGCTGGGTGGCATGGGGGTGAAGAGCACAGGCTCTACCGGCAGGTTGCCTGAGTTGTGTGACCTTGGCCAAGGTACTTATCCTTTCTACGCCTCAGTCTCCCCATCTGTGAAACTAGCATAAGAATAGTATTTTTCTCATAAGATTGTCTGGAAGATTAAGTGAGTGAATATATCTGCGACAAAGGCTATAAGTTACCCCACAATACCTTTTCCTCTTTTTCCATAGTAATGACTCCCAATTTTTAGCTGGTCACATGGCTTCCCAAAATAAAGGCTGTAATTTCCAGCTTCTCTTGCAGCTATGTACATCCATATACTATTTTTGGCCAATGAAATATAAGCAGATGCTATGAGGCCACTACCTGGAAAAGTCATCTGGCATGTACTTCTGCTCTCTTTTTCTTCTTTGTTCTTTTTTTCCAGTCTCCTGCCTGGAATGTGGACGTGATGGGTGGTATCTAGCTGCCATTTCGGACAAGAGGATGAGGGAAACACGCCACAGAGCTGTGAACTGAATGGGGCCTGTGTCCCTGAAGACTTCAGGAGAGAAGTCACCACACTAGTCTGACTATCAACTTCTGTACTTTTACATGAGAAAGAAATAATAAAAAACTATCTTATTTAAGCCAGTTATTTGGGCCCTTTATTACTCATGGTAGAACCTAATCTGAACCTATGTAACATAAAACAAGTGATATCTGGCACATAATAAGCATTCAATGTGTTGGATACTTATTATTTATTGTGTATATGTTAAATAATGGATGAGGTGAGATCAAATTATAGAAGAGAAGAGGAGAAATTTGACCTTAATGGAGGAGTTTATATTTGTTACTTTTAAAAACTAGAATGACTCATAATCACTAGGACCATCCCATAAAGATAAAAAGCAAGAGCTATGGAAAGCACCCTAAGCTAAGGCTGATTAAAACTATGTAAAATTTAACTCTGAGTTGCCTGGCGCTTTGGTTCTGGAAAAATAGAAACCTTTGCAGGCTTTTGAGTGGAGGTTTCCTGTTGTGCAAGAGCTTTGTAAGGAGTTGAACCTAGCACTTCTGAGCCAGATAGATTGAATGAGAAGAAATATGAATTCATTAAGGAAGCCTTTACAGGACCCCAATTATGAAGTGATAAAAATGAAGGCAGTAGAATGAGAACCAGGAAACAGATATGGAATACGATTCAAAGGAGCTTAAAAGGACTTGACAGGGCATAGCCTTGGGTTTAAAGGGAATGCAGATGCCAAAGATGACTGAAGGTTCCAATCTGAGCAATCATAGTAATCAAGTGTCAGTTACTGAAATGCTGTGTAACAGACAATCCTATAATCCCAGGGCCTAACAACAAGAAGCATTTACTTATTGTTTATGGGTGTGCAGGTTGGTTATGAATCTTTTTGGTGGCTGGAACCAGATAAGTCTTGCCCCAAGCTACCAACTGTGTTCAGGTCTATTCCAAGTGTATCCTTATTCTGGGACCAGAGTTCTATCCTGGCAAATTCACCTTGGGAGAGGAGGTAAAAGTGCAAGACATTAGCCAAGCCATTAATGCATTTTTAAAGCTCCTGCTCATATCGCTTCCACTCATGTTCTATTAGCCTAAGGAAGTCACGTGGCTAAGTCCAAAGGCAATGAGAGGAGGAAGAATAGATATCACAAGGTCACTTGATGGGAGGAGTAAAGACTAAGGAACAGTAATCCAATCTGCCACAACAAATCAAACAAGAGTGATACTCCAAGCATGGAAATTAGGAGTGGAGTGGAGTAGGATGGCTCCTTAAAGGGAGGCACACCCATAGTATGACAGATATCTGTCCGATGCCGACTTCTGATACTACAGTCAAGAGATCTGGGTTCCGGCTCTAACTCAGGGGCAATATTCAGCCTTTCTCTTATTCTTATTTCTCTGCCATAGGTGTTAAAATTAGACCATCAAGTGGATTATTTTTCCTGTACCTAAGTTGATCATTCTTTTCCCTTTCCCTGACACACTGTGGTTAGGATCCTGCTGTACAGTCTCCCCTCAGATCAGCCTTGCAACTAATACTGGTGGATCTGCCATAGAAACAAATATTAAAATTGGGACCTACTTTTACATGAAAAAATCTAGAAGTAAATACGCCAAGATGGTACCACTGGTGGTGGGACTTCAGAATATTTTAGGTCTTTCTGTATTTTCCAAACTCTCTACAATGAACATACATAAATTTTATAATTTCAAAGACTTTTAAAAATAATGTTTAAAAATCTTGTCATTGACTCAACTGTATTTCATCCATTCTTTGCCAATACATGTCTAAAGAAAAATTATCTCTGAAGCATTAGTCAGCACAATGGACCTGCCAAGCCATGCCTTCCTTGAAGGTGCACACTCATCAATACAAGGACAGTTGCTGTCCTTTCAATACAAATTTCTCAGACACAGTTTGAGATTTTGTTTCCTTTTTTCTTGAAATTTTTTTGGGGTGGGGTGGCAGGGAGCGGATTTTTAGTTTGAATACAAAAGAGCAAATTCAGTTTTTCTTCTTTTTCTTCACTTAGTTGTTATTGTTTTGGTGTTTGATCCATCTTTAAAAAGTCTGGCAGGAAGCAGGCACAAGAAATCCACCAGCCTGTGGCCTTTCCCGGGCTTTCCACAGCCTCCTCGCCCCTCCCCCCCCCCCCACCGCCCCAACACTCAGTGGACCACCACGATGAAGCATCTGACAGCAAAACTACTGACCTGAAAAGAGTTCTCTGCTGGAGTTCTCATCAGCAGTCAAATCCCCATTCCCTCAGGTCACAGGAGAGCAGGTTTGGACGGAAGGAGAATGGGCTTTGAGTCAGGCTAATCCAGACTGAAGCTACTAAAATAACCCCTCCCTTGGCTCTGCCCCCTCTACACCACTATCTAGTTTCTCAAATCTAATCTCTCAATGAAACCTCCCCAGAGCCACTGCCCACTCCTCTTCGCTGCCCACGTGCTTTGCATCTGTACACAGCCTGGCTTGTTTACTCTTCCCTTTAGAGACACTGCCCATGGATCCTCCAGTCTACTAGACAAGCCCAAAGTTCAGCCCCTAGTTTACTCTGGCTGATGGCTGAATGTGAAATTTTCAATTACTCATTCTTCAAACTTATACTCCCTTAGTTTCTATGAAATCATGCTCTCCTGGTTCTCCGGGGCTGTCTGAACGTTTGAATTTCTGTTTCTTCCTCTCTCTCAGACTTTCCTTGTTGTTCTCCTGGATGGCGCCCTCTGCCCACTGGTATTCTCACCCCCACACTCCCTCAGTGATCTGATTCATAGCTTGTTTCAATCACGATTTGTATGCCAATAACTCCAGCCCAGATCTTTCCCCTCTGATTCATATTTCCTGAAGGGGCTGGTCATCACATGGATGTCTCATGGGCCTGAACCCCAGCATGTCCAGAGCTGGATTTATGAGCAGGAGGGACTGACTGATCCTGACTAGTCCAGATACAGATTAATGTGTAATTAATCTTTCCTTATTTGGAAGGATTGCAAGGTGTCTCCTAGAATCACAGAAATCATCTAACAACCTGGTGTCTGGTTGGTTAGACCCAGATTGCTGCACTAATTCGTGTTCCCAGGAGTGAGTTTGACGTGCCCAGCTTGGGTCGCAGCTCTACTTCTTGGCGCTGCTATCAGAATAAAGGGAACAAGAGATGCAAAAGGTCCCAGGTAGATGAGACAGTAGCCACCATGCCTCTCCAATCTGCTTTTTCTTCTACATTCTCCATTTCAGTGGGTAGCCCTACCATCCATCCACCTAGACTGGGAGGAAGTTTCCCTCTTTCTCTCTTCCCACTCCCCTCCCCTGTTTTGTATCAAAAAGCCAGTCAACCATTAAATTCTGAGATTTTACCTCTTGAAGTAGTTCTCTAAACAGTTGCTTCCTCTCTGTCACTCTGACCTCTGGGGTCTTGTTACCTCTTGCCTTGATGGCTATTAAGCTTCCTAAAAAGTCTCTCCATTCCATCCTTATCTACATCAAATTCATTCTCTACATAAGGGTCACAGCAACCTATCTAAAACCCACATCTGACCATGCTACTCTTCTGCTTGGACACTTTGCCTGAACAGTAAGCTGTGGGACTTGAAGTCTACGTTTCTTGATACACAATAAAGTTCTGCCAGGCCTGGCTCTGCCCGACACCTCCCAGTCCACACTCCCTGCTCTGTGGCCTGGTTTTTTTTTGCTTATGGCACCCCCTCTGCCTGAGAGGTCCCCCGCTCTCCCTACCATTCTATCCCCTACCTGGCTAGCACCAACTCATCGTTAGAACTCAGTTGAGCCCTCACCTCCCCCCAGGATACCCCCTTATGTCTTTCCTGACATCTCATGTGGGGTTGAAGATCCCTTCTGAGTGCTCCCATAATGACTTGAACATATCATTATCACTACATAAGCCACTGTTGGATAAATACCTTTTTATGTACCTGTCTCTCCTACTATCTATAAATTCTTGGAAACCAGGGACAAGACAAGATATATAGTAGGTGCTCCATAAACATTTACTGAATGGTCATTGACCTTGTTAAATCATATAAACTCTTTGGATTTCAGCTTCCTCATTACAGAAAGGGGATAACTCTGCCTACCCCGTGTTGTGGAATTAAATGAGATCATGCCAATGGAATGTTTATACAGTCCTGGCACATAGTAAGTAAGTGTTCAGTTAAAAGTCACTTCCCTCACCGCCATTCATCCTCCTGCCACAATTTTAATTAAAAGGGAGATTTCTTAGTATCCTTTTTCTAGCTCTATGTCTCTCTTACTGGAGCATAAGCTCTATGAGAAAATGGGGCCAGGTCTGTATTATTCATTGTTAAATCTTTTGCGTGTGACAGATGCTTAATAAATATTTTCAAGATAAACGAATATCTATTGTATATGCTCATTTGATCTTTAATTTGCACCTTCAATGAACTTAATGTTTTTGTTTCCTTTTTTCCATTATATAAATCACTGACTTCAATCTATTTAGTATGCATTGTTTTCTGTCACAAACCAGCCAACAATGGGGGAAGAATAGAGACTGGGCTCCTGTACAGCCACCCTGCCAAGCGGTCCAAATATTTGCTGGCCACACTCTAGCCCTGAAGAGGGTGACTGCGAATGCCCTGGAGAAGGGCACTAATCGTCCACTCACCTGCTGACTGGTATGGAGCATAACCAGCTCATGTACACTTATGGGCTCATCTCATTCTCATATGACCCCATGAGGGAGGTACGACTGTCCTTCTATCAAGTAGGATCCCAGCAAGGGACAGATTAGTGCACTCAATATTGGTCATTGAGAAGAGATTAATAAAGGAGTTTTATAGACGTGTGAGCAGGGTTTAAGGAACTCTGCAAGGAATCATGTAGTATCCCGGGCTAGCGACAGCGGGGTGTCCCGATCACTCCTACAGGGATAAGAGGAGCAGCCAGGCACAGCAGCCCAGGAGGGAGGGAGCCAGGGGAACAAATATCCTGGCCTCGCCTTTCTTCTGCCAGGGCTCCCTGTGGCCAACTGCAGCCATGCATCCCAGAGGGGTTAGCCTTCCGGGCCATGGGCAGTGTGAGAAGAGTGACCCTGGAAGAGCAAGCATGACCAGTGCCACTGAGTCAGGCAGCACTATGAGGGGACCCAGGCAGTCCGGCTTTTAACCTGCCTCTGCAGCATCGTCACGCAACGTCACTTCCCCAGCTTGCCACACTCACTAACAACGTTTCTGTTCTCACCGTTGAAACTGGGATCGACAGCAGCATTCCGGGCTGATCTAGAGGTTTTCCATGAGGCTCTTAAGAGACGGTCACGTCAGCATGGGACAAATAGGTAAATCTCAGATAACAAAGGAAGGAAGGCAGCCCCCTCTTTATAAACACACACACACACACACACACACACACACACACACACACACACACACACCCTGTACTGCTCTCTATGAACTGGCGGGAAACCACCTACTGACTTGACTCCAACAGCACGGAGACTGTTTCCAGGACCTTTCCCCAGCACAAGGCCCCAGCGGCAGTTAGGACCCTAGACTTGGGAATGAGAGCAGCCAGGACTTGAACCCTGACTCTATCGCCCGCTATGGGGATTGGGGTTTCGTCTGTAAAATAGCAATCGTCCTACCAGTGCGGGTGGCATTAGGGCTAAACGCAATGTGCATTCAGTAAACATTAGCTAAAACCCTACCAGAGTAACTTCTACAGCTTTGCTCTACCGTGACCCTTTGACCTAAGGACTCATTCCAACTTTCAGAATCCTTTAAAAATGGATACTTCTATAACTAAGGATAATGAAACCATGTAGGGGTTCACAGATTTTCATTACTTTCCCTTCTATTATCAAATATGATTATTACAAAAGCCTAGTGAGAAAGGCTACAGAAATATTATTCTGACTCTTTTAAAGATGGAGAAACTGACACCCGAAGACACTCAATTAATTGTTCAAGGTCACGCCGGCAGCGAACGTAGGCGACAGTGATGGCATCCCACCTAAAAGGCATCCCTTGCTCGCTGGTCTCCGTAAAGGCAGATCGACACGCGGATGGGGGTGGGGTTGGGGCGGGGGGCGATGCTCCCATGTCACTCGCACCACCAGTCTTTGGGCTGCCGTACGCTGCATTGCTTAACAATGTGTGCTGTCCCAAATAGTGTGTCTTTCATTTGCAACAAAGAATACCTGGACTACTTCCTCCAGCCACACGTGTGAGCTGGGGATGGCCGGAGGTTGCAGTTGTGTTCGCCTGCATCCTGCTCACTGCTGTTCAGTCTTCCAGAACACAGAGCGCCTCTCTCTGGCTTCTCCTGGCAGGCAGCAACATGTTCGGTCCACGGGCTTCGCCAGTGCTTTTGCCGTGGTCAGAAAGAGTGAGCGGAACTCTCCGCAAGGTTTCAGTTACTGGAGGTGGATATTTTACAACGAGAAGTCCATCTTTAAAAGCACAATGTGCGTTAGCATCCTCTCATTTGAAGAGAACTATTTTTGCCTTTCATCTTCAGAGACCGTGTTCCAAAATATGGGAGGCAGGCACCTGGAGGCAGACCCAAAAAAGCCAATGTCTCCAGTTCAGCAACAAGCAAGTCACTGCCATTCGCTCAACAACAACAATAAGCAATGATAATTGCCACCGCACTGATAAAGAACAGATTGACTTAGAGTCAGCTGCACTGTGGTATCTTTCTGTGGGGTTTCTCCCCATATGCTTCAGGAACAGGGTTCGTTGCCATGGTTACTAGCAAATCACATGATAGCCTCACTACCTAGAAGTGGAGAACAGCTAGCTATCCTTTGGTGATGGGGAGAGGACATACCTCCCTCCGAAGCTCCGTAGCTTTTCCTCAGGAGCCCTGCATGGCTCCAGGCCAGCCTCTTCCCGGTTCCCATCTCCTCAGCTTCGGGGTGAAGGGCCAGCCAATCTTTGGACACGAGTTGTAATGAGAGCAGCGCAAGTTTTCCTCAAGAGCTCTCCTCTGGTTTCAGGAACCCTTCTCCCTCTCCTTAGCCGCTGCCTTCCCTGGCATGTACCACACACACACACACACACACACACACACACACACACACACACTCGGATGCTGTAATTAAATAGCTGATTTGAGTGGGAAGGGGTGGAACATTCAGCCTACACCACTTGAATAAGCTCTTTTTTAAAATCCAAGGATGGCATGAGTCAGGGAATTTTGAAGTTGTGATACGATCAGGACACTGATGCCTCAAGGGGTGGGGGAGGGAGCACAGACTCGCCCAGTTCCTCAGGAGACCAGGCTGGGCCTGGTTTCCCAGGCTCAGCCTTGATGGGGGTCTGTTACCCTCAGGCTCCCTCACAGTCATGAAACTGGGCCCGCTATGACAACCTCTGATATGGTATGGAGGGCACGGCCCCACGAGGTACGGAGGGCATGACCCCATGGGCATTGCTCTCCAGGGAAGAGGAGGTTGAGGACTGTAGAAAGCTCTCAAACCACAGAGTTCTCTGCGTCTCCCCTCGCAGCTCCTTCCCTGTGGATCCAGGCCGAACGACTGCTTTAGGCCAAGTGCCAAGCTCCTCGAGTTGGTTTACGAGTGGGCGCACCTCAGCAGCAGCAGCACAGGCTAGGAGGGCCCGTCTTCTTTTCCCGACAATGACAGATTGCCTGCCTCTTTGAGTTCAGATCACATCTCATTTTATCAATCCCATCAGATTTCTGCTCGTCTTTTCCATTGCAAAAGCAAAGTCAGGATAGAAACACACCTGGAAACATCAGCAGGCAGCAAAAGGCGGGGCCTGGGAGAGACTCTGCTTCAGCTGTGCCAGGTGCTTCGGGGGCTTGCTTCAGGGCCCATGCCTCAAGAAGCAAAGTGTAGTGGGGAGAAGCAAACACTCACAAAGGTAACTAACTCTATGCGCACCACAGGGCAAGAGCCAAGGAGACCAGAGGTCTCTTAAATGAAGGGGGCAGGAATGCACCCCAAGGGTATGTGAGACTCTACCCAGTGAGGTCCAAGAAATAGTAAAACTTTCATTTATAGTTACTTTATCTCTTTTTATATCGATTTTGGTACATGTATTATAATGTATAGTATATAATTAAATCAAGTAGGATCAGATCTGGCTGAGATTAAGAAAGAAAAGATTATGCAAAACCACCACAGCTTAATCAAGAGAGAAGTTTATTTCTCTCTCTTAAAAGAGGAGTCTGGAGGCAAGCTGCCCAGAGCTGGTAAGGTGTTTTTTCCGGTTGCTCTGACATCTTCGACATGTGGCTTCCACTTATCCAAGGCTGTTGCTCATAGTCAAGCCATCTCGTCCACATTCTAGACAACAGGAAAGAGAAAGAAGGAAAGAATTGCATGACCCTCCCATTAAAGACACTTCCTGGAAATTGCACCCAACATGTCTGACAACTCATTGGCTAGAATTTAGTCATATGGCCACACCTAGATGCACTGGATCATGGGGAATATAGTTTATACTGAGATGTCACATGCCCATTAGGGAATGCTATGCTAAGGAAATAGGGAAGGATGAACACTGAACGCCACTACCAGTCTTTACCTCAGTAACATATTAGGAGAAAAGCACATGTGTATACAGTACTTACAAAAAAATAAATGTACTTGTTGGGAGCATACTCAAAATTGTTTTTTTGGGGGGAGTGAGGTTCAATGACCACTGCTATGGATTGTAGTACCCTAGAAGTGCATATAATTGATTGAAGAACGGAGTAAGAGATTTTTTTTTTTTTTTTTTTTTTTACCACCTTGCATATACTCATCCCTCTCCTGGTAAAACGTGTAGATAATGTTGTATGGGGACCGATTCCTTTTCTACTCTGTTATGCGGTTGTCAGGGCCCTAATTAGTCTTAACTAACCAAACTCTCTGATCCCCTTTGCCACTGGGATTGGTGTAAGTTACTGAGAGTCAGGAAGGGAAACACTGGGCATAAGGCACATGAAGCATGGAGATCCCCAAATCCTCTTACGACCATGATGGGAAAGCTTGGCTGAGAATGTGGCCAACATTTGGAGGAGAGGGGAGCCACACTGAGAGAGAGGACCAACTCTTGGTGATATCACTTCCTCCTGGTGCTATTTCTGAACAGCTGCATCTGAACACAATGTGAGTTATGAGGGGAGCCATCTTGGACTGATAGATGAGGTCACCCCCTGAAGGAAACAGACCAGTGAGGTGAAAAGAGCCTGGGACTGGATGACTGCCTGGAGCAGAGCCACAGCAACTGGCAGAATGTCTATGTAAAAGAGAAATCAATTTCCATCTTGTATAAGTCACTGCCTATTTAAGAGTCTTTGTTTTAGTAGGCAGCCTATAACCTAACCAGTACATGTGTATTGTCTTATTTATTTTTAATTATCTGATTTAATGACCAAAGTTGCACAGTAAGTGAGTGCAGAACAGATTTGAACCCAAGACTGCCTGACTCAGGAGCCCATTCCGCTAGTCACCACTTCCGCGCTTAGCTCATGTGTCGCTTGGGCTAAATCTCTTCCTTACATGCCAAGTAGAGTCACAAGCACTTTACACTGCGTTCTCATTGCCTCTCCACGTAAGTGCTTTGGGGTCAGAAGCTGGGCTGTCTCTCTTTGCATTTATTGCTCAGGACTTGGAGCTCTGTGACTGTTGACAAAATACATGGTCTTACTGAGCTTCAGAATATCTAGCAGGCTATTGGAGGTTCAAATGAGATAATTTCAAGAAGACATTTTGGAAACTACAAGCCAACGCATACACTGCAGTTGCCGTTAGCCTTCTCGTTAAGACATTTTCTTTCTTTAGGGCAGAAATATGACTGTTTCCATTCCCATACTCTACTTATTTCTTTGGGTGACTTCCTCTACAAGACAGCCCTCCCAGTCACGTCACTCTTAGAGTTGGAGGACACCTTAGCGACCTCTCAGACACCCCTCCTGCTGCCCTCCATGACGTTTCCACTGAGGCATCAGTTGGTCAGGATCCCTCCTAGCAACTGGGCACCATGATCAAGTGTGAGTCAACAGTATAAGATAAGAAAGTTCCATGCCATTCTGCAGATATACCTATGAGTGCTTGCTTCTGCACATGTTCGTCTCCCTCTCATAGTCTAGAGTCCTCTTTCAAGGTGAGGTTCAAAGTCACCTGCTCTGCAGAAGCCTTCCAAGTCCAGCAGGGGCATCTAGGTGGTCCCTTCTTTTTCTTGCGGTGTCACTTTGTGCTTAACTGTATTATAAGATGTAATATCACATTATACTTTTATTTGCGTTTTCTTATAAACCTCACTTTATCCCAACGACCACCTCCACCCCTCATTGGTAAGAGTTTTCAAGGACAGAGACTGTGTCTTATTTGATTTTCCAGCACCTACCTCAGGGCCTGGCACTTGTTGATATTTTAATAAAGGCTTGTTGAAAGGATGAGTGACTAAACACAGGAGCAGAGGGGCTGCAAACTCATGTCTAAATCCATTGATTGACTATACTCATGCATACACTCATTCATTCATTCAAATTTTTATTAAGTACATATTATATTCCAGACACCCTGCTAGACACAAGCGGAGGGCAAATGGGAGGAGACAGGGTTCCTGGCCTCATAAGCTTATATCTGAATAATAGAGACTGAAAATAAATAAGCGAATCAATAAGTAAACAAAATACTTACACATTCTGATATGCCCTGTGAAGGCAATAAACAGGTCAAGTGTGACAGAGGACCTGAGGTTGGCAGTGGGCTACTTTAGTCCTGAAAAATGAGAACGAGGTAGCCTTTTAAAGAACAGGAGAAAATCATTTTCTCCCTAAGGCTTAGTTTCCTCATCTGTAGATTAAAACATTAATAGCACCCACTTCATGGTTCGTTGTGAGGTTTAAATGTACTGAAACACTTAGCATAGTGCCTAGCACATAGAAAGCACTCAACCCATTTTAGCTCTTATTATCAGTTATGAGGTAATTCTACAGAAAGGAAATGAGGGTGAAGCCATGCGGCCCTCTGTGATTTCCACTTCCTTTCACAAGTTCTCCCAAGCCATCTATTAAACAACCCATTTAAGAATGCTTCTGGACATCAGCTTCAATCTCTCTGGTCTACATTCTCTAGAATCTCTTTAAAATGAGTGAAAATATATAAGGTTGATAATAGGAATGAATCAAATGTGACAATATATGTGAAAGCCCTTTACAATGGTAATTATTACTGTTGTTATTTCCTCGTAGTTTCTCCCTTGTTTCTAGCTGCGAGCACCTCATCTAGTTTACCAAGGACCTTCTTAAAATGAGGCCACTGACACGAAAGGTGGAACTCCAAGCAAGCTCTGGCAGAGCGGGGACCATTCTCAAGGTGCGCGGACTCGACACAGTCTTGCAACTAGGTAATAAGTTTTAGTAGAGGCAAGAATGGAACCCAAGTTTACCTCGCCAGCGGGCCAACAGCAGCCTGTGGTCCAACAGATGAGAAAAGGTTTGCCGTGTTACTCCAGAACCACGGCTGCCTTTCAAGGAACCATAAGGCGCCCTCCCACAAGGCTGGTCTTATCTCCTGGGCAGATGGAGGATACCGCGTTTGTAACAGGAACAAGTAGAAAGATTCTAACCATGTCAGAGACAAAAGCTTTTCTGCAGTTCAAAGTCCTCTGAACCTGTGGTTTCTCTGATAAGTGGTGTTGTGTGTGTGTGTGTGTGTGTGTGTGTGTGTGTGTGCGTGCGCGCACGAGCACAACTACAAAGACCTTTGTCCAACTAACAAGCCAATAATTTGCCTAGTTGAATGATTCAGCAGTAATCCTGCCAGGTTCCCAAAGAAAGCCCCTATCTGGGATGACGTAATGTCTCTCCACCCCTGATACAGCCGTCTCTCTACACCCACCGTTTACCATCTCCTCCCAGAGCCACAGTTCCATCTGTGGAATCTTTGGTTACCATCTGCATTATGACAAATATGTATTTTATTATTTAAATGGTATTACAGTGTACAATGTTGCTAATCTAGCCCTTCACATTTAAAAATTCAATTGAAAAGTTAGACAGACAAAATTCTAGCCTCTGGTGAGTTATACATCATCAAATCATGTATGCAGAATGCCTCCAGTATCTCAAATTAGATATTTGATCTAGGTATCCTATGAATATTTATAGTTGGAGGCAAAGTGATTGATTTAATTGATCACTGGAAATTGAGGTGACTGTCTAGACTTGCTATGTGCTAAGTGTCGCAGAAAATATTAAGAGAAAGAGACGCTGGTAGTCCTATAGGAACACACCTTGTGTGAGACTGGCTAATATGTTTGCTTGCCTACCTCAAATCCATCAATTCCCATCTTCTTTTTGCCCAGACAAGTGCTCGCAGAAGGTGCTCTTATCCTCATCTAAACTAATTTTGGTTTTCCTTGCCACTCTTGGCGAGGCGTAGCATTCATTTTATTTCAGTTTATGTCAAACAGAGATGGAAGGCGATGTGCTGAAGGTTGCGTGGGGGAGTTCTGGGAAAGAGTTCCTTTTGGATAGAGAGATGAAAGAGTAAGTAGCTTCTTTTTTCTGCCCTGGATGTTGTTGTGATGCAAGGAACTCCTGCCGCCATCTAGCCAACATCCGGCCAACATGAGGGGAGGTAGATGGAAAGATGACAGGGCTGGCAAAAATCTGAGTCCTTGATGTTGCTGATAAGTGGCTGATAGACCACCCTAAAGTTCCCTTACCTCCAGCTTTCTCATTACCTATGATAATACAGCCCTTGCTATTTAAGCTGGTGGATCAAGGCTTGCTGATACATAGAACCTGAAAACATCATTACTACATAAGATAGCGATCTTCAAGTTTTTTGACCGTAAACCAAAGTAAGAGACATGTTTACATGTAATGTATTCTAAAACGTTCTAGTTTATTTTATTTCATTTTTTAAATTCAGGTCATGACTCACTGAAGTAATTTCAAAACTCACTAGTGGGTCATGGCCCACATTTTTGGGAACATTTTAAGTCATAAGGGATGTAAGAGACTGTGATAGAACAGAAAGCATAATGTGCTAAGTGTCATAAGACATATACTAATAAAGCGCTGTCATAGGAGAGGATGATCAATTTGAGTCTTCGGAAAAAGAGGTTTTTGTGGAAAGGCCAGATTTTGAAAAATAGCTACTTTTTTTCTGCAGAGAAGGGGATGGAGAATTTAGGGGTTTACAGAATGACAAGAACAAAGCCAAGATGATGGGCAGTGCAGATATGTTCTGAACCTGGGCAGAGGCAGTTGTGTGTGGTTTGGAGAGCAGTGAAAACTAAAGCCTGATTCCAGTTAGATAATGTGCAGCCTTAAATGGCTGATGAATGGGAGGCCATGGGAGGCCTTTGGGAAGGGCTGGACCTAACGAACTAAAAATGGTGGGTTGCGTCTGTCTTAATCAGAAGCTCAAAATGGTAAAGTTTAATACTTGAGGCAAGTAAGAAGGGCCTCTGCTCTGGGAGGTCACTGTCTGTTCTGTCACTGCATTTTGCCTATGGTCACTGCAAACCCATTTTACTCAGTAGGTGGGAGTGGGGGTGGGGGTCTTGGATCTATGAGCTCCTTTTTAGTGGCAAATGAAGAGTAAGCTGGCTTTTCTAACAATTCTGCCTGGCAGCCCCCACTTTAACCCAACAGTGCTGATATTAGGACGCTTCTAAATGAAACCAACAGAATGAGAGAGAGTAGCCGATTTTCAGTTTCAGGAAGGCCAACAAGCCCCGACTTCTCATGGTTCTTCTTCTTAGACCCACCTGCTTGCCTTCTGATGAGTTCACATTTGTTAGCCCAGCCCCAAAAGGTAGGCTGTGCCTTGCTACTTGGTACCCTACGGGAAAAAAAAAAACAAAAAAACAAAAAACCAGTGGGAGGATTTGAAATTACTAGTTAAATTGGGTGTTTGTGTTATCTGTGAATTTTAATTACCCATGTCATTCCTTCCTTTCTCTCACTTTGAAAAGCAAGAGTTGACTTTCATGATAGAAATTAATCAGAACTAATTTGTGACTTCTCTTTCATTATACCCACAAACCTAAGGAACTGGCAAATCAGAGTAGAATTTTACTGGGAACCCAAGTACTGAAGACTAGAAACAGATTTTGATAAATCTAAAATGGAGTCAAGTTTTAGCTTATCCTCTCCCTTCAAATTAGTGACAATTGTATGATATTTAAGATTGAATGATCAGATTTCTAGAATACCGTTTTTGCCCTGACGGTTGACACTCTGTGGTTTGGGCAAAGGATCCTACATTCTGCCCCCTGCTGGCGTCACGTGGAAAATTACAACTAATGCCTACCCTTTGAGAGTGCAAGGAAAGTTAATTGCTTTGTTGGGATGGGGGCATTTTGATGATAAAAAGCATCAGCTAGTTACATTTGACCCCAAAGCATACGAAATCTAGTGATGGGTTAGTGTTAATTACATGGATTCTGCTTTGATATCTTCTTCAAGTGACTTATTTGGACTTTTCTTTGTAGGACCTTTCAATGCCTCATGTGTTAAAACCTAAAAATGGAGTTAATATGTTGAAGAAAAGAGTGGAAAGGTGTGTACTAGTCCTTTAAGTCCAAAGCCACACTCTCCACCTGCTCTTAGTCGGGCTTCTGCTCCTGGCTTTCCTGTTTGGGTGCATGATGCCCCCCACCTTCCCAGGTACCTCAAACCTTGACATCGTCTCCAATGTCCCTGCTCCTCACCACCACGTGCATGTTAAAGCAGCCCCTTTAACATGTCTGCTCCTCTCTGTTCCTACTGCTCTTACACTTCACTCAAGTCCTCAGTACATCTGTATTGGACAACTGGGCCAGCCTCTCTGAATGGTCTCCCTGCTCCGCTCTTTCCCCATTTCAGTCCACCCTGTACTTGATTACTGGAGTAACTTTCTCAAACACAGCTTTAAATAGGTCATTCACTCTCTTGCACTAAATTCCTCAGTGGCTCCCCATCAAAGACCAAACTTATTAACTTGATATTTAAGACCCCTCAATATTGAGGCCCAACCGCTCATCCAGTGTTTTCTCCCACTATGTCTGGTTCAAGGGCCAGAGTGTAGGCTTGAGAAAGAGTTCCTTGTATTTTATCTTGAAGCTTTATCATATTATATTGTAATTCCTTGGGGTCTGAAATACCCTCTAGACTATAATCTTTAAGAGGACAGGGGCTGAGTTTTTACTATCAGTATTTACTATAGTGCCAAGCCCATGGTTTGTATCTAATAAATATTAGTAGATAAATCAATGACTGAATAAAGATGTAATAAGTCGGGGTTTCTGGTTTTAAGTGAAATTTGTTTATCAGTACCCTTGTCAACTTTCTACTAAAGTACGTTTAGGATGCACGAAACAGTAAGAACTCATAATCTCATCAGAAGCTAAGACAATTCAAAAACTGTTGCCTGGATTTGGAAGAAATTCAGGGTAATTCTAAGTCTTATATGGCCTGCTTGAGAATCAAAGTCAGGAACTGTGTGTACTTCATCACCTCAAATGCAGCAGGCCCACAATGCCAAAGAAGGACACTAGACAATTTATTTCCCTCTAGGTTTTTATATTCTGGCCTAAAACCTTAGGGTCTGGACTGACCAAAATATTGGAAACCCATTCTTCAATTACTTGGGTTATATGTTTCCAGACAAAACTTCCTTCTCCTCTTCCTAACCTCCCCAACATTTATGCTTCCTACATTCACCTAGAAACTTCAAGCCCCTGTTTAAGAGATAAATTCCCAGAAAATAATGGTGCAAAGGTGGTTAGGCATAGTGTGATGGTGGATGGACTACACGGGGGGAAGGATATGATGCTTTTGGTGATGACAGATACAGGGAGAGTTCTGGTCGTAGCATATTCTTGGGTGTGTGAGTGTGTGTGTGTGTGTGTGTGTGTGCGCGCGCGCACATTTCATCAATTCAGAATGTCAACTTGCCAGATCCTAAATGTAGAAGGAGATTCTGACTCAATCCTACAAAGCCACACTAAAGGAATAAGTAATATCTAGACATTGGAAATCACACTAAATTATGCACATTATACTGTCTCCCACTTGAAGATCTGAGAACAGGATTCCGTCAGCATCCAAATGGACAGTGAGAGGAGCCAAGAGAAAACCACAGTGTGTCTTTCGGCAGCCAGTGGATCTGAACAGATCTCCTTTGCAGAGTAAGTCCTAGAACACTGCCGATTAAAGGCAATGAACTGGGATCCTGAAGTCTGGAGGAAGAACATAGTTCTGAAAACAACATCCTTCAGGAACCAGAAGAGAATTTTAGAAACGTATCCTTGTATCTTTGCTAGGACACAAGAAGACATGACCTTTTTGAAGCAGGAGCCGAAAATGATGAGGGAAAAAATACGTTTAAATGAAATGAAGGCAGAATTTTTTTTAAAAAAAGAACCATTATGGGGAAAATTAAAAGGCAAGGACACAGGGTGAATATGATGCACGCGAAGTTAACAGTGGGTCAGGGAGCAACTAACAGTTATTGATGTTACCGAGGAAGAAGCAAGGGCAACCAGAACAGAAGCCATGAGCCAAGACGGCGTCTGTCAAGGCTCAGGTTCCCAGGCTACCATATCCGTGACGCCTTGCCTACACACTACGAGCTCAGTAATATGCTTAGCGCCTAATATGTAACACGCTCTGTGCTACAGGCCAAGATAAAATGGTGGTCAGGTGACACAGCGCCTGCTTTCTTCTGTGTTCCCTTCTGCACCCTTCATTAACTTTCCTGTGGCACCTTTCACATTGCAGTATTTGCAGCCGTTCACTGACCTGCCGCTCAGCGGGAGTGTGGCATCCTAGACAATAGGATGCTCTTGCTCAACTCTGTAGTCCCAGAATCTAGTACAAAAATTATTTCTTGAATGAATAATTAAGTGAATGAATGAAACTTTACCAGACTGACTAACAAGAAAGATTCTTCTCCTTGGATTTCTTTGAAAATAACAGCTCGAATCAGCTTGTCTAGAATCATACCTCCTAAGGCCTCCTCAGGGTCCGAAGTCTACTGTTCTTGCAGGTATGTAATAACCTGGTATTGCCTTTTCACATTTTTATTTCTTTCATAGACATTTATTTAAAAGCAATTTCGAATATTCAACTTTAATAACCTTTCCCCTAATTTAAAAAGTAACATAAACCTATCTGCATACAAGAAAGAAAGGTGTAAAGAAAAAAAATCACGCCTGTAAGAGGTACTTGGGGAGGTCCACCCCACTCCATTTGATCACAGCCTTGCCTCTCTGAGCCCTCGCAGGAGTGGTTGACATAGCGTAGACACTCAGTGATACGTATGTGTTGAGTGGATGGTCATGAGCAAGGACCACGGTCTCCTGCGGCCTCGGCTGCTCCTCAGGCTGTAGGAAGCCGCCAGCCTGGCACTCGTGCGGTCATGGCGGCCGCTCGAGGAGCTCGTGTCTGAGCTGCTCTCTGCTCCCAGCACCGCCAGCACCTCCTGGCCCAGCAACCGGGCATCCTCTGCATTTGGGGGCTTAGGCCCTTCGGTTTCTGGAGGCCGAAAACAGTCTCTCAGGTGAAGAGTCCTGGTTCTCTGGAGTTCTCTGTGCAGTGATGCAGAACCTGGGTCCTTCAGAAATGGGGAGAAAATCGCTCCCTCTCTTTTGTCATAAAAGGTAGAAAGCTCATGGCCTTATCTACCCATGACTTGGTTCTGTGAAAAAAAATTAGCTCTTCATATTGCTGTTGGTTTTAATATTTTAGTGTCTGTTTAAAATGCACCAGTGGAGGCCTGTTGGGGCCGCTTTCCCGCTGTCCATTTTACTGTGGCTTCACCTGAGGCAGTTGCTCCTCTCCACTTTTAAGACCCAAGAGAAAGACAATTAGGAAGGAACCCAAGCTCACAGCAGGACACAGACCCCTCAGACTTTTTATCTCTGCAGTGAATGCAGCTGGTCCACCTTGGTGCCCCCTGGGGGTAGCGCAGATGGGGGCCTGGTCCTGAGCTGGATCTTCTGCATGGCTGGTTCTCTCTCTCACCCACAGGAAAGAATCATGGTGGGGTGAGGGTGGGAGGCGCTGTTAGCTCTACTACGGAGTCCTCAGATGTCTACCCTCCCATAACAATCTCAATAGGAAAAATAAAAAGAAATAAAGCTTCTTTATCCCAGGAGCCACATAGCAATGGATTTGCCCTGCTTGGGTTCCGTGCTCATCCTTCTCATTTCGATCACTGTTGCTGATTGCTGGGTACAAACCTGCCCCTGTAAACAGGAGTCTGGATTGACACTACACCAGAAACAACTGGAATGAGGTAGAGTAATTCTCTCGAAGATCTAAGAGAGTTGAACAGGAAAATTCCATCTACATCATCTAATTAAATAAAAACTAGTTGCACTTCATCTTGATTGATATAATTTATCCTCGGAGTGATCCGCTTCAGCTGTTTTTTTGTAATGAGATTTGGGCTTCATGGGACCTTGTCTTCAAGTCTCTTAACCACTTCAAGGGATAAAGTCATTGCTTCGCTGGGATGACTGGCTGCCTGGACGGAATTGCAAGTTCCTGATTCCCTGGAGATGCTCATTTACTGACGCCTTGTTCCACCCACAGGTGACTGCCAGCTGTGTTACCCTCTCGATTTCTCTGGCTTTTACTCCAGGATAATCTAATAGTGTCACCCTTAGGAACACAACTACACTTAGTGCAATTCCTACTGAAATCCAAGCTTCCATTTCCTCGAACTTTTGACCTCTCACGTTGCTTACTTGCTTATCTTCAGGTTGGAGGAGCTCTTGTGGAAACACATTTTTTTTTTTTTAATGGAAAGATGATGCAATTACACGGAATCCTCAGTTGTGCTTACCCACTTGTTCTAAACAGTGCTTCCCAAATTCTCTTTTTAAACTGGACATTATTGAGAACAATAAGACACATTCCCAACCTCCCAGAAAGTGGAGAATTTTAAAATCAGTTTGAGTGAAGCTTATCTGAGGAGACAAACCACAGTAAATACCTGAGTAATTAACGTAATTAACAGCAGACTCCAACAGTTCCTCCTGTGCACATCCGCGTCCCCAGGGACCATCTCCTCTGTGGCCTATTTCTGCGGCCCTGTCATTGCACATTTTCTGAATTCAGCTTATTTAGGTTTCACAAGGTTCTAGTTACACACTGGGCAGTTAATTTTGATCTTTGTGTTTCCCAACTAGCAAAAATCATTGCTGCAAGATGACAGATGGATTATGGGGGAAATAGCTGAAGGGTCGCTGCTGCGGGGGGCGGGGGGGAGGATGGACAGAGAGCCTTCCCCAGTTGTGTGTTCTGCCCGTGGGGGCTTTTATTATAAAGGAAATCTTGATCTTTGGGCTACTAAAGACTCTTCCTGTTTTGCTCACACTTTGTGCATGGTTTCAGATGAAGTGTAAACGGCCCCCAAAACAGCTGTGTTCTACCACTAGATGGAGGAACACCTTCACCTGTGCAGCCCTGGGGACAAGAGCCCAGAGCATCCTCCCCCAGTCTGGCCCGGAAGCCACCTGCCGCCACAAAGGTCACTGCTGGGGTCACATTCCTCATGCACTTTACATTTTGAGATCTGACTCCTGTGTGAAGCCACAGTATCCTCTTTGGTGTTCTTTGAAAGTTCTGTGTTTTCCCAGCTGTTGCTCAAACCTTTGTTGGCCAGGGTGGCCTTGCGTAGAGCTTCCCCAAATCACCAAGGCCGCCCTCGCTCTTTCCACCCGCAGGACCCGCACTGGCCTGCCGCCGCTTGTTATTGCAAATCCTTCCCCCTTCTTACGAGTTTGTCTCACTTCTGCAAATCAAAAAGATGCGTGCGTCACTCCTCACCCATGAGTGGGGCTGGGAAGGGGTCACAGGGCACAGCCAGGATTAGTTTCCGCTATTCTTGAATTTCATATAAATAGGCTCACACAGCATGTCCTTTTCGTGTGTGTCTTCTTTTGGTCAACGCATCATCTGTGAGATTCATCCACGCTATGCTGAAATTCACCAGCAGTTGAGCCCTTTTTATCCCACAGTTTGCTTGTCCGGTCTCTTATCGATGGACATTTGGGTTGTTCCCAGTTTTTGACTATTATGACTAAAGCCGCTGCGAAAACGTTCTCGTGCAAGGCGTTTTCTAGATGTATGCACTCATTTCTCTGTGCACACACCTCGGAGTAGTACTGCTGCTGGTCCTTCTAAGTATATGTTTAGCTTTGTGAGAAACTGTGAACTTTCCAAAGCGTTTGCTTTGATATATGTTTAATCCTCATCACAACTTTAAGTGTTTATCAGTCAGCTCACAACTGCTTACTGAATACCTACGTGCCAAGCACTGTTCTAGATGCTAAGATATAGCAATGAGTAGACAGACAGGGTGCCTGTCATTGAGACACATTCTTGTGGGGGAGACAGGCAATAAAACCTAAATAAACAAGAAGGTAATTTCAGCTGCTGATACATGCTATGAAAACTAGAGTATGTCATGGAGGTCTACAGGGGAGGGCTGCTGCTGCTACAGTGGCCTGGGAAGGTCTCTTTGAGAAGTTGAAACTGAGTCAAAACCAGAAGGATGAGGAGGGCGTGGCTATACAGAGCTTAAGGAAGAGTGCTAGAAGCAGAAGGAAAGCAACTGCATCTGCCCTGGGACAGACAAATGCGTGGTGGGTTTGGGGGAGAGAGAGGAGGTCATGGCTGGCACACAGGCACACTTCGTTCAACAAGGAAATAGATACTTGAACTTCTGCTCTATGTCAGTCACTGTTCTAGGCTCTGGGGATTCAGCAGTGAATAAAATAGACGAACTGCCTGCTGTTATAGAACAAGAAGGAGGAAGCAGGCAGGGGGGTTGGGAGAGGAAGGAGAGGCCCGGTTAAGTAGGACCATGTAGACCATGGAAAGGGATTTGGCTTTTATCCTGGACCAGTGGAAGTCACCAAAGGGTTGTTAATAGAGATGCGAAAAGGATCTAATTTACAGGAATGGAATAAGGATGGAGTAACAGAGATTCATCCGAAGGTTATATAGCGATCTAGGCCAGAGACTCAGGCTGGGACTACAGCTGTGGTAAACTGATGATGACTAGCATTCAGGATGTATTTTGAAAGTTGAGCCGATAGGACTGAATGAAAAATTGGTTATGTGGTGAGCAAAAAGAGGAATACGATTCAGATGCCAGGTTCTTAGCCCGAGCAACTGGGTAGATGGTGGGACCACATATGTGATCAGGAAGACTCAGGGAGGAAGAAATTTGGTGAGGAAAAGCCAGTTTCATTCTGCCTAAAATGGACATTCAAGGGGAAATGTTCAAGAGACTAAGAGGCCGGTTCAGGGGAGAGAGCTAGCCTGAAGACTAACTCTAAGAATCATCAGCATGTAGATGACTTTTAAAGCTACGAGACTGCGTGGGATCACCTAGGAGGAGAGTGTAGGCCCAGAAGGGGACTGAGGAAGAGTCTTGGAATATACAGAGAATTTCGAATTCTGTCTCATAGAGAAAGAGACTGAGGATCAGAGAAGCTAAGCAAATTTCCCAAGGTCATGTTGGTATGACGAAGTCAGGGTCTTATTTCAGGGTCTGCATGCTTACCCACTCCACTTTAATACCTAAAGTTTCTCAGCCTGCCACTTAGATGCCACGTGACTTTAATGACTTAACCTCTTGGTGCCTCAGTTCCCACATTTGTAAAGTAGGAATAACAATACTTACACATACCACACAGGGAAAATGCGAATATAAAATAAATTAATATAATTAAGGTGCTTAGAACAATGTTGGCACATAGCGATATTAGCTAATATTGTTACATAAGCCACAGTCTAAGAACATGCAGGCCTCAGAAGTGAGAGAAGATAGTTCTAATCTGCGTGCCAGGTGAGCCAGCTCAAGATGCCACAGCTGGGGAGATGTCAGCCTTGTTGGTAGGTATGCCTCAGGCAGGAACTCTTTTATAGTTGTTCCGACAATTGGTCCCAGGGTGTGGGTGAACCTTGGACCTCTCCCTCATGCAGGTGAGCTGTAGCACGTTGGGATAAGAGAAATCTGGGTGAGGGCAGGACTGCAGACAGAGGTCACAGTGGCTCATGCTGGTATCACCGAACCCAAGTTTGTGTGCCAGATGCTTTGAAAGGCCAAAACTCAAAATATTAGTGTTTGGAGTAAGGAAAGGTTTATTGGTTGAGAAGGCATCAATTGAGAAGATAGATGACCTAATGGTGCCTCAAATCCATCCTGCTTGCTGGACCAGGTTAAGGTTTTTAAAGGGTTAAGGGGAACATGTAAGCAGAAGAACTGGTGGGGAATGTTTTCATTGGAAGACCTCGGAACTTGACCCTTTACGGTAAAGGGTGTCAACACCGAATCTTCCTGGACAGCGGACACTTTGCTTTTGAAAGTGTTCCAGCGTCAGAGTTCCAGTTATGTCCTAGTCTTTTGGTTCCATGTGTGTGTTAGGGGTGGGGAGACTTGGGCTCCAGGTGCAACTGGAAGTCAAAGTTCTCTCCTCTGCACATGCTTTGGCTGCATGACTTGTGGTTTCGGTCTGTTTTCTCTGAAAAGCAACTCAGTATCTCATCTAACAGGATAAAACCATCTGAAGCTGGTTCCGTGGTTACACCAGGAGCAAAACCAAGGGGGGAGTGATCTTAGCCCCAGAAGGGTCCGCAGGAGCCCAGCTTAATGCCTTTTATTCTGATTTTGTTGGCATTTGTCGTTTAACCATATGTGGATATATCTGGTATTTGTCCTCGGTTCCTGGCACAAAGATCTTAAAACTCTTGGAATTTCTCGAGTGACAGGACTATCTTTCATCATTATAATGAGCACCTCTTGAGTATACCTGAGTTTATGCTAAGGAGGTGACTTAGTGTGGGGCCCTAGATAATGTCAGGATGAGCCTGGTTACCAGGAAGTCCAAGTGGAAGGAGAAGGAGGAGGGGTAGCGTTGATGGCTTAAGATTAAGCTCTATAAAACCTCTCGAATAGCAAGATTTGATGAGCTTCTGGGTTGGTGAACACATCCCTATCCTGGGAGAGTGGCACACCCCAGTTCCATGGGGACAGAAGCTCCTGTGCTCTGGAGCCTTCCAGAACTCACCCTATGTAGCTCTTATCTGGCTATTCATTTGAACCCTTTATAATATCCCTTATAATAAACTGGTAAATGTGAGATGGGACATCACTTGTAAAATTATTAATCTTTTTAGTAAACCTAGTTAAGTTTTTTCCCTCCTTAGGGAAAAAAGGCCTTCTTCCTCAAATCCTGATAATTGCCCCCAAACTGGTTATTCAGATCCTCTGGCTATTGATAAGGGTCATCAGCCCATTGTTAGCAGACAAGGTGTTAAGTCAGACAGGGTCCTTAGAGTCTGAGAGGGGAGGGGATTTAGGCCAAAGGCCTTTTTTACTCTTTAAGAAATACATTAACCAAGCCTGTTTCCCTTTACTCGCTTAATAGGTAAATCAATAATAGAAGTTAATATATGTGGTTTAAATAAGTTTGTATCTTCTTTTCCTTGTCTAGGGACTAAGGCGGCACTTGAGCAGGAAACACAAGACCCTACCCTGACTGAGGCAGAAAGGGAAAGAGCTCCATGAAACCCCTGGAGGCAGGGACAACAACCCTTGGCAGCAGGAAGCAGATACAGAAGAGACCTCCCATCCCTCAACATTCATAATGATAAGGGGGTTCATGACTCTTAAAAAAGAGTTAGGCAGAAAAGTTAGGGGGTTTCGGGTCTGCCTGCAAAGACACTGAGGTCATCCTATCCTACAATTAAGCAGACATTTTTTAACTCTCACAAAGAAACAAGTAGGCAGAGAATTAGATACCAGTTTAAGCCAGTCACTCGCACCCGCACAACGAAGACCCCAACGACCTTCAACTCACCTGAGCCTCATTTTAACATCATTATAATATGCTGAACATACCCCGGAAGTTCAATAATATCATTATAACAGACTGAATTCTGGGAACAAACATGCGCAGAACGCAAAATGATGAATTACTGAGTCTTGTCAATCAAGGAAGCCCACCCTCTAAGAAAAGTAGCCACCCACAGCAAATAGGGATAAAAACCCCAAAGGCTTTGTTAGCAGCCACGCTTCTCTTGCTCAGGCCCATTTCCATGTCTGGAAGTGCACTTTCCCTTCTAATAAAATTTTTCTTTTCTACTGTATTTCGGTGTCTTGCTCAATTCTTTGTTTGAGACATCAAGAACCTGGACAACACTCCAGGAGAGGTTCCCACTCTCTGGTAACAAATGTATGTAAATATCTTCTGAGTTCTGTGAGCTACTCGAACAAACTAATCACGCCTGAGGAAGGCAGTGTAGAACTCCCAATTTATACCCAGTTGGTCAGAAGCACAGGTGACAACTTGGACTTGTGACTGGTGACTGAAATGGGGACAGTCTTATGGAGCTAGACCCCGTAACCTGTGGGATCTGATGCTATTTGCAAGTAGGTAGTATCAGCATTGAGTTTAGCTGCAGGCCTCCCAGTCAGTCTGCTGAGAATTAGAGATATGCCTGATGGTATTGGAAGATGCACATCAGACCAGGACTCAGCACTCAGCCAATCAGCAGTTCGCTATGAAAGCTGAATCTGAAGTCAATAGAAGATAAAGAACTAGTGAACGTTGAGTGTATTTTATGCATATGTGGCAAACAGCTGTTGTTTGTGTGTGTTAGCACAGGGTCCCTTGTCCTCGATTGTTGTTAATGGTATCCCCTCCCTTTCTTAGAGCGGCTGCCCCATCCCTACCCTGTGTTATGCGCAGACCCCATACCCCTGTCTTCAGTGGTTGCCCAAAGGGTAGATACATGACCCAGGCTACACCACTCAGAAATGTTCCTTTAATTTTACAGATATCAGGAGAAGAATATTTCTGTCCTCAGGGGTTGCTAAACTGTGGTGACATCACAATGGGACTGTCTGCATCTCTGCCTCCCATTGTCCCTCAGCCATAGGAGAGAGCAAAGCCAGCAGAGGAAGACGGAGAGCTCTCTCTGAGCTCTGAGTCGTTTCCTCCGAGCCCCTGGCTCAGCGCTACCGCGCCCCTCCCCTCCCCTTCTCAGTGGTTGCAGTCAGTCATTCTCTGTTTGCTCTAGTTGGGTCCCTTGTAACCATAAAGGACGAACTGAGTCATGTTAGGTTCAGCTAGAGCTACTTTTCATGGTATCTAGGACTCTCCTGAAGAGAATTACGTGTTGTCATTTAGTTTCATGAATGATAAAGCTAGCAGTTTAAAGTTCCAGTCCAAGGTCTCATGACATTAAATGAACTGACAACCAGAGCTTATGATGTATATTTTTATAATTACCTCCTCTGTAGACCTACCCACTACCCGTGTTACTTCTGAAATTCTTGGGGGTTCTCCCGTAAGAGAGGAGCCCCTAGCTCTTGTGGTCAGAGTTTTTGGAGACCAAGGAACATCAAATGGGTAATACTTTGCTTGAGGACCTGAAACATCGCTAGACAAGGTGACTGGAGCAAAAGAGTTGAATGATTATGGATTGAAATCACACAGATCAGATGAAAGCCACCCTCTGAACTTGGGTTTCTACAATTCTGGTCCCAGTGATGCAAGACAGGGCAAATTCCTCCAAGTGCTTGGGGAGACCAAGCCCTGTGCTGAGAGAAGAGGGTCCTTTGGCGGAGAGTGAAGAAAGAATTTAACACACATACCGAAGTTAGAGTCAAAAGGAAAGTTTATTAGAAAAACATTAACACTCCACAGAGTGTGATCTCCTCTCAGAGGAAGAGACTGAGAGGGACCAAGAGAGACTTGGAAAGACAATGAATAGAGATGAGTGTTCAGGGAATTTGGTTTATATATCATTATTTAGTTCCTGTGAATTATTGTTTAAAAGACTTTGTTAACCCATTTCCTTTGATATGGACATATAGTGAGGAAGGGGAAGAGTATGTAGTGTGAAAAGGTAAGAATATGCAGAGTGAAAGGGTTGCTGGCAGTTCCCAGCCTTTAATCCATAGGTTCCCTATGGTTTTAGCCTTAGGGAAAGACCCCTGGTTCCTGTTTCCCCTTCACAGGTGTGGGGAAATGGGTTGTTAGCAATCCCAGCAGAAATCTTCCTTTGTTCTGAAGGTGTCCTCCTGGCCTGGCTGCAGGGCTGATCAGTCTCTGATTGTGGCTTGATTAACATTTTAATTCTCTTGCCTCCTCCCTACATTACCAGTAAGAGGGTTCAGTTGAATCATGAGTTCCTAAAAGGTTTTGTAGATTTCCAGAATCTCATGGATTCCAGTCTTCCCAGTGAGAGTAAATCACTGGGTGGTATTTTCTTCATTCACATGTATGTGTGTGCATGCATGTGTATACATGTATATATGTATGTGTATGTGTGTACATATGTACACACACACATTCCAGCCTCACATTTCTCCAGGAAAAAAAAAAAAGAATTAGAAAGATGGTGAAAAAAATCAGAGTTCGTTAAAATTTCCTTGGGAATCATCTCCTGGACCTGGCCTCCTTTCCTCCTGAGACATTTCATCTCAAAGCTCCAAGTTCTTCTCAAAGCCTCCGAGTAGGTGAAAGCCACTGGAGAACAGCCTTGCATTGTCTTGCTTTCCTTTGGGAAGCAAGGTGGGAAGATGATTCGAGGAGTTGGGGGTGGGGGGGACGTTCTCCTTGCACCTCAAATCTGACAGGCCCGGGTTTAAAATGCTCCAGAAAATGAAGCACTTGAAAATGTAGCCCGGAGAGAGTAGACCCAGGAGGCACAGCACTAGAAGCAAATGTGGGTTTTCAGTGTTATTCTTGTCTCCACTGGGCCAGTCACGCCCCCTCACTGTGCCTACTGCCTGCAGCAGATACTTTTTAAAGGGTGACTCTCTCCTTGCTGAGACGGAGCTCCTGTCTGCCTATGGAATTCCTGTGTACACAGGAGGAATTGGGGGAGAGAGCCACGTTCCCTTCTAGCCACCTCACTGCCAGAGCAGGTTCAGGTGGTGAGAGTGCGGGCCGCGTGGGTGTGAGTGTCCCTTTCTCCATCACTGTGTTGCTGGTGGCACAGTCAGCCCCTTAGAAGATGCTAATGAGATTCTTGCAGAGAGCTACAAAATCTTCTGTGGCAGATGGTAGAAGGTTAGGTTTTGATTTCTCTTGTTCCACTGTTGTTTTTCTCTAAGAATGTGCTAACCGATGTGCCGTTTTCTTGTGCTTGATTTTGTTAAAGCCACAAATTAATTTTTTAAACCTTTTTCATCTAACCTTCCTCTAACCATAAACTCAATGAGCAGTATCTTTCTAGAAACAAAAGCAAATCATTACCCAGCTTCTTCCCTCTGCCCCTCTCCTGCCGCTGGCTTTTTTTTTTTTTTTAACACGAAACAGGTCTTTTGAATTTTCTCTGAACCTACAGAGATAATATTTACCAGTGCTATAAATGAGTCCAGTAATGTGTGATGTCATTTTCTTATAGGCTGGATCAAGCTAGGTTATCATGTTAGGGTTACTTTGTACTCCCTTTATAGACAAATGTAAAAGCAGAAAACACTATAGGAGCCAATAAGAGAATAGCTACCACTTACTGAATACCTTGAACATTCCAGGCACCACGCTAAGCAATGTATGGACATTATTTTATTTAATCATCTCTTTAATCCTGGGAGTAGGTGCTATCGTTATTCCTATTTTACAGATGAGGAGATTGGGACTTGGAGAAAAAAATTTGTCCAAGATCAGAGTCCAGGAACTGGCAGAACTGGAATTCAAAACCAGAAAGCCCCACCCCAAAGCCAGTGTTTTACTGTGGTATATTCTTGTTTTCTTTGATGAATTTCCATTGCATTAGCCCTGGTAGTCTCTAGGACTCAGGGTCACTTTTCCTGATTTCAAACTCTTATTTGGGGACCAGAGTGTGAAAGGCTTATTTATGAAGAGAGAGTCAGACACAGTTATAGAGGCATTGGCTTGGTCTCAAAGACGGAAGGTAGGACCTCATTGTGCAAATGAAAACTTAGAGTTCGGAATGTTTGATGTTTCAGTTACCTATTGCCGTGTAACAAACCACCTTAAAATTGAGTCACTTAAACCCCAAAACCATTTCACTGCTCTCGATTCCGTGAGCCAGGACTTTGGGCAGAGCTCAGGACTGGTCTTAGTGGTATCCGCCACGCTGCCCAGACCGGGGCCTCTCTCACACACTTGGGGTCTCCAGGTTGGCTGCTGGCTCTCTGCTAAGCAGGAGAGCTTGGACTTCACACGCTGGCTGAAGGTGGCAAGGGAGCACAAAGCCGGGGCCCAGAACAGGAACACGGCTCCTCCTCTTTCAGCCCCAAGAGGTAAATGTGGAGAGTTTAGAGAGGATGGTGTCACTCATCTAATCCTGTGACCAATAAATGATGTTCTTGTGTGACCAGGTGAGTCCAGTGCCCGCATCATACACCACAGGGAGAGAGGGGAAATCCCTTGATTTGGGCGGTCTGCACATTCTCTTTGTCAAGAGAGAACCCCAGGCAAAGGAAATGGGGCAAGGGGCATCAACTCCACTGAGGATAAAGAGGGGATGGTCCAAGGATGCTGCGCAAGTAGCCAAGGTAAGTGGAGAAGAGAAAACTAGCTCCATCAGCCCAAAATGATCAACCCAATGTGGCTCTCAAAAAACAAAAACAAAAACAAAACAAAAACAAACAAATAAAAAACATATGGATAGCCTAGCCAAGAAGAATTTAATGAGAAAATAAAGGAATTTCAGGCCTTAACTAGCAAGACATTTACCATCATTTGATAAAGCTCATCCACCCACCTGAGTAAGAAGCAAACATAAAATCAAGGTCAAATGTAGGAAGTACCTGGAAAGGAAAAATAAAAGTGGATTATAACCAGGTGAAGAATAATTCAAACTCAGTGACTGGTAGAGCCAGAGGAAGCCTAAGAGATTAAATTTAGTCTAAACCCCGTTTTACCCATGAAAAAACTGAGCCCACAGCTCAGTTATTCCTGCATTAATAATGAGCACTTAGTAAGAACTGATCAGGTGTCAGCAGTCTGCTGGGTATGGGAACTTAAGGTGGAGTAGGAGAGTTGCAAAGCTGACTGTCCAGGGGAGAAGAAGGATGTGATGATTACAGAACAGCAGGAACACTGAGCTAGCGGTGCTCAGAGCAGACTGCGGGAGCTGGGAATGCAGCGGCCCTAGGACCAGAGTGCCACATCTCAGGTCCAGGTCCCTTGCTGTCAGAGCCCACGGGCTCTTTATAGAAGAAAGCTTGTTTTAAGACATCCTGCTTACTGAGCTGCCCATCGGAGGTGTGTTAGAACACTATGATTTCCTAGGAAGTACAGTCTTACAATCTCACATGGGTCACGAAGAGAAAATCCTAAATGGGCCTTGCGTTTGAGCAGATCCTAACAGAGCATTCTCACGTCTCGTGACACACAAGATCTCCTTGCACATGGTCCCCACCACTGGTTTCAAGAGAGGAAGTGAGCTTCCGTCAAGAGCCTCAGACTTCCAACCCCTTCACTGAGCCACCAGATGAGATGTAAACCACAACATAAATGAAGACACTTTAAAATGGAGCCAGAACTGCCATGACAGAGGGCCTGCCTTTCACGTCTTATGTCTCAAACTTTTAGAATGTCAAAAGAGGATAAAACAACCTTTAGACTGGGCCTCAGCAGACCTTGTGTCCCAAAAACCTGTCTGCAAAGATAATAGGGAAGCAGTTATTATGACTACTGGACAGATGACTACTAGACTGAAAATTTACAACATTGTTGAGAATGAACGTCACTGGTATGTATCTGCTCCAATAGAAATGCCTGCTCTCTATTGATGTAATTGTTCCTCCTCCCTTTCTCATAAATACTCATCGTCTTTGTCTCCCAATCAGAACATTAGCTGGGATTCTGCTGAATTAATGATTCCCAAATAGCTATGCTTATCGATCTCCATAAATGCTTGTTTGTCTCCCACTTTGAAAGGCCTTTTTATTTTTAGGTTAGCAGAGACATTCTGGCTGGAGGCTCAGGAGAGCCAGGCCAAGGACGGAATCCACCACCAGCATGAATTGCCCCTCGACTCTCCTCCTGGCCCTCCTTGCCACCCCTCCCATTCCTCCAGCTCCAACAACCTGGTCTCCCTTCCTTTTTGCTCCTCCCCCACCTCCCAAGACAGTGGAGTGTTTCGGCTTCCAACCCAGTACCTCTATAAGGGAGGAGAACCAGGAAGAGGGACCGTGGAAGGCTCCTTTCTCTACTCCAGTCATTCCCTGACAGACTTTGCTGTGAGGGCCAATGGAGAGTATACCCATCCCAACACAGCTGGTCTTCACTCTTTTACAAAGAACCAGGGTACAATTTCACCAAACTAGGAAACAGCAGAGGTGGGATTCAAACCGCCGTTTATCTGCTGCACAGCCTTCTTCTCTAACATGACGCAAGAGAAAGGGTAAAAGGACAAGGAGTATTTAGTATCTTGCAGCTCCAGATGTAGCCCGCAGACCAGCAGCCTCAGCTTCTCCCCGGGGGCTTGTTAGAAATGCAGGCTCTCAGGCCCCTCCCCAGACCTACTTGAGGAGAACCTGCATTTTTAACAAGATTCCAGGTGGCTTCAATGACTATTCAAGTTTGCGAAGCCTGGGTCTGGGTCCATGGCGCGCAGCCCCGGATGAACACTGGGCTCTCCTGGGGAGCTTCACAAACTGCTGAGGCGGGGCCGACACCCATGGTTCTGATATAATTGGTCTGGGTGCAGCTGGGGCATCAGTTTTTTTGTTTGGTTTGTTTGTTTGTTTGTTTGTTTTTAAGCTCCCCGGGTCATTCTAATGGGCAGCAGCCTTGGAAAACCAGTGACAGGAGGAAAGGAAAGCTGAAGGCTGTGGAAGGTGGGGGCTACTAGAGACTTGTCATTTCCTCTCATATCAGAGCCTCGCAGGGGGCTGTGACCAGCATCCGGGAGGCCTGGAAAGAACCAGGGACCAGCCAGTGACAGTCTGGTTTTCTTTCCCGCCAGTGCTCGCGGTTGGGCAGACACTGGCTAGAGTGGGGGCGTTGGGGGCGGGGGGTACGATGCCAGGCAGGCAGTGGCGGGCGAGCTCCCCGGGTTCCCACCTGCGCGAAGAGTGCGAGGCAAACGCCGAGCAGCGAGCAGGGCGCAGGCGCAGAGGCGCGCGGCTGGGCGGTGGCTCCAGCTCGGCTGTCGCTGGGAGGGGGTGACTCAGAGGGTGGGGGCGGAGCGGTGGGGACAGCCAACGGCCGCCGCCGAGGGCCCAGCCTGCCCGGCAACAGCCGCCCGCCGCTGCGGCCTCGGGGAGGGGAGGGGGCTTAGGCCGCCGGGCAGGTGCGGCGCGGCTGCGGGAGGGCGCGTTCGGGAGTCCTTTGTTTCCAGTCCCGCACGGCCCCGGCCTGGGCGCCGGCCTTCCAAAGCTGAGTCACCGTGCGACCGCTGAGCGTGTGGCCACATGGCCCCCACCTGGAAGAATCCATTCTCTTCCTGAAGCTGGCTTGTCTAATGAGGTAGAAGGAACAAAAGCCAGGGAGAGATGGCTTCTGTTCTACAAAGCCCTTTACTCACCCTGCGCAGTCCATCACCAAGGTCATCCCCAGCACTTACACAGCCCTGAGCAGGAGCCGCTGTCCCTGAGGATGCCTCCTCCAAGGGGCTCATGATATTGAGGCTTGAGGCAAAGCTCCACAACAGATCTGTAGCGGCACGGTACAGGAAGGTTCCTCCGCAGCTGCTGCACTGCCCCGCACTGACTGAGGTATGGGGTGCAGGCTGAGCGCGGTCATCTGGAGGACTTGTCAGAGCTGCACATTCCCTGGCCAGGTTCGCAAAAGATGACGGGTAAAGCCATGGATCTGCTTTTTAACAAGTGCCCCAGGTGTCTTTTAAGCAGGTGGTTGGTAGACCTCACTTTGAGAGTCACTGATTTTGTGGAAGTTCCCCTGAATGTGTTAACTGGAGTGGGTGCAGCTGAACGATCATAAATTGGGTTTGCCCTGGAGATACAATTGACAGTTGGTAGAGGTGGGTGTCAAGCCAGGGTCCCCAGGCGCCCAAGCCTGTGTAATTTATGAGCACAGGCCAAACCTGCACTGCAGAGATTCCCAGGGAGCTCTAAATCTTCCTTTCCTTGCTGGCATAGAATGTCACCTGAATAAGCAGCATCGGCTAGCACTGCTCCCTCTTGATTTTATCAGGATGTCATTCCAGTATGGTATGTGGATTTAGGTATATTGTGGCTTTAGCCTACTCAGTCACCAATGGGCATGAACCTTCAGAAGAGTCTATTAGGTCTAGGTAGATGGCAGCGAAAATGGATTTTAATATAATCTCTGCTTTAAAGGTTGTTAGTTTATCAAAAGAGAATAGCAAAAAAATTGACTGAAGATTACATTTAGGAACAATTTATTCCCCTGCTTGGAAAATGTCATCTTATCCTGTTAATAGCCTCTCATTAAAAAAAAAAATTGAATGAATACATTATATTTTCAACAATTTGTTTGAAGTACGGACACACATGACCCGAAGGCAGACGGCCTTGGCTCAAATCTCAGCTTTCCCACTTACTAGCTGGTAACCTGGGGCAAGTTTCTGAGCTCTTTGTGCCTCAGTTTCCTTCTCTAACACTGTAATGGTGAAGATTTATTTACACTTCCTACTGCCAGATATTGCAAGAAGGGATTTGCTAAGTGCTATCTTATCTAATTCCCACTTTACAAATGAGAAAATTGAGGCTCAGAGAGGCTATATACCACTGTCACCCCATCTCCATCCACACCTGTCCCTCCCAGCCCCTGCTCTTGACCACGCCTCTTCACCACCTGATTGGCCATCAGACATTAGCCATGGCCGTCCTCAAGAGTGTACCATAATGGCTAACCCTTTTTTTGAACAGTTACTATGCACCGTGAACTAGTGTCGTTTTACTTGAATTAACTCATTTAATTCTTACCATCACCCCATGAGGTGGGAATGATTATTTTTGTATCCATCTCTCATGGGTGAAAACTGAAACAGAGCGATTGAGAAACTTGAGCCGGGACCACACTGCTACGAAGGGGCAAAGCCAGGACTTGAACACGGCGATCTGCCAGGCCTGGGTACCGAATCGCTGCGCGGTGCTGCCGGGCAGAAGTGTTATAGAAGGAAGTGGGGAGGGTGGCTCTCTCCTCTCCTGACCCACCAGTACAACGACAGTGGGATTTGTTCCCTCCCATCAGCACCCTGCCTCCGGCTGCAAAGGCCCCCTTCTATTGGAGAACTTATGACTCTTCTGGGCCTTTTAGAATTGGCGTTTTATATGGGACAGCTTCAGAGGGGCTTTGGAAAAGACTGAGGTACAAGCAAGTATCTGATCCTCTGGTGACCGGCAGGCAGCCTTAGACAGAAGCCCATGCAGAGCACGGGATGGACACCGATGTGGCCCCCACCCAGGGGCTACAACCGGGGGAATGGTTTGGAGGCTCAGCCTCCACACGCAGATGGGCTTCTGCGTAGCAGCCTGGCACATCCCCCACATCTGTGGCCGCTCTTCACACACTGAGTTTTGAGGTGTAGGCTAGAAATATGGACGTTAAGGGTAATTCTGGAGAAGCCGCCGACATGTTATTGGAAACTGAAGGAAAGGTGATTCTTGTTATAAAGTGGCAAAGAACTTGGCTGAACTGTGTTCTAGTGTTCTATGGAGGGAGGCATTTGCTTGCCATGATTTGGGTATTTAGCTGAGGAGATTGCTAAATGTTGAAGGAGCAGCTTGCGTCCTCCGGAATCCTTACAGTAAAATGCAAAAGGGGAGAGATGAATTGCAGGAAGAATCGTTCAATAAAAAGGAGCCAGAACTTGGGAGATTTGAAAAATTCTCAGTCTGCCATATTGCAAAACAGGAGAAAGCTTGTTCTTAATGGAGCACTAAGGGTGTGGCGAAACAGCCGTTTCATAAAGAGATCATGGGTGTAAACAGAGATCTAATCAGCCTTTTCAGTGGAAGACAGGAATAGCGATGGGGTTACACCAGCAAGGATGCTGCCAGTTTGAAATAAAGGGGACAGAGAAAGCAGAACAGAATGGAGGAAGCCTGCCAGGCTTCTTGGACGCCACAGGACCAGACCGTAGGGCTGTTTGGTTGTAAACGTGTGCTGTTCTTCAGGGAAGGGGGAAAAGGACCCTGAAGGCAATTCAGAGATTATCAGGCCACCACCTTGATTTCAACTGGCCAGAAAGCCTTGAGGGAGCGTCCCACCCCGGCTTGTCAGAGCTGCAGGGCCGGCCACCGCCCCAGATTCTCGAGCCTTATGATCTGGTGGAATTTGCCTTGCTAACTTTTGAAATTTCTTGGGGCCTATTCATCACCCCTTTCTTCTCTCCTATTTCTCCCTTTTAGAACAGCAATGTCTGTCCTGTGCCCTGTCCCACCATTGTATTTTGGAAGTACATAACTTGTCTGGTTTCACAGCTTTACGGCAGACGAGGAATTTGCCTCAGGATGAGTTGTGTCTAAAGTCTCAGCATACCTGATTGTGATGATGCTTGGATGAGAATGGACTTTGGAGCTGATGGTGGAATGAGTTAAGACTGTTGGGCTGTAAGGGTGGAATGAATATATTTTGCAAGTGAGAAGGACGTGAATTTTGGGTGTCAGAGGCAGAACGCTATGGACTGTATTGTGTCCCCTCAAAATTCATTTGTTGAATTTTGCAATTGTATTTGGAGATGGGGATTTTAGGAGGCAGTTAGGGTTAGATGGGATTAGTGTCCTTATAAGAAGAGACCAGAGTTTGCTCCTGCTCGCTTGCTCTCTCTGTCATGTGAGGATGTAGGGGGAAGATGGCCGGCCATCTGCAAGCCAGGAGGAGAGTTCTCACCAGACACCAACTCTACTGGCACCTTAATCTTGGGTTTCCAGCCTCCAAAACTGTAAGACAATAAATTCCTATTGTTTAAACCACCCAGCCTGTAGTATATTGGCATGGCAGCCTGTACTCACTAAGACAATTTTTAAAGGCCTGTTTCAAACATTTAAAAGCCCTGAACTTCCTGAGGCAGCAAGGAAGCCTCTAACAGACTAAGGGAGAAGTCTCCCCTGGAGCTCGGGTCGGGACAGAAGGAAGGGCAGGGATTGACTGAGCCCCTAGCATGCTCCAGGCACTGTGCTGAGCGCCGCCCTGCAGCAACTGGCCTCTGGCCCATGACACTTGGGGAAGCTCTTACTTCCAGCTGCCTGCTGGCCAACCAGCCCTCCAGACAGCCCTTAATCCTTGCTTCTCAAACCTTGCTCCAGGAACAAAGAAGGATAACCACTGTCTCCACCTCACTGAGGAAGCCTTCACTCCCAGCAAGCTGGGAGGGCACATGTACCCCAAAGCAGACTGTTTTTCTTTACTTAACCTTCCATGCCCAGACTTGGGCTAAACACAGAGAAGGACCTGCCCATTCCAGATTCCAATCACCCTTGAAGCTTCTCCCTCCTGATTCCCACTGTCTGGTCTAGCCTGTGGGCCATGCTGCCAATAAGAGGAGATGCGATTAAAGAGAAAAATGGCCCAAACTTGGGCACCAGCTGGGATAAGAGGCGGGAGGTAACCAGCATTCGTGAAGCCTCTGATAGGTGCCAATTATTTTACCCACAGGCCACAGCAATTCCCACAACACCCTGGGCTAACAGGTGGGGAGAAGGTGCGAAGCTACTTGCTTAAGACCACCCAGCTGGAAAGGGCCAGAGGTGGGTAGGAAGAGAGCCCCAGTCCACCCTAAATGCACACTGCCCTATACCACTGCCATCAAGAAGAGAGCCAAGGGCTTGGACAACTCCTGGGCCATCAGCATCTACTGCAGGTGCTAGCCTCTAAGACAGTTGCTCTCCTCCCAGCTGCACTTGCAACTGACCAGCAGCTTTAGAAAAAGCACTGATGCCTGTGCCCAGCCTGAGTTCTTTTCGTGGTCTGGGATGCAGCCTGGGCATTGGGTTTTTAAAGATTCCCAATAATTCTAACATGCAGCCAAGACTGAGCTCTGCCCTTCATCTGTAAAATGGGGCAAATGGTGCCTCCCAAACACAGGGTGATACAAGGCTAAACTGTGAGAGGGCTCAGGAAGGGAAGGGCTCGTCAAGGCCCAAGGGAGCCCCTGCCCCGGGCCAAGTGCTCTGCCAGGGGCTGGGTTTCTCTGCAAGATGGCAGGGCAGACTCCCTTACCCTCGCTTGCATCTGCCCGGCTCCTGATAGCTTACGGAACCCTCCACTCCACGAGACCAAGGCTGGCACAATGTGGCCCTCAGCAAATATCCTTTAAATAAATGGATAGATGATGTCCTCTGACCTTCACAACTCTGAGAAGTAACATGGAAATAGGTCCTTCCCTCCCTGAAACCCACAGAAAGAGTGGGGGATTCAGTGCCAAGTCAAGGTTCTGTCAGCTGTGTGTCTCCGAGACACAATTAAGAGGACTTAACATCTCCAAGCCTTTGTTTCTTCATTTGTAGAACAGGACTTTGTAATCAATCTTTTGTTATCAGGCTGTTCTAAAAAGCTGCTGAGATAACATGTAGGGGAAACATTTCTATAAACCATTATTTGATGAGGGAATCGAGGTTCAGAGAGGTTAAGTGACTTGCCCACAGTCACACAGCTAGCAAATAGTGAAGCTAGAACTTGAACCCAGGACCAAAGAACTTCTGGGCTTTTCCCACCCACCCCACCCCCCATGTAGTAATACTGGGCCAGATATACTTTAAAAACAAACAAACAAACAAACATCAAAATAAGTACTAGGTTGGAGAGAGAAATTTGGGTATTCGGAGAAGAGGTTTGGGGCTTTGTTGGTCCTCAGGGCTCACCCAAGGGCGAGTGTTGCAGCGAATTTGTTGGCAAGGAAGAACTGGGCCTTGGGTAAAGATTTCTTTTATTAATAAGAGTGCTAGCCTGGAGGGAAACAAAATCAAAGAAATGAATAAGCAAAGGATTTTGTTTATCCGACATGGAGAAGCTGAGAGGAGAGCAACGTGAAGAATTGGTAGTGGGCGGGAGAAGCCTCTGCCGTCTCCAGAGGGCCTTGCGGTGGAGGGAGGGGCTCTATGCAGCTCCCAGCACAGCCTTTGGCTTGGATGGCTGAGGAGGGAGGTTAGAAGGCCCTCACAGCCCAGCCCTGCACTGGGGGCCGCTCGCCTGGTCTTAGCTCCCCTGCATGCCAGTTGCTGGCCACAAGTCACGCTAAAGGAGGAAGGAACCAGGCATTACTGACCACCTGTCACATCACCTGTGATCACAGTAGGATTAGATTAGGGCCTTATATCTCCCAGCAGGCCAGGCAGTCTCCACCCCATTGTACAAGTGAGACTCAGAGACATTAGTTCACTGGCAATATCCCAAGGTCCCTTTGTCCCAGTATACCCTGGCTGTCCCTCCGGTGCATAGCTGTGCACCTCCAACCCCAGAATCCACTTCTGCTCTCCCTTGAGCCCCGCAGTGAACTCCAGGGACAGGTTCTGTGCAGAGCTGCCCAGCAAGCAGGCTGGCATTACCTAATTGCTGGCTGGCTTCTTTTGTCACCTCATTTTTCCAAGCTGCCTGGCTCTGAAAGCCTCCATCGCAGACAGACAAATGAGTCTCCAGCCTCATTCTGCCGGAGCGCCAGCAAACGGAGGGATCAGAGGCTGCCGCCTCGATGGGGCAGCAGCCAGGAGCCGAGGCACAAGCACTAGGGGCAGTGCGTGTCTTTAGAAGGCAACAAAGCCCAGGCCAGTGCCCTACTTACAGCGGTGGCTTCTCTGATTGGGCCCTGCCTTCTGCTGTGAGGTGCCTGGGGTCAGCGTTCTGAGCCTGGGACTCAGTCTTCATCAGCCAGCCTCCCTGGGGAGATGAACCCTTGTTAGAGCCAGCCGCAGCCTCCTAAAAGCCTCTCCTACCTTAACTAGGCAAACACTTCTCGGTCCTGAGGAGAAAGTCATCAGGGAAACGGCTGCACCGCCAACAGGCCTTCATGCCTCGGGGCTAGAGCCGACACCCAAAGGCCAGGCTGGTCAGGCACCCAGCTCCCAAGTGGTATTCCGGCCCTCTGGGCTCCAGCCCAAGGCTGCAACCCAATGCCACCTCTGAAAGAAAAGTCCTTGGAGAGGGGTAGGGCTACCTGGCCTCATTCGCTCCCCGTCTGGGTCAGGTGGACAGAACAGCCCTGATGCCCTCCCTGGACTGTGCGCATCTCAAGGGCAGGAACTGTGCCCCACTGGACTTGGTATCCGCTGGCACAGACTAGCATTTACTGGGGCCAAGCACTCTTCTGAGGGCTTTAGGTAAATTAACCCACTAACCCTCACCTCAATTCTAGGAGGTGCTATTCCCATTTTTCAGGTGGGGAAACTGATACACAAAACGATTAGGTTCATGACGCTTGCTAATGGGAAGTCAGGTTGGAATCCAGGCAGTCTGGCTTGAGAGTCCATGTTCTTAACCATTCTACTGCAACGACACAATAAATGGATGGATGGATGGATGGATGGATGGATGGATGGATGGAAAAAATAATCAGTTAATGGCTTATAGAGACAACGATCTGAAAGCCCCCTGCTCAAAATGATATTTCTCTATTCGCAGTTTCAGGGACTATGAATCTGGTATTGAAATGTATCCCTTTGAGTTTTAATCTTTGTCTTCAAAAACTACCTTTGAGAAATCGAGGTGATGGCATTTGCTGGCCATGCACTATGGCCTCGGAGATATCTAGATGAGGCCAAGGCCCGGAAAGAGCCAACCCAGTGCACAAGGAGAGAGGAACAAGGAGCTGGGAGTTTCTGCAGAGAAGCTGCTGATCACATTGTCCATGGTGTGGCGTCCAGGGACACAGTCTTTGAAACCCCTGAGCCGGGTTCCAGGCTATGCCTCTTACTGGCTCTGTAGCCCGGAGCGGGCCACGTGACCTCTGGCGGCCCCAGTTTCTTCACCTGTCAGTGGGGATACTGATAGCTACCTTATGGCTTACGATTAAGTAAGCCTCCATAGGTATTGTGCCTGGCATAGAGTTGATGCTCCACACATGGAAGCTGTTCTTATTATTAGACAAATTATAGCCAAAAAAAATACAAGGCAATAACAATTCCTAACCTAGTCTTCCTTTCGAAACTGGTTCTTGCTCCGGCACCCCCATTTCCGGTACCCCAGGCACTCCCGTCAGGACCCTTCCTCTCTGCCAACCACGCCGTTCTGCTCCCCCGCGTCTTTACTTCCTGGTCGTCCCCAGCCCTCCTTTCTCCCACCTCTGCCCTGGCTGGGGCTCCCGCTGTCTGTCCTCTGGACTCGGTGAAATCAGAGAGATCAAGAGAACACGCCACAAAAGGAGGCCGAAGAAGCTCCTGGAACACCCGCCTCGCCCAGTTCCCCCGTATTTGTCCAGTTCCAACGCTTTGCCAACTTGGATCTCCAGCTGCTCGTCACGCCCCACCCCCTTTTCTCACTTTCTTCTTTTCTCATTCCATGGCTTCCTTTGGCTCTCGTTAAGCTCTAATTAAATTATGCAGCAGGTGGCGATGAAGACGTCCTCTCCCTTCCAAGTGCTCATCAAAGGGTTGTGCACAGAAGACCCGAGACAGACACAGGAGGAGGAGGCCCGTCCAGGGCAGGGGGCGGTCTGGGACTGCAGCAGCAGGATTCCTCACGCAGCCCGGGACCTGACACACCAGAGAGAGAGGGAGGGTCTGTGGGCTTGCTGTGCGTCCTGGGATCATTCGTCTGTCCACCTGTCATGCCGGGAAGAACTCCTCAGTCCTGAACACTCAGGAGTAAAGGAGGGCAGGGGACATAACAGATTCTTGAGAAAGATGACCGCGAAAGTCCTGGTAACCGGCCGGTCTGACAAGGACTAATTATAACTAGTGTTCAGGGAAAGAGTCACACTTTATAATGTCTCTCTCATACATCCTGTCACTTGAACTTCACAAACACCCTATGAAGTAATAGAAAAAAGGCATCATTAACCCCACTTTACAGAAAAGGAAACTGAGGCTGTGAGGGTTTAAATACTTGCCCAGGGCCTAGGCCACAAGACTGATCACCTGAACCATTTCCCTGTCGCTCCTCTGAGCGCCTTTGCATTTTGCACACTCAGCTACCGACCCACTCGTTAGTCCTAGTGCACTGCTCTGGTGGTGGTGAGCATTTTGGAGAGGGGCACAGCCCTGAGGGCTGCAGCCACCACAGACCCTGGCCTCCCACCTCAGCCAGGCTCTCAGCAGGGTCCACATTCCCTTCCCCACACTTGGCCTGCCCTCTTTTTGTTCCCTTAAAAAAACTTTCGTACTGTCCCTTCCCTGCTTCCTTGACCGCCCCCCCCCCACCCCCACCTCATACTCAGCAGATGACCTCGCCTCCTGTAATTCCAAACAACCTGGGGGCCCGGAGCAGGAGTAGCTGTGAGTTACCGCCCCACACCTGCCTGCACCCCCGCTGCGTTTTCTCCTTTCGGTCTTGGGCTGCAGCACATTCCTCCCCCTGTCTGAGGCCTCCCCTCGACCCAACTTTTGCCCCGCTCCTCCTGGCTCTCTAGGACCCGCCTCTATCGATAATCAGCCTTCTCTTCGGAATTTCTAGCCCTTTCCTCTGTACTGCTCCCCCTGCCCGGGATTTGCTGTTGTCTCTGCCACCTTCCTTATCACTGAGTTTTTGACTCAACTTCCCCATTCAACCTGACTTCTTAAAAGGAGGGTCCACACCAGGGTTTGTCAGCCTCAGCACCGGCGGTCTTTCAGACCCGCTATTCTTTGTCGTGGGGGCCATCCGTGCATTTACCTTTGTCGGCTTGGGCTGCCATACCAAAATACCATAGACTGGATGGCTTAAACAACAGAAATGTATTTCTCAGTTATGGAGCCTGGAAGACTACGATCAAGGTCCAGCAGGGTTTGGTTTCTAGCAAGGGCATGCAGAGGACCTCCGCCTCGCGGCCTCCTCTCATGGCCCTTCCTCTGAAGGCTGAGAGAAAGAGAGACTGCAAGCTCTCCAGTATGTCTCCTCATAGGGACACTAACCCCATCAGAGCAGGGCCCCACCCTCGTGACTTCAAACCCTGTCCACCTCGCAAAGGCTTCTTCAAATACTATGGTGCCGGGGCTTAGGGCTTCAGCATGTGACTTGGGGGGACACATCAGTCCATAATAGCACTGTAGGATGTTTAGCAGCATCCCTGGCATCTACCCACTGCAGATGCATTTCTTTCAGTTTGGAAAGATGGCAAATGACTTTAGATGCCAATAGTGACAATTGTGACAGCCTCCCCCCTCAACCCCCCCCACGTTGATAGTCGTTGATAATCCCTAGTACCGACAACCAAAACTGTCTCCAAACCTTGCTAAATGTCCCCTAGAGCAGCGGTCCCCAACCTTTTTGGCACCAAGGGACCAGTGCTCCTATGAGAATCTAATGCCCGATGATCTGAGGTGGAGCTGAGGTGGTGAAGCTGGCACTGGGGAGCAGCTGCAAACACAGATGAAGCTTTGCTTGCCTCCTGCTGTGTGGCCCGGTTCCTAACAGGCCATGGACTGGTACCGGTCAGTGGCCCGGGGGTTGGGGACCCCTGCCCCCTGCCCTAAAGGACAAAATCTCCCACTGAGAACCACTGGTCCGTACTACCTATTCCATGTTCTTACCCCCATTCACTTCTCAATTTATTTGTAATTCGGTTTCTGTTTCTCCCCATCTACTAGAACTGCTTTAGTAAACATCCCCTACACCCATCGTTAAACCCCTGTGCTCGTGGCACTGAGCCACGCTGCTCTATCGAAAACTACTTACCACCCCCTGCTTCCGGAACCTCTCGGCTCCACGGGCTCCGGAGGCAGGCCCGGTCAGTCGCCCTCCTGATTGCCGTGAGCGCCCACCTTCTACCACGGGACTGAAATACTAGCTATTCACATCGCTGGCCTCCTCGCAGCTACAGCTGGGTAATGGGATCTGAGAGGAAGTCTAGCTGGGAGAGACTGTGGGAAAGATTTACTTTCTGATTGAGGAGAAAGAGAGACACAAAGAAAAAGCCACATTATTGGTGAAAAATTAATGTTTGGAGCTGCTGTAGCCATCTTGCAAACATAGGGAAAAGCCCAAGAGACACATGACTTTCTAAGCCACGGAACCAACCCTAGAACTGCCTACCTCTGGGCCTTTTATGAGAGAATTAAAGTTCCTATTACCTAAGCCAATTTTAGTCAGCCAGTCTATTACTTGCAGCCCAAAGTACCCTGACTGATCCCGCTCCTGAGACCGCTCTGTCCTCATTCTCATGCTGCTCCGGCTGGTCCTTCACCATCTCCTTCTAGGCCTTCTCCACCTTGATCTCCCCCCAACAAATTGATGATTCCAAGGTTCCCTCTTCTCATTCCCATCCTCTCCCATCACTTCAATGGCATCCTAGGTGCTGATGACTCACAAATCTTAATCTAGTGCTCTCTCTTGAGCTTCAGATGCTTAAATCTAGCTGCCCACTAACACATGGCCACTGTGTCCTTTCTTTTCCTGGCTCTAATTTCTCTGCCCCTCTTAATATTGGGGTTTCTCAAGACTCATTCCTGGTCCCTTTTCTAGCTATGCTTTTCCCCACCCCACATGACCTCCTCCATTCATGTAACTTCAAATGACATTTCTATATTGAAAACCCAAGTGTACATCTAGAGCCCAGAGCTCTGTACTGAGGTCTAGCCTTGAAAATGCAGCTGCCAGTTTACCATCTGTACTTGGAATGTCCCACAGAGCTGTCACACCCACACGCCCAGCACTCAGCTCATCCACCTTCCTCAGAAACTGCTCCCCTCTTGTGTGCTCCAGCTCTGCAACTCCCACCACTGTGCTCCCGGACCGGGACCAACGAGTTATGCAAGATGCCTCCTTCTTCTCGTCTTGCATCTCCCCTACCAAGTCCCTCCACTCTGCCCCTCTCTCCACTGCTGCCGTCAGTACCTCCCAACTGACTTAGCCTCTCCACTCTTGCTTCCCTCCGATCCATCCTCCACCCTGCAAGCAGAGCGATATTCCTCAAGTGCAATCGTACCATGTCACTTTTCTGCTCACAATTCTTCATAAACTCGCTGTTCCCTTCTAGCAGTGGTTTTCCAACTGGTTTTAGCATAAGGCCTCCAATATGTAGTAAATGAAAGCAAAATAGTAACAGTTGAAGTTAGGATCTGGAGACCCTCCCAGATACTCAGCGCCCCCTTCCCTTCCCCGGGTCCAAAACACATAGGCTCATGCACACACGCGCATCCGCGCACACACACACCAGTTCCTACCTCAGTTTTGCTCAGACTACAGATGCCAGCTAGTCTGCCCTACCTGGATGGCCAGGAAACACCTGTACCACGTCTCTGGCAGCATCCAGCATCTGTTAGATGCTCTCGAATGACATAGAGCTCTCTCTTTTACATGATCCATTTCAGGATCACATTTTGAAAGTTAAAAACCATTTAAGTCAATGGCTGCATGCAATTTGGGCCCCAGATGACCTGTAACTTGGTACTGGCAAGGATTGTCTTACCTGCCTCTGTGGCACTTGGGGCTCCTGGTACAGTATGCACTTGGGTGTGAAGGGAGAAGGGAACGCTCTCGGCATCCATTGCGTCACCACCGCAGCACTGTCTCAGCTCTCAGTCTCTGGAACGCATTTAGCCCGCTGGGGCTGAACTGCTAGGCTGTGCGCAGACCGATTTGAACAATAGGAACAATGCCTCTTTTCAGGTTCCTGCTCCCCAGGGAGGCTCAGGCCGCTCTGCACCATGGAAGGGAGCATTGTCCCTGAGCGGTAGGCTCCGGAACAGGGCCCACTGCAGGCTCAGACCCCAGCTGTGCCTCTCAAGAGGCCTGTGCCTGGGACTGGATAACCACTCTGAGCCTCAATTTCCTCATCTGCGAAATGGATTGTCGTAAAAATAAGCTCAAGGTCTATCAAGTGCCAAATGCCTGGTGGTTTTCCAATGACACAGTGATCGTTAAGGGACACCCTTCATCAGCCCTTCTTCCCTACCACGCCACTTTTCTGCGCACAGTTCTTCATTAACTCACCGATCCCTCCTAGCACGGGTTTTTACACCGGTTTTAGCATAAGGCCTCCAATATGTAGTAAATGAAAGCAAAATAGTAACAGTTGAAGTTAGAGGGACATCTGGAGACCCTCCCAGATACTCAGCATCCCCTTCCCTTCCGCTGGTCCAAAACACATACGCTCAGGCACACACACGCGCACGCACACACACACACACACACACCAGTTCCTACCTCAGTTTTGCTCAGACTATAGATGCCAGCTAGTCTGCCCTACCTGGATGGCCAGGAAACACCTGTACCACGTCTCTGGCAGCATCCGGCATCTGTTAGATGTTCTCGAATGACGTACATCTCAAAGGTCGCTTTGAGATGCTCTCAAATGACAGTTTTCCAATGACATGGTGCTTGTTAGGGGACAGTCTTCATCAGCCCTTCCTCCCTCATTCCTTCCTGAGCTCAGAAGTAGATGCTTCTGAACTTCATGTGTGAATGAATTCATCCTTCACTCACTGTGCTCCCAGGTGGGAGTGGCAACTTGACTAATCCATGAGCTTACACGTACCTGACTCAGCCCCTTCTGGCCCCGTGTTTCAGACACCATCACCCATGAGGTCAGTTGGCCAGGCAGCCTCAGCCCTCACATTGGGAGGGAGGTCTGGCCATCTGGGGTGGGAAAAAGTAGGAAAGTTCTGTGGCTACTACATCTAAGCACTCAATCCACAGGGGTATCTTCTGGTGGCCTCCTGGCATCCAGTAGCGGCTTTTAGAGGAGTGAGTTCAAGCAGCAGGTGAGAGTGTATGACAGTTGAATGTCAAAGGTCCTCCTGGCTCTGAGAGCCTTTGATGCCGAGTACATTAGATATGACATCAGGAGGGGGTAAGTCTGGCTTACCCGTTCTAACATCTAGCAAGCTAAAAACAGTCCCTCCCTCCATTGCAAAGGGGTAGGAGACCTGGAAAGGGCCAGGGGCAAAATAGGGCCCCAGCATCCTCATGCACATGCTGTGGGGTCCTGTGGGAGAGGAAGCTCATGCAGGTAGGGTACTCAGCACACAGCCTGGCCTATGATACTGGCTGGGTTAGGTGGAGCTTTTCTTGGAGAGAATAATGGGATTATAAGTAGAACTGAAGCCAGCACAAAACATAAGTCTGGTCATGGCATCCCCACTGTCAGCACCCTCAGTAGCTTTCCATTGTCTTAGAAGCAAAGACAAGCCACACGCACAGCCTGAAAACCCACACGGTCACCCCACTTACTTACCTCTCTGGCCCCCACTCTCACCCCTGCTCTCTTGTGCCAGCCACATGGCCTCATTTAAGTTCTTCTAGATTCCTCTTCCTTACTCAGGAAGTGACCTCTGACCTTTTCTGATTGCCTGATGAGTGTCCCTCCTGTCTCCATCTCTCCTCTGGAGCAGTCCCCAGAAGGGTGTCATCCAGTCAGCAGTCTGCCTTTGAGATCTGTCTGCTTACTGGGTAGAGGCACCATGGAAGTGCAGCCCCTGGAAAAAAGAGAAGCCATAGCAGGGAAAAGGTCTGTATGTCCCTCACTGCTCGGGGACTCCATGGTCTCCCTACTCCTGAGTACCTGGACCCTCAGTGCACCCCTGGCCCCCATTACCTCCTGCTGAAGGGGGAGAGCAGGCAGTAGCCAGGGCACAGCACCCTTCCCAGAAAGAAAATGAGAGTTGCCTTTTTAAGCCCAACTCCTGCCTGAGTGCAAGATATCAGCAAGAGTGATCAGGCAGCATGTGCCCACGTGTCTGAGATTCATGCCTCACAAGGCTAGAGCCGGGGCCCAAGTTGACTGCTTTTATGGCTGGTGCATGCCCACTGCACCCAGTAACGTGGCTCCCTTTGTCACACAAGCTGAGAAGGAGCTGTGGGGTTGTCATGAGGGCTGGAACGAAAGTTAAATGAGATAATGCCTGAAAAGTGCTTTTATAACAGTGTGTTATGGAACTACATTCCTGTCACCATCAGGTACAAAAAGATCTGGGAGGATTTTCCTGGGACTTATAGGTAGGGTGGGGAGAAAAGGAATGGCCTAGGGTGGCACCGGTTCACGTGGTCATTTGCCATTAGAATCAATTAGATAAGAGCCTCAAATAATCCCAAGGTTTTAATCCTCTCCACTTGCAAGATTAGGTTGAAAATAAGAGCATTTTCTCCAAATGATAATAGTAATTAATATTAATCATAATTAACATTAATGACGTGTCAAGTATTGCGCTAACCATGTTACATGCTTGATCTCATTTAACGCTCACCACAGCGCTGGAAGAGAGGTTCTGTTCTCCATTGCATAAATGAAGAAACCGAGGTTCAAGGATGCTAGGTGACCAGCCCAAGGTCACACACAGCCAGGAGTGGCAAAGCCAGGGTGCAAACCTGGGTCCTGACTCCTGAGCACACGCTCCTCCCACAGGCGGATGACTTATCCAAGGATGACTTTTCGAGAAGGAGTTAACTCAGCAGCCAAGTCCCATTAGGCCAGAGCATCTCAACCCCGGCTGTCCTTCACCGCCGATGACTGGGCCCCCTCCTAGACCAATGGAATCAGAATCTGGGAGGAGGCGGGGTCCGGCATGAACGGTTTCTAAACGCATCCCCGGTGGTTCCAGGATGACCAGTGTTGGTCAGGAAGGGAACCGGAAGCTGCACGGGGGAGAGGGTCTGTCCCCTCGGGTCTGCTGCCTCCCTCCCTCTCTGCACCAGCCACCTTTCCCCCAGGACTGCTGAGCTAAGGCCAGATGCCTGGGAGGCTGACCTTCACCCTGACCTTGGCGTAGCGCTTCCTCCCGGGACTGCTCAGAGGGTCCCTCCCGCTCACTGCCTGATTGACACCATCCACCCCCAGCCGGGTGAACTAGCACAACCCCTGGACCCAAGAGGAAAAGGAGCAAAAAGCCTCCTTTTTTTTTCTTTTCTTTTCTTTTTTTTTTTTTTTGTAACTGGGTCAAGAGAAAAACAGAATTCTAAAAAATGCAAGTCATGCTTAGAACTCCTGTCATTTTTCGGACGCCGCTGCGCTCTGCGTCTCCCTCCTGCGAGAGCTGGTACTACAGCGAGGGGGCGGGAAAGCAGCAGCGAGATGACGCCGCGGAGGGCGGCTAGTGCGCGCGCCGCCGGGGTTGGCTGCCCGCCTGCATTTCTTCACCTGGCCTGCTGGACCCCCGTAGGGAGGTATTATTCGGGGTTTTTGACAAATGAAGAGGCTGGAGTTAAAGAACAGTGACAGAGGTAGCCCAGGAGTGTAAGGTGAGACTGGCGCCAGTTTTGCCAGGGGCGGCCTGCTGTCTCTCCTCGGCAGTCTCCAGGGCGTTTGGGGAGCAACCAGGCCCCAGGTGCCCCACTAGCCTCTTTAGTCTCTTGTCCCTGCCCTCCACAGGCTCACGACATGGGCTCAGGTGGCCCCAGAGCCACAGATCTGGGGAGGCTACTCCGTGCCAGCCCCGCAGAACCACTCCCCACGAAGACCACTTGGCAGCTGTTCGCTCTGTGTTTATGGTCAATCCAGAGGACAGTCAGCCTTAAGGCCTTCACAGGCGGCTGTGAGGCCCCGGGGCCTGGGAAGGATGGCTGTGGGTTCTCTGGGAGTCCTGCGAGTACCAGGCACAGCTGGAGGTCAGCTTCTGCCCTCAGACGACCTTTAGGGAGAGCTCCCTCCCATCTGGCTTTCTGACCTGCTCTCCCAGCAGCCTTCCCACATCCCACGTCCCACGTCCCACGTCCCACGTGCAAACCCGGCAGGGTGGGAAAGGAGGCCAGTGGCGGCAGGAGACACCCACACTGCCGAGTTCGTCATTTCCCTTCTGGCAGGAAACAATATTCACTCCTCCTTTCAGCTCGCATTCTAAGGCCCTTGGGCCGAGGTGAGGGCCGTGGCCACCAAAATACGCAAGGCTGTGTATTTCAGAGCCCATGGGTTAGTGGGGCAAAAAAACAGGTACCACTGTCATGCCATGAAATGATTGTGGTGCCAGACGCATATCCAAAATACAGTGTTAGCCCAGGGGAAGGCAGGATTAACTTTAGGGGGAGAGGTGCCAAGTCACAGGAGTTCAGAGAGAGAGTTTGAAGCAGGATATGACCTCTGAGCACTCAGGCCAAGTTCCACCTCCGCCCTGGAGCCCGATCTAGTCATCCACACCATCCCTGGTCAGCCCGACTAAGGACACAAACAAGGTCTTCCTGCATCTCCCAGTTCCTGCATCTCACAGTTTCTCTCTTAATGCTACTTTGTTCACAATGTGTTTTTTGTCTGTTGTCCCCCTCTTAAGTGGATTTTAAGTTCCTGAGTTCCTTCAAGGCGGGGACCATGTCTCGTATTTCCTCTCCCTAGAGGGCTAAGCCAGCACTGGGCATCTGGCATGCCTAATAAACACTGAGTTAGTGACTGAAGGGTGATTGGAGGGCTCAGACCTCTGAATTTGATAGCCAGGTGCAGGCAAGGTGTAGGGCCCCAAACGAGGGGGAAATCAGTGAGAGGGGACATGGTGCTGCAATTGATACATCCCGCCAGAGACAGTAACAGTCTACCTTGGAGGAGGAGGCGGATGGGAGAGGAGAACGATTTTTAAATGTTTCCCAAGCTGGCTTTTCACAATGTAACTTATGACCTAAGTGTAATCAAATAGAACTGCAAAATTAATTTCAAAGTCAAATATTGGGTTGAAGATTGTGTGCTCTTTGGGGGGATTAAAACTGGTGCTCTGCTCTCTAATACCAAAGAAGGAGTAAGACAGTATACTCTATCCAAAGAGCAAAAAGACCCAAAGAAGTGATGTATTTCCACTCTAGGTTCTAGTTGTATGAGGAAAAGAGAAAACCAAGAAAGTAAGCTAATCTTGAAATTACCTTTTAATGTCAACTGTGATCGGGGTGATAAATACACTTCCCGTAAACGTCGAAAGGCGAAAGGCACGGCGAGGCTTGTAAGAAAAGTCAGCGCTTCCCTCACCCCGGCTACTGCTGCCCTCAGCTCCCGCTTTTTGGCGTTGTCGGTAGCGAGCACCCTCAACTCTTTTAGATCTTTTTCTGGTATTTCCCTCCATAGTTTTAAGTAACATAGTTTTCCTTTTTCCCCTTCTATTTTAGACATATATTAACTTCCCACTATGGCAGAGGCAAATTGAGGTTTTACATTTTACATGTACTTGCACGCATCTCAATCATTTTTTCAATATGACAATTCACCTCTTGGATTAATACTCAGAATTTATGCTGATGTGCCGGAGTAAATATTGTTGAATATTTTTCACAGCTAAGCCTCAGAATTTGCTATAATTACATTTTTTTTTCATGCATGATGTTTTATTTTTCCTGGAGTTGATCACCTTGTTACATTTGCTCAGATTTTGGGGTGTCTCTCATTAATTTATTAATCCCTTTAACTTCTAGTTAAACTCCTCTCAGTAGCGACAAACACATGAAGTCATCCGGCAGGTCATTTGTCCTCGTTTTAGCATGAATCCAGACATCCAGTGTCCTCTGTCCCATGCTCTGCCCTGAACAGAGAACTCTCTAGACCTACTGCACCGTGTTGCCCAGGGACTTCCTTTCACTGCTCTCCTGTGATGAACCACATGTTTCCTGGACCACTTTTGTCGCTTTATTCCCTCATTTGTTGAAGCACATCCTTTAGTAGCTTCTTGAGAAAGGGTCCATTGAAAGTGAATTTGTTCGAGATTTTGTCCATCCGAGAAATGTCTTTCATCTACAGCCATGCTACCCTAAACACGCCCGATGTCATCTGATCTCAGAAGTTAAACAGGCTCGGGCCTGGTTAGTACTTGGATGGGAGCCCACCTAGAAAGACCAGGTGCTGTAGGCGTTAAAAAAAAAAAAAAGTTTTTAGTTTATCCTCACATTCAATTGGCAGTTTCAAAGTCATTTCCTTCAAAATATTGAAAGCATTGATTCATAGTCTTCTAATTAACAATGGTGTTGGTGAGAAAAATATGAATACTGTTCTGATTTCTGATCTTTTGTATCTTTCTCTGAAAGTTTTTATGATCGCCTCCTTATCCCTGGTGTTACCAGATTTTATAACACTTTATTTTTAATTCAATTATCTGGGTGCTTGGTCCAAATTTTCTTGTATTACCACAATAATTTCCATCTTTCTGTTTTTTGCTCCCCTTTCTTTCTGGAAATCCTATAAATCTGATGTTGGACTTCTTGGATTGATCCTCTGGTTTTTTCTTTTCTCCTCTATTCTTCATCTCCTTGTCTTAGTCTATTTCCTGGGAGACTTCCTCAACCTTACTGTTCAACTCTTCTATTGAAATATTTATTTCTATTGTGAACTTCTTAATTTCTATAAGTGTTTTCTTATTTTCTGACTATTTCCCTTTTATCCTGTTCTGATTTTATAGATGCAATATCTTCTTTTAGTTATTCAAAAATATAAACTTTAGTTTGAAGTTTTCTTCTGCTTTCTGCCTTAATTCAGCTTTAAAATTTTCTGCATTTCTTTTTCCATTTGCTTAGTTGGATCTCTGGCATTTGTGTTAGAGGCTTTCTTCAAATGTCTGAAGATGTTTGCCTTACTTTTCATGGTGCCTTTAAAGCTACTTGTATGTTCTAGGTACATATTCATTACAATTCTTTAAAGCTAGGGCTCTGAAATTAGCTAGACCTGTGTTCAAATTTTGTGTATTCTATAGCTCTGTGACCTTGGGCAGGTGCCCTCGGTAAGCCTGCTTCCTTACATGTTAAAACGGAGGTGGTGGTAATGGTAATGGCCAGGGCTAGGGCCAACTGAGACATCTCAGTCTAGACTCTGCACGTGCAGGGCCCGGAGGGAGAGCATCTCCCTAAGTCTTACACCCTGCACGTCCCACTTGCCTCACCCCAGTTCAAGCCCTCCCAACAACCTGGTGACTTTGAGGATTCCGCAAGATAATGCCTTGCAGGAGCATGCCCATAGCTGGCATATGGTAAACACTCAGCAAATGTGAGCTACTACTCCGGATCAAGTGATGTAACATTTATTAGCCGAAATATTTACTTAATATCCACTGTGAAACATTTCTTTAATATCCACTGTGTGTTTGGTAGTATGACTGTGAAGTCAGAGGATTAGAAAAGAGAGGGGGAAAAAAGAGAAGGGACCAAAAAAAGACATGAAGAGGGATTATAATGATAAAAGTAGATAAAATAAAGGGAAATTAATCAAAATCTAACTAAGAAAGGCTAACTGGGAGAGAGAAAACTGAATAAAGCAAATTTAGATTGACATTGAAGTTACAGCTGGAAACATTTTCTGGGTGAAGAGAAATTCCTTTATCATAATGAGGAATGAGTTAATAAGAAAAATCTGGAATCCTTTTCTCCTCAGAAAAGCAGAAGTGATTGATTCTCTGAGGCCTCCCTGAAGGTAAGGAGAGCAGCCTCAGGCCAGAGAGAAGATGATCTTTTACAATTTGTGTCCCCTTGATTTTCACACATGCCAGTCATCGCTGCTGCTTCTCTACATTTTAATTGATCATTAGTCTTATGGACCAGGGCCTCAGATGATCTGAGTCAAGAGCCAGCCAAGTTTAGAAGTCTGAGAAACTAAAAAACACTGATGATTCCTTCCCTCCTTAAAATTATGGGAAATAAAATATTTACAAAATAAATTTTCTCTGTCTCTCTCTCTTCTCTCTGTCTCTCTGTCACGCACGCACACACACACACACACACACACACACAATGTATTTAAGCAGTTTAATAACAGAAGTCTATTTAGATTTTGTGCTTGAAATTACACTTTCTGGCTTTCAGGGATATACAATTGCTCATACAATAATGACAGATTTCCTAACTACACACACACACACACACACACACACACACACACACACACACACACACATCCAGTACCGCTTTGTGAGTAAATCATACTTTTCACTCAAAAATCCAACAAAAGTTTCATTTGACTGAAAACCAAAAAACCTGCCAGCACGCTGACAAGTTGCAACCATGAGTCAGACAGAGGAGGCGGCAAACCTACATCTTCCTCGCCCTCACCTTCCTGACCACCTTGCTGGGATGCTGAGAACCAGCCTAGGCCGCTGGCCCAGCGTCCAGGTGTGACGAGTTCGGAGGGGAAGCGGTACCTCTGAGCAAGGAGAGCATAAGGCCGTCTCCCTGTCCCAGGCCACTCGACATCCTCTTCTCTGCACGTTTTCTGCCACCCAGAGAGAGACCTTGGGCGGGAGACTTCCTGCTGTTCTGGCACGCTCCAGTGCCACACGTGCACACACACTCACACTCACACGACACACACACAACACTCAGTCACACGTTTTACTATACATCTAGAATCAGGGGGCTTAGTGAACCCAGGCAGAGTGAGCAGGAATGGAAAAGAGTTCTCCTCAACACCCACACCACAAAAAACGCAACCTCCTTTCCAGAGATGGTGGAAATACTCAGCTTAATATGGCCAAAAAGATATCTGAAAAATGTCTAGCAAACAACCTGTGGTGGTCTGAGTACAGCCTTGGATCATTGAGACGATGGAAGTTTGTTTGTTCGCTTGTTTGTGTTTGTTGACTAGAAAGTCTCTGAAGCATCTAGTCAACCCCGTTTTTTGACAGCTTACAAACATGGTGCTTGGAGAAGGGAAACGGCCTTGTCACAGTTACAACTCGTAAGTGGCCCGGCCAGGACTTGAACCTGGTCTGGCTAACGGCTGACTCCTAACTCCCAAACCAATGCTCTTCTCCATGCTGAACAATCCACCCAACCGCACAGAGCATGGGTGCCTGTGTGCGTGCACACACATGCACATGTGCACACACGTCCACGCACACACACATACACCCTTCGCTTCTCCTAGCTGGACATTAGGTACCTGGCCAACTTGGTGCAGAAGTCACACACTCCCTAACTGCAAAACAGGAGCTGATGGTGCACAGTTGGCTCTGTGGTGACCCACAGAGGGTGGCAGGGCCTCCAAAGGCAAGGCTTCACCAGGGCCACCATTCTGTGTGCAGTCGTCATGGTCTTGCAGGGGGTGGGCAGCTGTGTGAACAGTGGTCCACCATTTACCAAAGGACTTCCCAGGTTCCAAAACTTTAGAGGAATTTCTGCTGAATAGTAACCTCAGATTTAGCCAGGACTGTCTGTGAGAGGAGACAAAGGGCTTGTCATTTGCTATTATGAGGAAAGCACCTAATAATAGTTATAGATTTGACATGTGTAGCATCATCTTCTGCACAGCAGCCTCTGTTCCAGAAAGATGCTTCCTGCAAGCCGGCACCAGGCCACCTTCAGCCATTTTAGGCCCCACTAAGAATGAGGGGGTAAGGACAGAAGCAGGATAATTTGATGGCAGAAGTTTTAGGTTTTGGTGCTAGATCTGATGTGGGGGCCACGCACAGAAAGCTTCAAAGTTGGTGGTGAAGGAGAACCCCCTGAAGTTTTCGGCCCAAGGCTGCAGTGCGGCGTGGAAACAGGCGGTGAGAAAGCGAACCTGTCCCAGGGAACAGAGGCAAGCTTAAGCCAATTAAGGATTTGCCTCCCCCGTCCTCCTTCCACATTTACTTTCAGGAAATGGCCCCATCGCCCATGCAGTCACTCAGGCCAGAGGTTGGAAACTATTTGTCTACTCATCCACCCTTCCCACCCCACATCCGTCCACATCCGAGCTGTAGCCTCTTCTCCATTCCCATCGTGCTAGGTTGATTCAGCTCCTTTATTCTAGTGATAACTTCCTCGCTGGCTCAGTTTTACCTCTCTCTGATCTGTCTGTCATATTGCCACCAGAGAGCTGTTTCTATGATGTACCTCATGTCATGCCATTCTCAGATTTAAACCCTCTGCAGCATCTCAATCATGTACCATCTGCCGTGTCTCGGCACTCACTTCTCCCCTCCCAGGAATGTTCTTGCTTCTCTTCTCATCACCTGAAAATGAGCCTTTGTCTTTTATAGATACAGTCCTTGAGGAGAAAGGATCAAGCAGGACGTCTGAACTCCAGACACAGATGTTGTTCCTATGCAACCCCTCAACTTTGACGACTCAGGGGCACTTCAGACTTAATGTGTCCAAAAGCAAACCCTCAGTGCCCTCTCTCCTACACCCCATCCCAGCCTGCCACTCCTCTAGGTAAATAGCACCCCACTCAGGAATTGAGTGGCTAGTAGTCTCTCATTCCTTATTTCTCCCTTCACACCCCTATGTCCATCTGTCCAACTTTCCCGTCTCACACTGGCCCACTTCTCCCCATCTTCGCTGCCCCCACTGGCATCTGACCCAGCATCTCCTGAGCACTGCGCCAGCTTCTAAACTGTTCCTCCTGCTTCCATTTGCCCCACTCACCGGTCACCCACCCAGGGGCCAAAGAGCTTTCTGTTGCTTTGCCATTTTAACTGCATTTCTCTTTGGAGGAGGTAATATATTCACATGAATTAAAATTCAAATGGTGATACAGATCTAGTTTCCAGATTATATAAAGACCTCTAACAACAACAAAAGACAAACAACCCAATCAAAAAATGGGCAAAGAACTTGAATCGACATTTCTGTAAAGAAGGGACATACAAATGGACAATAAGCACACTAAAACATGCCCAATGTCACAAAGCATTAGGAACCTGCAAATCAAAACCATAATGAGATGCCACCTCCCTTTCATTTGGATAGGTATTATTTTTTAAAAAATGGAAACTAACAAGTGTTGGCAAGGACATGGAAAAATTAGAACCCTTGTGCATTATTGATGGGGATGGAAAATGGTTTAGCATTTTCTCAAAAATTGAACATGAAATTACCCTATGACCCAGCAGTTTCTAGTTATATCCCCAATAGATTGAAAACCTGTACTCAAACAAATACATGTGCATGTGGGTTCATAGTAGCACTAATCACAATAGCCAGAAAGTGGGAACAACCCAGAAGTCCATCAAAGGATGAATGGATAAAGAAAATATGCTATATATACAAAATGGAATTATTTCCCAGCCATAAAAAAAAGTGAGTGATATGTACTTACACATTAACGAACCTCGAAAAACATTATGCTAAGTGAAAGAAGCCAGACACCAAAGGTCACATATTGTATGACTCCATTTATGTGAAATGTTCAGAATAGGTAAATTTATAGAGATGAGAAGCAGATTGGTGGTTGCCAGGGTCTGCGGGGGTGGCGGAGGGGGAAGGAATGAGGAACATCTGTTTGATAGGTAAAGGGTTTCCTTTTGGGGTGATGAAATTGTTTTGGAACTAGACGAAGGTGGTAGTTGTACAACATTGTGAATACACTACATTTCACTGAATTAAAATTTAAAAAGAAAAAGAGAAAATTCAAATCGTGCCAGAGTGTACGGTGTAAGTCTGCCTCCCACTCCTATGCTCTGGCCACCACGGCCCTCTCCCCAGGGGTAACCAGTGTCACACAATTTCTTCACATTTTTCCTGACTATTTCCTGCATATAAATCTGCGGCGGCCACAGAGGCGCACAGCTGAGACCTATCTATGAGAGAGCACCGTCTGCGAAGGGTGTTGTCAGCTGACGGCCTCCAGCTGCTGCACTTAGGCATGCACTGAAGCGATAATGCCCAGGCCGGGGTCTCCCAGGTCGCTCCTGGTCAGCGACAGGGCCCAGCGTGGGTGCTCGAGCAGGACCAGTTCTGCCTGACACACACATTCCTGCCACGCTTGGTCTTCGCTCTGCGTCTGAGGTCTCTTCAGAGCTGCGCTGAAGTCAGAGGCCCTTCCTACCGGGTCCTTTCCCCTGCCCCCTATCTTTCACAGTGTCAGACAGGCATTTGGGTCTAAAAGTTCCTATATCCTACGCCTGCTCTTTCTCCTTTTATCCTTTAAGATTGTTTTCCCCAATAAATTTTTTGCACTTCTAATTCCACTTTGATGTCCGCTTCCTGGAGGACCCAAACTCTCTCCCTCTCAGACTGTCTCTCCCTCTCACATTGTCTCTCTCTCTCCTCACACAGATGATAGCTACATTATACACATGGCTCCGAATCTTGCTTTTTTAAATCAACTGCATGTATATCGCAGAGACGAACCATGTCGGCACATAAAGAGCTCCCTCATCCCTACGGTTCCCCAACATTTACTCATCCAAGCCCTTATTTGTTGATACTGGTGGACCTAGTCCCTTACTGATATTTAGGCCTTTCCTAATCTTTTGCCATCATATACAAAACTGTAATGAATAACGTAGCATACGTTGATTTTGAAGCATATATATAGGATAAATTCCTGAAAATAAAACTCCTGAGTTAAGTGATGCCTCTTTGATTCTAATAAATATTACCAAATTGCTCCCCTTAGGGTTTATACGAATATATAATTCCATCAGCAATGTATAAGTTTGTCTGTTTCCTACACGTTTGCAAACACCGTGCGTTTTCAAATTTAATCTTTGTCAATCTATGAGCAAGGAGAATGATTTTTTAAAAATCTCAGAAGTCAAATCATGTCACTTTCTTGCTTAAAACTCCTCAGTGGCTTTGCATTGTATCTGCATAAAACCAATCTCCTAGTCTGACCCCAAAAGCCCTCAGTGATCTGGTCCCTATTCCTCTCCAGCCTCATTTCTTGCTTCTGCCACTGCATATCTGCCTCTTTTTGGTTCCTTAAACACACCTCGTTCATCACCAGCTCAGGGCCTTTGCACAAGCTGTTTCCACCATCTGGAGTACCCTCGCCTGAATCCTTCAAGTCTCAACTTAATTGTTATTTCATGGTTCCCTGACAACCTTTCAAATTTGCTATCCTTATTGTTCCTTGTTCTTGCACATTTTCCTTCATATCATTTATCACATTAGAAATTGCTCATATATTTACTTTTCTTCGACACTAGATTTTAAGTTTCACAGTGCCTGGCTCATACTGGGTACTCACTAAAAATGTGTTTAAAAAAATGTATGAAGAACTAAGTGATGGAGTACTTCCTCGTGGACTTCTAATAACATCAGGCCTTTTTCATATCCTCTCACATACCAATGGTCTGTCATAAACATCTTGTGCTTTTAATGCTGAAAGAGTCCTCGTTCCCAACTGGCTACATTTCCCAGGTGTTTTCATCCAGCTAACATTATTCTTTTTGGGATCCTTTGGAAGGCAAAATGTGACTCACATGTAGTCACAGCTGTGTGTTCACAGAAGCAGATTAGAGGCCCCAACAAAGACTTTCCGTAGTTAGCAAAGCAGATCTCGGGTTGCAACATGCTTCCTCAGGAAGAGACACAGATCCCCAGGCTCCTCTGGTTAATACGATTTTTCAAGTGAATCCACAACATTGCACAGTTTTGAGCCAAGATTCAAAGCAAGATGCAAATCTAGGAAATCCAAGGTAACACTTCACATGGGAAACAGAAAGCATGTGAGTTCATGGAACATCTTTTGTATGGGTTGGGTTGTGTCCCTAAATTTACATGTTGAAGTTTTAACCTCCGGTAGCTCAGAATGTGACCATATTTGGAAAGAGTCCTTGTAAAAGTAAGTTAAGATGACGTTATACTGATATAGGGTAGGCCCTAATCCAAAATGACAGGAGTCCTTATAAAAAGGGGAAATTTGCACACAGACACAGGGAGAATGCCATGTGGAGGTGAAGGCAGAGGAATGCCAAATATTGCCAGTAAGCCCCCCAAAGCTGGAGGAAAACAGGGGACAGATTCTCTTTTGCATCCCTCAGAAGGAACCAACACTGCCAACACCTTGGTTACAAACTTCTAGCCTCAAGAACAGTGAGACAATCCATTTCTGTTGATTAAGTCACTCAGTTTGTGGCGCTATGTTACAGCAGCCCTGGCAACATAATACACCCGGCAGTCATGTTAGGCCAACTTAGACAGCTGTATTTTGCATGCCTGAGGTAAGTTGGTCCATTTTACCATCTAATAACCTCAATCACAATTGCTTCCATGTTCGAGTGATAGAAAGAACATGGGGTTCAGGGTGGGAAGTCCGGGGACGTAGTCCTAGCGCACATTTCCCCTCTGGCTTTAGTAGGCAGAAGGCGAGAAGGTTGCACTAGATGACCCCTTGGTCCCCTCCCAGCTCAATGCTCTGTGCTGTGTCCTTCTCATGCCCTTTCCCCCTACGGGCATGGTTACCACCAAACAGCCTGCAAGGCCTAGGGAGCCCAGGGCCAAAAAGGTCTCAACCAGCAACTTCGGTGTCAGAGGGTGAGAGGGCTGTGGAGACCCTTTGCAGTTGGACCTTGGTAACTATACCCTGTGACACTTCGCCTTTCTTGCCTTTCCCTAAAACAGAACTCTCCTGTCTCTTCTGTTTGCCTGTGTGGAATTCAGTTTTACACCATCTCAAGGTGACTCTGTCTTCCTGGAAATCTCACCTGAGGATGGTGTTTGGGAGTCACTTGGGGGAAATGATGGTGTTTTAGTTATCACCATGGAATGGGGGATGGGTATCAGATTCATGGGCAAAGGCCAGGGGCACTAAGGGTCCTACAGTATGCAGAAAAGTCCTACAAAATAAAAACTCCCTCACCCAAATTCTTATAATACCTCTGTTGAAATAGATTTGTAGGGTGGTGTTGAGGGAAAAAAATGGACCTTGGTGTCAGACGATGTTCCAATTACCTATTGTCATATAATTGTCAAATTACCCCAAATTTAATGACTTCAATAAACCTTCTCATTACTCTCTCTCACAGAGCTGTGGGTTGACATATCATCTGGGTGGTTCTACTTAGGGTCTCTTATGTGTGAGAGATAGTGACTGGAGCTGGAGCCAGTTGAAGGCTCACCTAGGCTGGACATCACCGGTGATGCCTCACTCACATAGTTGGCAGTTGATGCTGGTTAAGCGAGGATATTAACTAAAGGGTCTATACGGCCTGTACATGTGGCTTAGGCTTCCTCCAGGGTGGCAGTTGCTTTCTAAGAGGGAGTGTCCCAGAGGGAATATCCCATTTCACCAAAGTAAAAGCTTCGAGGCTTCTTATGACCTAGCCTTAGAAGTCACCCAGCATCCCTTGCACAGTTTTATATTGATCAAATCTGTCACAGGACCTGCCCAGATTCAAGGGCTGGAAAAAAACTCTACAAATTAGTCTACCACAGAGGATTTGGCTTTAGGGTTTGCCTCCACCATTTACCGTATCAAAGATTTCCATTAAATCCCGATCCTCTCCATATTTGGGTGTTTTCCTGGAAAACGGGGAGTAACAGTGTACCCTACTTGCTAGGGCGCCTTGAGAACCTAGGGTAACTCTTGCTAGATGACACCATTTGTGTTTTCCTATTAATGGAAATGGCAGTGCCAGCTCCAGAAATTCTCCTGACACTGTGCGTGTGTCTGCTGCTGACTGTCCTGCCGACTATGACGGACGGGTCTGAAGAGCACCCTGGGTGTGTGTCAAAGTTGCTAAAGTCATCATTTGACCAATACAGGCCCAGCCTTCTTTTCTTTATTGGATTTTTAACTAATTTTTACTCATATTTGATCAAAATATATCATCTTTAAAAGCCCTGGACCTTCCGACCTCAGCTTCCTTTTGTTCCCCAGAGACAACCACTTGCAACATTCACAGCTCTTTTATTTTTTTTATGTTTACACATTTTTATGTATATATTATGTTCATAGATTTTTTTATGTTTACATTTTTATGTATACAGATTTTTAAATAGTAGGTATATACAGCCCTTGAGTCATTTATTTTAAATATTTTCATTATAGAAAGTGAGTATTTTAGAACACTCACTCCTCCCTTTCTATGCTTTTTCTCATTCCAACATCATTGTTTATCGGTTTTCGGTTAGATCCACACACAGTGTTTTCATTACTATTATTATGGAAAAATCGTCATTCACTACCAAGCCAAGCAGTGAACCGAGATAACATTCTTTTTTGCAGCATCTTCTTCATCCTGGAGTTGATAATTCCTTCATATTTTGTATTTGCTTTGTTTTCTCTAAACATCTTAGTCTTTCCATATTTCTAAAACTCTGTGAACTGATTCTTTACATAATCCCTTTTACACCTCAAACCTGTTGGTAGTCAGCGTTCCCTGGAGAAATCCTTCCTGGCGCTCTCAGCGCTCTGCTCTAACCTAGACTAGTTGGTTCCTAGGCCTGTGCCATAGCTGTCAACCTTGGGACTATCCTTCACCAGCATCTTAGAAATGCTCTTTGTCCCTCTCCTGTGTCAGATCACAAAGCTTCCTTCTTGGTTACTCCCTCAGCATGGCGGAGCATCCTCCAGTGACTTCCCAAGAAAGGGTACAACAGCTGTAAATTTTTTTGTGTTTTGCAGATTTAAAAATGTCTCTATTTCTACCTCCTATTTATTGATAGCATGGCTGGGGATAGAAATGTTGGCTGAAAATCATTTTCCCTTGGGATAGTGAAAGCATTTTTCCAAAGTCTTTTAACTTCCAGTGTTGCTATTGAGAAGTTCAGTGCCATTCTGATTCTTGATCCTTTGTATACAAAGTCTTTCATTTGCTCCTTGAAAACTCTTAAAACCTCTTTATCCCTAGAGTTCTACAGTGTCACAATGGTGTATCTTAGTCTATTTTCAATCATTGCTCTGGGAATGCCAATCAAGACTTACGTCCTTCATTTCTAGGACATCTTATATTATTTCTTGGATATTTTCCCTATCATCACTTTTCTCCATTTGCTCTAAAATTATTTATTGGATGCTGAACTTCCTGAATTATTCCTCTAACTTTCTTATTTTTCCCCCTCCTATTGTCTTACTCTTTGTTTGCTTTCAGGGAAATTTCCTTAACTATTTCTTCCAGCACTGCTACAGAATTTTCGTTTCACTTCATATTTTTTATTTCTAGGAACTCTTTTTTGCTCTGCTTATTTCTTTTTCATCACATCCCATGGATACAGTGCCTTCCCCTATGCCTCTAAAGATATCAAAAATAGTTTATTTTCAGTTTCTGCTGCTCATTCATTGTGTCTGCTTTCTTCATAGATCCTTTTATTTCCCTGTGGGATTGTTTTATTCTCTGCCATGTTGGATGTTTTCCTGCCTGGTGATCCTTGACTGCCCCTCATATTTAAAGATGAGGCCCTAATGAGCTGATTGGAGGTTCTGTGTACACGGATGGGATTTATTCTAGGATGACCAGGGCTTTTTCACCAGAAGCCTCAATACTTTTATGTTGTCTTTTCCCTGAAGTGAGTCAGCTGCTGCAGAAAAGAATCTTTTCATCTTCTTCCTCTGTTTTTCTAAAGCTAGGTTGGGGAAGGGACATGGGAGAAGGAGTCGCTTAGTGTGCAAACTTGCATCCACCCCAGCCTCCCTCTGTACCAATGTCACTAGCACAACGTCCCTCTGGTTCAGTTTTAATTCTGGAAAATGAATCTCCTGCTTCCTGTAGGAAGAGTAGAGGTTAAGACCTGCAAATTGATCTGCCTCTTATGAATATGCTAATAATCCCTGTTTGTAGGCCCCACATCATCCCTGTCCACAGCACCTGGTGCCCCAGTTCTTTAGGCTTGCCAGGTTCTATGAGCCTACGTAGCCACTTGCTTTTCTTTGGTGTCTGCCGCCCCTGCCCCCAGGCACTGAGTTAGACTTCCTCCTCGCTAATTCCTTAACCTTTCCACTGTCTTTATATACTTCCGTTCAGGTTTACATATGTCTCCCAGCATGTAACAGACTTTTGAGGAGGGGCGGAGATTGCTCTATCCACCATTTCAAAATTTGAGGTCCTAGCAGCCTTTAAGGCAGTGTTAAGAACTGCCTTTTGTGCTGCCCTCAAATTAAACAGATGCATGTGGGACAGTTCAAAGGGCTCAGAACTCTGTAATAATAACAAGAGCAACAACAACAATAACCATTTTTAGCACCTACTACATGCCAAATACTTTGAATAAATTATCTTTAATCTTTACTGCAACCTATAAGGTAAGTATAATTATCTCCATTTCTCAGATGAGGAAACTGAGGCCCAGCTAGTTTCAATAACTTGTCCAGGTTCATCCCTTTGATAAGTGGCAGGGTCAGGATTTCAATCCTGGTCTGTCTGGACCCAAACTGCCTCTAACAACCAAAGCCTTTTAAGTCTACCTCAAGTCACCCAGTGGGCGGGCTTTAAATTTTGGGTAATCAATCATGTCCAACACACTGTTATGCATCAGTGTGTTACATAAGTAAGCCACGGTGCATCCTTTAATGGTGCAAATAAGCTCCCTTGGTATGTATGTTGTTTAGTTGTTCTTATTTTTGTTTGAGGTGAGCCCTCCAGGTAAGTGGCTAGGCCTTGAATCTATAGTGTGCAGCCATGAGCTTATTTTAAAAGAACTTAGTTCAATAGGAAGACTAATGAGACCAGCTTCCCTCCCCCTGCTCTGACTCCTGCTGATTGTGGAGCTGCAAGCAGGAGCAAGCGTAGCCATGGTGATGGTGGCAGTCTGCTGACAGCCAGCTGAGGGAGGAGAGTGGAGGAGAGGAAAAACGGAGAGGGAAACTGGGGAGAGGGCTTCTGCAGGGGATGGGGCAAGTGGATTTCTCGGAAGAGGCTCCTTTGAGGAAGATCCCGAGGGGAGGGTCTGCCCCGCAGGAAGCTGGGTGCCTGCCATAGGCCCACCTGCCTTTTCCACCTCCTCAGTACTCACGTTCTCATCTCTTCCCCTGACTCAACAAGCAGGTGGATGACTCACAGCACCTGGGGTGTAACCGGGGCAGAGGTGGCACATGGAAGCCTCTCGCTGGGGTACTGAGTGGGCTGGGGCTGGGGGTGCAGCATCCAGAGAATGCAGATCTGAGGGACCTGGGCTTCACTTGGACAGGGTGGAGAAGGTGATGCTGAAGGCCAATTCCCTCACAGTCTGTCCCTGACCTGCCACCAATTCCATTATTTCCTGCTCCATTTCCCTGCTTGGCAGCTGAGCCTGGGGCTGTCCCACTGACACTGCTTGACAGGGAGGGCGGAGGGGCCCCGGGCCCATTGCTTTCATGAGCCTGGTGCCCCAATATGTAGCCCGTGTTCTCTGAGTGCCACTTCCTGCTCCAACCCCTGGCAGGCTTCCCATTGCTCCCAGCATAAGGACAAGACCTTGCAAGTGGAGGATGCAGCGCGGAAGCTCCGCACTGGTCTTCCCCTTCAGTCCCGACTCCTACCTGCGTCCCCTCCACACTCTGCCTGGTCTACACTGGACCTTTTCATTCCTTGCAGTTTTCTCATAGGGTCAGTGCATATGCACGTCCCTCCACCTGGGATGCCCCTACTCCCTCTCCACCTTTTGCCCCTTTGGATATCGACCCAAACATCACTTCCTCAGGAGTACCTGTCTTGGCCTTTCGGACCAGTCACTTCACCCCTCAGGCCACCATGAACCTCTTCTTTACGGCGTTGCTCACAGCTGCCAGATCTTGGTATGCGCCTCCCCACACTGGTCAGGAAGGCCAGGAAGGCAGGGCCAGGCCCTTGCCTTTGCTCCCATGGCTTCCCTGCACCCTGCACAGCGTCTGGCAGGTGGTTGTCACTCAATAGGAAGGAAGGAAGGAGGGGGAGGAACACATCTATTAGCTCCTCTCAGAGAAAGTAGCTGCAGCCCGCTGCCCAGCACCTGCCCAGCTGGGAGGTGGAAAGCAATGTGACTTTCTCCTGGCCTGCTGTTCCCCCATCTGCTCAGAGGCCATCATGATGGTGAAAATACTATGCAAATTAAGGGCATTGGACTCCTTATGGAATGACCTTTTGTCTTACTCTCAAAACCGTATTTTAGAAGGCGGGAGCAGCTAGTACTTCTAGCATGAAAGAAAACGTTCCTTGAGCACCCTGCTTGCCACGGGTGGGGGACCCACCATCTGGCTCACATTTCAGAGCTTTTGCTTTCTTTCCCGCACCCACCAGTTTTGGTTCCATGTCCCCCCAGCTGTCTGATTTCCTCGGGATCGTGTTTTCCTAAAGGCCACTGACAGGGGAGGACTTGTGGGAAAGGCTGGGAGCAGCTTCCGGCGCCAAGCTCCCTTATGCGATGGCCGAGCTTCCAGCTGGGGAGATGGAGAAAGCCAGAGAAGCTGCCTCTCGGCTAGCATTCCAGCACAGCCCTCGCAAAGGGCTCCAGGGGGTGAGTCACCTCTGATAAACCCAGGCAGGAGGGATTTGCTTTGGAAGGAAGGGTGTGTACACACTGCCCTTCAATACCAGGTGTGTCCGTTGGTGTGGTGGCCAAAGAACATCCTTTGAGAGGTAAAGGAAGTCCTGCTAGAAACCAGAGAGAAGGCAGAATAACCTACTGCTCCAGCTTACATCTTCTTGAACTTATTTCAAAAGGGCTCTGAGTCAGTCCTACTAAAGAACGGTGTCTTAATGCATAATGCAAATCAAATGCATTCTCTAGCTGTGTGACTGAGTAAATTGTTTTACTTTTCTGCTTGATAAACTGCCTCAAAGCCAACTCAGATGATCTATTGAAGTCCCTTTCACTCTAATAAATGCTTATGGAATTCATGAATGTCTCCTCTGTCATGAACTTCAGTTTGAGTCTCAATTCTTACATTTGCTAATTTTTCACCTCTGTAAAATGGAGCATTGTCACAGGGTTCGGTTCTTGTGTGGGTCTCCAGCCCGACGCCCAGTTCCTAGAAGGAGCTGGCTAGACGTTAGTCACTGCACCCCATTTCCCTTTCCTCACCTTCCGTGGGTGTGGAACGGGCTATTGCGGATGTTTAGAGACTAGTACATCATGATTCTGGAAGAAAACTCCTGGCTTCTTAAGAATGATCCGGGAAAGCCACAGATTTTGTTCCTTAATAGGTGCTGGACCCAGAGTGCTTCAGCCTCTGACCCATGGCACTTCTTTGTGAAACCCTGTTTCAGATAAATCAGTACTACTTCAAGAACAGACAGTGGGACGGGGGAGCCATGCAAGTGGAGGAATGGGAAACATCAGGGTAGGCTGCCCTGCTCATAGTCCAGCCCTAGAAATAATTACAAAGCCCCACAAAACCACAGTCGAGACTACAAGGGTTCTTAGGAGTGCCCTGCTCCAGCCTCCTAGTGTAACATACAAGGGGACGGGTTCACAGAGGGGAGGTGGACCACCCAGGATCACCCAGAGAGCAGGTGGACAGCAGAGACAGAGCCCAGTTCCCTGCTATTAGGTAGAGGTCACTTTTGGACCCTGATTCGTAACTGTACGTTCTTCCTGAATCTTAGGGCCCTGTTCATTCTCACCGAGAGTTACCAGGGAACCGAGGTGTAAAGTCCAGTTGGTTGGCGCTAGCTTTCTGAGCAGTCGCTCCCTTTGAGCTTATGAGCGTACACACCCGCAGACAGACACACCCCCCAGCGAAATGTAATATTAGATCAACAGCGCAGCATATCTTATCAGTCGTGAAAGGTCCTTTCTAACGCTTAAGATTCTGTTTGATTAGTTAGTTTGTTTTAATATTAGCCAAAGATAATCATGCATCTATAGACCTCTTAAGACTCAGCCAGTGTGTCAAAGGTCTCACCAAGTTACCAATAGATACTGTGAGCAGAAGGAATACTGCGGTCACTCATGACTGCTCATGTGGCAGCCCACACATCTGCACCCCCGCCTCTTTGCAAAAGCCCAAGGAGAGACTATCACACGTGACTGATGAGCAGTGGCACGTGTAAATTCCCCAAGAATACCCTGCACTAACCAGTGTCCAAATTAACTGTGGAGGAAACAGCATAAGGCAGGGCGGAGTTTCTACGATCCTATCAGAGACAAGGGAAGGACCCACAGGGCAGAGGTCTCCATTCCCGAGAGTGAGAGCAGAACCCTCGGGGTCCTCCCTGCCCTGTGATATAAGTAAATGGATAAGTTGTATTTGTTGGGTCCTGAAAAATATGAGGTGGCGTCCAAGAAAACAACCCCAGCTCAGGGCAAGAGAAAGGATGCCCCACCAAAGGGCAGCACTGCTCGCCTTGACTTCTAAGACCTCAGGCGGTGTCCAGGGCAAGGGTGGCAAGAAGATAAGGAACGAGAGGCTGGGCTTCCTGGGGGCTGAGGGCCACTGCTATCAGGAGAGATGGCGCCACAAGCAGATGGCGTGGTCTGGCAGAGGCAACTGAGAGCAGAGGGTAAAATTTTATTTTAAAAACTTAAGAGGAATTCTCAAATCTCCTTTCAGGCTCTGCTGAGATGTGAGGACCAGGCAGACCTTGGGCAACGTGGAACAGAAAAGAGGGGCAGCGGGAGTGGACTAAGCTGTAGTCTACAGCGACTCCTAGTAGAACATGTGGTACCCAAGATGAGAGCACAAGTCCGGAAGTTAAGATAGTCGCGTTTGGATCTCAGCTTCTCCACTTAACTAGATGCATAATACGTATTGGTAAATGTCTAAACCTTAGTTTTTTCAACTGAAAAAAAGTGAGATAAGAATACTCACTTAATATTGTTGATGAAATGACATTAGATACATGAAACACTTATCATAGTGTCTGACACATTAGAGTAAGTGCTTGCGTTAGTTATCTATTGCTGCATAACAAATGGTCCCCAGACTTAGTAACTTAAAACAACAAATATTTATTATCTCATAACGTCTGTGAGTCAGGAATCTGGGCACATCTTAGCTGGATGCTTTTGCCTCGAGGTCTCTCAAGAGATTGCAGTCAAGCAGTAGGTAAAGAGGTCTCATCTGCTGGCCTGGCCATAGTCCAGAGGGACATGTCCAAGTTCTCTCCTATGGTTATTGGCAGGCCCCAGTCCCTCACCATATGCTCCTCTCCCTACAGGCCTCCCTCATGGCATGGCACCAGGCTTTCTTCAAGGCACAGAATCTAGGAGAGAACAAGAGCAAGAGAGTGAGCCCAAGAAGGAAACCATAGTCTTTTCATAATCTAATCTCAAAAGGGCATCCCCCATTGTTTCTGAGATATTCTCTCCATCAGAACTGGGTCAATAAATCCAGCCCACACTCAGGGAGAGGAGTTACACAGAGTGTGAAGCTTGGGAAACAGAGCTCATTGGGGGCCATCTTAGACAATGCCTACCATGGTGTTTAATTTATATTTCCCATTTTATTATTCCCTTCGAATATCTTATTCCTCAAATTATTCTCCATTAATGCCACTCTAAGTTCCCACTTCTGCGTTTTGCTCCTGCTGTTCCTTCTGCCAGAAATGCCTGCTTCCAAATATTTACATTTTTCAGTCCTACCCATTGTTTAAGGCCAGACTCAAATGCCACCTCCATGCAGACTTCCCTAATTAACCCTTGTAGGAAGTAGTCATTTCCTTCTCTGAAGTCCAAGGGGGAAAGAATTGATGAGGGAAAGTGACAAACAAAGGACAGCTATTCTGTGCTCGAGAAGACAAATGCAAGAACACTTAGCTGAATAGGAGCAAGATAATGCAAACACATTCCATGTACTTTTTTCTCAAACTGGCAAGTTACTGGTTTTTGGCATCCTGGGTCAATGAGAGCCAGCTCTGTCATACTATTGCAGAAACTGCGCTCATATTTCCGCCCTTCTGGGCCTGCTGAGCACCCATCCTTTTGTTGACCTCTAGGGCTAGGCTTCTTGAATAGAGGTGATATGGGTCAAAAAATGAAGGCTTCTCTGTAGGGTAGGTTCCAATAGCTCCAAGAGCGTGTACAGACATAGAGCCCGGCTGGAGGTAAATCATTTGAGAAATAAATCTAACTGTGGTGGTGTTCTTCTATGAAATCTCTTGCAGGTTTGAAAATTCCATCTTCCAACAAGATTCTGTTAGGCCTGAAAAAGCCCTATTCCACACCAAAGTGCAGTTCTCTAATGAGTCCAGGTATCCCAAAAGGATGAACTGCTATAGAGTTTCCATGAGGCTTGTAGACTGCCGAGAAAGACACAAAACCAGTGCAGTGAATGTGGCTGATGTGGAGCCATAGATCCAAATGCAACCAATTCAGCCACAGTCTTGAGTAAAGGGACATCAGGTCACCTTGGAGAGTAGAGAAGGGAATTTACTATTGTTGTCCAATTGCAGCATGTCAGACTGAGCATTTAATATTAATAGTCTTACTGAATCCTCGGGAAAGCCTGGTAAGGTAGGGGGTATCCACCTCATTTTACAGATGATGGAACTGTGGTTCAGTAAGGTGAACCAGCCTGCCCCAGATCACACCAAAAGGATTACTTTCTTGACCCGACGCCTGTTTTTGTTCCACAATCCCCTCTCACAAACAACTGTGGAAGAACAAAGGGAAAAGCAGGGCTATAAGACAAGCTAACTAAAGTAACTCCAAAAATAGCTATTACAGGCCAAGCCTGAAGTTTATTTAGTTCTCCAATTTCCCAAATCAAATTCTAGCAAGGCTTCTCTTATTGTTCCTGAGTTGCAAAATAAGCAAATCTTCTATAGTGACAACTTGGAGTAGAAGGTGGGAAAGGACGCTTAGTACAATTAATAACGAGATCTCCACAGTCCCCGCCCCCTTTACACCCCACCTTTATCAAAAACTATGTATTAAAAGTGGTGACACAAACCAGAAAGTTAACAGAATGGAAAATCTAAACGTAAATATCAGCTTCCATTCTTACGTAAACCATCTCCCTCTTCTTATTCTTTCCATCCTGGCTTTCTGTCTTTTAAGATTGGGTCCACTTTCCTGTCCCAAAGGAGATGGCTCCCAGAAGGAAGCAGAAGGCTCGAGCCAGGGAAGGTACAGAACTGATTCAAGGCTACAGGATAAGAAGATGAGCTCCAAATTTTTGATGCCAATTCCTTTCTGCTGGCCTCGACTTGATGATGTGGACTGGTTTAAAGTACTGTTAAGTCTTTCGGGCAATGAGGTTATAAGGGACCAGCAGGTCTAGAAGAGGCTCATTCAAGACAATATGGTAGCATTTGTCCTTTGATCTTCTCAACAAATATTCAGTTAGCACAAACCCTCTGCCAAGCACTGGGTTAATAGGTACAGTAGGACTCAACAGATAGTGACTCAGACCCTGCCCTCAAGGAACCCAGAATTTATAGGAGAAATATAATGTGTACACATCACTTAAAAATAAGACAGCATGTTATAAATGCCATTAGAAAAATAAAATCAAGTTACTATTCTTTAAAAAGGAAGAAAATTCTGACACATACTATAATGTTAATGAACCTTGAGGACATTATTCTAAGTGAAGAAAACCAATTACAAAAAGACAAATATTGTATGATTCCAGTTATACAAGGTCCCTAAGTAGTCGAATTCATCAAGACAGAAAGTAGAGTGGTGTTGGGCAGTAAAATGGGGAAGGAGGAATGGGGAAGCTTTGTTTAATGGATGCAGAGTTTCAATTTTGCGAGATGAAAAAGTTCTGGAGATTGGTTGCACAACAATGTGAATACACAATACTATCGAACCGTACATTTAAAATGTTTAAAATGGTAAAAACTTATGTGTATTTTACCATAATTAATTTTTTTTAATGTCAATGAAGAAAAAAAACCACTACTGACCTACAGAGGTAAAGCAATTATATATCTAACTGGAGATACCAAAGAAAGCTTCATGGAGGAGGGGAAATTTGAGCCATGCCTTCTAGAATGGATGGGCTAAAGATGGACAGAAAAGGCCACGTCAGGTGAACAGAGCGGCAGGAGCAAAGGCATATCTTTTTTAAAAAAAATCCGGACATTTCTCTCTTCCATTGCATCAACCTTTCACAGAGATGTTTCCAGTGATCAAACTGCGAGAGTCATGTTTGTGACCCTCTCCCGTGACATCTCAGGGGCATGGCTCTCCTGCATCCACCCTCCCTTCATCTCTTCGCCTCTCTGTGCATGCCTCTTCCTGCCTCTTGTTCTCACTCTCCCTCTGGTATCTTTTGAAACTTCTGAAATGAAACCCTTGACAAAGGTTTGCTTCAGCCCAGAAGCAGGCTTTCTTGAGGTCTCATTAATAACAGCAAACACCCAGAGACTCGCACACCTTTATTAACAGACCGTTTTGTTGTTCTTTTTCCCCCTTAGATACCTAAAGGTTAAGAAGAAATTACCTCATCACTCACAACAGGCAAGTCTCTATTGTAAGAACACTCTTTCTGACAGACATCCATTTCCAATTCTGCCTGATTGACAGCAGCTTTACAGAACCGCACTCTGACAGAGGAAAAGGAAGAGCCTGCAATTGGATTGATACTAAATTCGTGGACAGAAGACTAGAGCGGGGTGGGCTCCACGGAGAATTCCTTCATCCGCAGCAGGATTAATAAAGTCAGAACTTATGATTCTCCTGGCTAATCATAGAGATGTAAGACCAGGACCCTCCTGTTTCTGATGAGAATGGTAACCAGGCAAAGGGAAGGTGTCTTGGTCTGCAGAAGAGCCCCCCCACATACCCCACGCACACACCCACCCCCTTCCCCGCATGCCCTGCTGTCAGCAGCTCTGCCTGGTGGAGTTGGGGTGCAGGTGGAAGGCTCCCTGTCTCCTGAGGAGGGCGACAAGGGTGTGGAGTTCACCCTCTCAGCTGCCCAAAGTGCAGCTTCATCTGGTGGAGATGCACAAGAGCAAACCAGAAGTGAAACCCCAGCTTCACTCTGCCCAGTGGGATTCCGCGAGGGTCTCCAATTCGAAAATCTCCTCGTTTTCAGTTTTGTCTTTTTTGCCTATCCTTAATTATTCCATTGTTACCTTTGGTTCTGAGTGAGGACTCAGTACCGCTTGTGGGGAACAAATTGTACCAACTCCTGGACATAATACAAGCAGCAGCATCACCAGCCGAGGCCTCGCAGCAAAGTTTGTCGCCATCCTGGGGGTTCACATTACCCTTTTCGCAGTCCCTTCGGCTCAGGGTAGACAGTGTCAAGTAACCAAATGATGGAGAGAAGCCGCAGCTCAGGGCAGAGCGGGGGCCACTTTGACATTTACTTTGCCGAAATTGACTGCTTGGGAGTTGAAGGAGATAAATCCCTTTTAGGGACCATGGCCCTTCCTTGGTATCTATTCAATTCCATTAAAAATTACAATCACAAATCATGGACCCTCAGCGCTCAGAGGTGGCTCAGGTGCTGCCATGGCCTAGCCGAGCAGAAAGCAAGAATCCTGCAAGAGCATCGCAGCTGGCCACTGTCGGCTCATGTGACCCATTTCCCGCTGGAGAACACGCTCCTTTTAGGAGTGAAATTAACTATTAGAAACTCTTCCTTAGAATAAATAAAAACTAAATTCTGTTCCTTTAACAGCTTCCACCCATAGATACTAATGCCAGGCATATGTGCCTCTAATATGTATGTTGACTGACTGACTGACTGACTGAATAAATGAATAAATTATTAAACAGTAAATTGGCAAGGAGGAGAAAAAGAGAAGGAGAAAAAGTAATTGCAGTGATGAGAGGTAGAGGGATAGCGAGAAGGGAAGGGAAAGGAACATTTATTTTTTCTAAGAAATTTGGGGGGCGGGGGAAGGGATGGAGGTACACTGGATTGTCCCACCAAATATTTTCATTTTCTAACATCTCTTAAGCAAACCAACCAACAAACAAAAAGCCCCACAATCCATTTTATTAGTAAATCAGATTTTACAAATAAATACATTTGAGTAATGAATTAAATTACTTTGATTATATAAAGTTACTAGAGATAACTGTTGCCTGTTTTCCCTAAGTTGCTTTCTCATGACCTACTTCTCTCTCTTTCTCTCTCTCTCTCATACACACACACACACCCCAAATCTTACAAAGCATTGCTTCAAGGCCCCTTCAGAGCAAGCTAGCTAGATACACCAGCTAACAATTACCTTTGCTCTAGCTCAGGCACCCTTCTGCTCTGCCTTTTATCCCCAAACAGCCACCCCCTGCCAATTAGAGTGGCAAAAGGCCCTCCCTGACACCCCCCCCCCACACACCCATCCACAACTCCACGTTCTGCCGGTTCTGCAGACAAGCAGCAAAGAGGCATCGCATCTTTCCTGCTGTGTGGGGTGATGGGGAGAATTCCCCGGGTACAGGCTGCAAGCACTTCCCTAAATCTCAAAAGGAAGATGGCTCATGCTGTCTTCCAGGGCCTTACATGGTGGTCCTAGACTTGGGCTCAAATAATCTGCCATTTCTCCTGCCTTCTCTCTTCCCACCCCCTCATGTGCCCTACGAACAGTTCCCACCCACTAGGTACCACAGCGCACTCTTTCCCCCATAAGTAGGAGAGGGGGCCTTGCCATTATGTCTGGTGTTGCATCCACCCTGCGGGAGGGAGCCCATCCAGTACAGTCCTTTTTCGGAGGGCACTGAAATGCAAAGGCTACAGAGGCTGGCACTGAACATGCCACTTCTGTTCCGGGCCCTTCCTGGGCAGGTAACCTCCCCCGCTGCAATCCCCCACTCCCTGCCACTTGGGGCTGGGAAGCCACGGCCACCAACACCAAGTGAGATGGAGAATAGGAAACCATACATGGCTTTCTGGGAGCAAAGACAGCTAATCCAGATAATGCCAGCCAGAGCCTCCCAGTGTTCCGTAATTCGGCTGCAAATTCACCCTTGGCTTTCTGTCTTTCGTTTTATAGATAATTGTAGCTATACCTCATCAAACATCTACTAGATATTCTCTGTGCATTGGTACGTGGATACAGAATTCTCAGAGCAGAAAGGACCCTACGTGCATCAAGGTTTGCGGAGCTCCTACTGTGTGTCTGACCTTCTACTAGATATACTTCATCCACCAAATACAGGGTGTCTCTTCCAACGCCATGAATCGCAGCCGGTCATTCCCCCTGCCTTCCTTCCGCACTTTGTTAGACCAAATATTCCAGGATGTTTTTCATGCGGCTCTGTTCTGCACTTAGTGGGTGTCCTATCTGTCTCTCCACTCAGACCAGGAGCCCCATGAGGGCAAGTCACATTCTTCCCAGATCCCTCCCTGCTCTGAGCACAAATGCGATACACAGGGGCTTAGCAAAGGTGCGTACAGCAGGATTCATCTTCTGCTTTCCCTTTCTATGAACCAAGAAATAGCCATTTCTCTTTGGCAAAGGGAGCCTGGGCCTCCCTGGGAATGGCTCCCAGGTACAGAGGGGTTTTATTCAAGAATGGGGTAAGACACAAAGAGAGAGTTACAATGTGCTCCAGGGGCCCTGTCACAGCCAATACCAATGACACATAGGAGCCTAGATCCAAGTCTTACAGGGTTGTGCTCCTCTGCATGGCCTTGGCCTTATGACAGGAAGCCACATGCTTCCTTTGGCCTAAGGGGCCTAGAACAGCATCTACACTCCAAGTGCCCTCCCATGAAGTGTTATCAGGATGGCAAATAAACTTTCCTGATTTTGCTGGATAATTTACATTTCAAGTGTTCCCTCCCCTTGCTCCTACGCATTTATATCCACATGTCAGCTATGCTATTTCTGGTTCAGAAAATAGAATTTGGAATTCTACTCTCCAATAATCTTTTTTTGGGGGGGGGGTTTATAAATCCCCTATAATGGGGTTCCTCCTGAACTGGAGACCCCGAGAAGATGATAAAGTGTAAATGGTGTGTTTGGGAGGTGCAGAGAGCACCAGTAGGGGAACGGGAAGAAAGACAAGAAAAGGAAGGCAGCTAATAAAAGGTCTGTGACATAGCCAGCTGCCAATGTGGGCGACAGAGCTTCATCACGTTGGGGAGACTTCATCATATTGGGGCTCCATGTAGAACATACCCCTCAGAGGCAGCTCACCTGAAGGGTACAGCGGTCTGGGTGTCCACCACCAGTGCTCACCAGTCGTCGGTTGCACGATGCTCCTCCAGAGGCCCTCAGCCTGCGTCAGGTAGTAGAGGGAAAGCCCCTCAGCAGCGAGACACCACGCTGGCCCTGGAAGCTGGAGCGGGGCACGTGGGCTGGTAAGAGCCGAGAGACGTGGTAAGGCCTTGGCAGAGTGTTCTACAACTTCTCGCCTCTAGAGAGGTGACTGTAACTCACACATGAGGGGCTGTGGATTGTAATGACTGAGCGCAAAGTCCTTTCAGAACAAGACTCAGGATATAAATCGGTGGCCTAGGAGGTTAAAGAAAAAGATGCTGGAAAAGATGGTAGGGACACACTAATGCCAGCCCTTGTATCCCCCAATTCTGCACTGGTCCGGTCTTGCTAGTCCTGCAGGGACAGAAGGCAAAGTGTGTAGGGCTGTTCCTAACAGGTGAGGTGGGTGAGCTGGACCCCAATCAGAAGCCCACAGTCTGTCTGGCAGAGTTTCACTGGGACTTCAGTGGGAGAAAGCAGGAAGGATCAGGAAGGATGGGAGGGAGGAAGGGATGAATTGGGAACTAACGCTCCCCAAATACCTACTGCAGGACATTCTTTCCATTCGTTATATTATCTTATTCCAGGCTCACAACAACCCCTCAGAACCAGCACATGACCCCTGAAGTGGACATTTGGGGTAGTATCTGCTTGGAATGGCAATGCTAACTTCTAGGCAAGCTAAAATAAGGTGGGGGCTGCCAGTCATGGTCTTCCATCAGCCTGGCCACAGAAACTGCTCTAGGGATGTATGTGTGAACCAACATGACCCAATAAGTGGACATCCCTGGGATCATGTAAGCCCTCTTATTGTTAAAAATTAAAATAAAATAAAATGCTTGGGCACCACTCTGCCTTTGACTTCCAGCTGAACCCAGAGAACAGGAGCCAGATGCTTCCTTTAACTTCCGGTCGTACCCAAGCTTCAAGCGCTTCTGGGGGCACGGGCTTCCCCACGTGTCAGGCCTCGGGGTGGTGCATAGTGGCATTGGTCACCTCTGAGCCACAGCCCTCCAGCTCTGGGAGAGCATTCTCACAATGTGCTTCCTCCTCATCTGTCCAAATACTGGACCTTTGTGCCCCGTCTATCCTCGCGACACATGCTAAGGTGATAAACCATCGACTTAGGAACCTGTTTAATATCTGTGGCATTTCTCCACCTTTTCTTTGGTTCTCAGTTTTCAGAGGGGTTTTTTGGCTTCTTCACATGTGTGAATGCAAAGTTTGCACCTTCCAAGCTAACTTATCTGCCTCTGCTACTGCATTTTTTAAGGGACATTATGGAAAACTTTTAGATTTTTGAATGGAAGTCTTTTACAAAGAGAATTTTTTTTTGTAAAAAAAACAAAAACAAAACAAAACAAACAAACATTTGTTTATCATTACCAACTTGAATGAGCAACAGTATTTTTACTACAAATTTTTATCTTATACAATCCATATATGTATTACTATAAATGTATGTTTCTACCTAATTTAAGCCTTTAAAACTCAACTTGTCTAGTAGAATGTACAATATATTCAGGTCGTGTGCTAGGGAAATGGAAGAAAATATAAACTGTACTATTTGGGCTCAACGAATGCAACGTCTTCTTGAGGGAAAAACACAAACCAGTGTAAAACGCTGTGCTAGATCAGTAGGATATATGGATCATCAGCTCAAGAGCCAGTTTATAACCCTGACATTTCCAGAAAAACAGGATTCCCACCACAAAACTGGCCCAACATAGAGAATGGATAACAGCCAGATTCTTAACTAGCAACTATTTCATAAACAGAACTGGAATGACCTCTAGCAGGACAAGCGAAAAACCTTCTTTAAAGAATCTTGTGGAAAACATTAACTGATCATTTTACCAGGCCCTACTTTCAGAGGCTCTGGTCCTTGCATTTCCAGGATAAATGAGGAGAGATACCCATCTGGCCCACAGAAAAAGCAGAGGCTTTACTCATCTTGTGTGCATCCTATTCTGTAGCAAAAGGCTTTGGGTATCTCTCACCAAGGTCAAAGGGGTCCATTTGATCAAAGCTTACATAAGTCATAAAAAGGCATCAGCCCCCCATTATCATCTCAGTTCCACAACAGTCCACATCTGAGAGCTGACAGGCACATTATCAGGGAAAAGGAAAGAACAAGCATTGTCCCCAGTTCAGCCTTGGGGGTCATCCTCCCAAGAAGTCTCAACATCTTTGACATATGGAACTATCCAGAGCCCTGGATGTAAAAATGGTCCCAGGCTGGCTTTACTTGCCTTTTTGGCAATAAGACCTTCACTTGGGTCTTCCCCTGGGACCAGATTCAGTCAATTAGGTGAATTCCAAATGACAAAAATTAGCTGGTGCAATTTAGGGAAAAAACAAAGCAAGACATTTTACAGTAAAGGAGAGAATGGGTTATCATCTTGCTTAATACATGAAAAAATTTAGAGTATCTGATACTGGGAAAATAGTAACCAGAATAATTTTGAATCCATACCCTTTCTTCTAAGTGGAGAATACAGAGTACATCCATCCCTATGTTGATCTGAAGACAACCACAACTCACTGACTTATACCTACTTGAGGTTCTAATAGCTCTGTCTATTAGCTGAGTGACTTTGGCCAAATTGCTTAACCTCTCTGGTACTGTTTTTATTTATTTATTTTTTTACCATAAAAATGAAGCTGTGATCTCTAATTTCTCTAACAGCAGTCAAAATCAAAAATTCTGTAACTATGCTTTCCAGACATGCCCTTACCCTTAAATCAGTGTTGTTTATTTGGGAAATAATTTCTGTAGATAGGAACCTTCAGCATCCCAAGAAATGCACAGAGCCACAAACAGTAAGCTAGGACAGAATCCTTCTCCGGGAAATCTGAAAACAGTCTTTTGGAATAGCCACTCACACCCATCTTTTAAGTCATACTTGACCCAGAAATAGCCGCATGATCTGCTGGGATGAGAAGTTCTGAAAAAGTAGGGCAGTGATGGAAACCATAGGACTTTTAGATGCAAAAGCCCCAATGACAAGCTGACAGTTAGACCGCCATGCTGTTGGCACGTTATTTTTGCAATGATTGGGTCTCTAGGCCCCAGCTGTTCTCCAGATACAGGCCTGCCCTGGCCCTGAAGATTTCGAAGGTGAGTTCGGAAGAAGAGGCTGAGTGAAGGAAGGGCAAGGTGCATTACTGTGGAGTGATAAGTTACCCTAACACTTACCCGAGCCCCTGAATGAGGCATTGTTTGTGCAACTGGTAACCAGAGCTTCTCCCTATGTCAAGTACAGCATGGGTTACCCCACCCTGCCTGCTGGGCCTGTAGGGTGTGTCGGATATGTTGAAACAACTCTAGGCTCCAGAAGATGGCTCACCACCAACCGAAGACTGCACCCAGACACTGCCCTGGGCCTCAGGCACCTCACGAGTTCTGCTGTGTCAGGGACCCAACCCTGCTGTCTTTTTGTCTTCCAAATGAGAGCTAGCAAGCCGGCTGGGCTATCTCAGAGGGGCTGCGTGGCGTGGCGTGGGACTAAGGAGCATGTGCCTTTTGCCTGTATCCCCGAGGCATGGGAGGGAGGATGCTGGCAGCTCTAAGACCTCCGACTCAGTCACCTGGCATCGTGGGCACTTTCATGACTTGCTCTGTGGACATTTCCTCCCAGGAGGCAAAGAGAGCTCCCTTCATTCAACAGAAATGAGTCCTGTTTACCTTGGATGTGAAGATTCTGTCCTGTTGCAAGAGAGGACAGTGGCACCTAGGGGATCACACACGGGCGCGCACACACGTGCCTACTCTGCAGCCATCCCTCCGGCTTGTGACTGAAGAGCCCCAGGCTTTCTGGCGTACCACAACAGCGGGTGGAACCAGACGGACTCAGTGCTGAAGAAAGGGTCCTGGCTTGACATTACAGTTGCTGACGGTGCTGTTGGTACCTGCAGCAACTTCAGGATCCACCAGAGTGGCTGGATCACAAAACCCACCCCTGGATGCAGTTCCCTGTGGGGGTCTCTGGGCACAAGTCTTTGGTCACTGCACACCACCCCCAGACATTCCCAAACAGAAATGAACCTCCTGCCTGTCCTTGGGCTACAGGCACCTTGCAGGTAAAGGCAAGTTGGGTGTGGTGCCTTCGAAGGAGGCTCCACAAAGAATACCTGTTCTAAGAAATGACGCAGATGACTCACCATGAGTCTTCCCTTAGTCTCAGCCCTGACTCTGTGCCTGACCTGCTGGCAGGGCCTTAGAGAAGTCGTAGAGGGCTCGTGGGTGAGTCATAAAGCAAGAGGCTGACCGCTTACACTCTTGGGGAACACAAGATTTTCTCAGAAAAAAAACAGGCAGAACTAATTTCTATTCACTCTTCCTCCTTCTGGCCTGTTTTTCCGGGGTGATGATGGCAAGTGGCCATGGGAAGTGCGAATATTCTTGTTCACTGCTTCCAAAACTGCTGTTGAAAATATCTGGGCTGTATTAAATACAAAAAGTTAACTTGAGAGGGCTACACGGTTTGTTTTAGCAATGTAAACGATCAACTTATATAGACAATAACCTAAATCTACACCATTTAATACGGTAGTCACTAGCTATACGTGACCATTTAAATAAAGTTCATTAAAATTAAAAATTTCAGTTCCTCAGTCACACCAGCCACATTTCAAGTACCCAGTAGCCACGTGTGGCTACAATATTGGACAACGTGGCTAGATATATCCATCATCACAGAAATTTCTATTGGCCAGAGCTGATCTAAATACAGGAAGTATTAGGGAACCAGTTGCTCATTGTTTATTCAACAAGTATTTATGGAAAATTGGCTATGTGTTAGCAACTGTGAGGGAACAAAGATAAAAAACAGGTGGCCCCTGTACTCCAGGAGTTTCTAACTGGTTGGGGAGTGCATGTGTGTAACCAAAGATATAGACTTTTTTTTTTAAATCCCAGAAATGAAACAAACTACATGTGAATGAACAGAACTCTTAAAAAAAAAAAAAGTCATATTTAAAGAGCAGAGGAGTGAGTCGACCTGCTTGGGCTTCAACTTATAAACCTTTCATTCAACATCTGTTTGCAGATGTGCAGGTGGTAAGTTAACCTGGACCTGAGTGACAGGTGTCACAGACACAGAGCAAGGAGGCCAACAGAAGAAAAGCCCAGATCTGAAGCTCTCTTAGCAGAACTTCCGACTGTGCCTCTTACAGAGGGCGACTTCGTGAACGCAGCTAGATGTGGAGAGAGCCATTTTCTTAGGCAATCGCATCCCAGCTGAAGGGTATACATAGAGGGATTTTGCCCTTCACCTCCTAGAATTCTTGAACATCCTGCTTCAGCACACTTCCGAGAAAGTGGTGAGCAACCAGCTGGTTCTTTCTCCAACGCAGCTGCTTCTTGTTTGAGGGATTTTCACCAAGTGATTTTAAATGTTTTTACAAGGTGTTCAAATTGGGAAACCACATTCGATATGCATAATGTTGGAGTCAGGAAAAGCAATCACAAAGCACCAAGGGTGACCCGTTCTCAAGAACTCAGCAAGATCATCTTAGGGAGAGAATGCCTAAAGGAGAAAGACATCAAAATAAAAGGCAGATACCGACTTTATTAAAAAGAAATACCATCCGAAAATGACCACTTGAGTGGGAAAGAAGCACACAGGGAACTCAGAAACCTAAACGAGAGCCCTCAGAAGGGCAGGGAGTATCTTCGACCTCGGGAAGATGTAATGAGGGTGCAGCCACCCTCTGACGCAAGGTTTCCCAATCCCCGGGCTGTGAACCAGTACCAGTCTTTGGCCTGTGAGGAACTGGGCCACACAGCAGGAGGTGAGCAGCGGGCCAGCAAGCGAAGCTTCATCTGTATTTGCAGCCGCTCCCCAGCGCTAGCATCACCGCCTCAGCTCCACCTCAGATCATCAGGCATTAGATTCTCATAGGAGCACCAGTGCCTGGTGCCAAAAAGGTTGTGGGTCCCTGCTTAGAAGACATTTATGAATTTATTTGAAGAGAACATTTTTTAACACTGGAGATAATGTAACAAGTCATACAACTAGGTGCTGGGTCCCTCTGGGCAGCCAAACAACAGAAAAACTATTCTGAAAATAAAAAAAAGAGTATGCAAACTCTATTTTTTTCATGTAATGTTTTGAATAGGGTTTATGTTCACATGATTCAAAATTCAAAAAATGTAAAAAGAGTCACAGTGAAGTTTCCTCGCATCTATCCCCTCTCTGCCCGTACCTCCCCTGCCTCCACTTGGGCAACCATTCTGTACTCATCCCACATCGCTTTATGCGTTTATAAGAAAACACAAATATATATTCTCATTTCTCCTCCACCCCCATTTTACACAAAATGTGCCAACTTTATAGACTGGCCTACCTCTTGCTTAACCATTTACTAACTGCCTTGGATGTCTCGGAACTCCTCCCTTGGGTACAGAGAGCCATCCCATCCTTTATCACAGCTGCATGGTACTCCATTATCGGGTTAGACCATCATCTATGTAATAGTGCCCTATTAATAGACACTAAGCTGCTTCCTATATTTTACCATTACAACGCTATAATTAATAACCCCGAATATACATTATCTCATATTTACAGTATATCTATAGCAAAATCCTAGAAGAAAAGGGCAAATAAGCATTTACAAGTTGGGTTGATATTGCTGGATTGCCCTCCAGCATAGTTGTGCTCATTTACACTTCTACCAGCAATTTTTGAGACTGCCAAAAGAATATGTTATCAAGTTCTGGGATTTTTGCCAATATAATAGGTGAAAATGGAATCGCAGTAGAAAATTAATTTGCATTTCTCTTATTATGAGTGAGGTCGGACATCTTTTATACATTTAAGAGCCATTTGTATTTCCTTTCCCGTGAACTGTCTGATCATATCTTTTGTACCTCCTTCTATGGAGCTATTGGCTATTTTTAATAAAAGTTAGTTTCTGATTAACTTTTCTAAACAACTTTCTTATCAATTCTAAGCTCTTTATTTATCAAAGACACTAGCCCTTTGTCTGTAATAGGAGGAACATTGAAAATAAACACAGAGCTAATCAATAACTCTTGCCCAAAGATGTTTTGATGGTTTCCCATAAAATCCTTTTGAAGGTTAAGCTTCCACCCCCTCACTCCCCGCCTCTCCTCAGCTCACACCAGGTGTCTGGCTGTTCCTCTTTCATTTGATTTTCTTCCTTGGGGCCTTTGTACTGGTTGTTTCCTCTTCCTGGAATGAGAGTTTTCCCTTTGTCCTCCTAGTAAATTCCCGTTTAACTGTTCAAGACCTGTGGCACCTTCTCATTACAAAGAGCAAGTGAGGACAGAGTAGAGGTACAATTTGAAACTGTGAGGCTCTTCCCCTAAATCGTAGTGAATTGAAGAGACTCCGGGTGGGCCCATGACTGTGCAGCAGTGCGAGTCAGCGGGGAGGAGTATCAGTGGGAGACTGAGAAGCACCGCACTGTGTGGTCCAGGAGATGGTGTGACAGAGTGAGGAAGCCACTGCAGGCCAGCGTTGTTGAGGGCAGGCCCTGGAGTGTGAACCCTGATGGGGTGTGAGGCCTGGGAATTTGCATTCAGTGGGCCATGCTCTCAGACAGGACTGGAGGACAGAGAACAGAACTGGGAAAGACACAGTATGACTACCAGGGACTGGGGGTGGGGACTACAGCATCTTTCAGAGGGTTATAAGAAGGACAATTTCTACTGAACGCCTAGGCACCCTGACCTAATACTGCCTGCTTTCCCAAGAACCTACAGAAGGAGAAAAAACGTGAGATAGCTCAGCCCTTTTGAAGGAAAGTAAGGGAAAATAATAAGAAAGTCAGAAACTCCACAAACCTGGACTTAGAACAGCCAGCGATGGTGAGAGAAACGGAAAAGCCTGGAAAGAGCCCCAGGAAGTGCTTCAACCCTGAAGCACACAGCAGAAACCACACCCGGCTGTGTACCCAGATTCGCCGCGCCGCTGTGGGAGGAGTTGCCGGCTCCCGAATGTGTTAAGCTCTCTGGGTGGACAGGTTGAGCAACTGGTGGGTACCGGTAGGAAAAGAGAGGGGCCAGAGGATAAAACCTGGGGCTCCTCTTTTGCAAAAGGAGCATTTCCCAGCTCATCTCCTGGTGGAAGCAGCAGTTGGCCAGCAGGAGACACAGCAAGAGCTCAGAGGCACCTTCCGGGTGGGGGGCGGGCCGCTGGCCGCAGAGCGCGGTTCCACACGGCGCACTCTGAGGCTCCCCCACACGCTCTTTTTCATGTATTTATTTAATACATGTTTTGGGGGCACCTACTCCATACCGTGAACTCTGTTAGGGGATGTAATGGTGAGTATGGCACTGAAACTGGCCCGGTCACTGCAGCTAGTGGGAAAGATGGACCCATGGACAAACCAGAGTCATGTGTGCACTGACGGAAAGGAGGTGCAGAGAGGGGGGCCTGGCCCAGATCTTGGGTGTCGGGGAAGGCTTCCTAGCAAAAATGACTGGCCCACCTGTGAGAAGCCCCTGAAAGCATGAGTCCCAGAAAGGCACAGAGCACTCTCCTGCTGTGCAGAAAGAGCCTCAAGTTAACGCTGGGCTTCCAAATAAAAGAGGAGACTAGGAAATCTAACTGAGAGACGAGTGCCTTCTTCCTTCTGATTGTTCTGACCAGACAGTCAAATTTCTGCACAGCTTATACCTCAGAAGTAATACATGTGCAAATTGTAAACCAAGAATAGAAGCCATTCCTGATAGAATCTATTCTCACTCTTTTGTTGCTGACTTCTGTATTAGCTCTTAGCTGAGGGTCAGCATTTTCTGATACCATTGTCGGCACTGAATTCTTCTTCCTCCCTCCAACTCCTTTAAGCCTCTCAAATCTTCCAAGCAGCCTTATTCAATATTTATATGATCTGGACACAACGAGGCTGCTTTAATCTGCAGTGAGTGAGGACTGGAGAGCATCAGAGCTTGGCCCTCAGCAGCCGTCTCTTGGCTGCTGTTCCCCAAATTTGTCCCCTCAGGGGTCCCCAGGAGCCCTGTAGGATGAAAATGCACCTCTTTGTTCAGTCTTTGCTTCCACTGCGCACTCAGAACCTGTCCACCCCCTATGGGGGCAGAGGAGGGGGAGGCAGAGCTCTGCCAGGTACTTCAGCCAATTCTCCCTCAAAGCCCAGAGATTCTGTCCTCATTTTTTATTGTGACCACTTAGCAAAAGCAAGACATGGCCAAACCTTCAATGGACAGTGCACCCTGGTAGGGCCAGCGCATGCAATAGCCACGTGGGTATGAGTTGGGGCTGCTCTTTTCCCTTTGCAACGTAGAATTCTCAAGGCTGGGCTGCCTGTTGTTGTTCATCAGAGGAAGCAATGAGGTGGGACCTGTGTGGTCCATTGTCTCACACAGCACACACCTCCATCAGGACCCTAACAAATGAGAGCACCCCTGGACTTGCTGCCAAGACCTTCGATGAGAACTGAAGGCCAGTTCAGCCACCTATATTGATTTTCCTCCAGCACAGAGTACCGTAGCAGTACTGTCACCTTACTTTCTCAGTCTAGTAACAAAAACAATGCCGTTACATGGCTGCTTCCAGACGGAGCCCATCTAGGTCGGCTAGAAGAGACAGCATCAGCAACCAGACCTCCAAGAAGAACGGGAGACTTACCACAGAAGGGTGTTTCTCCAACAGCTTGGAGAAATAATATGGTAGCATCAAAAGTACCCCTATCTCATACAGACATCGCCACAAATCAATCATAATTTCTTCCTTCTGAAAAGACATACCATTCCGGAACACCCATGGTTGCTGAGACAGATCCTTTGGCTGCAGACAAAGTAAAGACGGGAGCATTGATCTCATTTCTTGGGAAGATTAAATTTTATAATTAACAAAATTCGAAAGGATCCTTCGCTGACACTTGTATAATTAGGAGTCCAAGTGAATTCATTTTTTCTCGTGGGGGAGAAAAGCTTTGAGGGGCTGGTGTGTTGGGTGGGTTGTGGCAGGCAAGAGCAGGGATGGGCCCAGGAGACACTTCTGTGTTCCCGGAAGAGCCTACAAGACTACCTTGAGCAATGTTGGGGACAGGAATGCAGGACACAGACCTCGCCTCGGGCTGAAGTCAACCCCACCCCACCTCACCCCCCACCCCCCCACCCCCCAGCAGCTGGGAGAGCAAAGGCACAGGGCTGCAGCCTGGATGAAGACACAGGACCAGCTGCCCAGCTTCAAAGTCTTTGGTGATTCCTGGTACCAAGGAAGGACTGAGAAGAGAACAACTCTACCTACCTTCCTACTCTTAGATTGCTTCATTCAGTCAGTCATTTATTCACTGATTCACCAACATTTATTGTGGCTCTATCTTTGACTAGGCAGGAAGGCTTAGATATTGGAGTACTAACTGAGATTTCTGCTTCTGAATTTCCTAACTGTCCCCAAGTATCTCCCCCTCAGTTCTCTGGCATGCATTGCTTCAGGTGGGGAATAACAGCAGAAAGCAGAGAAACACTCAGAGATTCGAAAACAAGGCTAGGTTTTCCATTTGCTAGAGCCTAGAATATATGTCAAAAATCAAGGTCCTGGTGATATCTTTTTGGGGTTATGGATCTGCTCTATATCTTGATCATGGTGGTTGTTACATAATTACATATATTTGTCAAAAATGCAGAAGTGTACCCTAAAAAAGAGTGCATTTTGCTGTATGTAAATTATTACCTTAAGGTGAAGAAAATAAACATAATACCCAGTGGAAAAAAATAGACTAGGGAAATATTAGGGGTCTTAACACAAGATCACACACAAAATTATGTGGCTCTTGGCATGGACCATTTCGAGTTCCTTCAAACACTGGGAACCAGTACAAGTGGGAAAGTAGGAGCTGGGCATACTGAGGAAGGATGGAGTGGGCCAGAGAGGCAGGATGCCAGGCCCCAGGCTCGGAACAGAGATGTTCAATGGGAGGCCTACACATGCGCTTAGAGACCCAGACCAGCAGGGGCCTTCCACAAAACTAAAAAACGTTCATTGCAGTGAGAACTGAACCAAAATTTTGTAGTCTAAACATCCCAAGTAAAGTCATTTTAATTTCAAAATTCATGTAAATTTTGTGTTTTAAGACTCACTATTATTTTTATTTTGAATTACATAGTAGAGATAAGGAACTGCAGAAGGGTCTCTAAAGCAGGGTTCATTGACTGGCATATCACAGCCAGTCATAGGCAGGGACCCCACCTGTAGCTGTGCAGCTGATGGTTGGCACAAAGAACCTGGCAGAGGGGGCCCGGGAGCTGAAAATCCAGCCTGTTCCTATCCCAAGCCTGGCATTCTCGTGGAGGGTTGAGCCAGCCCAAAAGAAAAGACACGTTTGTTATTCCGAGTTTCTTCTTGCTGCTGGCTCTGTTAGTGGGTTATAAGCCAGTTGAGATATGGGTCATTTGGCCCTTAGGGAGCCCAAGCAGGCCAGGTGAGTGCCCTCAAGCACCCAGGCCAGATCCTTCTGACTGGGAGCAGCCTTGCCCAGTGTCTAACTCAAAAAAAGAAAAAGAATGAAGGCCTGAATCCAGCCCTGACGAGGCAGCTAACCAGTCAACAAGCATCAATACCATACCTTGGGCAGGGCTGTGCATGCCTGATCAATGTCTCTTTATAGGTCCCTGCTTAGTAATTGATCCCCAAGTCTAGGTACGACAGGGCTTCAGGTCTAATTAAGGAGACACAGTAGCAAGGCATAAGGGCATCAGGGAGACAGTGTGCTGAGAAAACTGATTTGGTCAGTCCTCCCAGAGCTTTGGAAGTTGGCTGCCACTGGTAGAGTTAGCAGTGCTCCAGCATCTCCACTGTCCAGCCCCACAAAAAGGCCAACCTGGGGCCCTCCTCTGAAATGCCCCTCCCTTAGAAAAGCTCCATTCTGGTTGGAGGGGCTGCGAGTTGGTCCAGAGCAGCATGAAGATGAAGGATATGGGGCAAGACCCCCGCATACAATAAAAACTGAATCTGATTGTAAGAGTTATTCTGGGCAGCTTCATTTGTCCACAGGATTTGGACTCATTGCCTGCTGGCTGGAGTGTGCTGAAGGAAGTGACATATGCAAATGAGTCATGTACCCACACTGCTGACAGCTTTATCGTGCAATACCCGTTATCTCTCAGGGCCTGTTTATGAAGAGGCCTGGAGTTTTCTCCTGTCTTTTAGCAACTCTCCAGCTTGCCCAGGCATGACTTAGCAAGGAAATTGGGGTTGACTTTAAAATTCTCCTTGGGATGGTAACTCTGCAGCCAAGAAAGGCTCTGTGCTGAATTATTGAACGGTGCGGATGTTTGCCGTCCCCAGTAAGAGCCTTTCTTCTCCTCAGCTCCATTGCCCGACAAGTAATTTTAAATATGCAACAACGCAAGGCTCTGTGCTCATCAGCCTAATGCTGAGCCAGATTCCAGTCATGCTTGAACAGCTGCCAAGACACCCAGAGCACCAGGCTTTGCTCCAGGGTCACGGGACTACATTTTAGGCAAATGAATGTCTTGATGATCTTCAAGCTATTGTTCTATAAAAATCAAATCTTAACACATCTAAAACCAAAATTTTTAATTAACCCCAAACCAGCTTCTTTGCCTTTTTTTCCTATTTCTATTAATGATGCCACCATCCACCCAACTGCCTAAGCTTGTATCTTGGCCTCACATTTGACTCATGTTGCCTCCCCATTCTGCAACATGGGGTTGGTCTCCAAGTTTTGTCTATTGTGCCTCTAAAATATTTCTCATATATGTTCGATCCTCCCCATTCTCACTCCTGACTTATCGGGCTGGTATCATCTCTCCTCTGGACCCCTAACTAGTCCTTCCTGTCTAGTTCTAACCTTGATTGATTTTTGTTAATTTGAGGATTAAGTCTAAACTGTTCAGCATGTTAGTCACAGAGATGTCAATGGGAATATAAGTTCTGCCACTTGCAACTCTATGCCTTGGGCAAGTCACTCAACCTGTGAAATGAAAGTAATGACAACAGTGAGGATTAAATAAGATAATGTATATAAGTGACATAGTTCAGTATCCAGTATCTAGAAAGTACCAGAAAGGTTCGCCTTTATAATCATTGCTGTTATTCAAACCTTGGTATCTCCTCCCTTCCATCCTATCTCTTGATCAAAGAGTCATATCCTGTGCAATCGCACACATTCCTTAAATGTGTTCTACCATCTCATATGTTTGTGCTTTTGCATATACCATTCTCTGCCTAGAATGACCTTTTATCTCATCTAGCTAGCAAGTTGCTACTCATTTCTAAAGGCCAGTCTCAAATGTTACCTTCCTCAGAATGACCTTCATGCTCACATCTTTACATTTTCATAACCTTTGTACTCTATTACCATATGGCTCTATAACTGTATTGTAATCTGTTGCCTTGAGATGTTTGTTCTCACGTGTGTCTCCCAGATTATACAGTAGGCACTCTAAAAGAAATGTATCCATGCAAACATTCATTTAGTAATGCATGTGGAATCTCTCATGAACCAGGCATTGTGCTGGACACCGCAGACACAAAGATGCCTAATGCATCTTTATTAATATATATATTAATCAGGGTGCTTACTTGCAGGCAATAGTATCCACTCTAGTTTAAGCAGAGAGTTTTATTACAGAAAATTAGATAGCTCGCAGAATCTTGAGAAGGGCCAGGGCCAGGCTTGATGTCTTATGAACAGCAGCAATGTAGCTGGGAACCATGCAGACTAAGAAAAATGACCAGCCACACCAATGTGATGATCCAGTGGACACACCATCACCATAGCCACCCTGTTCTAGAGGATGGACCCTAGAAACTCAACTATACCTGCCCCAGAAGAACCAGATATCACCACCAAGCTTTCCAGAAGACCCAACCTTCAGTGTCTGCTTCTATTTGAAGTGTCAAATAGGTATGTCTGCTTGATGTAACTTATATCACATTCCTACATCCTGGCTGTAAGGGAATCTTGTGAATGCAACTTTTAGCTTTCCCCCTCAAAAGAGAAAGCAAGATTTGAAGGGTTTGGAATGGGTGCTGAGTGAGCCAAACTAGAATATCCTGGCTCTTAAAAGAGCTCCAGCTTCGGGAGAAAGTCAGGCAAGCAAACAGGCATCACAGTATTATCAGTGTAGTGAAGAGGCTGTGAGAGCCAGAGAAACAGTCCCCAAGCCAGGGGGGGGGGGGGGATTTGCGTGAAAGATAAAGCTTTATATGCCAAGTTCTAAAAGCTTTGACTTTATCCCGAAGGCACTGGGAAGTCACTGAATGATTTAAAACAGACAAGGGGCATAGTCATATTTTAGTTCTGAAAAGATCTACCAGGATTGGGGGAGGGAAAGGCCAGAGAGAAGAAAGTCAGTTAGGAGGCCATTGCAGTCATCTGGGTAAGGTGATGATAATATGAACCAAAAAGGCGGCAGTAAGGCTAGAGAATAGGGACAGAGACAAGAAATATTTTAGAACTGATGACAGATTGACCATACGGGCAAGGGGACTTGAGGTCTGTAAATCAATGGCCAGGTCCTGATTTGAGCAGTTGGGTATATTCTGATATGCTTCGTCAAGATGCGGTACACCAGGGAAGATGTAAATTTGTAGGGAAGGATAATGAGTCCTTTTACATGTTTGCTACTGAACAATGATCAATATGGTAACTTGGAAGTACATGTAAGACATACGAGTGGGGATGCTGAGTAAGCAATCAGATAATTCAGGTCTGGAGTTCATGAGGGAGGTTTGAGCTGTACAGTAGCCATCTATTGCCTTTTGGGGTGATGTCCTATCTCTTATTTTGGGAGAACTACCCTTTCTAGAAACCACGTGCTTGTGAGAAAATGACCCCCTCACCTATATGAATAGACATTTAACCAGGTTGTCTAAGCAGAGCCCACTACCCTCAGCCACAGAGATGTGGGTGGTCATGTGACCCATACTTGGAGATACAATAACCAGCCCGCCCAGGCCCTTGCTGGACCCATCAGGGAGGAGATGGTCTGTTTCCACGATGTTGATGAGTTGCTCAATTGAAACCTAGAGTGTCCAAGGACCATTTTTCCATCGGGCGTCTCTGGTTGAATATCAAGGTGCAGGATGTTACCAGGAGGCTAACTGGCTGCAGAAGAGGGGAAGCTGGTCACCCAGTGATGTAACTTTGTGTCTCCTGCACCACCAGCAAGACCTACATATAGCAAGCACTCAGTAAGTGAGAAAGTGAATGAAACATTTAAAAATGTCTTCATAAATAGGATACGGTTCTACAATATACCATACCACTAAAAAAGTCATACCTTTAGACTAAAAAAAAAAAATCACGGTGGATCTAGTGCATATGCAGAAATTTCAAAACAGGCAGATTCCAGGTGTTCTTAGGGGGTGGGGTAGGGAGGATTTTTCTGGGCACAGTGTATTGTTTTGCACAGCCATTTCCTATGATCATTTGAAGACATAGATGAATAATATTAAAAACATCATAATACTAAATACTGTACCCAATTAAATCACCAATTGCTTTTCTTCGAAGGGTTGATGCCATAAAAATAATCACAGTGTAACAGCAGGACTCGCTTTCCAAGACTCAGAAGCATGTTTTCCAGGGGCTGGTACAGCGAGACAGCAGGTCTGCTTAAGTTGCAAAAACAACAATAAATTAAATTGCCATTTTAATCGAGTCGGGATCCAACATATAAAAAGATATGTGATACATTTTGCTTAACATTGTGTACCATAATTAATCCATAACTTTTGTTTTGCATGCAAAATGCTGAACAGAACTAAAAATCTAGCCACGATTCTCCATTTTGCTCCTTTCTTTGGCTAACGAAGAATACAAGAAATCAGGGGAGCTTATGGATCTGGCCGTGGGTAATTAATTCACTTGACCTCTCATTTTCATTCCATTTCTCCACCTATACCAGAATCAACATACGTCCTGGGCTTTAATTAAACAAATCACCCAGAGAGCGTATAAAAGTGCTGCTGGTCCTTGGAATTCGTCTTGGGCTCTTGGGGAACTGGGGGAGAGGAATGCTGAAGAGAAGGAGAAACGGGAGGGGAGGCGGGGAACGGAGCAGGCGCAGCTTCTGCCACAACAGAAGGGTCTGCACACTCCTCCTTCTTAAGCTGCAATAATAAACAAGCCAGGCAGGAAGGCACCGGCTCCCCTCTTGCCTGTATTTGTCTTTTCCTTCGCCCGGTGCCTCCCAGATCCTACCCCCCTCCACCCACACCCTCTCACCCCCCACTCACGCCCACCCTCCAACCCCCACCCCCGCCTGAGTCCCTGGTTGTGCTCTTATTTCTTCGGCAGAGCCACACCTCTCCAGTCCCCAGAGCCTGACGGAGAGAAGGTCTGTAGGAAGGAAGCCTGAGTGTGATTGAGCTAAATGGAAGCGTTTCTTCTGAGGATGGAGAACACTGCAACACACGTGTGCACGTGTGCGCGCACACACGCACACACGAGCATGCAATTTTCTAATCCCTGGGGAAATTCTGGTCAAGGTCATTTAGCTAGACTCCCACAGCTTTCGCCTGCGTGGCAGAGCTACCACGGGGGAAGGGGGGAGGGGGTTTCAGTGGCAGCGCCCGGGCTAGGGAAGAGAACAGTGCTCCGTGGCAAGAGGCAGTGTGCCTGAACAGTTCTGTTCCCCACCCCCACCTCCTTTCTGAACTTGTTTTCCTCGGCTCAGACACCCTCTTTGTTCACATCATCCTCCAGCTATCTCACATGCCCCTTTCTCTGCTTAGGGAGAAAAGAGTGTATTATCTTATAGTGACCTTCCTACGACGGCAGGCAGGAAGGAGGTAGGAACATGTGTGTGAAGAGGTACTAGAATATCAGCCAACCACAGAACTGGTGCTGTTAACATCTGTTGAATGACTGACACACAGAAAGGTATGTGGACAACTTGCGTAGAGCCAAAAGAGCTTTGAATGCAACACGGGGAAAACCACTGCTCTTTTCCCACTCTCCTATCTTCCCGTGCCCTCCCCCTGGCTTCTCTGCACCCTGTTCCCCCAGGAATTGCAGACTTAGAGATGTTGCTTTAACTTGGCTAGGCTCCCAAATGATTAAATAAACCACATGGATGGGTGGAGGGGCCAGTATTATAGACGAGAAGCACAGACCGCTGCCATGTTGAGGTCTGGAGAGTTCTATGAGATCTGACATCACATAAGCCACAGCTTCGAAGACTAAATAAAGAGTCCCTGAATTATTTGATCCGTTTGGTCAACTCAGACCGATGCATTAAAATGAATAATAATGCTATCATCTTTGAGCACCTATAACTTGTCAGATACTTCCATAAATTATTTTATTCGATTGTACAATCGCCCTAGTTCTGTCACCCCACTCCACACTGAGGCCCAGTGAGATTAGAGGTCTTGTCCAAATAACACACTGGCAGAGTCAGGATTTGAACTCACATCTATCTGCTTCCCAGCTGTACATGGTCATACCTCACCTGAAAAGGAGGGTGGCTTCATTTGCATTTGCTTTCAACAAAGGTGCAAAGTATCACCCACCATATTTTAGGATTCAAGCCTGACCATTTTTCCTTCAGGCCAGCTTTTCTCAGAAGAGAGTCCAATTTTGCCTGTTATAGAGACAGCTGTCCCCACAGAAAACCCTGGTGACCCATTAAAATGTTCTCATAAACTGCCTCTGGCCAGACCAATAGGAAATAAGATGAGGATACAAACTACATCCTCTGGTGATTTAAGGAGGTGTTGGCTTCATAGCCTAGCGGGGCTGGTGCAGGTACAAATGCTATTAGGCAAAACCACAGAAATAACAAAACAAATAAGTTTTAATCTCCAAACCATATGTAGGGATAATGAGTGTACTTTATAATAATTGCTGGAAGTCGGAGCAGGGAAAATAACTTTGGAAACGTCTCAGCTTCACTTTCCTCATTTGCAAACCAGGGATTGTCATGCCAGCCTAGCCCCTGAGCCCACAGAGGCTGGAATAAAATGCCTCACAATTAAGTCAGGAACAGATTTAAAAAGAGGTCTGTCTGCTTTACCAGTGGATCTGCCAGCCTTGAGCTCATTACTGGCAGCAGCCGTGAGGACCACAAGAACCACGCCCCACCCAGAGGCAGGTTCCCCCGCACAATTTTCCCCTAGGTTGGAAACCTAGCTCACTTAGACAACAAGCTTCAAGGCAACGCCCGTCTTTGAGCAGAAGGGACCCTGGTCTATTCCCATTTCTGTGGCTTCCACAGCAGACACTCCCAGCTTCCTGTGAATTCAGTGAATCTCCTGACAGTGCCTGGGGTGCCTGCCAGGCCTCCCCATTTCTGTCTGTGTTTGATTCATTATTGTCCAGCACCCCTTGGTGTGTAGCATGCACCAGCCACACTGGGTTTGTCAGGCTCAGGGAGCAGAGCCCTAACAGAGTAACCAGTCACCACCCCTATCTTTCTCCCATCCCTGAACTCATTTTGGCTTTGCCTGTCCAGCTCAACTGATGAAAAATTTACCTGCAGAACCACCAAAAAGAGGCAGAGAGTGCCCATGCGAAGGATTAATAGTTATAGCCGCTGTGGACATTTATGTACAAGTATCTGTTTGAATACCCATTGCCGATTCTTTTAGGTTTATATCTAGGAATGAAATTGCTGGTCATATGGGCAATGTCATTCATATGAATATCCAGTATAGGTAAAATGCACAAAGACAGAAAACAGATTGGTGGTCGCCAGCCGCTGGGGGAAGAGGGCAATGAGGGGTGACTGCCTAATGGGTTCAGGGTTCCTTTAGCAATGTTTTGGAACTTTATAGACGTGGTAGTTGCATAACACTGTGAATGTGCTAAATGCCACTGAATTGTACATTCTGAAATGGTTAATTTAATGTTACGAGAATTTCACCTCAATAATATTCTTTTTCTTTTTTCAAGTCAGGACCTCAGTTAGCTGAGACCCGTCTTCATAGGAAAATGCAATGTGAAGTAAAAGCAACTAACGGCATAAGGAGCCCAGACACCTTGACACTAAATGCAGTTACAGTACAGTCATATTTTGTGCGGAGAAGAAGGTGGTCTGGTAGTTTTAGAATCATGAAAGACAAAAACCTTCATACTGTCAACATTACCACTGGTGTTTCTTAAAAATACAATAAGGCCTTTAAATCTCTTTCGTGGACAGTATTCACAGCCCTGGGTTCAAAATTCTATCGTACTTCTTAAATACCTCAACACTGAGAACCACTGAGCTCGGCTGAAAGAAGAGGGAAAGGCAAGTTTATATACGTGTGTCTGGTCTTCTGGATATTCCACCTTGATAAAGAAGAAGGGAGGAGTAAAGCACAGCGACTGTAGTTAACAACACCATACTGCATATTTAATAGTTGCTAAGAGAGTAAATCTTAAAAGTTCTCATCACAAGAAAAAAAAAATTGTAACTACATATGGTGACGGATGCTAACTAGATTTATTGTGGTAATCATTTTGCAATGTATACAAATATTTGAATCATGTGTCATATGCCTAAAACTAATATAATATTATATGTCAATTAGACCACGATGAAACAAACAAAAACGTTCCAGAAGGACACAGCAGAACACATGAACAAATGGGAACCCATTCCATATTTTCTAAAAGATGAATCAATGTCATTTTTCTTAATTGTATCAAGAGTATGCTGATCTTTTCCATTTGATTTTTAAATTTAGCATAATCACTAAACCCATAGTAGAAAAAAGAAAGGAAGAAAATTTTGAAATTCTTCTACTTATCTGTAAGGTTCGGTTCCACTCTGTGTGCATATTAGACCTCCATAAAATAATCTTGATACATGTTAATGGATTTATTGCTTGTGGAGGAAATTAAATGAAATGATGGCATCTCTTTTGGGGGAGAGTTGAGAGAGGTTGGGCTCTGTTAAAAGACACCTTTTTTTAATGAAAAAGGTAAAATTATGACTCAAAATGATCACATGTCAAAGATTTAATTTAACTCATTAATTAACAAGAGAATCAAGTAGGTATCTCCAAAGAGAGGTCCAAAAGAACTCTGAGTCTCACACATTTGCAGTTAGAGAAGAATACTAAAGCGAACTGATAAACGGGTGCAATACTGTTCAATATCCACTGAGTGATAATCAGCTGCATTCCAGAGGGCACGATTCGCATTTCTAGAGCAGAGAATTATTACGATTAGTTTCCTACAAGCAAACATCTACCTCTATGGAGTTGTAAGTAGCCTCCTGAAAAACAAAGACAGATGGTTGAACTCACCAGAACCACTAAATTTCAAAATCTTCACAATTTGATTCTACATTTCTAAAGTCTGCATGTGCTTTATGTGGCTGACATAAGAATCCTTGAGACTGACCGGATCTCTCTCTCCCTCTCGACCTTCAGGATACTGCAGTGTCCTTCCAGGGTCACACAGAAGAGGACTCCCTATCAGCCTGCAGGCTAGAAGATGCTTGCTCCCACTGCCTTGTGCTGGACAGTTGAAGCACTGGGCACAGGTTTCCCTGGGGAAGCCTGACATGTCCTTTACCAAGTGGCAAAAACAGGGCTAAAAGACAGCTGGAACGAGTCCCCTGGGGCGTAAAATTTGTCAAGCCAACTCTTGTTTCTTTCACACACACACACACACACACACACACACACACACACACTCCTGGTTACATGGTGTTTGATTTCAGATTGTGCCAGGTAGGTCTTTACCCACATGGACATGACATTCCTGGGTTTGCCTTGCTTATTGCGAGGATTTGATTAGCCATCACCCAGCAGAATCTTTCTCTTGAGTTGGTGCTGCCCTTCTCAGAGCATTTCAGCTGGCTGACCCATCTGGACATCATTTTTCTGGGCCAGTACCATTATTCTGCTCCTGCCATTTCTCATATTCAAGTGTTCTCTCTTCACGAATCCTGTTGTGCAAATGGGTGGGATGGCTCCTGGCTGGGGTATAATTGTAATCAGCAGTTTGAAACAAAGAACTATATCACAGACACACTATGCAAATCTTATGTATGTTAAAAGCCAGGTTTTCTCTAAGCTAGAAACTGTGGGGACTAGTTGGAGACCAGAGGGAGAGCTGAGCGCAGACATAACGCAGAGCCTGCCTCACCCTGGAGACAGTTGTTCTGTCTAGTTGGAAGGTGGAGAATTCTCCATTGAATCACAATTCTCCAGAAAAGCAGAACCAATACACCAACTCCAGAGAGAGAGAGAAGGGGAGAGGGGAGAGAGAAAGGTTTTAAGGAATTGGCTCACATGTTTATGGAGGCTTGTCAAGTCCAAAATCATGGTAGGGAGGCTGGAGACCTAAGGATGAACCAATGTTGCAGTTTAAGTCCAAAGGCTGTCTGATACAGAATTCACCTCCTTGGGATAGGTCAGCATTTTGTTCTATGCAGACCTTCGTCTAATTGGATGAGGCCCACTCACATTACACAAAGTCCGCTGATTTCAATGTAACACGCATCCAAACCAACCTCACAGGAACATCCAGAATGTTTGACCAAATATCTGGGCACTTCAGCCCAGCCAAGTTGACACATAAAATGAACTGTCACGCATTTCCAGGACCATCCCCTGGATCCCAGATTGGTGGTCCAGGTGCTGAGGATGCTGCTGAAGAACAAGGCTGCTGCAGAGAGAAGGGAAGGGGAAATGTGGCTTCAGAGCGGCCAGAGAAGTTTAGTTTTCCAACCCACCCTCATCACTCCCCTGCCCAGCTCTTCTAACTACCCAGCCCCTGATCCCTAGAGAAGCCTTGCTACCTATCCAACCTCCAGGGTTATCAAGGAATTTCTAACGAGCTCCTAAAATGAGCCAAGACAGCTCATCGTGGCCTGGCTCAGCCCAAATACCCTTGTGAGGACCAAGTGAGCGCGCCGGGGAATCTGGACTCCTTCTCTTAACTCCCGGGGTGCCCTGTGACTCTTCCTCACGGGCTCACAGTGTGCTGGTGGTTGCACCGGAGAGCGCTGGGACCGGGGAACGGCCCACATGCAATAACGGTGAGGGAGAAGGGCAGCCCCACCAGAACCAGTGGTTTCTCTTTGTCTCGTTTGGGGCTTTGGCCCTGGATATAGGTTGAATGGTGCCCTCCCCCACCCCCCAAAAAATTATGCCCACACCCTAATCATTGGAACCTGTGCATATGATCTTATGTGGAAAAGGGGTCTTTTCAGTTATAATTAAATTTAGGATCTTGAGACGAGATCATGTTGGTTCTCTAAATGAGCCCTAAACCCAGTAATAAGTGTCCTTGTAAGAGAAAGACAGAACTGACATTTGAGACAGAAAAGAAGGCCATATGAAGAAGAAGACACTTGAGTTCTTCAGTCACTAGCCAAAGCACACCTGGAGCCACCAGAAACTAGAAGAGGCAAGGAACGGTTCTCTACAGGCTTCGAACACCTATTTCAAACATCCGGGAGATAATTAATTTCTGTTGTTTTAAGCCACCGAGTTTGTGATAACTTGTTACAGCAGTCCCAGGAAACTAATACACCCTATTAGTGGCCCTTAGAAGTTGTCTGAGGCATTATGGATCCAGGTAACAAAACAGGGGCCACGGCACTGCCTGAGAGGAGGCCAATGTAGTGTCCTAACTGTAGAGAAATTGTAATGATACACACATACGTGTTAATTCATCCTCCTCAACAGGCCTTCATTGAGCATCGACCATGTGCCAGGCATTGTGTTAGGTGCTAATTATGCAAGGATGGTCAGCACATCTTGGGAAGGATGTAGCTTCAAAGTTGATTGTCACAGGTGTCCCTTGGTCCAAGCCATTCCTCATTAACAAATCAACCATCCTAGGAGGAGCTGCGCTGTGTGCAGTGCTCCATGCTGGAACCAGTTATGATCTAGAGCTATCCCTTCCCGAACCCTGTTGGGCCTTGCCTGCCCTTCTGCTCCAGTTTGCTGTTGCTTTGATCCAGACTGCAAGCCCTCTCCTGCCTCCCTGCCAACATCACTCATCTGGTCTCCAACCAAACCTGGCCTACCTAGCAGCAGGTCCTTGTGGGAGTTGGGGTAAAGAGCCCCAGCATGGAGTCATGCCACCTGAGTTTGACCCCTGACCTCACCATTTACTGGCTGAGTAAAGTTAGGAAAGTACTGACAATTAGCTGGCCTCAATTTCCTCATCTGTAAAATGGGGATACAGTGTCTTCCCCACAGGGCTGTCGAATGGATTAAGTAAGACAGTGTCTAGTTCTCAGTTGATGCTCTATAGCAGCTATTATTATTTTTGCAGTACTGGTCTCCTTTCTTAGTTGTCCTCTGTCTTTCATCCAGAAGCCTGGGGTCCCTTTTGGTCTAACCTGAGAAGTTTTCTTTGTCTGATATAGCCAAGAAGGCATTTTTCAGAATGTGTGGGCACAGCCGGCCTTGAGCCAGCTGAAAAGAACAGCAATAGGACAACCTGGCAGATAGCACCACAGGGAGAGGAAATGGGGCTTTGGCCTGACTCAACAGCGCACCTGCCTGGATTTTCAAAGAAAGCAAGCGACCACAGCAAGGAGGAAGGTCAGGGTCCGTGATCCTGCCCCTCTCCTTTACACTCAGAACCACTCTCTTATACAGCTCTGGGGGACCATTAGAACAGAATGCGTGCGATGTGGCAGCCCCTTCATGGTGGCCTGCTCCTCTGACATGTCGAAGAAGAACAAGAACTAGCACTTTCGGATGTGCCTAATTCTTCACTGAGTCCAGAGTTTTAAATTCATTAAAATGGCATTCAGTACTCAAACAGATGCTTGCATGCACATGTTCATAGCAGCACTGTGCACAATAGCCCAAACGTGGCAACAACCCAATGTCCATCAGTGGATGAGTGGATAAATGAACTGTGGTATAAACATACAGTGGAATATTATTCAGCCGTAAAATGGAATGAAGTACTGATATATGTGCTACCAATTGGATGAAGTTCAAAAACATTCTATACTAAGTGGGAGAAGCCAGACATCAAAGGTCACATATTGCATGATTCCATTTATGTGAAATATCCAAATAGGTAAGTCCATAAAGATGAAAAGCAGTGTGTTGGTTGCCAGAGTCTGGAAGGGGGAAGAAGGAGGAGTAATTGCTTAATGGGTATGGGGTCCCTTTATGTTGGGGGGCTTAAATGTTTTGGAACTAGATAATTGCATGACATAGTGAATACATTAAATACCATTGAATTTTTCACTTTAAAATGGTTGATTTTATATTATGTGAATTTCATTTCAATTTTTTTAAAAAATGACACAACCCCCCAACATGAAAGAATACAGAATCTGAAAACCATCAGTTCTACCTCCTCCTCCCCAAGCCTGGTTCTAGGATCTTTGCTTATTGCTATACCAGGGAAGAGAACGATGCTGTGAATTTAAAGCTAATGCAATGACTCATCCTTCCATGGGGATTATTTCGAAAAGAGCAAACCAAAAAGCCAGGTCAGTTCATCTGCAAAAGATGTATTTGATTTCAAAGGCAATTTGTTCAAGTTATAGTATCTTTCTTGCATTCAATTAAAGCTTCCATTCCAGAAATATTAGTGTTTTTTAATGCCTCCCCCACACCAACTGTAAGATCTACCAGCAGCTTTCTGGATTTGCAGCAAACCCCATATTTTTTCAGAATATGGTTGGCCAAATACTTGAGTGTCCCTGTATGACATATGAAAAGAAAGTTGCTTCTCCCACTGCTGTACTCGTTCTTTCAATGTTCTTCCAAAAAAAATACTCCTCCTAGCCATTATGCCAATGTGTGGATAAGGTGAGGTTACATTTGAAGGAATTATTTCTACTTCAGGTGGAACAAATGCCAGAATCTCCAATCAGTGCTGTGGATGCCCCAGAGCAAATGACTCCCCTGTGCCTCTCAGAGAGAATGCTCCCTCTCACTTACCACTTAGTAGAGGCACTAAGGGCTGGGATTGCAGTTTGTCAATGTTGGGGATCAAGACTCCTTCTAGATTATCGGTTAATCCTAAAATGTTGTCCTTACCCACACAGTCCATAGGGGCTTGACACTATATCTACACTCCAGCCTGCAGGGAAAGGGAAAGTGGTGAACACACCCACTTTCTTTTAGAAATAGAACCTGCACCCATCACTTCTGCTGATACCCTATTAGGCAGAATCTAGTTACACTGTCACACCTAGCTGCAAGGGAGGCTGGCCAAGTGCTCAGCTTAAACTTCTATTACTATAGGAAAGGGAGAGACTGGATATGGGGGAAGACAACTAGGACTCAGTCCCACTAGCCAACTAATGTTCCTTCTCTCACCAATACACCCAGTCTCTTCGCTGTCATTCAAAATGGCAAGATTATGCCCCACTTCTGATCCTTTACTCAGGCTCTTCCCTAACATGAAATATTCTATCCCTTCCACACCCATCTTTCCTTCACTGCTCCCTCAGGTCTCATCTCCTCTCCAAAACCTCCCCTGACAACCCCAGCCCACAGCGACTTCTCACAACATTCTTTAACCTTTGTGTCTTCATATACTGTTCCATGTAACTAAATCTGAATATCAGAACTAGATAATAGATTTCTTGAGAAGAGTCCATATTGTATCCCCTATGGTCTCTATCCCAATGCTCTGAAATGAATTAAATTTGATTAGAATGACATACAGAATAATTTAATACAATATTCTTATTTTCCTTTAATTGTGCTATTTTCCACCTAAGTGTTTTACAAAATTAATACATATCCATATATTATATATTATATAATATGATGCAATATACAGTTATACTATGTACTATAAATACATTTATATTATCCAAAAATATAAATATGTTATTTATATTATCTTTCTAAATAAATACACAAACATACATTTGCAACTCAAAAAAGAGGTCTTATTCTTATTTAGTTTTCTCATTCAATTGTTTACTGGGCAACTTTGCATCAATATTGCCTGTATTGTTTCAAAAATTAAATAGGATAAGAATACCCTAAGCATTTAGCACAAGACCTGGTGCAAAGCTGGTACTCAACAAATGCTAAAAGAATAAAAGTCAAGGGCAGAGTATAAATGTAAACTGAGTTAAAGTGTTTAAACTGCAAGAGCAAGGATTCTGGTGTTGGACTCTGGTTTGAACTTTGGTTCTACTTATTCACAGTTCTGCAAATTATTAAATGAATTGACTAATGTGTGTTGTCATTTTCTATTATCTCTCAGTGCCGTGCACACTTTTCTATACTTTGATTGTCAGAGTCCGAAAATCATATTTCCCGTATTCCCTTGCTAGCTGCTTGACAGTCAGGATCTGCACCTGGGAGGCATGATGGGGAGCCTGAAAGGCCAGAGCAGAGAGGAAGGGGCTCTCTTCCTCCTTCCATCTTCCGTTGGACAGCTACAACTCCGGCAGCTTTTGACACTCCCAGCATCAGTGTCAAGACACTTTCCCAGAGGTCCCAGCACCAGCCACTTAGTTCCCCCTTGGCAGTCCCAGTACCAGGTATACCATGGCCCTGCAGCAAGCCAGCTCCCAAGATGGTGGCCCTCCCGCTGCATTCCCTGGTTCTCTCCTTTGCCCCACCCCCTTCACGCCTTTAAGTTACTTCCTGTATTTACCCACCTCACAGCTCCCTTTTAGATGTTCCAATGCTTAGAAACCCCACTCACTGTGTTAAATACCCTCTGGTTGAAATACCTTGCACAATTTCTATTTTCCTGACTGCATTTTGACTGATGCAATATGCAATGTGCCTAATACATTTTATCTTCACAAATGTTAGTTCTTCCCTAGATGATTCCATTCTGTTGTGTTGAAAGAGAATATATAATGGAAATAAAGATATATTGATTTTATTTTTTTAATTATCATTTCTTTTCAGAGTTCTTGAGCTTTCTTCATGGGCTCCCAATATTGCACAAAGACCACAGATTCTCAGCCTTAAGTGTGAATCATAATCAACTACGAAATCCTCAAAACTGCAGATGCTCAGGCCCACCTATGACCTGGATTTCAAGGAATAAATGGGCCTGAGGCACGTGCATTTTGAAAAAGTTCTCCAGGTAACTATTTATGCTAAAGTTTGAGAATCTCAGGTTTAGATACTCAGAATATAGTACATTCATAATTGTGATTTCCTAATGCCTCTCAGTGGTAAAATGTTACCTGCTTCCTAGTATCTCAATATAGGTTTTTTTATAATGATGCTGACACTTTATCCCAATAACTAGTTGAATAGTTCCTCATTTCAGCGACATCAAGTTCAGAGCAAACTTAGGCTGGTTTTCTCCCATAGTACTAGATGTCTCTTGGCTCCATTCCAGATGCGAGGGGTAGAGCAATCTCCCGGGGATGGTGAGAGGCAGAGTAGAGTCAAGGCTTGGTCTGTTGAAATTAGGAGAAGACCAAAAAAAATTAGCTTCCCAACACCCTAGGCCTATACCACCTAGAGATCATTCAAGGCCAGGGCGGGGGAACCTAAGGGAAGGAAAGAAGGTGCCACCAACATTCATCACATCATCGTTCTCCTGGCTGTTCTCACTTCTTCACTCTGTTATTTTTATAAACATGAACCTAATCTGAGAAAAACCTCAAATCCATAACAATATTACTCCTTTAAACCCACGTTTCTCTGGCCCATCCCCCACACCAATTTTCTAGCTCCAAATCAGAAGCCCACAAAGAGCTCCTTGGGTGAGGAGTGATCCCATGAATGCAAAAGACAGCTTTGCCCTCACAGGAGAACCAAGGCACCAGGCTATCATGAGATCCTGTCCTTTGCCATTATTGTTGTACCAAATAAGACACAGTCTCATCAGTGGGCCTCTAAATTCTATCTCCACCAGATAGTCAATTAAGTATAAGGAAAGAAGGTGGAGCTAGGGAAGAGTTAGTGTAACAGACTGGGTGGCTGCAAATAGTATGACTTCATTATTTTAACAAATAAACTTATAGAATTTACACATCAAAATGCTAGATTATTTTTCCAACCATGCTGCCATGGACCACTATATTTTAAAATTATCCCTAGAACCTGAAGCAGACTTTTATGAACCATTCTCCAGGGCCTCAAATCTTACTCTGTAAGTACATCTGATTATCTGTAAACAGCTGAAGTCATTTGAAAGTAAATCTGGTGATCAACAGGTGTGATCAATCTGGGAAACATCATTATTTGTTCGAAATTGGCGGTAGCCAAAAGAAACCAGGAGTGGAGGGGAATGTAAACTAGTTGTGAATACAGTTTCCAAAGAGGAATTGTAAGCATTTTAGATAATGTTTGGAAGAAGTTATTGTCTTCCAAGAGGACTATTTTAAAGGACGGCTCTCATCCTGAATAAACAGATCACATATGTGTGTATGTCTTTTAATCAACCTAATTTTATAATATTACATTTATAGAAGTTGTTCTCAATTCTCTCTCCATGTATACAGATCCCTAGCTGTTCAGGGTATCTTCTCTGCCTATCATGACCTAAGGCAATGAGATTGTCTGAAAAAGACATGAATTTTGGAAAAAGTTTGGTGTGCAAATATGTGCCTCAACTATTTACCCTCCCTGTAATCTTAAGCAAGTTACTTGAGCTCACTGCACTTTGGTTTTCTTGTCTGAATAATAAACACAATAATATTTACCTCAGTAGAGTGATTGAGAGGATTAAAGGAAATATATGCAAGTGCCTAGCTCAGGTCCCTGGCCCAAGCAGATACTGAATAAATGGTTACTGTTATTAATGCAAACATTATTATTATTAAAAGCTGGATATGGTATTCAGACAGACTCTCCTTGATCTTTCCTCTGATGTAGAGACACTGATATGTCTATTTATGTGAACCAGACAGCCAGCCCTAGAGCAGCCTATGTGAGTTCTGAGCAGAACAGGGAGGAGTAATGATGGCACATTGGAATAGTTCCCTCTTCTCATGGGCCACCTATGGGATCCTGCAAAATGGGAAAGTTGTATCACCTCAAATTACATGAGTATATTAGAATGTTAATACAAGATATCTCACTTATCCGACAGTCTTGGGAATGCAGTGTATACTCCAGATAACGGAAGTTGTCCCCTTTGAGAACCAACGCTTTTCCAAAATATTAATCATTTGAGGGAAAATCACTCAAAAACACATTATTCATCTCTCTAGTTTTCAAAGGAAAGGATATGATTTAACTTTTTTTTTTTGGTATAACCTGGGGTCATCATTATGAAGCTTGATTGTGGCATGGAGAGGTGGCTCAGGACTTTTGCGTTTGCTGCCGTCTCCTTCCTTGCCGTTGGCCCTTGTCTGGGCATGACAGGCTTGAGACACACCAGGAAACAGACACTCGGACAACACCAGTGTCTGGGACAGTGATCACGTGCTACTTATGGAAACAGGTTCTTTGGTAGGCAAAACCTGGAGAGAGACCCCGAGTCCGCCATGCAACCATGAGCAAATTACTGTACTGAACCTCAGTTTCTTCCTTGTTCAATAGGGATAAAAATAGTCCCTACCTCCTAGGGGAGTCACGAGTCTTAAATATGAACAGACATAAAGTGCTTCCCATGGCCCCAGGCAGATAGCAAATGCTCAGTAAGCATTATCTACGATTATTATTATTCCTACTAGCAAGGGGTGTCTCCAGGGAACTCTGACTTCTCCGCCTCAACACCCGGAAACACCTCCTTTGCCAGTCGTTAAATACGACGGACAGAAGGCGTAGCTGAACAGCGAGTGACTAGAGCCCTCTCTGTTTTTTCCCTTGTAATCTGCTGAAACTCCCAGATGAGGGAATTTCAGCCAAAGGTGAGCTTCCAATCCTGCTGTCAAAAGCCTGTCCGATCTTCTCTCGAAGGCCCCGTTTCTTACACTGAGACTGGCTGTGTCTGCACCTGTGTGAGCCGTGCAGCCAGACGCACCAGCAGCAGGAGTGGGCTCCAGGGACCAAACGTCTCTGTCCCATCAAGTCAGGTGGTGGAGGGCAGGAGGCTGGAGGCTCCCACCCGGAGCCTCTCATCTGGCACCATTCATGGCGCTAGAGAGACACGGCTATGAGTGTTGGCAGCTGCGTTCCACGAGCTGACGAGGATCCGGAAGACTGTGGTTATTCTTCACGTATCCTGCAGGGTGTTAATTAACATCCTCGGTGGTGTGCTATCCTGGCTGTGTCGCCACGAGGGGATATAGTTTAAGGTCACTCTGAAGTCAAGAGAAGACAACAGCAGCAGCCAAGCCCAGGTTGCGGGCGGCCGAGCTCTGTTAATAAACCAACAATGGGCCCTTGAAGAAGGGGACGGAGTGTTTGCCAAGCACGTGCCACGAGTTAGGGCTCCAATCTTTGTACCATCTTCCTGCGGACACATGCTTCTCCCCGGGCCTCACGCCTCAGAATTATATTCCCACAAGTGCCCGTTTGGGAACTGTCTGATCATTTTTTATATTTTATGTCCCCAGGCCTGTTCTCTCTCCACCAAACCTACACAACCTCCATTTACATATCGGCAGCTGTACCTCACTGGGTACAGCGCTCCTGTCTTACAAAGTTGCGGGCCTACTGAATTTTTTGAGCAAATCATATTTTAAATATAACGGGGTGACCTTGAAATTGTATTAGTTTCTATTGCGGAAGAACAAATTACTCCCGAAACATAGTGAATCACACAGTCATAAATATTTATTATCCTAACAGTATCTATGGGTTAGCAATTCAGAGGTGCCGTAGCTAGGCGATTCTGACTTGGGGTCCCTCATGAGGTTACAGTCACAATGTCAACCAGGGCTGCTGTCACCTGGAGGGCTCGCTTCCCAGATGGCTTACTCATGTGGCTGGCAGATGGGTGCTGCTGGTGGCGGAGGTCCCCTTCCTCCCCACATGGGCCTCTTGGGCTACTTGAATGTCTTCACAAGACTAACTTCCCCCAGAGTGACTGGTCCATGAGAGAGCCAGGTGAAAGCTGTCCTTTTCATCAGTCATATTCTATTCATCAGATGCCCATCAGTCACTCAGCTGGGGAGAAAATTAGCTCTACCTTTGAAGGGAGCAGTGTCATAGAATTAGTGAATATGTTTTAAAACCACCATAGACATTTCTGGGTGAATCATTCATTCACTTAATACATGTATATTGAGGACATACTATGTGCCCACACTGTTTTAAATGTTTGAAATACATCCAGGACAAAACAGGCTAAAATTCCTGCCTGCCTTTATCCAGTTAAATTCTAGTAGAGACAGACAGAAAATAATAATAAGCATAATAAGTACATTTTTTTAGTAGGCTTCAGTTTAAGTGCTCTTAGGGGAACAGGATCAGGGGAAGAGAACTCCAGAATCCTGGATTCAAGTTACATTTTCGATAAGGCCATCAGACTTGCCCTCCCTGAGAAGGGGTATTGGGGCAGACAGTGGTTTGGGAGTAGAGGGGCTGCGCTGCGCATGGCCCTGTAGGGTAGCATATGCCCACGAGGCCTGGTCCCCTGGGAGCCCTGGTCATTGTTTCCATGCTCTTTCACGGGTGCAGATGGAGAGAGAAGTTCCTCTGCAGCTCATGAGAACTGCCATAATTCCCCACTTCTAGGTCACCTAGGAGAAAGTTTCTCTGTGGCCATCTCCAGCTGTCGTGACCTTAGTGACAGCTCCAAGGAAGCTTCTGTGCCACTCTGAGATATGCTACAGGCAACCTACGTGTATGACACAGTGCATCCAAGGGGGACAAGTGAGTCATTCAGTCCTGAAGACACAGCATTTAGAGGAGCAGCACTTTTGCAATGCTGAATGTGTAATTTTAGTGTTTAAATTCAATCATGGTGTTTCTACAACTGGAGGCAAGCTCCGGACCACACCCAACAGGAGCTGCCCAGCCCAGGGAACAGTAGAAGTTTGAAGGTTTCTGAATCATGAAGGGAGGGAACTGGAAGGAGAAGACATTCCAGACTTGGGTGTAGCCAAAGAGGGGTCAGTACACTGCTGGCCATAGACCCTTGTTCACAGGCTGCTTGGGCTGGAGGAGCTAGGGATGAAGCAGTGTAGGGTGGGTACCAGAGGACTCAGTGGGGTACCCAGTTCTAATTCAGCCATCCAGGCAGGCTAGAGGGGCCCCAGGGCAGGGGAAAGGGGCAGCGGATGTTTGCACGGAGATGTATGAGCCTTATTCAAGGGGCAGTTATTGACCTACAGAATGTAGCAACTAACACTACTGGGACAGGGGCTGCCCCTCAGACTCCCATGTAGCATACCCAAAGGAGAAGAACCCCATCCCGAGGAAAGAGAGAGTAGAGGTGCGCAAGAGGGCCCAGACCTTGGCTCAGGGTCTGAGGGAGGCTGGTGCTGTAGCAAAAGAAGGTTCCCTGATAGGGTCATCTGGCCCAGCCCAGAGGACCTTGCCCAAAGATGGCTATGAGGAGAGAATGAATGAGAAAGCTTTTCCCCTGGAGGTGATGTAGACACTGGGTGCCTACTATGACAGCGGGCAACAAGCATCAGGAAACTAATGTAGACATGCAGAAGCCCTCTGGATACCAGAACAATCTCCTACAGCCCGTGGAGACTGACAGTCAGGGATGCAGGGTGCAAAAGCTGAGTTACTCCTAGGAAAACAAGTATCCTTACTCAGAGGGCAATATGCTTAGATCGTCATAAGGCAGAGGCTGGGTGGGGGTGGACACGTCTAGGTTTGTATCCTGGTTATGCCATTCATGAGCAGTAGCAGAAATGTCTCTTAGCCTTTCTTCGACCTCAGTTTCCTCACCTGTCAACCTCACTCAGCTGGTGAGAGATGAGATAAAACACTTACCATGGTTCCTGGCCAATACAAGCTATGCACAAATAGCTGTTATTTTCATTGTTACTAATTTTACACATTTTGTGGACAGCCACTGTGGGTTTCATTTGCTTGATTTCATTACTTAGCATCTCTTCCTTTGGAGAAACTGCCCCCTCCCCATGTAACCTACTTGGTTCTGGTGTTGGGCTAATCCTAGGACTTGGACCCTTGCTGATGGAGGATGAGCAAGTGACCAAGCCAGGGCCAATCAAATTCTCTAGGGTCTACATGCTGTCATGCAGGAAGGCAGTTAGAGCTGAGTCATCCTATGACAGGAAATTTCCTGCTATCATCTCTCCCAGCGTCTGGTATCCAACTCATCCTTACAGTGTCCTAGATTTGCTCACTCATTTTAGTAAAACGTATGCCCTAGTAGAGTCTCAAGAAAGATTACATAGAAAAAATTTGAGACCCTGCATGTCTGAAAATGTCTTCATAATACACTCACACTTGGTGTTACTTTGGCTAAAGACACAAGTTAAGAAATATTTTTTCCGTATATTCCATGTCCCTCCAGCATCCAGTGTTGCTGTTGAAAAGTCAGATGATATTTTATTCCTGATCCTTTGTTATAGCTTATTTCTCCTCTCTGTAATCTTCGTTTGATTCCTGGGGTCCTAAGATTTTGTAATAATCATACCTTGATGTGAGGCCTTATTGCATGATTATTATTCATTGTGTTTGGGCACTTCATGGGATTTCTTGTATTATTTCTTTGGTAATTTCCCTTCCTCACTTTTCTCTGTTCTCTCTTTCTGAATATGCTATCAATTGAATGCAAAACTGCAGAATTAATCCTCTCAATTTCATATTGTTTCTCTCCTACTTTCCAAATTTGTATCTTTTATTTCCCACTTTCTATGAGATTTCATCAGCTTCATCTTCTAACCTTTCTATTGAATGTTACTCCATTATTGCACTTCTAATTTCTAAGAGCTCTTACTTATTCTCTGATTTTTCCAGGATCCTGTTCTTATTTCATAAATTGATGCTATTTTTTCTTTTTCCTCTTCTCCCTGACTTTTTTCTCTTTCCTCCAAGTTCTTTTTTTCCCTTTGATTTCTGTCTCCCACATTAAATGTAAGTTCTAGTCATTCTTAAAAGTTGGAGTCTTCCAACTCCTAAATGCAGTCTCTCATATTTTTCAATGTTGACTTTTTAAAATAACAATATAAGCAATACATAAATGTATTCTTATCACCAGTTTCAACAATATAAAAGCATACTGCGAAAAATAAAGTCTCCACGTATTCCTGCTCCTGTTCCCAAAGGTAACCACTGACAACCGTTTGATATGCAAAGGTATCTTCTACCATACAGTCTAAATCCTTCTGAGTTAATGCAGATGTAATAAAGTGACTTTTGTGGAGGATTTGCATTGTGTCTGTGTGTTTTAATGTGTTTGGTCCATAAGAGTTATTTAATTTTTTTGAATTTATTACCTAACATTGGAAAATTAGGAAATCCCATGAAAATACAAATTCCCAAACTCTCTCTAAAAAATTGGGCAGTCTGGCAACACTGGACCCATACCCCTATATTATGAAGAGGCATCCTTTCTACACATCTCCTAGCCCCCATTTGATCTGCGTTTACCTGTAGTATTGGCCAGCCTCCTGTAAGCATTGGAGTTGGTGACACCTGGTTAAGTAAGACGTTGGTGTGGGTTCTGGAAGTTTGAACAAATCCATCATTAACTAACAACAGGTTCATCTATCAGATCATAGGAAGGTCTGTCAGACAAGAAAACATAGAGAGGGAGAAACATCCTTTTAGAATGGCATGGAAAGGGTGGGCTAGGGTGGACTGGACCCCAGGTCAATGGGACTGGTGGACCTGGAAGATAGGGTGGCTCATTAACTGCTGATCCCTGACTTCCCCAAGTAGTCCTTCCAATGATCTTCCAAATACAGATTCCATGTCAGCAAAACACACTTTGTGACTTCTAGGTAGAAAAATAGGTACAAGCTGAAGGGCGGATGAGGCAGGAAGCAACAGAAATGTTGACCTGCAAAGAGGAGAGGACACTCAGTATGAGCTGTCTGTCACCACAGCCACATCATGAATGGCTGCCACTCACCCTCGCATAGCTGATTACCAAGGCTGACTCCTCACACTTTCTCCAGTCAGGGAGGGGACCCATTGTGCCATTTTCCCCTAAGCAATATCCCTGTGCTCCAAATACAAGTGGGCTTTTGGTTGTATAGCTCTGAGAGCTCTATACAATTCTTATATGCATCTTATTTAACTTGGTAAATAGCCACATACCCACTCACTCAAGGTAACTTATGATTTAATCCAGATGAATACTAAAAAATACAGATTTTGTGAATGCTTTTATATTACAAAGGTTTAGGGAGAATCTAGTAAAATCATTTATGTGAGCAGGTACTTAGCTATAAGAATACATTGTGTATTTATGGCTCATTTTAATGCATGGCTACAAAGATAAATTTTAGTGCTTCTTTTTTTAATTTCACAGGTGCAGGAGATGGTTTAGGGGGAAAGACTGACCCAACCTTATCATGTGTCAATAGAACACAGAGCAAAGGGTCAGTCTCCAGTCTAGTAAAGGTCTCATGGGACATTTTCCACTGAAGGACAATGTGATCCTTATTTTGGCCACTGTCATCTCTTACCCCACCTCTAACCTTTCTCCCCCTTTCCCACCAGCCTCACTCTGAGGGTGCTATAAATAGTCCGCAGTTGGCCCTCCACTCTGAAGCCTGTACAGAGATCATAGAAACAGGATTACAGCCACCATTAATGTTTATTTTCTTGTTCCAAAGGAGACCTCAGCCTTTCTGCCACTAAATTGCTTCACTATATTATACTTGAGAAATAGAAGTGTTGTCTCTGGTCAAATTTTCATCCTGAGCAGAAATAAAGGAACATTTAATGGGGAATTTAGATCAAAGTATCCAGGCTCCCTCCATAGACTCTATTTTAGGATGCAGTCAAGGAGAAAATAAAGAAGGGAATGAGGAGACAAATTATATGATACTTCTTTCTTCTATCCCAAATTAAGTCTATTTCGGCCTTTGCTTTTATCTAATACTGCTATAGTAATTTCTCTTGGTTGCTTCCAGTCGTTGCATAGAAAAACGGAATTCTGCACCCAGCATTGTGTGGGAACACAGCAAGAGAGCAATAAGCTTGCTCTTCGGTTTTCACTCCCCTACCTGATCACTCCTCCTGCCCCTGGTCCCCATCACAGTCACTGCCAAGCACCAATTCCCGAGGCCCTGACTGAATCTAAATATTAAAATCATTTGAGATATACTACTCCTGGGACATTTAGCAAAAAATAATAAGTTTCTCAAAATGTGACCTAATTATAACTGTCCTTTTAAGTTTTATTTCCCACTGGGACTAAATGTCTGCAGTTAAAAATAATTCTTGAAACAGGTCCATGTTGCCACAGAACTTTTCAGAGTCACTTAAATGTTATCCATACTCCGATTTATTTTTCTCCTCTGTTCCTGTGTGATAAAAGCCAGACAGCAAGAGAGGCAGGAGGCCAGAGCCCTGTAGGCAGAGGACACTCTAGGCCAGAATTCTCATGGCTGAAGCTTCCCATCTGCCTAGATGAGGGGTCAGGATACCACTGGTTCACTGACACCCATGTGTCAGTGACCCCGTATTATCCCTGCGGGCAGCCCCCAAGTAAGTTTTGAATGCCCAGCAGTTAGAACTCCTTCCCCTTCTCATCTCGAGCCCCCATGAATATCAGGCTCATATGATTTTAGCTTTATTCTCACTTGCTACCCCAAAAAGTCTTTGAGACACTTGGGCCTCGATCCTCCTGCATCTCCATAGTCCATGGTGTGCATTCTCTCTCCAATATCCATTGCCATAAATCTCCTTTGAGAGGCAATCCTGTCTATCTGCACAGAAAAAGCCCCCTCCTGGCTGGCCAGCATCCTTGGCTCCATTTGAACTGACTCGGACAGACCTGGCTCCTAAGAGTAGAGTTTTCTAAGGATACTTTCAGAAGCGGTTGCTTTTTCAACTTCTTCATTTCACTCTCTCTGAAAAGTAACAAAAGGGGATGTGTCTTCTAACCTAAGGATACGTACCCTAAAAATTCAGACAGTCTTGAATCCTAGCTCCGCCACCAGTGTGGTTCTAGACACATGCTTGAACTCCCCAAGTCTCAACTTCCTCATCTGGGAAAGGGGGATGATAAAGAAGCAACTTTATGAGGTGGTTGTGAGAATTAAAATGGACAAAGAATGCCAAGCCGTTAACATGGGGCCTAGCATGTGTTAAGCGCTCAGTAGATACAAGCTATTATTATTAGAGCGTTTGAAAAAAAATCATTTCTTCTAGCTAAGATAATGCCACGAGTGCAGATAGAGGATGCTATTTCTGCTTGTCAGAGGGTGCCAGAAGGATTCACGCCAGCGATGGCTAGAAACGAAATTACCTTAGTCATCTGGATGCTTGCTCTTCTCTCCTGATTGCAGCTCATAGGAGAAGGAAACAGCCAAGAAAAGAGAGAGGCCACAGCCAGGATCATACCTGGAGGCCCTGGTGAGAACTCACAAGCAACGACATGCCATTTCCAGGATGTTCCCCAACCTGAAAAGGAAATGCTGAGTTTTAAAATAAGCAGATACATTTTAATGTTTAATGTCAGATATGCACATTTATTCCAGGCTAAACGGTACCTTGAGTCCTCACTGGGGTGCAGGCGACCAGGTTACCAATGTTTGAAGCTGGATATGAAATGCCAAATTTGATGTTGGGAGCTTTATAAAATGATATAGACAGTCACTGAGAGCTCCCCACCCAGTTTTGGAGGAAAAAAAAAAAAAAAAAAGCACTGCAGGCTTCTACTCAGAGAGACTAGAAGAAAAGAACAAGAAAAGAACATTGCTGGCTGGGAGCAACAAAGAACAGACAGGCAAAAACTGAGAGCTGTGAGGAGAAGCGCTTGGCAGTGACTGCGGTGGGGCCCAGGGCCCAGGAGGGGCGATCAGGAAGGGGAGGGAGAAACGTAACAGCAAGCGTAACTGCTCACCTGCTGGGCTTCCACACTGTGCTTCCACACTTGCTGGGTGCCGTGAGGTCAGAGTCCCAGGAGAGCCAGTCTCCACGCAAAGCACCTGGCAGCGTTTCTAGCACATATACTACAGAGAGATGGCTGATTTCATGCACGGTTATAGATCTCACACGTCAGGCAAATGTAATGAGAACATGAGAAACTTCCATTAAACATTAATAAACAGGAATCACTCTCAACCAGTCAGGAGTAGGCTGGTGGATACCCACAACTTCTACCCTTTCTTCACGCTCTCAGAGGCCCCTAGAGTAGAAACGCACTCTTTTACATTCCCTTTCTGGCTTTCCTCCCTCTTGTGTCCCACTTCCCCACTCCCTTACCTAGGAGCCACGGCTATTTGTTTCCTAAGCTGCCATAACAAATTATGGAAAACCTCGTGGCCGAAAACAACAGAAATTGATTTCTCCCAGTTCTAGAGACCAGAAGTACACAATCAAGGTGGTGGCAGGATTGTGCTCACCCTGAAGGTTCTAGGGGAGACTCCTCCCTTGCCTCTTACACCTGCTGGGGGCTCCAGGTGTTCCTTGGCTTGTGGCCACATCACTGAAATCTCTGCCCTCATCTCCAATGGCATTCTCCTCCTTATCCATGTTTTCTCCTCGCTGTCCCTTCTAAGGACATTTGTCATTGGGTCTAGGACTTATCCAAGTAATCCAGAATGATTTCGCATCTTGACATCTTTAACTTAATCACATCTGGAAAGACTCTTTTTCCAAATAAGTCACATTCACAAGTTGTGAGCATTCAGAAATGGACATATTTATTTGAGGGCCACCATTCAACCCACTATACCTGCCAAATAAACAACTCAGGCTTCGCTTTCAGTAGAACTCAAACAGAGCAAGTCTTAAAGAAAATGTACAAAGCAAATAGCTCATAAAGCTTAACCCTCAATGCTTGTTTGATTTGGTATTGTGTCCCCAGAGTTTAGCACACAGTGCCTGGCACATAGAAGAACTCAAACAATATTTGCTGAATGAGTAAAGTTTCACCATCAGATTCCCAGGTAGAGAAATAAACTAAGTTTTTTTCTTAACTTTTTTTTCCAACAGGTTTATTGAGGTATAATTTACATACCATAAAATCTACCCACTGTAAGTGCACAATGTGATAATTTTTAGCAAACTGTTGGGCAACATCAGCACAAACAAGTTTTAGAACATTTCCATCATTCCAAAATGGTCCCTCATATTTGCTTGCAATCAGTCTCTACTTCCATCCCCAGGCCTAGGCAACCACCAATCTGCTTTCTGTCTATAGATTTTCCCTTTCTGGATGGTTCACATAAATGAAATTACATAATATGTGGTCTTTTGCTTCTAGCTTCTTTCATGTAGCATAATGCTTTTGAGGTAGATCCACATTTTAGCATATATCAACAGTTCATTCCTTTTCACTGAGTTTTATTCCATTGCATGGATATGCCACATTTTGTTTATCCCTTAACAACTGATGAACATTTGAATTGGTTCCAGTTTGGAGCTATTTATTATAAATAATGTTGCTATAAACACGTACGTACAGGTCTATGTGCAGTCATATATTTTCACTTCTCTTGGGTAAGTATCTGAGTAGAATCCAACTTCTTATTTTGAAATTTCTCAAATCCATAAGAAAGTTGAAGAATGGTGTATATCACATTCTTTACCTCAAATTTCAGTTGGCAATATCGTGCCATATTCGTTATCTGTCTCTATAAAATATTTTCTATGTACTATTTGTTGGAAAGTTGCAGACATCACAACAGATTACTCCTAAATACTTCACCTCCTAATAATGACATTATCCTATATAACCTCAGAACCATGATTACAACTAAGACTTCTTTTCCAACTTTATTTTGAATTTTTCAAGACTATAGAAAATTGAAAGAATAATAAACTGAAGTGAAACTTGATTTTGCCACCATTTCCCATTTTGCTGCTTTGACCCTTCTTTCTCAAATCTTCCCACTGCCACTGCTCCTAAAATATTTGTGTTGGGCCATTCTTGGTGCCCAGCCATGGGATATTCCCAACTTGTCGGGCTCCTACTCTTCCATTGTTTATTCTTGAGCTGATTTCACAAGACTCTAAGGTGCCTCTAGAGTCTTGTCCTGAGGCATATTGCAAAATTCTCAAAACTTCCCTCACCTCCTTAAAGGTTTGTCTCGGATGTCAACTTTTCAATGACACCTACCCTCCCCCACACCATTAAAAATGTCAATTTACCTCCCCTTTCACCGGTACTCCCTAACCCCCTTTACTGCGCTGTATTTTTCCCCAAAGCATGTATCACTTTCTAACCTAATGTATAATTTATGCGTTTGCTGTATTTATCAATCGCCGCGCCCCCCCCACTAGCCGCCCGCCCCCCTCCCCCACACACGCACACTGAAACGTAAGCTCTGTGAGGGCAGAGATGGTCGCCTTTCTTGTTCACTGCTGTATCCCCAAGCCCCATTTTAGTGCCGGGCACTTCAAGAGCTCAGTAGGTACTCCTAGAAGGACTGAAGGGATGATGCAGGGACGGACACGTGGGCGTGTGTCCCCTGCAGCCAGTCAGAAGGAGCAGGAATGGGCTGACCCCGAGCCGTCATCCCACCACAGGCAGCAGGTGTGGGAGAGGATCCTGCGGAACCATCTACCCTTTAAGAACTGTAAAACGAACACCCCCTACCCCACCTTCAGTAGAACAGACCGGAACTTTCCAAATAGGAAGTCTCCCATACTTTTCTGAAGAAAGATATTTTTTGCCTCAGAAAGCAACCGGGAACAAGGAACTCTCCAAGGACCACATAGGCCTGGAACTCGGCCAGCCCTGGATTTTCTGCGAGAGGCAAACGCCATGCCCAGCACATCCGTAAAAGGCCCTTTTCTGGAACTTAACAGCGTACCTGCCCCTGGCAGCCAGGTCGACCCTTTGTCCATCGTACATCTTACCCCCGGAGCTCGCCTAACCTGAGGGGAGAAAAGCTGGGTGACATGCTCTGACCAACAGGAGAAGCCAGTTAGAGTCTCACTGTCGGGAGCCAGGCGTAGGAACTAGAGGGGTTCCTCTAACAGGAAGAGAGAGGCTGAAAAGAAGCTGACACAGAGGCTTCGAGTCAGAGGTGGTGCTGGAGGGGCTGAGTGGGCAGAGGCGATGAGGAAGCAGGGGGTGGCAGGAGCTATGAGGCAGAGGCAAGGTCTTCGAAGAAAAACAAGAGGGTGAACAATTCCACAAACCCTTGCCTGAGGTCCCTCGAGCTGCCCTGGATTCAGGAAAATATCCATTTCTAGTCTCGCAAGCCCTGGTTAATCCACAGATTCTGCTTTCCAGAAGTCTCCATCACTCTCCCTGCTTAGCAGTTTCACTACCACAAACCTCATCACTAAAACTATGCTGAGTGACTCTTTATTTCTTGCAGCCCAAAGAATCTGAGTAAAAATAGGACTATACGAGTGTTTACTGTATATAAGAGACTGCAGGGCAAGACAAAATTTCTAGAGATGGAGCTTATGCTCAAAGAGCTTTTTGCTTTCAGCCACGCTTTTCTCCACAGCAATACATCTTCTCGTGGTGCTCTACAGCCTTCCCACTCACGGTGCGGTCTGAAACCCACCTGCATGGATATCGCAGGGAGATCCTTTTCAAAAAGCAGAACCTGGGGCCTCAGTCCAGACCCTCTCAACCCCAGGTAAACTGTAAGAACATTAAAGTTTGAGGAACGCTGCTTCCCTTCAGCGAATAGTCCAAACTGCATTGTCCCAGTCACCTTTTTACTCCCGTTCTCTCTCTCATCTGCCGCTGATTTGATAGCCAACATCATTAATTCTATGGATATTTAAGCTATTGATGAAAGTCTCTGCCTGTAAAATGCAGGCTGCTTAAAGCTGTTCCTTTGCCTGTATCCTTCAGCTGTTTTTCGTTAGATTTGGTTTGCAATAGTGTTGTGAAAGCTTATCCTTTTTTCAGAGGTTCACCCTGTTTGGGTAAAATCTTGTTGAGTAAATCCAAGGACTGAGAGAATCTGTTCTACCCTGTTCTTTACAACTGTAGATGATCCTTAATGAGCATTTTAACTACATTCTTTCAACATACCATCATCCTTGAGAAGTATCTGTAGTTTCAAGTTACAGCTTGTTTTCAGCTCAAAACACCAGAGAAAGAGAGAACCTCAAGAGATAAAACACCAAGAAATAAAACGAGACCGTTTTTCCAGGAGATTTTCCGGTTTCTAAACCACATGCCCTCAAGCGTTCATGGCATAGGCTAGTGGCTGGGTCGGGGGTGCCATGCCTTCCGGTCAGCCTTGCCCCCCTACATTTGCCAGCCTGCCAGCAAGTCCTCAGAAAGGGGATCCGGAATTAAACAAAGCTTCCTGTGCACCCATCTCCAGTTTTTCCTTCCTATCCTCTCTCTCCAGCCCTCTATTCTCTTTCTTTCCTCCCAGGGAGACGGCTAAGGGCTGACAATGGGACATACACTATGCTACATGCTGGAGATGCGACCTTAAAGAAGACAGACACTGGCCCACTTCATGGAGTTTCCTAGCAGGTAAGCTAGGTATGTCATCGGTTAAGTCACTCATGAGTGCTATCTAGGAGAATTTCAAGGTGACAAGGGAGCATGTAGAGGAGGTTGACCCTGGGCTGGGGGCTACCTTAAGAAACTTCTGTCAGAGCTGAGGCCCAAAGGATGAGTAGTGGTAAGCCAGGCCAAGAAAGAAGGAGGGAGGTCTCTGTGTCCCCCGATTGGCCTCTTTACCTGTCCCACCGCCAATGTAGTCCCCCTGCTCCCACTTGGCATCTCTGGCTGGTGACTCCACACTGACCTTGCCCAATGCCCTGCAGTGCCGACAGCTCCATGGCCCAGGCTTGGACACTTGCCTCTGTCCTTGTCTGTGTCTGACCTTGGCCGGGGCCATTTTCTGCCCCACTTCTTCTATATTGGTGCTGACAGCTCACAGGATCCCCATCCAGCTGGGGAGCAAGATAGGTGATGGCATCACTTTCCTGTCAGTTTATTAGAAAGCACTTCTTTCCAAACAGTTATTTTGTGCTCTCGGGACAATAACTCAGGCTCAATGCAGGTTTGATGTTCGTGGTGTGGTCAGCGGTTGCACAGGAAACCATTTCTAACACAGCTTTATCTTCTCGGTACCAAGCATCCCACTAGGTCTCAGTGGTGTGGTGAGCAAGGGAGCCATGCTTGCTGGGTCGAGTCACGTTGCATCTTGCTCGTGCCCTCATTCGGGCTGACGGCGCTGGATTGACAGTTCCCACATGCTTCTCCCCAGGTTACACAAGCAGCTGCTGGATTCCTCTCTCACTCTGAATAAATTCAGTTGTTTTGCTAACTGGACTACAGCTTCTTTTTCCAGAATGCCACAGGCATATTTTGGGGTTTCTGTGAACAGGTGCTGCAGGGAGCACGATTCATTTATTTATTAGGATGCTACCCTGTGTTTTGAAAAACAATTTGAAAGGGAAAAATGGCCTAGCCGATGCTTTTGGCTTTCCTCATCAGGACCTAAGCTGTGAATGTCTGCTATTACCTTTAGTTTACATCTGGTTAGGTACTTTGATTTACGTTGGCTGTAATCCAGAAAGGCTGATTTGGTTTATTTTAAGGAGTTGTATTTTAAGAAACTTTTGACATTTAAGAATTTAATTGGAACAATCTGTACCCAGAAATTGTTTAATGCAGTCTAGGACTAAAAGATGTTCTTCAGCATGAGTGGGGTCGGAGAAGAAAGCAGGGCTCCCCACACCAGGCTAGTCTTTGTCCTTCAGGAGCACGTTCAGGGTGCAGGGGCAGGATCCTCACACTGCACCTTCCATCAGGGATGAGAGTGGACAGAATGGTTACTTCTTTAAAAAGACTATTCTGATCCTCAAACTCATTCCTTAAACTGGACTCACCAAGCTCTGCTGGGGTGCACTGTCTACCATTGGCCAGTTACAGGGAGATGGAAGCATGTGGTCTCACCATTCGGCCCACTTTCACCAGCTGGTCGAGCCTAACCTGGCACGGGTTCAGGAAATCTGCCTCGTCCCCTTGACCAAAGGTCAGGTTTTCCCGGTTCCAAGAGGCAAGAAGAGACTGAGTTGGTTCAGAGTTCCTCCACCTTGAGAGCTGAAGTCACAATTGACAGTTGAAGTGCTGGTGGAGTTTGATACTCCCGAGAAATGTCCCAACTTTCAGAGACTGGCCCGAATCTCCAGGGACATTATGCACAAGCATTCTCAGTACTTCTGCTGAGCAACAGCTGATCCATGACCCCTGACCGCTGCTCATTGAAGTGAAGAGCTTCCCAGCCTCCAAAAGGGGAAGAGAGCGGATGCAAACCAGGGCCCTTCAAGCCCAGTGGATACTATGAAATGCAAGAGGCTCGTGTCCACCAGACCCCGAGTAGTGATTGCAGACCATATTTTACTCGAGCCCCTGATTCTCTCCCCAATTCCACCTCTGCTGCCACGTGTGTGCACCACCAGCACTCAGCAGGTTTCCCCCAATTCTTCTACTTCCTTGCTTCTCCAGATGGCACCTCCATTCTCCACTCTCCCAGTCACCACCTTAGAGTCACTATTCACCTTACTCTACTGCTGTAAGACTCAATAATTAATTGTGTATTCTTGGTTTTTTAATCTCTTTGTTCCTCAGTCTCATTATCTATTTTAAAAACCACACCTACCTCATCGGGATTTTGTAGAGAGCCTTAGATGTCAAGAGCTTGAGCTTTATTTGGGGAACAAAGAAAGAAACAAGGTGTTAACATTCTTTGAGCACCTACTGTCAGGCTCTATTAGACATTTTACATTGAAGTTTTAGGCTTAATTAACATATCTCTTCCTCAGCTTTCACTTGTAATTCCTATAATTCTTCTACTTGTATCTTTCTCCAGGCAAACTAGACTATTTTATTTTCTTACTTCAGCAAGCTCGAATACTATTCTATTCTTTGTCTTCAATCATATCTTTTTTTCTACAAGGCATATCCCACCTCTCCAGGGTGAAATCCTACCATCTTTTAAGGTCCATTGCGGATGTGCTAGTAAATATTGAACAACCAGCTCTGCAGACAGGAAGAGTCTTGATTTTGCTGTGTTTGCCAATTTTCACACTGTAAATACTCCCACTATTGCCAATTTCAAGCTATCAACCTGACATCGACTAGCTCACAGAATGTTTGAAAATTTAGCTCTCAGTTCTCAGAGACCAGAGTGAGCTGGCTCTTGCATACCACTGAGCCTACAGTGTCACCCTTCTGATGCCCCCAATCCTATGCTTTTCCTCCTCTGACCTTTGTCAGTATTTGTACTCTCCCACAAAAAGTCTTTCCATTCTATATGGTTATAATGAATCCTCGTTATCACTAACTTTTCAAGGACATGAACTGTGTCTTACTCATCTACATAGTCACAGTGGTTCCTGGAATGATAATAATGTTTAGCAAATATTGCTGCATTAGACCGATGAGGAAGATGATCACCAGGGCTTCACACACAGTAGTGGGAAGCATATCAGTGACATCATGTAAGGAAAGCACTCACAGAGTGCTTTGCTCAGGGAGTGCTCAAAAGCTAATTTTATTATCAACTGTGGCTTCTGGAATTAAGAGAACACACCTTTTAGGTGCTAACAGTGGTTCTCGACAACTCCTCCCACCCACAATATGCACACGTGATGGTCACCTGGGGAACTTTTGCAAACCCCAACGCTCAGGCAAATTAATTGGACTTCAGTGTGTTTGATTTTCCCCCTAGTGATTCCGTTGTGCACCAGGTTTGAGAACCACTATCCTATATGCTTCCAACTCTCTCCCAGGCTATGAGTCAGGAGTGTCAAAAAGGAAATAGAACCAACTATTCCTTTAAAAATCCTCCTGTTCACTAAACAATTCCAGTAAATAGGAGGAAAACTCACTTGCACAGCTGCCTTATTTGGCCCTCATGTTGGGTGGAGTCACCTGGGAGTGGAATGGCTGAGCGTGAGTAATGCAGCCTTCTGCAGGGGCAGGAGAGAAATACCTCTTCGTCAGCAAACTCCTGTAAGCAGTTTTTCAAGATGGAGAATCTTCTAGGCATCTCATCTAACTAGATTTGTTCCTTGTGATGATTTAGCGCAGAGTAAACGTAGTAAATTTTATTTGAATGAGCGTAAGTGTTATGTATCCCAATTCTTTTGTTCTACTAGAATTTTGTTGTTAAAATAACTGAGCTATTAAGGCTCAGAATGGTTTAATTCTCATATTTGTGGTAACGAGGATGAACTTCATTCAAGTCAAAACAGTAATGTATTTCTAGCTTTGAGAAGCAGATATGGCTTTCCCTCTTAGAGTTGGTAAAACTGAAACAGTGTGAAATCTGATTGGTCCAAAGTGACAGAGATCCACAAAGGAAGTAAAAGATTCCTGTCCTAACCACTTGACACACTTCATTTTTTATGGATACTTAGTTATGTGACTTTGTTATTTATCTCTTGCATGAAAGGTAGTCACTAAAAAAATCCTTCGAAAGGATTTGATCTAAAAAGTAAATTCTGCTTTAATAGGTTACTCTGTTTTCTTGAGAATGATAGCCTGTAATTTCACTTTAAAGGGAGTTGAGAGGAAAAAAAGAGTGGTGTATGTGTGTTAGAAAGTCAAATTTTGGGGGTCTAATACGCTAATTTTTTGATGCTTAACTGTAAATGAGTCTTTAAAAAATGATTTTTAAATGTATTTTAGAGGCATAAAAATAATGTGTATGGAAGTATGAAGTGGCTAATAGAAACGCTTCCAGTAGCACTGTTGGCTCTGTTAGACCACACCAGATGCTTTTGCAAAATCCATGTTTATTCTACTTTTAGTCCAATTCGAAACTTTTTATAGAGACTCTATATTGTCTTTGAAATAAACATTTTTTAGCTATGCTATTCAGTGGATTACAGTTCTTTTTCTCCTATGATATTTGGATATATATATATATATATTATATGTATATATATCTATTGTTAAAATATGTGGCCAATGAAATTTAAAGTAAAATGAACTTTTAAAATAAATCTTGGCGGAACTTCAGATTTTATAATGCCATAAACCCTTCAAATTTACAGCATCATCAGAACTCTGGCTGCCATGTGACTCACAGCCTCAAAACCATGAGTTGCCTTTCTATCACATTTTCTCTGTTTTGATGTTATAAATTTATGAGGACATATATGCTTGATACCAAGTTCCAGTATATCAAATTCATTCCAAAGTACCACCAGCAGGAACCACTGAATACCACTCTAGGTAGAGCGCTGAACCAAGAGTCAAGAAGTCTACTATTATCCTAAATATCACAGTGATTTTGAGCCACCAGATAAAAGTTATAGGTCCGGCTAGAGAATCAGACTGAGCAGAAGATCTAGCAGATTTTACTTGTTGCTGCAAATCTAAAAATAGACAGTAGCAGTAGAAATGGAAAAGTAAAATTCATCTTTGGATCTTACGCTCCATTCTTTGTTCTTTGTAAAAGGATGCTGGCAATAATCTTTCAGCCGTATTGGTCATGTAACTATGTGAGGAGCATCTCAGACTCCTCTTTTCTTGAGAAAGTGGAAGGGATTGTACAGATTCCCTGAATTCTCTGAAATCTAGGTCCAGCCCAGAACCACAGTCACCTAAAAAACCCCATGGCATTGCAATAAGTGGTAAGCAGTGTGATAAACCAAGGTCCAGTTTTGTTGCAAGATGAACTGAGACTAGGAAAAGAAAGAGGGGCTATTGTTATTGCAAAAATTGTCAGAAGGTGAGAGGGGCAATGGATGGCCCCAGTTCTCTGAGTGCCTAAGTCAGGATCCTTCGGAAGTCTCTTTAATTGCAGTTACTAAGGAAGGAAGCATATAATATATTAAAAGAGCAATTTGCTTACAAATATACCCCATTTTAACCCTGGGAATAGCTAAACAGAAGCTGGCCCAACATTTTTTAGGTGTTTATCTATTGTGGAAGATGCTAAGATGCAGAAATTCAAAAGATCTGGTATACTTTACAGCAAATAAAGACAGGACACCCAATATCCACAGGTAAAAGAAAGATTGGCCTCAGCTGTATATAACAAAGAAATAACATTAGTTTAAATAAGACAGAAGTTTGTTTAATTCCACTCCAAGGCTGATATGAATTGCAGTTTTAGAGACCCAGGCTCCGCCACTCTCAGCACATGGTTTTCCACCTCATATTTCAAGGTGGCTGCTTGAGATCCACCCAAAAAGAAGGAGGAAGGGAAGAAAGAAGAAGTAGATTAGTTAAAGACACATATCAGCTCTCTTTTTGGTAAATTTCCCAGAAACTGCCTCCTGTTTATATTACTTAGGCATAACTGGGTCCAGCTGGCCATGTATAGCTGCAAGGAATCTTGGGAAATATGGTACTTACAGCAGGTAGTCATGGCCCAGGTAAAAACTGGCAGTTCTGTTACAAGCAAGAAGAGAATAGATATTGAGGTAGGAACCCAGCAGAGTCTGCCACAACCTGAGTGACGTCAGTGCTGATGCTCAGGGTCGAGAGGCTGCCATAGTTAAGTGGAAAGCCTGGAATTCAGAAAGCCTGAATTCTGTTCTCACTTCAAATGACCTCAGTAATCTCACCTGTAAAATAGATGTGTCATAGAGAAAAATTAAATATTGTTTATTTAATTTACACATGAGCATGTAAGATGACCACTTGTTTAAAATGTCTACTGAATTAATTACCTGATATAAAGCACATAACTTATGAGATTCAAACACACCCATGGGAGAAAATAGAATGGTCAAATCTTTTTTTTTTAATTAATTAATTTTTTTTTTTTATGGTGACATTGGTTAATGAAATCCAGTAAGTTTCAGTTGTACTAGAATGGTCAAATCTTTAAGTTGAAGAGAAGAGTCTAGGATGTCTAATTCAACCTCTATCCCAATATAGGAAGTCTGCCACTGTGATCCTGAGAGATGGTCCCCTGTCTTTCATTTAACTGTTCCTAGCGTCTGTTATTGATGGACAGTTCCATCGATGGACAGCTCTGACTGTCATATAATTTATTTGGACGGTGATTTAAAACTCCTCCCTTCAGTGGCTCCATAATGTAGTTGTTAGCACGTCTGCTTTACACATAGAAGGTCCTGGGTTCGCACCCCAGGTGGAGCCACAGACCATACCCCAGGTGCACCAGGTCCAGGTGCACGCTCCAAGCACAGGGGTTGGAGGGAGGCGGGGAGAGACGCCCCGCCTTCAAAGATCCAGTTCTTAAAAAGAAGATGGCAACATCTGTAGGTCAGGGGTAGAAGTGGGGATGGGGGGAAGAGTAAAAGAGGGGGGAATTTAAATAAAACCTCCTCCCTTGAACCCCTGTCTCCTGAAATAACAGTGAAGAAAGCCATTCTCTCCTCTTCATGGCAATCCTTTAATTATTTCAAGACAGCTCTTCTGTCATTCCTTAGTCTTCTCCCTTTTCAAGCTAAACATTCCTGACGGTTACAACTGCTTCTTAAGTAACCAGATAGCCATCTCTCTCACCATCTGGGTGTCCTTCTCTACCTTGGCATTTCTCAAACTCTGTTGACTATAACCCACTCAAAGAAATCCATTTTCTATACCATCAGGACACGTATATATGCATGTAACTGAAACAGAAGTTTCATAAAACAATATGTAGCCTTTTTAGCTGCCACAAACTCATGTATTTTCCAATTTTACTCTATACTATTAAACTCTATTATGTTTAAGGTTGGTTGCTTTCTGCTAAATGGATTCTGTACTCACTTATAGGTGGCAACCCATAGTCTGAAAGTCACTACTACTCCAGATGCACTCTGACTTATAAATATTCTTAGAAAGTGACACCTTGATACTGTAGGCTGATCTGAGTGAACAAAAGGGGCTTCTACTTCCTGAGTCCAGAACTTGGTGTTTTATTTTAGTTAATATAAACGCATTAAATTGTAAAGAAACACCACCATACCATTGGCTGGGCATTCGAGTCAGTTATAACAAAATCTCTCCATATGAACGGCTTCTGAGTTGGTCTTCCCTACCCTCTGCTTGTGCAATTGATTTTTTTTAAACCTAAGCACAGAGCTTTAACTCAGTCCTGCTCAACTTCATATTTTTTAGTTTCAACTTTTTCCAATGTTTCAAAAACTTCTGGATAATTTTTTTCATCAATCTTTCCAGCTTTATAGCATATGCATGTTTGATAAGTACTTTTCCATAGAATAATAAAGGTTTTTAATGATGATTTAGCTCTCAAAAGTTGACTATTTACCTAAAGTCTCTTCCTCTATTATAGCCATTCATAAACAGTTGAAAAATAAAACAAAAGACAGAGACCAATGGTATTGGACAAGAAAATGAAAGTTCTCAGAGGTTGGATTTAAGATTGTTATTTTTCACATAGGTTTTCTACTTAAACTAAATTTAGATAATGTTTACTCACCTTGTGGAAAGAGAATACCAGCATACTTCAACTTCACAGCACTCACTTTACGAAGATCGAACATATATGAACACACTGCCAAGGCATGGGAAAGTTCCCCCCAGAAACCCTGAAGAGATAGACATATGATACAATCTCTTCTGGCTAGTAGCAAGGTAGGGCAAGAGTACAAGGTTCTCAGTCATTTATTTATTCAGCTATTTATTCTACAGATAGGTGTTATGCTTGACACTGAGGAGCAAAAACAGGGAGTCCTAAATGCACAGCAGTGATGTGAAAGGCATAGCCCCCCACTCAGGGAGGAGGCAGCCAGCACTAATCAGGCTCTAAGTCTCATTGAGCTCAAGAAATAAGGTATCTAGGGTTGGTAAGAGTTAGCCAAACAAAGAGAGCCACATGCTGGAAGAATCAAAGATGAGGAAAACATGGGTACCTAATGGATAACAAAAGACAAGAACACTCCTAGAGTACTTCAAGAAGAACGGGGTTCAGAATACATTGATTAAAAGGCATTTACTTGCTATGTGTCCAGGCTAAGACTGTGATGAGGAAACCAGAGGAGGTGGCTTCTGTCTGTGAAGGACACCCATCTGTCTACTGAGGATTCTACAGAGTTTACGGGAAGCCTGAGAACATTTATTCACTACCTATGGGTTCCAAGCTAAAAGCTGTTGGCCCCTGTGAAAGAAGGATTGTAGAGGAGATAGAGTTAGTGAGAAAAAGAATGATTTTCTTTTGATATTCACTCCAAATTCCAGATTCAGACCAACAGAAGGTCTTTTTTTCCTTAATTTTTCTCTTCTTTTCTTTTTTTAAACTTGCAGTTTGGTTGGTTGGTTGGTTGGTTGAATTGGTGATTGATTCTTCATGATCCAAACACTCAAAAGATTCAAAACAGATGGGTGGTCAAGCTTCCTTCCCTCCTCACCACCTGCCACCCTATTTCACTTCCCAGAGACAAGCAATGTTACCAGGTCGTTTTTCTATTTCCAGAAATATTCTATGCCCATACAAGCAGTATGCATGCATATACCCCTACATCTTTTTTTTTAGCCAAATGGCAGCATAATATGCACATGGACAACAAATAGTATTTTGTTTTTCCTTTCACAAAATCAACCAGACCAAAAGGGGGAAAACATTTTTAAGTGAAAAAGAGAAGACTAGTCTTCACGTAAGAGTACTAGTGAATATCAAGGATAGACAAAAATGTTAAAAATATATACGTATCTATTTTTTTCACTCAGTTTTACCATTTATACATCTCAACTTCTCAGGAATAAGCAAGAAATTGTAGGGAAAAGTATAAAAGGAAATATTGTTGGGTCTTCTTCAAAAACGTTTACTAAAATCCTTGAATTAGAAAAAAGCTTGCAATCTTTTGCTGTCAAATATAAGAAATACAATAAAAGAACACTGAGAAGAGTTATACTTTGTACTTAAAATATTATGCAGGCTCGAGAATTCAGAAGGCAACACATGACTGTATGCAACCTTCAGAAATATTAACAGTCTGTACTGACAAACAGGGCCATCTCTTTTATGCTACCGGATTGATGTGGAAACTAGGGAAAGAACGTTCAAGCTGAAGCGAATAGAATGAACATTATAAATGAGTAACCGAATAATTAAAGCATGAAGGCTTCCACATCTCGAGATAATGGTATTGCTCTCTGTAGTTTAGCTAATTAATTGGTTAAGAACAATTTGCCTCAGTGACTATCTCACATTTGAATATGAAATACTTTTGGCTTTGCTAGAAACTGAGAATACGATTATCATAGAGCTTTGTAAAACAAATAGCTTTTGGCTACCAAAAGTGTAATTACAAGTCAGAGAACCTAATGGAAATTAGTGCTATTGGAAATTTTCCCCTCCATGCTGTAGAATTCCTTGAGCTTCATAGAGAGAGCAAAGCTTCCTCTACTAAAACATTTCCTCTTCAAAACCTTTCCACTGCATGAGACACTAAGTTTCATTACATTTTGAATTCAGTAGGTTCTTAACCAAAAACAATAGGCCCACCTTGAGGGATCATGCACCTTATTCATCAAATCTGAACCCTGATAACTTTTTGGCTGTTTCTAAATATCAAACCCTCCCTCAAAGTGAGAAAATGTATCAATGTAATAATGTTCAAAAGAGTCAGAAATTATTTCCATGGGAATAATTCTGGAAACATTGTAAGTCAGCAGTGTTAAAATTAATGTGTGGTGATATGATGTCACTGTCTCCCAAGTGACCTTGAGGGGGACTTCCTCATTTAGATGGTTAAATTTTGAGAGATTTGCTATAAATCAATATCCTTACCTTAGAGTCAAAACCTTTATAGACTTATTGCAGAGGAAATCCAATCTTCCAGCTTAAAGAATGATAAGAAGCAAATCCAAGAATGATTTTGTAACTTGAAATTGATTTTCAAATTAGTTAATTTTCCTATCAAATTGTTATTGTGTTATAAAATATTGCATCCGAGCAAAAATGAAGGAAAATTTACCAGAACCTGAAGTTAGGTCAGAATGTAGAAATTTTATCTTCTATTCCTTTTAGGTTTACTTCCTGCATTTTCCACAATGATTATGTACTATTTTGGTAATCAAGATCAAAGAGAAAAGTGTTAAATTGAAAAACTTATTTTTCTATCTGTATATGCATTTTTTCCCCTGTGTGGTGGGATATCATCCTAAACATTTTGAGTTTGTCCAAGTTCCATTTTATTGTTCTCAACATCAATTTTCTAGGTAGACTAGGAAACAAAATGAGAAATAAAAAATAAAATACAAATCACCTTTTTGTAACATAGATTTCCCTTCCCCTCTACAGCAAAGCAATCTGAATATACCTTTATTCTCAATCTTCTTAAGAACTAAGGCACTTAATGTAGGGAGGAGACAAGAGAATTAAAATGTTAATCAAGCCATAATCAGAGACTGCATTGTGCTGATCAGCCCTGCAGCCAGGCCAGGAGGACCCCTGCAGATGTCTGGGATTGCTAACAACCCATTTCCCCTTCCTCTTTGTATGATCATATCAAAGGAAATGGGAACTAAAGAATGACATATAAACTGAATTGCCTTGGGGTCCTTCTCACTGTCCCTCTCACTCTCTTCCTCTGGGAGGAGATCACACTCTGTCTGTGGAATGTTACACTTTTTCTAACTTTCCTTTTGACTTTGGCTTCGCGTGTGTTGAATTCTTTCCACACGCTCTGCCAAAGGACCCTCTTCTCCCCTCCAGCTTGGGGAAATTTGCCCTGTTCTGCATCAAACTGAGTGGTTTTCTTTTGTGTCTTCCCTAAGGGGGACATGGTAGGTGAGCCTCCATTGCCCCTTCAGTAACTACCCCTCCCCATCTCTCTTCCCACAAGTAATTAAGTAAGCCTCTTTCATTCATATATTGGGTGTTTAGAGCTCTAAATCCCGCCCCCTCCCCTCTGCCTTTTACCAAGGGAAATAATTTCTGCACTTTTTAACCAGTCCTGCCAGTCAGCCAAGATAAACAGCCTTTTTGGAAGTGAGCCTCAGGTTCTTTCCTCCAGTTCCTTGGCCCTCTCTTCTGGGGCCTCAAGAGAATTCTCTTGAGGCTACGGGGGATTGCTACCCCAGCTAGCCCTTTAGTGACCGGACACTCAAAGAGGAGAAAAGTAACTCCTCTGCCAAGTAAAAGGGCATCTCTGTTTAGTTCAAGATGCATCCCGACCTTCTCCCGAGGTCTGCTATGTTAGAGGAGAAATCCTCCAGTTCCCTCTCTAAATCCAGTAGACCCGGTGCTGGGATGTGACCTTGAGAAGTTTCTGTTCTAGTTCCTTGGAGAGGGAGTTGGACTGGATGAGCCCTAGCAACTCAGAAAGGCTGTGATTCCAATCCCAGTTTATCCTAATATACTCCCGTGTATATGAGGACACACGGGAGAACCTTCTCTCTGGCCTCATTAGTAAAAAGGGTTGTGCTTTTTGACGACTGGTTTAGTTTTTATCTAGGAATTGAGAATCTTGGAGCAGTTAACACACTTATTGGGAGACTTAACAGCAAATTTGTAGCCTCCCTGTAGCAAATACCTAGGACTTTATGGCATGTATTTGGTACACTAATCTCTCACACTAGTTCCAATTTACTTTACTATCTTTATTTTCCTTTTTGTCATTTTTATTACTTGTTTTTACAGTATTGTTCTTACTCATTTTATCTTGTTATATTGTATGTCCCTTTTAAACTTTTTAACATTTTTTTTGGAACAAAGTAGAATATAAAGTCAAAATAATTTTTAAAATATACATGAGGGATGTTAATTTTTCTGCTTACTTCTGTCTTATAGTTTTCCAGTGAATCCTAACTCCACCATTCTGATTATGCAAATATCTTCAACTACAAAAATCGGATACCATTAAATTATAAATTGCCAGCGGGTAGGGATCAGGTCCGATAAGCATGGTGCAGCGGGGGGGCAGGTGGAGAGAGCCTGGGCTGGGAGCTCGGTTTGCAGCTCTGCTGCGTGCTAGGTATTTGACCTTGGGTAGGGCTCTTCTCTCCCAATCTCAATTTCCTTGTTTGTAAAATGAAGAGGTTGTATCCACCAGGTCACCTTTAAAAGCTCTTCCCGCTCTGAAATTCATTGACTGACTCTCTGATCCATTGTGGGCGCTTAATACCTAACAAGCATACTTCCGAAGGCCCTCAAGAATTACTTATATTTGGACACTTTCGTCAACAACTATTTACCTGGCCTTCACCAGAATGTCGTGGCCCAAAGAGGGAAATCAAGCGGCCACCCCTGGACCTGGAGGCAATAGACCTAAAGGGAAGACTTAGACGCTGGATGTTTTGCCCCCACCTCCTGTGGATTCCCAGTTTTCACAAGATGATTAGAAGCTGAAGCTCCTTGCAACCACGAGAACCGAGAGGCAGGGAGCGGGGGGGGGGGGGGGGGGGGGCGGAGTGGCATTCGTGAGAAAGGGATTCATCTACTTTTAGAGAAATAAAACTGCGTAGTCCTTTAAAGTAGAGGGGGAATAGAGAAGTTTTAATTAGATGAAGTTTCATTTTAATACTTACTCTACACGTCAAAAGTAACATTTAAGCATATGAAAGATATTATGTGTAATTTAACTTTTGCCACAAAATTGTATTTCACATATTTCCCTTTAAAACTAATCATTGTTAATTAGATATGTGTTGATCAATTTGTCTTGAATTGTGCGCACTTTTTAACACAGAGTTTCAAGCTGCTGATGGCATCTTTTAGGGTTTGCCAGTTTGTAAGGACTGCAACCAAGTTAAGTATAAACCACCAACACTATAAAAAAGCTTCTATGTCCATTATGTGTTTGTAATTCAAAAACTATCCACCAATTTTCAGAAAAAAAGCTAAGAAAGAAAATGCTTCTCCAAATACAACTTTGCCACACATAAGCAATTTTCTCATGTCTCTCTTTTTTCTACACTATTCCAGGAAGAATCCTTATAGCTATTGCTCCATTTTAATCATCATGGAGGATCTCAGAGTACTAAGGATTTCTTTGGGGACACTCGTTTCTACTTTTCTAAAGGCCAAATTGTGTCCTTTTGCATTAGTATCAACAGACAGGGGCAGATTGCTGGTCATATTTTAGAGCAGAGGTCCCCAACCGCCAGGCCACAGACTGATAAGGAACTGGGCCACACAGCAAGAGGTGAGTGCCGGGCGAGCAAAGCTTCATCTGTATTTGCAGCCGCTCCCAGTGCTAGCATCACCGCCTCAGCTCCACCTCAGATCATCAGGCATTAGACTCTCACAGGAGCACTGTCCCTGGTGCCAAACAGGTTGGGGACCGCCATAGAGCGAGGGGTGTTAGAGGTAGGGCAGGGCAGAGACCTGCTACTCTCTGGAGGGAGGAATGCAGTTCGCAGAATCCCAGACCACTCATCTGCGAAAACCACCTGAAAAATCTTTGTGTCCTGCAAAATTCAAAAGTGCATCTCCAGCATCAGTGGCCCGGTGTGCTTTGCAATTCCAACAGATTCCGAAACATTGTAATTTAGCTCATGTCTTCTAATCCAAGAGTTTTATAGAATTATGACAACTTCCTGTGTTGTAACAAGCATTTTTGAATTACTTCCTTCCATCCTCCAAGTGGAAATGAACTTGAAGACTTTTTTAAAAATTGTGTTTATCAAGGCCATTGCCTGAGGAATAAACTGGCAACGGGGACGCTCGGTGTTAGACACGGCCTAGCGAGGTTTACCAAAGGCTGGAGTTAATGTAGGGAGGAGGCGAGAAAATTAAAATGTTAATCAAGCTGCATTCAGAGACTGATCAGCCCCGCAGCCAGGCCAGGAGGACCCCTGCAGAACAAAGGAAGTTTTCTGCTGAATTCCTGAGAACCCATTCCCCACACCTGTGAAGGCGGAACAGGAAGAGCAGAGTCTGCTCCACACAAAATAACACTCCTTCATTCCCTAAGGCTAAAACCATAGGAGCCTGTGGGTGAAAGGCTGGGAACTGCCAGCAGGCCTTTCAGGCTACACGCTCTTCCCCTTCCCCTTCCTCACTGTGGGTCCACAGCAAAGAAATGGGAACTACAGAATGACATATAAACTGACTTCACAGAACACGGACTCACTGTCTTTCTCTCCGTCCCTCTCAGCCTCTTTCTCTTGGTCCCTCTCAGTCTCTGCCTCTGAGAGGAGACCACACACGCTTTTCTAATAAACTTTCCTTTTGCTAAGTTGGCGTGTGTGTTGAATTCTTTCTTCAGTCTCCGCCAAAGGACCCTCTTCTCCCGGTACAGGTCTTGGCCTCCCCGCACTTGGGGAAATTTGCCCTGTCCTGCGTCACAGCGATTCTTAAAACTAAGGAACTAAAAAGTGGTCACTCATCTGTGTTTTCTTAAATAGCCTCTTTATTTTTTAGAAAACCCTAAGGGTAAGACTGACCACGCCTTTTCTGTCAGTTTTCTAGGGTTTTAAATGACATTATTTTTATCCTAAGCATTCTCTTCTTTTGAAACAGCAGCTTTCCTACGAATTCCTTTTTTATACACCTTATCCCTTTCTTGGAAACCTTGTAGCCCTGGAGAGCACCCAGCTTGGTGATGTAAGGAGGAAGCAAGTCGGGGCCATAACAAGAGCATCCCACTGTGGTCATCTGCGTTCCTTTCTGCTCTCCCCTGCTGAGTCCTTGTTCCCTGCAGAGTCAGCAAACCAGGGTCACCTCTCCCTGTCTTCTGCGGGGCTTCCCACATTAATAGCTAATATCTGCATTCTTTCCGTTGTCTTCTCCCCATGAAACAAGTTAATCAAAAACTCATCCGGGCATCGGTATCGTATGAGCTGTGACCCCTCTACCCATTTTCTGTAAATATTTTGAAAGATAACAGATTGCTATTTAAGCAGATTCCCTTCCCTAGTCATGTGCTCAGAGCCTGTCTGCAGGGCAAACACTATGCGGATCTTAATAATTCAAGCACTTCCTGCCAGGATGCGTTTTCTGTTGTGAGTCGTAAGTGTTCCAGAAAATATCGATTGGTCAAGTCATTACCACACCACCACCCCATCCTCGGGATCAGTGATGAAGCCAGGAATGTTTTTTCATTTGATAGCTTCAACTATTTGATTTCTTGAGGCTAATGATTAGATGCTCCTTGCAAAGATGCTTTAAAACCACAAAAACAAAGAAACTGCAATAGGAGTTGTAGATCAAGTATACGTGGAAGAAATGAATGGATGAATGTGGGATATTATTCACTATAAGGATCTTATAAGCACATATTACATTTTTATTTTGTTGAATATACAGTTGAAAAACTTTATAAATTTCATCTTAAATTGTATTTATTATTTTTTAAATATGCCGACACAAAACATTTCCTTTTTTTTAATGTGAGTAGAATGTCTTCAGGAAAAAAAATGGGGCAGACAATCATACACTCCTCTCTGTCGTATCCTCAGGCCTTCACCCTCTCGGTGTTCTGCACTGGCTCTCATGTGAATACACTGAGCATCCAGGTGCAGTGAAAAACGTACAAACATAAGTCAGAGCTAGGTTCAAATTCTGACACCAGCGATTATTAGCAACGAGACTCAGAGTAAGTTACTTGACCACTTTGTGACTGAATTTACTCCTGGAACTTTTATGAGTACGAAGAGAGAAAATGCCTGGTTTTCTGGAATAAATTTATAGTAGATAATCCTAATCTCCATCCCTCTGAGATGGTGAATGTTCTAGAGAACATGAGGAGCTTCTTTAAGGGTCTCGGGTTGATACGGCGTCTTCAGGAAAAGCCATGAGTACTGCCATGAGAACTGGCATCCGTTACGGGCAGTATGGAGCACTGACCCCTGTCCACTCCTACTCCTCTTCAGGCCCCTCAGCCCAGCTGCCAACTGCCATTTACTTGCAACCACCTGAGTTATAGACATCTCTTCTCTTCTCCCTCTCCCAGGAAGATGAGGGATGAACAAGCAGCTGTGGTTGGTGCCTCCATCTAAAGAGAGATAAGAATGCTTACCCTTTAAGAGGGACATTAAATACATTCAAACGATTATGACTTGGTCTTTAAAGAGATCTCAGCCTTGCTTTTGACTCGTTTTGAGGAATGTTTTTATGTGTGGTGAGCAAAGCTTTCCTTATAGACCCAGTAAAATTTCACATTTGCTTATTTATGTGACTTTCATGCAAGAGAATCTGTTCTGACCTTATTCAAAACCCGCTGTACCAAGCCCACACTCACCGAGCATCCTCACCCACCTGTCACGTAAAAGGCTTGACCACGAGGTATTTCTTTCCAAACTTCTTGCATCAGATGTTAAGGACCGTGAAAATGAGTTAAGGTAGTTATACTAGTGGGAGGACATACAAGCTCTTAACAGACTTTCAGGGATAGTTACGATGGGTCAAAAATAAAAATAAATTGGGATTCTCTGCCTTGGGTTAAATGCTGGATGCCTCCCCTTCCTCCTGCTGCACAGTCTTCCTTCCAGTTCTCTGGGCCTCAACAGAATTAGGGTTTCTGGGTTTCTTCTATCATGACTTTGGCTTTTTCTACCAATTCATTCTCTTTTACATTCTTCTCTCATTTCCTTTCATTGCTTTTTCTCATCTCCTTTTCTAACGCTGGCATTATTTCTTGCCTTCTAATTTCTCATCTCTTCCATAAAAGGAATAAGCTTCATCGTTACTGACCAAGTCTATTTTTTGTTTTCTGTGGGCTTATGCTGAAGCTCTGTTCAGAACTGTAAATGTGCACTGGGCCCTGATAAAACCATAGAAAGTGGAGAATCCACCTCAAAAATAAACAGTCACTTCCTTCTTGGAAGGGCCATTACTAATACAACCAACACTTTTCAAAAGCTGTGAAAAGCGAACGATTTCAATACCAACTGAGTTTCACGAAACTGGTCTCCTGTGTTCAGTCAACAAATATTTATCGAGCCTCACAGGGCCAGGCAGTATGAAAGGGGGTGAGTTAGAGACACCAAGCCAGTCTCGGTGTCTGCCCTTGAGAAGGCACAGAAGTAAACTAATAATAAAAAGATCCATCATTGACATCCACCACTCCTACCGTCTTCTCTGCATTATTTTTCCCCATGTCACTTATCGCTGTCTGACAAGCCTATATTTTACCATTTTATTGTCAGTTTTTCCCCCAACCAGAATGCAAGGTCTATGAGGAGAGGAATTTTGTCTTGATTCACTGCTGAATCCCTAGTACTTGAATATTGCCCAACATATGAAGGGTTCAAACACGAATGAGTGAAATGCAAAATGATGCATGCAAAATAAAAAACATGGATGAAAATCTAAGGAACTAACTAAAGGGGTGTGTGTGTGTGTGTGTGTGTGTGTGTGTGTGTGTGTGTGTGTGTAAATCAGATTCAAAGAGAAATGTGGTGCTTTTGAAGTGATGTAAGTGAAACATCAGTGGATTCGGAAGAGGCTTGGTGACCTGGCACTGGGGGCGAGATCTGCGAGGGAGGGGGAAGGTGACGTTTTCCACCCATGATGCTTATTAAAGTGCTGGTCCTTCTTTGAGTTGTATTAGAAATGCTTACATTCCATTTGGAGGGACAGGGAATGGGGAACATTCTCAGCTCTTCCCTAGAACAGACAAGGAAGCCTAAGTCACAGCAGTGACAAGCAGGCAGGGTGAGTTTAAGAATTCAAGTGTGGGTAGTCCAGGTTTCTTTCCTGTCTCTTCTGTGTGACCTTGAGCATGTTACCTTACCTCTCTGAGCCCCACTTCCACAGAATATAATAACAGACCGGGTAGAGTTGTTCTAAGGATTAAATAACCTGCCTGTTAAGCCCACGATGAAAGAGGCAGCTATTCTCCTAGTAAGGTCACAACAGCAAAAGGCAGAGCTAACAACACCCTTGTGCCTCCATATTGCTGAGGGGCAAAAACACAACATAGCTAAGGGTATATGTGTTTTAAGTAAGGTCTAAGCCAATTTCCCCCAGCCCTTTGTTCCCGTACAAAGAAGCACTAAAGGCAACACAAATTAGATGCCAATAAACACTAACATCCCCTCCCATTCCCAGCCTTTCTCAAACCTAAGAGGAAACTGAGGAGAGATCATGCTCCTTTCCTTTTTCTCCTGCTACTGAGGAGCCGTGATAATTTTCTTTCACTCAGAACATGGTTACCTGGGTGACTAAATCATTATCCTGCTTCTCCCTCCTCTTCACACGCACTCCTCTCTTACCCCCCGTTACTTCTGCTGAAAAGCTTTTAGCAGAAAAAGTTAATCCACAATTTTTAAAGCTGCTGTACCCATCTATTTAAAACATTTTTTTCTTTACTGAATGCATGCAAACACATTTTTTCATATATTGTGGCAAATACTTTTTTGTTAAGGCAGAGGAAGAGAATAAGAAGGTATCCACAAAAGAGAAACAAAGTTTCTAGGAAGCAGGAAAGCTGGTGGGATCCATTGGGCCTGGCTGAACTTCCTGGGTGTTTGTAAATGTGGGAATTGGTCTCTGAAAGAAATGGGGTCCTATGGCCAGACTTTCTGTTTTTGCTATTATTGCTTTTTTAAAATAAGAATTACGTACGTGCCTTCTACTTGGGTTTGAGGATTTTTACATACGGACGGACACAGCCATGATCAGACATTTTCAATTCTCCAGAAAGCACCTTTTGCTGCTTTCGAGTCAAACGCTCCACCCCACACCAGGAAAACATTGTTGTGACTTCTATCACCATCAATTAGTTTTGCTTATCCTCGATCTTCATATAAATGGAATCACGTAGAAGGTACTCATTTGAGTCTATCTTCTTTTATTCAACATTGTGTCTGTGAGACTCATGCAAGTTGGTGTATATAGCAGTAGATTTTTTTTTTTTAAGGCCTTCAGCCCCTGGTCTTCCTAGGCAGTCTCCCATCCAAGCACTAACCAGGCTTAGCTTCCTAGATCAGACAACATCAGGCATGTTCGGGTGGCATGGTCGTAGATGACTGTTCCTTTTTTATTACTATGTAGTATTCTATTCGTGAGTATATCACAATTCATCTTTTCTCAGTTATTGGCATTTGGGTTGTTTCCGATTCAGGACTATTATGAATAAAGACATTTTGGACATTTGTCTAAGTGGCTTGGAGTGGACTTATGCACCTATTCCTTTTAGGTATTAGGAGGGGGATTTCTGGGTTATGAAGGAGACACACATTCAGCTTTTAGTAGATCCTGTTGACCAAGTTTTCAAAGTGTCCCATTTTATATTTACATTGCTACTCTACACTACTTCCTTGATTAAATGGATAAGGATAACTATTAATTATGAAACAAAAAAAATTTTTTTTGGTTATTCTGAATTCTCAGCCCTCAGGTACAAATCAAGGTTTTACCAGTTACTATTAATAATAGTTTATACCTGTTGATCCCTCTACCTGAAACACTCTGCCACTGGGTATCCCATGGCCAGTTCCTTCTTGTCATCCAGATCGCATCCCAAAGGATGTCCCTTCCCCAATGAGGTCTTCCCTGACACCCCATCTAATAAGCGTCTCTGTCTCCCTGGTCATTCACTACTGCATCACTTGGCTTTATTTCTTTTCTGGCACTTACTCTGTTTCTTTATCAGTTTAGTTATTGTCTATCTCCTAGTAATGAAAGCTCCATGCAGGCTGGGTATCGTCTGTCAGAGTTCACTGTCACCCACACCCAGAACACAGCCCAGGACACCGCAGGGCCTGTGGCAGCCAGGTCCCAAGACAGCCTTTAGCGATTTCCACCTTCTGGTGGGCGGCCCCCTCACACACTGAATAGAATGACCTGTACAACCAATAAATACGGCGGAAGTGACCTTGTGTGACATCCAAGATTATGGAATAAAAACACGTGGCTTCTGCCTTGCTCTCTCTTGGATGTCCAGCTGTGAGGGAAGCCATGTTGGGAGGACATTCAAGCAGCCTATGCAAAGGTCCATGGAGCACGGAACTGAGGTCTTCGGCCAATAGCCCGCATCAGCTCACCAGCCATGTGAGGGGCACCTTGGAAGCAGCACCTCCGGCCGCAGTCAAGCCTTCCAATGGCTGACATCTTGGCTGGCATCTGGACTGAAGCCTCAAGAGAAATCTTGAGCCAGAGACACCCAGCTAAACCACTTCCAAATTCCCGACCCATTGAAACTCTGAAAATATTCACATTCGTTGTTATTTTAAGCTGCTAAGTTTTGAAGTAATTTGTACACAGCAATATTTAACAAGTACCAGCACTCAGTAAATATTTGTGAAATGAACGAATAAATGAGTGAGTGAATTAGATTAAGAGCAGCATAAAACATGGCTTCACACTATCTGGTTTAACCTGATCAGGAAGCATGTGCCACAGGCCTCTCCTCTCTCCTATAAGTTTTAGCAGAAACTTACTATCCTGGAGCAGTTTATCACCCCAGCACACCTCAACACTATGGTCATTCGGAGCCAGATAACATTTTGTTTCCCAGCAGTCCAGTTCATTGCTATAGGATATTTAGCAGAATCCCTGATTTCTACCCACTATGCATATAGCAGCTCCTCCCTCAGATGCAAATGTCACAACTGAAAATGCCTTCAGACCTTGCCAAATGTGCCCTGAGGAGTAAAATCACCCCACTTAAGAACCACTGCTCTAAAGTTGTCATTGAAGAGCTTTAGAAGTATATACAATACTGGTTAGGTTTAAAGCTGATACACAATTTTATGTTTTTAAAATATGTGATTTACAAAAACCCAATCAATGTATACCGTATTCTTTCAAAAAACAATAAGTACTTAGTTAAATAAAGTACATATAAACATAAAACTATCCTTTCTTATAAATAAATGACTCAAATAATACATATTGCTGCTAGGTGTGAAAAAAAACCACCGTGAACAACTCAAGTTCAGCCTGGATTTAAACAAAATATTGAGATGATTTCTCCCATGAGTCGCCCTTTCAAAGAGGCACAGAAGTCAACTCTTATAGAAGATCAGTCCAAGAGACAAGTCTTCCTAGGATATGCCTTTGTATTTCCTTAAAGCTTTCTCCAGAGAGCTATGAGACTTGCTTGCTCATTTTGTTCAGGCATCTGCTTAAACATCTCATCAGAAAAGCCTTCCCAAACCAACCTTTAAAAATAACACCCTCCCTGATCTGGCGCCTTCCTTGTTCTGAATAGCACTTATCACTGTCAGATATGCTATGTATTCCGTTTTTCCTTGTTCTCTGCCTCTGCGCCACTAAAATGTCAGTTCCAGAGGGCAGGGATTTTGTATTGTTCTCTGCTGGATCCTTGTACCTGCAAGGGGTGGAGTGGTGCCTCGCTCTAGGCAGGTGCTCAGTAAGCATTTGTTGACTAAGCAAATAAATGGAAGTAGAGGGTGGTAGGCAAGAAGGGGTCAACGCCTGACACAGGGTGGGGTGGGGGGACTTTTCACTGCATTTTGGATTGCACCTTTTGAGTTTCGAATCCTGTGAAAATAACAGCTACTTAAAACAATGAAAAAGTAAAAGAAAATTCAGTCAGTTCTCTTTTTTTACTAAACGGGAAAAATAATGCCTACTCTGTCACCTAAACGTTACGAGCATGTTATACTCAAAGGCTTTTTTCACCATGTTGCATTTACTTAGTGTACAACTGGCTTGTGTCATTGTTATTGCTTGTGCAACATAAAATGACAGATTGTTTTGGATGCTCATTCCTCATTTTGAGAACCTCTTGGCCTCTTTTAAGTCATGCTTTGGGGTTTTAGTTTTTTCAAATATTTTCAGTCATATATAAGCCAAAAAATAAAATAAAATAACCGTAATGCTATCATCACTATGTGCCACCTACAACTACGAACAATTATTTCAAGGATGTTGTATCTACTTAACTTGTTTCTACTTTCCGAGAAAGGTGAAGTGTATATTCGAATTTTGTAAATCAGAGTTTAAATGCATCCTGAAGACATTCTAAGATAATCTTGTGAATATTTTTATTTAAAAAAAAAATGAAAAAGAATCCTGCAAAGCAAGTAATTGTCCCTCAGATACTGTGATTTAGAATGAGAAATACATATTTGGTCTTCATCCTGTTTCTGGAATTTCCTAGGTGATGAGAGTGGCCTGAAGTCTTTTGTTATGTTAATAAGGGGACTCTTAGAAAGCACCTAAGGCTGGGGGATGTAATTAGATTGTTGAACTTTTAGTTTACCCCTCCCCCCACACACACACCTCTGGGGAGTAGAGAGGAGTCAGAGGCTGAATATAGTGCTAATAACCAATTATTTAATCATGTTGTGGTTCGATCAAATCTAAGATACACAAAGCCAATAGAGATGAATTGTGAGCCTTTATTAGACAGCAGGTGACTGACTCTCTACCACACAGGGTTAGAGATCAGTCCTGAGCTTCCAGAGGAGGTAGCTTATAAAACCGAAAGCCACAATCAAACAAGCAAGCAGGTTTACAGAAGCAGAAGTTGCCATTAGCATATCTTTGCACAGGATATCTCCTAGAACTATACCCTGGTTAACATTAGCATAAGCTGGCCATTAGCATATCTTTGCACAAGGTCTCTCCTAGAACTACACCCTGGTTAAACATTAAACAAGCAAGTAGATGATAGAAGCAGAAGTTGGCCATTTGAAAATTGTTCACCCTTAACATTCATTCTCCGCTGGTTTTCTAGGGGAATTCAAATCATTGATTCATCAACCTGGAGCAGTGGGTAGTGAGTTCTGAGAACCCTGAGTTTCACTGCCTGTACCCTTTTTTTGCCATACGTAGTTCACAACCTCCTTCCACAGAGTAGAAATACACTTGGGGAACAACGTGGATTAATACACAGGAAACTCCAACAACCTGAGACCAGTAGTTTGAGTTGAACCAAGTCCCCTTTGGAACTGCTAAGCAGCGGTTTCTGTCCTGGTCAACTCCCAATCATATAACACAGGCTGGTGGGGATTGCTGGGATTACAGCTACAAGACTGGAAGAGGATGCAGAGTCTTATCTTTAGTGGGCCCTCTGTCTGCAGCAGGGTCCATTGTTTGGATGTCTGTGGTGGCTGCACAGAATCTATCCAGCTGCCTTGACCGCGATGGGTGTTGTGAGATAAGGTCCGTCCCCCGGGGCTCAAGAGAAGCAGGCTGTACCTTTCTCACCCAGATCCAATCCCCTGGAGCATGGTTGTGTGGCTGGACTGGATGCTGAGCGGTTGTTCTCACGGCAGAGACCCATTTGTGGGTCTCCTGCCCTGTGAGATGGAGGCCCTGCAAAGACTTAACTTTTGTTAAGCTAACCATTATTTTATAAGGCATGATGCCCTTACAGTAGGGGCTGTACCATGCCCATAATAGGGCAAAGGGAAGGTGGTTTACCCGGTTTTCGCCAGTTCTTAATTTAAATTTAGTCAAAGTTTCCTTTAAGGCCCTATTTATCCTCTCTACCTGTCCTGAGCTCTGAGGTCTGTAAATGCAAAGTAACTTCCAATTAATTCCTAGAACCCTGGCTAAAGATTGACTGGTCTGGGCAATGAACGCCGGGTCATTGTCGGGCCCCAGTGTTATGGGCAAGCACGATTTCTGAGACTAATCCCTTTGCTACTACCTGAGCTGTCTCCCGCTTGGTGGGGAAGGCTTCGGTCCATCCTGAACAATGAACATAAGCCAAGTACTTGAATCCGAAGGTTCCCGGGCTGACCGCAGTGAAATCCAACTCCCAATGTTCCCCTGGTGCCTGTCCGTGCAGATGTGGCACCAGGTTGATACCTGTCTGGCCATTCGTTGCAGCCTCGGAATGTAATAGTCTCTTTTGAATAGTTCAATTAACCTGGTTCCTCCCAAGTGAGTGCTCTGGTGAACCTGGGTTATAAAGTCTTGGCTCAAAGTCTCAGGTACTACAGTGCGGCCATCTGGGAGCCTAACCCACCCAGTAGATTCCTCTTTGCTTCTCAGCTTGTTGCATAGTTCAACTTTCCCTGGAGTGTAGGTAAGGGTGTCCGTTAGCACCCTGAGCAGTAGGGCCAGCAAAATGTCAATTGGCCCCACTGGTTTTCGGGCAGCCTCCTTTGCTGTCTGATCAGCGAGGGAGTTCCCTTGTGCTACCTCAAGAGCCCGAGTTCCGGTGCCCTGGGCAATTGCTACCTTCTTTGGCAGCCAGATAGCTTCAAGAAGGGCTAAAATTTCCTCCTTGTTTTTAATTTCTTTTCCTCCTGACGTCAGGAGGCCTCGTTCCTCATATATAGCCCCATGTATATGGGCAGTGGCAAAGACATACCTGCTGTCTGTATAAATGTTTACAGTCTTTTCCTTTTCCACAGCAAAGCCAGGGTCACTGCTATTTGCTCAGCCCGTTGTGCTGAGGTTCCATGGCTCAGAGTCTGTGCCTAAATAGCAGTCTCATTAGTCATTATAGCCTCCCCAGCATACCTGATTCCTTCTGTGACAAAGTTGCTTCCATCTGTGGTGGGCTGCTTGGGGGTCGTCATCTGGTAGCAGTGTGGCCGGGTTGAGAGCAGCAGTTTTCAGGAACTGAACGTGGGGCTTATTGTTGTAAGTAGGAACTTCATCCCAGTTGTTGAAGATGCTGAGGGCTACCTCAACTAGCTTAATAAATTCTTGTCCTTAAACCTTCTTATCCTTTGTTACTTCTTTTTCCTAATATCTGGGGCCAACTGACTGACAAAAGCAAGGTTTGATTATTTGGGTCCTCTGGGTCAATGGGATGTATAACTGGTATGACTCTAAGAGTCGCTCTAGAAACGCTGCCGGCGATTCATCCTTGGCCTGGATGACTTCACTTACCTTAGAAGGGTTAGTAGGTTTTCTGGCAGCAGACCGGAGGCCCTGGAGCAGAAGCTGGCGATACCGATCCAGAGCCTCCTTACTTTGGTTGATGTTGGGGTTCCAAGGCGGATGCAGGCCAGATCGGTGGAAGGCTGCCCGTTGGGCTCTAATACCACTTTTGCTGCCTCCCTCAGGATTCGCTCCTGCTCCTCTGAGGTAAAAAGGACCTGGAGAAGCTGTGGCAGTCATCCCAGGTGGGCTACTGGGTAAAGAAAATAGTCTCTAAAGAAGAGATTAGTCCCTGTGGTTTCTCTGAGAATAAAGGGTTTTGATGTTTCCAGTTATACAGATCTTTCCTGTTATCCGAAATTTTAATTTCAATATCGAGACCATGTATTCACTCAAATCATAGAGCCCTTTGTTTCTGAATAGTCAAGTCCATTCTTGGTATCCAAGACATACAACAATTTATGATAACTGAAATTGTGATTGCTCAAAGGTAAAATCTTTTACAATCTCTTATTAGGAACAGACCAATAATCCAAACTCCAGTTTTGTGTCAGTTTATTTTAAAACCTTATGATAAATACATTTAATTTTAGCCAACTTGACTATATAAAACAAGATATTCTCTCTCTTCTCCTTTACAACTTCATATACTCACCTATGTTTTTCTCCTTTATTTTCCTCTTTTGTGCCTCAAACGACCTTTAAATAACCTGAAATTATTTTAGGATAAACTTACTCTCCTTTTTCTTAAAAACACATTCTTTATTTCTCAAAACACATTTTATTGTCCTTGCAGCTTTGTATACAGAATTTTTCCCTTTACTTGTATTATTCCATAGATAATATTCCACGCCTGAAAGGCTGTTTGCAGGTAGAGTGACCCCTCTGACGGCCACCTCGTTCCAAATGTGGGCCAATCTAACTAGCAGAACCTCCGAAGGTCAAAGGGAGTGACACTGGCTCCATAGGAGTGGGCTTGTTTCCTGAAATCCTAAAAATGGTTAAGGAGGCAGTGGGGGACTGTGGGGGGAGAGAGGACGATTTGAGGAAGAAGCCTGACCCATGTTAGTAAAAATAGGCAAGAAAAGAGAAAAAATCCACAAAAGCCAAATAAGCCAGGGCTAGGATCAGCCACTGACCCAGAGTCTAGTCAGACGGGGCCACGGAGGCCTGTCCTAAGGAAAACTGTACATTCAACCAGTCCGGACAGACAGACACAATATAGACAGACAAAACAAACTGCAGGTAACACAAAACGCTAATGCACCCAAAAACCTGAAGTCAAGTCTGACGGTCTCAGACTTTGACCAAACTAGGGAAGTATTGCTGCGTCCAGCCTTCCACTAGTTCCCCCTTAGGGCCCACCGACTGACAGATAACCAAAAACCTGGATGCCTGTAGTGCAGTCTGACTCACCGGTGAAGCTGCTCCAGATGGCTCATGCCCAATTGTTACAAAATTGAACCTTTTGTCCACCTGCCTTCCTGGCCGAGTCCGCCTGGCAGTCCGCCTGGTGTCTGGGGCTGAGGAATGCCTTTCAGCAGCTGTCCCCTGGATGGAGCAGGTCCTTGCCCAAGGTGGCTGGGGTCTTGGGTCTTAGGAGATCTCCCTCTCTGGAGAGATCTCTCTGGGGCCTCCAAATGTTGTGGTGCAATCCAATCTAAGACCCACAAAGCCCATTGAGATGAATACTGAGCCTTTATTAGCCAGCCAGCGACTGACTCTCCACCACGCAGGGTTAGAGGAGATCAGTTCTGAGGTTCCAGAGGATGTAGCTTATAAAGCCTAAAACCACATCAAAAAAGCAAACAGGTTTCCAGAAGCAGAAGTTGCCATTAGCATATCTTTGCACAGGCTATCTCCTAGTACACCCTGGTTAACATTAGCATTACTTGGCCATTAGCATATCCTTGCACAGGATATCTCCTAGAACTACACCCTGGTTAAACATTAAACAAGCAAACAGATTATAGAAGCAGAAGTTGGCCATTTGAAAATTGTCCACCCTTAACAAATCAATCATGCCTTTGTAATGAAGCCCCATAAAAACCCAAAAGGCTGGAGTTCAGGGAGCTTCCAAATTGCTGAGTACGTGGGGATTTGAGGACAGCGGCACATCTGACGGTGACATGGAAGCTCTGCACCTTTTTCCCATTCCTCGCCCTAAGCATCTTATCCCTCTGGCTGTCCCTGAGTTATATTCTTTTATAATAAACTAGTAATCTAGTAAGTAAAATATTTCTCATTCTATAGTCAGAAGCACAGATGACAACCTGGGCTTGTAACTAGAGTGTGAAGTGTGTGTTGGAGAGGAGAGGGTACAGTCTCACAGGATTGAACCCTTAACCTGCAGAGTCATCCTGTCTCTGGGAGGATAGCATCAGAATTAAGTTAAATTGCAGGACACCGAGTTGGTGTCAGAGCACTGTTTGGTGGGGTGGAGAAAAAAAAAAAACCCACATGCATTGTAACTGGGTGTGGAATTGTAATTCCTTGTTCTATCCTGATCTATTCTTACCCTATCCAAGGTGCACATAAACATCACATCTGGCTTCTTGAGTGACTTCATTAAAAGTACAAGGAGCAGAACAAAATCACAAAGGTCCGAAAATACATCTGCCCACTCACTGCATTTGAACTCTCTCAGGTAGGATAGATGCAACGGTGGAGAGGGGGAACAAAAATAGATGAATAAAGGGGTGAGTGAAAGCACAGATAGTAGGACTGCTTTGTGGCAAAGCAAATGCAGAATTTCACTTCATAACTCACTCCATCTTTTTGGAACTCAGTGCAAGGGAGCAAAATGATATCGAAAAAGATGCAGAAAATAATCACCTTAGGCAACTTTGGGTAGCCTGATTGCTTTTTGTAATGTCATCAAAGTGCAGAGATTAACTTGACATTCAAATTTAAGAGATATGACAGCTTATCCTGTAGGAAAAATAACGGGAGGTGAGGAGTCAAGCTGGATACGTTCAAGGTTTACCAAAGTTGCCCAAACCAAGAACTAAAGGGCAGTTCTCAGAGGTTCAAGGTCAATCCATATATTTCCACTCACTTTTACAAACAAGAAAAAGCCATCAGCATTGTCATTTTGATATTCAAAGGACAGACTCTTTAAGGAATCGACATGCCTACATCACCTCTGATGATTATATGTACTGCAAGGATATTAGGTAGCATAGGACGTGCTGCCTCTTCAGGCAACAACAGGGTCTCTAGGTCCCACTGCTCTCTTGATGGCTCAGTGCAACAGGAGAGGAGAGTAATAGCTCATTGTCCTTCGGGATACAGCCTAGCACATGCTCCTGTACGTTTAGTGTTTGAGTCTTCCAAAATGAGCGTATTGAGTTGGTTTGTCCCCATTCAAAATGGGACAGTTTCACATCAAGCCACAATAGCCTATGTGGCTGCCTCAGGCTATGGATCAATCCCCTGGCTGGCCCTATCGGTTGCAGTTAAGAATCATGATTGGTCACTCAACATCGAGGACACATGGCATGGCAACTTATAGGCTACTTTCAGTAAAAGTCAGCTGTGGGTTTGGTGGGAAGAGGTTATATTCCAACCAGACTATGTATATTAATGGCAGTGCTAGCCTACTTGTCAGGATTATCTTTAACCTCTCTTCTGTATATCTGACCAATCACTAAGACGTATTAATACTTCTCTAAAATGTCTGTCAGATTCTTCCATTCCTCACCCTCAGGGCAGACAGACATGTGTGGCTCAGAGCCCTCTTCAAAAAATGACCAGCTGCAAGGGAGCATGATTGTCCAACAGCCTCCTGCTGTCAGCTCCTTCATGATCTGCCTCGGCTTTTCAAGTCAAGGTCACACCCTTCTGGGGGGGGGGCGGGTCCCCAGCCAATGACTGAACGAGATGGTGGTGCAAAGACCTAAATATTCCCATTCAATGCAAGACCCCTCCAAAAGGCAACCTCAGCGGCAAACCTCTCCTGGGCTGGCCGACGTTGTCAAGTCTGATCACCTGACTGCTCTGCCAGCCCTATTCTGCTTCTTCCCCTTTTCTTTTATTGCTCTTACCTCCCAATAACCTTTGTACTCCCAACTCTTCCTCAGCATCTACTTCCTGGAGAACCTGCAATGGTGGGTCTCTTCCCTGAACCCCAAAGGTGTGTCAGGTTCCACTGCCAGATAGTTGTGCAGTTTGGAAAACTCTCCCAGATCCTGCACTCAACCCAGTGGAAAACACCATTGAATTTTTACCTAGAGGGATGTAAAGAAAAACACAAATCACATACTCAAAACTTGAATAGCCAGCCATCATGTGGGGGGAAAAAAAGAAAAGTGGGTACAAATCACAAGATTTTGGTTTAATATTGGAATTTCTTTTTTCTTTTCTTTCTTCTGTTGTTTCTTTTCTTTCCTTTCCTTTCCTTTTCTTTTCTTTTCTTTTCTTTTCTTTTCTTTTCTTTTCTTTTCTTTTCTTTTCTTTTCTTTTCTTTTCTTTTCTTTTCTTTTCTTTTCTTTTCTTTTCTGTCAGTTAGAAATATTCGACAATAGAATCAGTTGCTGCCTGAGTTAGAAAGCTTCTGTCACTGGGCTGTTCAAAAAGGTAGATTTATTGAATGAGTAATTGGGTCACATGAATTCTAAAGTACAAATTCTATGATTCTAACGAGATTACAGCAGTTACTGCAGGTGATCCAAAGAAGAAAACTGTCTTTGACTGTAGTAGTTCACAATCTAATTAGTAGGACCCTGTCTCAAGCAGACTTTATTTAAATTTATTCTGTGTAAGTGAAATTGTTTACAATACTATCCATTCAATACCAAAGCTATGTATTCTCTCAATATGCCAAGTCCTACAGGCAGACTTACAAATTAGAACTTAGCTACCCCCACCCCCATAAACACGCAACTTGGAAGCAAGAAGTGGGGCTAGGGGTGGCTCTTGTTCCAGGAATTCCCTCCTTCTACTACAGGTGTGGAACCCTTTGATGTTGGGGTCATGAAATAGGAATTATGTATTTCCTTGAGCTTTTACCCAGGTAGAAGCCAGATTAAAATGGAAAAGGGGAATCACTATCAGATGTGTGACAGTGTATTTTAATTTTTGAAAGAGAGATCAAAATTGTAGTTTAAAAATTTTAATTTAAAAGAGTTTTAAGGTAAAAAAAAGAAAAAATAAGAAAAAATTACAAGAATAATACTTAAACGCATCCTTTTCTTTTTAATATGTTAATTAAAAATCAGAGTTATATTAGCAAATGCCAATATTCATTCTCTACCCTAATCTGTGGGGATTTTTTTTGCCACATTTTAATTGAATGGAATAAATTGGAATAAGTCAGCTTCTAGATCATAGAAAGAGAGAAAACCTAGATATGCCAAACAGATCACGTATTGTTCAAGTTTGTGTAACAATTCCAATAATTGAGTTGGATAATATCTACAATGATACCTGCAGATATAGTTGAGGGTAGGTTTAAAGCAAGGTGAGTTTTAGATTAGGTAAAGCTTAGAATGCAAATAAAAATAAAAGTGAGAGGCAGGAGACTATAGTTGTTAAGGTACCAGTGTCGGAATCTGGTTTAGGTTAGAATTCAAACTCTGCGTCTCACTAACTGAATAATCTTGAGTAAGTTACTTCACTTCACTTTTGTGTGTCTCTGTTTTCTATAAAATAAAAATAAGGAAACCTACCTGTGTTAGTTTTATGAGAATTCATATGTAAAGTACTTAGCACACAGCTTGGCACATAGTAAGTGTCCAATTAGTGAAAATGATTTATAACAAAATGTAACCTTAAAATAAAAACCTTATCACAATTATCATTTCTAATCTTTATATGTTAAATTTAAATTGTAAACTAGGAAGACTAAAATAAGAGAATAATTATTACTTATTGAATCTTATGAGACAAGCATAGTGCCAGACACTTTATATATCACTAATGTTCATATTACATCTGGTTATTATTATCTCTATTTTATAGATGAAAAAATAGGATCAGAAGATCAGAGAGGTTACAAGTGCCTCTATAAGCCAATCTCTATTCACTATGCCGTACAGCCTCTAAGAGTTATAATACAATCAAATTAATCTGGAAATAAATTCAATATATTTTAAACAATGTAATCAATTGCTGACTTTCATTTCATCCCTGTCAGATGTCATGGAACTTTCATTGGAATATTTCCAATGATGGGAAGCTTAGTCTCTTTGAGGCAGCACATTTCACTGCCAAATAGCTTTGATGACTAAGGAATTCTCCTTTATTTTAGTGAAATGTTGGTTAATGGTTGATTTATGGTGGTGAAAGTAGAAGAATTGCCTTCCATTTTATTATCTTCACATTTTTCATAATGTGATTAATTTGTACTCTTTAGTTGGCATCATAAGTCTTAGAGAGCCTGGTGGAATTTGGCCTTGAATCTACTACTGGCCTTCAGTCTGCTGGATTGAAACAAAAAGCAAGATGAAAGATTCCACTCTCCTCCATCCTTTTCTGATGCCACATACTGCCATTCCTAGAAGAGGCATGCCACAAGACATGTCACATATAACATAGAGAGGCTTTTTAAAGTTGGAGGAAGGAATGACTACTGTTACGAGAGGTCAAAAGAGTTACTAAGAAGAGTTATTCACTAAAATGATAACATGCTGGCTTGAAGTTAAGTCCTTCACATTCCGTTAGCAATATAACCACCAAAATGTCATGTTCACTTTAATTCACCAAAGGATGAGCAATAAGCACTATATTGTTTTAGTTAGTCTTTTGCATATCCTTCTTTAAACAACTTAGTGCTGTACATGGAAATCCAAATATATACACCAAATAAATTGAGAAAGTTGTTCTCATTTTTTTTAATGAGGAGTGACTTTTGTTTTCTTAAAGACCTAAGATCCTTTGAAGCTGAGAAGAACCACTTCAGAATTTCTTTGAAGGTAAGTTTCCTCAAAATACTTATTTGGTGTTTTTTAAACACACAACTGGTAAAAAAAAAAAAAAAAAAAAAATTGAAAATTAGGAAAAGCATAGAAGATATGCAAATGCAAGTAAGCACATGAAAAAGTGTTCAACATCATTAGTCATTAGAGAAATACATTTTAAAACCACAATGAGATAGCAGAAACACCCACTAGAGTGACTATAGTCAGAGAATGACTGTATTAACTGTTGACAAGGATGTAGAACAACTGGAACTCTCGTACCTTGCTTGTGGGAATGCAAAAGACTACAGCCACTTTAGAAAATAGTTTGGCAGTGTCTAATAAAATTACACATATACTTAGCTATACAACCCCTCAGCCCCACTCCTAGATATTTACCCGAGAGAAACAAAAGCATACGTGCACACAAAAGCTGTTATGAGAGTATTCACAGCAGCTTTATTTGTAACAGCCAAAGGCAAAACCAACCAAATGTCCAACAACGAATAAGTGAGTAAAGACATTGTGATATATTCATGTAATGGAATACTATTCAGTAATAAAAAGGAGTGAACTAAATAAACCCACACGAAGATGCCCAACTGATTTTTGGCAAAGGTGCAAAAACAATTAAGTGGAGGAAGGATCGTTTTTCCAAAAAAAAAAAAAAAAAAAAAAAATGGTGCTAGATTGGACATCCACAGGCAATTAAAAAATAAAAATAAAAAAAGGAACCTCAACCTGGAATCATAGAATCAATGACAAGTATATGAAATAGGTAACAATTTTAGGACTATTTTTGCTACTGTTGGTCAGGTTAGGCTAGCGTGCAAATGACAAAAACACCAAATTAGCAGGGGCTTAATTATATAAAGTTCTACTCATTAACCACAACAAAGCAGATGAAGGGCAGCACAGCAGTTCCCAGAAGTTGTGAGAGCCCCAGGCTCCTTCTGCTTCGCTGCTCCATTTTCCTTGGTATTCCACTTCATTCTAGATTGGCTGTCCAAGCCCTCACTATGTCCACACTCTGGCCAACAGGAAAAGGAAGGGACAAAGCAGTGGTCATACTTTCCCTTTATGGACACTTCCTAGTAGTGTCACATGAAACATCTTACATCTCTTGGCCATCGCTTATTTACAAGGCCCACCTAACTCGGTGGGCAGTGAGAAATGTGGTCTTTATTCCAGGTACCATTGTGCCCAGTTGAATATCAGAAATTCTATTAATGTTACTAAGAAGAAAGAAAGAAGTTTAATAGTAGAAAATTTGCAGATACTTCCACAGGCCGCATTTACATTTTCTTCTTCAAAGTTTCTCAAGCCTCTACCTTCTTGAAAAGTCTAAAGAAAATAGAAAACACTCAGCACTCATTCAATCATTTATCATTTGTCCAATAAACACAAATGCTTTCTTTTTTGAAGAAACTGTTCTGGATGATACATTATTAGGATAAGACTCACCATTAAGGGAGAAAAAAAACCCCTCATTATTAGTGACAATTATAAAATTTTTATTATTGATCTGTAGTTCTTAAAGTATACCTATTCTATTTTTTTTTAAAGTTCTACAAAAATGATCTAAGTAAGAAGAGATTAAATTTTGGCTTTTAAAAAAATATTAGGTTTTGTTGTTATATACAGGGTAATCCTTTATTTGGTTATTTTTCACAAAAAAGACTTGAATTTTGATAGTTCTTTTAAAGTTTGTCTTGAGTCTGTCCCCTGAATAAATTTTCAAAAATGACAATGTCCCATTTATTTTCAGTGTTTGTACGAAATTGGATTATCCAGGTCTTGTTTCTCTACTCCATTTACTCCCTGTCTCATTTTATCACTCACTGAACCTATATTAAGGTCCTTTGCAGAAATTAAACCTAAAGAAAATATACTCCATTTTTCTTAATAAAGAAGTACTTTCTAGTATTTCTGTGTTTAAATAAATACCAAGAATGTTTATCAATGAATTTCATTTATTCATGTTAGTATTTCAGTAATCTTCAAAATGCTATTCTCTTCTTCTTAAAAATCCATGTATTTATTCATCATTCTTCCATCAACCATCTTTACCAATTACCTACAAAGAAGTGGATAGTATATTTGTGTTTTCCACCAAAACGTGACTCTATTGTGGTCCAGAAATGTCTTTTTTGCTTCTACCTTTTCACTCTCAACATCTATCACATCTGGTATATAAGTAGTTATTCAATAGACATCTGTTCAAGAATAAATGAAAAAATAAATGTGGTCTTTCCAGAACTCAGATCCTTTGAAGATGTCTTGTTTCCTAAAGACAATAAAAATAACACATGGTGATGTTGAGCATTGCGCTGACATTCCTGAATCCTTTGGTCTTTTTATCATTTATTTGCCCTTCTAGAAAGGTCTTGAGGTGTTTCAGCAGAGGAGAACGGTAGGATATCATAACCAAGCCTCGTCATAGAACACACTCTCCATTCTGTGTCTCTGCAGCAGATGTTAGGTGCTTTCTCTGCATTGAGTATTCCCTTTATTCCTGGTCAAGTACCACACCCACCTCTCTCAGACCTCTGGCTCTCTACATACTCTTATAAAACAATCAAGTCTTCTTTGTCAACAGCTCAGGGGGGACTGTTCTTTCTAAAGCTTGACCTTTGTATTGTTTCTAATCCTTACACTAGTATCCACAGATGCTGCCTAGCTGATGTATTCTAATTTGTTTATACTGTTCACATGCAGAAGCTATTGCTAGCTACACTGGTGTGATGGGAAAGTCACAAAAGGAAGGTGACCTCATCTTATGAATTGCTTAGAAAAGTCTTTTGACAAATGGTGGTTTAGAGAAACAACAGTTCGACGCCTGTGTCCTTTCCTTCTATTGGTCACTTACCAATTGAAAATGTGCCTCTGGTTGTTTTATTTATTCATTTTTTAATTGTCCAAGCTTGAAGTCTGACTATACTAGCCTGACTGAAAAATCAATGTTTAACAAAGAAGTGAGGCGTTAACTGCATGAAAGTTAATCACGTCAAAACACGTATCTGACTTACCCAGAATAACCATCTTGTGTCCTACAAAGTGGGTTTGGTTTAAATTTCCTGTCAAGTTGCTGAAATATTGAAACATATCAGGGACTCCTGAGGATTTTATGGCTAAGGAAACATGAACTCCTCCTAAAAATAATTTCAAGTGTAGGGCAATCGCCCCTAAGGAAGAACCAGGGAAACCAAAATACAGCAATCCTGTTCTTAGACTTAGGAAAAATTTCATATCAAATCCCAGGAAAACCATCAGAGATTCACATTACCCTTGATTCCTTTTCCAGATGCTTGTTTTGCCAGAGGGGGAATTTATTTTTTAAATGTCTTCTGAAAGAGTATGCATTCATATTATATTTAAAACCCTTAATGAATTCTATATGTTCCTTCTGCTTATTCTTGGGTACTCAGGACTGAACATAGACCAGAAAGGGACAAATTCTTCTTCTGACTTTCATTTCTGTGCCACTAATCTCAATGGTAACTTATGGTGACCTTCAACAAATAGACAGCCAGTTATTTCTTCAGAAAAAAATAGGTTTATTTGGAAACAACAAAGAATTGCAATTTGGAACATTTGGTCTAATGGTGAACCTTGAGCAAGTCTGGAGAAACAAAGGTGAGGCATGACTTCATTATGGACTTAGGAGGGGCTATTGTAAATAAAGCATCCATAGGAAGAAACTAAAAGTTTGAAGTAAAGTGACTTTTCACTGGCTCTGTTGTGGCTGTCTCCCATTGGCTGAGCTGGCACTGGGCAAGGAGCAATTTTTTCTTCCTCCTACTGAGGTAAAGTAGTATTACTTCCTGTGGAAGATGCAAGGTACATTTCTTCCTATTGGGGTCAGTACTGTGCACTGAGTGATATGAGTGGGATAGTTCTCTCTTCTAGCCTCCTCACTTCATTTTAAATGAGGTTTCTGTTTGTTATTTTTCATATATTCAGAAGCCATTCTGATACTTAATACCAAATTAAAGATTTTACCTTTGCTTACAAAATGTAAAAATATAATACATTAAAAAGTATGATTGATCAAGAAAATGAAAAGACAAGCCACAGACTGGGAGACAATATTTGCAAAAGACATATCTTACAAAAGACTCTTATTCAAAGATATACAAATAACTCTTAAAACTCAACAATGGGAAAACAAACAACTGGATGAAAGAGTGGGCCAGAGACCTTCACAGACACCAAAAAAGATATGACAAACAAGCATATGAAAAAATGCTCCATATCATATGTCATCAGGAAATATAAATTTAAACAACAATGAGACACCACTACCCATCTATTAGAATGGTCAAAATCCAGAACACAGACATCACCAAACACTGGTGAGAACGTGGAGCAACAGGAACTCTTATCTGTTAAGGGTGGAAAATTTTCCAGTAAGCATTAAGGATTTACTCTGCTTCTGTAATCTGTTTACTTGTTTGATGTTAACCAGGGTGTGGTAATCTGCTCAAAGATATGCTAAGGCCAACTTTTGCTTCTGTAATCTGCTTGCTTGTTTCTTTATAAGCTGCCTCTAGTGGAAGCTCAGGACTCCTCTAACCTTGATCTCCTCTAACCTTGCATGGTAGAGAGTCAGTCACCAGCCATCTAATAATGGCTCACAATTCATCTCAATTGGCTCTGTGGGTCTTAGACTTGAGCGCGGTTTATCAGTAGATAAACAGATAAACTGTGATACATCCAGACTATGAAATATTATTCAGTGCTAAAAAGAAATGAAAAGCCATGGGGGAAAAACATAAAAATAAATGGAGGAAACTTAAATGTATATTACTTAGTGAAAGAAACCAGGGTGAAAATGCTACATAGGCAAGAGTCTGGGATGTGGGGACAGAGTTAAAAGGTATGGACCAAAAAAAAAAAAAAAAAAAAAAATTTTTTTCTTTTTTTGAAAAACAGGCTAAAGTAGTAGACAAAGGAATAAAAATGCCATCAAGTAAATAATAAAATTTTAAAGTAACTTTAAATTTTAAATGAGGAAAAAATTAATTTCCTAAGGTCATTTTAGAAGTCAAAAGATTAGTTGAGAATACTTAAATTGCCTTTTAGCCCAAGATCAGGTTCCCTTTTCTTACTCTCTCACTTCATTTCTTTTTCCTCCCTCACCTTTTTTCTTTCCCGTTTTTATCTTTAGAAAACAAAACAGAAAAAACTTTTCCATGTGTTAGATTTGCCAACGACATCTACAGACATTGCAGTGCTAGGTGTCATAATGGATAAACCCTAAATCTCGCGGCATAAAAATGGGAGTTATACCTCAATAAAGTCTAATACGATAGGGGTAGGCTTTTATAGGCTTTTGGGAGCCCAGGCTCCTTTCATTTTATGGCCGCATTCTCTCAAGCATTGGCATGCTCTCCATTCAGTTGGCAGACAGAGGTCCATTCAGGGACCACATAGAGGTTCAAACAGGGAGATTTTTATGGGCCAGGGCCACAAGTGGAAGCACGTTACTCTGTTCTTATCTGAGTAGTTAGCACTCAGTCATATGACCACACCTAATTGCAAGAGACCTGACAAATGGAGTCCAGCTGTGGCTCTGATAGAGAAAAATGGATTTGATGATAACTAGCTTGCCTCTGCCACAAACTCCAAGTTATTCCAACTAAAGATCATTATTCTTTAGAGCGCTATGTCTAGCCCTCTCCTTACTTTCTCACTTAATCCTTGCAATAATCTGGAGTTGGGTTTTAGTACATTATGTCCAATTTAGTAACCTAAGGTTACATAGCTCTGAATGACAAAACAAGATTTGTACCGCATTCTGACTTCAAAAGCCCACTGCACTGTGCTGCATTTCTTTAATTAAATCATAATGTTGAAGTGAGACTATAACCTGAATTGTGATTAAACGTAAAAGATCATGTAACTGCCACATCATCAGTAGAGTCCATCCTTTGAGATAGTTTTCCAATTGGAATGCTGGACTTAGCCAATTCACCTGATCTCTCTCCCATTTTAATGTATAGCATAGATCTAAAGTGATCATTGTAGTCCCTGGTACAGGAAATAGAGCAATATGAACTGTCTCATCACTTGTGTCTCTCACTAGTAGTAACAGACTAATACAAATTTGTATTTCCAAAGAAAGCCAATTTGTATTTCCCATAAGTGAACATCTTCATACCTCATACTTTTAAAGGACATTTTAAAGAGTTTCATTTTACCTTCACAACCCTTTGAAACGTAGAGACCTCGACATATCCATTTACAAGTGAATAATAGCTGTTACTTTTGTGCAAAGAATGATGCTAAGCATTACATATTAATATATAGATATGACTATATATTATATATTACTTCATTGAATAGCCAATATCACATAATGAGTTAAATGTTTTTATTATCAGTATTTTATTGATGTGGAAATCAAGGCACAGGTTAAGCAAATTGACTGAGGTACTAGAGATGAGCAGTGAAAAAAATAAACAGGTCAGGCTACTAGTGAAAGTCTCCTTTACTCTTCCTAGAGTTCAAGTTCGTAGGTTCTATTTATTCTTTGTTTTGCCATTATTCTTATCATATATTATTCCTATTCCTCAAAATAATTATCACCTGGGGATTTTTGTTTCCTGGCAACCTCATTCACTACACCTTTATTCCATGAACATGTTGATTTGAGTATATAAAACTTAACAGTTCCTATAATTTCATTAAAAAATGCCTTGCTATTTAAAGCGTGAAAAAAAAAACCCTAATTTAGTTGTTTCTTAAAGTAAATCTACTGCCTATGGAGAGAAATCCCTCCTTCTAAACAAAAGGCATATTATTCTATCTACATATTTGAGATGTTAAAGAAACATCAATTTCTATTTTAAGAAAGATTTAATACCTTCTGTCGAATTTCTGGTGCCCAGCACAACACTTGAGACAACTTTAAAAAGAAAGCTTTTAAAATATTAGTCATGTTAAGTGAGTCACTCCCTAAAAGAAATTACTTGGGAGTCAAGGAAAGGTGACTTTACTATCTCAGAAATTAAATCCTGAGCAATTTGTTCATCTGTTCAGCCTAACAGGAATCTGTGCTGATGTGGAAACTCGCAGGAAAATAAAAAACACTGAAATTGAACTGGTCACTGGGAATGTCCTTCCTGGTTTATGCTTTACTATCTAAATGCCAGCTGGAACTTCAGGCAAAATGTAATTTGTAGAACAGTCCTGTGGCCCAGACATTGTAACCATCAAACAACACAGACCAGGAGCTGGAAAATTCAGGAATCATTGTGTTTGCTACCGACAAATTCAATCCTCTGCAGAACTTGAGGCTGCACTCTTGTGGGGCTCCTTTGTTAGCTATGCCTAAAGCAGATTTCTACTAGGTGCTTAATAAAGGTTTGTTGGAAAAATCAATGAAACCAAGATGTTTACACAAGGGTGGTAGTTGAGTTCTGAGTTCTTTGATGACTTTTTCAACTGGTTTTGCAGGTCATCCAACACTAATCTTTTCTTAGCTATAATACAGTTATAGGGAGGATGGGCAGAGACATTTTACACTGTGAATGCATCTCACTTAACTTCCTTAAGTTGACTGAGTGGAGGCCCTACCATTTTAGGCTGGTAGGTTGGTGTGGCACCTGCAATTTCCGCCCTTCTCTTTCCCCTCTTCCTGCCTCCAAGGATGTGCCCTGCCAGAGACCCTCTCACCGACGGCTGGGTCAGTCGGGGCCCTGGGAACTACCACGTACCTTAAACCTTGCTTCAGGAGAAAAAAAAAAAACCCAATGATTTTTATGTTTTAAATCACTGCAACAAGATGTCTTCAAGTGAAAGTTTTATTTGGGCATTAAAACCTAACCTCCGAGAACGAGTCAGTACGTAATGCCTCCGTGATCACCCCAAACCGTACATCTAAGAATGCAGTCTTTTCCTCAAGAGAGTTGCAGGCTTTGTGAGAGCGGCCGCACCTCCTTCCAGGCCTCACTTCCCTCTCAGGACCGCCACCCGACCCACCTCACCCCCACTTCGCGCCCACCCATTGTCCTCTCGCAGCTGTCTCTGCGCGCAGATCCTGAGCTCCCGATTGGAAAACCTTCCCGTCACTCAGCCCACATTCTGGGGCCGGATGCTGCACTCCCTATTCCGAGCCTTAAAAGGTCTAAGGCCGGACCCAGCAGGTAAAGCCGCGGCCGCGGGAGGAAGGGGGAGGCCGCTGGCCTAGGTTGGGCCCGCCAGGCTATGTGGGGAAGTGGCGGGGGGGGGCGGCCCACGGGCTGCGGGGAGCGCGGCACACTGCCCTTCCCTGACCGCGCCCTGCCGCACCCCCAACCCCAACCCTGATCATAATGCCCCAACCGTAGAGCCAGCCACTCAAGTAATCCAGCCCGGGACCGCCTTGGGGGCAGTTACCACGGCGAAGGACGGAAGGCGGGGCAGGCCAGGCTGCTGGGAGCCGAGGGGGGAGGGGGACATGTGAAAGGTCCCGGATGTTGCCGAACCGGAGCCCCTTCGAGAGGGAGTGACTGGCGCAGGCGCAGAGGGACCGCACGAAAAGTTAAGGTGGGGGTGGGGAAGGATTCCTTCGCGCAGGTTTAGAAGAGTAAGCCAGCGGAGAATGCACAGGGTCCGAGGGGAAGGCGGGGGGTGAGTGGTGGGGAGGAAAAAGCGTCCTGCTCAGGCTCACTTGGGACAAGAGTAGAAAAGTTCGAAGTTGGGCAGGGTGGCGAGGAGGGTTTGTAGCGGGAGAGGACGCGCGCACCCCCGCTCGGCCTCTAGCGCGGGCGGGCAGGAGGCGCGCGCTAGGGAGCGGCGGTTGCGCTGAGCCCCCAGTGCTGTGGGCACCAATCAACGGTTGCCATAGCAGCGTTTGACGTCATCGTGCGTGTGGTGCCCCTGCTACCGGGCTGGTGATTGGAGGAAACCCCGTGTCTGCGGAGCCGCTGTAGCCTGTGAGCAGCGAGATCCAGGGACAGAGTCTCAGCCTCGCCGCTGCTGCCGCCGCCCAGAGACGGCTGAGCCCCCGTCCGTCCGCCGCCACCCACTCCGGACACAGGTAAGGGACTCGGCCGCCGCCGCCTCGCCCCACTCTTCCCTATCTCAGACCAGTGTTCCGAAAGCGCGGGGCCGTCCCCGCTCCTCATCCCTTCAGTCCCGCTCGCCCGGCGGTAGTGGCGCTGGGCTGAGGCGGAGTCTCTTCAGGCGGAGACGGGCGGCGGCTTCTTTTCCGCTGGACTCGGGAGGGCAGCTCGCGGCAGCCTCGGGCTACTCGCTTCCGGATCGACGCCTCGGCCGGGATGAGCGCCCGTTCCCGATTCCCGTTCCCGGGGGTGGACAGGGCGCCCACATGCGAGATCCCGGGGACCTGCCCAGTCGCCGGCTCCCGGGGGCGGCCGAGGCACCCCTGGGCGCGATCCGTTCCCCTCGTCGCCCATGTGCCCCCAAGACCCCTTCCCCCTCGCCTTCCCCCATTTCCGCCCAAGATAATGACTCGGCGGCTGCAGGCATTGCAGTGGCGCAGGTGAGGCCGCCCCCTCCTCGCGGCCCTCCCCTCCCCCCGCCCCTCGGCGCAGCCTCCGCGCCCCGCGCTGCGGCGGCACCCAGCCCTCCCCCACCCGGCGACGGCGGGGCGAGAGGGCTGGGCCTGGTCGCCCGGCCTCGAGCAGAGGCCGTGCCGGAGGCGCCCGCCAGGTAGACCGGGGCGAGGCCGCGCTTCGCGCGCCGGTGAGCCGGCGCCGGGTGGGGCTCGCCTGGGACGTAGAGCCGAATTTCCTGGGTTCCGCGTTGTGGGGGTGGGGGCGCTAGCCTTTTCCCCTCCGGTGAATGGGGGACTCGGAGCCCAGGTGGGGGTAGAGGATGGGCAGGGCGGTGGACCGGCGTCTCTCGCTCCATTCCCGAGTGGGCTAGAACCGGGGGGGCCCTGCGGTCGGTTTTGAGGCGCGTACCCTGTTCTGCGGGGCGGGGAAGCTGGAGCGTAACAGCCGGCGGTGGCCTGGCTCGTCTGGGTGTGGCTCTTGTCCCCCTCCCCCACCTGCTGCAGCTGTCGGGCCCATTTAGACTAAATGAACACCAGCGCTGTCCGGTGGCGGAGTGGATGCCGGTGAGAGAGTGGGGTGTGTCCGTGGCCCGGCGGGTCGTGGTTCCGCTTCTGCAGGCGGCGCTGGCGTCTCTGCCCCTAGGGCGGGCGGCTCCCCCCATCCCCCGGCTCGGGCGGGGGCGCGCTGCTCCTCCCTCCTGCTCTGATGGGGAGAATTAACACTCGGCAGTAGGTTGGGCTCCTTGACACAGATCCGCCATGACAAAGAGGGAGACTCGGGGACTTGTGCGGAGGCACAAGCTTGGGCGGAGCCAAGGGAGGGGGTGGGGGTTGTAGATATCGCGGACAGTAGGATTTGCGCTTTAAAAAGTGACGGTCTGCGGCTTTTTGGTTCGCCCAACTCGACGTCTTAATGTCGGCTGGGGGCTAAATGGGTGCGGCGAGTCCTTACTGCAATAAAGAAGCGAGGCCTCTTGAGCACTGGTTATTTGAGAAACCTAATCCACTTCCCCCTAGTACCCGCAGGGTTGGGAGTAGAAACTTTTGTACTGGTTTTGGATAATTTTTCGTTAGAAGCAGCATTAATCTGATAGTGTTTCTGAGTTCCTAAAGGAAGAATTAGTAATTTCGAGAATGGGGGTGGGTATGTGCAATCACAAATTTTAACTAGTTTTCGTCTTGTAACACCCCACCTTACATCTAAGCTAGCTGATTCCTTATTTGGATATTTGGGAACCTCTAATTTTTTTTTTTTCAGTGTGGGATTTCCCTGGGAAGGTAAAGAATATAATTGGGGAGTCAATTCTCAGTGACAGTGACTCTTCTCACTGTTAACTGGACACTTCAGGCTATTTTTCTTTAAAATAATTTTTTCTGTTGTGTCATGTTTTAGAATCTTTCTGTGATGTTTTAGCACCTTTCCAAAGGATAATGGGGGTAAATTGAAAAGTGTAGGGAGCTTTAAATGAAGAATTAGGGGGGAAGTTACAATAAGGGCAGCTTAAGTGATAAATTAAATTCAATTAATTTTGACTTAGAAACAGAATGACATAAGAAACACCGTTCACACTGAAAGTATTTGATATGTACATTTTAGTGTCACAAGGTAGTAAGAGTTAAAGTTCCAGGACTCGTGTATATATAGTCTTTAAGTTTTTAAGTATGTGTGGCGTATAACAAGGTACAGATAAATGAGGCCATAGGATCGGTTCAGTTAGATACTAGTGATCTTTGGTGGTGGTTTTATATTCAGAATATCTTTAAACAAGCAATTTGGTTATTTCTCCCAGAAAATTGTGATTCTGTGATCAGCTGACAAATGTTGCAGAGATAGTGGATTTGGGATGGGGAGGGTAATACCAACCAAAATTTAAACTTAAACATTCCTTTAAGGAGTCTGTATTATGAAAGTAAAAATACATGAATTACACATTAAACCGACAGGAATCATGATTCTGGAAGTATATTAGAAATTGCAACATTCTTTGTAAGCAGCGTTTTCACAAAAGAAAAGCTGCTTAATTTTTTATACTTAGTGATATTGGAAACGAGTTGAAATTTTGGCCAGGTAAGAAAGATACAAGTTGGATTTTAAGGTGGCCTCTTGACCAAACCTGCTTTGACTATGTGTAAAATTAGGATCTTCTGAACAAAGATAAGGTAATGCAATTGTAATTTTGTTAAACTGATGTTAATGGTTTTAAATTTGCCTTTTGAATATTTCCCTATTCTTATTTTGTGAGGCTGCATTAAATTCCACGTGTGAAGAATCTTCATAAGTTTGCAGCGTTAATATAGCTTTTTAACAAAAGGTATAATTTTGAGTTTTTTGATGAAAAAAATATCTAAATGCTCCTTTTATTTTTCTACAGAACACCCAGTCATGGATAAAAATGAGCTGGTGCAGAAGGCCAAACTGGCCGAGCAGGCTGAACGATATGATGACATGGCAGCCTGCATGAAGTCTGTAACTGAGCAAGGAGCTGAATTATCCAATGAGGAGAGGAATCTTCTCTCAGTTGCTTATAAAAATGTTGTAGGAGCTCGTAGGTCATCTTGGAGGGTCGTCTCAAGTATTGAGCAAAAGACGGAAGGTGCTGAGAAAAAACAGCAGATGGCTCGAGAATACCGAGAGAAAATTGAAACCGAGCTAAGAGATATCTGCAATGATGTACTGGTGAGAATTAAACATTCAGTCTAGTTTCACTATGATACAGGGTTTCTATAATGAGTATCAGTTATGTTACTTCCAATTTTTTTTTGTTTTTTCTTTTAAAAATTGAACGTTACAAATTTTGAAGTCTTCGAGTGTCATTACTAAAAGATATTAAAACGATTACAGTTAAGTTTGTATAAAGTAAATACAGTAATTAATTTCAATCCGTGCAAAGAGACTAAATAGCGTTTTTTGTATTACTTGAAAAGATTAATAGTATTACAATTTTAATTACAGTTGGGGTATGTGGTATTTCTCAATTTTTTATAAAAATTACATATGTAGATATAAGAACTTTATATATCTTGTTTTTACGTAAGAGAGAGATAATAGGAAACATAGACATAGTAACTGCCTTTCACTAGATTGTGGACTGTAATGTTAATGTAATGAGTCAGCCATGCAGAAAAACGCTGGCTTCACAGTTGCTTTTGCCTCTTCCTGCATTTAAGTGTTGGAAGTCAACTTTGAACACTGACAACCATAATAAAAGGTTATGGATAACTCAAGCTTGATTTTTCAGTTTCAGTCAAGAAGTATTTTAAGTATTCAGTATCTACTGTGTTGAAGCACTGTTTCTCTAGAAAGCTTTCAAGAATTCAACATTACCTTTTTGTTAATTTGAGATTTTTTTTTTTAACTGATGGCTTTCTGATTCAGAAAAGTTTAAATCTGAGGATAAATTGGTAGAAGATTCAACGATTTTTCATATAGTATCCTATATTCATTAATACTTTCCCTTTTTAATGAACCCCAGGCATTTTTGGAATAGTATTTAAAATGACTTTACTGAATCGTTACCTTTAACTAGGACTTTAGATTACACATTGGGTTTCACAATTGTAGGGCTTTGGTGTTTAGAGAGTTGCAGTATCCCAGTTTCTGTGGACAGGTTACTGAATCTGGGACTCAGTATGGAAATCCAGGTGTACTACTTAGTATTTGAGTCTCATTCCTGGAAGAGTTATTATACTGAGTACAGGCTCTTGTTGAAATTGTGATGGCATCATGATTTTTTACACTAGTCTTTATTAATGTAACAGCTTAAGTTCCTAAATTATGAGTATTCTCCTCAAATGGTATTTTATTTCAGGCTTTTTAAAGAACAGTAATAGTTTTTATGAAAAAGGGCTCAAAGTCTTCCCAGGTGCTGTCTTTTTGAGTGTTTTATTTTATTTGAAATTTCAACATTGATGTCATTTATTTCTAAGATGGGAAGGGAATTCCATAATTTATTGAGGCTAAATGACAATGCTCATCTTGTGGTTTGCTTATTATATTGCAAAGTTAGTAAGAATATTTAAAATTTGAAAAGAATCACCTTTTTCTACAATAAAAGGTGTTCCCTCCACTCACCCACCTTGCTCTTACTAATAACTGTGTGCATGTTTTGTTCATTCTGGTGTTCCCCTCTCACCGCCAATTATTACACCTGATAGATCAAATAATTTTTATTTTGGTTTCAAAGGGTTTGTTACAAGTTATGATTTCCCTTAAGGCAAAAGTCAATTTTAGGAATAAAGGGGTGTGGTAACATTTTATACTCTACTAATAAACTTATTTGCAATTCCAGGTAGGTATTTACATGTTTCCACTCAGTGTGAGGATTTTCCTAGGAAAAGACTAGCAGATTAACTTTGCTTCCCTTTGGTTTCCTTACCAAGGGAAAGAAGGTAGTGCATTGGATCAGTAGATGAGAATGACTAATCTCTCAATAACTTCTCTATTGATAAAATTATTAAGAGGGTTTGAATACTACTGGTCATTACCCATGTTTCTCAGAATAGCGCTGGCTTCTTAACCAAGTATAAGTGAAATTTCCACTCTGAGTTTAGATAAATGACAGTTTAATTCCTTTACTATATAAAAGTTTCAGAATTCTAAACAAACTTTTGCTTCCAGTCTTGGTCTTTTCAAGGGTAAAAAACTCTCAGTGATCTTTGTCTGGCCCCAGCTTCCTAACATGTAGTAGATACTCAAGTATTTAAGTAAATGAGCAAATCGGCTTCTTTTGGAAAAGAGGATAATAGAACTAGGTCAGCAGCACTGCTAATTTTCCAAGGCCTTTTCTGTTTCAACTTGAGAAAATTTGACTTTTACTGATACTGTGGTCCTTTACAAGCAGGCTTTTTGTCCCTGTCATTTTTTCATACAGTATGGTCACGTTGACTGGAAACATCTTGCATAAAATTCGTTTTCTTCTTTCTAGTAAAATGGAAGAATAAAATGGCAGAACTGATATTTCTTCCAGAGAAATGATCTTTGAATTTGATTAGTGAAAGTGTACTTTAATCAATTATAGTTTTTACTACTCATCTTTTTCCTGAACTTTTTTTTTTTTTAATTTGAGGAAAATAAGCAGATAATCTTTTTGGAATTAACGTTATTGACTGGTGGCATATACTTCATAGTACATCGAGTACCTGGCTTCCCATAAAAAACTAGTCTTCTAGAATTCTAAGTTTTTATTTAGTCTGTTATTAAATGGTTACTACTGTTCTGCCTATATGCATTTCTGAAATGTTTAATTTATACCATTTACTAAGAGAAAGAGTAGGGACCATTTTACTTTGTACAAGAGCTATAGAGCATTATTGTGGGAACCAGTCACTGGCATATTCTTCACAATGTGGACTTAATTCAAATTCAGAAGATCTTGGGGTTCTTTTCTTGTGTTAATCTGAAATTGTATTAGGTCAACTAATGCAGTCTGCCTTTCCTGCCAGATCATAGACCAGAAAGCTTTCTAGGTAGTATGGGAGGCACTTAACACTGTTGATCCTTAAGATGCCTGTTTTGCGTAAACTTACAAGAAGCAGCCAAAAATCTTGGATAGTTTTGTCTTGAATGTGATGAAGTGAAAAGGAAATACATGCTAGAAAACATAATTCGGAAAATTTAGTGGTGTAAAAAGCACCACGTTTTGAGTCAAATCAACTTTTTACTACTTAGTCTTGGCCTAAGGAAGTCACTTAATTCTCTGAGGAAAAAACTGAGCTCAATTAAATGAGAATAATATCCACCCCGTAGGATTATTGTGGAGAATGAAAACCTGGTAAAGCTGTTGACTACCTTCTGTACCTTGTTTACCTCAGCTTTTGGGTTCTGTTTAAAAGCAGTGACAGCAGTATAAGCAAGCCTGCCCATAATAGTACAAGAGTCCTTTAACTCGAGTGCAAGAATAGGATTTAAAAGATCCAAGAAGCCTTAAACACTGTATTGTGTGTGTGTGTGGGGGGGGGGGTGGGCGGGACAGAGAGTCCATACCAGCCAACACATTTCCAGTTATATTTAAAAAATTGAAAGCCAGTGGTACGAGGCAAAGAATGGCTTCCTCCTTATAGGGGGTGAAGCAGTAAAATTGTGAGTCCTGATATTTGTAATAGTTGACAACAGTAGTTGAGTAATAGTAATAGTCATTCAGTTAACTTGACTGAGTTCTATTTTATGCTTCTCTGCACTTTTATTTGCCCAGGGCAATTTTAAGATATGGTTGCTGGGCATTGGTTTTTATCTTCAGGCCACAGAATTGCCATTCAGCAGGAGCAAGCTAGGAAACCAGGCAGCTTTGAGGTCCTTCTTAATCTGAGTATATTCATATCTGTCTTGGACTTTAAAAACTGCCATATAGAGTTATAAGTTGAAAAATCACTGGGCAGCTCATTTATTGGAGTAATGGCTTCCCATAAGAAGTCTTCAGTGTTATACTCATCATGATAGAGTTTTCACAATAGGTATTAAGTATTCTACCTGGTGAGGTATTTTGTACACTTGGGAAGTCTGAGGTATATGGAGCGGAAATGAAAGAAAATAAAGGAGACTGGAAAGTTAGCTGTTTGCTATTGGTGGGAAGGGGAAGAATAACCAACAACTTGGTAAAGAGCAGCAGATTACTTATACTTTTTTCAATATGACAGTAAATCAGAATAGGGTTCTTCCTATCTGTTCTAATAAAAGATTTGGTTACCTAATGAGCTGTGAAGATAGTTAAAAGTGAACCAAGAGGAAAAGATTCAAAGATTTGAAATTAGAATGAGTGAAAAATTTGAGTTAAGTCTCAAAAGTGTAGGAATAACATGAATATTTAGGAAATAATGATCCAACTCTTTTAATCCACCAAGAAAGAGGAGAGGAAATTGTATTCAGTTTTGACAGATGCATTTGAATTAGGGGGAAAGTAAGCCGTCTTAGAGTTGTAATAACTTACCAAGGGTAACTTTGCTTTTCATTTTTTCTTTCAGAACACCCAGTTTTATCAGTAAAGAAATCTTGCTGGTAACACCTCAAACAGTGGGCCTGTAGGACATTTGGTTCATGCCAAAAGGTCCTTGATATTTGTCAAAAACATTCTCACTTAGAAAATGCCTTTGGGTTCAAATAGCCCATAACATTTATTTGTAATTTCAGCTTATAGGAATAAAACATAAAAATAGTATCATGTTTTATTGGTTCAATAATTGTGTTGTGGGTGTGTTGCCAATAATAACAACCCTTCTTACCTAGGTAGTTTAGCTGGTAGTGTCACATGGGGTGATGGGTCCATGCGGCTCAGGTGTCTCTGTGGATGTTTTAGATAGGACCAAATGTCCACTAATTCAGTAGTGGTAGTGTAGAATCTTCCTAGTTAGTTGGTTAGTTGTAAAGTAGTTCAAATATGTGATCATATAGTTATTTTAAAGATATATTTTAAATTAAAACATGTATATGTTCGTTTGCCCATTTTTAAAGACCCTTTCTTTGACTACGTATAGATTCAGTTTGGAAATAAGTGCATCTTGCATGAAATGCAGTCTTGAGTTTGTGCAGTAGAGTGAGAGAACTTAAATCAGAATCCTTCTAGAAATGTTTCTAGAAATGTGTGTGTTCTAATCCTTCAGTTGTCCAATTACAGCTGAATTTTCTTTGTGTGTAGGTGACTCCTTTAAAAACTAGTTGTTCTAAGGTATTAACTTAGTTTTCATAGAACACAATTTTACAACACTTAAGTCACAGGAGTTTAAGTAATTATAACCAATATAATGGTATAGTTTTGGAAACAAATATTAGACTCTCAGTAAGGATGTAACTAGATGTAAGCTGAAAAGGGCAGATTACAGAGAGTAGCCGAAAAACCTGCTGTCCTCAAGCATTTAGCCCAAGTCATGGGCATCATCGACACTTAGTGTAAGCCAGGCTCTTAATTAAGTGGAATTTGGTTAATTAAGAAAATTAAGTGTTTTTGTAAGAGTTGTTGCATTCTAGATCGTGCTATCAGAACATTAGATGAGGAGAACATTGCTTCATTTTAAAAGCCTTTTTCAATAATTTTGCAAGAAATGGGGCTAGAAGAGATGAGTACTGGTTAGATCATAAAGGGCCTACTGTAATGTTACAAACTAAGGAATGGGAGGCTTTAAAGGCCATGGAAAAATTCAGGGAAATAACACCAGATTTTGCCTCTTAAAAGATGAGTTAGTAGACATGCAAAAGTAGTTCTGTTTTCGTAAAGAAAATCAGACCTTACGATTTGACAATTTTTTGAAGAACTTTAATAATCAGGTTCTGTTCTTTGGACTGATTTTCTCCTTTTACTTATATCAGAATAGATTCTCAATGTCCATGATAGTTTGTTAATTACTGTGTTTAGTATTTTTGGAATTGAGGCTTTAACCTGCAAACAACTTAGGGTCTTTTAACCATGAATATAATATCTATTTACAAATCTGGCAAGCAGTTCTGTCCCATAAAGGGAGCCCAGTATCGGAGATAGTTCTACCTTTATAATTATTTGTTTTTGGACTATTGAGATTAATTTGACCATAAAGTTTTTATTTCAAAATGGTGATCTTTGGCATATTTATTTTGAAGAGTTAGTTAAAATGATGGGTTTTCTGGTATGAGTTAGAAGGAAAAAAAACCTTATAGTCCATTGAAATTTGCTACCTTTATTTTCTATTTCCAGTTTTATGCTGCATACTCTTGCAATTAAGTAACTTTGCTGTTGGTCCATTTTTTTCAATCTTTGCCAAAATTTTCTACACACAAGTTTTTAGCTTTAGTGTGGTGGTCTCACTTTTCATGAGAGAAGCCATTGCTAATTCTCATCTTTATGGCTTTATAGCCTGAGGTTTCTTCTTATTACTCTGATTTAGAACTTATTTTAATCTTGATGTCTACGTATTTTCAACTTCAGAGGACTGGCTTCATTCTGTCTCTTTGAAAACAGGACCATTGACATTTGTGATAATTTATAAAGTACACTAAAGACATAGGTTATTTTTTAGGTGGTGCAAATGTGAATTAGGCTTGAGAGGAATAATGTGCTTAGCCACCATATCTCAATGGTTCACATTGTACTAGGTACATTTTGGTGTAGTGATCATTCTCCACTTGTTCTCTAGTAATTCCTTGTAATGATGAAAAATGAGTATCTTTGAAAATTTCTATGCAGTAGCAGTTTTCATTTGTTACTGATTTAGTTTTACTTTTTCTGTTAAGGTATAATGTGGTGTAAGTAGTGACGTATAGAATAATCTTATGTAAGTCTTGGTAGATTTCACTAATGTCTTTATATTGATATTCTTTTGCTATAGTGTGGATCTTGGCAGCAAAGCATGGATGAGTATAGCCGATTTGTTTTCGGTATGGTCCCATTGTATGGCATGGGCAATGTTTGTTCACATTGGATTAGATTACTAAAAGGTTTCAGCATATAAATATTGAGTTTCTTTTGACAGAATTTGTTGTGAGCCTTCTTCCCAAATAAAAAAGAATGCTTACAGCAGTCTTAGTCATAAGTGGAATGTCAAGGTAAGAACATAAGGTCAGTCAGTCAAATAATTATAAAGTAGACCAACATGATGGATTGACTTGTATGCAGTCCTGTTGCTTTTAATTTGCCAGGTGCGCTCAACTTTTGTTTTATTGGAATTTCATTTACTTGAAATGTTAAATGATTTGGACATCATTAGAGAGGTTAGAAATGTTATTTAGTGGGTTTAATTCCCATCTTGCAAACACATTTGGGATCTGGGAGTTTTTTAACTTAGCAGTTTTGCCAAGGAACCCAGTAGTGATGAGTTGAATGTTTCTCATCTCAGTGAATACAAATGCTTTCTGAGAAAGACCTACTTTTCTTGTTGATCCAAGACCTATAAACTGTCAGCTCATAATTTTTTGCCCAGGGTTTAGAAAGGACATGCTTTGGACCACATTCATCCCAGAGACACTTGATGAAAATCCTACCCAAAACGCATTATTTTAAAAATGTGATTCCGTGGAATCAGTTGAAAACCAGTATTATATAGGTAGGCTGTAATATACTTAGAAGAAGCAAGTTCTCAGTTCAATAATTTGATGAATACTACTTTGGAAATATGACATCACAAAGTGAGTGTGCTCTTTGTTGAAAGTAATGGCTTTCCCTTCCAGTTTCACCTTTAGTCGTTTCTATCTGATAGGGGGATTATCAGCAGACTTGATTGTATCACAGGGATAAGACTTGAAGAATAATATTGTATAATTTTAGAGTGGCTTTAACATTGCTTAAACACCAAGGATAATGGATCTTGGCTTTTATCAAATTTATTGTTGAAATTTTAAAAAGTTAAATGGTGAAGATTTGCCACCTATTGATGGGAAATCTCAGTTAAGTGGTAAGTCAAAATCTTCTGTGACTCCATATCCTTGAAGTTGTATGTTTGCTCTATGACCCTATTCATAGAACACTTAAAATTTATTCTCTTAGGCCAACATTGTACAAACAGGTGAGTTTAAAGTCAAAATGTCTATAAATACCTGCTAAATTAGTTTACACTACCTCAGTTTAAGCAATCTTATTGGAGCACCTTTCTAATTGTTTGGAAGCAAAGGATGAAGTTGCAATTGAAGGAAAGGAAGCCATTCCAGCCACAAGGGGGAGTAAGAGACTAGTTTGCAAATCAATGGGCCCCTAAGGCAACAAAAAATAGCCTGCATTTGTTTTAGAATTTTAAGAAATCTAGGAATAATAAAAGGGTTAGTGGCTCTACAGAATAAAGTGAAAGTTCTGGGAAATTTTGTGCACAAGGAAATTGTGCAAGACTAGAAATTTGAACTTTTCTACATTGTGTAGAGTTGGAATTAAACTTTTTATTGAGGATGGTACTTAAAATGACATGCATGGGGTAGTTTGCGTTTCTTAGTTGAATAATAAATTGAGAATTTAACTTTATATAGAATCGTTGAGTTTTAGGTTTGAAGGAGCATCTAGTCCGTCCGTAGTTTTTTTCATTTTCACAGATTAAGAAACTGAAGCTCAGAGGTTCTGTGACTTTCATTAGGTGATGCCAATAAGCATTCATAGTTTCTGCCCTTTAGGGTAGTATCCCCTTTGTTATAGTTTGAAACATTATATTTACTCTGCTATACGATGTATGGGCTTTAAGAAGATGGGGGATTGTCTGGTTAAGGGACTATTAGAATAACTAGAACTTTAATTTCATTAAAAGTGATGACTGCAGTTTTAGACTAGTTTAGGGTTCTATATTTAAATGAAAATAACAAGAATCACATAGGGCCCTTGTGCTTGCTTCAGTGTCTTGCCACCATTTCTCTTTTAACCACCGGCATTTTTTGCCCATGATTTGTATGAAAGAAGAATATCTGTTTTGTAATCTCTCTTCATCTGTTGTGTTCATCAGAGGCCATAATAGTACAGTCTAAAACAGGAATGGGTTAAGGAGGCTTTGGTCTTTCCCAGTCATCTGTTTAGTGAGATCAAGTTAATGGAGACTCTTCACTCCAGCTGTATTTTCAAGTTGCAATCCATAAATGTCTCATTAGGGGTTGATTATTATTATTTTTTTTGATATTCTAGGGCTATTTACTGTTAGCCAATCACATTTTGTGGAAATTAAATTTAACGCTATGACCAATTAATTGGTGCGGTAGTCTCTAAGACAAAGTGAGAACCTCCTCTACACCCCTCATGTTCATTGACAAATGTATCACTTGTTTTAGTGCTATGTATCTTCTAAGTACAGTAAAGCTTTACCAGCCAAGTGAGGAAATTTGAGAAACAGATGAGCACAAAGAGAATATGAGGATAGAAAATAAAACTCATTGGTAATGCTACCTTCCAGAAAATAGTGTTAAAAAGGATTTTTCTTTAAAACTTTTAATGTAATACTTATAACATTCAGTAACCGAAAGGGGATAACATTTCTATGCATGGTGGTTAAATTATCTAACTTTTTAACTTTTCATTTTGAAATAATTTCATATTTAGAAAAAAATTGGTAAAATAGTAGGAAGAACTTCCCATATATCCTTTATCTGATTCCCCAGATGTTACCATGTTATATAGCCATGTAATTATCAAAGTCAGTAAATTAATAAAATAATTGACAAAATAAGCTGTAATCTGTAGGATTTATTCACAAATTACACCACTTTCATCTCCTAATTCTGGTCCAGAATTCAATCCAGGATTATACTTTGCATTTCATTGTTATATCTCCTTATTCTCTTTTATTCTGGATCAGTTTTTCAGTCTTTGTCTTTCACAATTTTGATAAATTTTTCTCCAGTACTGGCCAGTTATGACATAGAATGTCTCTCAATTTGGATTTAGTGATTTCTCACCAAAATTCAGATTGTGTACTTGGGAAGAATTCCTAGATATGATATTGTGCCTACCTTGGTGCATTAGGGGACACACGATACTGTCTTGTTAATTAACCAGGGTGTAAGATGTCTCAATTCTATAATCTGTAATTTTTCTTTGAAATGTATTTTTTATTAGTTGACTTCACGTATTTTTATTGGCAAGCCCAAATCATAACAACGTAGCACAGTGATTTGAGTATTAGTGGCAAGTGGCCATTTTTTATGAATGAAATATATAGATAATCCCTGACTTAGTAGTTGGACCTAACAATTTTTCAACTTTACAGTGGTTATAAAAGATATGCATTTAGTAGGAATCGTACTTCGAATTTTGAATTTTGATCTTTTCTCAGGCTAGTATTATGTAGTACAGTACTCTGTCTTCATGTTGAACAGCAGCATTGAGCCACAGCTCCCAGTCAGGCACGCAGTCATGAGGGTAAAACAACCAAATACTCTACAGAGTGTACTGTATTGCCAGCGTTTTTTCTATGAACATGTTTAAGGTAGGCTAGGCTAAGCTCTGTGGTGTTCAGTGGGTTAGGTGTATTTAAATGCATTTGTAACTTAACTGTTTTTCAACTTAAATGGGTTTATCAAGACGTAACCCCATTTCGTCAAGGAGCATCTATATAAACTCTTTTTAGTGGATACTTAATTCTTTTGAGGTTAGGTATTAGGACCCTTAGTAAATTCTGATTCCCATTTAAGAAAGAAGAGAAAGGAAAAATGACCTTGAATTTAAAGTCTGAAGGAGAATAGTGGTAGGGTGGTTCAGTGTATTTAGAGAAGCTTTCCTGGGATAATGTTAGAATGGAGATTTTGAAATTAATGCTATAGTGAAACAAGATTGAGGGGCCTGGGTCATCACTTTGTATTTGAAACTTGTTACTCCTCTTGGTGGCAGAGTTAGTACCAAAATCCAGGCCTCCTGACTTGCAAGCAAAGTCACTCAAACTATCATTTGACCCTGTTTCTGGTGGATATTTTGTCTCCCTTAGCCTTTTTCAGGGTTATTACATAGAAACCCGGAACTTATCCAGGGATTCTGGAAGAATGTATTAGGATGTACCTAGCTTGTTCCTTGGCTGCTGTACAATGTGCTTAGTAAAGCATATATAAGTTTTGAGCAATTTCTTAGGAGAATAGTGGTAGGGTGATTCCGAGAAGCAGAACATTGAATATTTTTTATTATCTCACATATAGTATCAACTTAAATAATTTGTCATGTTTTAACTATTTAGAGGCTTGGTAAGATGATGAACTCTTTATAGTCTTCAGCATGGTGAGATAAGATTTTCTCCTTCATTCTCTTAAGGTAGTTCTAGCTTCCTTATATTTAAATGAAGCTGTTCAAATTATGCATATATTGTAATTCAACCTGGGGATTTAATATTCACATGCCTAATATGTGCAAAATGTGTCTTTAAAGAGCCTGTAAGTAGGTTAAGGATACATGTGTATGCGAGAAGTTAAAAGTGTAAAATCATTTAAAATGAATTTAAATGCCCTGAATAATAATTTAGATGTTGTAGAGCAGGGGTCTCCAACCCCTGCACAGTGGACTGGTACAGGTCTGTGGCTTGTTAAAAACTGGGCTGCACAGCAGGAGGTGGGCAGTGGTAAGCCAACAAAGCTTCATTAGTATTTGTAGCTGCTCCCCAGTGGTAGTATCACTGCCTCAACTCCACCTCAGATCATCAGGCCATTCGATTCTCATAGTACCGGCCCCTGGTGCCAAAAAGGTTGGAGACTGCTATAATATAGAGCATAGGATATAAAATAAAAAAAGGAAACCTGACATCATCCTACCTCCTCAGAGGTAATCTCTCTTAGGTCTTTTGGTATCCTGCAGATTTGTATTCTGTCCTTGAACAATACACATGAGTAGGAGCATATACAAACTTTTCTGTACATTGTACCCACACACTCACTTCGATGTATATAACTTATGCTTCATTCCATGTTGGCATGTACCTCATGCTTTTTAATGTCTATCTTAGTATTATATGGGTATAACATTTATTTAACTAGTTTGTTAGAAATTAGGATATTTCCTTTTGTTTTTCTTAGATACTAGAGGTATGTGGACTAAACTGAATGGTTTTGAGAATTAGCTTTAGGGAGAACATAGGATTAGAGCTATGGATGGTAGTTAAGCACAGATTACTTTAAATGAACAATTGTTAAAAGTGATCTGGGAAGCCCTTGGAATCCTTTTAGGGGGTTTGTGAGTGAGGTCTTTTCATGACAGTGCTAAGTCATGATTGGCTCTTTTCACTATGTGGACATCAGCATGATTAGCATGATGCAAAAGCAGTGGTGGCTAAAACTGCTGGTTCCTTAACTCTAATGAAGGCAGTACCGCAGTACTGTATTAGTAATTGATAATATGTTTTTCACCACCATGCACTCAGTATTGAGGGGGGAAAAAAAAGACTGACTTAATGTCCTTAAAGCTGTAAAATTCCTTTATGTAGACATCTTTTTAATATTCTGTGAGGCACAATGGGAAGTACAGCACAAATCCAGAAAAAGAATTTGTGATTATTGGAACTGTGAGCTTAACTTTTTTTTTTCCCCTCATGGAACAGTCTTCAAAGAATGACAGGCAAGCTGTGGGCTATTCAGACAGGTATTTAGCAACCATCTTGAAAATGAATGAAATGACCATGTCACTTTAAGGAAAACAAATTTGCGACTAATGATGAAATTCAAGCTTTGAAGCAAAAATAGGAATTTTAGAAAACCTGTACTTAATACCTTTATATTGGCAGCTTTCTAAAATTTTATAAATATAAAATGGTTTTAAGACCAAAAACATTTAAACCATAAATATGGAGCATCTGTTGTTACTATTAGTCTTTTTTTCTAGGAAGTGTACATGTTCACTGAGAGATGCTTACCACAGTTGGGAGGAATAAGTTAGCATTTTTCTAAATACAAGGAAATTAGTTTATATAAGAGGAGAGTTCAGAACTAAGATGAGTTTTTGAGAGGGTGGTGAGTTGGTTTGTTATGGGGTCATTTTAAAATTAGTATACTGTGGTAATTGATTAGTTTAGATAGTGCTTGAAGGAAAGAAAATGGTTAAGGAATGTGGTTCAGAATGGACTGTTTTGCCCCCCAAAACAATATGTCCTGTTCTAAAAGCTTTCCAACTTATATAGTCTATCTATTCCTTATCTCCCTTTTATAGATGAGAAACCTGGCCCAGGGAGTTTCCAGAACTATGTCCAGGTGACACAGTAAGCAGTGAACAGGGATTTGAATTTAGGCAGTAGGTGCTCTGTCTCCATGGTCTGTGCCTTGTAGAAGTCTGCTATAAAAAGAATAAGACTAAGTATCTTTTCTCCTTTGAATCCTGTGTTTTTAAATGAAGGCTTTTTGCGCATTATTTCACAACTCTTCCTAGTTACACAAGTTTAGATTACTTAGCCCAAAGTAAAGTACTGAAATTGAGAATACAAAAGCATTAAAGCAGATTTTTGAATGTCCAGGTTTCCTTCTTATGTTTATATCTGAGTAGAATTCCTACTCTGCGTCAGGATCTGTGATTGGTGCTTTCTTGTTTATACTCTTATTTAGACTTCATAGCAGTCTTTTGAAGTAGATTTTCATTTTAGTCATTTTGTAAATGAGAAAATTAAGGCTCTGGGATCTCAAAATGAATGGTAAGAGAGTAAAATTCAGTCTGCCTGATTTTAGAGTTTATACCATTTCTCTTACACCAAGCTATTGCTCCAGGAAGTGCCACCAGCTCAGGCAGCAGTTTTGGTGTTTCAGGTGGTTTCTAGTCTAATTATTACCTAAAGATTTAATGTTTTACTCTCCCTCTTAATTTCAGGCTGTAATCATACTAAAGGATCAGTGAGAGAAGGTATATATATCACTAGATTGGAGATGGATTTTCAGTTTATAAACCCTTTCATTAGAAATATTTGACCACAGTCAGTATTGAATGTTTATTTAAATTTCTCTTAGCGCGGGGGCAGGTTGAGCCTACTTCAGGAAGGGCAGTCAGGACTGGATGTGACTGGTCAATTTATGTTGTTCCTTAGTTTTTATATACTCCAAAATCAAAGAATTAATGTTCATAGACCATCTTTGGATCGAAGCATGTGTTCTAAAAATTTATTAGCATATTCTGCCCCGGGGGGGAAAAATCATAACGTGACCCTATGTATTTTAAGTGTTTTTTCACAACTTAATGAGATTAATTGTACCGGGGTGGGGGGGGGGAAAAAAAAAAGAAAGAGAAATCTTTAGATCACTAATGTTTCAGGGCCCACAAAATTTACTTGATGATTAGATCAAGGTTCAACGTTCTCTTTAGCACTCTGGATGAGGTATTGGATATGGGCCTCTAGTGGCGTCTTGCTGCTTCCTATCCTAATAACTTAAAATTATTGAGATGACTACTGTATAAAGTCAGAATATGCATTAACTAATTTAGCAAATTAATCTTAAGTATTTTTGAAAATGTTGGTCATGATATCTTTAAAAGACAGTGGCTGTCTTCAAAAACATTTTTAAATTACTTGAGGAAATTCTCTGAATTTCTGAATAATATTTCAGCAGTGCTGAGTGTAAGATGTTTATAAATTTCCTGTTTGACCTGAAAATCCTTTTCCATTGTAAATAACATTTGGATTAAAATGTAATGTGCTATAATGACAAATTTTACAAGTGGAAGAGACATCAGAAGCCAGCCCAACCTTTGTTGAAGTTGTACCTCATCTACTTAATATATAAAACCATGTCTCCCTTTTAAATTCTTCACGATGTCCCACAGTCGTCATTGTTTTCATTGTACTATTGTAGATGAAAAAAATTTAGGAGATTGCATTGTGTATTTGACAGGGTGTTCTCTTTATGTTTTTGTACGTTTGATAGTAGCTATTAGCCTTTTCTCCCGTTTTCTCTTTAGCTTGCTTTCAGTTTTATTGCCTTGTCACTGCTGCTTTCTGAGAAGTGCTGCTTCCTTTTTCCCCTTTTTATCCTTTGCAGTTTGGTGTTCTTCCTATATTTTGCATCTTTACTCTGGCTCCCAAATCCAGAAAATTGAGCATTTATTTTTCTTTGGTCAGTTTGACAAATTAACATACTTAAACACCCATTTTATAACTCTGTATCTTCCATATCTTATATTAGTTTAATGAGATCACATCTAATTTATGAATTTTCTTTATAAAATACCCAAGAGATCCTCTTATTTCTCCTTAAAAATCGCTGTGTAAGAAGAGTGAAACTTAACATCTGGGTGGCCTGTTCCAAGCTTGGACCACTCATAAGAGCATTTTCAGGTTGAAAAGAAATCTGCCTCTTACTAAACTTGTCTCCTGGAGCCATTCGTGTCATGTTCTTTCAGTCTTATGACAGTTTCTAGTTTCCTCGTTATTCTTACTTGATTTCCGGGATAGTCTCCAGTTTGAAAATGCCTGTCTTGATACATTTTTATAGAAACAATATACTCTAGATTTGGTCTTGTTAGCAGAGTATAGAACTGAATCATTTTCCTTAAGTCCTGATTTCTTTCATATCTTAGAATCGCATTATCCTTTTTAGGGGCCATGGCACTGAGGCAGAGAAAATGTAGCGTAATGTTAATTAGTACAGGTCAGAATGCCTAGTTGGAGTTGCATCTTCATAAGTTAGCTGCGGTTTTAAACACATTACTTTACATTGCTGAGCCCCACTGTCTTCCTTAAGATGGGGATAATTGTCGTTTCTACCTCATAAGGTAGGAACTTATGGAAGATCCTTATGGAAGGATCAAATTAATCTACATGAAGTACTTAATTTGTCCAAAATGTCATGTTTATTATTGAAATGTTGTGATTATTTTTCTAAGTTGTCTGTTGTAAAACTATGATTTATTCATTCTTGTGATTCCGTGGCTTGCCTGGAGCCTGCTGGGCACTTCTTCACATAGTTGGCTGGGGTCACTTGTGTTCAGCTGGGGCTGACTTGGCCTTTCTCTGTAGCAGGGTGGTTTAACTTTTTACATATTGGCTCAGGGCACCAAGAACGTGAAAGGTGAAGCCGCCCATCCTTTTACTAGGCCCAGAGTTGGAATAGCAGTCACTTCCACCACATTCTGTTGGTCAGAGCAAGAGAAGAAAGTAAGCCCAGATTCTGGAGAAAAGAAATAATTCTACCTTTTGACATGAGGAGGAATGACATGCATAAACAGGGTTGGCAGGGGAGTTGGCGGAGGCCATCTTTGGAGACCGTCTACCACAGATCTCTTGTTTCATAGTTTTCTGAACTGGAGTGTCCGTCCATTTAAATTTAATCTTTAATCAAGTCTTTTTATTTTCTTAAATCTTAATGGTTCTTAGCTTTATGTCACTGGAAGATCTGATACAAGTCAGAAGTATACCATTTACCCTTTCTTAATTTTAACAGCATTATTGAGGTATAATTGACAAAGAACTGCACATACTTAATTTTTGCAATTTGATGAATTTGCTCATCAAATGCTTATAGTCAGCATTTCACCAGCAATATGCACAGTTGGTACCCTTTGGTCCATCATTAGGCCAATGAACAGTCTGACTACTGTTTTCTCACCTTCCCATTACTTGCATGTTCTGGTGAATAGCTTTAAAGTTACTTTTGTTGCTGTTAATCAGGCATAATAGCTAATCAGTGTTCACTTTGGGGGAAGAGGTGCTTACCCGCTATTAAAGTTCTGTGAGTTACCTCAGTGTAAAACATTTTCTGGGATACAGAAGTTACTACTCATAAATGATGGATTATTAATTCTTGTAACAATTATTGACACCTTTCCTAAATAACTTATACAAGTTTTCTGATGTGTACTTTAAAGTTTTATATCTTAAGTGATTTATTCTTACCTAACTGCACATGTTCATGGGCTTCATCTTTACATGTATAGAGTGGGTTAGGTAAAGTCACTGAAAGTGAAGGATATGACTCGGCAGTGTTATTTTTAGCTTCAGTTGTTTTCCCTGCTAGACCATTTATTCACAAACTTTGGGACTTTCTTATTCACCATTATATTCTCAGTGCCTAGCGTAGTGTCATTTAAGTATTGGAGAATAGATGAATTTAAGAAATACATTGAAGCTGTAAAATATAATATAGGAATGCCTTAGGTAGAAATTGATTTCATAACTGGGCTTAGTTATTGTCACTTCTTTTATTTGAAAATATTCTTAGTATAATCTTAAATATATGTAAATGAGCTAGAGAGCAGTTCACAATTGAATTGTACATGAATCCTTTACATTTGGATATTTCCTTCCATTTAATTTGAAGTTATTTGTGAATTTTGGTTAATCACATCACACTATTTCTTTACTTCAACTTCATAGTCTAACCTTTAGCCTAGCCAATCAGAAATAGAAATTACCCTTAAAAGTGTGGAGTTGCCATCGTTTAAACCTAGATTGACTCCAAAGCCACTGTGCTATAGTTGAATGAATAATGCATTTCGTATTAAGATAAAACCTGAAAAGGCCTTGTCTTTTGTTTTCTTAGTGAAACAATTATTGAATGGAACTATCTTCTATTGTTTGAGACAGGTCTCCAAAGAGCATGTTCAAAGGGCAAAATGCTTTTGCAGCTGAAAGATCTTTGAATTTAAAGTATGGGCATGGTGTATAAAGATTTTGTTATCCTAATCAAAGTGCTCTGATATCAGGCCAACAAGTTTTAAATATTGGTTAATAATCATAGGAGACATTGTATCAGGTTGACCTTTGTCATCTTCATTCTCATTCTGTAATACAGTGCAACTTACTCTGCTGCCAACTTGCTTGGCCACTACGCACTTCACCTGGGTCTTTAGCTTACCTCATAACAGAGGAGGGAGAAGCTGGGTTATGAGGTATTATTTGAATTACTTCCTTACAAACGAAGTTAATTTTGTTTTGTTTGCTCTGTCACGGACTCCAGTAGTGTCTCTTACATTATTGGTTTCTGCTTAAGTCCTAATTTCTTCAGAGTCCCAAAAGGTTCATCTTGTAGGTTCTTTCCATTCTAACATCATGACTACCTTGAAATGGAATGGATAGCACTGTGGGGAAGATGGAGTCTGATATTCAAATATGTAAACCTTAAATAATCTGAACACTAACTTTAAACTTTAAATATTGCTTTCTAAAGAATTCTGCTTTTAAACCACAAATTCATGAGCCTGCTACATTCAACAGTTGTAGTATTGGCAATGAGTGGGTATTAAAATTTATAATTTAGGCTATGATATGCCCTTAGGAAATTGAGATGCTTTCAGTTTTATAAATACTTTATTCTTATGGCTTTTTCTTTTCTTCCCAGTCTCTCTTGGAAAAGTTCTTGATTCCTAATGCTTCACAAGCAGAGAGCAAAGTCTTCTATTTGAAAATGAAAGGAGACTACTACCGTTACTTGGCTGAGGTTGCTGCTGGTGATGATAAGAAAGGTACGCTGTGTTTTTCAACCTGGTGAACTTGTATAAAAGAACATAGTATGGAAGTGGTGTGTGTGTTTAATTGCTTAGAACACTAAACGAAGAGCAGTAATGTACTTTTTTCTCTTTTTAGTCCTGAGACTGTATCTACTGCCTAATATTGGTTTCTTAAAATATACATTTGATGAAAAGCCAGTTTTATGTATAGGAATGTTTCCCCATAATTTTAAGAAATAGTGGTTACAGCACAACTGTAGAGCAGTGCAAACTACTTAATAAAATATAATACTGAGATGAATACAAAGTCGTCTTTCTCTTGACATTCATTGGCCAATAGGTAGTGTGGTGTTCCAGGAGAAGCTTATTTTTTAAATTTAAAAACCTTATTCAGTTAAGGTTGCTATGGCTTAACATTTTAGAGGGTGTTGTTGGATATTAAAGGTTTGGCTTAAGGGGTGAAGATGAAGTGCATATTTTACCAGTATATTTGGTTTGTTCTATTATACAGGGATTGTGGATCAGTCACAACAAGCATACCAGGAAGCTTTTGAAATCAGCAAAAAGGAAATGCAACCAACACATCCTATCAGATTGGGTCTGGCCCTTAACTTCTCTGTGTTCTATTACGAGATTCTGAACTCCCCAGAGAAAGCCTGTTCTCTTGCAAAGACAGTATGTATTTTACCTATTATATGGAAAGATAGTGATCTTTATTATTTCAGCAATGAAATGTACTTTTTTTTTTAATCATAGGCTTTTGATGAAGCCATTGCTGAACTTGATACATTAAGTGAAGAGTCATACAAAGACAGCACGCTAATAATGCAATTACTGAGAGACAACTTGACAGTAAGTACATAATAGCATCATTAATGGTTCATGTGGTTGAATAGATTGTTTTCTAGATTACTACAAGGAATATTTTTTTAAATTTAAGATCCAATCTATTAAAATTGAAGAAAGCCACCTTATAGAAACTGGAATATTAGACCAAGGACTAACAATGTACACTTTTATTAGTTATAGATCTATTGTTTAAACTTTAGTTTTTTAAAATAATATTGTAATTCATGGTTTTTGACCATAAATCACATAGGCCATTTTATTTTCCATTTCAATCTGGGTGATTCAATTTTTCCCATTTTAGTTATAGAAGAGTTTAGTTTCAGTATCAAAAGTATATTGAAGTTCTCTTTAAGTTTAAATTCCATTAAAAATGCTTTTTTAATCATAATGTTGCCTTCATATTTATACTGCTATGGTAAGGCATTAATAATTTCAGTTAAAAAATTTAAGATACGCTACAGAATCCAAATGGAAACGTATTTTACCTAGTCTCTTAGTAAAAGAAAAGAAAGGATTTATTACGGAAGGTCGTGATTGTTCTTTTGGTATACTCCAGACAAACAAAAAGAGGGCCACATTGCCAATATTATACTAAAAAAAAAATTAACAGTAATTCCTTAATATCTCAATAGCGTTCAAATTCCAGTTGTCATTTTTGTCTTTTCAGTTTTTCTTTTTTTAACATAAGTTTCTTATTTGAGTTGGGATTCACTTAAAGTCTACATGTTAGAATTTGTCTATGTCTCTTTGGGACCTGCATGTTTTCTCATACTTCTTCAGATAAGTAATAAATTTGAAGTTTTGAGGCTTAGGTGAAAAAATTATCAAGTGTCTGTTCTGTACCAGATAAAGAACTAGGAATGGGGATTATTGTATAGTGTGCTAATGGATTTTGTTAGCTTTATGGCCATTTCTCTTGGGGACTATGTATCATTTTATAGGTTAGTTTTTGCAGCTTTATTCTAGTCCACTGCCAATTTCCTGAACTAGTTTTTCATTCTAGTGTTGAATGTTCTCAGCAAAGTTTTTGAACCATGTTGTGTGTTTATTTATTATTAAAATTATTTTATAAAATTTATTAGGGGACTACCTACAAACTTGAGATTTTTACTTGTTTTTATTTCTTAAACTAAATATGTGGGTAATATTTTCATGTTGCATTACCAACAAAATGATTTATATAAACATGTCGTTTAAACTTGATGTCCTGAAAGGAGTCCTAGGTCAAGAGTCTTGAAACCTCTTGAGCCGCCTGACTATATCATCTAGGACAGGTTGTAGCACCATTCTGGGTGTTTTCTTATTTGTCAATTACTTCTGACATACAACAGTAGTTTTAGATACACGACATGGTAATTAGACACTTAAGTGATCACCCTCGCTAAGTCTAGTTAGTACTCATCAACACCATACATTGTGAGATTTTTATTTTAAGAGAAGCCTTAGTTTCTTCAAGAATGAATCTTTTTATATCTATCAAATTTAAGAAGCAATTCATTTTGTTAGCTAATTTTAATATAAAGAATTTTTAATATTTTCCCTGGGTCGAAGTGATGAGATCGTTGTTCTGATAGGTTTCTTCAAGGAATACTATCTTGTGTCAAATTTTTTCATGTTTATGTTGGAAGTTCAAGAATCTTTGCATAATTGGAACAAAATTATAGAAGACAATCTCATCTTGTCTTAGCAAACTCCCTGCTAAACAGGTGCATACAGGTTTCCAGAGGTCAGTTTAGGTAACTGTGACCTTGGAAGAAGTCTCCTTTCCAGACCAGAGGTCTATTAGGTTCATAAATAAGTAAAACTATTGGGTGATTTGGGAGATAGAAAAACATTAAGTGAGATTTTTCCCACTTGTTTGTCCATGTATAAGCAATATAAAATTTAAGATTATCTTGAATCAATTCTTTTATAATTATCTAATAATTATTACAGCAGTAAGACTTGTAAAAAATTGTTAATATTTGAAATAATAAATAAGCAGCTGAAATAATTTTGAAAAAAAAATTTTAGCCTGCTGAAAAACTGTAACATTAATGAGAAAATTAGTAGACTCCATAGTTCTACCACTAAGGGACAATTCAGTTTTTTCCCCTCTTAGAAGATTTGGTTCTGACCATACTATTTTGTGTTTATCTATTTATTTCAAATTAGATTCACAAAGGTATGTTTTTCCAAGCTAAAAAACATTAGAAAAGATAATTCATATTTTATTCCAGCATCTTGTCTCTTGAATTTCATGGAGTGTGAGATTCTCTCTGAATGGGGGTCTATAAGATCTACCAGGGGAAAGTAGTCAACTTGGGCTTCTTGAGCGTAGGTCATATTAGATGATTCTGGTTTAGTTGCAGTAAACTTGCACATTCATCTCATTGGGGCTATTCAGGACAGTCCAATTATTCTGATAGTTATTGATACTTAGCACTTCAGTGGTTTCATTTACTTTTTCCTTTACCTTCTGTGAATAACTGGGAGTTTCCTGTGTCTGACTTTGTTATTTGACGACATCTCTGCTATGTATTTACAGTGCTTACAAAATGATTAGAGGAGTAAAGATATTGATGTGTGTTGTATCTTGAACTTATCTTCAGTGCTGCTATTTTTTTTAAAGAAAGCCTTTCAGTAAAAATCATGGTTATGTTCTGGTACCATAGTATTATTTATTAAGACTTTTTTCAAACTGAAACATGCTGAAAAATCTTTCCTTCTTTTACCAGTTGTGGACATCGGATACCCAAGGAGATGAAGCTGAAGCAGGAGAAGGAGGAGAAAATTAACCGGCCTTCTAACTTTTGTCTGCCTCATTCTAAAATTTACACAGTAGACCATTTGTCATCCATGCTGTCCCACAAATAGTTTTTTGTTTACGATTTATGACAAGTTTATGTTACTTCTATTTGAATTTCTATATTTCCCATGTGGTTTTTATGTTTAATATTAGGGGAGTAGAGCCAGTTAACATTTAGGGAGTTATCTGTTTTCATCTTGAGGTGGCCAATATGGGGATGTGGAGTTTTTATACAAGTTATAAATGTTTGGCATAGTACTTTTGGTACATCGTGGCTTCTCAAGGGCCAGTGTTAAACTGCTTCCATGTCTAAGCAAAGATAACTGCCTACATATTGGTTTGTCCTGGTGGGGAATAAAAGGGATAATTGGTTCCAGTCACAGGTGTAGTTATTGTGGGTACTTTAGGGTTTGGAGCATTTACGAGGCTGTAGTAGAGAGGACATCCCATGGGTAGCACAGGTTGAACCATGAGTGTGTCTGTGGAGTACTCGATCTCAGTGTGCACACCTTTGACTACAGCTGCAGAAGTGTTCCTTTAGTTGTGACCCAATTTACTCTGGATAAGGGCAGAAACGGTTCACATTCCATTATTTGTAAAGTTACCTGCTGTTTGCTTTCATTATTTTTGCTACACTCATTTTATTTGTATTTAAATGTTTTAGGCAATCTAAGAACAAATGTACAAGTAAAGATACAGTAAAATGAATTGCTTGATATTCATTACTTCATGTATATCAAGCATAGCAGTAAAACAAAAACCCCATGTATTTAACTTTTTTTAGGTTTTTTTGCTTTTGTGATTTTTTTTTGATACTTGCCTAACATGCATGTGCTGTAAAAATAGTTAACAGGGAAATAACTTGAGATGATGGCTAGCTTTGTTTAATGTCTTATGAAATTTTCATGAACAATCTAAGCATAATTGGTTAAGAACACGTGTATTAAGTTCATGTAAGTGGAATAAAAGTTTTATGAATGGACTTTTCAACTACTTTCTCTACAGCTCTTCATGTAAATTAGTCTTGGTTCTGAAACTTCTAAAGGAAATTGTACATTTTTTGGAAATTTATTCCTTATTCCCTTTTGGCAGCTAATGGGCTTTTACCAAGTTTAAATACAGTTTGTCATTATTAAAAAACCTACTAATATAACTACTACTGTTCCCAACCACATCCCATACGTTCCCCCTCCCCCATAAAAAAGTTTTTGGGGTTTTTTTTTTTTTTTTTCAGAGGTGGGGTGGGGTGGTGTATGGGGATTGATCAGAAAAAAAGTAACCCATTAAAAATTTTAGTATATGACATTTTCTAACTTCTGAAGCTGAAATGTTCTTGGCCCATCATGACATTGGGTAGCAGCATTAACTAAGTTTTGTGCTTCCAAATCACTTTCTTTTTTTTTTTTTTTAAGAATTTCTTGATACTCTTAGAGCCTGCTTTCAACTTTGCTCCTTTAACTGTTTTGTCAAGTGCACAAGATTACCATTTTTAGCCTTCTGTCTTGTCACCAACCATTTCTACTTGGTGGCCATGTACTTGGAAAAAAGGGCCGCATGATCTTTCTGGCTCCACTCAGTGTCTAAGAATACCCTGCTTCCTTTGCTTGCATCCCACAAACTATTTCCCTCATCCTATTTACTGCAGCAAATCTCCTTAGTTGGTGAGATTGTGTTATTTCCCGACTGGTCTGTCATTGTCTACCTTTAAAACTCTTCCTTTCCCTCCCTTTAAATAATGATGGGGCTAAGTTATACCCAACGCTCACCCTACAGACTATTTCCTCAGTACCTTGCAGAAAACACCAAACAAAAATACCATTTTAAAAGGTGTATTTTTTTCTTTTAGAATGTAAGCTCCTCAAGAGCAGGGACAATGTTTTCTTGTATGTTCTATTGTGCCTAGTACACTGTAAATGCTCAATAAATATTGATGATGGGAGGCAGTGAGTCTTGATGATAAGGGTGAGACCAAAATCCCAAATACTGTTTTGTTGCTTGTTTATTATGACCTCAGATTAATTGGGAAATATCAGCCCTTAGGGATGATTATCCCAAATACTACATTCAAATAAAAGTGCAATGGAGGCCTTGGGGGTCTTTCTTTCAAAGATAAAAGATATCATGCTTTTGGGACAACATCATAATGCATTTGCACTCATTTTTTTGCCCCCCTGCCCACCCACATCTGCAGGCCAAGGACATCAAAATCATTTTATAGCTAAGGAGAATTAAGCTAGACTGAAGAAGTGGATCTTGTTTGAGTAAATTATAAGTTAAATCTAAAGCTTACCATATTCTATTTATGTGCATCAGTCATTAGTTTGATTCTGAAATGAATTGTGATATTTCATTAATATTAGCTGTTTATGTTTCTACATAGTAGAGCCCAATAGATGATTCTAACCTGAGTTTTTTTTTTTTTTTTTTGCTTTGGGGTTTGAATAATAAAATAATTTTGTAACATTTCTTTAATTGTCCCAAATCCAGGCCTCATGTCTGTTTTTGTTAATACATATTTCCAGGGATTTGGAGAATCCAATGTATAGCTCTGGCCTCAGGTCCTGGCTTTTTAAAAAATTGCTCTGAAGATGATGGAAATGGCAGGGAGGGTTGCTAAGACAGTTAAAAGAATGTCAGGAGGCATAACTATGGGAGCTTAACTTTTTTTCCTTCCTATCTTTCCTACAAAATAATCCTGCCATGCTCCAAAACGTATTAAAACTAGTCAAGGCCAATTTGGAATTTGTGGTCAGAGCTCAACTTGAGAGGTCTGAAACTGAGTAATTTGGGAACTACCAATGGCGAAGTGCTTAAAAATCTTCCATAAACTGAATGCAGATCCAAAATCGTGGAGAGGACAGCAGTGGCAGCATTTAGTTTTTAATCTCCATTTGGGGAAAATGATACTTTATTTGGATGCAAACACATCAGTCACTGCATGAGAGCCTGCAACATGTTAGGAACCTTATAACTTGCTACATGCTCAGAGGTAGGTAGTCTTGTATTTTCCTGTACGGTAAGGTCAGATCTATTGCTTTGTTTTGTCATGTGCCACACAGAAAATTACAGTGGTGGCTAAGACTGGGCACTTGAAAATGGCTAGGCTTAGTTCCTGTCCTAAATGTGAAATTACATCAATGTCTTTAGTGTGACTTGTAGCAGTCACAATCTCATGGGTTAACTACCTCTCCTCAAAGACTAGAGACCTAAAAATACACTACTGGATCCAAGTAGAGTTTGTGGTTTTTATTTATTTTTATTTTTAAAGAAACTTTACAACAGTCCTGTAAGGAAATTTGATACTTTTGGTTGACAAAACTGGTATTCAAGAAACCATCACAGTACATCTTTAAAAGCTTGGAAGCTGACCTTTAAAATGTTGCTTGATAACATCCAAATCTAATAATGCGAAGTCTACATGTGACTCAACCCCCATGTATTTCAGAACTTAGAAAGTTAATGAAATAGCAGAACTCGGTGATCAGCTAATGTTTGGAAGACTGCACCTGCCCTGTACTTCTCCCATAGTTACTCAATTTATAATATCCAACCGTCATGTTGGGCAAATGTGTTTTGGAGCAGAAACTAAGAGCACAGCTATTGACTGACCTGACCCTAGCTGATGCCAGAGACTTGGACAGTTGATTCCTTTTTTTTTTTTTTTTTTTTTTGTATTGGGAGTCTATTCCATGAAATTTCTCAAAGCCCACACTTTGTCTGAATCAGAGTTGTCAGTATTGTTAATATCTAATTACAGAACTTAGAAGCCTACTAATAATTTCAGTAGGTACTTAAGTTTTTTGTTAATAGATGTTGGTTTAGGCTAGCCACTGTCTAAGAAGGGTTCCTCAGAAGATTTGTGGTTCAAGTCAAGACTTGCAGAATGAATGGGATCCAGATGAAGACAACGGTGTGTACAAAGGCATCTAAGATATGAGAACTTAAAAAACAACTTACATGCACTTGCAAGTGAGAGCCTCTAGGTGCTGAAAGAAAAAATAGGTTATGTTCTGCTTTCAGAGTAACAGGCTTATGGTTTTCACTTTTAATGATTTTGATTACCTGAGGGGAACTTTAATATGCCTATTTCCTGATTCAAGGATTCTAATTTCTTAGATTGGATATAGGACTAAGCATTTTTAGCAAAACTCCCGTGGTCTGTATGATTCAGAGTGTCCACACTGCCGAAGTCTGGGGGCGAGGGGCAAGGGGTAAGGAGGGGGGACACAATACTTGGGAAAACAAGGGTGTGTAAGACTATATTTTAAGCCAAAAAAAAAAAAAGCTATTTCTAAAACAACTACAGTCTGCAAAACAGTTTGTGGATCTGCTCAGATGACAGTTTTCCAAGCAGGGAGATAAAGGACAAAGTTTACCTATTAGAATAGGTTTTTCACATTAATGGCCCTAGTATAGTTTGGGAGCAGATGCCATTTGTAACTTGTACTGTGTCGAGAAAAGTAATGATGATTTCGTGGTGTTTTTTTTTTTTTTAATGCCATTTGTATTGCTTTTAACTCACACCATGCGCAAAAATCAAATGCAGACGAATGAAGGACTTAAATTCAGAATGTAAGATATGGATGAATAATTTGCTGACTTTGAGATTGGTAAGCAAAGATCTCAACATGGAACACAGCAAGCTAGCTAGAAAAATTGTATAAATTCAGAATCTTAATGTGTGAACCTCTATATAAATTCACCTACATAAATTTAAATATCTGGAAGTAAAAAGCAACAGACAAGACAACTAAAAATTACAAGAAAAGGGAAAATAGAAAAGTAAGTAAATTTCGAACAGGCGTTTTCACAGAGGAGAAAGTATGTGACCAATAGACATGAAGAAAGGCTTAACTGGGAATATGCAAACCAAGACCACAGTTCCCATACCACAGTTTTACCCCAATGATTAGTATAACTTGAAAGCTGCCAAACCAAATGTTGGAGATGTGGATTGAAATCTCACATGTGGCTGATGGTGTGCCTTTGGAAAACAATTTGGCATTATCTTGTAAAGTTGAACATTTACATCCCTATAGCTGAGCAGTTCTGTCCTGGGTATATCTCCTAGAATGCCTGCATGCACCAGGAAATCACAAGAGTATTCACAGCTGCACTGTTTGAATTAGCAGAAAACCAAGACAATCCAAATGTCCATTGAAAGAAAAAATAGTTATTTACCCACTGATACAGTCTTCATGAAAATGAATCAACTACAGCCCAAGTGGTAATGGGTGAATTTTAATAATGATACATGAAAAAACTCCAGTAGGCTACATTACAGTATGATATCCTTATAAAGTTTAAAAATTAACCTTTTGCTCAGGTAAACATGTGGTAAAACTTTGTCCTCTATCAAGGATATAAAGAACAAGTCAGGCAGGAGGAGGATATAATCAAATGGAAGTTACTACTAATGTTACCTGGGAATGGGGTGGTGAGTTCACGGATGCTCATTAGAGATCCATTCAAGAATAAGAATGAAACAAGGATTATGATTCATCCAGCTGGGCATTAGAGATCACAGAAACTACAGGAAAAAGTACAGTGTGCCAATGAATTGATTAGTCAAAGCCTTGCTTGAGTGGTGAAAATAAGATTGGCAGAAAAAATGGAAAAGTGACCAAGTTTGTTTAATTAATGAAACTGAGCACGTGAAATTCTGTCATAGAGACTTAAAAAAGTGCTATCCTATTCAATTATATCCTAAAATTGTTTCATCGTCCTTTTTATTGAACTCCAAAGGAGCTGGGAGCAACAACTGGAGATTGGTCAGAGGAAGGCTGGCTTATGACACACTGAAACAATGGAAAGTAAGATCTCTAAAGTGAAGGAGCAGGAATGTCTCTAAGAACTTGCGATAGTGCATAGTTGTAGCACATCCTTACAAAGCCTGAAAAATTTTGTCATACCGCCAAAGCACTTCAGCAAATGCAGCCTGTCTTAAGGCTCCTCACTTTTCAAACTTTTAGAGGAAAATCATTGCATTCGGTCCGAAATCACTGAGACATCTCCTGTCACATCCCAATGTATAGCCCATTCTTAAGATCAATACTTTTTCTCTTGTTCCTCTGGGATTCTTCCAGTTCTATATTTAACATAGTTGGTTTCTTTAGGAAAAGTCCACTGACTTGAGGAAAACCTACTTATTTATGATCCTTTAAGAGTACTAGATCAAATACACAGATGATGTTGGTCTTTTTTGTTTTTCCTTAGAATTTGCAAGAGTGGTGACCAGAAAGTCATTTTTGGAGAACTTAGCCCATCCTTGGAGGGCTTTATAAAGGGTTGACGTTGAAGAGTCAAAAAATAATAATAATAATTGGAACTGAGAATTTCTTTGGAGAAAGCTTTAGCATGCTAGGCATTTCTCCCCATCATCACCTACCTCCTCAGATGACAGGAGGGGTGGTGCTCCAACGGGAGCACTTCACAAACAGTGATGCTGGGCTCACTGGAAATTCTCAAATTGAGATGGTGCCTAGCTGGCTACGCTGATGGTAGAGTGGGGAAAGTAACTGCATTAGAAATGGCCTGCTCTCAAGGTTTGTGCAGGCAAAGAATGCGGACGTGTTTGCAGTAGGCCAGGATCGAGACCAGGTACTGGGCTGAAAAGCGCGGCCCGGGTGGGATCCTCACAGCGGAGTCTGAGGAGCAGTTAACCAGCAGCTGGCAGAAGGGGTTTAAGAGATGATCAGTGATGGTCTCTAAAGAATTGGCGAGTGACTAAAAAGTTGGCTTTACCACCTGTCGTGGTTAGAAGAGAGCGAGGCCCAGTTTCCTTCGGTTCTAGTCAAGACCTTTCCTGCTCCCACTCACGGCTACCCCCATGAAGCCAGCAGCGTGCAGCTTAGGGAGGAGTAGGCTAGGTGAGGACCTAGAGAAGGAAAGGACCACAGTTAGACCACCTATTGGACTGCAAAGGAAATGGGGAGAAGACTTAACAGGAAGTGCAGTTAGATTTTCATCCCCACTTAACAAAAGTCTCAGCTCACAGTGAAAAATGACAAAGGCCAGTCTGCAAACAAACTGAAGGAATGAATAGGTGCACCAGGAATTTGAACAAAAGAGCCATCTGAAAGAAACTATAAAACATGCTTTTAATATGATTAAGAAAATGAACGAGGATAGAAATTAAAATGAAAAAGATAGGACACTAAAAAAAGTAACACTAGGTAATAGAATAATCTGGCAAGTAATTTAACTTAAAACTAAAACTCAGCTCAATAAACTAAGAAAACATTACTAACTTGATTCTTTTTTGTTCTTAATTTTTTCTTTCAAGGGACTTTAAAACAAAACACTAACCACAAAATTTACTTTTCCCAGAAAATAAAATTTTTTTGCTTAATGACACAAAACAATAACTTTATTTTTTTCTTGAGAATAAACTCTTGTAACTACTCTTTTATTAAGAAAAACAATCATTCATGAATTGAGATATTAATAAAGTCTTTGTATTTTATATTAAATACTTCAATTATATCCTTTAGCAAATACTTGAGAGTGGCTCCTCATCAAAGGAAATATGCACAACATTGTGGCATTTTAGGTGATTTCGATTTAAAGGCCTTTTTTTGGTTGCATATTCTTATGTAGCAAATATTAAATATCTTTTTAATTTTTAAAAATTTTAGACTTACAAAAAAGTTGAAAAAATGGTACAAAGAATTTTTACATATCCTTTCACCCAGATCTTCCAAAAGTCAAAATATTACTGTTTTTCTCTATTTTTTCCCCAAATCATTTGAGAGTAAATTGCAGATATGATGCATCTTTACCCCTTTATACTTCAGTATTTATTTCTTTAAAACAAAATAGTCTCATATAAAAAAATATATAATTATCAAAACCATAAAATTTACATTGATGTGATGCTAATATCTAATCTATAGACCTTATTAAATTCTGCCTACTGCCCTACTAATGTTCTTTATGACAAAAGGAAGAAAAAAAAGATCTAACCCAGGATCTTTAGTTGCATGGAGTTGTTATTCCTCTTTAGTCTCTTTTGATCTGGAATAATTTCTTAGCTTTGCTTTCATGACATTTTTTGAAAATTACAAGCCAATTAATTTGTAGAATGTCCCTTTACCTTATGTTTTCTCATTAGTTTCAGGTTACTCACTTTTCTCAGACATCCCACTGAAGTGATGTTGGTCCATGGAGCACTGTACTCAAGAAGCACGTGATGTCTCTTTGTCCGTTACTGATGCTATTAAAAAAAATAACTTCTCAAGTTAAGTAGAGGACACATTATTTATTCAACATTTTTATTGTTTAAAAATTATACAAGTTGAACAAACTGCCAAACCACCACACTCCTCTTGCTAGCTGGAGGCTGTTCTACCAGCTGCAATTATCCTGACCTCCAGCAGGATTCTCCATGACAAGCGTCAAGAGTCTAGTGGTAGGGAGTTCAGGCTGGAATGGTGGTTCTTTGGGCCTCCTGTCTGTCATTCTCCAGGTGCCTCATTGCTGCAAGGTGATTGTTTACCTCTAGTTCCTAGAAATTCCTTCACCATCCACCAATGTTCTCATAGCACATCTTCAGATGGAACCTGGGAAACTACATTTCAAATGAGTAATCCACATGATTCCGGTGCAAGTGTTGTATGGACCACAGTTTGAGAAAAATGACCTAGGTGGTGACTGAAACAAGGCAGCAAAATGCTCAGGTTAAGAGCACTGACTGGGAAGCAACCTGACTGACATTGGATCCTGGCCCTGCCACTTCCTGTGTAATCTTGGGCGAGTTTCTTAGCCACTTTGGGCTTTAGTTTCCTCAATCTTAAAACAGGGATCCTAGCACCTACTTTATAGGGTTGTTGCAAGTATTAAATGAATCAATACCTTGAAAAGTTCTTGGAACAGTGCCTGGCTCATAGGAAGTGTGATATAAATATTTGTTAATAAATGAGGAAATAAAATATAAAATAACTTCAGAATATCAAGCTCACACATATTATGCAGGCAGGATCTGATTGATTTGACCAGTAAAGATACAACGAATCACTTTTAGATTCAGACTGTTCATTACTTAAACAACACAATGACGACTAAGCTCCCGCATATCCTTGTGCCCCCCACCCCAAATAGACAACCCCAAAACCAAAGGGGCTGAGTGATGCCCTGCTGTCAGGAGGCACTGCTAGACAGCAGCACCTCCAGGAGGCCAGGAGAAGCCGCCTCCTGACAGCCTCCAGGGGTGATGATGAGGTGAGTGCACAGAGCCTTGTAGTAGCTCCTTAGAGGCCTCCCTGACTCCAGTGGTCTGAGATGACAACGCGGGCTTCCGCCAAGACTGGGAGAAGCTGCTGATCAAACCTTTGCCCATGTGGACACACGCGAGGGTGCCCATGGCGGAGCAATCCTCTGCACAGAGCCACGTCGCCTCACACAAGAAGGGATTTGGTTAAATAAGGAATAAATCATCCCCTAAAGTCTAGCGGCCATTTGGATAAAATTATAATGTACCTTATAGGAAGGATTTGACTTTGCTCTTCCTGGGAGGTCATATTAGTGGCCAGGAGACTGGAATCTGGTTTTAAAACAGCTGGGAAGCTGTACCAGATACACAATGGGAAATGAGTCTGGTCAGGCCTTAAAGCACGGGTCCTAGGGCAGGAAGACAATGGGAAGATCTAACCGTCCGCTAGCTGCTGCGCTGGTGAGCAGCGCCCTAAGGGGGTTTCCTAAAACCGCCTTGCAGGGCGACTTCAAAACCACATGCCTCCGAGACCCAGAAATCCTACTTGGAGCACGTAACTTGCATATATTCTGCTGTACACAAGGTATTCAGTGTAGCTTTGTTAAACAGCTCGTGGCTGGAAAGGACCTAAATCTCCATTGTTATACTGAATAGCACGCAGCCATAAAAAAAGAAAGGAAAGGAAGCTCTTCATATTCTCAAGTGTAAGAAAACCTATGTTGTTAAGTAAAAGAAGCTGTGAGGAATAGAATGCCAATTGTGTAAAAAAGAAAGCAGGAGAAATATACTAACCTATATGTAAATTAAAAGTCTCTGAAAAAAATATACAAGAAACGGATACAATTGGTTGCCTCTTGGGAGAACTGGGTGATTGGAGGGTAGAGGTGGGAGGGAGGTCTTTTTGAAAATTTAGAATTTAGAAGCATGTTTATAAATTAGAAATACCAATAGATGAAAGAGTCTGAAAAAAAATCTATTCTCGGGAGTCAAGCATTTGTCATGGGCTCAGTCTCATCTTCCACTGATGGCTTATGAGTCCATGAGTGACAATTTTCTTGCCTCTGAGTTCAGTTTCTTCATCTGTTAAAAGAACTCTAATAATGAACTTTGGAATCAGATATCGTCCTAGAAGCGGGAGGGGATTTGTAAGGAGCTGGGCTTGCAAAGATAGAGCTGGAGGGCTCAGGCAAGTAACGGCTTTTGTTCTGGGTGTTTTGAGCCTCTGTTGACCATCAGACGTACAAGCTGACGTGACTACAAAGAGAGCGAGAAAAGGCAATAATACCTTTTCATGTCATCCCTCTAGAGCCTCAGAATTCAACTTCTTTCACTTCAAAAACCCATAGCCTGGAAGAAAGAAAAGAAGTCTATTGGGGATTATTGGATTTTCAGGATAAAAACAGAACAGAGGAAAAGTATGAAAGACCGTTCCCTCCCTTCTCACAGTGCACACACCTGCCTCGTGAAAAAGTGATGTGATACCCACAGACCGCACTTTTGCACAATCAGCTAGCAATCCCGTGAATCAAATTCCTTCTAAAACATCATGATGGCAGACTTTAAAAAGTTAAGTTTACCCTAAGTTCCTGTGTTTGCAGGTCCTCTAGGAGCATTATTGTGGTAATCCCTTACATTTGTGTGGCACTTTGAGATTTCAAGTTATTCTCATAATCAGGAACTTCCCACAGCCACACTGTGTGGTTAATGGGGCTAATATTAATCTTCCCATTTTGGCATTGAAGAAGCTTTTTAGACAAGTTACTGGCTTGCCCCAAAGCGGACATCCAGGCTGGCCAAACAGAGCTGGCCCCTGGATTTGAAGGGGATGGGCAGGCTAGGCCAAGGGAAGGGTCTGAACATGGAGGGCGTGTCTGGAGAAACCCAAGGTTTGTGCCTGGGAGTGGAGGGGGATGGGCGTGGAGGGGCAGGCCGGGAACACACCAGAAGTCCCAGAAGATAGTCTCCTCCCTTACAGGGCTTTGGATGTTCCAACACGGATGACACACGTCCTCAGGCTCCAGGAAGGGAATGGGTTAATGTTTGGCAGTATTAGGGGAGGAAGAACGCAGGGTTCACTTCATGCGCCTCTTGCTGTGGTTCCTCCTAAGGGGCCCTAAGGCGTGAGCTGCTGCCATCGCTCTGTTTCTGTGCATGGACGAAGAGGGCTGAGGCTGTCTGTCCTCCCATTGATATGCACAGGCAGACCGCAAAGATATTGCAGATTCAGTTCCAGACCACCGCAATAAAGTGGGTATCGCAATAGAGCCAGTCGTAATCTTTTTACTGGTGGAGGGTCTTGCTTTAGTTTGTAAAACATGCAACATCTGTCAAGCACAATAAAGCAAAGCATAATAAAATGAGTTATGTCTATAGGGAGCTCCTAAATTTAGACTGTCTTTCGAGACACAGAGGAATTATTAATGCACTCCACGTGGTGGGATGTCGGGCAGCGATGGAGGCGATGTTTCGTGCCCTCCCCAGCACCTCGCGAACCAGGCCAGTGGTGGTTCTCCACTGCCCTCATATCAGCCACCATTGTGAAGCTTGATGTAGCAGATGGGAATGGCCCGCATGAAAAAGCATCAGTGTGACGGTCGACCTCTGCCCCTGCTTCTCCCTCACTTCCTTTTCTGTCCAGAGGAGGCTCCAGTGTCACTGACCAGGAGGAGAAGAAGCCTTGCTTCATGAGTCCCTGGCTATTCTATGCTGAGGAAATGTCAGGAGAAAGGACTGTCACCTTTTAGGATTCAGCACAGGAGAATGAGCGATTATCCTATCCATTGCTAGTTTATTGAACTATCCAGTTTAAGAGTTAGAAAAATGACCTAGTTCAATTACTCATCAGATGTAAGGCTCACATGTTCATTCATTCATTCATCCATTGACTAATTGTTTGATTGATTTGTTCATTTATTCAATATCTGATGAGTAGCTGCTCTTGACTAGATAATGAGCTAGTCACTGGAGAAGCAGAGATTAAAGGCACAGGACCTCACCTTCTGATCAATATTAAGGCACTACTATTATTAAACAACTGAGTAAGATAATTTAAACAGAGGAGCACAGAGGAAGGAAGGGTACTAAGGCTTTAATGTACCATTAAAGCCTTTTTTTTTTTTTGGCCTCTGCCTGAACCTGCAGGTCCCTGTGTCTCTCTGTCTTCAGAGGGTGCCCATTGATTTTCAGTAATTTCCATCCTAAAATGGTCCCACCCCTTACAGACAGAAATTGACCTCCCTGTAGCTTCTGTCCCTCAGGTCCTTGTTCTGGGCACCAGCAGGCCAGGTGTCTCCTGTTATTTGGTCTTTGTGTTCCCAAGGACATGGGCTGGGGAAGGCATATCCAGTTTGGTTTCCCCTCATTGATTGATTTAAAAGGAATATCCATAGCCTAATCCCTTGTCTTAATCTAAGGCTCCAACGATTTTACCTACAGAAATCAAGATTTAGTTGCAATTCATCAAGTAAGCAATCAGTGTGAAGTTTCTCTTTCTTCTTTGTTACACTCTGGTTCCTAATTTCCTTCATGATCTCTTGGGCACCCTCAGAAGGGAATTGACTTCCTTTATCTCCTTCACCTCGCTTAAGATTAACTACAGAATTCCACGAAGCAAGGTTTTCATCTGACACCTCAAGCACACTTTTAGGCCGAAGAGGAAGATAATGGATCTTGAATCCCACCTGTCTTAACTCTTGCCCTGAAGGGAGCAGTGACTTTTTGGTTGGGCAGGCAGCTCCATTTCCCAGCCACTTAATACTACTATGGTAGAGACAGCAAGAGCAAGAAGAAGACTCTCGGAAGCATCTGAAAGTGTCCAAGAGTGGGCGGCTTCCTTCCCAAGAGGATGCTCCGCAAGCGGCAGCTCAGAGAGTAACGACACGCCAGCGACAGAGGGCCTGCCAAGGTCTTCAAGTTCCACCCCTTCCTTTCACAAAGGAGGACACTGAGAACCCGAGCATGGAGGATTTTCTTAAGGTCAGGCAGCTGGCAGGGTGGAGAGGAAGGAAGTGTTCAAAGGTGAGATAAGCATTTCCTGAACACGGGAGTATACTTCTGGGTACACCCCAACTCCCCCCAGACCTACGGTTGTCTTTGTAGAGACAACTGCTTCTCCGCTCACGCATTCAACTAGATGTCTGAAGCTGCCTTTGTTCATTGGTCACATCCCTTTACTTCTAAGGAGGCTCCGAACTTGCACTGTCCAACATGGGAGCCACTTGCCACATGTGACTTTTAAGAACTTGGACTGTGGCTGGTCCACACTGAGGCGTGCTACCAAACAAGAATGTAAAAATTCTCGTTGGTAAAGTTCTTATCTCAATTACATGTAGAAATAATAATACTTGTAGCATATAGAGTTTAAAAAACAGACATTTTAAAAATTAATTTTACTTTTTATTGTGATACTAGAAAATTGTATGTTATCTATGTGGCTAACATTGTGTGTCTGTTAGTGCTGGTCTAAAAAGTATAAATCACAGCTCTCAGACAAATATAATGAACATGTGTCAAGGATTTTTAAATACTCATGAATTAATGAGGGGTCAGCAAGATGTTATTACTAGTACAAATAACAAGTGAGAAGCCAAGATATTTATAGGTAATTTGACAACAAAATGTTAGGCTGCAATTGCTGGGTTATATATAAAAACAGTTAATGTCCGACAGGCCATAAATCTTAAGGGTACCTGTTCAACTCAACAGAAATTGAAATTATCTGCATCTCTACTGGACAAAAATTTACAAATTAACAAGTAACTTCATGAAGTCTGGGATTTTAATCACTAGGAAACAATGAGACGTGCTAAAATAAGTACATTTCACTGGACCGGTGCTGTCCAATAGAAATATAATGCAAACCACATATGTAATTTCAAACTTTTGAGACACCGTATTAAAAAACAGATTAAATTAATAATATATTTTATTTAATCCAATATAGCAAAAATATTATCACTTCAAAATGTAATCAACATGACAATTATTAATAAGATATGTTGCACAGTTTCCCATATTAATCTTTGAAATCCGGCGCAGACTGTCCACTTAACAGCACATCTCATCTCAGACTGGCCGCATTTCAGGAGCTCAATAGCCATTTGTGGCTTCATATGAAATAGGTGGACTCTGGGATGGGATGTTTGAAATGGAAAACTCATGCAGTGAATCTGAATGCATCCCGCGGAGTCAGATGTCAGGACCAGGTCCTCATCAGGTATCTGGGATGATTTAAGGAAGATGATACACTTGACAGCTAGCACAGTGTCGGTGTCTGGCACATAGGAAGCTCTTCACGAGTGTCGGTTCCTCTCCTTCACCCGGGGTTGCAGTTAATGCTGGATCCTCCCAACGAGGGAGAGTCACTCAGATGAGTCATCTGTACACACAGAAGGGCAGTGACTCGCCCCAGCCAAACCTAAAGAATTGCCAAGCTGAGAAACCGTTTTCAGCAGCTTCCCACGTGTTTAGTGCTTACTCATCCAGAGCTCTGCAGCCACGGGTGGGGCTCCAACCCCCTGCCTCCCTCTTCTCCTTATTCTCAGAACGGCTGGGAAAGGGAAGAACAGCTTCTACAGCCTCAGGCAGACCGAGTCCCCTAAGACCCAAGTAGCTGCCAGAAGGGACAGCTGTGCTGTCCACTCCACAGGTGGCCTGGAGGTGAAACCACACCCTGGCCGACCCCACGGAGCCAACGTGACCCCCCAGTCTTGGAACAGTTTATTTGGTAAAAGAGGAAGTCATAAAGGCTGATAAGAGAAAGCCCCGCCATTCAGTAAAAATACACGCAGGAGCTTTAATAATAAAGGCAGACTTGACATTCAGGCATTTCCGCCGTTCCCGCTGTTCGCAGCTGCTGCCTCGTCTGATGGGCAGTGCCCATGCCATAGCAGTTTAATATGCTGTTCCTCAAACAGTCCTCTGGATGAAAGTGTCCTTTAATGAACCTCTCCAGGTGCCTCCATTACACCCTGATCTTTCACATTTCCAGGCTACTTTCTTGCCAGGCTGGCCCTGAACTCTTTCATTTCTCTTCCTTCCTCTTCTCCATTAGATTAAAACGCAATAAAATATAAAAACAAACCAATCAATTACTCCTCTGTAACGTGCCCAGCCCACAGCCCTTGGAAGAAGGATACCCCCGCTCCCCCTGTACTCTATCACTCTGCTGACTGGACCGGAGGTGGTCACTGGAGCCCCAAACAGCTAACCTTCAGCTGCCTCTTGACTTAAGAGTGCTGGATTGAAGAACTGATCAGGGTCAATCAGACCGCTGTTTCTTTTCAGCATTTGAGCGAATTCTATAAATTGTGGCAGGTAATGATAAAAGAAACAAACAAACAAAAGCAAAGCAAAACAAAATGAATTCTGGGTTTGGGGTCTATGGCAGCCATTTTGGGGTCATTTATAAGCTGATTGGCAAGCAGAAGCAGCTGATCTATAGAGAAAAAGGAAGAGACATGTGGATGAGATGAGAGAGTGAGAGAGAGAGAGAGAGAGAGAGAGAGAGAAAGAGAGAGTGAGAGAGAGAGAGAGAGAGAGAGAGAGAGAGAGAGAGAGAGAGAGAGAGGAGGACCGGGAGCTCATGTGGCTTCTCTAGTCTTTCCAGCATCCTACTTGGTTTGATGGCCATAGGCTCCATAAGTTATTTCTTGAGCTTGGGTTCCAGGAGATTTCTCAATTCTTATAGTAAAACCTTTTTCACTTTAACTAGTTTGAAGAGCTTTTTATTTCTTGAAGCCAAAAAACCCTTGCGTAGAACATTATTATTTGAGACGCAAATTGAATGCACCTTCTTTGGAGAGGAACACCCCCTGCTCGCTCCACCCTGTCTTAGGGTCGCCTTAGCCCTTGCGCATAATCTGTATCCTTGTATTTACCAGAGTTTTTATGAAGTGGGTTGTGATGACCCACCCTTGCGAATGTAAGACAACTCTTGAAGACTTTTAGTCCCACCTCTGGGAGCCCTCACCTTGTTTCAGAGACCGATCAATGAATCTAGGGCCAGTTTTAAAGTTCATTGGCTCTCTAAGAAGTCGGGCAGCTGTCCCCTCAAAGACCTGCAGCACTTGGCTCCCTGTCGTTCCCCCGGGCTGGAACCCCACAGACAATCACAACGGTCAGGACTCTGAGCACCGCAGTTTCCCTGTTCCTCGGAATCCCTCTTCGACTCACCGATGTCATTGCTGAAGCGTCCCCAGCGATTCCCACCAAGTCTCCTTTTCCGTAGTGTACCGAGGGTGCCAAATGAAGTGTGCAAGCTTCAGAAACGAACTTCATTTCTTCCCTGCTCCTATGAGCCGCTTTTCTCCCCCAAAGCATCAGCATGTGGGGTGTCTGTTCCTCAAAATGTTACCCTTTCATCAATGATCCTAATAAGAGAATGACTGCAGAATTCGAAGTGAAATTCCACAATTTAAGTGCTCACATGAGTGGATTTTCCCCCTACATATAAGATATTCAAACTACTGGGACTATATATATTAAATCAATGTTTTGAGTACATCTCAATCATTAATAGAATGAAAATGATTTTCGCCTTTTGGTAAAACCCCCAAAGCTGTTGAGTTTGTTAAAGAAAATGACTCATTCTCTTATTCGGCACTCAGTCTTCTGTCACAGGCCAGCATGTGTCATTTTTGACAAATGTAAAATGTTCGTTGAAGCCCTAGATGAGGGAGGAAATAATCCCCAAACTATCACAGAAACTTTTTTATGCTTCACAAAAGCAACTACTTTTGTTTATTGAGGCGAGGTCACATTACACAAAATCAAGCATTTTAAAGTGAACAATTCACTGGCATTTAGTGCATTCACTATGTTGCAACCACCACCTGTGTCTAATGCCAAAGCATTTTCGTCACCGCGGAGGAAATCCCATTCCCATTAAGTTGTCGCTCCCCATTTTCCTGTCCCCCCAGCCCCTGGCAACCATTAGTCTCTCCAGATGCACCTCTTCTGCATATTTTATAAATGTGGAATCAGACTATGTGCCCTTTTACGTTTGGCTTTTTTCCGCTTAGCATCAGGTTTTCAAGGTTCATCTAGATTGCAGCGTGTACCAGTATGTCATTCCTCTTTACAGCTGCATAATGTTCCATTATATGGATATGCAGAGCCTGGCTAATGTCAACAGGAAGAGACACAGACCCCACCTACCTATGTGAAAGAATCTGTGGCTGTCCTTAAAGCACAACCAGTAAAATGAAACTCTTTTTTTTCCTTGCAATTTTTGGTAGTGGGGTGGGGGGGCGTTGCTGAGTATAGCTAGTTGAATTTGTACAACGTCAGGGTGACTAAGAGAGGCTCCACTGTTCTGCTATTCATGGCTTCCATGCTTTGAAGGCCTACTATAAGCCAGGCACCTGCATTGTTCTCATAATTACAACAACTTGAAGTGCAGATTCTATCATGCCCATGTCACAGGAAATTAAGGAATTTGTCCAATGGTCATGTTTTATTTACCACCAAGCTCTTGACCTCCACCGTGTCACGCTGCTTCTGGAGCAGTATTCTCTTCTTGGCCCCCCTGTCTTAATCCATTTGAGTTGTTGAAACAAAATACCAGAGATCGGGTAGCTTATCAACGACAGACATTGATTTTTCGCAGTTCTGGAACCTGGAGGTCCGAGGTCAGGGCCAGCACGGGCAGGTGAGGGCCCTCTGCCGGGTCACAGACTTCTCCTTGTGTCCTCACACGGAGCAGAGTCTAGGAAGCTCTGTGGGGCCTCTTTTACACCAGAGTCCCCAACGCCCGGAACTGGGCCACACAGCCAGAGGTGAGCGGCAGGCGAGCAAGCAAAGCTTCATCTGTATTTGCAGCCGCTCCCCAGCGCTAGCATCACCACCTCAGCTCTAGACTCTCCTAGGAGCACCAGTCCCTGGTGCCAAGAAGATTGGGGACCACTGCTTTACACTAATCCCATTCACAAGGGCTCTATCCTCATGCCCTAAGCACCTCTTAATTCCATTACATTAGGCACTAGGGTTCAACATAGGAATCTTGGTGGGTAGGGCGGACCCAAACATTCAGGCCACAGCAACTCCTTCTCTTACTGGTTGTGTAATCTTGGGTAGTGCCCTGTCTAGGTGACAAATCTCACAGAGTGCCTTTCCTGTGTACTCCTTCAGGACCTTAAGTGATAGTCCAAACCTCTCAGCCTGACCTCATCTGCTTTGTCCCACCTTGAGCTGTGCAATCCAGCAATACTTACCTGCTTCTGGTTGACAGGATATCCTGTGCCTTTGCACATGCTCTTCCCTTTGACTGGAATATCCTCCTTGTTTTTTTATTTGACAGATACCTATTTATCTTTTAAGTCTTAGCTCTCTGTGTAGACGTCCTGATGTCCCCCCGTAGACTCAAGAACTCATTCCTGTGGGTCCCATTGTGCCCATGGAGCCTTCGTTACGGGCTTTGCTGGTGGGTGGGGCCCTGGCCTCCCCATTTTTGCACCTCTAGTACTTAGCACCACAGCTGGTCCTTGGCCTGCAAACCTGCTCCCTGAACGAATCTGTACTCTTTCCCCTCATCTCCCCGGCCGGCCCCTGGACAGTTATTCAGAGAAGCAGGGAGGTCATGGAGCTCAGGGCCAGATGAAGCAACTCAAAGGCACACGGAGTGTCCAGGGGCAGCCGCGCAGGGGCTTGACAGAGTGGGGAGGTTAGAGTTTTCCACTCCTTTTTTGCTAAGATGCCAGTTGTACCTAATTTTTTCTTTTTTCTGGCAGGGAAAAAAAATCTCTCCAGAATGCTTGTTAATCACTCTTTGGGCCATTTCTTCCCCTTTGTCTCTGTCAATCTTGTGCTTATTTCATCTTCCCATGGTTCTACCCTTGGACAGGGAAGAGGGACCATGCTGGACGGTGGAAGGGGGACAATAAGGAGAAGTCCTAGAGTTGAGAATCACATTACATTTTTTAACCCAGAGAAATTTTTTTGTTGTTTTCTTGGATCCTCCTTTTCTCCTCTCAAATAAGCACATTGACGTCATCACCTCAGTGCTTTACTCAGGGACCTTCCCCTTTCTGGGGAAAATTTCTTGGGGCCATGGGTAAATGTTAACTTTCACGTGGTCTAGCCACTGAGTCCATGGCGAAGAGAAAGTCGGTGTGTCTGTACAGGAAGAACTGCGCAGTAGCTGGGAAAAGGGATGCTGAGAAGCTTGACGATGAAATGTGGTACAGAAAAGCCTTCTAGCACTGGTCTTCTTACCAGGCTGATGCTCTCTGCTGGGGAGTGCCCAGCCCTCCATTCCCAGCTTGCTGCTCCAATCCATTTGGGGAGTCAATAAAACTGGAAGAAATCCTATTCCTCAAGCTTGTCTCAGATCAGGTAAAAAGATGAGAACTTATAAAGATATTGCATTTCTCTGACATTCACTAATTCGTTCATCATTCTATCTGTTTGACAAGTATCATTTGAGTATCTTTCATACCCCAGGCAGTGTGCTGAACCCTAAGTTTTCACCAATGAACAACAGCAACTTTATCCTGTGTAACTTCCAGGAAAAATAAGTATTACAAGATATCACACATATTTCCTGCCTGATTTCTGCTTGCCCAACTTGAACCATAGAGCTGAAGAGCGTAAGAATCCCTCGTTCAATGCATTTGTTTTATAGATGAAGGAAGGAAGTTCCATGCTATTATGTTAAGGGTTATATTGCCCTCCCCACTTGTAGATGTGAGTTGGCTTCTGCAAATATGCATATTGAGAACAGAATAGACCTCTAATTTATTAAATAAATTACATTTTTATTATTTTATATAATATAAAATTATATTTTAATAAGACAATTCATACCACACACACACACACACACATTACAGAGAGGTTAAATGATTTGTTCAAGGCCACTCAGATGGTAATTGGGACATGGGACTGATATACTGGTCCTTTGAGGGCTAGTTCTTGCCTTGGTGGTGACCTGGGATGCTGAGAAAATCTAGTTTTTTCCCTAGCCTTTGAGATAACATGAACATTGTAGCAAACATACTTTCATGGTATTGCTTATCATCCTTAAAGACCCTCTGTGCGGTTTTGCAGTTTGGCTGGGCGGCTTCCTGCATATACTAGGTGAACAGCACCCTCTACAAGCTGACAAGACTGATGATTGTGACACAGGACACCATATTGTCCAAAGGTCCTGGGCGTTCAGGGTCAGGGGTGCCAACCTGAGCAGGTGCTGTGGAGCCAGAGCTGGGTACAGACGCAGCAAGGAGCTCCAGGAGTGAGCCAATACGCCCCAGGGATTGGGCCCAAGAGCTAGGCAGAACACAGTCTTCTATGTTGATGGGGCCCAGGAGTCAGTGCAGAGAAAAGAAAGCCAGGTCCGATAGAAGGGCTCCCTTACAGGTTGAATTGTGTCTCCCCAAAAGATGTTGAAATCCTAAGCCTATAAATGTGGCCTTATTTGGTAATAGGCTAATAATTGGGTCTTTTTTCCCTACCCACCCCTGCTTTATGGAGAGATAATTGACATATAACACTGTGTAAGTTTAAGGTGTACAATGTGTAGATCTGATATACTTATTTATTGCAAAATGAATAGGACCATTTGAATGCTTATTCGGACAATTATTTGAAAATAAGGTCATGAAATAGATGATCAATTTAAGACAAATCATTAGGATGGACCCTAATTTAGTATGACTGTGTTCTTATAAAAAGGAGAAATTTGGGCATAAAAAGACCCAAACACAGGGAGAACGCCATGTGAAGACGAAGGCACAGATTGGAATAATATGTCTACAAGTTGAGGGACACCAAAGACTGCCAGCAAACTACCAGCAGCAACGAGGAGCATGGACAGAGCCTCCCTCAGAAGCCTCAGAAGGAACCAATCCTGCTGACTTCTCAATTTTGGGTGTCTAGCATCCAGAGCGGAGAGAGAATAGATGTCTGTCATTTAAGCCACCCAGATGTGGTAGTTGTTATGGCAACCCTAGCAAACTAGGGCAGGCTCCAACCAGAAGTCAGCATGAATGAGCAGATTAGAGTGGGAAATGGATGATGCTTGAGAAATGCCTGAAGACATGGGGAGCTATCAGGGGCCTCGGAGGCTTCACACGGAAATAAAGAACGGCACTGAGGAAGCCAAGGTCTCCTGCTGCTTCCAGACCCGATCAGGGAGAGTCAGGGGCTCTTTGAAAACCTGTACCTCCTCACCGTCTCTGCCCACAGGGGCCATGAGCACCTCTGAAAATCAGAAAGTGGCCTCCACTTTACTGGGAGCAGAATCGATCTAAATGACTGTCAGCTCATCTACCAGCTGTCAGCCCAGACCAGAACGTCATATATTTTCCATCAACAATTTAACCGTCTCAGAAGTAAAGGCTCCAGGGTTCCCCCGGAAGCCATTGAGCTCCATTTATTATTAAGTGGGCACTTAAAATCCTGCTTCTGAGTGCTAGGGAGTCCTGCTCCAGGCTGGATGCCTTCCCATTACTCCTTCTCCCTGTCTCTGCCTTTCCATTTTCATCTTTTTCTACTTTCTCTGAAATTGCTCCCATCATCTGATGTGGATCTTTCCAGATTTTAGTTTCCTATATCTCTATCCTGCTGTCCAACACAAGCAGAAATGCAAAAGTCTAAGAGGAAAGATGTATTTAAGAAGTCTTTTAGTTCTCTACCACATTTTAAAAGGTGTCATTTGTGTGTAGGATCATTTATCATTTTTTGTTTGTTTCGTATTTTTTTATAAGATCCTTGTGAGTTGTTCCAGCAGGGCATCTTGGCTGGGCAGCTGGACAGAATGATCACAGCATTTCTTCTGTGGCTCTTTTGCATCCACAAATTGCTCGGGAGCTGCTGGTTTTGGGAGGTAGAGGAGAGGAGAAGGTGGGTAGGTGGGTGCTGGGCAGTGGCCACTAGAGAAAAGCAGGGCCAGGAGAATGGGACCAGGGCTAATAGGATCACCGTTTGCTAGCTGTCTCCCACCTGGATCCTAGAGCATGACAGAAGCCTTTGTTAGGAGTGAGAACCAAAGAGGAAGGAACTCTGGGTTCATCTCGCATTGCTCTGACAGGCTAGGGATTGGTGGCCATGACAGCACCCAGGGACAGCACCTGTGACAAGGCCAGTCAGCAGCAGCTCTGGTGAGACAGCTTTCAGTGGCATCTCGGGCAGTGGGAAAGAATGAGTGGGAACTGAAGCACAGAAGGGCACTCTATGGCCACTGCCACTGACAGACTGGTCTGAGGGCACATATTGGCTCCTAGAAGTAACTGGAAGAATTGAAAGAGTGAGGATGATAACAGGATCTATGGGAGCACTCAAAAAGCTCAGAGTTGCTGTATTTTGGATGTTGTTATTAATATTATCTCTTTGGAACTCATAGCCTATGGAGGCCTACAACATATGACTTATATGCAATATACAGAGTGATTAAAAAAGTAATTGTTGGTCCCTTTCGAGTATTTATTATTCAATGTTCTAGTGGTCTATAGCTAGAAAACAAAATGCCCCAATACGCCATGGCTTAAAACAAATATTTATTTTGCTCATGATTTTGTAGGTCAGGAATTTGAGGAGAGCTCAGCTGAATGGTTCATCTTTGTTCTACACGATGCCATCTGGGGCACCTGGAAGACCCTGCTTTCAACAGGGCTTCTCACTCACACATCAGGCCCATTCAGCACTCCTTGGTCCCTCTCTCCTCATTTAGAGTCTCATCCTCCAGGGCCTGTGCATGTGGCTTGAACTTCTTACAGCATGATGGTTTTAGGGTCGCTGCATTTCTTACATGGCAGACGACGTCTAAGGGACAGGATATAGAAGATGCTGGACTATTTAAGGGCTATGAGAGGAACTGGCACTGGGTCATTACCACCATATGCTATTGATCAAAGCAGCCATGGAATCCATGTAGGCCAACGGAGGAGAGAAAGACTCCAACCACCTGAGGGAGGAATGGCGGGTTCACCTTGCAGAAGAGCATGTGGAATGATATGGCCACCTTTGGCAAATTCAACCTGCCACACTCCATAACTATGCTTGTGTGACTATGTAGTTAAAACTGATTTTTAAAGAAATGCCATTGTCTCTATAAGCTCACAAATGCTCAAAATGTGCACTTGGTGTCACGTGGCACAAATTAATCCACAGTCGTCTCCGTCTCAGGCTCCTCGGAGCACGTTACCGTCCGTGATGGAAATGGCAGCTGCGACGCGTCCCTTCATGCTCTTAAGTCCACGAGGAAGCGTGTTATACACATAAAGTTCATGATGTACCATCCCTGGAAGAGGTGACGAGGTAGTGACTTGTGGAAAGTTTGCAATTCTTATTGAATTGCCTTGTACAGTAATTGTGTTGAATCAATGAAAACACCAAGTTATACATAACATATTTTTCAGTTTCTCAACTAAGGAGTTGACTTTAGAGATAATACAGGGCCTAGTTAGGAATTTGGGCTTTGGTGTTGGGTGAAACTGGGTTCTTGTCCTGTCTGTGCCACTTATTTTAACTTAACCTCTTCCAAGCCTCAGTAGTACTTACAGTGGAAGGTTGGTATCAGGTGTAGCCAATAATCATTGCTGTGCAGCAGTGACTTAGCACAACAATTTTATGTCTTATAATCCCGTAGGTCAGGAATTGAGGAAAGGCTCAGCTGGGTAGTTCTTTGCTTCACATGGCATCAGCGGGGGCCACTCGCATGGCTGCCTTCAGCTTGCCAGATGACTCAGCTGGAAGGGACAAGAGGGCCTCACTCACAGGGGGGGTGCCTCGGCGCTCCTCCCGGTGGCCGCTCTCTTTGTGTGGGGTCTTATTACCCAGCAATCTAGCCTGAGCTTTTTCGCTGTGTGATTCCTGGCTTTCTCAGAGTGGAAGTGGAAGCTGTCGGGACTCTTTAGAGTTAGACCTAGAACTGACACAGTGTCACTTCCACCTTAGTCTATTGGTCACAGCAAGTCACGTGGCCCGACCAGGTACCATGGGGAGGGGAAATGGACTCCACCTTTTGGTGGGAGGAGTGGCATATGCACAGAAGGAGGAGAGGACTCGAGGGCAGCTATCTTTGGGACTATCTACCACACCAGGTCAAATGAGATAATTTATATAAAATGCATAGTATAGCATCTGTCATTCAGTAGATATTTGCTAATAATTTTAAGATATGTAATAAAGATTTCATTTTTCTAAAATGTTTAACTTTCCTCTGAAGACAATCATCACAGAATGGGTTGTTTTGTATCTCAAAAAAAAAAAAAAAGCAAATATGACATTATTCGAAACTGATTCAACTAATCTTTATTGAGCATCTACTGTGTGCATAACACTGTAAGACATAATCTCTGCCCTTGAGGATCTTATTCTAGTAAAATGGGGACAAATGGAAGGGGAGATGACATTTGGCATGAGTTGGGATTTAAGAAGGTTTAAAATAGGTAGAAGACAAAGGGAAGAAAGGAAAAAGATATCATAAGTTATGGGAGGGAAACATCCAAGTCCTTAAAGATTGAATGTTAAATTTTCTTATTTATTTATTTATTTAAAAAATCTTTTTAATTTTATTATTAGTTTCAAGTAGATCAGACATTTATATAGTTTGAATATTAAATTTTCATCATCATAAATTCTTTAGTTTCCTGATCTCTAAGTTTGGGTAATAATATGTACTTGTATCAGCCAGTATAGGCTAGTAAACAAAGACTGAAAAAACTCAAGTATCAGTCAGTACAGGCTAGTAATAAAGACTGCAAAATCTCAGTAGCTTGAATGCTACTGAAATTTATTTCTCACTTATACAAAAAGTCCACTGTGCTTCTAGTAGTTCTCCAGGGCAGCTGTTCTCCATGAGTTGGTTTATCTTTCTAGGATGCTTTGGTTTTAAGTCACCTCTATATCAATATGTGCTTACAAGGTCACTGTAGGAAGAGAAGACAGTTTACATGCTTCCATGCAAAAGTGAATGTGTCACTTCCACTCATATTTCATTGGCCAAATCAAGTTAAATGGCCCAGTCTAATTTTAAGGGAGCAAGGAAGCACAACCATCTCTGCCAGGAAGACAAGAAGACTTGTTCTATTGATGATGTCACTTCACTGCTCCAGAGGATAGATGTGATGAAATCCAGTCTTAGTGGAGAACCACACAGCTATATTGAGAAGGGACTTCCAGGAGGCTGGTTAGCCTCACTTAACACTGAGTGATTAACTCCTGCCCACCAACCTCAGGGACATAACTTTAACTTGTGACTCATTATTTACTGCAAGTTTTGGAACATCCATGTTGTCTTAGTGCATTCCGATTGCTATAACAAAATACTATAAACTGGGTGGCTTATAAACAACAGAAATTTATTTCTCACAGTTCTGGAGGCTGGGAAGTCCAAGGTCAAGGTGCCAGCAGATTTAGCATCTGGTGAGAGCCTGCTTTCTCAAGGATGTCTGGCTGTCTTCTCACTGTAAACTCGCATGGCTGAGGGGCAAGCGAGCTCTCTGAGGTCTCCTTCATAAGGGCACTAATCCCATTCATGAGGGCTCCACCCTCATGAGTTAATTGCCTCCCAAAGGCCCTACCTCCTAATCCTATCACCCTGGGGGTTAGGAATTCAACATATAAATTTTGCAGGGTCATAATAATTCAGAGCACGTGTTTATTCTTAAAGAGTTGATACTCTTAAGTATTAAATTTGAGAATATAAAAATTCTGTTTGTGTGAAATGAATAGGCCTAATGACTATTTGAGCAACTCACAGAGTCTATTAAAATGATGTTTTTGCTTCTTTATATTCTCACCACTTCCAACTACAATCCCCAAGACAAACGATAACCCAAAGCAAACCACTGTTCTCTAACTTAATATAAGGTCATAGACACTCATGAAAAGCTCTTTCTTTGCATTTAGGGCCTTTGCTGGCTGTCCACCTAACTTCATCTTTCCCCAGGAAGGCTGTCCATTGGCATCAAGGTACATTCCAACCACCTTAAGCTCTTAGGGCAGGAGAGAGGTTTTTTTGGTTTTAATCACACATTTTCCACTCACGCCCCTTCTGGAGAAATTTAAAACCACTCACTGTTTTCCACGGCTGCATGACCTAATGGGGAGGTAGCTACTTACATGAAAATGTCTTCAGTGTTCTTAGAAAAGGCTACTTAATAATTAGTCAACCACTTATTTTCCCTTTAATCTCTATAATTATCTTTTTGTAACAGAGGCCTGAGGAGGGCTGGTAGCCAAACAAACCCAACAGGTGAAAGCAATATTAGGAAGAGAAGGGAACATTAGCCAATTAGAGTGAGGCAGAGAGGTGGGAAGGTGGCAGTGGTGGGGGGAAGCTGGTGGGGGAACTCAGGGAGACTCAGGGAGACACAGGGAGCTAAACGCTGCTCCAGCCCTCAGGGTTCCAGAGGGAGGGGCCGAATGGAGACAGCAGGGAGCGGGGATGTTCTGAGTAATTAATTGGCTTTTCTGGGTAAGTGGAATTTATAAAGGAATTTAATTCTTTTAACAACAACAACAACAACAACAACAACAACAACAAAAATGTATACTTTCTTGCCTTGGTACAAGGAACATGCAGAAAATAATGGAATCACCGATGATTGACTCATCATCCTTAGAACACTTACATTAGCCTGTGATTATACTCTTCTTTGTGAATTCTTTGGAATGCAGCTACCACCTCCGCTGGACTGGACACTCCACAAGACAAGGTCTGCATCAGGTTTTGCCTGCTGCGGTCACTCCAGAGCCTAGCACATGGCAGCCCATCTTGGCTGACTGAACGAGTACACAGTTCATTACAGACAAAGGTATCAGATAAGGCTCAGGCTGTTATTCTGAACACAAGTTCTTGTTGCCCAGTTCTTGGATGTGGATGGTACAGGAGGCGGAGTATCACAAGCAATTTAGCCTCCTGGGTCAGGGTAAAGAGAGTTCTTATGATCTTTCCATGGAGGTTCTTTTTAGTCTGCAAAAAAATGTGCTCACGGAATCCTGCCAGCTTTTAGATCCTCAACTGTGGTTTTTTCTCTTTTCCTCTCATGATAGTTTTACGCTATGTCACATTGGCTAAGCTGGAACTAAGTTAGTCACAATCTCTTTACTTATGCGGTTCTAGTTTAGACTTGGCCAAAGAGAAATATGCATGAGATTTAGAAGGCAGAAGAAGCAGTGACCAATAGTCTCTGAAAGTCATGGTGTTTGAAATACAGAGAAAGACGGATGCAGAGGTGCTGGCCGATTCCAACTTGTTCTCGCTCCTCCCAACGCTGTGACCAGCTCTTCTTCCTCACTGTTGGCCCTGCTGACCAGTGGCAATGCAGGCTCGCCCCAGGCACAGAGGCACAGCCTCCTGCGGTTACTCCAGTTGGACGAGCTTGGCTCCCCAGGTCCCCTGCTAGCTCCAACGTGCCCTTCTATGCCAGTGCTTTGGCTGATCTTCCAGCCTCTCCTTTTGAGCACTTTTTCCTCAGTTTCTCCCACAATTGTGTGAGGTCTTATGCATTAACAGCTTTGCTGTGTACCAGGAACAGTGGTTCTGCTTCCTTATCAAACTCTGTTAGGGTTATTGTAGGTGGTCTTCAGACCTGGCCCCTTGTGGGCCACCCCACCAGTCATGCCTTTGTGACGCTACGCCCCACCCCACCCCACATGGAATCTGGCTGGCCTCCGTGGCTATCTTGGATCGACAAAATGTAGTGGAATAACACAGGCCTCTTCAAGCCCTAAGACTCAAGAAGGTCTGGAGACTTCTGCTTTGGCACTTTTAGGAGCCCTGACCCAACATGCGAGAAGTCAGCTACCCAGCTGGAGAGACCACGTGGAAAAGCCTGGAGAGGGAGAAGCCCTGACGACACAAGAGAGAGGCCCCGCTGTCCCGGGGTCCCTCTGAGCCTGGCCCCACAGCCACCCTCCCCAGAGGAGCTGAGGGGAGATTGGGGCAGAGCCATCGTGGACGTTCCTTCCGCAGCTGACGTCTCACTGTAGAAGCAAGACCTCAAGTCAGACCAGAAGAAAATCTGACCAGCTGAGCCACCCCTAGAAACAGGAGAAATAAGCAAATCCTTGTTTGTAAGCCTTTTCTATATTGACATAATTACACACTTCTAGAAAAGACATAAAAATAGTCCCCCAAATCTCATATACCCTCCACTCAAATATGAACATTATCCTCACCCCACTGTCCCTGCCACTCTCAACTGTTTGATAATAACACGCGCTACCTCTTCGCTCCTCTATGATTCAGTGTGTATCTTCTAACAAGAAAAGAATTCTCTTATGTAAACACAATATAATTATAAAATCAGAAAATCATACCTTTATAATGCTATCGTCTAATCTACAGACCTGGACCCAATTTTGTCAATCATCTTAAAAATGTCTTTTAAAGCAGGCGTCCCCAATCTCTGGGCTGCGGACTGGTACCAACCATGGCCTGTTGGGAACTAGGCTGCACAGCAGAGGTGAGTGACAGGCAAGCCAGCAAAGTTCATCAGTATTTTCAGCTGCTCCCTAGCCCTAGCATCACCTCCTCCTCAGATCATCAGGCATTAGACTTTCATGGAGCATTGGTCCCTGGTAGCAAAAAGGTTGGGGACCGCCGCTTTACAGCAAAAGGAAATCCTGGATCACACGTTGCATTCATTTGTCATGCCTCTACAACCTTCTTTAACTCGGACCAGTTCTTCCGGCTTCCTTTGTCTTCCATGACATTGACATTTTTAAAGACTACTGACCAGTTAGTTTGCAGAATATTCCTCAGTTTGGGTTTATCTGGTGTTTCCTCATGAGTAGAGTCAGATTATACATTTGGGGGGACGTACAACAGAAAAGACGTACTCCTTTAGTGTGTCGTACCAGAAGATATGCAGCATTGATGGCATCGACCATTTTCTTCATGTAAAGTTACTACTTTTTTTTTGGAATTAATAAGTACCTTACAGAGTAATTCTTCGAGCCATGTAACTATTCTGCCTCACATGACACTTTGACCCACTAGCTTTAGTGTCCATTCATGATTCAGTTAATAAATCAGTTATTATCACAATTACTAAATGGTGATGTTCTAATTTCATCATTCTTTCTGCATTTATTAGTATTTTACTGTAAAAAGAGCTTTCCTTTTCCTTTGTCAATCTTCACTAATTTTTATTTGATTTAGTGGGCTAGAACCGATTAATATCATGATTTATTCTGATGCTTACGTTGTCCCAGATTTGGCCTTTGGGAGCCTCTTCCAACTGCTCCCACATCCTTTCATTCATTCTCATCATTCTTTGAGCACTTCTGTGCTTCTCTGGCACAAGATGTTCCGGCCTCAACTTGCCTCATGCCTGTCCTGGGAATCAACCATTTTTCTAAGGAACGCTGGTTTTGGGGGGGGGGGAGGGTGCAGGGGTGGTGGGAGAAAGGTATTTAGGAACCAAGATCTGGGTACTAGGCACGTTCATTGCCACTGGAGTGTCAGTGGTTTTTAGCCTTCTTAATAGATAGACCTAGGAAATAAATGTATGCATATGCATGCACTTTATTTTATATCTGTATTTCTATATTAAAAACTAGTAGTTCAAACTATGAGTTTATACTGATACCTCTAATTCCAATCCAACACCACAGAGCGTCGTTCTAACTCTTTCCATTTGTAATTGCTTTTATACCATTGAAAAACCTGGCTCCTATTATCCATGACAAATCGTCTTATTTTCTTAATCCTGGAATATACAGAAAGAAGTTTCAAAATTATTAACCCACACCTCTGCAAGAAACAAAAGCAAAACAAAACTCTCGACCTATGTTCAATGTTTACCAATATCCTCAGGTAAATGGTTCAAATACTTTGTAAAAGTTACTTGAGATAGTTACGGTTGCTGCTTTAAGCTGCTAGGTTTGAGAGGCTTATTTTGCAAGGAAATGTAGGATGAGTGCAAATGAGCACTTATCGGGTCTAATGTGAAGAAGAAATTGGGCGAGAGCTAAATGACGGAAAGCTGTGGGGAGAGAAGTTTCGTCTGACCCATGTAGAAACAGGCATTCATGAGCTTAGGCTCCTCCTGGCGGGGTCTGGGAAGAGTAGCGTTGGCCTTGGGCCTAATTATGTATGAATCAGGTGAGGTTTGTCTTATATATCTATATCTTATCACTCTCCTTTCTATCCCAGACACTTACTGACCTCTGACCTAGCTTTGCTTAGGTCCTCCTCTGAAGCCTCCATTAATCCTCCCAGTCTCTCAGCTGCTGTGAATAACTTGTGTGCGAGTCCTTGGGAGGATATCTGTCTAGTAAAACTTACAATGGAGAGTGAGACTATTAGTCAGTTAGGTAGCCCCCACTCCCATCCCCAGGGTACATGTGAGCTACCCTTGTTACACTTGGGCTCTGGGAAGACTAGAAGCGAGATATCTTTTGACCAAACCCTTCCTGTCCTGACCCCTGACCCCTGCCTACTTAATCTCGAGGTTAGAATTGTCCTGTTGGGAAGAGCTAGAAGAAGTACATGTAATTTATGTAACATGTATTCCAGATAGTTCTTTATCACTTGAATGGTTTAATGCACAAGTAAATACATTGAGTTTATACACCTAGGTTACTGAACTAGTGAGTTTATGAGCAATTACATCCCTGTAGCTCCTGATTCAATGAATGTCTCTACTAGCCACCATTTGAGCAATACATGAAGCAATGTATTAGCTAGAAGTGGCCAGTGAAAAGTATAACAAGACCCCCATGCACCACTGCTGCCACCACCATACGGTGGGATAATGGAGGTGACTCTTCAACTTAAGGAATTGGAAGAGAACTCATTGATTGCAGACTTGCTCAGGTGCATGGAGCATTTCACATCTCGATCTACACAGCAGCTGCACCAAAGGGTGGTGGAGTGGGCTTCAGAAGTGACCAGAAGGATTGATCATAGACTGTGTAACCATTTCTCAAGGTTTTCAGAAATTGTTTAGGGCAAGAGAACCTTGTCATAAAAACAGAGTTTCCATTATAATCAAGCTGAGGGCTTAGAGTCATTTGATTTGAATTTTCAAAGAGATACAACTTTATTCTGTACCCTAGGCTGGCAAGGCAGGACATAACTCCTGGCATAATGCCATGTCAGGTGAGAAATGATGCCTGCTTATCTGAATTGGTCTCTGCAGCTAATTTTACAAGTGTCTCAAGGGCAGAGCACGATAAGCAAGCATAGTGAATTTCAATATTATGGAGAGATTTCCAGGGAGTTACATTATAATTAATAAGCTGAGACTGAATTTGGAGAGATGATTAAAATTCCTGACTTAGTCCATCTTTGTCTTCTGTGGCAGAGCTTCTTAACTTGGGGTTGGGCTTCAGGGGATCCAAGCCTCCCCCCAAATTCTATAGAATTTTATATAGAGTCGAGCTTGTTCATTTTTATGAGGAGAGAGGCAGCAGCTTTCTTTAGAATCTCTGGGGTGGGGGTGGGGACTTTTACCCCTCAAAGGTTAAAATCTTGATCCAATAGAACATTTTTGAGACTGTCTCCTGAAACAAACATCATAGGTGGCCCCTATCTGAAGGATATTCTCTCATGAGTGTGTTCAGATTCTGACATCCTCCTGCCCCAAATTGTAACAGAAAGTAGAGCACCACTCAAAAGTGTCATCACTATCTCTGCTCCCTTAGAAAGAGCCACTATCCTCATCGAAAGATAACATTTGAATGCAGGTGAAGGTGAGTGAAATAGCTATCTGCTCTGATTTATTTTAAAGAGGAAATCAGTCCCAAACGAAATTATTTCCAACATATCTCACTTAGGGTTGAGGCAGGCCTGAGAATCAATGCTCAGTTGCACAGCGAGATACACTCTGGAAGAATGATGAAAAACAAGAGTATGAAATATGCAGTCTTTGTGATTGGATGAACCTGTGAGCTGTGAGGCAGATTTCCTGGAGTAAATCTTGGCTCTACAGCATTCCAGTTGTATAATCTCTGGGCCTCAGTTTTTTAAATCTGTCAAATCGAATGATTATAATAATAGCACTGACTTTGTAGGGTTGCTTGTGAGTATTTAATGAGTTTATACCTTGTAAAGCCCCAGAACAGTACCCAACATGCAGTAAAGGTCCAATAGATGGTTAGTGTTACTTCCTTTGCCGTCAATTTCATCCGCTATGTAATCAAATAATTCATCAGTTAGTTCAGTGTCTGTTGATTGCTAGTACAGACCCATTTTGAATTTATTTTGGATTCAATTGCTATGGTAGAGAAGAGATCCATTAATAATACACAGGTTTAATTAATTATTTCAGGAGGCATTTATGGCAGGGAATAGATGGGCTTGCCTCTCAGGGAAACCAAGCTTTAATTCTGAAGCAATGGATGCAACATTTCTGCCTGGCACAGGGCAGAGATCCAGTCTACGTGATGGAGAAAAATAATCATGATTCCAGTGTCCACTTACTGAGGGCTTCTCTATTGTAAGGCTTCTACAAATACTATCACATGTATTCTCCACAATAATCCCATAAGATCTTCCTGATACACCATTTCACAGGTGGGAAAATCGAGAATCAGAGAGGTTGAGTAGTTTTCTCAAGGCCACAGAGCTGACTGGTATACACATCGACTGATTCCAAAGCCTGGGCTCTGTCTTCTAGACTCAGCTTCCTCCTGATGTCACGATTGCCAACTAAGAAGATGGGAATAATTTTATGATGCTGCCTAATTCTCCCTTATTAGCCATACAGCTTATTTCAAAGGGTCTGAGGAAAGGGAGAGAAGATGGAATCTGCCAATTTCTTTATCTGGTCAAATTTCATGTGCCCTAAACTAGCCTCAAGTTCCCACACACTGTATTTTATACATCTCTTCCCCCATTCTCCTCTTTCTGTACCCCTCGTCCCACTTAGCGACATCACTGTCTTCCCTGTCTTACTAGCAGGAAACCAGGAGCCTCTTGAACCTCTCACACCCCACTTTCAACCAATCTCCAAATCCTATTGTGTCAACCGTTAAAATGCTTCTCCGTTCTCACCTCCCTTGTCCTAGTTTGGGGCTCAGTTTCATGGCCCTGGTATTTCAACACTTTCCCAAGTGGTCTGCCAGCCTTCAGTCTCTCCTCATTGTAATCTATTCTCTATGTTGTCTGCAACATTTCTAAATACAATTTCCATTTTGTCATTTCTTTTAGTCCCTCCAATTGCTTATAGGATAAGTCCAAATTCTTTATCATGGCTTAGAAGGCCATGATTAAAAATTTCTGGGAATCTACCCAGCCTATGAGTCACGGATACCCCTTTCTCTGGGAACTTTTCTCTCTTCCATCCAGGATTGGGTTTCCAGGTACCATACTTACAAAATGTTACCTCATGCCTTACCTATTGGTCTAGGGTGGTCTCATGGCTAGAACTGTATCAATCAGAGCTCTCACCCTAAGAATTAGAATTGAGACCACAGAATTATTTTCTCCATGTGTCCAAGTCTGTACTATGTAAACTCTAGAGCTATGAGCAGGAAAGTTGTTCTTTCACATGTACTAGATTGTACAAAATTCCTGTCTGAAGGGAGAGAGAAGAAAACAGATTCCTGTCTGCAGAGAAGTAGAAAAAATATGGAGAATGAACACTTCTTGGGTTCACCCTGACCTTCTACTTCCACGTTTTAGTCCTTCCTGGCACCATGATATGTTCTTGCATTTGGGTTCTGAGAGATTTCCTATTTATAGCAAATCTCTCTCTTTAGTTTCAGCTGACTTTAGTGGGTTTTCATCTGCCATCAAAGCTCCGACTGATTTGACCCTTATTTTTTCTCCTCACATCTCCTACCAGGACTTCCACCTTCCCTTTGTTTTTTCTGTGCAATCATTTTTTACGTCAGCCATGAAACCATCTATTGCTTCTTTACCATTTCCTATATTCTCATCCTCTATGCCTTAGGTCATGCTGTTCCTTCTGCCTGGAATCCCTTTCCCTATCTGGTTGGTCTGAGAGACCCTTTCTCACTCTTTAATGTTCTCTTCATATACCACTTCCCTTCTGAAGCTTTCATTAGTCCCTCCTTTGTGGTCTCAGGCTTTGTTCATGACCCATTATAGAACTTATCCTCCTCCTGACTTTGTGTTTGCCTCTGTGTCTGTCTCCCCCACTAGACTGCAAGCTCCTTATGGGCCGGGCATAGTTTTCCTCACTTTCTGAATCCCACTGTCCATAGTCCGGTTTGTGGAACTTCTTGAATATGCTGGGAAAATTAAGGTTTTTTAGCTCAAAATTCTTCACTAGTTATCTCAATTATGAATTTCCTGCATAGACATGGTACATGGATGAGGTTGGAGGCGCCTTCAGAAGGAGCCCCAAGATGGAACCGTTAAAGAAGAGGAAAGGTAGAGGGCCTCGAGGAATCGAAACTACACCCTCCCCCAAAGCACCTCAGAGGTTCTGGTTTGACCTTGGCTTTCTTTCTGGCCAGCAGTTCAGTGGGTCCCCAGAACATTAAGGTCCCATGGCTGACCTCAGGCATCCTCTACTCACTGTCAGTGAGTGAAGTTTGATATTGTTTTTCCTTCCCCCTTTTGGTATCCTCTCTCAGGTACTTGGTAGGCCCACATTGCTCCTGGCTGCCCCTTCCTCTTCTTTCCTTCCCTCTGCTACCTCCCGCCCTACTCCTGGAATTGTCCCCTGGACATGACACTCCATCAAAATTTTCCTTCAGGACCCATGTCCTTGACATTTCGTATTCAAAATTAATGACTATTTATCACACACTGTGACAGGCAATGAGCAAAATGCTCCCTGAGTGTTTGAGCCAAATAGAATGGTGAGACTATGTGTCAGGTTCTGGTGCCAGACTCCCTGGGCTTGAATCCTGGCTGGGAATAGGAATAATAATAGGAATAACAATGGTTCTTACCTCATAAGATTGTTATAAAATTTAAGCATGTGAAGAACTTAGAACAGCACTGGGCACAAAGTAGGTTCTCAATAACTTATTAGTCATGGGTGAAGATCACCTTCCTAAGGGAGGCTAACAATTTGGTGTCCCTTCAAACTGATACTATTAACTATCTGTCCAAATTCTATTTATAGCAGCGAGATTCAAACTTTGGTGTGCACTGGAATAGTCTTGGGGGCTTTAAAAACCGACAGCTGGACCTCACCCCAAGTGTCTGGTTCAGAAGGTCTTGCCTAGGGATACACGTTTCTCTTTCAAAATTTTTAGTTATTTTATTCTGGTAAAAACATTTAATGTGAGATGAGATCTATCCTCTTAACAAATTTTAAGTGTACTATACAGTATGTTAATTATTGATACAATATTGTACAGCAGATCTCTAGAACTTATTCATTTCACATAATGGAGACTTCATGCCCATTGATTAGCAATTTCCCATTTCCCCTCCCCCAAGCTTCTGGTAACACTTCTAGTCTTCGATTCTATGAACTTGACAGTTTTAGATACCTTGTGTAAGTGGAATCATGCAGTATTTGTCTTTCTGTGACTGGCTTATTTCACTTAGTATAAAGTCCTAAAGATTTATCCGTGTTGTTGCAAATGGCAGGATTTTTTTCTTTTTTAAGGCTGAAGATATCCAATTGTATGTACACACCACATATCCTTTATTTATTCATCCAACAGTGGACATTGAGGTTGTTTCCGCAACCATAAATAGTGCTGCAATGAACATTGGAGTGCTAATATTGCTTTGCCATCCTGATTTCAATTCTTTCAGCTAAATTCCCCAAAACGGGATTGCTGGGTCATATGGTTGTCCTGTTTTTATTTTTATTTTTTTGAAGACTCTCAACATCGTTTTTCCACAGTGGCTATCTTGTTTTGCATTCCCACCAACAGTGTACGTACAAGAGTTCCAATGGCTTTGCATCCTCGCCAGCACTTGCTGTCTTTGGTTTCTTTGATCACAGCCCTCCTGACGGGTGTGAAGTAATAGCTCATTGTGGTTTCATTTGCATTTCCCCGATAGTTTGTTGAAGAGACTATTCTCGGCACTCGTGTCAAAGATTAGTTGATTGTACTTGTGGGAATTGATTTCTGGCCTCTCTATTCTATTCCATTGGCCTGTATGTTTGTCTTTGTGCCTGGCCACATTGTTTAGATTTCTGTAGCTTTAGAATATATTTTGAAATCAGAAAGTATAATGCCTCCAGCCTTGCTGTTCTTGTTCAAGATTTTTTTGGGCTGGTTTAGGTCTTTTGTGGTTTCATATGAATTTTACCATCATTTTTTATTTTTGTAAAAAACGCCATTGTGATTTGATAGGGAGTGCAAGCATTGAATCTGTAGATCACTTTTAATAATATAAACATTTTAAACAATATTAAGTCTTCCAATCCATGAACATAGGATGTCTTGCTATTAATTTCTTTCATCTATATTTTGTAGTTTTCAGTGTACAAGTTTTTTACCTCCTTGGTTAAATTTATCCCTAAGTATTTTATTCTTTTTAGTGTTGCTATAAATGGGGTTGTTTTCCTAATTTTCTTTTCAGACAGTTTATTATTAGTTTATAGAAACACAACTGAGTTTTGTGTGTTGATTTTGTATCCTGTAACTACTGAATTTGTTTATTAGTTCTAACAGTGTGTGTGTGTGGCTTCTGGGGTTTTCTATATATAATACCATGTCATCTGCAAACAGAGACGATTTCATTCCCTCTTTAGATAACTTTATTCTTTTTCCTGCTTAATTGTTCTGGATAGGACTTCTAGTGCTAAGTTAAATACAAGCGAGATTGGGCATCCTTGCCTTGTTCCTGATCTTAGAGAAAAAGCTTTCAGTTTTTCATCACTGAGTATAATATGAGCTCTGATGAATATAGATGTAAAAATCATCAATAAAATACAAGCAAAGTGAATTCAACAATACATTAAAAGGATCATTTACCATGATCAAGCAGAATCTATTTCTGGGATGCAGGATGGTTCAACATATAGAAATCAATTTATGCAACATGTCACATTAACAGAATGAGGGATAAAAATCATATGATCATCTCGATGCAGAAAAAGTTCTTGACCTAATTCAATATCCTTTCATGATAAAAATTTTCAACAAAATAGAAATAGAAGGAAGTTATTTGAAAATGATAAAGGCAATATTGAGTTTGCATTTCTAACAGGTTACCAGGTGTTGCTAATGCTGCTGGTCCAGGGACTACACTTTGAGAACCACAGATTTAGAGCCATGGTTCTCGGTCTTGGCTGTACACTAGACTCACTCAGGGAGCTGTTGAAACACCCATTTCCCAAGTTGCACCATGTGGAAATAAATAAAGAACCCGAAATAAGATTAAAGACTATTTATTCAGAAGTTGTTCTGGCAAGAGAACTAGCCGCCATCACTCGTATTGTTTGGTGAAACACCCAAAGGCAAGCAGAGGAGTGGAAAAAGGGGAAGGCTTTGGGGAGCCCAGACTGCGAATTTTTGGCATGGGAAAGCTGAAAGTGGGTTAATAAGCAGTGGGGTATCAGATATGAGTGGTTAGGGGTGCATATCTGACTTTCCCTGGTTGCTCCTAAGTTTGAAGCAGGGGCCAAAATTAGGAAGCCGGCGTATACTAAGTCCTGAGTATTTGGGGCTGGTTGCTATAGAGGCTGCTGTTTGGTTTCCTGCTGGTTGCTACAGATGGTGGTGGGTCAGAGTTCCATTGTCATATGTAGTCTGGCCATTGTTCATTCAGACTCTCAACCCAGCCCAATTAAATCAGAATCGTTGAGAAGAGGGTCGACACTTAAATGTATTTTGTAAAACTCTCTAAATGATTCCCATGACGGCCAAGGTTAAGAACTATGATTTTGAGAGAGAGCGTGAGTGCTCCGTATGGGAAGGGTGGAGAACAGGGAGGGAGAGCAGAAATGCTTTTCTTCTGCTCTTCTCCCCAGTAACAAATCCCCTGGGTGAAGTGACCTGCCCTCCTAACAACTGGCGCCTCCTGGAAGCACCTCTAGATGATGGGTCCCCACCCCCAGTGGAGTAACTTACTGAAAATATGACAGCTGGTAGGATTTGTGCCCTGTTTTAGCATCGCTCATAAATTGGCTTACATTGAAATTTGAATAAAAACCCAAACTCGTCAGGACCTACAAAGCCCCTGCTACTTCTCTGGCTCATCTGCCCTTGCTCCCTTCAGTCTGCACACCCCTGCTTCACCTCCCCTAGGCGCAGCCCGCTCCTGCTGCAGGGCCAGTGCTCCTCTCCGCGGACAATGCTCTTCTCGCAGATCTTCCCATGGCTTGTATGTTACTCATTCAGATTCAGACCAAACTCACCTCCCGAGACGCCTTCCCCGACCCCCATTGCGGAGGCACTCCTCTTCTCTTTCAGTTCTTCTTTTGTCCTATTGCTTTATTTTCTTTTCTTCATAGCATTTATCTATCTAAAACTCAACAGTTCATGTGTCTATTGCCTCTCTCCGCCAGTAGCAGCACGAGCTCCCTGAAGGTGTTACTGCTGGGGTGACGTGAAACCCAGCGTCACCCCAGCGGCATGGAGGAGGAGGGCAGTGTGGTTGTGTAGAGTTGCGTGGTGTGTTGTCCCTTGGTTCTTCCCTGCTGATGCAGCAAAGGATTACAAGTTAGTGAGATTTAGAAAAAGTAAGATTTATTGAAAGTACATTTTAGAAGGAGACAGGCCACGCTAAAGAAGGCTGCAGCCCTGTGGAATTTGGGAGGTGAAGAGATAAGGCAGAGTACACCCTGAGGGAGGAGTGGGTTTTCAGCAAGGAGAGCTGTAAGGAAGCAGAAGTGGGAAGGTCTGTTTACACTTGGGCCGTGATGAAAGGTCCTAGATGATCTGTAGGTGCCTTGACTGACAGCTGGCTGCCTGCTGCACATGTGCTTACCCAGAATTCAGTGTTCTTTGGGCGGTCTCTAGACTGGGCCCATATCTTTTGTTCCCTCGTTGCTCATGTCTGACTAGCTACCTAACGAAGGCAGAGGTTTTGTCTGTCAACATGATGAAGCTGTACTTTTAGTGCTTGAAACATAATAGGTTCTCAATAAATTTCATTGAGTGAATGAAGGGGGTCAGGATTTTGCTCTTAATCCAGACCTCTGTCATTTACTCTCTGTGACTTTGGGCCCATTACTTTAGCCTCTATAAGTGGAGAAATAATATTATCCTAGGTTTTTTTCCAGAGCTGCTGTCATAGTCCAAGTAAATTTTGATGGATTTAAGCTGACATGTGCTTAAATGTGAGGACATTATCATCACATCTGCATTTCAAAAGGGCCTTTGCCCAACACAAAGGTTTAAATGTCCAAGAGCAGGTCTAGTGAAGGTAGGGATGTTTTAAGAGAATGGGGCACGTCCAGGTTCTCAAATTCTGCCATTTAAGAACGATCATCTCTGGTATACCCAGAGCCAGTCAATGAGTCACCTTCCAACAGAGTCTGTGTCACTCATGACAAAGGTGCTACAGTTTCTTAAGGTCATTTGGGTGAAATCAGCTGAATCAAGAGTTGAGGTATAGCAGCCAAGGAGGTACTCACTCCCATGCCATCTCCTCTCAAGGGAACTCGCAGGGAGTGTAGGTAACTACAACACCCAGCTATGCAGCTTTGTCTCCACCACAACATCCACACCAAGACCACACTTTCCCAGGGTTGTTTCCAGCCAGACTGAGGAGACAGAGATTCTGGAGCTAGGTATGCCTGCCCCACGTGAGACTCATCCAATGGGCAATCTTCGTTTGGAGCCTCCTCATTAATGGCCAAGACTTTCTCAGAGCTGCACTGTAGTCCAAGGTTATTTTCTCTAGTATTCCTCCTTCCCGCTGTCCTTTAACAGGTGTCAGACCTGCATTGTGGTCCAAAGCCTCTCCCTGCCTACTCCTTATTTATCCTTTACAGGTGTTTCCCTCAATGTTTCTGTGGCACATATAATCCCATTTGCTCTGCTTCTTTGCTATTGCTTCTTTCTTGTTTGCTTCTTTTGCTATCTGCTTCTCAGAAGACTCAAACTCACACAGAAGAGTTGGAGACAACTGTTTATTTCTCTTTATGGCCATAACCTTCTGATTTAGATTTAGGCCCTGTAACAGCTTACAAGGAATAAAATTTTAATAAAGTATCATCAATTAGGAAACACCCTGTCTCTTTCTCCTTTAATGGGTTCTGGAGAAGTCTTAATTGATGGAATAGATATTCCTCTCCCTGTTCACAGCTGAGAGAGGCAGCCCAATGGACCCTGGTAGAGAAGAGTTATAGAAATCGTAGAAACACATACTTTAAAAATTCTCCTCTTCCAGAATCCCCAGTAGACATATGCATCATTGTCTTCATGTCTAACTCATCCTATGAGGAAAGAACTTGGCAGAGAGGATTGGAGATTAAGGCAAACTTGCCTAGTAGAACTAATCAATAATAGGACACAAGAAGTCGTCAGGTAGGAGGAAATATCAATGCACTTAGGAGGAGAATGTGTTTGGTGGAGAATATCCAAGAATGATTTCCACTTGTCATCTGAAAGTATTCAGTAACCACCTAAGCTCAGAAAGTACTGCTTGAAGGGGCTATCCAGAGCAAGCGAGAAGGACCACAGGACTTGACAGCCGGGGTCCTAGGAGACCATCTTCCAGCCCAGTGGATGTCAAACAGGTCCCCTAGACTGGAATTTCCTGGAGGAGGAAGTGAGGTCTCTGAGGGGATGTGTCTCCTTATCTGCCAGTCCTTCAAAAGCGCCCTTCTACCAAGAGGGTTCTGGCTCTCGCCATCTAATCTGGAAACCACTAATGTAGTCTCACCCCTTCCTTTCATTTACAGGAACATGGAAGCCCAGCAAGGTCGTGTGACTTTCTCATGGTCATGTAGCAAGTTAACAGCAAAGGTGATGGGATTAAACTCAGGATCCTTGATCTTAGTCCTATTCTCTTCTGCTTCATAATGTCACCCCCTCAAGGGATTTGTAGTTTCTATGTTGGCTTAGCGGCTATGTGAGATTGGACAGAGTCCATCAAGCTGAATTGATAAATCGATTAGATTTAGCAGATATACAGGCTGTGGTTGTGTAGATGTGTCAATTTCCACTTCAGAGAAGATGAGATTTTTCTGCTTTTTCTAAAGTTGCCATTTATACATATATTACTTAAATTTACTTATGGATATTTAAGTCCATCATTTGACAAACGTTCTACTGCAGAGGCAACATAGTATAGGAGAAATTGCATGGGTTTGAGAGCCAGACAAATAGGGTTGAGCCCTAACTCCTACACCAGGATCTTAGATGAATTTATATAATCCTTTGGAGCCTCAGTTTTCTCACTTATGGAACACGGAGAACCCTATTTTACAGGTGCTTTGACAATCAGAAAAATATATGTGAAGCACCAATCCAGTGCCCAGCATACAGTAGGTTCCCCATAATTGTTGGAGAATTCATAGAAGGATAAGGACTCTTGCTTTGAAAAGTAGTTACAAAATATGGAGGTGTAAAGTACGGCACAGGGAATATAGTCACAGTGCAGTGGGGAAAGCAATGCATGTGGCAATAAAGGAACAATGCTCTACTATCTCCGCTGATAGGAAGGGATTCGGAAGAAGGAGAAATAAGTGTGAGCAGAATTAATCTCCAAAGACAATTTAGGGGAGAACGAACTGGCCTTGAAACTTAAGGGGTGGGCCATGGGTGGAGAGGTGGAGGAGAGGGTACATGAGGAGGGGATAATAACATGAGCAAACAGGCAAAGGAAGGATGAAGAATCAGGGCCATGGAGTTAATGGGAGTGGACTCTGGGAACAGTGGATACCCAGGAGGTAAATCACTGGTGTGTCAAGAGAAACTTTAGGAACAAATGTTGCTAGGTAGATTTTTATTGCTCCACCAGGAAAGAAAATTCTGTGAAGTTTAAGACAATGAATTTTAGAAATAATTGTTCTTGATGTGAACTCTGATTTGGTTTAAGAGCTGAGGAAAGCGTTAACCTCAGATTTTCTTGTTTTCATATAGTTTGGCTGCTGCCCCAGTATTTTAGAGGTCAGAAAACTGAAAATCACATGACTTAAGTGACTTCCCTAAAGTCACACGGCTGGGAAGTGCAGAGTTGGATTTGAAACCCAAACCTTTTGATTCCCCAAACCCTTTGTTCCTTCCAGTTTCATACTTCTTAGTCTCTTTGTAGTGAAAAGTGCAGGACTGGCAGATAGATAAGAAATACTTGGGGAGAGGCAATAAATCTTGACTGCAGTTCAAATAACTAGCAAGTGCTTATATACAATGGAATATTACTTAGCCATAAAAAAGAATGAAATCTCACCATCTGTAACAACATGGATGGACCTAGAGGGTATTATACTGAGTGAAGTAAGTCAGACAGAGAAAGATAAACATCACATGATCTCATATGTGGAATCTAAAAAACAAAATGAATGAAACAAACAAAACAAACTCAAAGATAGAGAACAGATTGATGGTTGCCAGATGGGAGGGGAGAGTTCGGGGAAGGGAGAGCATGAAAAAGGTGAAGGTTAAAAAGTACAAATTAGTAGTTACAAAATATGGAGGTGTAAAGTACAGCATAGGGAATATAGTCAATAATATTGTAATAACTACATACAGATGAGTACTATATGTATTGGGGTGATCACTTCATAAGTTACATAAATGTCTCATCACTATGTTGTATACCTGAATCTAATTTAATATGGTATGTCAACTGTAATTGAAAAAACTTTTTTGAGTAACGAAGTGCTACAATAGTGTTCTCCAACACATTGAAATCACACTGGGAGCTTTAAAAAAAGAAATGTTGGTCCCCAGGCTTGATGCACCACTTACATCAAAATGTCAGGCACTGGGCCTGTGCATCAGTATGTTTAAGGCTCCCCAGGTGGTTCAGTGTGTGGCCAGGATTGTGAATCACTGAGCTGGACTATTTAACACACTTGGTCCAACTTACGTTGGCGTTTCTCAGAAGAGTTCTTGAATGACACGCCATCTGTGTAATCCACAGGCCCGTCTGCGCTCGCCTCGGCCGCAGGCGAGTACCTCCCTCCCTCTCTCTTTCTCTGCCATATTGCCTCTTGATTTGGTCTTCATACTCATGGTGGTGACTAATTAATCCTCCTGGAATAATCAAAGAAGACCTAATCGTGGGTGAGCCATCTGGAGATCCTTTCTGGTTGACTTGGACTTTGGGGAGGCAGAGGGGAAGAAAGTGGGAAATGACTCATCCTCCAAATGACTCATACACAAAAGTTGCACTTATTCAAGGAGAACTGTGGTACCTGGGGCTATAACTTTTCCTCCTGCTTCTCAGTGGCTCCAGATGGTCTGTTTTCTCTTTCTCTACCCCCATGCTCACCTTGTGACCATATACAGGGAGACACAGATGCCCTGGGTCAATCCTATTCCATTTCACAAAGTGAATTTGGTGTTCCTTCAACAACGTGCATCTGTAAAAAGCTGGGGACTAGAGAGCTAACTCACACAGTTGTAGTTTTTTATAGATGCGAGGAGTAGAAGGAGTTAATTGATCACAAATATTCACTGAACACTTGCTTTATAGAAGACGGAGACGGTGTTACAGCCCTGCCCAGATCTCCTAGCCTGGGTCAGGATGCACATCCCACAGCTGCTATGCTTGGTGGCTGTAGATGGCTCCCAGCTGCCACTCTTTCTGAAGGAGTGGTTTTGGCTGATGGGTGCCTTCTCACTCATGAAGTGGCGCCCCTCAGGGTGGCCCACAGCCCGTGACTGTCTGAAAGGGGAGTGCTGAATGCGAACTCCTTGTCTAAAATGGGTTATGGTTTATGCTCCTCAAAATCCTGGCTAGCACCGATCTGAACCACACCCTTGCTCAGCCTTTTTCCCTTCTTTTTCCCTCACTTCCTTACAGGTTTTCCCTTCAGGACTCTGCCTCAAAAAGTCACAGGTTCTGAGATCCTTTCTCCGAATTCCTCCTAGAAAACTAATCAGAGACAGAAAAGTTTGCTAGGTAATGTTGAAGACATGATTCTGATTTGTAAAATGTGTCTTGGTTCATTACAGAGGCAACACATTAACATGCAAAAAGGTAAAGAAGTAAATAACAATGAAGACACTCTGGGACATGTCAGAAGGAACTACACAATATTTAGATGAGTTTTAGAGGTAGAATGCTTTGAAGGAGGGTGGCAGAGACCCAAGAGAAGCGTCTGGGAGGAGGAAATAACATGAACAAATTTACGAAGGCAAGAAAAACCCAGGTGCATGATGCAGAGCTGAAGTGCAGGGCTCTCAAACCTTAGTGTGCACCACAATTTCCTGGAGGGATTGTGAGAATGTAGATTGCCAGCCCCACCTGGTTTCTCATCCAGTGCTCGTGTTTCTAGCAAAGTCCCAGGGGAGGCTGGTGCTACTAGTCTGGGGACCACACCTTGAGAACCACAGCTGCTGTGGGGTAAGATTCGAGAAACTAAGAATCATGATTTCCTCCTGCTACCACTCAGGTAGCAGACTCCAGGAGACAGGACAGATACTTAACACGTTTTCATATTCTCGGTTCCTGACCTTTAAGGAGATTTTCAGAAATCCTTCTCAAAGAAGCAACAAATCTTAAAAGCCATGACTTACTAATGCAAAGACCAGGGCTGGAGGGAGAGAAGTGTCTCGAGGATTTTCAAAGCTTGGCTTTAGGCAGCGAAAGCTGGTCTCCAAGACTGAGACCACAGGGTTTATACCATCAACCAAGGGCCGGGGAGTAGGGCCTGCCACCTGGTTTTGTAGGTCAAGCAGCCAGCCACTGCCACATGTATTGTATGAGCTGCTTTTCTGCTACAATGGCAGAGTTGAGTGGTTGCCACAGAGACAGAATGTTCCACAAGACCAACTATATTTAATTTCTAAAGGAATTTGTCCACGTCTCCCATACCATAGACTAAAAAATGGGACCAAAATGAGTTCGATGGTGGAAGAGCAGCTTCCTCATCCCTGAGAAAAACGGTCTTACCACCTGGTAGGGAAGTGGAAAATCATTAAAGTTATAATGAATTTATCTTTTAGCCTCCAAATGAGGATATGAAAATTATGTTCAGTTATAGGAGGAAAAAACTTCAATTTGTGCATTTCTGAATTAGCAGTAAAATTCGCATCTGCTGGGGGTAATTTAGCAGGATGAGAATGGAAGTGTGGAACCAGGTGAGAGGAAGGTACACGTGTGTCAAACCGTGGAGGCTTTTACTCTTGGAGGGCAGGCTCTGGGCTATCCCTCCCGGTGTCCACCCCTACGGTAAGGCAAGGCCTCTGGCTGTGACGAGATGTAGAACCGTACAGTTCCCAAGCCGTCCCTGCCGCCACACCTTGTGCTTGCCCGTCTGCTTTCAGACTCTCTACCTCATCTGCGCCTCACGACACCTGTGAAGGTAACTTCTCATTCCATCTCAGAGTGGAGGCAGCTGAGGCTCTGAAAATCTGAGTGTCTAGTCTTGAGACTCAATTCCCGGGTTTCTAACTCCTCTTCGGGCCTCTCCCACTGTACTGCCCAGGGGAGGGAGAGGTCGATACACCCCCAGGATGCAGGCTGCCACAACGTCCTCGTGAGCGGGGTATGAGAGGAGACAGAAAGCACACGGGGGCTGTGGATGATAGTTCTATTTCTAATAGAAGGAATGAGTTTATTCATTCACTCATTTATTCACTTGCTCACTTTCTGGTTCCAGAGGACATATTCCTCCCTGACTTCTGAGGAGAAATGCACTTTGTTTTTTTCTTTTCAAAGTCCTTAAAAGCTCTTGATCATCCTTAACCATTATCTAATCACATTTGTTTAGTAAAACTACACAGTAGAAAGAATAAAAGTATAGGCTCTACAGTCAGATAACTTTGGATTTAAATTTCAGTCTTATCACTTATTAGCCAAGTAACCTGGGACAAGTCATTTAACCTCTTTATGTCTCAGTTCCCTCCTCTATAAACTAGGGTTAATAAGACCTGCCTTTGAGTCTTCAGTAGGTAATGAAAAGAGACAGGATTTTCTGCTGAGTGACAGGTGCAAATTCCAGGTTGCCTGGCCCCGAGCTGGCTGTGAGGGGAGGCTTCTCCTCCTCTGTGAGAGAGGCCAGGCAGGGCCTCAGCTGCCTACAGGGTCCCTGAGTGCTCTCAGCACTAGCATGTAACTCCAAGAAGCCTTCCTCTGCTGGCAAGACCATGGTCATGATTTCAGATACCTACATTGTTACATGTTCACCAGACACTATTCTGTCCCCACCAGAATCCCTATAAAAAGGAAGGCAGAAGGGGTGAGGTCCCCCTCCTGGAGCACAATCCATGAATCGTTCATCCAGGCCTGGCCCTGGCAGGCTCATGATGTAGTGCCAAGCAAGGTGGGTCGCTTCAAGGTTTCCACCTGTCCTACACCAGAGCCTGGGATGAATTCCACAATTCACATGACATGGATTAAGGAATATGCTCTGTTAGAAAAAGAGCAATTTGCAGAGGATAATGGGCAACCAGAGAAAAGGAATCTCGATCCATGGATTATCCCGTCAGCAAGAGGAGTGTGCCCGGGCCCAGCCTCTGCAGAGCCCACAGTTTGGCCTGTATTCCATGAAGGGCCCCTTCCCTCTGGGCCTCTTTTCGTATAGGGTAATCTTAGGAAAGCTTTGTCAGCAGAGAATATGCAGGCAGTTTGAGCCAGGGGTATGCGGGCACAAACAGTGTACAGAAAATGTGTTTTTCTTGCCTAAGGAGCCAGAGTAGGCTCCAGGCCAGCCCTCTCCTTTCCTGTGGGCTGGGAGAGCCTAGGGAGTTGGGGGTGACTCTAGTCCTGTCACTGTGCATTAAAACCACACATGACCACTTGGGCCCGGATTCCGGGCTATGTTCCCAGGGAGGAGAGAGGCAGGCTGACTAAGATGGGGTAAAACTAAGTTCAGGGCTTCTGGAAACGTTCACACAGCAGAATCTGCTCTTTGCAGCATCACGGGTTTCATTTTGGGATCAAATAGACATCGCGGTCCCTGAGAAGTGCTTTGAATTAGAAATGCTTTATTTTGATGCCAACGATAGAATAAGTATGGGTGAGATCAGGTAACTAAAGCATGGGTCCCAGGATTTTTATTTAACCCTTATTCTTCCTGCGAGTCCGTGCAATTGGTGGGCCTTGTGACACCACTGACGACTCTCTGGGTGGGTGCGTACGACGGGGCGGCAGTCTCTGCGGTTAGCACCTAAAGGTCCGGGGCGAGTGAAGGTAAACTGCTGCATTCACTTTGGAATAAAACAACTGAACAGTAAGATCCAAACCTTGTTCTGAAAGAAACAGTTTATTTAAAAATACACTTTCGCCTGGGAAGAGAAGAAAAGGCCAGCCGCTCACATTTCCAGTGATGACTTCTAGATAAAACCTGGGTTCTGCGCGGAGGCCGTGAAGACAAAAAACGGGCTGCACAGGAAGGCAGCGGGTTTCCTCCCCCGGCAGCCGTTAGTGTTACGCCAACTTCTCGCCGTCCTGAGATGAGTTAGGCATAATATCTCAAGTGTAAGATCAAGAAGCAATTGAACAAAATTAACCAAAGGAAAATCCTATGGGACAAACAATAGCGTCTTTAGCTGAGTCTAGTTTGAAACAATCTAAACCATTTATTAACCACCGACAGCCTTCTAGGTGCTTATTACTAGGATTAATAAATCCATGAGGCATATATTTTTGTAATTTTACAGCTGCAAAAACTGGCAATGCCCTTTAATACGTGAGTAGATAAACGAACTCTACTACATTCAGACAATGGAATAATATTCGGCACTAAAAATGAAGTGAGAGTTCAAGCCACAGGAAGACGTGGTGGAAACTTAAATGTGTATTATTATTAAGCGAAAGAAGCCAATGTGAGAAGGCGACATACCATATAATTCCAACTGTATGGCACTTTGGAAAAGGCAAAACTATGGAGACAGTATAAAGATCAGTGGCTGCCAGGGATTTGGGTGTGGGGAGGGATGACTAGGCAGAGCACGGAAGGTTTTGGGGTCAGGAAAGCTATTCTGCATGATGATAATCATGGAAACATGCCATTATGTATTTGTCCAAACCGCGGAATGCACAACACCAAGAGAACTCCGATGTAGATGGTGGACTTTGGTAGATTAAAAAAAGCAAACAAAACTGCGGCAGGTCCTTACTCACCTCTGCCACATGTTCCCTCTGCCACACCTCTCCCATCCTTCATGCCACTGCCAGCATGCAGGGCTCGGTAAATATCTATCAGATGAACGACTGCATGATGGTTTGCTAACAGACTCACCTATGTTCAGTTAGCAGGTGGACATTTCCTTTATCCCCAGGAATGAATCAGAATTCGTCCAGAATTATGGCAACTCTGTTTTCTCACGCAGTGGGCGTATGGCCCAGTTCTGGCCAATGAGACACAAGAGCAGGGGTGGTGTTCAGCTGGAGCACACCAGAATGGTGGCACTAGTTGTTAAATTGTTGAAATACTTCTGTACCAGGGAATAAATACTGCTTCTCTGGTCTCTTCTCCTAAGATCCCCTGAATCTCCCTACAACCCAGCATCTGTAAGATTACATCTGGCACAGAAGCAAACTCCCAAGGCCTTCCTCCAGGGCTACAGCCAACATTTGGTCTGTTTTGATTATCCAAGGGTGGTTTCTAAGAAAAATTCTCTCTGAATAAAACAAAGCAGAGGTTAATGGCCTTTTGCTCATACCCCTTCTTCCCGACTTAACAGTGTGTGTGGCACTGTGGCAGCCATCTCGTGACCATGGGCAACAAGCCAACAAGAGGATAAATAGCCCGAGTCCTCGACGGCACCGCTGAGCCACTCTGCACTAAACCAGGAGCCGTCCTCCCGATAGCTGTTTTATTACATAAGACAATTGAATATCTTTTATAGATGCCTTAATTCATCAGTTCTTCTGTTATCTGCAGCTAAACATGGTCTAAACCATACAGACTCAAACTCAAAGGGTTAAGTAATAATAATGCTGCCACCGAGGGCTAAATATGTGTCCAGCACCGTGCTAAGCTGTTGGTGCTCATCATCTACTTCGCTCTTCTCAGTGACCTTAGAGACAGGTACGGTTGTCATCCGCACTTCTCCGAGAAGGAAACTGAGGCTTGGAAATGTAAAAAACTTACTCAAGCTCATGAAACTAGCAAGTAGTAAAGCTAGGACTCATACCCAGCTCTGTGCAGGACTGGAACACAAATTGTTTCATTCTTAGCCTTGATTTTGTATTAATCTTGACTGCACACTCGTGGGGAGATTGTTGGAGATGGGGGGGGGATCACCCTGCGAAGGCCATGGTCCCCCAGATCTGTCCCTGGCATGTGGCAGCTCCTTGACCTGGTCCTACATTCTACCACTGGCCCCTGTTGTGCAGGCTGAGAATTTAAATTGTTAGTCACTCCAGTGCTGAGTGGGTTCTAGGTACCTGCCTCACAAAAACCAGAAAGTCGGTGTAAAGAAGAGCTGTCAAGCAAATCAGATGCTTATGTGCATTTGTTGGTCGCCACCTGCTCTTCTTGAGGCTTGGAGATGCAAGGTTATGGTAACTAGATTACATCCAGGAGGCTGCCTGCTGGGTGCAGGATCCGAGATGGGTAGTGAGCTAGTGCTCCGAGCTGTGATGTTACCAAGGTTTGAAGTGCCTGCTAAGCAGAAGTAGAACTTGTTCTGTGGGTCAAGATACCCACCTGCAGACAGGGGTGTCACTGGACTTCCCTGGCTGAACGTCACCTCACTGGATTTACACATTCTTTGGATACGTGAATGCCTTCGAGCAGCTCACTGTCACCTTTCCATCTAAAACTGAGTCTTTCCCTTGAAGGGTGACTTTGCCCATGTCTATGTGCAGCCGTTATAATTTTACTTCATCATTAAACTCTCTAGAAGTAATCTGGTTTCCAAATCTACTCATTCTAATGCTTCGCAGAGCTCGGTCCTACATGGAATTTCACTCACAGAAATTCCAACCTTTGTTCTGGTGTCTGAAGAACATTCAAGGGAATCGACCCCATAGCAGAGTGTCTCTGAGCCCGTCTTCTGCTCCCGGGTTCCCACATTCCCACGGTTCCTCCAGAGCCTCTGACATCTTAACCCACAGACTCGCTCAGCCCATCCAGGTGGCCTTTCTTCCTCTCTCCACCCTACTATGCAGCTCTTCATTCTATAAAGTAGTTTGGCCACTCTGGCTAAGGCCTCTCCCCTTTCCTCTTCCTTGTCTCTCTCTCCTGGTTCTGTGTCACAAAACCAGAATAGAAAGAGAGGATGGGAAAGCAGGAAGCAAGTTTTAGTAAGTTTGCATCCATCAGACTCTCAGCCAGCAGGCGCAGTGCTGGGCCCTGAGGACAAAGTGGTGCCCAGGGCGAGGTCCCTACACCCATGGAGGCTCCAAGTTCCTGAAAAGAGCTGTGGCCCCCCTGGCCCGAGGGAACTCCGATGGCGAGGTGGGCACATGGAGAGCAGCGGAGCTCACAGTGCACGTGGAGAACGATGTGGACGTGTTATACAGATATTTATGGGCTGCACTGCTGTTCTCCCATCAGGACTCACAGCTGAGAACCCGGAGTCAGTGAAGAGAAAGACCTCAGAGAGCACGAGAGGCTAATTCTTGGGGCATGAGGAGAAGTCGAGGTGTTTCTGATGGGAGGAGAGCAGTCTCCTGGCCTGGGAGCGAGATCCAGCACGACGCACCCCAACCAAAAAGGGGGGCTGGGACAGAGAGGTCACCACTACAGGCCCTGGGGGCAAACGGGCAGGGGTTCTGTCCGGCTCTCTGTCCTGTGAGGGTGGAGGCATGGAGACCCGCAGGGAGGAGGGGAGGCGCAAGCTCCCGAGGTCTAGAACGTGTGCGGAGCTCCTCACGGGTGCCCCACAGCTCGTTCTGCTGCCTCCTCTCACCCTTCCCACCCCGGGATTTTGCCACCACAAGTCACGTGACTATGAACATCCTCGTACATCGGCCTTGGGTGCGTTAGCTTCTGTGGGGCAGATTCCCGGGAACGGAATTGCTGCATCAAAATTTTAAGCTTTGCGTTGTAATAGGTCTTATCAGATTGCTTCCCAAAAGGCCAGTAACCATTTGCAGTTCCACCTGCACTGCACGAGGGCCCATTTCTCTGCGTGGCTGCTAACGTAGGTGTTCCAGTTCCCGGTTTTTCCAGGCTGGTACCGTAAAGCTATTTTAATTTGCATTTCTCTGCTCCCTGGCGGGCTGGTTTTCACGGTTTTCGTTATTGAGACCAGCCTTCCTTCAAGTTGCCCCCTTTCCCCTTTCTTCCTTTCCTTTCTTCCTTCCCTTTTTTTTGTACCTTCCTGTCAATTAGAAAGGGTTCCTTGTACATTATAAATATTTCACTCTGACGGTTTATACCCTTCAGTTTAAGAACATTATTTTCTATTATTTACTTGATTACATTGATGATTCTACCCCTGTTTTTCATGTTGACTGTTTTTGGAACTCCTATTAGTGAGCTTGAAGTGCAGAGGGCAGGCCGTTGGGAAGGGAAGGTGGGTGCAGCGGGGAGAGCGAGGAAAAGGTGGGACCACAGGCATGCGCTGGAGCCCCACGGCGCCGGAGTGGACCCGTGCTGGCTGTCGTCGCCTCTGCCCTTGGGGATGTGGTGCAGGGGTCTGTCTGCCCGTAGTCACGGGCCACACACACACACTGGCTCAGGAGCCACGGCGGCCGCAGCAGCCGGGGAAACGTGGAGCAGCTGCGGCTCATCCTCGTGCCGGAAGACGAGCCCGTGGGTAATTTGAGTTGCCGGTTGGTAGCTGCTTCACTTTTATCCTCCAAATTGCTCAAGAATCTCTTTGCGGCTTGCCCTAACGGAAATACACAGAGAGGGGAATTCTAGGAAAGGAGTTCAGCCTAGGCAAGCCGACACATTACGAAGCCATTGTAGCTTCCTTTGAAATCTTATTTAGCATTCATATAGCATATTTACCACTCATGCCACAAAAAAATTATGTGCCAGCTACTCTTCTAAGCATTTATGTATTTTAATTCATTTAATTTTTATAATGCCACCACAAGGTAGCTATGGTTATTAATAACCTTATTTTTCAAAGGGAGAAGCTGAGAACAGAGGTTAAGTAAGCTGCCTAAGGTCACACAGCTGGTAAGTGGCAGAGAAAGGCTTTAAACACAGAGAGTCTGACTCTAGGGTTTGTGTGCTCTAGCACTTCACTATACAAAGACAGCACTGCCCCTGGCCAAATGGATATTTAAAAGTGAGAGCTGGAGAGCTTTATTTGTAGAGTGGTTTGTTTACTTGATTGGTTGTGTTTTTATTTATAGCTTTCACAATGGAAGTTGTGTGTTGAATTTTTTGTGCTTAAGCAATCTGTGTTCCAGTAACTAGAAATAGAGGGTCAAGATTAAAACAAACTACTGGAAGTATCTGAATTTTGCACTAACCTTGGTGCCTCTGCTTTTACCTCCTGAATGCAGACCCTGCCTGCAGAGGGATGAGGCAGGCTCTCAGGAGGACAGCCTTCTCTGCAGGCTCAGGGCTTCTGGGGCTGAGTCCCGCAGCTGGGTGTGGCCCCGGAGGGTGCTTCTGCATCCTGTACCTCCCTGAGCCTCACAAACATGAGCTAAGAAAGCTCGCTTGGGCCCAAGAGCTGTTCTCCTGGCTCCTGGGAGAAAGCACGAGGTGCCTCCGTGTTTAAGTGCAGCCTAGGATCTTCAACAATCAACATTAATTCAATTTCAGCCACTGGGAAGTCGTAAAAATGTCACGTGACCTCCGTGTCCCTTTTGCCTTGGAGTAAGTGAGGGCAGCTGGCTTCTTTCCCAGCATTTTGTAACCCTGCCTTCCTGCTCAGAAGCCTGCGTCTGCTGAAGCTCCGGCTGCCCGCGAGGACCTACCTGAGCGTAGACCCAGCTTCCTCCTCTCTTTCCAGGAGCCAGGGACTGGTGCTGCCCCCAGCACGGTCTTCCCACCTGCCCTCCTGAGTCTCACCACCTGGGGCTGTTTTGGCAGGGCAGTATCCAACTAGATCCCCAAGACTGACTCCTGAGGTGGGGGGAGTGGTGGTGAGGGAGAACCTAGGACCAACACAACTTGACTCTTGCCTGCTTACCCGCCTGTCCCAAGGAGCGCCCCCTCCCCCGCCCCACATTCCTGGTCCCGCACATGGAGAAGACAGGATGGGACATGACTGTGAGCCCCCATCTCAGTGTTTCTTAAACTTGAGCATGCATCAGGATCTCCTGAAGGGCTTAGCACACCAGTCCCTCCTGTCCCCCCCCACCTCCCGTCCCCCAGAGCTTCAGATTCAGTGGGCCTGGGTGGGGCCTGAGAATGTGTTTCTCACAAGTTTCGGGGAGGAAGCCACACCTCTGCTACTCTGCTAGGGGCACCCCACTTTGAGGACAGCCTTCTCCTCTGAGGCAGGTCACTGTTTCAATAGTGACTGATAAATTTTGCTGCCAACCCTGCCAGGAAGCATCCCAGAGGCTGTCCTTTCTTCCTCCCATCCCCCTCCCCAGCACCGAGTTGGTCAGCATCAGCAAAAGCCACCTGGAAGCTGAAGCCAGCCTACCAGGGAGGCCCCAGCCCTCTGATGGCTGATCCAGATTGTCTACACAAAACGTTTGCAGTGTGTGAACTTGCTGACAAGCACCATTCTGTGTTTGGGGATGAACCACATCTTCCTAACGTTAGACCCGTGGATTTCTGGCTCTGAAAACGGATGCAAAAACTCCCCCTGCCCTCTGGACCAACCCGCCCCACACCCGCCCTCTCACAGGCTGGAGTGAGGGAAGGCCGGGAAGTAGAGCCCGCCTGGCACAGTGTCCAAGACCCGCTCCCTATGTCAGCCGACACCAAGACCCCTTCCAGCCGAGGTACGAATGAGGGCGCTGCACAGCCCCGCGGCGTGCTCCCTTTGTTCTTAAAGAGCCTGTGCCCAGTCTAGCAGTCGAAACTAGACTCATGGTCAGAATGGCAGAGGGGAGCTGCCCAGGCCGGACGTTCAGGGACGCCAGCATTGCAGAGAACGTGTCGGGGCGCCAGGGCGGCCCCGTCTGACCTGAGGCCTCTTCTCAAAGCCTTCATGGAAGCCTAAGGTTTCTCCCTCCTTGGCTTCCAGGTAGAACCGCAATTTTTCTAATTCTCTCCCCCTCCTTGGTCCAGTTTTTCTATCACCATCAACTTTGGGTGAAAAACAAGGCATTTGCACACATGAAGACCTACCATGGCCTCCTCAGTGTCTAAACCTGTACTATCTGGTCTTAACCTGGGCCTCTGAACCCGAATGTGGATTAAAGAGTGAGCAGGTCAGCAGGTGCTGAGGTCGTCATCAATGAAGTGCCCCAAACGGCTCTGGAGTAAGTCAGAAAAGCCATGCCGGCTACTTAAGGTTTCCACACTTGTTCTCACTGACTACCAGAAAGTAGTCATTTATTTGACTTTTAAATGGGCTCAAGAAGACTGCATGTCTATGATAAATTCTAGTCTCAGGTGCAAACAGGTATGTGAGATTTGTTAATATAAAATGAGTTTCTCTCTACCACCACTAATAAATATTAAATATTTGTTAAAATAACTGAAGAGGGTGCTAAAATGTAGCTTGCAAGAAATTTCAGTCTGATCCTGTGTAAACTCTATGACGATGGTGTCCACACGTACAGTTTTCTGGGTGAGTATTTACAGCTTTCACTGCATTTTCAGGAGAGACGTGAACAAGCCGCCAAGCAGAAGAGGGCGGCACCCGCCGGCTGAGACCCAGCTCGCAAGTCGCTCCTGAGCGCCTCGCTGCGGCCCCCGCCCCGCGTCCCTCCTGAGCCGCCTCCCTGCGGCCCCGTCTCTGGTCTTGGCTCTCCTGTGTGATCTGGTGAGTGGCTAGACTGCAACCACGTGTTTCACAGATCACCACCATCCTCTGGCTTAAAATGAGCGGGAGACGTTTTATGATCCAAATAGAATAATAAATATAAAAATACTTTACAAAATTATACAACAGTAAGGAGGTAAAGAAAAGGTAGGGGTTTGCCAGTACGGCGAGTGTTAGTGTAATGGCTGAATCCTGTTCTCTTGAACGACCTATCCACAGGCTGCTTACTCGATGTAGTAAGTGCTGAAAGTTACTGCTAACAGCTAATGTGTGTTGGCAGCTTCCTGTCTCACTTATCCCATCTACCAAACCTGTGAGGGTAAGTAGTAGTATCCCCACTTTATAGATTAGGAAACTGAGGCCTAGAGCAGTTAGGTGATGTGTCCAAATTGTACAGAGAATGGTTTGAACCAGAGGCATTCTCATTTTGGCCCCATAACCACTGTTGAGAAACCACTACATGCCAGGAGCCGTGCTACGCGTGCAAATGAGTAGTAATTTAGGAAATCTTCACAATAAATGCATGAAATGGGTATATTATTGTTCCTGTTTTACAGAAGCCAAAAACTGAGCTAGAGATCCACTATCTCCTGCCACGAGGTCACAGAACTAATATATACTGGAGCTGAGATATTTCCCAGCCTCACACACTTAACCCTTGCTCTGAAATGACAGCCTTTCAGGAGCCGAATAAATCAGCCTTTATATAACTATGGGGACCATTCATTGAAGGTGATTTGTTATTGGAGGATTTGAGGTATCTCTGTTAAAACTCAAAAATTCATCAGCAATGCATAATTTCATCAGCCTTCTTATACTTATACCATGATCTCACATTAGTTTCAACAGACACTCGCTGTACACCTACTGTGTAGAAAGCACAGGATGCAGGGCTATAGGGGTTGCAAAGATGAACTAGAGGGGTCCGTGCCCTCGCGGAGTCTCTACGCTGGCAGACAGACATGGACATGGAAACACGATAGAAAACAGACAGATGACATGTCCTGATGACATGCTACAAGAGTCTGGAGCATGAGAGAACTGAGAATTCTGTGGCTTTTGCTGGCTATTAATGTTCCCTGGTGGGGAGGGAAGGAGGTGTGAAGGTGTCAGGGTTTTGAGTGGTGCCTGCTTGGGGTGGGGAGGGGGGAGGAGAAAGTAGGGCTAAGATATTACTCAGCCTACTAGCTCCTCTGCTGGTTCCAAACTAAAAAAAAAAAAAAAAAAAAAAAAAAAAAAAGATGGTTTGGTCTCTGCATCCAGCCAGTCACATGCCAAGGTGGCTCTTTGTTTTCCCTGCCTATCCCTTCACTGCCCAATGCGTGGACAAATTTCAGAGTTGGGTTCAACATGGTCACACAGGAACAGACCCTTCTCTCAACACTTCCAGCCTTGTGTTGGGGACACAAGCCCTTGGGGGTCCTGCCTGCCCATTTCCCAACTGACGATTAACTGTAGCTGACAACCAAGTATTACATAAGAGATTATGAAACTCTGTAGCGGGGAGGTAGGTGATCTGTGTTATAAATAGACAAAAACCTCATTACTGTGCTACTTTAAGACTCAGAGACATCTAGTGGCAGAAAATTATATCTGCAGGCCTAGCAGATCCTCTCCAATAAAATGACTAAAAAGTTCTAATTGCGAAACTTTTGTTGTACCCCAACTAGGAGGCTTTGGATTAAGTTGTTTTGATAGAAAAAGAATGCATATGTTTTTTATTTGTAGAAGTGCAGTATCATCTTCAATAAAAAGTACCCTAAACTTACGTTAAGCCTGTTTTTCCTAAAGCGTTAAATATCATTGAATGTAGTGTGTGGAGACAATTAAGATATAATGACTCTAATAACAGCCTCTACACACTTACCTATCATGATGCTCAACTTTTTTTGATGTGATTTGATTTTGTACCAATTTCATAATTATTGCTATCAAATTGACCTTACAGATGAACATATATAGATTGAGCCACTACCAGACCAACGATTCTAAGAATACCAATGGGACGGCTTCCCCCCAGTACAGACTAGAAAATAAATTCACCTGGCTGGGGGGAAAGAGAGCTTCAGGGACACTGTTTCAGGGTGGGGATTCGTGGGTCCCAGAGAGCAATGCCCCGTGTCCCGTACCATGGGCTGAGAGCTGGGGAGACTGCGGGATAAATCATGGAAATTCGGAGCGGGGGGAGCAGTGGGGCTTGTGTCACGTTCCCTTGCAGAACCCTAAGGAAGAGGAAGGGTCTAGAGGAGAAGTGGCTGTTTATGTGACCTGACAAATGGGGCTTAGACAGCCTCCCTGTTTTCTGCATCCTAGGATAACACAGGAATGGCAGAATTATTCCTGTGCCATGGGTGGTAGAAGGAAACACAGAACCCCTTGAATTGATAAATGAGGACAGGGTAGGACATGGGGTGTCCCATCAGTTGCCTGCATGACCAAATGACATCCCACTCACCCAGTGCCTTGACATCAAGAAAGCTCCCCGTTGCTTAGATAGGAAACCGGGGGAAAGTAGGTAGGGGAGTAAGTCCCAAGCCAAGCGATCCTAAGTGTTGCCTCCTGAATGAAATGGAGATGCGAAATAGAAAATTAACTGAGCTATAGAAAATGGTGAAAGTGTGATTTTTTTAGGGCTAACTAAAGCGGGCAACTTCACTACCACTAGACCTGAAGTGGGCAGAGGAGGGGGCCCAGGAGGATTGCTGCATGGACGGGGCCTCTGGACAAGAGCTGTGGACTTTGCCGGAAGGATATAGGTGGCAGCCTGCAGCACACCGTTGGCATTGACACAGGTAAGGAGCTTGATCTCATGCTCACATTCTGATCTCTTCCAGTGCACCTCTGTTGGAAAACAGAGCTGGAAGCCGAGAGGCAAGGAAGGAATCTGAGTTAGCTGGCACATGGAAGCTATCCAATACTAATGGCTCTGTTCAAAATTCTTCATGTAAAATAACTTTCTAGATCACTCCACTGCTTCCCTCTCATTCTCTCCCTCTCCCTCTCCCTCCCCCCACACATTCTAGCTATCCATTCATTTGTTGTTTATTGTTATTCAAGGTATAACCAGATTTTTTTCTGATTATAAAAGCAATACGTATTCACTTTTTAAATACATAAGGTGTAAAGAAGAAAGTAAAAGTCATTTTAATTCCGCCACCCAGAGGTGATCATTGTTAATGCTCTAATCTGTATCTCTTTAAGCATCTTTTCTGTACCTGTCTGTATATATGTTTAAAAAATGAATTTTACCAAGCAGTTTTAGTCTGTTTCCCCACTCAGTAAAATGCATAACTCTTTCCATGTCAATAAAGATCTATGTCATCGTTTCTAATAGGTGCATAGCATCATGAACTGTTTATAAATAAACCATAGTACATCACTTTTTTGAGGGACGTGTAGGCTTCTAATTTTTTTGCAATTTTTAAATCTTTTTAATTTAATTTTTTAATTTTTTAAACAATGTTGATAAACATCCTCATGTATTGAGGTCTTTGGTTTGCTTGTCCAGTTAGCCCTCCAGGAAAATGGTTCTCAAAGTGTGTTCCATGGAGCGCCTGAGGGGTTCCTGCAGGGAACGAAGCGAAGGCCAAGCGTCAGGACTCTGAGCCCTAACCCTGCTGCAGCAATCACAGGTTCTCCTCTCTGCTCTGCCTGGTGTGAAAAGAGAGTTCCACCACTAAATGCCACTAGAAATCCAGTGCTTGAGGACATGGTCAAAGGAGAGTAAAATTGTTAGGTCAAGGAGTATTCATGTTTAAAGATCTGATACCTACTGCCAAATGACTCCTCTCCTGAAAGGCATATTCATTTACATTCCTACCAAAAGCATACATGTGTCTATATTCCTGCACACCAACAACTTTCATTAATACTGATCTAAAAGGGAAAATGTCATTCTTTTAATTTACATTCCTTTGATTAGTAATTGTATTAGTTTCCTGTTGCTGCTGTAATGAATTACCACAAACTCGGTAGCTGAAAACAAGATTAACTTATTATCCGAAGTCCAACATGGATCTTGCAGTGCTAAAGTCAGTGTGCCAGCAGGGCTGCATTCCCTCTCGAAGCTCCAAGGGAGAATCTGTTTCCTTGCCCTTTCCAGCTTCCAGAAGCCACCTGTACTCCTCGGCTTGTGGCGCCTTCCTCTGCCTGCACAGCACATACTCCAACCTCTGCTTCTATCTGCTTCTACCCTCACATCTCCTTTTCTGACTCTGACCCTCTTGCCTCCCTCTTTCACGTATGAGGACCCTTGGGATTACTTTGGGCCTGTCCAGGTAACCCAGGAGAATATCCCCATCTCTAAATCCTTTGCTTCTGCAATATCTCTTTTGCTATGTCAGGTAACACATACACAGGTTCTGGATATCAGGACATGACATCTTTGGGGAGCCATTATTCTGCCCATCACAGTAATGATATAGGGCCTGTCTTCCTTTGCGTATTGACAAATGGCCGTTCTTCCATAAATTATCTCTCTGTGTCCTTTGCTCATTTTGCTATTAGGATATTTGTATTTTTTTAGCTGACTTGTAAAAGGAAATGATATATTTTGGAGTTATAAACATGTTGCCTATTATATATGTTGCAAATAGTTTTTTTCCACATTTCTGGTTTTTAAAATTTCCTTGTATCTTAGTCAGCTTAGTCTGCTATGACGAAATACCGTAAACTGGGCGCCTTAAATAACACACATTTATTTCCTCACAGTCATGAAGTCTAGAGGTCCACGATCAGGGTGCCAGCATGCCCAGTTTCTGGTGGGAGCTTCCTTCTGGCTTGCAGATAGCATCTGCTTTCTGTGTCCTCACATGGCAGGGTGAGAGCAAGCTCTTCGGTGTCTGTTCTTATAAGAGCACTAACCCCATGATGAGAGCCCATGCTCATGACCCTCATCTAACCCTACCTACCTCCCTAAAGCCCCATCATCAAATACCGTCACTTTGGGGATTAACGCTGCAATGTATGACTTTTCTGAGGACACATACATTTAGGAAGATTTTGGGTTTTCTGTCAATCATATTCATGATGCTTTTTGCCTTCGATGATAGATTTAGCTTAATAAGGCCTCTCTCACCAGAGATTCATAAACAAGCATGTATACTTTCTTCTTAAACTTTTATGTGTTTGCCTTATTTTACATTCATATTTTAATCAATCTGGAATCTAATTTGGGGTAAAGTCTGACTTTGTTTTTTGCCCACTTAAATTACTCTGGTTACCATTTTATTCTTCAAATACAGCTTCAAAATAATCTCTAAACTCATAAACCTTTAACCAGAGACAGGAGTCCTGGGTTTGCCATCAGCCTGTTGGAACTTGTCTACTGATTTCCCTTTCTGTGCTAGTTGCAGGAAATTATTTTTTGTTTCTCTGGTAAATCCATTTGTTCAGTAAAAGAGCAACAACGAAAGCTGATTTAAAAAAAATGTTTCTTTAATATTTTAGGTTTGAACAGCATTCCATGTATGATAATTTATAATCAATTCATCTTTCACATTCCTTTGGATCCTAAAGTTATTTGACCTTCAGAACCAGTGAGAATAATACCTATCTGTGGAAGAAACTTATTTAAATATTTGAACTTTAAAATCCTTGGGCTTTACCTGTTGAGGCTACTCAGTGTCCTGCACATGGCCAGCATGAAATGGTTGAGTCTGGGAGTGAAGGGTTGAGGTGAAGCTTCAGACTATAGGGGTGAGTTCTAAATGTTGTGAAACAGACTCGCTAATTAATAGCTACACACAATACTGGTGTATTATTCATGAATAGTTATAATAGCATATAAAAGTACAAGCCTAAATTTAATGATTATTCAATTGTATTAAAATTTCCATTTAATTCAATAAATCTTTCATAAGACCCTACTATGTGCCTCAGCCCTATGTTTCCAGGGACTAATAAGTATGCATGGCAACAAAACAAATACTCGTGATATAAGTAATTTTCGATGTAGTATAGATTCGTTAAGTTAATACATAAATGTATGTGTTGTAGATATGGTATAATATCACACAATATTTTTTTTTTCTGCAAAAAGCTTTATTGTTTCAATTTGGCCCAAGGCATGGGAGAGGGCTCCAGGATGGTTAGAAGGCTGTCTGTTGGTTGCAAGGAGAGGCCAAACCAGGGGCATGCAGAGAAACCCCTCAAAAGCCTCTGGGCTCCAAAGGCTCCTAGTTATGCTTGAGGGTGAGCCTTTTGAAGAGATACTCACCCAGGACAGCCTGGGGGCTGGCCAGCCTGCAGAGGTCAGTCAGGTGGTTGCCCATCTACTTGATGATTTTCACCTCCTCATGTAGAAAGTGGCTCTCCAGGAAGTCACGGGGATGGGGGTCTGCACGAGCAGAACCCAGGGCATGAAGATCCAAAAGGGCCTGGTACAGGTTCCTCTCCATGGCCGTGGTGGCTTCCGTGGCATCCTGAGTGTTTCCCCACTCCTCTTGGGAAGGCTTCTGCAGGTCCGGGAAGAGGGCGCAGCCACCATGCTGGCCTTGTATCCTCAAGAGACGCTCTCGGCACCCTCACATTTCTCCTCGACCAACCCTCGGAAGAAGTGACCCGCATCTTCCAGAGCCACATCGTGGCAGTCGAAATAGAAGCCCAGAGAGAGGAAGGTGCAGGAGGCCCACAGTTGCAGGTTGGCCAGGCGATTGACGGCCGCCTTGGTGGAAGAACTGTGACGGATTTGAGAGCTCATGCTTGTTAGGTAATAAGGAATTAAGCTTGAAACACGGTGTTGGCTGGGCTTGGAGGCCAAGGATGGCTGAGAAGGTTTTGAAGGTTGCTACTGAAGAGGTTAGTCGAAGGCTGGTAGAAGGGTGTCCCTGGGTCTGTTCCGTCCACTGTTGAAGCTAGAGACAGATCCGGGGCACTGCTGGGGACCACCGAGTGCACTGCGTACACGGTACATTTTAATTAACATTGTGAAAGCAAATTTTACTATTTCATGGTCAGACCTTGCAAATGAGCAGTTTTTAATCCACAAATGAGTTGAATTTCAAAGATTTGTTTCTAAATCAGTTGTTCAAAACTCAGAAATCATGTCACTATAAAAAGAAGATTCTAAGTAGTAGTGAGAGCCAGCCTAGTTATAGGTTTTTTGGTTGGTTGAAATTATATGTATTTTCTATGAGAAATAGTTGAAATTATATTCATTTGTTATGAGGACTACTCTTCAGATATGTACTAGTACTAGTGATTAAAAATAAAAAGCAGTGCAACTTAATAAGACATGCTTTATTTATCTATAATGATAGTCTTGAAGGAAGTGGAAAGTTTGGTACAAAGAGAATGACTTGTTTGGAAGTTTCAGAAAGGTTTGGAGATCTTTTCAACGAGTTAGAGGTTGATGGCCTGAGTCTGAACAATTACGTCACGATCATTCTTCTCTTTGTCTTTAGTACAATGTGTTGCCTTCCTGTTCATGCTTATAACCCATATTTACGGCTGTGTATTAGTAAGTGGGATGCTGAGAAGCTGGGAGAGCAGTGGATTAATGTAGGAGAAGTCACAGCATTTGTAAGATCGCCCTTGGGAAAGGAGATGGTGGAGAAAGAGATCAATAGCCTCTGTGAATTGGCTCCAAGGCCATTGTGGGAAACCCTGCCGAAGATGCATAAACTTCTCAAATAATAACAATGGTCTCTGCTGCCGTGTCTGCCTCATCTGACTGGTGGTCATAGCTCCAAATGTTGCTAGAATTAGGCCTGAGACTATGCTCCCCCACGGGAGAGGAGATTTATATAACGAGGGGGAGAATTTGAGGATTGATGATAATTAAAGAAGCAAAACCAACAAAGTCAGTTATTAATACAAGAGAAAACAAAAAGTCAAGTAGGGAGGGCAAAGTGATTATAGTATACTACATGGCTCAGCTGTCAATAAGATTTTACAACCATAGAAGATAAACATTTGTGCCCGTTAGCAATTTATTGTCTTTTGGCTCCAAGTTCTGACATCATTACCTAACCTGTGAAGATGGGTCAGAGTCCTGAACTATTTCTCCTTGGCAGCCAGCGTGATGTTGAAAGCTTTGCCAGTAGAGGGCACTGGAGGGACACCAGGAGGAAGGGGCTCTTCTTCCACTGTTCTGTTTTGCTTCTTGCTCCTCTGTTTGGTCGCCAGCAGTGGGTGGGATTGGGAGACTTCCAATGGCGTTCACTCCCATTAAGTTACAGCAGCCCCTTATAGATAGCTTCCCACTGAGTTTTCCTAGCACTTCCAGGACTAGATTCCCAGTGGATCATGCCGGACCCCAGTGGTTGGCTTCTTGGCTCTCAAGAGAGGGGTTTTCTGCTTGCCATGGTTTTTCTACCCACTTGCACTCTGGAGCAGCATCTCCTGCTTGTCCAGTGACTGTGGCCCAGCTCTGGCCTGGAGCAGCTCAGCACTTCTCTGCTACCCCAGCCTCAGGGAGAACGTTACTTCCTTGAGTAGCCTTGCTCGTCTTTTGGAGTTCTCTTTCTCCTGTGAGATAATCTTATATTGTAGTTAATAAATATTATATTTATATGAAGTTTATTTAATAATAAAACATCAATTACATTAATATTTATATTTTATTGCTATTACTATTACATTAACATATTTATTAGCTACCATTTATTTCATTTATATTGAACTTTCCCTCTATTAATTACTTGTGGTTTCTGTCTGATTGGACCTTGATCAATTCAACACAGACTATTTATCTAACCAAACTGATGTAATTATTTGGGGAAGAAGGGGAGTTGGATAGTGTGCGTGTGCGTGTGTGTGTGTCTGTGAGACAGAGAGAGAGAGAGGAGAGAGCTAAATCTTTATCATAGTAGGAAGTGATAAATGAGATCTATAGTATGAGATTGTTGTTTGGGGATTTAAAAGTGGTCGAATTTGGGTATAGGAAATGGAGTGAGAGAGCACTGCTATTTTTTGTAACAAGTGCTATTTATGACTGGGCAGGATGGGGAAGGAAAGTCAGAGGGTGTCACTAAGAATCTTGAATTGTAGAGGTACAGCCAAGCAGGAAGCACTGTGTGGTGGCAACTTTGGTGCTGCAGACGGACCCAGGTTGTCACGTGTGTTGAAAAGGAACGCAGCACTATTCATTGTTAGCTGAGTCTCTAATGAAATGAGAATAAAGACAAATAGATGCGCAACATGTAGCAAATACCCAAGAAAATCTGTAGCAGTGATATTCTAACACAAACGTGAAAAGGAGCATGTGGATATCACTCTCCCTTGTCCCTTGTTTTTTTCTCCCTAATATAGGAATATAAGCACCATGGGGTTTTTTTTTTGAGAACTGGAGATAATTTGTGGATATTATTAGTAGCACAATATTTGACTTGTAGTAACATTAAATAACTGGTGATTACTTATATTTTTATTATTTTTTCATTGTTTTAATTATTATTAGTAGTATTTGAAAGCAGATTGTAACCTCACATGGCTTCAGGAGCCAGCCCAGGAACATGAGTAAGGCAAGGGGGCCTGGCGGGGACTGTGGCAAACTGAGGGGCATTTATGCCCTCCCTGCAGAGTGGCCCCACACAGTTCCAGCAAGTCTCTGTCCTTGGAAAATGCTCATCTCCTCATCATTATCTTCAGTTATATTCTTTTTTTTTTTTTTCAGGAAAAGCCAGACATCTAGGTATTTATGTGAAATCTCCCAATTTTAAATATTGAAGACTAACAATTCATGTCTGTGGAGAGGTTTGGATCCACAAGCTTTGCAAACTCTCTGCTTTAAAGAAACAGTTGTCCCCTAGCTAAGAGGACCCGGCTCCTTCTTTGAAATCCTGTGGTTTTCAGTCGTTCTTAGCATTCCCCCAGGACCCTCCCAGACACACCACACGTGTGTGTCCTCTGGTAGGCTGGCCACGTGGGCTTTGTCAGTGTGCCCCAGGCTGGAGTAAAGCAGGTTACCATGCATGCAAGGCTCTTGCCAGGGGTCCTCCCTGACCCTGTTGGCCCCTGGATTATCAGAAAACCTTATCTGAAGACTTCTCCTCCCCATTTTGGACCCTGTCCTTAAGCCTTCTCTAGGACACTCTGGGAGCACAGCTAAGACATTATTCACACTAAAGTGTTAAATGATTTAACAACTCGCCCTTCACAAAGAGTGTCTGCATCTTCAAAGAGAGTACTCAGAAAGGAAATAGAATTAGTTGCTAAGGCAGGAACTTTAATGTTCTTGGCACTTCAGAGAAGAGCCTTTCTCGGCTTTTCAGATCACACCAGGAGAGCAAAACCAAATTCTTTCTTTGGAGGAAGCTTTCTGGGGCCTGGTTTAAAAGTCTTCAAGCACCTTGAGGAAAAGATACTGTTAGGTCTTGCTTTTGAGCAGTCAGTTGACTTTTATTCATTATCCATTGCCAAGTCAAAAAGAGTTCACTGTCTACCAGGTACTGGTGAAAAAAACACATCAAAAATGTGTGCTAAGTCAGAGAAGAGAGGGACTGCTCTAAATTGGCCTAGAATTATCAATTTACTATTTCTAGGTAAAAAAGAATTAGCAATTGTTTCCTTAAGTTCACTTTCCCTGATTTCCTCCATTCAATCAAAGGATTTTCCCAGGCCTTCTAATAGCAGACCTTGCAATTTAAGTGTGTGGTCACCAGGTGGTGGAAGTGTGCTGTGACCACGGAGTCTAGCTGGTGACCGGAGAAGCTGAGCTCACTTAACATCAGATCACCTTAAAACAAGGAGAGTTATGACTTCCTTTCTTTTTAGCCACATTCGACCTGGAGTTCATCAAAAGCTGTTTGCTCTTGTAGCAATTCCTGGCTTAAAAGATCTATCTTGTAACCCAGAACATGCTTGCTGATAACTTTTACCCACCCCTTCACCTTTGGGAAAGTAAAGAAGTGTAGATACCTCAGAACACTCAGAACCCTTTTTCAATGAGCTCATCTCTGACATCCGCCACCTTTATTTTCCTTCCCTCCTTTTTTTTTGTAGTAGAGGAGAGGAGAGCCTTTATGTGCTCCTTACATTCCTAGGGAGGAATATACACTGTGTTCGGGGCAAGCCTCCGGGCTTTATTTATTTACAGAGGCGGGGAAAGGCTTGGAGAAATCCATCCAGGCAGGAGGTGATAGGGCCTCCTCCAGGGTGGCGAGGGAGACAAGGCAGGGGAACTTTTTCTGTCTGCTTTCTCTGCTGTATCTGACAAGTTGACCACTTCCTTTATTCGGAAAGTTCTCACTGGGAACCACTTTACTTGGGCTCTCTGTTTTTCACTGATTTCCCTTCCCCTCCAAGTTCCATAGATCCTCCTTACTCACGGTAGTCATGTTCCTTAACATTGCCATGGATATTGAGCCATTACACCTGGGGAAATACAAGTTTAGGTTTCTGTGACTCTGTCCACAGCATTTTCATCAATCGACCAATTCATAACCTTGTTTTATATGTGTTCCTGTTTAAAGACATCTATTTGGTATATTGATGTATTTTATATATTTGTATGGGATTTCATATATTGATTTATATTATATATATTACATTGACCAACATTAAATTCATGGCCGATGTGGCACTAGAGCTCATGTCTGAACGAAGCTTATCTAACACAAGTATTCCCTCTGTAAGACATGTCACACTCTTCTTGCACTTAGGCTCTCTAGACAGTAGCACCTCAGCGCCACGCTTGGGGCCATTTAAACTGTGAAATCAACAAAAAGTACAAAAATGTGAAAAAAGTGCCACTAAATAGAGTGCAAAAAGGTCATTCATTTACGGTATGAGAACCGAAACAGGAAGCCAGAGGGTCACCTGGTGTGACCTCAGCTGGGGACATGCGGACTCAGATTTTTGACCCATATGTGCTGTGTTTGGGAATGACCCCCAAAGTGCCGCAGATGTTGATTTGGGGGTTACAACTGAACTTTAGCAAGTAGGCAAATTGCAAAGACAGAACTGATGAAGAATGAGGTTCGATTAAATAAATGTAGCAAAGCTAGGACCTAGGTTCCTGCCACTTTCCTCTCTTCTCTCAGCAAGAGCTCTTCTGCCCTCATGCCATCCGACAGATGACTTCAAAACATTCATCTAGAGCCCTGCTCTCACTCGAGACCAGCAGTTTTCAAAGTAGGGTTCCAGGATCCCTGGGGTCCATAAGATCCTCCTTTAGCAACGACATATCTGTGTAAATTGAATTTTTTCATATACTTCAACTAAAACAATTTGTCATAACAAACTGAATATAAAGGCAGTTCTGAGAATACAGCTGTTTTCTATTAAGCCAGACATAAAAGCGATTTGCAAAAATGTCAGTCACTAAGATTTTGTTTTCTTTTAGAAAATATGGTAATGTTATTTATGTTAATATGTAATGGGTTTGTTATTGTAACTTTTAAAAAAATTACTAAATATTTTGTCTCAGTTCTGATTTCTAATGCAGTATAAACACTCATAGGTAAAACCCACTTTATCAAAAGTTCTTTGGGTCCTTAATAATTTTTAAGAATGTAAAGATCAAAAGTTAGAGACCCACTACCCTAAACCTATAATCACTTTTTCAGCAGTGGTCCTGATGTTGGCACTTGGACATCCCGTCAGCGCCTTCACTTGACTAGAAGCACATTCATCAGTCCCACTTGCCCTTGAGCTTCCTGCTGACATCTCCGTTTCTGGCACCATCATTCTTTCAGTGACCCAAGCTCAAAATCCCGAGCCTCTCTGATTTCTCTTCTCTGTTCGCCTTCTAGAGTTTTTACTCAGGAATATCTGCAGAATCCATCTATTCTCTCCCATCCCCACTTCACCCGCCTCTCATCTCACATCTCCACCATCCTTTCCCAGCACTCACCAAGCCACCCCATGTTCCACTGACAGATTGGTCATCAGCCCCAGCACCACCACACTGAGCTCCTCTGAAACACCAGCGATAGAAACCATCACCTACAGGATAGTCCTCCACGTCTGAAAGCCAGTGTCTCGTCATTCCTCTGACCAGATCGTCATTCTTCCCTGGGAGAGAGGGTAAAGGCAAAGGATGATGATGAGGGATGTAGGGTGCAGGTGGGTGATGGGTTGCCTCATTCCACAGACATCTGTTTCAGTTCTGCCTGTACAGGTGTAGCAAGTGTGACTGTTTCCCCCACACGAACTTGTGTAACTATAGGATTCACCCTCTCCTCCTCTTTCTCCCTACAAGAGAGTAGTTCTAAACCTCAGGGCTTGTACGATAGCCTGATGGTGGTAGGAAGGGCAAAATTCTTGATTCTGGCCTGTCCTTTGCTAGCCTCTGTTGTGATGTGCAGGGTGAGGGCGGGATGTCCTCAAGTTCACAATCTCTGGGGGACCTTCCCATAGCTTTTGCTTCCAGAAGAGTCCCAGTGCTGGCTAAATGCATGTACGATTGCTCCTCCCCTGGTAGCTAATTAATGATGATTTTACTACCAATTAAACAATAGCTAATGTTTATTGCTCTCTTACTAAGGGCCAGTCTCCATAGTGGAAGCATTTAAAATTGTATCTCATTTAATTGTCATAAGAATCCTATGAGGTAAGTATCAATATTATCTTCACTTTACAGACAGACTCAGAGAACACAAATAATTGGTCTAAGTTAACAGCTCAGTAGCAGAGCCGGACCCTACACCCAGCTCTGTTTGAGTCCAGTGTTCATACTGTGAACCACTCACCGTGAAACCCTTTGTCTTCTAGTAACCCATTTCTCGTTTGCCCCGAGAATACTCACCAGCGGTGCTTGCAGCTGCAGCATTCACCTCGAGAGAGCTCATGGATTAGAGTCCTAGCCTCATCCCAGAGTTGGCCACGAAGAATCTTGCTTTTATTATTATTTTTTGTATAGTTCTAGTATATAGATAGTCTTTGCAAATGAATGACATCTTTCTATTTATATAGCATTCCATTTTTAGTAGTGGTAAATCTATTTACAAAATATAGTAATTCTCAATCGCTGAAAATGTCAAATCCTAGAAAACGTAGCATTCCTACACGTGGTGTCAACATCATTCTCAAATACTTATCAGCCGAAGATTCATTTGATGAATCTGATTTATATATCCATTTCTGTTACATTAGGATTAGAGACAAGTTCTGTTTAGACATAACTCCAAGAACAGTTTTTATATTTTATTTTCACATTGAAAACCTGTGGATTTTCTTTGGCCTCAAAGAGCGTGTTTATGTAAAATTAAATTCACTCTGGCAGCGAGCTGCACTTTTTTTTCTGAATGGGAAACGGGCTGGAAGGCCCTGGAAACCTTTCTTCCCTCCACTTGGCTTAGACGACCCTTGCGTCCTGGTGCTGGTCAGGGCTAAAATTAAGTAGTCGTGTGAGCACTGCCACACAGCAGTCAACTATTTACCCCACCAGTCAGCATAGAGAGAGGAATCAGACCTGGGTCCTGCCCTCCAGAATCTCACACCAAGCTATGCTGAGTTCGCTCCATATGTTTAAGGACGGCCAGGGTGAATAGTGTGATTTTTTAAAACAAAATTACCACCGTGGTTGTCGTCGTGGGCCACCCAGCCCGTCTGTTCAGCTCAGCTAAGAGCCAAGGAGGAGGGCTGTGGTGACTCTGACCTGAGGCCTTTGAGGGGTCCCTGAGCCTTCTCTAGAGGCATTGCCCTGCAGAGGGAACTTTAGTGAGCTAGAGGTACAGAGAGGCAGAAATAGAGACTGGCAAAGGGAAGGAGGCGAGAGGGCGGGAGAGGCTGGCAGGGTGGTGCTGACGTTCATGGTGTAAGCTCACTGTGAGGCTGCCTCACAAAGACTTGCTCTATGCTAAAAATGCCATCCAACTGGGAGTCCTGTCTCTTGCTGTTTTGCGCCAACTTCACCCAAAGGTCACCTGTTGTCAGAGAGAGCCCAGGTGGAAAGTGAGGAAGGAAATATTCCAGTAGGCTGATTTCATTCTGGTTTAACTGGTTTCTTTTTAAGTAAATAAATAGGGCTAAAGTCTCAACTGGTCTCCAAATGGCAGCGAAATGTACCTCATCACCCCAAAGTGATAGCAGATTTTAATAGAAACAGGAGAGTTCCAGTCTTTCAAAGGCAAAGGTGATCATGAAAAGCAAAGGTGGGTGCTCAGGTACCTGGAAAGGGGCTGGTGAAAGAGTACTTCGGAGTCCAACAATCTGGTGTCTCGGCTGAAGGATCCACCCTGATTCACAGGGCTGCAGCAAAGAGTCTTCCATAAAGCACAACAACAAAGAAACAGGAATTCCTGAGATAATTGCAAACCTTTGTATCACTCAGGGCTATTAGTTTGCAAACAACAGAAATGAGCTCTGAATAACTAAAGACAAAAGAAGTGTATTGGAATAGCCCAGAGAATCACAGGACAAGGCCTCAGCAGGGACTGGGTGGCTCCAGAGATCCAGGGAGTAGGAAGTAGTGGGCAGCCCTGATCTTTGGGATGAACCTGTTTTGCCATTTTCCGTCCTGTGTCACATTGCTCAAGATCTAATTTCTACAGGGCAAGATTCCTGCTCTCTTTGTTTGGATCACGTGCTTGCCTTTGGTTGGGAGTCAGGCACCTTGAGTGATAGCCCCAGCAAGCCTGCGTGCAATGGTTAGGGAGTGTCCCGATGGAGACACGGATACCATGCAAAGGATGTCCACATGTGGATTTACTCATCTAGGCTTTCACTAGAGAGGCACAGGTAGGCTCTCACTGGGATAAATTTTATGCAGCATTGGTCATTAGAATTGAACTGAAAATATTAGAAACAGAAACAGAGAAGTATTAAGGAGATAATGTCAAAAAGAGCAACCCGAAGGTATGTGTGTGAGGAGAAGGTAAAAACAGTATTGGGGTGGGCCCTATTTCTTTACTTCTCTTCCTATCCACTGCTTTTGAGAGTTTTCATGTACAGTTTGGGAAAGATGCCCCAATTAACTATGCCCAATGGAAGGCACTAGTGCTAGCCACAGATTAAAGATAAATATGGAAGAAATAAATGGAAAAATTTGCAAAGGCCAACTTTAAGCCAAAGCATAAGAGCTAGTCTATGTTTAGTTAGTTGTCTAAAGAAAAAAAAAAAACCTTCAATTATATATACTCTTTATCCTTGTGAATATTTTTAAAAGTACACAACTTCATACAAGAAATTAAATTTAGAGCTTCTAATAAAGTTATTCAAAAAAGGTCATATTAGAGATCAAATATTCAGAAAAACCACACACACGTATGCGCACTCACCCTAGTGATGAATTAATAAGTCGAGAAGAAAATGAATGACATAGACATCCACTGGACGTGAAGGAGGTGCTCGCAGTGCTGAAAGAGACGGACCACAGACGAGTCTAGAGGAGTCAAAGGCCAACTAAGAAAAACCGTGAAATCAAGACCAAAGGTCTACAGTGCAACAGAGGCAAACATGCCCTCGACTAAAAGAAGGCTGAGGGTCTCTTTCCCGATTCTTTCACTGAACAAATAGGTACTCAGCCGCAGCTCTGTTCCAGACGCTGTGCGGGCCTTGAGGAGATATCACCGCTGACTCAAGGGATCCACGGTTACTACCACTTTATGCTGCATGCTGAAGTTCCGTAGGGACCTGGCAGCAAAACCATGGCAGCAAGATGTTCACCAAGTGAAAAGTCTTTTTCAGCGGAGCTGCTTAAATTCATCACTGGGAAAAAAGAAACACCAAAATTAGAAATATAATATGGAACCTCAAATCACATTTTATACTGGTTTTTAAATTTTTTCTAATTAAAAAACTCTTGAAGCTTACCAACTCATTTTATTCTTACAAAGGCAAAGCTAAGATCTGTCTTTAAAAGGTCGTGTTTCTATCAAGGTAATAAAAAGTTTTTTTTTTAAATTATTTAACATATTACTCTAATCAGTTGGAAAAACATAACCAAACATGAAGCAGGTTCAGAATTCAGAAAGATCTAGACTAGTCTTGGGGGTTGTTTTTGGAGAGCAGGAATAGGGTAAGGAATTTTCTGGATTTTGTCCAGATCAGATCCAGTTTAAACTTCAAAGACAGAGCAATATTGTTATTTGAGTTCAGTTTCAATTCAAATTAAAATATCAGTTTCCTACTTTGGGTTTAGTTCAACTCCCTGCTGAGAGCTGAGAATGTCATTTAGTGGAAGAAAAGATGCCAGAGCAATTATTTTTTAGCTCATTTTATAATCCTTCACTCCACTGTAAATTGAGTATAGCTGAAGGCTTTCAGATTCACAGGGCCCCGAAATGCCCCCAGTCCACAGGCTTCCTTGGCGCTGGAGCATATGTCTCCAGAAAGCCTTGTGACCTTGTGCCTTCCTCCCAGAGAGGCAAAAGGGACACCAGGGTCTGATGGGGCCCATGTAAGGGGTTGGCCATAGGTGAGGAGGCTTAGGAAGTGGGAGGCAGGCTATTGGGAAGCTGACGTTTAACATGGAGAAAGAAGCCAGAGGCATGAAATGGACTCAGTCCTGCATCAGGAAAAAGGTCAAGACAGCTATGAAGATGCCTGTTTTCTACTCTTCACCTGTTTCTAGGGACTCTGACAAAGAAACTTAGTGTCCAGAGGGAAAATTGAATAATGGGGGTAAGGGGGGAAGGTGATGATACAAAGAAATGGCACGAAAAGGGCAGTCGTGAGAAACACCTGCTCTTTTCTCCTCCTTCCTTTGCTTCACACGTTAATGTATCCACCACAACCTTGCTTAGAGAGGATGGCCTGGGGCTGCTGCCTGCCCACTCACACGCCCCCTGCCATTACTATTTTTGCCACCAGCACCCACACCTATCCCTGTCTCTGCCCAGCTCTGATCACCTTGCTTTCTTCCAGAGGCCGTTTAAACACACTCCACTCCAAAAGACGACCAGGTAAGCCCTTTCTCCACCCCGTCTCCACCTTTAAAAAAAAGCAATTTCAGAGACTTCCTGGAAAAGTCTTTAAGCAAAAATTGAGAAAGAGATTTATAGTATCACATTAGATCCCATCATTAAATCTATGTGTTTCTAAACGTGAGCATTTGCCATCCATGCTCTGTTTACGATACTTTGAGGGATTAAGAAAAGACAAATGAAAAAATGTTGCTCAGGTGTTGAGAGGATTAAATGAGATGACACAGAAGTGCCTTAAAAAAGCAAAAACCACTGTAGAAATTCAAGGCCAAATTAAACATTCTGGACTTGTACTCTTCCAACAGCCTCGAGTTATAAATACTATATAAATAATATATGTCATATGATTTAGGTTTTAAACTATTCTATCTTTTATTGATAGTTCCAATCGTACCATTATTATTACTATCAGTACTGGTAGCATTTATTAAGCTACTTTGCCTAACACTTTACATACATCAATTCAATTAATCCTTTGAAGATACTATGACATCACTCTCTCCATTTAAAGAGAGCTGTACAAAGAAACTGAAGGACTCAACATTTATTTAGTCGTCCATTTTTTATCCATTGGTTTAAAATGCCTCCTTTACCATAAGTGAATTGCCGTAAGTACATGTTCTGTTTTTTTTTTTATTTTAATTGGTTGTAGTATACAGTGCATTGGTTAGAATATCTACATAGTTCAACAATCTCCCAATCGCTCCCTCCCTTCCCTGACCCTCCACCTAGCCAGTGTATTCATTCTAATTGCATTTCCTATGCTGTGCTCACCATCGCGTTGTCCACCCATCAGCTACTAATTTGTACTTCTTTAACCCTTCCCCATTCTCCAGCCCGCCAAACTCCCCTCCCCTCTGTCCACCAAATTGTCCACTGTATTTGGGAGTCTGTTCTTGATTAGTTTGTTCTTTTATTCCTTAGATTCCGATAAGTGAAATCATATAGTGTTTATCTTCCTCAGTCTGACTTAAATACCTTCTAGGCCATCAAAGCATATGTTTTTCCATCCCCTTCCTTTCAGTCTGTGTGTGTCTTTTAAGCTGAAGTGAGTCTCTTAGGCAACATGTAGGGGTCTTGTTTTCTTCCCATGCATCTACTCTTTTAGTTGGAGCACTTAATTCTTATCCATTGATATTTATTGATAGGTGTAGTCATTTTCATTTTTATTCCCTTTTTGATACATGTTTTTTCTTCTTAAAAAAGTTCCTCCAATGTTTACTGTAATACAGGCTTGGTGGTGATACATTCCTTCAGCTTATTTTTGTCTGGGAAGCTCTTTATCTGTCCTTCAACTCTAAATGATAGCTTTGCTGGATGAATTATTCTTGGTTGTAGATCCTGGGTCTTCATCCTGTTGATATTTTTTGCCAAGTACTTCTGTCCTGCATAGTTTCTGTTGAGAATCAGCTGCCAGTCTTATGGATTTTCCTTTTAAGTCACTATCTGTTTTTTTTGCTGCTTTTAATATTCTTTCTTTGTATTTAACTTTGGCATTTTAATTATGATGTGTCTTGGCATGGGCCTCTTTGGATCCCTGGTTTTTGGAATTCTCTGAGCTTCTGGAGTTTTATGTTCATTTCTTCACCAGGTTAGGAAGTTTTCCATCATTAGTTCTTCAAACAGCTGTTCAACATCTTGATTTTCTTCAGTTACACCAATCAGATGGATATTTGGACCCTTAATAGTGTCCCATATGCTCTTAAATTATTTTTATAGTCTTGGCTCTTATCTCTTGCCATTCTGATTGAGTGTCCTTGGCTTTCCCATCCTCTAGATAGGGCATTTGATCCTTTCTTTATTCACTCTGTTTATTCCATTCTTTAATCCATTTAATATACCTCTCTCTCAATGTGTTCTTCATTTCAGACTAGTTGCCTTTTATAATTTCCATTTCCATTTTTATGTTTTTATCTCTTTGTTAAGTTCTCACTGAATTTATCTACACTTTCCAAAAGTTCATTGACATCTTTATAACCAGTGTTTTGAACTCTGCATCTGTTAGATTACTTGACTCCATATATTCTGGATCTCTGTTCTGTTCTCTCATATGGTTTCTTTACTTGTCTTCCCATTGGCTGCCTTTCTGTGTCTGTTTCTATGTACTAAGCAAAGCTCCTAAGTCTCCCAGTCTTATTAGTGTGGATTTGTGAAGTAGGTGTCCAGTGGCACAGTCCTGAGAGGGCTCAGCTATAGGCCAAATTTAGCTCAAGCCTCTGCTCCTGCAGGACACCTGTCAAGATTCAGCAAGCAATCCACAGATGCTGTGCTTATAGCTGCCTCAAAAGGCCACACCAGAAACCAAGGCCAGCTGCCCCAGTGTGAGACTAGGCGCTGCTCAGCAAGGAGCACCTGACTTGCTGAGAATAAACCTGGATGTGGCTTGGGTCACGAGTTGGGGGAGGGGGGTTCGGGAATCCTCTGGGCGGACGACCTCTGTCCTCCAGTCTGATGACATCTTGGCTGTGGCAGCACTGGTCTACATACTGGGAAGCGGGGAGGTGGCTCAACATGGATACTGCTGGCATTTCTTACAGAGCGAGTCTCCCCTCGGCACTCACTCCGACAATGTCTCCCTGTAAGTCCCTGGTACCTCCTGTGCACAGCCCAATTGACACCGGTGCTCAGAGAAGCAGGTCCATCACTGCAAAAATCTGCCATGGACGCGGCCCCTCTAAGAGGCATCTGCCCCTTCCACAGCCTCCGTCTCACTCAGCCGCTCAGGACCAGGCAGCCCGGGTCCTCGCCCCGTCCTACGTTCTGCCGGTGCAGGGTGATTTCTTGGATTTCTCTCTAGTTGTATGGCTTGTTCGTCTAGATCCCAGTTGATTTTCCTTGCTGCCGCTCCTTGTTTTCGCCGCAACTTTGATTTGGTCACCAGAGGGATGAACAGGGCCTTTATCATCTACGCCATTTTGGTTCTTCCCACATAACTGTTTTTAGCTCTATTCTGTGTTCATACCAAAGCCTTTTATTGTGGCTTTATTGATTGTATATTTTCTATTTGATATCATTATACCTTTTTTCAAAAACATCTCCCCCACCCAGTGGAAAAGAATAGCTTATTAGAAGTGATAATACACTTCCAGACTTGGAAGTGAGCCTGAGCAAGAGAAGAGTGGCTCAAAGGCCAAACATCTTGTTTTTTTAAACAGATTTTCCCCACACGAAGCCTATATTTTAATAGTATTTAACTTGTTGTCTAGTGAATAAACACATGTGGTACTCTACATAAATAACACAAGAGGGTAAACCATATCGTATTATTCAATTCTCCCTCAAGAGGCAACTGATATTATCAGTTTCTTAGTCATTCTTCTAGAAATAGTGTATACACGTGAACTTTAACTTTATTAAGCTCTACCAAAAAATTCAATTAAAACTTTAAGATAGAATTGAATTTATGGATTAATGTAAAATAAAATTCACATGTATACAATTATAAATCTCATTTAGCAGCTAGAATGTCTTTCCACTTCTATTGGCCTTCTTTTATGTCACTAAACATTTACATATTTCTGATAATATTTATGCCTAAGTCAGTATTTATGAGTGTGTAGCAGTAATAAATGGAATTCTGGTGTTTGGATTCTGTTTCTTTTTTATAAGTCTAACAATTTCTAATAAATTCTCATTTTACTTTCTTGCAATTTCTATCTAGATGATATTGTTTACAAATAATGACAGTTAATCCTTCCTTTCACTCTTTATACTATTTCTTGTACCAATTTCATTGATTTAGTAAGAGTTTCAGTAACTCCAGAAGATTAGCAGAGGTAAAAGATAATTTCGTCTTTTCCCTGTCTGTAGAAATACTACTTTACACCACTATCATCATATCTGCTGTGTGTTCCAGTAGCTAAGTTTTCATCTATTGCATCAGCTAGGATTTTTTATAGCAATGGTATTGAATTTAATCAAAAGTTTTTCAACATCTACTGAGATACTCAGATGATTTTCTTCCTTTAATCTGTTAACATAGTAAATTGTATTATCAGCATTCCTGACGTCAAACTACTTTTGCATCCCTAAAATTTTACTTCCTTTGTCATAATGCATTATTTATAAAAATATTTGGTATTTTTACATCTATTTTTGCTGCCATATTGTGGAGATATGATTATAACATTTCCCTCCTTTTTGGTATTAGAAAAAAATACATTCTATACTGACTTGTAAAAATTTTAATTGAGAAGCAATCTATTTTAGCAACTATTTACAATAGTTGCCTAAAATGTCATGTTGAGCCACCTCCCCGCCTTCCCAGTATGTAGACACAGTGCTGCCATAGTTGCCTAAAATGTCATGTGTTTTTGCAGAAGAGTAGCTTGCAAAGGAGTTTGAAACTATGTTGATAATGATTCTATTGGGAAAGAAGATGATTCCCAAAGTCCTCTTCAATGGATTGTTAAAAGAGTAGGACGTAATATATGAGCTTGGGCAGGTGACCAACCATATGTGCTTTTTCCAAGACTGTCCAGAGCTTTAGGTGTTCTGTTCTATTGTCAAACCACGTGTCAGCATTCACATCCTTTTTTTCCCGAAGAATAAGGTTACTATAGGCAGAGGAAGATGAGCTAAAATTCATTAAGTGTGCCAGGAAGCCTAAAAGATGCCAAAGAATTTAAATCTTCAAAAATCTTGGTGAGAAATATGTTCTTTGGCCCTTGTGGACCCTGATAATACCCCTCAGTAGCCATAGTGTCAGAGAGCACACGATGTCCTTCGGGTGACACTAGGCAGTGTGGCAGAGACAGCAGCAGGGGACTCATCTGATTTTCAGCTATCACTTTGGCTCCCAGTTTTTAGGTCTGCTCATGAATGGTTAATCCCTAGGCTGACTGCTTGTTGTCCTTGAATCTGTTCTCCCCTTCTTTTCACAGTAACAGGATTTAGTTGAGTAAATGGCTGCCCAGTTGCCCTTGTAGCTAAGTGACCACATGGCTAAGTTTCTCCCATGAGCCCATGACTAGAAGTTAGGTGTACCACTTCCAGATCTTCCCCTTAAAACAGGTACATACTCTCCATGGCACATTTTCTACTTCCATAGAATTAGTACTAGATGTGGAAACACTACAGATCATGCATCTTTTCCTCACTCTCCTGTCTTAAAGATACTACGTTTTATATCTCTCAGGGCTTGCCTAACTATAGGGGACAGCCATGCTTTGACAGGTGGAAACTGGGGACCAAACATTTTAACCACTTTTGATGTTTAAGGACATGCTCCATGTGTATATTAGTGGGAACAAACTCCACTTCTCACTAAGGAAGCCTTAAAAGACTGTTTCTTGCATATAACAGTTAGCCCACAGATGCCCCTGCTGGTTCTGAAATGGAGTCCTGGAGAAGCAGGAGTCGTTTAATATCAGTGGGGAATGAATAATTATATAGTAGTTAAACATGTATTGGTTTGAAATGAAGAAGCTGAGAAATTAAGTAGCATTGTGTAACAGATATAATGAGACATAATGAAATAAAGTTAAGGAGGGAAACACTAAATATAAACACACAGAAATTTTAATACTAGCTAACTAGATTACCAATTATTTTAAGACTTCCACTGGGTCTCCTACTTCTCTGCAGGGCATATTAAACATCACATTTTTTTTTTAATTATAGCAAGAAAACCTAATGTTGGCTAAAGCTTAAAGATAGACTTCCTATGTTGGCACATTAGCAAGAACCTCCAAGGAGAATTACATTCAGAGGCACAGTTGAAAAATGTAAATAAAGAAATGAATTTACAAGTCAATTACACATAACTTTTTAAATGGCACTGGAACAACTGGACATCCACATATGAAAAAATGAATCTAGACACAGACCTTATACCTTTTGTAAAATGAACTTCAAATGGATATAACATAAACATAAAAAAGCAAAACTATTAAATTCCTAAAAATAACAGGGAAAAAGCCTAATGATCCTGAATGTAGTATACCTTTTTAGATACAACATGAAGCCATAATCCATGAAAAACAATAACTGATCAGCTGGACTTCATTAAAATTAAAAACTTCTGCTCTTGACAATGGCAAGAGAAATGAGAAATAAGCCACAGACTGGGAGAAAATATTTGCAAAAGACTACCTGACAAAGGACTGTTAACCAAAATATAACAAAGAACGCTTAAAACTCAAAGAATAAGTAAACAACCTGATTAAAAAGTGGCCAAAGACCTTAACAGATGCCTCACCAAAGATAAACAGATGGCAAATTAGCAAATGAAAAGATACTCTACATCATATGTCATCAGGGAATGCAAATTAAAACAATGAGCTACTACTTCGCACCTATTAGAATGGCAAAAATCGGGAACACTGGCTACCCCGAATGCTGGAGAGGACCTGGAGTGGCAGAAGCTCTGACATACTGCTGATGGGAATGCGAAATGGTGCAGCTTCTTTGGAGGACAGTTTGGCGGTTTCTTACAAATGAAACATACTCTTACGTTATGATTTGGCGATCATACTCCTTGGTTTGTGTGCAAAGGAGTTGAAAACTTATGTCCATACAAAAACCTGCACACAGATGTTTACAGCAGCTTTATTCATAATTGCCAAAAATTGGAAGCAACCAAGATGTCCTTCAGTAAATTAATGGAAAAAATGTGGTACATCTAGGCAATGAAATATTACTCGGTGCTAAAAAGAAATGAGCTATCAAGGCAAGTAAAGACATCAAGGAACCTTAAATGTATATTTCTAAGTGAAAGAAACCAATCTGGAAAGGCGAAATACTGTACGTTTCATACTATGTGGCGTTCTAGAAAGGGCAAAACGATAGAGACAATGGAAAGATCGGTGGTTGCCAGAGGTTAGAGGGCTAGGAGGGACGCGTAGGCAGGGCACACAGGCTTTTTAGGGCAATGAAATGAATCTGTATGATACGATATTGGTCCAAACCCATAGACTGTACAACACAAAGCATGCACCCTATGAAAACTGTGGAATTGGGGTGACTGTGTTGTGTCAGCACTTGTAACGAATGCACCACTGTGGAGGGAAAGTTGCTACTGGGGAGACTGTGCACGTGGGAGCAGGCTGCACGTGAGAAATCTCTGTATGTCTGCTCAGTTTTGCTGTGAACCGAAAACTACTTCTAAAAATAGTCTTTTTAAAAAAGAATGTAGAGGCTAAAATGATTAGGAACAGGCATTCTTAGAGAGTTCATTTAACAGAAAGGGTGGAAGATTGGGGCCCAAGTAGTACATGCTTTCCAGCCCCACCAACCTGTCAGAGAGTCTTTGTAACACTTAGCAATATGCAGGATTTTCTTATTTATTTGTTCACATGTTTGTTTTCTGTCTCACATGCCCCTGGATAGGGACTCTGCTTTTCACTCTAGGAACCGCACCTAGAACAGTAGACATACACCCAGGTGCTCAGTGTATGTTTGCGATGCGGCTGACCCCATTCCCCTTTCTCAGAGACACAACTAAGTTCTCTGTTGACCTTCTCACTTCCTTCCCTACCTCAGGAGTCCTTACCTGATCTGGGAGGGTGGGAGGGTAGCTAGAGAGCCTTGCCCATATCATCATGGATGATTCTCCCACATCTCCCTTTGTCAGGGTGCTTCTTTTTCCCCATAAGCTAAAACCATGGAAACTGAAAGGCCATAAAAGACTCTATTCTCTCTGAGGCCTCCTCCTCCTCTAAGGCAGTTAGCTGAGCTGTGTGAATGGGTTAGAATTGAGGCACTGGCCAATAAAGAAGTTCGTGTGAACACACATGCAAACCAATACATACATATTAAAATGTGTAAAAAGTAACAGGTGACATTTATTTTAATATTATATTTTATTTAACACAATATATCCAGAGTATTATTATCAACCTGCAATCAGTATGAAAGAGTTATTGAGATACTCTTTTTTTTTTTTTGCACTAAGTCTAAATTTCGGTGTATGTTTTACGCTCACAGCACATCAGTTGCACTAGGCACATTTCAAGTGCTTAATAGCTACACGAGGCAGGTAGCTTCCTATTGGACAGTGCAGATAGAACAAGGAATGTGAGAAAAACCTCCACTGTTTAGTAATTCACCCTATTACGTTGGCATCTCCAGTATCCAACCATAGAGATGGAGGTGTGCAGGGCATGAGTGGCAGGGGTGGGGCGTGGAGAGGATTGGCCTCAAACTTCAGCAGCTTGCCTTGCTGGCATCTAAGACGCTTGCCTCCTCACAGGTGTCTGGAAAGGCTGCTTGGGCTGTTTCAGCTCCCTAGAGGGGGTGTCAATAACAAACAAAGCTTGCAAGGGTCGGCCGGAAGCTGCCTTCTCCCAGCGGTCCCCTTGCTGGGACTAGTGTGGAGGGAGGCGAGCAAACCTTGTCTTATGCCATCTGCAGGGTTTGTGTGGGCCCCCTGTGCCTAGTGTTGTGTCATTACCGCCAAACATAAACACACTCGTGCTATTTTGTCTGAGTTACAAAAAAGTGCTTTTACAGCTTCTCCGCAGCAATTAATCTAAAGCCTAATTGCACTATTATGAAGCTGGACCTTGTTTTAGAATGTTCCATCAAAGGTCTCCAAGGCTCCCTACCAGGTATTCGTGAGCTTCTTCCTCCTTTTACTGGAGGAGAAGCAGCCTGTGAAGCCAGGGGCAACTTATAAACAGACAGTGAGTCAGGCAGAAAGCCAGCGCCTTTCTTACCCCATTAGCATGACAGGAAGGAGTCGAAGTAACCTGTGACTCCTTCCTTGTTGAGAAAGGTCATGTTCCACCTTAGAGACTGTTTCATATACTTGCAACTCACCCTTGGAACCACCTTTGGACAAAAGACCTAAAAGGATATACAAAGGATAATGAACATGATCTAACTGTTTCTAAATGAATCATGGCAGTGGCTATGGCTAACACTTCTTAAATTATGCTTTAACACAATTGTTTTTGTCTCTTCTCCAGCTATCACTCCTGGCTGTCACTTCTGTTTATCTGATCCCTGCTTGCTTCAGTCTCCCTCTTTCAAATGTTCCTTTTCTATTAGCTGAGGTCTAGAAAGTCAGATAACTGTGTCTTGTAGAAGTGTGTGTAAACTAAGAGTCAATAAGCCTGAAGAAGGCCTCTCTTGGTTGGATGCTTAAATGCTTGGGCTTTGTCACAACTGTTTTAACTGCTCAGATTTTTTTCTGAATGTGATTTTTTTTCTGAAGGTTTACTTATCTACAGATAATTGAGGAGTTCCTTTGTGTGTAAACAATACTTTTCTAGGTTATACTGAGTTTCTCTGTCTTTTAAGGTATTGGAGAAAATGATTCCAGCTTAGGATCCAAACTTAGGTAACTTCTGGGGAAACACACAAAGCTGGTATTATTTGCTGTATCAAATGTTCTCATTTTTCACTAACCTCTGGGCACATTTATAAATATTCTTAAAGAAAGCATTCATAGCTTATTATCTACCAAAGGAAAAACGGGAACCGAATCTGCTTTCACTCACACCTACATTTTAAGAACATCCATACAGTTCCTTAATGTGAAGAGGGAAAGGAACGACAGCCAGATGCCAACGGAAGCTGTTTCCGTGGAGTCTGGTGGGATGGTCGTTGTGATGGAATCAGAGGTCCCTCTGTTTTCTTCTCCTTGGGAAGCATTTCTCATTTGTCTTTATCTCTATAAAACTCTAAATTCTGTGAGATCTTGACTCGTATTAAGTCTCATTCTTGGTAGAGAGAGAAGTGTCATTGCTCCAAATTCTCCCTTCAGACCAGGGCATGACAAAGAGCTCTACTGTGAAAAAGAATCCAGACATGGAGATGATGGCGACGTGGAAAGTGGAGGGACAGAAGGTTTACCAAAGCTTATCTTCGTGAGATTACGATGACATGAGGGCAGGTGAAACAGTGGACTCCACCATCTCAAATAGTTTTGCTGCCCTGAACTGGGGTAGGAGATGGTAGGGACGTTCTAAGCAGTAATCTACCAACATCACGTTACAAAGAGGCTGGATTCTGAGGCTGCAAATAAACCTGCCCAGGGAAACCAGTGCGACCAAGGGGCCCTTTGAATCATACAAAGCTTCTTCTCTTCTCAGAGACACAACCTCATCCAACCTGGGGAAGCATTGAAAGTTCATTGCAACATTTACCCAACGATAAGCCATACAGAGGCTACACCTTTCTGGGAAGTCTGTGATGGCAGGGGTTAAGCCACAGGTGAGAAAGCAGGTATAACCAGGTACAGCCCTGCTCCATTTCTGACTCATCTTCTGACTATGTTCTTTAAGCTTCGCTATGCCTCAGCTTCTCCACCTGTCAAATGGGAGGAGGAAGCAGTGGGCTTGTTTGTTTGTTAAAATTCCCTGAAATCTTTTGTTTAAAAGGCTCTTCAAAAGGATAAGAGAGTACAATTATCCCTTAGCTGTTAGGTATGGTGTTGCTATAAATAGGGTCTGTAATAGGGTCACAATGCATATGCCAGTTTACGACAGTAAATGGGGCATAAATGATCCAAAGAAAGAGTGGCAGAATTCTTTGGTGAGACATGCATTCAAGAAAGCTGAGACTCGGTCCTCCCCAGGAAAACAGCCCCTGTGAACTCATTTTCAGCAAAGATCGTCTCTCATCCTAGAGTACTGCTTTTTCAGCATGGCTTGTCCACCGCAGCTGTGGATCAGGGAGCATTCTTAGTGATCTAGGAGACTGGCCCCCACATAGAATCTATGCTAGTGGTGTGTACACTTGTGGGCACGTGCGTGTGTGCATGTACAGACACATTCCTGCCAAATCTAAATATACCTTTAAAAACACAGAAAGTAAGTCTGAAAATGTAGCCTAAGCAAATCCCTACTAAGCTGGTTTTCTAAGGTGGCACGTGTCTTTGTGTTATAAACATTATGGTGGTGGCCAGCGGAGGGTGAACAAGGGATCCTGAGCTTTTAGCTCTAATAGACTAACATGGAAGGCTCTTGGGCATGGGGACTATGCCATATCCTGAAAGGATGGGTCAGGGAATCATGCTAATATTGGGAAGGAGCAAAAATGTTGGCAAGATTTCAGAATGTTAATATCCCACCAACCAATAAGAAATGGCTGGGTTATGGCAGAAAGGCAAGTTCAGGAATAAACACTGAAATGAGGTGTGTGACACTTGCCAATTATCACAAGATGTTTCGGTAAACATATCTGGGACTTACTGGTGTATGGGGTTGCCAAGCGTTCAGCTTTACTCAAGTAAAGTAGTGTGGTTTTTACACCACTTTCATCTGGAATTTGGAATTAAGGAACAGGAAGGCACATCTTAAGAAGATTTAATTATTGGCATAAGCATAAGAAACACATCAGAACTTTCTTTCACTCTTTTCCCATGGCTCCCAAACGTCTTTCCTCATTATTCTTGTTGATCTAGGTCATTCATTTATTATTTTAGGTGCCTGGTACAGAGTAGTTTTTCAGTTGCCATTTAACAAATGAATGAAGAAAATCATTTTAATTTTCAGAAGTACACTGTGAAGCAGCCTGGTGAAAGGATGTTAAATTAGGACTATGACAGATAAAAAGAAGGCAGTGGGAAGAGATTCTGCAGAGTGTAGATTCCTTTCCCTTCTGGCCTTCTGCCTCTGCTATTTCATTTGGGACCCCCAATACCAAGAGCCTCTAACCCATGAACGGATATTGGTGCAACATTACTGGGAATTATCCTGGCCCTGTAAGGCCCAAAGCTAGATTTACCAAGTCATTCTGTACCTCCCTGGGATAACAGAGGAAGACTCACCATTACCTAGGAATTGCAGCATGATAATGTGCAGGGATCCCTAAATCCCTGGTCAATCCCAAGTGTACTTTCCAGACAGCAGAGTGGGGTAATTTGGAGCTTGGGTCTTGGACCTAATCTCAAGATTCATCAACATCATAGAATTTGCAACTAGAAGGCATATGAGAGATCATCTAGATAGTCCTAGTTTCACAAATGAGTGAAGTAGGACTGTATCAGCACTAAGTTAGAAAAAAACATGAAGAAGGAAAGTCTTGGGTTTATACTTGTTTTTTAAAGACACTCTGAGCACTGTTCATTCATTCAACTGAAATATTTTGGATGCCTTCCCTGTGCAGGCATGTTGCTAGGTGTCAGGCATACTAGGTAGAACCATGGCCTTTGCCTTTAAGGAACTGATGTTTTTTGGTACCTCATGTTTCCAACACATTTAACACTCACAGATGTGCCATAAGGTAGGTATAACTATTTCCATTTTACAGATGAGGAAGATGAGTCTTAGGGTTAAGTCCAAGATCTCATGAAATTCAGCACCTGCCTATCAGATTGTATTAGTTTTTTTCTTGTTGCATAACAAATTACCACAAACCTACTGGCTTAAAAAAATACTCATTTATTATCTCACAGTCTCTATAGGTCAGATATTTGGGAACAATTTAGCTGGGCTCTCTACTCAGGTCTCATGAGACTGAAATCAAAATGTCAGCCAGGACTGCAGTATCATATGAGGACTGGGGTCCTCTGCCAGCTTCCCTGGTTGTTGGCAAAATGCCACATGTTACGATTGTAGAACTGAGGTTCTGAGCTCCTAAAGGCTGCCCATCGTTCCTCGCCCTGTGGCTCTCCCACAGCACAGCAGATTATGTCTTCATGGCCAATTGGAGAGCATCTGTGCTGCGCCAAATCTTTTCTTATTCATTGGAGTAAAATCCCATCAGACTCACAAGTCCTGCCCACATTCAAGGGGAAGGCAGGCACACCAAGGGGCAGGAGGAATCTTGGGAAACGTTTTAGGATTCTGCCTACCATGCAGATATCACTACCCACATGTTCTTCACTTTACTGACTTCCTCTCCAAAGTTATGGCATTGGTTCTGGGCCTATGCAGGAAAAAAAAAAGCTATATCATGCCGGTGCAATGAAAGAAGTATGTACAAAGTAGGAAAAAATGGTCTACTGTGCATAAAATGTTAGAGATGAAGAGAGAATGTTTATGGGGAGCTTCAAGAAGAGAATATCTCAATTGGTGGGTTAGTAAAAGAAACATGCCTTCTCATTTTTGTCTTTACTGCCTCACATAGTCTTAAGGCACATAGTAGACCCTTGATTAATGTTTGTTGACATGAATGACCCTGTACTACAGGCATTTTCTAGGTGGTAGAGGGAAAAAAACATTCTAGGTAGAGGGAATTTCATGTACAGAGACCCAAAGATTTGAGCCACATGCTATGTTTGAGGGTCAGTGAGAAAGATCAGATTATTTAAACATGCAAGGCAAGACATGGCAAGAGGAAAGGCAAACAATGGGGCCAGAATGTGGGTGGGGGAAGAGGCGAATATAGTGCTAAAGTGGCAGGACTTCATTTTGTAAATGAAGGGGAACACCTGAAGGGTTTTAAGATATCAGATTTGTGTTTGAGAAAATTAGCTCCAGTGGACAGTACAGTGCAATGGCTGGTTTGGTGTAAGGGTTAGGGTGGATGGGAGGGAGGCTGATGCGGGCTGAAGGGGGAGTGCCGGGTGGTCTCGTAGTGCAGAAGAGGAAGAGGAAGATCTACACTGAGACAATGGCAGTGGGATGGAGAAGAGCAATGGTTTCTGAAGCTGAATGGCAAGCAGAGTTGGCAGAACAGAATGCCTGAATGGGCTCGAGGATGAAGGGGCCATGGAGGATGACCCTGGCTTAGGAGATGGGTAAATGATAGGTTCATCAGTTAAACTTGTAGTCTAAGAGAAGGATAGGTGTGCGAAAGAGGAGGAGGAGAGAGTTGGCAGTTATGGCGGGAAGGAGGACGGCTGTGGATAACAAGTACACTTTGATACATGCTGAGTTTGAGGTGCCTGTGGAATATCCCAACAGAGAATTCAAGGGGAGGCAGTTGACTTCTTAGCTCTGGAGCTCACTGGGGCTGGGTACGCAATGGGGTTTCTAACTCCTAGGTTTGCAATCAAGTCATAGCCATGGATAACCACAGAGGGATAGTGTATAGAGTAAAAAAATGGGGAAGCTGAGAATAAAACCATGAGTCACCAAGTCCGCAGTGGTGAGGGCAGAAAAAATGAGCTAGAATCAAAGGCGAGGGAAGAGAGGCTCTGAAGGGAGCTGCGAGTGTGGGGTATACAGTGACCGCAGAATGTACCTGAGGAAGACATGAGGGGCCACCTCACTGGCAGGAGAAACCATGCCGTGAACATCCTCGTTGGTGTCTCACTGGCTTGAGTTGTAAAAATGCAGGGAGGACAAGACCCACCACACCGTGTGCAATTTAAACAAACATGAAACTGAGTCAATTAGCTAGGAGAGCAGATTGTCACAGATTTCTTTATTGCGTTAGGAAATACATGTTTTCACTGAGGTCTATTCTTTTGAAGAAAAAAAGAACTTTGAGTTAAAATGTATTATTCTTTGATCTCTATAATTAAGAGATTTGACCCAAGTATTCATGAACCCTTAGTGAAAATCAGTGGCATTCCCATTACTTTCCATGGTTTGTTTTCCCATAACTTGAAGAACAAAAGAGTATCTTTCATAAGAACATGAGGGGTAAGCAGAATTTCACAAGAAGAGAGACTTCTGTGGAAAAACAAAATTTTAAAAGGGGACAGATCCACTTTCTACTCAGTATTTTGGTTTTCTCTTGTTTTCATTTTCTTTTTTCTATCTTTCTTTCTTTTTTTCTTTTTCTTCTTTTTTTCTTTTTTCTTTCTTCTTTCTTTCTTTCTTTTTTTTTTTTTTTTTTTTTTTTTTTTTTTTTTTTTTTTTTTGCCCATGCTGAAACTTCACCGAATAACCTGAACAAACACTGGCAAATGCTCTGAGTCTGGATATGCTTCAAATATATCCGAAGAAAGACAATATACTTAATTGAAAAAAACGTAAAGGCAAACTCAATCAAGTACATGTTGATTCATCACAAGCTCACAACTCATTATCTAGAGCAGGTGGCCAGTGAAGATAATTTAGTCAAGGCCTAGCCCTAGCTGAAATGCAAATTCAAGGGCCAAAAGTCAGTCTCTCTCTGCTTTTCTGCTCAGATCTCTGGAATCTGACATCTTGCTGAGTAGCTGGCCAGGCGTTCACATTCTTGGTGACTTAGAGGAGGCAGGAGCCTTGGCAAAGCAGCAAACACACACAGGCGCACACCCCAACACAGACACACATAATACAGATATAGACACACACACACACACGCACACATGCACGTGCACATATACAAAGTCACCTCTCACTTCGGTCTCCGGCAATCCCCTCTTTTACTTCAATTGGAATGATAAACTTCCAAATTCTAGAACGAAGCTGGGAATGTTTATGTGAAATTATCCTATTTCTCTGCTTATTAAGTGAGCAAGTGGCTACTGCACTGGGTTCACATAGTGCAATAAGTGGATGACAGAAAGATTGGCGGGAACCTCAAACAGTGGGGCCGATGACAAGGTAAGGAGAGACTGGACTAAGGAAAGAGGACGAGGCAAAAAAAGAACAGCAGGCCCCAGCAGCCAGCAGTGGGTGAGGGCAGCAGCTCCTGGGGAAGAGGCTGTGAGTCTATTAGAGCAGAAGCAGAACCAAAGAAGAAAGCACATGAGTTGGAAAGAACAGAAAAGGACAAAGTCTTTTCTTAGTGAGAACAGGAAAGTCACACACCCTTCTTCTTCCCTCCCCGACATGACTGGTATTTTGTTTTGTTTTTTCAACCCCTTGGAGAAGGTGTCCCAATAGGAAATGATCTCTAGCCTTCAGTTTATAAGACAATCTATTCATCATTCTTGAATAAAATGTATTTGAATGTCAGCAATAAATGGTTTTTCATGGAAATGAACTTGGTCGATCTGAATACTTTTATCTCCTGCCTGTGGAGGTTTGGAGTTAAAGCAGAGGTTAAAACACGGAATAGTCTGCACGCAATCACACTGGGTTCAAATCCGGTTCCGACATTCATGGTCTGACCTTGGATAGGTTCTCAGTATCTCCAAACCTCAGTTTTGTCATCTGCACAGCGGGAATAATAACATTCCAGATCCATTATCCTGTGTCAACCATTCTGAAACCCAAAGAGCTCTAAAAAGAACTCTTTTTAAGCTTGCATGAAATGAAATTCATTTGATGGCAAAACCTGACCTGAATTGATGTGAGACTTTATACAGTTTTTATTTATCTACTTAGGAGCATGATTATCCATATGTTTGCTGCATAAGTATTAATACGTTTGATGAAGGGTGTTGCCCCAGACCTTACGGGTCAGGGCGGGGGCGGGGAGGGGGCGCTGTTTATGAATAATACAGTATGCACAGATTTGTCTCTCAGAAATGTGAACCATTCTGAAACCTACCGGAATCTGGGTGGAATCTGGACGAGGGATTGGGGACCTGCTCCTTTGGGGTTGCTGGAAGCGGTAAGGAAGGTAATGTGTGTGAGGGGCTTGCAACGATGCCGGCGCTCTGTCACGCTGGAGAACACAGGCTGGAACTTATTACTAAGACACAAGTAAAGAGTGATTCTGCTCTTGCTCTTGTCACTTTGAAATTCTCCATCAAACTCTAAGCTCCTACTCCCCTTCCACCAGCCTGTCACTTGGGAGAAGAATCTCCCGACAGGAAGGTCCTGCCCCATGCTCCTTCCTGTTGGCGCTGTGGCGTTGAAACCCAGAGCCTAAAGCCAAGAAAAGGGTTCCGAATGCACAGCATCCAAGAATCGCAAGGATAGAAAATGGGAGGAGATCCGAAATTGGCCAAACTCCCTCCTTAGGTGGTACGGCCTGATGGAGGGAGGCTCAGCTCCGGAGGCAGAGAGGCCTCAGTTCCCGCTCTGCCGCCCCTACCGGTGGGACTGAGGGGTCTGTCTCTCACCGGGAAGTTCCTCATGATGGTGACACACACTCTGCATGGGGCGTGGTGCATAGCAGGTGCTCCACAAGGGACAGGCAGACAGGCACACGCACGCGTCATTATACTGAGCTCCCCAGAGGAAAGTTGAAGCCGTATCTTACCTGCAAAAGTGAGGCTAGGAAGCCGATGAGAAGGTGCTCTTCGTCTGCGAAGGGTTCTAAGCCCACCGCGCGGGAGCTGAGCCTGGCTTCCTCTCTCCTCACAAGACAGTCAGTCACCTGAGTGTCGTTTAGGACCCTGTGATTCAAAGGGATCAGTCACGTACCACGTCAGGTTGGGGGTTACAAGGTGATTCGTGGCTACACAGATGGGCCGTAAGGCTCGCTCATACCCTGAATCCAGTTTTTGGCTGGATTACTAAATCCTAGTTTGACTCTAACCCTTATAAAAGGAATAATTTTTTAAGTATACTTGGGAGGAGAGAGGGTTTTTAATGTCATTCAAAGTGAATCCTTTCGTGAAAGAAACCTTTCACCCAAATTATTATCTTGTCCTCATATGCCCAAATCAGCACTAACACAAAGAGTAAACAGATTTCCTTATAGAGGAAAGCTGAGGCAAAGGGGGGAATGGGGGGGGGGTGTGAAGAACGAAAAAAGGAAGAGAGTTCAGGAATTTTTTAGAAATAAGTTGACATGTGATTAATTTCTTAAAGCATGAAAGTTTAAAATAAATATCCATGAGTGCATACTGGTATAAATAACTGAATAAATAAATAAATGGAGGAGAAAGGACAGCCCTTCCTTACAAAAGAACCCCACTTAATAAATGTAGAAAGAATGAAGAAAATAGAAAATCACCATTAGAACAGCACCGTAATAATTGTTGCAGGCAAGATCCACTGATTGATGCTAAAATTAGCAGGCCGAAGTTTGATGAGAAACAGGATATTTGCATAGGCTCAGATATTTCTCTCATCATGCTTACTTAATACGGAGAGAAATAGTACCCTCACAGTAGAGAAATCCAGCAGACACCACCTGAACCAAGTGATCGCGGTTTATATCGCTGGTACTGAGACACATCAACGTATGTACCCCCGATATTTCGCACAAAGAAGGTTTCGTTTGTTTGTTTGTTTGTTTGTTTTTGCCAAATTCATAATTTCAATTTAACCATGAGAAAACAAGTGAATAATCATAGGTTGAGGGACATCCTACAAAATAACTAGCCAGTAGTACTCTTCAAAATTGTCAAGATCGTGATAGACAAGGAAAGACAGAGGGACTGTCATAGATTGGAATTGACACATGAGACATGACAACTAAATGCAGCGTGGGCTCCTGGATGGGGTATGGGAACAGAAAAAGGACATTTGTGAGAAAACTGCTGAGATATGAGCAAAGTCAGTAGTTTCATTAATAGTATTGCACTTGTGTTAATTTCTGAATTTTGAGCATTACTATTGTTGTGCTAGATATTAACATTAGGGAAAGCTGGGTGAGGCACATAGGGGAACTCTGTATTATTTGTGCAACTTTTATGTAAGCCTAAATTAGGTCAAAATAAAAGTTTTTTTTTTTTTAAATCATAAAATAGTGGAAATCTTGTAGGGCTTTCTTGTATTATTGAATGATTTGGTATTAATTCTATTGTGACTTCCATATTGGGGGTGGGGAAAAGAAGATAAGGTTAGAATGATTTCAGGGCTTCGGGCCTCTAAATGCTACTCTGGGCAAGTTGACTTTGTCTCCAGAAAGTCCCCAGGCAGCTCTATTCCTCATGTAAGCCCATTTATTCCCTCCTCAGAGGCTGAAAGATCTTAGAAACAGCTCTTCCAGGATGGGGCCCTCTGACCTCCCAGGATGCGACCAGATCAGTAAGTCAGTCCCGCAAGAATAGGCCGTTCGCACTTAACTCTAGAGCCAGAGCACTCAGGGCAGGGCAGCGTCACTCCCTCAGAGTAATAATGGAGCCTATTTGCGGGTGGTAAGATGAGATGATGTATGCTACGTCATGTGTGGACCTTGAAAACATTATGCTGCCCTTAGACACAAAGGGACAAATATTGTATGATTTCCTTATGTGACATACCTAAAGTAGGCAAATTCATAGTGACCGGAAGTAGAATAGTGGTTACCAGGGGCTGGGGGCAGGGAGAAATGAGGAGTTATTGTTTAACTGGTACAGAGTGTCTCTTGGCCTGATGGAAAAGTTCTGGAGACAGAGGTGATGATCGTGCCCCTATCATGGCTGTACTTCATATCACCGAATGGTATACTGGCAAGTGGTAAAGGTGGTAAACTTTGTTATGTATATCTTACCACAAAAGAAAATGTAAAAGAATTAAATGAGATGATAAAAAGCTCCTATAAAGCCCAGCCCACAGTGGACACTCAGATTCTGCGTTCACTAAAGTTTTAGAAAATAGAATTATACAGTTGTTCAATGTGATATTTGGTCATGGCAGCCACCTGTGATTTATATACTTAATCACATTTTCAACACATTTTTTTCATGCTATACAACTTTAAGATGGAATGATGAATTTTTAAAAAATATTAGGCTCAAATGTCATTGAGAGCATTTCTGTTTAGAATCACAGATAAAACCGAAGCTGACTACATGATTTACAATGCTATGATGGGAAAATTCAGCCATGGCTCTAGGTGTGACTTTACACATATGCTTACAACTATACTCCGATTCTATGAATTAAATGTGTTCCTCCCCAGATTTGCCCAATCACTTCTAACCTTCCCCCACTGCCACTGCCACGGCTGCCATCATTCTCACCCCTTCCAACCAAGGACGCCTGAGCCATGTGGGGAGGTAATTTCATACCTAGACTCACAGCCGAGGTTTGGCATTGCCGTGGCCACTGCAGCTGAATTTGAAAATCACTCTTAGAGTGAGTGTCGTTGTGGCATCTTACTGCTGCTGACCATGTAGACAAACTCAGCTAATATGCTGACACACGGCTGGCATTTCGTTGCCCTCATCACTCAGCCCCGGTTTTGTGACGAGGCTCTCTGCAGCCTGGTGAGACTTAACGCTCAGCCTTTCTGTTAAATGAGGCTTGCGTACAGGGCCATGGGCTTGGACCCCGGAGACACTGTCTTGCAGAAGTCTTCTCTTTTATGGTTTTCTGTGATGAAACTTTGTATTGTTCTACATTTTAGCTTTGATTTTGTAATCACTGGTTACATAATGAATTGATTCTGTGCCTGCAAAGTCAGTCTGCACTATTAAAGACACAGAAGATGCAGCTGCTTTAGAACACAGTGACGGAGACGCTGTGTCCATACCTCCCAGCCTCCCACCACCAGCCCTGCTAATGCGGAAGCTCAGTCTCACGCGGCACTACACTTGGCGTGAGGGGGTGGCAATGGCACAGCATGACACCTCCTTCACTTTCACACGGGGTAGCAGATCCTAGAATGATTTTTTAAAAAATTTTATTGAGGTAATATTGGCATATAACATTATACTAGTTTTAGGTATAAACATAATCATTCAGTATTTGAATGATTATGTTGTATAATCATTCAAAGTGATCACCACAGTAAGTCTAGTTACCATTCATCACCATACAATTGACCCCCTTCACCTGTATCGTGCCCCTCTTCCCCCTGCCCTTCTGGCAGCCACCAATCTGTTCTCTGTATCTATGAGTTTTATTTTGTTTTCTTTCTGTCTTTAGTTTTATTTTATTTTTTTAGATCCCTTAGATAAGTGAAATCGTAATGTTGTCTTTCTCTGTCTGACTTATTTTACTTAGCATACTACTCTCAAGGCCCATCCACACTGTTGCAAATGGCAAGATTTTCTTTTTTTTTTTTTATGGCTGAAATAGTATTCCTTTGCGTGTGTGTGCATGTGTGTATACACCACATCTTTCTTATCCATTCATCCACCAATGAACCCTTAGTTTTTGTTGTCCCTATCTTGGCTATTGTAAATAATGATTTGTACATAGGAGTTTGTAATGGACATAGAAGTTCATCTTTTCAAATTAGTGCTTTTGTTTTCTTCAGATAAATACCCAGAAGTGGAATAGCTAGGTTATATAGTAGTTCTATTTTGAATGGACACCTTTTACTTCTATTTCTTGCCTAATTGCTCTAGCCAGGACTTCCAATATTATGTTCAATAAAAGTGTCAAGAGTGGGCATCTTGTTCCTGATCTCAGAGGAAGAGCTTTCAGCTTTTCACTGTTGAGTATGTTGGCTGTGGGTTTGTCATATATGGCCATTGCCTCTACACCTACTGTGTTGAGAGTTCTTATCATAAATGGATGTTAAATTTTGTCAAACGCTTTTACTGCACAATCTATTAGAAGATCATATGATTTTTAGCCTTCATTTTGTTAATGTAGTATATCTCATTGATTGATTTGTGAATGTTGAACCGTCTTGTGTGCATGTAATAAATCCCACTTGCCTATTAAGTAAGAGGTGTATAATCCTTTTACTATATTGTCGAATTTAGTTTTCTAACATTTTGTTCAAGATTTTTGAGTTTATGTTCATCAGAGATATTGGCCTGTAATTTTCTTTTTTTGTCTCGTCCTTGCCTGGTTTTGATATCAGGGTAATGCTGGTCTCATAAAATGAATTTGGAAACATTCCTTACTTTTCACATTTTTGGATGAGTTTGAGAAGGATATGTATTAAATATTGTTTAAATGTTTGGTAGAATTCACTAGTGAAGCTATCTGATTCCAGGCATTTGCTTGTTGGGAGGTTTTAGTTATTGATTCAATCTCTGTATTAGTAATTGGTCTATTCTGATTTTCTATTTCTCCATAATTCAATCTTGGAAGATTGTATGTTTTAGAAATTTATCCATTTCTTCTAACTTGTTCTATTTGTTGGCATATAATTGTTTATAGTAGTCTCTTATGGTCCTTTGTATTTCTGAGGTATCTGTTATAACTTCTTGTTTCTTTCTTATCTTATTTAATTGAGCCATCTTTTTTTTCTTGGTGAGTCTAGCTAAAGGTTTTAGGATGATTTGAAATTTGAAATTTTGTAACGTAATCTTCCTCACTCATCTTTAAGTGCTTGAAAGTCTACGGTTCTTGACTTCAAGATTAGGGTTGCCAAATAAAATACACGACTTCCAGTTAAATTTCAATTGCGGATAAACAGTGAATACTTTTTAAGTAAGTATGTTCTAAATATTGCATGGGACATACTTATGCTAAAAAAGTATTCTTTATTTATCTGAAGTTCAAATTTAACTGGGCATCCTCTTATTTTTATTTGCTAAATCTGGCAACCCTACTTGAGATCAGACTCTTGTCATTGTCCTATCCTCCAGGTCTGTCCTTGTTGGACTCTAATAATGCATTCTGCCTAGGTGCCTGTGACAGAATGAGGCAAAGGAAGAATCTTAATCACATTTGGCTTTGTTTTTTATCTAGCTCCAAGTGTCACAGATATGTATTAAATTCACAAATAAATTAAAAGCTTTCATTTGGACAGCTGAAGTTTAGATCATTTTTATTCTGAAACTTCAGCTAGATTGAAGGATGAATAGTGTGGAGAGGAATGATTTAGGGATCAGGAGACAAAGTCACTTATCGCAGGTCAAGTGACCACAGCATGGCATTTTCTCTTTAGCATCTATTGGAAAACGTAAAGGATTAGATTAAATTACCTCTAAAGTTTCTTCCAGGGCTAAAAATTCTAATTCTAGATTCAAAAGATCTTAAACCTCCAAACTATGTTGTTGAAAATCAATGTTAGATGACAAAAAATTTAAATATCAAAATTTTTTATTTATGCTAAAAATTTTTAAGAAGTTGCTCATTGAATTTCCTTCTAAGAAGAGTATAAGTCCACTGGATTCTGGCTTCTTTCATTACTTCCATTGTTAGTATAGAGAATTCTGTTATTATCTAGTTGTGATTACTCTGAGAATCATCTTTTCCTCTGGTTCATTTGGTACCTTGTTTGTCCTTGGTTTGTTAAAGTTTCACAATGATGAGTGTAAGTATAGAGTTCTTTTTATCTTTTCTGCTTATTATTTTTGAATCTGTGGATTGATGACTTTGACCAGTTCTGAAAAATTCTTAGCCATTGTTTCTTCAAATATTATCTTTATCTAAGCCCTTTTTTCATCTCCTTCTGAGAATCAGATTAAATGAATGCTAGACATTTCACTCTGTTCCCTCTGTCTCTTAACCTTTCTCCTTATTTGCAATATTGTTGTGTCTCTGTACTATACACTGAATAACCACTGAATTACTTTTTCTGATCTATATTTCAATCTTCTGATTCTTCAGTTGTGTTAAAAGTGCTTAAACACGTTGAGTTTCTAATTTTGGTTATTGTATTTTATTTTGATAAGTTCTATTTGGTACTTTTTCAAATCTGCTAGGTTACTTTTTATTGTTTCATTTCTTTACATATATTTTTAATTTTTTCTTTGAATTTAGTAAGCATAGTTGCTTTTATAGACTCTATTTTCATTCTTGATGGTTTATGACATTGTAGGCTTAGTTATTTTTGTTTTACTTTATGCTGCTCATTTTCCTTAAAAATTTATTTGGGGCGATTCTTTGAAGACTGGATGACACTAATTTCCTTCAAAGAGAACTCTCCTTTGTCCCTGCTAGGTACAGAGGGGTATTTTAAATGAAATCACTTTAAGTTGAATTCACAACTTGGGGGTTTTGTGGTTTCATAGTTTTTTGTTGTTTATTTTATATATTTTGGCCACCAAAGCAATATAGATTTGGAAGCTGTGACAGTGCCAACTTGCAGTTATAACTTCTCAAAGCAGGTCTCTACCATTACCATGTGTCTTGCTCTGCTCGTCATAAGGGCAACTTTCCTATAGTTTCTTGGGCCTGAGAGTAGAGGCACATTTACTTTTTTTCACCCTTGCACTGAGGGTTTGATCTATATTAGTGAGAGGAGAGGTGGCCCTGGGCTTCGATTCTGTACCTCTATCCTAAGAAACCCTCAGAACCAAAATTCAAGTTTACCCAAATTGGCAAATGCTCTCAGTTCAAAAACAGCTTTACGGTGTCACGTAACGTTTAGAGATCTTTTTTCTCTTTGATTTTGGCCTTTAGTTTCTTACTATTTTGTTAGGTCTTCGATGTTTTAAGAGTTAAAAAATATTTAGTCAGCATTTTTGGTTGTTTTTAGTGAGAGATTGATTTGATCCCTAACCTGCTTTATTCCTGGAAATGGAGGTTCTTCCCTGATTCCTAGATTTGGGTAAACTGTGTATTTAGAAACTAAAAATCAACATGACCTGCTTGCTCTAAGCAAGCTATCATGTGCAAAAGCAAGCACATATTTTTAAAGTCTGTACTTCAGAAAAAGAATTATTGCAAGGTTCCCTTAAAATTAATTGCATAAATTTCTCAGGAATATATCTGAAATTTTCTAAGAAATGTTTTTTAAGCTCTTCCTGTAAGCAGCCTGAGGAAAACTCTGAAAATGATTCACTATTCACTTGACCCAGAAAAACCCAACACAATTATGAAATCAAGAATTTCAAACCTCTGTGTTCACTTTAAGAACACCTGTGAAACTGCCCAGGCCATCAAGGGTGTGCATACCAAGTATCTGAAGGATGTCACTTTACAGAAGCAATGTGTGCCATCTCATCGTTACCATGGTGGAGTTGGTAGGTGTGGCCAGGCCAAACAGTGGGGCTGATAGCAGGGTCAGTGGCCCAAAAAGAGTGCTGAATTTTTGCTGTACATGCTTGAAAATGCAGAGAGCATTGCTGAACTTAAGGGTTTAGATGTAGATTCTCTGGTCATGGAACACATGCAGAACAAAGCTCCTAAGATGCCTCGTAGAACTGACAGAGCTTGTGGGTGTATTAACCCCTACATGAGCTCTCCCTGCCACACTGAGATGATCCTCACTGAAAAAGCGTAGATTGTTCCTAAACCAGAAGAGCAGGTTGCACAGAAGAAAAAGATATCCCAGAAGAAACTGAACAAACAGAAATTTATGGCCCAGGAGTAAATTTAGCATCAAATAAATGCTAATAAACGTAAAAAAAAAAAAGTTTTTAAAAAATTTAATTTTCTGATCACTACTAAATTATAGTAAAATTGCAACATTATCCAAAAATTACTTTTTCAACACACTCAACCACTCAAGAATCCAAGAGTAATTATACAATGACTCTACGTGGCCTAATTAGATGGCGAAAGTTTCCTCACCTAATTTAATGTACTTTATTCATCAGAAAATCTCTAAGACCTCATCCTTAATAACATAGCTTACTAACTCTTATTTTATACACAATTCAAAGAAACCTCATTCTCCAGCTTTCTGGCCCATAAACCTTTAGAAACTAACTTAAAAAGAAAACATGCATTTTGAAAGTAGGGTTTATTATAACAGCCAGGAATGGCATCTGACAGACAGCGCCACAAGAAGAGAGTAGACAAGTCTATAAAAATCTGCCTAAAAACTCAAGAAGAGGTGCACTGGAGTTCTTTAGACCAACATACTACAACAGCTCATGGGAGGCTCACCGCTCTTCTCCACAGAATAGTGAACAAACATCTGTGCTCTTGGTGCTGATCCTATGCAGCTTCGAACCAGTAAGGTGGAAGCAGGGAGGGATGTAATGTTTCTAATCCATTTTCTATATTTATAAGGGATTAAAATTAAACTTTTATCTTTAAATTTTTCTTTATTTGGAGAATCTTACTCATCAGCAGTGTCCAATAAATAAGCCTTCCTGTCCTACAGCCTCTTAAACTCAAATTCCCTCAGAGACTGACTCCAGAAAATTCAGAGCTTGTAAATGCTCAAAATATACCTTTAAGCCCTTTAGACTTCAATCTAGGAGTTAAACTAGAAACTTAAAAGAAAACAACTACAGCGGCCATGTTCGAGAGTCAGAGGAGTCTGGCTTTACTTCAGAGCAGCCCACTTCAGGTAAGTTATGTAGAGACACGAAAGAGAACTTTTATAAGTGCAAAATGGAACTGTCAAGATTGTTAAGTGATAGATAATAATCAGGATTCAAATGGTGTATGGAGAGGGGGTAAAGGGAGTGGGAGTGATGCAGGACGGGGCAAATCTCCCTGAGTGGTGACTCAAGTCCTGCACTGAGAGAGGGAGGGTTCTTGACTGAGCCCAGGAAAGAATTCAAGTGCATGCCAGAGTTAGAGACAAAAGGAAAGTTTATTAGAAAAGGATAACGCTCCATAGACAGAATAAGAGAGCCTGATAGGGACTGAGAGAGAGCCCGAGTGTTCAGGGAGTCAGTTTATATATCATTCTCAGTTTCTGTGAATTACAGACTTCTAAAGGCGTTGTTTACCTACTTTCCTTTGATGGTATGGGTACGTAGGGTGAAAGGCAGGGCATGCAGCGTTAAAGGCATGCTAGCTTCCCAGCCTCTGATATCTAGGTTCCTTAAGGCTTGGGGCAGGGAATGAATGGTTGAGTTTATTTTACGTAGAGTGTGACTTAAAAACTCTGTTTTCCCTTCACGGTATGGGTAAATGGTTGTTAGTAATCCCAGCAGAATCTTCCTTTGTTCTGTGGGTTTCCTGCAGCACAGACTCTGAATACAGCGTGGTTTAACATCCAGTTCTCGTGCCTCATTCCTATATCAGGAGGAAAGAAAATGCTCCCCAGACAGCCCTGCTTTTATTTATCTCCCTTTAAGCACAAATTATGTCATCCCTGCTTCCTGATATATGCTAGAAGCCAGGACTCTCAACTTACACACTATTTAGGATTCAACTGAAATGTGGGCCCTGTTTCTACGGTATTCGAATCGTTACTTGAAAGGTTTCAGACTTTGCTAATCTCATAAGATGAGATGCTGAGTTTCAGTATCATTCTCATTATTGTGTCGTTAATACCATTCTAGAGTCTAAAAAGCTGGAAAGCACAGACGCCTGCTTATTATGCGATGCTGGCTATGCTATATCCTTTCAGTGTAATTCCCTGTATTTTTCCCATAGTATTCATCATACCAACTTGACTTTTTAAGTCTTATTTTATATTTGTAAGTTTTTTCTTTTTTAATATTTCACAAATGGAGTTAACTGAACTATGGAGAAAAAGGGTTCTATTTGTTTAGAATTGGCAAATAGATTTTATTTTGCAAACCAATTCTGGTTAATTTGATGGAAAGTCATGTTTGAAGAATGTTGAAGTTGCTTCCAGGCTCAGGAGGAACAGAGCTCTAAGATCCATTAGCAATGTCTGCTCAATACAGAATAAGGAGTGCCGGCAAGCCTGTCAAATGTTCGTTATCCTTGGCTTAGTGCAACAAATATTTATTGAATGACTATTACATGTCAAGCGGTGTGTAAAGTGCAGGCTTTTTGTTTGTTTGTGATTTCATAAAGGTATCCTGAGAAGTAGCCCATATAGCTCTACTCTCTATAGTCCCCAGCCTTCATCTCATTATCAGCGAATCTGGCTGAATGCCACAGCGTATAGGCTACTGGGCTCTGGGCATCTGAAGAAGCCAAGGTAGGTTTGCACAGAGAGCACTCCATGTGCTCATACTAACGATGACAGAAATGGTCCATAGCCAAGAGCAATTATTTTTAAAAGGCACAAGCTTTGCGAGTAGTGTCAGAAAGGTCAAAGCCCAGAATAATCTGAGGTTTGTGAAATGCTCAACAAAAGAGCTTTTTATAAACTATGTTTGGACCAAAAAGACCAACCAAGTAAGACTAGGATATATTTCTTGGGAGAGAAATGTAATGCTAACAGATTATAAGAAAAGATTAATACCAAATTATTCCCCATCATTTTCCTCTATATAAGGTGTTTCTCACAGGGTGCTGAATCAGAATTAGAGTTTGTTAAAATGTATATTTCCAGGCCCCGTTTCAAATTATTTAGTCTAAATCTCTGAGAGCAGTCTGGGAATATGCATTTTTAACAAGATCTGACTCTTCCAAGAGATTCTTATACCCTCTGAAGATTTAAAACCACCACTTTTAAGGATGAACCAACAATCTATGAGGAAATGAAGCCAAAGATAAGTGAGGTGATGTAAGAGAGTACCAGCTGCTTCAAATGGTTTAATTCTGTAAAACCTATGAAATACATCCAGGATAATGAAATAACTTGCAAATATACTATAAATATCAACAGCAATCTTTAAGAAATCATAGAGAATGGCAGGAAATACTAGAAACCTAGAGGTAGGCAAATATTGGATGCCATTGCGTGGTAAAAAGAGAGATTGAAGAAAATATAGAACTGTCATTTTTATATGAATTTCTAACAAACTTTTGACAAGGGTTAACAAACTGTTTGTAAGCACTTAAAAATGGAGTGTTGATCGTTAAGTTTCAGCCTGGAGTCACCACAATACATGTGTATGTATCTCGTGTTTTAAGTTGCATCAATCTCTTGTCGAAAATATTCAGTTATAAATTATAAATAAGAAACTTCACATACTAAACTGACCTCATTTCAGTAAGTCTGCTAGAACAGTAGAATGATGAACTTAGCTTATGCTGGGTTGTTAGGCATTTGACAAAGAGTCTTTTGATAGGCATTGCGCAAGATAGAGAAATCTGAGAAAATTGATAGGACTAACCATTAATATTTACTGAGAGCCTACTATATGTCAGGAACTGTGCTAAATGTTTTGTGAGTACTTATTCATTTAATCCTCTACCTATCCCCAAAAAGCAAAAACAATCTTCCCATTTTATAGGTGAGGAAACTAAGCAGAGATTCATCAGGTAATTCACCCAGTGTCCTATAGTTGGGCTATAGCGGAGTTAGGATTTGAGGGGTCTGCTCAGAGAGCAAAGCCTGGGTACCTAACAACTGCACTCTATTCCAGATATAATCACAACTGAGTAAAATGCCATCCAGACAGAGCTGATCTGTGGGTTTATGCCAATTTAAGGAGTTCACTAATGGGTCTACAAGATTGTCCCAGAGGTGCTCCACATTTTTGTTAGTGACTTGGATGAAAGTATAGAAGTTGGGTTTATCAAATTTAAAGATGGCAGAAAGCTAGAAGGAAGGATAGTTAATACGGTAAGTGAGAGAACTGTGCTTCAGAATGATCTTAGCAGTTGGGAACAACAGACCAGAACCCATAAAATGAAATTTAATAAAGACCATGGCAAAATTCTATACCCTGGCTTCAAAAGTAAGTACAGTTAGGATCACCCAGCTAAAGAGCACACACACACACAAAATGCAGAAACCTTGGAGATAATTAGATCCATCGATAGAGTCAGCCTCCTGTAAGTTAGAATTCAAAATGAAAATATGCAACAATAACATAATGGCCTCATGTACTTCTATGCCTAAGTGACTCCCTGACTCACACCCCTCCAAAGCTGAAGCTGCCATATTTCATCAAATCTGAGATGTCACTGATTGCAAGGTGCAACTGTGTCTTAGCACCCCTTGAAAAGAGGGGAAGGGATGCTATCAATTAAACTAAGACACAATGTTTTCATATCACTTAGCATTTTTATTTTATAATGATTGAAAGACCTAGCAGTGCCTGACCCCTGGCAGTCAACTCTCATTCAAGAACAGGTTGGTCATGACACCCACAGAGCCAGAGCGGGTGATTTGCAGACTAGAGTCATACCAACCAGCTGCGAAGGAAAACCCCTGCAGAAAGTGTGCATAGACTTGATTAGAGGCACAAAGGAAAAGAACCACTACCAAGACTCTGAGAATCATCATGAGAAAAATTCCTTGTGCTGAAGACATGGGGTGTTTTCCAGGTGAGACTCCCCAAGTGATCATTAATTTTCACAGTTTATCTGGGATTAAGTAAATTACTTCCATCAATATAGAGCCAGGAATAGAGACTGAAGCTGCCATTGCCAGTGCTTAACACAACTACTTTAACACATTGATTTTTATCATATATCAACTATGTGTAACACAAAAGGAAATGTAAGATAAATAAATAGGTTCAAGTGTTCTCCAAAGTTCCTATTCAGAATTCAATCTCACAAAATGTGTTTCACTTCACTTACAAAACATGTCCCGTTTTTCCAAACACAATTATCCTCTACGTCACCAGGAGTGTCAGTTATGAGTATTTCTTTAAACAACCCTTTCAAGAATTTTATTCCAAGCAAGTGACTCCAACCCCCCTCATCCACAAGTTCTAATGCAGGTTCTTTCTTACCTTTTCCAGCATCAACAGAGGGTTTCAGAAATCCACCAAGATCCCATGACCTCCTGAAATGATCCTTAGATTATTTGCTGAATGAAAGGTCGTTGGCTGGCCCTTGTCCATGGCACCATCAGAAATATAAAGCAGGCTGGCACATGCGCAGACAGCCGCTGCTACATCTTGTCTGTGAGGCTCTGTAATTTCAGAGACGTTGAATATGAAGAGATGTGTAGCTCAGAATCAATAAATTCCAGCAATTATGCTCTACTTGCAGCTTGAACCCCATCCAAACTTTGGGATCTATGCCATCCCATAACAGGAGAAGTTCAAGAGACTCTTACTTTCAAGAATTTAATAGTCACAGTCCTGTCTGTTCCAGTATAACTTAAGCTAATCATTCACAATTTTGCTAAGAGAAGAATTCGAATCCTCAGGTTCTAGGCAGGTGTATCAGGCAGTTACTCAGCTGGAGAGTGACTTCAGCTAACTGACGTCCAGTAGCTCCACTTCAGTACATCATCCAGTTCTTCATGCAATGGGCAGTAGTCATCACATACTCAACAATAACCTTTCCTGAAACGTGTGGTCATGAAGTTGGGGATTTCCAAACAACATAGGTTGCCTCGCTTATAAATGTTATAGTGAACAGCATAAAAATTGAACTCAGGCTGATTTGCTTTTTTTCTGACATTTACTAGATGCATGATCTTGTCTGAGTTCACCTTACTGAGCTTCAATGTCCTCATCAGTAAAATAGAAGTTGCCATGATTATTACTATTAAATAAGATAATGTATATTAAATGCTGAACACATACAGTAAATAAATAGTAAGTGGTATACCAGAATGAATTTCAGATGGATAAATGATTTAAATGTAAAAAGTAAAACATTAAAAATAGTCGAAGATGACGTGGGAGATTATTTTTATAATATCGGAATGAAGAAGGCTTTTCTGAATATGATGTATGTGAAGGAGAAAAAGGGGAAAAGCCTAAAATTAAAAGATTTGACTACTTAAGCTCAAATAAAAGCCCAAAATAAAAAGATTTGACATTTGACTACTTAAAAAATAAAATTTTTCTAAACAGAAAAAAAATAACAAAGTGAACAGACAAATTGCAAACTGGAAAAAAGTAATATCATATAACATGAAAGGTTATTTTCCTTAATATATAAAGATCTAGAAATAAACAAGGAAAAGAACCTTAAATTAATTGAAAGTTTTGCAAAGGATATGTAAACAAATAAATAACTCTTAAACATTCAAAAGGATGTTTAATCTTATTCATAAAAAAATGAAGTTAAGTAGATGAGTCAAAACTGTATTAAGTTCTTTGGCTTCTGTACCCTCCCACGGACACTGTGCCTTACCCACCCGCCAGGACCTCTGCTCACTGACAAATGCAGGATCTTCCTCCCACTGCCTCTCTCACCTCGGACTCTCTCTTACCTCCTTCCAGAAACCTCACTGATGTCAGGACGTCAAAGAAGGAAAGCCTTTCCCCTCCCTCTTCCCCGTGGTTTCCAGGTTCTGAAGACGCTAGATTGGCTCCCTGAGTGAGGATTGAGCTCTGATCAAGGTAGAGTTTTAAAACATGTTTTGTTTTGTTTTTATATAGTATTGAGTCCCTATCCAGGAAATAGAAATCTGGAATATTCTCACCAGTCAAGCCACTGCAGAGTAAAAATGTTCTGTTCTTAGAGAAAGGGCAGTGCATTCAAAGGAGAGCAGCCACCAGGACGAAAGGCATAAAAACCGTGTCATTTAGGAAACAGCTCAAGGAACTGAGAATGTTAGGTTTTGGGGAAAATTACTAGAAGGAAACATAACTGTCCTCAAACAGAAGAAAGGCTGTCTGTTTTAGGACAGTGGCTCAGGCTTGCTGGGTACAACAATCAAAGGCAGAACTCAGGAGGAAGGGTACAAGTCACTGAGAGGAGATCTGATAAACTTCAGTACAATATGAGCTTGTTAAAAATGGAGTGAGTGCCTTTTAAGGGAATGATCTCTCTGTAGCTGGACATATTCAAGCAAATAGTAAATGACAGACTTGGAGGGAGAAATCCTTCTCAGAGAGTCTACCACTGGTCAAGATCTCTCTCTCTCTCTCTCTCTCTCTCTCTCTCTCTCTCTCTCTCTCTCTCTCTCTCTCTCTCTCTCTCTCTCTCACACACACACACACACACACACCATTCTCTATCTTCCATTCTTTGTTTTCTTAGGTGTATATATCAACACCTAACATCCTACATATTTTACTTTTCAATCTTCTTTGTCGTCTGTCTCCTTCAACTGAATGGAATCCCCTGGAGATGAAGAACTTTGCCTGCTCTGCTTGTTGCTATATCCCTTGCTTAGGACCTGCTTGCCCCATAGTAGACATTCACTGTGGAAGGAGTGAATGATCAGGGATCATTGTAGGAGGAAACCATGCCTGGGGCAGTTAATGAGTCTGATTATCTCTTGGTGCTTTCCAGCTCTAGAATTTTAGGATTTTATAAGCTCTACAAAATGTGCCCTGTGGCTCCTGACATTTAGAGATACATGTGACTGGCTGGAGAGGCATGTGACTGAGAGGACCATCAAGGCCTTGTGTGCAAATTCCTGAATATAATGCAAGGGGCCAATAAGGAGCAGGGACTGATGCTGGCTAAGGGGCGGGTGGAGAGAAAGGCTTCAATGAGAAGAAGGGATTTGAAACACGAGCTACAGAGAAAGAGGTAGATTGAGCAAGTTACTTAATGTCTCTGAGACTGAGTTTCCTCACTTATTCAGAATTGTTGTAAAAATGAAATGTGAATCACTGGGCCCAGGCTAATCACAGAAGGTTGCTATTCAAAAAGTGCTCACTTCCATTTTAGTGATTGCTATTGTGCTATTTAACTTGAATTTTTGACTGGGTGAGATTTTATCAATAGAAATGTGTAAAAAAGACTTGCAAAGCAGAGGGCAGGACCTCTACAAAGGCTTACATGCAGGGAAACAAAAATTGTACTAGAGCACAGAGCTCCAAGGAGTCTAGACTCAACTGCCTGGCTTCAGATCTGAGTTCTCACTAACTGGGTGACCTCGGGCAAGTTACTTAACCTCTCTGTGTTTCCATATCCTCATCTGTAAAATGGAACTAATAATAATACCTATATTATAAGTTGTTGTGAGGATTGGTGAGTTACCATATGTAAAACACTTAGGACATTGACTAGCACAATACAAGCACTCTACACATGTAGCTATTAGGATTATTATGTATTCTGAAGAAAGTTTACCACAGATCCATTCGGTTGAAGGGGAGGAGGGAGACGTGGGAAGGCAGGGTGAAACCAGATATGAGTGTCATAAGAGTGTGAGCTCTGCCAGATATGAGCTTTATGCATGTGTGAGTCCAGGCCCATGTTCAAGGTCCCACCCAACTTCCTGGTCTGCCTTCCACAGAAAGCCTCTCCCAACTGCCCTGCCCTCGAGGTTCCCAGATCACCCTGGATTGCTGCTTTACATATACTGCCTTATATAATCACTTACAATTTTACATTCTCCTTCTCCAACTCAATCGTGAACTCATTAAAGAAGGAAAGAAAATGCCATCATAGGCCACACACAGTTAATGTAGTCGCTTTCCACCATTCTCTGCTGAGAGTGTGAGGGACGAGAAAGCCTTGGAATCAGGTGGTCTTGCATTTTAATCTCAGCTCTCCTGCTTCCTAGGTATATGATCTGGGCAAGTGGCTTAACTTTATTAGACCTCAGTTCCAGCATCTTAAAATGGGGTCATCACTATCACCTGCCCCATAGGGCTGTTATAAAGATTAACATGATGATGAAAATATTTAGCACAGAGCTTGAGCTCATAATAACATTCAGTAAGTGGTACTTTGATTATGCTCAAGTCAAAAAAGAACACCGCTAAGTGACCCTATCAGAACCATCTGTGGTTTACACAGGTTAGAGAGGGCGAGGTGAGGTACCCACTGCAATCCTCCAGCATGGAAATGGTAAGGACTTTCGACCTACAGTCTTTGGCCCCTGCTGTCCCAAGGTGCAAGAACTGGTCATTCAGGCCCATCAAAATGACAGTTTTAGTTTTGGTAACAAAATAGTAAGTACCTACTATGGATTGTATCAATACCAATTTTCTGACTGTGATATTAGACCATAGAATGTAGGATGTTAATATTGAGGGAAACTGGGTAAAGGGTATGTGGCATCTCTATATTATTTTTGTATAATTGCATATGATTTATAATTATCTCAAAATAAAAATCTTTTAAAAGTAAGCACCTATATTAACTTTTATGTTTCATGGCCCCGTATTTATGGCCTTCTTTGTTCATAACTCCCTTCCCACGGGTCTCGCTTGCCCCTGTGTCCTGCACACGTAGCACTTACAATGAATAATATCAGTGGCGTACCAAAATTCTGGTGAGAAAAGAACAATGATAGATCGTAATCAAAGGTCTGGTATGTGCCATGATAGTTCAAAACACTTTATATATAATAACTCCTTTAATCTTTACAAGGACTCTTGAGATTTTTATAATCCTCATTTACAAATGAGAAAAATCAGGCTTTGAGAAATTAAATAACTTGGCAAGGTCACACAGGAGAGCTCAAACTTCAACTTTGCTGAGCTCCAAAGCTTCCTTAGCCATTGTTCTTTGTAGGGCTCATAAAATCTGAGAGCTCAATTATTAAAAACAGATTTTTAAATGTATTTTTTTTATAACCATTGGGGTTTTCTTTATCCATACTCATGAGATTCTGTAGACAGCCTCCAGGAATCATACAACAATAAGGAAAGGCAAACTCAATCCCTCATCTCCATCAAGCCTTTGCCTAAATATTGCCTTGTCTATGAGGCCTGCCTGCTCTTACCTCCATGTTAAATGTTTGCAACCCCCCTACACAGACCTACCCCTGCTATGTGACCAGTCATCATGATTTGCCAAGAATGCAAGGGGTTCCTGGAATAGAGGGCTTTTCAGTTTTAAAATAGAGACAGTCACTGGAAAACATGAAGAAATTGGTCACCTTACCTTGCTCTACCTACCTTATCTCTCTGCTCTGCAAGCCAGGAAGATATCTAGGGACAACACATTCCAAGCCGCAGCAATGGCAAGTGCAAGGCCTTGAGTCAAAACGTGCTCAGTCTGTGGAAGGAAGAGCAAGGAGGAGAGAGAGGCTGGAGTGGGATACATGAGAGTGTGGTCGGAATTAAGAGAGTTGAGGGAGGGGCAGATCATGTAGTACCTTGCAGTCTTGGTAATGCCTTTGGATTCTATGTGTTTCGACTGAGAACGGAAGCCATTAAAGGGTTTGCGTAAAGAAGTAACATGGTCAGACACACATTTAAAAAGTATCCCTATGCTAAGAATAAATGGGCATGGCGGGGAGGTAGGGGCAGGATGAGGGCAGAAGCAGGAGAAACAGTTTGGAGGCTGTTGCCGTGATCCAGGTTGGAAGATGGTGACCTAGCCTGGATGATGACAGTGGATATAGTCAAAAGTGGTTAAAATCAGGTTGGCGCCAAAGATATTGCTGATCGGATTTGCTGCTGGAGAGAATGTGGAGTGTAAAAGAAAGAGAGGAGTGATTCTAAGATTTTTGGCCTGAGCAATCGGTGGAATACAGCTGCCCTTTTCTGAGATGGAGAAGACGTGACAGGGGCAGGTTTAAGGGCACAAGTCAGGAGTTCAGCGTGGGCAGTGTTAGTGTGAGACTCCTATTTGAAACCAAGTAAAATGTTGAACGGACACCTTTAGATAAATCAGCTGGGGTTCCTCCAAGGAATTGGGGTTAGAAACATAAATCCAGGGTCATTACAAATGGGTGACTTTTATCACCAGGTAGCTTTATGACCACCATGAGAACACCTGGGAATGTGATGATAGAGAAGGGAAGAGGACCAGGGATGGGGCCTTGAGTCTCTCCATTGCCTAGCTGTCGGGAAGAAGAGGAGGAACCTGCAAAGAGATCAAGAATGGCTGGGCATTGAGGTGGGAGGAGAGCTGGGAGAAAGGGGTTGTCTCAGAGATCAAGGGAAAAGGGTTCTCAGGAGAAGGCAGTGAAGTGCTGTGTCAGACAAAGATGCTGAAATGAGTACTGGGGAAAGACTTGGCATTATGCTGGCTTTGGCAGCATGATGATCATAGATGACCTTGGGAGCTGTTTTTATAAAGTTCTGGGATTGAAAGCCTGATTAGATTGAGTGGGGTGCGGGGGTGGGGGGAAACAGACCAAATGCAATTTGCTGTCCTGGATTGGATCAGACAGAAAAAGTACATTAGTGGAAAAACTGGTGAAACCCTAATAAAGTCTGATGTTCAGTGAATAATATTAATGCACCAAAGTTAATTTCTTTGTTTTGACAAATATGCCATAGTAACATAAGGTGTTAACATTAGGTGTAAATAGGTGAGAGATGTATGGAAGCCCTTTGTGTTATCTTTGTAACTTTTCTGTAAATTTAAAATATTCCAAAATAGGGAGGAGGAAGGGAGAGAGGGAGGGAAGAAAGGAGGAAAGAAGAGAGAAGATAAAAATTAACCAGCAAATATAAACAACTCTCTCAAGATAGAATAGTTTGTGTGTGGATGACTTTTGGGCTCTGCTGAAATTCTACCACCGAAAATTTTTTGGAAGACACATTTTTTCCCTGTTCTAAAGCAAATACTCCTATAGAGTATTAATTAATAGAGTATTAATCTTTTTAGTCATTTTTACCTTAGCACTATAAAGACTTTATCAGCCACTTTTCTGAGAGCAAGCGGGGCAAGAAGGGAGGAAGTCAGGGTTTGCTTCCTTCACAATTTAATCTGATCTAGATTTCTTGCGTGACGTATATTATGCTTTTTTAGTTTTGCTTTAATCTTTACATGACACTAGTGCAAACTCATATCATTCTTAGGTTGTTTCTTTCTAGTTAGTTAGTTAGTTAGATAGTTAGTTAGTTAGTTAGTTAGTTTAGTTAATGATTGTTTAAAATTAGCAAAAATTGGGGCAGAAACTTGTTTTCTCCCTCAGTTTTAAGTGCTTTTAGAAAGTTGGATTTTTACAACTCCTGGCAGTAACCCAAGGATAATCCACTACAGAAAACCATATCTGAAGCCCCCAGATGGCATTGCCTAGGCAGATGATGGTGGCAGGAATGGCAGTTTCTCTGAAAATTACATGTTCTTGCCTTATCTTGCTCTCACAGATTCTTGAACTTTTTGCTACTCCTGTTATTTAGACTGAGAGTATTGGATTCCTAGGAACAGGAGAGAAACCCATAATAAGGTGAGATCTTATATTTAAAGAAGCTATTCTATGCATCCTGTTTTTCTGAGTCAAACATCATATGTGGAACTTTAAAATCCAATTTTTATAAATGTCTTATGAATGAAGGCAATAAATAAATTTTGAACTATTTTAAGTAAGAAACTTCACACTGTTATAAAACAACAAAAACTTTGACTTTTTGAGATAAAATTACACTTAAATAATTTTGTTGTAGTTCATCAAAGCAAAAATTTTAACTTCCAAAGGCAAAGGCAAATATAAGCTAGCCAATTGGTAACTGTGCAATTTCTAATAAATCTTAAAATACATTTGAGTTCATTCTTCCATATGAAATCTTAGCTCCATAAAGTGTGCATTGTTGTTCTAATCAGAAAAAAAAAAAACCAACCATAGTATTCTTTTCAAATTTATAATACTATAATGGGTCCTTTTTGATCTTTGCACACCAGAGTTCTCCTTGGCTTATGAGGCCTGTCATTGCCTTCAAGGCTAATTTATAGAAAAATGAAAACCTGTCCAAGATCTCATTAAAAAGAAACATAAAACCTTTTATGTTGAATGTATATTCAGCTTTAGAAACAGTGTTAGTGGAACCAAGAATCCTTGTTTCATCTGTAATTTAAAATGCCAAGATTTTACCCAGAAAGGAAAGGGAGTCCTTAGATTGCCTTGACACACTGGTTTGGGTGTTTAGGAAGGACCCCTCTGGGAAAGTGACATTTAAGCTGAGACTGAGGCCCCAGCCAACTTCAGGGGGTATGACCTGTGTGGTCACACAGGACCCCACACTCAGAAGGGCCTGTGTGTAGTTTAATACTCTGCTATTACCATCTTAAAAGTCTTCATTTTTTAATAAGAGGCCCCTGATTTTCATTTTGCCTGGGGCCCTGCAAACTAGGTGGTCAGTTCTGCCTGGCATAGAGCAGTGCTTTGTGAAATATCTGTCGAGTGATTACAAGACGGAGCCAGGTGTCTATAGAACCCGCAGATGGATGTACCAGGCAGAAGGATCAGCAAGTGCCAAGGCCTTTCTTGCGATGGGAAAGTTTCACATGTGTGAGCTGGGCTGCCATTCGCACATTTCCAGGGGCATCACTCACCCTGCAGCCTGCTGAATGCTTCTCCTGGAGTTACACAGTGTACAACCTGCACGTCCGAACAAGGTGGCCCTGTGTGCAAGAAACAGAAAAGGCAATGTGGATAGATCATTACAAGGTGGAGGAGAGCCAGTGTAGACAGATTACTGCAAGGGAGAGGAGAATAGTATGACATGAAATGGGAGGGTCTGGCAGGGGCCAGATTACATAGGGCCTCAGAGACCATGAGGATGATCTTGGATTTTATTCTTAGATGAGATGGAACGTAGATGAGTTTTAAGCAAATGAGTGACGTGATCCAATTTACTTATAAGATGACTCCAGATTCAGTGTGGAAAATGGATGGATGGGGTCCGAATGAAAGCAGGTGGAATGGTTATTAGTCCAGGTTAGTGACAGTGTCCTGATGGCTTGGACTTCAGTGGTAGCAGCAAAAAATGAAGTGTGAGCCAATTCAGTATATACTTTAGAACCAGTAGTAGTATTTACTAGTAGTATGCGCACCTGCTTCTGCTGGCAGCTGCTAACCTGGTTTGTTCTATGTCATAGAAATCCCTAAATTCTTAAGGAAATCCGATATGTCAGAGTTGGAGTCCTGTCTGACTTGCCGATTTGGAGAGTATACAGCTGCATAACAGATCTAGTTTGTCCAATTTAGATTATGAAGTCATGTTCATATATGAAACAAGGGACCTGGCATTTGTGGATATATTTATTTCTGGTTATCAAGAGTTTCCTGGCATAGCGATAGGAAATGAAACCATAAAAATAAAACTATCAAAAGTAGTTAAGACAAGAACTGCTGTATCGTAATGACTGTGTACCCACGGTGATCTCACAAGATATGCAGAAACCTGGGGCTACTTTGCAGAGCACATGACTGTGGACTGACACTGAGCACTTTGGTGGATGGTGGGTGTCTGCCCAAGCTGTAAAGGACTTCCAACAGGCAAGAACGCTCACCAGCAGCAGGATGCTGAAAGTTGCCATAGAATTCAGGTACCTTAAAAGCACCCTGATACACAATTGTCAGAAATTTAGAAATATAGAATAAAAACCAAACTGAGCACTTTGGAGGTAAGCAACTTTGGATGGTGCCACGTCCAAGATCAACTTCCAGACAAGCAGGCAGCCTAGAGAATAAGGTTGCGTTAGTGAGATTTGCCCTGGACCCAGGTGTCCAGCATCTTCAGCAACTCATGCACTTTCAAATGCATGGAAGGTAGCATCAGCAGTACCTTGCATTTGAACTTGAGTCATGCTTTTTAGTTATCAGGCTCTTTTTTCCAGCACTGGGCTGACAGAGCATGATAGGTAGAGGAGTGTGACAATAACTTTGCATCACTCTGAAGTGAGAGCAGGTCATGGCACACCACAAGGACAAAAGGCAACATGACTGTGGAATGCTTGGGAGGAAAGGGAAGCCCATAAACCAACCTGATGTGTCACAGTTAAACCCAGGGTGGGTCAGCTCAAGTGCATAAGAGGCAGAAAGAACCATGATAATTTTGGAAACCAAACCTACAGATGGGCAGAGAGCCACAAACCAGAAGACAGTTTTTATAACCTGGCTTAGTGTGGGAGAGAATGCTGAGGCTTTCCTCATGGACACAGCATAAGAAAGAGAAAAAAATGGTTGCTTGAGCACCTTCTAATGGGAGACTAGAGCTAGAAGACATGGTTCATCCTGGCTCTGCCACCTACTATCTATGGAATTTGGTTTGGTTAAATAGGCATGTCTTTAGAATTAGTTGCATAATTTACCTGGGATTACAAAAAATAAACTCATCTCTGTTATAAAATTTGTCAGCAGAAAAAAAATCTTAAAATAATAATTAATTATTAATGTCTGATATCTCATGGAGTTTTCATAGGTAATCTAAACGTAATTCTTAAGAACTAATAAACTAAAACATGCAATAGGATAAAAAGGCTTTTTTAGGTAAAACTTTTTAGTAATAATTATATAGTATATGTATTTAAAATAGTTTCCTGTCTACGGTCATGCCACCCTGAACAAGCCCAATTCCATCTGATCTCGGAAGCTAAGCAGTTAGTACTTGGATGAGAGACCACCTAGTAAGACCAGAAGCTGTAGGCATAAAAAATAAAAAAAATAATAATAAAGGAATTGTAAGCTGACAAGGTCCTTGCAATCTGTGAGGTCAACCAAGGGTTGCCTCACCTAACAAATAAACAAACAAACAAACAAACAAACAAATAAAATAGTTTCCCAAGGTGGCTTCCACTCAAGATGGCAGAGTAGAAAAACACTGTGCTCTCCTTCTCTCACGACCACATCAAAATTACAGTTAAACTACAAAAGAACCTTCACTGAGAATCACCTGAAGTCCTATAACTAAGGTATACAGAAGAAGGAATGTTGAAACTAGTAGGAGGGGTGGAGACACAGAAAGGTCTGGTCCCATACCCACATGTGGCAATTAAAACTTGGGAGGGCTATCTCAGCTACAGAAGACCCCCTGAGGAGCGAAGGGTCTGAGCCCCACACTAGGCTTCCCAGCCAGGGTTCCAGTGCTGGGAAGAGAAGCCTTGATAATTTCTTGCTGTGAAAACCAGTGGAGATTATGGCTGAGTGAAACAAAGGGCTGCTGGATGCCCAGGCTCTGCACACCTACTTACTTGCTGATGAAATCACTTGCTCTGAGCTCTAGCACTGGGACAGCAGCTCACAAGATGCCAGAGACATATGGAAGAGGAACTGAATTATATAGCTTTACGGCAAGGCTGGAGAGGCAGCTTCATCTCAGACAAAAGTGTTAGCAGAAGTCATTTTTCCTCTGTTGAGCCCTTTCCCTATCTAGTGTACAGACACAGATGGGTGTCATATTTGAGTCTCCATCAACCTAGCTAACAGTGTTAGCCTTGGTGAGTCCCTGAGACTCCGCCCCACCCAACTTACTGGCCCACCCAAGCCACTTCCAGTGGCTTTTCCATACAAATGGCCTGTCTTGGTTAATGCTTCAGACTTTCTTAAAATCTCTCAAGGGTTTACAAACCCCAAACAAGCAGCATCTGGTCTTGGCATGCCCCATACCTCTTGATAAGCAAGACTCCATCTCAGCACTAGTGGCAGCCAGGCTCAGTTCATAGGTAGACCCTCCCAAGTACGTCCAAGCCTAGCACAAGTGGCAACCATCTGAGGATCACTTTGTAGCTCATATCAGGTGGCCCCGGGCAGGGCACAGGCAGCGGCTGACCTTGGCCTATGTCAGGGCCCCTTCCAGGAGGCCCCGGGGCCCCAGAACCAACACATCTGTTGACCAGCTTCAGGCTACACCAGAGTACCACCCAACCACCTCCACAAATGACACATTTGAAGGGCAGACTCGACAGGCACCAGAACCCTGCTAAAGTGAATCCTGCTCCACAGGATCGGCGTCTGCACAACAGTTCCTCCAGTCATAGCCAGTCCTCACAATCAATCAGCCTGAGGGTCAATCCCTCCCATTGATGTGCCAACAACAATCAAGGCTCAATCCTAACAGAAGGGCACAACCCACAAATGTGGAGCACTTGGCTCAGGAGTATAGGGAGACCGCACCACTGGACCCCACAGGGAACCTACTATATAAGGCCACTCTACTAAGACTGGGAGACAGAGCAGCTCTACCTAGCACATAGAAACCAACACAAGGAGACAGCCAAAATGAGGAGACAAAGAAACACGTCTAAAATGAAAGAATAGAACAAAACTCCAGAAAAAAAAGGAACAAAATGGAGACAAGCAATCTACCAGATGCAGAGTTCAAAATACTGGTTATAAGGATGTTCAGTGATCTCAGTGAGAACTCCAACAAAGGGATAGGAAACATAAAAAAGAACCAGTCAGAAATGAAGGCTATAATAACTGAAATGAAGATTACATTAGAGGAAATCAACATCGGATTAGATGAAGCAGAGGATCAAATCAGCGAAGCAGAGGATCAAATCAGCGATTTAGAAAATAAGGTAGCAGAAAATACCCAATCAGAACAACAAGGGGAAAAAAATTGGAAAAAAATAAGGATAGTTTAAGGGGTTTCTGAAACCACCTCAAGCATACTAACATTCACATCAGAGGGGGACCAGAAGGAAAAGGAAAAGAGCAAGAAATTGAAAACCTATTTGAAGAAATAATGATAGAAAACTTCCTTAACTTGGCTAAGGAAACAGACACATAAGCCCAGGAAATGCAGAGAGTCTCACACAAGATGCATCCAAAGAGGTCCATGCAAGATACATCGTAATTAAAATACCAAAAGTTAAAGATAGACAATTTTAAAAGCAGCAAGAGAAAAGCAGTTACCTACCAGGGAGTTCCCATAAGACTGTCAGTTGATTTTTCAATAGAAACTTTACAGACCAGAAACGATTGACATGAAATATTCAAAGTGATGAAAAGCAAGGACCTACAACCAGATTACGCACATCAGATTATCCGTTACCCAGCAAAAGCTATCATTTAGACTCTAAGGACAGATAAAAGCTTCTCCGACAAGAAAAAGTTAAAAAGGCATTCACCACCACCATTCACCACTAAGAGAAATGTTAAAGGACTTCTTTAAAAAGAAGAGGGAAAAAAAGGTTAAAAATAATAATAATAAAATGGCAATAACTACACACCTATTAATAACTACTTTAAATGTAAATGGATCAAATGCTCCAATTAAAAGACATAGGATAGCTGAATGGATAAGAAATAAGATGTTTACCTATATTGCCTACAAAAAAGTCACTTCAGATTGAAAGACACACAGAGACTGAAAGTAAGGGATGGAAAAGATATTTTATGCAAATGAAAAACAAAAAAAAAAGCTGGGTAGCAATACTTACATCAGATTAAAATAGACTTTAAAACAAAGCCTATAACAAATGACAAAGAAGGACTCGGTAATTCCACTTCTGGGTATTTATCTGAAGAAAACCAAAACACTAATTTGAAAAGACACATGTATCCTTATGTTCATGCAGCATTATTTATAATAGCCAAGATGTAGAAGCAACAAAATTGTCCATTGTAGATGAATGATAAAGAAGGAATGGTACATATATGCAACGGAATATTACTCAGCCATAAAAAAGAAATGAAATCTTGCTACCTACAACAACATGGATGAACCTAGAGGGCATTATGCTGAGTAAAATAAGTCAGACAGAGAAAGACAAATACCATGTGATTTCACTTATGTGTAGAACCTAAAAACCAACAAATAAAAAAAAAACAAAACAGAAAAAAATTCATAGATACAGAGAACATTTTGATGGTTGCCAGATGGGAGGGGGTTCGAGGAGGTGGGTGGTAAAGGTGAAGAGATTAAGAAGTAAAAATTGGTAGTTACAAAATAGCCATGGGGATGTAAAGTATAGCATAGGAATATAGTTAGTATTGTTATAACTGTGTATGGTGTTGGATAGGTACTAGATTTATTAAAGTGATCACTTTATAACTTATGAAAATGTCTAATCACTATGTTGTACTGCTGAGACTAATATAATATTGCGTGTCAACTATAATTGAAAAAAAATTTAAAAAAAGAAATAATTGAAAAAAAATGTTTCCCGAAATCTTTTGGTAACTTGATACCTTAAAGTTTTGCCAAGTTAAGTTAAATAAAGAATTAAATTAAATTCATTAGATGTCTAAATCATTTTCAATAAAATACTGAACATTAATGTTTAATGAGTCTAAGATTAACTACTTTTAACTTCTTATTACAGAGAAACTGAAAGGTAAATTTGGATCTGTTAATACATGTTTTGTGCTTTGTTGAGGAAGCATATGTTTCTAAAAATTATGATATATTTGCTAGTAAAAGATTCTATGTTTCTAGAGGTTATGAAATGTATTCATTAATTTACCAATCTAATAAATACCGATTACTTATTTTTTAGTTGTCATTAGAAATTGAGGTTTCTACAACAATTAAAAGAAAAGACATTTAACTTGATGTTAGGAGACCTAGGTTCAGCGACCTGGCCTTGCTTTGGGACAACCACATCTTCCCTCGGTACCTCTTCTTAATGTGTGATAAAGTACTATGTCTGTGTTAAGGGTTACTTGCAGACTCTGATGTGAGAGTTTGATTTTAGAGTCCCTGCTGGGTCGGCCGCACCTGTCTTATCTGTTTTTGTGTTATTCAGAGTCCAACATGCGCCTAGCACGCAGGAGGTGACCAGTAAATATTTGATGACTTGGAAAAAAATCAGCTAATCAATCCTTGGAGGTATGATTCACTAAGTTAGTGATTTCTTACAGCAAAATCAACTTAACAAGTCACTTTTTTTGGTCACTGAAAGAATCTGGAGTAGCATGAGAATTCGGTCATCTATCGTTGTGCATATGAAAACATGTAAAGAAGTTAAGTGTGTGCAAGCTGAACAGCTAACTTACATGTTATATACAAATTTCCATTTTTAGAGATTCTCCCAGATATAAAATCCCTAATGGTACTTCATGTTTCATACATGCCTATTATTTTTTTCCTATTTTGGCCAGTAACTATCTACTTGATGCTAAAATTTGCAGCTTTTGGAAAGACTGATGATCTCCTTCTTTGTTTCAATTGTATTAAATATATGAGCTCTAAAAAAGAAGAAAAGAAAGTATAGTTTCTAAGAGTTAAGAATTCTAGTTAATATAGAAGGAAATAATATGTGTTTTTAGTAAAAGATGTATAAGGCATGGAAATACATTTTTGAGAAAATTAAAGGAATTAAAGAAAAATTATTTGTCCTAAAGTCAGTTGGTTATTTCTGATTAAGAAGAGACAAACTAAAATGGACAAGAAAAATTGTGGAAGGTTTGTGGAAAGGTATCTTTAAAAAGGAATTTTATGTGTGGTAAAGCTAAATAAGATTAAAATGAATTTAATTAAGTAAATTTAAATATTAAAGGGAAGCTGATGCATAATTAGATGTTGGGTCTTTCTCTGTTAAAAGCACAAAGTTTTCCTATACTATTTGTATGCTCTTAATAAAACAGTAAAGGGAAAGCAGAGATTTTGTGTTTTATTAAAATTATATCCTATGCGTGTATCATCAGGTCTGTGATTGCTTGGGTAAACCAAGTCTTCTTACTATTAAAAGAGCTAAATTTTGCTGACACTATTTAACTTTCTGTATTTTCCTTCAAAGTCTTTGTCATCATGATTAAACAGACAACTAAATATCGTTTCACAGTGACCTATGATCCTATTTGACCAAATGTTTTAAAACTTTTGATATGTTTGACAAACTTCCCCCAAATTTAAAATTAAATAGCCTTTTTTTAAACCTGAAAATAACTTTGAGTTTATTTTTGGAAGGATCCCTGAAACATTTCAAAGGACTTATCTCTCTCTTTACAAAAAGGGGGAATTAAATTAATGAGGCTTGTTTGATATGTTAAAATTACATGGAAAGCATTGTCAAATAAACAATAATTATATTGTATTTGTACGTATATATTATTATTGTTAAAAATAAATTCAAGAAATTATATAAAATTTCTAAAAATCTACAATGTCCTAATATAATGTTTTCATTTGTAATTCTATGTGTTATCTTAAATTCTTGTGTGTTGCAGAGAAAAGTACATTTTTGTTAATTACATTGTAATCAATATATTTAACCAGGTCATTTTAAAAGCTTTGTCATCATTACACAGTCATTAGTAAAACAAATATGCTTCATCTTCAGAGAGATTCATGAAGAAACTGACACTCTAAAATACAGGTTTTTGATAAACTTTCAAGTCATACCTTTGAACCGGGTGAGGATTTTAGAACTCTAAGAAAAATTAGATTTATAAAACTGCTAACAAAAAATATCAAGACCAATAAGTTTTAATAATATGGGATTGAATGAATTTATAGGGATAATTATAATTTTTATGACTTTTTATTTGTATATTACCGGTTCTTTCATCTTTTGTTTTCTGTATCTAAGGAAAGCTTTTCTCTTAAGCTACTAGTGACTTAGAGAAATTTGGTAAATTATACCTATTTAAGCAGAATTGAAACATTTATTTTTTTCTCCCTGTTTGATCTCTCCAGAATTTGGAGACTGGTAATGAGTAGTCTCACTCTCTTGGCACTATTGTCATTTACAGAAGTTCAATTAGAGTCTGTTTTCCTTGTAACAGGCAATACAATAAACTGGTTATATTACCAGAGCCTTGACTGGAATGTCATATTTGAGAGAAACATGTATAGACTCAGATATGACCAGACAGCTTTAAGGAATTAAGATTGACTTATGGAAGCCAATAAAACTCTCAGAAATGTAAGCCTGGTACCTTGCTTACAGGGCTCCCAGAAGCCTTATCAGGTGAGTAATGAAGGTCACTTCCTGGAAGATGCAAGAAACTCAAAATATTTTGGGGACCTTGAGAAGAGAAGAACTCACCCAAATCTATAGGTACTATAGGCAAAGTCTGATGGCAAGTTCTTGTCTTGGTTTTTCTGGCTTCAAGATGTCTTTTAAAGTCCAATATAAAGATTTCGTGTGAAAAATTCCAGCAAAGCAGAATTAAAAGAGCCTATATGTTTAATTACTCTTCTTGCTGCTCCTATATATATAACAAGCCAAGTTTATTGTGACTAAATGTATTTTGCAAACAAATTAGTCTTAATTTGGCTATCTTTGGTAAAAATGAGGGTGATTTCAGAGAGAAAAACTAGTTTTAGTAATATACCTTTGTGGATATTAAATTCTAGCACTGTCATTGTCTTTTGAAGGTTTTGTTTTCTACCTGTAACTGGACTGGATCCTGAATTATTCTAGTTTTCTCCACCATCTGGCTCTGACTCTCCAAACTAAAATGTCCAATTTTATTCCCACCCTATAACTTGGAATGATTAAGAACTAAATGCCTTTTCTCAAAGCCATGCAAGCTAAAGTGGGTCAACTTGATATAAACTTCAGAAATCACAACAGCTCGTATATGGACAATCTTCATGCCTGTTGCAAAAAAATCGCTGGAGACATTCTGACTACAAACCGGGAGAATCTGTCAGATTGTCACTGTCTTCCTTCACCCCATCAGAAGATGCTTTGAGTCAGACATCTAGAAATCTCTCAACTGGCTGCCTTCAGAACTCAGAAACTGGGATTATAATCTGCTTCAATCATTAACCATTGTTTTTGTTCTGTTGCCATGGAGATGTCTCTTATTAAATACCTGATTGCTTGTAACATTGGCCTAACTTTGGGAGCCACCTACATCATTGCCTCCTGAAATGAGAGCCAACTGTTTAACTGAATTGATCTATTCTCAAGACAGACTGGTTTTGAAAACTGATCTATATTAATGTCTTAATTGATCCTTTCCTAATGTTTCTGCCTAAAAATTGGAACAAATATTGAGCTGACTATAAACTCCTAGCTGGCAAACATGTCTCTAACCCATATACCCCTTCCAATGGACATAATGGATCCAAAGAGGGCGTTGCCAGCTTGACACGAGGGACTTCAAATGTTTTATTTGATCTATAATGTTTCTGAAAGGAAAATCCTGATCAAAAGAGGTGAAATGAGGAACAGAGTGAAGAAATAAAATGGAGTCACTATAGTCAAGCTGCTAAATTACTAAAATCAAATAGTTTGGGGCATGAGGAAACAACTCTCCTCTTGTCCTAACTTGCCTGGGAACCTAAACTTTTGAACTTTCCAGTGCTGCATCAATGCCTGGATATAAATGGGAGTTGTGTAACAACACCTGGACAAACACCAGACTTCTAGATAACCCTGATTACCCCCTGAAGGACTCACATATCTAGGCCACCTGACATCCACCTGGCATCTGTTATACAGACCATCAGATGTGACCAGACCTCCTGGTACCCATATTCCAGACCACCTGGCATCCATCTTCTAGACTGCCTGGCATTTGACTGATCACTGCCCTGGACCAATTCTAGGGCTAAGAATGCAGGACTGATTATCTTCACAAATGCACTTCTTACTATAAGAACTTTTAACTTTCTTCCCTTTTCAGAACACTTCTGAGTTTTGCCTAGCTGTGCTTCCAGTTTGCAAACTCTAAGACCCTTGAATAAGTCTGTATCATTTATTTTTAGCCAAAGCCTTCAGACTTTCTTTGAATTCATTTGACAGGGGTTAGTAGAGCAAGAAGATTAAAAGGAACCTTGGTCCTTAAGTGCCTCATGGAGTAGGGCCATACCTCTTGACCACATACATTGAAACTGTTACATGAGAAAGAAACTCTCTTCGTGTCTTCTTTTGCATCTCTCTGTTTTAGAAGTTTAGTCTATACCCAGGAAATACACCATCTAGTCCATCCTTCATGATTCAAATTCAAACCACTAATCTAACATAACATTCCCCTACTTTAAATTCCTCAAGTCTTGCCTTTTGCCTAGAACAACTCAACTCTACCAGGATGTCCTGACAATCAATGAGACCTGGAACCTTGTGAGAAAGAGGCAGAATTTCAGGTGGCAAGCTGGGAATTGAGTATGACCCTCTTATATTCCTTGGGCCACAGTGAAGAATTTTCAAAATCTAAGTTCTTCAAAGTGTACAGTGAAAATCTCATTAGGGCAGATAATAATAATAGCTACCATTCTTGGAATTATAAGCCAGGCATTTAATTGCTCTGTGAGGGGATTCACTACTAATATTTCCATTTTGCCCGTGAAAGAAGAGATATAAAAGAAAGGAAACTGCCTGTGGCAGACACAGAGGCATGCTGCTTATGGCCCCTTGAGCGAAGGCTTGCCACCCAGCTGTCGACAGACAGCTTTCTCCTTCAGCGTCTGCTCCACTGCAGAGACCCATATCACACACAGTCATGCCCTGCCTGGGCATCTGATGACTGAGTGAGGTCAGGGGAAAGGCCTGGCCATTTCAGCTTGAAGTGACACAACCTGGACAGGCCATCCTTGCTCGAGAACTTCCTACCATGTTGGCTGAGACTTTGATGGGCTGCTCTTTGACTCTTTCCTCTGCCCAGCACTGCTTTTCCCTCCTCCTCTGTGCCTCGATTTCTAGCAACAGCCTTGCACTCCAAAGCATCTCAGTGTCTGCTTTGAGAGAAACCAACCTGCAACACTACCTGAAGTCAGGTAGCTAGCAAATGGTGAAGCTGGGCTTCTGACACAAGCAGTCTGCCTATAATCACAATTCCACAGCAGACTGCAAAATCTCACAGAACAGATTCAGGTCACTTAGAGTGGCATTCAAGGCCCTATATAATTTGATTCCAATCTTCTTTTCTCAGCTTACTTCCTCTCACTTGCTATGACAGCCCCTATTCCACTGCCATACCAAGCATTTGCTCAAGTGCTATTTTGGCAGGAATGCCTTTCCTCTCCCAGTGAGATCCTTCTAAGCCTACCTCAGGCACCATCTCCTCTGTGAAGCCTCTCTGAGACCCCTAGAGAGTAAAGAACAGAGTGGCATGGTGAATTAAGCCTGAGAGTCTGTCAGGCTTGAGTTCAAATTCCAGCTCCATGATACAGCTGTGTAACATGGAGAGAATTACATAACTCTATCTGCTTCTAGAATATGGAGATAATAATAACTACCTCACTGGCTTGTGAATTAAATAAAATCTCTAAATCACCTCACCCAGTGCTCCTCAGCTTTTAATGGGCATAGAGGTGTCTGCCTCTTGTTAAAATGCAGATTCTGAATCAGTGGGTCTAGGGTGGGGCCTGAGATTCTGCATTCCTAACAAGCACCCAGGTGATGTAGATGCTGGCATCTGGTGGACCACACTTTGAGCAAGGCTCTAGCCCAGAACCTGGCACTTAGTAGGCACCCAATGCCTTTTACTTCTCCTCACCCACTTCTTTAATTCTCCCTCTTGGTGCCCATAACATTTTGCTCATACCACTCACGTAATGCTAACCAACATCAAACTTAGTTGTCATATCTGCGTATTCCACTAGACTGTGAGCAATTTAAAGATAAAAACTGTATTATCTTCCTCTCAGTATCACCAGCGCCCAGCATAGGGCCAGGTATATAAACTGGGATCAATAAATGTTTGATGACTAAGCCTATAAAATGAAAATAAAAATATCAACTCTGCCTGTCTCAATAATTTGTTGTAGTGAGCAAGTGTGACAATCTGGCAGCGAGAGCAGGGAAACGCGGACCGTGTGTACAGACACGAAGCATTATTACCCGTCGCGCTCCACTCTGCAGCACTTCAGATGTATGCAGCTGAAGCACGTTTACTTGTGGCAGTTGCTCAGACTCTGGTGGTTATAAAAACTCATATTCATCTATAGTTTAAAAATAAACTAAATGTTCTTGGGATAACAACTGTGGCATCTTTGCCTACGGTAAGAAAGTAATTGTAATGATATAAATGAAAAGGGTATATCTTTCAACGAAGCAATCAATCAATCAGGAAGCAGGCACTGAGTACCTCCTCCAGGTGGCACTGGACTTTTTAATCTACTTCCCCCAAATGAGCAAGTGATATCAGCCTTATCATTTCGTGCCTGTTTGAAGGTGGGGAGATAAATGGGGGGAAGGTAAGGTCAGAAGCAGCATAGATGTGAGAGCAGTTCAGGAAGTAGCACAGGACCAGGCCCAAGACCAGAGAGAAAACACCCCTGTTCCTTTCTGAGTGTGGCCTGAGCCATGTGGTGGGGTGATCCAACTGGCTTTACTTGGTGATGATCCTCCTTCCTGCACCATGAGCAGATGGTCCCAGGAGTGATGGGAGAGTGTGCTCCTCTAAACTAGGCACCTGGAACTCATTCCTAAAAAAATGATTACACTTGAGGGTTAGTACAATGATTCACCTGAAACCCATTCAGGTATGTTTTCCTTCTGCATTGCAGAAGATGATGTCAGGTAGGCCACCAGCAAGGGCTCTGTGGGCTTGCCCTGCTTCTTGGTGGTGGTGATGATAGGTGGTGATATGAGGAGACTCAGACAAGTCATTGAGAAGACACTGCATCACGCTTAGGTATCTTCTGAGTCAGCTATTCCTGACTAAGTAAGGAATGCAGGAGGAAGAAGGTTAATGTGAAAGCAAAGTTCCTGAAATCGAGCAACCTGGGCATCTTTAGCAAGATATGGCTGATGTGACAGTTTCATGTAGGTCAAGAACAAATGCCTACAAACCAATAAAAGAATATTTTGAAATAATTTTTATTACAATGAAGTTCATGGCAAATTAAAGAGAAAAGCAGAATGAAAGTCATATATTAAGAATGTTCAAAATGAGTTAAATAGATATACATATCATTCACAAAAATATTAATTCTCATTATACTTGGGTATTTTAATTTCTATGTTTATTTTTCTGAATTTCCTAATTAATATGTATTCTTTTATTACATGGGGGAAAATATTTTCCTTAAAGAAGTGGGGGAGGGGAGGCTAAAAGTAAATGAACCAAAAGATTAATAGTAGTTAGCTGTGAATTATGGGTTCATGAATATTTTATATTTCTTAATTTTCCTTTTAAATGTTCTAGGTGGTCTACATCAATATATATTGCTTTCATAATTAAAATCTTTAAGTTTTCTTAAGGTATATAATAGCAGTAGAAAGCAAGAAAAAGTTCAGAGTTACGCAATTCCATACCTCAAAATGATCTCTGATTCCTTTTCTTTCACCTCCTTGCACCCAATTTCTCAGCAAGTTGTGTTGATTCTGTCTCTCAAACATATCCCAATCTCATCATTTCTCCTCCTCTGCCTCTACCTCCACTCTGGTTCAAGCCTATCACCTGAATTTTACTATAATAACCTCCCGATTTCTCTAATTCCATTCTCTGCCATGTACAATCTTTTCTCCACATTGTAGCCAATAGAGCTTTTTGACCCATAAATAGGGTTATGTCTGCCCTCTACCTAGAACCTTCAATGGCTCCCCATTGCCCTTATGATAAAATCCAAACTCTTCACCCTAGCCAGGGCCCATTACTCCAGCCTTCTCTCCTATAGCTCTTCCCCTTGCTCATTTCACTCCAGCCACATTGCCCTTCTTTCTGTTTCTCAGCTTAGGAAGAGCTTGCATTTGAATGCTCATCCCACAGATCTTCAAATGCCACTTCCTTCTTCTCAGTCACTTCTCAGCTTGAGCATCACCTTCGCAGAGAGGCCTTTGCTGACCATCTTAATCTGGAGTAGCCTGCCAGTTCCCTCTAGGTTATCATTCTAATTTCCTTTTTTAAGACACCTGATGTTTTCTATTTTCTAACTGCTTACATCAGAAAGTAGAGTGTCCTTGTCCTTCTTATTCACCCTTGTATTCCTAAGAACCTAGAACAGAGCCCAATACCTAGAAAGTGACCAATGGTTTTGAATAAATTAGTATTAGGGAGAGGGTGACTAATTGAATCCAAGTCTGGACTCATCAAGACCAAGGAAATAAAAATTCTTTCTTCTGGCCAAATTTAAGAGGCTTCATGGAAAAGGTGAGCTATCTGGAAAGGTTCACAATTCACACAAACTAGTCCCAACCTACTTTTGTAGCCATCTGTTCTGATAGTCCCAGCTTCTTAAAAGTCTTTCCCTGAAGTATCCTAACTTTCTTATAACTAAATTCCTGCATTTCCCTTTAATGACCTCTAGCCCAACTTCACAAGAGAGCCTGTGCACTAACCATACAAGTCGTGGACCTGCTTTCTTCTGTCCGGCACTAATTCCTGGGACGCTCCAGTTCCAGAAGAAAGCTTTGATTTTTCCTTTGCGCCCCTTGCCCTGCTATTCCACATAGAAAATGCCGATGTGCTGGGAAGAGAGATGTGTCAGCAGAGTGTGCTATGGGGATCTTTGAATGTTAGTCCAGAGACTGCAGACTTTGGGCTGTAGAGCACAGAGCACGATGTGGTGTCTGACTATTCTTATAACTATTACAGCAAAAGTCCTGCCTTTTGGGGGTATTACCTGAGGACTCTGCATTTTATAACTAAGTTTATGCTATCATATAGAGATACTATTTTTAATGTATTTGGTTCAATAACACATGTACCCAGGCCAACATCCCCTGGATAATCCCCTAGGTCCCTTCTCCTAGATGCAACCACTATGACCAGTATGGTAGATGATCACTTATTTCATGGGACGTAGTCACGGTTATTGGTTAAGAAACTTCAGGACTGCAAATATTTTCTCTAGCCTTCCCACATGCACTTCTCACATTTTCAACTAGCACAAACATAATCTGTGATAAATATAAGACACAAAATCAGGAGATTGCTGATTTTTAAATCAAATTCTACCCAGGCTATTATTGACTATTCGAGACCCTAAGTGGAGCTGTGCTGTTTGCCTCAGTTGGACAGATTTCTAGACAAACTAGAAAATCTGGAATCCAGAACAAGCTCTACACCTAAGCAGATAACATCCCTGTGGTGATTTCAGAAATTAAACGATTCATTGCCCCCTAATACCCCCCATATGGCTTTCCAGAACAGGCACAATGGTGTGACATGGGGTCATACAAAGAACTTGTGATGAGTAGGCCTGGATTCAAAGCCCAGGTCTTCTCCTGTAAACTATGTGACCAAGGACATGTTGCTTAACTTCTCTTGAGCTTTTTCCTCCAGTGTAAAATCAAAACAATATCTACCTCATGGGGATTAAACGTAATTGTGCAAATGGGTCTCACTAAGCAGGTGTTCCACATTTTGTTAAATGACTTAGAATCCATTTAAAATTCAGATGACCTCCCCCAAGAGTGTCTTATGTGACTGGTTCCACTACTCTATGTAACACCAGCATCTGCTAGTCTCCAGCAAAAAGTCTCTCTTTTCCTGTTTGGAGCCACCCTCTGCAGATGATCCCAGCATCTCTCTCATCCTCTCTCCTCCAGGATCTGCTTCCATCATTAATTTTTCTCTCATATCTTGAGTTTCTCTTGTCCAGTGGCTTTTTGCTCTGTTTGCTCAAGTTTTTTCACACTAAAAACAAAAGGTCCATCAGTAAATACCGTGTCCTCCACTTCTTCCCACTCTTTCACCTTCTCTTCTAATGAGTAAACTTAAAGAATAGCCTGAGTGACAGGTCACACCCCTGGAGCTGGGACAGCACTTCCAAAATCCTCTTAAGGCTACAGCTAAGCAGACCACTTTCATCCTTCCTATGTTGGTGGTAAATGGGGAAGACTTTGGACCCCAGCTAAGCCCTTGAGCAGGAGGGAATGATTCAGAAATGATAAAGGGAAGGGTCTATGTCCTCTTTATTATTCCCTGCGTTCAGGGATCTGAGGAGAGTCCAGGTAAAAGACCAGCCTTCTTTCAGATGAATCATATACTCCATTTTAATTGAATTCAAGTTTACTGCAGAGGGAAAGACATCCTGGAGCTCCTCCTTCACCTCGAAGTTAGAGGACTGCACTTTAAGTCCCAAGTCACATCCTCGGCCTGTCCTCCAGAAAGCCATTGTCCAGTGAGCACTGAGCAGGAACGAGCCTGGGTTCTGGAGGAATGATGGAGAATCTCATACTCTGTATGGTGGTTCTCTAGACCCTAGAAATTCAAGGGCTGGGTAAGGTATGAGGAAATCAGAGCAGGGGCACTAACTCAAGGGGAAAGGGGCTCAGGAAAGCATGCTGATTCTAAGGGTTGACAGTTGGTCTTTCTCTCATTCCCAGACAGATTGCATCACTGAGAGATGTAATCATTCATGCATAGCCCCTGGTTTACTGCTTCCCCATGAGGGGGGCTCTCTGTTGGAATGGGAGACAGATTCATCAACCACAAGTGGAAGGAAGCGAAAAGATAGAGAAGGTTAGAGGTACCTAGTGAATGTAGAATGATGCTGAGGAAAGGATCACCTCTGAATCCTCTACCATGATTGGTTTTAGGGGTTCTCCTGTCTACTTTAAGGCTCTTGTTCCCAATTGCTTGACTCATAAGTGATAGGGAAAGTCAAAAAGAAAAGAGGGCCCACCAAAATGGCTGTGGTCTACAACAGCAACTCAGGATGGAAGCTCCGCAAGCCTTATGAAAGAATGGTCCACGCTCACTGCCTTTACCTCTGCCCCTCCCATTCGCTCCCATCACACCTTTGGAGCCATCTTTCCAAGGGTCACTGAAGACTCCCTTTATGAGAATCCAGTGGACACTTTTAAGTCCTCATTTCCTGGATCTCTCTTGGGAGTTGCCACTTCTCCTTGAACCTGTTCCTTTGACTCCTGAAACTCTTCCATTCTGCTTCTCCTTCTCTGGTGTCAGGACTTTTGTTCCTCTTCACAGTTCTTCCTCCTAAAAATTGCTGCCCAGGAACTTTGCCGTGGACCATTGTCCTCCTCTGCCTTGCCTGAACAAGCTCATCCAGTCTCAGACATCAACTACCAGCTCTGTGTGAACTTACCCATCCTTATGTCTGGCACTGACTTCTCCTATGTAAAACTACGTGGTGAACATCTCCACTTGGAAGTGACGCACACACCTCAAATTAACATTTGCAAAACTGACTTCATTATTTTCACTTCATTTAACCCTTTACCCCCTAGATTCTATGAAACAAACCCTGGTATGCTTCCCCCTCTATTCCATATACAAATTCATGGCACCGCCACCCACTCAGACACCCAAATCAGGACCCAGAAGTCCCCTATCTTTCTTATCTTTCCTTTTGACATTGCGTATCCAAATACTAATTTCTGCTGGTGTTTGCTTCTGAAATGTTTCTCCTCCACTATAATAGTTCAGAACTAACTATCTTTCTCCCAGACTATAATCTCCTAACTTCCATCTTAAAATCATGCTCCACCCTAGAGCTGGAGTGATAAATCCAAATTTGCCCTGTCATTTTCTTGCTTACAAAGCTTGAATGATTTCATCTTACCCATGAAATTGATGGCTTTCCTTGATTTGACCGCTATCTATTTTTCTAGCCTCCTCTCAACTTGCACTTATTTTCATAACTCACTGTGCTAATTCTCTTCTCTGTATCCTGGACTGTGCTGGGAATACCCTGCTCACCTCTCTTTACCTGGAGACTCTTACTCGCCTTTAAGGTATAAGTCACGTGTTATTCTTTCCAAGAACCTCTGAACCATCAGGGTGGGTTGTGGCTCCTTGTCATTGTACCCTGTTGCCATGTGTCCTGGAAATAATCGGGAAGATCAGCGATTTCCTAAGACATCCTTTTGGTGAATTTACCAGTCCAGACTCTAGTATTCCACATGGCAGATTCGAAACCTGATTTCATCAGCTTATTGAGGACAGATCCAACTCTTTTGGCAGACTCAAATTAACTAACTCCTTGGAACATGTATAAAGTCAGAATATCAACAAATTAATTACAGTAAAGACTATAAATTTCCTAAGAACTCTTATCCTGGAGTGCAAGAGAAAAGTTCATTCTTTCTCTGCAAAGTGACATACCCATGGAGATGAATGAGGATCAGAACAACAGAAGCTAGATAAATCAAACAACTCATGGAATCAGGCTAAAAAAATTGATGCCTCTATTTCCATGTTAGGAATGGGCTTGGCCAATGGGGCTGTAATACTAGAAGTCTGTTCATTAATGTTCCCTCTTCCCTATTCAAAGCCCTGAGTCACTGCCAATGCTAGCCTCTGTAATTCTTTTCTTACTTCCCTGGCTTACCAAATTCCCATGCCTCCTAGTCTGAGTGCTTCTCCCTCTCAATCTTTTAATGAAGTTACTAAGAGGCCTGCTAGCAGAGGCGAACTTTTCGGCTTATGCTTTGATTCTCTAAGTGTGGATTTCAGTTTAAGAACTCAACCCGATTTCTAGGTTCTTGATGCTGTAGCAGCCAAAGGAAGTAGAAACGTTAACATCTTTCTATCATTATCAGAAGCAGGGGTCCAGTGCCTTGCTGGGAAGGCGGGGTGAGAAGATGGGAGTTTTGGGGAGAATTTTTAGGATTCCTCTCCTCCACCACCACTCTGGAGCAATTTTCAAAAGCAGCAGCCCTGTAAACAAAGTTTTAGAGTCAGAAGTTGCCATTGTAGTTATTAACATTGTGAAAAGACTGTACAAGTGATGGAAGCTCAGAGGTCAGACCTTGGACCTCCAGAGAAGGAAAGCAGAGGATGGCACTGGTTTTTCTGTGCTTCACACCCCCAGCCCCACCACACTCCCAGCCCCATCACACCATCAGCCTAGGGCAGTCACAAAACCAGCAGAGTCAGCATCACCTGGAAACGTGTTAAAAATACAGACTCTGAGGCCCCGCTCCTAACCTACTGAATCAGAAACTCTAGGAGTGTGGCCCAATAATCTGTGTTTTAACAGGCCCTTGGGGAGAATTTATGTGCAGTAATATTTGAGAACTGTTGACCTATGCCCCCCCCCCAATACACACACACCCCTGCCCACACCCAGACACCTCTGTTTCCTGGATAGATCCGCCCTGATGTTAGGGAGTACCTTTCCCGGGTCCAGCTTCATTTATATCTGTGTTCTCAGGTCTCTCACACTGGAGTTTAATACATGGTTAATGAGCTAAGCTGAACTGCACAAACAAAATCATATATGTTGAGATAAGTTCATTTATTCTACTCCTTAGGTTTCTATGAATTGGCAATACCCAAGATCTCTCTTTCATACAATTTGTTTCTATTTTCCTCAGAGCTTCAACTCCTCCTTCTCCATCTCTCTAATTCTAATGTACACTGCCCTCAAATGTACACAGCCTGTTCTTTCCTCTCTAAATTCAGTCCCTCACAAATAGTCACACTGTCTCAGATATCACTGCTATGGTATAACTTCCAGCTACAGAATTCCCCCTGAAGGTCCCAGCATATCACACTTAACATGGCTGTCTCACACTCTTGCCCCTTCATTCCTTCCTCCCACCCCAGTCTGGCCTCATTCCTTCTGTGAATGGTCTCATCATTATCCTTACTTTGGCTCCAACTCCAACTCTTACCGATGTTCCTGAATCTCTCCTCCATCTGTCGCTTCCATCCATTCCAATCAACACCACGATAGTTAAAGTCTTAATTCATGGGCAGTTCTGATTGGCTGCCAACTGTTCTCCTTGTTCAAGAATCCCCTAGCTCTGATCCAAGCTTGGGTCATCACTATCAGAATAGTTTTTGTAAGACACCGCTGTGGTCCTGACAGGAGGGGAGATGTGCGGAACAAACTATCATGAACATTACATATCCCTATTCCTGTAGTCATCATTCCTGAGAATTTTCACAGGTCTCTCCCCAAAGAGTCTCCACCCTCATTACCCTTAGCCTCAAGCCAGGCTCCTCTCTCTCCCCATTTACTCTATTGTTTTTCTCCCCTTCCCTCTCAGATTGCCCTCTGGAACTCGAAATTTATTCTTCATCATGGAAGCCATTAGACGTGTAACTTATTCCTGCCATCTCCTTAGGATTACCTTCTGACAATGAAAATGGTCTGAGAAAGTGCTTTGCTAAGTCCAGTTCTTTAACTAAAGGCAATTCTTTCTCCTAAAAGAAGTTCTGTTGACTGCTTTTAATTTTAACAATGTATCTTTTCTCCTCACTACAGAGTGATGAAGGATGGGAGAGGTTCAGACTACAGCGAGAGCCGGCCTAGTCCAGGAGTACCCATAGGCAGGAGTACAGGACCTCTAGAGGCTTCCTGAGTGCGCTGGAGCCTGAGAGAGGAAAAGAGCCAGCCTTCAAGGGGTGTGGAAAGAAAGGGCAGAACTGGATCTGGTTTCCACACTTCCATAGAGAGAGCTAAAAGCCCTTCCTTTTGGATGCCACTAGAGAGAAGGCAAGAGCTGAAGACCCAGAGGCCAAGAGACACTCTAGCCACAGAGAAACCTCCGGCTGAGAAGGTAACCCGAACACTTCCTGGCAAGGTGTTCACAGATTTGCTTGGACAACATAATTGTTTTCTTAGTGAATATGCATCTCTTAATCTTGTAAAGGTTTAAAATGAACAGAGATGTAGTGAAGAAAATCAAAGCTCATGGTGTTATACTTTTGTATTAAGGGGTCTCTATATACTTCTAATATCTAATAGTATTTAATAGAAATACTTTTAATGTTTAATAAAATATCTGAAAATTAACCTTGCAATGCTGACTTAAAGCATATAATGGACTAATTGACTTAGACTTGATTTTAAGTTAAAAATCTTCTAAAAGTTTATATTGGAACTTTTAAGAGAACTTACCACTTACCATTTGTATTTGTTTATTAGTTTTATGAGAATTAGTTAAGGATTTTGAAGGGTTTGTTCGTCAGAAAGTTGATGTGTTTGAAAAAATAATCAAATTATTAAATTAATAAATGCAGTTTAAAATGATTAAATGATCAGACATCAGTTTGCTAGATTTATAAATGGAATAATTAAATGTAAAAGCTCAAGCATGAGTTTTGAATTTTAAAGTAATGAATATTAATTTTTAAAAACAAAAGTAGCTTCTAAATAATCATTTCAGGATGAAAAGTCTTAATACATTTTAAAATCCTTTTTCTTTTTTTACACTATCACAGAAAAATTCACAAGGAAATATCCAAATCTATAAGTGTGAATTTTTCTCAATTGTGAATTGACAAGAAAGTGTGAGGGGCAGCGAATGTGCAGTTCAAGAAAGAGAGGTTAAAAAAAAAAAAAAAAGAAAAGAAAAGAAAAAAAAAGACAATAGAAACTCTGACTTCTCACCTTCTTTGCAGACTTGTTTCTCTGGTTGCTTCCAGGCCTTCAACTAAACCTCCTTGCACCACTTTCAACTTTGCATTTCAAAAACTTAGCTCATCACTTCTTTATCCCCACCTCTCGACTCCTGGAGTCAGCGCAAAGGCTTCCCTTCCGAATTAACATGTTTATTGCACCACAGCCTGCTCAGTTCCACAGGCTAGAAACCTTCTGGTCGGTTTTCACTCTTTCCTCTCTTCCTCTGCTACTCTAAACCCAGCATCCAGTCCTGATGAGCCTTTCCCTGAAGGTCCACTTTCCTCCTATTTTCCTTAGTCACCACCACAGCCTATGACTGTGTCACCTTACACCGGGATTACTGTACTAGCCTTCAGTCAGTCTCTCGTGGTGCGATTCATTTTACACATAGCTGCCAGAGAGTCATCAAACTTTGCTTTTAGATTTTTAGATTAAAATCAAGTCTAAATCAATTAGTCTTGTTACAGACTTTAAATCAGCATTGCAAGGTTAATTTTCATACTTCTTTGCATAAGCTTTTTACCAAATCCCCAATGCCTGACAAAATTCAAGCTCCCCTTGACATCTAAGGTCTTCTAACAACTAGGAATACACCTCATGTTAGCATTCTCAGCTTTCATCATTTCTTGATGGAGCCCCTCTATTGTCCTCAAGCTGATTTGCTGGCCATGTTCCTATGACACTGACTACATGCACATCAATCTTTGCATAGCCTGTCCCCTCTATATGGAAGGTTAGGATCTCTCTTGTTTCTGATCCCTTGAACCTGTTTTTTCCCCTCTCCTTTCAAATCCTGTTAGCACTCACCTCTTCCTAGGCTTTATCCAATGCTATACACGATTTACAATTTCCTTGACATCCAGATACATTTCCATAATTAATTTCCATGTGTTGATATTACTCTGTAACAATGTCTTCAGTTTTACATGTGTATTGTTTCCATAAAGAGACTATGGAAATTTTTTAGGGAAGGAATTTTACTAGCCTTGTCAACCACAAGGGTGGTTAAGAGGATCAAATGAAATAGTTTACATAGAAGTACTTTCTCAACTCCCAAGTTTTATTCAAGTACAGTGTCACAGTGGCTGTGGTGTGGCTGAAAAAGCCAAGGATTTGGATATGGGAAGTTTGATTTGGAAGAGTTAATTTGGCCTACTAGTTCTAGCTTTTACCAGTCATGTTGTTTTAAGCAAAATTTAATCTTTCCTTGGTTCCACTAACTTCACCAGTAAAATAGCCTTACAGGGAAGAGGAGGTGTGAAGATCAAATAAATTGACATAAATAAAAGAACTTTTACAAACCTTAAGGTATCACATAAATGTATATTTTCAGTAACATGGCCAATAAATGTTAACATAATTGCCAATACATGTGGACTTCATGACTCAAAAAGATTGTAAGATGAAGAGCATATACCATTATGGGCATAAGCAGCATCATTTCCTAGATAGCATATCATAACAGATGCAAGTAGCTTTGGTGATTCAAATATACTGAACATCTCTGACTTGCAAAAGAAGTAAATAGGACTTCCAATAGAGGCTGATAGAATTAAAAAAAAAAACTCATATAAAAACAGTATTTCTTTTAGAGTAATTTACTGTTTCATTATGAAGAACTATTTGAAAGGACAAGTACTATTTTAGGTCCTGGAGATACATTGGTGAAGACAGTTCAAGCCCCTGTTCTCAGAGATCTTACATTCCAATGGGAGAGAGATAACAGGTAAATAAACAAAATAACTTAGATTATAATAAGTGCTATGAAGAAAGCAGTAGTGTCGGGTGGGGTGAGTGAGCACTACAGATGGCATATTCAGGAAAGACATTAAGAAAGAGGTGACATTTAAATTGTGTTTTGAGGATGAAGAAGAAAGCCACAGAAAGAGCCGAGGAAAGAGCATGCCAGATTGAGAGAGGAGCCAGTGCGAACGCCCTGAGGCGGGGAAGGGCTGGATGTGTTAAGAGGCCTATATGGTTAGAACCTAGTGATAAAGGAGAAGTCTAGAGCCAGATCATGCAAAGCCTAGCAGGCTTTGGTGAGGAATTTAGATTTTATTCTCTGTGCAATGGAAAGCTACTAAAAGAGCTTACATATTTTTTAAATTAAACTATTTTTTAAAAAAATCATAGTGTTATAAATAACATTTTGGGTCAGCTTCACAAAGCCTAACATAATTTGGTTCAAAATATTAGTTTAAAAGAAAAAGAACTAACTAATTTTAAATTTGGGCATCCTCCGAACGGATGGGGTGCACTGAGTAGGGACTGCCATGGGTTCTACCTGCTGTTATCCTCACTTTCTTGTGAAATTAATATTCTTCACATTCTAAATGCAAGCTATTTCATCAGTTATCAAGAGGACAGACAAGCCACCTTCAGGTATCCTTTAAAATAGATTCTTAAGACTATGCAGTCATAAGGAAGAAGGAGACTGTTGCTGTACTGATAAAGAGTCATCCCTAAAATAAGTTAAGAGGAAAAAGCCTTGTGCATAACAAGGGCACGCTGTTGTCACTTATATATGCATCAAGTATCTCTGGGACACATAAGAAACTGATAGCGTTGCTGGGGAGAGAGTGAGAGGGAATTCTTATTATCTACCTTTTAGTATTTTTTAATGTTTTAAAAAACCTATAAGAAAAAAATTCCAAAGTTTTTCAGTAGAAATCCCATCTTAAAGAAAATGTACACTATTCCAGAATTGGTGAGAAGAAATTTGTATCTCTGGATAAACCTAAAGTTATTCCATGTAATTAAAAGGAGGTTTAAGATCTAGATCTATGCTGTCTTATGCAGTAATCAGGAACCATGTGTCTGTTTAAATTTAAATTAACTTAAATAAATTAGATGTAAAATTCAGTTCACTAGCCACATTTCAAATGCTGAATAGCCATTAGCTGCACGTGAATAATGGCTACCATGTTGGATAGCACAGATATAGAACATTTCCCCTCCTGGAAAGTTCTATCAGACAGCCTGCTATAGACTTACACCAAATACCCAAGGTTATAAATTAGCTTTAAAACTTAGCTGATCAGCACATAAAGATTAAATTCAAATATATTCTAATGCTAATTTTCCCAAATGACTCACTAGAATGGCATTTTGGGGTGCAATCAGAACTCCCAGCATTAGATATCTAAGGCAGTTGGGGATATGGTTATGTCACTACAAAAAATCAGTTTGTACTAGTATAGACACTGGCAGTTATGGCCTAAGAGTTAAGAATTATTCTTCTAAATGTAAACTTAGTTAAGTAAAACTAATGTGCTTAATATTTATTGAATTTGATATTCTACACTGATTCAATAAATGAGTCAAATAGTACTAATATGATAAGGATGAGTAATGAGATTCAATTATATTCAACTTCTTTAGTACAATTCATTAACTTTTCTCATTTTTGCTATTATGAATTTTTACAAATTAACACATTTCCACTAACCATAATCGTCATTTCCCTTTTGATATTTAAATTAACAGAATTTAGCCAATGGGTATCCCTTAGACTGGCTTCTGTGTTCTTCCATGCAACACTATTATTTTTGAAAGCATCCTTGCTTTCTGGCCCAATAAAATGTTCCAAGATTCACATGTACCTTCTCAGGCCCAGACATGGATCAGCCATTTTTCTAAGGCGTGTTATTTTCTTTAAGTGAAAAATAGTATTAGACTCCAAAATTTAGGCACTAGGAGGGCATATCATCAGGCTCATGACGGTGGAGTAATAATGTTCCTTAGCCATTTCATTGAACAGAACTAGAAAAGATATTTTATTAAATGTTATTAGTTTATATTAATATCTCTCACTTAGTTTTCATATTATAGTATACTACTTAAACTTTTTAATTCTTCGTCCAAATTTTATTTCCCTTTTTTATAATTCAATGAAATATTCAATTATCACACTAAAGAAAAACATCGGATTCTTAACAAAGTTAGTATAATCATTCATTTCTTTTACTTAATGATAAAAGCATAAAATGTTAATACAAATATTAATACTAATAGTGAAACTACTATATTACATTCAAATCTTTCTTTGCTTTCTATTCTAATGCATCTCACTAAGGAGGTTCAGCCAATTATTTTGCCACTCACAACAAGTCTTCATTTTGCATGCTTATAAAATATTTACAAGTGTATAGTTTGGCCCTCTTGTTTTTGTCCATGTGAAGGTGTCAGCAAGTAGACAATTGTCACTTTTGAGTTCTTGGATGTAGTGGATTTCAGCTTCTTATTTTACCTCTTGAGAACCAGGATTTTGTTTTCATATACAAATTACCTTATCAATAGTTAAATGGCAGATAGGCTATTTTCACATATCTTTTTAAAAATAGATTTCTATATGGAAAGAAATGGACAAAGTTTCAAAATCATTAGTGAAAAAGAAATGGGATTACTGGGTAAACCTTAAGTCTAACCAATTAAAAGTAGGCTTAAAATCCAGACTATACAACTATAGATTTCCAATTCAGAGACATACTGGACAGGTACTTACACACATAATTCTGTCACTAAAATCACTCAAGGTACACTTGTGAGGATGTAGGGCAGTTATCTACCATTTAGCATAAACACATGCTCTTGCTAAAGCTATGAGTGAGTCCAAAGAAATATTTCTAGAAGGAAGTTGTCCTTACCTGTTTGGTTTCCTAGAAGAAACAAAATAAATCAATGAACCATAGTTACTTACAGAAGCTGCCTAATAATGATACTGAACTGGACCTGGTTTTCTTCGTTTAATCTGACAGGTCACTTATGACTCACGAGAGCTGCCACAGTGCTCTATCATGGCCTAACCCAGAGGAGGTGGCACCATCACTGAGTGCTTCGCTTGTGGGCCTGCACCTGGGGTCCAGCTGTGTGCTGACCGCTGGGCCTCACTTTGTTCCTCCCTTAAGCCGTGTGTCGGATAAACGAGCTTGCCTAATTGTGGCTGTTATTAAGGAAACTGGGCCTGATTGTTCTTCTCACGTCCCTAGCCCCAAATACCCAAAGCCGCGTTCGATGCACCTGATTTGTGTACCCAGCTTATCTCACCTGAGCACCTGAGCTTATCTCACTACTGTACCACTTATTGCGTTGCATTATAATGGTTGGCAATTATGTCTGTCGCCCCATTAGACTACACTTCATGTAATATTTTACCATTATAGAGGTCTCCAGAGAGTATACCCTTTCCGTTGGGAGTTGCTATATTCTCTCATTATCCACATCAGATAGGCCATTTAATGTTAAACTTTAATACCTCATGAAAACAGTCAACTCTGGTTTATCTTACATAACAAGCTATATTTTAAATTATTCTAGGTATATCCTAGAGAGAATTAGCATAAAAATTATTTGTAAATTATTTATAAATCTCTAGATTTATTCTAGAGAACTTTGCAATCCATTCACTAAAAATATCCATACATGGAGGTAAATTCAATGGTGTTAATATCATACATTCTTTAAGGTAGAAATTCTCTTCTCTATTTTTATATCTATCTGCAGTGTTCCAAGGTTCATACCATATCAATAAACATATGTTGAAAGTGTAAAGTGTATGTGTGTGTGTTCTTTTTCAGTCACCAACCCAGAATAGTTATCCTTTAGTCACCTACCAGAGACCTCAGTTTGAAAGCAACTCCAATCTATCTTTTTTTAAAAAGCTCACTGATATTTGAGGTATGTTACCTAAGGCTACATGGCCATCAGTTTCTACAGATTTGGTAAGCTTTATGTCAAACTCAGCTCTCAACAGAAATAACTTTGCTGGATTATAATCAGCATTTTAATTATAATTATTAAGAGCTGACAAACAATTGCCTCATAAAAATGGTTCCTGCAGTTTTTGTAAAGTCACTAAGACACTTGCCCAATTTTTCATAAAGTAAGTTCCATGAAGGCAGAGGTTTTACTGGTTTTAATATTTTATATTCAGTACCTTAAATAGCACATACTATAGTCCTAATAAATATTTGATTTGTAGTGAGTTAATTAATGAATTCTGTAATTCAATGTCCTTTATATAAAGAGTTACACAATAAATGCCTTTTAAGATTTACTACAGGAAATAAGTTTTACTTCTGAATAAAATGGTGTGCTGATTCATTTCATTAGACAGTAATAACTTGTTTTCTTTGACTTTCCTTCCAGGAAGATCAAAGTAAGACCATTCCAAGAATACCTTAATTGGTTTCCCTTTGTCTCTCTTTCTTAAATCCAGTACATTTACACTGCCACCAGAATTAACTTCCGATAAATCACAGGCCTGTAGATTAGATCCTGGGCTCCCATTTTATTGGAGCCCTAATCTGTTTTTCCAATATTCAAGCCTTAATCAATTTTCAATTTTTCCTTGTATTTGCTCGCGCGCTCTCTCTCTCTCTCTCTCTCTCTCTCTGTCTCTTACTTCCTTTCTATCTGCCATGTTTCAGCCATGGAATTTTGTTATGCCTTTAACACATCTTGCTTATTTCCACTTCCATGACATTCTTGATATAATTCCCTCCACCTTACAATAACCTTTCCTCTCATTATGCAGAGTACTGGCTCCACTGAATTCCCAATTCAAAGACCCCATCTTTTGAACTTGCAATGCCTGTGTTTGGATCAAAGTTGTTCAAAGCCTTTAAGCCTTAGTTTCCTCATTGGCAACACTGTAGTTTTACACCTTATAGGGTTGTGATGAGGAGGCATATAAATGGTCAATAAATTTTAGCTCTCAATATTAAAAAATTTCTTCTATTTACCTGAAATGTACTTTCTGTCATTCTTTATACCTTATATACTTAGGTTCTTTGTGCCTTAGGAACTTTGGTCCTGAGTACAATCCATTTCAAAGTTCTCACACTGACCCCTCCCAACATAATTCACATTCTAATTAAGCAATTGACTTAGTTATTTGTTGCTATTCATCTAATATTTAACATTATTTCAATGTAGCCATTGCATTTTTCTGTCCTCTAAATTAGTTTAGGGCAGCGACAGTGGTATCTTTTGAATGTTTGTATGTATATGTCACTGTTTATTACTCCTGTCACGAATTTGAATTTAGGATCTGCCAAATCGATGTTACAGAAAAAAGAGTTGCTCAATAAATGGTAGAAATGTACATGACATACGTTAAGTTTACATATAGTATCTTATTCAGGTCTCACAACAATCCTATTAGATAGGTAATGGTATGCCTGTTACAGTAATCGCCCTGCTATTATCATTATAACAGACAATGGTTTAACATGGATGACTATGCCATTAGAAGTGTACTTTATAAGAAACCTAAGTATTCTGAGATTTCTGTGAGTTTCTTATTCTCTTCCACAACAAAGCCTTTAATTACCTTTTTTCTCCCAAACTGTCTCTATGTTTATGAGCCTAAGTAGGTCTCTGTTTCAGGATCTGACTTCTTACTTGTCAGCTGTTTTCTCAGAACTAATGTCATGTTACATAACCTGACACACGATGTCAGAACCAATTTCAAACTGTTATAAATTCCTTTCTTTGTTTTTGGATAGTATGAGGAAAATATGTAATGTGTATGGAAGAAAATACAAAATCTGAATGGGACTCATTAAGGAAAATCCTTGTGATCATGTGCATGAAAATTTACAAATTTGAATAGGTTTTGTGTTCCACACCAACTGAGCAAATCGATGAAGCAAGTAACTAAACTCCCAAACATTGTATAGTTTGGGCCTTATCATGGACATCGTTTAATATTTTTCTATTTTAAGGATCTACAGAAAGTATATCCCTTTAGCTAGGAGGGGACTGTTATAGTCTCTTATTATTCATCTCAAATACTTTTCTCCGTAGAACCTGAAGATCTTATAAGCTCAGCCAACTTTGTCATACATTACATGAAACACTATAAATTATTCTGGATATAATCAGAATGTATTTTGGATATAGCTTGAAAATTATTTATAAATCTCTAGTGAAGTTCAAGTGAATAACTTCTCTGGACAACTTTATGTTTTATTTGCTAAGATAAAAACAGGTTAATTGAATAGTGTGGATGTCATTAGACATTCTTAGGCACCCACAGTGAGATGCTGCACATACAAAGACATTATTCTGTCCCACAGCTTGCAATCTAAAATTAGATATACACAGGCAAGCCAGATAAACATAGACAGCACATTTTTTAAGACCAAAAAGAAATGATGGGAGAGAAATGAGAGTAGTAAATGAAAAAGCCAAAGGGAATCAACAAATATTCTATCTTCTGCCTTTTATTTATAGCCTTAACCACCTGTATCAGAAGCAATCATATCGCTAAAGTAAAGGAGGGAGGCTAAGAGCCCCTGGTGGGTAACAGGGCATTAATGGGATGGCCACTGTGCAACATCCTCAGCTTTGGATGTCCAGAGACTCCTTTTATATAGCACTTCTTGTTGGTCCCTGCTTATGCAGCTCTGGGCTCTAGAACTAGAAGTCTGCTACCTCCAAGCTCAGCACTGGAAATAAGCGCCTAGCCAGGATGTTAGGAAACACTCCCTCCAGTAGTCTGTGGAGCTTGCAAGTGGTGCATTGAAGAAGGCCAAGCAGCCTGGGCTTGAAAACAGTTCTAGGCATCCACGTGAACTCCAAGTTGAGGTCTCCTGTTTAACCCTCATCCTCGTCTGGTCGGTTCACAAGCCTGGTTGGCCTTCTCACTGGTTAGGTCAAAAACAAAAAACAAAAAACAAAAAACAAAACCAACAAAAACACTTCCAATATGCCAGGCTTTATGCTCAGTGGTAGGAAGAGAGATAAATAGGACATAGGCTCTCTTTTAGAGCTTGCAAGTTATTTTGAGAGACAGTTCATAAGTAGACTATTTTAACATAATGTGGTAAATGTAGGCAGAGGTGTGGTCAGGGTAAAGCCCAAAGGAAGGGTACCCAGCCCAATCTGGTGGCCAGAAAGGGTGACAAGGTAATGAGGAATAGTTGGAGAGCTGGGTAGAACAAGAATCCTAAATAGTGTGTTTTTTAAAAAGGAGGAAGAGAACAGGGTCGGATTCTGCACATGTCGAGCAAAATGGACCTGAAGAAAGTCCACTGAATTTGTCAAATAGAAGAGGGATCATTGGCAGCTGTCGACAGAGCAGTTTGAGTGGAGGTGGAAATGGAAGAGGACATCATAGTGGGTTGAGAAATTAAAGGAATAAGTAGAAATAAAAACCTTGGCTGTGAAAAGAGTGAGAGAACATGTTATTAAGGGAAAATTTGGGTTTGGTTTTGTTTGGATTTTTAATCAGAAAGGTTTCTAATCTGAGAGAAAGGAGCTTGTTGGAGATAAAAAGAGGTGATTGATCAATGGACCAGAGGAACAGGTTCCAGTTCCACATCCCACTGCTGTCTCCTCCTGAGATGGGCTCTCACTCCCTTTCCTGATTCAACCAGAGCTCCTGCCCCCTGCCAGCTCAGGGACAGACCTTGTTTCTAGTCTCCCTTGCACATATGAAACGGCACCTCCCTGAAATAACAGTGACATTCTCTGAATGTCAATAACCACAGCTGCACAGAAGTCTTGATGGCCTGCTTCCTTCCCAAAGTATTTATTAATCTACAAAGAACAGATATACCTTTCCTGTGACTAGAATATTTCTAACTTCCAGGGCATCCATTTTTTGTGTCAAGGTGCCCTGGAAGTTCAACTATTAATTGGACTGATTGATTGGGAAGTTGCTTATTCAAAATGGATTTATAAGAAAGAGAAGTCTTTTGAGAGTTATTTAATCCAGGCTCTAGTGAAATCTGAGAGTAAGCCCTTTCAGTGACTGGAGTGCTCAGACTCACCCTAGACAGTGCTTGTCAAACTTCTGCTCTCTGACAAAATTTTCTAGACTCCAAGTAGACCATTTTTTCCACCTTTGTTATTTACGATTTAATGAGGTCCACCAGAAACAGTACCCTCAACTTCCTCTACCAAAAGTATATGTAAAACCCCCTAGATCTTAGTAATTATACATGATTTGGGTAGTTTTAACTCGATGTAATCCAATTTCCAAATTATTGGAGGTACACCTCTTCTTTTATACCATTTGGTTTTCCATATTGTCTTGGTCAATAACTTAATGAAAATAAAATTAAGTCATGTTTTCAAGTACAAGAATGGAATTTCCAGCCTTTTAAACAAATTTAGAATCTAACAGAAAATTTTCACAGCTATATGATATACTGGGATTGGATGTTTTTTGTACTGACTTTAATGCTTGTATGACTGCCAGAGAACTCACCAACAGCCTCTTGAGGACAGGAATTTATTTTTGTCTGTCATCTATCTTCCTTACTCACAGATAAGTACTGGCTTGGTAGGCAATGTATAAATATTTGATTGGATTTGGTTTTAACCAGAGTTCTAACAGATTGAATAGTGATTTATCATTTAGTAATAGATGTGTCTTCTTAATGCACAGTCCTGTTTTGCTCTTTTGCCTAATAAAGCAACAAGGCAACATGTTTTTCAGAAATATTATCTTCTTCTTACCATGATAAGGATAAAAGAGCACTTATGTAGGATTCTGCTACTTTAAATTAAATGAGAATAAAGTACCCAGTTAACACCTGGCAACATATTTGGCAGGCACTGGTTTATTGAATTAAAGAATATACTGGGCAACCATAACTTGAGACTGTTCCTTGAACAGTAAAATAAAATTACTACTTGCTCCACCTCTCACACAAGATTGCTGTAGGGAACAAATGATGTTTACGAAAGTACTTTAAAAACTGTAAACTGCATTACTACTTTACAGTAAGAATTTGTATGTTCTTAATGCCATTCCTATTAACTGGTATTTCTACAACTATCAATTCATTAAATTTGGTATCCCTGTTAAAGGCCGGAACTATGTACCCAATTGTTTTTAAACATTTGTAGTGCTACGTTTTAGACTATTCCTAAATTTGCTGGTTACAGGTCTGTGGTGCCATGTACAACTGTGATGGACTTATACTTTTAAGGAAAAACATTTCTTTTTCTCGAGTATATCTTCCACCTCAAAGAAATTTCTGGCAGTAATAGCACGAATCAATGATTCCAACCTAGCACCTTAATAGTAATCACGATCCTTTAAAAAGAAAGTGGACAAAGACTCCAAGCCAGCTTTCCCAAATTAAAGCCACTGACCAACGACAGAGTGCAACGAAGAGAGTGAGGTTAGTCTTTAAGACTTGGTAACCAAGGGCAAGGAGCCCTAGGATCCCTCCCCCACCCGCTCTACTGGACGCACCGCGGGGGCGGCGACCGGAATACTGTGCCAGGGCGGTTGAGGGGGCTGTCACCAAGCGAGGGGATAGGTCGCGCGGCCAGTTGGGGTCAGCGGGCGCCGCGGCCGTTGGGGACTCCAGCTCCCAGAAGGCACCGCTTCTGCGGCCGACGCGCGTGGCGGCACTGCACGCTGGACTCGTAGTGCGGTCTAAGTAGGAGAAAGTGTATGTATGTGTGTGGGGTGGGGCAGCTCTGGCTCCTTTCACGCACGTTTTGGAAACACTGCCTAGAAGGGAATCACGCCGGTCCACTCGTACCAGGCGTCCCTCGGGGGCGGGGGCGAGTGGAGCAGTGATGGCTGCAGCGGGAGGACGCCGGGCGACTGTGCACGTGGTGGGTGGTTAGCGCCGAGGAACCCGGAAGTCCCGCGCGCCGCCCACCGCCGCGGTGACGGGTTAACGCTTCTCCGGGACGGAGGTGGGGGCGGGCTGCATGCAAGGAAGCGCCGTCCCAGCCGACTCCTCCGAGAGCCGCCCGCGAGCCAGCCCTCCCCTCCCCCACTGGTCCTACGCAGCGCGGGCCCGCCCCCTGGTCGCAGCGCGTGCGAGGAAGCCACGCCCCTCCGCCCCAGCCCCAGCCCCACCCCCACACCCGCAGCAGCCTCCGCCGCCACCTCTCCCTTCCTCTCTGCTCTTCCTCCTCCAGTTTTCTCTTCCCTCCTCCCACTCGCCTCCTTTTCTCCTCCTCCTCCGGCGCTGACGCTCACGTAGGGCCCTGGCGTCAGACGCGCGGGGGCGGGGCAAGTGCCCCGGGGGGTATAAGTAGAGGGTGCAGGAGGCGGTGCTTCCCCTTCTCCCCGGCGGTTAGTGCTGAGAGTGCGGAGTGTGTGCTCCGGGCTCGGAACACACATTTATTATTAAAAAACCCAAAAAAAATCTAAAAAAATTTTTAAAAAACCCAAAAAAAATTTACAAAAAATCCGCGTCTCCCCCGCCGGAGACTTTTATTTTTTTTCTTCCTCTTTTATAAAATAACCCGGTGAAGCAGCCGAGACCGACCCGCCCGCCCGCGGCCCCGCAGCAGCTCCAAGAAGGAACCAAGAGACCGAGGCCTTCCCGCTGCCCGGACCCGACACCGCCACTTTCGCTCTCCAGCCGGCAGCCAGCGGCCAGCGGCAGCGGATCGACCCGGTTCTGCGGCCGTTGAGTAGTTTTCGATTCTGGTTGATTTTTGTCCCTCTGCGCTTGCCCCCGCTCCCCTCCCCCCGGCTCCGGCCCCCGGTCCCAGCACTCGCTCTCCTCACGGAAAGGTCGCGGCCTGTGGCTCTGCGGGCAGCCGTGCCGAGATGAACCCCAGCGCCCCCAGCTACCCCATGGCCTCTCTCTACGTGGGGGACCTACACCCCGATGTGACCGAGGCGATGCTCTACGAGAAGTTCAGCCCGGCCGGGCCCATCCTGTCCATCCGGGTCTGCAGGGACATGATCACCCGCCGCTCCTTGGGCTACGCGTATGTGAACTTCCAGCAGCCAGCGGACGGTGAGAGCCGGGCTCGGCGGGCGGGCGGCCATGAGGCACAGGCGGCGGCGGGAGGGCTAGGCCGGCAGCCCGGGGGGGGGGTGAGGGAACGGGAGGGCATGTCACCTCCCCAACCCAAGGACCGAAGGGAACAGGCACGAGCGCCGGGACCCCTTTTCCCATCCCCACTGGGACACGCGCAGCCGGCAGCCTCATGCCCCTAGCACGCCGGGCCACTTCCTTCTTTGCAACCATTTTCTCGGCCTCAGCTGCTCTCAAACTTTAGGGTGATGACGCGCTGGATGGTTGGATGAGATTGGGTTCTTCCACGGCCCTCTTTCTAGTAGCCTCGGGATTTGGGGGTGACCAGTGTCGATCCCCCTTCTCCAGTAATAGGTAGGGGCGCTCCCACTACCTGGGGCTCTCGCTGGCGCCCCAGGACCGGCAGGAAGTGCAATTCCGTGCTCGAAAAATACCACGTGTTGAACCCTGTAACCTCACAGGCCCGAGGCCTGTTTCTGCCACTGGCCCAATCACCTATGGAAGCCTCAAGGCCTTAGAATAAAGTTAATATGATGACGTGGTGGTCCTCAGATTTTTTATTCCGTTCTTAGTAACTTGTCAGTGACTTAGGCTCTGGAAATGTAAATTACCAGTGATACGTGTATCTGGGATTTTTCCCTAGTTAAAATAAGTATCTCTTAACAGTAGAATGGGATGAGGGGATGTGTAGGATGACCCCCTTGAAGGCCATTTTTTTCTTGGGCGATTTAGATCATTTTCATGCTTTAATCAAGTTACTTTCGTACTGGTAATTTGTTCAGAGTAATTTTTTTCTCTTTGTGATAGTTACTTGTGATATTGAGGGGTTTCACTTAAAAATGTATTCACCAGTTTTATCTATAAAATATTACTTGTGAGTGTAGTGTGGACTGGACCGTTTTACTTTTGTGACATTCAAGTAGTACAGGTTTCTTTATTTTTTAAAAGTGGTCCAGAATATTCTTAAAGCAGGGAGAATGAGTACATAGTAACAGTTAGCTTGAAATTTACAGGGGAAAATATAGTTAGCCTTATATTTTTATTTTGTAGTTAAACAGTTTGCAAAAACAAAATTTGGCAAACCAGTACTTATAAGCGGCCTGTGTTGCCAGGATTTTTTCTTTATATCTGGGTTAATTGACTTCCAGAAGTCACCTTTAGTTTATTTTTGGGCCAGGTTTTGCTTCCCCCCTGCTTAAATACACAAAATATACAGAATTTGTTTTTAATTTTGTAGAAAAGACTGGTAGGGTGGAATTTAAACTTTTATTACAGTAAGTTCATTTATTAGAACTTAAATTACTTAATAATCAGCATTTTACTAGGTAGATAATACTCAAGGTTTTTGGTAGGCAGACTATTGAATGACACTGAGCCAGAAGTTGTAAAACTGCACTGCAGGTTCCTGCCCTTTTGCTCTGTAAGCAGTAACTCCAAGTGTCACTCCATAACGGTTCTTCTCAACTCTAGCCGAGTTTTATCACTGAATAGAAGATAAAGTAATAGGGAAGACAACTCTGGGTTAAGTAATGACGGTCTAAAGAGTTGATAGGAAAACTTGGAACATATTCTAGAGACTGGAAAATGGTAACTATTGAAAGTGGCTTTTATTTTTTCTAAGCTTGACCATTTAAAAATTTTTTATTTTGGGATTAGAAAAGTTTAATTTAAGGTTACCATGGTTATATAGCACATGGTAGTTAGGTATTATCAGCCTACCAATAAAAAAAGTACTGTAACTGCTCAAAAAAAGATAGCATTTTTTCATCTTCCAATTATTTGGTTTCCATATGTACAAATTACCATCTTTCCAAATTTTTCAGTGGTTTTCTCTCTTTATTGCTACATGGATGGATTTATAGAATAGTTTCTGAAAGTGACCAGTTTCCAATTTAACAGGAAGAGGTGACTCATTCAGTACAAGCCCAAGCAAAGTCAGCTAAAAAACTGGGGGAGCTGAGTAGGTGTGGTCAATTGATAATGAGCTGACAGCTGAACGTGTCACTATCTTCTAGAAAAAGAAACTTTATTTATAAAAGGAAGTAGCTGGAAAACTTGCCCCCTCAATAATGTTACAGTTATGTTGCTGTGGAATTTGTCAAAATTGTAGGACTTCAAATGGAGCTTATTTTTCTTCTCTTAAGGAACTAGGTTTTTTTTTTTTTTCCATTTAAGGATATTTTTTCACTTGAGCCTCAACTTCTTTAATAAGTGTTTAATGGTACAGGTGCACATAATTCAGTCCTTAATAAACCCTGAAATCATAGGGTAGGTTTTGAAATTTTTTAGCTCTATCTAGTAATAAATTATCAGTTACTAAAACAGTGATCTTAGATAAGATTGGTTTTATATATCAAGAAAGCATTAATAGTTATGATTATTATAGGCCAGATATTTCAAACATTCTGTGTGTTACATAGCTAAGTATGCTCAACTTCGCATTAGTTTTGAAGGCCTGATTCAGATCTTGATCTGAACAGCCATAGCCTTTTATTTTTATTTTTTTATTTTACACACAGTTGTGCCATGAATCACTCATACTCTCCCCAGTAATTCAGAAACTTTTTTTTTCTTTTTTTTTAAGAAAACAGACTAATTTTTGTGTAACTTTGGCAGTGATAAGCTGCTAACGAAACAACCAGTTTTGGCACATAACAGAGAAGTTAAAATACTTAAATAACCATAAACTACTCTCTGCATGTGGATAATTTTCAATTGCCTAATGCCTTTTATATTGCTCATTAAGCAGATTTTATGTGAAGGGGAATCTTGGTTTTATGTTGAGTAGGAACAAAAAGGTACTTTGAAATTTAATGGCAATTAAAGGAGATTGCTTTAGAAATACATTAATTATTATTGATATGCGATCTGTTAATGAGTGGGGAATTGGGGGTTTCAGATATTTGTCTTTTTTTAAATACGTTTTAAATCTAGACTACTGCAAGGTAAGGTCTGGTAATCTTGAGGTTTAAAGAGGTAGAAAGATTGTGCACCTAACTACTCCTCCCACACACAGTAATTTGTATAATATTAAGTGGCCTGTAAAATTTTGAAGTATTCACTCTGAAACTGTCTTCCTTCCTGCAGCGGAGCGTGCTTTGGACACCATGAATTTTGATGTTATAAAGGGCAAGCCAGTACGCATCATGTGGTCTCAGCGTGATCCATCACTTCGCAAAAGTGGAGTGGGCAACATATTCATTAAAAATTTGGACAAATCCATTGATAATAAAGCACTGTATGATACATTTTCTGCTTTTGGTAACATCCTTTCATGTAAGGTAAGCAAATGTGACAGTTAAACATATTTATAGTGTTTTGGCTTTTTGTAGTTTATTCCTTAAAATAGCAACCATACTATTTGCTAATAGATATCTTTATTTCTGAAGTACCCAGTTTAGGTGTCTGTCAAGTTACAGTTGACCCTTGAACAACATGCGTTTGAACCGCATTGGTCTATTTAAACAGATTTTTTTCAATAAATAACCTGTATTGTTTTCTCTGTGGTTGGGAGTCTGGATGCAGAGGACCAGCTGGCTGTGCATTAATCTGTTTTATATGGGGGACTCTAGCTAGCATTCATGGATTTTGGTATCCGCAAGGGGTCCTAGAACCAATCCCCTATGGATACTGAGAGACAGCTTAAGTTTTGGGGAAGTCAGAAATTTTACTTGTATTTTCAACTGTACGGGGGGGAGGGGTCAGTGCCCTATCCCCTGAGTTGGTCAAGGGTCATCTGTATTTCTGAACACTGGGAAAATGTTAAGTTAATAGTAAGTAATGAAAAGTTGGTATACATTTTTCCTTAGGTGGTTTGTGATGAAAATGGTTCCAAAGGTTATGGATTTGTACATTTTGAGACACAGGAAGCAGCTGAAAGAGCTATTGAAAAAATGAATGGGATGCTTCTAAATGATCGCAAGGTGTAAGTATGAATATTTAATCATGCTTCATATCCATATTTAATAGTTCAGATTATTTTATAAGTTAAATACATTTGTGCTCTTAAATCGATAACAGAAGGAAAATTAATAAACCACATCTTGGTAGAGTTTATAATTGTCTTTTTCTCCACAAAGTAACATACAAATAACAGTGAATTCATAAAATGGCCAACATTCAAATCAAAAAGGAAAAGGGAGAAAATGTGTGTACTAGGATATGAAGTTTTTTCAAAGTGAGTGCATAGTTGAAAAACTAGGAATCCAGACAAACTTCAATCATAATTCCTGAGGTAGTAATTAATTAACCCATTTTATATTTAAGGAGACAGACTAAAATAATCTTAGAAGTTAAACTTGTAAAAGAACGAAACTGATAAGACCTCATAAGACTATTTCTGCTTCAGGTTGTAAAAATACAGATTTTTTGAGCGTGAAGAAATGACAGATCTTAATGTTTTTTATCTTCAGTGCCACTGGATTTTGGTTAATAATCTGGGCAGATGCAGTGGTGAAGTCCTATTATAAATGATCTGTGAGTCCATACTGCCGTGTAATGATGGCATGCAAATTGGGTTTGGTTGTTATAAGTCAACTGCATCACTCTTAGGGTGTGGTTCTCATAAATCAGCGCATCAGGTGGTTTGGTCAGCTTATGTGAAGGAGTCATGCACATGGTATTTACCTGTTTGAATTCTTTGTCAATTGCATAATTATGTAGAACATGTAAGTCTTTAAAAAACCAACTAAATATAAACGGTGTTTACAAAGACTAATTCTTAAAGTACATCTTTAAATGAGAAAATATTCAGCTGAAAAAAATGCCCACCACTGATGGGGTTGTTGATTAGATAAAGACTTGATTTATTGCTGTTCAGATAATAAATAATAGAGCGCTTTTGGAAAACAGTTTATATACCTAAGAGCACTTTTGGAAAACAGTTTATATGTCTAAACTTAAGATCATTTACCCTTTGAACTAAGTACGAATAATAGTCTCATAAAGTTCCAGTATTATTTACAAAGGTAGAAAATTATGTCTACAATGGGATATTAGGCTCTTACTGAGAATATTTATAAGTTTAATAGCGTGGAGAGGCACCACCATATGCGGGGGATAGGGATAAGGAAGTAAAATCTGGTATCTCCTTTAATGTTCTTAAATATAGAAAGCAAATAGGAAAAGTCAATCATGAGATTTGAGTAGGATTATAGGAGATGGTTCTCTTCTTCAATGTATATTATAATTTACTGACACATGATACTTTTATAGTAGGGGAAAACGAAGTTTTTAAAACACATTTTGTTGATAATGTTGCATAGAAAATTATGCCGGGCTGTTATGTAAGTACAGAATTCAGAAGTTAAATATTTAGGAGATTGAGATAAAGTGCAAGGGCCACCTCGAAACAGCAGCAATGAAAGCCTTTGTCTTTTCATTGATAACGGTGCTTGTGTACTCCCCACTCATTCATATTGATAGGTGTGATCTCTTTAACCATGGGTTAACTGGACAGGGAGAAAAGTATCAAGAAAAATGTTCTTTTTCGTGATCGTGGTTATGAGGTTTGTTATATTTTGTGCTTTAATTTCTTCAGTTGAGGCCTGTTTCTGTTATATAGTGTGTTCTTTATTAGAAATTTATCAGTAACATTTACAGAATCAATTGTTAGGCTTAATTTGTCTGAACTTAATAAAATAGAATTTAATTTTATAGTCCTTACATATTTTATTAGATTTGTTGGACGGTTTAAGTCTCGTAAAGAACGAGAAGCAGAACTTGGAGCTAGGGCAAAAGAATTCACCAACGTTTACATCAAGAATTTTGGAGAAGACATGGATGATGAGCGCCTTAAGGATCTCTTTGGCAAGTTTGGTAATGTGTCTGAATTAAGTTTTTACACTCAAAAGTTCTAATTGCTCAATATTAGTTTGGCTAATTCTTTATACCAAAAAAAGTGAAATGAGGCTTTTAACATGGTACTTAAAAATATTTGTAGTTATTTGGATTAAGCTACTGATAGTCTGTAAAACTACAAAGTAGTATATATAAAGAATTCTGTTCAGTTTAAAGATTAATAGTATATTAGCACAGTAAGGTGTGGCAGTGATTGGAGCAGATTTTAAAGGCTTTTACTATTAAAATTGTGGATTTATGCATATATAGATTCCATGCATGTGACACAACCAATTTAGGTTAGAGTGCAGTCTTTAATTATGAGGCAGGAAAGCTTACCAGCTTTAGGCTATTTGGCCAGTCTCAGTAGCATTATGTTTAAGTAATTTAAAACAATGACTTTTAAGACAAAGTCACAGAAATCCAGATTTTCCAGGGATATCTCCTTGTCATGGCCTACTGAATCATTGGGATCTTAAACTACTTTTACCTTGCATATCAAATTAACGTCATTAAACTTCAGATTAATGAAGTGTAGCCAGTCTTTAGATATTTGTGTAAGTGATCAGAAAATGAACCTTAAATTTTACTCTCTTGATTGCCTCTTGACCTTTTACATTCCTTTTATTGAACTTAAATAGGTGGCTTTTTAAAAGCACTGCAAATGATACAGAGTTAGGAAATATGTTTCTATTGCCAACTAGCATGCCACATTGATCTTTCTACTCCTTTGAGAAGAAAAAAATTGTCATTTTGCACAAAGAAGAATAGTATGAGATGAGGAAAATATGTGACATGCCTTGCATCTTATTCCAAATTTTTCTTTAGTAACCAGCTTTCGTATATTTTGTTAGTCTTTAATTAGAAGTTGTTTCTAATTATCCCAAATGAATAATCCCAAATGTCAGTTGACCACCAATAGGTAAATTTGTTGATTTTTTTACTTTGAGGTTTTGCATAATGGAGATTGGAAGTACAGCCTGATGACTGAGGCACATTAAAAAGTAACAGTCCGTCTATGCCTATACATTCGAAAATTCTCTGTAATCAAACGTGATTTTTTTTAGCCCTTTTAACCCCACCTGCCTAACACCACCACAGTAGAGTCTTTCCCTTGAGGGAGTGAGAGGGAACATGTGTCTTCAGAAACATGTCCTACCTCCAGATGATTTTGCTGTGTCTTCCCAAATGTCAAATTTCTGTATTGCCTGTTGAAATCAAGTGAGCCAAAACTTAAATTCTTATTTCTTAATTATGATGTCAAGTAAACTGAATCGTTGTGTTAAAAAAAAAGTAAATCTGTTTTGTTCTAATGCTGAGAATAAAACTTCATTTTTTACAGTTGTCTAAAATATACTTCCATAAATGGAAATAAGAATGGTTCAGGGAATGGAGTATTTACTTAGCTTCTTATTAAAAATAAAGGGTCTTTGACAAGAACATTTAGTGCCTGTTATCTGGGGTGGGGGGTGAGGGGGCAGTTAGAGTAAGAATAAATTTCTGAAGGCTTGGAATGTTTTTTATAATCTCCCATTTTTTTTCATTGGTTTTTTTTTTATGTGTGTTGGAATTTTAAATGTATAAACTAAATGTTGTATGAAATATCTTTGAATCATTAAAAATTTTTTAGGGCCTGCCTTAAGTGTGAAAGTAATGACTGATGAAAGTGGAAAATCCAAAGGTTTTGGATTTGTAAGCTTCGAAAGACATGAAGACGCACAGAAAGTAAGACTTAAATATACTAATGGCAGTGTGGGTTTTCTGTTTCTGTAAGGGGTGGGATGTAAAGTTGGGTTGCTCTTGTGTTGAAATTTATATGCCTACCAACAGCTATTTTACACTTTGTGGTTTATTTGCATTTTATATATTAGTTTCGAGAGAATAACTTGGAAATCTATATTTCCCCCAAACCTCAAAATTTAGTTTTTTTGATGGGTCTATCTTTAGCTTTTGTAATGTGACAAATTTTCTTTATTGTTAAAAATGCACTTTGCAAGTAAGTAATTAAATTTTTGTGATTTCTGTCAGGCTGTGGATGAGATGAATGGAAAGGAGCTCAATGGAAAACAAATTTACGTTGGTCGAGCTCAGAAAAAAGTGGAACGGCAGACGGAACTTAAGCGCAAATTTGAACAGATGAAGCAAGATAGGATCACCAGATACCAGGTTCATTTTTAATTGAGCAAGCAAAATAAAACAGGGATGAGGAAACCTATTTTACATTCATTTCAGTTACTGCCAGGTAACTGGAGGGTTTGGAAAGGGAACGGAGAAGAAACTGGTTTAAAACAATAGGAAGTGTGCTTAAGTACCACCGTGGTTTTTCCCCCCATTTATAGTAGTTTCGTTGTTGTTTTTTTAGGGTGTTAACCTTTATGTGAAAAATCTTGATGATGGTATTGATGATGAACGTCTCCGGAAAGAGTTTTCTCCATTTGGTACAATCACTAGTGCAAAGGTAAATCATGTTATATTTTTTTTCCCCAAGATTTTGGAAAAATCTGTACACAGATATGTATATATTTCCCATTAATATATTCCTGGAGTGTTATTTTGTAAATGAATAATCAGATAGGTGCCCCCCAGTCTTTTATTTTTCCAGAAATCAGACTTTTGCTTTATTACTTCAAAAACATTCCATTTTGAAGTGGATGTTGTGGCCCCATTGTTTACTCTTGCAGACGGCAAATTTTGAATTTTTTCCTGAGGAAAGCTGCATTTGATGACAGTGTTACTGATTGATCGTCAGTAATGTGCACTGTTCTATACTTTGTTAAATTAGTTATTTTACTGGTTAAAGTAAAATACTACTTTATTAGAGAGCTATACTTGTTAACTGTCAAGCAAATCTGTATTCACTTGCTCAATTCATTCTGGGGAGTCATAAGTCCCTAGCAGTAAAGACAGATTATATTTCCTTTCAGTTGAAAATCAGAAGTTAATAAGTACAACTGGAGTCGATTCTAAATTCTGTAATTTTGATTCAAGAACCTTGACTCTATGTGTTTTATGGTGCATGGTCTAAGAATCCCTCTGTGTAATGTTTTGTGCACATGTATTTTTGGGCAATGGGAGGAGTGTCTAAAAATTTAGTCAAATTGATTCTCAAACGAGTACAGGAAAAATTAAAACTCAGTGCTCCTGAATGATCTCGTGGTTCCTTTTGCTACTCAGCCTTTCCTGGCAACTCCATTGACCAAGGGAGCTTCTATGAAAGTGAGGGAAATGTTAGGGGCACAGTAAGTGAATACAAATAAAAATGCAATTGACGTGGTAGCCGTGTTTCAGCTTGTGCTTTTGTAAAGAGTACCTGAAGTGTGATAGAATTTACTCCTGGGTGTCTATCCTCAGTATGTTTTGTGAAAATTTTTGTTTGTTTGTTTGTTTGTTGTTTTTGTGGTTTGTTAGGCAAGGCAACCCTTGGTTGACCTTAAAGATTGCAAGGACCTTGTCAGCTTGCAATCCCTTAGTTTTTTAATTTTTTACACCTACAGCACCCGGTCTTCCTAGGTAGTCTCCCATCCAAGTACTAATCAGGGCCCCCTAACCCTGCTTAACTTCCGAGAACAGACTTGTTGAGAGTGTAGATCCATGAAAGTTTTTTAAATTGATTAGTGTTCATCAATTTTTTTTTGAATGTATGATGCATGCATGTTTTACAAAGGAGAGTCCCTTTTTTAAAAATAGATCTAAATACATATTTACTTCAGGCATTTTCTCATTTATTTGCTCAATATTCATGGTGTGGATATGGACTAAAAGTTATTTTACTGTACCTGTATTGATAAATGTTTGGCTTATTTGCATGCTTCCACTGTTAGACACACCAGCCTAATAAACATTCTTAGACATGTATATTTTTGCACATATGCCAGTATTTCTAAAGTTTTAGAATTGAAACTGCCAATTAATGGATATGTGTATTTAGAATTGATAAAACCGAGTTGTCCAAAAGGGCTAAACAGTTTCCATGTCTTGTCAATTTAGTAGAAAGTGGTATACATTTTTTTTCAAATGATTGTATGGTTTTTATATGTTTACTAGTTTTGCTTATTAGCATATTTTTACATTGTGCTTGTTGTCTTTATTTAGGGAGATTTTTATGTTATCCCTTTATTTTATATTGCACGTATTTTCTCCCAACACTATTATTAACTATAGCCCCCATGCTGTACATTATGCTCCCGTCATTTATTTTGTATCTAGGAGTTTGTACTTTTTAATCCCCTTCACCCGTATACCCTATTCCTCCACCCCTCTGGCACCTACTAGTATGTTCTCTGTATCATTGAATTTTTTTTCTTAGTTTTCTTTTGCTTTTAATGTAGCTGGATAGCATGCTTACGTGTATACTACAGGGCTAGTGAAGAGTTCTGTGCATCTTATTTCTTATTTTAAAATTTTTTTCAGTCAAAGGAAGCTTCCTCCTGAATATTGCTTATACCCTAATATTTATGGCCCTTCCGGTTTTGAATGTGAAATTTTTACTTTAAAACATGAGTATTACAACAGTTAACTGTTCCTCTTGCACCTGAAGGAGTAGCAAAGCATCTCGTTAGCTTGGATAGCTAGAAGAGTCAAATTTTAATTGTTTCCAGTGGTGCTAAAGAGTCAAGTTCAGTAGGCCTAGAATGTATTTAAATAAACATTAATATTAAAAATTATGTCTAAATATCTTAAGAAGTTGTTCAATTTCTCTTTTGCTTGGCTAGGATTATGTGTATGTATATAGCTTGACCTTAATATTTGGGTATTAAGGAAAAACTGGTAAAAATGGTGAAAGCATGAATAGTGTTTACTTAAGTCCGTGGCTATAACTGATTAAATAGTAATGCTCTCCTTTTTATGCTTCATTCTGCCATTATATTAACCTTGTCATATTTTTCTTTTTTTAATAGGTTATGATGGAGGGTGGTCGCAGCAAAGGGTTTGGTTTTGTATGTTTCTCCTCCCCAGAAGAAGCCACTAAAGCAGTTACAGAAATGAATGGTAGAATCGTGGCCACCAAGCCATTGTATGTAGCTTTAGCTCAGCGCAAAGAAGAGCGCCAGGCTCACCTCACTAACCAGTATATGCAGAGAATGGCAAGCGTGAGAGCTGTGCCCAACCCCGTAATCAACCCCTACCAGCCAGCACCTCCTTCAGGTTACTTCATGGCAGCTATCCCACAGGTAGGTTTTAGAACAAAAACCTCATGAAGGTTTTTATATTTGGTCATTTTTAGTTTTTGTGCCTAAATAATTATAATAAAGCCTTAACATGAAAATATTAAGAGGTGAATTATGATTAAAAAAATGCTTAGGCATGTGACTGCTGAAGATTTTGAGAGTGTATCACTAGTTGAATTACTTGCTTTTTCTTTTCGCTCTGATGTATTTGCTTGTTTTCTATAGACTCAGAACCGTGCTGCATACTATCCTCCTAGCCAAATTGCTCAACTAAGACCAAGTCCTCGCTGGACTGCTCAGGGTGCCAGACCTCATCGTAAGCCTTTTGTTTTTCTCTTAATTAAGGTGGTGAATTATTTGGAATAAAAATATACATGAGGCAGTCTACGGCCATGCCACCCTGAACAAGCCTGATGTCTGATCTCAGAAGCTAAGCAGGGTTGGGCCTGGTTAGTACTTAGACGGGAGACCGCCTAGGATGACCAGGCAACATAGGCATAAATAATAATAATTTTTTTTTAATTTAAAAACATATATACATAAGGCAAATTAGCTGTTATAGTCCAATGATATGTTAACTTGGCTTTCATAATTTATGGTTATCTTCATTTTGGGAATTCTTTTAAAAGAAAGAATTATAAAATGCTTTGCCATTCCTGTCTTATTAAGGCAGTGATTTCTTTGGTAGTTTGATTTTTTTCTTTATGATAAGGTTTGAAATTGACCTAGTTTGTAATTTATATTTGGTTAGGCAGTAGTTTTAAAGGATATTGTTCTACATCAGAGGACCTTGCCCTATATAACAGTGCAGTATTGCTGGAATACTTCGAATGAGGTTCATGTATCATGTTCATATGTTAATAAGTATTTGTTCTTATATGAGTTGTTATTTATTGATGCTCTGATCTGATAAGTCTTTGGAAATGGCATCAGCTATGAGACTAAGCTTTTAAAAATGGTATTTCTGTTTGGTTACTTTTAGCCTTTTATGCAAACCTCAGCTCTAAAAAGCAGCATGAACAGTTTCAGTGAACTTTTCTAAGTTAATGTGTGTTTGTATCTTTAAATGCAGCATTCCAAAATATGCCCGGTGCTATCCGCCCAGCCGCTCCTAGACCACCATTTAGCACTATGAGACCAGCTTCTTCACAGGTTCCACGAGTCATGTCAACGCAGCGTGTTGGTGAGTTTTAGCCCTGCCTGTAAAAATTGATCTCCAATTTGAAGTAAGGTAAAAGTACAAAACATGTTTTAAATTTGTTGTTTAGCTAACACGTCAACACAGACGATGGGTCCACGTCCTGCAGCTGCTGCCGCTGCAGCTACTCCTGCTGTCCGCACCGTTCCACAGTATAAATATGCTGCGGGAGTTCGCAATCCTCAACAACATCTTAATGCTCAGCCTCAAGTTACCATGCAGCAGGTATGGACTTGACGGTTTCTTTGTAAAAGTGACAGCTTTCGGTTGCAATCAGAGAAACAGAAGACTATATGATAGAGCTTAAGCCGTCTAGAATATCTTGTTAATTGATGTCCCTTTAATAGTTATGTAAGAATATTTCTTTTGCCTTTTAATACAGGAATCAGACAAGTATTGAGCAGTCCCCATGTTGAATTTACTTGCATCTTGAGAGCTTTGTTTGCTATAGCTCTAAGGAAGAAAGAGTGAAATCATTTAGTTTGTGAGATTTGGCTTACCCTTTTTTTCTGACCCTGGGACCATCTATCAATGATTATAATAGCAATATGATTCCAAAGAATACTTTAATACTCAAGGTTAAAAAAGGAAATATCCCATGTGATTATAATATTTAAGCAAATTAGTGTTAATAGTTCCCCTAGGCTGTATTTCTGATTCACTTAGCTTCTCCTATTTATGTTTAGATTGCAGTCTTTATCACTTCAATGATTTTTCTAGTGATGACTCGTTTGTACTTGCTATTGCTTCCATACTTGAAACTTAAGAATTTTCCTATTCTCTATCTAGCCTGCTGTTCATGTACAAGGTCAGGAGCCCTTGACTGCTTCCATGTTGGCATCTGCCCCTCCTCAAGAGCAAAAGCAAATGTTGGGTAAGTACTTTTGTCTCACTTCCATTACAGAGGCTAGAAAATAGGAAGACATTTCCTTTGTACCTAATGACAGCCGGGGTGGTGGGATTGATCTGAATTGGCATGAGTAGTGATTATGATAGCACAGTTCGTCTGTTTAATTAAAAGCCCAGAAAGCAGTGTTGCTTTTGATGAATAAGGTAATAGGGCATTCCTTGAAATAAAACTCACTGCATTTTTGGAAGAGGAAATTTGAACCAAATATGTGGAAACAACTTTGACTTTGCTTGAGCACAGATTTAACCACTTAATATAATAACAGAGCTTATTCTCATTTGGGGGCATACTGATGCTGCCAAGAATTAATTGCCTTGTGGTGGATCTTAATCTGTTTTATAACCATCTTTCCCATGAAAAATGTAATAAAATGGTGGATTGTGGTTTAACACATACTTGCAAGATACAAAAGATTCCTAAATCTGTTTTATTATGGTAGGTGCTTTTAAAATTTTTTTGATTGAAGGACTTTTTGAATGTTTTTGTTCCTAGGTGAACGGCTGTTTCCTCTAATTCAAGCCATGCACCCGAGTCTTGCTGGTAAAATCACTGGCATGTTGTTGGAGATTGATAATTCAGAACTTCTTCATATGCTTGAGTCTCCAGAGTCTCTCCGTTCTAAAGTAATTTAAATTTATTATTTATCTAACAGTCTCTTAAACTTAGTGTTTCAAGGCTTTTTGTAGGAACTTAATTTCATAGAACATTTAAAAGTGCTGTATTCAAGCCACACACAGTCCCTAAGAGCTTTGTAAATATTCATTATAAATTCTAGTAATAGTAATCTATGATGCTATTATGCTAGTAAGCGGCAGAACTTGGTTTCAAATTCATTCCGTTTAACTCCAGTGTCGTGCTCTCTTTAAATGCGCTGCTGCTTTATTGGAGAAAGGTACTTGCTGCTATTTCTCAACTTTGGGAGATTTTTGGTGGAGGGAGAGTAAGAAATGCAAGAGGGTTCTTAATTCTTCTAGAACAGTGGTAGAATGGAACCCAGAAACGTATAGATAGATACACAGTTGGAATGGGTTCTTTCCACTGCTACCTTCGATGCACATTTGTGTATATAGTCAATTTGAGATTCTTCTAGTTATTCCTTTTCAGAGCCATTTTGTTCTCCCCCTTCTAGGTTGATGAAGCTGTAGCTGTGCTACAAGCCCACCAAGCGAAGGAGGCTGCCCAGAAAGCAGTGAACAGCGCCGCTGGTGTTCCAACTGTTTAAAGTGAGCTTTTCCCCTGTGCTCATCGTTTCAAGTGTGTTAACCTAATCTTTTATAACAGTTTGCGCTTTTTTTCAAAGAGAAGTAGAAATACTAGAAGAACTAAGGAAATTTTACCTGTTCCTGGTATTGGCTTGAATTTTAAAATCGAAGCATGTTCAGACATTTTGTTTAGTAATTTTTATTAAATGATCTGTAATGAGTTGGCCCTTTGTGTGCTTTACTCTTGGAGGTCCCACAGCTAATACCTTTGGGTGGCAGCAATGACAATTACCTGGGCTTCACTGTTGCCTTCCATTGCTCCCAAGAAACAGTGTAATGTAGGTGCATAGCTAGGACAAGGGCCAGAGGTCAGCAGAGCTTTTCTGTAAAGGATCAGCAAGGAAATACTTTGGGCCTTGTAGGCCTTGTCTTTGTTGCTATTACTCCCTCTGTTATAGTCTGAAAGCACCAAAGACGGTGATGTGAACAAATGTATGTGGCTGGTTCCAGTAAAACGTCACAGAAACTGGCTGCAGACTGAATTTGGCCCAAGGCTATAATTTACTACTGATGGGTACTAACTATTATTAGTCATCTTATTTTTCTTGTTTTGTTGGTTTTGGTTTTATTGAAGTACTTTATATATAAAGGGCCTATTTAAGGTGTACTAACAATTGCATACATTTTTATTGTGATATGATTGCCATTATAGTGATAAAAATAGCACCTTTATCGTTTTACATAATCTTTTCTTTTTGGTGGTTGGAATAATTAAGATCTAGTCTCATAGCAAGTTTGATGATTATAATCTTGTTTTCCCTCACACTTACAGATTGATCAGGGACCAGGAAAAGAAACTCGTGCTTCACCGAAGAAAAATATCTAAACATCGAAAAACTTAAATATTAAGGAAAAAAAAACATTGCAAAATATAAAATAAATAAAAAAAGGAAAGGAAACTTTGAACCTTATGTACCGAGCAAATGCCAGGTCTAGCATATATAATGCTAGTCCTAGATTACTTATTGATTTAAAAAACAACAAAAAACACAAAAAAATAGTAAAATATAAAAACAAACTAATGTTTTATAGACCCTGAAAAAAAGAATTTTCAGCAAAGTACAAAAATTTAAAGCATTCCTTTCTTTAATTTTGTAATTCTTTACTGTGGAAAAGCTCAGAATGTCACTTCTGTTTAAAATAACAGAATTGATAACTGAGCAAGGAAACGTAATTTGGATTATAAAATTCTTGCTTTAATAAAAATTCCTTAAACAGTGCACAGTGATATACTATTTTATTTCTCTTGGCTTGGGTAAATAGATGATTAGCTGGAATTGGCATAAGAACCTTTTTCGTGACAAAGGTGCTACTATTAATTTTCAAGGGTGTCTCGGTTATATAGAAAAGCAGAAGCATAAGACAAGTTACTGTAATGTATTTCATGAGTTTAGGTATCCATGTGAATTCTTGAACCAAGGTGTCCTATTTGTTAAGTGACCTCAACATATTTTGAGATAATGTCAATTTATGACTTAAAGGTTTCTGGGCTGGGAGATAGTTTAAGCTCTCATTTGTATTGTGTAAGACTAACAGCAGTTACTCCGTATTAGAGAGGAGGGTGTCTTTAGTATAATTTTTATATTGATTAAATGCCGGAAAGTTAGGACTCATTTTTATTTTTTTATTTTATTTTTTGATATATTTTTTTTTATTCGTTTAATGCCCACAGCACCTAGTATTCTAAGGTGGTCTCTCATCTAAGTACTAACTAGGCCCGACCCTGTTTAGCTTCTGAGATCAGACGCCATCAGGCACATTTCCAGGTGGCATGGCCATAGACTAGGATTCATTTTAAGCCTTATTTTTGAAAGATCTTTAATTTGGTAGTTGATGATTATGATTTCATCTCAGTGTGTAATACTTTATCATTCAAAAAGTACTTGTGAAAAATGGAGATTAGGGGTTCTCTCTAGGGAGTAGATTTTAGAAGATCAGGACTCAGGGCATCTGCATAAAACAAGCAGCTCTGGCAATTTCCATGCACTTTTAAGGATGGTCTAGTTTTAATTTCTATTCTCTAGATAGTACTTGGGAGAGTTAGCTTTCATAGGTGCGCATCTGAGCATCTCATCACCATGTTAGAATTATCTCAACACCAGCTCTGTTGTTCCTTTGGGAACAAATAAATCCAGATAAAACTATGCCTATGACAGTTTAAGCCTTCTCTGTATGATGAAGCTTTATAATGCTGTCTCTGGAATGCTTTTCACTTTGGCTTTTGCTTTTGAAACTCAAGATCTATATGTGAACCTCAACTCCTGCCCCATGGCTTGAATCACTGCACCCAGTAGGCATGCTAATGATTATTTCATTACTGTACCTGACTGTAGACCCACCCTTTAAAGGGCTAGCTATTTGATGTGATGAAAACAATTTCAGTCGCTTATTCTTCCTCAGTACTTTAAGAAAGGTAGAAAAGAATATACCATATTTTTCAAATTTGAATACAAAATGGTTCAAGCTTTGAGGATTTTAAAGGAACAGACTTTAGTTTGAGACACCTTAAAAGCTGTATTTAAAATTTCCCACAGTTTAAAACTATCCTAAAATCCAGAGTTGCAGATAGAATTTGCAATGACATTAGCTTGCTTTATATGTTGGGTGGTTGGAATTTGGCGTTTCTTTGTGAGATGAGGATAAATCATCTCCATCTGTTCTTGAAATATGTTCATTTTCTTAGTTGTAGGAAACTTCCTTTGACTATCAGAGGAGCCAACAAAACTAAAGTTTTGTGATGTACTTGCAAGAATTTGATTTAGGAAAAATACAGTCTTTATTATTCGATGATTCTGTATTTGCAAATTCGCCACAGTTTATAGCTGCTTCTATTAGAAGTTTTGAGACTAAATTGATAGGTGACATTCTATGGGTACCAGTGTATAATGGCTAATTGGAAACTGCTTTTTGAGCTTAGAATTTTTACTTTTTTCCGTTTCAACATTTACACTGAGACTTGCATGGATAAAATTGACCAAAGTATCTTGTTTACACAGTGTGCTATTTTTGATTATACAAGTTAGGCGCCTCTTAATGATGGGGGTACGTTCTGAGAAATGCTTGGTTAGGCAGTTTTGTCTTGTGAACATTGTAGAGTACACTTCCACAAACCTAGATGGTACTTTGACGTGACTGGCAGCGGAGTAGGTTTGTTCACACCATTGATCTCTGCTGTTATGATGGCATGATGTCACTAGGTGATAGGAATTTTTTTGCTCCACTATCTTAACAGGATAAGTCATATGTGGTCCACCATTGACCAAAATGTCATGCAGTGTGACTACTTTCCCTCCCATCAAATTGCAGTCACATGTAGCTTAATGACAGGGATATGTACTGAATGTTGTGTTATTCAGCAATTTCATCCTTGTGTGAAGAGTGCACCTACCACCAACCTAGGTGATCTAGTCTCCTGCACACCTTGGCTGCATGGTATAGGCCGTCGCTCCTGGGCCCCTAAACTGCACAGCATTTTACTGTACTGACTGTTGTAGGCTATTGTAACATGGCATTTGTGTACCAGTGTAGAAAAAGTACAGGAAAAATGTAATATAAACCCGTATAGGACACTTACCATGAATGGCCTTGCAGGATTGGGGTTGCGCTGTGAGTCAGCAGTGAGTGATGTAAGGGCCTAGGACTCCACTACTATAGACAATAAACACTCTACATTCATAAACTTTTTCGTCAATAATTAACCTTAGTGTAACTTGATAAACATTTTAATTTTTTTTGCTTCAGATCTTTTGTAATATACTTAACTAACAGTATAGCTGTACACAAACATTTTCTTTAAATCCTTACTCTATTTGCTTTTTTTCTTTTCAAAAAATTTCACATTTTTTTAAACTTAAAAACTACAACACAAACACATTAGCCCATACCTGTAGTGTCAGGATCATTAATGTCAGTCTTCCGCCTCCACGTTTTGTCTCAGAGTCTTCGGGGCAATAACACCATAGAGCTTTCATCTATGATACCACTGCCTTCCGAATACCACCCGCATGATCTGCCAGAGGCTATTCCTGAGTCTGTTACTCCTTTCAGAAATATGTTCATGGTTTGCTTTGTTTATCATAGGTTTTCTTGTAAGCAGATAATGCATCATGAACATTCCTCCATTAATGAAGACTGATGTTGGGGGTCCTTGTTTTCAAACTAAGGAGTTTGTCGATGTCTGCAAAAGCAACTGCTCACCCCCTCACTAACTTTTCTCGGGAGAGTGATATTCTGCAGTTGCCTTTTCCCCTTAAGCTACGTTTCTCTCCAGTGCCAACAACTCTGCCTCAGGAGCCGACTGCGAGCTCTGCAGTGTCATCCTCCACACCAGGATAAAGTGCCATCTCAGCCACAGCAGGCTTGAGTGTCAATTCATGTTTGGCAAATCCTTTGAAGTTAGGGACGAATCTCTTGCATGCATCCCAACATGCCGTTGATGCACTCCTTGGTGACGTCACCCCAAGCAAGGTGCTGATGCAGTCGTAGCCGTGATCCTTCCAGAACTGCACCAGTGTTTTCTCAGTGTCTCCCTTAGTTGCAGCAATAGCCTGGGCAAAGGAGCTCAGCTGGTGGACCTTAAAAGCTGCTGCAACTCCTTGATCCATTGGTATTTGGAGGGAGAAACTCCACTTTTGACATTGGAATGAAGATCATCAATCAATAAAGGGATGTCGGAGCATTATGAACAATAAGCAAAATCTTGAAAGTTATGTTATTCTCTTTTTTTGCTGGCATAGCAGTTCAGGAGGCATCTTGGAAGAGAAGCTGGGTCATCCATGACTTACTGTTCTTATAGCACACTGGAGGCATGTGCTTATTGATAGACTTGAAGGCCCTGGGTGTCACCTGCTAGATCACAAAGGGTTTCACTTCGTAGCATGCAACATTGTCCCCAATGTTACCTGTCCTTCAAAGCCTTGAAACTTGGCGTTGATTTGGCCTCCTTATGGATGAAAGTCCTTTCAGGCATCCATTTCCAGAATAGAGAGTTTTCATCCATATTGAATATTTGCTCTAGCAAGTAATTTTTTTCCCACATCAGCTTACTGGAGTTTCCCAAAATTTTTCAACTGCCTTCACATCAGTACTAGCAGATTCACTACCCAGTTTCATATTATGTTATGAATAATGATTCTTGAATAAATTACCCAGAGCTAGCTGTAAATTCAGCATCATAGTTGGGTTTAGCCTTTCAACATTACAAACATTTTCCACTGTGGCCGTGATCATTATGTCCCTTAAAAGAGATACGCTTCTGTATCTGGTCTTCAATCCAAGTTAATAGAAGTTTCCCCATGTCTGATGTAGGCCCTTCTCAAATTTTTGTTAGTTTCTTTCAATGAAGCAGATACTTTACCAGTTTCCATCACTTTATTCTTGTTCTTCAAGATCGTAGCTATAGTGAAATGGGCCATGCTTGACAGGTGAGCAATAACCATCACTGATTTTCCACCTTTGTAGTCACTGATGACTATTAATTGTTTCCAGGTCAGTCACTGTGGTCTCTTAACTGGTAATATTAACAGTGAATTTTGTATGTTTAGGGGCCATGATGACCAAAACTACGTGAGACTGCATCATTGTCGCTCGTGTTTGATTTAACCACGAGACATGGTAACAGGTTGCTACTGGCATAACAGCGTACTATTTTACAGCAAACTTTTATAAGTAGACTAAAATAACGATAAAAGGTATAGTATATACATAAACCAGTAATTTATTATTTGTTGTCATTTATTATCAAGCATTATATACTACATAATTTTATATGCTGTATTTTCAAACCACTGGCAGTCCAGTAGTTTTGTCTACGCTAGCATCACCGCAAACACCTGAAGAATGCATTGCACTCGACTGTGATGGCGACGACATTACTAGGCAGTAAGCATTTTTAGCTCCATTATTATCTCATGTGACCACTGTTGTATGTGACAGTGGTCCCCAACCTTTTTGGCACCAGGGACCGGTGCTCCTGTGAGAATCTAACGCCTGATGATCTGAGGTGGCGCTGAGGTGGTGATGTTAGCACTGGGGAGCAGCTGCAAATACAAATGAAGCTTCGCTCAATTGCCTGCTGTTCACCTCCCTCTTTCTGGCCCAGTTCCTAAGAGGCCATGGACTGGTACCGTTCCACAGCCCCAGGGGAGCCCTGGTATATGAGGTCTGTCATTGACCAAAATCATGTGTCACATGACCATAATAGGTCATGAGTGACATTTTAGAGGGTACTTTAAATTTTCCTTTTTTGTGTGATGTAAAACCAAGGTCCCAGATTATTTGCAGTGAGTAAATGACCAGGGGACCTGGACACTTGTGTTTAATGAGTGCATTCTCCCTAAGCATTAGCCCCATAATATCCACAGAGGATATGTTTCAAGACCCCTAGAGGATGTCTGAAACCATGGATAATACCGAACTTAGTTATTTCCACTTAACGGAAGTATTTTATAGCTTTTCTTTGGTATGTCTGAATTGCCAGCATCACTACTCTTGTGGTTTGGAGACATTATTGAGTAAAATAAGGGTTACTTGGACACAAGCACTGTGATACCATGACAGTCAGTCTGATAACCAAGACGGCTACTAAGTGATTCACAGGCGGGTAACGTATAAACATGGATACACTGGACAAAGGAAGGATCCACATCCTGGATGGGACGGCGTGAGATTTCATCACACAGAACAGCACGAAATTTAAAATTTAGGAGTTGTTTCTGTCTGGAATTTTCCTTTTAATATTTTCAGACGACCCCAGGTAACTGACGCCATGGAAAGCGAAACTATCGGCCAGTTCTCATGGGAACAGTACGATCAGCACTGCCGTTCACGCGGGAAGCAGTGTAGAACTGGTCCATGCACTGGCAATGCCGCCACACCATGGTAGTTTGAGGCACGCACTGCTAGGACCGCGCCATCAAGAGGACATCCTGGAGTCTCCCGATAAGGGCATGCACAATTTTGGCCAATGCCGAAGCTACATTAACAAGTTTGTATCTCCCTTTTCTAGACTTCACGTCAACTCACTCCATTCTGTAAATGAGCCTAGCTTCATTCAGCTCGACAATCTAATTGGTTAGATCTAAAGGTTCTGAGTTACCACTTTGATACATCTCAGATGTTGATATGTCTTCTCAATCACCTAGTTGCAAGTGCTACATATATATATATAAATGGCAGAATTAGAATGTAACCTAATTTCAAATCATTGTCAGTGTTTTATCTGCCCATCACAAGCATAGCAAATTTTGGAAGGGAAAAAAGATGGTCTTATCTACAAAGGTAGAAAAACATGCAATTTACTTACTGACTTTGTTACTAATAATATCCCCAGAAAACTTGAAATGACGTGGAATATTCATTAGCCTAAACTAGCATTCTTTAGAGAAAAAGGTCTTCACATTAGAAGTCAAGAATATTTGTATTTTTTGGAAAGATCTCAGAAAATACATAACCATTAATAAGGTATATATGATCAGGTGGATTTATGGTTGGCGATGGGATCTTGTTTCTATGTATCACTGCACCCAACCTCCCACCAAGTAAAACAGTGTGGTGCTTGGAATATTTTATGTTTATTTTTAAATTGTCATGTAGATGTGCCAGCCTGACATCAAAAAGTACTTTATCAGTCCCCAAATGTATTTCTGAAACTACTAAAATCAGTCTAAGACATTTTGACCTTTTTCTTAAGTAACAGCATGAAAAGTTATAATGTAAAATAAGTCAAATGCTACACCCATCTTTTCTACTTTTTAAACTTAATTATTTAATAGATCTACTTTTTTAACTAAACACGAATGTCGGTGGCTACTATTCACAATACCAATTGGGATGCGCTGATAATTTCGTGACACTGTAATTATGGCCAACAATGAAAATTATGAATCAAGTGTCTGAGGAACGGAGTTTGTGTTCAATAATAAGAGAGAGAGTTCCGGGCATCTGTATAGAGGGCAGTGAGTCTTAGGTGGGGGGCCTGTGTTGTTTGAAAAATCATAGAATTTTTTTTTAACAATGAAAAAAATGCCCACTTTCAAATCAATAATTGTAAATGCTGATATTAACTCTGCGCTACGTGTTTACTTATCAAGTGAACTCTTGACATGCACTATCTCTTTAATTCTTTTTTTTTTTTTTCGTGCTTCTCACTGCCTCTTTGATCAGGTTTTTATTCAAAATGGGCTGTCCCAAAGTGATTTGACTTTTCTGGAATAAGCTGATTTCAGTTTTTGCCACGGGCCTCTTTTCTTCTGTGGCGGGTGTCTTTTCCACGGGCTTCTCGGATGCTGGTTTCTTGGTCGCTGCAGCCTTTTTCCCCACCAAAGGCTTCGTCCGCTTCACGTCACCAACAGCTTCTTGCCCAGCCCCCTTCTTCTCACCTGATCTGGCTTCTAGCGCTGCTGTTGCTCTTTCTACTCAGAGCTTGTGCTTCTTGGCCTGGCAAAGAATGTTGTTCCGGTGCGTGGCCTTCGCATGTGGGTGCGGCTTCACCATGATTCTCAGGTTCTTTAGGACTCTGCATGATACTCGGAGGGCTCCCTGATTCTCTGGGTTTTTCAACATTTGGCTAAGGTCTATACAGAGAGAGCATCTTGTGCATGGGAAGGTTGTAGTTACTCTTGAGAGAGGCAGCTTTATGTCAAGTGCCGTACAGATCATCTAACCTGCGGAGAACACTTTCAGTCCAAGTGCGGAAACGGCCCGTGTGCCCACCAGCAGCAAGCTTCAAAATGTTCAGTTTGCTTACATTAAGCAGAGTAATCCCTGGATGTTTCTGAAGGCTTTGATGATGCCATTGTCCTCATTATAGATGATGCAAGGTCCCCTGCACTGGATATGATGATAGCTTCTCATTTAGCCCTTGCCAGCTCTCTTTGCTGAGAGGCATAGACCTATTTTATTTCATTCCAAGTCTTAAACTTCTTAAGAAGCAAAACAGCCTCCTGGATCTTCTTGTAGCCTTCAACTTTATCTTCAACCACAGACGGAAGTTCAGGAAGTTCCTCAATACGATGACCTTTAGCCATGACCAGTGCTGCCGAGGCAGCCAGGGCAGAGCAGACACAATATCACTTCTGTGCTGTGTTCACTCTGTGGGCCAGAGGTGCCAGGTTTGGGTTGGTGCAAACATGTGGCCCCCACAGCACATGTTGCCAAAAGCACCCTGGCCAGAAGGATGAATCTCACCACCTGAACTCTGGGAATTTGAGCCACAGCTCTGCCAGTCCCCCACGACTCAGCACCGTTTGATGACCTGCTAATTCACTGACAGCATGGGGCTGTCTATTGTTTTGCACAAGTTGGTGTGAACAAAGCTCACAATATCTGGTTGCATGGGAGCCTTGAACAGAGCTGGCAAAGTGACATTTTTGCCAGATGATTCCACCTTTTCAGAGTACGCTGATATCAGCGGACAAGCACACGCTGTGGCAGAGAGACGGGAAGGCCATGTGCCTCTCAACCCAGTGGCTCACACAGGAAAAAGCTCTTTAATTCTTATAACCACTCTGTGAGGTTCATTCAATAATATATTCCCACCTTATGGATGAAGAAGCTAAAGCTTCAACAAGGGTAGTGACTTGCACGAAGTCATGTAGTAAGTGGTAGTGAAGCTGGGATTTGAATCCAGACCTGTAAGCTCTACAATTCCTGCTCTTAGGCTCTGTGTAAACTGCTTGTAAACTACAAACAAACAAAGAAACAAATAAACAAATATAAAAAAGAAAGAAAAAAAAGAAAGAGGAGGAGGAGGGACGGAGGGAGAAGAGAGAAAGAAAGAAAGAAAGGAAGAAAGAAAAAAAAAAGAAAGAAGAAAAGAGAGAGAGAAAGAAAGAGAGAGAGAGAAAGAGAGAGAGAGAGAGAAAGAAAGAAAGAAGAAAGAAAGAAAGAAAAAAAGAGAAGAAAGAAAGAAAGAAAGAAAGAAAGAAAGAAGAAAGAAAGAAAGAAAGAAAGAAAGAAAGAAGAAGAGAGAGAGAGAGAGAAAAAGTTAGTTCCATAAAATGTCAGGTACTTGGCTACCTTTAGCCAGGGGGAGGGTGGGAGGTGGGATGACATCAATATATCAAAGTGCACAATAGTAAGACAAAACATAAAGATGTCTTTCTGTTGTAACATTTTAGGGCAGTCAAAAAACAAGGGGAGAAGAAAAATCATCCTTTAGAAGAAAAAGGTCTTTAACCAGACTGATCTTAAAATTTTAAGTTAGAATATTATCCTTCTTTCTGAGATTCTTGAACTGCTTAGAAATGTCAAGCATCTCTTTTAGCAGCCTTGTGATCATTTTTCTGAGCTTGCTCATATTCCCATTCTAGGTTCTCTTGGAGCTGGCAAATGTACTTAACCAAAACTTTTTAATTATCATGTGAGTTTTTATAAAACCTATAGAATTAAACTTCTGACCCTATGGTGAGCTTCTATGCCAATTAGAAAGGTTTATATGCTGTATATGATACCTTTTCTCAACAGTTATTAAGAAATACGTTAAAGAAAAAATCTCCAAAAAATTAGGCGCGTTTCACTTAAGTGACGCACACTGCTCGCAGCGGCAAAGCCCAGGCTAGGACGGGCTCTCTGACTCCAGAATCGGTGCTATTAACGTCTGTTTTTAATTTAGCTTTCATTTCTCTTGCTAATCCTTTATGCTGAAAAAATTCAACAGATAGGCATTCTTTGTATTTTCTCTACCGATTATTTTAATTGATAATAACTTAAAAGGCGGGGCTTTTTGTCATTTAAACTTAGCTTTCATCCGATTTAAGACAGAGATGAATGAAGTGATGTCATATTCATGGCAGCATAAGTCACTCCTCTTCTCTCTCTTTTTATAACAACTAACTAGAATCTATAGCTGAACAGAAGTGCCTCTGCACGTTGCATCAAGGGACACGCCAGTCCACCTATGCACCTGAGAATAAGAAAAGCAGGTCCTTAGTTAGGGCTGTGGATCCAGGGGGTTTGGAGAACCTGTCCTATAGCCACTCACCACGATGGAGGCAAAAAGGGCCTGGAGAGTGCAAAACTGAGCAGACGTCCACAAAAGAGAACTGGTGGAGTCCAGCCTGTCCGAGGGAAGGTTTCATTCAGCACGCCATCCGTGGGAGAGAGATGGGTTTGGATGCAGAGAAAAAGGAAGGCATTCACCAGGTGGCCCCTCTCCTCAGGGCAACACCGCAAGGTGCTGGGCTTTCGGCCTGGCAGTGGCGGCCTCGGTGGCAGAGGAAATAGGCAAAGGTGACCTCTCCCCTGCGGAGGTGGAAAGCAAAAGGGGTGAGTAAATGCCGGTTACCACAGCTGTGTGGGTTTCACAACAACTCATTCCTTTCCCGCAGCACCCACATTTCAGAGGTGGGACCTCCATGTCTGGGTGGAGGAAGGAGAAAGGAAGGGAAGCAATTAAGAATCAAAGGGCATTAAAGAAACACATTTCCTGGCATCTGCTTCAGGACTTTAGCAGGAAGTTTGCTCACCAACTGCTCAAGAAACCCCTCACCAAGCTGTGTGCACCTTGCAATGCCCCAAGCACCAGACCCACACCTCACCTCCCTTAACTGCCAGCTTTTGGTGTGCACTCCTGAGTACATCCCAAAAGCCAGCTCCAGTAGACTTAGTGGATGCCCCTTAACAGACCAAGATCTGCAGGCAAGGAAGAAACCACAAGCTCCAGCTGTAGTGCCACAGTCTGGAGTACAAAAGAAAGGGTTCTAATAGCCGTCCTGCTGAATTATAAGAACCAAAGAGGCTCTAAAACCTTAGTTAAGAAGGTGTCTGCTACTTCAAATGGAAAAGCAGAAATGCATACCTACAAATACTGAATAATCAAGGAAATACGGTATCATAAAAAGAAAATACTTCTATAGCAACTGAATGCAAAGGCAGGGAATACTGTGATCTAACTGATAAATCAAAACGGCTTTCATGAAAAATTCAGTGAGCTACAAGAAAACTCAGAAAGACAATTCAATGAACTCGGGCATAAAATTAATGAAAGAAAGAGTTCTTTACCAAAGACATCATAAATAAGAACCAAACAAATTCTGGAGCTGGTAAATTGAGATGAAGGATGCAGAGGGAACACAGGTAACAGGTACACGAGACGGAAGAAAGAATAAGTGACTCAAAGAATATGAAAATAGAAATAATTTAAAAGAGGAGAGAGAACTCAGATCTAAAAAGAGTGAAGAAACCCTATGAGAACTACCAGATTCAATCGGAAGGCAAATGGAATAATTGGTGCACGAGAAGAGATGAGAAGAGAGCAGAGGTTACTTAAAGAAATAATAGCTGAGGACTTCCTAAACCTGGGGAAGGAACCATATACACGTTCTTAAGCTAACAGAACACCCTATTATTTTAGTGCAAAAAGACCTCCTCCGAGAAATATAAGGAAACTGTCAAAAATCAATTATAAATTATCTTAAAGCAGTCAGGAAGGAAAAAAAGTAACCCACAAAAGAATTCCCATTAGGTTAGCAGTGAATTTCTCATCAGAAACTCTACAGTCTAGTAAAGAATGGAACTACATATTCAAAGTGCTGAAAGATGAAAAATGCCAGCCAAGGGTACTTTATCAGGCAAAGTTATCCTTCAGATAAAAGAAGGAAAAAGCTTTCCTAGACAAAAGCTGAGGGCGTTCACCACCACTAGCCTGCCTTGCAAGAAACGCCAAAAGAAGTTATTTAAGCTGAAAGGAAAAATAATCAGAGACATGAAAACATATGAAAGTACAAAACACTCTGGTAAAGCTTTTAAAAAAGTCAGAATTAGAAAACTGTAACTCTATATTAGAATGGTGTGTTAACCACTTAACCATAGTATAAATATTACAGGAAACGTGTTAAAAATAACTATAACTATATATTTGTTAACAAATACATAACATAAGAAGAGGTAGATTGTGACTCAAAAATATAAAAGGGAGGAGTAAAAAGGTGCAGGCTTTACAAGTGAAAGAGTTGCTATTATATAACATGGACTCTTTTATCAAGAAGACACTTTATGTAAGCCTCATGGTAACCGCAAAGCAAAAATCTACAGTAAATCCATGAAACAAAAAAAGAGAAGGGAGAGACAGACACGCTACCATAAAAAAACACCAATTTACAGAAACAGAGGGGAAAGAAATAATGGATATTCAGAGCAATAAGAAGTCAAACAATAAGATGGCAGTAGTAAGTTCTAATATATCAATAATCACTCTGAATGTAAATGAATTAAATTTATCGATCAAAAGGCACAGGTGGCTGGATGGATAAAAATAGCAAGACCAAAAGGAGACTTATCTCAGCCCTAAAGACACACACAGGCTCAAACTGAAGGAATGAAAGAAGAAATTCTATGCAAGTGGAAACCAAAAGAAAGCAGAGTAATCATACTTATATCAGACAAAATAGACTTTAAGGCAAAAAATATGACACGAAGAAGGTTATTATATAATGATAAAGGGTTCACTCCATCAAGAAGATATAGCAATTATAAATACATATGCATCCAACGTTAGAGCACCTAAATATATTAAGCAAATACTAACAGATCTGAATGGAGAAATAGACTATACAATAATAGTAAGGGGCTTCAATTCCCCATTGTCAGCAATTCGTAGATCATTCAGACAAAAAATGAACAAGGAACTATATGAATTGACATATACTTAGACCAAGTGGACTTAATAGATATATAGAACATTCCATGCAAAAGCAGCAGAATATACATTCTTCTCAAGTGCACATGGAACATTCTCCAGGATAGATCATATGACAGGACACAAAACAAGGCTTAACAAGTTTAAGAAGACTGAAATTATATCAATTATCTTATGCTACCAGAATAGAATGAAATTAAAATCAATAAGAGGAAAGCTGGAAAATCAACAAATAAATGAAAATAAACACACTTCTGAACAAACAATTGGTCAAAGAGGTAAATGAAAAATTGTCTCAAAACAAATGAAAATGGAAACACAACATATCAAATTCTATGGGATTATACAACAGTTCTGAGAGAAAAGTTTAAAGCAGTTAATAGATATATTAAGAAATTAGAAAGATCTTTAGTAAACAACCTAACTTTATACTTTGAAGAATTAGAAAAAAGAACAAATTAAGCCTGAAGTAAGCAGAAGGAAGGAAATCATATCAGAGCAGAAATAAATGAAATAGAGACCAGAGAAACAATAGAAAAGATTAACAAAACTAAGAGCAGTTTCTCAAAAAGATAAACACAATTGACACAACTTTAGCTAGACTAAGAAAAAAAGAATATTTAAATAAATAAAATTAGAAATAAAAGAAGAACCATTGCAATAGATACTACAGAAATACACAAGATTAAAAGAGACAACTATAAACAATTATATACTAACAAATTAGATAACCTAGAAGATATGGGTAAATTTCTAAAAACACACACTTACCATGACTGAATCAAGATGAAACAGACAATCTGAACAAACTAATAATGAGTAAAGAGATTGCATTAGTAATCAACACCTCCTGACAAAGGAAAACCCAGGACCAGAAAGAATTCTACCAAACGTTTCAAGAAAAATTAATGCCAGTACATCTCGAACTCTTCTAAAACATTGACGAGAAGCAGACACTTTCGAACTCGTTCTATGAGGCCAGCATTACTCTATCACCAAAACCAGATAAGGACATTAAGAAGAAAAAAAACCTATAGTTCAATATCTCTGATGAATATAAATGCAAAAATTCTCAACAAAATATTAACAAACCGAATTCAAGAACACATCAAAAGGATTACACAACACAAGCAAGTGGGATTCATCTCTGGGATGCAATATGGGTTTGACATATGCAAATCAGTAAGTCTAATAAACATATCGATAGAATAAAAGATAAAAATCACATGGTCATCGCAATAGATTATGCACTCAACATAATGCCACACCCCTCCTAATAAAAATCCTCAAAAGATTGAATATTGAAGGAACATACCTCAACATAATAAAGGCCAATATGAAGGCCACAGCAACCTCATATCAGTGGTGGGAAACTGAAAATTTTTTCTCTAAGATCAGAAATAACAAAGTTGTAGATATAAAATCTACCAACAGAAATCTGTTGTATTTCTATAAACTAATAATGAAACATCTGAAAAAAAAAACTATCCAATTCACAATGGAATCAAAAACAATAAAATATCTAGGACTAAATTTAACCAAGGAAATGAAAGACTGTACAACAAAAAATATAAGATTTTTGGAAAGAAATCAAAGAAGACACAAATAGAGAGACACCCTGTGTTTGCAGATTGGAAAAATTAATACTATTAAAATGTTCATCCTACCCAAAGTTATCTAAAGAGTCAACTTAGTCCTTATCAAAATTCCAAAGGCATTCATTCTTCACAGAAATAGAAAAAAAAAATCCTAAAATGTTTATGGAACAATGAAAGACGAATAGCAAAGCGATCATAAGGAAGAAGAACAAATCAGAAGTATTACACTTCCTGATTTCAAACTACAGCTGACCCTTAAACTGGACAGGTTAAGGTCACTGACTACCCACACAGTCAAAAATCCATGTATTATATAAGTTGGTCCTCTACATATGTAGATTCCCAACTGTGGATCAAAAATAAAGTTGATTTTTAAAATCTGCATATAAATGGACCCTTGGAGTTCAAACCTACATTGCTCAAGGGTCAACTGTATAATACAAAGCTATAGTAATAAAACAGTATGATCTTGGCATAAAAAGACACATAGATCAATGGAACAGAGTAGAGTCCAGAATTAAACCCCTGCACATATAGTCAACTCATATTTAACAAGGGAGCCAGAACACCTAATGAAGAAAGATTAATTTCTTCACCAAATGGTGCTGGGAAAACTAGATAACGACACTCAGAAAAATAAAATTGGAGCCCTACTTTATACAATACATAAAAATTAAGTCCAAATGGATCAGAGACTTAAACATTAAGATTTGATACCATGAAAGTCCTAGAGGAAAGCATAGAGAAGAGATGCTCAGCACTGGTCTTGGCAATGATTTTTGCATATGACACCAAAAGCAGAAACAACGACAACAAAAATCAGCACATGGAACTGCATCAAACTTAAAAGCGTCTGTACAGCGAAAGGAGCAGTCAACAAAACGAAAAGGTAACCCATGTATTGAATGAGGAGTTAATTTCAAATATATATATATATATAAAGAGCTCCTGTAACTCAATAGCTAAAAATTTGAAAATGGGCAGAAGAGCAAAACAGAAAAATTTCCAAAGACATCCACATGGCCAACAAGCATCTGAACAGATAGATGCTCAACATCACTAATCAGAAAAATTCAAATCAAAACCACAATGAGATATCATCACGTCACTCTTGTTAGAATGCCTGTTATTAAATAGACAAGAAATAACAAGTGTTGGTGAGGATGTGGAGAAAAGGGAACACTGCATCATTGGCGGGAATGAAATTGGTTTGGCAACTATGAAAAACAATATGAAGTTTCCTCAAAAATTTAAAAATAGATTTACCACAGATCCGCCAATTCTACCTCTGGGTAAATACCCAAAGTAAATGAAAACAGGGTATCTAAAAGTATATGCACAGCCATGTTTATTGCAGCATTATTCATAATTGCCAAGATATGGAAGCAACCTAAGTGCCCACTAACAGATGAATGATAAAGCAAATGTGATTATACACACACAATAGAATATTATTTAGCCAAGAGAAAGAAGGACATCCTACCATTTGTGATAACATGGACCTTGAGAATATTATGCTAAGTGAGATAAATCAGACAAAGATAAACATTGTGTGATGTCACTTATATGTGTAATCTACAAAAGCCGAACCAGCAGGGTTCTGGTTTAAGAAGATGATGTAGGAAAATCCTGAACTCACTTCTTCCCATAAACATATTTATCTACAACTATATATGGAACAATTTCCTCTGGGGGAAAAAAAAAAACTAGCTGAGCGACTCCTACACATTGGGCAAAAAGAAATCCACATCAAAAGCAGGTAGGAGAGGCTGACACAATCTATCTCACCATAACCCCCACCCCTGGTGCACAAACCCTAATCAGGAGGAGACTCAAAATTTAGAGCTTCTCCCTAAGGAGCGAAAGTTTGGAACCTCACACTTGAGAGATGAGCCCCACAAGTATCTAGCTTTGAAAACCAGCGTGACTTGCATCTACAATAACTACAAGGATTTGGTGAACTAAAAGTCTTAAAGCACTCATGTGCTTGGACTCACCCAACCCAGGGACCAGCATAGAGGCAGGGGATTTAGAGGCACCCAGAATTCCTGTAAAAAGCTTGTTTGCTTAGGCTGTGGGGGCAGGCATTTAATACACACCTCGGGCCTACAGGGGTGGTCTCCAGAGATGGAGGCTGGTGGGTGCCATATTTCCACTCTCCTTCTGCCTCACTCCAGCTTGCTAGTATCTCTGGAAAAGAAACTTGTACCCTCCTCTAATACTTTAATTTTTGTGACTGCCACCAGGGGACACTTTCCAATTGCCTGGCTTTGGCGTCATTGGGACTTATACTCACGGGTTCTGCAGGACTGCAACAAGTGGAGAAAGTGTTCTTAACTAACTATCATCCCCAGTACACAGCAAGAGGCAGCAGACCGAGGCATGCAGCCTTACTGTGTAAGAGGCCTATTAGATTATACTCACAGCGGCAGCCTGAGAGCCAGGCTTCTAATTAACCACACATGTAAGGGTACACTATAATCCTCTCCAGAGACCCCAAAGGCAGGCACTACCTTTGCACGCTCCCCCTGCTGCACACTAGAGTGTGAGTATCTTCCAGAGAGGAGCTTGTACATGTGTCTGGTGGCCCGGCTGCTCTCCAGGGTACACTACTTGATCGCCTAGCTCTGGTGGCCAGTGGGGCTTGCATTCCTGGTCCCATGGACCTGGAACAAATGAAGAGACAATTCTTAGCATGCTACCAACCCAGGGCACTGTGCAAACAATAGAATGAAATACACCCCTATACATTCTATGGAAAAGGTCTATTTGTTGTTTTAGAGCTTCACCCTGAGGGGCAGGCTTCTGGTTTAGCACAGGTCTGGAAGCCTGCTGGGGTGCACTGACAGGACAGAGGTCAGTGGTTGTGACCTTTCTACTTTCCCTCTACCTCACTCCAAGTTGCTGGTATCTTTCAGAAAGAAGCTTGTACATTTGCCTGGCATCTCAATTTTTGTAACTGATGTCCAGGGGACACCTGGCTCTAGTGTCCAACAGAACTTCTGCTAGCAGTCCCACAGAACTGTGCATATTTGCATACTTTCAAACTTGCTAGGTCTGGCTTCCAATCAGCCTGCATCTAGGTGCTGACCTGGATTCCCCCCTCTGGAACACTGATAGTTCTTGGCACACCCTCAACTACAGGGAGCCGTAAAAACAAATTAGCCTGCTCAGACAGTCACAAAGTTTTGAGAGACAGTCAGGGGACAGGGCAGGGTTGAATAATAAGTTTCATCTCCTATACAAAGCTACTCCTTCAAGGCAGGGAGAAAGTAGCTGTTTTAAATAAACAAAGGCACATGCAAAGTCAAGTAAAATGAAAAACAAGGGAACAGTTTCCAAGAGAAACAACAAGAAAAAACCTCAGAGAAAGTCTTTGTAAAATGAGAATAAATGATTTACCTGATAAAGAACTCAAAATAATGGTCATAAAGATGCTCATTGAATTTGGGAGAAGAATGGATGAACAAAGTGAAAATTTCAATGAAGAGAGATAAAATATTAAAAGTACCAAATAGAAGTCCCAAGGCTGAAGAATACAATACCTGAACTGAAAAACACACTGGAGAGATTCAATACAGACATGATGAAACAGAGGAAAGGATCAATGAATGAGCTCACAGACCCGGCAGAGAAGAAGAGAGAGGCGGGGGAAAAAGAATGAAAAAAAAAGAAAGAGAGAGAGAAAAAGGAATGTTAGGCAGCAGTCCCTAACCTTTTTGGCGCCAGGGACCAGTAGTCCTAAGAGAATCTAATGCCTGATGATCCGAAATGGAACTGAGGAGGTGATGCTAGCACTGGGAGCAGCTGCAAATACAGATGAAGCTTCACTCGTTCACCTGTCACTCACCTTCTGCTGTGTGGCCTGGTTCCTAAAAGGCCACAGACCAGTGCCGGTCTGTGGCCCAGGGCTTGAGGTCTCCTGGCTTAAAGCACTTATGGAATAACATCAAGCAGATGAACATTTGCTCTATAGGGATCCCCCCAAAAAAGAAAGGGGCAGATAACATATTTGAAGAAATAAGGGCTGAACACTTCTAACACCTGGGGAAGGAAACAGATATCTAGATCCAGAAAGCCTACAGAGTTACAAAATGATGAACTCGAAACGACCAACACCAAAGCATATTATAATGAAAGTGACAAAAATGAAAGACAAGAAGAGAATCTTAAAATCAGCAAGAGCGAAACAACCTGTCACATACAAAGAAACCCTTATAAGACTATGAGCAGATTTTCAGCAGAAGCTTTGTGTGCCTGAAAAGAATGACATACACTCAAGTACTGGGGGAAAACTTTGCCAATCAAGAATACTCTACCTGGCAAAGGTGTTACTCAGAATTGAAAGCGATAAAGAATTCTTCAGAGAAGCAAAAGCTAAAGGGGTTCATCCTTACTAGACCAACCTTACAAGAAATATTAAAGGAACTTTAAGATGACACTAAAGGGCAGTAATTAGTAATAGAAAAATATATAAAAGTATAAATTTCACTGGTAATAGGAAATATGTAGTAAAATTCAGAACAATCTAATATAAATGTGTAGTTTAATAACTTATAAAGCTAGTATAAAGGTTAAAAGATAAAAGTAGTAAAAATAATTATAACTACAATAATTTGTTAAATTTAACAAAGGAGGTGAAAAACTTGTATGCTGAATACTATCAGACACAGATGAAAGAAATTTAAGAAGACACAAATATATAGAATGATATTATGTGCTCACAGATTGTAAGACTCTATATATCAATAAAATATCCACATGACCCAGCTCAATCTATAGTTTTAATACAATCCCTATCAAAATTACAATGACATTTTTTATAGCAATAGGAAAATATCTTAAATATGTATGGAACCAGAGAAAATAAAAAATAATCATAGTAATCTTGAGAAAAAAAGCAAAGCTGGAGGCATCATGCTCTCTGATTTCAAACCATACTACAAACCAATATAATTAAAACAGTATAGTGGCATAAACAACAGATACATAGATCATGGAACAAAATGGGGAGCAAAGAAATAAACCCATGATTCTATGGTCAATTAATATATGATGAAGCAGCCAAGATATACAATGGGGAAAGGACAGTCTCTTCAATAAATGATGTTTAAAAAACTGGACCACTATCTTACACTGCATACAAAAATTAACTTAAAATGGATTTAAGAGTTGAACGCAAGCCCTAAAACCATAAAACTCTCAGAAGAAAACATAGGCAGTAAGCTCCTTGACATTTGTCTTGGCAATGAATTTGTGTAAATCAAAGGTAACAAAAGTAAAAATAAACAGTGAGACTACACCAAACTAAAAAGCTCTCACAGCAGAAGAAACCATCAAAAAAATGTAAAGGCAATCTATGAAATGGGAGAAAATATTGGCAAATTATATATCTATTAATATCCAAAATATACAAAGAACTCATAGAACTCTTTAATAAATGGGCATGGGATCCAAAGAAGACACACAGATAGCTAATGAGTACATGAGGAGGTTCTCCACATCACTATACATCAGGGAAATGCGAACCAAAACCTCACATCTATTAGAATGGCTGTTATAAAAAAGGCAAGAAATAACAAGCATTGGCAAGGATTTGGAGAAAAGGGAAGCTTTTGCACTGTAGGTGTAATGTAAATTGGTGCAGCCACTATTGGAAAATACAAGGGAGGTCCTGAAAAGATTAAAAATTGAAGTACCATGTGATCTAGCAGTTCTACTGCTGAGTGTCCAAAGGAAATAAAAACACGAACTTAAACATATATCTGCACCCCTATGTTCACTGAAGCATTGCTTACATTAGTCAAGATTTGGAAACAACCTAAGTGTCTTATTGATAAGTTAATGAATAAAGAAAATGTGGTATATCTACCCACTGGAATATTGTTCAGCCATAAAAAAAAATCTTGTCATTTATGACAACATAGATGGACCTTAAGGACATTATTCCTTATGAAATGAGTCAGACAAAGAAAGAGAAATACTGTGTGATATCACTTATTTGTGGAATCTAAAAACAAACAGACAAACAAACAAAAGAAAATACCCAAGCTCATTGGTGCTTGCTAAAGTCGGGGGTATGGGATGGGTAAAATACCAAAAGGTACAAAGTTTCACTTATGAAATAAGTCCTGGGATATAATGAACAGAATGGTGACTCTAATTGACAATGCTATAATGCACATTTGAAGATTGCCAAGAGGATATCTTAAAAGTTCTTGTTACCAAAAAAATATATATTTATTATGGTAAGTATACTAGATTTATTGTGGTGATCATCGCACAATATATACAAATATTGAATGATTATGCCATCCATCTGAAGCTAATATAATGTTATATGCCAATTATAGGTCAATAAAAAAATATATATATTTTTTAAAAGCCAGTCTCATAAAAACAGAGTTAAATGGAGGTTACCAGGGGCCCAGGACATATGACAGATACTGTTTAAGGGTTACAAACTTGATCAAGGGCGCTAATCATCAGAGAAATGCAAATTAAAACCACAATGAGATATCAGTTCACACCTGTCAAACGGCTATCATCAATAAATGAAAGCACAACAAATGTTGTTGCGGATGTAGAGAAAAGGGAACCCTTTTACACTGTTGGTGGGATTGCAAATTCATACAGCCACTATGGAAAACAGTCTGGAGTTTCCTCAAAGAATTAAAAATGGATATACCTTTTAACCCAGCAATTGCACTTCTGGGTATTTATCCAAAGAAAACCAAAACAATAATTTGTAAAGATCTATGTATCCCTACGTTCACAGCAGCACTATTCACAATAGCCAAGATATGCGAGCAACCTAAATGTCTATTGACAATTGAATAAAGAAGTTATGGTTCATATATACAATGAAATATTACGCAGCCATAAGAAAATGAAATCTTACCATTTGCAATGACATGGATGGACCTAGAGGTTATTATGCTGAGTGAAATAAGTCAGAGAAGGATAGATATCATATGATTTCACTTATATGTGGAATCTAAGGAACAAGAAGAACAAACTAATCAAAAACTTACTCACAAATATAGAAGACAATCTGGTGACAGCCAGAAGGGAGTGGGGTTGGGGGCTTAGGAGAAAGGGGCGAAGGGTTAAAGAAGTACAAATTAGTAGTTGATAGATGGTCATGGGATTGGGGAGCATGGCATAAGGAATGCAGTCAGTAGTAATGTAATGGTTGTGTGTAGAGCCAGAGGAGAGAAAGAACAATCAGGGAGATCATTTCATAAACTATATAATGTCTAACCAATGCAATGTATACTTGCAACTAATAACAAAATAAAAATTTTAAAACAGCCAACCTCATTTAAAAAAAGAGTTAAATGAGGGTGACCAGGGGCCCGGGGCATATGACAGATGTTATTTCAGGTACAAACTTGCAACTAGAGACCTAATGCACAGTACAGTGAATGTAGACTACAGTTTTGCATTGTAATTATCAAACCTGCTAACAGACTTAATTACTCTGACTACTAAAAAAAAATAATAATTATATAATGTGATAAATGTACTAATTATTGCTACAATGGCAATCATATTATATAAATGTATCAAATTAACATGTTTTATACCTTAAATTTATACAATATGTCAAAAATATTTCAATAAAATGATAGGCGACCACTAATATGTTTTGTAGCATTTGAGTATAAACAGATTCAGCTCCCACTCTCCCTGTGAAGAAACAAATCAGAGGCTTGCAGAGAGATGGTATGTTTATCACTTGTGAAGACACTGGAAGAGTTTTAGTATGCCACAGACAAGGTATCCTTGCAGCGTTTCCTTCCTGTGATACATGGCAACTTGGCACATCACATCTTGCCCTGACTTGAGGTTTTTTTGTTGTTGCTATTGATGCTCTTTGTTTTTGCTACAACCAAGTTGTATTTTTACATGAATTCTATTTAACTTTTTTTAATTGAGGTATTTATATATAGTTAGGCACAAAGTTCTGAAGAGTACAGCTTCATGATTTTTAGCCGATGTTTATAATCATCACGTAATTACCCCCAGATTGAGGCACAGCGAATCGGCGCTCTAGGTGACTCCTTTGTGCCTGCATTCAGTTAACGGTCGACCCTCCTCCAAAGCTAAACACTTCTTCTGCTTCTACCATTATGCATCTTGTTAGCCGCTTCTGAGCTTCCTAGACATGAATTCACACAGAATGGACTCTTGTGCTTTGTCTCTGCTCACCATTGTGAGATTTATCTATCGTGTGTGTAGCAGAAGTTTGCTCTTTTGTTGCTGTATAGTATTTCATTGTATGAGTATACCACAATTCATCCATTCTATTGTGGATGGAAACTTGGGTGTAAAGTCTTTGCCTGTTATGGGAAAACAAGCGGTGCCGAGGCTGCTGCATCACAGAAACGGCAGCAAGTGGGACAGTTGGTGCCCTAAGGGCACCAGCAGACCACAACTTGATTTAGTGCACTGGAACAAGTCAAAACTTCAGACACAATGTAACACTGATGATTGCAGTACAATAGGCATTTCATATTAATTCCCAAACAAAGAGAAAATGTTTGTGGAAAAAAGCTCTGCAAATAACCAGAGCAAGTTTTTAAAATGTGGATTATAAGTGTATTAATAAATGAAATATTTTGACGTGTATATTATTACTATTACTTATGACTTTTATCAAGCCTACATGTAATATTCTTTCTCTTTACCTTTTCTCAAGGGTTGCGAAGGGCTTTTGCTATTTGAAGTAACTACAGGGATGACGACAAAGGCAATAATAACAAGTTAGGGATTTGCATTGAAATCCACCTCAGGATCCTAGGTAAGGGTAATTCAGCAAACTTTGCTGAAAAAAAAAAAAAAGCAGATAATAGAGTCGGCCCTTTCCCTCTGCAAGGGTAGGGTTCTGACTGAATAGTCTCTCTAGCTTTAGTGCTTGGCACATGGTGGGTATTCAGTAAGCACTTGCTGAGTAAATGATTCAAATATCAGATACTATGTTTTCTCATGTTATAAATTTCAAAAATTAAAAAGTAATTACATGAAAGATTGCATACTTTTATTTTTTGCTTTTCATTGAAATAATTCCAAACATAAGAAAAGCTGCAAGAATAGTATTGAGAATTTTCTATATACTATATTCACCAGAATATAGCATTTTGCCACATTTCCTTTACAAAAATAAATAAATAAAGACTTAATTGTTTTACAGCAGTTTTAGGTTTACAACAAAATTGAGAGGAAGGTACAGAGGTTTTTTTTATACCCCCTACCCCCACACGTACATAGCCACCATTATTAGCAACCTTTCTCGCCAGAATAGCTCGTTTTCTACCAAGGGTAAATCATATTGACACATCACCTCAAACTCCATAGTTAAACTTAGGGCTTACATTGTACATTTTTGGGTGTATATTCAATGAGTTTTGGACAAATGTATAATGACACATATCTATCGTTATATCATGAATTATTTTTACTGCCCTCAAAATCCTGTACTCTGCCTAGTCATCTCTCTCCCAACACACACACACTCCTGCCAACCACTGAACTTTTTATTGTCTCTATAGTTTTGCCTTTTCTGGAATGTTATATAGTTGAAATCATATAGTATGCAGCCTCCTGACGATTGGCTTCTTTCAGTTAGTAATTTGCCTTTACGGTTCTTCCATGTGTATGGCTTGGTAGTTTATTTCTTTTTAGCACTGAATAATATTTTATTGTCTGGATGCACCAGTTTATTGATCCATTCACCTACTGAAGGACATCTTGGTTGCCTCCAAGTTTTGGCAGTTATGAATAAAGCTGCTATAAAAATCTGTGTAGACATGAGTGTTCAACTCATTTGGGTAAACATGAAGGAGCATGATCAACGAATTATATGGTAAGAATATGTTTTGCTTTTGTAAGAAATCCCGAATTCTTCCCAAGTGACTGAGCGTTTTGTTCCCACCAGCAATGGATGAGAGTTCCTGCTGCTCACAACCTTGGTGCTGTCAGGGTTCTGGACTCTGGCTATCGAATAGGCGCGTAGTGGGGTCTCATCATTTTAACTTGCATTTCCCTGGTGGCATGTGATGTGGAGCATCTTTTTATATGCTCACTTGTAATCTATATATCTTCTTGGTGAAATGTCCAGTCGTCGGCCCATTTTTTAATCAGGTTGTTTTCTTGCTGTCGAGTTTTAAGAGTCCATTGTATATTTGGGGTAATAATCCTTTATTAGATATGTCTTTTGTAAATATTTTCTCCCACCTTGTGGCTTTTTTTCTCATTTTCTAACTAGTGTCTTTCGCAGAGCAGAAATGTTTTAATTTTAATGAAGTCCGGGTTATTGATTCTTTCTTGGATCGTGTCTTTTGTGTTGTAAAAAGGCATCACCATACCCAGAGTCATCTAGGTTTTCTCTCCTACATCGTCTTCTCGGAGTTTTATAGTTTTGCAGTTTACCTTTATGTCTGCAATCTATTTTGGGTTAATTTTTGTGAAAGGTATAAATTCTGTGTCTAGGGTTTTGTTTGTTTTTTTTTTTTGACATATAAATGTCCAGTCGTTTCAGCACCATTTCGTTGAAGAGATTATCTTTACTCCAGTGTAGTGTCTTTGCTCCTTTGCCAAAGATCAGTTGCCTATATTTCTGGGGGTCAGTTTCAGGGCTTTTCAGGGCTTTTTTTGTGCCATTGATCTATTTTTCTCTTCTTTCACCACACTAGCCTATTTTGATTACTATGGATTTATAGTAAGTCTTAAAATTAGGTGGCCTTAGTCTTTCAACTTCATTCTTCTCCTGCAATACTGTGTTAGCTGTTCTGGATCTTTTGCCTTTCCACATAAATCTTACGATCGGTTTGTTGATATCCACAAAATTACTTACTGGGATTTTGATTGGATCACATTGAATGTGTAGATCAAGTTGAGAAGAACTGACAACTTGAAAATATTGATCATAGCTTCCTATTCATGAACATGAAATTTTCATTTATTAATTTTTTGATTTCCTTCATCAAAGTTTTATAAATTTTCTCATGTAGATCTTGTACATGTTTTGTTGGATTTATACCTAAGTATTTTAAATTTTTTGGATGCCAGTGTAAATGGTATTGTGTTCTTAATTTCATATGTCACTATTCATTATTAGTATATGGGAAAGCATTTGGCTTTTGTATATTAACCTTGTATTCTGCAACCTTGCCATAGCCCTTATTAGTTTCAGAAATGTTTTAATCATTTTTTTTCTCCCTAGACAATCACATTATCTGCAACCAATGACAGTTTTATGTCTTCCTTCTTAACCTGTATACCTTTTATTTCCTTTTCTTACCTTACTGCATTAGCAAGGACTTCCAGTATGATGTTGAAAAGTAGTGGTGGAAAGGGACATCCTTGGCTTACACCTGTTCTTAGGGGAAAGTGTCCAGGTTCTCATCATGAGGTGTGATGTTAGCTATAGGTTTTTTTGTAAATGATTTTTATCGAGATGAGGAAGTTCCCCTCTAGTCCTAGTTTACAAAGAGTTTTTATCATGAAAAAACAAAGAGTTTTTTCTTCAGCTATTGATATGATCATGTGATTTTTCTTCTTTGGCCTATTGATATGGTAGATTGCGTTAATTGAATTTTGTCTCCTCTGTATTAACTATCTATGGTCAATTATCCTAGTCTACTTCTTTTTTCTTCCCTTCTCCTCTTAATTTTCACTTTCACCATTTTGCCCTTTTGTATTTTATTTTGGAAATTTGCACATGTATATAAAATTAGAGAAAATAATGTAATAAATGCCATGTTCCCATTATCCACTTTTAACAATTATCAATGCTTGGCCAATTTTGTTTTATCTATCTCCCTTCAACCCACATGTTCTAGATTATTTTGAAGCACATTCCAAATAGCACATCATTTTATCTGTAACTATTTCAGAAGATAGCTATAAAAAGATAAGGACTCTTTATAAATTATAACCACAATACCCTCATCATAGCTAAAAGAAACTAATAATTCCTCAATATCATAAAATATTCATTAGCGTTCATATTTCTCCAATTGTTTTGCGTTATATATGTAACATTTTTTAGAGGTTGTTTGTCTGAATCAGGATTTAACTTATTGGTATTTGTCGACATGTCTCTGACATATCTCTTAAGCTTCTCTTAATTTAAGGTTCCTGGTATTGACCACTAGTGATACTGGGCACTTGTATATATATTTTGTTTTGTGAAACACCTGTTCAAGTTCTTTACCAATTTTTTTTCAATTGAGCTTTTAATCCTTATTATTGAGATGTAGAAGTTCCTTATATATATTTGTGTCTCAAATATTTTCTCCTGTTCAGTGACTTGCCTTTTCATTTTCTTAATGGTATCTTTTGATGAACAGAGGTTTTAATTTTGATAAAGTCCAATATATCAATTTTTTCTTATATGGTTTATGCTACTTGGGTTGCCTGTCAGTACACAGTAATGCAAAGGCATTACACTTAATATTGTTAAACTCCTTTATGATTGTTGCTGTCAGGGTGTAGAGGGGCAAGCAAACAGCAAAACCTTAGAGGCTAACCCAGTTACGACATTTTTAAAACTGAGATGTAATTGACATATAACATTATATGAGACAATATTTGTATATGTTGTAAAATGGTCAGCACACATAGTCAAACATTTTTTTTCTTGTAATGAGAACTTTGAGGTCTACTCTCTTAGCAACTCTCAAATGTGCAATACAGTATTATTAACTACAGCCACAATGCTGTACATTACATCCTTGTGACATTTATAACCAGTAGTTTATACATTTTGACAACTTTCACCCATTGTGCCCATGACATGTTTTTTTAAAAGTGTCTTTATTGTTTTGCTCTTTCACTTATTTTAAAAAGAATAGATCCTCTTAAAAACCAATTCAGAATAAAGCAGAAAGTAAAAGCCCTTTATAACTGGGTGTTTGGGGGGGGGCAGGGATTGGGGATAAGGAGTTTTGGATTAAGTTAAATTCAGAAATGTAAAAATCATTCTTTTAGGATGCAATAGACATTTTTAAATGAGAGGTTTTGACATAGCCAAATCAAAACAATCATAGCCACATCCATACCTCCAAATTAAAATATGCTCTGCATGGATCAAAATATTCTGCTATACAGCTGAACATGCTATTTTTAAAATCAAATTTAATTTTTTACTTTGAAACAATCACAAAATTATAGAAAAGTTGGAAATACAGTATGAAGAATTTTTTTTCTAAACCATTTGAGAGTAAGTTGCCAACCTGATGCTCCTCAGCCTAAATACTTTAGTGTTTGTTTTCTATAAAGGAATTCTCCCACGTGCCCACAACACCACCATCCAAGTTACTGATACATTACTACCATCCCATCCTTGGACTCCATTTAAATTTCTCTAATTGTTCAATAATGTCCTTTATAGAAAAAGACTTTAGTTTAAAAGCATATGTTACATTTAGTTGTCATATCTGTTTTTTAACTTCAATTTGAAGCAATTCTTCCATCTATTCTTAATTTTCATGACCAGAGCAGTGTTGAACATTATAGACCAGTTATTCTGTATGATATCCCTCAGTTTGGGTATGTCTGATGATTCCTTATTATAAGCTTGAGATGATATATTTTTGGTGAAAATGTCAGAGAATTCATGCTGCTTTCTTCTCATTACATGCTATTAGCCGGCACATAGTTTCTAATTTATCCTATTACTGGTGATGTTCATTTTGAACACTTCATTAGGTTGATATCTGGCACTATTAAGTTGCTATTTTTCCTTGCTAATGGATAAATATTATATAGAGAGATATTTTGAAACTATGTAAATACTTAGTTTATCAACAAACATTCCATTACTCATTGATTTTTAAAATATCTATATGGGATGTGGTTCCATAGCGTAGCAGTTAGCACGTCTGCTTTACACACAGAAAGTCTTGGGTTCATGCCCCAGTGGAGCCACAGTCCATGGCCTTTAGCCATGCCACCCTGAATAAGTCTGATGTCTGATCTTATAAGCTAAGCAGGTTGGGCCTGGTTAGTACTTGGATGGGAGACCACCTAGGAAGACCAGGTGCTGTAGGCATAAAATGTATATGTGGATTCATGGGTTTCTACTTTATTCAGTGGGTTAATCTGTTACTGTCCTTAATTTTAGTGCTCACATTGTCCATGATGTGACTAGTGATGGTCTCTTCAAGCTGGCTTCTGTGTCCTTTTGAAAGGCTCCTTTTTTTTTTTTTTTTTTTTTTTTTTAGCACATTCTTGCTTTTGGGCATAGCTATTCCAGGTTTTTTTTAAATATCTTTCCTGCTCCAGCTCTACAATCAGCCAGTTTTCCAAGTACTCTGGTTTCTTTTACTAGAAATCAGAATTTAAAGACCAAGGTCTGGGTGGCCATTGAACTTGTATATATTAAGAAGGTTACTGCACCTAAGCTCTTTCACTGAAAAGTGCTAGGGTATAAACCCAAGGCTTACTGAATCAGAGTTTGCATTTTTAACAAAATCCCCAGGTGATTCATATTCGCATTAAAGTTTTTAGGAACACTGCCCACTGCTGGGGCACCAGCCATTACAGCTGCGTTTCAGGCATTAGAAAGAAGACAAAAGCACTCACTTCTCTGTCAAGGCAGTTTCCTTTAATCCTGGAAAACTCTCACAACAATTCTGAGAAACAACTCATCGCTTAGAACTTACTCGCATGGCTGTGTGAAAAGGAGGCAGGGACGTCCAGTTTTTTGGGGACCCATTCCACCTGGAATAAAATTTGTGTTCTATTTCTAAGGACATAAAGAATGATGGATACTGGGTAGGTCTCTGCCCCTTTGCCTTTCTACATCCTCTCAGCATACTGGGAAGTTCTTGCTGGCAGCAGCCAGCACTGGGCACAGCTACCAATCCCCCAAATGTGGACAGTCGGGAAATCACCATAGTTAACCCAGAGTTGAAGCACAAAGGTAAAATCTGCCTTTCATCTAAATTCTGTTACCATCATGCCCACCTACCCTTCCTTTTGCCTGGCCCCTGACTGGAGCTAAGGTCAGAATGCAAGGAGCAACAAAGTAGAATAAAAAGTGTGGAAGACACAGTTTAGCACAGTAGCTGAGCTGGCATATTCTAGAAACAGACTCCCAGTTTCAAATCCCAGCACCATCACTTACCAGCTTTGACGTTTTAGTAAGTTATAGCCACTTTAACTTTCTGAAAGGTGGCCATTGGTTAAAGGCCTGCTAGGCCTCAATGCCTTTGTGTTTGGGCATGAGTACAGGGCCACCTCACAGGTTGTTGTGAAGATGTAAGGGAAATAACCCATAAAAAGCTCTTGGAGCACCTGGCCAACAGTGAGCTATCCATAAACAGTAGTTTATTACTGAGCAGAACTATGAAGAACAAAGACATAGCCTTCCGGGAGAAGGCTGCCAATCCCGACACGGCTTGGCCCAGAGGCCTGTTTCAAGAAGGACAGAAACCACCAACTAGGAAATGCCTTCGATTTACTTAATACTTAATACTTTCAGCCCAATATTCCCACCGGTTTAGAGCTGACTGTTTGATGTTTACCTAATACCCTGGTGACAAACATCCAAGATTTGTCTGTTTGTTGTTGTTTTATGGTGCAGTATCTTTTCATTCCATGAGTTTGGTTTCCCTTCTTGACTACTTGAACTACTTCCAACACATTTTTAAAACAATACTTCAACAACAACAACAACAACAACAACAACAACAACAAACAAACCAAAAAAAACCCAATGTGCTAGATATAACATTTGACTTTGCACACATCCTCTCCGCGATAAAGCCTGCAGCCACCACTCTCCCTTTACAAGGATTTAGAAAACCCTGGCAAGTTCACATCCGTCACTGGATACACAAAAAGCGACACTATCATTTTCTTAGACAAACATCCTGGGCAATTGGCTTCTTTTCCTTTGTCATTAATACAACCAGTTTTGCTGAGTACCTTAGGGGACCTTGAAAGACCAGTTCTTGTTATTCTAACCTCCTCAATGGCTTGTCATTTTGGTTTGTAATTCTAACATATTTGCCAATGGCTTCCAGGTACCACTGAAAGAAATACTTTAGATAAACAAAGAGCAATTTTTCTTCTTAAGATCCATGTCTCCTCTATGTGGTGGGAAAAGACTTAAAGAAGGTCAAGGGGCACGCGCACGCATGTGTGTGTGTGTGTGTGTGTGTGTGTGTGTGTGTGTGTGTCTTTGTGGGCGTTTATGCAAAACTAGGACTAAATGTTCTGGGGCAGCAGCACCACCATAGCTTCTGCCACTTCTCAGTTTGGCTGAAACTGTCAGAACTAATTCCTCTGCCCTTTTAACCTCTGATTTAAGCTAGGACCAAATGACAGACACTTGGTTGGCCGCCTCAGGGACCAGGGGAGCGAGCAAGAAGAGTAACAGTGCCCCCTACAGGTTTGTGTCTATGACAGTGAATTTAATCCCAGGGGCCTCCTGAGCAGCAGGATGGTGTCCCTTGGTATCTGGCCTGATGACATTTGCAAACTGGTGATGAATGGTGAACATAAGAGCGGATATATCTCATGAAGGCCAGAGACCGGACCCTTTGTGTTTTCTCGCAGTGGGCTGTGGGTCTACAGCTGGGTCTGTTTAGCTGATTTTCCTATTTTTCTTTTCCTGGTAACAATACCCCCTTTCCTTCAGGAAATTTCTCCCCCATTCTAGGTGAATCTAGTGGGCTTGATAAGCCACAGTGCCTGATCCTGTCTATAGGGGTGAGATTATGATCCAACCAGGCCAGTCTTAGTCCTGTATGCCTTTGAACATTGCGGGGGTAAGCTAGAACGCAGGGGGTCACCCTTGACACCAAACGCTTCCTTACTTGCCATAGTCAGGCTGCCCAGTCTTGCCGATCTACCTCCTGAGTTCCTCCCCTTCTCACCTCCTCTGCCACCCTAATCCCGCCGTTATCATCTCTCTCCTGAACCACTGTACAGCCTCATAACTGATGTTCCTACATCCGTTTGGGCTGCCTCTGTCCAGTCCAGTGCAGCTGGAGTCCTTTCAAAGGACAAATATGCTTGTGTCACCCACCCATTTCTTCATGTCTCTCCTGCCTTCTAAGGGCCTCGGGATAAAGACAAAATGCCTTAATTTGGTCCACGAGGCACCTGATGAACTGCTCCTTCCCCGTGTCTCCCGTCTCACTTGCGCTCCTCACCCCAGGCCCGGGTATCGACGTGCTGCTTTTCTCATGGTGCCCCTTCCACCTCAGTGCCCTGGCCATGACTCTTCTTTCACTTAGGTTACTCGTCCTTTGATTTCAGCCCAGATATCATTTACTTAGGAAGCTCGCCCTGACCTTCAAGGCCAAATCTTCGCGTATACTCTCAGCACCATCTATCTATTTCTCGAAGCACTCGTCAGGGTACAGTTTTGCACTTGCAGCCAGTTGATTTATGTTCATCTCTTCCGCTGGTCACGAGCTTCATCAGGCTAAGGATGGTGTTGTTTTGCTCATAATGTTTGTTGGATGACTGACAATGAATTAATTGGTCCACGTGGTGGGCACCCAACAACTGGAGCCTTTCCTCAGAATTTACCAAATCGAAGGTGGAAGAAAATTGCTCTCGTTTCCTTTGGGCTCCTGAGCTACCAGAGGCAGGGTCTGGATTGCAGAACACCATCTCCCCTTCCTTATGGTGCTCACCTATCTGCAAAACGAAACCTGACACGTGGAGAGGAGAGAAGGTCCCGCTGGAGTGGTGTCTCCAGGCCCCTGAGCGCAGGAGATGTTTCCTCAGCTCTCCAAGCCTCCCCAAGTCATTCTCAGCTGTACATCACCTCAGTTTATGGAAGCTGGTCTGAGTTGGGCTTTGTAACCTGCAGCAGAAAGACCCTTGGCTAAGGCAAGTTAACCCCGTGGTGTGAGCCAAGAGATCTAGAAGTGAAGAGACACGGGGTTAGCACTTTAAAAACCAATTAGCCTAACGGCAAGTTAAAATTGTATTCGATGACAAATTTTGCCTACAATTAGATCGCACAGATGCCCATTGCCATCTGCCCTAGAAAAGGTGGCCCTAACCTGCTGGCAAGGGTTTGGGGCTTGGTTCAAGCATTTCACTCATAGGCTGAGTCCATCTCTGTAGCACAAAGCAGCAACCAATTGAACCAGACACCCATACTTGCAACGAACACATATTATGCACCTATTAGATGCACCGCAGATGCCACAGGAAACATAGAATGAATAAGATCCAGTCCCTTGAGAGGTTTAAAGTATGGTTTATTAAGGGGTGTGACATAAACATAAATAGCAACACAGAAAATATTCAGAACTACTCTCAGTTAGCTAACCTCTGAAAGGCTGCATGAAGGGCAGGGCAGATGTTATTAAGAGCCAGAAAAACCTGGCTGTGAATTTTGGCTCTCCTGCTCACTGACACTGAGCCTTACTTCGTTTCCTCTGTTGTTAATGGGGATGATAATACCCTTGCAGGTTATTGGAAGGATTAAAACAGGTAAAATATATAAAGTGCTAAGCAGAAAAGCTTTCAGCAAATTGGAGTTAATGTATTTTGTGTCCAAATGGTACTTTGAGAGCAACCTGGAAAGAACCACTGCCCAAAATTGTACCCTGCTCCCACAAAGCCCCAATCAACCAGAGCACTTGAAATTCCAAGCATTAGGGATTTGGGTTTGGGGTTCATAGTTTAATGGCTAGGAAGTTCCTATAAAATGTAAATGTGTTACTTGAAAGTGCTAACACAGTGAGTCATTAAAGATGTAAACAATTATCAAAGATGAGTTAAACTGATCAGCAAAGAATAGACTAAGACTTGGAGAATAAGACAAATGATAATATGACCTAGCTACATGACAGGCACCGGGAATATACACCTTTAATGCCAAATTGACCTCAGACAATTGACTAAGCTCTTAGTGGCTTAGCTTCTTCATCTGAAGACCCTAATAATTACAACATCTCTCTCATAGGATTGTTTTTTTATAATTAATTAAGATTATGCAGGAAAAGCAAATGCCACAGTGCCTGGGCAAGCCGGAATTGGAGCCCAGGCCTGTCTGAGCAGTTAGGAAGGACTTGGTAAGGAGGGAAATAGCAAAAGAAGAGGAAGGAACACTCCGGTTCACCTGCCCCCTAGAGCAATTCAGGACGCTGTGGTAAAGACCACAGGGTACTTGTTCACCAACTGATTCTATTTCCTTCAGGTATATACCCAGAAGTGAGATTGCTGAGTCATATGGTAGTTCTATTATTAACTATTTTTAGGAATCTCCATACAGCTTTTCATAGAGGCTGCACCAATTTACATTCCCATCAACAGTGTATAAGTGTTCCCTTTTCTCCACATCCTCACCAACATTTTTTATCACCAACTGAAAATTGTCAATGAAGGATAACAAATAAATGATGCTTCTGGATACTTTTATGGTGGTAACCCCAAAGGAAAAGATGTAACCAGATCTCTCTTACCTTGAGGAAGTCTGTTCCTGAACTTCCACTAGTTTTGCAAATGTCACCTTTTAAAGTATGTTCTCTCTTCTTGTACTTTCCAAAGCCTAAGATGTGTTCTGCATCTAATATTCTAAGACAGGCAAAATGACAATGAATTGCTGTGGATAGGAAAAAATTGAGGTATTTGGTTAAAAATCCAAAAAGCAATATAAACACTGAGATTTCTTTTTACAATAGTCCACAGGGGACCATTGCATGTCAAAATCATAATTTGTGGAATTTTTTGTTCCATCACCTGAAGATCGCAAATAGCTCCTATAAACACAAACAAATGAAAACTCTATTATTATCTCAGTGGGGATCCTTTCTGGTCTTTATTAATTTATACTCCTCTTCTGACTGGAAGGCAAGTGTTGATTAAAAAAAAAAAAAGAGGTCAGTTAAAGACAACTAAAGCAAAAACAAACAAATGGGACTACGTCAAACTAAAAAGCTTCTGCACAGCAAAGGAAACCATCAACACAACGAAAAGACAACCTACAGAATGGGAGAAAGTATTTGCAAATTATACATCTGATAAGGGGTTAGCATGCAAAATCTTTAAAGAACCCATGCAACTCAATAGCAAAAAAATGAAGCAATCTAATGTAAAAATGAGCAGAGTATCTGAATATACATTTTACCAAAGAATGCATATAGATGGCTAACAAGTGCATGAGAAGATGCTCAACACCTAACTAATCATTAGGAAAATGCAAATCCGACCACAGTGAGGTTCCGAGTCACAACCGGATTCCAGTGGGCAATCGCAACTTAGATGTTGTGGAATCTAAAAAAAATCCAACCCAAACCAAACCAAACAAAAACCTGACCTAGTGGATACAGAGAAAAGATTAATGGTTGCCAGAGGTATGGGAGTAGGGGATGATGAGAGAAATGGGTGAAGGGGGTTAAAAAGTATAAACTTCCAGCTATAAAATAAATATGTCATGGGATGTAAGGTATAGCACGGTGACTACAGTTCATAATACTATATTGTATATTTAAATGTCGTTAAGACAGATCTTTAAAAGTTCACATCAATTAGAAAATTTATAACTATGTATGATAGATATTAACTAGACTTATTGTGGTGAACACTTTACATATATATCATTATGTTATACACCTAAAACACTTACGACAATTATATCTCAATTATATATGTATATGTATGTGTGTGTGTGTGTTCATACTTTAAAAAAAAAGGTCTGTCACTCGGCCTGAGATTTGGAGACAGCCGTAGGCTAGTGGAGATTCCTAGAGAACCTGCCAGTTGCATCAGGATCACCTGCGGAGCTTTGCTAGATGCCCGGTTCTCAGGGCCTGACCTTTGGAGAATCTGATTCAATAGGTCTAGGGTAGGAAGTGAGAGAAAGGGGTGGTAGAGACTTTTTCTTTCTTGTTAACAGTTTTATCAAGATACAGTTCACATATACAAGCCAATGGTTTTTAGTACATTTGCGGAGCTATCCACTCCATGATCAATTTTAGAACATTTTTCATCACCCCTCAGAAGAAACCCTGTGCCCATTAGCTAGCCCTCTCCAGTTTCCTCATCGCCCCAGCTGTAGGCAACCACTAACCTTCTTTCTGTCTCTACAGATTTACCTATTCTGGACATTTTATATTGGAATCATACAATTTGTGGTCTTTTACGATTAGATTCTTCTACTTCGTATACTGTTTTTCAGGATTCATCTATGATGTAGTATGTATCAATATTCTATTCCTTCTTATAGCCTAATAACATTCCATTGTATGGATATACCACATTTTATTTATTATTAGTTCATCATTCGATACAAGTTTGGATTGTTTTCAGTATCAGGCTATTACGAATATGCTGCTATGAACATTCATGTACAAATGTTTGTTGTGGACAAGATTTATTTTTAAAGTGTTCCTCTAGGTCAGTGGTTCTCAAACAGGGGTGACTTTGTCCCCCAGTGGAAATTTGGCAACGTGGGGAAACAATTTTGGTTGTCACATCTGGAAGAGGGGTGCTTCTGGCATTGAGTGGGCAGAGGTTAGGGATGCTGTTAAACATTCTATGATGCACAGAGCAGCCCTGAAACAAAGAATCAGCTCGTCAAAAATGTCAGTATTGCCCAGGCTGAGAACTCGCCCCCCCCCCCGCCCACACCCTCCTGAGGTGACTCAGGTGCACAATGAGGAGGTTTGGGAAGCACCAAGGATCCTCATTCTCCCTTCTTGCAACTGAACCACTTCTGAATAATTTCAAACTTGTAAAACACAGCTTCCCCCCCCACCCCTGCCCCGAAAACTCCTTCAAAGAAAGAGGATCCACATTTCTTAGACTGGTCTGAGATTTACATTTATACTAGAAGTTCTTAACCCAGGACTTGGGAAATTTAGAAGCCACCTGAAACTGTTTATAAAATTATGTATCTCATATTTCTGGAGAGATAGTCTCAGTTCTAAGTGGGCCCATGAGCCAGAGCCTTCATGTCTTCTAAATTAATTTTCTTCTATTCAGCTTCTCTGTGGAACTCTATATAGTCAGAAAATTCTGTTGTCTAATGTCAATTAATCAAAGCTTAGAGATGAAAGGAAGCCCTGTGCAGGTAAAATGGAAATTTAGCCATTTGTTCAAGATTATTTTGTCATCTTGGGGCAGAGACAAGACTTGACCTTTCCTCTGAGCCTCATAGGAAATGAGGCTTTAATAAAATATTCTAGCTAGATAGTTAAGAATATGAGCCTTGGAGCCAAACGGCCTGGCCTGGAAATACTGTTTTGCCAACCTCCGGTCTTGTGATCTTAGTAAAGATACTTAACTTTTTAGTGTTTCAACTGCCTTATCTGAAAAATAGGAGTAGTAATAGTAACCAACACACACAGTGAGAATTAAGTGGTTAAAGTCCTTAGTATGATGCCTAGTGGGTTGTAAACACTTAGTATTTGTTATTTACATAGTGCTACCTTCTATATTTTTTTAACATAGGAAAAATCAGTGTTAAAAATGTAAAATGATGAGCTATGAAACCATTATAAATGTAATATAATCTTTTGACACATCAGTGTAAATTGTTGTTGCCTTAGAAGGCACGTTTTGTGCCCAGAATTAATGTAATCTTTAGTATATAATCTGTTGGATGGTGGTAAGTGCCATCAAGAACAGAAAGCAAGGCAAGGGGCGGGAAGAGGTCTAAAAGGTTTTGCATAGGATGGTCAGAAAGGACATCTCTGAGAGGGTGACATTTTAATGAAAGAAAGCAAGGGATACCCACGGGGCCATCTTAGAAAAGAGCACTTCCGGTAGAAGGAGCAGCAAGTACAAAGACCCTAGAACAGTGGATACTGGGCTCAGCCATGAACCCAGAGTGAACGAGAGAGAGCGGCAGGAGATGAATCAGAAAAGTAGGAGCAGTGGGTGGGAGTTAGTACCTTGAGTGAGAAAGGAAACTGCTGGAATGTTGGAACAGAAGTGACAGGACCAGGCTTAGAGGAAAGGATAAGAGTAGAAGTAGGGGTATCAGTCTGGAGCTTTTTTTTTTTTTTTTTTTTTTTTGCTCTAGATGAGAGATAACAGAGGTTAAACCAGGATGAAGTAGATGGTGAAAGAGATAGGATTTTGGATTTATTTTAAAGAAAGGACCAACAGGCTTTGTAAATGGATCAGAAATGGAAAGTGAGAGAAAGAGAGGAATCAAGGTTATCTCCAGAGTAAACATCAGCCCCTCCTACAACTTAGCTCAAGTTCTGTATACATCTTAAGCACTGTCTAACCTTCTCCAATACTCAAATAATCATAGAAAATCTAATAAATTTTGACAATGATTTGCCAGTTATCTTAAATATTACAGTATTGTTAATAAATATGGATAAATTCTATTATACTTTCCACTTAAAAATCTAAAGTCTACAACTGATTACTCAATTATACATTTTACATTAGAATCATAAGGCTAATATATTGGATACCCTACAATGCCAAGGCCTCTTAAACATAAATATTGTAGATATCAACTAATAAATATTACACAAGTTATTTCTAAATTTAACATAAAAATATTAATACAATGCATTTAACTTTACCATCTCTAAAATTAAGCCTAAGACTTTCCAAGGGTAAAGTTGCAAGCCCACTAAGGAAACATAAGGAAATATCACTCCTGGCAAACTGGAGGATCCCTTCTCATTGACAGGGCTGAGACTGCTGATCAATCAGTTAGAATTAACCAGAACACGAGTTCTGAAGATGCAGAGATCCTGGGAGAGGTTTTTGTTTGTTTGGGGTGTGTATGTGTGTGTGGGGTGGGTGGGTGGGTGTGTGTGTGTCTTATTTTAAATCGCAAGGAGGAACAAGTTGAGCTTTCATGAAAGGACTCCTTGCCCTCCAGTAGGGTGTGGCTGAGTGGGAATCTAATGGTTCATATTCCCTAGACTCAGATTACTCACTGCCTAATTCTTTTAAAATGTTCTTCTACTTTACCCCCAGATTTGATGAGATAATATTTTATTACCACCTTAGTTGCTTTCACTGCTTGATCAAATTCAAATATGGATGTGGTTCCCAAACTGGCTGCACAGTGGAATCAAGTGTGAAGCTTTATCAGTGCCAAAGCCTGTGTTCCATGCAGCGACCCTGATTTTATTGCTCTGGGGTGAGGTCCAAGCACCAGAGTTTTTACAGCTCCCAAGTGACTGCAGTGTGCAGCCAGGGTTGAGATCTATTCCTGCAAGGTACGGTGCTCATCAAAAGTGGGTATTGGCCAGTGTCCCAAGTCCTAATCCTATGATGATTGAGAAACTCTTGTGTGCCCAGGGACCAAGGTAGCAATACTTAGGATTATCAGTCATTTGTCCAGTGTTTGTTTAGTGCTTACCCTGTGAAAATTATTCTGGGTCCTGGAAGTATCATGGTGGCTCACACAAATCTCTGGCCTTTGGAGCTTACATTCCAGGAGGGAGACAGTTGACAATCAAATAAAGAAGAAAGTAGATCAGCAACTATGTGGAGAGCAGCCATGTCGCATAGTGGTTAAGAATGAACTTGAGCTAGCTGGAGTTTAAATCCCAACTCTGTGTGACTTTGAGCAAGCTACTTAACCTCTCTTGCAACAGTTTCTTCATGTGTGAAAAGGAGATTTATAATAGCAACTTCAGTGCTAACTCATAAGTTGTTAACAGAATGAAAAGAGTTAATATATGTAAAATATTTAGACCAGTTTCAGATGAATAGAAAATATTCTGTAAAAATTAACCATTTTCTTAACATTGAATATTGATAATATTATAAAGACAAATCAAACTGAGCCAGAGATAAAAAGAGGTGAGAATGAGAGAGTTAAAGTCCTGGAGGGAAAGGGAGAATTGTTTTAGTTAAGGTAGTCAGGTGGTCCAAGGAGGTGACATTTGTGTAGAGACCTGAGTGAAGAGAAAGATGGATCCATCAAATACCCAGGGACAAGAAAAAAGCCAAAAAAAAAAAAACCCAACCCAAAAAACAAACAACCCCAAAGTCCTGAGGCAGAACTGCTGGTCCAGGAATAAGAAGGCTAGAGTGGTTAGGAGAATGGGGTGGGAGAGAGGGGTGGAGCCCATTGTGCCACTCAGCACATCTGTTTGTGGACGGTGGTCTCCCACTAGACTATGAGTCTCAAGTTTTTGTATCACTAGGTACTCTGTCAGGCCATAGAAATATGCTAAAAAATACTTATTAAATAAAGAAAAATTAATTATTAACTATGGATAGCTCCTCCAACAGCAAATTAGAATATCAGTATTCTATACCCAATTGTTCACTCCCTAGTGCCATGCAAAACCCAACTGGGAAATGTGACATTTATGGAGCTCTCCTACAGCTTTGTTTTATAGAAAATATAGTCTGCAGCTCATAAGAAGGAACATCAGATGGGCCACCAACTGGTAAGAACAATGCAAGTCTTTTCCTTGGTTCTTACAAGTAAGTGGATATGATTCCCTAGAGTGCCATTATTATATACAACTGCTTATACGCAGTCAAGGGTTACCAGAATTAGTGCTTTGCTGTGTTTCCTAGGGACTGATTTAACATTCAGCCAAAGAGCCAAGCTGTCAAACCCTGCTCTCGGGTGTTGCTATCTCCCACTGTGCATGTGCGCAGCAAGCCAGAATTCCTGCCAATTTTAGGTGGAAGCTTTTTATTATTGCATCATCACTTTTGTTTAGAGTGGTTCATGGTTTTCTCTTACAGTTTTTTTGGGTTTTAATGATAACTTTCTGTTTCTCTTTATCCTTAGCAATCTGGTTTGTTGTGGGTTTGCTTCGTAAGCCTTGCAGGCTGTGGTAGAGAAAGTTTCATCAACACTTTCCATTACTTTGGTTTTAAGTTGGTGGGTACTGACTTTTGTAGATAATTGTCTCTTGTTCAACTTCCCATCCACTTTCGTATAGTAAGAACATTTTGCTGTTACTTTGGGGACCCCTCCCCAACTCCTTGTGGCTGTAGTGGGGCTGTGTAACTTGGAATCTTGCCTCCCCTGCCTCCCTCCTTGTCCCTGTCCCAAGGTTACTCAGCTAACCAGGCTAGTCAGGAAGAGCACTTCCTTCTTTTGGTCACAGTGAGCCCTGGGTGGGAGAGGGTCCTGACCCCTACTAGCACAGTTGGATTTTTGCTATGAGTCAGCACATCACTGCTGTTAGAAGGGAGCAGACTGCCCTTTTCTCTAGGGCCATGGTTCTTGAAACTAACACTTTCTTTTTATAAACAGCTATTTTCTTATTCCTTTAATATACCAAAAGAGAATTCATAGATAATACATATGGCATTAAAAAAAACCCAACTCTAATACAAAAGAGAAACAAAAATACCCATAAAAATAACATAATAAAATAGTTTATAATAGTTTATAATAAATTAATAATGTGTAATATGTAAATGCATGGGTGTGCTTACAGTTGAAGATATAATAAGAAAATCAGATGTTTGCCCAAATATGTAGAATCGCAATGAGTGTGACAGTGACAAGTGGAGATGTGTGCAGGTGAGGTGTATGGTACCTCCAACACCATCAGTGACATTACTGTTGGTGTTGTGTTACCTGAAATACTGAAATAGTAAACAGCCCTTATTAAATTTGAAACGAGGAAAAGTACAATTTTCCCTCACCGTACCCATAGAAATTGTATTTATGAACAATTCAGTATTAAAATTGAGGACCGACTGAGGTATTCTCGAGGAGCAAAGGCAGTGGATGCCATCTTTGCATCCTTCCGCTGCCTTGCTTCAGGTCACTGTAATCTCCCAGAAAAGAGCTGTACACTTGACTGGCCCCCCAATTTTTGTGGCGACCACCGGAGGACACCTCCATATACCTGGCTCTAGCGACCATGGGGCTTATGCTTGTGGGTCCCATGGGACTGTAGAAATGGAGAAAGAGCTCTTCACTGGCTCCCACCCCCACGCAGAGTAGAGCAGCAAAGGGGGCAACATACTGAAGAGACCTAAGTTTATCTTCATAGCTGTGGCCTGAGGGAAGGCTTCCAATTAAACACACGTCTGAGGCCATTTGCAATCTTTTCCAGAGACCTCAGGGGGTGGGTGCTATCTTTGCTTTTCCCTCTGCTATGCTCCAGAGCATTGTATCTCCTGGAGCAGAGCTCATACACGCATCTGGTGCCACAGTTTTAAATCTGATGCCCTGGTTTTTGACTGCCACCCACGGGACATCCTTGGATAACCTGTCTTTGGTGGCCAGTCAGGCTTGTGTTCACAAGTTCAATGGAATAATAGAAAAGAAAAGTCCTTAACTGGCTGTTACCCAGGGCTCAGCATAGAGGAAACAGACAGAGAAACACTCATCTCCTAGACTTTCCCTGGAGGAGATTATATTTACATACTTTAAAAACTGCTGCCTGAGGGTCTGGCTTCTAATCAGTCTGAATCTAGGTGCTGACTAAGATCTTTCCCTTTGGAACACTGACAGTAGTTGTCGGCACACCATCAACCACTGGGAGCCACTAAAAATGAAGTAGACTGCTTATACATCATAACATTTTGACATAGGAGCTAGGGCAGAAATGAATAATAAGGCTCATCTTATTCACTCCTTCAATACTGGAGAGGTAGCTGTTTTATCAAGTGCACAGAAACTAACACAGAGAGTCAAGGAAAATGAAGAAAAGAAGGAATATGTTCCAAATGAAAGAACAAGATATAAACCTTCAGAAAAAGGCCTTCAGAAATAGAGATAAGTGATTTACCTGATTAAGAGTTCAAAATAATGGCATAAAGATGCACACTAAATCAGAAGAAGAATGTATGAACGAAGTGGGAATTTCAACAAAGAAACAGAAAATATAAGAAAGTACCAAATGAAGTTACAGAACTGAAAAATACAGCAACTAGACTAAAAAAATATACTAGAGGGGTTCAATACTAGACTAGATAAAGTATGAGAAAGAATCTGTGAACTTGAAGAAAGATAGTGAAACTCAGTCAACCAAATTCTTTGACATCTTTTCGAATATGTCTCCTTGAAAAGCAAAAATAAACAAATGAGACTCAAAGCTTCAATACAGTGAAGGGAACTGTCAATGAAACAAAAGACAACCTACTGAATGGGAAAAGATATTTGCGAATAATATATCTGATAGAAGATTAAAATCTGAAGTATATAAGGAACTAATACAACTCAATATTAAAAAACAATCTAATAAAAAATGGTATCATCTAAACAAATTTCTCCAAAGAAGATATAGAAATGGCCAACAGGCATATGAAAAGATGCTCAACATCACTAATCATTACAGAAATGCAAATCAAAACCACAGTGAGATATCTGTCAGAATATCTGTTATCAAATATCTGTTATCAAATATCTGTATCTCTCATACCTGTCAGAATAGCTATTATCAAAACAGCAACAAATAATAAGTGTTGGCAAGGATGTGAAGAAAAGGAGCCCTGTACACTTGTTGGCGGAAATGTAAATTGGTGCAGCCACTATAGAAAATGATGTGGAGGTTCCTCAAAAAGTTAAAAATAGAACAACCATGTAGCAATGCCACTTCTGAGTATTTATCCAAAAAAACCCAGAAACACTAATTTGTGAGCATCTTTATGACCATTACGTTTGTATATTACCTAGACTTATTGTGGTGATCATTTCACAATATATATAAGCATTGAAGCATTGTATACCTGAAACTAATAATGTTATAAATCAATTACACATTTTTTAAAAACTGCAAGAATGACTTTATGTTTGTATGTATTGAGGGGTTAGTCTGGGCTCAGTTAATTAAATAGGCTTTCTTTCCATCTACATGAATGCCCAGTAGGACATTATGAATTTGTGTGGAACATAGACAATTCTTCTTTGTGTAAGACTGTCCCATGCTCTGTAGGATGTAGCATTCAATTCAAGCAGTAGCTCCCCTTCATCACTGACAACCCAAACCATCCCTGCAAAGTTCAAGATGCTCTCTAGGGGGCGCTGCTGCCCTCCCTCTTGTCACACTAAGAAGCACTCACTGGTCTCTGATCATGAATGAGCTCTAAGCTAAGGCTGCTTGTAGTCATCTCTCCCAGCTTCCTGCAAGGAGCCATCTGTAGAAGACGGGAAGGAAGTCAATGTGAAGAAAGGCAGAACTGAGAGATGGCAAGAGAGAGAGTCCTGAGATATTATTTGAGCTCCTGGTCCATGTATGCCTGATGTCAGATAATGTCTGTGTTTCCCAGTTTACGTGAGCATTAAATTTCCTTTCTATTTGAATTACATTGAGTTTGGTTTCTAACACATGCAACCAAAAAAGAAGAAAAATTCAACCTAATACATGGTTAACTTTCTTAAATTGTTCATGATATTTTATTATTACTACTGACACTTTTTTTCTTCTGCAAAGTAGGAATAGAAAGGGAAGTGAATTCCAGGGTGTCATATCCCAGTAGGTAAGACCTAATAGAGCTTATGAACAAATGATCCTACCTTTTACTTTTTTCATGGTACTAATTTACACCCCCCCCACCCCAGACACACCCCACACATGAACACATATGAGCCCTGGCAGGCGTATTTGATGGCTACATTTTGGGGGCATAGCTGATTGGACCAGGGATGGACCAATCAAATTCTCTTTCTCAGGAAATTCAACCCAGGGCCTAGTGGCCTGAATCATTCTCTCTACGACTGGAACTGTTACAGGTAATATGGACATGAGAGTCGGGGTCGGGGAGAGCTGTAAGGTGCTATATTTTGCCAGGTGATTTTGGGAAACTGATTAGCAGATATTCAGAAGAAGAAAAGAGAAACAGAGTTTCAGAAATGTTCCAGTTCCAAGACCCATCCCTTCCCAAGATCCAACTATATCTTATCCTGGGTTCTTCGAGAACCTCTGTCTTTAAGTAAAATTTTGCTTTTTGTTTATCTCTCCAGTGGGTTTCTCTACTTGCCTCTAAAGAATTCTAAGCTAACACATTATTACTATAGTTATTCTAAGTTCTGTTCTCACATCAAATCAGATCACACAGCATGGCTAGGGTGAGGGGATGGGTCACCCCTCCAGAACCACCTCTAGGGGCTGGGGGTGGGGGTGGGGAGGTAATGTGTTGCACGTGGCTTTAATCAGAGGTCAACACAAGAAACAACCACAGGTTTTCGAACAAATTCAGGCTCTGCCCCTCATTAGCTGCGTCTTTTTGGATATAAGTTACTAAACTCCTCTGATCTCTAAAGTTGGGACAGTAATAATAACCTTAGTCCCAGTGACAGCTAAACAAGATGAAGATAGCAATGTGCTCAGCACAGCATCTGGGCCTGCATCTAAGCTCAGCAAACACTGTTTCGCCCATACCCTCCCCTTTCTTTTTCGCCCCCTTGTCCTTACTTCGCTGTTGACCAGTTCTTCAGTGCAAGCACAACAGGCAATACAACACTTGGGTTAGAATTTTAATCAGATATTGAGACAAAGCACAGAATGATAGAGGAGGATTGGGTCCTAGAGGTTATCTAGTCCAACCTTCCAACGCTTTCATAAATTTTACTTTGAATTTGTAAATTTATAAAATCAAGGTTAGAGTTGCAATACAAATTAAAGAGTTAAAGAGTCAACTAATCCTATAAGGTTTATGAAGACAGACAGCAGTCTCGTGGCTTTACCTTTGTCTCTCCCCGTCCCGGGAGGCAATCTTTTTCTGTATCTGGCTGGTAACTTCCATGCTACCATATACCATGTCTGTAAGGCCATGTCTTATTTGGGGGATTAGGCATTATCTATTGACCTCCCCCTATAGAAAATGAGAATCTGCTTCCTGGTTTTGCAATCGGAAGCTGAAATGAGCCAACCTCAGTGACTTGCTCAAGGACCCACCGAGCCAAATAATCTGAAGATGAGGCCAGAGAACCTGCAATTCTAAAAACCCCTAGAATTTTTCCACACTAAAGGCAAGTTTGGGAGCCACTGCTAAGGTAGTGAGAGAGCTTTGACGTTTAAATCTTGGCCCTGATGTTTTTGGCTATGCCACCTTGAGCAAACTCTTTCTGCACCTCAGTTATCTCTAAAATGAGCATATTTTTAAGAACTTGTAGGTATAAAGTAGGATGACATGGTCAAATGCAGTATGAAAATAACAATGATGGTGAGTTCCAGCTATAAAAGCTTGGGCACGTTAGTTGACTTCTCAGAGCCCCATTTTCCTGATTAGCAAAATGGGGGCTCCCCTGACCCTGCCTTGTCTCCCCTTTCTCCATTCAAGTTCAATGGCCTTATTTCTGTTTCTCTAGGACAACTTGAGGCTTTCTCATACTAGCTGTTTTTCTGCGTTAAACATTCCTCTTTCAAACCTTCTATTTTTCAAACATTCCTCTTCATCTGGCTAATTCTGACTCACACTTCAGGGCTCAGTTAAATGTCTCTGTCCAGATAAGCTTCCTCTGTGCCCCAGACTCAAGGTGGCTTCTTCCCCAACCCCCAACCCCTCACATGCTCCATGCTCTGCTCTCTCTGCTCGTCCTTCACAGAATGGATCACATTTGGAGCCTATTCCAGTTGTGTTGTTGCTGAATGTCTGGCTTCCCCATGAGATTGTATGAGCACAGTGACATTTGGCATGCCCACTGCAATATCCACAGCCCAGGCACAGGGCCAGACATACAGGAGATATCCACTAAACACTCTCTCCTCTTGGCTGAATACCAGCCATCTTGCTTGACCAGCTCACTGTGAATGACCAGCTCAACCTTACTCCTACAACTCCCTTACTAGAGATCCAGAAAAGCTGGTTGTCATCAAGTTCGTGTTTATTTAACCAAAATCAAAGTCTGATAGTTGAATAGTAAGACAGGCTCCACAGGTGGGATGAACCCAAGCAAGTTATTTACAGTGAGTCCTGGCATGGCTGGTAATGCCTTTCCTTTATTCCCAGCCATGAATCCATGGCTCTTATTTCTGTTGAAGAAATAAACTCTTCTTTATATAAGTCTTAAACAATAAGGTTTCAAGTGGCAGCGAGAGCTCTGCTCTGTTTCAGAGCTGTGGGGCAGCACTGTAATTCACACAGAATCCTCACAACTGAGAAAGAGGAAGAGGAGCCAAAAAGAATCACATCAGAAACAAAACAGCTTTTCTGAAAAGGCATTCCTCAAAAGCTCCGTGCATTCACAGAAGGGCTGGTTGGGTCATTTCCAGTTGTACTGTTGAAAAAAAGAGCTGTTCCTCTTTTTAAACTCTCAGATACAAAAGTACTACTCGATGACAATCATATATTCCTGATTTACATTGATTTATTTTCAAAAGTAAAAATTACTTTTTGAAAAAATACTAACTGTGTTATGATACTTCATTGGAACAGGAATTTCTAGAGCTGAACAAATTCATGCCTAGAAATGTTCTCTATTCTATGAACAGCTGAAATCGATGTTTGTAAGGGACTTAAATATGTGGTAGGAGAGTTTGGATGACAAATGATGGCAATTAACAGCTTGGGCACTGCAAACACGTGGTACGACTGCCACCTCCTCAGCCCTTCCCATGGTAGGCTTTGCTAAGTGATCATAGCTGTCTCGCAGGACAGTTGAGAGTGTTTGCTCTAGAATCCTGCTGTCTGGGCTTGATCCTGGCTCTGCCATTTAACAGCTGGGTAACCTTGGGCACTTTGCTCAACCCAGCGGCGCTTCAGTCAGCTCATCGATAAAGGAGGAGAAGAGCACCTACCTCATGGCATGACATTGGCCGAGTGACTAAATGAGTTCATACCTATAAAGCACTTCGAAGCGTGTTTGGCCCCAAGTAAGCACTCAAGACATATTCAGCTCTTAAGGCAAAAATGAGACACAACCCTAGTTCCCATCAATAAGAAAATGCTGAGTGAAAGAATATATACATATCAAAGTTTATGGGCGTGAGTCCCTTTACACAGAATGTTTGAAAATGCAAACCGATCTATAGTGACAGGAAGCGCATCAGTGGTGCTTGGGAATGCGGAGGCAGGGAGAGCTGGAGGGACGGATTACAAAGGGACATGAGGAGGCTTCTGTGTGTGCTGGGTATGTTTACTAACTTGATTGTGGTGATGGTTTCACGAGCGTACACATATGTCAAAACTTTTAAAATAATATATTTAAATACATGGAATTTGTTGTATATCAATTATATCTCAAGAAAACTGTTTAAGAAAAAGAAATATTAGCCATTGTTATTACCCATGCTGGTTAATACAGTGCCCCAGGTGGTCACTACTGGATCAGAGTCAACACTCAATTCCAGCCTTATTGGTTTTTCCTGGTTTAGATGAATCTTTTGGTTTTCTGCCACTTATGAGAATTTATGACTCTATAACTGACTAGGCCTCTGACCTTAGGCAGGTCACCGAAACTCTCTGAGCCTCAATGTTTTTCATGAGTAATATGGAAATTATCATATCTACCTGCTTTTCTGGATTATGGTGGAAGCTGAATGGGGAAATGTTCATGCAAGTACTCCAAAACACCGCACCAGATGTTGGGCAGACGTAAGGGCATGACGCATGCCGCCTGAGTCGAATATTTGATGTGTTTGCCAGGACTTGGTCTGTGGGAAGAAACTGATACTAAGTACCTCTTAAAGCAGTCCTTTCACAGATATCTGAATAGAATTTTTGTGTGAATATCTTTGTTAGCTCATTTTTATGGTTGATCACCTGGTCTGTGGAGTTGAGGGGACTCAGAGATGTTAGAGTCTGAGGGACTCGGGCCAGGCCATTTGGAGAGGCCCGGCCAGCGTGGACAGGGATCACTGCGTGTAGGAACTTCCCAGGCAAGTCTGCCACGTATGGAACCTTCTTACCTTCTGGCCAGAAGCCCCTGCCCTTTGATGAGCTGAAGCCTGGTGCTGCTGGGTTCCTGTAGCCAGGCATGCCTTGATCTCTTGTTTAAAAACAATTGTTTAGTATCCTCTAGAGAGCCTGCAGGGGTGTTTGCAGGAAACAGCATATGTTAAAAGACCTTATTTGAGGGGTGGGAGAGAGTTTATATATCCATAGTAAAAAAGACTAGAAAGATACAAACTGAAGGTTCCACATGCATGCCAAGGGCTACAAACCCAAACATGAACAGTGGTTACTTTTAGACTTGGGGTTAGGGAAACTTTTTGCTTTGTTCTCTTGGCTTATCTGTATTTTCTAAAGCTTCTACAATAAGTGGATATTGCTTTAGCAACAGAAAACAAAAACAAACAACACAAACCCCAAAACAAACTATTCCTGGTTTGGAAATGCTACCTTTGTTCAAAAAAGCAAAAAACATTCTTGTTACCTCTAACCAGTAAAGATAACCATCAGCTGTAAACAAACAGAAAAATAATTAAAATGCCTCAAGCCTATGTATGATCTGCCAGCTCAGGCATCTGTCTCTGAGAGCTGTACCATGGGTAGTTTCAGGAAGGTCCTACTTCCTGCCCCTTGACACCCAAATGAAAAGGACAGTGATGTCCCCAAAGGCTCCTTATATTCCTTATCGCTAGACCTTGCTCTGTAACCCATACATAAGTCTAAATTCTCAAATTGACACGTTTTCTGCTTGCACCACTCAGTTTGAAACCAGTTGTATTGTGCCCTGAATTCCCTAAGCTTATCAGCCAGTGGGTTCAGAGCGGGTCCCACCAAGACTGATGCAACAGCTGTCACTGCTTCATGTGCTCCCTGCTCCACCGATACCTGAACCTCTTAAAAGTGAGATCCCCGAAGCTTTTCGTGTGTGCTCAAAGTCCGCTCTGGCCATGCCCCACGTCCCGTCTCAAGGCTTCTGCGGTGTTCTGTTGTCCTACACTGTACTGCAGAGCCCCATCGAATTTCAAAACCCAGCTTTGGGATTTGCTGCCTGTGTAACCTTGAGCAAGCTACTTCTCTCTACCTCAGTTTTCTTCTCAGTAAAATGGGCACAATAGTATCTATTTTATAGTGTTGTGTGATGATTAAATGAATATTCCAAAGTGCTCTGAAAAGTGCCCAGCACATAATAAGTACATATTAACTATTTTTTGTTACTGGCTGATGCTTCTGCTCGGCATTTGATCATCCACTCACTCTCCCTCTGTAGGTCTCCAGCAGCACGAGAAACAAATCAATCTTCGTTGTACACCATACAGGTCCCATTCCTAAGACTTTTGGATGAAAAAGACTGAATAAAACCCAAGACAACGTTTCAGAGACTTCAGTTTTATCCCAGCAGGCTGTTTGGATGAAGCTGTTAATGTAGCTCCCTGGGAGGCATTTTGCCAAGATTCATCTCTTATAGAGCCAGCTGGAGCCTAATCTCAACCTTCAGAATTCTAGGAGCTGCAAGGGGCTCTGAACATGATGGGTTTTATTCACTTTAGTAGTTTTTACATCTGGGAGTTTTAAAAGCTTGATGCCCAGGCTGTACTCCAAACCAACAGAATTGGGGTCCCTGAAGGTGGGGCCCAAGTATCAGTATGGCTTTAAAAGCTTCCCAGGTGATTCTAATGGGCAGTCAAGGCTGAGAAGTGCTGCCTAGGCCTAAACCACTTGTCACAGTGGTAATGGGTACAGGTGGTGGCTAATATGTGGTCAGATTTAAAGACATAAACAGATATTAATAAACTGACAAGATTAGAGGTAGAAAAGTCTTAGGAACGGGACCTTTATGGTGTCAAAGCTCCCTGGTATTCACTCACCTTTTTGAAAGATGCTTGGTCTGGGAGATCCCCAGGTAGTACTGTTTGAGTTTTGTAATGTACAGAGTTTTTTTCCTATTTAATAAAATCCTGCCCTGCTCTCAATTAGAACACCCACATGAGTCCAAAGGCAGGGCTGGGCAAAGGCAAGTCAGAGTCTCGTGTCTCTGTAGTGGCCCTGCCCTGGAATCACTCAGTGTCTCATTGAGAACTGATACACAAAGGGGAAAGATTCAACCCTCTAGTACATGCTGAAGGTGATATGGGAAGCTGAGCAACGAAGTATAGAGAAGGGGGCTGTGGAGAGTCTATGTGGAGGTCAGGGAAGCCCAGAGGGGGCCGCCCAGAGCACTGTGAAGTACGTGTCTTTGGGAAAGATCCTAACCTCACTGCGCTTCTGTTCTTTCGAATGTCAAAGAAGAGATAATAGTTCCCACCTCAGGGTCACTTTGAAGATTTTATGAGGTAGTACTGTGTATTAAAGTAGGTGATGCTTGGCACTGAGAAAACCTTTACAGGGTTAGCTCTGCTTATCATTATCCTCAGTATAATTATTAAGCAGTAATGGTTATTTGGATTTTTCTACGACCTGGGTGATATTTTCCTCAATAATATTCCTATCATCTTCGAGAGGCAACAAATTCCTTTTCATTGCAGCTTTTGAGATAGCTTCGGGTGGTCCTTCGAACTATGATATTGGGGGTCTGTGTTTATGTTAGACCATGACTGACACCTATGTGACCTGTAACAGAGGCATACACGGGAGATGTTGCAGGTTCAGTTCCAGGAATATGGCAATAAAGCGAGTCAGTTTTTGGTTTCTCAGTGCATGTAAAAGTTATATTTACACTATACTAGAGTCTATTAAGTGTGCAATAGCATTATGTCTAAAAAACAATATACATACCTTAATTAAAAAATACTTTATTGCTAACAAACGCTAACCATCATCTGAACCTTTGGCAAGTCATAACTTTTTTTTTTTTTGAGAATTTCTATAAGTTTATTTAAGCCAAACTGACAACATGTGCTAGGAAGCAAGATCTCTAATGCTCTAAGTCAGTGGTCTCCAACAATTTTGGCACCAGGGACCGGTGCTCCTATGAGAACCTAATGCTTGATGATCTGAGGTGGAGCTGAGGAGGTAATGCTAGCGTTCAGGAGTGGCTGCAATACAGATGAAGCTTCACTCCCTCACCTGCCGCTCACCTCCTGCTGGGCGGCCCTGTTCCTTAACAGGCGCAGACCAGTACAGGTCCATGGCCTGGGGGTTGGGCACTCCTGCTTTAAGTCATAACATTTTTGCCATTGGAGAGTCTTGCCTCAGTGTTGATGGCTACTGACTGATCAGGATGATGGTTATTGAAGGTTTGGGTGTCTGTGGCTGGGGGTTGGTCTGATTCTTAAAATAAGACCATAATAAAGTTTGCTGCATTAATTCATCTGTAGCATGTGATACTGTTTAACATTTTAAGAGAGGAGAGGAGGCATTGAAAAATGTAAAAGAAAGGGCTTGCAGAAATGACTGACTCAGCCAGTTAAAGTCCATTCCTAACTGCCCTCTGTCCCGCCTGCCCCGCCCCAGGACTCTCCAGCTAACATGTTTTCTCATAGCTACCTCCCGACCTCAAGGACTCTCTAACTCACATCTGTTGATTCATGCTATCCAACTTATGTTCTTCCTTATCTCTGTAGCTGTGTAGGAATAACAAGACTGTATAAAACTGCCTATTATGTTACAATGGGGCTCAGCCTTTGGATAGGAACCTGCTGAGCCAGTGCTGGCATCAATAAGTGTACTTTCTGCTTATAGCCTCAATGTTCTGTCTTTCCATTCGAGAATCCTACAATAGTGCTGATAACTCCAAGGTTGTGGGTTCTGCAAGGTAAAAGATCTGTAAATAGAGAAGACCAGTGGTCTGGAAATTCCTCCCCCCTGTCAGCCTTCCTCCCGAAGCTCCTCCTCTCCATCCTGAGTCATGAGACACACGTGAAACCTCAGACAAAGCAATCATACACCTCTTGTGGTAAGAAATCTGACAAAAGAGAGCTCGTGCTTTGGTGCTGTTTAAAGCCCTACTCACTCCGCTGGCAATAAATCCTCTAACAAAGTTGTCATAGCATCCAATTTCCACCATTGGGTGTCTCTTCCTGCAACAATTTTACCTACAGTAGAACTCCTTTCAAAATTGGAGTCAATCCTCTCCAACCTGGTTGTTGCTTTATCAACTAAGTTTATGTAATAGTCTTTTGCTGTCGTTTCAATAACCTTTAGAGCATCTTTACTAGGAATAGATTCCATCTCAAGAAACCACTTTATTTGTTCATTCGTAAGAAGTAATTCTTCATCTGCGACAGTTTTATGAGATTGTAGCAATTTAAATCACAACTTCACGCTCCACTTCTAGTTCTTTTGCTATTTCAACTCCATCTGCAGTTACTTCCTCCACTGAAGTCTTAAACCCCTCGAAGTCATCCATGAGGATTTTCAACATCTTCCAAAATGCCTGTTAATATTTTGACCTCTTCTCGTGAATCACAAATGTTCTTAATGGCATCTAGAATGGAGAATCCTTTCCATGTTTTCAATTTACTTTGCCCAGATCCATCAGAGGAATCACTATGTATGGCAGCTACAGCCTTATAAAATGTATTTCTTAAATAATAAGACTTGAAAGTCAAAATTACTCCTGGATCCATGGGTTGCAGAAAGGATGTTGTATTGGCAGACACAAAAACAACATTAATCTCATTGTGCATCTCCATTAGAGCTCTTAGGTGAGCAGGTGCACCGGAAGTGAGCAGTAACATTTTGAAAGGAATCCTTTTTTCTGAGTAGTAGGTCTCCACAGTAGGCTTAAAATATTCAATAAATCACGTTGTAAACAGATGTGCCATAATCCAGGCTTTGTTGTTCCATTTATAGAGTACAAGCAGAGTATATTTAACATAGTTCTTAAGGACCCTAGGATATTTTGAATGATAAATGAGAATTTAACTTAACTTAAAGTCAACTTAAAGTCACCAGTCTTATTAGCCCCTCAAAAAGGAGTCAACCTGTCCTTTGAAGTTTTGAAGGCAGGCACTGACTTCTCCTTTGTAGCTGTGAAAGTCCTAGATGGCATTTTTTCCGATAGAAGACTGTTTCACCTTTATTGAAATCTGTTGTTTAGGGTAGCCACCTTCATTAATCATCTTAGCTAGATCTTCTCGATAACTTGCAACTATATTAGCACTTACTGCCTCACCTTGCACTTTTATGGTACAAAGATGACTTCTTTCTTTAAACTGCATGAAACAAATCTCTGCTACTTCAAACTTTTCTTCTGCAGCTTCTTCATCTCTCTCAGCCTTCATATATTTGAAGAGAGTTAGGGCTTTGCTCTGGATTAAGCTTTGGCTTAAGTGAATTTTGTGGCTGGTTCGATCTTCTATCCAGACCACTAAAACTTTCTTAATATCAGCAAAAAGTCTATTTTGCTTTTTTATCATTCATGTGTTCACTGGGGTGGCACTTTTAATTTCCTTCAAGAACTTTTTCCTTTGTGTTCACAACTTTGCTGTTTTGTACAGGAGGCCTGCCTTTGAGCCCATCTCAGCTTTCAACATGTCTTCCCCACTAAGCATAATCATCTCCAGCTTTTGATTTAAAGTGAGAGACATGAAACTCTTTGTTTCACTTGAACACTTAGAGGCCATTATAGGGTTATTAATTGATCTAATTTAAATGTTGTTGTATCTCAGGTAATAAGGAGGCCTTGTATAGCAGCTTAAAAGAGCATGGGCTGTAGATGCAGACTTTCTGTTTCATATTCCAACTCCACAAATTCTGCCATTTGGACCAAATTTTTAAATTTCTCCTTGCTTCACTTTCCCCTTCTGTATACGAGAATAATGTAAGTACCTACTTCAGGTGATTGTGAGAATAAAATGGACTCATTCATGTAAAGAGTTCAGAGTAAAATCTGGCAGAGTGTAAATTCTCAAAAAGTGTTCACTATTATTATTATAGTTATCCCTTGGGAATGTTTCAGTACTGTACCTTGCACAGTGCACAGTATACAGAAGGAGCTCAATAATGTTCATCGATAAATTGTAACATAAATAACCTAAAAAGTGAGGGAAAGAAGTAAAAGTACAGAATTTCTATATGTTATTGAAGTTATCAGCTTAAAATAGGATGTTTTAAGTATAAGATATAAAATGTAAGCCTCATAGTGTTGCAGAAAAGATCCAAAATCAAACTGGTGAGAAAGCAAGCAGCCCTCGGAGAGTTCGAGAACTCAGGTTTATTACACCATGGGTCCCAGAGGAGCTAACACTCTGAAGACCTGGGCCAGGAGCTCAGTTGCAACATTCCTTGTATAGACCCTTTTTGGCATGGACCGATTGGTTAATTTGTCCTCAGATCATTACGAAGGGCGCGAGTTGCTATGGGTTACCGGCAGTTGCAAAGTGTTACAAAGCAGGAGAGTTACTAGGGGGTACAAACTGTTACATTTGTTGCTTAGATCAAACAAAAGGGAAGATGAGTCTTTAGTCAATTTCAAGTACAGCCCATGCAGCAAGCATATTTACAGAAGCAGAACAGAGAGCTGATTAGCCTTTTGAATGAAAATTCCTCTTCAATGATAACCACAAAGAAAAAACCTACAGTAGATATACAAAATATTATAATAAAGGGATCAAAGCGCACTACCAAAAAAGTCATCAAATCACGAAGGAAGGCAGCAAGAGTGGAAGAAAGGGACAAAAGAACTAAAATATAGTAAAAAAAAAAAATGAATGTCAATAGTAAATCCTTACTTATCATTAATTACTTTAAATAAAATGAATTAAATTCATCAAAAGACATAGAATGGCTGAATGAATTTAAAAACAAGATCCAATGGTGTTACAGAAAAATCAGACCGGCAAGAAATCCAAGCACCACTCGGAGAGTTGGAAAACTCAGATTTATTACACTGCCATCCCAGAAGAGCTAGCGCACTGAAGAGCTGGGCCTCAAGCTCAAGGGTGACCTTACTTTTACAGGGCTTATCTGTGCAGTTACAGTTGGCATGGGCCAATTGGTTAATTGTCCTCAGGCAGTTACAGAGCACTGGAGTTGCTATGGGTTACAGGCAGTTACAGAGCACGAGATTTTCAGACAGGAACTTAGGCAATACATCTATTATCTATTCAGAACAAGCAAAAGGGAGGATGAGTCTTTAATCTCAAGGTCACCCTGCCCTTTGGCCTATGTGGCAAGTATACTATATATATATAGAAGTAGTAACAAAGAGCTAATAATAAGTATAATTAATAGCTATAATATAAGAAGTAGAACAAAGAGCTAATTATAAGTTTAGCCTTTTGAGTGGAAAATTCCTCTTCATGCTATTCTGATGACAAGAGACTGACTTTAGCTTGAAGTACATACAGGTTTAAAGTGAAGTGGTAGAAAAAGATATTACAAGCAAATGATAACCAAAAGAGAGTAGGATAGCTTTACTTATACCACAAAAGAAGAGACTTTAAGCTAAAAATATCACAAGCAACAAGGAAGGTCATTATATAAGCTAAAAGGGTCAAGTCATTAAGAAGTTATAACAATTGCAAATATTTATGCACCCGACACTGGAGCACTGAAATATATAATGAAATACTAAGGGAACTAATAGAGAAATAAATAGCAATACAATAATAGTAACCATAAATAGATCATCCAGACAAAGAATCAATATGGAAACAGTAGATTTAAACAACACTATAGACCAAATGAAACCTAACAGATATATACAGAACATTCCAGCCAACACCAACAGAATACATATTCTTTTCAAGTGCAAATAGTCTCAACAAATTCAAGAAGATAGAAATTATATCAAGTATTTTTTCTGAAACAATGGTATGAAACTAGAAATCAGTAAGAGGGGGAAAATTGGAAAATTCACAAATACATGGAAATTAACATACTCCTGAGCAACCAGTGAAACAAAGAAGAGATCGAAATATATCTTGAAATAAATGGAAATGGAAACACAACACACCAAAATTAAAGGATGCTGCAAAAGCAGTTTTCGAGGAAAGTTTATAGGTATAAACACCCACATTAAGAAAAAGATCTCAAGTAACCTAACATTACACCTCAAGGAACTAGAAAAAGAAGAACAAACTAGGCCCAAAGTTAGCTGAAGGAAGGAAATAATAAAGATTAGAGCATAAGAAAAATAAAAAATAGACAAGATTAACAAAACTAAGCGTTGGTTCCCTAAAAACATAAATTTGTCAAATTTGTAGCTAGACTCACCAGTTAAAAAAAAGAAGACTCACATAAATGAAAATCAGAAATGAAAGAGGAGATGTTACAAATGATACCACAGAAATACAAAGGATTATTAGACTATGGACAATTATACACCAAAAATTAGATGCCCTAAAAGAAATGAATAAATTCATAGAAACATATAACCTATAAAGATGAAATGATGAGAAAATAGAATATATGAACAGACTGATTACCAGTAAGGAATTGAACCAGTAATCAAATACCTCCCAAAAACAAAAGTCCAAGACCAGGCAACTTCACTGGTGAATTATATCAAACATATAAAGAAGGATTAATACCAATCCTTCTCAAATTCTTCCAAAAAATAAAAGAGGGAACACTTTCAAATATTTTATGAGGTCAGCATTACCCTTATACCAAAACCAAACAAAACACCACAAAAAAAGAAAATAAAATTACTGGCCAGTGTCCCTGATGAACATAGATGCAAATACCCTCAACAAAATATTAGCAAACCAAATTCAACAATATATTCAAAGGATCTTACAATATGACCAAGTGTGACTTATTCCAGGGATGCAGAGATGGTTCAACATTCACAAAAAAATCAATGTGACACACCACATTAATAAAATGAAAGATAAAAATCATATGATCATCTCACTCCTTAACATAATAAAATCCATATATGATAAGCCCAAGGCCAACATCACACTCAACACCAAAAAGTTGAAAACGTTTCCTCTAAGATCAGTAACAAAATAAAGATGCCCACTTTACCTGCTTTATTCAACATAGTATTTGAAGTCCTAGCCAGAGCAATTGGGCAAGGAAAGAAATAAAAATCATTTAAATCAAAAAGGAAGAAGTAAAATTGTCACTATTTGCAGATGACATAATATTATACATAGAAAATCCTAAAGACTCCATCAAAAAAAAAAAAGTTAAAACCAACAAAGTCGATAAAGTTGCAGGATACAAATTCAAAATACAAAAATCTATTGAATTTCTATACACTAATAATAAACTATGAGAAAGAGAAATAAAATAATTTCAAATATAATTACATCAAAAGAGTAATATACCTAGGAATAAATTTAACCAAAGAAGTGAAAGACCTGTACACTAAAAACTATCAGACATTGAGGAAAGAAATCGAAGATACAAATAAATGGAAATATATTCTGTGCTTATGAATTCAAAGGATTAATGTTGTTAAAATGTTCATACTACCCAAAGCAATCTACAGATTCAATGCAATCCCTATCAAATTTCAATTTTTCACAGAAATAGAGCAATCCTAAAATTTTTATTGGACCACAAAAGACCCCGAAAAAGACCCCAAAGAGCCAAAGGAATCTTGAGAAAGAACAAAGCTGGAGGTATCACACTCCCTGATTTCAAATTATATCACAAAGATATAGTATCAAAATAATGTAATATTGCCATAAAAACAGTCACATAGGTCAATTGACCCATTCTTATGTGGTCAATTAATTTATGACAAAGGAGCCAAGAATATACTTTGTAAAAAGGACAGCTTCTTCAATAAATGATGCCAGAAAAACTGGACAGCCACATGAAACTTGACCATTATTTTACACCATACCCCAAAACTAACCCAAATTGGATTAAAAATTTGAACATAAGACCTGAGACCATAAAACGCTTAGGAGAAAACATCATTGATAAGCTCCTTGTCACTGGTCTTGGTGATGATTTTTTAGTTGTGACGCTGAAAGCAAAGGCAACAAAAGCAATAATAAACGAGTAGGACTACATCAAACTTCTGTACAGTAAAGAAAACAATCAAGAAAGTAAAAAGCAACCTATGGAATGGGAGAAATATTTGCAAATTATGTATCTGATAAGGGGTTAATATTCAAATATATAAAGAACTCACATAAATCAATAGCAAAAAAAATAATGCAATTGAAAACTGGGCTTGTTGCAGAAATGTTGCAAAAATTAGACCTGCAAGAAACCAAGCAGCACTCAGAGAGTTGGAGAACTCAGGTTTATTCTGCCAGTGAGCCCAGAGGAGCTAGCGCTCTAAAGACCCGGGCCCAGAGCTCAGTTGCAACTTTTCTTATATAGGACTTATTTGGCATGGGTCAATTGGTTTAATTTGTCCTTAGACAGTTACAAAGTGTGGAAGTTGCTACAGGTTACAGGTAGTTACATTTGTTGTTTAGACAGAACAAGCAAAAGGGAGGATGAATCTTTAGTTGATTTTGAGGTTACCCTGCCCTATAGCCTATGCAGCAAGCATATCTACAGAAGCAGAACAAAGAGCTGATTAAGAGGTTAGCCTTTTGAGTGAAAATTCATCTTCAGGCTGAGGATCTGAATAGACATTTTTCCAAAGAAATTAAACAGAGGCCAACAAGTACATGAAAGGGTTATCAACATCACTAATCATCAGGTAAATGCAAATCAAAACCACAATGAGATACCACCTCACACCTGTTAAAATGACTATTATCAAAAAGACGAGAAAAGCAAGCGTTGGCAAGGATGCGGAGAAAAGGGAAGACTGTGCACTGCTGGTGGGAATTCAAATTGGTATGGCCACTTTGGAAAACAGGTTGGAGGTTCCTCAAAAAGTTAAATATGTAACTACCCTTCCACATCTGTATATTTATTCAAAGGAAATGAAACACTAACTCCAAGAGATTTATGTACCTCCACATTAATTGCAGCATTATTTACAGTAGCCAATACATGGAAGGAACCTTAACATCCGCCAATGGGTGAATAGATAGAGAAACGGTAAGATATATAGAGAGAATATTATTCAGCCACTAAAAAATAAAATCTTGCCATTTAAAACAACCTGGATGGATCTTGAGAGCATTACGCTAAGTAAAATAAATCAGAGAAAGACAAATACTATACGATATCACTTATATGTGGAATTAAAAAAAACAAACTCATAGAAAAGGAGAGTAGATTCGTGGTTGCCAGAGGATGGGGGTGGGGTGGGGGAGGAACAGATGATGATAATTAAAGGGCACAAACTTTCAGTTATAAGATGAATAAGTTCTTGGGATCTAATGTAAAGCATGGTGATTATAGTTAACAATACTATATTTTATACTTGAAAGTGTTAAGAGTAGATCTTAAATGGTCTCACTACCAAAAAATGGTAACTATGTAAGGTGCTAGATGTGTTAACTAATGCAATACATATATGTATCAAATATCACATTGTATACATTAAACTCATAGTTATATGTCAATTATACCTCGATAAAGTTGGGAAAAAAATACAAAATTCTCTGGCAAAAAAAATATTCATTGACTGAATGAGTGACTAAGAGCTGACGAGGAGGAGCAGGCATCAGAGATGGAGGAGGACAAAGACTTGCACAGAGGCCAGTCATGTTCCAGTTCAGCTTCAGGGGTGGCATTAGTGAAAAAGAGGAAATGGTCCTATTTGGACAGTGCTATGGATTTGAGCCAGGGCTCAACAGGTAGAAGAAAGTTCCCAGGAGGATAGGCCTGACCAGGATGCTCTGCTTTGCTGCCCTGGAGACTGGCCAGATCTCAGAGGCTACGTGATCAGCCTCTGCCCTTGGGGACACTCAGGGATACTCCTAGCCCTGGTTTAGGGTGGCCCTCCAGATCAGAGATAGCCCTCAGGCAGGGAGAGACCCTAAGGCCCATCTACCCCGGGTTGAAAATCCCCTCGGAGTGAGCGCAGTTATTAATGCAATTTCCTAGAGGAAAAAAGTGCACTTTAAGAGTCCACTGACTTGTCCAAGAGTCCTCAACTTGATGCCACCGAGCTGGGATACAAATTCCTGTGGCCATTTTCTTAGTTGCTACAGTATATTCCCTCCCTAATTTAAGGCTCTAAGTCTCAATTCCCTTTTCTGTAAAACCAGAACTGTCAATGGTTCCTAGCTCAGTTACTGGGGAATCCCAGGGCATGATGTGCCTCAGAGTCTGGCACACAGTAGGCATGCAGGAAATAATGTTGGCTCTTCTTCCCTAGTCTCAGATTCCATTTCAGGCACTCAGCGCTCACCCAGCGGTGACTTGTATTTTCAGTGACTTTCAATGATTCAAATTGAATCCTGGAATAAACTACTCAGACTTCTGAAAAAGGGATCTGTGACCTTGGAAAAGTTACTCCCCTCTCTGGTCCCATTCTGTCACTGTTGCTCTTAAATATTACCTGGAAGGGTTATGCGAGGTCTAAAGGACAGGAGGAAGCATGGAGACAACCCAGGGTCTACTTTGTGACACACGTGGCTGCTGCTTCCTCCACCTTCCCTGGTCCCCGGGGCCATGGCCAGGTGGGAGGAATTCCGCCCTGATTAAACCAAGGTAAGAGAATTAAGAGGATTACTTTCCCCAGTGACTAAAAGTGAGACTGTTGAAAGAACTTGGGGTGCTTAACTCTGAGAACAATGGATTTATGTGACCCCAGCCAACTGGGTGCTGGCACCTATGTGAAACCAGGACTTCTTAGGGGTCAAGAGAGGCCCAAGCCACTTCCATTGAATGAGGTTTCTTGTATATTAATGAAAAAAATATATTTTTTTAAAGGAAAAATATCTCGTAGTTAAAAAATACTCGAGCAGGGTTACAAATACAGTTAACTCTTGAACGGTGTGAGGTTAGGGTACCAACTCGCTCCACACCACAGTTAAAAATCTGGGTATATTTTAAGTGCTTAGCTTAAATTCCCAAATTCACATCTGAAATATAGTTGACCCTTGAACAAGGAGGGTTTGAATTTCATCGGTCCACTTATACAGGGATTTTAAAAATCTTTAACTGCTACATTTAGTGAAAGTTATCACGAAAACTGAATCTAAAAAAGTGCTAGTCATAGAGTAACTATTAGATTTTATGTTTTTTCCGAAAAACTCTTAATTCATGCCACCGCAGGCAGTGTTGCAGGATAATGGACTCAAACTTTTTTTTCAACCCTGTCTGAATGGATCTGTCTCTCACGATAGACTCACTGTAAGGGACGACATTCTTGCAAGCCACAGGGATCAGAACGGCCGTGGCCTGGACTCTTGAAGAAGGCCCATTTCTCCTAGCATTACATACCCCGGACTCAGTGCCCTCCAGCAAGTCACCCAGATCCCTGGAGCAGGGCCAAGTAGTTATGCATGACTACTTTGCCTGTCCGGTGCAAGACATCTATAGGCTGGAGCAACGATTTTTAACTTTTGCAGTTCAAAAACCCTCTGAAAATCTTAATAAAAACTCGTACCTTTCTCCCCAGAAGAATTATATCTCCCCACACATTCACCCGCACACAGTTGTCCCCATCCAAGAAGCCCTTCCGGAGACCATAGACCCCGGGGTGAAACCCCTGGCCTGAGGAAGGCTATGGCACTTTCTAGGGTCTCTCTCTTTCCCGAATTCTGTTCCAGGCCCAGCCTGGCACCTGGGAGCCCTGCCTCGGGCGCAGGCTAGCTGTGAGCAGTGGGCGGTGGACGGTGTCCGGCCCTTGACACATAGACGCGCTGCACCCTCCACGCGTCCCGGGACCCGATCCGCGCAGCCAGTGCAGGGAGGGACCAGGAGGCGGTGCGGGCAGGTCCCTCGGCTCCACCTGCGGACGCCGGGGGCGAGGGGGGTAGCAGCAAGCAGGGCTCCGCCCCCGGACGGCGTGGCCAGCCTGGCTGCGCCCGCCGCGCCAGGGCTCACAGCCGCGGACCGCGTCCCTCTGGTTTGGCTCCTGGACCGGGGCTCGGATTCGGAGACCGCGCCAGCGCCGCGGGTCAGACGGCTGCTCGGCCGCAACTCCCGGACTCGCGGACCGCTCCGCCGCCGCTCCCAGAGCCATGAAGACGCACTTTTGTATCCCGGTGTCCCAGCAGCGGCCCGACGCGCTGGGGGGCCGCTACACGGTGCGCCCGGGGCCGGGGTCCCGCTGGGAGCGGAGGGGGCAGCGACGTGGCGGGGGCTCACCTGCTTGCTGTGAGGGGCTAAAATGGGACAGGACGTCTCTGTGTTTGCAGCTGTACTCTGTGTACCTGGACGGCTTCCTCTTCTGCAAGGTGCGCTATAGCCAGCTACATCGTTGGAATGAACAGGTGAGCGGGTCCGAGGTGGGTACCAGCCTGTTCACCTGAGGCAGGTAAGGAAAAGTACGCCCAGTGGGGTCTGGGAGCGCGACTCTAGCAAGATACTGGGCCTTTTGAGGCTGAGGACAGGGTCGTGGTAAAGATTCATTGTAAATTGCTAGGCATACAACCTGACGCATACGTGGTGATTGCTGCGCCTAATCACCTACAGCTAGGAGATGAGGGGACCCAGTGCAGGTGATTCTCCCAACCCCTCGCCAACCCAGCGACCTCCCCAGACCCTCCACTGGCAGGGCGATGGTGGGCTCCATTTCAGTGCGAGGATAGCGTCCTCATTCAAAATGAACAAACCATGCCTAGACCAAGGCGTAGTCTTAGGAAGCGTGCGCATGGGTATTTAATCTCCTTTCTCCCAGGTTCTTAAGCTGACCCCCTTTAAAAGGTGCATATTTTTGTTTTCAAACGACTGTCTCCATAAGTTTCAAGCACTGGCAGGCTTGGAAACCCAGGAAGCTGATGAGGAGAATATCGAGGCAGGAGGCCATTTCCACTGTAGTTTCTCACTCTGAGGTCCCTTTGCATTTCCCTGGGGTCAGTACAGACTGATTTATTGGTCTGCGCTAATGGGTTTCATTGTCCTGATAAGGAGATGTTGCAAGTCTTCAAAATGGGTTAGAGGAAAAAAGTTTGGAAATACACTTCATCTTCTCCTCCTTTACTCTCTTGCACATTTTCTTTTTTATTTATTTAGATTTCGTATTCTGGTAAAGGAAGAGAAAGAAAGAATGAATCCATGGGTTTCTAGTGAGTGGATACACCATGTTTCTTTTCACATCTTCTGCTGATGGACAGCTCAGTTCCATTTTTCTGTGGCATACCTCGCTGCAGGGAGCCTTCTTACTCGTTCATAGGAAACCCAGCTCCAATGTGGTTGTTCATTTGCGTGGTGTCTTTGAATTGCTACACCTGATACAGTGCCTGCGATCCAGCAGACCCTCAGCAACACAGCCAGATGACTGGATCAGGGAGGGTATGAGTTCAGACTTCAGAAAGATGAAAAATGTGTCTGGGGAGTTGGGACTGCAAGGCAGGCAGATGGGGATCTTGAGGGACCAGAAGGGATAGGCGCTTTAGGCTTTTGGAGGAGGAGGTTGAGGTATCATCTCCCCCCTCATCTGTCTTCCTGCAGTGGGACTGGGGAGGGAGCCCTCACAAGGTGAAAAGCAGGAGATAGCAAGATAGTGGGAAGGAGCAGGGAGATGGTTGAATTGGCTGACCACTTCCTGGCTGGTCACCTCACCTCTTTTCTGACCTTCAATGTTCTCATCAGAAATAAAAAGCAAACAGGCGGTTATGGTTGTCAACATCCAGTGTACTTGTGAAGATTACAAACCAGTTTCTGATACAGTCTGGCACATAATACAAGCTCAGTAAGGGCTGACTAACCCAGAGGCTTGAAGAGTTCCTCAATCTGGCTCTCCTTAACCAATAGACTCAGGACAGCTTGTTTTCAGAAGAACTTGGACCTATCAAATCCTAGCAGGTCTAGAAGCGGAGACATAAAGTGAGTTAATTTTCATTCTTGGTCTTCTGTTTTGGAAGCCACGAACAAGAAACAATTTGTGATTCACTGCAATGGATTCTTAAATACTGAATTGCCACAGCCCAGTGCTCTCGGGGGCAGTATACAATAGATTATTAATGAACCCTTCATATTTGTCCCAGATTTCTCAAAATTCTAAAGTGGAGATTTTTAAACTCAGTTTCCAACTCCATTACACCTTGATTTATCACTGTTTCTCTTCTGTAGGAACAACTCCATTTTAAAGAAACTAGTTAGATCTTAGATGGCTATTGGTATTTATTGTTAATTTAAAACAATAACTAACAATTAAGTAGTTACTGTGTGCTAGGTTTGTGCCAAGAGCTTTACATGTAATAGCATGTATACTTTAGTAAGTATTGGAGCCAGGATTTAATCTCTAGAACCTTCTCTAACCCAATGCATTTTATGGTTTCTTACAAAGCTGACAAAATAAATTGTATCAGTAAAACATGCCAAATGATTGAGTTCAAACTAACATGCTTTTACTCTATTTGGAATAACATAATAAAATTCCTCAACTTTAGGTGTTCAGAGTGATGAATTTTGGTAAATGTATACAATTGCCACCACTATAATAAGACAGAGAACAGTCCCACATTCTTCAAGTTCCCTTGTCTCCTTTGCCCTGGATCCCCTCCCTTCACCTCTGGCCCCAGGCAACCAAGATCTGCTTTTTGTCAGGAGAGTTCCAGGCACAGGATTTAATTCCAGCTGCTCGGCAAGCCCCTGTAAGGTTGGTGTTGCCATGTCATCATAACTCCCATTTTATAAAGTGTCTGAAAGGTTGCTAAATCCAGCAAATAAAAGTATAGGATCCCCAGTAAATTTCAGATAACGCGTTTTTAGTATAAGTATGTCATGAGCAATATTTGGGACACATCTCACTGTATTTTATCTGGCAATCCTAAATCTGAGGCTGAAAGCTTGGGTGACCGCTCCCAGCCACTTCTCATCTAGATTTTCATTCTTCCTATTCCATTGTTGATGTGAAATGTCTTCAGATTCTTAATCTGATTTAATATAAAACACAATAAAAAAGAAAACTATATAAAGGCCCCATCTGTATGTGTGTGTGGTGAGTATGTGTACTTCCAGTTGATTTCCTATAATTCTATATAATATTGTCATCTTATAGAATTAACTAATTTATTCATTTACTTAAAAATATGTACTAAATTCCTATTAGATGCCATGCACTGTGTTAAATTAAACAAAGACTTGAATTGAGCATGTGTGATTTTTGGCTCTAAGAATTGGATTTCTATCTTATATGCTGTAAATTGTTTTATATTGATTGTATATTAGATAACTGTAAGATTAAGGAGGAGTACCTGGCTCAGGTGAGGTGGCGTGGCCCCTGTTCTTTCTCAGCTAAGCTACATGGAGGCTAATACATACAGATCAAACCTGGGGAGAGATGGTTATGTTCCAAGAGGTCATCTGTGACCGGGCCCTCTGAAGTCATCACCTGCAGCCCTGTCCCATGGTGAGGCTCCCTCGAGGTCTGGCAGCTTGCCCCCTCTGCTGCTGAAATCTGTCCATCTCTCTGCTATGTGAACTGCCTGACCTGACTTCTTTCTGCCCCTTTAGATAAATAAAACCAGTTTGATTTATGTCCCTGCCTTTGCCTACATCATCTCCTTCAAATGGATTTAAAGAAATCTGTGAAGGAAACATTTAACTGGCTCATTTGGCCAAGTGTTAAAAGGAGGCCATCTGTGTAAGTGATACTGAACTCTATGAAAAGATGCTTGCCTCTTTGCAAACATCCTGCCAGCATCAGACATGGCAATGGGGGCAAGCCATGCAAGCTTGCAAATGCTCTTTTTTGGGAGAGAAGGGCTCTTGTATCAGGGTAGCCCATTCACCCCTTCTGCCTGGCTCACAACCCATGCCTGGAGACACCCTGGCTTTCTGGCCCACTGGTCAGGGATCAGCCCTTTCTCAAGGCCCACCTCAAGCTTCTCCTCCTCTAGGAAATCCTCCTCAATGGCAGGAGATGTCTTTCTTTGATTCCTGTGCCACTTAGTGTTTAGAACTTGTCACATTCCTCTTTTTGTGTATATATTTTGTCTTCCCTGATTATTTAGTTGCAAAAGCCAAATATTTAAATAAAAGAATGAATGGAAGCTGTAGGCATGTTACCCAACAGAGAATCCTACTTTCGTAGGTACTCAATAGAGATTTGCTAAAGGAGCAGGAGGGAAGGAGGAGAAAAGTGAAGGGAAGGAGAAGGAAAACGCAGTGAAGGGCTGCCCAAGTTCTGCTGCTCGTTAGCTTGTAGGACATTGGTTTAAGTCATTTTATCTCCCTGAGCTTCAGGTTACTCTTCTTGGCAAGTAATCTTGTCAAGGTGGAAGGATATTGTCAGGTACCTTCATTGTCAAGGTGGGAGGATGGCAGTGTTCATGGTGATGGTGATCACAGAGTTTTTTTGAGGAGCAAATAGGGTTATATACAAGCTCCAGGCTAACATTCTTTGGTACTAGATGCCACAGGTCAGATTGCTTTGAGCTGTGGCTCTTTATCTGGAGAATCTGGGATTTTTATTACAAGGGGCCTTTTAAGAGGTGGGATAAGTGAGTCAGCATTAGAAACAAAGACTGTAGAAAGGCCACTGTTTGTGTCTGTAATTGTGTTGGTCCCTGGTCACCACTCTGGAAGAGGTATGAAGGCTATGAGTGCATAGGGCAGGGAAGGAAGTAATATTTTCAATTGGCAACTAAAGTCTTCTTTGTGTTAAAAGACAGAACTGCGTGATAGAAAAATCAGTGCAAGAGATTGTTCTGGGATTAAAATACATTATCTGAACATGGTCTTTCAGAAAAAAAAAAAAAAGGACCAAATAAACAAAAAACACCTCACAATAAAAGAATGGAAGCAGTGTGTTTTCCTTTTGATCTCTTGAAACAATTTTTTGAGAAAGCGGGCTAAGCTGTAATGCTGGATAATTCTCAGTATGCTACCGGTTTTAATACCTAAACTATGTGCTGTCTGAGACAAATAGAAAAGGCTATATGTTGATCGAGTTGAAAAGCTTGTGGCGTTAAGAAGTGACTTTTGGCAGACTTGACTAAAGTTCATTATATGTTTAGCTTCCCCCTTCCACCAATATTAGAGAAGGGAGGGGAAGTTTCCTTGAAGCAGCAGCTCAGGTTGTAAAACCTGCTGGGAGAGTTTTTGCACTTGTGATGGGTATTAGGACCTTGATCCTTGTTTTCCCCCAGATCTTGCTTGGCCTTAGGGTAGGGACTTCCACAGGATGTTCTGCGGATGGGTCACTGGCTCAAGGCTACTGTGATTCAAACCAATTTGAGAGCATCTGTGACATTTATGAGTACATGCCAAGGAAGACAATTGCCCTTTAAAGATGACTTAATCTGTTAATCAAAAAATAATTACATGAAAAGAGGACAGGATTCTGCTTCTGTTTAATAGAATTAGCAGAGGTGGTGCACAGGGTGTTTGGACAGCCCTGCTGGGGACAATGCTTCAGCCCAGTGCCTTGGGACAGCTTCTGGCATGGCAGGAAAACATCTTTGAATTGAAGAGAAACAGAATTGTTGCTATAATATTTTTGCTACTAGATTTAGGAGGAAGTTTGAAAAATGGCTACGGGAGTCAGGCAGGTAACTTAAATGGGAGGCGTGGATCAGATAGAGGCAATGGAGAGTGGCGAGGGCTACTTAGGTCTCGAAAAGATATGGTTGCCTGAGATAATGGGGCTCAGTTATTCCAGACCTTCCAATTTTTCAAGAGAAGCCAGAATATCAGTGCAATGCCCTGGTTTGGAATTCCACGAGCCAAGAAGGAAACTGACACCGATGCAAGCGCAAGAGGGAGTTTACTGACAAACTCGAGTTTGGACCCCACTCGTTCACTGATGCAGCAGTGGTTGAGAGGAGCCCAGACCGAGGGGGGGGACCTAATTTAAAGGGTAAAACCGCAAGCCTTGGGGAGATGCCTTGGCGTTACCTGATTGGGGGGTTAGGTTGACCTTTAAAGGGATTGGGTGGTAGGTTGTTGGGTCCGTGTTCAAAAGGGGTCGTGTGCAGTTGGGGCTGCGTGTAGAGGGGGCCGTGCGCAGAAAGGGCCGAGTGCAGAAGGTGCCGGGTGCAGTAATCAGGATATGTGCAGGAGGAAATAAGGGTGGGGGTGCCTTAAGGACCCACCGATGAGCTGGTTGGCTGGTTTGGCCAGGTGGTAAGGCATTGTTCGACCACTGGCCTTTGGGGAACTTTTTGTACAATTCTTCTTGGGATCACTCAGAAAAATGGAATCATTCCAGTCTTTCATCAGTTTTTTAAAAATAAACTTTAATTTTGTAGACCAGTTTTAGATTTACAGAAAAATCGCAAAGATAGGATAGTCCCTACATACCCTGCACCCAGCTTCCCGTATTGTTTTCCATTCATATGGCAGATTTGTCACTGAACCAGTATCGATACAATGTTATTAACTACAGTCCATCATTTATTCAGACTTGAGTGGTTACCTGATGTCCCATTTCTGTTTCGGGATCCTGTCTAGAACACCACATTACATTTAGTTGTCATGTCTCCGTAGGCCCCTCTTGATTGTGACAGTTTCTCAGACTCCCTGTGTTTTTAATGACTTTGTTTTGATGAGTACTTTTCAGGTATTCTGTGGAATGTCCCTCTACTGGAATCTGATGTTTTCACATGACTAGACTGGGGTGATATGTTTTGGGAAGGGAGACCACAGAGATCAAACAACATTCAAACCACATCATATCAAGGGTACCTGCTATCTGTCTACGTGACTTATCACTGTTGACGTTGACCTCGATCACCTGGCTGAGGTTGTGCTTGTCAGCTTCCACCACTGGAAAGTTACTCTTCCTCCCTTTCTGTAGTGTACTCTTTGGAAGGAAGTCACTTTGCACAGCCCCCACTTAAAGAGTGAGGAGTTATGTTCATCCTTGCAGGATGAGTGTTTATATAAATTATTTGGGATTTCTGCACAGGAGATTTGTCTATTCTCTTCATTCATTCATTCATTCATTCAACAATTTATATCTGTATGGACTCCTGGATATTTCCTTTATACTTTGGGTTATATTTCAATACGACTTTATTTTGTTGCTCAAATTGTACCAGCGCTGGCCTGTGCGAGCTCTTTGTTTGCTCCAGTGTCTCTTTGATATACCCCTATTGTTGATTTTGCTGTTGTTGTTACTGTTGTTGTTTTGAGCACTTCCTTATTTTCCGGTGCCCCAGGATGCTCCAGACTCATCTCGCCTACATACAGCCTCAGTCCTAGCATCAGCCATTTCTCCATGGAACCCTGGTAACCTTTTTTGGAGAACAGTATTAGAAACCAAGATCTGAGCACTAGGTGTGTTTGTTGCTACTACACTATTGTTGCTTTCAGGACTTCTCAGCTGATAGAGTAAGAAATATATGTGTACAGGCATATCTGTAAATAGTTCTATATGTAACAATCTATATCTATATCTATAAATATGAGTTAATACCATTATCTTCAACTATAATCCATTGCCACATGGATCTTTCTAGCCTACTCCCCTTACTTATCTGAAACTCCCAGTCCAACAGTGAGAAACCTGATTTCCACTATCTGCCATCTATTTACTTAATTGTTCATTTCTGTACACGTGTATAGAAGAAGTATTTGAATTGTTAACCTGTATCCCCAAGGCAAACAGCTTTATCAACTAGAGCACAGTGTTTATGTAGTTTCTTTTGCTTTTAGTTTTACAGACCCCACTCATTTCCAAAGTTGCTTAGGTCAGTACCTGTTTCTCTTTATTGCAATGTGTCAATAAAGCTGAATTGTCACATTCTGCATTCCATCCTGAGTTTCCCCCACCTCCTAAACGATTTTTAAAATATTTTCATACTTTAAGGGTATGTTTTCAACTTCATTAGCTTTGACAAATGCACAGCCTCACGTATCTGCAATGACACTATCATATGAATAGTTTCACTGCCCTAAAGAATTCCATGTGTTTCACCAGTTTGCCACCCCTCAACCAAGCTCCTGGTGACCATTGATCTTTTTACTATCTCTGTAATTTTGCTTTTTCCAAAACGTCATATAATTGAAATCATACAGTATACAGCTTTTCCAGACTGTCTTCTTTCACTTATCAATATGCATTTAAGTTTCCTCCATGTCTTTTCATAGCTTGCTAGCTCATTTCTTTTTATTGCTGGATAATGTTCCACCATATGGATACACTACAGTTTATCTGTTTGTGTATTTAAGGGAATCTTTATTATTTCCAGTTTGGGGTAGTTATGTATAAAGCAGCTATAAACATTCACACACACATTTTTGTGGACATAGTTTTCAAATCTATTAGGTACATATCTAGGAGCATGATTACTGGATATTGTATAGTAAATATTATACAGTAAAACTACATTAACTTGTAAGATATTACCACACTATCTTCCAAAGTGACTATATCATTCTGTATTCCTTCCAGGACATGAATTAAAAAATTATTAATCACAAAAATAACTGTTGGAATCAAATTCAAATTCTCTAAAAATAAAATGAACAATGACCTAGCAGATCAAACAAAATACATCATGAAGCTGTATTTTACCTACAGGCAGACAGTTAATAATGTCTAGGAAGTTACCAGCACTGTCCAATAGAATTTTCTAGCTGATGGATATGCTCTATATTGGCTTTTACCAGTTCTGTAAGAACTTGCCATATTTGGAGTGGTTACTGAGTATTTAAAATGTGGCTAGTACGACTGCAGAACTGAATTTTAAATTTTATTACATTTTAATTAATTATAACTTAAAGTTAAGGAGTCATAGGTGGCTAATGGACATCATATTGGATGGCACAGTTCTAGGTCTTTTAAGGACACTTGCTTTTACTTGAGTGATATGGGAAACTCTGAAGGATTTTGAGCAGGGCAATGGAATGATCTAACTTACATTTTAAAATATCATTTTAGAGTCTGTATTAGGAGTAAGCTGAAGGGAATTGAGGACATAAACAGAAGGACTTGGAAGGCTACAGTAACTTGGAAAGATGACGGTCATTTGGACAGGCTGATGGCAGTGGGGGTGGAGAGGAGTTGTCGGGTTCTCCATGCATTTTGAAGTTAGGGCCTATGCAAGGTAAATATTTGCCAAATGCACACTGTGTTTGTGACAAAGTCCTGGAATTAAAATTCTTACCTGTATGCAGTCTCGTCTGTCTTGGATCTTCATCTTCTTTAAGCAATGACTACTGTAGCAGTGAGAGTTTAACCATTAAAACCTGACTGGGCATCTGACTGGTTTCCTTTCTCCTGCTTTAAGGAGGACGATGCTGTGCCTTAACTTCAAGGTTCAACTCTAAGCGTAGGGCTGGCATGAAGAAGACACACCTCAGTGATCTTAAATTAAAAATCATTTTTAATGCCTCCACTGCTGTCTTGAATAAATATAATTGCCATGGTTCGGGGTCATATGTGCATGGGTGGAAAGGAAGGGTGTGACCGGATTTCTAGTGGGATCATATGTCAGCCTTATAGAAATTCTATAAACCAACCCTGTCCAAAAGGAATATAATATGAGCTACATATGTAACTTAAGATATTCTGATAGTCTGCCTAAAAAGCATAAAAAGAAACAGGTAGAATTAATTTTAATACATTTATATAATCTAATATATTCAAACTATTATCATTTCAAGATGTAATCAATATTAAAAATTTTCAGATATTTACATTCTCTTTTATAAGCAACTAAGTCTTCACAGTCTGTCATGTTCTACACTGAGAGCACATCTCGGCTTGGACTGGCTGCGTTTGTAGTGCTCATTAGCCATAGGTGGCTGAGTGGCTGCCGTGTTAGCGCAGCTGTGAACACCTGCTGTTATGCTCAGATTTGGTGGAGGCAGATGTGGCGTAGCGAATTAAATTCCTAACGATCATCATTGATATTATAGATACTATTGAGGTGTGAATTGTATGATGTGCGTGGTAGGTAGTCTTAAGAAAACATAAAATTTTAATGTCCCCCAAATCTACCAAACTCAGACTCAAGTTGTCGTTCTGTGACATGTCTAATATGGTATCTCTAGGAATCTATACTGAAATAAATTCCTCCTTAAGCCTATCAAAGTATCTCTCTTTCCTTCTTTCGGCCACCAGGAAGGGTTAATTTTAGAGAAAGTCCTGGAGTAAAGTGTGCCCTCGGAGGGGGTTTTGCTATCTCAGCCTTGACTTGGAGGCTCTTTGCCATACATGTGTGTTTTCTGCATCTTCCAGCTGAGACGAGTGTTTGGAAATTGCCTGCCCCCCTTTCCACCAAAGCATTATCTTGCAATGACCACATCTATGGCTGATGAGAGGAGGGACCAGTTGGAACGATACCTGCAAAATGGTAGGTCTTTGGATTTTTTCATGTATAGAGTTATTGAGATTTAGGACGCACACCATAAAATTCACTCATTTAGAGCGTACGATTCAATGGTTATTCGTATATTTACAGGATTGTGGAGCTGTCACCATGGTCTAATTTGAGAACATTTTCATCACTCCAAAAACAAATCTCACACCTATTATCAATCGTTCCCTAGTCCTCTCTCCCACCAGTCCCTGTCACCCACTGCACTAGTCTCTATCTTTCTACAGTTGCCTGTTCTGGACATTTTAGATACGTGGAATCTTACACTATGTGGCCTTTGTATATAGTGTTTAAAAACTTTCTTTTCTCTAGCTTACCTTATTGTAAGAATACAGTATGTAATACATGTAATGTGAGGAATGTGTGTTAATTGACCGTTTCCAGTCAAAATGCTTCCAGTCAAAAGCAGGCTAAGTTTTGGGAAGTCAAAAGTTATGCTCAGATTTTCAATTGCATTAGGATTGGTGCCCCTAACCCCCAAGTTGTTCAGCTGTCAACTGAATACAATGTGAAAGGTTCATTCCCTTCTACCCCAGACCCCCAGGCTTCCTGAAGTAAACGCTATTCCAAGCAGCTTGCGTATTCTCCAGAAATGATCTGTGTGTATGCGAGCATGTATGTACATCTCTCTTTGTTCAAAAGTAACTGAAACCTAACCTATGCATTTTTCCGTATCTGATATTTAAAAACTTTTTATTCTTAAAGAATCTCCGACTTACAGAAAAGTTGCAAAAAATAACAAAAAAATTTCTGCAGACTCTTCACGGGATTTTCCGAATGTTAACATTTTACATTTGCTTCATTGTCTCTTTCCTATGTGTGTGAGTATCGCAAATGTGTGTGTGTGTATATATGTTTGTGTGTGTGTATATGTATATACAATTTTTGAGACTCGTGTTACACAACGCACTTCACCCTTAAATTCTTCTGCGTGTATTTTCTAAGATCAAGGACATTCCCTTCTCTGACCGTGTTATAATTACCACAATCCGCCAGCTAACAGTGACACGACAATGTTTCCCAATCTAGAGACCTTGTTCAAGCTCCACCAACTCTTCCACTGGTGTCCTCCACAGCAGAAGAAAAACTTCTTCTGTATGTTCATTTTTTTCATCTTAAAATATATATTTTATAGATCATGCTAGGTCAGCAATTATGGATTTACCTCATTTCTCATGGCTGTACACTGTTTTTAAGCATAGGAAATGAAAATTTTAGAAGTCATCTATTTCTCACTTGTCTTTTGTAATGGCAAATATACTTCTTTTAGACCTGTTAAATAAGCTCTTTCAAGCTTAAAATGTGATATTTTTTGAATGTACATTCTCTCTTGGTTCGTTTCTCACGTCTTAGGGAAATCCTCCTTGGATGACTGCCCCTTTCACACATGATCACGGTGTTCAGCCGGTCACTTTCCCAGGTTCAGCCTTTATCCCTGTCGGCAGGGTGTCTCCCAACCTTCACTTTGTCAAGATGGATGTTGAGCGATTCCGGTACGCATGAGTAAAGTGGTTCCTGGAAGAGGTCACCCGGGATTGCTGTGGTTGTCAAGGCTGCCTGCAGAGGGCGAGCGCTGTAGATTTTTGTGTATTTGGGAGGTCACCAACCCCACTGCCTTCGAGGAGGCAGCGGTGCTCTGGCGAGGCCTGCAGCGTTCCCTGGAGGACAGAGCATTTTAATGGAGAAGGCAGCCCAGCCCCGTGCTAACCTGGCTCGCTGTCCATGTTTTTCAGTAACTGTGGACCCAAACATGCTGAGAAGTGATGTCTTCGTTGATTTTTTAAAACTGGCACAGCTGGTAAGCTTGCTCTTCTTCACTAATGTTGTATTTCACTGCAGAATACATCTCCTCGTTAACCACGTGTGCATTTCACGCCGTCAGCCCCACCGAAGCTTACTTTGACTGAAAGTTGAAGTGTTGTTGTATCAAACGGTACACTGGAGACTTGACACAGGATGAGTGCGTGGGAGACGTTGGTCAGGGAGCCCTTCTACAGGCAGTGACATCTAAGCTAGTATCGGAAGATTTCTGGGGTGGACAGGGAGATGGAATTATACTCTAGCTTTTTCTTTTCATTAGGAGAAAGAACAACAAACCACTTAACGTCTGGCAGTCTAGGAGACTCAGGACTGACATTGGGAAAACAGAAGCAGTCGCCACTTCTTACTGGGGGTGGGTCTACTCCAGCCTCCAGCAGACCCTTCCCTGGACCCCTTCTAGGGCCAGGGTGACTCGTGAGCAGTAAATAGGTGCCGTCAGCGCCAGAGAGAAGCTGCTAGCTGAACTTGCAGCACGGCTGCTCCTGCAGGGCGGGTGGGGGCTGGGGGGGCTGGGATGAGCAGTGGTGATATGTGGACATGTCAGACCATGAAAGGAGCCCAAGGAGCAGAGAACAGGAAGCTTCCCCACCTCGGTACTATACAGACCCCACCTGGATATTTGCACTGCGTCTGGTGAGTTCTTGGTTGCAGTTTCCAAGTCATTATTGCCAAATCACCACAGGCCCACAGGCCTGGTTCTCCAGGGCTCGGCAAGCACAAGAACATCTTCCTGTCTCTGGGCGGGAACACATGGCATCAGAAACATGAATCCAGGAGTCCAAGGGGGGGACTTTACCACAGTTGGCCAAAGACAAGCTGCAAAAGTAAGAGGGGTTCGTCTCCACAGGGGTGTTTAATCGGGGATAGACCAGAGCCTTAGGGATAGTACCTCCCAACTTGTTGAGGGGAGTGTCTCTTTTTCAGGTTAAGTTATTTGTCCAAGGACACATATCTCACAAGGAGAAGAACTGGGATCTGAACCCAGAAGCCTAGATCCAGAACCCCTGCTCCACTGAAGTTATGAGCTATTTCTAGAGTGGTGGTAGCCCACCCAGCCCTGCCACCCATGGTCTCCCTTGTGTTTTGTGTTTTGACCCCCTCTCCTTTCTAGGCTCTGTGTTTCTGCCCTGTGATCACCTTAGAGATGAAGGGACTTTTGAGAAGGCAAAACTGAAGTTTTCAGACTAAAGACCTTTTACTGTGCCTGATTCTTAAACTGTTGTGTTCTGTGGCCTCATGTGAACAAGATGTTGCGAAAAAGAAGACAAGGTATTTGGAGGGGCTTTTCCGTGCCTGAGAAGTTAGGGTGACTTACGGACTGGGGAAGTTTTGCCCACTGTGGCTATGTTTGGGGATCTCGGAAGTGACTATTTCCCCATTTCCTCTTGAGAATGTTTCCCTTGCGGTGAAATGATTAGGGCCTGTTATTAAATGTGATGGAAATTTAGAGTTTGGCGAGTTCAAGTATGGATTTTCTTGGATAAGAAACCTTGAGTAAGCATCAGGGCTCAGACATTCCTCTTCCTCAGAGCAGAATATCAATAAAGCACACCAGTTGATCTTCTTTGGGAAATTAACAAATTTCTCAGGTTATTAAAATCAATTTGAAAAGAATTAGCACATGTTTTAAAGTGTGTTAAGGGAGCCCATGATATTGGAGGATTTCAATGTTTCTTAAAGGGAAATGCGTCCATTTTTGTAGTGTGAATTGTTTATTTTGTTTCCTGATCTTAGATCAGGATGACAGCTTAATTAAGGTTTGGTTTTTCTATAATCCAAATCCACCAAGTTGGCTTTTTACCTCTAATTCTGTTTTTGTATTGCATTTACACTTATTAATTCTATACATTCTAGTAAAATCGAAATATCACAGAGGCCAAACTCCTCCATGATCACTACTCCAAACCTATGTTTTCCCTGGCTTTTATTTCATAATATGAAGATTTTTTCATGCCATTGTTTATCCTCTTCGCCATGTTGTTCTAAAAATACTTTTTTTTTTCAAAGCAAAAGGTGTTCATGGTTTTAAAAGTAGAATAGTGCTAACATGGATTATAACCTTCTCCTGCTCTCCAGAAGCAGTGGCTTTCAAATCTTGTAGCTTTTTCTTCAGAGATTTAAAAATCTGGAGGTTACTGATATACATCTCTAACTTTCTCTTGTTGTTCGATTTGTAGACATTATCCACCGATTGCCTGTTATGGGACTGGGAACTCAGCTTTCTCAGATTCCTCCTTTCTCCCCAGTCCTGTTATATCACAGTTGATAGCTCGTTAGCCAGAACCAGGGCGGCCTGGACTTGCGATTGGCGTCTGACGTTGGGGCAGCCTTGAGGAACAGAGCTGAGCCTGTGGGGTCTTGTGCTAACTCCGGGGAGCTGGCGTCAGAAGAGTTGGTATGAGCAGAGTAGAGAAAAGCAGTATTTTTCCTTTCAGTGTCCCATGAGCAATAGAAGACCATTGGAGGGTTTGAAACAAGAGGGTATTTTTAGGTTTGCACTTAAAAAATATTTCTCTCCTGTGTTTTGAATCCCAGAAGCTATGCCACGGATTTTGGGGGGCTTTAATGACCTCCCCGAAATCTGCTTCAAGCCACCTCCCCCAAACCGCCTCAGATAAATGTCATTCAGTAAACACATGTATATATTTCTCAGGAAATGTGGGAAATAGTTTGTGGGGGAGAAGAATGGAAGCAAAAAGACCAGTAAGAAGGCCATAGCAGGGGTCCAGGAGAGAAGAGATGTCAGCTGGGTCTAAGGTGCTGGCAGTGGAGATGAAAAGTGGACGGATTTCACAGGTAGTTTAAGATATAAAATGCACAGGACTCAGAGCCTGAATGGGTGTGAGTGTTGAACACATCTTCCTGAATCTTTTCTTGATTCCTTAACTTTTTATCTGTTGCCACTAATTGGGATCAAAGGCGTGTATGTCTTCCTCCTCGTTCCCAACAATGACAAAACAATACAGCTGCCATCTGAGTGATTGTCACGAGTGCTGTTCCAAGTTTCACACGCGTTGCTCATTGAATCCTCCCCACAGCCCAGTGAGGTGGACGCAATTGCCAGCCTTAGTCAATGCTGAGGAAATGGGGTATACGGAAGGAGAGCAACCTCTCCAGGTTTATACCAGGTCGCATAGGGGGGTGGGGGTGGGGGCGGGGCTGTGGAGGCTGCTAACCTGAGCGGCTCTGTGGATGGTGTGATTCTTAGACATGTGGTCCGCCCCGCCCCTCAGTGCCTTCCCTGCGGATTACCACAACCAGCCTGCGTCGAGTCTCCCCATCCTCCGGACTCTTTTCTAGCGTTTTTTCACCACACTGCCAGAAAAATCTTTCTATCCTTCCATTTCGCTGATCCAGAACCACCATGGCTTCTTTCTGCTTTGTACATAAAATTCTCGAGTGTCTGATTCATGACCATCTATCATCTTACTTGCCCTACTAATCCACTCTGCATTCTCACTTTTCTTTTGCAAGAGAATTTAAGAAAAATATGCATTTATGTCATTTTAACTGTTTCCATAATTTAGATATCTCACTGGTCCGCGATGTGTCTTGAGGTGGGAGTTGCACTGAGGTAACTGAAATCAGTGGTAAATTTTTCTTTAGAATTATCAAAAATCAATGACCTTCTTTCCATTTATTTTATGTGCTTTTTCCCCTGAAGTAAGAGACGTCTGTGAGTAAAGGCCAAAAACCTTTAGAATCAGAGACGTAGGCAAAGATGTACCTAGAAAGGGACTATTTGCAGTAGTTGCTCTGGGATACCCCTTACCCTTGATTACCTGTGTGGCAGCTAAGTTGGGGACCTCAGGGTCCTGCTGTGATTCACCATTAGTCAGTTATCATCCCAGAGAACTAGGGAAATCTTCCAGAATGCCCCTGGAAAGGTGGGAATGAAGAAAGTAAGAAAGTGTGGCCAGAGGTCATCTGGGGGTTGCTCAGGACTCATGCCGTGGAGGGAAACCAGGGGCCCTGACATTCTCAAAAGATTCTGGGAAATGGAATGTGCCAGCACTGGATGCCTGGTTGGTGGTTCTACGCTGGCTGATGCAGAGGCCAGTTCTGACAGGGAGAAGTCACAGCAGTGTTTGAAAAGTGACAAACATGATGATCAGCAAATTGACAAATTCACATCATGCACCCAGAAACCCAGTCTATGGAGGGAAGGAGCATAACATGCTACCTTATGCTGGTGCTATGGTGGTAACTTATCAAAGCTTAGATCCTTGGGGGAGTGAAAGACGCACTATAATTATTACACTTGCATTAGGCCATGTGTGTGGCCAGAACAAAATGCAAACTGGGTAGCTTAAATAACGAGAATTCCTAGAACTGTGAGAAATCAGTCTCTTTTTTGTGTAGGCATGGAGAGAGAGCAGGCTCTCTGGTGTCTCTTCTTTTAAGCCACTAATCCCATCCCGAGGTCGCCTAACCCTAATCACATCCCAAAGGCGCCATCTCCAAATACCACCACAGTGGGGCTTCGGTCTCAACATATGAATTGGGGGTGGGTATGGGGAGGACACACGCATCCCGTCCATAGCAGAGCTGGATGACAGGCTCGTACCGGAACCTTCCCGGGCCAGCTGGGAGAGGTGTCCACCCCATTTAGAGCCCAGGCCCTAGAGTCATGTGGAGCTGGCCTGGACTCCTGCCTCTGCCACCATCTAGCAGTGTGTCCTCAGGCAAGTTACTTAACCTTTGTGAACTCTTATTTCACCTGGAAAAAGGGAGATTAATAAGTACATATGCCTCATGGAGTTGTTCTGAGACTTGTGAGTTACTATATGTGAAGCAGTTAGCGCACAGCACCATGATCGGTACCAGATCTAACAATATATTTATATATAACAAATACATACATATTTATAAATTATATGCTGTCTATACATTTGCCTATATATGGAGATACAATACATTCACAAACGTAAGGGGATTTTTTTGGGCCAACCCTTTGAATTTGGAAAACAGCACATTTTCTCTTCTAAAGTACTTAGGTTCAGAATCATAGAAATGTAGTAATTGTAAGTATGGCGGTGGGGGGGGTTAAAATTAGGAAAAATAAGCCTGTCACTAATGTGACTGGCCTTTTCAGGTACCTGGACAATGTCATTTAGTTGTTGTGTAATGCCCTGGTTTGGAACTCCACGAGCCAAGAAGGAAACTGACACCGATGCAAGCGCAAGAGGGAGTTTACTGACAAACTCGAGTTTGGACCCCGCTCGTTCACTGACGCAGCAGTGGTTGAGAGGAGCCCCGACCGAGGGGTTGGGACCTAATTTAAAGGGCAAAACCGCAAGCCCTGGGGAGATGCCTTGGCTTTACCTGATTGGGGGGTTAGGTTGACCTTTAAAGGGATTGGGTGGTAGGTTGTTGGGTCCGCGTGCAAAAGGGGGCCGTGTGCAGTTGGGGCTGCGTATAGAGGGGGCCGTGCACAGTGGGGCTGCGTATAGAGGGGGCCGTGCACAGTGGGGCTGCGTATAGAGGGGGCCATGCGCAGAAAGGGCCGAGTGCAGAAGGTGCCGGGTGCAGTAATCAGACTATGTGCAGGAGGAAATAAGGGTGAGGGTGCCTTATGGGCCCACCAATGAGCTGGCTTGGCTGGTTTGGCCAGGTGGTAAGGCATTGTTCTTGACCACTGGCCTTTGGGGAACTTTTCCTACAATTCATCTTGGGATCACTCAGAAAAATGGAATCATTCCAGTCTTTCAGTTGCATCCCCTGGTTTTCTGCAAAGCCTGATGCCTAATCTGTTGTGTCTATGAACTGGCGGGGAGCGTCCAGGAGGACTAAGGAAAGCGGAGGTGTTGCCCATTCAGGTGGAAGGATTTCACATGGCCAGCCTACCTGAGCTCCAATTCTATGATCTCCAAATGATCTTCAGATTGATCATTTGGATCTCCTCTCCCCAAACAGATACCAGGAAGAAAGGTGACCTGGGCTGGATAAAAAATTTTAGTCACTAGAAAGAGATTATACTTCCCCCTTCCCACTCTGCCCTCTGTATTAACTAATATTCTGGCTCGTATAGTGTTCTTAGAGCACAGAAAATGGTTTGAGTGACTCTCAGTTCTCCCAAGGATGCTCCATAATTAGTGCCATTCTAAATGCTTAGAAGAGAAGTGAGCTCACTGCATGTAGTGGATGCTGGGGCACTAGGAGATAACCCCGTTGTAGGACCAGGGATGAGAAAGGTTGTGACCTGAGTCTGCCCCCTGGAGGTAAGACAACCTTGTAGACTGACAGAATCTGTTTGGGGAGGTGCTAGAAACAGCCCACCCTCAGCTGCAGCACCCTGTGAGGCCTGTCTGGGAAGCCACTGGCCACACCCCTTCTAGCATCCCTCTCTCTATGGTAAGTGGAGCATCAGCTTCGGCTTCGCCCTTTCCTAAACTCTGATGGCCTTCCAGAGTCTCTAGCGTGTCCTTGATATTCCAGAGCACTTCACCCAGGAACCCCACGGATCCCCAGATCTGCACTCGCCTCTCACACACACGAGTCTCCTCGCAGAATGCACGAGCACAAGCAGAGCTGCGGGAAGCCGGGGGTGTCCGCCCTCAGCTGTTTAGCGCCCACTACAGTTTAGCGACTTGCTTCTCCACACAGGCCTCAGAGTTTGCACACTTCAGATGTTTGATGTAGCAGAATCATAAATTACTGCATTTTTGGACTTTTAGGGATGCCTGGAAATAGTCAAAGAGTTAAAACCTGAGACCACCAAGGGTCACAGGGATGATTTTTTTAATGGATATCTTGTTCATTTGGAATTACTCAAGCTGTGTGTTGTTGCTTTGCCTCAGCCTTTCTCCACATCCCCTCCTAATCCCTGCCCTGCCCCCTAGAACCAAATCTCTGCATTCGCTCTGTGTGCTTATGGGGACTGCATACCCCCAGGGCCTGGGGAGGGGACGCTGCTGGCTGTCTCCTGCTGCCAGGTGCCCCACCGAAGGCCCTGTGGGGCTCACCGTGCTTTCCCTCTGCTCACAGGACACGTTTAGCGTCACTGCCAAGAGAGTGTCTCTGGACATATTTCTGCCCAATGGAAGGAGCATTCAAGCTGAAATCCTCACATCAGACACCGCCGAAAGAGTCCTAGAGGTAAACGGCATCCAAACTCCAGCTCCAGAACTGCACTGAGGAAGCATTCTGGTTGAAGGCAGGGACTAGGATACGGTCGCCTTCTGGAAGCTTCCCGCCTATCATTTCACTCTGGATAATGTATCTGTAGAGACGCTGGGGTTTTCTGGGAGACTGAGCAATGAACCTGAGCTATAACCAGTCCCCCGGGCCCCTGTGGTTTGCTTTCCTCGTGGGCGTCAGTTTTCCAGGGTATCTGAGGGCCTTCCCAGGGCTGCTGCCAGTTCCCTGGAACAGCCAGGATGCGCCCTGGAACTGAGCAGAGCACTTCATTATGGGGGGCCCATGGTCAGGAGCTGTAAGGAGGATGGAGCCCAGATGAGTCTGAAACAGGCCGCACCCAGATGAGCTGGTGACAGGTTCTAGGACAGAGTGACAGCAGAGATCTCAAAGGCTGAAAGAGTTGTCCCTTCTCCCCCACAGGGAAAACCCCTGAAACCAACACCCCAGTGGGTCTAATTCTGTGCCAGACCTGAGTTTTAGTGGTTCTCTGAGGACTCCAAGGACGAGACCTAGAAAGCATCCTCTCTTCCTTTAGATGTGCCCATCACCAGCTCTGCCCTCGGGCCTGTCTTCCTCTGAGCTGGGCTGCTGAGGGGACGAGGTCTCCTCACACCCACACACAGGCCCCTTTCCTTTGGAGGGTTTTAGTTCTAATCCTCCAGAGAAACATGCCCAGGGAATAATAAATTATAAATTATAAACAGGAGAAAGTGGGAAAGTTTCTCAGACCTTGCCAAGTTCAGAAAGCTCTTGTGCTGGGGTCATGGTATCTGACGCTCTCTGAGCCGGAAACAAGCAGATGTGTTCCCTGTTGGGCTCCCAGCTCTGGAGCTGTCTTTACAGACGGACATCTGGGGTTGGGGGTGGGGTCCCTTCCTGCATTGTGGCTCCTCTTTCAAGGCTGAGACTCAAGCCCGCCCGTGCCCTCCCAGCCTCAGAAGAGCAGTGAGCGTCCCTAGGATAGGGGGCACCCCTCCTCTAGATCTCGGCCTTGTCTGAGCATGAGCATTTTGGACCCATCTTCCTGCTAAAGTCACCGCACACACCCCACCCCCACCTTTCACTGCTGACCTGGTTGAGTGGTGTCAGTAGCCACCTGGTTGCTGAGGCCACCAGTGAGAAGCTACCCTTGGCTCCGCCCCCACCTTCCCACCACTGTACCCCAAGTCTCTCTCCTACTCACCCCTTCTGTTTCCTCCTCTCCATCTCCACGCTCCTAGTTTGTGCTCTTACCGATCTCACCGATTTATCTAGCAGCCCCCAAACTAGCCTTCCTGCTTCCAGTCTTGCTAATCTTCTGCACTGATTTCCAGAATGATCTTTCTAAATAATAAATATCATCCAATAAATAAATAAATAAATAAATAAATAGCATCAAAGGCCCTTCATGCTTGAGGAGATTTATACCAACCAACCAACCAACCAACAACAAACAAACCCAAACCACAGTTTCCTCAATTGTCTGCCTGGCACCTGCAAAGCGGGAGACAGACACAGAAATGGAGGAGAAGGACAGTAATAGTGAGGTGACACAGCCACCCTCAGGGCCCGCGGGTGACCAGGTGTGGTTGCGGGACCTGAGATGATCTGAAATGGTTGGGCCTGTGGGACAAGGGAGAGCCCCTGCCCTGCCCAACAACACCATCGTTGGCATGTTTTTCGCACGCTGGGGTCGGTGGCAACCCGTGCTACCTGCAGCTGAAGCTGACTGCTGGGAGTTTGGGGTCCCCCATCTGCTGGGGTTTGGGCAATTTCTGGATTCAACTATGACAGTGCTGCCATGTCATAGCTGGATGAGTTTGGTAAGTTACTTAAAATTTCAAGGTAATGTCTAAGTAATTATACAGAGAGCTCATATTCCTTTTGCAGTGGTGATATGGTTATTTATCATATTTGGTATTGTCACTGATATTATAGGGAGAGTTGAATAAGAATTGAGTAGGGCAGTAAAGCTAGGGTTCCACGATACCACCTGCTTTGTCCAGGTCCCCTTGTAACTAGCAGCATAAGTTTGATTAGGTACATCTGTGATCTCAGAAAAATGTACTTTCTTTCTTCCAATCACATTGGCTTATGAGATAGTCCAACCCATGACATCGACTTTATTATCATCAGGTAGGTTTAACTGGAGGGTCTCCTCCCAAATTGGTGGAGTTCCCTGCAAAGGCAAAGTGAGCACTTTGCTGGGAAGAAATGTGAATTCTTTTCCAGGGGCTAGGAAATTCTCTAGCTAGCATAAAATGTAACTCCAATTTATAATTAAGAATTACAGTCTGTATCTCCTCAGGCATACTTGCTGCCACTCTCACTTTGCTGTTCCCAATCATCTCATCCCCAGCAATAAGCTAAAAATCTTTTTTTCATTGTTTTTCATTGTTTGTGCTAATGTAGTTTTATTGCTGGTGTTTGTGTTTTGAAGCATCATTAACATTTGCTAAGGAGGAAATATTATTGTCTCTTCATACATGCTTACTCCTCTCAAAGAAGGTGCTCGTATTTATGAGTTGATAAAAGCTCCTCCATTTCCTCTTCCGATTCTTCTATCTGCCTTGGCATGTAAGCTCGCTGTCTTCACTGAATGAATCAGAGAAGAAAGAATCTAATTTGAGTGGATGTCGGTCATGTTTACTCTAGGACAAGATGTCTTTACCATGTTACCTCCCAGCATACGCTCACCCCACACACGGAGAGCCCTGTGGTTTGGGTTTTGTTTTGTTTTGCTTTGTTTTGTTTTGTTGAAGAGAATGATGTAGAAAGAAGGATGGGGATAAGTGTCGAGTAAAGGTGTGAAAAGTTCCTGGGCTCTTCTTTATTTGCAAAGCCATACTGAGAATGCCCACTCATCCCACCCACCTAATAAGACTTCTTCATGAGGTCATTCTCAGATCCCCGACAATAACAGTCCCCCTTCAAGCCTGGTATTTGGACAACTTCTATCATGAGAAGTTGGAGCCGTGATCAAAGTTTCAGCTCACACGCGTGCTGGAAAGACGAATCCTTGGGTGTGAGAAATGACCTAGAGGATTCAGGGGCGTGCAAGGAAATCACTGAGGAGCCCAGTCTTACAGAGAAATTGGGCTGGGTGGGTGAAAAGGGAGGCAATCTGGGGTAGCATGGAAGCTCCTGCCAAGGGAAGGGGACTGTGGATGGAAAACATGATGAGGTTACAGGCTTGTGACCCATTGGTAAAAATGAACCCATTGGTGTCAAAATGAAAGTCGTTGATGTGAAGGGCATAAAGGAACATGAAATGAGGGCAGCTCGTGCCTGGGATCTAAGAATCTCACTGAGCAAATGCCATATAAATTAGACTTGAACATCACAGGAGACGTCGGAGAGAAGCACGCCTGGGTGTCAAGGGCGGGGAGGAGCTGGTCCGCGTTTACATGACACCGAAGCCGTGGGGGAACAGCCCTCGTCCCCATGCTGGTCATCCAGCCCACAGGAAGGTAAACTGGCATGCAGGACCCCGGGGGCACGTGTCACAGCATTACAGATGCTCATCGAGAATGCCTGCTGCCATCCGGTGGGCAGTCAAGTCCAAAATGATCCAAAGACTCCTCCACATCGGGGGTGAGACAAGCAGCCTCACGAACAACCAGCCTCAGCAGAAGCCAGTTCATGTCCATTGTGGTGGGACAGATTTTCTTCTTCACACTATTTTTTTTTAATATCTAAATTTTCTAAAATAAGTGTGTACCATTTTTAGGTTCAGAAAACATTTAATGTCTGCTAGCCCATTAAAGCACTTTTTATCGATGTTACAGGCAATTTCAAATTCTCAATAAGCCAGGTGGCCACTCCTAACGCCCCCCTTTTTTGTCTTTGGTTGAAGGTGGTATCACAGAAAATTGGACTGTGTCGGGAACTCCTGGGCTACTTCGGCCTATTTCTCATTCGGTTTTGCAAGGAGGGCAAGCTCTCTGGTAAGAAGGAGAGAAGGAATTCAGGGTGGGCAGGTGTGGGCAGGCACTCAGCCCCGGAGATGAAGGAGTCACGCTGCGGGGCCGATCACCCCACTCCCGCGCCAGGGGAACTCCCCATGTGTGGTCCCTATACTATTCTTTGCTCCTGGATCAAAAGTGTGGGGATGGGGGGTTTTGTCTGTGTTCAGGGTGAGCTGGGGACGAGCAGCTCCAGAGAGGTGGCATGGAAAGGAGCGAGATGCCAGGTCTTTCCAGAAACTGCACTTCCTCTGGCCAGTCCCAGTCCCAATCCTGATGTCCACCTCACCTTTACCAGTGCCCCTGGCTGCTCCCCATCAGCTGTGCCACAGGCCCCTGTGAAGGAATGCTAGACGCTAGGCATCGGTGCATCCCATCACCACCTTTTCTTCTTGTTAAGGAATATTTGGTATAAAATGTGGATGATATAAAAATCCTTAGATTCTTAAAAAAGATGTAACAAGAGAGTGAAACATGACAGCACATTTCACATAGCTTGTGCTTTCCTCTACCGTGCATTTTTAGATATTGTAAGTTTTTAGCTGTGAAATGCTATCAATTATCTCAAAGTAGTTTACGTGTGTCCTCAAGAAGCTGTGGGAAGAAGTTTCAAGTTAGAAATTAAAGGGTTTGTGTGTTGGCTTGGCCACTGGGCTACGTGGTGTGCTGGTCAAGGGGCTGGAGGCTGGACCTCTCTGGACCTGTTTCTTCCTGTGTCTCACAGTGTAAAATATCACTTACTAAGGTGCTATTTTATCAGAATAAAATAGTATTTATTTTCCGAATAATCTTTAGAGTTAAAAATTACATACAATACAAGCCCAAGAGAACATTACTTTTGTGTTTTATTCTTTCCAATGGTAATGCTTTGTGTTCTCATTTTAAAGCCTCTGTACGTAAACTATTTGTGCCATTTCAATCAGTAGGACTCCCTCTCCCCTTTCTGTAGTCATGAAAAAGTTGGCGGACTTTGAACTCCCGTATGTGAGTCTGCAAAGCTCTGAAGTAGAAGACTGCAGAGTCGGACTCAGGAAGTGGTGAGTAAGCATCGTGGCAGTGCGAGTCCAGGCGGTCTTAGCACTGCTGATCAGAATTGGTCAGTCTCACCATGTCGGCTCACAACCAGCCAGCGAGTGAGAGGCCAGGAGCTTGGGGAAGGTGAAGAGGAAAGCACGGAAGGAGAGAGGGGGTAATGAACGAGGACATTTGTCCTGAGGAATAGGATGCTGAGGATGACTTTCATTGATCTTAGGTAAATACTCGAAGGATATTATGAGGATGACAGCCATGAAGGTAAGGCTTGGAAAACAAGGGCTGTTGGGGGTGGGGATAGAAGCTGGTAACAGTGAAGCGCTGTGGGCCATGGGCTTGCTTTGGAATGGATTACTGGCTGCATTTATCGAGGGTCTTGTTGATGACTACAATCAGGCCTGATTCATCTGTTGAACTGTGGTATTCCCTGAAGCCGAAAGGTAGGCTATGCCAGCTTGCAGAGCATTTGAACTCTAAGCAGTCGGCTTACCATTCCTCAAGGATTCCAACAATGAACACACATAAACCAAGGCCAGGCATGTTCCTAGATCGATAGGACACCTTGCAGAAGATACTGTTATTTCCCCCCAGAAACAGAAGGCCCTATGGAGAGCAAAACACAGAAAATAGCGAGAAGCAGGACACTTCCCCCAGCCTGCCTCCACACGCACCCTCTCACCTGGAGTTCCCAGTGATTATTACCATGGCCGTATTGGTTGCTTCTTTGGTTCACTCTCCCCCAGCTCGATTCTCTACTGTGACCACAGAAGCTTGAAAGGAAGGCATTTTGAAGTTGAAGAATGGTAGTTCTCTTGACCTCGTGGTGCCCTGCTAGAGCCCCAGTCTGCGGTTTGAGTTTTGGAAGGATATTCCCAGCAAGGCTAGGAGTTCATTTACGGTTACTCAAAAGTATTCTGAGAAAGGGTCAAAAGTTGTGCAGGGAAGAGGAAACCCCCTTCGCAGTTCCATGGAAGGGTTTAGAGAGGAGCTGTTCTGGAAGCTGCTGAGTGGCACGAGTGGCCGAGCACAATTATTCCTGGGATCACGGTACGTGAATTTAAGTCCTGACTCTCTCAGGGTTTAGCTGAATAACCTTAGCCAAGTTATTCATGCTCTCTAAGCCTCAATTTCTCTTTCTGTAAAATGGAAATAATAATAACAGAGTCTACCTCATAGGATTATTGAGGGTTAAATAAAGTAATCTATACAGGACTGTATACTCAGTAAATTTTGTTCTGGTTTGTTATTGTTATATTGAGGATAATAATGATGATAACAGTGACAATGACAATGAAAATCCTTGGGGCTTAAAATTTTTGCACATAAGTTCTCCAGAGAAATTGAGATAGAGGAGAGATGAGAATTCTGTCCCTCACCTTGAAGCCTGAATTTGGAATTTGGGCTTTGCTTATATCTTCATTAAATAGGTAAATTCCAGATTATAAGTGCAAGATAAAATGTCTACCACATCACAAGGTAGCATCTTGGATCCAGGCACATTGCCTTTGCTCATGGGAACTGGGAAGAAAGGTGGTCCCACTTCACTTGTTAGAGGTGAGGAGCAGGTCACCAAAAGGGGAGGGACTGGCGTTGGATCCCGCAGCTGCTGGGTCCACGTTCCAGAGTGAGGTCTTAGCAGGTGGGAGCAGGGAGCCTAGCTTGACTGCTGCGAACTGTGGGATTCCTAGCAGATGAGGCTGTGCAGTGAGGCCTAGCCAGAGTCTTAGGGATTTTTCTCTGTCCATGAATCCCCTGGTGCATCTTTCTAATGATGATATAGTTCCTTCCAGACCAGAGGGTGCCCGCCCTGGCCTCTGAGAGCTCCAGGCTGGGATAGGCCTGGGTGCTCTCTGACTCCCCCATGCAATAGTTTCTATTCTCTGCCCTAAGGGATCCCTGGGAGGTGCGGGTGAAATAGCTAAGTGAAATGTGAGTAGAAATACTTCAGTTGCTTCTCCCCAGAATGAAGTTGATTTCCTAGTAATGGTTTCATCCTTTTCCTTGTCTAAGCCAATCCCATTGGTCTAGTCACCCCACACATCTGAGTGCAGTGATTCTGCTTTCCCTCTGCCTGCAGATTGGTTATAGACCAACCATAGCACACCCTTTCCTGACCTTTTCTGTCAGTTCTTAGCATGATACCATGCTTATACAGTAACTGTCATTTCAGTTCATCCTGGTGATTATGGATCCATTAGACAGACACAGAGCCCTGCTATTTGCAAGTCACTTTGCCAAGGCCCAGAGGGACAACTCTGAATAAGACCCAGCCCCTGGGTTCAGGGATCTTCATACCTGGTATCAAGATCAAGTTTCTCAGAGCAGTGCTCAGAATAAACTCAAATGCAGAAGAAGCACAGCGGGTGGGCTTCTGACACGGCCTTGTAGAGAGAGGACCAGAGGAAGGGACGTGAAGATGAAGCTTGCAGGCAGAGGCAGATAAACCAGGGAAGGAGGTGGTGAGGGGGGTGGTCTTCCAGACTGAGGAAGAGGAGAGAAAAGCACGTGGTTGGAATGTAGAGAGTGGGGAGGGAGAGGACAGGGAGGGTAAGAGGTGGAACTGGAAATGAAAGCTGGAGTGTCCTGTGATACTTGGAAGTGAGCAGGATAAACGATCTAACTCCTGGGACTACTAGCCTGAAAGGCTGCTTGGGAAAGCCCACTTCAGCTAGAATGCGGAAGGTGAGATGGAGGCAGAAAGCCTGCTGAGGCGGTTACCAGAGCAGCTCAGGCAGGAGGTGAAGGTGGCGGCGGCCGGAGTGCCGGCGGTGATATGGAGGTGGGTGTGGGGCAGGCGAGCATGCCAGGTACTGTGGGCGGGGAAAGCGCATGCAAGACCTGGCACTCAGAGTGGGGCTGAGTGTGCACAGGGATGCAGACTGTTCCTCTAAAGTGTTATCTTTCGGCATCTTTGCTCTCTGTGCCCACCAGGCTTACAGTATAAAGAAATAGAAAAGAGAGGAGGTGAAGGAACAAATTGAAAGCTAGGCGAGAGAGGGGTGGGGCTTTGTTAGGGAAGGGAGCCTAGGTTCAAAGGTAGAAGGCCACCACTTCAGAGAAACTTGCTCCCTTCCCAGCTGTGCCCATTAGTCTGGTCAAATGAATAAACTTAACGCTCCTGAATTACGCAGGTACCTGGACCCATCCCTCGACTCCATGCTGATGGACTGCAGAGCAGCTGTAAATTTGATCTATATGCAGGTAAGGGTAACCAAGAATCATCAGAACACCGCGTATTATAGGCCATTTGGGTTTGAAACCATTAGAAAAAATTGTAGTAGTTAAGAATTCTACCTTCATACCTAGAGTAGGCAAATTCATAGAGACAGAAATAGAATAGAGGTTACCAGGGGCTGAGGGGAGGGAAGGAGTTATTGTTTAATGGTATAGGATTTTTGGCAGGAATGATAAAAAAGTTTTAGATAAGAGAATGGTGATGATGACACAACATTGTGAACGATTTTTAGTGCCACTGGATTGTACACTTACAAATGGTTAAAGTGATAAATGTTATGTATATTTTAACACAGAAAAAAAAAATCAAAATGAAAAAAAGAAGTAAAGGAGTTTAGAGGGAAAAAAAGAATTCCACCACCATTTTAACAATCACTGTCTGAATGTACAGCTGACACACCATCATCTCTGCTAATTTACATGAGCCTAGAAAGGACATCCCTGAAAATTGAAAGTTACACTTGGTCTCTAAATCTCACTTTAGCATTCTTTTCTCTCTCCCTGACCAACAAGTGGCATTCCTGCCTCCAGGGTCAGCTTCATAGGCAAGTGGCCTGTGAAGCTGCAGTGGGCTATGTGCTCAGAAGGGCCCCACACTTATTTAATGCTTCGCTGTCATATCTTTAAATTCTGAATAGTTTTTGAACAAGGGACCCTGCGTTTTTTTAATTGCATTAGGCCCCGCAAACGATGTAGTCATTCCTGTCTACCCCCACCCGACAACCCGCCAAAAAGTAAATTCAGAATTTTGCCTCTCATTCTTTCCCCAACTCACATGAAGGTTCTGCTAAGCAGTGGAAGGGTCAGCAGATGCTGCCTGCCTGATACACGTCCCGTCACCCCCTCTCAGTTCCCCTTCCTGCTTCGGCAGCTCCCCTCCAGTGTTCACCCTCACCGAGTCAGTGCCCTCGAGGCCTCGTCCTTTCTGAGCCCTGCCTGGCTTGACAACTCTGGGAGGGAGGCGGGGAAACTTTTTTTAAAGGAATTCACAGGCATAGCCCACAATCCGCTCTCACACAGCAGGCAGAACGGCAGGTCAGATTTTTGTCCTGTTCAATTCTCCCAAGTCTTTCCATCTCACTCAGACTAAACCCCAAATCTTGGCGCACACATATATGTATTTATATATTTACATATGTGTTTTATATTATGTAGTTTTAAAAACTTGTTTACTGTCTCTCTCCCTACTGGAATGATTTCTCCAGAAAAACAGGTATTTGTTCATTGCTGTATCTCCAAAACCTAACTGTTCCTGGCACGACATCGACATTAAGCCCAGTCATGGGCTTGATATTGTATTAATTGTTTTAAATGTATTGTTTCATGTAAGCTTCATAACAGCTCGTAAGGCAGTTGGCATCTTTCACATTTGTGAAATGACCACAGTTTCATATTTTCTTGGAAAACAACGACCAGGTGCTTTATGTGCCCAGAGAGAGGAAACCACTCTGTTTGGTACTGATTTATACAAATGGACTGCCTACCACAGGCTGAGCAGTGCAGTTGAAGGCCGGAGAAATCACCAAATGCCTCAAGAAACTGAGGTAGTTACCAGCCAGAAAAGGCTGGCATGATTAGTTCATGCACCATACAGGGGCACTGTGTCATAATTTAATTGAGAGCGTTTTTTTCCTAATGTCACACAAAATCATGGTATCTCAGAATCAATAGCATCTCCAGTTTGGCGAAATAGAGCATCAGATATGTATACATCTTCCCACTAGACCACCAGCCTCGTGCTGGGACCTTGGCTTTTTTGGCACAGGGCTGAGAACTTGGGTACATGCCAGATCCCAGCAACTAGAATGTCAATAAGGAGTCACAACCATCATAACCGTTCCTCCTCAGGTAATGTTTTAAGAGATCTAGGCCATCTAATAAAGCATTTCTACAAGGCTCTTTTAAATTCAAAGGAGGCAAATCAAAATATCACTCCATAAATGTTTAATGTTCTCTATTATATTTTTATAGGTAGAATATAGTTTCGAGTTCATGTCACCCTTTGATCCATGCATAATCATATTTAGTGGACTTATAGTCAAGTTATATGAGTTGGCAGGTAATTTACCATTTTAAATGTTTACTGAGGCTCATCACCATTGTACCCTCGCTATTATGAATCATTACTGTCTGCACCTGCTTTATTTGCTATCACATCCTTGGTTGAGAATGCATTACCTAACTCTAATATTATTCCTGTGGGAAATAGGGTCTTTGTGGCATGGTTTCCGGGGGTTCATAGTGATGAGAGGTAAGGGACTGCTAGCATCATAATATGATTTTATCTGTCTTCACTGAGGAATTGCATACCAGAGAGAAATGGATGGTATTTCCTCTACTTACAACTGAAAAAAATGAGGGGTTCATGGAAAACATAGTGAATTGCAGTTTTCAAAGATGTATTCTGTCCCTTGCTCTGCCACTCGCCCTCCCTCTCTCTGTGACCTTGGACATGACACTTCTTCCTTCTAGAATTGAACTACAATGTCCCCTGTTAAGCAGTGAGGTTGAACTAACAGTCTCTAAGTTTTCTCCCAGCTCAAATAGACTGTTATTCAAACCTTAGCCTTTGCCCTGCAAAGTCTTTCAAAAATTGGAGTTTATGTCTTAATAACCTGTGCCATTATCATTGTCATCATCATTATTCCCTAAATCAGAGTGGAGGTCCTGAGAAACCAAAAGAGGCCCAAGGTCAGCAGGAGGGAGGGGCCTGTAATCACTGCCTCCTTTGGGAAGCCTTCCTGGGCCCCTCTCAAAAGAAAATGCCTCCCTCCTCTCTGCTCCCATGTTTTTTGTTTGTTTAAACTCTCTATTATGATTCTTCTCACCCTGTGTTGTAAATATTGGTTCATGTATGTATCTCCCTAACTAGAATCTGGCCAAGGGCAGAGGCTGTGTCCTAGGTGCCTGAGATATGAATGAGTGAGGAGCAATTACCATTTTAAAAAGTTAAAGCAAAGTTCTTATGAAGTCTTTTGATAAATAATTAACTATTAAGGCATACTCTTAATTTTTCTAAAACAGATGTACCCAGTGACGTCCCAGGATCAAATGGACTCTGACAATAGTTTTTTAAAAATGTACTGATGTTAACAAAATAGAAGATTGCATATAAAGTTATACATTTCTGGGTTTCTTAAATATTGAAGGCATGGTCAATTCTGGGCCTACATTAGAGCAGGGCCAACATGGGCACATCTGGTAAATGTGCAAATTAGAAAAAGGTGTGCCTTCATCCAGGAAGGGCCCGTGGCTTGGCAAGGGAACTGTGGGCTGACCATTAGCCTCCTAATGCCCGCATGGCCCAGAGCCCTTGTACAGGGCCCACCAGTTTGCTCACACATCTCTGGCCTTGCTTGGCCACACCTCGAACAGCTGGAGCCAAGCGGCTGATACCTTGTTTAAAGAGGCACGTGTTCTTCATTTCTCACTACTGTACCCTCTGCAGAGGGCATTAGAATATGTGTGATTGAAGCTCATGAAAACCATGACTTGTGTGATTTTATATGGTTTAAAACATTCATTTCTGCATAAGTCTCCATCAGCCGGTCTTTGGGGAACCACACAACTAAGTAGAAACATTTGTCTCATCATCTGGGGTGAGGTACTGTATATAATATATTTGAGTGATGACTTGTGAACTCATAATCAGGGTCAAATATATTCAAAGGTAGTGAAACAAAGTTATGTTACTCGTTCTATAGGATATTTAAATCTCTGTGTTTGAGGGTCCCAGGTGCCCTAATGATGATTGATGTGTCTTCAGTTCGTACTTACTGCCATGATTGCTGTTTACTTTCTCTATTTAGGCAGGCTTTTTCTCTGACGTTGTTGCTCACAGTAATTATAGGACTCTAACAGCAAGTAGAAATCAGGAAAGAAAAAGGTTTTCAGTTCCACACGCCTATGCTGGTTCCATTCTGGTGCGGTACCAAGATTCAGTTCTGAGAACAATTTTTAACAAGGAGACAGTCTTGGGACGGGTAACTGCCTGTGTGGTAAGAATTTAGTGGTTTGGGCAAGGGGGGAAGGGCCTGGTGTAGTGATCAGATCTGGGTTTTAAGCCAACTTTTTCCACTTATTTTCTGGGTCATCTTGAAGGTCAGAACCTCTCTGGACTTCCATTTACCCATCTATAAAATAGGGTAATTTTCCTACCTTTCAGAATAGTAATTGATAAAACCTATCTAAAACAGGTTATCAGTAAATCTTAGTGATTTTTTCTTCTCACTGAACTCATCTCTTTCTCTCAACCTAAACAGCAATATTGAAATTTACTCAGCTTTTCATTCTCTTCTTTAGAGATAAGGCAAAACCTGCCAATACCAGTGAGGAACGAAAAACAGATTTATATTCATACTAAGGTGTAAGTAAGCACGTGATAATTGGCAGAGACTAATTGCGTGTTTGCTGTACGTACAACACTGGACGAGCCACAATGAAGCGAAGGACACAGGATCTTCCCTTAAGGAGCTAAAACTCAAAGCGTGATAAATAAAAGCAGGACAGGCGCATTGTACCAATTTAAATCATACCATACTAGGTGAAACTTCTTGTTTCCCCAAATCCTTTCAACTCTAAGTATTATATATAATTTTAGGCTTTGCCAAGTTGAGAGGAAAAAAATTTATGTGATTTACTAGTGAGGTTAAATATATATTTGTCATTCAGAATTCCTTTTTATCAATTGCCAGTACATATCCTCTGTCCATTTTTCTATTAGGGATGTTAACATTTTTCCAGTTGCTTTATATAAATAATAGTAACTCTTTGCCACATATGATGTAATCATTTTCCCTGGTTTGCCATGTCTTAGTTTTTTTCTTGGTAGTTTTTATGGGCAGAAGTTTTATATTTATATGTGTTATATATTCCTCCATTATGACATTTGATCTTTCAATCTTAAAAAGGTATTACCCACCTTAAGATTAGATAAAAATATTCACTTTTATTTTCTTTCAATCCTTTTATTTATTTATTTTTTAATACTTCGATTTTTAATGTATCTGGATTTATTTGATTTGGTGGTTGGTGAGGAAAATTAACTTTATTTATTTATTTTTTGGCCAAGTGCTACCAGTTGTCTCCAAAACACTGAACAATCCCTTTCTACACCTACTAACTCAAAAGTAACTTTTATAACATGCGAGGTTCTTATATATGTTCACTTGGGTCTGTTTTTATAGCCTTTCATACACAAATATGTTTTTTGTCAGAGTAATTCGTTTCTAATTTTATGTCGTTTTAAGGCAATACAAGACATTGAAAAAGAATGGGCCAAACCCACACCGGTGCAGAGGCAGAAATTAGAGGCTCTCCAGAAAGAAGACAACCAAACAAAGGTGAATCAAAAATTGCACCAAAAGAAATCCCTGGGAAGGGAGTTAAAGAAGCATATTGGAATTGAGCTGTTTCTGTAATTTATAAATCCATCAAGCACTAAAAATGGGACTCAAAAAATGAGAATACTTTCATTGATTTTTCTGATTATAAAAGTAATAAAGGCTTTTTGTTTAAAGATTCTAAATAATACAGACACTATATTGTGAGTCCTTTATCAAGTCAATTAGTATAAATCAGCACTTTTAATGACCACAGAGTACTCCATTTTATGGTTTGTTAGCCTTTAGCTAACCAATTTTCTATGATTGAAAGTCAGGTTGTTTGCAGCTTTTGCTGCTATAAATCACTTTGGCAGCGAGCACCATGAGGCCCAGGACTGTGTCTAACTTATACATACGCTGTGTATTCCTGGCCGAAGGTCCCTGAGCACTGTAGCCACACCCTCTGTGTTTGAGTACATGTTCTGTTATGCTTGAGAATATATTTCGAAACATCCATTTTTTAAAACTTCCATGAAGATGGTACCAACTCACGCTCCCTGCCTCCAAGCAGTACGTACAAGTCTTGACAGGAGGAATGGCCTCTACTTCACCGTGTTGTCAATTTTATCCTTTAAATTTTGCCATTTTTCACAACTAAAGCATTAAGTTTGACCAAAATGCAAACAAAATTTAGAGGACTCATTTATACTTGGGTTAATATAGAATAATTTTTCGAACTCTGTGATATTTTGAGAATTTTACCAATGAGCTGGGGGAAAAAAAGAAAAAGCCTGTGCAGCCATGGTTCAGCATTTCCCCCCTTGGAATTCCACCACAGCTTTGTCACAGAAATTTTAGGATTCGATTTCTATGTGTATTTGAAAACTTTTCCTATTGTAGTTTCTATTTTGATGGATAAAATATTGCTGCTACTTTGGATGCAATTACCAATTCTAAGAACATTTCTTTTCTGTAGCGTCTGCATTTGGTAAAAATATTGTTTTTACCATGTTGCTATACTTTACCAAAATTTGTATCTGTATTTTTGCCACAAAACAGATTTTGTTTTTTATGATGCGTATTTCATCTAATTTTACAATGCTATTTTTTAAATTTAGTTAAAAATTTTTTTAATTTAAGTTTTTTAAGTTTAAAAATTTTTATTTTTCAATTACAGTTGACATACAATATTATATTAGTTTCAGGTCAACAGGGATTCAACATTTATATAACTTACAAAGTGATCACCTCAATAAATCTAGTACCTATTTGACACCATACATAGTTATTACAATATTATTGACTATGTCCCCTATGCTGTATATCACATCCTCATGATTGTTTTGTAACTGTCAATTTGTATACCTTAATCCCGTCACTTTTTCACCCATCCCCACCACCTTCCACCCGGCAACCATCGAAATGTTCTCTGTATCTAAGAGTTTATTTCTGTTTTGTTTGTTCATTTATTTTGTTTTTTAGATTTCACATATAGGTGAAATTATATGTAATTTGTTTTTCTCTTTCTGCCTTATTTAGCATGATACTCTCTAGGTCCATTCATATTGTCGCAAATGACAAGATTTCATCCTTTTTCATGGTTTAGTAATATTCAATTGTATATATGTACCACTTCTTTATCCGTTCTTTTATTAATGAACACTTAAGTTGCTTCCATATCTAGGCTATTGTAAATAATTCTGCATGAACATAGGGATGCATATGTCTTTTTGAATTCGTGTTTTGGGTTTCTTCGGGTAAATACTCAGAAGTGGAATCGATAAATTGACATTTTGTCTTTCAATCTTAAATTGTCTCTTCTTTGTCTCTTGTTATAGCCTTTATTTCAAAGTCTATTTTGTTTGATATCGGTATTGCTACCCCAGCTTTTTAAAATTTCCATTTGCATAAAACATCCTCTTCCATCCCTTTACTTTCAGTCTGTGTGTGCTTTCAATCCGAAGTGGATATCTTTTGGGCACCATGTGTTTTCTTACCCATTCAGCCACCCTATGTCTTTTGATTGGAACATGTAATCCATTTAAATTTAAAGTAATTATTGATAGGTACGTAGTTATTGCCATTTTATATTTATATTTTCGATCTGTTTGTTCTTTTCCTTCACGAAGTCTCTTTGACATTTTTTGTAAAACTTGTTTGGTGGCAATGAACTCCTTTAGCTTTTTCTTGCCTGGGAAGCACTTTATCTGTTCATCAATTCTAAATGATAGCCTTGCTGAGAAGAGTAATATTGATTATAGATCCTTGCTTTCATCATTTTGGATATTTTGTGCCAGTCCCTTCTGGCCTGCAAATTATCCATTGAGAAATCAGCTGGCAGTATTATGGGTGCTCCCTTGTAGTTAACTAACTGCTTTTCAACTGCTTTTCTCTTGCCGTTTTTAAGATTCTTTCCTTATCTTTAACCTTTGGCATTTTAATTATGATGTCTTGGTGTGGGCCTCTTTAGGTTCATCTCGTTTGGGACTCTCTGCACTTCTTGGACTTGTATGTCTGTTGCTTATGCAAGAGTAGGGAATTTTTCAGTCATTATTCTTCTAATAGATTTTCCACTCCTTGCTCTTTCTCTTCCCCTTCTGGTACCCCTATGATGTGAATGCTGGTTTGCGTGATGTTGTTCCAGAGGTCCTTTAAACTATCCTCATTTTTAAAATTCTTTTTTCTGTTGCTTTTCTATTTGAGTGCTTTTTACTACCTTGTATTCCAGATCACTGATTTGATCCTCTGCTTCATGTAATCTGCTATTGATTCCCTCTAATGTATTCCTCATTTCAATTAATATATTCTTCATTTTTGACTGGTTCTTTTGTATCTCCGTTTTTATACTCCTTATCTCATTGTTAAAGTTCTCACTGAGTTCATCTACTCTTCCCCTAAGTTCATTCAGCATCCTTATAACCAGTATTTTGAACTCTGCATCTGGTGGATTGCTTGTCTCTAATTTGTTTAGTTCTTTTTCTGTAGTTTTATTCTCTTCCTTTATTTGGGATATGTTTCTTTGTCTCCTCATCTTGGGGGATTCTATGCATTTGTTTCTATGTCTTAGACAGATCTGCTATGTCTCCCGGTCTTGATAAGAGTGCTCTTATGTGATAGGGGTCCCATGGGGTCGAGTGGCACAGTCTCCCTAGACACCTGAGCTGTGTGTTCCAGGTGTGTCCCTTGTATGGGTTGTGTGTGCCTTCCTGTTGTAGTTGAGCCTTGACTGCTGCTGGCACATCAATGGGAGGGGCTGACCCTCGGGCTGATTGGCTGTGAGGAATGGCCATGGCTAGAGTGGAGGAGCTGTTATGTAGGGCTGGCCTCACAGAGCAGGATTTACTTTAGTGGGGCTTGGTGCCTGCTGAGTTCACCCCTTGGGTATATCATTTGTGGAGGTGATAGAGTGGTGATATTGTGTGGTCTGGAGCTGATCACTGGGTGTTTTGGTTTTTGGAGCCTCTTGGGAGGGGCTCTGGTTCAGGCCAAGGTCAGCCGCTGCCTGTACACTGCCCAGGGCCACGTGGTATGAGCTACAAAGTGATCTGCAGATGGCTGCCATTTATTCTGGGCTCGGAGGTTCTTGGAAGAGACTAAGCTGCAAACTGAGTTTAGCTGCCACTAGTGCTAGGCTTGGAGCTTCTTAGCAAGAGGTACGGGGCACACCAAGGCCAGCTACTGCTTGTTTGGGGTTAGTGAACCTTTGAGAGATTTTGAGAAAGTTTGCAGCACAAGCCAAGCAGAATGTTTGTATGGAAAAGCTGCTGGAAGTGGCTTAGGTGGGCCTGCAATTTGGATGGAGCAGGTTCTTAGGGAATCACCAGGTGGGGTGAATGCTGTTAGGTTGATGGAGACTCAGATATAGTGGCTGCCTGCATATGTAGGCTGGGCAGAGAGAGGGCTCAACAAAGAAACAATGGCATTTGCCAGTACTTTTGTTTGAGCAAAACGTGCCCCTCTAGCCCTACCCTGATGCCAGACAATTCACTTTCTCCCCATAAGTCTGATACTTTTGGAGCTGCTGCCTCAGTGCTGTAGATCAGAGCAAGTGAGTCCATCAGCAAGTAAATCCATGCTCAGGCCCTTTAAGCATACCTGGGACTCCAGCAGCCCTCTGTCTCACTCAGCCACAATCTCTGCTGGTTTTCATAGCCAGAATTTATGGAGACTTCTCTTCCTGGTAATGGAACCCTGAACTGGGGATCCTGGTGTGGGGCTGGGATCCCTTGCTCTTCAGGGGGACCTCCTCAGCTGAGATGTCCCTCCCATTTCTTAACTGCCACACCATGGGTGTGGGGCTTGCCTGTTCCTTATCTCCACTATTCTACCAGTGGATGTGGCTTCTTATGTATGTCCTTAGTTGTCGGACTTCTGTTTAGCTAATCTTCAGGCGGTTCTTAATGATGGTTGTTTTATAGTTTAATTGTAATTTTGATGTGGTCATGTGAGGAGGAAAACACAGCATTTACCTGCTCATAGGAGTCCTTATGATGCTATTTTAATGGTGGTCTTTTGAAAACTTTACTTTGCATACATTTGTCCTCTAAATTTTGCCCTCTAAATTTTCTTTGCATTTTGTTCAAAATCAATGCTTTAGTGGTGAACATTGGCCAAGTCTAAAGAATTAAAACACACACACACACACACAATAAAGCAGAGGCCGTTTTTTTTCTGTTAAAATATGTCTTGTTTGTCTGACTCATATACACTGCTTAGGGACAGGGGTTACGTGAGTTTTTTACCATCTGAAAAACAAATAGAAACATTATTCAAACAAACGAGTGATTTTTCTCTTGAAGCATCTAAGGATATTGCTATGACATCAACATTATTTAAGTGTTTGTGAAGTTCTTCTGCTAATGGAGCCAACACATTAGCAACTGTTGCTTTACTTTATGTTCATGTACAAGAAAACTCAGAATTGAAAATGAGTGAAATTAATTTAAAGGAGCAGTCATTTAATCTAAATCAGAGATAGGCTACCTATGGCCCCATGGACCACTATTTTTGTAAACAAAATTTTATTGGTATACAGCTATGCTCCTTCACTTTTGTATTGTCCAAGGCTGATTTTGTGCTAGAGCAGCAGAGGTAAGTAGGGGCAAAAGAGACAATATGTCTACAAAATAGAAAATATTTACTATATGACTCTGCGGAAATGTTTGGAAACCCTTGATCTAAATAAAAATATATCAACATACCTTCTGCAGTTAAACATGTTAAATTGTCTTTTCCAGGTGCAGTCAGTCTTCTTAAGAGAACTTATTTCCAAGTAGATAACCCTTGCAGATTTCTGTCATTTGGTTTTCATATAGTCAGGAATATTACTGTACCTCCTTGCCGAATGGCAATGCCAGCAAGCATTTTGAACAGGTACTTTCTTATGACCAACTTTCTTGAGAAATGGAGCTTAACATTTAATTATACAAGTTCTTTCATCTCTTAGAGCACTGCAGCCAAGAGTTTATTATAATTTTAAAAGTGTTACCAAAGATTTATACCATATAATAAATATGAAACTTCTGTAGCAAGAACATGAAACTATATGCTCTGTGGCAAGATTACTCAGCCCCTGCCTCCACCCCTGCACAGTTAACATCGACTCACAACCTGTCATTTCTGACCCAAAAGAAGGCCCAGCAGTTTAATGCATCTCTTACGTTGGATGCCTGGGCCACAGCACAACGAGCTAGTACAATATGTGGCTGGGAGGGACAGGAGCCTCAAGTGCTTCTCTTTCCTTGTAGCAAGGGTCGGCTGTCCCTCACTGCACGTGCCTTAGCACTTCTATCACCGAGCACTTCATGTAGTGCTTGAAAGGGAGACGTAAGTTACCTTGCTTCAGGAAAGAATAGGGAAAGAGCCAGGCTGTCGTCACTGGGTGGTCTTTCTGATTTAACTATGTGTTAAAGTGCAAACTCCCCTCTGTGCACACACATCTCACATACTATCAGGCGGGACCATGGCGAACGCCGGAAGGAAAAGGTGAAGGTTCCCAAGCTGATATCAGGCTATTTAAAAACAGTCGTTAATAATCACTGTTAAAAAAAAAAAAAAAGTCCTCAATCGATGTGAACAGGACAGGATGCTTGACCACAGGTGTGCACCACAGCTGTCTCCTGTTTTTAAGTCATGTCAGAAGCATAGAGAAAACCTGAACCTTAAATGTCACATGAAAGTGCTCCCCTGACACTTTGGGACTGTCTAGAACTCTACCGAGAAAGCAGACTCACTCTTGCTCTCATTTCATGGCTATTTCTAAAATCTCGTGCTCTGACAATTCATACCGCCATCACATAAAACAGCCTGCAAGAATGAACTACTTTCCTCCTACATAGACCTCGGCTCAGTTTTTTAAAAGACAGCACTTTAAATGTACGCTTTTTGTTTATTTTGCTGTTATAATCTACCAAGATGGAATCACATCTGCTCATGCGCGATTCACTCTATTTTTTTTCATTCATCATTCACACATCAAACATTTTCATTCCTGCTCTGTACCAAGCACTGGAACAAAAGAAGGGACACAATGCTGAATGAGGCAGAAACTCCCTGTCAGAACCCACCACAAGTACCCCAGGCCTTATTGTCAGAGAACACAGGGGACATTGTCTTCATTCATACTGTCCAGAAGAAAAATATGTTTTCACTGTGACTCAGTCCCGTGTGTCCTACTAGAATGGTAGTAGCTTCTGACATGAGGTTTTCATCTGTTTCAAGTGGTCTCTTGCTTCCTCCTACCTCCCACATTCCCCTTGGAGCAGTTTTTGGAGCTGTCCCGAGAGGTACGGCACTATGGATACCTGCAGCTGGATCCTTGTACCTGTGACTACCCGGAACCGGGCTGTGGGGCCGCTCTTTCTGTGGGCAATAACGAGATCAGCTGCTGCGTGACCCTGCCTGATAACCAGACCCAGGATATCATTTTCCAGATGAGTAGGGTGAAGAGCTGGCAGGTCACTTTCCTTGTGAGTATCTTGGGGCTGCCTTACTCATGGTTTAACATCTCCACTCATAATTTCAAATCCTATTGTTTGGAGGTGGCAAAGTTGGCACTAGGAAGACAGGTCTACCGTTTGAATCAGTATCTTGAATTAACTGGCATCTAAGCCACAATAAGCATCGCCCGCCGGTAAAACCTATCCATCGTCTGGTGTACGTTTCTCATCTGTAGCAGCGGAGACACCCTTCTCCCCACCTTCCAACGACAGGCTTCTCTGCTGCTTGAAGGGGGCCTATGGTAACAACAGCATATAAAAATAGCAGCTGCCATGTATAGAGCAATGAATATGTACTCGGTACTGATAACATCTCTCCCCTTGGAAACTGGCTGCTGACCAACAAGCTATGCCTGAGGACTGCTGGCATCATACCCACATTGCCTGCTCCCAAGAAAGACCTTATGATCAGGTTTGGTGAGTGCCTACTTTGTACCAGGTGCTGTGCAAGGCACTACTACCTCTATTGTTTAATTAAATTCTTGTAATAACTTAGTGAACGAAGTGGGATTATGCCCTTTACACAGCAAACTGAGGTTGAGCAGTGCAGGACAAACACTGGCAGAGCAACTACGACACCCAGTTGTTAAATCTCCAGAAGCCATGGGAATGTTTTACCTGCCGCAGCGCTGGACATCTCCCACTCCTTCCTCCCCTACTTTTGTGGGCCCCTTCTCCCTTTGACTACTCTGAAAATGGTGGTGTTTCTTGGGTTTTTATTTCTGGCATCTTTCTTCTACATAATCTCTAAAATCAGTTACCCAGATCTCTCTTAAAAGGCCCAGTATTTCCTACTGTCCTCTGGACGTCCTCGCCAGGTATCACAGGGACATCTCAACTCAACCTTTGCCCAAACCAGACTTGTGCTTTCCTGCTCTTGCTCATCCGAGGGTCCTTCTTCCTTGTGTTTCCTTTCTTAGTAAATGGAATTTCCACTACCACCCCCTCATTGTCAAACCAGTAATGCTGAAATTACGTCTGGCTTTTCTCTCTCTTATCTCATATGTTTAATTGCTGATGAAGACCTAGTCATTCTACAGCCTTGCTATTCCTCAAAATTCTCCCTTTCCACCCTCATAGCCTGGTCTCAACATTTCCTGCCTGGATAGATCCAACAGTCTCTTAACCCTTTTTCCTGCCCCACTCTTTCCCCTTTTGAGGTCAGAGAAAATACATCATATGACTTCAGTCTTCTTAAACTTATGGGAACTTGTTTTGAGGCCCCAGATTTGGTCTGTCTTAGTAAATGTTCCACATGCATCTGAAAAGAATGTGTATCAGGCTGCTATTGGGTGGGTATTCTGTAAAGGTCGATTACGTCAATCGATTGATAGTGTTCAAATCTCCAATAGCCTTATACATTTTTTTCTCTACTTTTTCTATCAGTTATTGATAGGAGTGTTAAAATCCTCAAATATAATTGTGGATTTGTCTATTTCTTTTGTGTTTTATCAGTTTTTTCCTGCCTTCTTATTTTGATTCCACTTATTGGCACCTTTGATTTTTATTAGCTAATTTTTTTATTATGATCACTTATGAGTTTTTAATACATATCTTTAACTTATTAGAGTCTCTTTTCAAATATACAACTTCACAAAAAGTCTAAAAACATCACAACAGTGTATTTCTATTTTCCTCTTCTGTTCTTTATATTTTTTGCCATACTTTATTTCTGCATACATTATAAGCTTCATGCTGCATTATAATTATTTTTGTTTTAAATAGTTAATTGTTTTTAGTTAAGCTTTTAATTTGGATGTAATTGTAGATTTACGCACAGTTGTAAGAAATAGTGCCGAAACCCTGTGTACTCTTTACCCATTTTCCTCAATTATTACATCTTGCAAAACTGTAGTACAATATCACCATCCAGGATTTTGATACTGGTGCAATCAAGAGTTAAAACATCTCCAGCACCACCCTTATGTTGGCCTTTTATAGTTATACCCTTTTTCTGCCACCCCTACTCCTCCTTAACTCCTTGCAACCACTAATCTGTCTATCATTTCCATAGTGTATCGTTTGAAGAATATTATATGAAACTTTTGGAGGTGATAGATATATTTATTACCTTGATTGTGGTGATGGTTTCATGGATGTATGCATATATCTAAACTCATAAATTTTTATACATTAAATGTGCAGGGTTTTTTCGTATATCAATTCTACCTCAATAAAACTTTGTAAATAAAACAGAAACACACATGAAATGATGAGGTTATGTATTAGTCAGTTGAAAATGTTGTGACCAGAGGTTTGAAGGACTCAAACTGTATTTCTTCTTGGGCGATTATTCAGTATTAAATAATCCATTGTTTATAGAACATGCGAATTATAATAATTGACTGTTTTTAGAAAGTAAAAATATAAATAAAAGCAAGGAATTGATTACCTTAAAAAATAAAAAAAATTACATGAATGGAATTCTACAGTATGTAGCCTCTGGGATTGGCTTTTCTTTTACTCAGAATTTCTTTGGAAATTCATCTAGGTTCTTGTGATCAATAGTTTGTTTCTTTTTATTGCTGAGCAGTATTTCATGGTATGGAATGACCAAAATTTGTTTAACATTCACACAATGAAAGATATCTGGTTGTTTCCAGACATATAAAAGTTGTATGTTTCGTTTTTAAGAAACTGCCAAATTGTTTTCAGTTTATATTCCCACCAGCAGTGTTTGTGTAATCCACTTACTCTGCATCCTCATCTGCATTTGGCATTGTTACTACTTTCTATTTTAGTCATTCTGATAAGTGTAATGGTATTTCACTCTGATTTTAATTTGCATTTCCCTCATGGCTAATGATGTTGAACATCTCTTCATGTGGTTATTTGCCATATGTTTATCATCTTTGGCAAAATGTCTTTTCATATCTTTTGCTCATTTTCTAATTTGATTGTTTACTGTTCAGTTTGAGAGTACTTAATACATTCTAGACAATAGTCCTCTGCTGGATATGTGGTTTGCAAATACTTTCACTTTGTAGAATTTTTGTCCTCTTAACAGGTTTTTCGTGGAGCAAAAGTTTTTCATTTTGATGAAGTCTGATTCATCAGTTTTTCCTTTTATAAATTGTCTTAGTGTCAAGTGTGAGAACTCTTTGCCAAACTCTAGACCATGAAAGTTCTTTTCCCTAGGGTTTTTTTTGGGTAAAAGTTATAGTTATAGGTTATACATTTAAGTCCGTTATCCATTTTAAGTTAATAGGGTGTGAAACTTTGGATGAATTTCCCTTTTTTGCCTATGGAAGGCCAAATGTTCCAGGACCATTTGTTGAAAAGGCCCTTTCCTTGAATGAATTGCTTTTGTACCTTTGTCAAAAACCAGTTGGGTATATCTGTGGGGGTCTCTTTCTGGGTTCTTTATTCTGTTTCACTGTTCTATATTTCTATCATTCCAATACCATCCAATCATTCTCTTTCTTTGTAACAGCTTTATCAGATATTGTACACATACCATATAGTTCACTTGTATAAAGTGTATCATTTAATGGCATTTAATATAATCACAGAGTTGTGCAACCATTACCACAATCAATTTAAGAACACTTTTATCACCTCAAAAAGAAACCCCATACCCTTTACCTGTTGCTTCCCCCAATTCCCACCAGCCCTAAGAAAACTTTAATCTACTTTCTGTCTCTATGGATTTACCTGTTCGGAGCATTTCATATTAATGGAATTATGTGTGATCTTTTGTGACCAGCTTCTTTTACTTAGGATGTTTCCAAGGCTTATCTTTGTAGTAACATGTATCAGTACTTTATTCCTTTTTATGGTCAAATAATATTCCATCGTAAGAATATACCAAATTTGGTTTATCTGTTCATGCATTGATGAACATTTGGGTTGTTTCTACCTTTCGGCTGTTATGAATTATGCTGCCAAGAGCATTTGTGTACAAGTTCTTCTGTAGACATATGTTTTCATTTCTCTTGGGTGTTTATCTAGGAATGGAATTGCTGGTACCTCCACCACAGTGGTACCTCTTTGGTTAGCCTTTTGAGAAAATTCCAGGATGTTATTCAAAGTGTCTGCTCCAATTTACACCCCCACCAGCAGTGTATGAGGTTCTGATTTCTCCACATTCTTGCCAGTATTTTTATTATCTGATTTTTTAAAAAAATAGCCAGGTATGTAAAGAGGTATTTCATTGTGGTTTTAGTCTAGTCTTTTTTCCCTCTGTGCTTCATTTTGAGCAGTTTCTGTTGCTATGGTTTTAAGGTTGTCTGTTCTTCTGTAGTGTCTAAAATATTTTTCCCACCCAATGTATTTTTATTTCTATCATTATATTTTTCATCTCTAGGAATTCCATTTGTATTATTTCTGCATCTTCCATTTCCCTCCTTATCATGCTATGTTTTTCTCTAAATTCTTGAGTGTATTTTTAAAATAACTGTTTTAGTATTGTTGTCTACTAATTCCATCATCTGTCATTTTTGAGTCTGATTGATTTTTCTTCTGTTTGCACAATTTTCTCCTACTTTGCATACCAAGTAATGTTTTTATGGTATGCTAAACATTGTAAATTTTACATTGTTGAATGCTGGATTTTACTGTATTCTTTTAAACAGTATTAGGCTTTGTCCTGGCATGCAATTAAGTTACTTGGGATTGGTTTTATTTTTTTATTTTTTGAGGCTTGCTTTTAAGCTTTTTAAGGCAGGTCAAGAGCAGTCTTGAGGGCTAATTTAGTTCTTTCCTCATTGGTTACCATTCTTAGGATTCTTCCAATGTCTTGTTTATTACAGTCTCTCTACTCTGATGGAAACACAAACGATTTCCAGCCTGGTCTGTAAGCTCCTGGAATTGTTCAACCTACTGCTTGTCTGTGGTTCTTTCCCCAGCCTCACATACACAGATGTGTCTGCACATCTGCACATCCTCACACATGCACAGATTATTCAGCCAAAGATTTGAAAGGAGTTTTTTGGAGCTCTTTCTCAGTCTAAAGCCTTTGTCTTTGGTCTTCTGTCCCACAAATTCTGACCTCGACCTCTTCAAACTTTTATCTCTTTTTTCTCAACTCAGTAAGACCTCGGTCTCTGCTGGGGTTTCCTCTCCTCCCGCTGCCTCCTGGAAACTCCTCCAGGCAGTAAGCAAGGTAACCGTAGGGCTCACTTCATTTGTTTTTCTTTTCCCTGAGTTAACAGTCCTGTGTTATCTGGTTCTGAAAACAGGTGTTTCCCAGTTCATTTTTTACATTGATGCTGTGAGACCAATATTTCTAAAATATAAATCTAATTGTGTTATTACTCAGGTTTAAAAATCTTTTAATAAATACCTGTCACCCTCAAGATAAAAGTCCAGGTTTTAGCTTAGCTTGTAAAACTTGTAACAGGGCTCTTTGGTGGCAAGCAATGGAAATCAATATTTGTGGCTTTAGTAAAAAGGGGATTTATTGGAGGGACATAGGGTTACTGATTTAAAGTAAAGGCTGAAGCAGCAGCTTAGGAGTCAAGAACCAAAGAAGCTGAAAGTCTCTAGGAATTCTTTATCAGGAACTGCTCCTTGGGTCTCTATGCTGTGGAATCATATGAGGGGCACAGAGAGTGTTTGTTCAATTGGCCTGAGCTTGGGTCATGTGCCACTCTCCAGAGGCAGCGGGCAGCATTCCCTGATTGTCCTGCCTACATAGCCATAGTAGAAAAGTTTTTCCCAAGGGAATGTGAAACTCCATTGATAGGAAACCATATAGCAAAAATCACAGATGCTTTCTACCTAGGCTTTCAGGATCTGGCCCTAGCCTGCCTCCCTAAGTGTCTTTTCTCACCACCCATGTGCCTCGTAGCCTGTGTTCAGCCATACTTGATCCCTTGCCAAGTCTCCTATATGCCAGGCTCCCTCATGCCTCAGTGCATTTGCCCTTATTTCTTCTACTAGGAACAACTTGTTAAACCTCCCCGTCGCCAACCCACCCACCCACCCACCACCACCACCACCAAAAAAACCCTTTGCCCTCCTAGTCTGGATTAAGTTCCCATCCTATTCCACAGACCTGTGTTTACTTCCCTGGTAACACTTATTATATCCAGTTGTGGTGATTTACTTCTCATGGCTCCTCATAGCCTGATAGCTTCTTGGGAATAAGGACAGTCTCACTTGTTTTGATATTTTGCAAGTATATAGTAGCCACTTAAATTTCTACTGATTACCAAATAATATCTTTTCTTCTGTAGGGGACTCTGTTGGACATGGATGGGCCCCAGAGAACTCTCAACCAGAACTTAGAGCTCAGATTTCAGTATAGTGTGGAGAGTCACTGGCAGTGGTTTGTTATTTACACAAAACAGGTGAGTTCAGAGCATGAAAATCACCAGTCCTGAAATGCTCTCTTGATTGGTGGGGTAGATAAAGCACATTACCCTAACCCAATTGGAGTAGAGTACTAGAATACACTATGCACTCTCTTTTTGGTCTGTAATATAACCTGTTTGTTTTGTTTTGGTTTGGTTTACTAGTCATTGCAGCTTGCATATCAATTAGAAACAAATTTAGTTACCAAATAACAAGAGACTCAACAGTGGCACAAATTATGAGTCAGTAAACTTTTTCTCAAAGGGCCAGAGAGTAAATATTTTAGGTCCTTATGGTTTCTTTTACAACTGCTCAGCTCTGTTGTTGTAGTACAAAAGCAGCCACAGACAACACATAAACAAGTGGGTATAGCTGTGTTCTAATAAAACTTTATTTATAAAAACAGGTTCGGGGCTGAATTTGTTTGCTCAGACAATACAGATTTTTATCATTTCACTGGAGAGGTGATAAAGAATACACCAGAGGTAGATGATTGGCATCCCTATCATTCTCTTGATCTTTTCCAAGCAGAAAAGCTATACCTTATCTGGAAAACAAAAGCTTTACCCTAAGAGACCCCAGTAGATTTTCCATATGTCTCATTGGCCAGCAGTGGGTCACATGACCACTCCTAGCTGCAAGAGAGTCTGGGAATCAAACATTTAGCAAAGGGGAACAGGGTTCATAATCAGCTCAGAGTAAACATGAGTCATTCATTGCCTGGAGCTGGGCATGTGTTGTCCCAAACAAAATTGGGCTTATAACTAAAATTGGAATAGAAATTGTTTTTTAAAAAACAAATTTTCTAAATACCAACTTCAGTTGATAATTACTATTTACTGAACTAAAGTAAGCTATTTCAAGTTGAAATCAAAACTACAAATGTTCTAAAATGAAACAAAAATAACAAAGTAATCCTTGCATCAACATTCTTTTCAGCTTGAGTCCCTGATGGTCACACTAAGGTCCTTGGAGCATTCTGATTTTAGGTAAACAGAACTTCCATTCATCTCTCTACTTCCCATACAGTGTGATCAGAGGTACTAGATATCAAAGTCCTCTGAGAAACATGAAATACTAAGCCAAATTCCTAGGTTAAAGAAATGTATCCTTAGATTCACCTTCAACATGAAACATCCTCAGGGAAGTGGTAGGATGTTTCCTGACACAAGATTTGCAGTACCTTGGAGAGAGAGAGAGATTTTGGTAATCAAACCACCCTCCCTCCCCCAGAATGCTAAGTGTGATAGTTAAATTTTATTATAGTCTTTAGTCTGTAGCAAATGAATTTAAGCCACTATAGAGAGGTATAGTAAACATTCTTTTGAAGGATTTCTAGTAAGGTTTTATTTCCTTTGGAGTATTGGTTTATTGATATGCACCCAGGGGCTACTTCTGCAAAAGGCAGAAATGTGGCTTGTGTGCCTTGCAAATACATACAAATGAGGGCTTGGGCCAAATCTTTTCTAGACCCTTTAAACAAAGGCTCAGCCTCTCTATATTTAATAAACCTTACCTGGTTTATAGCAGAGTCCTAACCTGCATATCTACATTGTATGATAATATGGAATCAATTCATACCTTGTGGGACACCATTAAACATCCTTCCGAGCTGATGCAGCTCAGGGGTTATTGTTTAACTATTTTATACCCTGGTTTTGTGTAGGTTACATATATGCACAGATCAACAGGGTTAGTTCTCATCAAAACCAGGAAGTCAAATTTGTTGTCTTATATAAACCCCACATTTGTTATTCTTTTCCTTATTAGTGGCAATGCCTTTCTTCCCTCTTCCCACCTTTCTCTCCTCTTAAAATAAAATGAATTTCTATCATGCTCTATATTCCTGCAAGACTTTGAGATGTTCCCTTTATGTAGCCCACTCTCCCTCTATGAACTATCCTCCAGAGTTATATGAAGTACTACCCTAATCTGAGTGTTCACTCTCTTTCCTCCTTTCCATCATTCCCTCTATCCCCCAGCACAAACTTAGGCTATCCTAAGGTCAAATAGCCTCAAGCTTTGAGTTTTGGTTGTCTCGAACCTTGGTAGGGCCCAAAGAGAAGAGAGCAAGGTGAGAATTGAGAGCAAAACAAGAGAGAAAAATAGGTCTCTCAGTTATTATGCATACAATTAACTATCAGATTAACCAACATCAGCTTATTTGATTATAATAATAAGCACTTATTATTATTTGTTGCTCGTAAAACATGAGCTGCTTACAAAGTAATAGAAAAAATGGGATGTGAAAGGTAAGTTTTAAGAGGCAAAAAGATTAGTAATGAGAGACTGGCCATTTCTCACCTGTCTTTTTAAAATTTATTGTAAGTAGATCTACATGATTAAGCAAATTTATCATTACGTACTAATTACATCTTATGCAAATTTATGGAAATCAAAGAATTCTAAATTCATACTATTGGAAGCAGAGATCAAAATCTGATTTGTGTATAGGAGGGAAGGAAGAGAATAAGATCTCTTCAGCTGAAAGACTTCTTTTTTTCTGGATTTCTTAGGCTTTTTTGCTGAGTAGCTGCTTGAAAAAGATGATCTCAGAAAAGATGGTAAAGCTAGCTGCAGAGAATCCAGAAATGGTAGGTGCTCTTATCTGAGTATATTTTTCACTTTAAGTTCCCACCATTAGCTGACACTAAACCACACTGATCAACTCCCAAGGCCCGCGAGTCTGGGCCTCAAGGAAGGAATCTGCCAACCCAGCAGTGAGCTCCTCTGCCCTCTGGGAGCTCAGTCTTTAGAATTCAAGCCATTTTCCAAGGAGAACTCAACCTTGGATTGCTGAGAACTCCCTAATCCTCTCTATGGAGGATTTTGGAATTACCATAAATGCTACATTATAAAGTCAGGATCTTGAGAGGTCTTAACACAATGCAATGATCTTAAACTCTACAGTTTTGTCTCTAGAAAGAGCCTCAACCTCTGTGATAATTCTACTGTGCCAAATTAAAATACCTTTAGCAGTTGGGAGAAACCATTGAGGAAAAGAAGCTCTCCAACCTATAATTTTTTCTCAAATGTAAAATTAAACTTTGTTTTTCTAGTCTATATCTTTTCAATAAAGGCTTAGTAACCATCGAAAGGGTCAGTGGCAGATTGTAAAAAGTGTTATTGAGATATTAAACTTTTCTACTTGCTTTGTCATCATCATGATATAAGCATGTCCTTAATAAGACAGTACCGTTTGATTTTTTTAAAAAATAATTACAAATACTAATGCCTAGTTAACATTTATAAACATAATTCTTTTGCAGAATATTACACTGATCTTTAAAAATGCAACAAAAAACATTTGGAAATGTTCTCTAATGTTTTTATTTAAATTTAGTCCTTTATAAAGGATGACATCTTCATTTTAACTTTGCTCTTTCTTGACTTTGTAGCTTTTTTTCTAAGAAAATATCTTTATTTTTCTTTCTTCCAGAACTGAAAATACGATAAATTTTAATCCAGTACTTGCTATTGGTGTTTAAACAATTCAAAATGTACTAGAGTAGCAAATTAAAGCAATAAAAGAATCAAGGGGTTTTTTTTTATATACACATATATATATAAGAGTAATAAAATCTAACTTCTTAGGCAGGATGGAATCCCCCCCTCCTGCCCCCAAGCTCTAGTTATTATATATATTTAAAAAATAAAGAGAAAAGTAATTGGCTGAGTAGTCCCATTAAAAGGGAGAAGTATCCTCAAATGTGGTTAAATAAAATGTAAGCTACTTATGCAGGAAATACTTCTACAATAAATAGTTAGAATTTGCAATAATAATAAGGAAAAGTAGTAATCTATTTAAAATTTTCAAGAAAAACGGCCACACTACATTCCTTAGATCTGCACACAAATTGAAATCTATAGTTATCCCTGCAGCTGATTACAAAATCAGCATTTTAGTCAATATTTGTATTGCTTTATCCAAATACTTAAGTTTTATTTTCACAAACTTTTAATTTTATTTCTTATTTTGGTTCTTAAAAACACAATAATGCCCTCCATTTTGAAAATTGTGTTTTCAAGAGGATGTTGTAGGCAAAGTTTCAGTCTGGAATTTTATTTATCTACAAATCCCTGGGTAGAACAGGACCCTGGCAGGGAAAAGAATAGAAAGATCAGCTGTTTGGATTTCAGCTGATTCTGGGCCTCCTCACAAAGTAGAATTGATGAGAACAAGTCATTTCATGTTTGAAGTAGCCATATACATGTATGACTATGACATTCACTTGTTTGCTAGGTAAACACATAAAATCTGAACTGACATATATCGCTTATAGAAGGCTTGTATAGGCTAGAATACAGTGTTCTCTATTTTCAAGGTATAATAGACTTCAAGATTTTGATAATCATGAAGAATTTGGGGAGGGGGAGAAAAATTAAGGAAACTGTAACCAAATGAGCCCCATAAATAAAGCAGATGGTTCCTAGAAGCAGATCAAATAGTACTATTTTATCCTAGTAGGAAGGAAGGAATAAAAAGAAATTTAATTAGCTTAGTTAGCTTTAGGCAATGCTTTCAAAGGTAAAGTTGAAATGTTTATGAAGAGATCATTAAAATTTGAAAACAAATGCACTAGAGAAAAATATAAATACTGAATAATAAAAAATGTTAAATTCTTAAAAGCAGTATTCACTGTAAACCAGAAAAAATAAAAAATGCACCTACACAAAAGCCTAAGTAAGTTTTGTTGGTATTTGCTACCTTTAACTAGAACAGAAATATAAATATTTTTTTTATTTGAAAATAAAGTGTATTTGTTAGGTGTAGATTTGGCTACCTATTACAAAAACAAACCAAGACAAAATAAATGTTTTCAGCAAAAGAAAATTTGTTTTCTCTCTCATCTAAAAGCCCAGGTCTAGGGCTGGAATGGTGGCTCAGTGGTGGAACCAGAGAGCTTTCTGCTCTGCCATTCTGCAATGGCTTTTACTTCATGCTCAAGATGGCTACTTGAGCTCCAGCCATTCCATTCATCCACACTCTAGGCAACAAGTATGAGGAAAGTATGAAGAAGGGTTTACCTCTTTCTTTCAGAAGTCATCTTAGAAGTCTCACACAAAATTTCTGCTTACAGCTCATTGGCCAAGAATTAGTCATACCACAGGCCCACACCTAACTGCAAGAAAGCTGATGAGTGTAGTCTTTTTACAGGGTATGTTTTTTCTCTTCAGATAAATGTGGGTATTATTACAGTCAGCAAAATGTTGCTGCCACCAATCAATGACAACAGGAGTCCCCTATCTAGGGTGCGGAAAGAGGAGAAATTTTATTCAGATGAACAGTTTGCAAACCAAGGAGAGGCATCCCCTCTGGTGGAAACCAGAAGAGCTCTCCAATGAGACAAAGAGCAGACCCACTTCTATAAAGTGTACAACTTTGTACTTCGTTGGTCCATTTTTATGCAAATGAGAAATCCAAATTTACATGGTTTGATTGGTCCAAATAGCAAATAGCACTGTCCTGATTGATCGGAACCACAAGTCTGGATTGCCATTATAGAGCTACTCTGATTGGTCAGTAAAGATGCAAATGAGGATATAGCTGTGCAGCTCAATTGGCCAGGGCAGGTCTCAGCCCATTGGTCAAAATATGATTCCAGTAACTCCTTTCTAAGATTTGGCTCAACAGGCAGGAATACAGTGCAGGAGACTTGACAGCTCAGTCTGTGGGCTGTTCCTTAATATGCAGTGTGTGTGTGAGATGCCTCTGTAAACAATGGCTGCTAGACTTTGATTATGAATTTGGGCTCAGTTAACTACAAGGAATTCTTCCTGGTGGATCTATGCATTCTCAAGGCCCACATTACTAAAGAAGGGGCAGAATGGGTAATGGAATCTCTACCAGAAATCTCTGCCATGTAATGAGATATAAGACACCAAGAAAGGAAAGCAGATGTATTTTATGTAGTAGATGTGTTCCCAAGAAGTTTCTGGAAGTATATCATTGCTGTTATTATTTTGTTTATTGAAGCATAATCTGAATACATGAGAGTTATCGGGAATATGCTAGTGAATAATATTCTGAATTGTACATATTTTGTATTTTTCATAATCCGTACCTAGTTTGAGTGTTTATTAGTTTGTAAATTTTTTCCTTAGGTTCACTTAAAAGTGGGTCTGAATCTCTAAATTGGTTTTCTGAAAAATGGCAGAGAACAAGATGGCCTCTGGTTCCGGCTTGCCTCGTACCTCTCACCCCTGCCCCAGCTCCCATCACCATATATACTTTTCTCTCTCCTTCTTTTTTATTTGGGGTGAGATGAGACTATGTAAAAGGCCACTGAGAGCTCAGAGATGGGTGCTTGGAAGCCTGCTCCTGTTATGCAGTAAGGTGGGGACACACCAGGGCAGAGCTAGATGATGCCCCGGGAATGTCAGTCTTTGAATGGCTCATCCAGTTTGGAACACAGAGGTACAGACATGCTGCACCTGTCCCTAGAATGGCTTGACTATAGCAGAGGACGAAGTTTTAGAGAGCCAAGGGGAAATCACTGTGCAGGGGTAGGGGGTTAAATTATTAACAGAAACCATTCATAAAGGAGAGAGTGCAGGAATGCTGCACTATGAAAAGGATTAGCTTTTTCCCCAACTTGATTCCCCCTAGTATATAAATATGTGAAGCCCTATAGAAATAAGTCGAGGAAACAGATTATATCAGAAATTGCTTAACATTTGTAGTTGGTTCTATTTTGTTTATTTTGGTATAGGGAGAAAGAGGGAAAGAGAATAGCAGAGAGAAAATACCGACTTTTCCCCAACTCTGTATTCATTACATGAGACTACTTACAAACTATACTAGTAATATTGTAAAATAATAATAACAACAGCAAAACACATAAAACATCGGAGCATTAATTTCTCATTACAGAGACTTATAACTGATTTTTTTAAATTAGTGAGATAGGCCCCAAATATAGGAAGTTTTCTCTCAAGAACACTAACCTAAAGGAAGTCCTTTGCATACTTCAAAGTAATATATTTTACAACAGAATTAAGTTAAACCATAGTTAAAAGATAATACTCTTTTGCAGTCATGTTATTTATCCTGCTTTTGGAAAAGTCCCGCTCCGTATTCTCATGAATAATAAGCAATAATAAACATCTTAATTCACCCCTCATTCTATCACTTATGAATGCCTGTATTTACCATGCAATGGCTAGAAACTGAGGTTCAAGCATCAAGGAGCCTATTTGTTAGAGGAGAAAGGCAATTAGTAAAGAGACATTTACAGTTAGAGTGATGCGTTGAGACATGTGCATAATGCATAGTTGTTTAATAGTAGTTCTCTTCCTTTAAGAAGAGTTTAAGAATTCTTTCCCCAAACCTGGCTTGGTCATGTTTTCTGGCTGTGACAGACTCTCTTTGCCTCTCCACATTCACTCTCCACTCTCTTCCATCGTCTCTGTGGCCTGGAGATTGAACTTTGTGGTGCAGTGTCTTTACCTCTGACCTCCGACCTCTAACCAAGTTAATCGGGGGTGGGGGGGGGGAGCAGGGAGAACCTGGCAAGATTGGAAAGTGGGAGAAAAGTGAGATTGGGTATTTATTTCTCCCACTCTGCCTCTGCCTCTGGGTTGGTACAGCGCTCTCGAGGGCTATGCTCCTGTAGGTGACTCTCCTTCCTGCCGCTATAGCTACTTCTTTTCCAGTACCAGCTGCTCTCCTTGCCCCCCCAGGTCCAGAGGTGGTAAGAATTACCTCCTACACCACAGCCCTTATTGCTAGCCCCTGGAGGCTTCAACATCCTTGCTTTAACCCTTTAATCCTGTCCACACCTCCATTAAATAGTTCCTTTTTTAGAACCCTCTTCCATCACCCCAGGAGAGCGCCATCTGTTTTCTGCTGGGACCCTGACTGTTATATTAAGTTCACCTTATGTACATGAAGTAGATTCAAGTGTCTCAAACTTCAGTTTGATTTTCCCTTGATTAATGGTGACTTTTGATTAATCAAAGCCCCATTTGGCTTTGATTCATTGTATGGATTGGAGTTCTGTGGATTATTTCAGGATTTAGAAGTTCATTTTGTGTGAAGTCCTTTTAGAACATGTGTTAAATCATAATATCCATTGGCAACTACCAAGGTCAACGTCAAGCTTCACTTAACTTTTGGCGGTTCAATTACTATACATTTAGACATTTGCAAATGAAGGGGGAATATGCAGATGACAAGCAGGTGTGCCTGCGGACTGCCAGCCTTTGGGCCATTAAGAGGATTATTGTGGAAGGGGAAATGTGCTGGTTAAATAGGTAATTTGTGAGCTTGCTTCTCAGAGCTGTACTGAATGACATTTTACTAATCTATTTAGCAGATTGAAGTTCCGGAACAAGGCAAAAGTAAAATACCACATTGAACAAGGCTGGTCGGTGAGTAAAATTATGTAACTGATAAACTATAATTTTGATAAATATACCCTTTTTCCCTCTGTCATTCTACTTTTAAGAATAAGCCAGAATTCGCTTTTTCAGAAGCTCTTCCATGTAGGTTAGGCCAATTGGAGGGCCATCAGAGAAGTACAGTATGTTTATTGTAGCCTCCAATAAGGTAGGGAGAAATGATTTTCTGAGTTTTTCCATAAAAAATTTTTAAGAAACACACAAAATTCTTTAGTGATTACCTTCTACACCCCATGCAGTTTTTGGAAAATTCTCTTTCTAGTTTATATTTTCTATAGTATACTCGGTATAAAATGACTTTTAAGTTTGTAAAATACTTTTTGAGCATTTAAGTCTCCTGTGCAGATAACAATAATAGTAAAAATAATAATAGAAAGCATTAGTAGTCTCTTGTTATTTCCAGGCACTGTTCTAAGCACTTTTATGTGGGTTAACACAATCATCTTCATCACAGCCCTATAAATCAGTTGAGGAAACTGAGGCACAGAAAGTTTAAGTGACTTGCCCCAGGTTAAACAGTAATAGAGAGGGGAAGGAAGCAAGCAACCTGACTTCAGAGCAGTGACCTTAACTGCTTTTGCTAACTCTTCCTTTCTAGGTTGAAATCCTAGTGTAGGTGAATGAAATAAAGGTGGCCTCTAAGTAGCATTTGAATGGAATTTATTATTGATCTAGCTCTTGTTACAAGGTCTGCTATATATATATAACAATACTCAGTATATAGCAATAGTCTTTATAAATATGTAAGTATATAAGGTCCTTTTTTGAGTGAATAAACTCAGAAAAAAATTTAAAACAGATTAAATGCAAAGTTTTTTCTCTTTTAATAACATTTCTTACTGCTAAGATCAGGGATAGAAGACGAGAATACCACTTATGGCTATGAGTCTTTAGGCAAAAGGCTAAATGTGTATAAGGGATTCCTGAGGTACTTAGTAAAATGCAACTCCTGGGCCTCACCCCAAAAGATTGTTGCAATAGATTCTGGGTAGAAGCCCTGAATCAGAATGCATAACAAGCACCTCAATGGGAAACACTGCACCAGCCTCAATTTCTGTATCTGTAAAATGTAGGAGGTTATCACTCCATCATTTAAATGCATCCATTTCAGCAGCAGAGTGACATTGTAGAGCTGTGGTTCTCAACTTTGATTGCACACAGGAGTCACCTAGAGATATCTGAAAACTAATGATTGCTGGGGCCTGGACACAGAATTTTCAAAAGCTCCCAAGCGGTCTAATATACAGCCAGCATTGGAATCATTAATCTCGAGCAGTGGTTCTCAAAGTATGGTCCCTACACCAGCAGCATCAGCACCGCTTGGGAACTTGCTAGAAATTCAAATTCTCAGGCCTGAAACCTACTGGGATCAGAAACTCTGGGGGCGATGACCAGCAATCTATGTTTAGCAAACCCTCCAACTGAGTCTGATGCATGTTCAAATGTGACCACTGTCTTAGAACAACAGGCAAAGCAACACACAACACCACTGCAATCAACATTAATGCTAATTCATTCATTTTCTCAGATGAGCAGCAGTGCCAAACAGGCAAATTTCCTTCATGCTCTAAGCCGGGCTGTCCCACCATATTGAATTCCAACTTATTTTAGCAAACCTTTCTTTCTTTTCTTTTTCTTCATTTTATTTATTTATTTATTTATTTATTTTTAACCTTTTATTAAAGTATAGTTGGCATTCAATAGTACATTAGTTTCAGATATACAACACAGAGATCCAACATTTATATACCTTATAAAAAGCAAACCTTTTTATAAAGCTTATTCTGAGCAGGCACTGTTATAATTACTTTCCATACATAATTTATTTAGTCCTCATAACAATCCAGGTATTATTATCCTTGGTTTATAGCCAAGGACCTGAAAACACGCAGAAAGATTAAGTAACTTGTTCAAGGTCACACAGATAGTAAATGGTAGAGCCAGTGTCCAAACTCAAGCCATTTATATTTACTGTTTAACAAATAAAGTTTGTTTGTTCCTTTAACCACTCTGCCATGGGCTCTCTCTATCAAGACAAATCCCTCATAGAATAAAAAATTTCAGCCTATCTGCCCATTGAGGTGCCCCACATTTATTTCACCAAGGCCAAAGCATACTCTCCACGGTCCCGTCTTTGAGATTTCATAAATACTGAAAGCTGACTACTCACTCACTGAAGGTTTATAGCAACCATAAGCTCTTAAAATGTTTTAAAATAACTATTATACTTTTTTAAAATGTGTATTTGTGTGAGATATGCACTAAAGATTTGGGATAAAGTTAAAAATTGAAAGTCACATGGCTCTAGGAGCAGGGAAAAAAAAACAAGAAAGAGTTTGTTTCCAGGAGCAGGGAAAAAAACAAGAGAGAAAGAGTTTGTTTCCTGGAGACATTCACAGGCTGGAAACGTGCTCTGGACAGGGCTATCCCGGGGTGCCAGCAGGGAGCGCTCTCAGCCCCAGCAGAGGTCCACTTACCCCAAAATACAGCTTCTACAGGGTATAGCCATTTAAAATAACTGTTGCTGAAACAAATGAAACTTTCTGTTGCATTTTTAATATTAACATCCTTGACTTTTTTATTGTTGTTGTTGTTGTTGTTATGGAAATTATTTCCTTTCATATACATTTCTGACCTCTGTTTACCTCACAACAGAAACACTATTCTAGCTTTCTATCAAGAAAAAGCAAGATTAAGATAGCTGAAGCTGACTGTGTTTTGGAGACCATAAAGGAAGAAGGTCTTTGAAGAGAAAGTCTCACGTTTTAAAATGTCTTCCAAGGCTGTCTTGACAGTCAAAGAGATTAGAAGTTGAAAGATATTTGACCCCTTCCCATTTTTGTGACATTAAGATGGACCATATTCATCAAGACTACTGCAAAACTTGGTTTATCTCAAGATTTAAAAAAAAAAATGGAGCCAAAAGTTACGACAACCGTTTATTTTTAATGACTCATAAATGACAATTGGCAAATCCGAATCAATCGTATGAAACGCATCCTCCCCCTCTGCCACAAAGAGACGTTTACCTAGCTTCATGAAGTCTTTTATATGTTCTGGATATTGGATGGGTGAAAAGCTCAGTATAAGACAGAACAAATGCATTTAAGTTAAGTTCTAAAGACATAACCCATTAGCTGAGGAAAGTGTGGATCTAAGAAATGGAATCATTGAAAAAGAAATCTAGACGTCATGTATCCATCCACTGGAGAAAGGAGGGGATGAAATATTGATTCGTTGCCTTATGTAATTCTGAGTCTGCCAATATGGATGTACTCAAAGGAACAGGCTGTGTGGTTCTCTGTTTCTCCACTGGTGTAATTCTGCCCTTAGAATAGTAAATTCAGTTCAATAATCATTGTGCTATTTTGAATATTTTTATTTCAAAAAACTATGCACTTGATATTAGATACCTTATAAGTTTCTTAGCTTTAAAAAATATGTATGCTTTTTCACTAGATTTCTCCTTATTCAAATTCGGTTTATCATGATAATTAATGTAATTATATATAGAATTAAGGCTGTAGTAAGAGAGAAGGGTTGAAGAATCTATGTAATGTAATTAGGTAAAGCGCATTATTTTAATGTTCTTTTCTAACTGGGTTGTGTAACTACGTAATAAATATAAAGTATATTCTAGTGACTAGTTTACTGATGAAAATTCTATGAATGATCTTTTTGAAGTATAGAATCTACTAAAGCCCTATAGTATTTATAAAGCAATGCCTCTAGCCATCACTTCTAGTGTCATAAAGTTTTATATTTATATTTTAGGCTATGGTAAGGAATTTTGGCAGAAAGGATCATATACATCCCAAATCATCCACGGTAACTGTATTCATGAATTAGATGAAAATGGAAGCTTGTGTACTAGTTTGCCAAAAAAAAGAATAGTTAAGATCTAGTTCTTTTTAATAGCAAAAACCTATACTGTGTAAGAGACTGTTGTATGTAGATACTATGAATGCAAACAGAATTTGTTTTTGGGTGAGAAGACATATATATTAGGTTGAAATATATGCAATTGCTGTTATGCAGGTCAGAAATAGTTGATTGTCAATTTGATATGTTTCAACTTGATACATAAGAGCAAGTAATCCCAGAGAGCATGTGGTAGGTACCCAATGCGTAGTGTGGACTTGTGTGTCAAAGGAAGTTGGGGGGCAGTCAAGAAAGCCCAAGGGGAAGAGGGACTTTGAAGAAAGAGTAGAACCATGTGGAGGCAGAGATGGGGGCACACACGAAAAAGGAAAGGCTAAACACTGATGGGAGAATGAATACAGTGTTTGGGGAATGATGAGCAAACCTGCTACATGCTAACAAAGTTTTAGGTTGAGGGAGCAGTTAAGAGATGATGCTGAGAGGAAGAGGGATCAGTACACATGCAGACACAAATGTAGCATCCCTGTAATATAAGTAGAGTGGTTTATCTCTTATTCGGGGATGGCAAAAACAACATTACATTTGTTAGCTTTTTTTAAGGCATTGAGATTTTCATTAATATATATCAGAATATGAGAAGAAAAATGCAGGTGATGAAGTGCATTCATGGTATATTCTGTAAAGAATAAAGGAACTGGGATAGTAGAAAATAAAATTCAAAACTTACTTTGTAAAATGACACATTCTTTAGCAGTTCTGTGAGAGAAGAAGAGGCGATTAGCCCTTTAGGGGATTAGAAGGCCTATCTTTATCTAGAGTTTGAAAGTTTTAATCACTGCTGGATCAAATCATGTCATTATTGGATAAAAAATCTGAACTCCAGCGGCCAGTGTGGCCTCCCCTGCTGCAGCCCCTGAGACAGTCCCCCAGCACTCCTGGGGGTGATGACCTCACTCTTTGGGTGGTACTGCTGCCTTGTGACCTTCCCAACAGTACAGCCACCCAACACAGGAGACCTCAGCCAGCACATGACCTTTATAAAGGTAGGCAACTCTTTAAATCACTCAAGTAACTCCTCAGGGGTGTGACATGCCTTTTTGAAATTACCAGCATATGCTTTAGCCTATAGATTCCCTCCTCATATACCTGCAAAATGGTCCCCAGTCAGCCAAATTTTTTTCTGATATATTTACATTCACCAACTTCACTTCTTTTACCACTTCCAGACATGTATCTCTCTTTCTACTGCTGTTCATATTCCTAAAATAACTGGCATAAGCTCTCTGCCCACAGGCAAACACACTTGCGTTTGAAATTTTCAGAAAAAATCACAATGAGAATAAAGGGTAGACTACTTCGGCCCCGAAGCCTGAGCCCTCTCGAGTCCTGTGATGGAAGCCTGTGCGGGCTTCGTCTGAAGAGCCGACATGCTCGCCAACACCAGCTCTCAGTCTGGGTGAGTATGTGGTGAGCTTACTGCTTGCACACATCCCTGAGTGGGCAATTAGGACTCAAATTTTATATTAAATGTGTAAGTTGGAAATTTAGTTCATCCTCAAAAGTGAATTTGCGAATCAGTAAGTGATCTTAATTTGTGGAAAACCAAATAGGTTCCAAGCCTCAGTGAGAAAATAGTGGCTAAAGTGATCCTAAAAAAAAACGAAAGAAAAATCAGCAGTGGAGGCCACTCTGCTTCTCCAGATGCTCCTGGTCATCCCTCTTCTTGGAGTTTGTGGACAGCGGTTCACCGGCCACGGCGGGAGGGCCCATGTGGGCTCAGGATGGTGGAAGACGGAGCAGAAAGTACTTCTCTCCATGCTCTCAATCCTGTCGTCAGTGATCCTAGAAAAAAAGTTAAGAAGTTGTATGTATTTTGCTGGTCCTTATCACCCCAAAATGAGATGTGCTGAGTTAACTTAGAAAAAGTATGGCTGACCGGTAATCCCATGTGAAGTGGCTTTTAATTCTTGTATTTGTACTTTTCTCCCACTTTTTTGAAGTATAACTGTACTTCACGTATAAGTTGCTTTCTAGTAACTGTTGGATTCTTAGAAGTGGTTTGTATAACAATTTTCCAGACAAAAAAATTAGATAGACCTTTAGAAAAAGTACATGGTGAGCTTGGGTCTTTGGTCTAGCCCTAACCCATGTACTTTTCCTTAGGGCAAAGTCTTTAGCTAACCATATGAGCTTTGCTTGTGTAATATCTTGGAAGAGGTTAGACATTCAGTTGATTTAAAGGCACTGACCCTAGTCCTTTTACACAGTTTCTGCACCAACTGTGGTTTCTCTCCCGGGAATGCGGGAACAGAGAGTTGGCTGTACTTCCTAATGGGTTTTCCATCTGTCCACACGAACACACGTTTGATGGGTTCTGCGGTATAGCAGTTGTCTGAGGCACTGTGAGCAGCAGGCTGAAACTGGTATGTGTGAGCTGGCTTTGCTGAGCGCATGCACATTCCTATTCTCGCTGGAAACTGGTCCCTGCAGAATTTCTGGGGAGTGCCAATTCTTTGTAACAGGGTCTAATGTACAGAGGAAGAAATGATGTAAATATACTGCTTCTGGGTCCCAATCAAGGGAAATTCAGAACCTGATTTTTAGCAGAAAAATTATGAGTAAAACAAGTGAAATGGCTGTTATTAAACACAGATGTTGCAAAAGTTGGAGAAGGTTCTGTTAAAAAATCAATTAACTGTAGAGTTGATTCCCAGAATTTGCTTCACAATAGGTGGTGGAGCATCCGCTTTCCAGAGACACTAGACCAACAAGTACACCGACTTTGCACAAGGAAATGTGGGTCCACACTCAGCACTTGTATGGTACCATGTTAAAGAATAATGTTTATCCAAGTTTATTTTCATGCATCGACTGATTATGCATCATAGTGGTTAAATCTAAGATTCTTCCAGGTAACTGGATTTATATCAATAATGTATGTAAGCATTGGTCAGCCTTTTGCAATTAACTGTGGCTTGTTTTACTCTTTTTTCCTACCTCATCTCCTCTTTTCCCTTTTCATTTGTCAAAGTTAAAACAGGTGACATACAGCCTGAGGATCACAATGAAGATAGGCAGAGATCTTAGTTAATTCCCTGTAGAAAAATCCTATTATCTTACTGCCCTATAGCAAACTCCCTTACCTGGGACTTCAATAAAATTCTGCTGCAAGATTAAGTAGACAAACACAAAAAGCAACGGCCTCCATTCTTTTAAAATGTACCTTATGAGATTGGAAGATAAACATGTAAAATATATTTTTCAGATTTTTTAAAAATAAAAGCAAGTCTTTTCTCATTGTTTGCCTTAAAACAAATGCATAGACTAAGAGCAATTTACATCACTTAGCCACTTTTTTCTCCCTATAAAAATGTCGAAAGTATCCTTCCTTGTTGGTGGGGAGTGCTGAGTTCCAAAGTTGTATTAGTCCAGTTGTATTTGCAGAAAATGGTTGTCAGAGTGGAACAGCCTTGGGCTATTTAGGCAACACAATTTTGTAAAAGTGAAAATGGAACCACAGGATCAGTGTTTCGAGGGGAGAGTAGAATCGAGGCAAGTTCTGATAAAGTTCACTTCCTGGCATATATTTCAAACCTGAGAAAGAGATATTTTTTGCTTCTGTGATTGCCAGGAGTTTGTTTTGAGACTAACATGAGAGTTAAAATCCTTCTAAGCCTAAAATTTCAGTCCGGCTTGAGCCCCTGGGGTGAGCTAAGCGGGGTTCTAGAATTGAAGCAACTGCTTTAACAACACAGATTGCTGGAATGGGCCAAGCTGCTCATTATCTGGATGGAGCAGACATCCCAGGCCCTCTAGGAATCAGCAAGAGCCCTTCTTTAGTGTCTCCTTTGCCGAGACTTAACAAACCCTGAACTGGCAGGGTCTCTAAGGATTGGGAATATTAAAGCGTTAGAAAGGAAACTTACAGCCAGAAAGGAATTTAAAAAAAACAAGGCAAGGCTGGCTTGGGCTATCAGCTTTCCTCATATTATCTCCTGTTGCCTTTTCTTGCCCACTTCTGAGAAAATTTATAAACCTATTGGCTTCTTGAGTTTCTGATGCTTGTTTTGAAGTATAAAATTCATGATCACATATGTGAACATTATCGTTTCTTATGCACTCTGGAGTTTTTATCCACTTTTTCAATGACATGCAGGAGTGTTCTTTGGAAGGTCATTTCTTGAGTGCTTTCGAACCCAAGTCCTCACAGAGTCCTCCACCCCAAGTAAGATATTACTTTCACTTGCCTAATAGCTTCTATCTCATTACTCAGCGAGTTTGTGATCTGGTGGTCACAGGCATACCTTCTCACCACAGAGCCCCTATAACCCAGATGCCCAGAGATTAGGGAATCGAGACAGTCTGATTTATGTGTAGGCTGTTCATGGACTCAAACTATGAAGGGAACTCGGAAATGATGCATGACATTTTTCTAAAATCTTTCGACATACTTAAGCGTGTTTAAGTTCCACAGAGGATGAGAGATGATAGCAGAGTGACTGGAATTCTGACTTGAATTCTGAGCTTGCTTCTGCTTCAAGCTAGCAATGTGAGTTTCAGCAAGTTACCTAACAATACAGCCCTTAGTTTTCTCTCTGATCTGTTGTAGGAGCCAACACGTGTACTGGATTTCTTTTGCATGTGTGTGCCTACTTGGTTACGTTAGAACTAGCCTCACCTGTACAGTTCCAGTTTTGAATTAGCCTAAAGAGAACCTTGCATGAGGACTGGGAGACAGCAAGGGTGTGGCATCACTTTCTGAAGGTCTTTTCACAATCGGATACGGTGGCATGCAGACGCAAGGTGCCCACAGGTTCCAGTTTGTCCTTGTCTCCCTGCACTCCAAATTCAGCTTTTCTTTTTGCCCGCTGACCTGCAGCACCCGCCACCACCAGACAGACTTGGCAGGGGACTCACAGAAGCAGTAGCTGCCCAGCGGCAATCACTTGCACAGATCTCTCCAAGAGCTCTTCCTCAGTGGTCCCATTTCAGTGGCACCCAAGCCACGCCTGGCTTCTCGAATCCTCAGGCTAACCAGTTTGTGACTTTTTCTCTTTCCCAACGTCCCTTTCCAAACCTTCCCTTTATGGACTCCTCCCGCGATAGCGTGAGGTGGAATGCCTACAATAAATCCTTTGTTCTGGACCACAGTAGTTATGCTTCCCTGACAACCCATCCTCTCTTCAGTCATCCTTAGAGGCTTTGAAAGCAATACAATTGCTTAAAACTTTCCAAGTTATTCTCGTAGATCAGTTACTTAACCTTTGGAAGGGAAGGTTAATCAGGGCTAGGACAGTATATGTATCTATCACATACATTATCTTGTCTAATATCTGTGTGAAAATCTGTGTGGGTCTGGCATGTGTGGGTAACTGCAAAGAACAACAACAAATGGGTGTTGCAGAGGGGAGCCAAGCATTTCTTTCCAGGGGTCCAACTATTAGTAACTCCAGTTATTCAAGGAGATCTAAGATGTTTACTTTTACTTTTCAGAGATCCTTTTCTGAAAGTTTTGCTTAAATTCTTAATTCTAGTTGTACTGGTTGGTAGAAGAAAATATGATCCTCCTACCCTTCAACTTTTTTCTTTAGTTGTGCAAATGCCTGGCACACAGACACACCTCATATTTTTTTCTGTAGTTTAAATGTTTAAACTGTTGGAGAATTGAAATGACTCTAACTCTAGTGTAGATAAATATATGCTACTTGTCTCATACCCTGTGACATATTCGTGGCTATGCCTAGAGAACCCGCAGTGTTTTAAAAACACCTGATCCATGGTAGCTGATGTGGTGCGGAACACCTGTGGAAAACACCTTCAGAAGCATGTCTCCCTCTGATGGTCATTCATTAGTACTACAAAAAAAATGCTTTCTGGATTATAACGAGAGCTCAAAAACAAGAAGAAATGCCTCTTCCTTTGTAGGTACAGTGTGTTTTTAAAATACCTCTTCATTTGAACATATTTCTTTTCTGCAGAGACAACTGCTTACCCTGGGAGGATTGCTAGATCACTTTGGGCCTCTTCTGATAAGCATTCAATTATGTATTTGAAAGTCTTTTTTGCATTTTCTAAGACTGGATATATAATCCATGTAGACAAAACTCTTCTTTTCCTTAAACACAAGGAAACCTCCCAAAAGAAAAATCTCCCCCAAATGTTTTCTGTCATCCATTCATTTGCTCATTTAGTTTTATCTAATACAATGGATCTCAACCCTGGCTGCACACTAGAATTCCCTGAGCAGCTTTGAAAGATATGGATATTGGGCCATACTTCCAAATTATTCTTACTTGGTCTTGACTAGGGTGGGTGTTGGTATTTTTAAGCTCTTGTGGTGATTGTAATGTGCTGCCAGGGTTGATAACTACTACGCTAATATTTTTAAGCACCTACTATGTGCTGTTCATTGTGGTAGTGCTAAGGATTTAATGGTAGGGATACAACTTGGCTGCACTGAACTTCTGACATCACCATTTCCAAGCCACACACCACCCCCTCTGTCTGAAAGTTCATTTATTCATTGCATAATTAACTCCTCATCCTTTGCGTCTCAGATTAAATATCTCTTATTCAAACTGCCCTTCATTTAAATTAGTTTCCATATTTGGGGACATTGTTTGCCCTCATAGCATCTCTCCTCTTTTCCTTCATAACACTTTCCCCAGTTATAATTACAGGTATTCCTTCCCACTGGAACTCTAACAATCAGAACTCAGTACCAAATAGATTTTGGTAATGAGGAAGAAGAAGCAGATTTACCTGAAGGGAATGGAGTTTAAGCTGCAGGGCACTTGTGGTGGTTCAAATAACATCCCCTCAAAGATTCCATATTGTAATCCTCAGAATTGTGACCATGTTGCCTTGCAAGACAAAAAGGAATTTGCAGATATGATTAAGTGAAAAACCTTGAGATGGAGAGAATATTCTGTATTATCCAGAACTGTAATCCAAGGGTTCTTATAAGGAGGCAGGGGGGTCAAAGTTAGAGAAGATGCAAGGATGGGAGCAGAGGTCAAAGAGATGAGAAGATGCTACCCTGCTGGTTTGAAAAATGAAGGAAGGGGTCAGGAGGCAAAGAATGTGTGCAACTTTAGAAGCTGGAGAAGGCAAGGAAATGGAGCTCCCTAGAACCTCCAGAAGGAATGCAGCCCTGCCTACACTTTGATTTTAGCCCAGCAAAACTAATTTGGGACTTCTAACCTCCTAAACTATAAGAGAATTGATTACTATTGTTTTAAGTCTTTTAGTCTGCCGTAATTTGTTACCGTGACAATAGGGAATATAGCCTCCCCTTGTACAGGCCCCTTCTGAGATCCTGGAGGGGACTCTGGAAGTGTGTTCACGTGTTCGAATGTTTCTGTAAAGCTTGCAAAATTAAAATATTTCACTATGATTAATTAAAGCTGCTGTCTCTTTATAAACTTCCCAAGGCTCTTTTCTCCTCTGGTTGAGAGCACGGAGTGGCTACAGACATTTTCAGGCTCTGGCTAAGGAGAAATGTAGTTGAAGATACTTCAGTTTGTGTTTAGTGGGATAAGTACCTGTGGTTCATGGTCACTTCCATGCAGCATTAAGTTATTGCTAGAGTGTGGGAATGGCTTCCATGAATATTCCTTATGCCCACTGTGCTAAAGTCCCAAGGTGTGGTGACATGAAGGAGTCACAGAATATGTAGCATGCAATCCATTCCCTTAATCTCATAGGAGAAAAAAGCTGTCCATATAGTCTACATTTTTCAGGTCAAATAAAGCAGTAATTCATGACGATGGAGAGATACATTTGAATAGAAGTAATGAATAGGCTCTCAGATTGTTTGCTAAACAAATTAATAAAGAAGAGTGATTGTATGAAAACACTGGGAAAAGGTTGAAATTCTTTTCTGATTTGACATAATTTACAGGCATCAAAGAAAATATTATAAACTCAACACATGCTACAAAAACATCCATGACAAATTGGTTAATAAATGTCATCCATTTGAAGAGTATTTAATATTTGTGATTAGTCACTGCACTAATCACAAAGCACTGCACTAATCAGAAAATGTTAAATGCCCTGAAATCTTGTAATTCTTATGTGAAAAAAATTTGATAGAGGTTTTCTCAATTTGACAATAATTGTAAACATTTACATGACATTTCCAAGAACAAACAGACTGAGTAATCACCCTTGAATGGATGGTTATGCGAATTCTAGAAGGTGGCTCGTCGGATGGTATGCTAGGATTCAGAGGAGCAATGATCACTGTGCAGAGGAAGTCTTCTTGGCTGTAGGACCAGAGATGGTAAACTAAAAAAAAAAAAAAATTTGTGGTAAATTAACTTACCACCACCCACATCACCAACCACATACTAGTACATAGGTATGTTGCACTTAGTCTGGGGAATCCTAAAAAGTGGGATGTAAATATTCAAACCTTTTTTGAAAAAAAAAAACAATACAAAAAACTCAGGGTCGCATTTTAGAGGTAGAGCGGTCCGTCATTAGTTGCTAATTCAGTTTGGGTTATAGAGAGACTTACCTACTAGCCAGCAACCATTAATTAATAAAATTGTCCTCGCCTTTGAAGCCTTCATTTAGCTGAGTGGGTACATGTACATATAGAAAAGGGCGTGGAAAATGCAAAATACTCCTGGACTCAGATCGGAGAAAACTCTCTCAGCTCGTCTTCCCCTTCTGCCCTGCCGCAGTTTGGGTACTTCGCGGAATTCAGAGCCGGCGGCGGACTCCGAGTTTCCGACTCGGGCAGGCCGGGCCGCCGTGCGGGCAGCCCGCCTCCAGGGGGCGCGCCGGCCGCTGCGGCGCGAGGCCGCTCTGGCCCAGTAGGGGGCTCAGCGTGGCTCTGTGGCCGGCCTCTCGCCCCCGCGCATCGTCGCCGCGGCTGCCGCGAAGGTGCAGCGGCTGGCGTCTCTGCTCGACGGGGTCAGAGGTACCAGGGACGGGGCCCGTGGACACTCGCTGAGCGGAAGCCACTGACACCTCCCGCGCCGGCCCCCGAGCACCGGAAGCCCGGCCCGCGGCCTGGCCGGGGGCTGTGAGGGGCGAGGCCGCATGGCCTTCGCGCACCTACGCGGCGGCCGGAGGGAGCCGGGCGGGTCGTCGCGGGTCCGGGCAGGGAATGTGCTGCACGTGAGGGCTGGGAATGGCCTGCGGGGCGTCTTGTTTGCTTTTGCGGGTCGTGGCCGTGGTTGTGCGCGCGAGAGTGTCACCCTAGATTTGCCCACCGCGGCGGGCAAGACCGGGGCTGGGTGCGCTCGCGGTTAATCGGCAGGTGTGATGTCCGAGCCGAAGCCATAGCCCGCCTCTGGTCGTTAGGCCTGACGAGCCGAGTGCTTTTGTCGCATTAGTACAGAGTGCGTGGCCGATGATAAGGAACCCGCAGTCTAGGCGGAAACGCTGTTGGGGTGGAAGCGAACTGCGGGAATGGCACCGCGCTCGCAGGGGGCCTGCGTTCAAAGGCAGCCTCGCCCCTTAGCACTGCAGGTTGATAACTCTCCATGTTTTCCAACGCCGTGCTCTGCCTGGGGAAAACGACTTTTTTTTTCCCCCAAACGTTCCACAATTTCAGAATATAAACATAATGAAGTAAAGAATATACCGTTGAAAGCAACGCTTCTCATTCCTTGAAAAATGGTGGTGCCAAGGAGGTCCTAGCTTGAGCTGTAATATTGGTGTAGGGATTACGTTATGGTAGTACCTATCTTCAGTGCTTGCTATATGTCAGACATTGTGCTGAATGCTTTAAACGTGTGGTAACTTTATTTAATCTTAAAGCAATCCTATAAGGTGCTATTTTCATTTTACAGAAAAAACTGAGGCACAGAGTCTAAATTAATTTGTTCAAGGTCACACAGCTAGCGGAGTGTGAACTTTGAGCCTCCTCTCCCTTACACCAGTGTCCCTGCTTCTGATAATGATCCAAACATGTTACTATAAGATATTTTTGGGTTTTTTATTAATTTGATGTGTAGCTTGAACTGACTTCTGGCAATGTGCAAGAGCCGTATACCAACTCCTTTTTAGTTTTTAGTTTAAAGGAAGTTTAATGAGAAAAATGTTTGCTCATTAAGGATTATAGTGATAATGAAGTTAAACTCTGGACTATCGCCCTCACCACCCTGATAGTTTTATTTGTAATATAGATGGGTTTTATTTGGTTGTAAACAAGCTTCATTTCTTTATTTGTGTTTCAATCCCAGTTTTAATGAGTTTACTTTGCCTTTGCAATATTTTGACAGTAGTGCTGAAATGAAAACTTTTTCGAAGACAGTACGTTAATATTTTACAAGATGTGACGGCATTAGAGAGAGTAAAGAAAAGAGGAATGAAGAGATTTTTTGGCATGTTATTTAGAGCAAATTGAGTTACTATGGAAGATAAAAATTTCACAATTTTTATCAGTGTCAGAAGAGAAATCATATTTCCTGTTGTGGAAAGAGGTTGGATATTATAGTGTCCTAAATCTCTTAGCCTTATCACAAGTTGACAGTTTGCATATTCAAAAAAAGTTGGAATGTTCAGCTTCTGTATACCAAATGTATTTTGAGTGCCTTCCATGTCTAGGCACTTTTCTGGGCTCTCGGGATGCAGGCGTGAACAACAGAACAAAATCCTTGTCCTCTTGGAGCTAACAGCATTCCACTGGAGGAAGGTAGGGTTGAAGACAAAAAATAAAATAATTTTTACAAATTCAAATATATCCCGTCAGATGGTAAAAGTTGCTAAGAAGAAAAATAAAGCAGTGAGGGGGGTAGATGGAGCAGACACGATTTTAAGTAGGGAACAGTGTCATGGAGAAGACTATTGAGCAAAACCTGAAGAGTGCAGGATAGCCATGCAGCTGCCTCCGGGAAGAGTAGATACAGAGCAGAGGCAACTGCAAAAACCCAGAAACTGCCCGTCTTAGTGGAGGACCGGCAGCGAGGTCAGAAGGTTTGAGCAGAGAGGGATGGAAGGGTGGGGTCTGAGAGCTAACTGGTCCTGGTAAAGACTTTGGCTTTTACTCTGAGCGAAGAAGGTGGTTGGAGAGTTTTGAGGGGAAGAGTTAGAGGATTTGACTTTATTTTTAAAGGCTTAGTCTTGCTGCTGCATTTAGAATCAACTGTAGAGGCAAGGATGGAAACAGGGAGACCAGTTAGGAGGTTGGTTTAATAATCCAGGTGAGAGGTGGTTGGGGTTTAGGACTAGGTGGCAGCAATAAGTAGTAAGAAGCAGTCATTTGATATAGCTGACAGAATTTGCTGATGGATCGGATGTGGAGTATGAGAGTGAAAGAGTGAAGCATGACTTCAAGGCCTTTGGCCTGAGCTGTTGGAGGATGGAGTTGCTGTTTACTGAGATGAGGAAGTTTTAAGGGAGGAGAGGTATGGAGGGGTGGCTGGAGCAAGAATTAAGAATTTTATTTTAGACATGTCAGGCTTGAGATGCCAGTTCATGGGGTTATATGAGGCTGGAGTTCAAGGAAAAGTTCCAACAGACGTATGAAAAGATGCTCAATATCACTAGGAAGTTGCAAATTAAACCATAATGTGATTTCACTTTACACCTGTTAGAATGGCTGTCATCAATACATTGACAAACAAGTGTTGACGAGCATGTGGAGGAAAGAGAACCCATGTGCACTGTTGGTAGGATTGCAAATTGGTGTAGCCATTATGGAAAACAGTATGGAGGTTCCTCACAAAATTTAAAATAGAATTACTTTAAGACCCAGCGATTACACTTCAGGGTATTTATCCAAAGAAATCCAAACCACTAATTCAAAAAGATATATGCACCCCTGTGTTCATTGCAGCATTATTTACAATAGCCAAGATATGGAAGCAACCTAAGTGCCCATCAGTAGACAATTGGATGAGGAAGTAGTATGTATATACAATGGATAGGTGGACCTAGAGAGTATTATTCTAAGTGAAATAAGTCAGAGAAAGTAAAGCCATAGGATCTCACTTATATGAGGAATCTAAAACAAAACAAAACAAATAGACTTATAGAGAGAACAAACTGATGGTTGCCAGAGGGGAGAGGAGTTCCAGGGCTGGGTGAGAAAGGTGAAGGGATTAAGAGGTATAAGTTGGTAGTTATAAAATAGTTGCAGGGATGTAAAATACAGCATGGGAATATAATCAATAATATTGTAATATTTTTATTATTTGTCCATCACCTCACATAGTTACCTTTGTGCATGGTGAGAACACTTAAGATCCACTTAGCAAATTTCAGGTACAGTACAGTATTATTAACTCTAATCACCATGCTGTACATTAGATCCTTGGAGCTTCTCATCTTATAATTGAAAGTTTGTATACTTTAACCAACATCTGCCCATTTCTCTTAACCCTCAGTCCCTGGCAACCAATGTTCTACTTTGTGGTTCTATGAGTTAAACTTTTTTTAGATTCCACATATAAGTGAGACCATACCGTCTTTGTCTTTCTGTGTCTGGCTTATTTCACTTAGCATAATAACCTCCAGGTTCATTCACATCACTGCAAATAGAAGTGTTTCCTTTTTATGCCTGAATATTATTCCATTTTACATATATACCATATTTTCTTTATTATTTATCTATTGATGGACACTGAGGTTGTTTTTATATCTTGACTATTGTGAGTAATACTGCAACGAACAGCAGAAATTTTTTTGAGCTAGTGATTTCATTTCCTTTGGATATGCAGGGGAAACTTGTTCTTTTTTTCTTTCAGTGCAGTGCTGTCTGGTTGTTCTGAAGCTTCTCTTTGTTCACTAGGATTGTTAGCACTTCCTCTAAAGCAGTGTTTTAGAAACCTTAATTAATTTAACCTCTGACTTATTCATCTTTTATAGCTTGTCCAGTTTGTTGGCATATAATTGTAGTAGTCTCTTATGATCTTTTGTATTTCTGTAGTGTCAGTTGAAACTTCTCTTTCAATTCTGATTTTAATTATTTGAGCCCTCTCCTTAGTCTACCTAAACGTTTGTCATAGACACAGAGAACAGATGGATGGTTACCACAGAGGTTGGAAGTTGGGAGGCGAGCGAGAGAGCGAAAGGGGTGAAAGGAGTCAATTGTGTATGGTGGTGAATGGATAGTACCTAGACTTTTAGGAATGATCACTTTGTAGAGTATACAGATGTTGAATTATAATGTTGTATACCTGAAACTTATATAATAAAAAAAGAGGTCCTGAGTCTGAAATTGTTAGAACAGTTTTATCTAGGCATTTTAACTTGGTGGCCTTTTTAGTCCTAATGCCAGTCAGTTTTTCCAATAGCCAGATGGCGCTGCTTCTTTCATTTAAATGTCTCAGCCACTTCCCCATTTTTTGGTTGTATTTTGCTTGTTGACTATTATACTGACTTCTTTCTTGAAAAAAAAACTGGTATTTGACTATAAAAGAGTTTTCTCATGTCAAGCTTATTTTTTATCTCACTTGTTTCTTCAGAGTATCCTTTCAACTTGTTCTTTAGGCTATCTCCTTGGTCAGTTCCTTGAATTTATCTAGCTCTCATTCAGAGTCCAATGTCCTGTGCTATTTGTTCCATTTAAATGTGAGATTTCTTAGGCCTTAACTCAGCTGTTCCCTGCAGAGTTAGATGTCATTGCACCCACCTTTGACCTTTGTCTTTTGTTGAAACACATAACATAAGCAATATTTTTTTTTCTTCTTAGGAAGAAGTGATAGGTACATATAACAGTAGGTGTCAAGTAGTAATGACCACTTTAAGTTCTTTGTCATTTGAATATTTAGCTCTAAGTAACAGAAAACCGATTTAAACTGTCTTAATAAAAAGGGGACTTTATTGATACTGTATTTGGAAAGTCCAGAGTTAGTATGAGCTTCAGATGAGGTTTAATCTAGGCGTGGCCTGTTCTCTGCCTCACTGTGTGCTTCGTGTGTGTGTGTGTGTGTGTGTGTGTGTGTGTACACATGCACCCATATATATATGAAATACATGTGAAAAGGATGAAAGCAACTTTAGATGTCATGTTTATACCATAGTTTTAGGGAAAAAAAGAATGTATTGCTCAAGCATTTCAAGCAAAGAGTCTTATTGGACTGGTTATATATCCATGTCTAAATAAACCACTATAGCTAGGGGAATGTAAATGTGTTACATGGCTTAAAATAATCAGGACTGACCCTTTCATAGCATATGGGCAGCAAAGCATGATAGTGTTGGGTACTAATGGGACAGAAAAATGTAGGATTGACTTCTAGGTAGACAGACAATCATGTCCACTACAGTGGCACTGGGCATCTGAGAGAATGAAAAATACATAGTTGGTTTTAGATCAAAATGGTACATTTAGTTCTTATTATAGTATATGGCAATAATTAGTAAAATGTAAAAAGTGAAAACCAAAAGTATGTAGTCAGAACAATAAGCTAAACATCTCTCTACAATGGCACAGAATGATAAGTGGAGCTATAGCTATTCTGGAAATGGGAGTAGTGGCTGAGAATGTCACTTTTGCAGAGTAATGAAGAGTTAAAGTGCTCCACACAGGACGAAAGACAGGAGTAAGGTTATGGCTGAAAGTCAGGCCATGGTTAGATACCCTAAGCATAAAAAGAGGCCTAATAAAACTGCTCTGACTGCTGCCAGAATCTAATGGCATAAAGAAGCTGGACCTAGCACGGTGGGAGGGCACAGACAGTTTCCTAGTCAGAAACGAACCAAACTTTGGCTCAATGACCGGATTTGAGTGATAGCCCCATTATCACTTAGAGGCAAGAGTTTAAACTTACCTTGTATAAGACCTGGTTCTGAACTGCACTCCCAGGTGGCAGGGCCAAGGAACTGTATGAGGGAGTTAGCATGAGGGGAGGAGGAATAGAGAACAAAAACAATTCTCTCTCCCAAAATAAACTTGCAGCAAAATTCTAAAATGAATATAAAAGGAAAAAAACTCATCCAATAATATTAGCATTAGAACATGAATTCAGTCCTGGCGTGAATAATTTTAAGAAACCATTTAGCAAACAAAGACTTTAAAGTGTCTGTGCTCAAAGAGAAAAAAGACTAACATTTATTAAAAATGAACAGTAAATTATGAAACAAAAAACTAAAACAGTAGATATGAAGAACCAATTAGAACTCTTAGAAATGAAAAGTACAATTTGAGATTAAGAAAAACAAGTATGATAAGCTTGTGGACCCAATCCAGCCAGAGAAGGTAAGTGAAACAGTGGTCCCTTTTTGGCACCAGCGACCGGTGCTCCTATGAGAATCTAATGCATGATGATCCGAGGTGGAGCTGAGGTGGTGATGCTAGCTAGCACTGGAGAGCAGATGCAAATACCGATGAAGCTTCACTTACTCAGCGCTCACCTCCTGCTATGCAGCCCTGATCCTAACAGGCCATAGACTGGTACGGTTGCAGCCAGTGGGGTTTAGGAACCCCTGAATTAGAAGATAGTGCTGAGAACTGCACCTGGAATGTAGCAGAGAAAAGCATTTTTTTAAACAAAAAGACAAATTGATACTCGAGTTCCAAATACATCTAATAGGAAGATATGGTTGAACAGCAATATTTGAAGAGATATTGAAGAGAACTGTCCAGAATTCAAGAAAGACATGAGTGCTTAGATTATAAATACACTGAATTCCAAGCAGGATAAAGAAATCTTTCTAGATAGATCTCAGTGAAACTGTAGAACATTACAGATAAAGTGAAAACTTTGAAACTAAAATCAAAAACAAAAACAAAAAACATCCCTTGCAGAAGGATAACAATTCAATTGAAGCAGACATCTCCCAGCAATAACAGATGCTGGGAAACAGCAGAGCGGTAGCTTCAAAGTGCTGAGGGAAAGTAACTGGCAACTGCAACCATATAATCAGTAAAGTAAAAAGCCATTTTTAAATATACAAAGACAAAAGAGTTTACTACTCACCAAAAGAACTAAAGGATAAACTTCAGCCAGACGAGTAAATCTGGAGGCGAGGCATGAAGTTTTTTTTTTTTTTTAAAGCAGTCTGATTGATAAAATGTTGATATATTTAGGTTTTGTTTTGTTTTTGTTTTTTTTTTGTTTTAAGTTTTAGAATTGGGAGTTGGTATTTTTTAAAGGTAAAGCTAAACTATAGACAACATTTATGAAATGGAGTGTTCTGTGGTGGGTATAGCATGTGCTGGCATTGTGTTCACATATAATTTCTGGATAATTTTAGACTTTTAGCTTGTATGTCAAAAATTAAAAATAAGACCTTGAAAAAATATATAATTAATAGTTTTTAAGTCAATACAGTAGAACACGGAGAATATAGAGAAAAATGTAATAATACAGGAGATGATAGAAAAGAAGCAAAAAAAAAATGATAAACAGCAAACACAAAGTAGATGATGGAAATAAGTCCAAATAGGTCAAAAGTCATATAAATATAATTTGATTAAATTCACCTGTGGGGAAAAAATCTTCAAACAGTTTGAAAGCAGTGTGTTTCCTGCTCTTTATAAGATACACACCTAAAAGCCATAAAGAAAGGGTGAAATAAAAAAAATCTCCCCCAAATTATAACCATAGAAAGCTAGTATAATAATATCATTAATGTCAAATGTTAAAGCAAGGAACGTTAATAAGAATAAAGAAGCACACCAATAAAAGCAATACTCTTCCAAAAAGCTAGAGCAGTTATGAATAATGTGCACCTAAACGATCTCGAATGTAACCCAAAATTTCATAGAATTACAGAATGATAAATCCACAATCATGGTTAATAGGAATTTTGACACTATTTTCCGAAACCAAGATATCCGATGGCAAAAAAATAGGATATAGAACATTTTCTCAACAAATTAACATTTGATCAAATGAATTTGTATGTATAATTTAGACTCCTGTCTTCAACTAATAGTTTATACATTCTTTTCAGATACATTAAAAGACACCAAAAGAAAGTCTGTAAATTTTGATAAATCCTTGTCCTAGATAGATACCATATTCTTTTACCACAATGCAAATAAATTAGAAATTAACAAAAAGTTTTTCAAATACCATGTTAGGGTGTTTAAAATGCCCTTCTATATAATGTTAAAGAACATCACAGAAATTATATAATATTTAAACAACAATGTAAAATACTGTATATGGAAACCAGTGGGGCCAGTTAACTTATTACTTCAATGTAAATTTATAGCTTTAAACACATTTGTTAAATGTATGAAAAGTAAGTTAAGGATACAAATCAAGAAGGTAAAAAACTGCATGTAAAACTTGAAGTAGAAGTAGAAAAAAGAAATGGAACAACAGAAAATAACAAAGGAGAAACCTGAAGCAGTTAAACAACAGAACTGGTCCTTTAAAAACTAACAGGCAAACTGCTACCAATAATGATCAAGGAAAGAACAACAAAACAAGCACAAATAATGTCAGAAACAATATGGAGATAACATTTTTTAGTCATAAAATATATAATGAATAACTAAGCCAATATATTTGATAAGTAAGAAGTTTAAAACAACAGTGATTATTAAATAAGTCTGTGGCTCAGGAACTTGAAAGTGACTTAGCTGGGTCATTGTAGCTTCACCTTTCAGACAAGATTTCAGCCAGAACTGCAGTAATTCTGAAGCTTGACCGTTCTGAAGGAATTTTTCCAAGATGGCTCACTCGCATGACTAGTGGTAGAAAGCTTCAGTTCCTTGCTGGCCACTGGCAAGAGGTCTCCTCAGTTACTCATCACATAGGCTTCTGTATTACTGCTTGGTGTCTTCATGACATGACAACTGGCTTTCTTCAGAGCCAGCAATCATGAGAGCAAGGGAGAGGCTGCAGTGTCTTTTATGACCTCATCTTGGAGGACACTTCTACCATATTCTATTTGTTAGAAATGGATTAGTAAACTCATGCTCAAGGGGAGGGGATTTAAACTTCATCTTTTAAAGGGCGGTGTATCAAAGAATTTTTAATATTTTTAAAGTATCACACTGTAGTTATTCAAGTGATATGTTTAATTCATGGAAAATTCAAGAGAACCTATAGGTGTATTACTAGAACTAGTAAGAGTTCAACAAGGTTGTTTAACACAGCACACATGCATTAATTTTATTCCCAGTATTAGTAATAACCAAATTAGAACCGTAATAATAAAAAAAGACCCTAATCATAGCTGAAATAAAAGCAAATTATTTTCTTTTTTTTTCTGGCTTTTTTGAAATATAATACACAGTTGCACGTATTTACATCATACAATTCAACGAGTTTATTTTTTTTTCAATTATAGTTGGCATTCAATAATAATTCAGTTTCAGTTGTACAGCCTAGTGATTAGAGCTCAGGTGATCACCCCACCAAATATAGTACCCTATTCCCCTTACATATTGATTACAATGCTATTAACCATCTTCCATATGCTACACTCTATATATCTCCATGTCTATTCTGCAGCTGTCCATTTGTACTGCTTAATCTCTGTGCCATTTTTGCCATCCTCCCGAACCCCCCATCTATTAGCCCTCTAAATATTCTTTGTATCTATGAGTTTATTTCCATTTTTTTGTTGTTTATTTTGTTCTTTAGATTCTACATGTATATGAAATCATGCAATATTTGTCTTTCTCTTTCTGACCCATTTCATTCAGCGCAATACCTCTAGGTCTATCAAGGCAGTATCTTTTTCCATCCCCTTCCTTTTAGTCTGTGTGTGTCTTTTAATCTGAAGTGAGTCTCTTGTAGCAGCATATGTAGGGCTCTTGTTTTCTTATCCATTCAGCTGCTCTATCTTTTGGTTGGAGCACTTATTCTTTTCCATTTGAGGTACTTGTTGATAGGAATGTAGTTATTACCATCTTTATTCCTGTTTTTGATACATGTTTTTTTCTTCTTAAAGAAGTCCCTCCAACATTTCTGTAATACTGTTTGGTATGATAAATTCCTTTGCTTATTTTTGTCTGGGAAGCTCTTTATCTGTCCTTCAACTCTAAATGATAGCTTTGCTGGATAAAGTATTTTGGTTGTAGATCCTAGGTTTTCATCACTTTGAATATTTTGTGCCAAGCCCTTCTGTCCTGCATAGTTTCTTTTGAGAAATCAGCTGCCGTCTTATGGGTGCTCCCTTGTAGATAACTAACTGCTTTTCTCTTGCTGGTTTTAAGATTCTCTCTTTGTATTTAACCTTTGGCATTTTAATTATGATGTGTCTTGTGTGGGCCTCTTTGGGTTCCTCTTTCCTGGGACTCTGAGCTTCCTGGGGTTGTATGTTATTTCCTTCACCAGGTGAGGGAAGTTTTCCATCATTATTTCTTCAAATAGCTCTTCAGTGTCTTGTTTTCCTTCAGGTACCCCAATGACACGATATTTTTATATTTAATTGTGTCCTGTAGGCTCCTTAAATTATTATTATAGTCTTGGCTTCTTTTATCTTGCTCTTCTGATTAAGTGTCTTTGGCTTTCCCACCCTATATCTGTGGTTCGATCCTTTTCTTTATTCACTCTGCTTATTCCATCTAATATACTCTTCATCTCAGATAACCTGTTCTTCATTTCTACTGGTTCCCTTTTATAATCTCCACTTCCATTTTTAGGGTTTTTATCTCTTTGTTAAAGTTCTCACTGAATTCATCTACTTCCCCTAAGTTCATTGAGCATCTTTATAATCATGTTTTGAAGTCTGCCTCTGTTAGATTGCTTGACTCCATTATTCCTGGATCTCTGTTCTGTTCTTATACAGTTTCTGCTTCATTGTCTTCCCATTTTGGCTGCCTTTCTGTGTCTGTTTCTATAAACCAAGCAACGCTCCTAAGTCTCCCAGTCTTATTAGTGTGTGGTAGCGGCACAGTCCTGAGAGGGGTTCAGCTGCAGGCCAAGTTTATCCCCAGCCTGGGCCTCTCCGGGCCACCTGTTAAGATTCATCAAGCAATCCACAGGTGCTGTGCTTATAGTTGTCTCAAGAAACTACACCAGAAACTGAGGCTAGCTGCTACCAGTTTTAATCTTCTCTGCTCACAAGGAGCACCTGACTCCAACAGTACACCTGAATGTGGCTTGGGTGGGCCATGAGTTGGGGGAGGCAGAGTTTCAGGGAATCCTCTAGATGGAGTGACCTCTGTTATCCAATTTGATGATTTCTCAGCTCTGGGGGCAGGCGCTGAGTCTGCGCACTGGGAGAGGGGAGAGCTCAACAGAGGAGCAATAGATAATGCTGGCACTTCTGTCTGGGAGAGATCTCGCCTCAGGCCCTCCAGCAACTTAGTGTCCTCCTGTAAGTCCCTGACAACTGCCCCCCTCCTGCCCCGCCCGACACAGCCGACCTGGCGCTGGTGCTCAGAGCAAGCACATCTGTCACCGTTGAAGTCCACTCGCAGACACGGCCCCTTAAGAGGTGTCTGCAGCTTCCGCAGCCTCTGTCCCACACCGGGCAGCCTCGTGTCCTCGCCCAGCCTACCTCCTCCCGTTGCAGGGTGCTTTCTTAGTTCTCTCCCTAGTTGTGCTTCTGTTCGTCTAGATCGCAGACGACTTCCCTTGCTGTTTGCGCTGTGTTTCTGTCACACTTTGATTTGGTCACAAGAGGGATGAACAGAGCCTCTATCATCTACACCATTTTGTCCCGTCTCCCGTAATTCTTATATTTTTAAGTGACACCAAATAAATGAACATCATGTTTGTAGCACTTTAGTTCTATGTAAATGAAATCTGCTAAGATGGGTTCAATGAGGCTAAGATTTTGGAATAGGCCTGTAATCATTTAGCTATTAATTTGGTTGGTAAACTCTTTTTAGGGAAAATTGAACTTCCCAACTCTGAATTTTCACAAATTCAGAGCTAGTGAGAATTATAGTGATAAGTAATTGTGAAATTAAAGAGAAACTTCAGTGACTCACGTCTGGCTTTACCTATTCTAGATGCTAAAGTTGCACTTAAAGCCCAGGTAGCCCACAAGGTGGCACCATTAGGCCATATAAATGAAGTGCAACTGTAGCTATAAAAAACTGATTGAAAAAAAATTAAGTTAACATTTACAGTAGTAATATTTGTACATGAAAGACTTCAAATTGATCTCCAGTGCTTATTTAATGTTTTTATTATATAATTACAAATTATAAACTGGAAACTTCCAATGGGAGGAAGTTCCTTGCTAAGAATTTTAAACATGGTAGGAATATACAGTAAAGATTTTGGAAAATTCTGAAAGACATTAGAATAAAGTAAAATATCCAACAAGACCAATCAGTTTTGATTTCTTTTAAGCCACTATCTTTCTAAAAGTTGAATTGTAACTAAATTTTAAATATGGAAACAGATGATAAAGTAATATAAATATTATAGGAAATACCTATCAGAAATCTGTGTTTGGTGTTTTTTGATTTCCTGATAGAGAAAAAAAAATCAAGTATTTTCTCGGTATCCCAATAAATAACAAACTTGAGAATAGTCCGGGAATTTAGACACTTCCTATAAAGTAGAAAACATTTCCAAACAGTTTATTGTTGTTTCCTCACACTTTAAAACATTTGTTTCATATGAGATGTTTGCAGAGAGTTAATTCAGAATATATGAGCTAGACTGTGAAGTAAGAAACATTTCCAGATATTTATTGGTTTTCTACAGTTTAAAAAGAAGTTTATTTTCAATGAAATGATTATAAAGGGTTAATTCAGAGGAGTGGACTAGAACTAATGTTTTCCCTTTATATAATCTTTGATGGAAATTTTTGCTCAACTAATTTATTATGTAAAAAAGAATCTTACGAAAACAAACAGTGCTTTAATTTTTTCACCCATAAAATGAAGATAATGATAATATTTGCTTTATGGAGTTTTAATGAGAATTAAACCAGTTATAACAGGAAAAACAATGCCTGGAGTATAACAACTTAATATTAAATATTATGTATCTCAGATGTTGCTAAGCAGTTGTTTGCATAGTAATAACAGATATACAAACATTTTTTTGTTCTCTTTTCATTAAGCTTTGTTTCCTGAAAACCTCTACTAAGTAATACCTGGTTAGCCTACTTTTAATTATTATATGAACTTAAACATAATGAACTGTCCTTTGTTGAAGTAGCATTTTGTAATTCACACATTTCAAAGTAACCCCACCTTTACAGCATTAATAAAGTTTTTATTATGATATAATTGATAGCTTGGCAATGAAATCCCAAAGTTAAGAATTTTAGGCACAGCCAAATTAGACTAAAGTGTTGGAAATACTACAAATGTGAATTCTACACAGATTTAGATATAAGGTAGAAATGTATCTCTCCATGGTGGACCTAGTTTTATCTAAAAATTACTCATATTGAACATGTATTACATTTGAGCCTTGGAAGTAAAATTTAGAAGGTTCTACTTATAAATTTCCTTCTTCAAATGTTCCTTGTAGTGTTAGGATGTCGTGAAAGGATAGTATTTTCAATTCCTTTTTTTTTAAATTTACTTACTACTACCACGCTTTCAGAAAGGGCCTACCTCTTTCCTTCATTAAGAACTCAAATATTCACATATTTGTCTTTATTTTGGATAGATACCTCAAAGGTTAAAAATTAGAATCCTAGTCATAAGATATACGAGAATGTAATTCCCAGGCCTCTCTAAGACAATCTCCTGAAAAGTAGATAGATAAAGATCCTAAATCCAGCTTAGTTTAAGATGAACTGTAAACCAGAATCTTGACAATGAGCAAAACAAGCATTGTGTCAAGATTGTTGTCACAGTAAAATGATTCACTCATAAAGAAATGGGACTGGTTCCACAGCCATAAATTATATAGTCAGATCTGTTTGTGTCACATCTTTAAAATATATTGCCTAAGAACCCATTATGGTACTAAAATTTTGCCCAAAAATATTATTTTAAAATTCTCAGACTATCTGCATTTTGATTGGCTTAAAATGTCAATGGATTTGAATCCTGTAATAATAGGAAAAATACAGGGAAAACTTTTTTAATGTGTTATTCAATAAGAAAATTATGATACATACATTAGACTAGAACCATTAAAAATTATAATAGAAGACTGGTAACATGGAAGGAGGTTCACAATATAGTAAATTAAAAAGTTTAACATTAGCATATATAGTATGAATTAAGTATATAAAGATAGAGAAAAAATGCTAGAGACCATAACACTGAAATATTAATAATAATTGTTTCTACTTGGTAAGATTATAGGGAACTTATTTTCTTCTCTTTCATATTTTCTTTAAAAATTTACAGTGACTGTAGAACTAGTCATTAAAAATGTTACTTGAAAATCCTGTTAACAGTGAACTTAACTGAGTGTGCATTCAGCAGAGAATTATTGGATTTTCCTATGCCTAGATTTCAAGAAACAATGCGCCAGGACACCGTGTAATCTGCCAGGATACAAAGATCAGACCCATTTCTTGCCATCTACAGATATGGTCTGGCAGGAACTTTTACAGACAGTTGTAAACAAGCAACACAACTTTGTAGGAACTATTTTCTCCTGATTGTCTTGATAACTGTATAGAGCCTGCATGGCATATTGGAAATATTAGAGACTAAATTTGAAGCCCACTACGCTACTTTCAACAGTATTGGCATTACTTATTAGCCTCTGAGCCTTGGAAATTAAGACCACTCTATTAGAGAAATATAGCTGCTGAAGGTAAGCAGACTGAAAAAATAGATTAATGTTTTGGGAAGTATTTAACTTGCTGTTGAAATTCTTACTTGCTCACAGCTAGATTTCTTACTGATAATGGCTTTTATCCTTGCCTAATATCTGTGCAGTGCTTCGGTTTTAAGAACAGTATTTATAAGTGCTAGCAGTTAGCAGTTAGGATTTAAAGACTTCCTTGGAGGTTTTTGTTTTATGCTTTTTTGAGGTTATATTTTAAAATACTATCCCTTTAAAGGGGTAAGAATTAACCACGTGAGGTATACAGAATCTAGATTTGGGGGTTTCATTTACTATATATCATTCTCAATTTTAGTAGTTTTCTTTAACATTAGAAAATATGTGTAGTAGGTTTGACAGTATATCTCTCCAGAAATGCCATATGTTCCTTGCATTTTGCTGAAGTGTCTGGTGTTCTGATCTCTGGTTAAAGTTGCTATGTAGGCATGTGTGGTCGGGTCATTTATACCAGGAATGTAGCACTTAGACTTGCCTTTCCAGGTAACTTTCAGAATGAAAAATCAATGCATTATATATAGTTGGTGAAATTGAATAGAGAAGATCAATTTAAAGTTACAGTACATGTTAAAATGGAACATACTTTTTTCATTAGGTCTTTGCCGTCAAGAATACTATCTTAAAGTTGTGCAGATTGACCTACGATTAACATGAAATAAAAACATAAAAGAAAATATTGACTAGCACTTTCCATCAGTTCTGTGACTCACAGCTTCCACTAAAATCTCCTTATTGTTTTGTTGTTTGGATTGAGACAAACACCCTTGTAACTGAGATCTAGATGACTGCCTCATCCCAAAGGGGGGGGGTGACTCTGTCCTCACGAGGTCTCTCGGGCGTGGGTCAGGAGTTTTTAGTGCTGGACCGCCCCAGCCTTCGAAGACCTGACCACCAGAGTCCTGCTTTTGATGATCCCAGCAAGTCAGCCTCTGAGACAGTCAGTGGACACTGTCCCTGAGGAACCGGGCCGTGGTGAACAAACAGGACTTTCTGGGGCTTGGCTGTTCCCACTACTGACTGACTGTTCTTGTGGTTTTCCTTATGCCAAGAACCAGTTCTTTTTTTTCTTTCTTGAAGGTCTTTACTCCCCACTAGAGGCCACCCTAGTGTTAGAAGCTGGGTGTTACCAGGGAATCAGTGTTCTGTGCCAGCCATCTTCAGTACAGTGGAAGACTGGTCTCCCCAGAGCTGTGCCCAACCTTGGGAGGGCAGTAATTGTTATTTTGGGGACACATAAGTCACACAGTTAAGTAAGTAGCTGTAGTGGGTTTCAAACCCAGGCTGTCCAGCTCCAGATACGTTCTGGATGGAGTAGCCAAGCTCTTTTAACAGGCTCTGACTGTAGAACAACTAACTGCCTGTCGATAGTATCGTATGCTCCTAAAAGCAGCCCCTCCCAGGAGAGTCAAACTGTATCACCTCTCTCTCCCTTCTGCATTCTTCACCTTTAAAAGCAGCTTAAGTATGCTTAGCTTTCACGTCCATTTACGGGGGAACAGACTCCCCTCTGTAAATCTTGAAACACATGAGTTCATTTTCTGGGGTTATTTCACACATCAGTGTGTCTAGCTCTACTTGTGGAATGGTTCTTATTACTTACATTGGTAAATGCCAGGGCGTCCACCTGAGCCCTTCCAAGCGCTTGGTCCTGTGAACTCTTCCATAAGTAACCTTTCACTTTCCTGGTTGCCTGAGGCACCCAGACAAATGACCCCAAAGAAGGTTTTACGTTCTTCCTTTGTTTGTATGAGGAAGGTGGGCACCTTCACACTCAACAGCCTTTTTGTCAAAATCTTTAGGCCTCCATACAACCCAGAAATTTTACTCCTGGTTATTTGTGCCAGAGAAATGAACACTTACGTTCACATAAAAAATATGTTTCTGAATGTTTAGAAGCTTTAATGTAACAACCAAAAACTGGAGACAACTACATGTCTGGCCTTTGATAGGTGAACAGTTAAGCAGGTACACTCATACCATGGAATACTACTCAGCAATAAAAAAGAAACTAATGATAAAACAACTTTGACAAATCTCCAGAGAGTTATGTTGAGCAAGGAAGGAAAAAAAAAAGCAATCCCAACAGGATACATACTATATCGTTCCATTTATATAATATTCTTGAAATGACAGTATTATAAAAATGGAAGACAGTAGTGGTTTCTTGGGGATAAGGATGGGTGGGGTGAGAAGGAAATGCATGTGCCTAAAAAAGGGTAATGAGAGATCCTCATGATGGAAATGTTCTGTATCGTGACTATATCAATGTCAATATCCTGGTTGAGATCTTTTACTCCACAGTATTGCAAGATGCTACTATTAGAGGAAACTGGGTAAAAGGTACACAGGATTTCTGTATTATTTCTTGTAACTGCATGTGAATCTATAATTATCTCAAAAAACTTAATTTAAAAAATTTCCAGTCCTCTTCACCCTTTGGACAATAGTTAACATGTGTCCTGAATTTTATTCACTTCTATAACTTCTTGAGGAAGCTATGACTAGGTTTCTAGTGATTAAGATCTAATTGAGGTCTCAGACATTTTCTTTGTGGGTTTCTAGGAATTAGGTCTAATACATTTGTATAATATTGTTTGATATCACATAAATCTGTTATTTGATCAAGTTTATTTTCTTATAGGGCCTTGTCACATCAAAAGAAAATGATGGAAATATTGTCTTTCTTGTGAATTTAAGGGAACATTAGGATTATGGGGGGGGTGTAATTATATAACCTATAATTCTATCTCCAAACGAGAAGTAAAGCTTGTCCTTTTCATAATATGAACCCTCCTGTCTTCAGAATAACCCCTCTACTCCATTTTAACATTGAAAATTAAAGCCAGATTTTGTATTAGAGAAAGGCTTTAGTCATGAAGACTCAGCTCTAGGGGTCAGGACAAGAAAGGAAAATACTTGGCTTTAGGTGAATCAGTATTTGTCCAAAGAAGTCGATTAAGTGAATCTGTGTAATGAAGTTTGTCTAATTGATATTATTGAATAAAAAAAAAACTAGAAAACAGTCAAGGAGGGTAGATTGTATTCTCAGTCGTCATGCTATTTGTTGACGCTGTTGTGAGACTGGTCCTCGTGTAATTTGTCAGCCCTGGTCTTCACTTCCAACCCAGCACTGGTAGCCCTTATGGTACAACCTGCCTTACCTATCGTAAATGGAACTTCATAAAGTGCCATTAATTATTCCCCTATGTAAGTTTATTTAAAGGGATCTGATAACAGTGAACATGAATGAAAGGTTAACCTGGATTCCAGCCGGAGCTGTAAATTTGGGATTTAAACTTTATACCCCACCACTGGCACATTTCGGGCACACAGTAAATGTTTGTTTGGCAAATTAGTATTGATTTTTTGTTGTCCATACTGCCTGTTCATGACTTCCTTTTCAGGGATCCTTCGAGAGAAGAGTGCAGTGGGACAGACAGGGTACTGTTGAAATGCCTCTCAGTGCACAGAGACACCTGACCGAGACCCAGTGAAAGTGTCAAGGTGGAGTGGCACCATGGTTCAGCAGGAGTGGGGTCAGGCATGTGGAAAAGATGCAGATAGATTTGAGCCAGTTTTTCTTTCACACTGAAAATAAAAGAGGGAGGACAATCTTGAGATTTAAGTACCAGCATTCAAGATAAATAAGAAATGTTTTTTCTTAAATGTATTCTGTTTGGTTTAAATATAAGTATGGGTTGTTTCTGCTTTTTTTTTTAAACCTCATTGCAAGTAGCATTTTATTTTAAAAAATGCTTTTGTGAGCTAACCTGAGATCTGTAACACCATTGATGTGAAAATTATGCATTCTGAATTTCAGTGACTTAAATTGATTTTTTGGAGCCCAGTTTTTCCTCCACTGCTGGCACATAATTTGATTCTTCTGCTATCTTTCTGACTATGCTTTCTCGTTCGCAGGCAACAGAGCCGCTCTTTATTAAGCCCTTCTTTCTTTTCACTACCTTATTACTCCTCACTTACTGTACTAGTCTCATAAGTTTGATGCTGCACCTGTAGAATTTCTGGAGAATATGTACAGGCCCCACTAGCTTGTATTTGTTCATTAGATCAGTGAGTCCTTTTCCACACCACGCCTTTGTTATAACTGAATTTTCTATTTACTGTAGATCCTTGCCAGCACGTTTCTGGATATCCTGTTGAACCTTCTTCAGAATTCAGAGAAACTGCCAGGTGACCACTGAAAGAAAGATCTAATCTTAAGGCTTACGTGAGTATTTTCTACTGTGTCCTTGGTTTAGGGAGGATTCAGTTCTGTGATCAAGATGAAAAAATGTTATCTGTCATTGAGCTTATTAAATTTGGGGGTAAGGTTAGCAGTTTCTCAAGGACAAAAAGAAACTCACACAATACACCACACTTACTCTTTCTTAAAAAATAGACAAGAAAGGCTTTTTTTTACTTAGCCAACATTCAAAAGAATCCCAGTCTGCAAACCACAAGAATTCTTACTGTGTTTGAACCAAAAACACCAAGTAGATTGTTTTTCATTATCTATTCATACAGAGTTTAACCAAAGCACATTACATCTGCAAAAGCACTTGGTACCTGGTGGTTTATTTTTTAAACAGTTTATGATAGCTTAGTCTTTTTTAATGACCCAATCTAATGAGTACTGTAGGGGAAAATAGGCAGATTACTCTCAAAAAATAATTCTTGATTATTTTATTGAATAATTCTTTTTTCTCATTGGGTTAATTTCTTTAAAAAGCATTATGTAGTATCATAATCTGAAGTTTATTTTATCTTGATCTCTGTATTTCCTAATCATAAGCAGATTTTTTCCCTTATATAGAATTATCCTTAACAGCTCCTTCTTACCCTTTATATCCAACAAGTCATTAAGTTATGCTAATTCTGTCTTTTATATTCTTCACCATCATGCCCCTTCTCCCTGTCACTGCCTTAGTTAAGGCTCTCATCATTTCTTTTGTGGATTTCTGCAGTGACCTACCGATCAACCTCCCTATCTCCAACCTTAACCCCCTCCAATCTGACCTCTCCATACTGCCAGCAGAGTAATCTTTCTGAAAGACTAATATAAGACCATGCCATTTTCTTGGTTTAATGTCCTTCGCTGACTTCTTACTAAAATTCAGGTGTAATAAACCATCCCATGGAGTTGTTAGGAAGGTTAAGTAAAATCCATTATAAACCCCTAGTGTGATGCCTGGCTCAGCACAGGCCCTAGTACATGTGACTGTTTCCCCTGCACAGAGAACCCATTGGACCAGGAAGCCGGGATCAGAGGGACTGCTGGGAAACCAGGCTGAAAGGAGTAGGCGCGGGTCTCACCAAACTCCATAGCCACGCTTTTCTGATGCCCCCTCAGGTTATGCATAGGAGTAGATGGGTCTAGCATCCAATTCCATCAGCGTTCCAGAAAGAAAGACTTTGGCCAATAAGTTACAAGCCAAGCCTGTCTGTAACCTCAGAGTAAGGGAGCCATCTCTATAAACATACCAGCTTTTGTTTGCTTGTTTTGCTGTGTTTTCTCTTCAATTTCTTAGTGAAGGTTCTTTTGTCAGGCTCTCGCTTTTTTCTTAAATGAACCAAGGAGGAGAGAGAGACAGGCAGAGAGACAGAGCTGCACTGAGAGACTGCTGGAGCAGGGAACTGTCAGTGAAAGAGTTGTGAACAGACTGACTGGTGAGGCTACACTGCTCAAGTGGGTGAAGCATTAGAGTGGACACAGTCGAGATTGCTGCCTTTGTCCCACCCCTGTGTTCCCAGACAGACCTGGTTTTTCTCATTTCCCAGTCTTAGCCAGTGGGGTTTGGTAAAGTCAGATATTTAAGTAACTGTAGAACAGAGCAGAATACGGTCAATACTGTCAAAAAAGACGGACAATCTGAATTGATTTAATAATTTTCCAATTTTTAACTTGTTTGTTACTTTTCTTTTTTCCCTTTCTATTAAAATTCGAAGATTGTGCTATAAATATGACATTTAGCACATCCTTACTGAATGTTAAGTTATTTGTGTTTTTTTCATGCTGATTTAGTTAACTTTTGAGCAGATGCTTCTTAGTGTATTTAGACTATCTCAAATACACTAAGAAGCATCTATATGAAAGATAATTACTTTGTTTTAATTAACAGCAGTAGCATTTGCATGTATATGTGTGTATAGACGGTTCTTTGAAGTCTAAGGATCATGTGTATTTATGTCTTCTGACAATACAGTAAACTTTAAGCAATTATATCTTGCTTAACTTTAAAAATATCTCTTAATCTTTTTACATGAAGAAAAGGAAAATAGAACTTTATTGTAATTTAGCTGTAATTTTGATCCAGCAGACATGAAAAAAATTAGACATTTTAATGGAAAATAAAATATAATTGATTTTGTTTCTGTTTGGTGAAGTAATTTATTAGAGGCAGGAGGCCAAGAAGGGTAAGAAAAAGTGCTTTTCTAAATGACTTCATTGTCTTGATTTAGTTTGGCTTCACTGACTCTCACTCACCTCATATTTCATTACAGGCATATCCCATCCACCACATCAGAACAATGTCCTACGTTTTTGTAAATGATTCTTCTCAGACTAATGTGCCCTTGCTACAAGCCTGTATTGATGGAGACTTTAACTATTCCAAGCGGCTTTTGGAAAGTGGCTTTGACCCAAATATTCGTGACAGCAGGGGCAGAACCGGCCTTCACCTTGCAGCAGCCCGGGGAAATGTAGACATCTGCCAGTTGTTGCATAAATTTGGTGCTGATCTTCTGGCCACAGATTATCAAGGGAACACAGCTCTTCATCTCTGTGGTCATGTGGATACTATTCAATTCTTAGTTTCCAATGGGCTCAAAATTGATATTTGGTAAGTTCTTTGTGGTTTTTGAAGTCTAGTCATTTCTTCCCATTAGTCTTTCAACCAGTGGTCTAATCTCAGAGTCTATTGACTTTGTTTCCTCATTCATCCATCGTAGTGATACATTCAGAAAGGCATTGAGACAATGGAGTCTCGTTAGGGAAGTAAGGGAACAAGGATCTGACTTCTAGATTTATGCCGAAACAGTGTAAGGTCTATGAAAATAGTGGCTAGGTTCTGCTAGTTAATTGTGTATTGGAAGATGAGGGAAAAAGAAGAAAAGAACTATTCTTTGTTGTAAAGCTGTTATGGGTTGGGTACTGTGTTTGCTTAAGTTAGCTCATTTGATCCTCAGAGTGAATAGCTCTTGTGGTAGGTGTTATCTTCATTTTACAGATGAAATAGTTGAGATGAGAAGGGTTAAATGACTTAACAAAGGTCACATAGCTTATTTGCCTTTGACTATATACTGTTCCTGCTAGCTTCATACTCTCTCTGGGGCTCAGAGTCCTTTTTATACTGAACAATTTGAAGAAGCAGTTTTCTTTTAGAGATACCCGTTCTTTTGAGTGGCAAAGATGTCAGGCCACCTTTAAAACTGAGCATGCTCTGTAAACTGCACTTACACATTTCCCTAATTTATTGGTGTTGTAATGTTGCTAAATCTGAATAAGACAGAAAATGGTTCTGCTACTATAAGGATAGTATGTGGTGGGACTTGACTACAGGGTTCAGTGTAATTCGGGTTCTCCCCTATTATTAGTGTTAAATAGCTAAGTGTACCAAAGCAGCTTATTTGGTTGCCTTTGGGATTTTTTTTTTAATTCTTAGACTTTTTTTTTTATATAAGTACAAGTGCTCTTCCCATAAAATGTAAACATCAAATAAAAACAAATCTAGAACTAGATTTTCCATTTAATTTCTGGGAAGATGCCTTCTTTTTCTTTTATTTATTCTCATTTATCTACTCTTTCACCTACATATTCTTTTTCCTTTTCCCCTAGAAGAAAAAAAGATTAACTCAAAAGTAGGTTCTGGCTCTCCCATTGGTTCTGCTCTGGGTTTGAATTTTGAGTTAACTGGGCCCATGCCTTTTTCACTGGCTACACAAAAGGTACTGACAGTGTAATATAACTACTGTGATACCTCTTTATTTTTATGCCTTTTTTTAGCAACCATCAAGGTGCTACACCCTTAGTTTTGGCAAAGCGCAGGGGAGTGAATAAAGATGTCATCCGCCTGCTGGAATCTTTGGAAGAACAGGAGGTAAAAGGATTTAACAGAGGAACCCACTCAAAACTGGAGACCATGCAGACAGCTGAGAGTGAAAGGTACTTAAGATATAATTTTTTAATGGGCAAGTCACTTTAAGTCTCTGGATCTTTTATGACAGCTTCGTGAACTTTATATTTATTTGCTTTCAAGTGCAGAGCTTTGATACTTTCTTTGAACTTTACATAGGCCCTGTGGCTCCAGATTACAGTCGAGAAGCTATTAACAGAAAGCCCTACGTGCCCACATGCATGCAGTGTTCTGTTAGTCACTGTGCAAGGAAGCCTGTCTGCTGTACTGGCAGTACAAGGGGGGAAGAGGACGGGGAAGAGCCAAATTTGAGGGAAGGAAACAGGGAGAATTTTGCCATCAGTCACTAAAAGCATGGAATTTCAAAAAAGGAGGGGAAAGATAAGTAAGGCTAAGAACTTAGATAATATTTAGAAAGACCAAAAAGATAGTTTCAGAGGTAGGAAAGTAGACTGCTGAGGAAAAGTAAAACAGAAGGAGAGAAGGTAAGACAAGGTTTAACACATACATAATTCAGTAATGTGAAAGCGGAAGCGACCTGCACATGAGTTGTAACAAATGAAATTTGGGCTCCTCTAAGTAATTGAAGCTAAGATGCAGTGACTGAAAAGGTCTTAAATACATCATTTCTCATCTAGACACAGTTCAGAACACAATTCAGGGAGCTCTGAAAAGGTGACAAACCATTTTTTCTCCTGGCTCAACAAGTAAAGTCAGTAGGCCAGACTTTGTTGTACTAGCATGTATTTGATTGCCTTTCAAGGCGTGCCAACCGTCCAGATTATACCAGGTCAGGAGGACCAGGGGCTTACTATAGACTCCACTCACAGATTTTAGTGGAATGTATTTCCGGAGCCGTTATCAGCTGTTGTCCCAGTAACTGATGAACTAGCACTTGGATTTAGGATCCTATGGACCTAGTAGACTGTTGGAGTCATTGTTTCTTATATTTCTAAATGAAATCCTTTCCGTTTTTTGTAGTTCACCCTTTGATACCTTTGTACCATGGTTGCTTTCCTCCCTCTTCATGTGCTGACTTGGGTACTCCCCAAGGACCATTAATTCCACTCCAAGCTTAGGGCGATTTTTACATACTCTCAAATACTTATTGTTGTCCAAAGAATGTAAAGGGTTTTACTTCTAGAAGAGGTCATGCTTCTCATGAGTTATCACTGAAAGCTGACAAAGTAGGTAAAATAAGCAGGAAATTAAAGATGCATTTGCAATCCTGTGTACTTTGGGTGGACTCTCAGAATACCATAAGCAATTTAATAACAAAATAAAACATTAGATAATATTTATTGTAGATCATGTTCTTCCAAGATAACTTGAAACTTATTCTCATCTTTCTATAAAATAGTAGTAAATTACGTTAAGCTTCTTTACCATGCTGACTATTCAAGAATATGTTTTTTTTTTTGCTCGATATATTTTAATAGTTAATGTCTTGATATCTCTTTATCAGAAATTAATTCTTAACTCTATTTTGCCTCAGTTGTGATTACTTAAGAAGTAATTAGTCTTTTGAGAAGCTCAGTATGAAATATTTACTCCTCTTTCTTTCACATACCTGCCGTTTCACTTCAGCATGAAAATTTGTATTATTTACAGCATTGTATAAAGCCAGTTCTTCACAAATTGAATTATTAATTTAGCACTACCAGGTTGTCATATCTTGGTTGTCTCGTCTTACTCTTGCCCCTCAGTGTCATGATAGAAATGCAGTGGTTGAAGCTCAAATTAAAAAGTTTAAAGGCAACATCATTAGTCATTAGAGAAGTGCAAATCAAAACCACAGTGAAATACCACTCATTTCTAGGAAGATGGCTGTACTCAAAAAGATGGGCAATAACAAGTGTTGGCAAGGATGTGGAGAAATTGGAACCCTCATACATTGCTGGTAGGAATATAAAATAGTATAATTGCTTTGAAAAAACAATCTGGCAGTTCATCAAACAGTTACATGGTATTACCACATTACCCGAGAATTCCACTTCTCGGTGTATACCAAAGAAAATGAAATCATGTTCACACAAAAACTTGTACATAGATGTCATAGCAGCGTTATTCATAATAGCCAAAAGGTGGAGACCACGCAGAAGTCCATCAACTGATAAACGAATAACAAAACGTCATCTAGCCATCCAGTGGGATATTATTCCACTGTAAAAAGGAATGAAATCCTGGTACATGATACAACATGGAGAAACTTTGAAAACATGCTACATGAGAGAAGTCAGTCACAAAAGGCCATATATTATGATTCCATTTATGTGAAATGTCCAGAATTGGCAAATAAAAAGTAGATTTGGGCTTGCCAGGAGCTGGGGAAAGGAGCATGGGAAGTGACTGCTGTGGACACAGAGTTTCTTATAGAAGTGATAAAAATGTTATGGAAGTAGATTCACTTTGTGAATATACTAAAAACCACTGAATTGTGCACTTTGAAAAGGTAAATTTATGGTATCAGAATTATATCTCAAAAAAATTTTTGAGAAAAAAAGCTCAAAAGAATTGGCTAGCACATGACATTATGGTTGTGAAACAGCTTTTTCTAGAGCAGAAGGCAAAGCAAGAGTTTGAATGTGTTTACTACAATATTTTCCATTTCCCTTAGGTTTCCCTGAGACATAGCATAATTTCTTAAGGGCCTATAAATCAAATTGGTGGAAAAGATTTCTCCACTCTGCCAAATAGCCTAAGTTTAATTTAATTTCTTTTTACTTTGTAGATACAGGTGACAAAGACAGTGTAGATGACACATGTACAGAAAAATTGCACACACACGTACACACACCATCATGCTAAAATTGGGTATTTCCTGGACAATAGAAAACATTTTGTTCAGTAGAGTCACTAGAACATTCTGACTGGCAGAGCTTCATGAGCTCCTGGAGAATGCTTAACTGAGAATTCACATTTTACATTTAACATCTTTGAGTATGAGATCATGTCAACTCACATATAGTCAGTAAATTTCATACAAGTCAGAATTAACCTCTCTTGACTTATTTACAGTTTTATGGATTTAGGCATTCTCAGTGTTCTAATCTTATTTTTTGATCTTGCTTGAGTTTTCTCAAATTTTTGTATTGTAGATTTCTACTGTAAATATCTTCTTATTCAGAGAATAAACATCTTTTAATATGAAAAATGTTTTGGATGTCCAACAGACTGGTGCATTAGGAAGTCAGCATCCCATGATAAGAGAAGACCTCTAATACTAGTAAAGGTCGAAGAACCTGTGGTTAACAGTGTCAAGAAGTAAAAGTTGTAGGTTAAAAAAAAAAACTGCCAATTTTGCATAGTGAACCAGACTCTAAGACATTATTTTATGTTTTCATTGTTCTGTACCCAGATGGTTGGAAGAATATGAAGAGAAGGGGTTTAGGTAGGGTAGTAACAACCTTTTATAAGCAATAGGTAGTTGATACATATGATTATGGTCATTGTGTCTTTAATTTAAATGGTACACTGTTATTGGGCCTGCATGTTGTAACTTAAGTGTGGGTACTAATCCCTTAGAGCTTTGAATTCATCACAGTGTGGGCTTCCAGATACCGAAGTCAGATGAACTCTTTTTCTGTTCATGGCAGTCATATTTCATGTCGCTATAGCTCTGAAAACCAGAATCAGTGTTTTTATTGTGTTTATACTACCTTATTTCAACTAGATTCAGCCTTTATGCAGAATAGGTACTTATTCATTCTGTATTATAGTACAAGATAGAACTAAGACCAATGCGGGGAAACTATTAAGAAGAATTCCTAATGAATAAACATGTTCACATGTCCAACAGACTGGGGAGTACGCAATCATTATTAGAGAATTACAGTTAAAAGGAGGAATTCCTTCATTGGTCTGATTATTAAACTAAATTAATAATCCCCTTTTAAAGTCACATACTATATTAAACAGTTTTTTGGATTTGCCCATTTTTGCTTATTTTCATTAACATGGATTCTCAAAGTATGAATTTTCATTTTAAATTCTTCTCAATTTAAAATAACCAAATGTGTTTTGGTTTAGCACCTGATGGAAACAACTCATTTGATCTACTTCAAGACTTCTGCATGGGAACTTTTATTAGAAAAGGATTTTTAACTTTGACTCTACTAAATACAAAACCAAGAAACATAATCATTATGGTTTAGCAGTTTACAGTTTAAGGTGGATTGTCCAGAGCAGTGCAGATACACATAAATCAGTACATAAGTGTGTGAGAGTATATGTATATATGTCAGTTTTCTTCTTGTGAGTGTTGTATTATAAGATTGGTCTTTTCCAAGTAATACAGTTCCTTATTGTTTTATGTTTTTGAAGCGAGTACAGTGTGTTATTTCACACTGTTTTGTTTTCTTTTGCTTCTTCAACAGTGCCATGGAAAGCCATTCTCTCCTCAATCCCAACCTACAGCAGGGTGAAGGAGTCCTGTCCAGCTTCCGAACCACATGGCAGGAGTTCGTAGAGGATCTGGGCTTCTGGAGGGTTTTGCTTTTGATCTTTGTCATTGCTTTGCTGTCTCTTGGCATTGCCTATTATGTGAGTGGGGTGCTACCCTTCGTAGAAAACCAGCCTGAACTGGTGCATTAAAGGAGCTCCTGGAAGATGAGGCAGATGTCTGTTTCCTGGCTTCTAATGTTTCTCAGTTTCTCAAAATTGTTTTCTTAGTGCAAAGCAGTGAGAGCTGTACATTTTTTTTTTTTTGCATTTTTATGTATTGTAATCTTTTTAGAACAACATGTTCATTTGAACTAACTACATACTGAATTCAAGTATACTGCATCCTAAAGCTACCTCTGATTCAACCTGACTTCTTAGGAAAGTCTACACAGGTTTGATAAAAAAAAACATGGAAATGGCTGAAGAATGAAAGTAAAGGAAGAGACTAGTCCTTGCTATAGAAACCTACCCTAATATAGGACCAACTAAAGCAAAGTGTTCAAAAAGGAAAAGGTTTTGATTGGTGGTTTTGTTTTGTTTTTGTTTATTTTTGCAAGAGCCCCTTTTCTCTTTTTATTTACATTCTCTGGGAGTAGAGGAGAGAGTGAAACATTCAACTTAAAACTTGAAGTGCTTTTTTCAAATCCCATATAGTAAATCAGTATTGTTGGAATCCATTTGATTTATTTTAATACTTTCAAGTCTAGTGACAAGCCAAATAGAACTTCCGAAAGTAAGCTATATTTTCTTCAAAAATAATTGATTTGATCTCATATTTGTTTTTAGGACTGTTTTGTTTGTTTTGTTTTGTAAACTGCTTTTTGTTAATCTCTGTAAAAAATGAACATGACTTCATTTTGTTCATTTTTCAATTTCCCCTAGTATTTATTTCAAAGGTAATTTTGTTCATCAGAAATATAATCAGAAAAATTTTTTTCTGTTCAGTAGTTAGCAGGGAAAAAATAATTACAATATTTAACTGTCACTGTAATTTAATAGTGCTATTATTATAGTGAAAAATTCAGTTCTATAAGCTTGCCATGGTGTCACAGTTGTATCATAGTTCATAATTATTTCATTTTGTTTGCAGTCTTGTTCAGAGGCCCTGTAGAATTGTCATAACAATCCCATCCATGTCTGCAGTTCTCTGATGGCAAGAACAGATGGAGTATTTCTGAGTTAACAGCACTGAACACGATTGTGCTGAGTGTCATAACGCTTTTAAATGGTAATATTATGTAAATTGAAATCTGGCCCCCAAACTATATTGCAATTTTCAGCAGTATGTTTGAAGGCCCCTTTTGTTAATGATTCTGTTATGTATAAACCATATTCTTGGGTTATTAAAAAGTAATCTGAAGACTTGATAATTACTCATTGGTATAGTCAGAAAACTGTAGTGAAGGAACTAATGGTTTTACTTTTTAAAACAAAGGCATCCAAGCTACTGCTAATTGAATTGTTGCTAGGATTAGAAATTATAGTTTAGAATAGAATCTGTATTTCTGCGGTTCATTTTTACTTCTCGTTATTTTCTCTTTTGTATTTATATATCTAGAACTGAGGTATTTTCTTTCATGTAGCTTTATCCTTTCCTAAGGAGCTGTTTTAAAATTCCTGATTTACCTTCCTGCTTCAGTATCAGCTCAGAGTCTTGCTTTTAGGTTAGATACAAACAAAATAAATTACACTTAGTGTAAATATAGGAAAAAGTGAACTCTAATTTAGAACAGAGGACACTGGAACACTAGAAATCAAAGTATATTCAGTATGAAAGTTGTGGGATTCGCTTTACATTTGTTTGTAAATCTAAACAGGCAAAATTAGTTAAACATATATAAATATGTTGCATTTCTAAGAGCGATGTTTCCTTTTAAGTGCTGATTTCTTTGTATCCTATTCTTTGCATTCAAAATTCAGTAATACTACCAATAAATGTATTTGTAATCTGTTAATCACAATCCATTTTTATTGTTTTTCTTTTAATTTAAGGTTTTTAAAAAATGGGTTACAATTGGCTGTTTTAAAAAAGTTTTTTTTTTTTTTCTAAACGTGATGTAATAGGTATACCAAATTTATATAAGTTAGCCTTATAAATGCTCTGAAACCAATTTGGGTGAATTGCTTGTGAATTTAAAAGTGATAATAGCTACCATGATTAAGCATCTCCCAATTATACAGGTCACTTTACATGCCTCATTTTTATTTCTTCCTTGTATTCCTCCACCCCCACTGCATTTCCCTTTTTATAACATGAGGGCACTAACACCTGAGGGTTAAGTAGCTCGTTCAAGGTCGTAGCTCGGACATAGTGAACAGGGGCTCCTGATGGAGGCTCTGTCCCCAGTCATAAGCTTGCTTTTTCTTATCCCCTGCTGTCATGAACCTGGCAGCAGTGCCATCTAGAACCTCGCCTGATGCTGTCTCAGCAGCATGTTACTAAATTTTCCACTCATGTCCCATAATACTTATCTTTTCCTCCTTCTGTAACATACCATTTCCCCACATCCTTCCAGTGTTACTAACCTTTAAAATTTAAGCTCAAAACCCTCACATATTCAGAAAACCTTCCATAGTTACCCATATGTGACTGCCCATTTCTGTCTTTATCATTTCCTCACTTACCATACTCTGTAAGCATGTATTTTGTTTTTCATTTGACTATTTAATTATACACATCATGAGAGCAAGGACTTAGTCAGTTTTACTACCATGTCCACAGTGCATCCTGTAGAACTCTACTTTTTTACCTGTAGCTACATTTTTTCTTTTCAGATTAAATAGCTTTTTACCTTTCACATGTTTCTTCCAACATGCTGCGTGTGTGAACTGTGCTAGACTTTCTTCCACAATATGCCAGCCACCTGATTGAAGAAATACATAATCTTATACTGTGTAGCTCCTTCACATAAGAGCATGAGGCCTTAAAGACCTGCATAGCTCCTTTATTTTATCACTTAGTATGGAAGTCTAGAAATAGTATTCACTTGTCATTTAATCAGGCCTTCTTCTTTGACTTATAAAATTGTATATGTAGCAAAGTACTTTCAGCTGCAAGAAACCAAAATGCAAATTCAAGATGGCTTAAACCATAAGAAGTTTATTGATTAATGTAAGCGGAAGTCCAGAGGTGGAGTAAACCCCAAGAGAGACATAATGCAAATTTAGCTCAGTTTCCCAGTGTTTTTGGCTTTGCCCTCCTGTTTATTGGCTTCGTCCTTCAGCTGGATTTGAAATGAGTCCAAGACTTTCAGGCCTCACATCCATTTGTAACCGTGGAAAGAAGAAGAAAGAGAACATTTTTCCTGTGGTTCTCTCTTAGGGACTCCTTCAAAGCCCCCAGCAAATTTCTGTTTCCTTGGCAGACATATTCTCAAACTGACCAATGCCATGCGTTGGTTGATTAGGCTTGGGTTGATGAACTAGTCATTGGTGGAGTGGGGTTGATAGATTTAATATGATTGGCTTGGACCAATGGTTTTAGAAATAATCAAAGACACTCCCGGCAAGGAGTGGACAGGGGCCATAGACTTGTGTTCCATAGCACATGGACAGTTTAGCACAACAAAGAATTGTTCCATATCCTGCATGATTTTTCAGTGTTCTGGTAAGCATTCACATGGTTAAAAGAAAAAAAAAAGTTCAGTTATCTAAGCTTAAAACCTAATCTTTACATTTTAAAACATTTTTATACAGTTGTGATGTACACTGAATTTTCCAAGAATATACCCACTAGGTAATTGAGGGAAGAGTCCACTTTATTATATTTAAAACTTGATCAGAAATTGTACTTATTTCAAAAAAATTTGTTACTGACAGCAGTGCTACTGATGATAATTGAGTGTGATTAATAACCTGATTCTACGTATAGTCACTGATGACTTCATTGTAGAGTGGCTGTGCCTGAGCATTAAGAGATTGAAATACGCATTTTATTATCAGTTCCTTTCCCTTTATTTTACCTTTCTATTACATATTTATATGAAATCATTTTCTCGATTTCAGCAATTGTTACTTTTACCGGGACTCATATTACAACTTCTCTTATTTAGTCATCTTGGTGTACCTTTTCCAAGGAATTTATGTTGGGGAGTACACAAGGAAATAGCATTTTCAAAAGTTAACTGGCAGAAAAAGAGGCCAGTATCTGAAACAATCCCAGCTGTGCTGGATGAAGTAGAACTTTGGGACCAAGCCCATTTCTTTGTGCTCTGAAGTAGATACAACACAATTTCCTAGGGAGGATCTTGGCCCCATCATAGATGCCTCGCTGTCTTCCCTTGAAGCGCAGACAGGCCGGCGTCCTGTTCAGTCATCCTTGGACTCTGGCTATCACAGCTCTACAGCGCATGATATAGGGTCTACATTCACCTGGCAGCAGAAAATTGGCCACACACGAGCTAGATGTCAAACAACACAATCAGTCTAGAGTTCCTTGTTGCCTAATATTCATCCGAGGCTTAGCTGATACTGTTTAGAGATTATTGCACTGGTCAGCACAGATACATATCATTTTCATTTTTACAGAAAGTTCTTTTGGACAGCAGTGTTTTAAAATATACCTTGGACTTGGGTCAGTGCAGAGCTGGATTTTGGGCTATATTGTAGCAGTGCCCACCCCAAGTGCTTTTGCTGAGCTCTGTTAACAAGTGGTCACACCATACAGTGCTTACTGACCCACTTAATCTTCACAAATTGCTGTTGTTATCCACACCTCAGGGAAACTAAGGCCCCTGAAGTGCTTGGAATGATATGCCCAGGGCCACACAGCTGGTAAGTGGCAGAGCCAGGATTCAAACTCAGTACAGAATGGAAGTCTCCCTTTGACCATCACTGTGATGCCTCCCTCTGCATAGCCATAATGCTGGTGCTGAAGTAAGGACCAGCCCTGTGTACCCAACCACCGCATCTATTTAAGGAAAGTTATGGGGCCTGCCGCTGGCACAGTTATTCTTTATGAAGACCCCTGAACAGGAACTCTTGCTTCTTAGAATCACAAACAACTGCATTTTTGCTGAGCTTTACTTCCTATCATATGTTCTCTGAATTATGTAGATCCTCTTTCACATTAGATGCTGAAAGCTTAATGCCAAATTTGGGTTCCACCAGAAGCAACTGTAATTGGATTATGGTGATTTATTAGAATCTCATTCCTCATTTATTTTATATCCTCATCTCTATTTTCTTATTCTAAATGTTCACTTTTTATTTATGCTGTTCTGTATTACTTAAGCTCCCTTAAATTATGTTTGGATGGTGATGAGAGATAGCTAATTATACAGTTATTGCTATGAATTTCTAGGCCTACCACAAAATATCTCAATTTCTGGAAGCTAACAGCAGAAAATGCACCAATCTTTTGCAATTGTTACCTCTTATTCAAAATGCAATTTATGATTTTTGGCATACCAGCAATTTCAGTTTACCTTATTTATGTGTCTTTGTTCCAAAAAAGATTTAAGTTCAGCTAAACTCTGGAAATCAAATGTTTTAGGTTGTTCTGTTCTAGTATTCTGGTTAATCATTTGAGTGAAGCCTGATAAATGAACATTAACAAGTTACTATATTCACAGAATTGTAGAGATGGCGGGACATTAGAAGTCACGCGGGACATTAGAAGTCACCTAGAGAGGGAAAAAGACCAAGAGGGACTGAATGACTACGATCCCACAGGAAAGGGGCAGAACTGTTATGTGAATCCAGACCCAACCTATTAGTCTCACTTCTACTGCACTGCCTCTTCACTCACACGTCTCCACTCCCCCGTCCACCATAGGCTGTTCTAAATGTTATTTTAAAATATAAGTACCTGGTGTTAGATACACAAAGATAAATTTTCTTGTCACTGTGTTCCGTATACTTTAATAATCACCCAAAACACTGACCTGTACATGAAGCTGACACTGTCACAAGCCACAGATCTTTTCTGCAACCCCGTTCTCCATTTGTTAATACACAGGAGAATTGCCACAAACCCATCATCTTCCCTTGATAAACATTTTAAGTAAGAAATCTTTCCACTCGCTCCTCACAAAAAATCCACATCAAATAATGTACTTTTACTACAAAGCACCTTCCACCTGGAAATGCCATGAGAAAGCAAAAGGTTCCCGAGCTTCCACAGCAAGGCACGGTGTTCGCGCATTTTCACTGGTCAGTGACGCTACTTTTTCTCACTAGAACAAGTATTTCTTCAGTCGCATTGTCAGCTGCATACTTTTAGTTCAAGTTAGGAGATTAATGGTTGCAGGATCATTTGTAAACTGAAGCCCTGGGATTATCAAATGCCCCACTTAACGGTGTTTAACAAAACCACTCACCGCCTGCTTCTCTGGTGGTCGGCATGTCTTGTGTTGAGCTCTTCAAAGATGTGTGCTTTCCCACATCTTTGGAAGCATTTCTAAAAACACAATGAGAAATGTGTGAAAATAGGAGACTGTCCCACATGCTGCAAAACTATACCGGTAGCGTTCTCCCTCCTTTATTTCCTAACGTTTTGTTTTTTAATCTGGGTTAATTTTTCATGTTCAAATTAATTAAGAATCAATTTAAAAATAAGTTCTGACCTAGGGTAATTCCAACTAGAAATATATAATAGTAAATCTACTCCTGAAATTAAAAATATAAATGGATTAATTTTTTTATTTGCTGGAATTATTATAAATTAATGTGTGGATATATTTTATGAGTAAACATTTCAGCAAATCTCAATTGTTTTTCTTTTTTACAGTACCTATTTATGTGCTTTTAAAATTATGTGGTATGCAATGTTAGCTCTACAAATGCTTATGTGTTTTTATATGTGTCCATAAACCAAATTCCTTTTTGCTAGCCTAATTTTCTTGCATCTTCATGCTATTAATTCCAAGTACTTAGAAGTGTGGCATTGCAGAGTTAGTTATTTCTTTCTATAATTGGGCTATGAGGAGGTTATTCTCTGTCATAATAAAAATTAAAACTCCTTTTCTTCGGGGATTAATTTCTAAATTTGCAGGCTCTGGGTCAGAGTTGGCTGGATCATTTCACCGAAATTACGGCCCTAAGAAACAAAAATAGGCTTTGAAATAGTTTCTAGGTTACTGGCACAGAAAGTTGGCAAAAAGCTATAAATGACTTTGGATAGTCCAGTTAGTATAATTCCATCAGCACAAGCTGTTCTTTTGGACTGTGATTTAAGTTTAGGAGAAAATAAAATATAGGGATCCGCAAATTCTTACTCTATAGGTTTAGGCTTGGGTGATTCTCCTTCATTTTAGTAGACCCTCTGACTTCGGGAAGGAGAGACATATTTAGTCACATATCAGTTCTGTATTTCACCTTATTGAACTATCCACATTTATTTGTTATTTCAGTTTAAGTTCCAGTTTTGGAGCAGACAGAGGAGGCTGTGGTTATACTGAAACACATGTAGACCTGGAGTTGATAGATCCCAGCTCTACTTAATGTGGACTGAGCTCGGCCAAATTTAAGCTTTTAAACCTCTGTCTTCGTATCTAAAACAGAAATAACACGCACCTCATAGACTTATAATAAAAATAACTTATCTGAGTGCTGTGTGTATGGACATACGTGTGCCTGGCCCTGCAAGGGTGCTCATACTTTTGTGATCCCCATAAAGAACATAAGGCTTAAAAAGTTAAGTATGTTTCCTCAGGTCGTGAAGTAGACCAAACCAAGAGTCTGTCTAACCCTGGGGATCTTGTGTGTAGCCATTAGCACATGGTGCTTCTCCTGTTAAGTGAGACACCACAGCTCAAAGTACCTGGTACTTCATTGGGATTTAGTGTAAGTTCTCCTGTTATCTTGGCAGATTAAATTATGTGATTTATTGAGATTTCTATGTACAAATGATTTACACAATTTCTGATTTGTCGTGGAAGCTTTAATAATTGCTTTTTAAATTAAAACCGTGTCCATGATTTTTATAGCAGTGGCCTTTTACAGACAAGTGCATGAATCTCCCAGGCTGCTAGAGCTAATCATCTCATTAGCTCCGTAAAGGAGCCTCTCAGTCATGACTAGGGCTGAGAGACCGCTTCAGTGATGGGGTAAAGAAAAATGCCCAGGCTCGTCACTGCCGAACTGTCCAATCGCAGGTTTACTTTGAGAAGGGGAGCGTGAAGTTTTAAAATGCCTGAGACTCGAGAGGATGATTCCTACTGGGTTCCATTAGAAAAGATCCAGATATTGGTAGCCACATTTACTAAATTCTTTTGAAACCGATTCTTCTAATAGAACTACTCTGGAAGAAAACAGAGTAAATGAGAAGTATGGAAACCTATTTTCTTTCTAGTTGAGCTTTTCTTATGTTTGGAAGCATGAAATTTTTCTCTCATGATTTCTGTGTCTATGATGATGTTGGTGTTGTCAGATCCCCAGAGCAATGGTGACATCGTCTTGCCTAATTACAGAAATGGTTTAATGCCTGAGCTTAGAAATCCACCATGCTCGTTATGATCTTCAAAAAGTGGGTGTTTGTCACATGAAATAGGAATGCACTAGATCCTCTGGCAACACACCTTCGGCCGTCTGGAATCCCCACCCTGGAGATGGGAGCCCTAGTACCCAACACAAAAGAGCTCTGCCCTATTCTATTTTCCCTTTGACAAACCCTACACCTTTCCAAGGTCCGCCATACCCGAGTCTCGAGCTGCAGTTGGAAGAGATACTTGGAAAGCAAGCAGTTACCTGGTTCGTTACCTGGTTCTCTGGCCCTGACTCAGAGAATGCTATATACATAGAAGGGACCTGGAATTCCCCCCCCCCCAAAAAATTATGATCCTATTTGTACAGACTAAACATCAGACCCCGCTCAGAATACGACTGTTATTAAATAGAAAGTCCTATTTTTATTAGAAATTATTGAATTCTAGCGTTGAGAGACTGAGCCCCTTTTCTCTGCTGATTGAAAGTCTTTGTTGTCCTTAATGGAGTCCTAATGACTCAGACCATGGTCTAACTTTGGCTTACAACAGCTCTGGAATAAATATAGACGGTCACCTTATGTTAAATTCAGCCTTTAAAAATATTTACAGATATATGATGTTTCTCGATCATTTAATTTGGATGACATAAGTTGTAGTGGAAGGGTACCAGGGTCACAGGGTGCTTCCGAGTTGCAAGAACAGACACAAAGGGTTGAGATGAGGTGCCCCACCTTCAGCCCGCAGGAGAAATACACGCACGGACAAACGCCCCACGAAACTGAGCTCCCTGCCTCCCCACCTCCCAGGCTCCTGTGAAAACCAAACGAACAAGGCACCTTTTCACAAGCACTCTCTCTGCAGTTGGGGGTGACATGGCCCAGGGTGATTAAATACATGGACCCCGAATCAGACAGACTTGGCTCGGATCTCAAGCCTACAAATTATGTGAAGTGGCCTTGGGCAGGTTACCTACCACACTAACCAGAGGCTCGAATGAAATAATGTATGTAAAATTCTCAATACAAGGCTTAGTAACTCTCAATTATTAGCTTAATTATAAGATTACTTTCCCCTTTAGGCCAACTGCTACCTAGAACTGTGGCAGCACCCAAAGACAGGACAACTTCTGTAATTGGTCAGGCCTGCAGGCACTGTCTGATTGGGTTCCAAGATGACTGAATGGCTTCCATTTTGTGATGAGCTCTCATTAAATTAATTATTACCTTAATTATTAGCTAGAGAGGACGTTAACTACAGTCACTGCCCATCTCGCTGAGCCCTCCCTGCAGGAACCAAGGACTTCGAGGAGTTACAGGACACTTCCCCTTGGGCCCTAGGAGAGATCTGAGGACAAGAACGGAAGCCCACCCTCGCTCTCTGATCCACGCGTTCTTATTTTGTCCCAGTGCATCTCTGTAGGGTAGCAGGACTGGATCGTTTACCTTCCCCACCTTTACAGAGGTGGGAACCCCGAGCATTAGAGGCTTTGCAAGGCCTGGCAGAAGCTGAATCCGGGCCATCTAACCTCCAGGTCAGTGCTCTCTGCACCTGGCTGCTATCTATCACCTAAGCATCCGAGGCCGAGAGAGGAGGGACTCAGACATCAGTGTCCCTGACAGGTGCGGCAGTCCTGGTCACAATCTGTGTCAAGGAGAGGCATTTGGAGAGGAAGCCCGCCTCCCAGCAGGGCTCCTCCTGTGCAGCCCCGCCCCGCGGCCACCCAGCGACCGGCACCTTCCCCGTCCCAGTTCCTCAGGCAGAGCTCAGAGGACCGGCCCCTCCTCGGCAGGGCAGGATGACCTCCACAAGGCAAACCACATTCATCTGATCTTGAACAAAAGACTGAAGGTGTCTGAAATGACAGCTCCCTGGGGGGTGATGTCATGCCGTTTTGTTTGTCTCCATGGACTGTGGGGATCCAATTTCAGTCGTGAAGAAAACGGTCTGGGGGAAAAAAAGTTACTTCATTCGGAAAATTCCGAGAAGCCATAAAACAGTTTGCAGCTGATGAAAGCACATTCACAGGCAGAGACAATGGCTTGGGGGTGGAAGAAGCGGCCTCCCGAGAGAGGAGCGAGGCCCGCCCTTCGGCCCGCCCTTCACCCCGCCCGGCGCCCCGCGTCCCCGCGCAGCGGGACGTGCGCGAGCTCCCGGCGACATCCCGCAACCCCTTCTCCGCTCCCGAGGCTCCGCACCCCAGCGGCGAGTTGGCTGCGGACGCGTCCGCCTGGTTTTCATCCTGAATGGCCTCCTGCCAAACCCATCCCCGGAGCATCCGGCACAATTGCACCCACCTCCCCCTTGTAATCTATGGACCTGCGTTTCTTAGTTGCTGTTAAAACACATTTAAAATACCATTTTGTTTTGTTTTCATTTCTTATTCACTTTCTAGTCTCGCAATCCCTTGCGAATCCTCTTTGCTTTTCGTCTTTTTTTTGGTCTCTCAACAGTCCTCACAGTGAGAAAGAGGGAGAAAACAGGATGAAATTCTATTTCGCTTCTCACAAGAAATTTAAGAGTATAATTAATCCCCAGTCTAGATTTTCAGCCCTGAGTCAAGAAGGAATAACCACCAAGAAAGACCCGGGTCAGAGAGCTGAGATCCAGAAGCAAATTTTCAAGAGATGTTGCATCCCCGTGCAATGTTCGCCTCTCCTCCTCCCTCTCCGTCTCCCCGCCCCCCTCTGAAAGTCTCCCTCACCCGGCCCCTCCTCCCACCCGTGTGTCTTTCTGGTGCCAGCCCCTCCGTCACTGAAATCCTCATTCCATCTTTTCTGTGTTGGGAACAGAGTGCCCCCTGATCCTCAGCTGTGCTGTAGAGCCCCTCTCCGCTGGCCTGGCTTCCACGGAGTCACAGCCTCATGCCGTCGTTCCCAGGCTCTGGGATCTGGTTTCTCCTGAAACTACCCACAGCCTGTATTTCTGTCCTCAAAGCAGTCCCCGGAGTCAAAAGTCCCTTTGTGTTTCGTTCTGTGAACACGAAGCCCTTCCCTCTGGCAGCACAGGCCAGCAGACCTGGGCGGTGTCCCCTCAGCCCGGTGGCTGCAGTCCTGCAGGTCAAGCTGGGCCATTGCTGCACTGGCACTGCCCCATGCAAGATGGCACCGTTCAGGTCTCCGCCCCCCGCTCCCCGCAGTTCCCAGCAGATGGCGGGACTCAAGTGAATGTCGAGGCACCAAGGAAGAGACTGTTCTTTGGGAGGGCTTTCAGCCCCTCAGGCAAAGCCTTACCAGATGATAAAAGAACAAAAACAAAGCCAAAGCTTCTTAAAAAGTCCCCATTAACCCAATTAGTCAAATCCTGAAGGCACCTTGGTCTTAATGCAATTTGACAATATTATTTGAAATAAAGGAACCACCAGTTCAAATTTAGGAAATGTGTTTTGGACTCATGGGATTTGATTTCTAGATGTGAGTAGTTTTCCCTAATAGATTCAACACCGTCCCATTGGATATTATATATTATAGTATACAGTATGCATTATATGTTAACCGTGTATATTAGAATGCAAGCCACTTATGTAATTTTGTGTCTTCTAGTAGCCATATTTTAAAAAGTAATAAAAAACAGGTTACCTTAACGTATATTTTATTTAACCCAATATAGCTAAAACAGTAATCAATATTAAAAATTGTTAGTGAGATATTTTACATTCTTGTTTATACTGTTTTTCATATTTACCTTTCAATACATCTCGACTTGGGCTGGCCACAAGTTGTGTCGGTGGCCACATGTGGTTAGTGGCCACTATGCTGGACAGTGCAGTTACAGACAAATGTCATCTAGCCTGGAGGGTGGGGGTTCCTGTGAGATCTGACCCTAGAAAGCGGGCGCTGGCTCTGAGGACACAGCTACAGCCCAACACACCAGAGACCAGAGTCTGTCTGAGATCACAGGGCACAGCTAAAAGCAATCCAGGAGGAGTCTGGAGCCTCTCCTGGTTTTCTCAGGCCTGACATGAGGTAGGATACCTCCACATGCGCCTTATTTCTGTAGTGTCTCAGTTCAGTCTGACCAGATCTAGGCTGATAGATAGGTCAGAGGTGGGAAGTTTGCTGCCTCTGGAGAAATTTCATTATTTCAACAAATATCGGGCAGCTTCCATGTACCAGGCACTGTTCTAGAACGTGGAGTACAACAGTGAACAAAATAGGTTCCCACCCTTGAGGGAGTGAACCGACAATGAAAAGTAAAAAAAAAAAAAAAAAAAAAAAAAAAAGCTGATTAATTAGTATATTAGAAAGTGGCGGAGAAGTACTGTGGAAACAAGAAGAAGAAAGAACAAGGCAAGGAAATAAGTGCCAGGGGTGGGGCAGTTTGCAATATTAAATTTCATGGCCAGAGTAGGTGTCATGGAGAAGGTGAGATTTGAGCAAGTCTGAATGCAAAGCATTGAAGGAGGTGACGAGGTTGGCCAGTAGAGTACCCGGACAGAACAGGTAGAGCCAACACCTTCAAGTGGGCAGGAATGTGCATAATAACACGCTCAAAAAAACAGCAAAAACAAAAAAAAAAATAAATAAAAATAAAAACAAAATAAACGGTGTGTCTGGAGAGGAATGAACAAGAGCGAGAATGTTAGGCAAGAGTGGTAGGGGCTAGATCACACAGGGCCTTGAGGCCATTGCAGGGACACTGGCTTTTATTTTGAGAGAAATGAAGACTCTCTCTAGAATTTTGAATGACATGATCTGACTTTAATTTTAACAAGGTCGCTCTGATTGCTGGGTTGGGAACGGAGTGCAGGAGTGGAAGACTGAAAGCAGGAGGACCAATTAGGTATACATCCTACCTCACCCCTCAAAATTCTCTCATGTACCTTCATAGTCAATTCCTCACCCCCACCCCACCCCAATTCCCAGCCCGAGGCTACAAATGATCCATTTTTTGTCACTGAGAATAGTTTGGCTTCTTTTGCTCAGGATGTTTTTGAAATACAGCCATGTTGCTGTATACGTCGGTAGTTCCTTCCTTTATATGATTCAGTAGTATTCCATTGCATGGGTAGCCCACAATTTGATTGCCCATTCATTTGCTGTGGGTCATGTGAGTTGTTTCCAGTTTGGGGCTATTATGATTAAAGATGCTATGAAAATTTGTATACAAGTTTTTGGGTGGATATAAATTCACTTCTCTTGGGTAGATATCTAGGAATAGAATGGTTAAATCATATAAGAATATGTGTTTAATTTTATTAAAAAATTACAAAAATGTTTTCCATAATACTATATACTTTTACATTCTCACCAGCAATATATGAGTTCCACTTGCTCCACAGATATACCAACACCCGATATTGTCAGTCTTTAAATTATAGGTGAAGGTTGTATTTTTAATATTTTTTTCAATTACCGTTGACATTCAATATTATATTAATTTAGGAGTACTGCATAGGTTGCTTTTAAAAAAATAGACTTTTTAATTTTGGAATAGCTTTAGAGTCAGAAAAGTTGAAAAGACAGTACAGAGAACTCTGGTTTTTGACCAGCTTTTATTGATGTTATCTTTTTATGAAGTCACGATGTATTTTTCAAATCGAAGAAATTAACTTTGGTATGACACTAATAGCCCAACTACAATCCCTGCTAAGATTTCACCAGTTTTCTCACTAATGCCCTTTTTCTCTTCCAGGATACCACATTGCATTTAGTAGTCATGTCTCAGTCTTCTCCAATCTGACTGTTTCTCTATCTTTCCTCCTCCCCTCCCCCTCATACCCCTCCCCCTCCCTTCCGCCTCCTCCCCCTCCCCTCCTCCCTCCTCCTCCTCCTCCTCCTTCTTCTTCTACTTCTTCTTCTCTTCTTCTTCTTCTTCTTCTTCTTCTTCTTCTTCTTCTTCTTCTTCTTCTTCTTCTTCTTCTTCTTCTTCTTCTTCTTCTCTTCTTCTTCTTCTTCTTCTTTTAATGACCTTTGAAGAGTGCTGGTCAAATTTTTTGCAGAACGTCTCTCAATTTGAGTTTCCTTATGATTCTGTTGGGGTTATGGGTTTGGGGGAAGAACACCCTAGAGGAGAAGTACCCCTCTCATGAGATAATATCATGGGATACATGATGGCAGCATGGCTCATCACTGGCGACGTTACCTTCATCACTTGTTTAAGATGGGGTCTGCCAGCTTTCTTCTCAAAAAGTTACTGTTTTTCCCTTCCATACTCTGCTGTTTTCAATCCAGTCACCAAGTGCAGCCCACCATCATGGAGAGGGGATCAAAGCTCCATCTCCTGGAAGGTGGGTATCTACGTGTATTATTTAGACGACTCCTATAGAAGAGATTTCCCCCTTATTCTTTATTTCTTCATTTGTTGAATCATTTATTACAGAGAAAAATCTTTTTAAAAGATGAGAAAAATAGTGCATTTGAATGTTGATGGAAATAATCCAATTGAGAGCAAAATATTGTGAGAGTTTCTTTAGTTTTTTTAGCATGTCTTGGAATTCTTTTTCACTTTAAGAGTTTCCACCAGCCCTTTGCTCATGTCATTTTAAACTTCACTCCTGGCTTAGGCCCTGTTGGAGGTCAGAAGGCCTGTTGAGATCAGGGCAGAGTTTTCATAGATGGCTCAACCCTGGCCAAGAACTCCTTGGAACCAGACATCAGGTCTGGTCATCCAGCAGAACCTCTCAGTGCTTGCGGAAGGGATCGCCTCTCTCCACCCCTCACCCTTTTCACCTCCTCAGCACCTCAGCCCACAGGAGCCCAGTACAGGACAAGGATTTTCAGGGCTGAGGAAGAGCTCCTATTTTCCTTTGGACAGGAAAGAGCCGGACATCTGTCATGGGGTACTGTGGCAGTGGGAGCCCTCTAGAGGGGACTGTGAGGGCTGATGATAACTGCGGGGGAGGATCCTAGGGGAAGCAAGCAACAGATGGAGCTCCTTGGCTCCAACTCAAAATCCAGAACAGCAGGCCCTGTGTTTCCTCTCTCCCATCATTGGGAGAATGGAGCTCTGAGGGTAACGGCCAAGGTTCTAAGCCCTGGCTGGGGGCTCAGGAGAGAGGCAAATCTGAACACCTTTGGGCTGGGGATGAGATATGAATGACCTTGGAGGTCCAGGGTAGAAACTCAGTGGTGGAAGAGATAACCCAGGGGAGAGAGAGTTCCACGACAGACTCTAGAAGGGACCTTGGCCGCTGCCACCGAGCTTACCATCCCCCTCTCTCACTGCGACCTCCACCCCCCCATTCCCTACGCACAGACACACCTCATCTAGCTTCCCACTGGGGAACTCCAGGCCCACAAGCCTGGGCCCGCGGGATGCGGGGTGGTAGAGAGAGTGCTTGTGACAACGGTGACATATCCTGGGCAGCAGAAATGTTCTCCGGGCATGTATTTAGCAGAGGCTAGCAGTGTGGTGTCTACACAGACGTACATATCTATAGATGAATCAATCCACACCCTGCCGTGCCACCAGAAGAACTGTCACCATTGAAAGGAAGGTGGTAAATTCCCTCTCATTCAGAGAACACCTCTTTCTTCTCAACCAGCTGCCCACGGGTTTCTCATCAAGATAGCAATTCACCGTGCAGGGAAGGGAACTTACCGCGTGGAAATTCCCACTTCCTCCTGAGAACAGTGTGCCCAGTGTTACCCCTGGGGTGTGAGAATCCCCCGTCCTCCACGCTTCGGACGGCAGCTTTTCTCTCTGGGAGCCTGCAGTCATTTAGGTCTTCTTTAAACTCTCCGTGAAAGTCTGAAAATGCCCAGGGCGGACCTAGGGGTGAGTGTTGCAAGCACCAGTGTCCTGATTGATCAGAGCAGGCATTGTAGTATTTTCCCAGCCTTGTGTCTCCTGATGGCAGCCTTTTGGTTTTCCTCCGGGGCAGCAGCTCTTCTCCCTTCTCTGTTCTTGTACTTCCATAGGGTCAGGGGCATGTGGCCCAGTCTTGGCCGAGCACAGTGGTACAACTCTCTGTTCACAGGGATGGACACATAACCCAAACGGGGCCAGGCAGAGTCAACTTTGGCCAGTACTGCTAGGCGAGGGCACAGCCTGCCTGAGGATGGAGCTGATGCTGAGAACAGGAAAGCAAAGAGGTGGACAGAGCAGTGAAAGCATCCTTGGTGCTTTGGGCTCCAGCTGGTCTTTTCAGTTACGGAACCAAAATTCCCTTCCCCTTTTACTTCCTTCCTTCTTTTCTTCCTTCCTCCTTCCTCCCTTTATTTCTTCTCTCCTTCCTTCTTCCCTCCCCCCTCCCTCCGTCTCTCCTTCTCTGCTTCCTCCTATTTCCTTCTCTCTCTTTCTTTTATACTTATTTTGGCTCAGTCCAGTTTGAGTTTAATTTTTGTCTCGCACTAAAACTGTCTCAACAAATACCCTAATGGCATTGCCACCTTACAGAACTGCCCAACTCCATCCCCTACCCCCGACAGTGTTGAAGAAAGGTTTAAGTTCTGTATTTTTGAGGGGTCAAGAGGCTGCTGAACCACCCCATCCACCGCCCTTTTTGTCCCCTGTAGTGTAAAATAAGAACATATTTTAAAGATTGAATACAGGAAACCTTTTATTACACGATTAATATAAAATTTATTTGTTTGTTTTTTTTAAATTAGAGAGGGGGAGAAATTACTCATAATCTAGCTACTATGAGCACTTTATTTCCTTACGAACGTTTCCCCGTACATGTTAATAAGTGATAGCCCTAGTGCACACGAAATGAACGCTGCCGTTAGCAGCAACAGCAGCATACAGCTATTGTCATTAGCATTTCTCTCTTCCTGTGGTTTTTCAAAGTCTCCATTCTCAATAGCTTCCCTTTGAGGAGGTAGAGTTGTGGGATTGGAAAGTAAGTAAATCACCTACAACAACATAAACCCACTGTTTGGGTGGAAGCTGTTACTGTAATTAATTCTTCCAGGAACCTAGCTTTCATCACCTATTGATGATGCCCGGGTCACACCCCTAGAGATTCAGATTCGATAGATCTGGGGTGGGTTCCAAGAACTTGTCTTTCTAAGCAGCAGCCAAGTGATACCAATACTGCAGGTCTGTGTGTAAAACTCACCTGTGGGCTAAAATGCACTTGCTACCCAGGCGATTCCTATACATATTCAAGTGTGAGAAGCCTGGATATAGACAAATCCTAACTATCAGCTTAATCGACATTTACCAAACACGAATTCATGATCTGTGGTTTCTCAGAAGCCTACATTTTTCCTGGGGGCCGAGTTCGGGTGGGTATGACCTACAGCTTCATGCCTAAGCCCCTGGGAACCCCCGATTTCACATAACCAGAAGAGGGAAAACATCGCTCAAGGGTTTCTTTCACTGTTCAGTGGTTAGAGGTTCAGGGGCAGGCTGAGGGGGATTGGAGTCTTCAGTTCGGATTCATGTTTGTCGAGTGTTGGGGACTATGTTGGGGGATAAAATGATAACCAAAACCTAGTTCCGGTCCGTCGAGCTGACGGCCAATGGAAAGATGAACACAAAATAAGTAAATGCAACACAAGCTGGAAAAGAGGTTAGAGGAAGCCCGGAGAGCCTTTAGCGGGTGAAGGAAGGTGGGGGGGCATGGGTGGCGAAGGAGACAGCAAAGGCCGAGACGAGGGGCTGTGTAACTTCCTGGTGCTGTTGGCAGGTGGCGAGAACTGGAGCTGGGGGGCGACATGGGGCAGGTACCGGCAGCCGCAGCTGGAAGGACAGTTTGGAACCTTTCATATCTCTGGTCCGTGAGCCCAGCGTGGAGCCAGCGAGGACTGACTGAGGATTTCAACCAGCGGAATTCCACTAAGTGGGCTGACGTGGTTTCTCTAAATGCTCACATTTTCTCCTCGAAGGCTAAACATTTGGTCAATGGTTCCCCAAGCCTGATTTAGGCCTGCACATACCTGGCCACCACACTGGATTACATGAAATACAGGCACATTTTCTCTGGAAAGCAGTCCAGGGTTCATATGGGGGGCCAGGGGTCAGACGTAAGCACTTCCAGCGTTCAGACCCGTCCTCCTTGACTGCAGGGCCCCAAGCCCAGCAGCGTCACAGCACTGGGAACTTGTTAAAGCACAGATGGGGCCGGCTCCAGACCACGGCACCACAGACCGCATCATCACATGTCCCCAAGTGGTTTATTTGAACGCCTCTAACTGAACAAGTTGGCCTTGTTACTCACTGCAGTGAAGACGACTGCCCCCCCCCAGGGAACTGCGGGTCACCTCAGTAAAAAGGTGTCCGAAAGGATTTGTAGGACTTGAGCTTTGATTAGGTGAATTTGGGGCGAGTCCAAGAAAGCAGGGCTTTGCTCTGGGTTGGGTGCTGTCAGGAAGCAGAACGATTCCCTATCTGGACGTTTTAGTAAAGGTTATCTTCAAAGGCGGGCTGACCAGATGGGCCCTAAAGCTGCGATTGATAAGGAAGCAGCTGTCACTCATATTAGCCAGGAGAGGGAGATGTTTAGTATTTTGATTGTTTTTGTCTGTACTTAAAATTATGAAGTGGTCTGTTTTGACTCTATCACAGTAGTGGAGTGACTTTGTATGACGGTAGTGTTCTTCGAGATTGTTTAGGTCCAACAAGAGAACATCTAGCTCCTAACAAGACAAGGCCTAGTCGAAGGTGTCAGGCCAGTTTACAGATGTCAGGACTGTTTTCACTTTCTCAACATTCAAGGTTGAGAGTCAGTGTTTTAGTTTGTGGCTTCTTTTTTCAAGATTGCTCATGGTCCATACGATTGCTACAGCTCCAGCCATCACACTAGTGTTCCAGGGGTAGGAGCCGGGGAAGGCATGGGGGAGAGTGCATTTCCCAGTTCCCTTTAAGTTTTTAGAACTCCCTCCTAACTCCTTTTTTTTACCTTATTGGTTGTCTCTAGTTTTAAGAGAATTGGGAAATAAAGTCTTTTAGCTGAGTATGTTACTGCCTTTCCCCAAATCAGGTAATTTCGGTAAGGCCAAAGGAGAAACTGGGTGGAGAGTAGGCTCCTGGCAGTCTATCTCAGACAGAGAAGCCTGGGCTCAGGAATGGGGAAATTCCAGGCCCTAAAGGGCATTGAGATTTTATCTTCTCCTCCTTATCAATTTAACATTTCCACAACCAGAGTTGGCCAGAACCATCATAGTAAAATAGAATAAGCCTGTCTCCCGGATCTGCAAGAAATTCTTGTAGAGTACAGTTTGCTTCTCACGTTTTCCATACCACTGAGTGGGAGCAGAAGTGGTATAAAGCTACAAGTCAGAACTGCCCCTTGGCCACAGGTGGGAGAGCCGTTGGAACAAGGAAGATTCCCCTGAGAAGAGTCAGTCTGCTCTACTAGAAGGTTTTATCCCACCCTTAGAGAGGATAACAGTGGGAAGAGGCCTACTTAAAGACAAGGTGTCCAGGCTAATAAGAAGGGAGCACGCCTTCCTTTTGATTCCACAAACCAGTACAGCAGCTGGGAGCCCGAAAGGTCACCAGCCTATATATACACACAGTAGGGTCATGCCCAATTCACAGGGACCACCCCCACCCCACCACGCACATAACCACCAGCTCAAGTAGAACTTTTCTCTCTTTGGGGTGTCCTCCAGTCATTTTTTCAGAAGCCTCGAAAGGGACCCATCACGTGGACCCCGTTCATCGTGTGCCATTTGCCAAGTTCATGCCTCATTTAAAATGATTTTACTGAGCTCCTTTGAGACACGAGTCCCTGTGCTAAACAAACGATTCAGGTGTCAATGAGAGAGACAGATCACTGCATCGAGCTGACAGCTTATTGGAGGAAGACAATGAATTGTTTAATAAATACATAATTACGAATTGTGGAAATGCTATGACTAAAAAAAAGTGGCCAACAGGAGAGAGGGTGTTCCGTAAGAATACCCCAGCATCGGACGTGTTCCCCTTTCAGGGTACAACTGCTGTTCTCTTTGCCAGGAACGAGTTTTTCCTACATATCCCCATGATTCACTCCTCACTTGCTTCAGATCTTTGTTCTAATGTCGCTGTCTCAAGGACGCCTTCCCTGATGCCCACCCACCTCCCCTGAGCTCCCTAGCTCCTGTCTTTGCTGTATCTTCTGCACAGGGTTGCCATCGACATTTACTATCTGATATATTGGTTTAGTGACTGTCTCTCCTCCCCTCCACGAAAACTTTGTTCCATGAGATCAGGGGTTTTTTTCGTCTGTGTGGTCACTGCTGTGTCTGGAAACACTGTGACGGGGCTTCAGTGAATGTCTGGTGAATGGCTGCATTAACGCAGGCAGGAGTGAGCACAGCAGTCAGGCAGGGCCCCCGGGGCCATGACGACAGAGTTGTCTTTTCTGCTTTGGGAAGCTGATGAAGCAAGTGCGAAGGTGATTTAGTTTATGTATTATCACTCCTCCTCTGGCTGCTATTTTGGCAGAATGGCTTGGGAAAGCCCAGGGTGGAAGTGGGGGAGGGGGACACGGTGGGAGGCCATAGCAGTGGCAGCGGCAGAGAAAACAGTGTCTGAATAAGATGGCTGGACGTGGCACTGGAGGAAAGTGGGCCCGAGAGACGTGTTGTCTGTCGATGGTTCGACAAGACTTTGAACCGTGCTGGGTGGGAGGGTGGGAGAGATGCCGACCCTGACGCCTGGAGACAGAGCAGACAAGAGGAATGCGGGTGGAGTCGAGCGTTTCCTGTGGGATTTTCCTCTCCCCTTCTGCCCCCACAGTCCTCAGGCCCTTAGGCTTGTGCCAGGGTCTCAGCGCTGCCGTGAGGACGTGCCTGGCCAGGGAAGGCCTGCGTCCCCGGCAGGTTGGGCGTGAGCCCTGCTGAGGCAGCCCGTCCCGCAGGAGCCTGAGCCATGCTGGGTTCCGTTCAGAGGGGCGTGGGATGTGCCGGCTGCTGGGCCAAATGCTGCCTGAGCCCTCTGGCCATGACCCCTCTGGGTCTGAGGTCCGGAGCCTTGCCCCAGTCCATGGGATGGGGGTGTGGTGGGAAGCGGATGCCGCCCCCTCCTGCGCTGACCCACTGCCTCGCTCATCTGCAGCACCCTGCGCTCCAAGCCACCTGACCAGCCTCAACTGACTAAAAAGACCATTGCGTGCCAGTGTCCCCGACGATGAGATTCGAATAATTAATAAACACTAGAGTAAGCACACTGCCGGCTCGGACACTGTCCAGACAACTCTCAGCTCCCATCCACCAACACACCTGGAAGGAGCAGGGAGGAACCGCCCAGCGTCAGATCCCCACCCCCTCCAACCCGGAGCCTTGGATTCCCCACCCCCTCCAACCCGGAGCCTTGAACCCGCTCCGGACCGGCATGCCACAGGCCCAGCCCAGCTGCCTTCTCCAAGAGCTCTGTCCTCTGGTCCAGGGGAACCAAAAGAGGCCTCTGTGGAACGCCATGCGCCACAAAACTGAGTCGGTCTCCTTATTTACATATTCTCACTTTCCCTACTCTCTTTCCTGCCTTCTATTCCCCAGATAAGCTTCCACCCCATCCCCCCTTCTCCTCCCCACCCCACTTCCTCCATGAAGTCACCCCTGGTTCTTTCTCTTTTTTTGTCTGAGGTTCTCCTCTGGGCTCTTTGGTACTTTATCTTTATTTCAGCCTCGGGGTGGTGATGGCAAGTGGGCTCTGAGGCAGACAGAACATGGTTCAGGTCCCGTCTGCACTGTGTGGCCTTGGGCGACTTCTCTGTGCCTCACTCATAAATGAGGATACCAGGGTCTGCGCAAGAGGCTTCTGGGAAGATTGAGACCCTGTTTGCAGAGGCCCCGCTTGGTGTGGCGTGCAGTAGGGACCCCACAGAGGCAGCTACAAGTCTAGTGTGACGCGTCTCCACAATGCTCAATACCACACAAGGCATTCAGTAGGCACATAATAAGTACTCAGTGGCTAAATGCACTGCATCTCTGTCTTTAGTTGCCTCACATGGGTTATGTACTAGTGTACTTGCTTCCATTTTTCTATGGACTTGTCTCATACCTGCAGGACTGAAGAAGCACAAGGCTGATCTCTCATTTGCTCAGAGCATGAGCTGGCGCAGAGAAGGCAGGTTAATTCACAGATTAGTAAAGGCGCGTATCCCTTTCAAGGGGTGGAGAGAACGCACCTCACAAAAATTTTCACTACTCATGCCATCCTTTTTCTCACAGGCATCCTTAAAGCAAGAGCAGTCTGAGGCAACCCTCTGCCTCAAAAACAGATTCTGGAAACAGTCTGAAGATCTTTCAGGTCCCGTGTGACCTGCTGCTGTGACAAGGCTCTATCCAAGAGTGGTGAGCATCTCTATGGCATGTGGTTATCATGACACTTCCCTTATTGGCCTGTCCTGGACTCTAGGGCCTGGACTAGCCACTTTATATACAGATGTCTCCTGTCATCCCCATGATAACCCCACTCTACAGGTGAGGAAACCAAGGCTTGACGAGGTTAAGTACCTCATACGAGGTCACACAGCTGGTAAATAGCAGACCTGCGACTGCCCTCGTCCCATACCAGCCCACACTCTGGCCACTGGGCCTGCGCCTTTTGCAATGGGGCAAACACTGACCTAGAATCCAAGTGTCCAGCTCTGAGCCAGATGATGGACTCTCCTGCTGGAAGCTCAGCTTCATTGCTTTTAAATGTGGGGAGGAAAGGCCACCCCCTGATGCCCAGGCAAGGGTTTTGGGTGGGAATAGGAAGAGATTAAAGAATGAAAAAATCTTTTTCATTTACAGCTAACCAGATTCTCTCTCCCAGCAATTTATATATCCATTTCCCCTAATTCCAGCAACTCTGAGTATGAGAAAAGCATTCAGCCGTTTGAAGAATGTTATTTAACTCATTACAGAGAACAAGCTTTTTGACTCTATGAGAATTTTCTGGAGGTCACATGTCACTTTCACTTTCACCTATTAAAATCGAAGCTTACATTCAGCATTTTAAAAAGCTTCGCAGTGCGGGGGTGGCCAGGAGCTATGGGCACAGGCTGGGTCTCAGGCCTGTGCCAGGAATCCTCACTCTGTGGGAGCAGAGACCAGTTCAGCCAGCTGCAGTCGGAAGCTCAAATCTGAACTTATTTTGAAATTTAAAAAAAAAAAAAAACCTGCAAAAAGGTCACAATGAACCAACAGAATATATTCAACATCTGTCATTATCTCAGTTCACTGTGGGCTTGGGAGTGGGACACAGCACATTCTGAGAGCCAAGGAGAAAAAGCTGAGCCCTGAGGAAATGGAGTTTCCTGAGCTGAGGTGGAGCCTGAGGCCCAGAGGAGACCCCTTCACACATCTGCTTCCCTCTTAAGGGATCCCGAACTTCAGGCTCTGCCAAAGGGAAACCAAAGTAGCCCTGGGCCGGGAGCCAGAGCAAGGCCTTACCTGGAAGGGACGTCTGCTAAGCTCTTTGAACCAAAGGCACAAGCTGCTGTTTTAATGATCATAAATTCCTACAGCAGTTTCCCCCAGCATCTGGCTACCATGGTGGTGAAATCACTTTTTAGTTTATTGGGTACAGAGGAGACCCAGTGTGCAGGGCCAAACAGAGGGTCTGTGGGGGTGTGTGTGTGTGTGTGTGTGTGTGTGTGTGCGTGCATTCATGCATGTGTGTGTGTGTGTGTGGTGTGTACGCCTGCATTTTTCAGGAATGAGGATATTTGCATAATGCGGATATCTTTGCAGATACTGGGCAAACAGGAAGTTTCAGAACCTGTGCCATTTCCGCTTACTGTGAATCAGCAGCCTTTTTCGTTGTATAGAGAAATAATGAAAATCACGGGGTACATACAGCACTGGAATGTAAAGTACAGGAGAGAAGCACAAAGGCCTTCGAAGTCACCTTCTTTGGTGGGAGCTTCCCTGGACACCCACCTCTACCTGTACTCCTCAGGTTGTCACTGGCCACCTACCTGGCTTCCTAGAGTGCTTCAAGAGATGTTTGGATGCCAGCCTAAAAACAGTCTCCAGCCAGGAGAGCTTGGGGATCCCCCATCCCCTAGTTCCAGCCCCAGGGTTGTATCACACAGAGGCGCCTTGAAGTAGCAAGCACACCCCAGGCCGGGCACCAGGCTGCCTGGGATCAGACATTCCCGCACATCGCCCGCACCGGCTCCACCCGAGACACCTTGCACAAGTCGCTCTCCCGCTGAGCCTTGGTTTCCCTCCCTATCAGTTAATTGGGGATGCTAGTGGCTCTCTGCAGGTTTGGGGCTAAAAATACATAGGAAAGGTGGGCATAGGATTTGGAGTCAGATATCTGAGTTCAAAACCCAGCTCCATTGTGTACTGGCTGTGGGACTTTGGGGAAATTATCTAACTTGTCCAAGTCTTAACTTGCCCAGTCTATCAAGATTAAATGACATAATCACTTAGCACCAAGCACAGTGTCTGGCTCACAGGAAACACAACAAAATGAAGCAGTTTTCCCATTGCCTCCTTTCCCTTCTCCACCCTCCTGTAACGCCCAGTACGTGAAATCTGGGAGGTGGGGACCACCTCCGATTGTCACCAGTGAGTGCTCAGCACCTGGTGTGGCTGTAATAGGCTTAATAAATCAGCCAAATAAATGAATGGATGTTCCTGGTTCATAGCAGGTGCTGAGGAAATATATCTATATAAAATAAATTTATATAAAAGCCACAGACTAAATCATGCCTTCTCTGTTTCTGAAATTCCTACAAGGGATCTCGTCGGATCCAGTGTGTCCTTCGACTTCTCTCAGCCTCACTTTTCTGATCTGTGCAATGAGCACACTAGCAGAAACTCACCCACACTGGGTTGTGTAGGGGTCAGATAAGATAATGCATGCAGAACACTTAAACTGGCGCTCTGCACATAATGAGCACATGGAGGGATGTGTCAGATCCCAGCTCCGTGACCTCGGAAGATGTTTGAAGATTTGACTTTTCCAAGAGGACAAGGCTTTAGGACTGGCATGTCTCCTGCCTCATGTCTCTTGATTCCCTCCTTCCCGAAAGGACTCTCCTCCCTCCTTAGGTCTAGCAAGCAGTTTTTTCTTGTAGAAGAGCTAGTGTGTCTGGAGCCTGATCCCCCCACCTCCACGAGACTCCTGCAGGGGACAGTGAGCCACGCTGACTGCACCCCGCTGCCTGGGACTGCAGGGGTGAGGATGCTCATCTTTGCAAGGAAGATAGCACTCTCACCCAGCTTTACTCTGGGACAGGGCACCAGCTCTCTCTTCATGTCACTGTGCCAGGGCATGCTCTCTGGACACTCCTTGAACAGTAAGTCCAGACCCACGGGATGCACAGATTAAGCGCCAAGGTCGGACTCAGACAGTCTGGGCTTTGCCTCCAGGCTCTACACAACATTGTTCAAACTCGATTTCCTAATCTGTAAAATGGGACCAATGCTAGTACACAGGGCTAATATTTAAACATTTAATAACCAGCTTTGGCACAAACCTGTGAAATGAACGCCAGCAAGGACTAGGACATGCCTATTAAATATTAGCTCTGCTGATTTCTACTGCAAAGGTTGTTACGGCCCCTGGCACTTTGTAAACACCCTAAACATCAGCCACTGCTTTTACTGTTTTTGCGTTTAGCTCATGTCACACAGTCCCTAACACGGCCCCCAGTGGGGGGACAGTCAGAGAAGCGGTGGCTCTAGACAGACCTGGGCTTGTTCTCTCTGGGTTGACTCAGGCCCTTTTGCCCCTCTTTGCTCACCAGAAAGTCACAAAAGTGCTGGGGATGGACTAGGACCTTGGTCTTACCTGCCCAACGCGAATCATAGTGCACCTCTCCACTACCCACGGGGAGAAGCTGTCTCCGCCTTAACACTCTTGGCAACTCTTCATCACCAACATAAGAGCCAGATCCTGGTGGCCCAGTCACCGAGTATAAATTTACAGACCAAGCTAAGCCAGTGCGTGGCTGACACATCACACATGGAACCCTGTGTCGTCTGGAAGGAACCATCTGGAGACGTTATTGTGCACAAACCACTGGACGGCTTCCGTGTTGGGGGACAGAGGGGCTTCCCTCATGTCATCACCCCGTGGATCGGTTTTTAAAAGGGTTCCCAGGTTACTTGAGACATGGAGGCAGCCCTCCACAGCAGCAAGAATTTCAGCATGGGCATGCCCAGTTCTGCTTCCTGTACCCCAAAAATACAAAGCCAGAAATACTAAGGACACTGAGACCAGCTGCCCAGAGACCGAGGCCATCTCTGCCTCCAGGGAAGCCTGCTGGAGCCCACATCTGCTAAGGGCCAGGACAGCTGGTCACCCTGGAGGCCTGGGATCCCCTGCCTGGGCTTTGACTGCCTGCTGGGCCGTCCTCATGAGGACTCAAAGTAGCCATCTTGCTCCGGCAGACCCAGCAACCCTTCTGTGTACTGGGCTGCAAATCTATGGAGTCTTCATAAAAGTTGCTCCCTCTGGAGCAAGCATGGCAGCGGTCCAGAGAGGAGATGACGTCATCTCAGAGCACTAGCTCGAGGAATGTAACCAAGGCGATGGCTACCCGTCAAAGCCAAACAACAGCACGCAAGCCCAAATGGGATTTTCTGGTAACTGTTTTATCAAAATGGACTTTTTTTTTTTTTTTTTTTTTTTTTTTTTTTAGTACTGTAACCTTCATGACTAGAAGCCAGCAGGAATTCACCCATGGGTTTTTTTGAGACTCTATCTGTCCTTCTCTATGTCATGACGGTGAACGATATAACATAACTTTATAATCATAAAGCTACCATTTCTTTTTTGTAAACTGCACTCCTATCTTTAGCAGCCATTTATATATGTTCTCTCTTTTGATGTATTCTTTCCCAAAAAGTCCGAGAAAATAATTACAATAACAATAATTATTATAATTGTACTTTTAATTGTAATAATAATAATTATTAATAATACAATAAAATAAACTTCATTTTAATGAATCAAACATTTGTTAAACTTTTTCAACGTGCCAGGCATTGTGTTCATTATAACTAACATCTCCTTTGCTCCCTCCAAGAGCCCCATCAAGTAAACACTATTGTTATCCCATTTCATAGATGGGTAGGGAGAGATCTGGGACTCCGGCCCAGATTCTATGTCCCCAGAACCTGTGAGCTTCCACACTACACATCCAGCCTCCAATCTCAGCCTTGCTTCTTTTTATTGTCCCCTGATGGGAGAGGTAAGGGCCAGGGGGCTGAGGAACCTGTGGCTGGAGTGCACAGGCAGCTGAATCAGTCAAGCTCCAGAACGTGCCCTGCCCACAGCCCCAGCCCCGCCCCACCCCCACCCCACCCCTCTGTCTGCTTTCTCCCTCAGGTCAGAATTATGGGGCTGGCTGACTTTCTGCTGCCTCCCCACCAGTCAGTGCAGAGCCATTGTAACTCCCATTAGCACAAAACTAATCAGGGCGACTTCTCAAGCTGCACTGATGCCTCTGAATTGGTCACTCAAACGATTGGATTTACTTTGGGGGCTGACATTAGAGGACTTGGACTGAATGACATTAGAGTTCCCATCTACTTCCCCCCTCCCCTCTCCAGTTTCTCCTATTATCAGCACCTTTCATGAGTGTGGTGTGTTTGTTACAATTGGCGAACCAGTGTTGATACATTATTATTAAGTAAAGTCCATAGTTCACCTAAGGGTTGGCTCTGGGTGTTACACATTCTGTTGGTTGTGACAAATGTGTTATGATATGTATCCACCATTACAGTACCACACAAAATAGATTTACTGCCCTAAACTCCCCTGTGCTTCTGCTTATTCATCTCTCCCTCCCTCTAGACCCTCACCCCTCCCGCTTTCTGCCCCAATCCCTGGCAACCACTGATCTTTTCACTGTCTCCATAGTTTTGCCTTTTCTAAAATGTCTTGTAGTTGAGATTATACAATATGTAGCCCTTTCAGATTGGCATCTTTCACTTAGAAATGTATATTTAAGGTTGTTCCATCTCTTTTCATGGCCTGATAGCTCATTTCCTTTTGTCGTTGAATATTATTCCATTTTATGAATGTGTCACGGTTTATTTGTTCAATCACCTACTAAAGGACATCTTGGGTGCTTTCAAGTTTTGGCAATTATGAATAAAACTACTATAGACATTTGTGTACAGACTTTTTGTGTGGAAATTAAATTTTCAACTCCTTTGGGTAAATTTGCCAAGGAGCACAACTGCTGGATTATATGGTAAGAGTGTGTTTAGCTTTGCAAATAATATTTTACTTTGGATGTTTTGTGTTTTAATGTGAGTGCTTAAGTTTTTCTGGGAATTTGCAGCTCCTCCAATAAGAGCAAGGGACCTACCAGGTACAAAGCTCTAAGGGTCCAGCCCCACCTCTTGTCCTGCCTCTTCACCTCTCTATTCTTCCCCACTCTCTGCGAACTGTATCTGCTCTCAGACCCACCCTGCTGGCGTGCAGTGCAGACTGTCTGGTTCATACCTTCCCCGGGGCAGGGAAGTAATGGTACAGCTTTTAGAACTAGTTAAAATTCAGTTTTTGCAGACTGCGTGCAAAGATTTTATTTATGTAAAACCTAAATAGTTTAGAATGTTAATAGAATTTGAAAGTAAAATTATGGAATAATTCTGGAATATAATTGTGAACTCATTGTACGCACATTATGACATTCTTGAATTTTAATATAATTCCTTTTTTCTCTTTCTGACTGTTGTTTTTCTTAATGAATTAATTGCTCCTTCCTCTTCTTGATGTATCTACCTCTTCTTTGGAAAATCACACTCATATTTTATTAGCTCAACAGGGCAGAAGGCCAGCCTTATTTGTCTTTGTAATGCCTAAGTAAATATTTGTTGAGTGAATATTTAGGAGAAAAGTATCTTGTTTTTTTTTCCTCCAGTTTGAGCATATCTCTCCATTGAGTCAATCTTTAAGATATGTACCACGAGCATCATTGGAATGTCACTAACATATGATTTAATACGTATTTAAATGTACTATTTACTTCTCTGGGTCAGAGTCTTGGAGAAGATAATCAAGGGCATGAGTCCAACCTCAAGGGCATGACCCTGGGATTTCAAGCCCTATGTCTCAGGCCTTTCTCATGAAGTCAGCGGGCTGTTGCTGCTGCTGTCAAGGTCCTTTACACACTGTCCCTTGGGGCGTCCCACAGAGGGTCCCTGCATTCACCTGTGGTGCCTTTTGGGGACCAATTTTAGAGCAGCCCCTGGCGTTTTGAGCCACTTGTACTGCATCCCTCTGTAAACTGACAGTTGCTCCCTCATTTTTCATTTTTTTAAAATTTATTTTTTATTGCGGTAACATTGGTTAAGAATATTATACAAATTTCAGGTGTACGACAAATTAAAATTCACTATCTGTATACTCTATTGCATGCTCAGCACCAAAAGTCTAGTTTCCTTCGTTACCATATATGTAACTCCTTTACCTGTTCTGGCCTCTCCCTGCCTCCTAGCCACTCTAGTCTGTATCAATCAGTTTGTTTTTGTTTTCTTATGTTTGTTCATTTGTTACTTTTTCATTTTATATTCCACATATGAGTGAAATCATGCTGATCTTGTCCTTTTTCCATCTGACTTATTGAGTTTAGGCATGATATTCTCAAGATCTATGCATGTTGTTGAAAATGGTAATATTGCTTCTTTTTATGGCTGAGTAGTAGTCCATTTAAATATATACCACATCTGGGCTTTCATATTGCCAAGATCCTCAAAGGAAGCCTGTTGTGTTTGACTTGCCCAGCTGGTGTGTTTCATTAACCTCTGGTTCCTTCCATTGAAGGAACAGACCCTAATTTCCAGAGAGCCTTTGAATGACTGTCTCCTCCTGCTATCCCAGACGTGTGGCCTATGAAGAGCCTGCTCACTGAGACCCCCCTCCCACCTCATGAGAGGGACAGCCCCCCTCCCTGCTTTGTTTAGGGGCCCTACTTCTGGTGTCCAGTGTCCTCTACATCTTTTCTACGGAAGCCCTAGTTTCGGTGGTCCTGGCTTTCATTCCGGAATTCCTGTGATGGGCATGCCGAATTGACCCTGCTTCAGTTAGGGTAGGCTGGACCTCAAAATGCACTGACCGAATACAATTAAAATGTATTTCTAGATCACATGGCATTCCAGGGTGGAGTTCCAAGTCAGCAAGTGGCTCTATGTATGCTACATGGTGATTCAGTGACCCAGACTGCTTCCAGCTGTGGCTCCAACATCCCCAAGGGCCTTGAGCTGGTGAAAGAAGAATGACAACATACAGGAAGCATGCTGCTGTCTCAGAAGCTCCTCACACTCCACTGGCTGGAGATTAGTCTTATGGCCGCCCCTCCCTTCAAGAGGGACTAGGAAATATTCCCTAGCTCTCACCCCGTAAGAAGGGTGATGGGTTTTGGTGGAAAGCTCACAGACCCTTCTTTTCCCAATCCACTCTCCCTTACCTTTCTGCTTTCGCCCCATTTGTCACCCTTGCAATGTGACATATTGAGAACTTTCTAACTCAAGAACTAACACAATCAAGAGACAGACAGTTAATGCTTCTAAGAAGCAGATAATAGAATCTGCTCACCAAGGACTAATCATTGCTGTCATAGTGACACATACCATGCCCAGCACTGGTCTGCATTAGTTTCGTTTGTTTTAAAATTTATTGTCCTTGCTGTTATTCATTATCCCCAGGCCTCACTGATGCATACCAGCTCCAGGGGAAATAAGAACCAAACATTAGCAAACATCTTCCCTGAGCACAAATACATTTCAGAGCTTCGAGCTCAGTATCAGTCTTGTGGTATTAACCTTTGGATGAGTTCCATTCAGACACATTTGCCTTAATGATGTTGCTAATGGAAAATAGGACCAGGCTAGGGGTAACGCCCTCGACACCAGGGTCCTATAGCTTCCACCCCACTCCAGCAGAGGCCTGTTTCTCCCGTCTAGCGAGGAACCAGAGAAGTCAAGTTGACTTAGGGGAGCACTGGACATTTATTTGTGCTCCATGGAATAACGTGAACTTTGGGCTGGGAGATGGGGTAGAGGCAGAGGGGGAGGGAAGATCAAATGTGGCATCTACAAAAACTGTGAGGTGGTCCATGGGAATTTGTCCAACTGGAGGTCACCATTTACCTTATGAAAGACTCCTCAATTTTTGATTGTGAGTGTACCTCAGCCAGGGCCCGCCTTCTGCTGTTAATCTACCGACGGACCTCAGCTCGTCCTGACACCCACCCCTCACTGTCTCAGGACTTAAGATCTTCACAGTGCTCTCTAGTGTGTGAATTTGGTAAGCCCTCCATTTCCAGGCTCAGCCCTTTCCGCTTAGACAATCCCCTGCCTGTATCTCTGCCCTAAAATCTGTGTGAGAACCTCCTGCTGCTGTTCCTCCCCCCTGCATGCAGAGACGCGAGGGTCTGGACACCTCTAGGTGCCATCCTCCTCCTCCTTGGCCCCTACTTCCATCCATAGTCCGCAGTGGGCTTAGTTCTTCTATGGGAAGACCCCCTACTACTGTCTCCTTCTCTCCGACAGCCAGGGACCTCCTATGTGCTGCCTGCTGGTGGAGCCTACACAGGTCATGAGGGTCATTCCCACCTCAAAACCTTCCTTCCTGCTGTTTTCCCAGCCAGGAACTCCTCATCCGTCCTTTTCCATCTGTCCTTGGTCAAGGCCCAGCTCCTCTGTGGAGCCTTTCAACAGTGACTTCCTGAGCTCTGCCTTGTTCAGGACCCTTGAGCTGGGGTAGCGACTTCCAGGCCCAGGGCTTTAAGCAGAGTCCTCTACTAGGGCAAAAACTAGATTTTCTGCAGGATGAAACTACTGGAATTGTGCTGGAAGCAATCAGCTTTTCCTCCCTCTTTGTTAATAGAAGCTTTTAGCTACAAGGTATGGGCATACTTTGTCCTTGCAGTAGTAGAGAGTAGAAATACTTTACTCTCCCCTATCTGCGGGGGACACGTTCCAACACCCCCAGTGGTTGCCTGAAACCACGGATGGTACTGAACCCTGTATGTACAGTCATGTACCACTTAAGGATGGGATGAATTCTGAGAAATGCACAGATTAGGTGATTTCGTCATTGCTAACTTCACAGAGGGCATAGTCACAAACCTAGATGGGATAGCCTGCCACACACCTAGGCTACATGACATACCTTCATCGCTCATGCAGTCTGTCGTTGGCCGAAATGTTATTATGAACTGCATGACTTTACTATGTTTTTTTTTCTGTACATACATATCTTTGATGAAGTTTGATTTATAAATTAGGCATGATAAGGGATTAACAACAACAAAAAATAAATAAACAATAATTATAACGATACACGGCAATAAACATCGTGTGAGTGTGGTCTCAGTCTCTTCAAATCTTATTGTACTATCCTCATCTTTCTTCTTGTGATGATGTGAGGTGATACAATGCCCGCGTATGAGCTGAAGAGAGGTGAATGAGACATCGTTAAGTAAAATAAGGTTTACTTGAACATAAGCACTGTGGTATTGTGACAATATATCTGATAACCGAGATGGCTACTAAGCGATTAATAGAGGGGGTCGGGTAGCATATACATCGTGTAGATGCTGGACAAAGGGATGATTCACAGCCTGGGTGGGATGTTCCAGGACAGCATGATATTTCAACACACTGCTTAGAATGGCATACAATTTAAAACTTACGAATTGTTTATTTCTGGATTTTCCGTTTAATACTTTCCAACCATGGTTGACTATAGGTAACCAAAACCTCGGAAAATGAAACCTCAGTTGGTGGTGGTGGTGGTGGGGGGGGAGGAGTAGGGGGCGGAGACGACTGTACCAGGTGAATCCACTCTCTAGCGGCTGTGGTCAAAAAAGAGTGATTATCACTTCCTTTGTTTGGTGGATGTGCTGTGAGGAGGGTTGGGTGAAATTTTTAACCCAGATGCCTCTAGAGGTGAAACTGTCTGCAGGTGTGGTCCTTGGACCTCCTACCTCAGAACTACCAGTGGCTCTAGTTGAAATGTGGATTCCTGGTTTCCTTCCCCAAGGCCCAGTAAACCAGAACCCCTAAGATGGAGCCTGGAATCTGTCTCCATGGCTTCAGCTGTTCAGCACAGCATGCTGTCACCTCAGCCCTTGCCCTTGAGGGCCTTATGGTCTTGGAGCCTCTACCTCAGGAGCAGAGTCCTAATAGCTCCAGGCCAAGATTTACCCATGGTTTTGACATATTGTCCTACACCATTTTGCCTAAGTGGGCATTTTATAAATATTTGTTGAACTGAAAGAGTAGCCTTGAGGGCAGTACTTTGTCTTCTCTATTTCTTTGGGGTCACCTCCTGGCACACAGTAGGTACTCACTCTATCCCAGACAGTAGGCTGATCCATGAAGTCACAGATCCTGGCTACATCTGCAAAAAGAGATGGGAGAGGAGACAGCAGCTTTAGTTAATGCCAGCTTCCTTTCTCCTTCAGACATTTCTAGAGAAAGAAGAAACTTTCGTATATGTTCACAATCCACAGATTCTCAGCTGGATAGCAACCTTTGGTATGACTAGGGAAAAGCAGGTGTCAGCATGGGTGCATTTTCTAAGAAAGAGCCAATACTGCTTACATGAATGAGCACCTTAACAATAGGTTGGCCAGACAGAATTTCTGTGCGTAGTTTGGTTTTTGTTCTCTGGCAATAAGGGACATGTTGACAGTCCTTGGTGTGCTTCTTGGGTTTCTCAGCTTAAAGGGAGAAGACAGAGCCTGAAATATGCAGGAGGGGGACCACCAGCCATGATGAGAGAGGTCTGAACATGACTGAGAGAAAAGTTGAAACTTCTATCAATAAAACTTAAGGCAAAGATCAAAAGGAAATGGGAAGGCTGAAGAGAGCCCTGAGACAATGAGCTAAGAGATAACCAAAAACGAGTGGACTCTTCTTTAGCTAGAAAATGCACATAATACACATGTGGGAATGAGTGGGAATTATTGGCTCATAAGGATTATTTATGCTATGAAAAGCATTTTACCTGTATACTGTCTCATCAATCAGCAAGCATTTAGAGAACAATGCTACAGGCTAGCTTCTCTGCTGAGATACAAGAGGTAATCAGAGCAATCCCTACATCAAGGGTTTAATCTGGTTGGAGAACTAAAATAAGCCCTCTGGACAGCGAGAACCACACAGGGGATCTCAAAAGCAAGCATGCCTGCTTCAATGACTATGCAAATCGTTGAAAGGGTGGATTCTGGATCTTACCTTGAATCCTAAGTTTTTAACTTTTCAGTATCTTAAATGCTTATGTAGATCAAATCTACCTGTCTTAGAGTACCTAATCGCAAACAACAGAAATTCTGGCTGGTTCAAGAAGAAAAGAAATTTAGAAAAGTATAGTTGGAAGGCTGAGCTGAAAACCGAGCTCAGAAACTAGGCAGAAACCACAAGAGGCTGGAGAGCAGGCAGCACCATTGGGTACCCCCTTGGGAACAGACTGGTGAGATGTTCACTGCAAGGCTTACGATTCCAGGCTTTCAATTCTAAGACGAGGGCAGGAGTCCTGGACCACACACCCCTGTCCTAGCTGCGAGGGAGGCTGAAAAACAGAGTATTTGGAAGGTTCCGATATTTAGCAGAAGGTGGACACTCATTCATGAGGTGGGGTATTCCCCAACCATAGGAAGGAGGTTCAGCAGCAGAGTAGCCAAAACAGATGACAAATGTCACCACACCTTTTATATTTAGTATTGAAACAGAAAGTATGAATGTGAAAGATATCCATTTCGTTTTTTTTTTTTTTTCAAAGAAACACTGCAAAATGGGAGTTATGGAGGTTATTGGTACAGTAATATTCCACCCAATGGGAATGAGGGATGTCTTAGGTTACAGGGGGACCTCAAATTGTTCAGAGGACTGGGACAGATAGAGAAGATGTGAGGAGGGCCCCAGGCTGGATAACCACCCAGATGTCAAACTTAGCTTGACAGGGGTGTGGGGTCAGGGAAGAGACAGCCCAAACTCCCTACTAAGCCATCCCTCTCCAGATTCAAGGTCCAACATGGGGAGACCCATTTCATCCAACATCTGTTTTAGTCTCTTCAGCATCACTCAGAAGTCCTATTTATCATTAACTAAGGGAGGCATCACCATTACTCTTTTGAGCAGGTAAATGACAAGGGCCCACTTCTGACACCAAACTACATTACACCTAGAATAACAATGAGCTGAAATCAGTTGCTCCTAATTGCTCAGGGTAAAACTGTTTTCAAATTGCAAGGTTAATAAGTGGAGAGAGATTATCAAAATTAAAATATTGTTTTTTTCTTGTTCATAGTATCTCACAGTAGTCCTTATAGATAAAAGCACCTATGGCCTCTTAGAGCAATAGTTCTTAATGTGGATGATTATCACCTGGTAAGCTTTAAAAAATATTCCGAGGTCCATCCCGAATCAGTTCTTAATGGGGAATTCTAAGAAGGAAGGAAGCCATGTCTTTAAAGGCTCCCCATGATGTTTCCATGATCAGCTGCATTTGGAAGCAGTGCCCTAGACATTTCAATGTGCCTCGACTTTCCCTTGTAGCTTCCTTTGGTTGCCTATGAATTCTAAAACTCTGTCTTTACTTTTCTTTCCACTTAACTTTATTCTCTACTCTTCTCCCAACCTATGAAAAACTTTAAAATGCAAAAAAGTTACAAGTGATCACTCACATAACCTCTGCCTAGATTCTACATTTGTTTGCATTTCACTGTTTTTGCTTTATCACATATTTATCCAACCATCTATCCAAAAATCCCTCCATCTAATTTTTTGATAAAATTCTAAGTGAGTTGCAGATACAGCATCCCTCATCTCTAAACATTTAAGACTGCATGTTATTAACTAAAGTTCAATATTCGTAGGTACCTTTTTTCCAGATAAAATTTGCAAAAACTAAAATGCACAAATCATAACTACATACCACTCAATGTGTTTTGACGAATGCATATTCCAGTGTAACTCAAACCCTCATCAAGATACAGAATATTCCCATGACTTTAGAGAGTTCCAAATACCTCTTCCCACTCAATCTCCATCCCCACTCCCAGAACAAATGCTATTCTGATTTTTTTCACCTTAGATTAGTTTTACCTGTTCTAGAGCTTCATATAAATAAAATAATACAATGCATATTTTTTTTGTGTAAGATTTTTGTTACTCAGCTAAAAATTTATCCTTGTTTGCATTTAGTAGTAGTTAATTCCTTTTTCTTGTTGATTTTGTTGCATTTGTATCATAGTTTGTTCACCCATTCTCTTGTTGGTGGACATCTGGGGTTTTTTCCATTCTAAGCTGCTATATATAAAGCTACTATGAACATTCTTGGATAAGGCTTTTGTGGATCTCTGTTTCCATTTCTCTTAGGTAAATGCTCAGGAGTAGAATTGCTGAGGTACAGGGTAGACATATGTTTAGCTTTATAAGAAACTGGCCAGATCTTTTTTCTAAAGTGTTTGAACCATTTTCTACATAATGTATGAGAGTTCTGATTGCTTAATACCCCTACGACATTGAGTGTTTTCAGTCATTTTACTTTTAGCCATTCTAGTAGGTGTGTAGTGGTATGTCACTGTGGTTTTAATTTAAATTTCCTTGATGATTAATAATTTTGAGCACTTTTTCACATATGTATTAGTGGTGTATCTTCTTTTGTAAAGTATCTGTTTACATCTTTTACCTATGTTTAGTGAAGTTGTTTGTCATATTTTTGAAGTTCAGCATGTTAATATTGACTTAAGAATTTCTGCATCCATATTTATGGAGAATATTGGTGTGTGATTTACTTTAATTGTAATAACTTTGTTTTTTTGGTGTCAGGGTTATGATGACCTCATAAAATGAGTTCATTTAAAAAATAATTTGTGTTAATAGATCTTTTCCCACCTTTTTATTTACAATCTGTTTCTGACTTTATAGTGTGCCTTTAGACAGCATAAAATTGGTTCTTCCTTTTTTTTCCAGTCTGAAAATCTTTGACTTTTAAGTGAAGTGTTTTAGTCAATTTATATTTAATGTAATTAATGGATATATGGTTATTTACTTGTTTTTAGTTTGTCAAATCTATTTTTTATTTTTCTCTTCCTCTTTCCTGCTCTCTTTGGATTTAACTGATTTTTAAAGAATTACATTTTAATTTAGCTACAGGCTTTTAAGCTATTCCTATTTGCATTTTTTAAAAAGTAGGTGTTCTAAGGATTATAATTGAAAGACTGGAATGATTCCATTTTTCTGAGTGATCCCAAGATGAATTGTACGAAAAGTTCCCCAAAGGCCAGTGGTCAAGAACAATGCCTTACCACCTGGCCAAACCAGCCAAGCCAGCTCATCGGTGGGCCCTTAAGGCACCCCCACCCCTATTTCTTCCTGCACATATCCTGATTACTGCACCCGGCACCTTCTGCACTCAGCCCTTTCTGCGCACGGCCCCTCTATACGCAGCCCCACTGTGCACGGCCCCCTCTATACACAGCCCCAACTGCACACGACCCTCTTTTGCACGCAGACCCAACAACCTACCACCCAATCCCTTTAAAGGTCAACCTAACCCCCCAATCAGGTAACGCCAAGGCATCTCCCCAAGGCTTGCGGTTTTACCCTTTAAATTAGGTCCCAGCCCTCGGTCTGGGCTCCTCTCAACCACTGCTGCGTCAGTGAACGAGTGGGGTCCAACTCGAGTTTGTCAGTAAACTCCCTTCTGCCTTGCATGGTGTCAGTTTCCTTCTTGGCTCGTGGAGTTCCAAACCAGGGCATTACAATAATGAATATCTTTAATTTTCCACAACTTGCTTAGGGTCAATATTATACCACTTCACAAAAATGTAAGAATTTTGCAACCGTGTAGTTTCGTTCACTGTCTTCACCTCTGTGTAATTGTTGTCATGTGTTACATTCGCATATGTTTATATACCTTAAAATATAATAGTATGAATTTTGCTCTAACTAGCCATATATAATTTAAAGCCATTAAGAGAAAAATAGACTCTTACATGTACTCACATATTTAGCATTTCTAGTGTCCTTTGTTCCTTCCTGATAATTTGAGTTTTTATCTGACATAATTTCTTCAGCATAGAATAACTTTCTTTAGCATTTCTTATAGTTCAGGTCTGCTGATGATTACTTGTCTTAGTTTTCATTTGTACGAAAGTGTCTTTATTTTACATTCATTTCTTGCAGCATATTTCCTCTGAATATAGAATTCTGGGTTGACAGTTTTTTTACTTCCGGTACTTTAAAGAGGACCCACTGACTTCCGAACTCTACTGTCTCCGTCGTTCATGAATGAATTAGCTGTCATGCATATTGTTATTCCCCTATATGTAAAGTGCTATTTTCCCTAGCTGATTTTCTCTTTATGTTTTTTTTCCTAGCACAAAGTACATGCTTATTTATGATTTTATTTGTATTTAGCTTGCTTGGGTTTTGCTTACATTTTTTCATCTGTAATATAATGTATTTCATCAAATTTGAATTCATTTTGGTCATTATTTCTTCAAACATTTTTTTATGCATTTTCGCCTCTCCTTCTGTAACTCCAATACCACATAATACACTTCTTGATACTGTCCCACAGGTCTCTCATCACTGTTCATTTTTTTAAACCTCATTTCTCTCTGTTCTTCAGTTGGATAATTCTTGTTTTTTGTTTGGGGGGAATAATTCTTATTGACATATCAAGTTCACTGACATTCTCTTCTGTCATCTCCAATCTTCTGTTGAGCTTATACAATAAATTTTTATCTAATATTGTATTTTTCAGTTTCAGAACTTCAAGTTGTTTATTTTTTAATTGTTTATATTAATCTACTATGATTTCCTATCTTTCAATTTATTGCGAACTTATTTTTCTTTACATCTTTGAGCATAATTATAATAGCTGCTTCAAAGTCCTGGTCTAAGGAGGAAAAAAAATGGCATAGATGATAGCGGCTCTGTTCATCACTCTGACAACCAAATCAAAGTTTTGACAGAAACAAGAGCAAACAGCAAGAAAAAAATAGCCAGGGATCTAGATGAACAAGCCTATACACAACTAGGGAGAAATCTGGGAAATCTAAGAAATCACCCTGCAACGGCAGAGGTAGGACAGGGCCAGGATGCGAGGCTGCCCGGCGAGCACCTGCATTGGACAGATGCTATGGCAACGGCAGCTTCAGATGCCTCTTAAAGGGGCTGCATCTGCGAGCAGACTTTCGCACTGGCAGACTCGCTTATTCTGAGCACTAGCACTGAGTCGGACTGCTCAGGGAGGCACCAAGGACTTACAGGGGACACTGAGTTGTCAGAGTGAGGGCCAAGGCGAGACTCCTGGTACAGAAGTGCCAGCGGTATCCACTGCTCCTTTGTTGAGTTCTTCCCACTCCCAGTGCACAGATGCAGTGCTGCCATAGCCCAGACATCATCAAACTAGATAACAGAGGTCGCTCCAACCAGTGGATTCCCTGAAACCCCGCCTCCCTCAACTCACGGCCCACCCAAACCACTTCCAGGTATAGCCTCAACGAGTCAGGTGCTCCTAGCTGAGCAGCACCTAGACTCACATTAGACTCACTGACAATCCACAGGTGCTGTGCTTATAGTTACCTCGAAAAGCCTCAGTTTCTGGTGTGGCCGTTTGAGGCAACTACAAGCACAGCACCAGTGGATTGCTTGCTGAATCTTAACAGGTGGCCCCTGAGAGACAAAGGCTGGGACTATGTTTGGCCTAAAGCTGAATGAACTCCCTCTCAGGACTGTGCAACTGGACACCTACTACACAAAGCCACGCTAATAAGACCGGGAGACTTAGGAGCTTTGCTTAGTACATAGAAACAAACAAGAAAGCCAGCCAAATGAGAGAAGAAAAAGAAAGAGAAACCATATGAGAGAACAGAACAGAGATCCAGAAATAATGAAGTCAAGCAGTCTAACAGATGCGGAGTTCAAAACACTGGTTATAAAGATGCTCAATGAACTTAGGGGAAGTGTAGATAAATTCAGTAAGAACTTCAATAAAGAGATAAAAAACAAAAATGGAAATGGAAATTATAAAATGGAACCAGTCAGAAATAAGAAACACATTATCTTGAGATGAGAAGTATTTTAAATGGAAAAAAAATAAAATGAATAAAGAAAAGGATCAAATGACCTATAAAGAGGATGGGAAAGCCAAGGACACTCAATCAGAACCGTAAGAAAAAAGAAGCCAAGACTATAATAATAATTGAAGGCGCCTATGGGACACTACTAAAGGTAAAAATATACATGTCATAGGGGTACCTGAAGAGGGAGAACAAGAAATTGAATATATATTTGAAGAAATAATGATGGAAAACTTTCCTAACATAGTGAAGGAAATAGACATACAACCCCCAGGAAGCTCAGAGAGTCCCAAGAAAGAGGAACCTAAAGAGGCCCACACTAAGACACATCATAATTTAAATGTCAAAAGTTAAGCAAAGAGAGAATCTTAAATCCAACAAGAGAAAAGCAGATGCCTACAAGGGAGTATGTATAAGACTGGCAGCTGATTTCTCAAAAGACTATGCAGAACAGGAGGGCTTGGCACAAAATATTCGATGAGATGAAGACCCAGGATCTACAACCAAGAATACTTTATCTAGCAAAGCTATCATTTAGAGTTGAAGGACAGATGAAGAGTTTCCCGGACAAAAATTTATCACCCCAAGACAGTATTCCAGGAAATGTTGGAGGGACTTCTTTAAGAAGAAAAAACATATATCAAAAACAGGAATAAAGAATGGTAATAATTACATTCCTATTAACAAGTACCTCAAATGGAAAAGAATTAAGTTCTCCAACCAAATGATAAGAGTGGCTGAATGGATAAGAAAACCAGACCCCTACATATGCTGCCTACGAGAGACTCATTTCAGATTAAAAGACACACACAGACTAAAAGGAAAGATGGAAAAAGATATTGCCTTGATGGACCTAGACGGTATTGCACTGAATGAAATGGGTCAGAAAGAGAAAGACAAATATGCATGATTTCACATACATGTAGAATCTAAAGAACAAAATAAACAACAACAAAAATGGAAATAAACTCATAGATACAGAGAATATTTAGAAGGATACTAAATGGGAGGGAGGTTGTAAGGACAAAAAAAAGGCAAAGTGATTAAGAGGTACAAATGGATATTTGCAGAACAGACATGGAGATGTAGAGTGTAGCATGGGGAAGATGGTTAATATTGTAATAAATATGTAAGGGGAAGAAGTTAATGTGGATCTCTGATCACTATGCTACACAATTGAAACTGATATATTATTGTATGCCAACTATAAGTGGGGAAAAAAAGACTCATGGAATTGTACAATGTAAATACAAGCAACTAATTGTCTATTAGATTTCAATAAAGATAAAAAACAAACAAACAAACAAACAAACAAATAAATAAAGCCCTGGTCTGCACATTCCAATATCTGGGTCATCTCAGCATGTCTCCATTGATTGCCTTTTCTCTTGAGTAGGGGTTACATTTTCTTACTTAAAATATCTAATGATTTTGAATTTGATAACGGTGCATAATACATTATACAAATTCTATATTTTGTTATGTTCTTTGGTAAAGTGTTGATTTTTATTATTGTTGTTTAAGCAGGCAGCCAACTTGGCTGAACTAAAACTTCAAACTCTATTTCCCCTCCAGTGGTCAGCAGCTGAATTTCTAGATATTTTGTTTATTTGGTTGGTTGGTTAGTTTTTGCCTTAGCTTAACTGCTTGGAGTTTGCCCCATATATGTATAAACTCAACCAAAGATTTGGACAGAATTTATATGCAGAATTTGGGGCTTCCTCTCTTCAGTTCTATCCTTTCCAGCATTTTCCACTCACTTTATAGCTGCTATAACAGCCCCAAAATCAGTTCTCTGATTCCCAAATGAGAAAGATTTCCAGTTTGTTTCCAAATTATAGTTACCCTGTATACCTGACTGGGGTTTATCATTAGATAGATAAAAACTCATTATAAAAAAATATATATGTGTGTGCACGCGCGCACGCGCGCACACACACACACACACACACATATGTATATATAATATATATATTTTTAAGGGAAGCTCACCCAGGTCATTCTTTTTCCCTATGTGTCAACTCCTTCTAGTTTCTGCTTGATTCTGGCCATGATTTAATGGCTTCACATAGTTGGCTTTTTATTCTTTGTCTAGAGCTTATCATTGCCATTTGTGTGACATCTGTGTGAAGGTTAGTCCAATATCAACTATTACACCATTTTCGGAAAATAGAGCTCTATGGCTACTACTTTTACCACTTTTAGAGAGTTGCTGGGTAATTATTTGGATTTTTTTGTTTTTGTTTTGCAAGGCTGTAAAATGCAGTAATAGTTAAGATTCTAGACTTTATGGTTCATATCCTTTTCAAATCTCTTCTTGGACCTGGTGTAACTTTGGCAAAATACTTATTTTTACTGTGCCTTATTTTCCTTACCTTTCAAAATATGGATGACCCCAAAGTATCTCCTAGATTTGCTGTGAGGTTTAAATAAATTAACATAAAAAGAGCTTGCAGGAGAGCCTGGTTCATGGCAAATAATAGATAAGTGAACTTTACTGAGCTTTGTTGATGTTATTTCTGTTCTCATCTCAGTAAAATTTTTGGTGCACAAGGTTTGGAGCAAAGTTCATTACACCATTTTACAGATATGCCAATTGAAGGTGCCAAAACTATAAACTAGAAGTCAAAAATTAAGTCTTCAGGCCTCTTGTTCTTTCCTAATTTACTCAGTTGTCACCTTCCCCCTACTACCCATTACCCTTACTCTTTCAATAAAATCAACTTGCCTAAAAAGTTTATCACAGGTTTCCTTCACTGGGCTGGAAGGACCTCCAGATGTCTTGTTGAATCAGGACATCCTGTTACAAAGCTTTTTTTATGTCTGAAGAGCTTCAACATTTCCATTGCCTTATTTAAAAACAAAACAAAACAAAACAAAAAATTTGTTCTCACAAATGCTTTTCTCCTTGGCTACACACCCCAAACATGAGTCATATTCTGAACCAATGACTTCTAAGAGGGTTAGTTGATTATTAACAATGTTCTTTAAACTGTATCTAAACTTGGCTGGCACAGCAGGAAGTGGCGAAGAGAGCCGATGTTGTCAATTGCTCAGATCTGTACATCAGGAAGATTCTGGCACATTCTCCTCTCAAATTTCCTTCTCCAGCTCCTGCATATCACAAATCAACTTTTTAAAAAGCCACAGTGGTGAATTCCCCTTTAAAAAATACCTGTCTCCTGATGAGGCTGTGAGAAAAGGCTGATTTTAAAATGGGCTACGGTACTTCAGGGTCACCAAGTTGCCCTAAAGGCTGCAGAGGCTGTATTTTTTTAAACATTTGAATTCAAATGCTTTTAGGCAGAACAGACACCACCAATATTTACTATGTTTTGACTGGCTCCTGTATCATTTAGATTTGTAACCCTGTAGCAAGTTCTATCTAGGGGCATCTAAAAAGTAAGGATACCCTCCCTGGATTTCGGCTCAGCCATTGACGCCTGAGTAAAGGGTACAGAGATAAGAAAGCATCAGCAGTAGTAGGTTCGGATCTACAAATAATCACCAAAGATACAGAAACAGACTTTGTAGGCCCAGCCTACCAATTCCAGGCTATCACAGGTTATATAGGTTTCTTTTTATGGACATAGAAGATACCGTTGGAAAAATCCACATGCACAGGTTCATTTTATATCTCAAAAGCTCAAGCCTAACAGTGTCATTTGTAGGCAATTATCCTAAAGAACAAACTTGGCTACTCCTATACAATTCAGCAGTGGTTCAGTATTTAAAGGAATGAAATGAAGTTGATCTGGTTTCCTGGAACTTCAGAGGAGAGCCTGGAAATCCAATGGGAGCTGCTAGAGCCGCAGACCAGCAGCCTCCCTGCCTCTGGTCTTACTTCCCTCCACCCCTCCTCAGTGGGACTCTAATCGCTAGCCAGAGGGATCTTCAATCATCATTTGATAGTGTCTCTTTTCTCCTCAAAATGCTTTTAATGACTGCCAGTGAGTGCCCTCAGAAGAATTATTCAGCTTATAGGGTCAGGACCTTGATCTTAAGGACTTTCTCAGCCTGAACTCTCACCACACCACTCTCTCCACTCCCAACCTCGACCCCATGCTGCAGCTACGAAGTCATAAGATATGTGTGTGGCACCCAGCCTTTGCTGTGCTGTTTTCTCTACCTGGGCCATTACTTGTTCCCAAACCCCTACCCCTACTATTTTAGTTTCCTATTGCTGCTGTAACACATTTCACAGACTTCGTGGCTTAACATTAAACCATTTTATTCTCTGAGATTTCTGGAGGTCAGAAGTCTGAAATCAGTTTCACTGGGCTAAAGTCCTGGTGTTAGCTGAGCTGGGTCCTTCAGAAGGCTCTGTGCAGAGGGTCCATTTCCTTGCCTGTCTCAGCTTCTGGGGTTGCCCGTATTCCACCTTCAAAGCGTATCTTCTCACTCTCTATCATGGTGAACTTGCTTTTTCTTCTTCAGCCAAATTTCCCTTCTATCCTTCTTATGAGGATACTTGTGATTACAGTTAGGGCCACCCAATGACTCAGAATAGCATCCCATCTCCCGATTCTTAATTTAAATACATTCTCATAGTCCTCTTGACCATATATGGTCACATTCACAGTGTCTAGTAATTAGGATTTGGACATCTTTGAGGATCCACCAACCTGACAAGCCCCGCCATCTGCCCTCTGCTCTGCTCCGGCTTTATTTTTCTCCTCTGAGAGGCCTCCCTGATGCCCAAGGCTGTCTTCAAGGGTCATACTCCCTGGTGTAGCATGTTGCACACCAGATTTTAATTGCCTTTTTGCCTACCATCTCTCAACCATCAGCTGCTTGAGGGCAGGATCTCATCTAATTTCTTCCTCTCAGTATCCCTGAGATACAGCATATGATATCTGCTCAATATATTTTTGCAGGGAGCAAAACGCCCTGGCTGACAACTCCAGGATGAACAGCCTGATGAAGTGGGCACAGAAGTGCCCTGGTGAAAATGATAGAGGGGCTGAGAAAGCAGGGCTGTGGCCAGGTATGCTGGCCGGACTGGTCACATTATACTCCAGAGGTGTGTCCCTTGCTTTTGTTTGGACTCTAGAGCTTTGCATTAGGTGTACAACAGCCCGCAGCAACAGTGCCCGGGCTCTCCAGGTCACGTGTACTGCTCACTGCAAATTTCCTGTTCCTTTGACCCCAGCGACATGGCCTTTGGGGACAAGTGCTCAGAGTCCAACTTCACTGTGCCTCTGTGGTGATCTGTGACAGGCTCATTGAGACACTGATTAACCTTCCAGAGAAACACAATCATTAGGTAAATTCCATCCACCTATCAGGGAGGATATAAACACAAGCAAACATTAACCTAGACTCACAGGTTTACAATCCACAGCTGCCCTTGGGCATACAGGCAGTGCCAGCTAGCCCCTGGGTCCAGGTAGCTGCTTGGTTGAAGAAAATGAAGCTGATAGTAATATGCTTTCATTTATGCCAACGGATACAGGAGTGTGAGCCCTGGAATGTGAATTTATGCATCCCCAAGGTTTACGTATGGAAAGAAACACAAACACACATACTCCCCAAGGCTATATTAGATCACAGCTGCAAGTGGTTGTTCCTGACAGAGTTAGCCTAGTTTTAATCATTTATGACAAAATGTATAAGCCACTAAAAATGTCTTGAAGAATGGGGATGCAAAGGAAAACAAGTCTTGATAACCTGAGACCTGTCTCCATCAGGCATCCTGCCCTAACTCCTCAGGCAGCAAGCTCAAGCTGTTCATTGCTGCATTCTTGTGCTGTGTGGTTGAGGCAGAGTGGGTGGGAGAGCTTCTCTTGGATGGTTAAGAGTGGAAACAGGGCTGGGGAGTCTGGTCAACCCTCAAAAAGCATATACCTCTTTGAGACTACAAAGATAGTGTAGGACTGACCACGCACCTCCATGACTTCCACCAGGCCACTTCTGCCATCCCTACCCTCGTAGATATATGGTGCTGGTGCCTAGATATTCTGGAACTCACAATCAGAACACCAGTCCTATTGGAAGCACTAAAATCTTTGTTCAAAGATGATCCCTCAGGTGGCAAGTCCTACCTGCAGAGTCTTTGACTTTTCCCAGACATTTCAGAGGATGCTCTCACTCCTTATTTCCCCAAGATGTTCCTTGCCACCCTCGACTCCTTTCCTTCTCTGCATCTATAAACTACTCTTTCACTTTGTGATCTCCTCCATTTGGAGTCCTGTGCTTGCCAGCATCCTGGGCAAGGGAGAAAAATGACCACAGAGAGGGACCCTGAAATGAATAACTGTACATTTAATTCTTACATAACTAGCATTAATTATAACACTGGGATTTCTTTTTCTCTATTACCAACCCTGACTTGACACGCAATTTAGGGTCACGATTAAGAGCATGAGTTTTAGACAGACCTGGGTTAGTGGTGGTTCTGCCATTTATAAGCTGTATGCCCTTAAGCAAGGTAGTCCACCTTACTACTCCTTAGTTTTCCCATCTGTAAAATACAGTAACAGTGATACTTACCTCACAGGGTTTTTATAAGAACTAATTGAGATTGTCATATAAAAGATGTAACAGTTCCTTGTATAAATAACAAGTGATCAATAAACATGCTATTGTTATTGGCGATGATAGAGTTGTGGGTAACATGAGAGCAGCAAATAGAAACCGGTTCGAGAATGCTGGTGAATCAACTACTGTGTCATCTCTGCATCAAATTTAGGATAGATGAAGGTAAGTATGGCAGGTGGAAACCTCTTCCGAGAGCCATGGGAGATAAGATCAGGTAGGATGGAATTCTGAAAGCCCACCCCTAAATACCTCCTGGAATGAGAAGAGTCATATATTGATCCTGCATTATTTTTGTTGAGAATCTGACCCCAAAACAAGTATTTCAGCAGTAACTGTCACAAGTAGGGATAGTGCCAGAGGAAAAATGCTGAGTCACCCACTAGAGTGGGTCTTCCAGGTTCCGTATAGGTCTGAAGAACAAAAGAAAATGATTCAGGGATGGCTTTAACTCACTAAAACAGCAGCCTGAGAGGTCAAAAGCTATTTCCCATGGGTATCATGCCAGAATCTTTAAAGAAGGAGCTACTTAGGGCTGAAGTAACCACAGACAGATCCAACTGGTTTTTGTGGTGGTTAATGTTTGTTTAACATTACATCCAGATTTCTAGATCGTGAGACACATACATTGGCATCAGAAAGTGTTTATAAAATTCTTAGTTGAACTTCATACTGGGTTAGGTACGGAGATAAATCAAACTGAAACTAAATTGCAGGCCTCACCCTTGTAAGAAAGAGCTGGAACTAGTCCCAGCCCTTCAAAAAAGTGAACAAGAAACCAAAAGAAGGGAATCATATGAGCAAGAAGGACTTGCCCGACATTCTGAGCTGTTTTCCAATTCCAGGAAAAATGCTAATTCGTAGACATGGCAAAGTAATCAGGGGCTTTGTTAAGATCTGGTTTCCTAGGTGAGCCCAGGACGATGAGAAAGCCCCCCTCCTGGGGACATCTGGCTCCCCTCCATTGCTGGACATTTAATGAGATACTCTGCTTAGCAACCTCCCTGTAAGGGTGGGAAGTGAACACTCCATTTGTGCATTTAAACTGGCCTAACTCTTTCTGGGCCTTTCTACAAAACTTAAGCATTAATATTCTCTATTTGACCATAACTTCATATTCTGGCAAAGAAGTAGAATAATTTTAACATGGTTTTTTTGGTGGGATTAGGCTTTTGGTTATTGGTTTTGTTTTGTTTTGTTTTGTTTTGTTTTGTTTTGTTTGTGTTTACCCCAGGTTGGTTACAAACTCAGGTTAGGACTTTGGGTTTGACTTTGGGTAGCAGGATAGAACACAATCAGACCAGACCTGAAGCTTCAGTAGAGAATCACTCAGGCCAACAGTCACTTCACTGCTGGGGAATATTCTCCATGCACTGTCCTTGGAAGACAGATGTTCAGACATATCATTCTTGTGGGGAAAAAAGGAGGTATAGATAAGAGACTTTCAATAGGGGCCTCCATCAGCTAACTTAATCTCAACAGTATCCAGCTTACATCTGGGCCTCAGAACAATGAAAAAAGTTTCTGCACATACAGACTAATATGTTCGAGGCATATGAAAAATTATTTATTCACAGCTTACTATAAAAGAGCCTATGACTGAGAGTCTGTTATCTTTATAGAGCTCTATGACTGAAGGTCTCTAAATTTTCTTCTTTTGATGGATAAAAGGTGAGGAATTAGGAAGTAGACAGAGGAATCTACTTTGCCCTACGTCACTCCACTTCCCACTAGTTGTTAAACTACTCAGGCAAACTTTCTTTAGCAGACTAAAGATAAGTCTGAAATAGCTGGAGTAACTGGTGACAAAATTTTCCTCCTAGCAAATCAAAGAAAATAATTTTGTCATCAAACCTTTACTACTGAAGTCACTTGGCAATCCAGGACAATCTTTCCACCAAAGAAATGCCAAAAGTGAATCCAATGTGCTTTGAGTGAGGTTTAGAAAGAGAATATTTGACCAAAAAGATAAGATAGAAAATTAAGTCTTTGCATTCTGTTGAATGAGCACACAGAAAATTTTCTGGAAATACTTGATGTTAAAAGTTTACATTTACGTGGATGGAGCATGTTAGGGAACAAGACTAGAGTACAATATTGCTGGGTTAAGTTCTCATAGTACCTCCCACTGGGCCAGCGAGTAGGTGCTGTGAAACTCAGAGTGGGGACTGGATATTTAGGGATGACAATAAACTTTGCACATACACAGGCTTTAGAGGGGCCCCAGAAACCCTCTGGTCTACCAGATGCAGACCACTCAATAGTTAGGGCTGTAGGCTCTGCTATCAGCTGGACTGAGTTGGAATCTTGGTACCACCAACTACTAGCAATTAATTTAATGTCTCACTTTTTCATCTGACAAATGGAGATTATTATATGTTTTACATCCTTCAAGGGCCTTGAAGGATGAATAAAGTGATTCATCCAAACACTTTAGCATAGTGTAGACCACAGACTATGTGTTTGTGTTTGTATTTGACATAAGACTCTCCACAATCTCCTGAAGATCATGTGCAAGAAGGTGACATCATTGAGAAGTGTGTGTTTAATTCATATAGGCATTAAAGACCAGATTCAAGCAGGCTTAAGACTATACATTTCAATATGCACAGTTGCTCCTTCATTTTTAAAAAAAGACAAAGTGCCTTGCAGATAGTAGAGATTTAGAGGGGGCAACTTAGAATAAAAATATTTCAAATGTTGACAAATTTTAATTAGTGGGTGAAACAAAACTATCACAAAGGGGTAACTCATTCCTCTCCACTGTGGCCTTACATTGGGCCTCCACCTCCAGAGTGATAGGCTTCTAGGATACACAGGTAGGAATATTTTTCTGTGTGCGAAACTCTTAAGACATACCAAAGTTCTTAAGTCATATTGTTTATTCCTACCACAGTGTGCCTAGGCCATTATCTGGCAGAAAGTTTGCAGTGCACATAAATTAATTCATTTATTCATAATTATTGAATACTAGGATCACTCCCAGTGAACACATCCTTGTCCTCATGGAGTTCACATTCTGTAGATACTTCTAATTAAAGATGAGCATAAATCACCTACTTGATTGGGCATTTCTTTGGATGCTATCGTGGGTTAGTGGTGAAATATCTAAGCAAGGAGACCTCAAAGACTCTGTGAACGAAATGATGGCCAGGCGTTTAAACCCATCGAGGAGGAGCACTTGGTCTCTCTCTCTAAGAGTGAGGACTCGTGCCTCTCCGTGATGGGCCAGGCTGAGGGCAGCTCACGTGACCCCGTGGGGGTTCACAGACCACTTCTACACCAATCCACATCCTGAAAAGTGGCTGCTAGTTTGGCAATGTAGGAGGACTGGTCCAAGAGGCAAGTACAGGAGGCCTGGATCTTACAGGCAGGAAAGAAATTTTTGGAGGAGCGAGGTTTGAGAAGGGAGACTCCTGAAGCTCTGGCCGAGCCTCCTGCTGCTTCTGCTGTGCTGTTGGTCTGGGGCTGGATTGTCTGTGAGAAGGAATGACAGAATTAGGGGCTGGTTGCCGAATCCTTTGGGCCCTCCACTGTAAGCTGCAGAAGCTGACTCTGGTACTCAGGCAGAATGGAGTTTATGACAAGGAAGTTGGTCAGCTCGCAGAATCCGTGGAAGCCTGAGAACCAGTCTCGCAGAACAACAGCTCAAGCCACGCTGCAGAACTGCCTCGAGCGAGAAGCTGCTGTCCTGTGGCTGCGCTACCAGCACTGCCACTATTTATGTCCCATTTCTTCTCTAAGAAGCCTCTGCTGCCCCCCTCCCCACAGCTTCTTTCCTTCAAGTTCCACTTCCACATCCAATGTAACTCCGATTGGTGTAACTAGTTCATATGCCTGTGTTCTAATGCAGAGGAATTTGGGGACTGATCTTCTGGATTCTTCCTGGTGAAAGTAGCACTCATAAAGCTGGAATTTCCCAAATAGATCAATGATGGTTTAAAAAGTTGCTGGACAGACAGGAAATGTGGCCATTGTCTATTTCATTCAACCTCGTAGATAACCCAAGGCCAACCCACACCACCCACCAATGTTAAGCACAATGTCAGCTATGTGGGAATTCTCTGCCTAATGCAACTGAGCTCCTCCTCATGCAAGCTAAAATGACTCCTCGGCCTGCAATGGGTATAACTCATACTCAGACAGTAGTAAAAAATAAAAAATACAAAAACTTGAAGCCATCTTATTTCTCACGGAGAAAACTGGCAAGCAGTGTTTATGAAATAAAACCGTCAGGGGACATTTGTCTGGTGATTGAGGAATTATCAAGCACTCGGTGGGCACCTCTCCCTTCTGGTTAGCTTGTCGCTTAGTCTCATGCAGGAGAGAAGAGCTAGTCCAGAATCATCCTCCAGCCTCCTCTCAAGAGACAGAGGCTTTGGATTCCCGGTGTCACATCTCGGGGAACAGGGCTGCCCTCGTAGAAGGGCTCAAGACGCAGTTGCCCAGAGCGACACGTTGTGGAGCTGACTCGTCTTGAGTTGGGAAGCCCCCGCCAGATAGTGAAGTTCCCTTTCACGGCTCACCATCTCCCAAGTCCTCTCCACATCCATTCTTCCCTTAGCTGCTCTCTGGAAAACGACCATAGTCAAGCGTGAGGGTCATTCCTTCTGATCTTTTTTCCTTGGAATCCTGGCAGCCTTTGACGGTCCCTAGAAGGGTGTCTTGCGCTCCGGTTTGAGGACGCCGCCCACGGTCTCTCAAAAACTGGCAGCAGAGCTGGTCCTGGAATCCAGTTCTCCACTCTCCCAGGATGGCATCTCTCGTTCAATTTTAATACAGGACGGAGACTTACAGTGTCCTCTTGTGAAATGTCAGTCCCCTTCCAGTTCTTGTGCTAAGAAGAGCTGAGGAGAGCGCAGCCATCCGGGCAAGCGACCCGCGCGGCATGATGCAGGGCGCAGAGCGCAGCCGGGGCTTCTGCACCTGGGTGGACGCCTCATGCCTACACGCACAGGAGCCCATCTGAGGCTCTTTAGGACCTTTCCGGGCCTTCCCACCCCATGGCTGTGAAGCACGTTTCTCTTTCACGCCTCACACCTAGAGACTGGCTAGCCCCCTGTCCCGCCAGCCAAGTTCAGCTTCTGCTGCCACCCCCACTTAGCAAAGCATGTTGTAGAGGAGGAGAATCCATGGGATTTCAAGTTTCTTCCTGTCTAGAATGAGGAAGTTGCACTATATGACCTTCCGTTTTTTTCAATTAGAGTTGACGCCCAGTATTATTTTATATCAGTTTCAGGTGTACAGCATTAGTGATTAGACATTTACATCATTTGCAAAGTGATCCCCCCAATTAGTCTAGTACCCACCTGGCACTATACATCGCTATTACAATATTATTGACTATATTTCCTATGCTGTACTTATCCCCATGACTATTTTGTAACTACCAGTTTACACTTCTTAATTGTCACCCCTTTTCATCCAGCTCCCTAATCCCCCTCCCATATGGCAATGACTAGTTCGTTCTCTGTATCTGTAAGTCTGTTTTCATTTTGTTTGTGCTTTTATTTTGTTCCTTAGGCTCCACGTATAAGTGGTATCGTATGGTGCACTATGTGATCCTTAAAGCCCTCCTGAGCCAGGCTCTGCAGCCCGGCGAGAATGCCAGCAGAGGAGGGATTCCCGTGCAGGAGCCACTTGTGAACAGGCTGTGAAGAAAGGGTCGGTCCAGGCTTACGGGCCTATAGGCTGTGAGCGAATCTGATTTCTAATCAGAACCTGAAATGGGACCAACAGTCAAGGCTCTGATGGACAGCAGCCAAGCCGTTCAGATGACAACAATGGTTTATTCATCACAAAAGGAGAAAAACCTTCTGAGGCTCTTTGGACTTAGGGAGGTCTGTCTTCCTGCTATGTGCACTCGTCTTTGCGTATTTGCTTGTTCAATATTTAAGGAGTGAAGAACAAAGACGACCTCACCTTGAGAACTGCCAGCCTTTCTCACTGTATTTTCTACGCCTGTTGTCTCAGATGTACCCTTCAATCCTGTCACTCAGCTGAACACGCAGTACAAATATTAACTTAAATTTCAAATAAACTCTTAATCTGATTATAAGACTAATGTCAATTGATGCAAATGTATTATGACCTTATTTAAACTGAGGCCCACAGAGTCCAGTCTCAGAGTCAGACTACAATACAGGAAAGACAGTCCCACCACCAAAAAGCAATTTTATTTAACTTAAGTTCTTTATTTGTACTTTTTGCCCATCATTAAGGAGGGAGATGTCTAGGCAATACTGTTCACAGTCCTTTTTTCTTCCATTTTCTTTTTACCTCACACAGGATCCAGCTTCTCTTGGGGGAGACCCTCTCCAAAGCTAGTCTGGGTAATTCTTATCCTTCTACCCTTTTTATTTTCTGCATTAAAAAAGCTCCTAAGAACTGGGGAAGTAAGAAGAGGAAGTACTTACACATTAGGATAGTAGTTCTTGAACAGGATCAAATACCTACTGTCACAGATAAATGTTCACTCGACAAATATTTGCACTTTCTTCCTTTGGATCCACCTACTTTCTTTTTCTAAAGAATGCTTGTAAATTTCTAAATTTGTTGTAGCACCTCAGGTAAAGAATAGAAGGCGAGGTGACATCTGTGGGACAGAGGAAGAAGAAATACAAATACCTAACTAACAAAGAAAATCGTTGTGAGTTCTTGGTAGAAATTATCAATGTGAAGAGTAAAAACGAGGGGAGAAAAGAGTAGCAATGATGCTGATTAGTGTCAATTCATCTGCATATCTGTGACACTGCAACAGATTCAAAATAGTGAGGACAACAGTGCTAAGATTTGCTGTGCTGATGGTGTGTCAGGTGCTTCACACAGAATGTTCCATTTATTCCTCATAACAACTCTGCAAGGTAATATCCCTCTATTGTAGAGAGACATTTTGAAACACAGAGAAGCTAAGTCATTTATTTGCTCAAGGCCTCACCTATCAGCAAGAGGTAGAGTTGGAACTTGAACTGAGCGGCCTGACTCAGAGACCAGGCTATTAACTTCTACTCATGCGTTACATGTTTTCTTACAAAGAGAGGCTCCATTGGGAAGGGTAGAGAGAGACACACACACAGAAACTGGTGTTTTCTGCTCAGATAAACACAGGAGGTGGGGAAATCCCACTTATCATAAGACACCTTGCTTCAGGGAATGCTACATGGGCACTTATTTAGCGTAGACTAAAGCTGCAATAAACAACCCCAATATATGAACAGCTGAATGCAAAAAGTTTATTCCTACTCATATAAACTCTAATCGTGGTCCTTGTCAGGCAGCTCTCCCAGGCTTCTCCTCCACAAAGTGACTCAGGGACCCAGACTCCTGTCCCTTAGTGGTGCATGGAGGGAAGAGAATGAGGGAAGATATGCTGGCTACTTAAACATCTCAGCCAGAAAGTGCCACATCATTCAGGCTCATGTTTCACTGGTCAGAATTAATCACCTGGGGTGGGTTTGGGGGCTCAGAAATGTGCTCGCTGGCTAGTCAGCTGCTTCTCAACAGCCATACTATACTCTGTAAGATTACGACTCTTTGGGGGTCAACTAGCCATTTCTATCACAAGCACACTTGAGAGAAAAAGTGAAGAGTGATATGATAGCCCGGCAAATGCTGGTGATGGCACCTGAACTTCAACACTGGATGGATTGCGCTGGAAGTGGGACACACCAGGGACTTACACTGGGTGCTTGTCTTAAGAAGTGGATCCAGGACGTCAAGCCTAGTCCCCACCATCTATGGCCTGCTGAACCTTAGATAGGGATCTGCCTTAGCATACGGTCCAATGTCACTGAATCTAACCCCACAGGCAACCTTGCCAAAGAACTGGTTTTTGAGAGCAAGACCATCCTTCCTGTGGGTTTAGCTAGAATCAGTTACGTCTGGTCACATGACTTACTGAGGTTTTTAATAAACTCCTATTGAAGGCCACGCTGGAGTCCAGGCAGGACATATTGAATTCCAGGATCTAAATTTGTGGGCGAAAGACATTTACAGAAAGAATTTGAGAAAATGCTGCTGTCAGAAGGGAGAGGGGCCAGAAAAAAAAAAGGGTAGACAGATTCTCAGAAAAAAGAAGAAAAAAAAATACAACACCAGGCTGTTCTCAGAGTTATATTTCAAATTCCAAGTTTTTATGTCCTTTTCCCCCCAAATTTTCATTAATTATGGCTCATGCGTCCCTTGGAAGTTTGTTAATGTTATTAGTTTTGGAAAGGCGTTTCCTGCTTCTTTTCCATATACGACTATCTATTTAGTCAGCTGGTTCTCATTTTTGAGTGTAGGTTCAATGGTCCAGTTAAAGGATAATGGGCCAAAATGTCTCAAACGAAACTCGAATAAATAAATAACTTTGGTATTTGTTTTTCAGGAGTGGATGAATAATACAGTATTAATCCATTGGGACTAACCTGGCCTCTCTTTAGGAAAATGCCCCTAAATGGAAATAACGGTGGATTTGAAAACTTTTGAGTTGCAGATTTTCAGAAACACCAGTACTCTTTCTGTACATCTGACACTTTGAACTTGGAAAAATGGTCTATAACAACTCTTCAAAATAACCCTCAGAGGAAACCTGCAAAATTTCCCTTAGTTTCCAGATGAGGAAACAGGCTCTAGAAAGATAGGCATCTCTCCCGAGGTCACAGAGAGAGCACAGAACTTGGAGATTTCCAAGTCTCAATTTCTCACCCGATTTCTCACTCCTCTGACCAAACCCACCTTTGTGAGGCTACTTTTCTTACCAAACAGCCAAAAGGACTGCAGGGTGGACTCACATGGACCTAGTGAGTTGCTAAGAGAACTTTTAGAACAATTGTAGAAATTTCTATTCAAAATTAGTGCTCAGTGCCTTAGTCAGTGTTGTGTACATTCGTAGTCACATTAAAAGATTCCTCACAGCAAAGTTTTTCCCTTACTCAAAACCCTTCTTTACCTACCAGCCTCATTCCTCTGGCTTCATCTCCTCCCTCCACTATGACTCCTCCCTACCTCTACCTCTTGCTCATGTTAGTCCTTTAGCATCCTCAGTTGTCTTCCTGATGCCTCCTCCTTTCCTCCACACAGCTTCTCCAGGTGACCTGTTGCCTTCTCTGTACAAGCACAGCCAGTACAAGTGGACGGGGCTCAGGTGGAGGGTGGGCTTGGGCGCCCAAGCTCTCGTGCATGCCAGTGTCCAGGCGTGAGCCATGGCGGGCTAGGACCAGCTCTGCTGCTCCAGCAGGTCAGTGGGGCATGGCAGAGTGTAGCATGGCAGGAGGTCACAACCTTGGACACAGAGGCAAGTAAAACTCTGAACCAGAGATGGTGTCAGAAGCAGCCATGGAAGCGGACATAGCCGTGGTGTCATGGAAAAGGGCTTTTGGGATATGTAATCCAAAATCCTGCCTTCAAATCCTGACATCTGCCAACTGTGTGACCTTGGACAAATGCCTTAATTTCTCTGAACTTGATTTCCCCACCTATAAAAAAAAGGCTACAACGATATCGGCAAATACGTATGTAGTCTTAATATATCCCAGATGTTGTTCTGAGCACTTTACAGGTATCAACTCATTTAGCCCTCACGCCAGCACTCTGGAGTGAGTCCTAAGCTAATCGTAGTTACAGAACGGGAGGCACAGAGAAGTTGACCAATTTCCCCCAGACGGTATAGACTTTGGTGGCTGAGCTGAGCTAATGGAGTCAGGCAGAGTTACTATAAGCTTTGCAAAACTTCAAGCTCAGTGCCTGGCACAGAGTAAACACTCAATCAAGATTCAGAAACAAAAGAGGCTGAATATGGACCACGTAAGGATGGGGCTCAGGCAAGCGCAGCAAAGGAAAGCCAGGCCGGAAGAAGAAGAAGAAGAAGTAGGCTGCACAGACACCAAGTGGGGGCCGCAGGGTTTGAATGAGGCCCCAGGTCCCAGCTCAGCTGTCAATTCTTCCAGAATGCCTTCTCTGATCTTGTACGTCTGAGTCGAGGGCCCTCCTCCCTAGCGAAGCCTTTGGCAAGGGGACCAGGCGGTACTTGCCACACTGCATTGTAATCACTCACACTTGCTGCTTCTCCCCACTGTGGGCTCAGCGGCAATTTGGCCTGCTTACCTGTGTGCCTCCAGTGTCTGGCATCCAACCCAACATGAAGCGGGTCTCAAGAGCTCTACTTGGATAAATAAATGAATAAATGAATCTGTACAAAAGGTCACCGGGCAAGCAGACTGATAACATTCCTGCCTCTCATCTGAGCATTTAGATTCCAACAGCATGAGCCCCACTGAGAAGTCTGCCCTGCCTTCTTCCCACTCCAGGTATGGGAGGGTCAGGGTGGCAAGTCTGCGGGGTCTGCAGGGTGAGTGGCTGGGCCTACAGCCAAGCAGAGACAGCTCCTAACAGCTCAGCTACATCAGGGCCCCAAGGAAGACCTGCGAGCAGCTCACCTCCGGTTTTTAGGCTTCTCTGCCCACTCTGGCCCAGACCTCAGCAGTCTAGGGAGAGTGACTGAAGCAGCTGGGAGTGGCACTCTGGGAAGTCACCCTACTGGAGCGGGCCCCTCATTCATTCAGGATCCCCGAGGCCTTTCCAAAGGAGTTCCCATAATGTCTGGAGAGGGCACACCACAGAAACACTCCTCTCAGCAGATCTGAGCAGCAGCTTTTCTAACTAAAGCTCACTCCCAACAAGGTCAGCCCCAACCAGCCACCTGGACCTTCCCTCAGCATTGACATGGGCTCTTTCTACTCTTTCCAAGCCTGGGGTGGGGAGTGCAGCTCTCTCAGGAGAGTCTCCATGGGAACCTCTAGGGGAATTCCAAGCCCCACAGACTGCCTGTCATCTGAACTTGGCCTCTCTCATAGTTGCTCAAGAACTGGCATACAGATTGGGAGGTCAGCACAAAACGCCTTGATTTTCTTTCCGCAGCACGATCACACTGGCCAAGTCCCAGGACTCAAAAATGCTTTGTTGTATAAGCAGAAAACAGGCAGGCCAAGATGCAGTAGGTTTTGGCACAAAATGTAAAATCAATGTATAATCACCTAACAAGCCAAGGTCAATTTTTATGGTTTTACTTATCAGCTTCCAACAGAGCAAGCTATTTCTACAAAGTAAGGCAGGCAAAGCCATAGTCACCAGGGCGTCGGCACAATTTTCGAACTCGACCTTATTAAACTGGGAAAAATCTGGGCTTGGGACTCACACCTTGAACCTGCACTCTTTGCACCTCCTGTTCTGGATGCACGTTATAGGAGGAAACAGTTCAAAGCAGTCATTGTGCCCGAGAGATCCAGGTGACTTGTTGGAAGAGATAAAGGGCTTCCTGCTAATCTGTTCTCTGGAAAACGCAGGGCAGGAACATTCCTGGCAGCCCTCAGACACCCCGCAATAATAAATGAAACCGTTGTTGTGACATACAAGAAACGGCGAAGCTGGAGGCCGACTGTGGCTGCCAGGGCAGGCTGGCTTGGTGAGAGCATGGCACGTCTTCAGAGCGGGGATGGGGCCAGGCTGTGGATCAACGGGGAGGGTGGGCTGCTGCCTCCTGGGCGTGATCTGAGGGGAAGTGGAGCATCGTGACACTACAAGTACTTAGGGCCCAGCCTCAGTTCTAGTCTCAAGACCTTTGCCAGCCACTGACCTGAGTGAAAGGAAATGGTAGTACCTGCTCTACCTCTTGGGGTTGTCCGAGGCTTAAACCAAGTGACTGAGGGTGTGTGACTCTGCTGGCTATTAAGCTATTGTGTCTCTGCTCTAACCCCTCCTCTGCCCTGTGGCTGGGACTCTGCAAACTACGATCCTCCTTTGCCACCTTCTCCCTGTTAGACACTGCCAATGGGGAGTAGTGGTTTCAGGACTAGCGAGGCAAGCAAGGCCCCTAGGATGCAAAATGGAAGGAGGCATTTACTCTCGGCTGTGGACCTTGCCCTCATGACCCTACTGAAATGCCCACAGAGATTCAGACTAAATACCTTACCACTTGCAGTTCACAAACATGTACCTTGGTCTCACAGAAAGCCAACCTCTTGAACATTCCCAGCTTGTCGTTTTAATGATTTAAGTTTATTTCCCCCCTCCAATGACAATAGACAGGTTGCTTTAATCAGCAAAGGAGCGTTCAGGGTTTCAGCACGGCTGCAGAAAACCCTGCAGGCAGTGGGCGTGGGGAAGTCCTTGCCTCCTGTCACTCGAGGAGATGAGCCTTGGCTTCTTAATGAGAGGAGGACACGATGATTCGAGTGGCCTGGATTCCATTGTGGTCAGTGTCATCCACACACCCACAGCCAGCCGATGCTGGCCCTGCAGGAGGAGAGAAAGTAGAGTGAAGGACAGATGAGCAGTGAGCAAGGATGAGTTTGGATGAAAAGAGTCCAAATTGCTAAGGAAGAAAAAGAATCACCTTTGTGTTCAGAGGAGTTGTCCACCAAGAGCAATTAGCCATCACGTGGGTGTTATTATCCCCAGTTCCAGCAAAACCATGATTCCACCTGGTTTACAGAAAACAAAATCTACAGTGTCTAGTGACTTTGTTCCCATAATAACACTAAACAAACAAACAATATCTTTACCTCTGCTTGGAGAAAAACACAGACTCTAACGAAGCGACGTGAAGTATGAAACCTCTCCCCACTCACCTCCGCCTCCCTTCCCCGTACCTACTGCTCTAACCTGTATTGACATAACAAGCGCCGAGTCATTAAGCTGTTGACATTATGCTCCGTGGCATTTTGGTGACAACAGCCATGTGATCGTTGTGTGCATGTTTCACCTGAGGCCTGACGGGCTAGCCAAACCCCACAGACGGCAGCGTAGGGCCGGAGAACAAAACAAGCAGTTGATCTTTTGTCCATGTAAGAAAATGACAGAAACAGACCAGCACAGTAGTTTTCAGAATGGCTCTTTGTCGTACACGGTTCAAAATGGAACTTAGAAATACTCTCTTTTTCTCGGTTGCATTGTGTGAGTTTTCTACAGCTATTATAACAAGGTACCAGAGAGTGGCTGGTTTGAACAACAAGAACGTAATTTTCACAATCCTGGAGTTACAAGCCCCCGATCAGGGTGTGGGCAGGCTTGGTTTCTTCCGAGGCCTCTCACGTTGGCTTGCAGGCGGCTGCCTGCATCTCGTGTCTTCATGTGACCTTTCCTTGTTGTGTCTACGTCCTGATCTCCTTTTCCTACAAGGACACCAGTCAAATTGGTGTAGGGCCTACCCACTTGACCTCATTTTATCTTAATTTCCTCTTCAAAGACCCTATCTCCAAATACACTCACATTCTCAGGTACTGGGGGTTAGGACTTCAACATACGAATTTGGTGGTAGTGCGGGGGACACAATAGGCCTATAATAATTAGTAGTGAAGATAACTGCAGTAATAACTAACAGTTCCTTTAGGATTACCCAGTGTTTGAAATTGTATCAAGCACCTGACTTGAATTTAATTCTTAAGAACAGTTTTATATGGTAGGTATCATCATTCTTCTCATTTTACAGATTATTAATGAGACTTCAGGAGGTTAAATGACCTGCACATGGTTACAGTACTAAGAATTATTGAGTCAGAAGTATGAAGTATAACATAATGTGACACTAAGTTTGTCCAACTTAAAAGAAGTCCAAGTTTCAGAGGATCCTACAACTATTTTCCTTTCCAAATTAATGAAAACAATTTACTAACCCTTAGCACATACACATTGAAGAGAATCAGGGGAATTATATTGAAAGAAACAGAGCGCTTATTTCAAATTTTAAAGGAAGAATATATTATATGCCATTTCAGTTTTACAACTGAAACTAAGCTGAAGAAAAAGAAAAGTAATGAATAATTAAACTTTATTTGCTGATGTTCTTGGCATTGTATTAGAAACAAATAATGATTATCCATTTTGGAGAAAACCCTAGATCTCAAGAACACACTTTGTGCTGTGAAATTTGAACCTTGCATATAGACAGGCTAAATTGAGTCAATAAAAAACATCTGTATTTATTTTTCTCTATTTTAAATATAAAATTATATAATTTTATTGATAGTCGAGGCCAATCTCAAGATTATCTCACCTAACTCCTTCATTGTCCTTACCTGTCTCAAAATTCCTATTTATTGTTTATCAATGATCCAACGTATCACTTTTAACATAATATCTGTTTTATCTATTCTTTCCTCTCTGCCCTTTCTATCTGACTTATCCTAGCTAGATATTAACCAGCTAGTCTTAACAGGAAATAAAATGACTAACTGATCTGAAATGATTCTTAAACTGAATAATTCAAACATTCCAGATAAACCTAACTTGTGTTTCCTCCAAAATGTTAGCAATACTCAATAAAAGTGACTGGCATTTCAATTAATGAGTTTATGTTAATCATAGCTCTGTAATTAGCAGCAATGAATATGCTATTATCATTACAAAAGAAGCACATCCAACATCTCTTGTACATGATATTACTACTCAAAACAAAACAGAAAGATTTAGTTTATGACCTTAAAGAGGCAATATTTTAAGGTCAATAATCTACCCTGTATATATTTAGTTAAACCCAAACTGTCATAAATTGATATTAACCTGCTAACCTTGAATTTATCCATGAAGAGTGTCTAAAGACTGAAACAGAGAAAAATACATAATTCCTAACCCAAGCCTTCGATCTGATCTGAACATAAATCCACTTAATGTTGAGTTCCTGAATACATAATGTATAGTAGCTAATGAAAGCATTTGATAGAAGGATTAAGTGACCAAAGTCAGTAGTGGCTACATTGAGATTTTAACTGCAACAAATGTTAATCAACACACCTTCTGAGGAAAAAAATCCCTTATAATAAAGTCAATATTGCTTTTTAAAATCATAAATAATGCAAATCAGGGCCACTGTCAACAGCAATATTACTACAAAGATACACAAGTTCACGATTTTACACAATAAAAAAAACATTCTATGCCCAGTGTCTATTGGTAGGGGAAGAGGGTATTTTGCTCTTGATAACCTGGCTCTGTTTTCAGGAGTACCCTAGGAGGTGTACTGCATAGCCTATCATCACCCTCCATCATGGAGAACTCTGCTCCCAGGCACACTCTAATGTCCAGATCCTTTCTCCCTTACTTTAATTTCTCCCTCTACACACTACAATACCCAAATATTCATTATATTTCCCCCCACACATTTAGGGTTACCTTACTATCTTCTCCCTGCTACACGGTAAGCTCTAAGAAAGTAGGTGGCAAACATTTAGTTAACCTTTCTAGTTACAGAGCCTAGTATGGTAGTCACTCTATATGTTTGTTTAAGAAATGAATAAGTTATAAATTAGCCTTATTATTTATTATTATTATTATGTCAATTCCCTTGAATCTACTGTTGTTAGAATATACGTTTATGACAATATGTGATTTCTTTCCCTGGTAATACATTTCTAACAACAAAGTATATTTTTGAAAAGGTATTATCTTTGTTTATAGAATGATCACTGCACACATTTAGCTACATTGCTAATATAGCTAAATATTAAACTGGCCTGTCAGAATAATGTTTGATTAAACTAAAATTAGATATTTTCAATAATTTGGAGCAATCAACTATCTGTAGTATCTAAGGAAATACACTCAATGAACAAATTTTTAAAACACATTTTCAAGAAGAGGATTTTAAGGAACACTGAACAATTACTCTTGCATCTCGCTATGTGACTCAGAGTTTAGGAGCAATATGACCAAGTGAGAGCAAGACTATCATCTGAAAATTCCCCTAAAAGGGTACTTGTGGTCCAGCCCATTTTGAAACTCTGTGGCATGGCATACACCTGTTGCTAGGCAACTGTGATGATGGGACCATGACTCTCCTCCTCCCCAAAGCTGTGCTCCAGCCCAAGTAAACAACCCTGCTGCTTTAAGCAGTCAAAGGGCTGTCAACACAATATTTTCACTCAGCAGTGAAAACCTACCATTTCCAACCTTGGCTAGTACACAGTGCTCTCTTGCTAAGAGGAATCTGCTACTTAAAATAAGAGGAGACATACTTAAAAAGCAAGGAGGTCACAGACCATATGATTCTCAGAGCCAAATGCTCAGGAAACAAGATCACCATTTTGTGCTTGAGTAGTTGTTTTTCCTTTGAGGCCAAGTGAGGAATGTCGAATGCAGGTGTCCATATTTGCATATGTACTTCCCACATTGCAATTCTGTTTTCTAGTGACATTGGCCTGTTGAATTGTTTCTGTTAAGTGAGGGAAATATTTGCACTGACTAGACTTAATTGGGACGCTCTGCTCAAATTCCTTGCTTTTAACTTAAAGTCTTCCCCAATACTTGAAATCTTAACCTTAAGGCAGAACATTCTGAGGGAAAGACAGTGAAGGCGGAAAAAATCAGACCCCTTTTCATGCCTCCTTTTCTCTCTGCCAAATCCTGAGAGATAGATTTTAGATGTAGCACTTATTGAGATAGTGAGTTGTTACATTGTTGGAGTTCCCTTAAGCTATTTTGAGTGATTCTCCAAGAAAGTGGGAAGCTCTATATCTCTCTCTCTCTCTCTCTCTCTCTCTCTCTCTCTCTCTCTCTCTTTCTTTCTCTTTCTCTCTCTCTCTCTCTTTCACACACACACACACACACACACATTCTTTATCTTCAACTCTGCATTTTTAAATTAATTTTTAAAATAGAATAAGTCAGTACAATGTTGCTCAAATTGGTTAAGGTTTAGTGGGTGTTTCTGAAAATGGGTGAGTAAACATCTGACAGAGTGCTATGTGGGGATTTTATATCCACAAATTCTTTGACATATTCCCATTAAAAGGTAAAACCTAATTCCTCTCCTCTTAAGCATGGGCCAGATTTAACGACTTGCTTCAAAGGAATAGAATATGGCAGAAATGATGGTATGTGACTCTGAGTTTATGCTATAAGAACAATAGTTCCTGCCTGGCTCACTCTTGGATTGCTTTCTTGCTGGCTATGTGAGTGAGCTTTCTTGGAAGTAAATTCTCCAGTCTATCAAGCTTTCAGATAATTGCAATCCCAGCCGACATCTTGGCAACCTCTTAAGAGACCGTGAACCAAAATCACCCAATCGAACTACTCCCCTATTACTGAACCATAGAAATTGTGAGAGAAAGTAAATTTTTGTTGTTGTTTTAAGCTCCTAAGTGTTAGGTAATTTGTTACACAACAATAGATAGACATTGACATTCCTCTTTCCTGTGCCCATGACAAACAATACCAGTTGATTATGGAACTCTTGTCCCCTGAGCCTCTTCATGGCTTTGTAACCCTTCCTTTTCACATTGCACTAGGCAGGCACAACCATGAGAGATTAACTGCATTTGCCAGCACATGTCTAGGGGACCAACTAAAATTTTTGAGCATTCAAGCCAATATTTTAGGAAGTACCCTTTAATTATTAACTGTAAATGAAGATGAATTTTAGCAACCATTCCATTACAAGGTAGAAGTTGTTTACACAATATGTACGATGATGCATAGGTTAAAATATGCCTGTGGAGACTGATTTTTTTGTTGTCTGATTCTGCTCTGTTTCCCATGGTCTTTTCAACTTACTCTACAAAAAGCAGCTATCATTTACCAGTTCAAGGATTTGGTCAAAGTGGATTTGTGGTATAACCCAGTTCTCCAGGACACAGTAGTATAGAGGTAAAAATAAGGTCACTTGATAGCAAAAGTATAGCTGGGAAGTGATGTCAGCAAAATGATGTAGTAGGTAGCTGTACGCTTTTCCACAGAAACATCTTAAAAACAAGCTGAAACTATCAGAACAAATTTTGTCAGAACTCTGGAAAATAGCCAGATGTTTACGGCAACCAAGTAAATGCTGAATCAAGAAAGAAGCAACTTGAGAATGGTAGGACAACCTTGTGGCATTTTTGCTCGCCCTTGCCCCACCTCTTCCCCAGTGTGAAGGTCGTCCTGAAAAGATAGCAGCCTGTGCCCCAGTGTGGGACTCTGGTTGTGGTTCCAGAAGGAGCAGAGCAGATCTCGCTTACATATTATTGTGTATCTCTATTTTAACCCATCTGAGACTTATCTAAAAGTGCTTGTTTCAGTTTTACCTAACTCAGATCTCAAGCCAGAAAAGTGGTGGGGGTTGCTTGAAAATGTTGCTAGGTGAACTAAAACCCCACAGAAGGCTGGGGAAGAATTATGGTCAAGACATACACTAGATCACCTGAGGTGCAGGAGGAAAAGCTGGGGCAAATTTGGGGGGAAATTAGGACATTCAAAAGCAACTGGGTATATAGGAGACTTTTAAAAGCTATGCACATGATCAAGACAAGATGCATGTTCAGAAAAGACCTTAGAATACCCTAAGAATTCACCTTGTGCCAATCCCTAGCTCAGTGCAAGCCTAAGTGTTGGAGTGCCCCAGCAGAAAGCCAGTCTGTGAAGACCGAAAGAGGTGTTTGGTTTTTGTTTTGTTTTTCCTTTTCTTGTGTTTGTTTTGTTTTGCTTTAGCGTTTGACATTCAAGGAAATCTCTGTCAAACATAAGCAAATGAAACAGAGACTTCAGTGAACACACATAACAAGGAAAAATCTCAGTAAAAGTAGTTTGGAAAGTCACTAAACAAATAGACAATTACAGCCTTAAACTATCAGAAAAAAAAAAAACCCAAAAAACCCAGCAAATCTTGGAGAAGGGGAAGATTCTGATTTTCAGTGTTATGACATTATAACATTTAAATGTTCAGTTTTCAACAAAAAAAAAATCACAAGACATATAAATAAATAGGAAAATTTCAATTCAGAGGGATAAAATAAATGGACAGAAACTGTCCTTGAGGAAGTCCAGATATCAGACTTATTAAACAAAGACCTTAAAATAATGGTGTTAAATGTGCTCAAAGAACTAAAGAAAAATATGGACATAAAACTAAAGGAAATAAGAAAACAAGGTATATTAAAAAATGAGACTGTTGTAAAAGAACATAGATATTCTTGAGCTGAAAAATACAGAAAATGAAATACAAAAAATCACGACGAGAGTTGCACATTGGACTGGAGGATGAAGAAGAAAGAATTAGCAAACTTTAAGATAGAACAATCAAAAGTAAAAAGTCTGAGAAGCAGAAAGAAAAAAAGTGAACAGAGCCTAAGGGACTTGTGGGACACCATTAAGTGAATCAACATATGCTATATGTAAGTCCCAGAAGAAGAAGAGAGACAGAAAGAAGTAGAAGGAATATTAATGGCTGAAAACTCCCCAAATTTGATTAAAGAGATAAATCTACATACCTAAGAGAAAAAGAATTTTGAAAGCAGAAGTGATTCATCATACTCAAGGAATCCTTAATAAGATTAACAGTTGATTTCTCATCAGGAACCATGGAGATCAGAAGGCAGTGAGATGATACATTTAAAGTATTGAAAGAAAAAAAAAACTATCAACTGAGAATTCTATATCCAGCAAAACTGTCCCTCAAAAATGAGGCAGAAATTAAGACATTCTCAGATAAAAAGTAGAGTTATCAACATGCAAAGGGCATTTATGAAAAGCCCACAGCTAACAATGCAGTCAGTAATGAAAGGCTGAAAGCTTTCTCCATAAGATCAGCAACAAGACAAGGAGGCCTGATTTAACCGCTGCTGTTCAACATTGTATTAGAAGTTCTAGCCAGATATACCAGATAAAAAGAAGAAAGAAGGAAAGAAGGAAAGGAAAGAAGAAAGAAAGAAGAAAGAAAGAAAGAAAGAAGAAAGAAAGAAAGAAAGAAAGAAAGAAAGAGAGAGAGAGAGAGAGAGAGAGAGAGAGAGAGAGAGAGAGAGAGAGAGGGAGGGAGGAGGGAGGAGGGAGGAGGAGGGAGGAAGGAAGGAAGGAAGGAAGGAAGGAAGGAAGGAAGGAAAGAATAAATAAAAGGCATCCAAATTAGAAAGGAAGAGGCGAAACTATCTTTATCTGAAGATAACATCGCAGATGATCCTATATATAGAAAATCCCAAAGAATCCATAAGAAAGAAAGCCAATTGACTCATAAACAAATTTAGCAAAATTACGGGGTATAAAATCAACACACAAAAAAGTTAGACCCTTACCTTATATCATATACAAAAATTAACTCAAAATGGATCCAAGACCTATTCTTAGGAGCTAAAATTATAAAACTCTTCGAAGAAAACATTAGGGAAAATCTTCATGATGTAATGCCACTGAATTTGTACACTGAAAAGTGGTTAAAATTGCAAATTTTATGTCATGTGTATGTATATTTAATCACAATTTTTTAAAATGAATTTTTTAAAAGTATAGCTGACCTAGAGGAAGGGGGTATTTTGCTCTCCTTAAGCACATTCACCTAAAGCACTGCCTTGTCAGCATTTTTTTAAAGGTAACTTATTGACATAGCAACTGCTAAGGCCATAAAGAAAACCCAATAAAGGAAAATAAGACCCACCAACCAAAAGGGCAAGCCTCATCTCCTCAGGAGACCTCTCACCCACAGAGCCCAGACCCCAGGCTATGCTTCAGGTGACCATTCAGTAACAATGATGTCGTCAACAGATTCTTCCTAAATAGATCTGACATCACTCGAAAAATGTCCCAGGTATGCTTAGGTAGTCCCCTCAGATAACATATGGCTGCTGTTTTCCTCCTCTCCTCTCTCCCTACAATAAAGTCTGCCTAGTAGGCTACTGCACCACAACATTGCTTCAGTTTCTGGTACCCAGTGCTCCAGACTCCAGCAGCCACCTCTGGGGTGCAGGGAAGGGGAAGATGTACCCTTATTTCCCCTTGTATACAATAGATTAAAAAGTTACAAACTAGACTGCCTAAATCTCTCAAAGTCTAGCAGGGATTTTAGGAAATGGCTTTTTAGTTTTGTCACTCCCTCCACTAGAGCTCAGGCAGGAGTCCACGAGGACTAGGACAGGGGGTGCTGGGTGAAAAGGGGGGGATCCGTGTATGTGATATACACAAGGCTGTGCTTGGAAGCACCGGTCCTCTCCAGCTTTGTCCTAATGCCCTTAATCTAACTGGGAGCTTTGATTCTCCTCCTTTAGCACAAATTCTCCCAGGAGTAGCTTCAGACCTTCACTCAAATATAGTCATACTGGCTACCCCTTCAGGGCCCCCAACTTACTCAGACATACCTGCATCCTAGGGGGCATCCTGTTTATTATTAATTGCTAAGGTTCTGTGTGCCAGGCATAGGAGTAAAAGCTTTAACATGCTAATCTCCTTACTTTTTTTAATTTAGAAAAATCTGATGATATTTATAATAGCTACATATTTTGGAAAATTTGCAATGTACTGAAAATTATATTATAAGATTATGAAAACTTGCCCTCAATTTTGCTGCTTATTGTTTTGTTTAATCTGCACCACAATGCAGTGAGGAAAATCTAATTGTTTCTATAGTTCAGGCAAGGAAACCTGGGCTCAAAGAGAGGTTACAGACCTTGTCTGAGGTCACGCCTAGGAAATGGATTTGCACTGGGAGAGCCAGAGCTCCTTCCCACGGACCACAAGCTGAGACTCCAGCTGCATAAGTTAGCAGAGAGCTTCTTGCATGCACAGAGGTTTCTTTTTCAATATTCTATGCCCAGTCCTTGTTGAACTGATGATCCCGAAAAGAAGGGAGGGGACTCTCACTGTTGCTAGCCATAGATATGGCTGTTAACCACTGTGGCTCTTGGGCCAGACAACTTCCTAATCTTTTTTTTTTTTAATTGCAAAATGATTACCCCATAGTGTTAGCTAACACCTCTATAATGTCATATAATTACCAATTTTTGTGTGTGTGTGGTGAGAACATTTAAGATCTACTCTCTTAGCAAACTTCAAGTATATAATACAGAATTATTAATGAGGACTTCCTACTCTTAATTGTGAGGTTTGGACTAGTCCAAGGACCATTAGAGATAATGTGTAACAGGTCTATAGACGTGCTTGGTACTAACACATTCTTAGAAATTTTGGTTGTACGAATAAATGCATGTCCCTTGCAGGTCAAATATTCCATGACTGTTCTACTTTTCGGTGTTTGAATAGCAATTATACCTGGATCACTATATTAGGCTCAACCTAAAATGGGAAGCATCCCATCCACATAGTTGGACACCATGAAAATTATAGGGGAACCTACCACCAGGGCCACAGGTAAGATAGGAGTGTTAGCCCCAAGAGGAGCAGTTATTTTCTTCTCCTAAATTCTACAATGGTTCTTGTTTTTGCTATTTTTATGTCTATCTCATTGAAAGCAGTTTAAGTGATTTCCAACTCTATTGCACTCAAGGGGCTCGGGAGTTCTTTCTGAACCACAGGCATAAATATCTGCCAAGAAGTCCATGAGTTATCTTTGTGATAAGTTCCTTCTTCGACTAATTTTAAATCTTCTCCAGGTGCTGCAGAGTGATTGCATGAACAGCCTGTGAAACGGAGTGCCAGATTTTCTGCGCTAGGGAGACATCCTGGCTTTGGGCATACCTGGTCAAGGACTTAATAATTCTCCGAAGTATGCCTTTCTTGAGCAACCCTCAATGTCACCTGAAAGTATTAGAGAAGATGTTTTTCCCTTTAAAAGTCACCCCCAAAGTTGACTTGCTGTCCCTGGTTCACAACGGCACAGTGAGAGAAAAAAATCAGCCCTTGCAGCTTCAGGCTGAATCCACACCCAGCCCACTACTTTCGGAACAAAGCAGCCAGGCTCTGACTAATCCTCAGCCTGCGAATGATTCATACGTATGAAAAGCTCAGTGCATCCCCACCACCTCCGCTGTCACCGCTGCCTCCAGGAGCTCTCCCCAGCAGTTCGCCACTGCAGCCAGAGCCACCAAGAGCCCCGCCCCTCATTCTGCTCCCTCCTTGTCACCCTCATTGGGGCTAAAGCATTGGAGACAGTCTCCTCAGCCCCTCTTAGCAAGATCCGGTGATGCCCAAAGGCATCAGGGGAAAGTTTTCAGAATAAGGGTTTGGAATCAGGCAAGCCATGGATCAAGTTTGTGTTTTTTCACTTGTTGGTGTCATGGCCTTAGATACGTTCATGGATTTCTCCAGTCCTCATCTCTTTTCCTCATCTGTTAAATGGAAAGAAACTGTACTAATCCCTTAAAGAGAGTGTGAGAATTGAATAATGAGGCATAGAAAACACGTAGCACGTAGAAAGTACTTTATAAGAGGTAGCTGTTATTATCATCGTTATCAATATTAACGTCGAAGACGCCGCTCCACTCAGAGGCACTGGTGGCCCAGTCTGCTGTGAACAGCCCCAGACTTGTACCTGATGATCTGCTCCTGCTGCCTCACGCCCCACGCACTTGCTCACTCTCTCCAGCAAGTTCCCAGAACATGCCATCCTCCTTCCCGCCTTGGTGACATGGCACTCTCTAGAAAACTCTTCCTCTTTTTATCCCCATCTTCCCTTTTACCTGGCTAACTTCTCAGCTCTTAGGTCTCAGCTTAGACACCGCCGCCTAGAGAAGCCTTGCGGCATGCTCCCCTCCTTCCTACCACCACCAGGCTTATGAATGCCGTTAAATGCTGTGCCTCTTTGGAACACTGTCCATAGTTGGAATTATATCATTATGAGTTTAACCACTGTTATGTGTCTGTCTCCCTCACCCCATAAATTATAAGCTTCATGAGGGTAGAAAAAAATGTATTCAGTATGTGCTCTTATTACCTAGGAAATGGCTTGGCATATGGTGTGAGTGAGAGAAAGAGAGACTGAGGGATGGAGAAAGAGAGAGTGGGGGGAAGGGAGAGAGAGAGAGAGAGAAGGAGAGAGAGAGAGAGAGAAGGAGAGAGAGAGAGAGCAAGAACAAAAGCAAGAGAGAGGAAGGAAGGAAGGAAGAAGGAAGGAAGGAAGGAAGGAAGGAAGGAAGGAAGGAAGGAAGGAAGGAAAAGAAAGGAAGGAGGAAAGGAAGGAAGGAGAGGATGGAAGGAAGGAAGGAAGGAAGGAAGGAAGGAAGGAAGAGGAAAAAGGAAGGAGGAAGGAAGGAAGGAAAAGAAACAAAGAAAGAAAGGAGGGAGGGAGGAAAGAAGGAAGGGATATTCTTGGCTACATAGGACCATCCAAATCATATCATTCTAGCTCCTGTAAACAGTGGCTCAGTTCATAGGACTGGACTTCTGTATCAACTTGCCCACACAGCTCAAAGCTTGTTTCTGGATCTCAGCCAGACTTGTGGAGCCTAACACAAGCCAAGCTCTTCCAGACCCTTCTTTAGGGGATTAGGTGCTGCTTCCAGACCTACCAGGCAGTGCCTGAGGTCCTGCGGGGCATAAGCTGACCCGGCCATCGGCCTGCTTTTGCATATTACCTCCCACCTGGGTTCTCGTTGTGGAGCCCTCTCCTCTGGTTAGCCACCTAGTTATGATGGCTGCCTGGACCTCAGCTAATTTTCAGTGCCCTAAAGGCATTAGACACCCCCCAGGCCCCATCCGGTGAAGCCACAGGACTCTCCTTCACTGCCTGTGGCTGAAGCCTCAGCAGACCTCATGCTTCTGGTTCTGGACTCTGGGGGAGATAAGGCTCAGGTCACCATTAGTACTTCTTGGACAGTCAAGCAGCCTAACTCAGTATAACATCCTGGGGTCATTTCTCACTAACTTTCCATGAAATATCAAGGACATGACTTTCCTATGAATTTTTTAAATAATTCATTTGAAAAATATTAATTTTTCATAAAGTTCCTCATTTGCTTAGGGCTTACTTACCACAACCATGTTAAAGTGATCCACGTACCCCACACCCCCACTTGACACACACATGTTTTAGTTTTACTGCACCTGTGCTAATCCCCAAGTATAACTTTGGTGGGGACTAGTACTTAAATAGTAGACATTGGAGCCTCAGTCCTTGGTTAGTAGAGGATTGTCTGCCTGCCTGTCCATCTGACCACAGGCCTCCCTACAGTCGGGAATGGGGGAAATTTTAAGAGGAATAGAGTTTAAGTTCAACTTCAAAGAAGTAAGACTGATTTAGGTACGTGCTTGGGGAAATTGCTCGCTTACTAGGTAGCCTTCCTTTGTGTCTCTCACCAGGCTGCACCATCCACCCCCAAGTCTTTGTTCACACTGATCCCCCTGAATGGGATACTTTCTCCCTTCCCCTCCACTTGGTTAGACTTGACCCATCTTCTAGGTCCATCCTGGGAGCTTCTAAAGACTTCCGCAGACAGTGTCTATCTGCCCTCCAAACTCAGGGTGCTTAGCACTTTGCTGCCTCAGTTTGCATGAGAATTGCCTCATAAATCCCTGATCCTTTTATGGAATTGGAACTGAAATTCTGGTTGTCTCCCACCCCCTCACGACCACACACCCTTTAGCTACCTAACCTCACAGGAAATGGGGAGAATAAAATGGGACCGGCTCAGAAAGCCCCAGTACCAAATGTGCCAACAAAAGGTATAGTTGTTTATATCCACCAAAGGTTTCTGCTTGTGAGGGGGGACCACATGCCTTCTAGGAAGGAAGGACATCTTATTAGTTCAGTGAGCTCAGCTGTTGGGTTGTGTGGCGTCTGGTAGAGGGAACAATCAGAGAGACTAAGAGAAGGTCAAATGACTTTGTGCAAGAGAAGCTGAGAAAGATGCCGGCTGAAGGAATCTCATGCAACAGAGGGCTACAAAGGGGAGGTTGTTGGAAGGAGAGGCTACAAGTTTGAAAAGGGAAAGGAGAACAGGGAACATGAAGATGAAAGAGAGATGTAGTAACCATTTAAGGGGTGAAACTCTGAGATAAAGAAAGAGGTGTTTTAAAGAAGATTCAGAGAGACAGAGAGAGAGAGAGAGAAGAGGGAACATAGTGTATAACCTCCTCCCCTTTAGTAAAAATCAGCATATCTTCTTCATGTTTTTGGAATCAGCTGTGTGGAGTCTTAGGTACATTTTTCAATAAGGCAACAGGTGTGGCAGTTGTCATGGTGGATGCGAGCGAATACACAGAAGCCCAGCTTGGGGACAATGGGTAACATGGTTTTTTGTTTTGTTTTGTTTTGAGGGTGTAAGACTCATTCTTTATTGGGGAAAAGATTAAATAAGAAAAATACAATTTGGGAAAATGCAAACAGAAAGGTACCTTGAGTCTCACCAGGTTAATACTTATTTTTCTCAAATCTTGATTGAACCTTTGAGAAATGTGTTCTTAACCTGGGACCTGGAGGGACTTCTGAGACAACTTTGGCAACCCATGTTGTACCCTTGAATAGCTGATTGCTGCTTACTTGTGGCTCAATTTACAGAAACGAAACAAAACAAAAAACAAAAACAAACAAACAAACAAAACAATCCACTGGTTCCAAAAAACGCTTTCTTATTCCTCCTTGAAGAAGGCCAAGGGGTGACAAGACACTCCCTGCCTAGTGAGAGAGCATTTGGCCCCAGCGGCCACACCCCAGCGATGTGGGCTGTGTGGCATACTCACACTTATTATTATTTGAGCAACAGCTTGTGATTTGTGGGTGTCAAATACGCCAGAAAGCGGTCAGTGTGTAGGCGACGGATGGGAGGGGGCAGTATTGCTTAGCTGCGGGGCAGGGGAAGGCCAAGGGCCTCTTCCATTTTGGAACCTATGGCTTTTCTTTGCCAAGGAGAGCTGGCCACACTGCGGTGGCCCTCAGGAAAGCCTGAGTCTGCAGGTCTCTGAGACTGAAGGTCAGGCGTGGTACTTTAAAAATAAACTTTTGTGACTCTAACCTGGGCTCGGCGCCTGCATTTGTGGCCTGGGACTGAAGACACTGGCCACAGCTATGATTTGCATTCACCAAAAATAGTCATTTCAGCATCTGAAAGTGAGAGGGGGAAAGAAGAGCTAAGTTCAATTTCTCGCTCTCTCACTGCCATTTGTTCTCCACGGGATCAAACAGTCACTCAGTCCTTGTTCTTCATCTTGCTTCAGTCACGTCTGCTCAAGATTCGTTACCTTCACTTGACAAAAATTCATTTTGGACCATTTATGTACCAGACACTGTGCTAGACACTGGGGATTCGATAGTGAACAAATAGATATGTCTCCTGCCCTCAAGGGCCTCAGAGTCTTGTGGGGGTGTGCAGTTTCTTGCGGCTGCCATATACAAAATGCCACAAACTGGGTGGCTTAACAACAGAAATTTATTGTCTCGCAGTTCTAGATGCCAAAAGTCCAAAATCAAGGTGTTGGTAGGACTGTGCTCTTCCCAAAGTCTCTAGTGAAATATTTTTCCTGCCTCTTCCAGCTTCTGGTTGCTGGCAATGGTTAGCATTCCTTGGCTCATAGTTACCTCACTCTGATCACGGCCTCTGTCTTCATATGGCCTTCTCCCAGTATATCTTGTGTGCACAGTGTCTGAATTCCCTTCTTATAAGGACACCAGCCATATTGGATTTAGAGCTAAGCCATGGTAGACACACCACCGTCTGCATAAGGACAGATGGTGTTAAGAATGGAACCAGAGCACTGACACTGAATAACAGAGGGGGCCACTTTTGAATGAGAGCCAGAAAGGGGCAGCCTGAGGAAGCACCTGCTAAAACGGAACGGATTCACAGCAGAGGGGACAGCTGTGTGCAGTTCCAAGTGGGGAAAGAGCTGGGTACTCTCAGCCTTTTGACTGAGAGAGGGAAGTGAGCAAGGGGGAAGACAGTAAGTGGAGAGAAGAGGAGGCAGGGGCTGGAGCTTCAGGCCTGGCAGGTCACGGTAAGGAATCTGGAGGTAAAATTAGCAGGACTCATGTTAGAATGATGGCAGGTGGCAGAGGGGTATCGGGGGTCTGGATAAGAAAGAGAAGCATCAAGAATCACTCAGCAAATGAAAATAGGAGGAGCAGGTTTGGGGCATGAGAGTATTGAGCACTCGTCCAGGGACGTGTGAAGTTTGAGATCTCTCCTAGGTGGTCACACGGAAACCCCAAGTAGGAAGTTGAATAGCTGAATCTGAGCTCAGAGAGAAATCGGGGCCAGAGACAGGAAGGTGAGACTTATCTCAGGAGAGTAAATGAGGGTAAATTCATCGTCTAAGTCAGCTATGTAGTATAAAGGAGAGAGTGATGTATTTCATTTTTAATAAAATGTAAGCATTTTTTTTCCAAATTACAAAAGCCAAACACATTTATTGTGACATTGTAAAATGTTGGGAATCCGGACCAGCAATAAGAGGGTAAAAAAGTGGAACATTTGCACAAAACCATGTATTGTAAACAGGTCTCCATGTCAATGTCTATCCTACGGCAGTGTTTCACAGCTGATGGGGGTTCCACTGTATGAGCATGTAAGTTGTTCTCCATATTCCCCTGTTATAAACAACACTGGGATGAACGACTTGTAGTTTTTTCTGTGTATCCTTTCATTATTTCTATCTAGAAAGTGAAAGTGGGCTTTTCATTCCTTGTTCTTGTCCTTGTTCTTCCTTGTTCACCAAAACAGCTTTTGATCATTTGTTACTACTCTCCTCCGAAAAGGGTGGATCTATTTAATGAAGCTACAGGTGTGGTTTGACCACGAGGAACACTCGACGGGGGCAGCTTCCTTCTGCACCCCACCCCAGTAGCCACAGGGAAGGGCAAATCCGTGGGCGAGGCTGTAGGGAAAAGCTCCCATGCTCGTGTCGCACGAGGAGTTTGGAAGGCACCGATGCTCCCTAGAAGAGTGAGTCCTCCCGAGTGTGGGGCTGATGCTGGGATCACAGGCGGCCCTTCAGGGAGCAGGGCCACCGGCCAATTGGAACTGACATGACTGCAGGTGGGGGCGGGGCACGTCCGGCGGCCAGGGTCAGAGAGGGATCTTCAGATTTAATGTGCCATCCTTATGCCGCTCTTTGGAGTCTCTTAGCCTCACCTGTCTCTCCTTTGCAGCTCTTCTGGGAGCCTGGGGGCCAGTCCCAAGTGGGAGGCCAACCAGCTTCACACAGGTGCAGCCGATAGCACCTCATCTAGGGTTTCTGAGATGGCAATGGGGGTGGAGCGTGGGAACCTGCTCAGGGCTCACACGTACAACCTGGAACATTCCCCTTCTCACCCATGGTCTGTCCTCAGACGATGGCCAACTGGATAGTGTATCTTTGCGATGCTCCCCTCCTCTGCTCTCTGCGTCTGTCACTCACTGATCTCACTCCCTAGTAAAGAACTTGTTTCTTGAGTCTTTGTGTTAAGCTCTGCTTTGTTGGGGAACCCAGGCCACTTCTAATTGTGCGACCTTGGGAAGATGCCTTAATCTCTCTAATCTCAATTTTCTCATCTCCAAATGCAGGGAATAGGAGTTGCTCCCTGCGGCGGGCAGAGTAACAGCTCCCCAAGGAAGTTAAAGTTGCAGGTGGAATCAAGCTTGTCAATCAGCTGACCTGAAGATAGGAAGGTTGCCCTGGGTAATCCAGGTGGGCCCAGTGTAATCAGTGTTTTTAAAGTAGAAGAGGGAGGAAGAGGAGGGATGTGACTGCTGGAGAAAGACCCAGAGGAAAGCAGTTCTGCTGGCCTTGAAGATGGAGGAAGGGGCCATGAACCAAAAATGTGAGTGGCCTGTAGAAGCTGGGCAGGGCCAGGAACGATTCTCCCCCAGAGACTCCAGAAAGGAATGCATCCCTGCTGACACTTTGATTTTAGCCCAGTGAGACCTGCGTCTTGCCGTCTAACTGCCAAAACTGTAAGATAATATATTTGTATCGTTTTAAGCCACTAGTTTATGACAATTTATTATAGCAGGAAATATAAAACTATACACTTATCTCAGGCTAGTGACAATTTTACAAGATAAAATGTGCAAAGTACTTAGCTCAGGGCCTGGCATAGAGGAGATGGCTGTTACTGCTGTTACTGTGCAGCAGCAGGTGACTGCAGAGTGCCTGTCTGACGATGACATTGGGCAGACACCTGAATCCCACCCTGGCCATTAGGAGTCTGGGAATGCGGAAGAAAACTGTAGCCTTTACGGATTACACACGTGACCCTGACATACAGCCAGGACCTGGAAACACCCCCTTGACCCCCCGGGTCATAACTTGTAGCCACCAAGACCGCTCCTCCGTGGTCCTTTGGTAATCCTGCCCTTGTCCCGCTCAGCTGCCCCAGCCCCCTGGAAAGGGCACCAGGGCCTGAACTAGCAACCACATCCCTTGGTCTGAAAATGCCTTCCTGCAATTTGGTATTTTTGTCACTGCAAATGTCTCATATTCTGCATCTAAAATACGAAAACATTTATCAGGCATCATCAATGTATTCGGCTGTGTTCTCAAGGTGGGGTCCCTGGACCAGCAGCAGCAGCGACATCTAGAACTTGTTAGAAATTCAGATTCTCCATCGGATCCCAGACCTATTGAATCAGAAACTGGGGACGAGGCCCAGCAATCTGCATTTTAACAAGGCCCCAGGTGTTCCTGATGCACAGTAAAGTTTGAGGACCACTGAGCCACTGCAATGCGCCTGTACCAGATGCCACACGAGGAGTATCACCCTCCAGGTGGATTACATGTCTCATCGGGGCATAAATTTCATATCCTGTGTCTATTCCTATCGCCCTCTAGGGTCGGTCACATAGGATAGAAGAGTTATTAATTAATCCAACAGATATCGAGTGCCTACTGTATGTGAAGCACTGAGCCAAAAATGGGGTACAGTAGGGGACAATTTAGCTTGGGGCCTGACTTCACAGGGCTAGCAGAGAAGACATCCGACAAATCACTACCCAGTAATACCTTACAAGGTATAATTTGCAGGGTTTTTAAATCAGTGCTTCTCAAACTTTAATATGCTTAGGCGTCACCTGGGACCTTGCTAAAATGCAGATTCTGCTTCAGGAGGTGTGCGGCAAGGCCTGAGAGTCGCAATTCTAATGAGCTCTCAGGCGATTCTGAGGCTGCTGGTCTGAGGGCCACTTTGAGTAGCAAATTTTAAAAACCTCTAAGAGAATGTCATATTCATTATCCTATTCTAGCCCACAGTTTCTCTGTTAGAAAAGAGTGGCAGGAATTATTACCCTCATTTTTAGGTGAGAAAACAGAGGTCCTGAGGCTTTGTCACGTCAAGGGTTAGCGCCCTAGAACCCAGGAGCTCCTGGGCCTCTACCGCGTGATCGAGGGGTGCTGGCAGCTGGACAAAGGACAAAACGGGCTCCCTGAGTAACTCCTGTATTCGGGTTTTATCACAGACCGCAGAGCTCTCCCTGCACCAGGCCCGACGTGGAGGAGACAGCTGCTGGCGTCTCCCTGCCATCCAGGACTTCCTAAGAAAACAGATGTGAATCTGTGATGCCTCTGAGTGAAAATGAGCTCTTGGGCCAGCATTGAATGATAGGGACGGTGCACTCCCTAGTCTCAGAAGGGGAAAGAATAACACTGGAGCTTTACAGTCCCTCTCACTCCCCTGCTTTTGAAAATAAAAGCCTCCCAATCTCCTTCCTCCTGGGAGGGGAAAATGGGGTGCAGGCTTTTCTTGGCTTGCTTCCAGTCAGGCAGCTGGATTCTATTGGGTACATTCAGTCACTCTTTCCTGAGATGGGCTGGCTGGCAAAGGCTGCGTTTCATTCGAAATCACTCTTTCCTCTCTTGGGCCTCCTCCCGCACTGAGGGGTGTCGCCACCAGGGCCACCCTGTACCTCCTACATTCAGCTCGGTTTCTTGCCTACACCGAGCTTTCTCGAGGTTTGGGAAGGTGATATGATTCCAAAGGATTTAGGGAATTCTTCCTTTTGGAGGCTCTACCCCACGATATATCAAACATATTAGAGAGCATCCACATCTCCTGTAGTCAATATTTGGCCAATTTTAACAAATACTATTTGTTGTTTTGGTTGTAAAAAATGATATGACTTTTAAAATTCCACTTTTGAAATGATACCCCTACAAGGAGTACATCCAATTTACGATTGGCCATGATTTCTCAACAATCATTATATGGAAACTAGAAAATCTTTGCAGAGTAAGAAAATTTAACTATCCATGAAGTTTAGTGTGATGTTTTTGTAGGCATTTAATCAAACCTTCATTAATTTCAATTTGTAGAAATTTTCTTTCCCTACTTTGGAGTTCCCTTTAATTTTTTTTAGAGGAGATTTAAACATCCCTGTAGGCTCTGGAGGGTACTTAATGGCTTAAATGGCCCTGAATGAGGAGTGTAAGGCTGCTGAGACTTTGGGCAAGAGATTAGGGGGATGCCACCTGAGGGAACCACTTATCAGCCCAGTGAATCTGTACTGGCACTTCCCTTAGTTCTTGCATTTCCTTTATCCCTAGGGATCCAGTTTCATCCAAGAATTTGGTTGCCATGGTGATGGTGAAATCTCAAACCGCGTAGAGAAAACTGGGGAGAATCACTAGGTCCAAACTAGAGCTTTGTCCAAATTGACTAAATTTAAACTATAGAAAATGTGGTGAGCAGTGGGCAAGGGGAGTGGGGCCCAGTCTGGATTGCAAAAGAGCCACTGAGAAAAAGAGTGGGACAGGGTGGCAGCAAGATGGGGGCCTAGGGACCTAGGCAAGTACAGGAAAGCCCTGTTTGTGGGGGGTAGTCCTGTGGGCTTGGGTGTCAAATGGCCTTTTGATCCTGGCGCTTCTTCTCCTTTTCATGTAACCCTGGGCAAATAATTTTCCTTCTCTGTGCTTTAGTTTCTTCTGTATAATAGGGTAATAATAATGCCTGCCTTCTAGGACTGTCGTCAGGATGAAATGAGATACTGCATGTATAGTGCTTGGCATATACTAGCTGCTCAAACATTATTACATTCAAATGTATGTATTTATGTTCATTGAATTCTATCAAAATAATAGCTTTTATTATTTTATCTATGTGTATTATATTTATATTATTTATTATTTTATTATTCTGGGTGGGGTCATTCTCAGTGTCTCTGCCCTCATATAGTACAACATGGCCCTACCTAAGGGAGAAGGTAATGCTTTTTGTCTGATGGCTCCAGTGCACATTAAGACTCTCAGACACCCCACAGCTCTTATCTGCTCCCAGCTAAATCCAGAAAAATTAAAGGATGAAAAAAAAAAAAACAAACCAAGAAACATCAAGCCAGGTGACCCTGCTATATAGCAAAGTAATGAGGTAGCAATTAAAGCAAACGTCTTGGGTTAGTGAATCTCAACCCCACAAGTACATTGGAATAGTTCCAAGTCTTCCACTGGGTCCTGGGAGACAGGAGGTGGGAAGGAGGTTTTTGAGGGAAGCAGGTGGCTGCTGACGCTTCCACCCACACTCCATTGGCCACACTCCATCACACAGCACTGCTGAGTGTAAGGGGAACTGAGAAATGGGTCAGCTGCATAGCCAAGAGGCAAACCAGCCGGTCACTGCCACTGTGGGTGATTTTAATACACAGCTGAATTCAAAAACTCTTCTGGGGTAAAAAGCAAAACAAACAAACAAACCAAAAAAAACAAAATAACAAAAAAAAAACCTAAGTTTCAAAACCTGAGAAAGAGACAGGAAAAAGCTAACAAAACATCTGACAGTGGGAGAGGCTTGCTGTTTACAGGTTTCACATACGCCCCCTCTGTGCTCCAGATACGGTGTCGCAGGCTCCAACCTGCCCCTCAGTGACCCACAGCCCCTCGTCCAGCCGTCCCTTCTGCAGCCAGCACGCCCTAGGCTACCGTGTTCCCACATGTCTCCTCAACTATACTGGAGGTAAGGGTTTCAAAGTGTCCAGCCCTGAATCCCAAGTGCCTGGCACAGTGGTAAGTGTCGGTTAAACACAGTGGCACAGGAGACAGACGGCAAAGAAGAAAATGAGAGACAGAGGAGCAAAACCCCAGTGGTGAAGAGCTCAGATTCTGCCTCTCAGTAACTGGGTGACCTTGGACAGGTTCCTTACCCTCTCAGTGCCTCAGTTTCCTTGTTTGTAAAATAGGATTCACAATTGCAACTATCTCAAATGCTTATTGTGAGGTTAAATGAGTTAATCTATCCAAAAGTGTTTAGAAGATTGTCCAACTCACAGTAAGTCCTGGGTAAGTTTTGCTGCTATTTTTGTTAGTAAGACCCCACAACCAAAAGATTGTAAGGGCAGAAATGTGCAATCACAAGAAGGGCCTGTCTACACACAGAACAGGGTGAGGAGGAGTCTAATGGAGACAGAAAAGTTTCCCCCCATACCATGGCCAGGAAACTTCAAAGCAAGTAAACATCAGAGGGTGACATTTAACTTTTTACAGAGCAGATGGAACATCACCGTTCTAGCCCCGGCAGGCTGGGGCAGGAAATGGGTCAGCCAGAGCTGAACGGTTGACACCGGTGACTTAAGGAGTCCCACAGTGCCAAGTCGAGGCTGGTGTTTTGAAGGGGGAGGGAAAGAGATACACCTGGGGAATCTGAGATCCACCAAGTGATACCTCTTTCTGCAGGCAACAGACGATTGCTTTATTGCATTAAAGTTTCCATAATTCAAAAGATGTAGTGCAGCAGCCGCGTGATAAGATTTTAAAGATTTGGAGGAGACTTGAAAATATATTGGGGAAAATCCTTCCATGATTAGACTAAGAGGGAGATAATGCCATGAATTTCACGAATGTCATGCAAGGTTTAAGGTTATTTCTCATGACAACGCAACGCAGACCACTTGCGATGACACTAAGACGAGGTGTCTAATTTGTGGGTTACCTGAACCCTGCCGGTTCCTTCTCCATTCATTAGCTCTTCTCAGAAGGTGTTCAAAAGATAGAAAACATAAGATGCCAATTATTCAAATCTAATAATAATAAAGCAGATTGAGCCTGATCCCCAGAGGAACCTGGGTGATGTGGGCTATGGCTCAGGGGGACTCCAGGATCCCGCTGTTGCTAAGACTCTTGGATTCAAATCCTGCCCTCTTTGCAGGGATGGTGCTATGGTCCCCATCAGGAAAGCAGGCACCAGGTGCTTACTTGGCTTCCTTTGAGACTTGTCTTACCCTTTGTGAGGTATGTGATCAGAGTTTGAAGAACAACCCATGATTGTTCCACCAATTCTCTCCTACCCCAGGCCAATGGCTACAATTCTGTCATCAGATAGTCAGCCCTTGTCTAAAGGCCTTGACTACCATCACAGTCGTCCATCACATACATTTACCTCTTACGATTGCAAGTTACCTTCGAAATGAAGGAATCTGAGGAGAGGGGCTGAGACTACGGTGGGGGGTGAGGCAGGTTCAGTGGGATGGACACCTTGGAGAGGAGTGAAAGGGAAGCCGAAGAGGCCAAAGTCCAACCTCGTGTCTCCCTATGTTTAAATTCCTTCTAGCACTCCAGTGTCCTGAGAATGAAATCCACACTGCTCACCATGGCCTTCGATCCCCTGGAACTCCACTTCATCCTTTGCCACTTCCTGGTCATGCTCTGGAGGTCACTGCTCTGATTTCAGTTCCTTACACACACCAAGCTCTTCCCCACCTTTCCACATGCCCTACCCTCCGCCTGGAAAAGCCTCCCTGCTGCCTGCCACAAACTGACTCCTCAGAGGCTTACTCTTTTTTTGAGAGGAGGGGGCATTTCCATTCCCAGAAGAGATCTTGCTGCCTTGGCCACCACTGTACCCCTGGCACCTGGCATATCCATGCTGTTATCATCCACTGGAGCTTGAACAATAAATTCGTTTCAGGGTTCAGTGGGGCAAGTCCCACAGCCAGGTTCCCTGTAGGATCAGGCATGGTGAGTGTGCTGAGTTTCCATAAAAGTCTCCCTACCAGCTTCTCATTTTGGTGAAACTATCTTTGAGGCACAAGTGACTATGTTGACCCTCTTGATTTGTGTTTCCAGTTACTCAACTGTGGACCAGGGAGGCGGGGCCCACAGAAGACAGCCTTGTCCTTCATCCGCTTTTCATTTCCTCCGCCTTGGGAACAGCGGGCTGCGACCTCGTTAGAAACGCTGAGAAATAGGGCTGGTGAAGATGGTCAGAATCTCAGCGTTGCGGATGACTAAATACCCTTGACCAATCCCTCTGTTGTTATACGGAGTGTTCTCAAGTCAGAGTCTGAGCACGAAGAGTGGAAGAGAATGAGAAGGCAACTAACCTGCTCATGCTGAAAACCGTTCTCCTCTCCCGGAGGTAGAGAACGGGGCTGCCATTCCAGGGTAGAAAATGCGACTGGCCCTTATGTCAGACGTGCTACACCCAGGAAAAAGTGAGCCGCGTTGAGACTGTGAACAGTACGGCTCACTGGGTATCAGAATTTTTATAATTAAAATTTTTTTCGTGTGCATATATAAAACTACTGTTAAACCCTCTTTTATATTCTCATTCTTGTGTGTGTGTGTGTGTGTATATTTAATGATGTATATATACATACATAAGAACATAAATTCCTGTGTATTCCTGTGTGTATATATGTGTACATATATGCATACATATATACAAGAATAAGAATATACAAAAGGATTTAACATTGGTTATTTCCGAGAGGTGGTAAGTACAGGTAAGTTTTTTTCTTAGCTGAATTTTCTGAAGTTTCTAAAATTAACATGTTTTACTTTTGAAATAAACAATGAAAATAATTTTTTAAAAATAATATGCTCTCATTTTAAAAATTGCAAAATATCATAGAGTTATGGAGGAAAAATTACTCAAATAGACTACTTTTATGTGTCGGGTTTTTAAAATTCAGTCTTTTTTAAAACATAAGCTATTTTATCTTAATTAGCATAGTTGTAATCATACTACATGCAAAATATTTTTGTCTTGCATTTTTAACCATGTTTCAGTATAAGCACTTTCCATGTTATGAGTTAGTATCGACAATATTATTGTAACTTGTGAACAATACTCTAACTATGAATATATTATAGTTTGACTTTTACTTGTTTCCTCATCAGGGGACATACATGTTCCCAGTGTTTCATGGTTACAAGCTACTCTGAGCAAGCCATGTCATCGAATTGATATTTCACTCTGAAACAGTGGGAAGTCACTGACGAATTTTAAGCAGTCAAGAGGCATAATCAAGTTTTTCGTTTCAGATATTCTGGCTGGCTCACCTTCAGAGTGAGGCTGAGGGCACAAAGAACAAGAAAGCTAGGGCTGAAGTGGAAACCTGCCTAGTCTCTCATTTCACAGGAACCTATACCCATAGCTCCAGTTCTTGCCTTCACGTTACATGCAATTGTAAAATTGCTGAGCACTGTGGAAATTTGGAAGTCTAACTTTCCAAGTAAGGCTCAGAGAGTTTAAGTGGCTTCTCTAAGGTCACAAGGATTTAGTGGAGAACTGCGACGAGAACACACGACTTGTGGTTTTATCTCACGTCCTTCACTATAGCAAATAACGTGACTTACATGTCCTTTGGATACTCAGCTCTGTGTTAAGTTGAGTTTTAACTATATAACTTGATATATAGTGAGGAGACAGGGATCCTTGATAATTGGTGAATGGTGGATGGTGGTGCAGTGGTGTGGTGGTGGTGGTGGTGATTGATGGTGGTAGTGGTGGCAGTGTTGATGGTGGCTGTGGTGATGATAATGGTGGTTGATGGTTGGCAGTAGGCATGTGGTGGTGGTGGTGGTGGTGGTGGTGGGTGATGATAGTGATGGTTCTTTATGAAGGACAAAATACCTCCATAACTGTGATCTCATTGGATCTTCAAAGTAACTCAAATAATAGTGCCCATGATTTACTTTCAAGCTGGGCACCATGCGAGATATTTTATGTACGTTATTTTATTTAATTGACACATAGCCCTATGAGATTGGTATCATTCTTCCCATATTACGAATGGGGAAACCATGGCTCAAAGAAATAAAATGACTCACCCCAGTAAACGAAGAATTGGAGTTAGAACTCGGTTTTTTTTTAACTGCGTGAGTTTTACTGGGATTTTTTTCCAGGATTAACCATTCAGACAATACTTTCATCTGGCAGGGAATTTAATCACACTGTTGAAGGGCATGGCTGAAAAGGAGAGAGGGAAACTGGCTGGCCAGACCAGGTACGTGGCTATTGACAATGAGCTGGCCGTTACTTCCAAAGATGACCGCCCCTGCCCTGAAGAACATGTAAGACAGAGGTGGAGCTCCCCACAGCAACAGCGTCCACCAATAACTGTGGTCGTAGCCACAGGTCACCAAACAGGCACTGGGCTCTTTAGCCTGAGCCACATTTGTAGATCTTATCATTAAAAATGCCATCTCCCGAACTAAAAGACACAAGATATGATAGGAACACGAGCTACTAGAGAACAGAACTGGTTTTTTCACCTTGAAATCCTCTAAATAATTGATTATTTCTCACAGGCTCCTATCAGCCTAAATCTAAACACTTGTTATAGGCAACAGAATTTGTGGGCTAATGAAACTGCTCAATGTAGATATGCTCTGGAAATGTGATAGCAAACATTATTGTATTATTTCAATGTAAACTTATTTAGAACAGCTGTACCTGGTTCAGGTACATAAAAGCAGCCTACAATTGATTTACTATCCATGATTACTGGGAAAAATGCAGGAGACCAAAATAATAAATATCACACTTATTTTTATATCATGCCATAAGCAAACCATAAGTGTAACAGTCTGATCCTATTGTGCTGAAGATATTTAGCCTCTTATAGCTTAGTAAGATGAAAGGAAAAGTACATGATTGACAAGCACTTGGTTTTCTCCATGAAGGAGAAAACCAAGGACCCACCTAGAGCACTTAGCTGTATTTCTATTCAATCATTATTAAAAACTGGGGTTTCTCGATGTCACTGGTTTGACTTGCCACGTGGTAATGGGTTTCTTTTCTCCGTCCTACCCCCAGATAGCAGCATAGTTCACCCTTGCCCCTTTCAGGTATTGACTCCAGCCTCACCTTCCCTGAGATCTCCTCTCTAGTTCTCTAAAATCGCACAAAATCTCTCCCTCTGAAATCAAGATCTCTATCTAAAACCTCAACACTATGTATGCGTCTTTCTGCTTTTTAGCTTCTTAGCTTTTATTACTGCTTCACATACTCGACATTTTGCTTATTTCGAGATTGTTGTCTCCCCCGCTAACATGTACGCTCCACAAGAGGAGGGATCTTCGCCTTTTTGTTTTCTCCTGTTTCCCTAAACAAGCATAGCTGGCTCTCAACATGTATTTGTTGAACAGATGAATGAAAGAATGAATCCGTTTCTTCAATAAAATTATAACTCCTAAGAGGTGTGATTAAGGAGTGATGGACAAATATATCACTTATTCAACTGTTATTTCCTACCGAGCACGGCTAAGTGCTTCCCGTGTCTAATGGAGAAAACCCAAACTACCCTTTTCGAAGATGACTGCAAATTCGCCCCTGGCTCTGGGGGATGAGAGAATTCATCCTAGGGATGAAACTGCTCTGCTGTGGAAGAAAACGTTCAATGGCACTTTGACTGCGGAAAACGAAGGGGATGATTGGCTGAAATTGCTCTTCATAAATGAAGTAAAACTATGACGGCCATCTTTGAAGAGTGTTTTTGGTCAATTTCATGAAGGGATTTTTAGTTTTTCCTGACAAATGTTTGAGCTGGGTGGGGAAGGCATTGTAGAGTTGAGAGTGAAGGCAGATTTGAGAAGGAATTTGGTTTTGTGAGGAGAGACCTGTAGAATCCTGGCGGCTAGCTGATGCCCAAGGAGAGAGACCACCCAGCAGGAGCTCTTTCAAATGGGGCATGACTGATAGGCACACGGTGATGTCCGAGACCTAATTTTAAGTTGCCCCAGCAATATGCCTAATCCTTCAGCAAATCAGCTACGTAAGACTATATGGTGAGTACGTACTGTATAACATATCAGGTATTAAAATATTAAAATATGAAAGTATTTTAAGTAAAGAGCCTCTGTCCTGAAGCCTTCTCTCCCAGCTCCCATGGCTATTGCCTTAAGCGCCCTGGCCCAGCCCCAGAACCTCTTAACCTCCTCAGTGATCCAGACACAGCAGCGACCCTTTAGGACTGACTGGCCATTCCCTGGGGACCTGGGCCACAGCAGTTGTTAAATGTTTTTACTCTCACCTGCTCCGCCACATACACCAGCTCAGTTTTGGAGGTATGTGGGGAATAAAGGAGGGACCCTGTCCACACTTGGGTTGAAGCAAAGCAGAGAGAGAGAGTAGTAGTAGAATGAAAAAGAGTGAGGGGATAGTTACGAGCAGAAAAGTGGAAGATGGCACCGGGTGGAGGTGAGGAGGTAAGTGAGAGGCCACACTTGGGCATGCGAGCACTTGTCAAATGTCTTCAAAAATATCTGGAGGGCACTGGTTTTCTACAGTCAGGCTATTAAATTTGAATATTCAAAGAAAATGAGCTTACAGAAGACTGAAACTTGGGGATACCGAGACTACCTATCAGACAGAAATAATGGCCCTTCCCATGCTAATTCTGATAGCTTCAATTTTATATCAAAGAATAGTTTGTGTCAGAAAAAAAAAAGCTGAAAGAAAACAGCATAACTTGCCTTGTATTTAATCAGATGTGCAGCTGTGCAGGGGGTACGCTTTGCTCTGCCTGGCTTCACAATGCCAGTTTCAAATCTGACACATTCCACAGGCGTGAGCCTCTTGGGGAAGGAACACAGGTACCCACCACGTCTATTAAGCTCTCTGCTCAGCTCCAACAGTCTTTTCTCTTTATATCAGAAAAACTAATGAGAAATTATGAAAGAGAAATGCAAGCAATCATTTTCAAGAGGTCCAAGCATCCATGGTGGCAGAGGTAGAATATTGCTCTTCCTTCTCCATCACTCCACGCTTTCACAGGCTTTTTGTCCTGGAGCTCTCTCTCTTCCCTTGGTCTTTCCATGCTGGCTCTTTCCTTTTCTTCTCATACTTACATCTTTATTTTATTGATAAGGCCTGCATCCTGCTCCCTGAGACACTGTTGGCCCATGCCAGGCACCAAGGAGAGACTCTGCTGGTGCTTGAAGAAGGCAGACAAATGGTTCCCATCTCACGGAAAAGCCAGCTTAGACTGGGAAGCCAAAGAACAAAAATGGCGATTCACCCAGATAGGAAGGACTCAAGAGAGAGCTGTCAAAAAGCCTGTGAGGAAAAAGCAGTGGTCCTTTCATCTCCCCCGCCTCACAAGACAGTAAATGCTTTAGAGAAAACACCTCTTTTGAGACCGAGGAGGTATGCCTGCCATGCCTTGCAATGCTCATTCAGGATGTTCCAAAGTGAATTACCTTCTCTGCCACTTCTTGGCCTTTCTTGCCCACAACCTCCCCTCACTCCACTCTGGCCACGCTGACCTCCTTGTGGTTTCTGGCACCTGTCAAGCACATTCCTACCCCAGAGCTCTGCACCTCCTGTTCTCTGTCTGAAACACTGTAGGTGTCTATGTGCTACCCTCCCGTAGCTTCCTCAGGTCCCCGCTCAAATGTCGCCTTCTCAGAGATCCTCCATAATGACTGTATCAAACACACACCTCTAGGAACTCTCTCCAGTCTTACTCAGCCCTATTTGTTTTCTAGAACTTTCCCCACCATATATATCTGATGTATGTTTAATTTCTGTCTCTCCTCATTAGTACATAAGCTCTAGGTATGAGGCATGTGTTTGTTTTATTTGCCGCAGAGATCACAGTACCCAGAAAAGTACTTGGCACAAAGCAGATGCTTAGTAAATACTGTTGAATGAATGACTGAGTGGTCCCCAACTCATTCACTGCTAAATATTGTTTTATTGCAAAATTTCCTTCCAGAAATCTTAAAAATTCATATAATATCACTGAAAACCTGTCTGAGCTTCTAAGAAGCAGAAACTAACTGATGTACCCTCACAAACTTGTTCTATTTCCAGCCATGGGGGTCTTCATCCTAGGTAAATGTAAAATTTACATTAGCCTTTCCAGCCCCCAACAACCCAGACACAGGAGTCTCAGGCTGGGAATTGCTGCTTCATCTCTTCAATAATACCCTTTCTTCTCACTAACGGGACAGGCTCCACATGCAGGGTGCACATACACCCATCAATATCCCATTCAGACTGCACAAGTACTAGACTACAGAACAGCCCATTTGACCATTCTGCATCAAACAAACATTTTTGAGGCACCTACTAGATGTTGGCAAGGCAGCAATAAACAACAGAACTGTGGAACTTACTTGTAGACCTTAGACAGTGAATGACTGTTAACTTGAATTAAAAGTGACCTTGAAACCTAGACTCTTCAAAGACATGAATCCTTGTTCAAATTTTTTATTCTCAAAGTTCTGGAAATGGATAATTGTGGCGGTTGCACAGCACTGTGAATGTACACAATGCTGCTAATTGTGCACTTAAAATGGTTAAATGGCAATCTATGTTATGTATATTTTACCACATTTTCATTCTCTTTTCAGAGATATGCCTTTCACATGTGTTTTGTAGTCTACCAACCTGCACTCCTTTCATTTAAATTCTTTTGGTTAGGTAGAAAAAGAGCTTATGCAAAGGGTTTTGGGTAGCTCACAGAATTTTCAAGAAGACTAGAGAAACATGTTTGGGCTGTATTTTGAGGAATAGGAGTCATAGCCACACTACAGAACTGCTGTTACCATGGTCACAAGGATTGGATGCTATAGTTTGCAATGTTGCTACTTAAACCAGGAACTTACTTTACAGCAATTACCACTACGTTTAGCACTAGTAGTATTTCTGCACAAAGAACTTGACCTTTCAATCACTGCCACTGCCAAAAATCTCTGCTATCGTCTTCACCAGAAAATAGATTTTCGACGGTGCTGGCATTCTTACATTGCCCACTTTCAAAGGGAAGTTTCACGTGGGCGTAGTGTCTGATTGGTGGAGCCAAGGACACATGCCTATGCTTTTAGCTGCAAGGGAGCCTGGGGAAAGTTTTCAGAGCTCTACCTTGGGAGCCAGATCTCATGGGGCAAGACTTTCTACAAACACAAGAAAGGCTTTCAGTAGGTGCTGTGCAGCCAGAAAATGTGAAAAATGTCTGCTACAGATAGACTCTTATCATTTTACTTCCTAACTACATTTTCACATCTCCAAACTTTACTTACATGTTGCTTTTTCAGATGCCTATAGAGCGGACACTAGAATAGTTTGGAGCCTCCCCAGAGTTCTCTGTATACAGATGTACCAAGGATCTTGGGTTCACTGTAAGGTGGAAAAAAATTAGAATACAGAACAGCTTCTCTGCAAGCCAAATACCAAGATGCTCAGTCCCCAGGCAAAGCGCAGAGGTTTGGGACAGACTGTAGGACAAAGTAGTTAAACAGCAGTAGAATAAGTTCAGTGACAATTCTTACTCTGGAAAAATACTGTCAACCTAGCAGGTATTTATGAAGTACTTCCAACTTATATTCATCAATTCAACATTTGACATATACTTATTGGGCACTTACTGTGCTCGATGGACCAGGTCCTATTACAGGTGCTGGCAAAATAGACAAAATGTACTGCCCTCATATACATTCTAGGGGGAAGACTGACAATAAAGAAATAAATACATAATGCATTAGATGACGATAAATGCTATACAAAAAATCAGGCAGGAAAGGGAATGTATTCATTGACTGGGGCCACTATACCAAAGTACCACAGACTGGGTGGCTTAAACAACGGAAATTTATTTTCTCACAGTTCTGGAGGCTAGAAGTCCAAGACAAAGGTGTCAGCACAATTGGTTTCTTCCAAGGCCTCTCTCCTTGGCTGGTAGATGGCCATCTTTTCCATGTGTCTTTACATGGTCTTCCCTCTGTGAATCTGTGTCTAATCTCCTCTTCTTATAAGGACAATAGTCTTAGTGTATTAGGGCTCACCATGTAAGCTCATTTTACCTAAATTATCGCTTTAAAGGTCCTGTCTCCAATTACAGTCACACAGTGAGGTACTCAGGCTTACGACGTCAATATATGAATTGTGAGGGGCGGGGCACATAATTCAGCCTATAATGGGAGAGAAAAGAGGATCATATGTTGCAATTTTATTTTTTTTTTGGTAGTGTTTATTTTGGGGTTTATTTTAAATTTTTATTATGAAAATTTCCAAGCATAATCAAAAGTAGAAAATATAGACTCACACAAACACACACATACACACAAAACTATGTGTCAATTACCTATTTCAACAAGTAATATATTCTGCCATATTTATTTCATCTACCTTCTCCACCTCCACCTTTTTTTACTTGTTGCTGAAATATTTCAAAGAAATTCCAGACATTATGTCATTTCATCCTTCAAAACTTTAACATGAATCTCCAAAAAAGAATATTCTTATGTAACTATATTGCCATCATCCCACCTACGAAAATTAACTATACTTATTTAATATTATCTAATACCAGCAGGCCACATTTAAATTTCAACTATTGAATTTTTTTTTACAGTTGTTTGCTCAAATCAGAATCCAACCAGTCCATTGTTTGTGTTTGATGGTTGCAACTCTTACGTGTTCTTTAAATCGCTTTTAATCTACAAGAGTCTTCCTTGCATTTTTCTTTGCAACTACAGTTGACCCTTGAATAATGCAAGGATTGGGGGCACCAACCCCCTGAGCAGTCAGAAACAAAAACCTGCATGTAACTTGACTTCCTTAAAACTTAACTATAATAGGTCCTTCATAAACAGGGCTTCACATCCAAGGACTCAAAAACTTCAGGTAAAAAACAATATTTCAATCAGAGGTCGGGAATCTGTGGATGCAAAAGGCCAACTATACTACTAGCCTACTGTTGACCGGAAGCCTTACCAATAACATAAACAGCTGATTAACAAACATTTTGTATGTTATGTATATTATATACTGTATTCTTATAATAAAGTAAGCTAGAGGAAAGAAAATGTTACTTAGAAAATCATAAGGAAAAGAGAATGCATTTACTATATTTATCAAAAAAATCTATGTATAATTGAACCCACTTAGTTCAAACCATGTTGTTCAAGGGTCAACTGTAATTAGCTTGTTGAAGAAACCAAGGGAGCCTCTCTTAAGTGTCTCATATCCTAGCTTTCACTGATTTTTTTTTGTGATGCTATCTGATATGTCCTTCTCCCTCCTATATTTTCTATAGACTAGAATTTAGAATTAATGGCTGGACTTGACTCAAGTACATTTTTGATGTGTACATTTTTTTCTAAGTACACTAGCTCTCCATTGTAAAGTTCTTCATTAACCTCTATTTTGTCATCTATTGATGAACCCCCACTTACTTATTTTTTCATCAGCAGCTGCAAAATGGTAGTTTACTAACTCTGTCATTTCCCCCATAATCATTCTTCATTTCAATATAGAAGAATTTTCTTTCATCTAGGGCTGTTAGGTTAGTCTGAAATTTGGTTCATACTAAAAACAAAGGATGTATTCTGGGGATATTCGTGAACATTCCATGAAGTCAATGTTTTAATTGAGATACACTCAGAATTCACTAGAGGAGCTGGATTTTGTAAAGACATCTAAGATAAGCCTTTGGTATTTACTCAACCCCAAATTACCAGCTTTGAAAGCTTGGGTATACAACATTGGTTTTCCATAAGTGAAGCACAGAGTTTTCAAGCAAGAAAACCCTTGATAAGTGCTGGATAAATGACCAAGTCCTGATGGAATGACCAACAGACAATCTAGTGTAGTGGTTCCTCATCTTCCTTCTACTGGTAGACATGTTACCAGTGACACCGGCATCTTACGTGACAATATATAGCACTCATTACATGCCAGACATTATGCTGAGTGCTCTACACACATGAACATATTTAATCCTCACCACGACCCTCTGAGGTAGGTACTCTTATTATTCTATTTTATAGGTGAGGAAAATGAGGTAAAGAAGGTAGTTGCCCAAGGCCACACAGGTAGAAACATGAGGAGGCAGGAGCAAAACCCAGGCAGCGTGGCTTCAGTGCACGCGCTGATAACCACACCACACCACAGCGTAGTTGGCGAACGCCACAGAGTTAGCTATAACTAATTTTCTCTACTATTCAGAAAGTAACTTCAAATCCAGTCTAATTTAATTTTTTTTAAAAGACATAAATCAGTGGAAAATGTTTACTCTTAGATCAGTGAAGAACACATCGCAACATACATTTCATTGTTCGTGACAGACTAGTTGAGACTGATTAATGGAAGCTCAGGAAAGATGGTTACTTCCGTCAGGGTGAGACCATTCAGCTCTAGGTGGGTTCAGAGACACCTCCAAAGTGAACTGGATTACCTAATAATAGTAGCTATTATTTATATAAGGCTGGACGTTGATCTAAGCTCTTTACACATATTAACATCCCCCACCCCCATCTACCTAAAGGGCCTTTCCCCTAGCACTGACCCTAGCCCAAACCTCTACCCCTGAGAATGCCTCCAGGGGATCTTCGAGGGTCCCGGAAGAAAGGTGCATTTATCCAGTTTCTTGAAGGACCTGTCCGCCAGCCCTGCCTCTTAGAAGTCAGTTCCAGAGTGAGCAATCTCTAGTACTTCTTGGTGAGCTGAGGTGGCCTCTGAGAGGGAGAGAATGTCGTTATCCCTCTATGAAGCAATATGCCCACTTCCCTCCCACCCCAGGAGGGTGCTCTCTGATTAATGCCTGGGTGCTTCTGGACAGCAATCTGCATGCCATTCTGTCCTCTGTGGCATTAATCAAAGAACACAAAATCCCAGAGACAAAGCTGACAGGCGTGCCTTATTCTGACTAGACAGCTTTCATGTCTGTGCCAGCCTATCTTTCCCTATTTAGAAACCATCATGGCTCCAGCCTTGCTTCTAATATACACATTAAATGTCCATCAGTGACTCAAGCCAGATATTGATTGCTACCTATATGGCGCCTTACACAGATTCTCTGTGATTCCTGAGTCATCATCCACACCAAGTCAAGCTCTGGCTCCACATGACAAGGCCTTCCCTCCTGTGGCTTCTTGCCGAGGCTGCTCTTAGTCTGGGCTAATTAGCACCCTCCACCCCCACCCCATCCTCTGCTCTCTCACCCACTCAGGCAGGCTGGAATTGAGAGAGAGTTTGAGAGCTGTGAAAACTGAGCAAAGCTTGGAAAACAGAAGAAACTGCAAACTGGGAGCTCTTCACGTCAATTATGGGACAGCCCCTGTTAAGAGAGCAATAAAGAAATAGCAATTTATGTCAATTAGAAGCAAATGGCTCTCTCATCTGGAGTGGCTGTTTAATGCAAGGCACACTCCACAGAGGAGGAGCAGTGTTAGAAGTGTATCCTCCACATAGCTGAGAAAAGGCTGCTTTGCTCGTAAAGCAGCTGGAGGCTGAGTGATGATGGAGCAGAAAATCTCCCGGTGAATGCACGATTTCATTTTATTTTGTGCTCATGAATGTTCTCTTCCAGGGGCCCTACTCTGGGTTGTCACAGGAGGCAGGAAGGAATGTGGGCCAGAGCATGAGTTATTGCCTGACTGTGTGATGGATAAAGAGGGACAAGAGACAGTGATAGGAGCACTCAATCACTGGGCTCATTTCCAGGGATGAGACTGGAAATTTGCTGTCACAAATGAAAAAAACAAAAAACAACAAACAAAAAACCCGTTATCAATATAATGGCCCCACAAGGCAACTCCCCCTGCCCCCTTCAGTGTGGCCTGTTTCGAACCAGCAAGTCGTTGGTTCAGAGACCACCTTAGCATTAGAATCACCGCTGAGTTTATTAGAAAGGCAGACTTTTGGGTCCCACCCAAAGCTACTGAATCAAAATCTGTATTTTAACAAGATTCCCTGGTGCTTCTCCTGCACACACTAGGTGAGCAGGCTCCCTCGGGAGGGTGGGGGGTGGTGGGCCCTCTTGGTAGTGGGGAGAGAGAGGTAGGGGAGGAGAGAAAGAGCTGAGCTGTGAGGCTCAGGCACTTTCCTTCGTGGGCCTGTGAATAGACAGCGGAGAAAGTGGCCCGTGAGTAATGCAGTAGCTCTTCCTGCCTGCGGGAACCTGCTGAAATCATGACACTTCAGCGGTGAGTCACCATCACTCCTCACTCTCTTCCAGTTCTTCGTCTGCCCAACGAGGTAAAATACCAGAGTGCAATGAAACCGGAGCCCTTTATTTAGGCAGAACTGTTTATTTTCTTCTGCCCGTTGGACACCACGTTCGTAAGCATCCCTGGAGCGTCTGGCTGCACCAGAGCGCGGGGGCTCAGGCCTCTCCCTGGGAAGCTCTGCCAGTTCGAGACCCTCGCTGCCACCCTCTCTGTGGGTGCAGCCTGATCCTCAGACATCTGGGATGAGCAGGCAAGTTGACCTTAAGCACTGAGGCCCCAGGCAAACTGCCATAGGTGGCTCCCTCCTTTCATTTTTCCCATGTTGTCCCCCACCAAATGCCAGGAGTAAAGAAAAGTTACATTGTGAAATTTATTTTAAAGGAAAACCTCAAAGCATTTTCTTTTAATCTTACAAATATTTCAAGAATGTCTGTGCTGTCAAGACTGTGAAGAATGCCTGCTTCAGCGTTCATCGACATCATTTTAAAAAATCAATCTCTGATGTGGTGAAAGTGAGGAGGAGAGTCTCTTAAGGAGAAGTAGGGCTTTTCTTTTCTTAATAAAACCACTGGAGTGCCCATGTGCATCTCTCTGACATGAAAACACGCTTCTGGCACCAGTCCCTTCTGCCCCTGCCCTCCCGTCTCTGTTTGCAGGCAAGACGGAAGGTTCATTTATTTGAAGAGAGACATGTCATAGTTGTATTTTAAAAAATACACTGCTGATGAGAAAGTTACATGAACATTATCTTTAAGCCAGCTAATTGTACAAAAACTTTGGTCATTTTCAAGTACTAGATATTGGACAGAAAATGGAATGTGCCTTAGCATATGAAGTCAAGGGCCTTACGCCGTGCCGTCTCCCCAAGCCCAGCACAGTCCCTGCCACACTGTGGGCACTCAAGAAATGTCTGTGGCTGCAGGAGCAAAGGAATGAGAGAAATGGAGCCGACCCCGGGCATCGCATCTCTGAGTGCCTCATCTTCTTTCCTCTGCAGGGCAATGGCAGGCACCCAAAGATTCTAAATAGTAAATACAACTTGTGGATGAAAATAGCACAATGAAGATTTGGGGGAAAGTGAGCCCTAACGACCCTCAGTCTTCCTGGTCTATAGAATCCCACCGATGGGAGTATCCTATCCCATTGTTTGCCTTAGGCCAGCTTGCCTACAATAGCACAGCTTGAGACAGGTGTCCTTGTGCAAGCAAGCGATTTACAGAGCGTGCTCCCAGAATAGGGCAGCAGAAAAATCAGCAAAGCTGTGGCCTCCCTGAGGGGACTCAGGGAGTGCAGGTTATCCCACCAAGTTGACTCCCCCCGGATGCAAGGGGCCACCAGCAGTGAGTCACTGAGTCACTGACAGGGAGTAGAAGAATGCGGGGGGTGAGGAGCAAGAGAGTTTGGAGGGTTCGAAGGAGCTATGCCAGCCCTAAAGGGGATCTGGGAGGGGCACCTATGGCAAGCACTGCGTTCCCCAGGTTCACATCGAGATGCAGTTGAGCTCACCTATCAGGCCTTTGTAATAAACATAGAAGTTGGTCTTTGTGGGTACATATAATTTAGGAGAAATTTTGACACCCCACCCTCCTGACCCCCTACCTTACTCTATTTTTCCCACCACACCTAATCTAACGTGCTATGTAATTCACCTATTTTTATATTTACTAATAGTCTACTTATTAATTCTGCTCCTACACACTAGAATACAAGCTCCATGAGGACAGGCAAGTGTTTTTATCTCTTTTGACTGATGTGGCCCAAGAATAGTGCCTGACACATAAAAAGTGGTGGGTGAATATGTGTTCATGAAAGAATATTCTGAAAAACATATTCTGCCTGGTGTTGCTCAAGGATTTTTACAATGATTCTTTGGGTCCAAAGCAATCACAGTCTGATCTGCATGAATAAGCAGGGAGCTGTAACATGTTGGAAGGGGATCATAGAGCTGCTTGATGCTCAGATTTCAGTGCATTTGAGAACCACCTGGGATCCTGTTAACGATGTGGCTCTTGGTCCCCACACCCAGAGAGTCTGACTTGGTTATTCTGGAAGGGGCCCAGGAATATGCACTTTAAAAAGGCATAACCATTGATTTTGATATAGGTGGCATGAGATACATTACTATGAGAAATACTCACGGAGTCAGAAGCACTGGCTTGGAGAGTTATTAATAGCTTCCCAGACCACCCAGCTGATCAGCCTCAGAGTTGGGGTTAGACCTGGCTCTTCTCATTCCCAGTGCAACATGTTTTCCACTCACAGTCTCTCTTAATATATGTTTATAAGCTTTGCACGTACACCAGTTACCATGGGAACATAAAGCCTAATGAAATCTTACAACTGTAGCTGGGCTTTGAGGCATCATTCGATAGCTATCTTTAGAAAAACTTGGCTTCGCAACTTATTGTGGTTTGTATTGCCCCATGTTCCTGTGGATTCTCTTAAAATTGTAAATGTGCTTTTGTGATATGCTGATTCAATAATCATCAGGAGGGAACACAATGAGAGCCAGTAACCAGGGCGCTTGCTTGAACTGGTTTGGGAGTATACCGGAGAGACATGGGGAAGTTGTATGGAAAAACTGGAAAGACACAGTATGATTTAATACATGGTGAAGGGCTCCGGGGCAGCTCAGAAGGGGTCCATTAACTGATTAGAAGCCAGTAAGCTAAAAAGCAAGTTGTTGAGAGGGAGAATCTCTCTAAACCAGAAGGAAAGAAGAAAGGAAAAAAGGAAGAAGGGAAGGAAGGAAGGAAGGAAGGAAGGAAAGAAGGAAGGAAGGAAGGAAGGAAGGAAGGAAGGAAGGAAGGAAGGAAGGAAGGAAGGAAGGAAGGAAGGAAGGAAGAAAGGAAGGAAGGAAAGGAGGGAGGGAAGGAGGGAGGGAGGGATGGGAGGAAAGGTCGGCTTAAAGGTGAATGAAGAAAATTTCATTCACCATAAATTCTCTGGTCAACAGCCATTATGATCCTTAGAAGGGATGTGCTTGGGGTGGAGGTTAGATCCCAAAGGGATAACAGTGGTTGATGAGACATCTTCCAAGAGTAAACCCTTAGAGTAAGAACTGTATTACCATGTATGACACTTACAGTGTACTGGGTTCTGTTTAAAGTTTCATATATTATTTCATTTGATCCTTCTAATAATGCTCTGCGGTAGATATATCATCCTCATTTTACAGGTAAGGAAAGAGAAAAGTTAAATTGGTTGCCTAAATTTACACATTTACGAAGTATCTGAGCTGGAACTGGATCCAGGCAATCCAAGTCCAGACCTATGCTTTTAACCAACCACTTCTCTCTGATGTACCTGAAATATAATAGGCAGAATTTGTGTCCCCTTGGGCACTGCCCTGAGGGCTGATGAACCCTCCCCAACCAACCCAGAGAGCTGGGATGGGACTGAATTGCTTGGTATGTTTGTCGGGTAAGAGGGGTGGGGAGAGGAGAAGGAAGTACTGAAAACGGACTTGGGAAAACAGAAATATCCAGGGTGGATCTCAAATCACTTAGTCTGGAGCTGTAGGACCTAAATTCTCTGCTCCTTTCCTCTTTGACGTAAAAGGAAAGTTTACCAAGTTCATTATTGGACTCTTCTGGGAGAGGAGCTCAAAGCAGAGAAAGAGGAGTCAGCTGACATTCAGTTTCACAGAGGAGGGAGGCACTGGGCTGAAGAGCACAGAGAGTTTCTCTTGACCGGGATCTGGCGTTGTGCGCCCTGACCAGGATTCACCAAGAAAGGGACCCACACCCAGGGGTACACCAGGCCTGGGGAGGGATGCAGTCTAGATGGCAAACCTCCATGGGCTGTAGCTGGAAGGCTTCAGAAGGATTCACGTTGCCTTGGCAGTCAAGGCTGTGGACAGAAAGGAGAGCGTGAGAGGTTGGACCAGGGGAGGAGGCAACTATAGGCCAGAAATGAAACCAGAGCTGGTGAATAAAGCTTGGACCAAACCTCAAACCGGAGTGCAGAGAACATTTATTTTTCATATATTTTGCCATCAAGTACGGGCTTTAGGGGTAGGGATTTTTCTAGAATTCATCCTAAATGGAGAGATGAAAGGAAAAGAGAAGGAAGTGGGTCCGTTCGGGTTGGTGTGCAGCTCCTCTCCAGCCCTCTGTTCTCTTCCCCCGTCGCCCCCTCCCCTCTTCTCCTTTTACTCTAGTTCCGCCACTTCCTGTTTCCCTCTGTAGGCAGCTAAGGTGTGATGAAGGCAAATGAGATAAAGGTATGAAGCATGCTCTCTAGCTGTAACCCTTAACCTAGGAAGTATCTATCCCTGAAACAAAGTGTAATTTGTTAGCCTAAAGATTTTCTAAAGGGCACCTGTGAGCATAGCAGGTTGGGGGAGGAAGTAGACACGTGTGGGTGTGACACCTGCTGTCTATCCTTACTTACTCAGGAAGCCCTGTGCACTCCCTCTTACACACACACACACACACACACACACACACACACACACACACACACACCAGCCTCCTCACGTGCACACTGAAAAGGCAGCCAGGGCAATACTTCAGGGAAGGCTGCTTGAGCAATGTCTGAAGGGGGAGTAGAGTTAGCCAGGAAAAGAAGATGCTCCAAGGAAAGTGCCTTGTGCCTGTTAAAGCTGGAGGAGGAAGCCGCCACTGCCAATGCAGTAACATCGGCATCTCATAGTAACACTATCAGGTCCTCCTTATGTAAGTCCCAGCTAAGTACTGGTCTGATAGTAATATTCACTACTGTGCCAGTACTAGTATATCCTTAGAAGACTGGCTCAGTATAGCCAAGACCCTCTCATCAACCAGCTCTCTCTGAGCCTAGTAATGTTCAAATTCCAATGTTACCATGGGCTCTTTAGGTACCCACAGACTAGCAAGGTCTGGGGATATTTGGGTTACATAGAAAATGTATAAACATAAAAGTTTTTGCCTTGTTATTTTATAGTTCAAACCATGTTCCCTGGTCCTTTTCAGTCTGTGCATCCCTAATACCTCAATGAAACACAGGTTGGTAGAGGCACCTCATTGCCCCTCAGCCCCACGCTAGTGTTTGGGGATATATGAATCCTAACACCTTGCTGGCCACAGTCAACATGTCACCATCACAGTGCAATGCTCTCCACCCTCTGCCATTGAACAGTGAGCAGGCAACTACAGATCTACACAGTGGCTGTACTTTAGACATAAATAACATGGTGTCTTGTTTGGTTTTTGTTTTTTTTTTGGTTTCTCTGTTTATTTTTGAAGAGTGGGGTTGATTGTTTTCATGTAGCCTGACATTGAGGATTTGGAAAGTTATTGGCCTGGGAAATCCACAGTTGATGTGAAGGAGTTTATAAAACTGGACGGTGAGTTTGGACCATTAAAGGGGTAGATTCGGAAGGGAGGGAGAGCCCACCGATGCCAGGCGAGAGCCCAGAACTCAGGAATCAGGGCCGGGGCCACTCTGAAAGGCAAAAGCGGCCAAAAGGGAGGGGCCCTGTAACCCAGCAACTCCTGCAGCGTATGACAGGGACAGGAACAGGGGGTAGGCACAGCACTGCAAAACAGGGTCTGCCGGCCCAGCCCCTCGAACACGTTTTACCGTGTACTATGATGACTGACCTTCACACCCCTTTCATGCCTCTGTGCCCTCTGGCCTCTGATATCTGTAGATGCCTGGTTTCTGCTTGCTTGCCTCACTTTCTAAAGTGATGTGATCTCTTATGTACAAGTTAAGGCTAACATCAATGATTCAAGGGGAAATAGCTCAAACTGAGCCCAAGCTGACATTCAGCAGGTACGCGTCAGTCTGGTGTACCAGTTGTTAAACATTTTGACTTTCACCCCTGTCAGAGCAGTGACCTTGAATTACACTCAGCCCGAGGAGATGCTTGCCCTGTGAGAGGCCAACTGAGGGACGAGGTCACTCATGCCAGACCCAAAATTGTCTTCAAAACCACCCTCATTGACATCCACATTATTTCAATTATTGCTTTCTCTCTCTCCCTCCCTCTCTCTCCACCCTCACCCCCTTTCCTCTTTCCTTGCCTATACTGTTGAATACAAAGTACATTAAATGTGTTTTTGATGTGTCTTCAGTGTATTTCACCTTGATCTTTATTCCTGTGTATGTCTAGGCCTAGGTGTTCTCAGTGGTTGCTAATCCTTGGCTTAGCTCAGACCCTGTATTCTTGACACTCGCCCACCCACATCAGCCATGTTAACACCAGCATATGACACTGTTTTGGAAACAACGCTGGTAACAACATCCTCAGACTTTGATCTGTAACATCGAGGCCCAGCCAGGAACTCCTAACTCCCATTCACCAGAGCAACGGATATTTCGGATTCTTTCATGAACACTGTCTTACCATCTATTACTAATACATTTTGGTTACGATAAGATTGTCATATTTATCAAATAAAAATACAGGACATCCAGTTAAAATGTCAATTTCAGCTAACTAAAAAATAATTTTTAGTATAAGGGTGACTGATGCAATGCTTGGAACATGCTTATAATACTGAGTTGTCTTTTGGTTTTTTCAGTTTCAGGTTTAAGTGGTGTCCTGTATTTTATCTGGAAGCCCTAGTTACAAGTCATACAACAACAATGGCAAACTGGGACTTACCGGCTTAGGTAACTGAGAAGTCTAGATTGGCTTCAGCACAGCCTGACGCTGGAGCCTAAATGATGTCACCAAGAGCGTGACTTGCTCTCTCTCCACCATCCTGGTCAGCCTCTCATAGGCTGGCTACATTCTCAGATGAGGGTCTGTCCCTGTGGTGATAAGATAGCTGTGGTTTTCCAGTGTCATATTTGTAAGTACAGAGTTGGTGAAAAGAGAAAAGTTGTTTTTCCAGAGGCTCCTACAAAACTTAAGAGCCATTCCAATTAGAACAGCTTAGGTCACATGTCTACTGTTAACCCAATCTTTGTGGCCAAGGAAATGAAATACACTGATTGGCTCAGGATGGGACTGACTAGCTCACCCTGGAGCTGGAGAGGTACACTCACCCAGCACACATGGACCACGAGGAAGCTATCGGGGTGCCTAAAGCCTATTGCTGAAGGAGGAGGAGTGGATACTGGAAGGGCGAATAATACATGTTCTTCACTCCCATTAAATTAGAGCATGCCCTGGTCTGTGCTCCTTGACTGCTGCAGCAGGTTACATAGGCCTGGAGAAAAGGAATGTAGGGGCAAGACTAGGGCCATATGGAGCGCAGGCGTCCCCCTTTGAAACAGCAGTGCCATCAAACTGCTGTCATCCCCACTTTTTAGAGTTGTGCAACTTCGCTCATTTGCCCCTCTTATTTCCTAGCTGTCTTCCAATTTACCTTGTTTGAGGCAACACATAAAAGAGTCTAAGAGTGTTAGAGACGAATGTTTCTCTTCCCGCAAATTCATATATTGAAACCCTGACCCCCCACGTGGCTGTTTTTGGAGATGGGCCTCTAGGTCATAAAGGTGGGCCTGCAATCATAGAATTTGTGTCCTTTTAAGAAGAACACTGTCTCTACCCACCCCCACCCCAATCCAGCACACAGCAGGAAGGCAACTAACTGCTTACAAGCCAGGACGAGAGCTCTCACCAGAAACCTAATTTTTTGACAACTTGATCATGGACTGCTAGCTTTACAGCTGTGAGAGAAATGTCTGCTGTTTCAGCCACCAGCCTGTGCTATTTGGTTAGGGCAGCCCAAGCAAACAAATACAAGTAGTGTTGCTGAATCTCAGAGGTGTAACTTCCCTGTCACATAACACTACCGATAGAAAATGTTTTTATGATGTCAAATGACCTGGAAAGACATCATCTACCAGATGAATTTTCTGTGTATCTATAAATGGCTCAAATGCTGTTAATGCTTAACCTGAGTTTCACATTTTGAGGGATTGCCTCAGATTTGTCAAAATATTTTTAATGGTATAGTTTAAAGAATCACTTCTTTTAAAAGTCAATTACGGAAGACCAGGAATTGCTACAATATTCTATGTGAAGAACTAAATGAGAAATGAACCACCAGTAAGTGTCTTAATCAGTGTTTTTTTGTTTTTGTTTTTGTTTTTGTTTTTAATAAAAATGTTCAAAGACTAAAGGCCTAAGAAATAAGGTAGTATCTTTCTCTTTCATGTGAAGGAAGTCGGGAGGAAGGTCATCCAGAGCTGATGAGGTGTCTTCACAAAGTCATCAGGGACCTAGCTTTCTCACTGCTCTTCCATTCTTGACATATTTTACCTCATGAATCCAGGATGCTCCAACCATATGTGTTAGAGCCGACAGGAGGCAGGAGGGGCAAAGAACGTGCTCCTGCCCTTCAAGGATGTTTCCTTAAATTTCTACCTGACACTTTTACTTAATCCTAATGGCCGAGCTTAATCACATGCCCACATCTAACAACACAGGAACAGAGAAATGCAATCTTTTGGTGGTCTTTGGCCCCGCTGTAAATTTGGGAAAGCAAGAAAAAGAGAAAGGATATTAGGAACGAATAGAAATCTCTGAACCACAGACAATTGGAAAACTTTTCATATTACTATGGAGTGAAACATTGGTACTTTTTTTATAGAAGAAATTTAAAAATAAGACTTTAAACAAAGATACCAAACATGAACTAAATAAACACAAAACCCTGAATAATTTATTATATTCTAGTTTTCTTCCTATCTTTGTTAAATATATAATTTTATATAGTTATGATCAATGTCCTCTTGTTACTCGAATGGTTGTAATTATTTGTTACATCATATGAACATTGCCATATCTAGTCATAATCCATACATTTGTAGTTTTTAATGTTCATTTGATATTCTATCATGTTAATTTAACATAGTTTTAAAACATGGGGCTAAAGATAAAACAAGAATGGTGAAATGTTAATAATTGTTGACTTTGGTTGATAGGTCAAGAGGTTCATTATTCTATTACCTCAGAGTCCATACACGTTTAAAAATGTCCATTGTAAAAAAAATCTTATGTATAAATCATAGATTCCTTAGAAACGGTAAATGTTTAAAGAAGAGAATAGACTACTAAATTTTATTTTTATAGTCAAAATAATTAGAGGATAGAGGGAAGATAGTGGAGAACCCTCTGAGACTTCTTCCATCTCCCCTTTAAGCTTAAACAGATTTCATTCAGAAGATTGAGCTCAATCTAAAAAAGCAAATAACAATATTTTTGTTCAAGAACAGTGATGTTGTATTGCTCTTTAGGACAATTGGTTTAATCAAAGATTACAAACTTTCATAAAGGTTTCCATGTCAGAAAAAAAAAAAAATCTGTTCTGACGTCGTATATGATTCACCCACACCCCAACATTTGTCAAGAACCTGTCTAGGATGAGTAAGACACTGCCACCACCCTCAAGCAACTCATATCCTGCTGGGAGCAACAGACACATCAATAGATAGTGATAAAATAATGTGGTTAGTATATTTTCTGAGCTAAACACGATGTAGCGTGACTATACAAAAATGAAAAATGGTTCACTTTGAAAATGTTGCCTTCATTGAAAACAACTTAACAAGAGTAGTGTGATCCCACTAACTTAAACTACAAAGATGATTTTTAAATGAACAGAATTTGCAAATGTTAATATATTCCACATATTTTAATTGGTAATAAGACTACCACACATTCCTCAGTGCAGTCAGAAGAAATGTGTTATTTAATTAGGAAAGGCCTGTAATTAAGTCACTGAAAGATAAGTTATTATGTAGCCTGATCCTCAAATTTATGGAAAATAATTTTTTCAAATAGATACGATTTATTTAAATTATTAAACAAGACTTTTTGGATATAGCAATTCGTACAATGGTTGGGACAGGAAATATTTGTGAACAAAAGAAAGAAAAGAAGAGAAAAAAAAGAAAAAAGGCTAGCAAGAACATTTAGATTTTAGACTTGGCTTTGTCACAAAGTAAGCAAGTGCCTTAGTTAAGTCAATTAACCTTCCTGGGAATTTATTTCTTAACTAGTAAAATTAGGGGGTAGAATTTATTGGGGTTTCAAACTTTATTTAGCTACATCACCCTTGGTTCAGATGAAGCATTACTTAGAATGCGGTGCTAAGTGCATATGTTTGGGGGTAGAGGGAGTGTCGTGGGTGTGGGTGTGCTGTGTGGTGTGTGCATGTGGCGTTTGTGCATGTGGATGTGTGGTATGGTGTGTGTGTGTGTGTGTGTGTGTGTGTGTGTGTGTGTGCAGTGTGGTGTGTGTCAAGGATACAACCCTGATTCCTTCCTATGTTCTCCTCCCATGGTGATCCGAGTCGCCATCTCCAAACAGTGGAGTCAGAGGTACTGGTGTGCAGGATCCCAAGGTCATTTCCAGCTCTAACACTGGAAAACACGTGGCCACAGAGCTGGCTGAGAAAATATCAAAGTAAACTTAAGCCCATGTGTGAAGAGAGAAGGTGGGAAAGTGGGACATTTTGAACTGATCAAACTTGATAGTCTTTGTTCCTGAGAAGCCAGGAACAAAAGACAGAGCTGCTCTTTATTCGGATTCACTTTTAGATTGGGTTCTTAAATGGAGAAAATAGAAATTTTCTCAGAGTCAGGCCTTCCAAGAAGAATCCATGGGTCAATATTACCAGCCCATAACTTGGCTTTTCTCAGCCTCCTCTGTTTAATGCTATTAGCCAAAACATCACAGAGAACTGAAGGCTTAAGAAAGTCATGCTATTAATACTAACACGGCCCACCCTTCTGATAATAGATGTGGTTATAATGGAAGCTGAGTGAACAAAAAAACATTTCCCCAACTCCAAACCTCAAGCACATTTTCCATCATCTGTAACAGACTGAAACGCTGGCTCAAAGCAGATGCTTTTCTTTGCTCATTTGTGGAAAATGCTCAGAGCCCTGGTTGGGAAGGGAGAATCTGAGGTCTCCACTGGCAAGTGTCTGAGGGAGATGGCAGGACTGCAGAGAATCCCTCTCCTTGCTCACAGGAACTGCTTTGGGGCTGGTGCAACAAAGGCCTTTTTGTTTATACAAAGAGTCCCTGAGATAACACTAAGTACACATTTCTCAGAGAAAGGCTCCAGAGAGCTGAGCACTGCTGAGCTGAGTCTTAACAGTCTTGTGACTGATGCCTTGGCCAAAACCACCTCCATAAAGCTCAGCCATGAACTTTATCTTTCGTTAGTTCAAAACCACATACCATCTGGAAAAAGCCTTGAAGATCTCATGCAGTAAGAGACCAAAGCCTAAAACTTTACCCTCCCAAAGCCAAGCCACCACAATTGATCACTTTGTCAACCCTGAAATTGTTTTTGGAAAAGAGATTGAGAAATGACTACGTGAGGACTACACATTGAGTCAGCAGAAGAGGCCTGATTTGAGCTTCTGGCTTCCAATCTTGCACTTAATAAACTAGTCCAGCTACTTCTTTGTACAAATTTACTTCTGTAGATGGTGGGGAGAAACCATTATCAACAGCGTGTATTTATAAACAAATTCCTAACCACATAACATAGCACTTTTCTCAACACAGCCCTCTGTGCTGGAAGACTGACTGTGGCTCTCTCTCTGAGAGCATTTGTAGCCTTCATTTGAGCATCTGGCAGGAACGAATCTGATTTTCCAGTGGATGAGTATTAGCTAAAATGTTCATCATTATATATTCCCTGGAGTTCTCTACACTTTGTTGAGTCAGCTCTTGTCCTCTCTGGTAGTCGCCTGGAATCATTGTTAGGGAGCTTGAGTTACACAATAGCTGTAAGGTCACCCAGGAAAGCTCTTGTTTAGACTGGAATTAAAGCCCTTGACTAGTACTCAAGCTTTCCCTTCCCTCTGCCCAGACTCCCAAGGGTAGAGTGCTCCAGCTAGTCCATACCACATCTGTATTATGTCTACTAAGGATAAGCTTTAGTCACCCAGAGCAACACCCTTTAAATGTTGCATAGTCTGGCTACAAAGCAATGTCTACAGTATGATCCATATTTAGTTATAATACATATGCTCAAACAGGAAGGCAATTTCCCAATGAATAATGGTGTCTTTCTCAGGAAGGTGAAAATCTAGATGATTCTTTTTCTTCCTTCATCTTCTGTATTGTCCAAGCCTTCTACAATAAACAGATATTACTCTTACAATAGGAAAAAAAGTCTGTGTGTGAGTGTGTGTGTGTGTGTGTGTGTGTGTGTGTGTGTGTGTGTGTGTATTGATTGAGATGTGGCTATAATGCCAAAACCAGCATTGGATTTAGAGTTTGCTCTCTAGAGGGCTCAGGCTCCCAAACCTAGACTGTTTACTGAATTTCCTGGAAGACATTCTTAGCTTCTATCTTACAGTTACTCAGAAACCTTTATCAACATCCTACTTTTACTTCAACTGTGGAGAGAAGTTAGGAAACACTGACAGAATGTTCAAGCACTGATTAGGATAGAACCAGCAGAAAATGATGGGAGCCTGAACAATAACTTAACTTTTATAAATTTCAGTTTTATAAATGCTTATGCTTAATTGATTATAAAACCTACTGGCCATTCTGACACTTTGGTGTATTTCTCTTCCAATGAGCTGATGCTCAAAGTTGCCTAAGACTATAACTATAAATGCAAGGCCAAGATTTGTTTTCCAGTTTCTGTAGATAAGACCTTGAATGTCATTCTTTCTCAGCACATCAAGGGGACAGGAATGGGCTACATAATTTTGTCTTCTTGCCTAGTTCTCTTTAACTCAAAAGAAAAACGTTATTTGTGTCAGGCTATCAAATTAATATTGTGTCTAGATTCTGATTTACAAAGATCAATAAGATGGGCTTGAGACAAAATATGAGCAAACCATAAAAAATACAACATGCAGGGCACTTTGATAGACATAAGCTGAAACTGCAGCCAAGGGTATAACGGAAGGAAAACCTGGGGACATCTTTCCCATGGCACTTCTAGGTTTCTCCAATTGTTGAGTTCTTAAGAATGCTGACTCCTGGAGTCAGCCAGTGCAGATCTAAACCTACTTCTGCCATTTACTTGCTATGTAACAGTGAAAAAAATTGCTAAAGCTTTCTGAGTCACAGGAAACTTACACCCCCTTCTTCATAAGGTTTGTAAGAGAATGACTCAAGAAAAGGTCAGTAAAGCCCAGAGGTGGCATACAGTGAGTACTCCTGAAGGTTGGTGGGACAACCACCGGTCTCCCCTTCCAGCAGCTCTGTCCCACAAACTTCTTCCTCATGGATCTTGAACTGGCACCATCCCCAGTTCCAGGGATGAAAATTTGGATGTGAAGAGGGATGCTCTGAAGGATAAAGTGACGTGTCACAAAACTCTAACCTGCTTCCTCAGCTGAGCTCAGCCTGGATGGGAAAGAGAGGTAGGGGAGATGGAAACAGAGTTTTGTGTTTCCTGTGGGTTCAGGAATGAACATTCAACCCGGCCTGGTTTTTGCCTCTGTTGCAGACTTGGCAAGAACAGGTAACACTGCTGTTGAGTGGTATGGCAAATACTGGCCTGGACATTAGCAATACCAATTTAACCCTTTTGTTAACTGGCATCATTCCACATGGACTCCACACACACTATCACCTCTTTTGCTCAGATGGAAGAATGTGGGGAAGAAGAATTGATACTTTTCATGCTTTTTCTGTACATCTTTACCCAATGTCTCATGGAATTGACACAACCGTCCTGTGAGGTTTGTAGGGACAATACTATCACCTCAGCCCTAGAGAGGAGGACACTGAGGTTGCTGATAGGATAAAACTGGCCCATCCCACAGTTAGCAATGTCTGAAATGGTGGTGAACCCTCTCTGACTAGCACCAAAGACAATTTCGTCAACACTTAAATGGTCGTTTGAATTATCTGGATAGTGCCAAGAACCAGAAAGTCCTCTAAAAGCAGCTAAAGTACACAGCATTGACTTTATGTACTTCAGAGAGTGTACTTTATTCATAGGCAATCTCCCAGGGCTGGGGTCAGAGGATTTTTTTTTTTCCTGCATGAAGCAGAAAAGATACCAGGTTTCCTCCAAGTACCTCTCATTGACGCCCAGTGATGTTCTCCAGTAAGAACAGTTCTGTTCGGACTATGCCTGTTGACCGCTTAGAACTTCTTTTGTCCTATCCCTCCCAAACTCCACCCACCATGGCATAAAGAGTTAGGATCTTATATAGAGAGAGGATAGTTTTTGAGCTCTACTCTAAGGATACAAGAGAAAAGGTCCATCTTGATTACCAACACTAAAAATAAAGAAATAGGTTCAGGAACGCAAGTGCTAGAATGATTGGGCCTAGCTCAAATTTACATTTGAATTCAGAATCCCCTTTGCAAGTGAAGTCTACTTTATAATATACTAGGAAGAAGTTCTTTGAAAAATCACCAATGTGATTTAAAAGTAAAAAATGTACTCTTTTTATTTCCCATTCCTAAAAGAATTTATGGCAGTTCATTTTGGGTATGAGATCATTGACACGAGGATTTTTAAAAATTTAAATACGGTGCTTACTTTATCTTTACTTTCACAGAGCTCTGTGCTGCTCTCTTTCACCTCTGACTTATTGGCCAACGATAAGACATGACCATTAAAAGTTCTACTGAATCCTGCACGGGAAAGACTTTTTAAATTGTTTTGAAGCAATGGAGTCATTCCCAGTGATATCCATTAGGGCATTTCAGAGAAGAAGGGTTTTGAAAATCCAGTTCCATCATAATGGTGAAGAGGAAAACATATCATAATATACTCTAAGACAGCTTAAAAAGTCAACAGTAAGTTAGGACAAAGAGTCGCTGCAGCACAGACTAGAATAGCAAGACTTGGAGAGTTAAAAGACTTCAAAAAGCAGTGATTAAGAGTCAATGTTTTTAAAACATCCTCATATGAGTGTAAGTAGGGGAAAATTTTTTTCAAAGCCAAAGGCTCAGAAGTTAAAAGTTTTAATAATTTAGGCAGCCAGCAAAGGAACTTTATTAGACTCAAAATTGGCAATAATCTAAATTTTCCATTAGAGTCACTCTCTTTTCTATGCAACACTCGAAATGCTTAGACATTAACCAATTGTTAAGAGGACTATTTGTTATTATTTTATACCATTAAATTTCAGAATGGAGGATTATTTTCACATTAAAATTTTAGAATTTTATAGTTGCCTAATAAAGATTCAGCCTTGTCAAATTTCAGCATGCCTTATTTCAGTTTCCTCCCCAGAACAGATCTTCATTAGGATAATTTGCTATAATGACATTTTATGAGAGAGGAAGTTTTCAGGAGACATAATTTTGGAAACAGGCAAGTATACTCATGTTATGCTGTCTTTGGAGTTCCTAAATCCTTTTCTGTTTCAATGCCACTTGATTCTAATCGCTATTAAGTAAGCCTGAAGTAAGTGCCAGAGTTTTCTTCAGTGCTTTATAAATCATACACACAAATATCAATCCCCTAAATACAAATTAGGGCAAAAGGGCAGACAGAAAAACACACAAACAATCACAGGAACCCAGAAGATGATGTAGGTGAACAAATTTTTCTGAAACCCTTCTTTGTAAGCAGAATTAGGGGTCAGGAAAAGGAAGCCTTTCCGTCCCCCCCCCCCATGATAAGGTATCCTTTTTCCGTAAAGATGCCCCCAACAGTGACGAATCTGAGTGCATTCATCCACACAGTTTAATCCTATATCTTTTGTGACTAAGAGGCGTGTTTTTGCAAGATGGCTTCCTGAAAGAGAGGTGGAAACAGGGAAGGGGAAGGAACAGGTGAATGAGTAGTCTGAAGCTTTAGAACAGGAAAACAGGAGGCGCACATCTTTCCACCTTGGTCTTTTGACTTAACAAGATACATACAGGCCAGAATAACCACTAGTTCTTGGTGCCCCATCTCTGGCCAAGAGACTCTGTGGCATATTGTTGGGTTTATAGATCGTGTGAGAGAAAAACCATGCTCCCAAGCAAGCATCTACTTTTTTGTGTCCTGAAAGGGCCTGAAATTTTATCTTTTGTAGTCACGTGGGGAGGGGTGAAGGTCAGAAAGAAAACAGGTATTAGGAGAGCACTGGTGTAAATGGTTTAGAGCGCAAAGTTCTGGGCCAGGTGGCATGGGTTCAGGATCTGATTACCGCTTAGAGCTTCTAGCCTTGGGCTAGCTTCTTTAACCACTTTGTGCCTTAGTTTCCTCATCTGTAAAATGGGGATCATAACACTACCTGCCTCACAGAGTTCTTGAGAAGATTAAAGTTATATGGGTAACGCTTTAAGTCTGCAGGTAGAAGTATGTATGAGTTATTTTTTTTATTGAGTACCCAAGAGGTACCAGACCCCATTTAGGTGCTTTTATTTAATATTTTATTTAATCTTTATGACAAACTTAAAAGGCAGGTAATACTACTCCCATTTTATAAAGACATTAAGGCTCATAAAGGTTAAGAAAATTGCTCACATGTACACAGGTAAGTGGCCTAACTCAAAAGCATTCAATCCAGGTGTCTTCTCCAGCAAACACCACTGGTGCCCCTAACTCATTTAAGCTACTATTTGATAAATACCTACATTATAGTCTAGACTATTACATTTCTAGTCAATTCTATTAGAAAATTATTCATCTCTCCATCAACATTTGACTAACTCATTAAAATTAATAGACAGCATTATATAAACGTGTCTGACATCTGAAACTGAGTCACTCTGGACCTTTAGAGAAAGGCCTATGTGTCATAAGTTTTTGTGCAGTTGGAAAGAAAGAGAACAGTGCTCCTTCTTTCCTTCTTTCTCTCCCTCACCAGACAGGAAGGGCCAGCAAATTGCAGCTGCCTCTCAACAAAGCAACAAAGCCCAAGACGGCCTTCTGTCCTGAGCTGGAGAGGATCTGCTGGCTCAATTACCAGGTAGTTATTCTTATCTGGGCTATTCTTTGGAGCCCCAAAGCACTCAGAAATTAGAGCCAGGGCTTTCCTCACCAAAAGCACTCAAGCAGGAAGCAAGCCTTCCTGCCAGGCTACCCTGATCAGTTTCCTGGTTACACAAGAGGGAGGGGAAAGAAAATGCAACAACAACCAAAAAGATAAAACAACAAAAAAACAAAAAAAAAGCAAAACAAAAAAACAAAAACAAAAACACTAATTAAAAAAATAATAAAACAATAAATGACCATGTTAAAATAACACAATGATTTGAAACTTGAGTTTATAAGAGATGTAGTCCTTGCTGACAGTTATCTTTTTCATCTGCCAAAAGCTGCCAAAGTTCTTTGGAAGCTTCTCTAAGGTCCTTCTGCTTGGGCAGGGAGACTGAAGATGGAAGAAGGGGTAGTTATTGCTGGAGCCCAGAGAAATAATATCTAGAAGATCCAGAAGCCAGGACACTGTGATACTACCATCAGAGAGAGGCCTGCAAGGGCTTGGTCTCTGTAGGACACTTGGGCTGGTCATAGCCAGAGAAACGATATGACTCATTATTATAACCAAAGATGAGCTTGTGACCTTGACTTTATAGGCTTCTTAACATAACCAAGGATACTGAATATGGAACTACTTTAACATTTCCAAACTAGTGTTTAAAATGAAAATAATGGATAGGCAGAAGGGACCATATTACTGAATGGAGAAGTGATGCTAGACAATTTCTTTATACAAAGCCCTCTTTGAAAGAAATATAGTGTGTACATATTTGGATGTACAGAACTGATTGGCTAATTAATTATTCATGTTACAAAGAGTTCTTCTCTTCATGAAAATTATCTTCCTGTCTTTTCTTAAATAAGAAGGTTTTTTAAAAAGATATGTGTACCTTGCCAGGCACACAACTTTAATGCTTCTTGGTCTGCCCCAGTAATTTCCCAAATGAGAATCCTACACAGTTGCATCAGCATCATCTGGATGTTTAGTAAAAATAGATTCTTGAGCCATTTCCCAATCCTACTGAAGCAGAATCTCTAGAAATGGAAATCTGGAATCTATTTTTAACAAGTGCTCCAGGTAATTCAGAGTGCAGGTAGCATTGGAAATCAACTTTCATACAATGTTGACTTCTAAAATGTTGCGTGATTTGATTAAAAAAAAGATTTTTAAAAAGGCAAATAGATGGCTATAGAATACCTCTTCATTTTACTTTAATTTTTAAAAATGTACCTAATTGTAAAATATTTAAAACATATGGAAGAGTACAAAACATAACAAGAGACCTTTGTGTATCCACAAACTCCAATCCTCATTCATTTCATCAACTTGCTTCCCCATCAATGGCGTATTGGTAAATCAACTCTCTGTTCTTAGTTTAGTTCCATAACAGCACTTGAATAGCTTGAGATTATTTTAAGAATTTGCTCACTTTATGTGATTTCTTATTTAGTCAGGGTCATATTTCCCATTAGGTGGATGTTCCAAGAAGGCAGGAAAATATCCATTTCATTCATTCGTCATTTTATTCTCAGCATCTTGCACAGTGCATGGCACATAGGTGTGCAATAAATAGCTATTAAGTGAATGAATAGGAATGTGTTCATCCTAAATGACATATTTCATTAGAAGGAGGAAATAAAATATTTATAAAATAACAATAATAGATAGTAGGGTTTTTTTAATGTTCTTAGTTAGCACATTTCAAGACTACAGAATTTCAAAGCAGTTACAAACTATTCCCAGTTTGTTGAATGTTTTTATCATTAAGGGGAATTGAATTTTGTTAAAAGCTTTTTCTGTATCAATTGAGGTAATCATGCATTTTTTTTCCTTCATTCTGTTGATGTGACGTATCATATTGATCAATTTTTGTATGTTGAACCATCTTTGCATTCCAACTTGGACTGGAAGGAAAACACCACAACACAATAAAAGCTATATATGAAAAACCCACAGTGAATATCACATTCATTAGTGAAAGACTGAAAGCTTTTCCTCTAGGGTCAAGAACAGGCAAAGATGTCCCCTTTTACTGCTTCCATTCAACATAGTACTGGAAGTTCTAGCCAGAGCAAGAAAAAGTAAAAGTAAAAAAAAAAAAAAAAAAAAAAAAAAAAAAAAGGCATTCTAATTGAGAAGAAAAAAGTAAGATTATCTCTCTTCACAGGTGATACATGTAGAAAATCCTAGTTTTCACTCAAAAAAACCTGTTATACCTAATGTATGAGTTTAGCAAAGTAGCAATATATAAAGTCAACACACAAAATCAGTTGTATTTCTATATATGAATCATGAATAATCTGAAAATGAAATTATAAAAATAATTTTACTTCCAATAGAATCAAAAAATAAACTATTTAGAAATTCACTTACCCGAGCAGGTGAATAACTTGCACAATGAAAAGTACAAAACATTGCTAAAAGAAATTAAAGAAGACGTGAATAAACAGAAATACATCCCATGTTCATGAACTGGAAGACTTAATAATGTTAAAATGCCAATGATTCCCCAAGAAATCTACAGATCAAATGAAATTCCTACAAAATCCTGATGATTTTTGCAAAAATAGAAGAGTACATCCTAAAATTTATATGGAATCTCAAAGGACTTTGAATAGCCAAAACTGTCTTGAAAAAAAAAGAACAAAACTGGAGGACTTACACTTCCCGATTTCAAAACTTACTACCAAGCTACAGTTATCAAAAACTGTGTTGTACTGACATAAAGACAGATATAGAGACCGATGGAATAAGACAGAGTTCAGAAATAAACCTTCACATATATGGTCAAATGAGTTTTGAAAAGGGTGCCAAGACCATGCAATAAGGAAACAGTCTTTTTAATAAGGTGCTGGGAAAACTGGATATCCACTTGTAAAAGAATGAAGTTGAATCCTTAACTTTTACCATATTCAAAAATTGTCTACTTACATCGACATTTGTAATCCCTCTTCTGATAGGATCTTGAATTTCTTTTTGCCTCTGTCAGCACAGCTACACTTAGAACTTACCAACATAATTGACCCACTCCCTCTACAGCCTCCATTTTAAAAATCCAATTCTCTAATGATCATCCCCCACCTTTCCAGCTTACACGCTAAACATCAGATTTTATAAGTCTTTGACCTTATAAGGACCTATAATTAGTTGATTCTGCCACCTTTCCAGTGTCCCTCACTCTTTCTCCATGTCTTCATTCCCTTCCTTATTTATTTGAGATACCATCTTTTAAAAATCATTTCCTTGTTTACTTTCTCAACTTTCTTATCCTCTTTCTCTTTATTATACTCATAAAAAAGGCCAAACTTAGTTAAAGCCAACTTCTACCTACTTGGAGCCCTAGAGACCAAACAAACAATTAACCAAAAAACATAACCATACTGACTGATACCATCTTACATTTATGATTCTCAACCTCGCAGGATCTTTGGTATTGCCAGGCAAAGCTAAGGTATGGCCCTTTTACTGGCTGTTTCCTGTACTTGGAGGATGCTTTTTCCAGATATTCTAATGGCTGTGTTCTTAAATTCTTTCTCTAAGAGCTCAATATCACAACAACATTAGTGAAATCCATCTTGACATATTTACTTAAATTAGTGCACCCAGCCTTGTCAGGCAATCTACTTTTAAAGAAAAGTATATATGTATGTATTTATACACACACACACACACACACACGCATACATACCTACATGTGTATGTGTGTATATATGCATATATATGTGTATATACGTGTGTATAATTTTTTGTAAGTTAGAAAACTAAAAAAGTTAGTACCATCTGGGTAACACTTTTCCTTATTCAAGAAAATAATAATCAATTTTTTAAAAATTAATATGTCAAATTTGTGTATTTAAAAGAGTATTGTCCTGCAAAGAAGTCCCTGGCCTGGGCAGCTACCTACCTGTGACATGATACTATGTGAGAAAATAGGATCTTGATTCCCAGCTATGACTAAGAAGCATTTCTGCTCCCTCTCCTCTCTCACCCCTAACCCATTCCCTAGGACACGGTTTTTCAACTTTGTTACAATTGATGTTTGGGTAATGCTTTGTTGTTAGGGCTGTTTTCTGCGCATTGTAGATTGTTTAGCAGCATCCCTGGCTGCTACCCACTAGATACCAGTCCTGACCCCCAGTCATGACCATCAAAGCTGCGTATGGAGCAGGGCAGGGAAGAAACGGCATAGATGATAGAGGCTCTGTTCATTCCTCTGGCAACCAAATCAAAGTTGTGACAGGAACAAGGGGCAAGCAGCAAGGAAAAATCGCCTGGGATCTAGATGAACAAGCCAGACAACTAGAGAAAAATCTAAGAAATAGGTAGGATAAAGCTCAAACTGTAAAACATTGGTAGGCAGTCTACCCAAATAAGTTCAAGATCATGAGCAAACAGTCCAGCCGACTCTCTCCTGTGCGAACTCTGACGTACTCCGTTTGTCTCCATGCTGAATAGATCCAGCCACCACGAAAGGCTGCCGACCCTCAGGGAGCAGCAGCGTCTTTCTTTTGCCTTCCTGGGTCCAGACCGAGTTTCCACTCCAGGGAACACAGAAAGGAGTTCAAATGGCAAGGGGCGACATTTTCCTGGAGGAGGCCCCGCCCCCTCCTGTTGTGCTGTTTCTCCACCTAGTTCTCTGAGATTCCTGCGCAGATGGAGGCAAGACCTCCAGGTCCAGGTCCGGGTGTCAGCACGCTGGGGAAGGGGCGTTAAAAGGAAATACTGGGAACACCAGTTACCTGGAGTGGAATGAGATTTAGGGGTTCCCGAACCCACACATCTTTTCTACAGCAAAGAGAATTGAGGCTGGGAGAGGTTAAGGAAATTTTTGAGTTCCTAGGTTTATTATTTCCAGTTCACTGCTTCTCAGCTTCCCTAACTATGTACTATTCTCTCCTGTGTGTGCATTAGTACTGTCATTAATCATTTTTTCAATTAATACCCTCCCATGTGTGGTCTTTTTTGTAGCATTTTTAAAAATCGAGATATATGTCACAGAACATACCAGCCGCCATTTTAAAGTGCATGCTTCAATGCTTTTTACCATACTCATTCTGGTCTGCTGCTACCATCACTTCCTACTTCCAGAACACGTCCACCACCCCAAAAAGAAACCCTGTACCTATTAGCAGTTACTCCGCATTCTCGCTTCCCCAGCCCCTAACCAAGCACTAATTCACTTTGTATCTCTATGGATTTGCTTGTTCAGTGCACTTCATTTAAATGGAATCATATAACACATGGTCTTTTGTGCCAGCTTCATTTACTTAGCATCGTGTTTTCAAGGTCTGCCTATGCCGCAGCATGCATCAGTGCTTCTTTCCTTCTTATGACTACATACATGGGCTTCTTAAAGTAGATTTTAGACAGAGAGAAGTAAGAGTCTTTCCCTATGAAGATTTTTCTTGGAGGTAGAACTTTGGTGTACCTGAGCTTGGGAACATGCAGCCTTTTTTGAGAGGCAATTTCATTGTACAGAACTCACAATGTGGACCTAATTTTCTCCCTCTCTATACATACTCTCTTTTCTCTATTCAGCTCAAGAGGCCTGCTTAACAGGGAGCAGCATGCTTTTAAACTCAGCCAGGATATTATGACCACTTTGTCTGGTCGTTAGCAATAATGTAACTCAGAGGTGCCATCAGGCAAGTGGCCATCCTATAATTATTTTGCTTCAATATAATAAGATGTCACAGAGGAGAAATTCTGCTAGACGTTCCACTAAATGTAACTAAGTATAGCTCGGAATGATCAAGCCCACTCCTCTCAAGCACAGATCACTTAGCTGCTGCACACACAGCCAGAATCAGAGATAAACCAGGCCTATTTAAACTACAGCTAAATATAATACACACTCTCAGTGGTGGGGATGGGCTGCCATTGTTCTTTTTCAGCAAGAAGGTGCTGTGATTTCTTGTGTTATAAAATATCTGCCAAATGTGAGGGTTTCCTAACTAGGAAAGCAATAGTTCCATTGGATCCATTCTAGGTGAATTTATTACCCATCACTGTATAAAAGGGAAAGATAGCTTTATTTTTAAAAAACTCAAATGTCTTTTAACAGATTATATTGGTCATTCGGAATTTTTGGATTTTGTGGGTTTTTTATATTTGTTACTTTCTAGAAATTCCTTTGCTAGTTGATTTTCAAAATTCTGCTTGGAATAGATTAAGTTTCAGAAACCGGGAGATTTTTCCTCATCCAAGTTAAAGGGTAGTTTGGCATGTTTTCTTTAGGTAGGGTTTAGGTGTGAGTGAGATGGGAATGAAGGAGATGAGCTGCAGGGTAGTCACTCCTTGATAGCAGGACACAATTAAAAAGAAAGCTCAGCATTATTTTTCTCTAAGCCATGAAATTCTATTCGCAGTTCTTATATGAACATAAATAAAGAAAAGCATGCCATGCAGCATTTTTTGGCTTCATGAATTTGTTGTGAAGAGATCAACAAAGCATGAAGACTGCGAGCCATCCACTGTACCGGCACCTGTTCGGCTGCACGCCAGTGTGCCTTCTCCTGCTCTCTCATCTGTCTCCAGTTGTCAAATGCTCACTTTCTCGGTCAGCTTCCTTTACCTCTAGGAAAGGCCATGTGGCACAGTTACACACAGAAAGCTCTTGCTTTTCTGACAAAAGGGGAAAATGTTGCCACTGTGACCCACCTCTCCCTTCTTTCTTCCTTGAAAGTGGTATGATGCTTGGAGCTACCAAAGCCTTTTGGGGCAGTCATCTTGCTTTAGGCCAAGAGTATTGCAGAGATGGTAGCCCTGGCATCGCCTCATTCAGGTGATGAATCAACACCATTAACTGCTTAATTCCAGCCTTCATATTGTATAAGAAATATAAATCTCTATTTGTTGAAGTCACTTTGAGTAAGAGTTTTGTTACTTGAATGTGCTGCTAACGAATAGAAACAATTTATGAAAAGAATTTTATCGCATACTATCCTCTGCTTTATTAATATTTACTCGAATATTTCTTCCTAAATATCCACCATTTCCCTCTTTTTCTCTCTCCTATGTATTGTGGTACTGTCTAAAGTCTGTTTTTATTATCCCCACAGGTTCTTTTTATGAAAACTTATTAAATTTGGGGGAAAACATTTTAAAAATCCATTTTGAAAGAAATGTATTCACAAGTGGTTTCATTTTCAAAATCTAATGTGTGTCACTCCATTTAGATAAAAATGTTTCCTGGGGCAGTTGCAACCCACACATGGCAGAACTAGTTGGTGTAGGAGAATAAGAAAGGGAAATTGTGACTGTGTCTGTAAGCACAAAGCTGTTTGATGATGGGCCTGTTTTGCGCAGACAATAATTTTAGAAACCCATAACCTTTAGCATCTTTAAATGCCAAATGCAGAGTGTGAAATAATCAGAGCAGAAAAAATAGGGGCCTTATTATTGATTTTTGTTATAGTAATATACCTTTAAATTTTAAAGAAATTAATATTTTTAGGCGAAACAAAATGTCTACTTCTAATTACTTTCAAATGAATCCCCTGACTATGTTTAAGAGCCCCTGGGTAGTAGTTAACATATTGTTTTGTCTGTCAAGGATATGGTGCATTGTATCATGTAGTTTCCTGTTTATTCTGACCCTTGGGGAAAATTTTCTGTCTGATCATAAAAAAGGAATATTTATAGCTTAGCAATAGATTTATTTTTATCTCACAAATATTGAAGCTGATTTAACTGCCAATGAAATGCTGATTTTTGGTTTATTAGGTGCTTTTTAAAAAGACATTGTCTAGGAAAGTGCATAAGTTTCATAGCGTTAGATTATATTAGAAAATAATGAGTTAATTACATTAGAAGTTCATGCAATGGCCAAGACTGACTCTGGACAATGCCTCCATTTGACGTTTCTTAGCATTGACTCGGGATACGCAGTGTTAACTAACATTATATGACCTTATAATATTTTTTTGTCACTATCACCAGCTTTAGGAATGTACGTTACAATGACAATAAATAGACGTGAGTGGGCATTTTAATTATGATAACAAACAATTCTAAAAAATATATAATTGCTTTAACATCATGATTGAAGTTTTTTTCCACTCAAGCCAAGTCCAGAATGGATGTCGACAGACCTTTCCTCCAACCCATACTCCTTCCAACTTGCTGCTCCGTCATCGTCGATAAACAGCTTCCAAGACTGCCCCGTCTGTAGCAAGCCTGCAGAAGAGGAAAGAGTGGAGAAGATGGGGCCTGAGGAAGTGTCACGAGCCAGGCTAATCAAACTTCATTGGCCAAAAGTCAGCCAGATGGCAACACGTAACTGCAAAGGGAGCTGGGAAATGAAGTCTAACTCTGTGCCCAGGAAGGAGGAAACAGGGTTGATGAAGACCAAGCCAGTCTCTGCCACACCAAAACAGATAATGAAGTGAAAGGTACACATAGTTTTATAACCTGAAGGATGGAAAATGCAGTTAACTCTAATCATTTAGAGAAAAGATAGGCTACAGCCCACGGGGGACTGTAGAATTCTATCCACCCAAATCATTTGTTAAGAGGTGGAAGAGGCTATGACAAAAATAGGATTAGAGTGAAATTTGAAAAATACTCTGGGGATGCCATGGCACACTCCTCTTCTGGTGACACCATAGGCAGACCAATCCAACCTGAAGCAGTGTGTTAACCCATTGCTCAGATAGAATCATCCCAGAAAAAATCCCAGTCTTACACACCTTACTGATAGTCTGTAATGCAGTTCCAAATAACTCCAGCCTGCCTGAAATGCCTTCCTGCTCACCCATGGCTGGTTAAAGTGACTTTGCTTCCACAAAAATGGGTTTGAAAAAGCATGCACATGGTGAAGCCAATCAAACTTTTACTTTCGTGTAAGTTTTAGAAGTTTTATAACCATTGTGATGATCCGTTTGTGTCTGTTATTTAAGGAGTTTGAAATGTTTAAGAGAATCTAATAAATTAGCCATGTGATTTTATCTTGAAATGATAAATTGGCATTCATTTTGTGATTATCATTTGAAAGTTGTAAAATAATTGAATATGCTTATAAACAGTGTTTGAAAGTTTAAGAGAACCAAACTTATTACCTGTATATGCTAATTTTATTAGATTTATATGCTAGGTTTGTAGTGTTGCCCCATCAGGCATTTGAAATGTTTCAGAAGACCAAATATATTAAATTTGTAAGAGTAGTTAAAAAAAATCTTTTAGAAAACTTTTAATTTTAAAGGTGATCAATTGTTTGAAGAAATTTAATCTTTTAAAATTTATGTTAATTAAACCTGAATCAACCAACAAAAAAACAATTGTTTTCATTTTTATATAAAAATCACTATTTTTACAAATAGAATAACAATTATAGGTTATGTTTGAAGACTTTAAAAAAACCAAAATAAAATGTTCAACTTTAACAAACTGAATATTAATTAAATAGAACAGATGTAAGTAGTCCATTTTGTTCACAAATCCCTTATATTTAAATATTTAATTTACAGGAATAAGGAAGGGGAAAGAGACAGGGTGGTAGGCATTCAATAAAAAGCAGGACCAACAACAGAAACAAATTAGTTTTTTCAAAGTGTGGTATGTGACTAGAAATTGGCCCATGGTATCTTTAGCAAAGCAAGACAAAACAAAACAAACAAAAAAACAATATTTAGATATCACAACACCATACTTTGTAAATAAAAAAAAAGATATAGTGGGTTGCTGCATTATATACACATTAAATTCACACAAAGTCAGCTACATGAGCTTCATAATGACAAAAGAAATTAATTTTGTCTCAATTTCCTAAGGCCTCCTAAAGATTCAGAGACTTTTCCAGGGCAACATTGCCTTACAAACTGACTTTAGACTCCACCTGGAAGTAAGACATGACTCTGCCCAAATGACCACCTGACCTGAGCCTCCATGTTGCCTTTGCCCACAGAAACGAGGTAAGTCCGGCTGGGCCTGGTTGGGGAGCTCAAAAGAGGCTGAGGGGGCTGGGGAGGAGTGGGGAGGAAACCTGGAGGATCTAGGGAGCTGAAAACTGAGTTGTGGCCCCAGTGGCAGGTCCTGGCCTTGGGAGCCTTCTTCTTCACAGTAGGGTGTTGAGGCATATGGGGAGATCCAGGGGGACTGGCAGACAGAGTTATGGCCATTTGATGAATTCTATCCAGAGCAGGCAAGAGAGAGCAGGGGTAGAGGCCCAGAAAATGTGTCTGACCAGGATTCAACAGGGTCACCAGGGCCCAGTGTGGACACAGAAACTCTGGGAGCAGAAAGGACAAGGGAAGGTCCTGTGGGAAGTGGCTATTTCCATAATGCAACTGTCTGGCCAATTGGTGTTGACATATAGAGCAGAACAGAGACTAAGTATAACCAGCATCCCTGTAGCCAAGGGGCAGGAGCAGGGACAGGAGAGGCCTCTGGGAGCATGGATGCTTTTTTAGAACAGATGGAATAGACAGATGGTTGGTGCCCTGACGCCTTAATATATGTGGTAATCATCATCATCATCTTAACTGCGAACCGGGTGAAGAGGGAAGGGAGAGGCATAGGAGAAGTCCTGAGATGCAGAGGTGAGAGCAGAGCGCTGTGCAAAACTGCAGCTGCTTGACATGGGCTGTGGCAAAGGAAGAGGCAAGAAATGGGGCAGCATCCTGGGCCCCTACCTACCAGATGATAGGAATGCCCCTGTCCATCGCGACAACCAAAAGTGTCTTCAGACATCGCCGAATGCTCCCCTGGGGAAAAAATCATCTGTGGTTAACAACCACTGCTCTAGAATGTAAGCTCTAGAAAAAACTGGAATTATTTCTTCTGTATCTCTAGCACCCATAAGTGGCACTGGATAAGTATTTGTTGAATGAATGAATGAATGAATGGCTCATAGATAGTAACAGAACAATGGAAAGATAGTGATAACATGATAAAACTCTGAAATCTTCTGAGATTAAATAGGTGAAAATTGATCGTTTAAGAGAGAGCCAAGAGATACTTATCCCAGTAAATTAAGAAAAGAATAATGGTTGTACGTACAATAGAATACTATTCAGCCTTAAAAAAAGAAAGAAAGAAAGAAAGAAATCCAATCATATGCAACAACAGAGATGAACCTTAAGGATATTATGCTAAGCGAAATGAGCCAATCACAGAAGGATGAACACTGCATGACTCCATAAAAAAATGGTCAAACTCCTAGAAACAGAGAGCAGAGTGTGGTGGTTGCCAGGGCTGTGGGAAGGTGCTGTTGGAGGTGTAAAGTTTCAGTCAGGCAAGACGGATGAGTTCCAGGGTCTGCTGTGCAACACTGTGCTATAGTTAACGATACCACCTTGTGCACTTAAACATTTGTTAGGAGGGTAGCTCTCATATTAAGTGGTCTTACCAATTTATTTTTATAAAAGGAAATAATATTTTGTTTATACTTAAATTTTTAAAATTATTTTTCGAGTTGGCACATTGTTTGCTTTATTTCCTCATGTTAATAATGAATCTGTATTTACCATGACAAATATATTTATGTTACTTCTCTGAGGTTCTTAATATTCCCATTAGAAAATCACTTTTGTTTAAACCATAGAGCCCATTACATGGTCTAGATGAGGGGACCGCTGATTACTTAGTGGCAATAACAAGAGGCAACAGGCACAGAGTGAAGGAAGAGAGCACAAAACACCTCTAACATTTCCCCCCAAAATACCAGGGTGCAATAGCAATGTCTCAGAAGAAAATCTGATTGACCAATAGGATGAGTAAGATTTTGGCAAATCTGGGAGGCCAGGCCAAGGGGTTGTTAAGGTAATGAGCACTGCAGAGCTAAGTTGGTGTGCTGAGCAGTTTCCTGTTGTCAGCAATGCCCTCCGAAGAGGGCGTTGGAGGGTGTAGAGGAGAGTAAAGGGGAGACATGACCAGGTGAGCTACGATGCAAAGTGAGCCAAGGGAGCTGGCTGCTGGGGCTCAGAGCCTAAGGAATGGCGTGCCGAAAGGACCACAAAGCTGTGTTTCTGTAGAGGAGGACAGAGATTTCACAAGGCTCACATCGCTGGTTTACAATTCACTGAATTTAACAACATAATGATGATAATGGATTTATTTCCTTTTAAAAAACAACTCTGAGAGAGGGTTACTAAGGCAGGGTCGTGAAGACCTGGACAAACCAGTGCTCTCAGTGCTTTAGATAACCTTGGCCACCGAGTCCAATTCATGTTATCTGAAAATGAGGGGATGATTTTGTCTCAAGCTTTAGGATAAGATTCTAGGGTGAAATCTGCTTTTAAAAAATTCTTTTCATTAAGATCTGGAAAATAATTTTGAGCTATTATGAAGTTACAACCTCTTAGCTTTGCTTCTTCTTCTTTTTTTTTTTTTTTTTTTTTTTGACTTATGTTACACTATGGCAGAGAAAGCCAGAGAAGTCCCAATGTATTCATCCTTCTGCTCTCCCTAACAGAATCCCTGTTTTTTCATCTGGGAATGTGGATACCCAGATGACACACCTTATATTCCAGCTTCTCTTGCCAGATGGAGCCCTGTTGCTAAGTTCTGGCCAATGAGATGGAGGCAGAAGCATCATGTGGAAGCTTCTGGGAATTTGCCTTAAAAGACACCAAGAAGGCTCTCTGCCTTTTCTTTTCTTTGCCTCTTTCTCCTGCCTTGTTGCTGGGACCCAGATGCAGCCATCCTGGGCCAGGAGGAGGCTGGCCACTCCTAGGAACGACAAAGTGGGGAGCTGAGGGTCTTGGGCCTTGAGGACTTTGCAGAGCAGCCACGACAGCCCTGACTCCCTGACCGGACCTTCACATGAGACAGAAATAATCTCATATTTGTGTAAGTCTCTCTTTAGCGGGTTTTTCTGTTACTTACAGTCAAAACTAATCCTTAGTAATACAAAAAACAAAATTTGGTTCTATTCACTCTCACATACCCTATTAAAAATATTTTTAAATTTCTTGCCTTATTCATTCTGTCTTCCCTACAATCTGTCCCACATGTAGTTGATAAATAATCTCTTAAATTCCGGGCTGAATCATATCACACTCCACCTCTTACTTTCAGTGCCTTTCCATTTCCCTCTAACCCTCTTAGGCCCCTCAGCCTGGCATGTAAGGGCTGTGCATCCACCCTACCTTTCCAGTTTCCTTCCACCACTCCCTCCGCTTGGCTTAAACAGTCCTCTTCTCCTGAAAGGTCTGTCTCCATCTCTACCTCTCAGAGTTCTCCATGGTCAAGGCCTGTCTGACGTATCACCTTCACCATGCAGATTTTCCTCCTTTCCCTCAACAGGAGGCAATCCCACTCTCTGTGCTACATCCATAGCTTTGCGTCTCTCTCACCTGACAGTTATACTCTGTGGTGCCCTTTAATTATTCTGTCCTTATTTTATCCCCATAGTAGACAGCAAGATCTGTAAAAACTGTTTATCCATCTATGTAATCTCTACTGCCTTTAGCATAATTCTTATTCAGGATGGATACTTAATAGCTATTTGTGGGATCATATGGCCAAGGCTTCTTGGCATAGAAAGAAATTGATATGATTCACAGCTGATTGGCTTGCTTTAGATTTGAATGTTAAGTTTCTTTTGTATCTTCCAGTTCTATTTGAAACAGAGCCCTTTGCAGTGGTAAGGATAATCAGATACTGTCTTGCAAATCTAGTTGTCATCTCTTATTAAATAGTAACCTCTTAATATCAGCAACTATTTTAAACTTATTTTCTATTTCCTTCCCTGTCATTTCTTCACCCTACCTCTAATAGTTCTCAGTGTCATACTCACTGAATTGTTTAAAATACTTGTTGAAGTATGAATGAATGAACGAATGAATGAATGAAGTCAAGTTACCTCTTCCTTGACATTGTTCACATTTTCTTTTCCCAAACCTTGATTTTTCTTTTCCACTTTCAGGGCCTGCCACTCATTCTGATGCTCTTAGCTTTCTTCTGATAAGTTGTCCAAGCATCATTTCAGGGCTCATTCCTACCTCTTTCCAGAACTCTCTGGTGTCCATTTACCAAAGGGAAGAACTCATCCAGGCTTTCTCTAGTTTCCATATAATGAAAAGGTAGTACAGCACCAAATGGCTCGAGGTGCCAAATTCTTTTTAAAAGACATAATCATAACATGGTCGGGGTTTTTAGATATCTGCATGGATACGTTTAAATCAAAACGTATCCATGAGGCCAACAAGAACAATGCTCTGAGGTCTACACTCCAAGATAAATATTGTTTTATAGACAATCTGTTCTTGTTTGGTTTTTGTCTGAGCACATGCTACCATTTTTCAAATTGGCATTAATGTAGATTAAGATCTGTTCATTTTCTGTTTTCAGGTTTGCAAAGTATCCCCAGGAAACATCCCCAGGAAGGGATCTCTTTGTCGCCTTGTAATAAAGTTGGGAAAGATGACTGGGACAGTGTCCCCAGCAAAAGGGTCTGTAGCCAGTAGACTTCCCGTGGGTACTGTCAAGTAAGATTTATTTTCCACAGACCACTCTGTTTCCTAACATAGCTCTCTCCATCTACTCTCCCTGACATCGCTCTTTGATGGTGTCTTGTATGACTACACATACTAGGTGAGCATCCCCAGGAGTACATAGTTTCATTACTTAAACTGCTTTGGAAGAGCTTTTTACAGTGCAAATTTTATAGCTGACAGCAGATTTACTTCTTAAGTCCACTCTTTTCCCCTGTACAACAATGGTCCTTTGCCTCATCTGTTCTATCACTGAGGAATGAGATCCTGCTATCTGGGTCTGTGGCCAAAGAAAACTCCACATGCCTTGGATATTTTAAGTGGTGATTCTTCCTTAGTTTCCTGCTCACATAAATTTCCCAAAACTCATTCTTTTGTGAACACACACCTCCAGTGAAGCTCCGCTAATCTATTCTTCCTCCTCTTCTGTTTAGATAGTCCCTAAAGGCCACTCCCAGCAGTCACTCGACCTACGTGGAGTCACAGTGCTATCAGCTCACCTCATTTCCACAGTTTTCTTCAATTTAACAGACTTCTATTGACAGGCCATTTCATGCTAAGCCCTAAGCCAGGCTGTGGGAATATAAGAAAAACACAGGGGTTCTGCTCTCTGTAAGAGGGGCTCATAGCTCCCCCCCACCACCACCTTTTTATTTTATTTTATTTTTATACTTGACATTCTTTCAATCATTGATCCACATGGATAGAATATTTTCTGGGAATCAGCATGTTTTCTAGGGCTATAACATATGTCAAACAATCAAAAGACATTCAGATAAATGTCAATGTATTTTCCCAGTCCCCTTCCTTTACCTCAATAATTTTGTGTCCGAAATGGCCCAATTTGACTTTTCCTGTAAACTACCAGATATTTGAGAGAAAAGAAACTCTCTTGTTGCTTTGAAATAAAGTAAAACTTGGATCTGGGGCATTTGAACCACTTACTGGTTAGCTCCTGTTATTTCACCCTGACAGGATTATCCAGGTATCTTGTATGAAAATCCAGGAGGTAAAAGAAGGTCCATAAGTACCTATAAGCTATGGGAATCTCAAGATATAGGGAAACTTAAAGGTCATCAGGAATAAAAGAGTGATGAAATGCGGCGTGCCAGCTGCCCCAAGGAAATCTAAGAAGAGCAGTGTGAAGAGAGCTATGCAACTACGAAGCCACAGAAGGTTGTCAGCCCTTTGCTTCGCTGATGCTTCTCCCCCACTGCCCTCCAAGGCGTGACTCCTCGTCTTTGACCTGGAGGAAGTGTCCTGACCCTTTTCCGGGGCAGGAGAAGTCCACACGGAGTCAATGTTGCTATTTCTCTAGCTGGGGCCATGCCTGGGTCCCTTCCTTCTTCATGGCCTTCCCCCCTCAACTGCATGAACATCCAAGACGGTCCCATCAAATGCGAATTAACAGGGACAATTGCTACTGTAGATTTTCGAGATTTCTCGACGTTTTCTTACCTCCACAGCATTGTGTGTGTGTGTGTGTGTGTGTGTGTGTGTGTGTGTGTGTCTGCAGCTCTATTTCCACCAAGCAGTAAAAATCCTTAAAAACAAAACGGAGGTCGTGTGCTTGTGTCCCAAACAGCAAGGGGTGAAATTGAGGGGTGGGATGCGGAGCCTCCATGCTACTCTGAAAGTCCATCTAGGCCAAGAGAGGGGCTTACAGTGAACAATCACTGGACCCTGGGAAGGAGAGGAAGCAAGAGAAGTCGAGTCTTGTGCTATCAGTAAGATTGCTTGGGACTAAAAAGAAAGGGCTGTTACTGAAGAAAGGGCCAGCTCCCCAGTGCTTCTGTGGCATTGTAGCTGGTCTTCAATATCTGTACATTTGTAGAGTAAATGAATTAGTCCAGAAACATTAAACCAAGACTTTGGGGCTTTTTCCTGGAAGCACCACTATGTTTCAAGTCAGAGGCCACGATTCAAGTCCTGGCTCCTGAGCCCCCTGGCTGCGTGATCATGAGTCTGTCTCTTATACTTTGGTTTCTTGGTTTCTTAGTCCATGAGAGGAATAGTAATCCCTGCCAGCCTACCTCTCAGTCAACAGATATTTTGTTGTACATGCCATTGTACTCCAGGGCCTGAGCTAGATGCTGGGAGCCAGCAGGGAATGAGACACTATGGTCTCTGCTCTCTTGTAGCTTACATTTTAGTTTGAAATTGTATGTGAACAAGTAACTACAAGCGTGACAATGTCACAATCAAAAAGCACCTGGATTTATGGGTGCATTTACCAGGAAACCTAACCTGGCCTGGGAGGTCAGAGGAAGCGTCCTTGAACAAGCAACTTAAGCTGAGATGCAAACGATGAGCGGCAGTCAGACAGACGAAGTGGGGAAGTGCGAGCTGGTCCTGTAAAGGAAAAGGCCAAGGCGGGGAGAACACGGCGTGTTGAACCAAGGAAGGGGCAGAGTGATCGGGAGCACCAAACCGCACGGGGAAGCGGGAGGCATGCTCAGCTCCTGCTAAGGAGATAGAATGAATAATGAAGTGGCAACATTTCTTGGTGCCATTACTTTACGTGCATCATCTCATTTTTCTCCCCCAATAGCTGCTAGGTCACATAACTATTCATTGGTGGAGCCAGAACTCAGACTCGGGCAGCCTGCCCCAGCCCCCTCACGCTGCAACGTGCTTAGGTACAAACTCTGTGCAGACTTGAAGGCAGTATGCCAAAGTCACATACGGACCGTTTCGACCCAGAAAGAATCGTCTCTCTCCAAATCTCTTTGGTTAGTTCTATTTTTGTGGGAGGTGTTTCCCAAGGCTGCAGAGAATGTGAAAAAAATAAAATCAGCTCCTTTTTAAAGAAATTCGTGAGGAACAAACGACTTTTGGTCAGGCTGTTCTCGCTCTGGTCAACATCCTGGCAGGAAACTTCTAAGCGCAAGAGCTTGAGAAGGAAGGAGTGTTTTCCCTTGCCTATAATTTGGTTTCCTGTTTTGCCTACCAAAATTTGCATAGACATTTTTTAAATGCTTTTAAGAAAAGTGTGTGTTTTAAAGTCTTTTCTGTGAGACAAGATGGATGTTGGTGCGTGATCGGCCACAAGGATCGCACAGGATCAGCTTGAGTTGCTGGAATATAAACTCTGCTGTGTCCTCTCCGAAGCCTGTTCTGTGCACCTCGCCTGTTCACTTAGGAATATCCACTTCTTCCTCGTGCTCTCACTCTGGTCTTACGTTATGGCGCTTCATCAAGCATATTTGCTTACATGCCTGTTACTCCACTTCTTGGAGATAGGAAACTGTCTGACCTGTGTTTATCCCTATTATGTATGGTGCCCAGCACATAGCAGCCACTCAACAGATGCTTCTAGAATGAATGTCGCTTGAAGGACATCAGCATGACTGACACCTACTCTGTGACAAGTACTATACCAGTGGCTTTCATGTATCATTTCATTAAATTCTCACAAGTCTTGTAAGCCATTAACTCCTGACAACTTACAGGCAATTACTCTTATTCCTCAGTTTTTAGACAAAGAAACAGGGGCTCAGGGAGTTAAGTGAATCACACAGGTAACATACAATCGAGCCAGGAGTCAAGCTCAGGTGTTTTTCCCCATTATACCTCTTTGCCTCCACCCTAAAGTGGCAGATGGAGGAAGCCCTCAGGCAGAGGGTTTCCTGATCCTCACAGGCACTAGCCAGTTTTTAAAAGCTCTCTCCCTTTTTGCATAAGACTTGCTTTGGGGCAACTTCAGCAGGATGAGGTTATAGGAGCAATAATTGCCTTCATTTTCTGCAGTCTTTCCTAGAAGAGGCAGCATGGAGTTGGGGGAAGGAAGGAGGTTGTGGGTCAGCCAGGCCCGGGTCCAAACCCCAGTTCTGTCACTTACCAGCTGTGTTACTCTGGCAAGGTGTCAAGCAGCTCTGTATCTCCTACCACATAGGAGAGTGAAGAGTCTTCAGAAATTTCAGGCAGAGCGGCTGGTGCACAATAAGTGCTCCATAAAGAATAGCGGTCTTTAATGCCAACGTCATGGCATTGGCCACCCTAGCCGACTCTGTCCTCTAGCTCTAGCAGGCACAGGGCATCAGGCACAGCTTTGTCCCTTTGCCTGGGCACCCTTCTCTCCCTTATCTACTAGATGACATGATCCTCCACAGGACACTTTCTCTTCTCTCCTTTAACCCTGCTGTGCGATAGCACAATATCTGTTTTCGTGTGTGCGCATGTGTGTGGTTTGTTGATTGGATTGGCTGGTATAAGAGGTATGAGCCAGGAGTCAACAAGCTAGAACCTGCAAGCCACATTTATCCCTTCCCCTATTTTTGTATGAATCACAAAATAACAATGGTTTTTACAATTTTAAAAAGCTGAAAATATTTTTTTTTAAATATTGTTTAACGACAAATAAAAATCAGGGCAACTTTAAACTTTAGAGTCCATAAATAAAGTTTTATTGGCACCCAGCCACGCCCATTTGTTTACATATTGTCTCCTGCTGCTTTCCTATTACAATGGCAGAGCTGAGTAGTCGCAACAATGACTGTGCGGGCTGTAAAGCCTGAAACATTGCCTATCCAGCTCTTTGCAGAATAAGTTTGCCAATCGTGGTATAAGCAAATAACAACAGAAGATTTGTCATGCATAAATATCTAGCCAGACCTAGTCCTCTTCTCTCTTCTCACTCCATCTCCAAATACAGCCTCAGATCAGAAAAAAATACTTTTTTTTTTAAATTGAAGTAACATTAGTTTATTACATCAGATGTGCAGCATTATAATTCACCATCTGTGTATAGAGTTGACTCTTAAACAACGTGGGGATTATGGGCACAGACCCTCACGTAGCCAAAAATCGGAGTATAACTCCTGATTCCCCAAAACCTTAACTCCAGTTGTCCCTGCAGTATCCTCAGGAGATTGGTTCCAGGACCTGAACGGACACCAGAATCCACAATGCTCAAGCCCCTTATATAAGATAGTGTAGATCAAAGCATGCAGCCAGCCCTTCACATCCTACGTTAGCTGAATCCACGGATAGGAAACCTGCGGATACAAAAAGCCAACTGTGTATTTATTGGAAAAAAATCCATATATAAGTGGACGCACATAATTCAAACCTATGTTGTCCAAAGGTCAACTGTATTACTTCATGCTCACTACCGAAAGTCTAGTTTCCACCTACCACCATGTAGCTGACTCCCTTTACCCGTTTCTCCCTCCCTGCAACCATCGTCCTTCAGAAATTATTCTGGATTAGCAAACTGCAAACACTCCCTGAGAACTTCATACACACACACCATTCTTCACACTCATTTTGTTTGATTTTATCACACCTTAGCTCAGCGCAGAGCAGGGAGAAAGGAGAAGGTGGACATAGATGAGGAGAAGAAAGAAAAAGCAAAAGAAGAGAAGGGGGAAGCAGTGAGAAAGATAAGCAGAGTCATAAATAAATGTGCTGCAAACAAGCAGATCCATAAAGAGCCAGGAAAGAGAAAGGCTTAACAGAACTTTATAAATCCTCTGCTTTCTCTGCCATGGATGCAATCATACCATCTTTTCTTCAAGAAAGCATAACAGTTTCGACAAGATGGCAACAAGAGGCTATAACACCAGTGAGAGAAGATGATTAATCAAGCAACTGTTGTTGAGACAATTTAATATTTACTCAGCTGAGGAACTGATCAGCTGACAGAGATGAACTCAAAACTCCTGGCAAAATCTGGCTGTCTTTGCAAATGAGCTAAGTCAGAACATTCAAAAACTAGTCACCAGATCCCTTAAAAAGAAAGAAGCTGCAGTTTTAGCATTAAAACCTTAATTTTGAAAGACTGTAATAATCAACAAGCCCTCGGAAAAAGAAAAAAGGATGTTATTTTAAAAATTAAAATGAAAAAGTCTACGCATTGATTTGATTAACATAAATCTTACTTTATTAGTAGAAAGAAAAGCCCCAGTGATGGTAATACCAGAGACGATCCGGTTTTGTTCTCTGTGCCTACGGACCTCAGCAAGATTTCTGGGCGCAGGCATAGACGGGCATTGTTAAAATACCAGAATAAGCCTAGCAAAGCATTCCTCCATTTTAAGACAAAGACCAGACATGAAGACCACAAGGGTGCAAGTGTGTGCCAAATTTCAAGTCCCACTGGGCTTTGTTTTTTCTGAGCGGGCATGTAATACAGAGGAGATTTAATCTAAGCAGGACTCATAGAGAGACGTGAAAAGCCGAAGAACATCATTTCCTTACCTCCCAGGAACTCGCTAGTAACAAAACATGAAAAAGAAAAAGCAGAAAAGCAAAAGGCAAAGCACTACAAGTAAGATCAGTAAAACACTTGCAACACTGTCTACACCCTGGTTCATTTGTCCTTTGCATGTGATCCTGGATCTCCCAATTCAGCGCCTCACATTTTCCATTTGGGGAGGGGTGTTCACAAATTTATGTAAAGACTGTAAAGGGCACCCAATGCTTTACTGCCACAAATTAGTAAAGGGTTAGATAAGGAGGAAATATAAAGGAATCATTCTAATCAATACTCGAAACTGTCAAGGTCACAGAAACCAGGTAAGTCGAGAAACTGTCACAGCCAAAAAGAGTCTAAGGAGATACAACAACTAATGTAATGTGGTATCCTCGATGAGATTCTGTAACAGGAAAAAGATAGCAGGTAAATACCAAAGAAACCTGAAAAGAGTATGGCCTTTGGTTGATAATAATGTATCAGTGTTGATCGATTGGGACAAATCTACCGTACTAATATAAGATGCTAATGAAAAGAAACTGTGTGCCAAGATTTCACAAGTTTGCTGTAAATCTAAAACCAATTTTTAAAATAAAGCTTATTTTTGAAAAGAAGAAACCATTTATTCACGTAGTGTTTAGTGAGTTGCCTACATGTCAGGCTCTGTGCCATGATTCTCACTTAAAGCCTGGAGTTCCAGGGAGTTTGTATCCCTCAAACTTCCCAGTGGTCTCACAACTATAAGGGAGTCAGCTATCTCCTTGACCTTTCAATAGCCTAAGTCAGTGTTTTCTAAAGAGAAAATCACTGTGAGATTTAATAGGTGTTATTAAGAGAGAGAGGGGAGAGGGGTGAGAGCAGGAGAGAGATAGAAAGAGAGAGGGTGGGGAAGAGAGAGGAAGGTGGCTGGTGAGGGATAGAGAAAGAGGAAAAGGGAATGGTCTGTGGTTAAAAAGATTTTTTTAAAAAATTAGATTAAAACAAATTAAACACAGGACTTCTCAGGGTCGTTATTTACTTATGCAAACTGCAACTATTTAAAAAGGAGCTATAGAATACTAATTTGATTATGAAATTCTCTTATTGCAGCACACCTCTTGGGATTAGCTTCCTTCCAAAGATACTTTTGAAAGCACTAATTATGCAATCTGAAAAGAGGATTAAAATAGCTGAAAACTGCTAAAGGAAGGGCCTGCTACAAAAGAAGGAAACACAATGAAAATGATCTAATTAGTCATTATTGATTTTTAACAGGTCACTTCAGGGATCTCAAAAGCAAGAAATGTTGCCAGACTAATTTCTCAAAAATGCTCATTTTATGCCCATGGCCTTAAACAAGAGCCTAATAGACTATGTATCTTGCTAAATGTAACTGGATGAGGAAACTATTAACATTAGGCTCAGTTGATGTCCTTTGTTGCTAAACAAAAGGCATTTGTATCTCAGCCTTTTGAAATGTTGCACAAATTTGGGTGGACAATGACTATTCGGTCAGATTAGTTAATGCAGACATGCATGAATCCTCCCTATCCGGGGAACAAAGCCAATTCCGCATGCAAATAACTGCAGACACCCAGCTGTATCTGGACAGTTCATATATGAGATACTGTGCATTTTATTCCCTTAGTGCAACTTTTTCAAGTCTAAATTACATTTTAATTTAATCAGTTTGGGCAATTGTATCTCTTCGGCTAAGATTAAAATAATAATCGGTTCAAACTGCGCAGGGTTTTCTTGCAAATTTGATTCAAAACATAACAGATGCTAAAGAATAAGACTTGAATCTTGACAACACAGCTTTGTTATAGGATACATTAGTAACATTTTTATCAACCTCTGGTTGCTTTAGCACAGTCCTTGAGGAAATGAAAAAATCTTGTTTGAAATATATTTAAAATAGCAGAAAAATAGTTGTTAAGGAAACAAAAGACCTGAATAGAGCAGCAGAATAGAGTAAGGAATCAGAATTGAGCAGAAAGAACACAGGCTTTTTGTAGGGTAACAGGCATGGGTTTGAACCTTAGATCCATTCCCTCAAAAATGAGTAACCTTGGGCAAGTCACTTTTGGAACCTCAGCTTCCTCACTGGGATCAAGAATATCAACTTTTGCCAGGTTGTTATAAGAAACAGAGATAGTACTTGCAAAGTGCCATTTACAGTACTTAGACACTATACTCTCAGCAAATGCTCATTCTAACAAGAAAGTACCATCCATTCTTAAACAGCAAAGAGTTTAGCAACGACATGAGCAAATATCAACGTAAAACAACTGGAAGCCAGGTTTATAGAAAATAGAGGAAGAGAAAAAATTTAGGTCAGCTAAAAGTGAATGCTCTGTGGAAAGAACAACTTTTTGGAAGTCAGGCAAGACTAATAAACTTTCAGCCTTTTGGCATAACTGAACTCAATCACAGTGCTTCTGCTTAACTCAATTTTAAAGTGGACTTCCCTGTACTCCTCAGATCAAAGTCTTCTAAAACTAGCACATTCCTAGACTCAAATGAGAAAAACTATTGGGTCTTCAAAAATGATATGAGGAAAGTGAGCCGAAGAAATGTTTCCCAAAGTGCATTCTGGATATTATTCCGGAGGAAAAAATTATAAACCATTTAATTCAGAAGTCTAGGAGTTTCTAGACTTCTTTAAAAAGTAATGCATACACATGACAAAAGTTCAAACAGTTGAAAAGAGCATAATATGAAAAGCAAAATCTCTTCTTGCTTCATCTTCTGTCCCCCAGTTCTTCACAGAATCAAAGATTGTTACCAGTGTCTTGTATACTCTTCCAGAGCCATTCTATACATTTGTAAGCATATTATTTAATCAAGATATAAGTAAATAGGCAAATAGCTTACACAAGTCGCAGCACACTACGCATACTTTTGCATCTTCCTTTGTTCACTTAATGTACCTTGAGGAAAATAACAGTTCATTTAGATCAGTGGTTCTCAACCAGGGGTGATGTCTAGTGGTATTTTTGATTGTCACAGCTTGCAGGGTGGGGCGGGTGGTGCAGGTGCTACTGGGAACTAGTAGAGTTCAAGGATGCTGTTAAACATCCTACAGTGCACAAGACAAACATGATGGCAGAGAATTATCTAGCCCAAAACAGCAATGATGCTGCTGTTGGGAAACCTTAATTTAGATCAATCTCATTTTTTTAATGACCACATACCATTCCACTACATGGATGAATCATAATTTATATCACCAGTACAATATAACCAGTGCAATACAGTGATTTTTTAAGTTATTTCAAGTCTTTCACTAGAAAAAAAAATCTGAAATGACTACTCTCATGCCAATGCAGAAGCATTTTTATCATAAATATTGTCAGATGTCCTCCAAAAATGACGTAATAATGTACATTACCTTCAATAATGCATGACAATTTCTGTTTTCTCAAATCCTACCCCAAATGGTGTAATAACATTATTTCTTATATTTGCCAGTCTAATTGATTAAAATTGAGTTGTTTAAATCTGTGTTTACTTATTATAAGTGAAGTTGACTTTTTCATACATTTAACATCTGTTAACTATTTTTATAAACTATTTGATCAGTTTTATTTAATGCAGGACTTCTCAGAGCCTTTATATTATAACTCTAAGAGATAGCATTCAGTACTTCCCAGTTTTTTACCTTTATAACCTTATTTTTCAAATAGACCTTTTGATTAAATATGGTTTTGTAAAATTCTCTTTGAGAATCACTGAATACAAGATGCCAAGATAAGATTGACTTGTGACAGAATTCTGTAAAATTTCTAAGGAATGAATAAGTGATTAAGTGACTTATCAATTACTTGGTGGTGTGCTTAGTGGATAGGGAAATCTTTAAACCATGATTAGAAGCAAGATCAATCAAACTTTAGTTTTATCTGTCTTTATTACTCTTCCACCAAGTGTACTAATCAAGATTCTTTTCTTAGTAGGTGACTGAAACCCAACCGCCTCATACTGGGCTAGGCAAAGAAAGAAAGAGATAGACAGAGAGACAGAAGAGACAGAGACAGAAAGAGAAAGAGAGGAGGAAGGAAGGAAGGAAGAAGGAAGGAAGGAAGGAAGGAAGGAAGGAAGGAAGGAAGGAAGGAAGGAAGGAAGGAAGGAAGGAAGGAAAAGGAAAAAACCTTATTCACTAATATAATAAACTTTGCGAAGGTCTGCAGTTCAGCTCTGCCTCATGCACAGGTGATATCAACAGTGCAAACTCTGTGAAGTTTTTCTTTCCTGCGCGCGCGCTCTCTCTCTCTCTCTCATCTCTCTTCACTGCTCCTTTCTTCAGTTTCATTCTCTCAGTTGAGCCCCTAGCTGCTCTCCCCCTGGTATTTTACTACTCACACTAAACTAACTGCTTAACGCTTAACACCTGCTTAACTAACCCTTAACACCTAAACACTTGCTCTGGGCCCCAGGTTCAGAAGCACCAGGGAAGAGCTAGGTTATTGCCCACTCCTGAGCTAAACAGCGGTACCAGAGCCAGTACTATGAGGAGGCTGAGCACCCATGAGCACTGCCTGATGTCAGCAGGGAGGAGCTCTGCCCAGGAAAAGAACAAAGGAAGGTTCTTTTTCACCAACACCTGACAAGGTGTGCTCCATGTTAACAAAAGAGACAAGGTGGTCACCCTACTAAATCTAGTACCCCTCTTCCCCCTTACATATTTATTACAACATTAATTAACTATTTCCTTATGTTACACTTCATATTTCCATGTCTGTTTTGTAACTATCCATTTGTATTTCTTAATTGCTTTGCCCTTTTTGCCACCCAACCAACCCCTCTCATCTAGTAGCCCTCAAAATATTCTCTATATCTATGAGTTTATTTCCATGTTGTTGTTTTTGTTGTTTATTTTGTTCTTTAGATTCCACATGTAGGTGAAATCATGTGATATTTGTCTTGCTCTGACTTATTTCATTCAGAGAAATACCTTCTAAGTCCATCAAGGCAATATATTTTCCATCCCCTTTCTTTCAGTCTGTGTGTGTCATTTAATCTGAAATGAGTCTCTTATAGGCAGCATATGTAGGGGTCTTGTTTTCTTATTCATTCAGCCATTCTTTTGGTTGGTGCACTTAATTCTTTTCCATTTGAGGTACTCGTTGATAGGAATGTAGCTATTACTATTCTTCATTCATGTTTTTGATACATGTTTTTCTTCTTAAAGGAACATTCCCTCCAACATTTCCTGTAATATTGGGTTGGTAGTGATAAATTCCTTTAGCTTATTTTTGTCTTGGGAGCTCTTTATCCGTCCTTCGACTCTAAATGATAGCTTTACTGGATAAAGTATTCTTGGTTACAGATCCTGGGTTTTCATCATATTGAATATTTTGTGCCAAGCCCTTCTGTCCTGCAAAGTTTCTGTTTAGAAATCAGCTGACAGCCTCATAGGAACACCTTGGTAGGTAACTAACTGCTTTTCTCTTGCTGGCTTTAAGATTCTCTCTTTGTATTTAACCTTTGACATTTAAATTATGATGTGTCTTGGTGTGGGCCTCTTTGGGTTCTTCTTTCTTGGGACTCTCTGAGCTTCCTGGGGTTGTATAGCTATTTTCCTTCACAGGCGGTGGAAGTTTTTCATCATTATTTCTTTAAATAGCTCTTCAACATCTTGTTTTCCTTCAGGTACCCCTATGACAGGCATATGTTTACATTTGTGTCCCATAGGCATCTTAAATTGCTATTATAATCTCGACTTCTTTTTTCTTACTGTTCTAATTGAGTGTCCTTGGATTCCTCATCCTCTATATCAATGGTTCAATCCTCTTCTGTATCCACTCCGTTTATTCTGTCTAATATACTCTGAATCTCAGATAATTTGTTCTTCATTTCTGATTGGTTTCCTTTTATAATCTTCATTTGGATTTTAATAGTTTTTATCTTTCTGTCGAAGTTCTCACTAAATTCATCTACACTTCCCTAAGTTCATTGAGCATCTTTGTTACCAGTGTTTTGAACTCCGTATCTGTGAGATTGCTTGACTCCATTACATCTGGATCTCTGTTCTGTTCTCTCATATGATTTCTGCTTCTTTGTCTTCCCATTTTGGCACTGTTTTGTGTTTGTTTCTATGTACTAAGCAAAGCTCCTAAGTCTCTCGGTCCTATTAGTGTGGAATTGTGACGTAGGTGTCCAGTAGCACAGTTCTGAGAGGGGTTCAGCTGCAGGCCAAATTTATCTCCAGCCTGGGCCCCTCCGGGCTACCTGTTAAGGTTCAGTAAGCAATCCACAGCTGCTGTGCCAGAAATCAAAGGCACCTGCTGCCAGTGTGAGCCTTGGCTGAAAGAAGCACCTGACTCGCTGAGGACACACCCGGATGTGGCTTGGGTAGTTCTGTGAGTTGTGGAGGTGGAGTTTTCAGGGAATCCTCTGGGCAGAGCGACCTCTGTTATCCAGTTTGCTGAGGTCTCAGCTATGGCGGTGCTGGATCCGCACACTGGAAAGGAAGAGGGCTCAACAGAGGAACAATGGATGCCACTGGCACTTCTGCCCAGGAGAGAGCCTCGCCTCTGGCCCTTACTCCAAAAAATCAGCATCCCCTTGTAAGTCCCTGGTGCCCCCCGTGGAGCCAACTCAGCATTGGTGCTCAGAGGAAGAGAGTCCATCACTGGGAACGTCTATTCACAGACGCAGCCCCTTTAAGAGGCGTTTGCAGCTGCTGTGGGCTCTGTCCCACTCAGCTGCTGGGTACTGGGCAGCCTCATGTCTTTGCCTCATCCTACCTTCTACCATTGCAGGTTGATTAATTATTTCTCTCCCTAGTTGTAGGGCTTCTATTCATCTAGATCCCAGGTGACTTTCCTTGCTGTTTGCTCCGTGTTTCTGTCATGACTTTGATTTGGTCGCAGGAGAGATAAACAAAGCTTCTATTATCTATGCAATTTTTCCCCCATCTCTCCCCTTTTCCATTTAAGGACCCTCGTGATTGGCCTCATACAAAAAATCCAGGATAATTTCTGTGTTGAGGTGGCTGATTAACAACCTTAACTCTATCTACAATCTTAATTCCCTTTACCATGTAATGTACCATGTTCAATGGTTCCAATGATTATGATGCAGACATATTTGAGAAGACATTCTACCTACCACACAAATTAAAAACCTAATGACAGCATCACCAGTTTCTCCTGGACCATCAAAAGGACAAATGGCATTTTAATTACTGATTATCAATGATATTAAGTGCTCTGAATGTATCAGGCAAATGTCTAAAGCTTTTAAATGTTTCAAGTGCTCAGGGAACAGTTTACATGGACATGAAAAGTCTCTCTGTAGGCTAACTCCTAACTTAGAGGTAATAAATTTACTGAAAAATATCAGGTTACTTTACAAACTGGATGTTTATTTTTGAGTAATTCAGGAAATTTTTCACATTGTTTAATTTCTATTACATCTTCTTAGAAACTGTATCAATCATATACAATATAACCATAGCATCCAGTGAACCCATCTATTAAATTTTGAAGTGTAAAATACCCATAACATAGAACCCAGAGGGCAAAATTCCTATAAAGCACATTAATATCAGCAAATCATTATTCTTTCCATAATCAACAGGAGAGAAGCTTTTTCCTGTACTGATGAAATTATTTCCTCCTTCCCTGAAGGCAAAATTTATGCTTAAAGTTCACCAAATATGTAAAGACAATGATGAATAGGTTTCCTGAAGATACATCACTAAATGGAAAAAAAAAAAAGGTGAACTTTATGGTATGTGAATTATGGTATTGAATTATAATAGCTCAATAAAGATGTTACTAAAAAATATTCAGAGATTCAAAAATGGTCCATCTGCTCTAATTAAATAAAATTTAAGCCCTTCAATAATGCATTTATATTTATTTAAATAATTACATTTATATTTATTGAGTGTTTATTAAGGACCAGACTTTTTCTCAGTATTCTATACATATTAACTCATTTGATCCATACAATAACCCTATAAGGTAAGTACTCATCCCCACAGATAAAGTAACTGTGACTCACTCAAGATCACACAATAGTAAATGGCAGAATTGGGATGTGAACTCTGTTATTCTTTGAAATTTTGTCAATAAGAGAAACAACCAATCAGAGAAAATCATATATTACTCACCCCCAAAACATTTCATTTAGTAATGTAAACTGATTTGACATCAAGATGAAATATAAATATCTCCAATATCCACTTTGATACATAATTATCACTAGAATTTCTATGTCATGTAAAAAACATGTATCTTATCCTTTTTTCACTAATTCTATTAACTGATCTGGTGGAGATAATTGAAGTATATACAAGAGATTAGGGAAGATTTCAATAGCATTTTTTTTCGTTGTCACAGAATAAAAGGCAAAAAAATCTGTTAAACAGGACACAAAAGAATTAGATGGCAACAATTCATGCTTTATAATAAAGGTGACATTTCTTTGCTCATTCGTTTTAAAATTAATCTCCAGAGTCCTGCCTAACACTCACAAACCTAATCTTTTGTGTCTATCAGCTGCACAAAATACTATCTTTCAGAAAGCGATGGTGCGCTTACTCTAAAATGTTCCTGCATCCAAGGACATTTTCTCATCTCTCTCCCTTTGTGCCATGTTTCGTAGAATACAAGAACAGGGAAATGGCGTAAAACTGCATCAGAAGAGCAGCACTGCTTGGCCAGGAGGTGTGCCTATTTTAGGATTGCAACTACAAACAACAGTTGTCACAATTTAATCCTGAACAAGGTGCATGCCTGCGAGCCTCTCAAAGATGTGGAAAAGAAAATGTGGCTACTCGCTAGTTTCCCATCTTTCGCTGCTCTCTTCTGCGACTCACTTATCCAAAACCCCAGGCTTCATCCCCACCAAGCTGCCTTCCTGACACTTTCCGACCTCTGTTCTGCGTTTCACCTTTGAGTCTTGGTCCAACCTGCCCAAATCCTTGGAGTTGTCAGCATGTTTCTCCTGAATCCCTCCTCCCCATTATCACCCACAACACACACACACACACACACACACACACACACACACACACACACACACAGCTTTTCCTTCTCTAACTCTCTATCAAACTCACTTAATTCCACAAAATTTTCATTAACTAGCTTTCATTCACTTATTTAATAATTTTATTGAACTAACACCCACTTATTTAGAATAAAAACATTGTGCCAAATACTACCAAAACAACCTTTAAATTACTATTTCTTCTACACAATTTTGTAATTATCATAGTGATTGTGCATATTTATATGATAATTCTGTCTCACTCTCTGTTCGTTACTAAATAAGGACTTGCTGGATCGTTGTACCCTTAAACACTCTGGACTCTGGCATACAACTGATTCTCAGTAAATTCTAGTTAACCTACTGAGAGACTGATGCTGCGAAGAGCAGCTAGTCTATCTATACTTCACAGTCAGAGAAAGTAATTGCCCCTTGTCTCACATTTCTGACTTTTGACCCATCCTCCTCTCTCCCCCATCCTCTTCACCAAAACAAGCTTGAAATACACCCAATAAGTGACTATATAGCCCAAATTTACCAAAAAGCTGGAACCCTGAGGCCCAGAATCCTAGTTCTTTGTCTAAAAGACTGCTCATTAACTGTGAATTGAAATGACATCTTAGAATATGATGCACCAGGTGGATGAGGAGACAAGATTTGAGTCCCAAGTGCTGCCACAAATCAGCTGTGACATCCTGGACAAGCCACAGCTTCTTGGAGGTTTAATGTCCTCATCTGTAAGATGGAAATGCTGGTATCTGCCCACAGAGGCTTCTTGGGAAGATGAAATAAAAAAGTGTTTTGAAACCTACAAAGACTATACAAAAAATATTGACAAACTCTTCTGTCTTCCTCTGGTTCATTTCCTGCCTTTCAAAAAGCCCCAGAGTACCTTTCAAACCTCATCCCACGTTGATGAGTCAGCCCTTTAATCTTGGCCTTTTGGCGCTAAAATTTAAAATCAAACCTCACAAAAGGAAAATCATACTGCCTTTCTTCACAAGCCAGTTATGCCTCAAATCTCTGCAATCTGGCTTCCATTCTCAGAAATCTAATGAAGCTGTACCATTAAAGGTCATGCATGAATTCAATTTGCCAAGTCTAAGAACTTTTTTTCTCATCTCCTGGTCACTTTTTGCTATCAATCAATTTTTCTTTCTCCACTTCAGAGACATAGCAATAGTGAGGTTTTTCTTTCAATTTTCAGACCCACCTCCTCAAAACTCTTTCTCTACACTTCTTCCTCCTTCTACCTCCTAATCAAGGCAGTCTCCACTGTTCTGGCCCCACCTCCTCTTTGCCTTTCCTTTCTGACTTCATGGACTCACCCACCCTCGTGACTTCAGTGACCCCTTCCTGAGCAAATGATTCTCATTTATAGCTTAGTCTTGATCTCCCTCCAGGCCTATTGGGTGCTCCCATACGTGTGGCCTACCATCAGCTCAACCATGTCATGTCCAAAACAAAACATTATTTCTTCCCAAACTAGCTCTTCTTTCTGCTTTCTCTCTCCCTTATTCCCCAAATATGGTTAGTCACCCAATTCTAACATTCTTTCAAAATACCTTGTCCAAGCCCTAGTTACAACATGAAGAGCTATAGTACTAATTCTTCATCTATCTTATACCCCAGTGGGCTTTCCTTATTGACCAAAAGTGGTGAGTGCCTGTTTTGATTTGTGTTTTAATTATACACTAAATTTTAAATTAAAAAAAAAAAATTTCTAAGTGACAAATTTCTGCTAAGCATTTTTTATACATTGTCTTAGGAGAAAGGTTTGAGTATTATTCTCATTCAATAGTAAAAAATGTATGGTAAAATATTATATAATAAGTGTTTTTCAGATCAATAGACTGGGGTCTATGGCCATGCCACCCTGAATACGCCCATGCCACCTTGAATATGCCCAATCCCGTCTAATCTCGGAAGCTAAGCAGGGTCGAGCCTGATAAGTACTTGGATGGGAGACCACCTAGGAAGACCTGGTGCTTTCGGCATTAAAAAAAAAAAAATCAGATGAACAGACTGGGAATGATATGATTTGCCCAAAATATTAACAGCACATGTTTTCAAACTTTGTTAACTTCTGCCCGATCCAAACTGACTCCTGACTCAAAGTGAGCTCCAGACGTCCAGTCTTAAAGATGGGGTCAATTTTATTCCTAGATGTCTAGGGATTCAGTATCTCCTCTACAACTCATGCCCACCCATCCTCCACCCCAATGTTCCTGCCTAGTGAACACACGAACCCTGGTGAAGCATTTCTTCTCTTTTTTCTGCCACGCACGACCTGCTCACTTTCTCCACTGCATTGCTGAAACATCTTCCAAGCATCACCATTGCCATTGAACCCCTGCCTTCCCCGGTGAGCAAGAAAGTGCCCGTTGTTCCACTGGGGAACTAGAACCTAGGTTATCGCCAAAGATACATGAGGTTTCAGTATGATTATTTTGAATCTGTCTTTTGATGTTATCCATATTTTAACATCTGCCTCTTTTTTTAGAGCTCTAAAAAGAAAATCATATGACTTTAAGCCTCTTTTAATTACTGAATAATGTATTCAATCCAATATGTGATTTTGTCTCGATGCACCTCATCCCTGACACCCCATCCCTGACATTTATCCCTCAGGATGCTATGCCATTCTTCATGGGAAGTTCGGCCATGTTACCAGCCTGCCTGAGCTGGCAAAGCTTCTTCTCATAGCCATGTTATTTGGTCCTATACACCCTACTCCACTTATCTTGAAGGGAAAGTTTGGCCCCCCAAATCAACTCCAATACTCTACCACCTACTGCTCCCACTCTTTCCAATTGCTTTCTCTGTTCCCCCAGAGGATCTTTCCAAGCTCAGTAAACAAGTTCAACCCCATGACATTTACCCCCTCTCTTCTAGAGTCTCTCATCTGAGTTGCTCTTGCCTAAACTTACACAACAAAATCATGGCAAAAAAAAAAAAAAATCACAGTACTCCAGCTCATTTGCTCCCAGGAGATCCCTCAAGCAAACTCACTCTGTTGAATTAACAGAAGATGCCTGTCTCTCTGTGATATATATTTTTAGACTATTGGTCCATCATAATCAACTCTTGTGTGCTACTTCATTTTTATTAAAAATTGCAGGTATATCTACCAAAAGACGAACAGCAACATTGAGACACAATTTCTCAGCCAGCAACAAAGGGCTCATAGGAAGGGAAGGCAAACAACCAGGGGAAAAAAGGCCTGTGGATAGACTTGCCACCACTTCAAGAACAGTCTGAGTCAGAACAGACAATCACAGGAGTGTTAACTGGGGCACTGACAGGACAAATCTCCTTCCATATTAATTCACAAAGATGTTTATGCCCCAGTTACCACTTGAAACATTTACTTATCTGGGGGAGTGTTGGGATCTATGACCTAGTTTCAGTTTACCTATTTATGTGGCATATAGCCTCCACATTCACAAGCACAGAGCCATTCCATTTTAGTTCAGGCAGAAATTATCTTTCAGGACCACTTCTGTGTAAGAGTCAGGAGCAATAGAAAGATTTTTTTTCTCTCTCCATCTCTCATCTCCTCTCCATCCCTCCCCGTACAGCCTCTAGCCCCTACCGACTGGACTAGAATTCTTCAATCGGCTCTTCATCCTTGAGCATGATCAAATGAGTTTTGCACTAAGTTAAAATGGAACTATCACAAGAAGAGGTACACATTAAGTCTTACCAGTCACTTGCATTTCGATAAAAATTAGTTAATTATATCTCTTTTCCACTTTCTACAGAGCAAGGTTTTAGAAAAGAGAAAAGAGCAAATGGGTCATGGACATCATGGAGGTATAAAGGTCATGGAAGAGTCTACAGTCCAGGGGCCTGCATCACAATCTCACCAAAAGCAGGGTCATGGCTATTCTTATTTCCAGTTCTGACACTCCCCTTAGCCCCATGTGGTATCCAAGAGACAAATAGCTCACTACTCCACATCGCTATCTAAGAAGTAAGAAGAAGAAAGAATCAATGGATTACAAGAGAGCCAAAAAGACATCAAGCCAATTGTTTGGGGTGAGCTACTATTTTTTAAAGTTAGTTTTATTTTCTTACTTATCAATAACCTATGCAATTCATGTCTTCAAGTTACAGGAGAAAATAGATGATTAACAAATATGCAGTGATTCCTGGAGTGAGAAGGGAAAGGAGGAAGTAACCCTGTAGCCATAATTTGGGAACTTGAACTTAATATTTTATGAAAACTTGGCACCCACGGTCTCTGAAACGTGGATGAACAACAGCTGTTTCAAGCCTGCAAGCAGTTTGCTTCAAGCGAGGAGATCTAACAGGCCAGTCAGGACCAGCTACATAATTTGCAGGGCCTAGTGCAAAATTAAAATGCAAGACCATTGTTCACAAATTTGTAACAATTCCAAAATGGTGACAGCATAGCATTAAACGAACACCCCATTCTAAGCACAGGGTCTTATGAAACTGCACAGATTATAGTCCCATGAAGCCAGCTATGGGGCTGTTTAATAATTCAAATGTTTGGCATAGACCCTCTTTCAGCATGGAGATCATTAAGACATAACTCCAAAGAGATAAACAGCTCTATTTAAGAATGATTTTCATGAAGGCAGGAATTTGGACCTTTTGACGTACCACCAAATCATCAGAGTGCAGAGTAGGTGCTAAATACATATGTGTTGGGGAGTGAATAAATGAATATAAAATAACGTGCATGCCATGGGCCGCTGCATCATTACAGACTTTACTGTTTGTTTTCAATCTTTCTGTGTAGGAAACTAACCTGTAAGTACAGATAGATTATTGCCTCTGCTTATGAAGACAGCAATATTCTTTAGGAAGTGTTTAGTAAAGAAAACCAAAGAGCTGTTTGCATTAAGAGAATCTGGGCACCATGGTGCTCTGGAGTCAAGAGGACCCAATGCAGCCCCAGTAAGAAGAGGCCATTCTCATCGCTCATGGAAGGAAGCCAGATTCATTCTTTCACCATCACTATTGGAAATACTGGGAATATGTCTTGAAACATTAGCAGTTACTTAATTTTTCTGTGCCTTGTTTCCCTCACTACAGAAAATGGTGGAATCATATAGCATTTACTCCAAGGGCTATTTAAAGGATCAAATGAGTTATACACGTCAAGCCCTTAAAACAGTGCCTAGAATACAGCGAGTGCTATACAAGTATTTGCTGCTTATTATAATGTTCTTTGGAAGGACACCATTGTCCATGGCATCTGTGAAGCCCTTTCAAGCATCTTCCAAGACAGTAAACATTGATGAAGGGAACAGGAACAGAAGAGGAGGAACAGACCGGACACTATCAAAAAGCAAGTGTGTGACCACTTTGTCCTCATCCCCTACCTTAGCAAGTTGCCAGAAATAACTAAGAAAGAAGAGTTCTTTTCTTGGTGGGAAATGGAGGGGATTAGGGGTTGGCAGATGGCAAGCACAGGAACTTCAGGGCTCCAGTGCTATCGTGTGATTTGACTTGTATGTTAAGACTAGAGGCAGAGTCGCATGGTGGGAGTCAACACACCCTAGTGGTTATGAGCAAGTGTTCTGGAATCAGACTTTCTGGATTCAGGTCCTGGTCTATCATGGGGTCAAATTAATCTAATGGTATAACTAGAATTCAGTCCTGAGTGAGAATCCTTCTTCTAAAAGCCCAAAGTTGAACTAAATTCCCACAGGACAAATCGTGTTTTTCTAAATTCCCACAGAACAAATCTGTATTTGAATAACCAAAACGACAACTGGCCCAAATGGCATCCATGTGTGAATCAGGAAATGTCTGCGTTTCCTGAGCCTGACAAAGCTCAAGCTGGACTTTATTCCCAATTCAGCCCCTTTTCCAGGACCCCTTGTTCATGGTATGTAACCTTAACACCTATACTCACGACACAGTTAACCACCTTAGTTATTATTTTAGTCTGGGAAAAAAAACTTGGAAGAAAAAGATTATTTAATTAAAAAAGTAAAGTTCATGAATTTTGCCTAAATTTTTGCAATTATTCAAGTTGGAAAATGACCAGGGAGATTGACTCCTGGAAGTTCTAACCAGTCTTACTCTCTTAAGAGAATTAGAATCCTACCAGAAAACAAAATATATCATCCTTCTTAGAAGAAGTATTAATCAATGCTTTGCCAAACAGAGATTGGAATTGAAAAATAGTGGTTACTCTTATCAATCATTTACAAGGCTTAAATAAATAGTAATAATTTTCCCCATGAATTCTTTAGGCAAAAAAATTGTAAGAGTAACTTGAAACAGTTGTATAGTAAATTATCTGCATGGTTTTAAAATAGGAAAAGATACATACATTAAAATACTTTCTACATGTAATTTAGATAGAGCTATAAGTTATAATTAAGTTAATAGTAGGAGATGTGAAATCTTTGGATTAGGAGAGTAGAAATGATTTAAAATTTCACGGTTACCACTGATTTTGTATATTTGTCTGACATGTGTTCTCCAGTGACCTGGAACAGTCCTGTCACAATTGTTTCCCAACACTGAGCATTTCTTTCCCTGGCAGTGTGGACAGATGAGTGCTGAACTGAGTCAGGATATAGGGGTTTGGTTGGCACTCTGCAACCAACCCTCTGGACTGCCTGGAATGATCTTCCTTCTGTTCTCCATCTGGCAAACTTCTCCTCATCTTTCAAGACTCAACTCAAATACCACCTCCTCTGAGAAGCCTTCAAGGACTCCTCCAGGAAAGTCTGGATTCTCATACATTTTGCTCATATCTCTTTTATAGTATTTTTGCTGTTTCATAATTTTGATCTTCCCAACGTGGTTTTCTGACTAAAATATAACTTTCTCAAAGCCAGGTAAGAGGGTCTGCTATGTTTATTTCTCTAGTACCTAATACAATACTTTGCAAAATGAAAGATTAAATGAATGAACAAGTTGTGTGACCCTAGGCAACTCACACAGCCTCTCTGTTACTGCATTTTCTTCATCTCTAAAAAGAAGATATCTGTCTGTTTTCACAAGTTTGCAACCAGTCTGAATGCTCCTTGAACACATTACATTCACTACAGATATTCCATCCAGGCCCTTTCCAGTGATGGGGCAGACAGGCTTACCTCTGAAATTCTCCCATCTCTCCTTTGTATTCTCTCCACTCATCTGATTCTCCTACACAGCCCAGATATGACTTTTCCACAGGCCCTTGCACTCAGCTACTTGTCAACAGTGTCAAAGTTAGGAGCCCAAAGCCTGGAAACAGACTGAGTTAAAATACTGGCTCTAGCATTAATTACTTACATGACCTTTGAGATGTTATTTAACTTATTGATTCCCTAATTTTAAAATATGAATGATAATAATAAAAATTACATCTACCTCATAAGATGTCTAAGACAGGATTTGATAAATCAGAATGGATGTCAGTCTTAAACTATCAGTACAGCTATATTGGACATAGGTCCCCTCATGTCCTGTGTCTCTCCCTCTAGGGCTGATCCTGTTGTTGAAAATGATCCTGTTTTTGAAAATAAGTGAAATAAAAACTTAGTAAAGGATACTCATCCTCCCTCCACCCCGATATTATCAATAATGCAAAGGGGACTGGGGAAATTCAGGTAAAGTCCAGGCCCTAGAAGGCTCAGCTCAAGACAGCTTTCTAAGCTCTGTCGATTTCACTTTGGCAATGAATAATGAGACCAAGCTTTGGAATTTATTCTTCCTGGTTTGTGAACAGAATATATGTCTATTTAATATCAGAAAACAATATTAGATGCTTTCTCAAGATTTATAGTTCTCTGATCATATCTGCAACTTAAATTGTTATTTTAATAATAATATTTAATATTAAAATAACACTTTATACTTTTTCCTATAAATTATTTTCTAAGAGTCTCACAAGCCTATGAGTAGAGCAGTTATTATCTGTCCCATTAAAAAAGTGATCACTAATCTACTGTATGTGGAAATGTCTGATACATAAGAGTTTTGGCAATTCTTTAGAAACTTACATAAACATTAATGAACCAGTAGTATTCTCTGGGAAGGTAAGAGAGTAACTCTAATTTTCTTCATCAATTTTCTAGAATTTAATTGTAAATCTTGGATAATTTTAGAGTCTAGGTATAATAATATATTAAATGTGGCTTAGAAATTGCTGCTGTCACAAATAACACACTCCAAGAATATAAGGTAAATGACTCTTGTAATTGACAGATAAACATAGAAATAGAGACGTATCTAGTACACAGATTAGGTACAAAATAACATAGCAGCATTATTCTGAAATACAATGCTTTTAGTTGATCCACAGACCATCTCTCCCATATGGAAATGAAGCATAATGTTTGGTCACAAATTAGAATTCTACACAACAGAATACATGGTGCAAAATGAATAATCTTTATTCAGGCAATTCACCATTATATTCAAAACCCTCTCTCACTGTTTATTATATTAATATAGCCTTGATTTTTAAGAGAATGCTGGACAAGTTAAAGCAGATGCCTTAAAAATGTGAGTTTGGATATAGATATGGATCTGTAGAATAGATATTAATATATACTAGCTGGATTTTCTGTCTTGAATTCTGGATAATGCTGGTAATCTTATTTGATAAGTCCAGAGGAAAAGATGTATCATCTTATCACTAAATGTGAAGCTTTCTTATTCTTGAGAACAAATAAGCTAAGCAATCTTTTTTATTGAACATAAATGATAGATAATATTTTGGAAAAATTATAGGAAGTAAGCAGATGGGAAATGGGAGAAAAGCCACATGGGTAAGGAAATCATGAGCTTTCACCACATAACTACAAAATATAAAGGAAATTTTTCTTGGAAAGCCCATGGGTCACTTGATTCAACAACAGCAATTTATTTTTCATTCAGCAAGAGTTTTAAACTTTGGGAGTACAGCAAGTTTTATATGACATGTGGTTCTCAGCACCAGCTGTGACAGAGAAAAAGAGCTGTTGATAGAATAATTCTGACTAAGATAATGAGATCCTTAGCTGGTTGCATCTAATAGCCTCACAGGAAATTTTAGGATGGAAGCCAGCCAACAAGCACATCTTCACTTGCCCTTTCCTTTGAGTTGGCACAAACAGTAGGCACTTATTTATTTCTCTGAAAAATTAATTCCTCTAAAAAAATTTTAATGGAGTCATTTCACATGATAATCCAGCCTATATCTCAAACAGGTAAAAGCTTTAGAATAACTCCCTATCTTGCTAGCTTATTCCACCCCATCCTTGTCCTCATCATGTCATGCTGGGCATTCTGGCGTGACTTCTAAAGGTGGAAGGCCAATCAATAACTGGAACCATTTGAGATAGAAGCGCAGTGAGGAAATGACCCACAAGGAACTCTGGGTCCAGGTAGATAACGGTCTCCTATAGCAGACCAGGAATAAGCAATTACAAGCCACAGATGATTTCTCATTAGGGGTGTTTTAGATTGAATCTTTATGTCTCCGCAAATTCACAGGTTGAAATTCTAACTTCCAATGTGATGGTATTAAGAGATGGAGCCTTTGAGAGGTGATTAGGTCATGTGGTCCAAGTCTTTAGGAATAGGATTAGTTCATAAAAGAGAACAAGAAAGGTCTTTCGCCCTTTCCACCATGTGAGTTTACAGGGAAAAGACAGCCATCAGTGAGAAAGTGGGTCCTCACCAGACATCAAATCTGCCAGCACTATGATCTCAGACTTCCCAACCTCCAGAACTGTGTGAAATAAATGCCGTTTATAAGTCATCTAGTTTATGGTATTTTTGTTATAACAGCTAGACTAAGACAGGGAATAAGATATAATCAGATTTGTGCTTCAAAAAATCACTCTGTTGACAATATGGAGAGCAGATTGGAAGGGAAAGGCAATGTGAAATCGCTTGGAAGATTCCAGAGATAGGCTGAGAGGGGAAATTCTTATTTATTTTTTTATTTTTTAAGGCAAGCCAACCCTTGGTTGACCTCACAGATTGCAAGAACGTTGTCAGCTTACAATCCCTTATTTATTGTTTGTTTGTTTGTTTGTTTTTGTTTGTTTTTTACACCTACAGCAGCACCTGGTCTTCCTAGGTGGTCTCGCATCCAAGTACTAACCAGGACCCACCCTGCTTAGCTTTGAGATCAGATGAGATTGGGTTTGTTCACAATAGCATGGCATAGACAAGAGGAGAAATTCTGAGAGCCTGAGCTAAAACAGTGGCTCTGGGGATAGAGAGAAGAAAACAGAATCAACACTTAGTCGACAGGTCTTATTCATTCTCTGAAATATCCTGACCAGTTTAGTCAAATGTCCCAATAATGTCTTTTTTTAATTTTTAAAAATAAATTTATTTATTTAAATTAGTTTCAAGTATACAGCACATTGGTCAGACATCTATAATGTTTGTAAAATGATCCCCCCACTTGCCCTCCTCTCTCTTCTGGCCCTCCACTTAGCTATCATATTAATGCTAACTGTGTTCCCTCTGCCATGCTCCTCATCCCCATGGCCAACTATCAACTGCTAATTTGTACTTCTTTAACCCTTCACCCTATTCTCCCAGCCAAAAATGTCTTTTACAGATTTTTTTTTTTGGTTCTAGATGCAGTCCAGGATCATGTATTGAACTTAGTTATTATGTCTCTTTAGTCTCTTTTAAGCTGGAAGAGTTTATCAGCTTTTCATTATTTTTCATGACATTGACATTTTTTAAAAGTACAGGTCAGTTCTTTTATAGACTGTTCCTTCATCTTGGTTTGTCTGATGTTTTCTCATGATTAGATTCACATTGTGTATTTCTAGTTGGAATACCACATAAGCAATGTCATGTCCTTCGCAGGGTCACATCTGGAGGCCACATGATGTTGTTTAATCTCCATCTCCCAGTCAGGATACTGCCTGGTTTCTCCACTGTATAGTTACTGTTTCCCCATCCTTTGTGACCAGTAAGCAATCTGCGGGGAAACAGTTTAAGACCATATAAGTGGTCTGCTCTTGAGCAAACTTTCCTCCCCAGATTGAGCATTCTCTGGTGATTCTTATCCAAATTGATCTTTACCATGATGGTTGCAAATGGTGATATTTCCAGAACTTCCATATTTAATTGGACACCTTACCGCCTGAAATATCCCAGTCTCATTGTAGTTTTATGACTAAATTCTCATTGAAGTGTTCTGTGGGACTCCCAAGAAATCTCATTAAAAGCACAGGAGTGAGGGACTGGTACTCTTCTCCTTCCAACCCCTTTCTACTCCCTATGACACAAATATAATAGCTGGAGTCCTGGCAGCCAAATTAGACCACCTTGGGCCTTGCAAATGGAATCCTCAAACAGAGGATGCCAGAACAGAAAGATAAAAACTTGGGTTCCTATTAATACTGTGAAACTTCTTCACTGGACTATCTATGTTCAGACTTCTATCTTGTTAAAGCCAGTATTTTGGAGGCCTTTGTTATAGATAAACAAAAAAAATTTTTAGCTAGACACATATATATTAGTTGAATCCTCAAGAAAGTATGGAGAGCCTCCTAAGAAGGACATAGTATCAGAAAAGAGAAGAGGTATGGATTAGAGCCTGAGGAACACTGAAAATTCCTTGGTAGGAGAGCAGCCAGTGTAGAAGTCTGTGAAAAATCAAACATCAGGACAGAGTGGTCCCTCCAAAATCAAGGCAAGAAAGAGGTCGAAGGGATAATGGAATGAACAACCCAAATATCATAAGAAGGTAAAATGAAATAAGGACTCAAGAGTTTCCATTGAATTTGGCCATAGGAGGTCTTTGGTCACCTATCAAGAGACATTTTATTAAAATGAAGAGAAAAATCTGGACTGCAGTGAATTAAGGATCAAACAGAAGGTGATATATAAGAATTAAGTTTAGATGATTCTTCCATAAAACTTGCTTTAAAAAGGAAAGGAATAGGATCAGGCTAAACTAACTTTCAGATTGTATTTTGAGGACAGAGATAGATTGTCTTGTTCACCTAGGGTCTCTGGCAACCAATGCATGCTTGGTACATAGTAAGTAATAAATAAATATTAGCTAAAAGAAAACTGCATAGAAAACGTCCCTTTCCTCAGAGAATTCAGTCAAGTAATAAATAAATGGAGTAGGATCGTGGTTGAAGGGTATTTTGTTAAGATAATAAGAAGGATTTTTTATGTTTATTATATTAGACATACAGTTATATGACTTTTGACAAACACATACAGTCACATAGCAACCACAACAAAATATAGAGTATTTCCATCACTCCAAAAAGTTCCCTTGTATCCCCTTTCCCTACCCTCAGTCCTTGGTAACCACTAGTTTGATTTCTGTTCACATAAATTTGACTTTTTCGGAATGTCATGTAAATGGAATCAAACAGGAGCGTTTTGTGTCTGGCTTATTTTAATGCTTTTGAGATTCATCTATGTTGTTGCATGCATTAGTAGTTATCACAATTTGTCCATTTCGTTCTCAATTGATGGGTAATGGGTTACTTCCAGGTTTGGGTAATTATTAATAAAAATGCTATAAAACATTTGCATACAAGTCTTTGTGTAGACGTAGGTCTTCATTTCTCATGATAAACCCTTGGGAGTGGAATTGCTGGGTATAAGTTTAACTTCATAAGAAATTGCCAAACTTTTCCTAAGCGCCTATACCATTTTGCATACCAGCAATATATGCAAAATTTGTCTACTGGTAGTCTTATTTGATATATCCAGAGGAAAGGAATTTTTTTTCTGTTTCAGTGAAACACATCACTAGAATCTTCAGAGGTCGCATTGAATCTATAGATTACTTCAAGTAGTATGGACATTTTTAACAACGTTAACTCTTCCGATCCATGAACGTGAGATATCTTTCCATTTATTTGGGCTTTCTTCCATTTTTTTTCATGTAAGTTGTACAGTTTTCAGTGTACAGATTTTTTTTTACCTCTTTGGTTAAATTTATTCCTAAGTATTTCATTGTTTTTGTTGCTATTGTGAATGGGATTGTTTTCTTTATTTCTTTTTCAGAAATTGCATTGTTGGAAATGCATCTGATTTATGTATGTTGATTTTCCATTTTGCTACTTTACTGAATTTATTGATTCATTCTAATAGTTTTGTGTGTGTGTGTGTGTGGCATCTTCAGGATTTTCTGTATATACCATGATATCATTTACAAAGACAATTCTATTTCTTCCTTTCTGATTTAGATGTCTTTTACTTCTGTTTCTTGCCTGACAACTCTGGCTAGAACTTATAGTACTATGCTGAATAGAAGTGGTGAGAGTGAGCATTCTTGTCTTGTTTCTGACTCTTTAGGAAAAAACTTTAACCTTTCACCACTGAGTATGCTGTTAGCTGTGAGTTTGTCATTTTGGACCTTTATTATGCTGAGGTAGGGTCCTTCTATACTCAATTTGTTGAGAATTTTTATCATGAAAGGATGTTGTATTTGGTCAAATGTTTTTTTTTAACTATTGAGATAATCATATAATTTTTATATTTCATTATATTAATGTGGTCTATCACATATATTGATTTGCATATGCATAACCATTCTTGCATCCCACAGATAAATCCTACTTAATCTTGGTGTAAAATCTATTAACAAGCTGTTGAGTTTGATTTGCTAATATTTTGTTGAGAATTTTTGCATCTATAGTCATCAGGGATATTGGCCTGTAGTTTTCTTCTATTGTAATCTTCAGCTAATTTAAAAATTTGGATTGTTTTCTTATTATTAAGTTGTGAAAGTATATGTTTTAGATTCAAATATTTTTACATATATGTATTTTTCAAACATTTCTCCAAGCACATGGTTTGTCTTTTCATTTTCTTAACAGTATCTTTTGTAAAGCATAAGTTTTACATTTTTGATGAAGTTCAATTTATCAGGGGTTTTTTTTTCAGTTTATACTTTTGTGTCTTATCTAAGAAATCTTTGCATAATGCAAAGTTCTATCTTTGCCTCTAAAAAGTTTATAGTTTTGGAGTTTAGATCTAAGTCTATAGTCCATTTTAAGTTAAGTTTTGTGTATAAGAGAGATGGAGAGATAGAAGAAATACAAGATTGCAAAAGAGATAAAAAACTGGAAAAAGTTCATGATGATAGAAATAATTTTTTTCTCCCACTAAAACAGAAAGAAAAATTAAAACAAAATTTTAAGTGAGAGAGTGAAAATTTTAATGGTTTCACACTTCTTGGCATCCATTTTCTTGAAGGAGACAGGGCTGGGAATAGGTTGAGGAAGGATAACCAAGATCTGGAACAGAGTCTATGGAGACTGGGGAAGAGGGATAACCAGCAACAAATAAGAGGGCAGACAAATGATGTTAAAGGCCCAAGTGAGTCTAGAAACCTTGAAACTGTAGTTGTTTCAATTGCACAGTTCAGCAAATTTTCTTAGTTGTATTGCTCAACATCATCAGTGTGAAAGAGACAAAGGCCAACACATTGAGAGACTTGGCAGAGGAAGGGGATGAATTCACTCAGATATTGATGAGAATTTGGAGTTGTGGTTAGACAGGGGAAAAAAAAAAACAAAAACAAACAGTACCCGGGAGGTATTGAGAGAATGAGACAACAAGGAAGGCCTGCAGGAACTAGAAGTCTGGGTGAGGTTGAAGAGCAAACCACAAATTCAATGATTATTCTGTGCTTTTTGTTCATGGGAATCAAATTCTTATTCTATATATCAGTTCAGATGCATTTGGTTGCAAGGAAAGTCTACCCAAATAAAAATGGCAAGTAAGAGAGGTGTGGGTTTTTTCACCTCATTTTCTCACATAGCCAGAAGCCTAGAGGTAGTAAGTTCTGGAAATAGTTAAATAAGTGGCACAACAATATCAGGATTCTGGAGCAATATCTCTGCTATTGTCTTGGTTACCCTCACAATTGCAAAATAGCTACCAGAGCTCCAAGCATTACATCTTTTTATGGTCATATTCAAAGGTAAGAAGGAAGAAAAGGGTTTATGCTCATGTATCTCTCTATTAACATGGAGGAAAATCTTTCCTAAAAGTTCTACCTCCACTAGATTTCTCTCAGTTCTTATTGGCCAGGGCTGAATCACATGCCCATACTATACTGCATGGCAGGCTAGAAAAGCAAGTAACAGGGTTCCCAGTTTCTATAATAGGTGATGATTCTGCCAGCAAGGTTGAAGAGCGGTTGAGTAGTCAACTAGCAGTGTCTGTCACATCATTCTGTTAGAAAAGTACATTAGTATGATAAAACCTACAGCCATGATAGGAACCTAAGATATAGTTCCTAGCCTTTGAGAGAGGCTACACATTAGTCATATATCATGGATAGAATTTCAATCACCTTTCCGGTGTTTTTCTGGAGAAAATTTTCATAAAGATGAATAAGAATATTCTCTAGCTTAGAGTCTAGAAAGGAAGCAGAAATTCATAATCACAATATACAATATGTCATTGGCCTTAAGGTGGTACGTGACAGGATCAGTGAAGAAGGCAACTAATTCCAGCTTGACATACTAGTTGGAGGATATAGGATTTGAGTTCACCCAGGAAAAAGACATTCTAGACTAAGAAAACAAAATCAGAAAAGAAAAGGCTAAGATTCATAAGTTATAAAATACAAGATTTATCCTTGAAACATCTCATTTTTCATGTGGTGATAGCATAGTGTTTTAGAGACAAGGGCATGAGACAATAGGCCTCTGGAGGTAGGCTGGGGTCTTATTGTGGAAGGCTGCATAAAATAGCAAGGAGGGTGGGCTTTATTCTGTAGGTAGTGGAGAGCTATCGCAGGTTCTTAAGAGGCAAGTAACTAGTATAAATCAGTTTAAAAAGGATCCATCTAGAGGCCATGTGTAGAAGGAAGAGATGAGAGATAGGGATTAGGTAGAAGATTTTGCCACGATTATGGCGATAGTGTATGGGCGTAAACATGGGCTATGGCAGTAAGAGGAGAAAGAAGAGGTTGAATTCAAGAACCATTTCAGAGAGAGATGAAGGAAATGTGTCTTGAAAATATTATTACTATAGGATTCTTGTCTTTGCAAAAGACTATACCTAAATCAGCTTTTGAAGACCTAAGCCATGGAGTGATTCCTGCTGCTATGGTGTGATTTTTTTCCCTCTAATGACAGTTGGAATAACTTCTGCTATCTATGGTAACAGTGAAGAGCAATCCATGCCAATCAGAAGTCATTATTCCTTAGACTATTCACCTAACGAAAGATCGCTACCATTTATGAAGTACCTACTAAGCATCAGTCTCTGCCCTGGTGCTTCATATATTTTCCTACAGATTTTTACATCAATCCAGAAAGAAATAATTTTCCCATTAACCAGTGTGGAAAAATAAAACCAATAGAAGAAAAATAACTTGCCTGGGGTCACTCAGGACATCCCAAGTCCAAGCACTTAACCTGATGGAGATTGTGACGAAAATGTGCAATGTCTTCTGAACCTGTACTAAAACATTTGCCTTTTCAGGATAGCTAAATTTTTACTGTCTTTTCTTTTTACTTAAAAAAATATCTTCCTCCTATCTAATCCCTTGTATTACTAATATGCATCCAAATACGTTGCCAATATTTCTGAAAAAATGATTTCAGCATTAAGCCTTCCATGTACTTCACTGCTTTGATTTCAGTTCACAGTAATATATTAGGTGATGCCCCTAACTTGTCTGCTTGTGCTGAGCTTGGATCTTTTGTGTTTCAATTAACAAATTATTATTTGAGGTTAGAGGGGGAAGTTGGCTGATAGGCAACAGGTTGATTTCAAATATATTGCCATCTTCCTTGTCACAGTGTTTGGACAATTATTTGAATAATTTATTGTAGTTTGCCCTTATTTTATTAAAAGAGTAAAAAATATAAAATAAAAGTGTTAATAATAAGAATTGGTCTTATAAACAATACAACCATGCCAGTCAGAAAGGAGTGAATCTTTAGACTCAGATGCTTTTTAGACCTAAACTAGTTAATTTTTATTCAGTTAATGGAAAAATACAAAATTGAAAATGTGAGTAAAATTCTAGAACCATATTATCAAAGATTATATATCTAAGAAGTATTATATATATATATATCTTATAAATATAACTTTTGTATGTATACATGAGATTATATCTAAGACATTATTATAGTATAAATATAAATTTGTAAGTGTGCGTGTGTGTGTGTGTGTGTGTGTGTGTGTGTGTGTATACACATACATATATACATTTATTTATACTCTGGAATAAAATTCTCCCTTAAAGCACAGCTATACTGTTTCGTTTTTACCCACTTTATTTTAATTCACATTTTCACAAACTTTATACAAAAAGGGACTATTTGCCTCTCTTTACATTCAAAGTTCTCCAATGGTCTTATTTAAATAACTTCTCTCGGCTTCTTCCTAACACCCACCTTAATCCTTTATTCTTAACGGAAATCTGACGCTGCTGTCCGTTCCTCTGTGCGTCTCTAACTTTTCCTCTCCGCTCCCAACTGCAGCTCTCCCCACTTCAGCTCTTTCCATTAGTTGTACTTTTCCTTTCTCCTAAAATGTGAGCTAAATGTGTAGATTATTTTTCTTCCCAAAGTGATCCTAAATGCTTTTAAACAAAGGGATTAGGAATATATTCGGCACAAAGAAGTAAGAATTCAAAATAAATTTAACTCATGTGTTAGCAGGTGACCCCTGTTTCTTCATAGTTTATTACATGTGGGTTATTTCATGTTCATACTATCTAGATCATTAGAACTATTAGAATTTCTCTGCCTGGCACAGTCTTGAGAATCCTGTTATAAGGACCCAATGTAATATTAATAAAATTTAGTGAATAGTGTACACAAAGAACCTAAATTCTAGTCAAACATCTGCCCTTGTTATAATAACAAACACAGCAAAATCTTGCTCGTTTTAGACTTAGTAGAGAGAAAAATCTAAATTAATGAAATGTCTGAATTAGAGACTTTTACAAAGCTAAATCTTCATATTACTTTTGTATACCTAGAGTAACTTGAACTGTTAGATATGGAAATTCCTTAATCAGAAGCCCTTATTTGCCTACTTTGGGTAGTTAGCTCGACCTATTTACATATAAATAGTAAATTGCACTTATTTCCTTAAAAAAACATTTCTTCTTTTATATAGGCTAACATCCTAACAAATAATCACAGTCCCACTTAAGGGACTAATTTTCTCTTTTAAAATAACATTGTGAGTTATTCCTTCCAAGAATAGTTTTGTTAGAGATTTATGTTTTATTTTAATCTTGATAATTAGGGTTACATTCCTGACAAAATTAGAAATAATCAAAAAGGGTTACACTGAATTAAAATAGTGTATATTATTTCAACTTTGAGGGATAGGGTCGAACATTGTCTTCAGCTGTAGTAACCCTCAATCTATCACTTTTAGTTTATCATAAACAATTGGGTGATAGTTTTGTTACATTATCCAGTGTATAGGCCTTGGAGTTAGAAAGACAAATCAGGTCTATACTGAGGACTGTATACTGAGAATCTGCAGATTTCGAAACACTTATACAGTACATAACTAATGCCTTTCCTCCTCCCAAAATTCTTAGGAATAAAGTTAAGTGAGAGCAAAACACCACATAAAACCCACAGGGTTTAGAGTAAAATGACTAGTTTTTACCTGGAGCACAAAGCGCTGTGACTTTAGATAAGTCATGTAACTTTTCTGAGCCTGTTTTCCAGCTACAAAATGATACTTCTAACCTCAGAGTATTAAGTTCAATCATACATGAGAAAATGTTTTGAAAACTGTTTAGCACCATTCAAATGCTAGACTAAAAATGGAGAAACATTTAATTTGCATTTTATTGTTTTTAAAATAGAACTGTTCTTGTCTTGGCCTCGGAGAAAAATTTTTTCTAACACTTGGCATTTTTGAAAAACTAATAATAAATGCTTCCACACATGATTGACTCATAATTATTTCATACTTTTGTGAAGGGAGGGAAACATGATAGAAAGTAATGATTTTAGACAAATTGTGAAATCACTCCTACATTTGTGACAACTTTTTGGTCAGGAAAGCATTCCTGTGTAGATGCAATATGAAGTTTAAAGCTGTTTTCAATGAAATATCAAAAACAACTTTTAGCTATGTTGTTAAAAATAAATTTGCATTACATTTGGCTTAACACAAACTAAAGTTTTACAAAAATAATTGAGGAGAGATGACAGCAGAGAATTGAAGGGAACACAGCTTTTAAACTTTTTTTTGGATTTGTATATGAATGAAAACCCAAATAGTGACTATTGACTAGACTCGATCATCTAACTCCAGATGGCGATAGGAAATATCACCAATAAATGATTTGTTTATCGTTAGCAGGACTCTAAGCACTGAATGGAGAATAACAACAAAGAGGGAAAGTAAACATGTAATAACATATCATCTATGGGAGCTCAGAAATTTAGAAATTTCACTCTGATCGAAATGACAATCATTTCCTCATTGCCAAAATCTCCTCTGAGAGCCTGCTGCCTACAGACAGGAATGGCATTCCTTCAGGGGCCCCGCACTGCTGTCTGACCACCTTAAAGAGAAGCAAAATAACTAGTCTGAAGAGAGGAAAACAGAACAGGTGTGAAACCAGCACAAAGTGAGACTGAGGAACCAAGCAGCTCAAGGGAGAGAAGGAATGGGAGCAAGACAGAAAGTGGGAGAGGGAGGACTCTGACCAGGAACGCATGCTTTCTTCAGTTGGGTTCTGCGTGATGTCTTAAAATAAATCTCCTTTCCTTTACTCCCCTGGCTTCAGTGTGTTTTGGTTCCTCAGAACCAAAGGATATTTTAGTAAGATATTCCCTGATTGGACTAGAGCCAAAAGTCAAAAAAGTAAACAAGAAAGGCACTGAAAAGTCAGATTGCATTTCCAACATACTATATATTAAAAGCTCACGTGACACTAAAAGCCTTTCATTGCTTTAAAAATTTTTATAACAGCTTGATTGAAATATAATTCACATACTGTAAAACTCACCCTTCTCTTATTGCTTGTTTACTTTTAGTTTTTTTTGAATTCCACCAAACTTCCAGATATAGCATCCCAGTCTACAAATAGCCTTAACAACAAAGAGAGAAGGGCTAGTAGAAGCAAGCCGACTACAGCAATAAAAACAGTTGACAGCCTAGTAGCAAAGGAAGAAACAAAAACTGTAAATGGGAGAACAATAATTCCAAAGGGGAAAATGGGGCTATGGTGAGTATTTTCATTAGGCTCTTTTTGTTCCGAGAAATAGCTCAAGTTACATCTAATATTAGGGGAAGGAGTTATAAGGAATGAAGAAAACATGGATCTGAACCCCACGGGCCTCATGGGAACCACAAAAGGCCAAATCACCAAGCCTCTGGAAGAACCGGCGATGTAGTGGAGCCAGACCACAGGAAGACTGGACCCAGGACGCCATCAAGAATCCAAGTTACCCCAGGACTTTGGTATCAGGAAGGAGTTTGCATATCATCACCTAGTGATCAGTTTATTTATGTGATTCAGCTCTCTCACTTGCTGGTCAGTGTCTTTCGGCTTCTTGGCCTGCCCTTAACTGGCTTCCTGGCCTCTCTTTGGAATTTAGGAAAACTGTCTGCTCTTAACCTCCTCAACCTGCAGACTCGTTTCCTTTGCACAGAATGTTGCCTTCACGTTGTTGAGAATTCCAAAGTCTTTAGGTGGGGCCTGAACTTGGCAGTGGCCAGAATCTGTACCAGATGCAACACCTTCGCCTCACCCTCCTCCCTCATTTCCACAGCCTGCCTGTGTTGTTTGCGACTCCCGCTCCCTACCTCTTTTCTACCTCACAACTTCTGCCCATCATCGTATCTGCTTCTGCATCACTTTTGCTTTCTCTACCCTATTGTCTTTCTCTATACATCCTTTCAGCTCCCACTGCTAACCAGTAATTCCTAGTTCAAATTCCCCAAAGGGAGGATCTGGACCAACTGCCCATTTTTGCCTAAACTTTCCCCACTGGTTCATATCGTAGACTGCTGGCCAGCCCAGAGCATGGCTGCTTTAAGGTGTCCTCTCCGTGACATCAGCTATGGCTGAGGCTCTGCAAGGCCCGCCCCAGGCATCAGCAGGGACTATAAGCAGCACCCCTTTAGAAGAGACTGAGGCAAAGTGGCCCCTGTAACTGTCCAGTGCAGCAGGTCAGAGTGACCTAACTCTAAACCTCAAAACGCCTTCCCTAAGTAAAGTTTATGACACTAACATGGAAGCTTTAAGAAAAGGGTAAATGGTATTCAGTGTTCTTTAAGGAAGATGTAATGTCTATAGTCAGTGGAATAATTTCCACTGAAAATTGTACTAGTTAAAATAATGAAAGGTATCTAATGTGTACTCAAATATTTGCGAAACCTTAGACATATATTTTTGTCACCTCATTTTCCTTTGAAACAGGAATTAGTCCTAGAAAGTTGTTAAGAACAGAAGTCCTGAAAGTTCTAATTCTGGCTCTGCCACTTTACCAGCTGCCACAGTCTTTAGTAATTCAGTGCCTCAATTTCCTCATCTATAAAATGACGGTAATAGTGGCACCTATGTTGTAAAGTGGTGAGATTGAATGAAACAATCCAAATAAAGCCTTTAGAATGAGTACCTGGTACATAGTGTTAAAATTGTTCATTATTATTATTGCTGCTGTGGTTTGTTATTATTTTATAAATAAGGGAGCTATCTACTACTACATTAGCAGCATTTTTATAATGGTTGAGATTTCCAATTTGTACATATTGATTCTCTTCTTTGACATTCCGTTCTAGATCTGTCACACAAATAATGTGTTGCATTTCCATGTGAAACAAACTACGCCAATTAGCTTGCTGTACTGTATAGCCACAGCGGTTTGTTTGGGGGGATGTGGGCTGGTTTTAACCCTAGTGCTGGTCTGTCTGTCCATTAGCTTATCTCGGTGCCTGGACTGAAAGGCAACACATGCAAGGCAATCTTTAGAGCAGGCTCCAATGCAGATAGCTGTCAAACTGTAAACAAACACCTTGGAAAAACAACAAAGGCTACAGCTGACGACAAAGGATTTACCTAAAGACAGTCTCTTTGGAGTCTCTGACCAGTTCTAGGATGACTTCCTGCCTGGAAACAAGACCAGAGAGTGCCGGAATGGGTGCACGCCAAAGAGCTGGGCTTGAAAGGAGTAGGACTTAGTGAAACCATTAGAATCAGCTAGGGAGCTTTAGAAAACATATCAATGGGCCAATTAAATTCTAAACCTCGGGGGTGGGGCGGGAAACGGGAGAGAGCAAACAGACATAGTTTTTAAAGCTCCCCAAATGCTTATAATGTACAGCGAAGGTTGAGAACCTTACTGTTCTAGGGCTTTCCTCTAATTTGCTTCTGCCGCTGAGCAGGGCCTCCTCAGAAGAGAGGTGTCCAGGCAAGAACAGAAGAAAGGAGAAAAAAAGACATTGCCCAAAAAGCTGCTCATCATAGCAGCCTCCTCAGGAGTTGGCCAGCCCTTACCCTTTGCTCAGCACTGTGTGGAAACCAAGTGGAAAGAAAAAATAAGATTATGATTATTGTTGCTTGCCTTCACAGAGTGTTCAAAAAAACAGTTAGAGAATTAATATTAACGCGCAAGAAATGGTGGCAGAACCGTGAAGCATTATGTTGTGTCTGTGATTAAAAGGATGTGCTCTTGAGAGTTCAGCCAAGGGTGCAGCGAAGTTTGACAGGGAGATGATAGAACTTACTGAGGATGAGAAAAGTCTGGGCACAAAGAGAGAATGAGGAAGGCAGTTACAAGAACAGTGAACAGAATGAACAGAGTCAAAGAAAGGGCGTGGGGTGGCACAAACCGTGACAGAACCACTCCAGCTAGGGTGCAGGATGCTCCCAGGGAGTAGTAGGAAATGCACTTGGATTATATAGCAGAATAGGGCCAAATTATCACTGGCTGGTATTCCAGCCTGAGTAATTAAAGCATCATGCAATAGGGAATAGGAAGTGTTGTGGGGTCTTGAGTAATGATAGACAATGTTTTAGAATAATCTAACAGAGTACTGGATGAGATCAGAGGTGGCAAGACTGGATAATATAAAATTGTAAGAATAACATCAATGTGAGGAACACACACACACACACACACACACACACACACAGTAGAAACAGATAAAGAAAAAGAGTAAATCCTAGATATAGTTTACATTCTTTTTGTGCGTGCTTGTTTTGATTTTGATTTTTATCAGATTATATAATATATGTACATTATAAAATTTGAGAAATCACAGAAAAGAAAAAGAAGAAAAATATCATGCATAATCTCTCTAAACCTAAGTAACTACTGCTTTGACATATTTATTTCCAGTTTTTCATATATTTTTATGTAGTTGTGATTTCACTGTCTAAGCAATTTTGTGTCTTGTCTTGAATGTAATCATGTGAGAATTTTTCTCATGTCAATTAATAAGCTTCATTTTGTAGCTAGTGGCCTTTGTTGGTATGGGTGCACTGAGAGTTTCTTGTAGGACAACAGCTTACAGATTACCTTCAATTCTCCCCCTGTTAAAATAGGGCTGTGTAGAAGTACATCAGTCTTCGGCTGTCTTAATGGTTTAATCCCTAGATAAATTCTTAGACATGCCATTACTGAGTGAAGATTTTTTCTTTAATTTAAAGCTCTTGCTACTTACTGAGAATTTGCTTTCCAAAATTATTAAGATATTGGCACTCCTGTCAACACAGTATAGCAATACTGGTTTCACTGTAATTATCTTTGCTAATTTTCTGGAGTGAAAATAAACTAATTTGTATATTTTCTTATTTGTGAAGTTGAATTTTTTATGCGCTTGTTAGTCAATTGTATTTCCTCACTTACGAATGGTCTATTCATTTTCTTTCCCCATCACAAAAATAGTAAGGAGGAACAAATTTTAAAACTTACCAACATATAGAAGATGAAAAGGACAGAAGATTCAAAGTTGTCATGTTATTGGCAAAAATAAACAAAGTCAAATAAAAAGACCTCATAAACAAAATGAAAAATTAAATAGCAACCTAGAGGGAAAAAGTAAGATATATAGCAAAAAAAAAAAAAAAAAAAAAGGCTAATTTTCATAAAATATAAAGAGTATATATCAATCAATAGGTCAACAACCCAATAGAACAGTGAGCAAGGGACACAAATAAATAGTCCTAGAAGAGGAAATACAAGTGGGTTTAAAACACAAACAGATACTCAATCTCACTCATAATAAAACATACAAGTTAAAATGAAAATGAGATAATATTTCACTTGACAAATTTGCAAAGACCAAAATGTTTAATAATGGACTTTGTGAAGAGGGTATTGGAAACAGGCATACATCTGTTGTTGATAGACTGTTCATTTATATGATCACTTTGGGGAATAACTGGAAAATTGATAGATATCAATATAGAAAATGGACATATCCTTTGACCCAACAATTCCACCCTAAAGAATTTATCCTACAGATAATTCATAATATCAATGAAATAATATATAACCCAGATAATTATTGCAAATATGTTTGTAAGAGCATAATATTGGAAACAATGACAAGCACATCAACAGATTATTTAAATAACATATGGTGCATCTGTACTGTTGAACATTAAGCATTCATTAAAAAAAAAACAGTATTCCTTTGTAGGTACCGATATATATTTCTCTAAATAAATTGTTGAGCAAAAATGTGAAGTGTGAAGACTTCCACTCTGTAGAAGGAGTAGGGGCGGGGAGGTTATATATACATTTGCTTATATGTACACAAACTTGTTTTGGATTAATACATAAGACACTGATGATAATAATCCCTTGGGGAGGACCTCTGAGAGGATGGAAACTGAGGAGTGGAGGTAAAAAAGAGAATTTTCACTCTTTTGCTCCTTTTGAATTTTTTATCATACACCTGCAATGGTAAAATGTGACTAAAGAGTATGATGATGGTTTTCCCACATTGTGTCAAATCAAGGTTCAGAAGGGCAGCTTCTTGGATTCTCTCCAAGTTAGATTCAGATAAAGCTACATTGGTTATTCTTCCCTGGAATGTAAGAATGGGATGACAGGAGCTCTGAACGTTGATTTCCCATTCAAATCACCAGCATCCAGCCCAGCTGGGCGATGCTCAATAAATATATCTTAGATGACTAAAGTTAGGAGCCACCGAGAGAAATAGACAGATCAATGTGCAAGGAAGACTCAGAGACCAAAAGCATTTAGGAGTGAAAAGAAGGTTATTTGCAAAAGTGTTGCAAGGGAATCAGACTTCAGAAGGACTGGCTTAGACCCAGCCTGCCCCTTCCATGCCAGTGCTGTGAGTCTGCACCAATGTCGAGAGGATTGTGGAAAGATAAAGCTGGAGAAGTGGGCAGGGCCAAGTAGCAGTGGGCCTTGGACACCATGCAAAGGAGTGAAAAGAGAGAGAGAAGTTAGAAAGAAACTGAAAACACAAATACATTATTCAGACTACTTTGGCTTCAAGAGACAGTGATCTAAACCAAAGAGGGAATTTATTGGCTTGTGTAACTGGAAAGTCCAAAGAGTCAACAATATCATCAAAATATTCTTTCGCTTTCTCCACCTCCCACACCCACCATCTTCTATCAGCTTCAGGCTCTTGCAGATTCTTTCCTCATGCTGGCTTCTGGCAACTCCAGCTTTACGATAAGCAAATAAGTGGCCCTAGAAGTTCCTAATAGTTCCAGTAAAAATCTTAGAACTGATTCTTATTGGTCAAATTCTAGTAGGCCAGGCAAGGGTTGTGATCATTCTTGATTGGGGCAGTTCACACCACTCTAATCTTAGGAACCAACAGTAAGGGAGGGGTTGTCCCCGCAAAAAATCAGGATGCTGTTTCTAAACACAAAGATGCTGACCAGGTTAAAACTCCACGCTAAGCAGAAACAAAGATCAAATGCAGATTGTTCCCTTTTTTAAGAATAAAAATCAGAAAGAACATTTGGAGAAAGAAAAAGTTATGGTGCTAGAGAAAGCAGGGGAGATTGTGGGAGCAAACCTTGGAGGAAATGGGAAGGGGTGGTGTGCAGGTAGAAACATGGGTAGTTGAGAATAATTATGGATTCCTGGGGATAGGAAGGACTTTGGAGGCCACCTAATCCAGCTCCCCTCCTCCTCCCTCCTCTCCCTACTCCATACACACAAATTAGGGTCCCTCACAAGACCATTCAAAATCTACTTGGACATATTCAGTAATGGAAAGTTCATGATTTTTGAAAGCATTTAATTTTATTGTCACATAGGTTTGATTCCCTAAAATGTATTCTTTTCATTGAGCAAAAACCTAATTCTCATTTTTCCCTGTGGATTAACAAACCTTAAGGCTACCACTTCATCAGATGATCCTTTAAGTCTTGGAAGACTGTCCCAGTATTTTCTCTTTCGGCCAAACTCAACAAGTTCTTTTGACTGCGTATTGGGCAGTGGGGTTTCCAGATTTCAACGGCCTAATTATCTTTGTCTGAATTCATGCTCCTTCGTATGTGTCTCTCTTTAAAAGGTGCTTAAACATAAGCCTCCACATGAAGCCTGACCATTGCTGAGTTCAGTGGGGCCATTTTTTGTTTTCCCTCTCTTTATCTGGACACTATATGAATGCGATTTAAGATTTCATTGGCTTTTTTTTTTCTTGCACATTACATCACAACTCATCATTTTGAATGTGTTACACACAAAATCTCCAGGTCTTTTTTCTCATGAGTGGTTGCCAAGTCAGACCTTTTGTAACCATGCGAGTGGTTTTTGTTTGTTGGTTTGTTTGAGCCAAGAGAAAGGAACTTCCTAATTTTTTCTTTTAAATCTCTTGTTGTTTCTTTCAGACCTATCCTGTTGGTTGCCATGACAAAATTGTCCCTTGATAACCAGGTGGTTTAGGGCCTGTGGACTCCGCTGCAAAAAAAAGGGAACCCTCCTCTGGCACTCTATTGACCCAACTGGTCTTTCGGTTTATGCATGGGCCAGCCCTCATGTCTGATTCCTGAATAATCTCGTTTCTATTTCTTGCTGATGCCTTGATCACATGTTGCACCACTATTAAGTGGGCAGCCTTTCTAGTCCATAGTTGTGTGTGTACATGTGTACCAGATGATGTGCTTTGACCTGTGGTTTCAGGTCAGTTACAGAAAGCCTTTGCCCTCACTTTAGCTTTGTGTCAGCTGTTCTGGATGAGTGGACACGTTGGTGCCAGTAAGCTGTTCCGCCCCTCTCTCATGGCCAATGAAAGGGTAGCAGCCAGAACAGCTCCAAGGGAATTTGCAATCAGTCACATCTGGCTTATGCTTTAGAGCAGAGCCTGTTAGGCAGAGCGCTAACTAACCAATACCATGTAGCCAAACGGTTTCATGAGCCTTTGACCCAAGTTCCAGATTCCTAGATGCTCTAACCCACAACATCCTTCCTGGAGCTGAAACTTTCTGTACTGTAACCTGAGGGCAGTGGGGGAGGAGAAGGTCCTGATTCCCTTATGACCCCTCACTGGTTCATAGAAGACTTTTTGGGGCTATATATCTGCTTCCAGAATTTCTAAGGGCCTCTCTGATCTAAGATTTGCATACCTACTTGATGTTTTAAGATGCTAATACCTAGAAGCCTTCTCCTACACATCACCCCAAGCCCCTTAGACTAAACCCTTTACATATATAGACAAACTTCAAAGTGAACTAAAATTCGCCTTGTCCTTTGGACTTGATGATTTTGACTTCTGACCTCTCCCTAATAGGGGCTAGCTCTTTTGCTTCAATTCATCTCCACTGCTCTCTCCACCCCAATACTGCACTCCTGTTAGCTTGAGCCTGATTCTCCACCAGGAGTTCCTAAGTACTTGAGGCTCTGAGAAAATGAGATCATGATAATTGAAGAAAATGTGCAACTGGGACACTGTGGGTATGGTCAAAAGTGGAGCCTCTTCCCTAACCCAAAGAAGGGATGTACCTCGTGCCCGGTAGATACCAACTACCCTTTCATCCTGTCTCCTGTAATGCATGCATTCAAGACTAAAGGTAGTTGCCCTTAAAGAAAGACAGAGGTCCCAGATTCTCACTATAGTGTAGGACTCATACCTAAAATATTTGAAGGACCTACCTGTTTGTCAGGATTTATTTCTCAGTTTTCTCACAAATCTCTATAATAGCTCACTGTCAGATTGTGTCAACAGCAATAAAGAGATGATGTATTTATGCTTCTTGCTCTCATATTCTGCATCACTGAAGAAGAAATGCTGGCTTGAAGAGCAATGGTGAAACAAAACCATCAGTGATACTCTCATCACCTTTCCAAACTTGTTTTGTGTGATGCCCTTTTATATTATTTTAAAAAGAGGAACCAGATGATTTCCTAAGGGGAAATTTCTAACACCCTCTTTCTGAAAAATAAGACACAAGAATTAAGGGACCATACGCTCAGGATTTTCCAGATTATGACCACAATAAAATAACGGATGACATCACCTACAGAAGAAAGGTTTTCATGACTCAGTGCAATCAATAGTGTATAAGAAGCAATTAATAGGAAATATTGTAAGAATTCTTAGATACTGAAACACTCTTCCTTGCCAATCCTAAATTAGTAGATCAGAAAAAAATAATTTTTTTTATATTTGTTAAATAATCTAAGATTAAAAACTAAAAACCCAAGCCTAGATGTGTGGGGCTTTTTCATAGTAAAATAGAAAGTACCTGGAAGGCAATCCAAATAAAATCATTTAAGAAGAAGTCATGCTGACATATCTGCTGAGGAACTGTTCACCAGAATGTTTAGACCAGATCCAAAAATGTCAGCCTACTGGCTTATGTGCTGATTATTTTGGGACAGAACACAGATTTCAAAAGGAAAGAATATAAGATAGCACTCAAAGAAACTGAATTTGAATATATTAGCAAATGTACTCAGCTTTTCTTTCACCAAAGAAGTCAAAATACAGCTTTGGATTTGTTACACACAGTTTAAAGGTTTTCAGATAAATATCATTTATTTCAAAATAAAAAATATTAAGAACCATAAGGAGTAAGGTCTTAGAAGCAGAAAGAAGAGGATGGATTCAAGAGCTCATGGAACAGAAAATAAGACTGGCCTTCCCCTGAGTCAGGAGTAGTAGAGAGACTGAAGAAGAGGCAGAGAGAGAAGACATGTAGAAAAGGAAGATGAGAGGGTTGATGCTTCCCCAAAGGCCCAGATGTTTTCTGTGAAGGAGGAAGGGCAAGAAGCTACCTTTGTTTCCCTCACCAGACTATAAAATCTGTTAGGGTAGGGACTTGATCTGTTTTGTCCCTTACTGTAATACCCACCACTTAGCACAGTGCATGGCATATTGTTGATTCCCAATTAGTATTTGTTGCATAAAACAAATGAGTGTGGGCATAGGGACTTAGAAGAGTGGGAAATGCTGGGAATAGCTTTGTTAGGAGTCAACAAGAAGTGCATGAGGGGGTTGCAAATTTGAGGTTAGACAGTATGTATTTAAAGCAAATCAGCATTTTCTTGAAGTTCAGAAGCAAGAACAGAAAAGCAGACAGATGAGAATTGCCATGACCAAGAGAGCAGAATGGAAAAGGGGTACGAGGATCTATAACAAGAGCAGTGGAGGCCAGGCTGGAAATGGGGTCAAGGGTGGAGACAGAGTAAAAGCAACAACAGACTGTTAAGGTCGCAAGATTGCAAGTACTTCTGAGGGTTTTAGGCAAAGAGCCTCTTCAAAACACCAGTAGAGCATATAGCTTTGTAAGAGGCTAAGCATCCGACTCAAATTTTTACTCTAAATTCTGCAGGTGTTCAGACATGGACTATGTCTGACTCATTTTCCTTTGTAATTCAGTTTGTTAAGTAAATGCATAAAAATAAGGAAGAGAGAAGGAAGGAAATTAGTTAAAGACATGATTGGCATGTGTTATGTCTATTAAAATCATGAGCTATTCAGATTTTTATGTGTGTATAAATGCATATAAGTGTTTGGATGTGTGTATACTACTACTCGCCAGTACACATTCCATCACAAACATCCCCAGATATGTTCTGCTGTATCGGAATTGATAACCATGTTTGAAAAATCTGTCATTTAGTTGAACTGTGTTTTATCTTCTATGCTGCAGGATTGGGCCGAGATCTGGTAAATATTGGGCTTGAGGATCCAGGGAACCAAGAACCAAATTCCTCAGTATAGACATCTTATCCAGAGGTGAGTTATTGAAAGGAAAGAGCCTAGACCTGACAGGGTTTGACCAGGATCAAAGACCATGGGATTAGCCAGGTCAAATGGAGAGACAAATGGGCAGGTACCATATAGAAAATCAAAATCCAGAATTACTATATTTGCTTCTTTGGAAGACCCCAAAAATCAAAGCCTCTGCTAAAACCCTTCCCTTTGGGCTCTTAATTCTCTGCCTTCGGTATCAATCATATTTTCCCTTCTAGGATTTTATATTTAAAAGATGGATCTTTTGAATTAATTTTCATATCACCTCTTGTCAAAATGTGTTATTATGAGGTTCTTTTTATTTTAATTGTTTTACATTTTTAATGCCATTTATTTTTCAAATCCATTTACCGTATATTTAGATTTCTCAGATTGGAAATTCTTTACTTGTGAAAAATCAATGCAAATGTATCTTAGAAGCCTAATTAAGAGACAACAGTGACTCATTGTTATATGGGAGTGAGGTAGGAGTGTGGGTTGAAGGGAGAAGAGAATGAAAGGAACTTCCACTCTCCTCCAGATTTCCTAAGCCTTCAAAATGTAAAATGTAATGTTTCAAGGGAATACATTGTTCATTTTAAAGGCAAACAAAAATTCTACACTTGTGTTCCTATTGGGTTTATAAATCAGGAAATTATTAAGGTGGACACAAAAGAAGTACCTCTTTGTGACTGATCATCTACTTAGTCATCCAAGTCCTTGAGTTTGATTTTGTTGCCAATTTGTACTTCTGAAAATAGAATGTCTCAAGTATTGTTTCCAAATCCCCAAATGCTTGCTACTAATTATTCCTTTTTTATTTAACACGGAAAACACAGAGAAGATGATACAAAGGAACTGGTGTAATGTATGGAACCAACATTGTACAAAATCTGGATCGGGCAGCCTTCTCCTCTTGTTAAAAAAATAAATTATAATACAGCTCTAGTGTGTGGGAATTTTTATGTGAACAAAGCCATCTCAAAATCACAGCTCTGTAGTAATTGTTCAGTTGCCCCCTCATGTTCTTGAGACTTAGGGTTTAAAAGTTTTTCTTTATCACAGAGCATAAACCCCTAAGAAACATTTGAAATTGAATACAGACCTCTGGCCCTGAGACTTCAGATATTTTTCTCCCTTGCTTAGTTATCCAACTATTTTAAAATCTTATTCTCTTTGATCATTGATAGGAATGTTGGCTTGGCACAGTCATTTTAGCTCCAAACTTGTGATGTTTTTTGAAAATTCTCAAGTATGAATTTCAACAAGTTAACCAAGGGTCCTTAATTCTCCTTCCAGCCCTAAGTATCATTTAATGCATTTGAAGTATTACATGTCATCTCCTGCCTATCTTTTTAGATCACACAGACTTTCAATTAGCCATTTTGGATTCTGACCACATATGCTAGGAAATAACTGTTTAAATATGCTCTTCTCCTAACACATTTCTGCTGGGATTCCCCTGGCAAAGGTAGATGGGATTTTTTTAAATTGGAACCATACTAGAAAACAGACTTGTTTTGAGTAATTGCTAATGAGTTTCCTGACTAGCATACGTGGAACTAAAGTGACAACTCCACTGAACAGAATAGATGGCAGAAAAGAAGGGCAAAAGATGACACCCTACAAAACCAGGCTATCCACTTCCAGCAGGAGTTAGTTCATACTCAGTTTGTCTCTCCCTACTGTCCTCTCCCTGCTTAAATGTTTTGTATCTTCTTACTGTTTCAGTGCTGAGATTCTGCCAAAAACATTAAACTCAGGTTGAAAGAGAAAGGAAAACATAAAGATGAAATTTCAAAAATTATAGGGGGAATAGTTTTTCTTCTTCTTTAAAATTCAAACTTTCTATGACACACTATCCTCAATTAAAAGTCACTGAAACTAGTATCCACTCATCTTGAAAAAGACACTATTGATAATAGCTAATATTTATTGAGCTATTACCAAGTACCAGGAACTCCTCTAAATGCTTTACATTCATTATTTTATCTAGTTCTCTCAGAAATCCCAGAAAGGATATACTTTTATTACCCTCATTATAAAGATGAGGAAACAGATGTGATGGGATCTTGATCTGTGAGAATTCATCTCCCTACACAAGCAAAACTTGGAGATATTGCGGGTTCAGATTCCAGATCACCACAGTAAAGCAAACAAGGCAATAAAGCATTATGAATTTTTTAGTTTCCAAGTGCACATAAAAGTTGTCTGTGCTATACTATATTAAGTGAGCAATAGCAGTATGTCTTTAAAATGCACATACTCTAATTTAAAAAAACTTTATTGCTAAAAATGCTAACCATCATCTGAGTCTTCAGTGAGTCTGAATCTTTGTTGATAGAGGGTCTTGCCTCCATGTTGATGAAAAACAATATCTTCGAAGCACAATAAAACAAAGCTCAATAAAACGAGGTATGCCTGTATTAATAATTTTAGACTCTTTATTGGAAGGGCTCTGGGAATCCCAATACACACATATATATTTGTCACCCATTGAATATTAATTAACACTTATAAGAAGAGCAAAGTGGGGCCACAAAAGCAGTTATTAACTTTTAAAGAATTCCTCCAGTAATTCTGCTTCTAGAAAAACTCTCGCAAATGTGCATAAAGAAACATGTATAGGAATGCTCATTTATATAGGACTTAAAATGAATGAACTAGAGTTCCATGTATTAAGATGGGTAGATCCTGAAAACAATTTTGAGTAAAGAAAAAAAAAGTGGCTGCAGGATGAAACATTGGTAAAATGTCATTTATGTAAAAATTTTGTTTAGTACAAACTATGTTTAGAACATAAAACAACAGAATATGTTATTTGTGAACATATATTTATGTAATAAGAAGATAAAGATGTCAACCAGAAAGGTAAAATGTTCAGGATAACAATTGCCTTGGGAGGAAAAGGACAGGTCTGAGGAAGTAGGCTTTGACTCTATAATGTCTCATTTCTTTTGCTTTAAAAAATAATAAAAATATGAGAAAATAATATTTGTTCTTTCAGGATCCACATGGGTTTCTTATCTTATTCTCAGAAAATTTTTGTATTTAAAAAAATACCTCCATCTTAAGAAAGATAATTAGGTAAATTCATGCTGGGAAGGGGCCAAAATCACAATATAGAGCATGATCTCTATGGTTTTAAGGTAAAATTGTTTGAAGCAGGTTTAACTAGATGCCCAACTTATCCATAAAATAGCTTGGTATGCCATACATAGACTGTCTAGCTTTGAGTCTTGTAAATTCAGGGAAACTTCCAAAATAAATTAGTTGTAAAACATATTCCTCAGTGATTTCACTAAGATAAATTTCTTAATATGGTTTTATGTTAGCTACAAACCACAGAGTACCAGTCCTCCAGACTCTGCAATATTATCGAGGGAGCAGGAAGAACAGTTGTCTGGAGATTGTTTTAAGCCACACACTTCTGGCCAAAGACTCCTGTTCATGGGTCATCATTATTATCTGGACTGTACATTCCCAAATCTGATTCCCTGACTCCCCTTCTCCTCCCTTTCTTCATCTCCCAAAGCATAGAATTTTATTGTAAAGATGAACACCTCTGAATGCTGTCTAATTAGGCTATGTAGTTTTGATAGTGAATGTACTTCATTACATTATTTGGTATAAGGTTCTGGGTCATCCCTAAAAATACTTGAGCTTAGAAATTAATCTAATTCTTGTTTACTTTTGTTTGGAAGCTTTTTACTTTCTAAATAATAACGTAGTTGAAGAATGTTAAATCCAGCATTACTTAAAGTGCTATTCATTTCTTAAGTCTATATTTTGTAAATGATGAAATTATTCTTTGTACACATTTAAAAATAATCTCTTTCAGTTATATAACTAACAATCAGTACCAGTTTGTTTGTGGGCATGTGTTCATACATATTTTTTATATCTGCCTTGTTTCAAAAAGGATAAAAGATGATTTGCAGATAAATATAATATAGCACCAGAAAAATTAAGTCTGAAGTTAGCAAAGGAATGAAAACAGGATTTAAGTCAGGAGCAAGTTAAGTATATAAAGTGCTTCCTGTTTAATCTTATACACAGGCCGGAAGGAGGCCACATATATGGCTCCAAGCTTTCTCACAGCCAAGGGAAATAATGTCAGTTCCACAATTAGGTATCCAGAAGACAAAAACAAATGAGATAATAAACAATGGAAATAACAACTGTGCCAGGTGCTAAAACCAAGGAAAATTTTCCAGATATTGTCAGAAAGGTTATTACAGCCACAAATTTCATGGCACTTTCCTATAAATCCCTTAATGTAGGCCCAAAGTATTATACCAAAGTGAATTCATTAAGGAAATCTGAGGGGGTGGTCTAGGCACAATTCAGGGGTATGGTTGGAACTGTTGGTCCTGACATGGGATTCATTATCAGAAACACCGTGTAGTTTATTGTCTAACCCAGTATCTTTTGAGAGTGAAAGGGGGTACTATTAAGCCCCCAGGACAAGTATAAGCCAGGACTGTTCTAAGCAAACTAGGACATATGTTCATCACTCACTAACATCCTGCTCCCAGTACAGCCCATCACTGTGGACCTAGTCAGCCAAATCCATCCTGTCCAACATGGAGTAAGTCTACCCAGTTCTAGGTATAGGGGACTCTGAGGATTTCTGGGGTAGGCTTGCTCATGCATCAGCAAAACAGGGAAGATAATCAAGAAAGACTGAAGTAATCAATGGGTAATGATAGCCTGAGGATCCAGTCTCCATAAAAAATAATTTTTTAAAAAAAGGTTAAAAGAGATGTTACTTCTGGTAATGGATGAGAGGGGCAATGAAATAGTTGTAGGTAGTTGGATGGGTCCCATGAAGAGGAAAGAGACACACTACTTTCTGAAGGACTCAATGAGAGACCTAGTGGAATAAAACTGCTTGAAGATGGAATATTATCATAATGGCTAAAGCACTTAAGTTGTAGTTCTCAGACATGTATTATGAATTACCTGGAGCATTTGTTAAAAACTAGATTCCAGGACCCTAACCTTACAGATGATTCTGTTAGTCTGAGATGGAACCTAGAAATCTAGCTTAACAAGCACTCCAGGTGGTTCTAGTAATAAGGTTCTAGCCTACACTTTGAGAAATATTACCCTAAATACCACCTGATTAAATAGTCTTTCAGGGAGTCTAACTTTCCCACTGGAGGAAGAATGCCGGTTCCCCTGTGGAAGGTAGGGTGCAAGAGATGGGAAGGAAGGAAAAATGGATGATCAGAAAAGCTCAGTCTGCAATTACCTGAAAGATTTACTCATTGAGAAACCTAGGTCCTCAATTTGAAAGAGAAAGACCTCTCCTCTCCAGATTCCCTATATGGTCCTCTGTATGGTCCTAAAACTAAGAGAACTACCCAAGCAGAGACACAAATGAGCCCATTTTAAAAATCTTAGCTGGAATAACTCTAGCAAGCCTCTCTTTATCTAGTAACAGTAGCTAACATTTATTGATTTACTACATGCCAAGCCTAAGTGCTGTACCTGCATTTACTTATTTAGTCCTGAGAACAGCCCAATGGGGTAGGTATTATTTTTAACCCTATTTTACGGCAGGGCCACTGCAAAACACATCCACGGGGCACCGTGCCGGGTATGGTCTGTGTCTGTGTCTGTGGCACCCCCTGCAGTAGGCAGGACACAACCTGCACAGCTTTACATACTGGGCCCAACATTGTGGGTCCTAAAAGTTCGGTAACTCTCCCAAGGTCCCAGAGCTGGAACCTAAGTTCTGAAACCTTGTAGATGAGAAAACGGAGGGAACCGTATAAGAAGAAATTTCTATGATCCTGCCAGGAAGGTAAATGAACCAACTTGGATATCAGTAAATGTATTCATAGAAGGACAGATAAGGGTAAGCAGTCCGAAAGTAACAGTTAGCTGAATCAATCGTGCCAACTGGGACTCTCCCCAGCCTTCCTGGATGAGGTTCCAAGACTGCCTCCCCAAATCACAGTCAGTGATGGTAGGGATAAAGCCCCAAGCTCCCATTCCTGGTTGCATTTTTTTCCCCAGTGAAACAACCCTCAGGCAAGCTTCTTGCCTCCAGCGTCCTGTCCAGCTCCTCTACATGTTGTTTCTATCATATTTTGGCCCCTGTATTAGAGTGATTTTCTATGTATCTGTTTCTCTACCAAGTGTACCAGCTTTATTTGAAGGCTGTGACAATGCTTTACCATATTTGTGTCTCCTGGGGTCCAGGGAAGGCGTGCCATGTGTGCATGGCTAGGAATCTTTGCTTGCTTCCTTCCTCTCTCCTGGCATTATGCTCCCTGCCTTGCAAGTTTAGTGGAAAAGACTTACAAATAACAGTTAAGTGCTTTGCACAGCAAATTATAGAGGAAAGCACAGGATTGTTGTGGAGCCAGAGAAAATGGGCTTGACTTAGCCCGTAAGGCCCAGCAACGTTAATAAATGAAGCCAGGCAGAAAAAGAGAGGAGAGAGGGCATTCTAGGAAAAGGAAACGGCACGAACGAAAAAAGTTAGATGCTCACATGTACGAGGGAACAGAAGAGAGGGGAGGGGTGGGGGAAAGAGGAGCAGGAGTAGGAGGAGAAGGAGAAGGAGAAGGGGAGAAGAGGAAGGGGAAGAAGGGAGAAAGGAGAGAGGCTGTGTGGTACTGCAATAGCTTAGTTTGGATGAAAATATTTTCACTTTTGACACCAATGGAGGGGTTGCGGGCAGAGTGGGAGAAGAGTATGAGCGCTGGAGCCAGGCGGCCTGCACGGCCCAACCCCAGCTCTACCACTTACCGGCTTTGTGACTTGAGCAAATTATTTCACCTCTTGAGCCTCAGATCTTAATTTGTTAATGGGCTAATAATAGTACCTACCTTTTTGGACTGGTATGTTAATTAAATGGCTTAATATTTATAAAATGCTTTATAATAGTGCCTGTCATGTAGTACATAATCAGTAAAGGGTAGTTATTATTGTAACCTCATTGTTCTTTTTCTCTCATTCCCTACTTTTACTCCGTTCCAAGCAAGTTTTACATATTTTGCCTCTAAAACAATTACCGAAAACAATTACTCAGTCTCCACAGTGTCCACCTTGGCCCAGAGAACTATGATTTCTTTCCTAGATTCTTGCACTAGCATATTAATTGGTCTTCCTGCTCCCGCTCTTGCTCTCCCACAGAACAAACAGGGTGATCCTTTACAAAGGTAAATCAGCTTTTACTCTATTTAAAAATCTGTTGTGTCTCATCACACACTATACCAACCATTTAGAATTCTTCTTATCATGACCTTAAAAGATCTTAAATAATATGGCTGGCTCCCTCTACCTCTTTAACTCTATGTGGTTCGTATTCTCCTTACTCACTATGCTTCAGCCTCTAACTGCCTGAACTTGGCAAGTTTGTCTTGCTAGGATCTTTGCATCTGCTATTCCCTCTGACTTTTCTACCTCTCAACATGACTGTCTCCTTCTTGTCTTGTAGAATCTAGCTTGACTGTCAGAACAGTGGACTTTCGTTTGGGACACCAAAGTAAAGTAACAGCCTGTCTGGTTTCTATATGTTACTCTAGAACTTTATTTAATTTTCTTTATTTGTTGTATTTTCTGCTTCCCCAACTGTGCCCCACTCCCCGAATTTAAGCTCCATGAAAGTAGAAACAAGAACTGTCCTTTTCATTGCTGTATTCCCAGTGCCTATAACAGCAAACTCCTCTCTCCAGCATACCAGGCACTCAATAAATATGTATCGAATTGATGTCAAATGAATTAGAAGAGAGCAGAGAAAGAAGGGAAAAGGTTGCCAAAAACTAAGGCAACCTGGGGCCAATTATTATGCTTTTGCAGTAATCCGGTGAGAAATGATGAGGCCCTAGCAGTGGTTTTCCACCTTGGCTATGCATTGGAATCACCTGGGGAGTGATCTTAAAATTACTGATGCCTGAGCACCACTCTCAGAGATTCTGACTTAATTGGTGTATGCAGCCTGGGCATCAGGATTTTTAAAAGCTCCACAGGGGATTCTAACGGGCGGCCAGAGTTGAAACCAAAAGGCAGAAGAGGGATACAGGAGAGTGAGTGCAGGGATGGTTAGTACGTATAATAAGCAGTACTTGGTGGTTAATTATGAATTGGAAATGACCAAAAAAAGAGTTCCTGGGAAGAATCCTAAATTTCTGGCTTGGGCCTAGGCAAATTATGAAAAGATAAATCTGTCTTGGACAGATTAAGTCTGAGGTGCCTCTGGGGATTCGAGTGGAGATGTTTAACAGACATTTGTTTCTTAATAGATATATGTTGCCTTAATGAAGAGTAGGAAATCCCTCTGGTTTTTAAGAAGACAAGCAGGAAAAGGCATCTCTGGAAAATATGACAATTGTACAGTGTGCAAGACCACTCCCACTTAGCATAGCCTCTTTACACAAAACCTCCTTCTAAGCCAATGTTTCTTCTGTTCTGAAATGTTGTTCAACATGTTGACATATTTTTAAGGATTATATTATGTAAAGGTACTGTTCCATAAATTCGTTTAACTTGCTATTATTGTGTTACCTATAGGCTTAAATTATCCCATTGATTAAATTGCTGACAGCCTTCAGATACATTCAAAGGAATACACAATAGCTTAAAAATTTCCAATAAATGAAAATGAGCATACACATTATTACTTGCTTTTAAGATTCATGGTTAAAGATACTTAGACCTAAATTGCCTAGCTTGTTTAGTTTTCTAGTTGGTAAACATTTACTGGGTTACCAAAGATACCAAGCATTATCTGAAAGATCATGCCCCTTGGTTTCTAATTCAAATCAGACACACTAAAACAAGTATTGAAAGGGTGATATATTTAGTGAAGTAACAGATGGTGAATGGACATTCTGTCCAGCGTCTATCATATTCCATTTCTCAGTAAGTATTCCAAGGGAGAGTGACTCTAAATCTTGAAGAGAAATAAACTAGGAGGGAATGGACCAAGTCTTGGATTGAATGTATTTATTCACCTAAGAATTGATACCAAGTCACATTAAAAACTTGGATTAAAAACTTCAAAGGGGATATGACTGGCTTAAAGATTATGAGGGGATGTGACAAAGCTAAAGTCATTCAGAATGTATCAATAAGGACTGAAAAATGAATTCTGAATACTTAAACAACTTTTTGATATTGGGAGTAGGAGGAAAGTAAGCTTAAGATAGTCTCTGAACCCTCACATAAGGTGTTAAATTGTGGCTAAAGTGCTGCTCCTGGCAGCCCCCGCGGAAGACTGGGGTCTAGTAAAACTAAGAGCGAGGGGGTGGGAGCGCCGCCACTCTCACCGAAGGGCATTCTCTAGCGGAGAGCCGCAGAAATTCGCTGCAGCATTTCGGTTCTGCTCTCCCGGGAGCTGCCAACCTAGCAGGTGAACCGTGATAACACAAAGGCATGAATGCGTAATGGCGTGCGAATGTCAAAAGCCAGGGTCCCCAAGACTGGCAACCCCCTTCGCCTCGGAAGCAGCCCCACCCGTCCTTGGAGGAGACACCTGCCCCATAGCCCAGCAGGCTCGGGGCGAAGTCCTGCGGGCCGGAGAGGCGAGCTGGGCCGCTGTCCGCCGCGCGCTGGCGCGGGCAGGGTGGCCCGCTCCGGGTCACGGGGCGCACAGGCTGCGCGGCCCCGGCAGGGCACGGGAGGAACGTGGGCACACGAACCACAGCGTCCCAGAGGCGCCCGCGGCGGCCCCCGGTGGGCGTGACGCCATGACGCACGGAACGCGGGCGGCGCGACGGGGCGCGGCGCGGCGGGGCGGGGGCTGGAGGAAGGAGTGGGAGGAGGAGGCGGAGACAGCGGGGCCGAGGGAGGGGGAGCATGGCAGTTGCGGGCTGGCTCGGGGCAACAGCAGTCAAGACGGAACTGCGGAGGAGGAGTTCGGGAAAGCGGCGGTCCGAACCCCTCCTCTCCGTCCCCCCCGCCCCAGCCGACAGGCGCCTCGGCAGGCCCGAGGGACCCTGCCCCGCACTTCCTCCGGCTTCTGCCGCCGCCGCTGGGAGATGGGCCTGCTTGCCCGCCGCGTCTCCGAGGAGTTGAAGGTACAGGGGAGCACCGGAGGAGGTTACGCCCGGGAGCGGGAGGGCAGGGGCGGCTCCCGCTTCCGATCCGGAGCGCTCTGGCAGGGCCGCTGCCCTCCCCGAGACGGAAATGGATTCGGAAACCCCACGGGAAAGGCGCCCCCTCTCGTGCGGAGCGCGGCGTTGGGGCTGGAGCTGGAGCCAGGGGTCAGGCCTCGGGCTGGTGCCGCGTCCCTCTCCCGGCTGTGGCGCCTCGGGGGCAGCGCGGCCTGAAGTGGAGCGCGGGGTCCGCCCCGAGCCCCGTCTTGGCCGGGGCAGGCTGTGGAGAAGGCGGCCGACCCGGCAGTGTTGTGACGCGCCGAGGCGGCGCTCCCCTCGAGCACTTCCCCGACCCCTGAAGGAGGCGACACCGAGGACGGCCGCCGCGGGGAGGCGGCGGGGGCGGAGCGCATTCCTGATGGGTGAAATCGGCTCTAACGGGACAGATTTCCGGGCCTCGCTGCAAATTTGGAGTCGGGGCCAGCGTCCCCAAACCCCTGCTGCCGCGGCCCTGGGGAAAGGGAGGTATGCACCAGGGCGCTCCGTCGGGAGAACAGCCACCCCCTTCAAAAGCAGAAATTGTACAGAGGAAAAATGATGCGTCCTTGGAGTAAACTATGTTATTAGGGGTCTCCTAGGATTGTCTCCCGCTTGCCAAACCTTCTGGGAGTTCTCAGCCTTCACCCAGCAAATAATGTCGACTGGGTTCCTCTCTGCCATTGCTTTACCAGTTTCCATTAATGGAAAGAAGTGCAGGGTTCGTTAACCCCGCGATAGGGTAGTAAATAAAAGAGGGGCGAAAAGTGGTTAAGGTTATATATGGGAGAAAGCAAGGTCTTAATTTTTTCCCATTGGCTCTTGAAGGTAGAAATATAAGAACGGTGCTTTGTTCTGGTTAATATTTACCGTTCAAAATGTTGCAAAATATTCTCTTGGGTTGACGTTGCAAAGGACAGCGTTTAAGTGCCGCTGCAATCTTCAAACCCAGGTGTTGGCTGGAATTGCTAGTTTTAAATGTTAGTAAACAGTGGAGACATAACAGCAATCCTTTCTCCTGACTGGTTGCCTTAAAATGTTTGTGATCTTTTCCAGTCCACTTTTTTTTTTTTTTAAGGTAGAAACGTGGCTCTCTTTTCATTTTTATCTTTCTATTTTAACCTGGATTCATTGACGCCTTTGGTTGTATGAAGTCTGGTGGTATACCTAAATTTCTTTTTCAGGTTTGCCATTAATCATCTTAATGCGCATCTTTCTATTTTTGTTTATAATTCAAGCTATTACCACATTAGTTTATGCTTCCCTAACATCTGTCAGAACTGAATTAAAGTATAAATACTGTCCATTTAGAAAATAGCGATGATCTGTTGTTAACTAAGTGTTTTCAAATGCAATTCTGTGGTAAAGGTTTAGAATTAAGTCTTGAGACTTAAACCAAATTATGCAACAGCAGCACCAATTTTTTAAAAACTTTGTTAGTTTAATATTCTTTTAATACAGTATGCAATACCACTTGTTTAAATTTCATGTGTCTGGAAACTTTTAATGTCACCACAAGGTATCTTTTTGAGGAAAATATTACATTTGGCAACTAACGATAGTGTTTATTTTTTCAATGTCTCTGACTTCCAAGGAGGAGTCCAGTAAGATTAGCTTTTAAAACTGCAACATTATTTCAGGAATTGAAACACAACCCAATTCCTACTCTCCAAATACTATTTGAAATATTGTTTCATTTGTAGGATGCCTCAGTTGATTGTTAGAGTTTGTATAAAGAATAGTCAGTCCATTTTACTGTCATCTAACCAGTGCTGGATTTTTTTTTTTTTTAATTTTGGTGGTGCTTTGTAGAATTTTGGGTGCCTTTAATTTGGCTAACTGAAGCCATATTTTTTCTAACATATGAAAGAGGCTAAAGTTGGTGTCTCTTTTTAAAGATACCTCAGCATCTTAGTGGGAACTAAATGCACTTCACAAATTTTAGATAGAGGATGTCATAAAGTAATATTTTTGCAGTTGTGAGTGTAAGACACTTGGGGTCACCTCTCTTTAATGGGATTGGATTGAAAGGTACTATTTGTTCTTATGGGGTTGCTAGATACAATTAGAGACAGGTAATTTGAAGCACCTTTTTAAACATTTGAAAAAATGTCCTATATGTTATGGCAGGTTCTGATTTTATCTTACACACTTATTTAGATTTATCACAAGTTCTTTGGTTTCTAATCATCCTCCCCCCAGCTTTTTTTTTTTTTTTTTTTTTTTTTTTTTTTTTTTTTTTATCTAATATGTAGGGCACCGAGGGTTGAAAAATGTATTTTCCCTGAGTTTTTCACGGAGAGGGAAAACAAATATTGGTGATAACATGTAAAAGTCCCTAGCCAAGAGCTGATCACAGAGTAAGCTGGAGATGAATTTTGTTGCATTTATATCTAAATTCCCTCCTTATATTTCTTCTCTACTCAGGTTATAAAGAAAATCTTAAGAGAATTATTATTTGTTTTGCCGATGCTACTAACAAGTGACAGTTGATTGTCAGTGGCTGGTTTTGTGCTGATTAAGCTTTATGCTCTTTTATTGTTTGAGGCCCATGTAAAAATTAGGTCATTTGGGACTGAAGGCCAAAGAAAAGTTGAATTTCTAAATTTATATTTGATTGCATATGCCATTATATTTGGCATACTGTCACTAGTAGTTTAATGAAAGTCTTAAAGGACTCATTATTGTATATGAAATATATTAGCTTCAGGATTTTGGGTTCACTCCTTTTTGGCAAATTGTTAATCTGATTATTTATAGAGAATAGCTAATTTTTCCTTAGGTGATTTTTTTTTCTCCAATCAGGAATAATTATTTTTCTTCTGCTTTTAAGTTATAAAATACCAGTTTTTTGTTAGCTAACAAAAGATGTGTAACATTGAAATAACTATGTATGTAACCATACCTGCACAGCTAAAGACTGAGGTATAACATTCCTTTGCTAAACACAACTGTATTTCAGGTGGTGGTAGACTTCAACTAAAAAAGGCAATGACATTATTTGGGCACTTCATTTGTTTCAGTAGCTATCATATGTCAGTAATACTTTTATATTCAAGTAGAAAAATTTAGCACCTTTTGATAAGTAGATTTTGTTTATATTCTTTGTAGCTGTTAATAAAAGCTGAACAGTTATTTTGTTTATTGGTAACATTTTCTTGGAAGCTAAGCCATTATCCTTAAAAGTATTAGATATTCTTGTCCCATTGATGTTATCTAGTATTTTATTTTTAAAAAATTACTTACTAGAGATACACTGTTTGTTAATTTGTTTTTAGAAGTCCTATTCGGGAGAGTTTTCTTATATGAAAGCCTCAGTAGGACAAAACTAATGAGTTCTTTTGGCCCTCAAATAAGTTTGTGCATTGAATTATGAAGCAAAAGCCTGCTAAAAATCACCCTAGGTTGTGTATGCCCGAAAGAAACTTCAAAACTCAGTCAGAGCCAGCCAAAAGCTGAACTTGACCTCTTAAAATTATGTACACTTAACAATCTTCAGTTTTTGTCCTTCTCTGGAGACCCCTGAAAGTATAAATAGTTCTGCTGTAATGTGAATAGCAGGCAGGCTGCCAGTTGAAGAAACAATCTTGTAGAGGTGAGCTGTAAGGAAGGGAGCAAACTAGTTAGAGGGAAGGAACAACAGCAACAACAACAACAAAACTATTGGGAATATGATAGTATTAGGCTTCCAGATAAATATTATATAGCACAATAATCTAAATTCTTATGCATTATTACAAATGAAATATGTGAAATATACGGTAGAAGTGTAGGAGATAATATAACTCTATGATGGCAGGGACCATTCTCTCTGTTCAGTCTCAAGGTCTCAGCGCTTAGCATTAAACCTGACAATAATAGGTTTTGAGTAAGTGTTACTGAATAAAGTGTGTATAATGTAAAGTATTTATTGTGTGGGAGGGTAATTTTAATAAATTTATTGGGGTGACATTGGTTAAAAAATGACATAGGGTTCAGGTGTAAAATTTTGTGTCATCTGTATATTGCATTGTGTTGACCACCCAAAGCCAAATCTCCTGTCAGCATATATTGACCCCCTTTACTCTTGTCTACCTCTCCCCTACCCCTCTTTCCCTCTGGCAGCCACCAGACCATTGTCTGCATCTATGAGTTTGTTTTCTATTTCGTTCGTTTGTTGCTTTTAGTTTTATATCCCACATGTAAGCGAAATCATATGGTTCTTGACTTTTTGCAATCTGACTGATTTTGCTTAGTATGATATTCTCAAGATCCATCCATGTTGTCTCAAATGGTAGTATTTCATCTTATGGCTAAGTAGTATTCCATTGCATATATGTATCACATCTTCTTTATCCAATCATCTATCCTCTCTTGAAGGACACTTAGGTTGTTTCCATGTCTTGGCCACTGTGAATAATGCTGCAATGAACATAGGGGTACATGTATCTTTATGAATAAATCTTTTCAAAATTTTTTAGTTAAATACCCAGGAGGTTGATTACTGGGTTATATGGTGACTCTATTAATTTTTTGAGGCACCTACATACTGTTTTCCATAGTGATTGTATCAATTTATATTCCCACCAGCATTGTATGGTGGTTCCTTTATTTCCACAACCTAACACTTGTTACTACTTGTGTTATATAATAGCCATTCTAACAGATGTGAGGTGGTATGTCACATTGTGGTTTTTGAGTTGCATTTCCTTAATAGCTAGTGAAGTTGAGCATCTTTTCATATATCTGTTGACTATTTGTATGTCTCCTTGAGATAAGTGTCTGTTCAGGTCCTCTGCCTGTTTTTTATTTGGATCATTTGTTTATTTGTTGTTGAGTTGTATGAGTTATGTATATATTTTGGAAATTAACCCCTTATCAGAGGTGTTGTTTGCACATGTAATCTCTCATTCAGTAGGGTGCCTTATTGTCTTGTTGTTCGTTTCTTTAGCTGTGCAGAAGCTTTTTAGTTTGATACAGCCCTACTCTTTTATTTTTGCTTTTACTTCCCTTGCCTTTGAGGCCAATTTCATAAAATCCTCTCTAAGACCAAGGTCCCTAAGTTTAGAACCTTTTGTTTTCTTCTATGTATTTTATTGTTTCAGGTCTTATATTCAGGCCCTTGATCCATTTTGAGTTAATTTTGGTGTATGGTGACAAATAGCAGTTTGTCTAGTTTCATTCTTTTGCATGTGGCTTTCCAATTTTCCCAGCACCATTTATTAAAGAGGCTTTTTTTTTTTTCTCCATTGTATGTTTTTGGCTCCGTTGTTGAAAATTTTTTGCCATATATATGTGGGTTTATTTCCGGGCTCTCAGTTATGTTCCATTGCTCCGTGTGTCTGTTTTTGTTTCAGTACCATACTGTTTTGATTATTATTGCTTTGTAATATAATTTGAAGTCAGGGAGTGTGATACCTCTGGCTTTGTTCTTTTTTCTCAGGATTGCTTTGGCTATTTGGAGACTTGTGGTTCCATACAAATTGGTGATTTTTTGTTCTACTTCTTTTTTTTAAAAAAAAATGTCTTTGGGATTTTGGTGGGTATTGCATTAAATCTGTATTTTGCTTTGGGTAATATGGCCATTCTAACTATATTGATTCTTCTAATCCATGGAATATTTTTCCATTTCTGTGTCTTCAATTTCTTTGAATAATATTTTAATAGTTTTCAGTGTATAGGTTCTTCACATCTTCATTTAGTCTTAGGTATTTTATTTTTTTGTTGTTGAAATTGCAAAAGGAATTGTTTTTTCATTTCTTTCTGAAATTTCATTGTTAGTATGTAGGAACGCGTAGATTTTTGTACATTGATTTTGTACTCTGCAACTTTACTGTATTTCTTTATTGTTTCTAATAGTTTTTTGGGAGGTGGAGTCTTTTTAAAATAAATTTATTTATTTAAATTAGTTTCAAGTATACAGTACATTGGTTAGACATCTATATTGTTCATAAAATGATTCCTCCAATTGCTCCCTCCATCCTCTGGCCCTCCACTTAGCCATCATATTAATGCTAACTGCATCCCTGTGCTGAGCTCCTCATCCTCATTTGGCAGAGTCTTTAGTAGAGTTTTTTATATAAAGAATCATGTCTGCAAAAAAGGAACAGTTTTACTTCTTCATTCCCAATTTGAATGTCTTTTATTTCTTTTCTTCCTGATTGTTCTGGCTAGGACTTTCAGCACTGGGTTGAATAACAGTGGTAAGAGTGGGTATCTTTATCTTCTTCCTGACCTTAGAGGAGAAGCTTTCAGTTTTGCACCATTGAGTATGATATTAGCTGAGGGCTTGTCATATATGGCCTTTATTATATCTAGGTGCTTTTCTTCTATAGCCATTGAGTATTTTAATCACGAGTGGATGTTGTAACTTGTCAAATGCTTTTTCTGCTTGTTTTGATGTGATCATATGATTTTTATCCTTTATTTTCTTAATGTATCACATTGATCGGTTTGTGCATGGTGAACCATCCTGAGCCCCTGGAATCAACCCCACTTAATCATGATGTATTAGCTTTTTAATGTATTGTGTTTGATTTGCTAGTGTTTTATTTAGGATTTTTGCATCTGTATTCATCAGAGATATTGGTCTGTAGTTTGTGTGTGTGTGGGTGTGTGTGTGTTATCCTTGCCAGGCTTTGGTATCAGGGTAACATTGGCCTCATAAAATGAGTTAGGAAATATTCCCTCTTCTTCAGTATTTTTGGAGTTTGAGAAAGACAGGTATTCAGTCTTCTTTGACTGGTAGAATTCACTACAGAAGCCATCTAGTCCTGGACTTTTACTTTTTGGGATGTTTTTGGTGATAGTTTCAATTTCCTGTAAAGTATCTATTTCATAACTTTATCTACATCAGGGCTATCTAATAGAAGTATAATGAGTCATCAGTGTAATTTAAGATTTTCTGTTAGCCACATTAAAAAGTAAAAATAAACAAGTGAAATTAATTTTCATAATATATTTAACCCAACATAATCAAAATATTATTTCATCATATATTAATGAGTGACTTTACATTCTTTTATTCATACCAAGTTTTAAATCCAGTATGTGTTTATACTGGACAGCATAGCTCTAAGGGCATTTTGTATGAAATGTTTCCCCCCCACACACACACAGAAATTCTTCTTTGTCTTTTTGATACTTTTTCTAACCGATTGACCTGTTTTGAGACCAAATACAGAAGCATATATGTCATTTAACTGGAATTACTGAGTTGAATTGAAAGTCAGGATACCTGATTTCTCTCTGTTTTACAACTCCCCTAAAATGACTGCCTCACTCTCTTTCCCTCTTTGTAAAATGAGGGAGAATGTGCTTTCATTTGTTTATACTGGAGTAGTATAAATTATGTCTTTGAAACATGCAACTACTCAGACAAGACTGTTGCAAATTCTTTTTAATTATTAGGAAGTTGTCATAGCAAATCTCAGTATAAAAACAAAAGGAATAAGTCCCCATGAGACTGACTAATGCATATGGAGATCCTGTTATCTTTTGCATTGGAATCAGTTACAATGTATAAATCAATACAAGATGCTCTTATACATAATCAGGAAAGGCGACTAGATCTGTTTGAGCACCAGATTTTAAACCTCTAATTTATTTAAGTATTGCCTGAACTAATCTGTCCTTCAGTTTTTGTTCGTGTGAATAACTGATGCTTCTTATATAGGCATGTGAAATAGGATCCTTTGGAAAGGGGGCGGGTGGGACTGATAAGTGCATGTAAGTAGGGAAAGTAAATAATTTAGAAAAGCCTATCATCACAGGGTGTGTTGATGTGTAGTACAATGACTAATTCTTTTACCCAAACCAGCATGGCAGTGGTTACTTGGGTAAGCAGTTGTATATAGCCAAATACAGCCAAATTATATACATAGTCAAATCAAATAGATATAGAAAAACTTTTTTTATTATGGATAAACATCCTTTTACTTTTTGCATAAACAAAGCCCACTTTACTGATGCCCTTAGCAGAAATTTCTGGAATCATGTCGTAGGTTGAATGGTGGTCATTCAATATGTTCACACCCTAATCTCTGGAACCTGTGAATGATATCTTATTTGGAAAAAGAGTCTTTGTATATAATAAGTTAAGGATTTTGAGATCCAGGTGGGTCCAAAATCCAGTGACAATGTCCTCATTAGGGGAAAGCAGAGGGGGAAATTATAGGCAAAAGAAGAGGAAGAGGCATTGTGACCAGAGGCAGAGATTGAAGTGATGTGGCCTCAAGCCAAGGAATGCTTGTAGTCACCAGAAGCTGGAAGTGGCAAAGAACAGATTCTCCCTTGCAGCTCCAAAAGGAAGCATGGCCCTGTTGGATTTTGGACTTTCAGCCTCCAGAACTGTGAGAAAATAAATTTCTGTTGTTTTAGGCCACCTACTTTGTGGTAATTTGTTACAGCAGCCACAGGAAATTTACAGTCAAAAGTCTTTAGTAAATAAACCAAAGATCTTATGCTTATTTTTATTTTATACCCTGCATTGTGAATATCAGAGACTAGATAGTCTGTTTAGAATTCCAATTCTTCCTTAGAAATATCAGAGGAAGTATCTTAATACCCATAAGTTTCAACACACCTAAGAAATAGGTTGTATCTTGTATGGCACATTGTTATTTTTTGTCATGTCATTCCCTTACTCCTCCCAGTTTGCCCCTTCTTTGCTCTTGACTTCTTAAGACATAGTTTATATTTTAGGGGAGGGATGAGTAAAATACTGATGGGAATAGACTAACAGGTTTTGTCTTCTGGAGGTGTAATTCCTAAAAGGTCCCGCTTCTACCTTTTCTCTGTCCTTTACTGGATCCTTCTCTTCTCCCCAGCATCTTAATTTTGGAATGCCACAGGGCTCAGTCCCTACTGTTCTGTATTTACTCCTTTGGTGACTTCATCCATGTTCATGATTTTGCACACCATCTGTATCATGACTCCAAATTTTTATCTCTAGGCCAGACTTTTTCCCTTAACTCTTGGCTTGTCAAACAGGTATTTGGATTTCCCACCTAAGATATAAGAAACATCTCAAACTTAAATGTCTGAAAATGAACTCCAGCTTTTAGCTTCTTCCTAAAACTTGTTCTTTACACAGCTTTCTCCATTTCAGTGAATAGCAGTTTCAGCCTTCTGGTGAATCAGGACAAAATTCTCTTGGAATCTATCAGGAAATCTTATCAGTTCTACCTTCAAAACATGCATCAAAACATATATTTTTCACCTCCACTGATAAACCCATCCTCATCTCTCTCCTACATTATTGCTATAGCCTTTAAACGGTTTTCCATGTTTCTACCCATGCCCACTTCTTTCCATTAATTCTTAACACCACAATTATTCCTTTAAATTACTCAGTTTCTAAAAAAATAAAAGCTAATTGGTCTTCCCACTCCATGAAGTAAATAATAAACAAACAAATAAATAAAATTATTCAGTTTTTAAACAATCTCTCTTTAGAGGGCCTAGAACTTTCCCTATATCACTTAGAATAAAAGCCAAAGCCCTTACAATGACTTATAAAGCCCCACATGGTCTGGCCCGTCTCATTTTTTTTTCCTTGCTCATTTCCCTTTGGCCACATTGGCCTCCAGGCTATTCCTTAATTATTCCAGGCACATTCCTGCCTTAGGACCTTTGTAGTGGCTACTCTCTCTGCCTGGGGTGCTCTTTCCTCAGATTTCCACATGGCTCACTCCTTTACTTCTTTAAAGTTTCTGTTTAAAAGTCTTTTCTGTAAGGTCTGATCACTTTTAAAAATTGTAATCAGTACCACACATTCACACATTCTTGATCTCCTTTACTCTACTTTTTCCCCCCACACTCTAACAAAGAATCATAGTAAAATATTTAGACAAAGTATTCATAAATTTGTAAACTTTTATAAAAAAGCATGAAACCATTTCTAGTAGTTTATTATAATTCCTGACATAGAATGATTTGTGGAGATAAGATAGGAGTTGGGCCTTGAAAGAAAAGTAGGACTTTAGATAAGCAGAGAAGATGGAAAAGAGTATTCCAGGCAGAGGCAAAGGCATAGGAGAGGTCATGGAAGTGAAACTGTATTTTGTTGATATATTTAATAGATCATTTGGCTAGATTGTGGTTTTTACGTAGGAAACAGGTGAGAGAGATTAAGATTAGATTGTGGAAGGCTTTCAGAGCCATGCAAAGTTTAAAATTTATTATAAGCAAATGGAGATTTGTAAGCAGATCTTAATAAAAAAGATTAATGTCATTCAGAAACCAGATGATGAACAATGCAATATGCAGATGATGTGTTATAACCTCTAGACTACTGTTGTTCAATATGGAACTTTCTGCAGTAATGGAACTGTTGTAGATCTGTACTATCCAGTATGGTAGCCAGCAACCACATACAACTGTAGAGCATTTGAAATATGACTGATTAACTGAGAAACTTACAGTGTTTTAAAATTTTGATTTAAATGTAAGTAGACTCATGTCTAATAATGATATATTGGACTCAGTAGCCCTAGACTACAGTTTTCTCACTCATAAAATGTACGGTTTAAATTAGAGCATAGTGTCACTAGAAGGATAGGTTCCACAGCCAAATAAAGCTGGTGCAGCATTCTGAGAGAAAATGGGCATTCGAGCAGATGCACCTGCGCATGACCAGTGTTTGAGAAATAGTTCCAGGTTTGTAGCCTTTTCACTTTTTGTATCTCTATGACTTACTTAAGTGACCACTCTGTCTCCATAGCTGACTTTAAAAATTGGTCATTAGGTCGATGCTTTCCAGGAGTATGTAGTTAAATATCTAATGCATCTAATTTAATAGTATGTTTTAGAATTATAGTTAAACCTATTTTGTTTCTTTTGAATCCTTAATGAGAAAATCATAACAATAGTCAACCTTTGTGATTGTCTACCTGTTTTGTAATTCTTACCTAGATTCTTCTGTTTTCTTTAGAAAATACTCCCTTGTTTTCTTCCCTTATAAAATTAATAAGTATTTCATTTGTATTTCAGTTTTGATCTTATTTTGGGGAGACATGTTTAAAGAAAGGCTATCTGAATGCTGTGTATCCAAAGGAAAATAGGCACATTTTGCTTATTGTGCCTCTTGTTTCCCAAGAGATTTTGTTCCTTCTGAGACTTACTTTATAATTTGAAGAAAATTTTTAAAATAGCTTCTAGAACTTCTATCAAACAGCTGCTCTTCCAGCCTATACTCTACCTCTTTGTGTACATATATCATAAAATTACACACACACACATACACAATGGTTTGCCTAACTAGGTGTCTTTCCCCTATCCCTCATGTTCTTTAGGAGAAAGAGGCAAATGAACTTCCACAATCGAAGAGGCAAAATGCTGCTATTATCAATAATTTTTATTAAAAAAAAAAAACTTCCAGAAGAAGTGGTTAGGACAAAATTAACCCAAACACTTAATACATCCTAATAATTGTCTAAATAATAGAATTATTCAGATTAATGATTTAGCTTGTAAAATTCAGTTTGCAAAGATTATACTCATTCCCCTGGATTTACTAAGACAAAGAGTACACTAACATTTTAAATAATTTAGAGACATTTTTAACAGAACATTTTATCTCAGGACATTTTAATTATCCACTTTTAACCCCAGAGTATGCTTTGTATTAAAACTATCTGTGTATTTGTATTTTAGAACTAGGGAACTTCAGACATAATCTAGTACAGTCACTTTCACTTTCAAATAAGGAAATTGAAATTCAAAAAAGTAGATTTGGCTAAGATACCAGACTAAGTTAGTATGTCCCTTCTGTTGATCTGTAGCAATGAGTATTTTAACTAGTTCAAAAAATTTCTGACAGCTAGATCTTTTTTAAAACCAAAGTTTTTTATGTCTGGATACTCCATCATACCTTGCATTTTGCATTATGCCTTCTTTCCTTGCTGTTTCCTACTCGTATATTGTTTGTTCTGCTGAGCAAAGTGGGCCTGGAATGAACTAGTCAAAATGTTTTTAATCTTTTTTTAATTGAAAAATGGAATGAATGACTTTTTTTCTTTCTGCAGCAGCTTGCTTTTTGTAATGGATTGAGTAAGAATATTACTTTTAATGAGTATTATTAAACCCACAAAGTACCATACTGTTCTACCTCCCAATCAAAAATAGGCTTAAATAGGTAAGTGTGGCAGGTGTGTGTCTGTGAAGCTGTTTAAGAACTATCTCTTTGGGGAGGCTTTGTAGCATATGGGAATAGTTTATTGTGAACTGTTAGTTGCTGGTTTGGGTAGATACAGAAAATGTCTTAAAGAATAGAGCTCAAGGTAGTATCTTTGAGTCTTGGTAAGCATTCACTTTGCTGGAAACTGGTACTTGCCAATGCTAATGATCTGCTAAATTACTCCTGCTTCCCCTTTTGTAAGTAGTTAAGTTGAAGTTATTTATCCCATTTTTAATATTCAAAAGAGCACTCAAGGTATATTTGTAGCTATATAAACATAAGACCAGAAACATTAGTTACATTTACCCTGGAGAAATTTTTGTACTATAATGGTGTATTCCAAACTTTCAAGTAGCTAGCTATTCTGAATACAGTAGAAAAGCCATTTCAGAGCCAACTATTTGTTTCATTTTTTTTCCTGACCTTAAGTGTGATAGTCCTTCCAACAGTTCTATTCAGTAAGTGGTTTAGTTGCATTTGTGCCATCTACTCATATTTTAATAATTATAACCAATATTTGTTAAATGATTAATATGTGCCACATCTTATGCTGGATTATTTATGTATGTTATTTTACTTCTAACTATAATCTTGTGGACTGTAGGTATTATTATTATTTCTAGTTTACAGTTGAAGAAACTATCTTAGTAATTTAACCCAGTGTCACACAGCTAGCTAATAAGTGTCAGAGAATAAACTTAATTCTAAACTTTGTGACTCCAAAGTCTATGCTTTACTCTCTGAATAAAATACATGCTATCATTACCCCATATTTGTATAGTAGTTAAAAACAATTTTCCCCCAAGCTACTCTAAATTATCTCATATTATCTTATATCTGAAGCTCCTCATATTATCTCTCCCCATAAGGTGGGTACGATAATTGTGTGTGAAACAGACAATTCCAAAATCTCATGGTGGAACACAATAAAAGTCTATTTCTCACTCAGACAAAGAAACATGTGGGTGACTCAGGTATCCAGATTCCTTCCTTCTGTGACTCAGCTGTCTCTTAAGGCCTACTTGGAGTTAACCACTCGAATTACTACATTCAGCCAGCCAGTGAGGGAAGAGAGAGAACTCAAAGAATGCTTGAAGTGATGATGTAGGGACTGGTTTGGAAAGGACCATAAATTATTGTACTCGCATTGGCTGGGACTGGACTCATGGCTGTATCTAGCTGCAAGTGGAATAGAAAATGTAGTTCTCCTATGTGCTCAGGAGGAAAATCAAACAGGTGAAGATATAACAACATCTCTCACAATTGCGTTTTCTCTGTTTTAAAGATTATACAGAGATGTTATTACTGAACTAAAGCCACAGAACCATCTGGTATAGTGATCCATAGAACTCAGACTTCCTTAGGTCTGTATATAATATGATCATGTTTCTGAGGAGACATTCAAATAATTGAAAGACATATAGATTTCTAGCACCACTGCTGATTCTCATTGGACATGAAATATTTTACCTCTTTGTGTTATATTTTAAATAGAGATATTATTATTGACAGGAGAAATGAAAAACTTAAAAAAACATTTTCAGTGATAATTGCCATTTTAAGTGAAGATGATATTATAACAGCACTATAATATCTTTATATACATATTTATAATCAACCATTCTTTGAATATAAGTTATTGATTAACCTTAATTTGTATAATTTTTTCAGATTTTAATTTTTCATATTAGTTTCAGTTATACAGTACATTGGTGTTAGATAGACATTTATTTGGTTATGAAATGATCACCCCGATTACGCTATCACCCATCTGGCTCTACAGACTGCCATTACAACACTATTAACTATATATTCCCTATGTTGTACTCTATGTCCCTATGACTATTTTATAACTATTAATTTGTACTTCTCCATCCCTTCACTTTTTTCTCCCAGCTCTCTCACCCCCTCCCTTCTGGTAGTCACCAGATGGTTCTCTATATCTGTGAGTCTGTTCTCATTTAGTCTGTTCCTTTTGTTCCTTAGATTCTGCATTCAAGTGAAATCATGTGGTATTTATCTTTCTCTGACTTATTTCACTTAGCATAATAACGTCTAGGTCCATCCATGTTGTAAATAGTAGATTTCATTTTTTATGGCTGAGTTATATAGTCCATTGTATATATGAACCACAACTTCTTTATCCAGTTATCTATTGATGGGCATTTAGGTTGCTTCCATATCTTGGCTATTGTGAATAGTGCTGCTGTGAACATAAAGGTGCATAGATCTTTATGAATCAGTGTTTTGGGGTTTTTTGGTTAAATACCCAGAAGTGCAGTTACTGGATCAAAAGGTAGCTCCATTTTTAATTTTTTGAGGGCCCTCCAGACTGTTTTACACAATGGCTATACCATTTTGCAATCCTACCAACAGTGTTGAAGGTTCCCTTCTCTCCATATCCTCGCCAACACTTGTTTTCTGATTTATTGATGATAGCCATTCTGACAAGTGTGAGGCGATATCTTATTTTGGCTTTATTTTACATTTTCCTGATAAATAGTGATATTGAGCATCTTTTTATATGTCTGTTGGCCATCCGTATTTCTTCTTTGGAGAATTACCTATTCAGGTCTTCTGCTCATTTTTTATTGTTGTTGAGTCCTTTATAAATTTTAAGCATCAAATATTTTACCTTTTTGTGTCATATTTTAAATAGAGGTATTATTAATCCCTATTATTAACCCCTGTTAACCCTATCAGATGTATCATAGAAGAATATCTTCTCCTATTCAGTAGGTTTTCTTTTCGTTTTATTGATGGTTTCCTTTGCTGTACAAAACTTTTAGTTTGATGTAGTCCCATTTGTTTATTTTTTCTTTTGTTTCCCTAAGAAAGAATTCTTAGTATTGTTCCCAATTGCCTAAATTTGGGTACACAATGTTTATTGAATAAATACATAAATAAATAACTCCCAAAACACAATTAAAGATAAATCATCCATGAAAACAAAAGCAACATGGAGAACAAGCAATTAAAAAACAACAGCTTTAAAATGGAAAGAAAGGAAATACAGGGGGGAAAAAGATAATACAAGATACATGAAAACTTCCCTAATCTTGAAAAAAACCCAAAACTTGAATTTTCTGATTGAAAATGACAAGCTAAGTACCAGGCAGAATTAGTTTTTAAGGTCATAAATATAGATATTTCCTGTGAAATTTTGAACTACAGTGATCAAAAGGAAATCTTATAAGCTTCCAGAAAGAAAGAAAATGATACTCACCAAAGAAAATCACACTTCCAACATATTTCTCAGAAAACCCACTATAAATATGACCTTTCTGAGGGAAATTATTCAAGGGTATACTCTCATCAACATGAAAATTAAATCACAACAATGTCCTCAAGATAGAAAAAAGCAAACTACAAGAAATCCAGTGAGCAATAGATGCAACAAAAATATAATCTATGAAATAATTATCCCAAACTTCCCACTAGGAACTGGGTGCTGTCTGATAAATCAAATAACAAAATTAGGCCTGCCCAGCAGCTTTCTATCATAACACAAAGTGGCATATACAAGATGGGCCTGGGCGGGTCCAGGAGGCCCACCATGTAAACTACCCATGGATCAAATCCCACAGGACCTGTCCCTGCTACTTCGCTGCCATTACTGTGGTCCATGCCCATGGTCTCATGCAGAATCCTTATGTCCACGAAATGGACATAATGAAGAGGAAATGAAATGAAGAAGAAAAAAAACAGCATGCCAGTACCAGCCCAAAGTGGACAGCCACTCAGGAAAGGCCCTGAAAGACAGTGGTGAGGGGAGATCCCCCCAAAGGCAGAACTTAAGGTCATGTATCTGGTGGTCCACGTTGTAAGAGGAAAAATGGCCTTTGACATGGACCTTCAGTAGTTTGTGGGCAGTGGCTAACAGATTGGCTAGATGCTCAGAGATTTGGAAAGAAGCCAAATATCTAGCAGTAGGAATACCCAGCAGATGGCATCCATTCCCTGCAGAGGACGTGCCCATAACCTTCCGTGGGTGTCAGTCAACCTCTTCCCCAGATGCCCTAACACTTGTTCACTAGGTCTGGTACAAAGTGGCTGTGGAAGCAAGATGGACACCCTTGTGTGGCCTTTTCTTCATTGAAGCTGCTCTGCCTACAGCCACTGCTAAGTTCCTAGCCTGCCAAAGGGAGATGCAATGATGGCACCACTTCCTAGGGAGAACACCCGGCCCACTGAAGGTGATTACACTCAGCACTTCTGTCATGGAGGGGGCAGCGGTTTGTCCTCACAAAGACACATATTTGTAATATGAATTGACCGTAATATTTTTGGAGGCTGCCATAATCGGGATGCCAAAACTAAAAAAAAAAGGACATGTTTTTAAAAAGAAATAGAAGGAGGGTAGGAAAAGCAATAAGAAGGAAGGAGAAAGGGAGGGAGGGAAAGAAGAAAGGGAAGGAAGATCACCTTACAAACAAATGCAAAATTTCTAAATAAAATGTTAGTAAATAGAATCTAGCATTCTATTAAAAGAATAATATAACCAAGTAGAGCTTATTTCAAGAATATAAGGGACTTTCAATCAAGATGGCTGAGTAGGTAAATGCTCACCTCCTACCACAACCACATCAAAATTACAACTAAATTATAGAACAACCATCATTGATAATTTTGTTTTTTAAACACATGATGATTACTTTGGACCATCTACATACCTCATGTTTGTTCTTACATTATGAATCTGGGACATTTGTTTCTGAATGAAAGTTATTTTTTAACCTTCCCCCAAACTTAACTCTTCTGGAAAGTACTGCAACTTAAAATCTGAATATAGTAGAAGTATGTACTAGAAGTAGAAGCTAATAATTGATACAGATATGAATATTGTATTAATAATGTAAATTAGGGAGAACAGAAAAGATTTACAGAAACCGATGTTGACTTTTACTGGCCAATTAAAACCCAGCATCTCAGCAGTGGCAACCTTTTGTTATATTTTAGACTCTTTGGAGAAGCCGTTGAAAGCCCTGGATTCGAGCCCTGGAATCTACATATATTCACAATTTCGTTACAGTTTTTAAGATTTCATGGGTTTCTCTGAAACCTACCTGTGCATTAGCTGTTACTTTTAAGCATTTTATGCTTCTCCAGACATTTATTGTTGTGCCTTTTATATTTTTAGTTTAACAGACAATGTAAAGAGATGGTTAATAAAGTCAGAGGTTTTATAAGGGTATCTGCCTCCTTAATCTTTTTTATTTGGACCACAAGAATTATGCCTAGAGCCTGCATTGCTATAGCTGAATTTGACAGCTATATTGGTGAATAGATTTATTAGAGGAAAATACTGTGTTTCCAAATTGAGGTTGGTAAGATGAATGACATAACCTAAAAATAATTTAAAATGTTTAACCTTTTTGAGCAATAGCAAACTTCATTATAATGAACTTTAGTGATTTATCTCTCAGAGAAAGTCATATATGAAAATCAAAAAAGTTTAATACCTCAAACTTCTCTTAATAAGATGGGTCAGATTTATAAAAGCTCTATTTACTTTGGGCTGTAATTAGCTTGCGTATGGATACATCACTTCTAGTTATGGTCTGACCAAAGGATATGATAATTCATTCTGTTTCGGTAATTAAATGCTACATTAAATCATACCTAGCCATATTTAACTTTGATAGGTGGTTGTTTGCAACTCCATGTGTAGGAGATGCTGTGGAAAGATGGCATCTTTTCTTATGGCCCTAGGAACCTTTACTTAACCTCAAATTTTGGGATTTTCCCGTACTTTTTATTTATTGGTTACTAGTTCCTAAGATTATACACAGTAAGCTAAATGAATGTTCTCTATACTAGGTCATTTAGTCAGGTAACTAGTGATTTCTTTTGATACAACTTAAATCGTTTGCAATTTATGGGGTAGAAAACCATTGTCACTATGAAAAAGAGTGCTATCAAAGTATAGTTTTTTAAAAAGAATGCTTAAAAACAGATTTCAGTCATTTTTTGTTTAGATTACGGGTCTACCATATATGCCAAATATATAAACAAAGTTATGCTTATGAAAAAAGGGTAATCACGTTATTATAATTTAGGTCCTTTCAAAGTCATTTGTATTACTGTTTGGAGAAGACATGGTCTGAAATGTCTTTGGTGCTTGTTTTAGATGCAGTAGAATGAAAGTTCCAGGGGTCTTGTCTGTTTTGTTCACTATTGTATATCTGCCTTTTAGAAGGGTATCTGGACATGATAGGCCTTGAACATATTTATTGAAAGAATAAATGAATTAATATTTATACAAGTTACTTAACAAATTTAGTTATTCCTAGAAGCTGTTACAGTTGCAAGTATTGGATAATGCAAGAAAACCTTTTAACGATCATTTTTTTTTAAAAGCAGTATAGTAATTATTTCTATTGTAGAGGTAACAAATGCATATTTAAGCTTAGGCTAAAATTTCTATGATAGCATCATATACAGGTTAAAGAATACTGTATCTCAGCCTAGGTGAAGATATCTTTTGGAAACCTGCCAAGTATTCCCTCTCCCCCCCCCCCCAAAAAAAAATTATGTAGTTTTCCTCTTGAGGAAAAGTCCATGCAACACAGGGCAGCTGGAAATTCAGAAAGCCTAGAGTCTTACTGGCTTGAGGTGTCAGAAGTTGGAGCTTGGGACTGCTAAAATGGCTGGAAATTGAGGAAATAAATCCCAGAAAAGAGGGTGTTATAGTAGGATAGCCCTAAAATCTCGTAAACTCCCCTCAAACACCTAGATAACTTCTGAACTGCACATGGGAGATTTCAGGGAGCTCAATGGGAAAACAACAGCTGTGAGGCAGAAACAGCCAACTAGAAATTTCAACAATTACCTTCTGCATTGGAGAATGTGGTGTTTGGTTCCCACCAAGTTAACAGAGGTTGGTAAACATTTGTGGTCATCACAGATCTATTCTAATAAAGCATAAAACCAAACCTCTACAAGTTCAACTTGATTGGCCAGTGATTTAGCTGCCAGGTCTAATAAAAATCCTCACTCTTCAGGAGAAGATAAGAGGCTCTTAAAATGTCTACAGCATGTCATCCACAACATCCAGTTTATAACAGGCCATTACTAGACATGTGAAGAAGCAGGAAAATGTGACTTGATGTCAAGACCATTCTCCCCCATAATGGTAGCAGACCCTAAAAATAGCAGACTTTAAAGCAACTATAATATTTTCAGACTTAAAGGGTCTGGTCATAATGAATGAACAAATGGGTATTCTCAGTGGGGAAATAGAAGCTATAAAAAAGAATAATTAGACATTCTTGAACTGAAAAGTATAATATCTGAAATGAAAATTTCCCTGAATGAATTGAACAGCAGATTGGAGATGGCAGAAGGAAAAGTTGATAAACTTGAAGATAGATCAGTGAATTGCCAGTCTAATGGAGGGTACAAAAAAAATGAACAGAGCCTCAGTGGCCAATGGAAAAGTATTAAACCATCTAACATAAATAACAGAGGACAGATGAGAAAGATGGATGGGTAAAAAATATTTAAGGAAGTAATTGCTAAAAATTTACCTATTTGGTTTAAGTCAATTTTAAATCTTAAGAAGGTCATTGAACCCCAAGGATAAATACAAGGAAAACTGCATCTAGGGACATCCCAATCAAATTGCTGAATATCAAAAATAGAAAGTGTGAATGCAGCCAAAGGGAAAATAAAGATACATACAGAGAAATTAAAATATTAGTGACGACTTATTAGCAATGATGGATGCCAAAAGACAATAAAATGACACATTTAAAGTCCCAAAAGGATAAAGCTATCAACCTGGAACTCTATATTTTAAACACAATATCTATAGAAAATGAAGGTGCTAGTAAATATTGTTGCATGCTGCTCTTTTTACATGCATGTTTTAGAGGTGCTGGACATCTACGTGTCAGACATCAAAAAATATTTTACTTAGAAACTGTAGGTACTCTTTGCTCTTATTTTTAGTATGTTGACCATCAACACAAAACTATTGGAGCATCTCTAGAATTTAACCTTTTTGAGAAATAATAGAAGAAACCTAATTTTAGCTGAATAACAGAGACAAAAAAAATATTCAAGATATAATGGGATTTTCCTGTCAGGAAGTAATTTCTTTATTGTCTATAAACTTTTTTTTTCCAGCCTTCTTCCTTCCCAGAATACCTTTTTATGAGTGTTAAATTATTTAGGCATGTGGGTGGGTACTGGATGGTACTAAAGTATTTATGGTTAGGAGATGTTTATTGGTAGAATATTTTAAATCTGTCATTTTGGGGGTTGTATCAAGATACTTAACATGTTGTATTTATTCTGTAGCACTTGTGGGGTAAAAGTCCTTATCTTTTCAGTTTAAAAAGCCTGATGGAAGAAGGTTGTATTGCTTAATAAGAATCACACAGCAAAAGCAAGCCAAAAGCAAAGATGTGAACAGAATCCTTAGTTCCTCATTTCTGCTTATGTGTGTCCTGCATTATACTTTATTTACTCAGTGTTTATTAGGCATCTGTTATAAGTTTCATATTGTGTTAGATACTAGGGATGCAAAACTTGTCTTAATTTCGTTTCGGCTAACATAGTGTGGCACCAGGTTTTGTTGGGTATTTTCAGCACATGTCAGTTTTACTTCATTCTCATAACATCTATTTGAAATGAGTGGTATCATCCATATTTTGTAGTGGAGATCACAGACTCAGGAATTTACCTTATTTAGGATTTTATATCCAAAAGCAGTCAACCAGGTCTTGACTCCCACATTTTCTTTTTTTATACACCCAGTACTGGATGGTTTTTATTTGCCCCTCCAGATCTACTCTTCACTCTTCTCTGCCTTGCTTTGTGCCCCAGAGGAGGTTGACTTCTAATGAATGCCTCACTTGTGGGTTTCTCGTTGGACTTAGCCAATGTGAAGCACTAGCAGGATATTGGAGAGCCAGAGGAGAGAGATGCTGGATATTTATTCTTGCAGCTGCTATTGGGCAGCACCTCTCCAGTGATCGCTCCCTTTCTGCCCCTTCATTCCAAAGGGTGGCAGTGGCTTCCTGAGTAAGTTGCTATCACTTGTTGGTTCCTTTAACTCTGCCCATACCTTTGTAAATTCACCCCTTGGTACCTCTTTTTGTTGTTGTTTTTGTTTGTTTGTTTGGCCAGGACCCTGATACATACAGCTTTCTTAAAATATGGGCTGCTATTTGTATGGATATAACCTTTCTGACGTTTTATGTATCCTGTGTTTATAAGTTGAGTGTTTAAAATCTGGAACACATTTTCATTTAAAACAGTATTCTAATTGTTTGTTAGATGCTTCAGCTGGAATGCTCAGCTTCTTAATTTTTACAAAGTGTAAAAAAACAGCATGGTACTGAGGGAGCAAGCTGAAGCCAGCACCAGGCTGTTGCTCAGCAGACCTGTCTGGCTTGGGGCCCTGGGTCTCCTAGCCAGGGATTCCGCACCTGCGCTTGCCCAGCTGCAGCCCACTTTCTGGGCGTGGCTGCAGGCCCAGCTGCAGCGTGCCACCTGGGTGTCTGGGAAATCCGTGGGCAGCAGTGAGGGCCATGATGACAGATTACAGCAAGGAGCAGCCCAATGAACTGGAGGCTCTAGAGTCCATCTACCCCAACTCTCTTTACAGTATCATCAGAAATTGCCCCTAGCTTCACCATTACTGCGATGATGTCCAGACTATCCTCATGTTTACATACAGTGAAAAATACCCAGATGAAGCCCCCCTTTATGATATATTCTCCCAGGAAAATCTAGAATATAATGATGTCTCAGACATTTAAAAATTATTAGCATTACTGGCAGAAGAAAACCTTGGTATGGTGATGACCTTTAGTGACAGATGTGCAAGCAAAATTAAATGAAGTAATAGATCAGATAAAAACCAGGAGGAGAAGAGAAGAAACAAAAAGACACAGAAGCCCAAAAGCAGTTATTTTATCCCACTCCTGTTACAAATGAGAATCTCAAGTTGGAAGGCCAATTTTGATGCAGACCTCTTGGAAACTAAAAAGAAACAAATGAAAGAACAAGCAGGAAAGGAAAAAATAAATTAAGGGAAACAGCTATTTGAAATGTCATAATCTTGACACATCTGATATCCCGTTCTTGGAGGATGCTGAAAACAATGTGGAGGTAGATGAGTCTTTGTTCCAGGAAATGGATGACTTGGAGTTAGAGAATTATGAGGATGAACGGGACTACAATCCTGCTTATTCAGAGAGTGACTTGACTGACTAATGGGCTATCCCTGTCTGCACAGAGGCTTGACTGCCATAGCATCTATGGCTATGCTGAAAGGGTGTTGATTTTCCCTTCTTTATTTTCTAAGAAAAAATTTTCAGGAGAATATTCTTCTGCTAGCTTTCATTGTTGAACTTTAATAAACTGACCTTAAAATTTCAATATAAAAAAATAGTATGGTGCTAAATTAAGTTGTATTTTATAATGAGTCAGTACAATCATTGACACTTTTACTAAATCTTTGGTCCATGAAGCTTTGACACATATAGTAGAAATATCTTTTTTTGGTGTCATTTCTTTTTCTTAATTTCTCACATATTCCTCAAGAAGAAAAAGGTAAGAATCAAGAGATCTTGACTTTAAAGGGATAGAAACACTATGGACTAGAGCAAGTTATGTAACCAGGTTCAGGTCTTTGTCCTTTTCAGTACCATCTTAGGTACCACTCTTCAGTTGAAGTGCATAAAAAGGTCAGGAGTTGGGTTCCTTTGCTGTTAACAAAAGTGGTTCTCTGACCAGTTCTTCAGGGGGATGAAAGTGTGTTACTTATTGGTTACTTATTGGAGTTGTGCTAGACTGGAAAAAAGGGAAAAAGAGACATTTCTTATAGCTTAATTATCAGGTGACTGGAATTCCTTGTAACATTGGTGTTGGAGAAATGCCTCCTTTATGATGTTAGATACTTGGTTGAAAATACATCATTTGGAGTCCCTTGTATTTTACTGTTCTTTTCTGTTTCAGTAACTAAACTCTTCTATCATCTTTAATTGCTGATCCATACTTTTATTTTTGAGGAGGAATAAGACAATAGCTATAACATATGGAGGAAATGTCAGTTATCTCTCTCTTTTCACTGCTCTTTTTTGTATTATCAGTGCATTATAATTTGACAGATCCTTGTGATAGGCAATCTAAAGGGCTTCCAAGCTTGGAAATTAGTAGGAGTTGGTATATTTCAAATTATGTCATTAAGCACATGTATTGCCTCTCATGATCTTTTCCTACTCTGAGATGATGCAAATTCTATTTGATCATGTAAACATCTAGGTTTTTATATATTGTTTATTCTGTATTTAATCCAGTAAACCTCATATTTGTCTTTGTAGACCTAGTATGAACTAATTGGGCTAAAAAAAAAATAGAGTATATATATGCCTAGGAGGTATGTCATTTTAAGAAATGATGTTCATTATGTTTATGTTTGTGACACCATCTTGGCTCTGTTGTGTTAAATCACAGATATTCAAGTTCTACCTTAAAAACCTTATTTAAAAGTTGAAGGTAATCAGGAAAGAAAAACAAAGTGAAAAAAATTTATTTGAGTTGTAAAAGTATAATTTCGTTAGGAAGAGAGAAAAGGGAGTGATATTTCAGATCAGGAGAATGGCTTCAGTGAGGCATGGAGTTGACTGCTAGCTAAGATCAGCCCAAGGTGATATAAAGTAAAGATACTGTTGTCTTTCATTTTTTGAGATATTTTTTTGATATCCTGATAGTGACTGGAGAAGTTGTTTAATGAAGGCAACTGCAGATAGCAGATGGTACTGAGGCTAAGACATTAGAAGACCTGAATTTGACCCAAACTCTCTCATTTACTAATAGTACAATATTGACCCTCTCTGAACTTCAGTTTTCTTGTCTGTCAAATAAGGATAATACACACTCCATAGGGCAATGAGGTTTATATCAAGACAGATAAAAAGCTCTTTTCAAACACTAACATGTGGTGTTATTATTATATACAGCATGTTTTTCCCTTCTTTTTCCAACTGACAACCCAGCTATTTGTTTTAAAACTCAAATATTTTTGTTTTAATAGTGTGTGCATTTCTGAGGCAGAGCATAACAATAACACAGATTCATACAGTTGATAATTTAAAAGTTGAGTTCAAAAAGAATAGTACTGTATTAAATGATGCAAATAATAAATTATTTTTCACTAGAGAATGAAGTCAACTTGATTCAAAAATTTACTGAGTTCCTGAATCACTGAACTTTTTTTTTATTATTATTATTTCACACATTTTGTCATCTGTTCAATTTGGCAGAATTTCTGTAGTACTCTTTTTTAGTGGTTTAAGATATAGTCTTAGAAATCCAAGATAGTACTAATTTCTAAATGTTTATGCAAATAAACGGTTTAATTAAAAACTCTTTGTTATGGGTGACCCATATATTCTTAATTTAATGTAGTAGTCAAACAATTTGATTTAGTTTTTCACTAAATATTCATTCTCTGTTTTTCCATATGCAAAGTTAGAATAATGAAAAAATATATGTAGCTAAAACTTGTAAATTATAAATCATTGAGATGAGGGGAAGTAGCGATGGGGTGGTGGGATGAAATATTGATATATCTTCTGACTGCTGCTACGTAAGGCCTCTTGTTACTCTTGCTTCAGATGGCTTGCAAGATAGCTTTCTTTTTAAGGTAGATTTTGAGTTAGCCTATAATTTGTCATAATGTCTCAAAGACTCTCTCTAAATTTGGTGAAAAGTGACTCAGCTTTTTTCAAGAGATATCATAACAGAGATGGAATTTAATGTATATAAATTTAAAATTATTGGTTTTATGATATGTTTCTTCTCCAGACATCATATTGAGGCTAGAGACCAAGTCTGTCTTGTCCTTGGTGATGACCTCAGAGTGTAGCAAATGCTGAGCTAGATTTCAACTCTGAAACTATGCCAAAGTACCCTTGATTGAGGCATTCCCACTATTGCCTCCAGTCACATCCTTATAGACACCTTCATGCATTATTTCTACAGAAGGATAGTATTAAATTATGTGGGGGTTTTTTATAAGTCTCTCATCAATTCCATAGATTGTTAAGGGATACCTCACTATTGCCTCCTGTAAGCTGACAATGATTATAAACTGAGTTGTTATTTTTATAATGGAACTTTTATTTTTTAATACCTAAGGTAATGAAAAACAAGGAGCCTTGTTTTAGAGGCCAATGGTGAAGCACTGGCAGGATGATGGAGAGCCAGAGGAGAGAGAAGCTGGATATTTATTCTTCGAGCTACTACTGTTGGACAGCTCCTCTCCAGTAATTGTTCCCTCCCTTTCCCCGTCATTCCAAAGGGGTGACAGTGGCTTCCTGAGTAAGTTGCCATCCCTGTTGGTTTCTTAAACTTGCCCATATCTTTGTAAGGGCACCCTTTGGTACCTCCTTGCTTTGTTTATAGAATTTTGTATTTAAATAAGGTGTTTAGCAAACTCTTTAGTGTTTGTGGTTCTTAACCAAAGTGGGCAACTAAATTATTGAGGAACACTTTGCAAAATATAAAACTCTGGACCCCAACCTCAATTTTGATAGGGCAGTTTAGGGCAGAATATTTTTGTTTGTGTTTTTTGAGGTTCCAATCAAGGTTTTTAACTATAAGTAATAGATGCTCATGATCCAGTTTTAAACTATAAAGAAGGGAGAAAGTGAATACTAAAGGTTGTTCTCTCCAAAGTAACCATTGGTAATGCTTTTTAACATTTTTTCGGAAATCGTGTATGTATATGTAAGCCTGTGTGGGTATGTTTTTTCTGCATATGGCTCATACTGTACATACTATGTTGCAATTATTGTTCACTCGGCAGTATATAGAGAGATCTTTTCATTTTATTACATATAAATTGTGGTTGATTGATTTATTTTTACCAGTCCCCTGTAGGACCCTTAAGTTATTTCCAGGTTTTGTGTGGGTCGGTTTTTTTGTGTGGTTTTGTTTTGTTTCCTTCTGTCAAGTAGGCTGCAGTGAATTTCTTTGCACAATATGTTTTTGCACAATTGTGTCCTTATATTTTCTGAAGAATAAATTTCACATGTAGGATTGCTGCTCAAAAAACATTTCCGTTTTGAAGTTTAATAGATAATGTCAAATTGGTTCCAAAAAATTGTGCTGATTTGCACCTCTCCCAACCATTTACAACTTTTGTCAATCCAGTGTGCACAAAAATGGTATCTAGTGTTTGAATTTTCATTTCTCTAGTTGTGATTGTTGTTGAACACTGTTTCCTGTCTTTGTAATTTTTGTAATTCATTTTCTCCAAACTTCTTTCTTTTATTTTTGCTCATTTTGCTAGTATGTTGGACACTTTTTTCTTATTAATGTGTAATAAGCTGTTCTTTAGGATTTTTTCATCTGTGTTCATGAGAGATATCGGTCTGTAGTTTTCTTTTTTGTGTGTTATCTTTACTAGGTTTTGGTATCAGGGTAATATTGGCCTCATGAGTTGAGAAGTATTGTCTCCTCTTCAACTTTTTGGAAGAGTTTGAGGAGAATAGGTATTAAATCTTCTTTGAATGTTGGGTAAAAGCTGTTTATATAGTGAGGAAATTTGTTCATTGTATACATGTTTTCCTAATTTACATCTATTTTGTAGTATTTTTTTTAACCATTGAGGTACATATTTTTTAACACAAATATTAAATTATTAGTTGTTTAAATTTATTTTCTTTTGAGGCATATTTATGTCTTTGCACAATGTTTTAGAAAGACTTTCTAAGTAAAATGACCATATATTCTAGTTTGCTCTTTTTATCCTAGTTTAAATATTAATAACACCTCCATTCACTCTTATAAGGTTCTCATTTGGATAATAAATGATATGGCAATTAAATTTATAAAAGTGTGTGTTTTAAGAAATATCCCAGGTGATACTGATTAAATGCCACTGGTTCTATATTTTAAGCAATAAATTCTTAGGACAAGATTCTTAAGATAGATTCTCTCTACAATTCTTTTCTATGAGATATATATGTGTGTATACACAAACACACATATACACACACATATGTATATATCCTACATATGATATATACATATATAGAGAACAGAAAGCATTTTGAGATGCAAGAGAAAATAACATAAAGAACATGTACAGAAAAATTTTAGTAAAACCTATCATTACACTCTAGTTTCCTCACAATTAAGGGAGCACTGCAAATAGGAAAATATAAACTGATGGACATGAATAAAGTTTGCCTGAATGCAATGTTTTTCTAGATTTTGCATTGGGAAAACAATATGACTTTCTCAAGACTACATGGGGATTTCAGAAGCTGGGTTATTATTATTATTATTTTTTACCTTTAACTGTGATATAATAATCATCCAGAAAAATGCATTAATCGTGAGTTGTAGGTCAGTGATTTATCACAAAGTGAACATAGCTTTATAACCACTTCACATGTTAATGTTCCCTTTGTACCTGCCCACAAAAGGTAGCTACAATACTGATTTCTAACATCTCAGATTAGTTCTGCTTGTTTTTGAACTATATTTATATGGAGTTATACAATACACATTCTTTGATGTGAGATTCATTCTTGTTTTGTTCATTTTAATTGTTTCTAGTATATTGATGGAAATGTGGGTTGTGTGCAGTATTTTTGCTTATAACTAATGCTGCTATGAATATTGTGTATATCTTTGATGCATCTGTATATTCATTTCTCTTGTACACTTATTTCTAAAGTATAAATGGGTAATAGAGTTATGTAAATGTTCAAATTTGGTGGATACTGTTAGACAGATTTCCAGAGTAGTTGTGCCATTTTATACTCCACCAGCACTCCACGTCTTTTCTAATACTTGGAAATGTCAGTCTGAATTTTAACAATCCTACTGGGTGTGTAATGGTCTCTCAATATACCTTTAATGTGTAGTTTCCTGATGACAAATGACGAGCATTTTTTGATATACTTTTGTGAAGTGCCTGTTAAGTCCCTTGCCTATTTTTCTATTGAATTGTCTGCTTTCTCTTATTGATTTATAAGTGTTTTTTACATAGTTTGGGTACCGGTCCTTATTAGTTATATGTGGCAAGTGACTTCTCTCACTCCCTTAATATAATTTCTTGATTTTATTGTAGTCCAATTTATCAGTCTTCTCTGATAAAAAGTTTTTGTATTTTTTGCTTTAGAAATATTTTCATTGAAATAACCTCTTCTATTGACTTATAGAAGCTTTATGATTTTACTAATCACATTTAGATTTGTGAGCCATCTGGAATTGATTTTTATGCGTGAGGTGAGCTTAAAAGTCAAGTTCCCTTTCTCAGATAATAACCAATGAAACAGTACTATGTTGTTTTGCTTTTGAAAAGGCTATTCTTACTGCTTAGCAATGTCACCTTTTACATAAATCAAGTATCTATACATATGTGAGATTTTTTAAATCAAGACTATGTTCTCTGTTCCTTTGGTCTTTGTATCCATATTCTTGTGGTGTACCACAGTACTGCAACTTTATAATAAGTCATTATAATAAGTCATTGTATCTGGCAGTATAAGATCAACCCCCCCCACACACAGTTTATTCTTTTTCAAGATTGTGTAAGCTGTACTTAGTTAGCCCTTTGTATATTTTATTGTCAATTTAAAAAAAAAAACACTCATAAAGGCAGTGGGGAATCATTGAGGTCTGAGTGTTAATGATCAAAAATTTTGTATGTAATTTAAATATTGATAAGGTCAGCTCAAATCTGAGTCTTTTATTAAGATTAAAGAATGTTCTTGTTATTTTATCATTTTTTTATATTCTCTTGTTGACTATTTAGTAAATTGACCTTATTAAAAAAAGAAACTAACGGTAAAGAACATCCTTGTTTGAAGTTTCATAGTGATTTTTTAAGTATGTTAAAAACATGCAGACTAAGAATGTGCAACTAAATGATCTTGGTGTTTTTGTTTTTGTTTTTGTTTTTTTCAGACCATCTATGATAACAGTCTTCCATAAGTCGAACTTTTTCAAGAATTCTGTGAAGGAACCAAGTAGAATTTTCTTACATCATGACTTAATCTGAATGCAAGAACAAGAAATAGGTTTTATCTTTAAGTATAATGAAGGGCTGTGTGTGAACACAGACCCTGACTCAATTCTAATGAGCATTTTAGACATGAGTTTACATCGGCAGATGGGTTCAGATCGAGATCTTCAGTCTTCTGCTTCATCTGTGAGCTTGCCTTCAGTCAAAAAGGCACCCAAAAAAAGAAGAATTTCAATAGGCAATCTGTTTCGGAGGAAAAAGGATAACAAACGTAAATCAAGGGAGCTAAATGGTGGGGTGGATGGAATTGCAAGTATTGAAAGTATACATTCTGAAATATGTACTGATAAGAACTCCATTTTCTCTACAAATACCTCCTCTGACAATGGATTAACTTCTATCAGCAAACAAATTGGAGACTTTATAGAGTGCCCTTTGTGCCTTTTGCGGCATTCTAAAGACAGATTTCCTGAGATAATGACTTGTCATCATAGATCTTGTGTGGATTGCTTACGACAATATCTAAGGATAGAAATTTCTGAAAGTAGAGTTAATATCAGTTGCCCAGAATGTACTGAACGGTTTAATCCCCATGATATTCGCTTGATATTAAGTGATGACGTTTTGATGGAAAAATATGAAGAATTTATGCTTAGACGGTGGCTCGTTGCAGATCCTGATTGTAGGTGGTGTCCAGCTCCAGACTGTGGGTAAGAAGATTTTGTTAGATTTTTCTTGATTTAATTTTTTTTTCTTGTGGATCAATAAAAATTTGCTGACTATAACTCAAAAGAAAAAAATCTTAACCTGTCAAGTAATTCATTCATCCAACAGACAAACATATCAATTGCATACTATGTGTCAGGCAGTGTTTGGTGTTAAAGGCGGGAAACCTATCTTACTCATTTTTATATTGTCTCTGCACAACATTTTCACTTAACATATTTCAGAAGAAAAAGATAAGATGGTAGAGTGCAGGATTTAGTTGTGATTTTCCCCATCCAGTTGGAGAATTTTTATTTTGGTATAATGGATGAAATGATCAGGAGTTTTGTTTGTTTTTGGTGGGGCAGTCATTTATATAAATTTAAACGACCCTTTGAAAGGCACCTTAATATGTGCAACAGTAGGATGTGTTCATATTGCTGTGCGTATTTGCTAGTCTTAAAATCTAAAGGTTATATAATACATTTGCCTCAAGTTTTTTTTAAATTACAAATACTTTTTTTCCAACATTTAAAATAAAATAATTTTGCTTATATATTTGGTTATTAAGTTAACAGCAGCCCCTATTTATAGAGCATTTACTTTATACAGTTAATTGTCAGAACTAGGAAGAAACAGTCATATGCTCTTTAAGAATTTCAAAAGCCATGAACACTGCATATGATTTAGCATACCATTACTAAACCAGAGGTTATCTATAAGTAAGAGTTTGGAGAAACCTAGAACTTCCAAGAGACAGGGGTGGAATGTGAGTTTAATTTATCAAATGACAATTTCAGGATTGATCATCTGAATCATATCCATTATTAAAAGCTTATTGAGTAGCAAATTTTCAGATTGCATCTAGCCTGTATTACATAATTTCACTTGTTTATTTTTATTTTTTAAATAGTTTTTTTCAATTACATTTTGCATAGAGTATTATATTACTTTTAGGTGGACAGTGTGATTTATACATTTATATAACTTATGAAGTGATCACCCTTAAAAATCTAGTACCAGTCTGACATCATACATAGTTATCACAATATTATTGACTGTATTCCTTATGCTGTACTTTACATCCTCATGACTATTTTATAACTGCCAATTTGTACTTGTTAATCACTTCTCCTCTTACACCCGCCCCCTAACCGCTTTCCTGTCTGGCACCCATCAGAATGATCTCTATATCTATGAGCTTGTTTCTATTTTATTTTGTTCTTTAGATTCCACATGTAGGTGAAATCAAATGGCATTTGTCTTTCTCTGTATGACGTACTCCACTCAGCACAATACCCTCTAGGTCCATCCATGTTGTTGCAGATGGCAAGATTTTTTTTTTTTGGCTGAATAATATTCCCGTGTGTGTGTGTGTGTCTGTCTGTCTGTCCGTGTCCTCTTCTTTATTCATCCGTTGATGGACTCCCAGGGAACCTACATATCTCGACTATTGTAAATAATGCTACAATGAATATATGGATTCATATGTTCCTTCAAAGTAGTGTTTTGAGTTTGTTTGGATAAATATCCAGAAGTGGGATTACTGGGTCCTTCTTTGCCTCTTGTTTTAGCCTTTGTTGTAATGTCCATTTTGTCTGGTATACATATTGCTACCCCAGCTTTTTTTCTTTTATTGTTTTTCATGAAATATCTTTTTCCATCCTTTTACTTTCGGTCTGTGTGTGGCTTTCAATCTGAAGGAGTCTGTTGTAGGCAGCTTATGTAAGGGACTTGTTTCCTTATCCATTCAATCACCCTATCTTGATTGGAGCATTTAATCCATTTATATTTAAGTAATTGTTGATAGATATATAGCTTTTGCCATTTTATTATTCATATCTGTGATCTGTTTTTATTCCTTCTTCCTCTTCCTCCACCTCCTCCACTTCCTCTTCCTCCTCCTTTTTCTCCTCCCTCCTTCCCCACCTTCCCCATTTCCCTCTCATCATCTCTCACCCTTGTCTCTTTAAGATTTCCTGTAATACTTGCTTGGTGATGATGAACTTTAGTTTCTTCTTGTCTTGGTTGTAGGTCCTTTTTATTGCTTTGACTATTTCATGCTAATCCCTTCTGGTTAGAAAAGTTTTTGTTGAGAAGTCAGCTGACAATATAGGGGAACCCCCTTGTAGGTAACTAATTGCTTTCTCTTGCTACTTTTAAGAGTCTTTCTTTGCCTTTAACCTTTGGCATTTTATTATGGTGTGTCTTGGTGTGGGCCTTTTTGGGTTCATCTCTATGCTTCCTAGGCTTATATGCTTATTTCCTTCACCATGTTAGGGAAGTTTTCCATCGTAATTTCTTCAAATAGATTTTCAATTCATCATTCTCTCTCTTCTCCTTCTGGTACCCCTGTGATGCAACTGTTGGTTTGCTTGATGTTGTCCCAAATGCCCCTTAAACTAGCCTCATCATTTTGGATTCTTTTTTCTTGTTGCTGTTCTGGTTGGGTGTCCTCCACTGCTCCATCCTCTAAATCACTGATTTGATCCTCTGCTTCATCTAATCTACTGTTGATTCCCTCTAATGTATTTTCTGTTTCAGTTAGGGTATTCTTTATTTCTGACTGGTTCTTTTTTGTGTTTTCTATTTTTAAGTTTTCTATCTCTGTTTAACGTTCTTACTGAGTTCATCTACTCTTCCCCTAAGTTCATTGAGCATCTTTATAACCAGGGTTTTGAACTCTGTATCTGTTAGATTGCTTGTCTCAGTTTTGTTTAGTTCTTTTTCTGGAGCTCTGTTCTACTCTTTCATTTGGAACATGCTTGTCTCTCCACTCTGGCTGCCTCCCTGTGTTTGTTTCTGTCTATTTGGTAGGGCCACTATGTCTCCTGGTCTTAGAGTGGCCTTCTGTAGTGAGTATCCTGTGGGGCCCAGTGGCACAGTCTTCCCTGATCACCTGGGCCGGGTGCTCCAAGTGTGTCCTTTGTATAGTTGTGTGTGCTCTCCTGTTGTAGTTGCTGTTTGCACAACAGTGGGCGGGATTGACCCTCAGGCTTATTGGCTGTGAAGATTGACTGGTGAGGGGCTGACCATACTAGCAGGATTCAACTGAGCTGGGCTCTGGTGCCTGTCTGGTCTGCCCTCTGAGTGTGTCATCCTCAGATGCAGTCCTGGGTGGAGCTCCAGCTGGTCTTAAGCAAGCCACCAGGCGTGTCAGACCGTGGGCCTCCTGGGAGGGGCTCCAACAGCAGCCTGCGCCCCACCCAGGTCCACCTGGCAAGAGTCACCAAACAATTCGCAGATGGCTACCACTTGCACTGGGCTTGGAGGTGCCTTGAGAAACCAATATGCAAACCTAGGCCAGCTGATGCCAGACTTGGGGCTGCTCAGTTTTGCCTGTGCAAATCCCAGCCAGTTTTCACAAGTATCACTAGTACTTAACTGTCCACCAAGGATTTCTGTGTAATATGAAGTAATAAAAATATTACTTAGTTAATATTTTATGAATTCATTAGTATTATGAAGGACTCAGAGTTACTATTCAGTATCAAATGTGAGTCATACTCTCCTGTACTGTAGGAAACTTGTACTATAAATATAAATAGCAAGATAATATGTTAAAGATACTGGGCCAAGGTTGGCTGTGCTTTCAAGTATATGGCAGAAGCAAACTCTGGGAGCCATGAAGAGCATCTCAAGAAAAAGATGAGAAGAAAAAAGCGATCATGAACTTGAGCAGGAGACAGTATCCTTTCCAAAGAACAGCTTAGATACAATTGTATCACTGTTGGTCCCATGGATGTCTGCACATTTTCACTGATGCAAATATGCACATTCATTACAGTAAATTTCAGGTTGGATAGCAAATTTCAGGTTTTAAAAAAGCTGCTTTTAAATCATTATGGCAAATACTTCTATAGTGAAAATTCAAATAGTAAGGAATATACCTATGTATTGTTTTTTATCTGATTTTCTAACTATCTTTTATGGAACCCTAGGGTAAGAGGTGCTTCCCAAGTGCCTTTAAACGTTTAATAACTTTAAAAAGTCTGAAAATGATGGAACAAATGAAAAAGAGTCTTAAACATCACAACCTATGGCCAGAAGAGATCGAGACAATAAATCCAGGGGCACAAGCTTTCTGGTCACTAAATATTAGGTGTACTCTCTTGTGCCGGATCGATTGATCATGTCATCAAGTGGATAATACCAACACTATCAGCCATAGACAGGGCTGACACAGATTCTAGTTTGTGTAAGAACTTGATTGTAGGGGAAGGATATCAAACCAACTGGAAAAGGATTGATTATTCAACATATAGAATTGTGAAAATTAGCACATAAAATTTATATGTATACTTTGAAAACATAAAGTGCTACATGAGCCGTCACTAAAATTTAGTTATACTTAGCATGAGCATGTACAGACCTGATTTTGAATCTCCATCCTATCATGTTATAAGGATTGAGACAGATTTTTAATGTTATTACTAGCATAATTCCTAGCACACAGTAAGTGTTTAACCCTCTTCTCATTTAGAAAAAAGCGCAGCTTGCTGACAGCGTTAATTTAACATCATGTGTAGGAATGCTACATTTTCTAGGATTTGACATTTTCAGTGATTGAGAATTACTATATTTTGTAAATGGAAATACCACTTCTAAAAACAGAATGCTGTAAATAGAATGATCTCATTTGTTTCCAAAGACTATCAATATACTAGAGTGACGGGAAAATAATAATAAAAGCAAGCTATTCCATGGCACATTTGGGGGTAAGGTTAGGACTGTGATCCACGAGTAATCTTGGGATAAATGCTGCAGCCGCAAGCACTGCCACTGAGTATTCTTGGGGTAAACGGGAATTGGGATAACAGCTCTTATCATTCCTCATCTCGATTTTCGAAATTTTTATTTTTTATTTTATATCAGTCATTTAAGTATGTAACCCACCTATATACCAAGTACCAGAGATTTAATAATGAACAAAAACAACAATTCCTGCCCTCTTGGAACTTAAAATCTTTGGATCCACAGAGGGACAATTTTTATTTAAACTCAATTTATTATTCAAATCTGACATAAGGGGTACCTGACTGTTTGGCAGTTATTCATAGAAATGCTTAGCCAACAGTAATAGGGTGATAGGAATGGATGCAGCATTTAAGCCCTTTCATTGAACAACACACCTGAAAGGCTTTTTTTCCAGAAATGCTAAATATGAAATGACTTTTTCCTTCTACACTTTTTATTTATCAGTATGACCATTTTTTATGTCTGACATCCATTTTACTTAAACACATAGATACACTTTGAGAAGTAATGCCCTTAGCTCAGAGTAGAAAGAAAACCTAACCTAACTGGGGTTTTTTTTTTGTTGTTTTTTGTTTTTGAGATCTCTCAGGGTTTCCCACCTAACATCCTTTCCACTCTTCTGCGGGCCAGTACAGATTAAACTGGTTTAAAGGACAGTTTAAACAAACAAACAAACAAACAAACCTTTTGACACAGAGTCTAGGGGGCCAAACCTGTGTGCTGTTGATTTAACCAGGGTAAAGTGAGCAAACCTACTTCCAGGAAATGCTACTCTACATAGGTTCAGAGAAAAATCTGGCTATGGCTGAGAAGAATTGGGGTGAGAGACATGTAGGAGGGAAAGCATAAAACCTGTCTTGGATAAAAATATCGATTACCTTCCACTTAGGAGACCTGGTTTATACATGGTCTAGGCAGATAGCAAAAAGTTGGCATTTTAGTTTCTGTCATCATTTAATATTTCAATTAAGACCGCTTTCTACAAGCACACATTATCCATGTCATTTCATGTGAGTGCTTCTAACTTTGTTGGGGAACTTTTAATGTTAAGAGGCATTTATTATACTAGAATATAATTAATGATTTAATGTCTATGAGCCACTCAAGGGCAGAAAAACAGGTGTTTTTTCTTTGTAACCACAGGGTAACCCCATGCTCAGTAAAGAATTGTTTAATGAACCAAACTGACTATATGCCACTAACGTAAATAATATATCCTAGGACCATTAAACTATTTTAAAGCAATGTAATCAACTATAATCAGGTTTGTGTAGCTTCAAGCTGATTTGCTGATGTTTAAATGGCTCTAAAGAGTAAGTTATTCTGGTATAGGATAATGTTCATAATGGTTTTTTGAAGGGGGGCCATAGATACAGGGCTAAATAATATGTATGGTTAGAATTCTTGTTAATATCTGTATGACTCATTCCCATCCTAAAAAGAAGGGTTTTAGCCATAACTTGACCATCTTTTGGCATGTTAGAAATGCTTTTGGAGACTGACCTTTTAGAAATTTTATAGGGAACAGATCCAACTTTGATTTTCTCTGGAGGAAGCAAGCATGTGTTCCTTAGAAAACAGCAGGCTTTGTGTATAGGGAGCCATAATGAGTAAACTATATTTCAGGGAGAGGTGGTAATTTATAACTAGTGATAAATTATATATATTAGAATAGACATTCATAAAATTACTCTAAGAATAGCTTCAGCTAAGTGAGAGTTTGCTCTTTTTAATTTATTCTTTTTTAATCATAAAATTAGGTATGTTTAATGACGTTACTTCACGTTAAACATTATTAACTGGTACTAAGATTTGTTGGTGGAGTTTTAGGAAATCAGTGAAAATAACGTTCTTCCCCTCACACCCTTGTTAAGAACCAAGGTGATAAAATACAACACAGGGGACATGTCAGCTTTGGCGGTGGCTTTAGATTACAGCCAAAATGGCTTACTAACACACTCCACCCCTAAATTAAACAGACCTCTCCAAGTGGGCAGCTCTCATCGACTGTAGGGCTCCCCTGCAGCATGTAGGGGAAAGCAGATCCTGAAAGGGAACCAGAAGATGAGCCTCACTTTACCTAGACTTTCTCCCAAGTATATTAAGTCACTTCTTTTCCTCTGGAATAATAGTAACTTCTTGTAAATGAAACATGAGCCTTTTGATTTTGATATAAAACCTGACTCTTCCCCTTAAATGGATCAAATAATTTTGATATTTCTGATTACATTTTTTTGTTCTTAAAAACTGTTTTAAAGCTTTGTGCTTTTGAAAAGGGGTTCTCTTGGACTCTTAGATAAACTTTCTTTGTTCTTTTTTCTTATTTTTTAATTAAAAATTTATTGGGACTATTAAATCTCCCTTAGGATTATAGTTCATGTTAGGTATAGTATGTTTGTTCTTCTTGTTCCTTCATAAGGAATTTACTGTAGGTAGAAAATACCACCCTGACTGGTACCCTTCCTTCCTCAGTGTTATCGATAGCCCAAGTTGCAGAACTCTAGTACTGTGAAACTCTCCCAGGAGATAGATGTCGTGGTCAAATAAATTTGGGAAATAGTGCATATTATACTGAACATTGGTATGTTAAAAATTCTTTTAGCAATTACTGTAGTAAAAACAAACAAACAAACAAACTTTAATTTTGGTTAGGGTTTCCCTGGCGTGACCGTCAGGTACTTACGGATCACCTGTTAACAATCCAGTGAACAGAAAATACTTCTGGAAAGACTGCCCTACTTCATTCCCTTCGTATCTTCCTCACTTTCTTCCTATCCCTCCACTCCTGCCTAAGTAGGAAGATTTAATCATTTCAAGTAACCAAAGACCTTCAGCTGAAGAATAGACAGATAGTAAGACTTGAGTTAAAAAAAAATGGACTACAGAAGGAAATGGAGGTATCTTCTAAACCAAGATCTGTGTACGCTGTAAGCCAGGAATGTTTAGTTAATTAGTATTCTCCATTTATGTCTGTGACCTTCTGCTGAGCCTGTTCTTTTCCCAAATAATACTTAATGCTCCAGAGCAGAGAGACTTCTGAAATTTTTCTTTAAAGCATTTTGTATTTGTTTTACCATTTGCTTCTATTATAGCTTGAGAACTGTTTTCTAGTGGAAAATAAATTTGGCTCCCCACACAATGAAACTCACATTCAAGAGGCCTAACATTTTGTTTTCAAAGTATGTGAATGGGAGGTACATTTGATTCTTTGATATATTATACAGTGTACCTAACCAGTTACTATTAGGAACACATACACAGTAAGCACTCAATAATTGTTAACATAAGAAAAATTACTAGACAAAATCTTTTTACAGTCCTCAAAATATACATTCATGAAAATTTGGTTAGTATTAAAGATAATCCTGTTTTTGTTTGGAATTTGCACAAATTGAATGAGACTTAAATGTTTAGTTCTGGGGTAGGACATCTTAGTTTTTCCATAAAAAAAAAAAAACTGAAGTAACATAAAACAAGATTGATATACTTTCTTTCTAACAATTAAGTGCATATGATGTACCCTGATCTAATGCTTTCTCCCTCCTTTCCCCCACCTCTCTTTTTCTTCCTCCCTCTCCCCATCTCCATTCCTCCTCCTCCCTGTCTCCCTCTCTCCCCCTAAATGTATTGTCTTATGTAAATATCACAACTATTTTTATTATTATATCCTAATTTTTGAGATGCATCAACATCTACATTTTTACCAATCATATGTCAATATTTTACATCATAATGCAGGAAGAATTGCTCTATATGTCAGCTCTTATTTGCTCCTGACAATTACATTGCATATTTTAAAAATTTTAATTAGATATTCAATATCTATAAGCCGTGAGTCATTTTCAACAAACTTAAGTCTCTAGATTCAAAACTATAGGGAATTTTCATCTTAAAGCAATTTATGATGCTGTTTTTAAGTTTGATTATGGAGAAGAAAATGTGTTTTAAGGCCTCAGTTTTCTCTTAAGTTTCTTGCCATACCCCTTCATGTTTTAATGGCTATTTTGCGCAATTTTGGAACTTGTCACAAAATTTTGAAATGGCAAAGTTGACATTCTCCTTTTAAGTCTTCTTGTCAAGATGGGAAGAATTCCCTAATAGAACTTTCTCTTGAAAGACTCAAAGCCTAATTCATTAATTTAAAATTAGGTCAGTTCCTTAGAGTTTTGTTTAGTGATACTCTACAAAATTTAGAATTATTATATAACCTAATTTCTGTTAATTACCTAGTACATTTTTATAAATAAATACTTGCTCAAAAGGATATGTTCTTCCTAAATTTATCTAGTTAGAACACCCTCAGTATTCATGTTAACTATAATTTCTTTTCTTTATTATTTGAAAGTTCTTAAGTTTATAAATAAATTTGGCTTTCACACAATTATCACTATAATTATGGCATTTTATTGTTGCAAAACGATGTCCATTTATACTCCAGTTGTCCAGTAAAATTTCACCATATAAAACAAGATTTTTACTCAAGTTATGTCTAGAATGCCTACCAATATGTTTTAAAATGATTATTCAGAAATTAATATTTAATCTAAATGACATTATACTGATGTAGAAGTGATAGTAACTTATATGATCACATGGTCATTAATCAAGCACCAGTGCAGAGGTACTAGTAATGTCACGGAAACAGTCATTTGCTTGTTTGGCCTTCTCATGGTCAGGGCCAAGTCTGAAGTTGATTTTGGCTGAATAGTGAGGCTAAGCAAATTTCAGTGAATCCCTGTTTTATTTTTTGGAAAACTTAGTTGTATAGAGTGTATGTAACTTACATAAAACTATATAGGTAATAAGTGTTGGAAGTTGAATGTGGACTAAATAACCTAAACTTTTCTTCCACCTTTATAAATTGTGACTGACTTAAAAAAAAAAAAAAAAAGGTTAGTGTTAACATTGTCCCCTGCACACACACAGATTTCCCCATTCTGTCCCTCCTCTTCCCTCCTTCCTTCAAGAAAAAGTAGGATAGAGAAGAGGTTAAGAAAAGAATGCCGTTTTTTTTTTTTTTTTTTTTGCGGAATTTACTATTTTAAAGACTGCTTTAGATTATAACTTGATAGAAATAAAGTGTAGAGTCTTCGAAGATTTGTTTCTTTTTATTGAGTCTGCAATGAATAAACCCTTGGGAAAATCTTAAAGCTCAGGGAAATGAAACATTGCTAAATTTCCTCATGTTGATTTACATTGCTTTTAATTCAGTCGTGTTTGAACATATTTCTCTAGACAATGGTAATTGTAGAATTGGTCTATCAGAAATAAAGTGGAATTTAAGATGTAAAGTTTAAGTTTAAAGGTGAGATAATAAGAGAGGAACAGGTCCAAAAATGGAGGAACTTCCTGACCCTTAAAATTTTGCATAGTTATATAGATTATGTAATTTTAATAAATTTAATAAAAATCTGATATTTAAAATTTTAATTATTAAATATTTAAAATTTTTTTAAATTATTTAAATTTTTTCTTTTGCCAGTAACAAGAGGAGCCCTGAAAAGTCCCCCTAATTTCCAGGCAAAAATTGTTCGGTATTTACAAAAGCCTTTAGTCATAGATAAGACTCGTTTGTTTCTCTTTCAAAGAGAACCAGAAACCCCTAGACATTTTTTAGTTGAAAATTTTATTGAAATAGTGTAGGTTCATTTATAGTTGTAAGAAATAATACAGAGAGATCTGTGTGTCCTTCACAGTTTGCCCCAATGGTATCATTTTTGCAAAGCTATAAAACAGTGTAACAACCAGGATATTGGCGTTGATACAACCCACTGATCTTATTCAAATTTCCCCAGTTTTGTACTTATTTGGTACTTATTGTGTGTGTATGTGTATATTCAGTTTATATCATTTTATTACCTATAGGTTCTTGTATCCACCACAGTAGTCAAGATACTGAATAGTTACATCACAACAAATATCCCTCATGTCGCTCTTTTCCAAATACATCCACCTCTGCCCTTCCCTCTGCTCTCCCCCATCCCATCCCTAACCCCTGCCAACCACTAATCTGTTTTCTATTTCGAAAATTACATAATTTCAAAATGTTATATGGATGGAATTATGTAGTACGTAACTTTTCAAGATTGACTTTTTTCACGCAACATAATTCCCCAGAGATTCATTCAGAGCATTAAGTGTACCAGTACTTAATGTTCTCAAGTAGTATTCCATGTTATATATGCACATAGTTTGTTTAACCATTTACTTGTTGAAGAAGGACATCTAGGCTGTTACCAGTTTGGGGCTATTAGAAATAAAGCTACTGTAAATATTTGTACACAGGTTTTTGTGTAAACATGTTTTCATTTCTCTGGGATAAATGCTCAGTAAGTAGTGCCCAGAATTTGTCAGAAATTTTTTAAGTGCCAAAAATATTAACTTAGAGAATAAATATTAAGACTAGTCATGAATCTACTATTCTCAGTCTTTTATCTGAAGAAAAAAAAATTTCCTAATTGAGAAATTCAAGTTTGTGCACTTGTTGGTGGGAGATTGACACCAGAGACCACTTTTATTATGCATCTTAGAAACAAAAAATAAGAGAATGTATGTATCAATATAAGGTAATCACAAACTTTATGAATTGGCATGGTTTGCCATTAACTGACAGGTGTAGCTGATCCATAGTCATTATATTTTTAATAGATAATTTTTTTTATCTTTCTATTCTATTAAATTTTATATTCTATTTTATATTCTATTAAAAAAATAGAATATTCTGTTTCTGTTATCACCTGTTCTCTTTTCAGTTTTCAAGTGTTTACATATTAGTTTTTTTGTCCCCAAAAGACTCATTCTTTCCTGTGGAAGAAAGGAAAAATTTTATTGCCAAAAAAAAAGGAAAAAAGGGTCATAATGCTTTATATTAACTGATAGCTGAAGATATTCCGAAATTGTTGTCTATAAAAGTGATTTTAAAAAGTAACAAGTAATTATAAAAGTCAGAAATGTATACATATATTAAGAAGAAAATTAAAATAACAGGAAAACTGCTCTTAAGAGTTTTGGTATATTTCCTCATGGTCTTTTCTATGTTCACACAATACTAATTTAATAGAGGTTTTATAAAATTGGAACTATATATACAGCTTAGGTCATAAATACAATTTGGTATCCTTGTTAAAAGTTCAAAGTTCAAAGTTAAAATTGAACTCTAAAAATACTTTTTAGCCATTTATATGCCTTCATTTGTGAAATGTTTATTTTTTCCCACTTTTTATATTGATGAGATAATGTTAGGGCTCATGACATTTTGCTCATGCATAAATAGAAAACTTTTTCAGGAATAGCATTTTAAGTTGGATAATGCTTTTACTTAATGAATATCTCTTATTTTATGTCACATTTTAAATCATTTTTCTTGTTCTTTCAAGATATGCTGTGATAGCATTTGGATGTGCTAGTTGTCCAAAATTAACTTGTGGGCGAGAAGGCTGTGGAACAGAGTTTTGCTACCACTGTAAACAGATTTGGCACCCCAATCAGACCTGTGATGCTGCTCGACAAGAGAGAGCCCAGAGTTTACGTCTGAGAACCATACGTTCTTCATCCATTAGTTACAGTCAGGAGTCTGGAGCAGCAGGTATTTATGTCTAACTTTTCAACAAAATATTTGTCATGTACAGAACAATACTTACTTTAAATAAAAAAATAGAATATTCTGTTTCTGTTATCACCTGTTCTCTTTTCAGTTTTCAAGTGTTTACATATTAGTTTTTTTGTCCCCAAAAGACTCATTCTTTCCTGTGGAAGAAAGGAAAAATTTTATTGCCAAAAAAAAAGGAAAAAAGGGTCATAATGCTTTATATTAACTGATAGCTGAAGATATTCCGAAATTGTTGTCTATAAAAGTGTTTTATGCAAAGCTTAACAAATATTTTAAATAAAATATTAATTTTGAATGCTATCTTTTGATTATTTTCAATTATGTAAATATCACTAAATTGCATATTTAAAACAATATTTAGAATTCTTTTCATTTACATGTTTTGTGAAATACATTTTTTACTTACAGATGTCTCATCTAATTCTAAGATCAAGGATTCAAAATCATACCTTGGTGGGAGGACAGTAGGAACTTTATGTCTCTGGTCGGCAATTTAAAAATTACCTGGGGCTCTATACATGAGCAATGTATGCATCTCATAGATCTCAAAAATGAAAAAAAATATTTATGAACATCTTAATGTTTTTTAATAAAAATTCAAAAAGTTAATATTTCACATTCATAGGTTTTCATTTTATTGGAATTTTAATCATTTTTAGAAAAATTTTTACTTTCTTACTGACTATAAAAGGGAAAAACTTGGAAAATATAGAAATTTATTAAGGAAATAGTTTATATTCCTACCAGCAGTGTACTGAGGTAGTCATGTACTTTATGCTACTAGAAAAAAGTCTAGTTTAACATTTGAAGTTGAACTTAAAATTAAACATTTTTAAGTTCAACATTTAATACTTTGTATAATATACATGGATTTACTTGCTTGTTTGATGACTGACTTGTTTCTATTATTTTTCCTTAAGATTGGGGGTAGAACTCAAATGTATTAGTAACAGTTTATAGATGTGGTCCAGAAGCAATTCAGAGAGGACCCGAGTATACCTAAACTGTCCCATATAGAATCAGCTGTATCCTTTCAGTGGTTCACTTGGAAATAACATCCTTCTTCTCTAAGTGGGGATGGGTATTTATTGGTCACAGGACACACAGGCACATAGAATAAGAGAATGAACTCTGGAATCAGACTATCTGGATTTGATTCCCAGCTTCTCGAACCTTTGTCTCTATGTCACCCTGAACAAGTTACTTGCCTTATCTGTAAAATGAAGATACTAATAATACTTACGTCCATAAGGTCGAAACATTTCCTGGCTCATAGAAACGTGCTCTGGTTGTATGAGCGAGGGAAACTTAGAGAATCCAGTCACTTGCTAGAGGTTTGCATATGGGGGTAGAGATGGATCATTAAGGAAAAAAATGACTAAGATAGCTTTGGTTATTTTAAAAATAAATATGACTCAGTCAAGTGAATGTTGGCCTTTCTCACAGTAGTCAAGTCATTATGGGAGATTTTAGATTTTTATTAGCACCCTGGAATGCCTTATTGATCATAACCTTTTGACCATGATACATTCAATTAAATTATCCCCTTAATGTCAGTTTGATTCTGATTGTGACCAAAAGTTCCTTTGGAACTAAGGCTAACTACTAGAGTATCATATCAAGTTGAATCACTGGTTTGGGGTGGATCCAGAGTAAGATGTGAATGTATGATCATGAGAGGGATTTTTTAATATATAGTAGCTTTGAAAGTAATTTTGAAAGAAAAGCTTCCCAAATGATTTGAGCCAAATAGTAGCATTGTTGAAATAAATATAGCCTCTCAAGCTGATCATTTTAAAAAATAAACTTCATTTGTAATTTTTCCATGTTTGTTTAAAAATCTTATCTCATGTTCCGAAATTTTAAAGTACGTGCATTTTTACCTATAATGCTCCAAAAATCAAAGCTCTTGAGAACAAATGTTTATGTGATAGTTTCTTTTGATGTAATCTATAAAAAATTAAAAACTTGAACTTGGCTTCTCATTGACTTGTGGGAAAAAAAAGAGGAAAAGAATGTACCATCTAAAATGGTTTTATTAATTCCTGTTATTCCAGATATTTTTGGTATTTTTTGTTTCCCATTACGATACATTGAAAAATTGGCTGCACTTTTAATAGTTGATATAGTAATAATTAGGTGGCTGTTTCTTTCTAATCAGTCACCTGAAGATAAATAAGTGTTTTTAATCATATGGTACATTAAATAATTTATATTGTGATTATATTTGTCTTTGAACTGCGACAGTATTATATGTACATGAGACTCTTACAGCTACTAGGAAGTTTATGTACTTGGAGTTACCTTTTAAAGGAACCACATATTTTTCTTTCTTTCTTTCTTTTTTTTTTTTACCGTATTTCCCCACTTTCATAAAAATATATTTAATTGGCTCCCTACCTCCTCCTCTACCCCTACTACTACTACCCACCCAAGAGATAACTACTCTTAACATTTTGTTGTAAGTCCTTACAGGCAATGTGATGGGGGTGGGGATGGTTTAAAACAAATTTCAAAAAATAGTGTTTTGTAATCTCTTGTTTTTTCTTAATATGAAAATGGCCCATATTTTAACAGTAAATAGAAATATAGTAACAAAAGAACAAAAGCTTTGCCAAACACTTTACATAGGAATGGGAAACTTTTTTTTTTAATATAAAGGACCTGTGGATTAATTGACACATGGGAAATGGGGCATCATTTGACCATCTAATCAGTAAAATAATTTTATTTAGGATGTTTGCAATTTGAGAATATTTTGAGAGACTTATGTAATGTGCACAATAAATTTTCTTCTAATTTGTTGTTTAAAACAAAGAGACAAATCGGACAGAATAATCTTTTATAGATAAAGAAGTATATGGAGAGTGAAAACGTATGGGTACAGATATATAAAAAGACATCAGAAATATATTGTTTATGGTGTTCATTCTCTAACATGTAATCTTAGCTATTAAAAAGCTGTTTTATGTTTTCAGAGCCATAAGAATAAATGGGGATGTCACTTTCAGTTTGTTCTAAAGATTGCATTTAGCAGAGCCAAAGCCTGAGTCTCTTTACTCCTACTTCTAATTGGGATATTTATGACTTGAGTACATCCAGGAATGAGGAAGTTCATCAATTGATGTGCCACCTAAGCAGATAGCATTAGCATTTCTTTAATTCCATGTACTAGATGTTGTATTAGGTATAAAAGTCAGCTTTTTTCATTTATGCCCAATGTTAAAAATTTTTTAATTCAGACTTTATGTTCTTTGGATCATTTAAATCATGATTTATGGATACTTTGTATCTAGTAATTATCATTTGTCTTAGTCTGACTGCATAGAGTTGTTATCGGTTTCCTCAAAATTATTTGAATCATTAAAACACTGACTGTGAGCACTGACCATTTAAGTTAAAAAGTTTTTTGGTTTTAAAAGGAGCACTAAGGAAATATGAATTCACTGATAAAGTACAGGTAAAATTTGACCATAAAATGTATAGAAAAGAAAATAGAATATAACTTAATGCTTATATATAAGAAATTGGAACAAATACGTGAATTCAGTGGCTAGCACTATACAGATCTTTACAGTCTGTGTGTAGTTAGAAAATATAGCTGGCTACTAGTAACAATAAAATAATTACTGGTTGCTGCTTAAATAGATGCCAAAGTTCAAGATAGTTGTACAGTTTGAGGTAACGTACTCTGTGTCATTGATTCCTAAAGTTATGTACCCACTTGATTTTAATTTGGCATTATAACCGTATTACTCTGTAAGAAGCATATAAGAACAGTATTTGAATAAATGAATGAAAAGGGGAAAGATAAATGAAAAACAGTCATGAGCATAACCAACAAATGGTTGCATTATCTCTGAAACTGTTTTCCATTGTTAAAGTGTTTATGACTATATAACCTTTCTTTAACCTATTACCACCTCTGTTTTATTCTGGGTACTGATTCTTTGCAAGTCCCATCTGTCTGCTGTATGAACTAAAATATGAGAAAAGGGCTGCTTTTCTAAAGATGTCTATATTATTTTTACAGTGTTTATAGTTGATATTACTTAGAAAAGTAAACTCATAGAGCTTTATATATATGGTACTTCAGATTGATATCAAATTGTCACTTCCTATTATTCACTAAAGGAATTGTATATATAATATTTAACATTTTAATTAAGTGGAGATAGTTAGAAAAGTTTTAGACTTGAAGTGCCACTTGCAGAAGTGGTGCTCTGGAGTAGGGACAAAGATAAACTTTATATAGTTCACAATATGCCAAGAGCCATCCTTGGTTCTCTTCTCTCCTTTTATCATTTTGTTATTCTTTGTTCTCATCATTCTGCTGTGTTTGAAAATATTTACAATTTGAAAATTTAATGTAAAATATGTTTCTTTCCTCAGAAGGGAAGGAAAAAAATGTATGCTAAAAATAGCAGGCTAAAGCTATCAGTTAACAAACTCTACATGTTGATTTTTGGGGGGCAGTGCTAGACTTGATTATTGACTAGAAATTGTAATTTGTAGACCAGTTTTATATACTAAGCAGGTGTCTCTATTTTCTTAATAGCTGATGATATAAAGCCGTGTCCACGATGTGCTGCTTATATAATAAAGATGAATGATGGGAGCTGTAATCACATGACATGTGCTGTCTGTGGTTGTGAGTTTTGTTGGTTGTGTATGAAAGAAATCTCAGATTTACATTACCTAAGGTAAGTTTATAGAAGGAGCTATTTATATCTAAATATAATTTTACATTGTAAAACAGAAGCACTTTTTTTGGAAAAAGTGTTATCCTAAGCATTTTTAAACTTGGGATTTATAAGATACAGGAATGTTTTTTTCTAGCTACATAAGTTTAAAAGGAACCAAATTATTCTGCTAATCATTTGGGATTAATAAGTAATCAAAAATATGGAACAGGTTTTTTTTGTTGTTTTGTTTTGTTTTTGTTAAACTCAAAAACTAGTATTTAATACCCCATGTCATTACACTAGGTCATAAATATTTCCATTTAATTTTCTTGTATATAAATTCCCTCATAGGCCACAGTGTGATTTTATGCTATAATCAGGTAACTATATACCTAATAAAGGGATAAAATAAAGATATTTTGCATTAATATACCCTTCAAAAACTAAATTAAGGTTTCGAGGCTAATGGAGGACTAGGGGTAGATATTTAACCTGAATTCTAGTTTTCAATATCCTTTTAATATAATTTATGGCGTTTTTTTAACCATATTTTTGGCTTTTAATAAACTCAGAATTCAAAGAAGGAAAAAACTTATAATCAATCTATAAAACTGATTATATTACTTTAAAAGTTTTATAGCTAATATATTGCTGTATTATAGTAATTTGTTTTGATGTCTTGTAGCAGTTACTTTACATTATAATTTTTTCCATTAGTCCATCAGGATGTACTTTTTGGGGGAAGAAACCCTGGAGCCGAAAGAAGAAAATATTGTGGCAGCTGGGAACACTTGTCGGTGCTCCTGTAGGAATTGCTTTGATAGCAGGCATTGCTATTCCTGCATGATTATTGGCATTCCTGTATATGTGGGCCGGAAGGTAAGATATATGATTCTTTGTTAGTTCATTGTCTTATTCTAAATCTTTAGGTTTAGAATTCATGATTTTTGCTTTGTTTTTGTTTTTGAAGGCTAGGGTCATTGTTAGTATCCAGTATAAAACAATTACTATTTTTTTTATGAGGTAATAAATTTTCAGTGTTTGGCAAGCTCATATGGATGCATTTAAAAAGTAGACTTGTTTTAAAATTATCTAAATCTGGAAACTTTAGTGCATTTGCATTATAAACCAACTTTATGTATAAAGTACTGAAGGATACACACCTGAGATTTTTCTCATAGGTTTATCCTTACAAAGTCAGGTCTATAAAAAAGTTAATAGCTAAATAGCAGATGCCCTCGAAAGAATAATTAGCCAGTTCCTGAATTATTTCCAACTTCAGTTCACAACTTTTTTTTCCCTTCAGATTGCTGCTATTAGTTAATGTGATGTTTTATAGATTATAACAATCTTGTGAAAGTAAAAACACCAATCTTTATTATTGTCCTGAGGGATGAATGACACTTCATTAACTAAGCGAAGAATTCTTTTTTGAAAGGCTAAAGGGATAATTTATAAAGTGGCCAAGAAGTTTGCTGCTGTCTAAATTAATAGAATCTCAGAATTGAGAAGTAACTTTAGAAATTCTCTAATCCAGCCCTGTACCTAAGCTGAACAAAGTATAGGATTTAAAAAAAGGGTGGGGGGGGGCGGCGGCTAAAGTCTATTGAGCCCTTACTGTGTGGTAGGTGTTCCATGTACTTTTTAACTCATTTTAACCTCACAGAAATTTATGTATTTAAGAAAGCTTATGTAATTTATCTTCAGTTACACAGAAAGAAGCAGAGCCTGGATTTAAACCCAGATGCACACATTCTTTATATAAGATTCCTGATAAATTTCAGTCTAGCCATTTGGGTACTTCAGTGAAGGGGAAACCACCAACCCATGAGGCAGCCTGTTCTGTTGCCAGGTAGCTGTAATTGTTAGAAAATTCTTCTGAGTCAGATCTGTTTCTCTTTAAATTGTTTCATTTCATTCTCGTTCTGACTTTTGGGACCATACTTAAGGCAAGACTGATCCTCTTCCATATAACAGCCATTTTTTATATATATATTTAACATATATTAGTTTTATAACCAGAAAAAATACATACTACCTATAAATTAGCTTTGAGACACAGGACAAAAATAGATATGAGCCAATGTTTATTTCAGAAGGTTGAAGTAACTAAAATTGCTTAAAGCCCCGAATATAGTAGCTGGTTATAATAATTATTCATGTAGTTATCTAAAGCAAGGTTTTACTGAAAACAAAATTGTTTATTTGATACTTAGAAATAGAAGGGAAAGAGAGACCGTTGTACTGCACACATCTACAAATAATTTATAGAGGAGAGATTATTTACCTCACTGTTCAAGTCTTAGATGCACTTACAAGTCTCCATTTTCAAACATGTACTCAAAGGGTTGCAGATCAATGAATTAGTTTTCCATTGAAACAGTGTTCTCTGTGGTGTTTAAGTACACAAACCAGCCCAAACCTATTAAGTTGATAAAGCACCTAAAAGCTGAGCCTTTATTTGTAGTAACAAATAGAAAATATGGCATAAAATAGTAAAACAGAAAAAATTAAATCGAACCAAAACTAGTGAGATGACACGACCTGTTATTGAACATTGGTGCTTGAGGATGCGAAATTTTCTGGAAGACTCCTTTCTCCTGGCAGCTGGCCTTTGCAAGTCTGTCTACTCCATTTGTTTTTAGCTTTGGCTTTTCTCTGCTTCAGTGTTAAGTTATCCTGGAAGGGAAGTGGGGTGGAGCAAGAATTAGTTACAGTACTGAAGGATAATGAAGGGTACTTTGCAGTTTCTGCCTGCATGGACTATTTAGGACAATGTAGAGGCTCATTCCCTGGAACATACAATCAATCAATGCTTGGAAACAGGATTCTGAATAGGAAATAAAAATATTCTTTGTCCCATTCATGCTTTGCCCACTTCCTCACCCCAGCTTTTTCACAGTATAATATATCCTACAAGACTCTGTGTACGTGACAGCCTTCAAAATAATCACATAATAATAATATTTTTTTTACTAAAATAGCTTCATATGTAAGATTGTTTATGTCAGATAATTTATTTTAGAGACTATTTATATACTTTTGAGGCTGTTTTGAATCTATCTTGAAACAGAGGGGGAAAGGTACTTTATTAGCTTTAGCCCTTGCAAACCATGAGAACAAAGATACTATTTCCCAAAATTCATATAATGTCTTACAAGCCACTTTCATGGTAATATTAAATTCTGTATAATACACCTGGACAGTACAAAGATTCTGAGTAGATTCAGCTCCTGTCTTCTGACAGCATTGTTCTCTCTCTCTCTCTCTTTTTTTCCTCTCTCTCTTCTCTCTCTACCCCTTACTTTGAGCTATAAATGAAAGCTCAGGGTTCTGTCATTTGGTAATATCTACCTTCATAAAAAGGAATCTGAGAAAAAATTATTTGATGATGTTTGCTTATTAATACTGCTTCTTAAGGTCAATTTCTAAGAAAAGGTTGTGGGACCCTCCCCTAGGAGCCAATTTTTACTATTTAGGGATGCTTATTTAGAAAGAAACCTGTGGAATGCTAAATTTCTTAAAAGTAATCCCATTAGTCAAATATCCAACCGATAACTGTGTTGAAAAGAATTCTTTTTTCTTTGTTCAAAACATGATTATACTATTCTTAAATAAGATTATGAAGAATACATTTACTCAAGACTGTTTAAAAAGTAAAATCTACTAAATTACTTTCTCATGTAAGCAAATTAATGAGGAGCAAATTATGTGTAAGAATATGCTTTAAGAACAATAATACAAAAAACAATAATTCATTTACCTTGAATTAGGACACTTAACTATGAAATTATAAAAGAAATCAATTTAAACTTCTAGCAAATTTAGATCCGTTTTATTTAAATTAAGTACATAATGAACTTTCTCTTTAACCCTCCACCCCCATTTTTATTTTTTATTTCAGATTCACAATCGATATGAAGGCAAGGATGTTTCAAAGCACAAACGGAATTTGGCCATAGCAGGTGGTGTAACATTGTCTGTAATTGTATCTCCAGTTGTAGCTGCAGTAACCGTAGGTAAGAAGATGCTTTAATACACCAATCACCTCAAATTTTATAAAATTCAAGTTTTGTGGAAGGATTTTTAAAAAACATAGTGTTGAAGATAAAAGAGTTGCTTTATTTGTAAAGACAGTTTAAGCTGAGCTTACAGAAAACCTCTCAGTAACTGAATTGGTTAAAAGTATTATAGACTCAAGAGCCTCATCTTAGGATGGTTGGTAACTTACTAGTGGCTGATACACCTTCCCCTCAATACAGCTTAGAACACTGGCACTTAAAAATGTTTACATCTCATTTTAAATTCCTGTTTGTCCCCTGAAGGCTTGAACCTTTGAATTGTCTGTGTACCTAAATAACTGGGTAAACCCATTTTTGGCAAAGATTGCGGAACCCTGGCACTTTTCTCCTGTACACTTTCTCTTGAAAAGACGTTCTAAAACTGGTGTTTCTGTGATTGATTTTTGGTTTATAGTGACCAGTTTATCTCCTCTTTAGGCATTGGTGTTCCTATTATGTTAGCTTACGTCTATGGCGTTGTTCCAATTTCTCTCTGTCGAAGTGGAGGTTGTGGAGTCTCAGCAGGCAATGGAAAAGGAGTCAGGATTGAATTTGATGATGAAAATGATATAAATGTTGGTGGAAATAATACAGCTGTAGGTAAGTCCTCTCAGGGAAAGAGGAAAATATGCTTATTAGTAGTTTAAGTCAGAGGAAGTTGTAGACAACATACAAGTCAAAATTTCTATTGCCCCCCTTTTACTAAGCCTAATTAGTGTTCATCCAGAATTACATCTGTGAAATATACTGCCAAGGAAAGGCAGATGGATAAAAGAGGGTACCAGAATTCTGAGTATACAACTCCAATGGAAATATGTCTTAGGAATTCTAGACTTTTAATCATAGATTTTGCCTAAAGCATTACAAATCAATAAGAAAAGGATATGAAGAGAAATGCAGTTCATAGAAGGAAACAGATGGCAAATGAGTAGAAAATATCTTCAATCTAGTGTTATTTAAAGAAATATGAATTAGAACAATGACTAGAAAATGAAAAGACCCTCATAGACTGCCAGTAGGAGTATAAATTAAACTTTAAAACATGTGCATGTTCTATATTCCAGCTATTCTCGTTAGAGAAATTTGTCTTAGGGAAATAATCAGGCAGATGTGCAAAGATAACGCCCACTTTGTTCCCTATCATTCTCCCTTGAACTCACTCCAGTTAGATTTTGGTCTCTACCACTCCAGAATTTCATCTCTACCACTCCGCCAAAGCAGAGTTGCACCAGTGACCTGCATGTTACCAAATATAGTGGTCAGTCCTTGGTTTACATCTTAGTAGAAGAGTACACTTGACATGGTAGACTGATTACACTGTATAAAGTAGTCCACAGACCTGCATGCACACACCCCTCATCACTCTCACTGCCATTTACTCCCTCTCCTTTACCCTCCTTTATTTTTTATCATAGCACTTGTCACCATTTAATTTTATTTATTCTTTCCTCAACTAGAATATAAGATTCTTGAGGGTAGAATGTTTGTCTCTTTGATTCAGTATGTCCCCAGTGCTTAGGACAGTGTTGGGTATGTAATAAGAACCCAAATAATGGAGAAAATAAATGAATCCTTCAATGCACAAAGCGTATGAAAACTACTGTAAGATCAGAATGTAGTAGTATCAGATCTTGTAATAGCTTTCAGGAATTAGAACCAACTTTGGCCCATTCTTATTGACCTAGAGAATAATAAACTCTTTAAATAACACCCTTATTGAAAACCATCACATAATTTTCCTCCAAAGTTAGCTAAATTTTTCAACAATCAGGTTCTTTATAGAATTTCTAAATTTCTTGGATTTAAAAATAGTGACCATCTAAAAAAGAGAGGGCCAGTTCTTAATCCAACTTTATTCTCCGAAATAGTTCCCTTTACTCTTACCCCACAGTTGTGTGTCCCTGACTCCAGACATTTTTTTCTATTCCTGTATAGGTTTTATACTTTCTATGATAAAGTGCCCTATCCAAAATCATGGAGGAATTTAAGAAGAAGGACATTAATAATTGTGCTTATTTATTTTCTTTGAAATATTTGCATTTAGATACAACTTCAGTAGCAGAAGCAAGACACAACCCTAGCATAGGGGAAGGGAGTGTTGGTGGTCTGACTGGCAGTTTGAGTGCAAGTGGAAGCCACATGGATCGAATAGGAACCATTCGAGACAATCTGAGTGAAACAGCCAGTACCATGGCACTAGCTGGAGCCAGTATAACAGGGAGTCTGTCAGGAAGTGCCATGGTAAACTGTTTTAATAGGTAAGAAAAATGTTTTGTTTTGTTTTTGCCTTCTGTTTACTACAGATTATTAACTTCAGGAGAATTTTGAACATAATTATCAATAACTCTACTGTGTCAGGGTTGAAAACAGTAATATTAAAAATGAAATGTAGTGGCACACAGTGAGTAAGGAGATTTTTACTTATTCGGACTTTCGATCACAAAATATGCAGTAAAACCAAGACTAAGGCATAACATTCTGCCAATTTTTTCACTGCACTTGTCAGGCTTTATGTTTGAACCAATGCTGGAGCTGCTTCAGTGGCCACAGTAACAGCAGTGCTTAAGCCTGGACCTTACCCCTGGAGGTGCAGCAGCTGGATGTTAGGAAATGAGGCATTGGTTGAGCCCTGGGGGAGCAGGTAGAGAGTCAGGACACCCAGGAGTGCATGAACTGAGTGCCAGGGTAATCTGCCTGGGTCCTTTGGTGAATTAATGGTTAGTTCATTCTCACCAAGTCTTTTATAACCAGCCATATTGGTAAGGAGGAGAAATCAAAGCACTTTTATCTTCTCTTTTTCCTATTTATTCACTACTCTTTACCTTTGTTTATTAGCTGTTTTTTTAATGTAGAGGGAGAGTACATGAATTAAAAGACTTATTGGTTAGACTTATTTTTAGGTAGTTTGCTTTTAAACACAAACTTTTAAGTTATAGTAGTGTTTATTATTGTGTCTTCTTTAAAGGCTCAGGTGTTGAATTTATAGAACCATTTTGAATATATAGATGCCCAAGATTTTTTGATTCATTATCTGTCACATAGAATGATTTTTAACGTATTTGGATTTTGTGTTTTGCACTGAACATGGCAAACAAATTGCCACATCCTGAGTGAAAATAATGGCACATATTTAAGTTAAAATCCGTTATGTACTTTCGCGTCGTCATTACTAACTTATTTGGCAGACAGCTACTTTTATTTGGATGGCTGGTTCTGTTCAGTGTGCTGCAGTAGAATTAGAACAATCAAATAAAAAGAAACAAAAAAATAATGTTTATAGTCAATTCTAAAATAGCTTTTGTTACTAGGGCTCTTAACTAAATTACTTAAAGATACATATTATAAGAATACTGATATTGTATGTATTTTGGGTTCTTATCTGATATCTCCCTCTTTAAGGTTGGAAGTACAAGCAGATGTACAGAAAGAACGGTACAGTCTAAGTGGAGAATCTGGCACGGTCAGCTTGGGAACAGTTAGTGATAATGCCAGCACCAAAGCAATGGCGGGATCCATTCTGAATTCCTACATCCCATTGGACAAGTAAGGAATTATCACTGTTATTAGGCAAAATTATCATGAATAATGGTTATCAACTCTTAGGTTCTCTGAGGAAAGAAAATGGTGACATATCAAGAATATGCAAACCTACAGATACAGGAAGTAGATTAGAGGTTGCCAGAGGGTGGGAGGAGGGAAGAATGGGAACTAACTGCTAACGAGTTCGGGTTTCTTTTGGGGATGATGAAAACGGTCTGAAGTTAGGTAGTGGTGATTGTCGCACAACTCTGAATACACTAAAAAACCACTGAATTGTATGTTTTAAACAGGTAAATTTATGCAGCTGCCTGTTTTTTTGAATTGAAGCATTGTTATAGTCCTTTTATTTCGAGCAGTTTTTATCCTGCATCAATTTGTTCTGATAGCTTTTATGTAGCCTTTGAATTTTTCACGCTGAAACTTCCCCCTTTACTGCCATCTGAATAAAAATAAAAAGGAAGTTAGAAATTTATTTGTATTTGTTACTTTTATGTTCCAGAGAAGGCAACAGTATGGAGGTGCAGGTAGATATTGAATCAAAACCATCCAAGTTCAGGCACAACAGTGGAAGCAGTAGTGTGGAGGATGGCAGTGCCGCCCGAAGTCATCCTGGTGGTTCAAGTGGCTTGCCTGAAGGTAAATCCAGTGCCACCAAGTGGTCCAAAGAAGCAACAGCAGGGAAGAAATCAAAAAGTGGTAAATTAAAAAAAGAGCAACATGAAGATAAATGAGACCAGAGAGGACATGGATGCACAGTTGTTAGAACAACAAAGCACAAACTCAAGTGAATTTGAGGCTCCATCACTCAGTGACAGTATGCCGTCTGTAGCAGATTCTCACTCTAGTCATTTTTCTGAATTTAGTTGTTCTGACCTAGAAAGCATGAAAACTTCCTGTAGCCATGGCTCCAATGATTATCATGCCCGCTTCGCTACTGTCAACATTCTTCCTGAGGTAGAAAACGACCGTCTGGAAAATTCCCCACATCAGTGTAGCATTTCTGTGCTTACCAAAACTGCCTCCTGTTCAGAAGTTCTACAGTTGAATCATATTGCTGAAGAACATGGTAACAATGGAATAAAGCCCAATGTTGATTTATATTTTGGTGATGCACTAAAAGAAACAAATAACAACCACTCACATCAGACAATGGAATTAAAAGTTGCAATTCAGACTGAAATTTAGGCCTATAAATGCTGCAAAATAATTACCACTGAACAACCTTGTTTGGAGCTGGTTGAACTACACATGACTACTTTAAGTTTCAAGTTATCAGCAAATGCTGGGTTACATAATTACAATTCAGCTATTTTCTGTGTTCAGCAAAGCATCATCGTGTTTCATGTGGACCTTAATTACCAAACTATGAAATGAAGGCTTTAAAAGTGCATTATTGTAAGGACAGTAATTCCTTAGAGAAGTATGTTTTGTGCATTTGCCACAAAACATTGCTTTAAGCACATACTCTTGTGTATTTAGATAGAATTTGGCTTAATTTATAATCAATATAAAATACTAATGCAGTTCTATAGCATTCTTATGGAGAAAACTTGAGACTTGGTGTGAAGTGGTTAGTGACATTTTATTGAAACCACTAAGGGATACTGTTTAAAGAACCTCCAGGTTACTTGCAGTATATGATGTCTTTTGTAACATTTGTATTCATAACGCATAAATTTAATTTTTTTCTTCATATGCAGTGTGGATATATAAAGCTTAATGCAGCCCATTTGCTACCATCCGTATACTTAGACACTTTGAGCAAGACTGTGGCAGTTTTTGCACAACTTTGAAATAGAAATACCTGGTACTCTGTATATCTTGTATGTTGTTGATGCCATCTTAGAAGAAAAGTAAAAAAAGTAGGTAATTAAGTATATTGACAGCACCAAATAAGATAACATAAAACTGCAAAAACAAAATTCCATTAGTTTATAAGTATTGCAAAAAAAGTCACCTTCACTGTGTGGAAGTTTGCACCCCATTTATTCTTGGTGCCTTTGGTATAGACTGGATTTTAAGAGTCTAGTTTTAAGATTTTGCTGTATTTGTTTTCCATAATGTCCTCTCTAGCCACCTTGGATTGTGTAGGAAAATACAGGATAGATAAACATAATTATGATTAATAATAACAATGCTGAAAAAGTATTAGCCTACCAAAGACACACTCAGGCTTTAGTAAATAACTTTACATAACCTCAGTTTTTAACACATGCGTATCTTCTCCAATCATGAAATCAAAGTACGGTGCAGAGTTTGTACCAAGTACTAAGGAGGGGTCCATGTATGGCTGGCTTTATTGTCTTTCGCTTTTGTTTATGGAAGATGTTCAGCTGACATAAACAGAAGTTGGCCAAAACACTGCCTGTAATGTTAAATTTCTGAATAATTCACTTAAATAAAACAGGTTAACCTCAATGATAGCAGTTAAAATGGTCCATCTTATGTGTTTCTTTTAAGTGTTACCATTATGGTGCTACTGAGCGTTTTCTTTTGATAAAAAGAAAAATGCCATGGGCTGCAGTCTTCTTCCATCACTTTTTCTCACAGGTCCATTAATATGCTTATAACACTAGCGCTTATTATTTTATTTGATAATGCTTATTATGGTATTTGTATATTTGTTTGCATTCCAATTTTGTTGAATCCTGCGTAAACTGAATAAATGTAAATACTAATATATTGCTGCCTTATGGTTTGTGTATGGGTTTTTTTTTTTAAATAAGAATGGAATATTCATTTGCCATATGATAGTTATTCATAAATACTGCAAGCCATTGAGATGATTCTGCATTTAGTCTCAGCCCAGAGGGAAGCATTTGCTGAACTTCTCAACAAAAAATTATTAGAAACCTTTCTTCATGTCTAATACCTACCTTTCCTTCAGAAAGAAGCGGCTTTATTCATCAAAATAATTTTTTTTTTTTTAAGTAAACTAGTTGGAAAAATAAATAGATCTATCATTATGAAGAGGTATTATAATTTTCATCTTAACAGAAAAGTAAAAATATCTTTTAAAACTTCTAAGAGATTCTACTTTAGCAACATTAGATTATGAACTAGAGTCATTTAAACTCAAGCTAATAATTGTAATCAAACACTTCTTATTCTCACCGCCTCTATAAAATGCATAGGAGGTTTTCCAGTTACATAGTTAATACTTCATGAAAATAATCTGTATGAATATGTGAACTGCCTTCTTAACATTTCTGTAAAAGCGTAAATAAAGATCAAATGGAAAGTTTAATGATTTTAGGAGGAATAAAGCAAAAGTGGTGTTCTATGTAGGAGGCAAGTGCAATTAAGTTCACCCCATCCCTCTTCTGGTTGTATCCCCAAGCAGTTACTACCTCAGTCTCACTTTTTAATGTCTAAACTTTTCAATTAGATTCAAAAGTTCCTTCATTTCCCAGGAGTTCTTCAAACATGGATTAATGTAGGACCAAGCCAGATTGTCCTGGAGCTCAACTCTGGAGTAGCCCAGAACAAAAGAACACTCGAAGGTTCAAGAAGGGCCTTAACTCACCAAATCTTTTAAAACCTTTTGTACTTTGCTTTCTTTATGGCCAATAGGAAAATCTCAAGGTAGTGAGAAAGGAGAATACAAACATTGTAATCGTATTCTCTACTGTTCATTATGTAGAACACCAGTTTAACTGGGTTGTCTTAAAGTACAAACTCCCAGCTTCAGAGCACTGAATTAGCTTTTTATGTTAAATTCTCATAATCACTCATTTTCACTGCAAATTTGGTTCATTTGTAAATGTGACATGAGCAGAATACCTAAACTCCTGCCTTTCTATTCTGAGTCATCAGAATTCTCAGGGCTATATTTTGTATGGTTCCTTTTAATGGGTTTGTTTTTTCATTAATTTCCTTTAGTAGAGTTGAGCTATCATTGCTGAAAACCGGTATTTTACATACTGGTTGGTTTTGAATGCCCAAAATAGTATTCTAAACTTGGAGAGAGTGACAGTATTTTGGTAGCCATCATTTAATAGATGATTGGTGAGAATTTGCAGTTTTTTAAACTTAGTTCAAATTTAATCACTATATTTATATGCCAGTCAGAATTTTTTGTGATTTCTCTTTGTTTATTCATTCAACGAAGTAACAAAGTAGATCTGGAGATACAGCGTTGTATCAAACAGACACTCTGGCTTCAATAAACTTAAGTTGGGAGAGAGACATAATAAATATATGCATATAGCTTAAAATAATGATGGGTACTATAAAAATACAGAGTGGGGAATAAAGTGACTAGATGTATTGAGTAGTGCTATTTTATACAGGGAAAACCGGAAGGGTCTCTTCTTAGATGACATTTACGCAAAGATCTAAAGGAAGTGAGAGAAGAACTATGTAGACATGCCTAATAGATGAGCATTCCAAATAGTGATCTCCCAGGTGAGTTAATGGACAAGTTAGACGTCAGTCTTAGAAATTTTTTGATATTTAGTAAGGCAAGTCTGCCACTTTGTTTTTCTTCAAGAGTGTCTTGACTCTTCTTGGCACTGTACATTTCCATAAACATTTTAGAATAACCTTGTTGAGGTCCACCAGTTTTGAATGGAACTGCATTGAATCTATAATTATCTTATAGAGGTCTTTCATATCTTTTGTTAAATTTTTTTTTTCAGGTACTTGATATTTTTTTAGATGTCATTTTCTGTTTGTTACAATACTATATAGAAATACAGCTGATTTTTGTGTAAGGATTTTGTATCTGGAATATTTTGTAATTCTAATGTTTTATCTCTAGATTATTAGATATTTCTATACATAATCATCTGTGAATAATTTAACAAAATTTTTACAGTGCTTTGAAGTATCACTTTTTATGTACCTTTAAAATGTTAACTTATTTACTCTTCAAAACAACTCTATGAAAGACATACTCATTATCCCCATTTTATAGATGAGAAACTGAGGCACAGAGTTAACTACTTTGCCCAGAGTAACATAGCTGGCAAGTAGTAGAGCTGGGATTCAAACTGTTTTGTTTCTTCCTCTTTAATCTTTACAGCATATATTTCTTTTTCTGACCCATTTGCATTGGTTAGGACTTCAAATGTACAGTGCTGAATAGTGGTAGTTATGGGGCATAACCCTTAGTTTTACAAGAGTTTTTACCCTAATATGTTGAATTTTTGGCTGCTGTTTGGCAGGAGGGGGGCATCTGCCATATAATTATGGTTTATTTCTTTATTAATATGGTGAATTTGATTTTTCAATTATTAAACTAACTTCCTGAGATAACCTTCAATATCAGAGTGAGTAAGATTGGAATTATGCCTTCCTTGACTGTTTGGTAGAAATCTCTGTTAAGGCCGTCTGGGCCTTTTGAATTGTTCATCTTTTTTTCATTTTTTTTATTTCAAGTATACCACTTGAAATATATAGTTTATGAAATGATCCCCCGATTGTTCTTTCTCTCCTCTGGCTCTCTACCTAGCCAATGCATTAATGCTAACTGCATTTCCTATGCCATGCTCCCATCCCTGTGACCATCTAACAACTACTAATTTGTACTTCTTTAACTCTTCACTCCATCAACCCAGCCCCCCAACCCCCTCCCCTCTGACCATCACCAGATTGTCCTCTATATTTGTGAATCTGTTTTTGATTAGTTTGGTTTTTTTGTTCCTTAGATTCCACATATAAGTGAAATCATATGGTATTTATCTTTGTCTTATTTCACTCAGCATAATAACTTTTAGGTCCATTCATGTCATTGCAAATGGTAGGATTTCAGTTTTTTTTTAATGGCTGAGTAATATTCCATTGTGTATATGAATCATAACTTCTTGATCCAATCATCTGTTGATGGGCATTTAGGTTGCTTCCATATCTTGGCTATTGTAAATTGTGCTGCTATGAATATTGGGATGCATAGATCTTCATGAATTTTTTTTTTAATTTTTGAGAAACCTTCACACTGTATTCCATAGCATCTGTACCAATTTGCAATCCTACCAATAATATATGAGGGTTCCCTTTTCTCCACATCCTCGCCAACACTTGTTCTTTGATTTATTGATGATAGCCATTCTGACAGGTGTGAGGTGATATTGTGGTTTTAATTTTCATTTCTCTGATGATTAGTGACCTAGGGCATCTTTTCATATGTCAATTGGCCATCTGTATTTCCTCTTTGGAGAAATATCTGTTCAAGTCTTCTACCCATTTTTTAATTGGATTGTTTTTTGTTGTTGAGTTATATGAGTTTTTTATATATTTTTAGATATTAACATCATCAGATGTATCACTAATGACTATCTTCTTTCAATCGATTGGTTGTCTTTTTGTTTTGTCAATGCTTTCCTTTGCTGTACGAAAACTTTTAGTTTGATGTAGTCCCATTTGTTTATTTTTTCTTTTGTTTCTCTTGCCTGAGGAGATATATCCAAAAAGATACTACTGTCAGCAATATCAGAGAGTTTACTGCCTGTGTTTTCTTCTAGAAGTTTTATGGTTTCGGGTCTTATATTTAAGTTTTTAATCCATTTTGAGTCTATTCTTGTATACAGTGTAAGAAGGTGGTCCAGTTTCATTTTTTTGCATGTATCTGTCCAGTTTTTCCCAACACCATTTATTGAAGGGACTGTCGACTCCATTGTATATTCTTGCCTCCTTCGTCATATATTAAGTGAGCATATAATATAGGTGTGGATTATTTCTGGATTCTCTATTCTATTCCATTGATCAGTGTTTCTGTTTTTATGACAGTACCATGCTGTTTTGATTACTGTAGCCTTGTTGTATAGTTTGATATCAGGTATTGTAATACCTCCAACTTTGTTCTTCTCAAGATTACTGTGGCTATTCAGGGTCTTTATGGTTCCATATAAATTTTAGGATTATTTGTTCTAGCTCTCTGAAAAATGCCATTGGTATTTTGATAGAGATTGCATTGAATCTATAGATTGCTTTGGGTAGTATGGCCATTTTAATAATGTTGATTCTTCCTACCCATGAGCATGGTATATGCTTCCATTTATTTGTATCTTCAATTTCTTTTTTCAATGACATAATTTTCTGAGAACAGGTCTTTTACCTCCTTGGTTAATTTGATTCCTAGGTATTTTATTGTTTTTGTGATATAAATGGGATTGTTTTCTTAATTTCTCTTTCCGAAAGTTCATCATTGGTGTATAAAAATGCCACTGACTTCTGAATATTTATTGTATCTGCTACTTTACTAATTCATTGATCAGTTCTAACAGTTTTTTTGGTGGAATCTTTAGGGTTCTTCTATATGTAGTATCATGCATCGCAAATAACAAGAGTTTTACTTCTTCCTTTCCAATTCAGATACCTTTTATTTCTCTTTCTTGTCTTATTGCTGTGGCTAAGACTTCCAATACAATGTTGAAGAGGAGTGGTGAAAGTGGGCATCCTTGTCTTGTTCCTGATCTTAAGGAAAATGCTTTTAGCCTTTCCCATTAGTATATGTTAGCTGTAGGTTTGTCACATATGGCCTTTATTATGAGGTATGTTCCCTCTATTCCCACTTTGCTGAGAGTTTTTATCATAAATGATGCTGGATTTTGTCAAACGCTTTTTCTGCATCTATTGATATGATCATATGGTTTTTTTCTTTTGATTTGTTAATGTGATGTATCACATTAATTGATTTGCAGATATTGTACCAACCTTGCATCCCGGAAAAATCCAACTTGATTATGGTGTATGATATTTTTAATGTATTGCTGAATTCAGTTTGCTAATATTTTGTTGAGGACTTTTGCATCAATGTTCACAAGAAATATCAGCCTGTAGTTTTATTTTTTTTGTAATGTCTTTGGTTTTGAAATCAAGGTAATGATGGCCTCATAAAAGGAATTAGGGAGTCTTCCTCCTCTTGAATTTTTGGGAATAGTTTGAGAAGAGTAGGTGTTAATTCTTTGAATGTTTGATAAAATTCTCTATGAAGACTTCTGGTCCAGGATTTGGTTTTTTGGGAGGGTTTTGATTACTGATTCTATTTTGGTGGTGGTAATTGGTCGTTCAGATTTTCTGTTTGTTCTTGACTCAGTCTTGGGAGTTTATATGTTTCTAGGAATGTATCCATTTCTTTCAGATTGTCCAATTTGTTGGTTATGATTACTGTTAGTATTTTCTTAAGATCCTTAATAGTTCTATGGATTCTCTAGTTATTTCTTCTCTTTCATTTCTGATCCTATTCTCTTGAGTCATCTCTTTTCCCTGATGAGTCTTTTTGAGGGTTTATCAATTTTGTTTATCGTTTCAAAGAACCAGCTCTTGGTTTCATTAACCTTTTGTATCATTTTTCTAGACTCTTTTGTTTATTTCCGCTCTGATCTTTATTCTTTCCTTCCTTCTGTTCACTTTGGGTTTGTTTTTGCTGTTTCTTTTTCTAGTTCTTTTAAGTGTAAGGTTAGATTGTTTATTCGAGCTTTTTTCTTATTTCTTGTTTCTAATTTCTCTCTTAGGACTGCTTTTGCTGTGTCCCATAGATTTTGAGTCGTCGTGTTTTCATTTTCATTTGTCTCTAGGTACTTTTGATTCCTTCCTTGATCTCATTGTTAACCACTTCATTGATTGTAGCATGTTTTCAGCTTCCATGTGTTTGTGTATTTACAGTTTTTTTCTTGTAGTTGATTCTAGTTTCATATCATTGTGATCAGAGAAGACAATGGATATGATTTCAGTATTCTTAAATTTATTGAGACTTGTTTTGTGTCCTAACATGGTCTGTCCTTGAAAATGTTCCATGTGCCTTTGAGAAGAATGGTATATTTTGCTGCTTTGGGGTAACATGCTCTGAAAATATCTATCCATCTTGTCTAGTGTGTCTGTTAGGCCCGTTGTTTTCCTTATTGATTTTTTGCCTGGAAGGTCCGTCTGTCCATTGGTGTCAAAGGAGTGTAAAAGTCTCCTATTATGAGTGTATTACCGTTGATCTCTCCTTTTATGTCAGTCAATAGTTGCTTTATGTATGTAGGTGCTCCTGTGTTGGATGCATATATGTTTACTAGGGTTATGTCTTCTTGATTTATGGATCCCTTTGTCATTATGCAATGCCCTTCTATGTCTCTTATTATAGCCTTTGTATTAAAGTCTGTTTTATATGATAATAAGTATTGTTATCCCAGCTTTTTTTTTTTTTGGTCATTTCTATTAGCATGAAATATCTTTTCCCATCCCTTTACTTTCAGCCTGTGAGTGAGTGTCAGTTGATCTGAACTGGGTCTCTTGTAGACAGCATATGCACGGGTCTTGTTTTCTTATCCATTTGGCTACCCTATGTCTTTTGATTGGAGCATTTAACCCATTTACATTTAAAGTGACTACTGAATAGGTACATAGCTACTATCATTTATTATTCAAATGTGTGTTTTCTATTTTCTTTTTTACCCTTCTCTTTTTACAGAAGTCATTAACATTTCTTGTAACACTGGCTTCTTGGTGATGGATTCCTTAAGCTTTTCCCTCTCTGGGAAGCTCTTTATCTTGCCTTCCATTTTAATTGAAAGCCTTACTGGGTAGAGTATTTATGGTTGTAGATTCTGTGTTCCATAACTTTGAATATTTTTTGCCAGTCCCTTCTGGCCTACAAAGTTTCCTTTTTGAAAAATCAGCAGACATTCTTATGGGGGTGCCCTTGTAAGCTGCCCTTCTCTTGCTGCTTTTAAGAGTCTCTCTTTGTCTTTGATCTTTGGCATTTTAATTATGAGGTGTCATGGTGTGAGTCTATTTGAATTCCTTTGTTTGTGACTCTTTGTGCTTCCTGAACTTATATGTCTAATTCCTTGCCAGGTTAGGGAAATTTTTGTCATTATTTTTTCAAATAGAGCCTCCATGCCCTTGCTCTCTTCCTTCAGGTACCCTATGATCCGGATATTGTTATGCTTCATGTTTGTCCCAGAAGTCTCTTAAACTATCCTCATTTTTTAAATTTTTTTTTGTTGTTCTGATTGGTGTATCTTGCTACCTTGTCTTCCAATTTGCTGATTTGATCTGCTTTATCCAATCTACTGTTGAATCCTTCTTGTGTATCTTCATTTCTGTCTGGTTCTCTTTTTATGGTTTCTGTGTCCTTTTTTATGCTTACATCTCTCTGTTGAGGTTCTCAGTGTGCTCATCCATTCTTCCCATAAGTTCATTGAGCATCCTTATAAACATTATTTTGAACTCTGTCTCTGGTAGGTTGCTTGCCTCCATTTCATTTAGCTTATTTTCTGGAGTTTTCTCCTGTTGTTTCATTTGTGGCATGTTTCTTTGTTTTCTCATTTTATTAGCCTCTTTGTGTTCATTTCTATGTGTCAGGAATATTTGTTTTGTCTCTCAGCCTTGGCCAGATGGCCTAATGTGGAAGGTGTCCTGTGTGGCCCAGTGACGCACTCTCCCCGATCCCCTATGCTGGGTGCTCTGCACGTGATCTCTGTGTGGGTCATGTGTGATCTGTTGTCGCCAAGACTTTAACGTTAGTACATCAGTGGATGGGATTAATGCTCAGGCTGACTAGTTGTGGGAACTGGCTGCGCCCACAGGGTAAGAGTCGCTGTAGGGGGGCTGACCCCACTGAGTGGGATTTGCCCTAGCAGGCTTGTGTACTTGTTGCAACCACTCTGCGTGTGTATCTCTAATGGGGCTAGTCACGATTTGCTCTGTTGTGGTTTCCTGCAATTTCTGTGTCTGCATGTTCCCACAGTAGTCACAGATCACAGGGAGATAAGCTACTCTCTGGGGCAGTCCCACAGACCCTTACATCCCCTCAAGAAATATTGCAGCATGTACAGGCAGCAGTGGTCCGCCCACAACTGTTTTCCCCGAAATGCACACACTGCCCTAGCCAGGATCTGTGGCCTGTACAGAATGTGTAACCCCAGAGCCAAGCAGGGCACGGGAGGCTGCCTGTCAGTGGACTGCAGGCGCTTTGTGGCGTGGGTAAAGCAGGATCTCAGGGAGACAGGCCAGTTCAGCCTCGGTTTTGCTGCAACTTCTGTGCCGGGTATTCCTGCTGAAGATGCAGATCACAGTGAAACCAGCTGCCATCTGGGACAGTCCCACAGAACTCTGCTCCCTACACACAATATCGCAGCTCTTGCCAGCAGCAGAGGTCTGCCTGCAACTGGCTTCCCCGCAGTGCCTGACCTGAGCTTGTTTGTTCGCTGTCAATGGGCTGCCTGGGGCATTTTGTGCATTGGGAGGGGCAGGATTTCAGGGTGACGATGGCTGTCAGATCATACAGCCTCAGACTTGCTGCAATTTTGATTTTCCCACAAAAGTCCCAGATCACAGCAAAGCCAGCTGCTGTCTAGGCCTGGCCCGCAGATCCCCAAGATCCACCCAAGTTCGTGTGGGCAGCAGTGATCTGCCTGAAACTGTTTCCAAAATGGAAATGCACATAGAGCTGGTCACCAGCTGTGAATGTTTGGCCCTTAATCAGTGCAGAGCATGGCAGCCATCCAGCAACCCAAAGGCCCAGGCGAGCTGCAGGTTGGGTGTGGCCCGCTGATCTCAGACCAGCGCTTCCTAATGGCCCTGAGGGAGGGATCTGCATAGCCGAGCAGGCTGTAGTCTGTAGATTGCCCGGTAGGGGCCCTGACTAAGGCACACCGGTGCCTGCCCATCCAGTCCTTGTTCGAAACCAGGTAATGCAGACTCTCTCCTTATAAATCTGTGCGAGCCTCTCACCCTCCACTGGTGTCCCAGGTGAGTGTCCACATGTCAGAAAGCCTGTGCACAGGTCCTTCAAAGGGGCATCTAGAGTTTCAGTCTCCTTCTGTCTCACCCAGATGGCCAGAATCCCCTCTGGTTTTTTACAGCTGGAGTTATTGGAGACTCCTCTTTCTTCGGCTGGCACCCTGGGCTGGGGAGCCCCAAACTGTGGCCAAGACCCTCCTCTCCTTCAGGGGGGGCCCTGCAGCCTCGCTCTCCCTCCCAGTGTCCCTCCACTTGCAGGAGCGGGTCCAGCCCGATTCAAGATTTTGCCCTCCCTACTGGCTTCAATATGGCTTCTTTATAATATCAGATGTACATATTATGTTCAGCTAGCTGGTCTTCAGGTGATTCTCCACGTTGATTATTTTAAATTTGGCTGTAATTTCAATGCGGACCTGGGAGGAGACAAACCCTGCTTTTACCTAGTCCCCATCTTCCCCTGACCTTGACTTGTTTTGTTTTTTTTAATACCACAGAAAGCCAGACTTTTAGGGCTAGTTATCATATATATAATATGAGCAGTAAGGAATGGCAAATTCTTCCCTGTAAGAGTTTACTAATCCTAGAATGTGTCAATTTTGCCAGCTCTCTGGTGACAACTAGCATTGGAGCACCTGTTTCTGTTATCACTTGTCTGCATGAAGGAAGTAAAACTTAGATATTTCACAACCCATGTATACAGGTACCTCCAAATTTGAATTCAGGATACTAGGAAAACAAATCTTAAAAAGAAAGAGACTGGAGGCTCTGAGAGCAAGGACCTTTTCTTTTTCGTGTAAGTATGTACTTAATAAGTACTTTATTTGAAGAGAGAATTGAGAAGAAGCTAGCTATGATGGAGCAGAATAACTGAGCAAAGGCAATGAGAGTGTTTGTGGACTTAGGCCTCAGAATTGGTGACCAGTCACTTCATTGCATTGTATGCTACAGCAAGTTGTTTGAAACAAGAGTGGCTAAAAAGGTAGTCAAAATTTAACAAAGTTTTTACCAAATATGTTACTTTACACATATTCCATGATGTATGACAGCCACTGGAACATGATTTTTCAGGTTAGTGTAGCTAAGGCGTTTTAATTTTGCTTTGGGGGGGGTCTTTTTATTGTTTAGTTATTTAAAGGAAATGTAATACTTTCAGCTAAATAAATTGTTGCTTTATGGGTAATATGTGAAACATGCTGTTTTTTACTTTTATTAATTTAATTTTATGATTGGTTTCAAGTATACAGTACATTGGTTAGACATTTATATAGTTTATGAAATGATGCCCCTGATTATCTTCCCTCCGGCTCTGCACACAGCAGCAAAAGTAATGGCTATTACTTTGCTGCTGTCCACATTCCCTATGCCGAGCTCCGCATCCCAATGACCCTCTATGCTAATATGTACCTCTTCAACCCTGCACCGCTTTCTCCCAGCCACGCCACCCACCTCCCTTCTGGCCATCACCCGATTGTCCTCTATATTTGTGAGTCTGTTTTCGATTAGTTCTTTTTCCTTTTTTTGTAGTGAACTGATGTTTTAAAGACAATTACTATTGAGAGTTTATGAACAAAAGAATTTATTTCCCCCTTTTTCTTGCTCCTCTTTGTCTTCTCTTACTCTTCCCACATTACGTTTCCTCATGACCAATGCAAATGACCAAGTATGTATGATGCCTTAGTTTTTTCGGTGCATATAATCACACAATGTGTAGATAGATAGATAGATAGATAGATAGATAGATAGATAGATAGATAGATTTGATTTTTTGTGTAATATCTTACAGAAATCAGCCCAAGTCAACTGGTATAGCTCCAGTTCATTCTTTTTATTTTTTATTTTTATTTTTTTATGTGTCATGTAATATTCAGAGATCTACATACATTATCTCATAGCTTTTTCAAAATTGAGATACAATTCACACCAAATCATTCATTCTTTAAAACTGTACAATTCAGTTGTTTTAGTATATTTACAAAGTTGAGCAACCGTCACCGCTATTTAATTCCAAAACATTTTCATCATCCTAAAAAGTAAACCCATAGCCATTAGTTGCTGCTCAACCTGTTCCCAGCCCTGGCAACCACTAATCTACTTTATGCCTCTACTGAATTACCTATTCTTGACATTTCACATGCAAATGTGGCATTCTGTGATGAACATCTTTCACTTAGCATAATGTTTTCAAGATTATCCATGTTGTAACATACATCAATACTTTTTTTTTATTCCATTGTATGAATATGCTATTTTTGTTTATTCATTCGTCAGTTGATGGACATATGCATTGTTTCTACTTTTTGACTATCGTGCATGAGACTATGAACACTCATACACAAGGTTTTGTATGAACATATATTTTCAATTCTTTTGAGTAGCTCCCTAGAGTAGAATTGCAAGGTAACATGGCAACTCTACATCCAACTTTTTGAGAAACTGCCAAATAGTGACTGCACCTTTTTACATTCTCAGCAGGAATCCTTGAAGGTTCCAATTTCTTCAAATTCTCGATTTGTAATCGTCCATCTTTTTTCTTATAGCCATCCTCATGTGTATGAAATGGTATATTATTGTGGTTTTCATTTGCTTTTCCCTAATGGCTGATGATATTAAGCATTTTTTTATGTGTTTATTGCACATTTGCATATTTTTTACATCTTTTTAAAGATCATGTTTTCTAATCCATTCTGCCAAACCCAGCCTTTCAATTAGTGTTTTTAATTCCATTTACACTTAATGTAATTAATGATAAGATAGGGATGTGTCTTTTGGTATCAAAGAGATAAATTCTTTTTTAAAATTAATTTATTTATGGCAACATTGGTTAACAAAAGCTGGTAAGTTTCAGCTGTACATTTTAAGAGTAAGGTATATATATATATATATATGTTACATTGTGTGGTTTCACCTCTCATTGTTAGATCTTTTTGCCAACACATAATTACCCCTTTTACCTAATCCACTTCCCCATTCCCCTCTACTCTTTGGTAACTATTAGTCTATTGGCCATGTCCCTAAGTCCTCCTGTTTGTTTGTTGCTTTTAGGTTATATCCCACATATAAGTGATATCATGTGGTTTTCAACTTTTTCTGTCTGGCTTATTTCACTTAGCATGATCATCTTGAATCCATCCATGTTGTCGCAAATGGCGGTATTTCATCTCTTCTGATGGCTGAGTAATATTCCATTGCATATATGTACCACAGCTTTCTTTAGCCAATCATCTATCATAGGACACTTCGGTGCTTCCGTGTCCTGGCTACTGTGAATAATGCTGCTATGAACATCGGTGTGCAAATATCTTTTCAGATGTAAGTTTTCAAGTCTTTGGGTAAATACCCAGTAGAGGATTGCTGGATCATATGGTAGATCAATTCTTAGTTTTTTGAGGAAACTCCTACTTTTTCATAGGCTGTTTACCCATTTTGCAGTCCACCAGCAGTGTATGAGGGTCCCTTTTTCTCTGCATCCTCCTCCAACATTTGTTATTACTATTCTCATGATTACAGCTATTCTTAACAGGTGTGAGATGGTATCTCATTGTAGCCCTGATTTGCATTTCCCTAATGCAAGCAATGTTGAGCATCTTTTCAAATATTTGTTGGCCATTTGTATGTCCTCTAGGAAGAAGTGTTTGTTCAAGTCTTCTGCCCATTTTTTTGACTGGATTAGATTTTTTTTGTTGTTTGTTATCGAGTTGTATGAATTCTTTGTATATTTTGGATATTAGGCCCTTATCAGAGGTATTTGCTAGCAAATATATTTTCCCATTCAGATGGTTGTCTCTTTACCTTGTTTATGATTTCTTTTGCTGTGCTGTTGTTTGCTTTTAGTTTTAGTAGTCCCATTATTTATTTTAGCTTTTACTTCTCTTGCCTTTGAGGTCAAATTCATAAAATCCTCTTTAAGTCCAAGGTCCTTGAGTGTAGTTCCTATATTTTCTTCTATGCATTTTCTTTTTTCAGGTCTTATAATCAGGTCCTTAATCCATTTGGAGTTAATTTTGGTGCGTGGTGATAGATAACAGTCTAGTTTCATTCTTTTGCAGGTGGCTTTACAGTTTTTCCACAGCACTATTTATTGAAGAGGCTCTCCTTTCTCCACTGTATGTTTTTGGCTTTTTTGTCTCAAAAATTATTTACCCATATAAATATGGTTTTTACTTCTGGAACTCAATTCTATTCCACTGGTCCATGTGTCTGTTTTGCTGCCAATATCATGCCATTTTGATTACTGTCACTTTGTAGTATAATTTGAAGTTGGGCAGAGTGATGCCTCCAGCCTCATTTTTTTCCCTGGATGGCTTTTCAATTCGAGGACTTTTGTGCTTCCATACAAAATCTAATGATTTTTTTGTTCCATTTCTTTTAAAAAATGTCGATGGGATTTTGATGGGGATTGCATTAAATCTGTATAATACTTTAGGTATATATGGTCATTTTAACTATGTTGATTCTTCCAATCAAGAACACGGAATATCTTTCCATTTCTTTATATCTTCTTCGATTTCTTTTAATAGGGTCTTGTAGTTTTCATTATACAGATCTTTCACATGTTCATTAAATTTATTTCTAGGATATTTTATTATTTTTGTTGCAAGTGCAAAAAGAATTATTTTTTCCACTTTTTTTCTGACACTTCATTAGAGTATAGGAAAGCTATGGATTTTTAATGTTGCTTTTGTATCCGGAGACTTTACTGTATTTGTTTATTGTTTCTAGTAGTGTTCTTGTGGATTCTTTAGGGTTTTCTATATAGGGAATTGTGTCATCTGCAAATAGTGACAGCGCTGACTTCTTCGTTTCCTATTTGGATGCCTTTTATATCTTTCTCTTGTCTGATTGCACTCACTAAGACCTCCAATGTTCTATTGAATAACAGAGGTGAATAGTGGACAACCTTGCCTTGTTCCTGACCTTAGAGGGAAGGTTTTTAGTTTTTCACCATTAAGTGTAATGGTGGCTGAGGTTTGTCATAGATGACCTTTATTATGTTAAAGTACTTTCCTTCTATACTGATTTGAAGCGTTTTGATTGTAAATGGATGCTGTTGTCTTGTGGAAGGTTTTTTTCTGCATCTAATGATATGATTGTATGATTCTTATTTTTTCCAATTTGTTTATTCAATTTATTCCATTTCTGTGCCTTTGGATAATAAAGCCTATTTAATATGGTGTATAATTCTTTTTAATATGTTGCTGTATTTGGTTCACTAGTATTTTATTTAGGATTTTTGTATGTGTGTTCATGAGATATTAGTCTGTAGTTCTTTTTTTTGTGTTATCTGAACCAGGTTTTGGTATCAGGGTAATATTGGCTTCATAAAATGAGTTGGAAAGTGTTGCCTCCTCTTTTGATTTTTTGGAAGAGTTTGAGGAAAATAGGTGTTAAACTTCTTTGAATGTTTAGTAGAATTCACTGGTGAAGCCATTCGGTCCTGGACTTTAACTTTTTGGTAGGTTTTTGACGATTGTTTTAATTTCCATCTGCTTAATCAGTTATTTAGATTTTCCAGTTCTTCTTGATTCAGTCTAGGAAGTTGTATTTTTCTAAGTACTGGTCCATTTCTTCTAGGTTATTAAATTTGGTGTTATATACTTTTTTCATAGTTTCTTTATATGATTCCTTTGTATTTCTGTGATGTCAGTCATAATTTCCTCTCTTTCATCCCTGATTTTGTTTATTGAGTCCTTTCTTTTTCTTTAGTGAGTCTAGCCAGGGGTTTGTCGATTTTATTAACCTTCTCAAAAAACCAGTTCTTTGTTGCATTTATTTTTTCTATCAATTTTTTCAATTTCATTTATTTCTGCTCCAATTTGATTATTTCTTTCCTTCTACTGACTTTGGCTTCATTTGTTTTTCATTTTCTAGTTTTTTTAGGTGAAGATTAGGTTGTTTATTTGTACTTGTACTTTTTTGGAGATAGGCCTGTGATGATATGAACTTTCCTCTTGTGACTTTTTGCCGTTGTCCCAAAAGTTCTGATATGTTGTACTATCATTATCATTCGTTTATATGTATCTCTTCAACTCTCTTTTTATTCTTCTCTGACCAAGTTATTCTTCAGTAGCATGTTGTTTAATCTCATGTTATTTGTGGTTCTTCCTGCTTTCTTTTTGCAGTTGATCTCTAGTTTCAAAGCATTATGATCAGAGAATATGGTTGGTATGATTTCAACCCTCTTATATTTGTTGAGGCTATCTCTGTGTCCCAGTATGTGATTGATCCTTGAGAATGTTCCATGTGCACTAGAGAAGAATGTATAAGCAGCTGTTTTGGGATGGAAGGCTCTGTAAATGTCAATTATGTCCAGTTGGTCTAATGTGTCATTTAAGGATGTTACTTATTGATTTCTGTTTGGATGATCTGTCCATATCCAACAGTGGGGTATTTAGGTCCCCTACTACGATAGTGTTTTGGTCTGTTTCTCTCTTTAGTTCTGTTAGTAATTGCTTTACATATTTTCAGGGCTCCCTGATTGGGAGCATAGATATTAATAGTGTTATGTCTTCTTGGTGCATGATTCCCTTTATCATTATGAAGTGTCCCTCAGTATCTTTCTTTACTTTTTTTTATTTTGAAGTCTATTTTGTTCGATATTAGTACTGCTACTCCCGCTTTTCTTTGAATGCCATTTGCTTGAAATATCATTTTCCACCCTTTCACTTTGAGTCTATTTTTGTCTTTGGAGGAGCTGAGATGTGTCTCCTGGAGTAGCATATGGTTGGGTTTTGTTTTTTGATCCATTCTGAAATGCTGCACCTTTTTATTGGTGAGTTCAGTCCATTTACATTTAGGGTGATTATTGAAATATGAGGTCTTCTTATAGCCATTTTATCTTTTTGCTTTCTGTGTAGCTCAGTGTTTCCATTGCTTCCTTGTCCTTATGTGTCTGTTTTTTGTATTTTGGTTGGGTTTTGTGGGTTTTCCCTCCGGCCTTTCTTGTCTTATGTTATATACTTCAGTTCTTAAATCTTTGGCGTGTGGTCACCTTTACAAATATGTAAATAATAGTTACATATATGCAGTTGTCCATTTTCTTCTACATGTTCCTTATCTCCATTCCCCTTTGCAAATTTGGATATTCGAATTTGGATCATTGTGGCTCAGTTTTGTCCCTATGAATGCTGACTATTCATTACTATCTTGCTATAGCAATTCTCTTCTCATTGTTTAAGCTTAAAATGCCCTGTTCTTAGTAAGGGTTGCACTCATATGCTTCTATCTGCCTGTTAATCACCTTAGTTCTCATTCTGTATTTTTTGTCATTTTGTTTTGGGTGAGCTGACCCCTTTTCAGTATTGAAGGGAGAATTGGAGAATTCTCTCAATTTTGTATGTCTGGAAAGGTCTTTATTTTCTCCTTCATATCTAAAGGAGAGCTTAAGGCTGGATACATTATTCTTAGCTGGTTCCTTTCATTTAATAGTTTGAATATTTGATTTTACCTTTTTCTGGCTTATAAGGTTTGTGCTGAGAAGTCCAATGATAATCTAATGGGTCTTCCTTTATAGGTTACCATCTCTTTTCCTTGGGCACCCTGAGAATTCTGTCTTTGTTATTGATTTTTTTATAATTTTAATGCAATATATCTTGGTGAAGGCCTTTTTGGGCTGAGATAATTGGGTGTTCTGTTGACTTCTTGAATTCCAAGCTCCAGCTCATTCTTTAGATTTGGAAACTCTCATCAACTATCTGTCTGAATATGCTTTCTAATTCCTGCTCCTTTTCTTCACCTTCGAGAATTCCATTATTCTTATATTTCCTCTCCTGATTGTATCAGCTAGTTCTTGTATTTCTCTTTATTTTTAATTCTTCGGTTTCTCTCTTCTTCCTTCCAATTTATTTCTTAGATTTCTGTCTTTGATATCACTGATCCTTTCCTCCATTTGGTCGACTCTATTTCCTAAGCTTACTATTTCATTTTTCAACTCTTGTGGTGTGTTCTTCATCTCCAGAAGATCTCTTTGGTCCTTTTTGAGGGTTTTAATCTCCTTGCTAAAGAACTCATTCTGCTCATCTAGCTGTTTTTTTCAAATTCCTGAAATTGTTTGATATGAATTGTTTTGAATCTCATTGAATTTTTTCAGAAGCACCATCCTGAATTCTCTGTCATTAAGTTGCATATTTCTCTACAAGCTTATTTTCTGGGAGATTTTTCTCTTCTTTTTGAGATGCCTTGTACCTTGGTTGTTCATGGTGTTTTAATGGACTATTTCTCCGCCTGGACATTAATGGGAAGTGTATTCTGCCTTTTTTTCCAGAAAGAAGATTGACCATATAAAGGTCTTTCTTTAGCCTGTTGCAAAGAAGGGCATTTTTCTTTTGGTTTCCAGTAGGTGGCGTCTAATCCTCTTAGCTCCCTGCTTTATATAGTCTTAATAATACCTATTTTCTCTTACAGATATTCAATCATTCTTGCTACACTCAGTCTCATTCCCTGTCAGTGTTAGTGGCAGTTTTCAGCAGCATTAGCTCAGATTCCCTTGGGGCTCCGTGGGTTTTGATCTCCAAGGGTATGGGGGAAAGGGCCTTTTGGGTTGAGGATTGAGGGTTGGGGCTGCAGCTCAGCCTCGTGTTTGCAACCACAGCTAGTAATAATCAACTGTTGTTCTCTGCCAAACCAAATTCTCTGCCATCCTCACTTCTCTGCTTTCTCCCTGATGCCTGTGCCTTGCCATTGCCACGTGGGGCCTCTCAGTTCTCCAGGCAGGCTGTCGAGGGAGCTTGCTGCACTTTCTCCCCTCACCCTCCTCCTGCAAGAGAACTCTGGCTATGAGAGGCGAGAGGCGGCTTCATTGTTTCTCACAGTCCACCACCCGACACCCAGGGTTCTGACCTGTGGCAGCTCTTATGCGCAGATCTCATGCTCAGATGTGCTGCGTGCAGTTTGGGTGGTTTTTTTTATTGAGTTTTAGATGTTCGGCTTATTGTTTCAAGGGGAGAAATCCAGGGATGTCTCTGACTCTGCCATGTTTCTGATGTCACTCCCAGTTCATTCTTTTTAAAGGCTCCATATTGATAGCTGTTTACTTGGTGTTTTTTTCTTTTCTTTTTCCCATTACAACAAAACACTGTAAGAAATATCCTCATACATAAGTCTATTTTCTGGTAGTTATAATTATGAGAAATAGATTCGTGGAATCAAGGGCTAGGTTAACACATATGGATTGTAATTTTAATAAATTATTCAGATTGCCTTCCAAAGAAGGCTGTCACAATTCCTGTTCCCTGTGATGAGTCCCCTTTCCCTGCATCTCACCAACAATAGATATTAATTGATTTTCTCGCAAAATTTTTGGATGTAAAGTAATATCTACTAACAAATTTCACATAATCCTGACCACTAGTAAATTTCTACATCCTTTTGTGTAATTTTTTTTTTAATGGAGAAGAGAAATGCTGGTGTTTTGATTTGCTGTTCTTTAAATTTGCATATTTCTTTAGTACTGTTTTTCTCCTTATCAATTTGAAAAGATCTTTATTATAGCTATTATATATTAAGCTGTAATATAGTTATGTATTATATATTATAGCGTTTAATAGTTATATTTTTCTCCAAATCTGTTACTTTACTAGTGACCTTATTTTTGCTATGCATTTTTCCAATAAACTTTATTTGGTATATTTTCAGATTTACAGAAAAGTTGCAAGATAGTTCAGATGGCTTCCCATACATTCTTTACCTCTATCCCATATATATATATATTTTTTGCATGTGTAAGCTCTATTGCCAAATGTTCTAATTGTGTATTTCGGACCTTATTGTCATAATTATAGTCTCTCCTACAGTCTCTCCTGCTCCTAAATTACTTATAGTTTCCTAGATTCCTTGTGACATTAAATTTTTTTTTTTTACATTTGCTTTAATCTGTTTTGAATTTATGTTTAGTATAGTGTAGGGGTTACAATCTAATTTTCTTCCAGATGGAAATATGTTACTGATGACACTGTTTGTTAAATATTTTATTTTTCCCAACTTATCTGAATACTATCTTTATACTTCTATATTATAATTTCTAGATTTCTCCCAAAAAGCCTGCTGAGATTTCGATAGTGATTCTGTTGAATCTATAGATCAATTTGGGGAAAATTCGCATTTTAAAAATATTAATCTTCGATCAATGAACACGGCATATCCATCAGTTAGTTTTTTAAAAATTCTTTCAACAGTGCCTTGTAGTTTTCAATGTACAAGATGTTTTTTTTTAAGATCTTAATTTCTGATTACAGTAGTCTCTCCCTGCTGACTGAAAAATAGTAATTGACTAGTGTTTTGTCACTAAAAAGAATTTATTCAGGAAGAAGGTTGCAACACAGAGCATTTAGACATAGCAAGCCATTTGTACACTCTAGCCTGTGTGTCAAGACGAGGGGGCTATTATGCGAAGGGAACGAGGAAGTAATTTTGGGGAATTAGAACCATTGAGCTTTTTATAAACCTAGAGTTCTTCCAGTTGGGTTCCACAAATACTGTCTCCTCCATACACCCTCCCTACTGATTAGTTGCTTAAAGTTCCAGTTGATCTTTACTATTCCTATCCATGGGTTCACTTTCTGTGGTCAACCATGGTCTTAAAGTATAGATGGAGAATTTCTAAAAATAATTTGTAAGTTTTCAGTTGGGCACCACCCCCTGAGTAGCTCCCTGATGCCTGGAATGTGACTCTTCCTTGTTGTTTAGCATATATTACACCATATATTGCTGCCGCCAGTTAGTCACTAGTAGCTGGCTGCCTTGGGTTATCAGATGATTGTTGTGGTATTCACAGTGCTTATGTTCAAGCAGACCTTATTTTACTTAACAGTGGCCCCAAAACACAACATTAGTGATGCTGGCAATTTGGATATGCCAAAGAGAAGCTGTAAAGTTACTGTAAGTACAGGAAAAGGTATATACAGGATTTGGTCTTATCTGCATTCAGGCATCCACTGGGGGTCTTGGAACATATCCCCTGTGGATAAGGGGAAACTACTGTATTCGTTACTAGCATGTAGAAATACAATAGATTTTTGTAGATTGATCTTGAATGCTACAAACTTGTAAGTCTATTAATTCAAATAGCTTTGAGTAGATTCTATAGAAATTTTCTTACATAGACAATTCTGTCTGTAAATAAAGACAGTTACTCTCTTCCTTTCCAGTCTGGATACCTTCCAGTAACTTTTTTTTTTTTTTTTTTTGTTTTTTTTTGCTCATTGTACTGGCTTCAACCTCCAGTACAATATTACAATATTATAGTAATGACAAGAGTAGACATCCTTACCTTTTTCCAGTCATAGCATGGAGTATTTAGTCTTTCTCATTCTCGCTTTTTACTCCCTCTGTAAAGTCTTGACAAGCTGAAAGGGGTGGCCTTTCAAACTGATTGGAGGACCCCAGAGTTTGCCTCTAATTATTGTCTGCCTTGGGCAGGTATTTTTCCCCCTCAATTTTTAAAATTGAGATATAGTTAGTCATTAAGAGTGACCCTTTTCAAAGTATACACTTTTAGTAGAAGATTTTAGTATATCATCGAGGTTATACAACATCACCACTACCTACTTCAGGACATTTTCATCTCCCCAAAAGAAAACCCTGTGCCTATTAGCAGTCAGTCTCATTCCCTCTCTCCTCTCAGCCCCTGGCAGCCACTAATCTGCTTTCCGTCTGCATATTTATCCATTTCGGACATTTCATATAAGTGGAATCATATAATATGTGGCCATTTGTGTCTGGCTTCTTTCACTTAGTAATGATTCAAGGTTCATCTGTGAAGTAGCGTCAATACTTCATCCTTTTTATGGCTGAATAATATTGTATGGATATACCACATTTTTGTTTATTCATCATTTAGTTGATGGACATTTCAGTTATTTCCACACTTTTGGTTATTTGCTATGAACATTTGTGTATAAGTTTTTTTGTGTGAACATATGTTTCAATTTTGGGGGGTACAGAATTGCTGGGTCATTACAGTAATATTGTAGCTTTTGGGAGAACTGCCAAACTGTTTTCCAATGCAGCTGCACCATTTTCATTCCTATCAGCAATATATGTGGTTTATAATTTCTCCAATCCTTGTCAACATTTGTTATTGAATTCTTTTTTTTATTCATCCCAGTAAAAACCTCTGCCCTTGTTTTAGCACACATATAAATTAAAATTAAAATGTATTTGTTGAACTAGTCCTCCCAACCACTGCTTACTTATAGCAAAATACTTGGTCCAATTTTACACATGGGAAACTGATATAAAGTGAAATGACAGCTAGTGAGATTAAATTTTTAGCTACTTTTGGATTTGACTTAAGTCACTATTAAAACCCTAAGGAAAAGTAGAAAACCAAGTTGATTTGGTTTGCCCTGTCTGGTTTCTGCCTGCTACACGGTCAACATGCGTGCATGGCAGAGTGTTAGACAAAGTTTCTAGTGTATTTTGATACTGGAAATTCTGCAGGTAAGTAAATCAGTCCTACTGAGCTCTTCCTTCTCATCGACCCAAGTCATTTAAAAAACCTCTTCCTGGAAATGTTCTTGATTAACTCTACTCGAACTTTATAATAACTTTGATGCCTGAACATTTCACTGATTTTTTTTCTACTAGAGACTCTTGAACTTGGTTTTATTTTGTTTCTTCCAAATTAGTCATATAAGCTCATTAAAAAGCAAGAGCTATATTTTTCATTTATCCGCCAATACTTTATTCGGAGTGCCATAGTTTTGTTCACGTACAATGCTTATGCAACTCAGATATGAATTATTGCCACTTGGCTTCTAGAACAGTGGGCCGTTTACTCCAACTTGCTTAAGAATCACGATACATATTTCAAAAGTGAGATTTTTCCCCACACCCCTTGGTCACTGAGATTCCCAACTGATTCTGATGCAAATATTCCAAGAGAAATATTTGAGAAATATTTAGAATGTCTTTGTAAACTTATCAGTAATAGGAACTTCTCTAATCTGAATTTTGGAAGCCAGAACTCCTTTTATGGCACTGTCCTCTAGATTGCTCACTCAACATTTATCAAGCACCCACCAGCCGATGCCAGGCTCTGCATGTGCAACTGTTTTTGTCAGTTCACCCTCAAAGCAGTGACAGGTTGGAAAAGAAAGACACATGCTGTTACAACTAGATTCTCTGTGTAGCTCAACTTGGGGAGTCATCTCTTGGCCGTTGTAGTATGACTGAACTTGCAGGAGATGGCGCCAGTCTTCCAAGGGCAGCCGCTTCTCTGGCTACACTGTTTTATATTGGAGGGGTTTCTGAGGTGTGTCTCTTATCCAGTAAGTAATACGAAGGTGTCCAGTCTTTGAAAAGACCTTTTAAACCCCCTTTCTAACAAACACAGGTGAAACTATTATACTTAGTCCACCAGGCATGTTACATGAACTGTGTAGACTACCCCTGAGCTGGTCGTAGAATCCTTCTCGTTCTCGGCTGAGGAATCCACACAGCGCCTAAGTACCGGAGCTGGGATTTGATTCCAGGTTTATCGGATGCCAAAGCCTATGCCTTAAAGCAGTTCTCCAGAGAAAAGAGGAGGCAGTTGTGGGAATCTCATGCCCTGCCTGCTGGTTTTTCACTGATTTTTCTACCTTCAATATCTTTTCATTTGATTTTTGGCAAAAGGCATCAAAACATATAAACTTGCTGAAACTTGTTTTATCTTTGAGACAGAGATTTCTGCTAGTAGACATCCCTCTGTGGAGAATTAAGATGCAGGATTGTGACTTTCGCATCAGTTTTCGCAGGACTCCTTTTGGTCTAAGTGGTGCCCAATGGCTGATAGGAGAATGAACTAAACTCCAGATGAACACACTTTGCTTCTATTCTATTCTTAGGTAGCAAGGCCCACACTATATCAAAACACAAGAAAATATCTTCGAAATCAACTTTAACATAATGTTTTGCTATAACTCATGATTAATTCATTGCATACGACATAATGTCAGCCCTTTGTACTTCCTCCTGAGAAGGCCTCTGTCGAAGAGTACACTGTTTCTACAGCAGGACCTCATGGGTCCGTTGCATGAAAGGAGCTTTCACCAAGATGCATAAGAAGTGAAAAAGGTTAAATTTTAGCTCCATGTTTTTTGAAGCTTTCCTGACAACTTCGAGTTCTTAATACATCCAGGTTTGTGGTGTCAAATTGTACAGTCCTTTACATTTGAGATCTTGCTCATGAAGAAGGTACGCTCTGAATTAGCCCATATAGATTATCGCTCATTCTGAAGAATCCAAAAAATAGAATAGAGTCGTATTGTAGCTCCCCTTAAGGCTTTGATTTGTCTCCTCCAAATTTCACCTCCTTTGGCCACAAATCTCACCCCATAAATCTCAGCAAAAACCAGTACAGTCACAATTTCTCAGCACTTCACACTAGCAATAGTCTGTTGTGTTCTTATTTGGCCTTTGATATAAAGGGATTAGATTTAGATTAGATGATCTCTAAAACAAAACCCCTCTTCAGGCTACAATGTAATCTATGACAGAGAAAAAGCTTTCTGATTTGATCAAGGTTGGTGAGAGTAATTTCAATAAAAATGGGAGTTTGAAGCCAATTTTATATTAAAACAGGAAATTCTAGAGGTGAGAAAAATGGAAAAAGATATCAATGTTTGAAAAACATGGCATAGGAAAAGATGGAAGCTTAAAGATCGAAGAGGGACTTTTCTTTAGGTGGGGAAAAGCTGAATAGGCTCGTGTGCTAAGGAAGGTAGCAGTAGAAAGGGACTTACAGGAGACGCAAAAGAAAAGGCCGTGTTCTTGGCAGAAAGCCCTGGAAGGAAGGGTAGGACAAGGATCAGCATTAGAAGGAGAGGGAAGACCACTTTCAGGAAGAGAAAAAGAGCGGGGAGAATTGGCTGATAAGTCCCAAGGAAGGGAAGCTGATTGGAGTAGTCCTATGATTTGCCCCATTATTTCAGTGAGGCCGGGGGCTGAGGGTGACAGGGTAGTGGGCCGTGGGATCCTGCGACAACACCTGCAGAGACTGGGCATTAACTGATGCTATGGTTTCATGGGAACCCTAGATTCAGATTCTACGCACGGGGAGCTTTCATATGGTCCATGAACCAGAAATAAGGATGGCCTCTTACACTGGATGTAGCTTAGAAGGCAGTTTCATGTTATTTCACAGGAAACAAGATGTCAGTCCAGATGATAGATAGTTAATCATTTAAACACATGCAAACTTAAGCTAGTAATTGTGAATTTGCCCAGGTGTTATATACCTAGTAGGTATTGTCACTTACAATTTTAACAACTTTGGTTTCCACCTCCCAATTTTGTTTTAACATTCTGTCTTTCACTCTTACATCTAGAAACTTTGCTTATAAGGTCCCTCAGGTATGGACTCAAGCTTTGCTGATAAATCACCCTCACTCTGTATAGAATTAGTTTCTTTGGTACCTTTCTACTTCTCGATGTATGATTTATAGCAACTCATTAGATATAACAAGTGCCAACATTCTACTGGAATACTTAATACATGTACCCCAAAATATAGAATAAGGCTTCTCATTCATTTAATGAATGATTCATTGAGTATTGTGCCAGGCATTTTGCTGAGTAATATGGGGAACAGAACTAGGCCAGACATTTATTTTTATTTATTTTTTAGTTGGTTGACTTCACAGATTGCAAGGAACTTGTCAGTTTACAATCCCTTATTTTTTAATTCATTTTTCATGCCTAACAGGGCCTGGTCTTCCTAGGTGGTCTCCCATCCAAGTACTAACCAGGCCCCACCCTGCTTAGCGTTCACGATCAAACGGGATCAGGCTTGTCAGGGTCACATGGCCATAGACTAAGCCGGGCATTTTGCAGTCCACTCAAAACGCCAAAAACAATGTTTAGAGTTACAATAGAGCTATGCACTTGGCACTCTGAGAAAACAAAGACATTTGAACTGGATTTTAAAGGAAGGCCAGAAATTCAACTACCCTGTGATTTTGGAGAGGTAAGAGGGAGGAGAGAAGAGCATTTGGAGCAGGGAAATGTCCTGTGCAAAAAGAGTTAGTGTTGGGTGAGTGTGCCATATTTGGGTAATTAAACAGTTTGCCTGGATAAAATATTGGATGGGGAGTTTGAGAGAAGACAAGTCTAGGATGACGCTGAGGTTTCTGAACACTGGTGCCTTTCACAGAGATTATTATGAGCCTGAATTCGAGGGAACAGAGTTCAGTTTGTGAGACACCTGTGTGGGAACGAACAGTGTGAAGTTACATTTTCCAGGTCAGGACTGAAGAAAAAATTCGAGGGATTAAGATAGATGAGATCTCACAGGAAACAGGCTGTGAGAGGTTAAGCCTTTGGAAATAATTACAAAACAATCCAAAATCTCAGTGGCTTAACAGAAAAAAAAGCTTATTGCCCCTGGTAACCACCATTTTATTCTACTTTTTATGAGTCTGGCTTATCACGAATAAGTGATATATAATGTTTGTCTCTCTTGCACTTGCATCACTTAGCATAATGTTCTTAAGGTCCATCTGTGTTGTCATAAACGGCATTTTTCACCAATAGTGCACAAGGATTCCCTTTTCATCACATCCTCACCAACACTTATCTCTAACCTTTTTCTTGAGCATCTTTTCATGAAGCTGTTGGTCATTTGGATGTCTTCTTTGGGAAAATGTCTAGTTCCTCTGCTCAGTTTTAAATCATTTTGTTGTTGTTATTCAGTAGCATGAGTTCTTTATATATTTTGGTATTAAACCCTTTTATGATTTATGCTTTGCAAATATTTTCTCCCATTCGGTAGAGTGCCTTTGCATTTTTTGTTGTTTTTTTGCTATGCAGGAGCTTTTCAGATTGATGTAATCCTGCTTATAAATTTTTGCTTTTGTTATGGGTGTCATATCCAAAAAAATCATTACTAAAACCAATGTCAAGGAGCTTCTTTCCTATGTTTTTTTTTCTAGAAGTTTTACAGTATCAGGTCTTATGTTTAAGTCTTTGACCTAGTCAAGTTAATTTTTGTGAATGGTATAAAATAAGGAATCAAATTTCATTTTTCTGTTTTGTGTTTAACCAGTTTCCCCAACACATTTGTTGAAAGATTGTCCTTTACCCGTTGGGTCTTCTTGGCTCCCAGTCAAATATTGTTAACCATATGTGTGGGAATGTATTTCCAGGCCCTCTATTCTTTTCCATTATTCTATGTGTTCTATTTTTGTGCTAGTACCATACTGTTTTAATTACTATAACTTTGTAGTAGAGTTTAATATCAGGAAGTGTGATGCCCTTCAGCTTTGCATTTCTTTCTAATGATTGCTTTGGTTATTTGGGGTCTTTTTGTGGTTCCATGTGAGTTTTAGGCTTTTTTCTATTTCTGTGATATAAATGGTTGGGGTTAGTATGGACATTTAATAGTATCAATTCTTCCAATCTTGTGCACGGGATATATTTCCACTTTAAAAAAAAATTTTTAACCATGGGTATTTTTGTTTTTGATGCTAGTATGAATGAAAGTTTATTTTTTTTCAGATGTTTCATTGTTAGTGTATAGCAATGCAACTGATTTCTGTGTTTTATATCCCACAACTCTACTGAAATTCATTGATTAGTTCCAACAGTTTTATGGTTGAGACTTTGGGGTTTTCTATACAGGTGTACCTGAGATATTGCAGGCTCTGTTCCAGACCAAATAGTAGAGCAAATATTGGAGTAGAGTGGGTCATAATCTTTTTGCTGGTAAGAAGGTCGTGTCTTTAATTTGTTAAAAAACATAACACCTGCGAAGTGCAATAAAGCTAGGCACGATAAAACAAGGCATGCCTGCATACAACATTGTTATCATCTGCAAATAACAGGAATTCTTACTTCTTCCTTTCCAATTTGGATACCTGTTCTTGCCTAATGGCTCCAGCTAGGACTTCCAGTACTAGAATAGAACAAGAATGACAAAAGTGAGATTTTGCATCTATTTCATCAGAGACACGCTGTATGTTTCTTATAGTGTCTTTATCTGGCTTTACTTATTGATCTGTTTTGGATTTCTTCCTGAGTCTTGTAGGTTCTGTATTTCTAAAAATTTATGCATTTCTTCAAGGTTATCTAATCCTTTGGCATAAAATAATCGTTCATAGTATTCTCTTATGATCCTATGTATTTCTGTAGTCATTTGTAATGTCTCATCTTTCATTTCTTATTGAGTCTTTTTTCTTGGTCTAGCTAAAGATCTGTCAACTTTATCTTTTTTGAAAAAACCAGGCCTTATGTTGATTTTTTGTTTTTCTGGTCTCTAATTTCACTTATTTCTGTTTTGGTCTTTATTATTTCCTTCCTTCTGCTAACTTTATTCTTTTTGTAGTTTCCTGAGGTGAAAATTTAGGTTGTTTATTGGAAAGCTTTCAATTCCTTAATATATGCATTTGTTGCTATAAACTACCTCTCAGAACTGCTTTTCAGGCTTGGTATTTTGTTTCTATTTCCATTCGTTTTGATACATTTTATTTCCCTTATTTTTTGATCTGTTCATTGTTCAGAAGTGTGTTGCATTTCCATGTATTTGTGATTTTCCAGCTTTCCTGCTGCAATTTGTAGTTTAATACCATGTGGTAAGAAAAGATAGTTGGTATGGTTTAAACCAAATTTGCTAAGACTGGTTTTATGTCCTATCATATAACCTATCCTGGAGAATGTTCCTTGTTCACTTGAGAAAAATATATATTCTGTTGCTGCTGGATATAAGTTCTATATATGTTTGTTAGGTCCATTTTTTCTAAAGCGTGGTTTGAGTCACAGGTTTTCCTTGTCTGGATGATCTATCCTCTGCTGAAATTGGGGTATTACAATCCCCCACTATTATTGTACTACCTATTTCTCCCTTCAGATGTATTTGCTTAATATTATTTAGGTGCTGATGTTGAGTGCATATATAATTACAATTATATTTTATTGATGCATTGACCCTCATTTATCATTTTCACCTTTGTCTCTTGTCACCATTTTTGGCTTAAGTCTATTTTGTCTGATATGAGTATGGTTATCCTCTCTTTTGGTTTCCACTTGTATGTCTTTTTTCCAGCTTTTCATTTTGAGCCTACATGTGTTCTTAAAGCTGAAGTCTCTTTTAGACTGCATAGAGTTGGGTCCTTTAAAAAAAAAAATCCAGGCACTGTGCCTTTTAGAGCAGTGGTCCCCAAACTTTTTGGCACCAGGAACCTGTGCTCATTTGCGAATTTAATGCCTGATGATCTGCAGTGGAGTTGAGCTGGTGATGCTAACACTGGGGAGTGGCTGCAAACACAGATGAAGCTTTCGCTCACTTGCCCGCCACTCACCTCCTGCTGGACGGCCCAGTTCCTCACAGGCCATGGACTGGTACCACTTCAACGGTCCGGGGTTTGGGACCCACTTTAGAGAATTCAATCCATCCACATTTAGAGTACTGACTGATATGTAAGAACTTGCTATGCCATCCTCTTGCTTTCTGGTCGTTTTGTATTTCCATTGTTTCTTCTTCCCCTTTTGTTTCACCTTTGTAAACTGGCGATTTTCCACAGTATTCTGTGCACCCACCCCACCCCCCCAACACACACACTTTAAAAAGATCTTTCATGCATCTAGATTCTTGCTTTATGGTTACGAGGCTTACATAAAACATCTAATAACCTATTTTATCTTAATTCACTTGTGAAGGCTCTACCCTTTTACTCCCCCTTTTTATATTTTGATGTCATAATTTACCTCTTTTTATGTTGTGTATTTGTTAACAAATCATAGTAGCTACAGTTATTTTTAACAGTTTTCTTTAACTTTTATAATTGTAGTTAAGTGGCTAATACACCATCCTGTTATGGAATTAGAATTCTGAATTGAGTGTAGTTTTCTCACCTTGTCAGTGTAACAGCGTTTTCATGTCACCGATGAGCATCTTCATGTCATCGTGAAGAACTCCTTTCAGCATTTCTTTGCAAGGCAGGTCTAGTAGTGATAATTTCTTCAGCTTTTTGCCTGGAAATGTCTTTCTGTCTCCTTAATATCTGAAGGGTAACTCTGCTGGATAGAGTATTCTTCGTTTGTAGTTTTTATCTTAACACTTTGAATATGTAATTTCGCTCTTTCCTGGCCGGTAGGGTTTTGGCTGAGAAATCTGCTGATAGCCAAATGTGGGTTCCTTTGTAGATTACTTTTCTCCCTAGCTGCATTTAAAATACTTTACCTTTGAATTTTTGGTAGTTTTCATTATAATGTGTCCTGGAAAAGGTATTTTCACATTGGGATACTAAGGTCATCTATTAGCTTCGTGAATTTGGATGTCTAGTCTTTACCCGAGTGAGGAAAGTTTTCAGCTATTATTCCTTTGAATAAATTTTCTTCCTCCCTCTCTTCTTTGGATGCCCAATTATTCTAGTATTGCTCTTCTGATTGCGTCCCATGGATCACAAAAGAATTTCTTCACTCATTTTCATTCGTTTTTTTTCCTTCTCTTCGGTTACTTCTAAGTTTCCTACCCTTGTCATCTATTCTGTTTGTCCATCTGTTCTATTCTGCTACAGACGCTCTCTATTGTCTCATTCATTGGTTCCTTTAGTTTCAATTTTTGTTTTTCCTGTCTCTTCAGTAGAGTTCCTTTGGTTCACGTATTTTTCCTTCCAAATATCATTGAACTATCTTGAGTTTTATTGTAGCTTATTCGGTCTCTCTTCAGGTAACCAGAGTAGGCCCTCTTGTCCATGGGGGATAAATTCCAAGATGCCCAGTGGATGCCCGAAGCTGCGGATAGTACCAAACCTACACATACATACCTATGATAAAGTTTGATTTGTACATCAGGCACAGTAAGAAATAGAACAATTATAGCAATATGCTATCGTAAAAGTTATATATGAATGGCTTTGGGGTTATTCAGTAAAATAAAAGTTACTTGCATAAGCACTGCGATACTGATTGTCAACCTGGTGATAGATGGCTACTGACTAGCCAGCGGGTAGTGTGTGCAGCATGGATATGCTGAACGAAGAGGTGAGTCACGTCCTGGGCAGGACAGTCAGGATGGCACAAGATTTCATCATGCTGCTCAGACTATGTGTGATTTAAAACTTATGAATTGTTTATTCTGGAATTTTCCATTAATAATTTTGGACTGTAGTTTTCACAGGTACTGAAACTGCAAAAAGCAAAACTGTGGATAAGGCAGAGGAGACGACTGTATTTTAAAGTCTTTATCTGCTAGATCACAGCATTCTGTGGCTTTGAGCTTGGTTGTTGGAGAATTACTGATCTTTGGGGGAGTAACATAATTTTCTTGATTTTGCAAGCCCCTTATATTTTTGTACTGCTGGTTTCATATTTTAAGTAGCAGACACTTAAATCTTTATTGGTTACCTTCAGACGGAGCAGAGCACTGATCACTGCGTTGCTATAATGGGTTTCCTCAGCTTTTGCACAGGAAGACCTGTCCCGCCATTATCCTCCCTCTTGTGGCAGAATTCTTAAACCTTTTACCTCTTTTCTTCTTATAACTCACCAGACTGGCTGCTGGCAACCTCTTTGTTTTCCAGCAGTGGTGCTAATGCTCCAGTCTGTGGTTTCTCTCTTGCCAAAGATCATGTTTTTCTGAGAACACTCCGATTGCCACATCTGCTTTCACTCCTGCACCTCCGGGGCTTACACAAAGATCTGGCCACTGGGGCGCTGGAAGATTGAAGCAGGAGGCCTGTGGGCAGACTTCCTGGCGGAAGCTCTGAGGCAGTCAGCAGGACCCCGCACTCCTTTAATGCGTGCGGACATTCTTATCTGCGTCCTGTTACTCTCTCTTCCCTCCCTAGTAACGGAGGTGCTACCTCAGTACTCTGGGGAGAAATGGATATGTCTAGCTGCAACCCACACCCCCGGGAAAGCCAGGCATTCAACTCACTGTTTTCTCCTCCTGTGGGCGAGGCCGCCAGTGAGGACGGCTGAGCCCACGCAGCTGGGTGCTGAGCATGTGACTGTCAAAACAGGATGTTTCCTTTCCATGTCTGTCTCTACTGTAAAGTTACTAACACACTCCATGATCTGCTTTTACAAAAGATTTAATAATACTAAGAGAAAACTATTTTGTTTGCTTGAAGATTAAATACCCATTACAGTAGATTTCCTTTAATGAACAAAGAATAGTTTGAAAGAAAAAATGATGTAGTTTAAAATGTACCACTTACCCACAATTATTTTTAATATTCTATAACTATATAAAATTTAAAAAAAGCAGAAATATTAAAAGTGATATTCAGCTTCATGTTCACTTCTAAGAGCAAGAAAATGTTTCCAGAAAAAAGAAGACTTGACTACAGACTATAGGAACAAATTTGACAGTACATGAGACTGAATGCTTCAAGAGATACCTTTACTTTGACTCAGTTCACAAAGGAGCTTTCACTATGCTGAGTTCTTCATAATCTTTTATATTAGGGGAATAAATGTGCTCATGATTAAAAGGGGGAAAGAAGCCATTCAAAATACTTGGGAACAATATGGGGGTGACAATTCAAATAGAAAAGTAGGCTTAATTTCCTTTATATATGGTTTGTTTTGTTATTGCTTACATAAAAGTATTATAAGGGAAAGTAGCTTTCAAAATCTAGTAAAAAGTGGTAGAATTTTTGGCAATTTTTGTTCTAAGAAGGAATGCTTACATATTAGAAAATAAGTTCTTATAATTCTAATAATCACAATTTATTTAATAATCACTTCATATTATAGACTTAATATTGCATTTCATCTTAGATTATGATACACAAGTAGTATAAAATAGGATAATATATATATACTCTTAGCAGGAAATAAAGGTGATGTAATAATCACTGTTTAATGATTTTCACTTTTAAAAAATGAATTTTAAAGAAATACATGTCTGTCAAACTTAAGCAGACTCCTTCCATAGCCCAAAGAATGTAATTTAACTCAATTTTTTAACAAGTCATTAAAAGAAAATGTATGGTATAAATTAAAATGTACTTAAACCAGTTCCAAATATACTTACTAAATATAAAGATGCTAGCTCTGTACATAAGAAAATATTTACAACTAATAAAAGCGGATTGTAGAATATACAGTCTAGTTACGTAGAACAAGTAAAATATTTTATAGCCCAGACCAAGGGATCTTTTCTAAGCCAGGTTTTATCCCATGCAACTGCATATACAATGTCATCTCATTGAGCATTCCTGGAACACACGGACGCATGAAGCGAATCCACCAGGCATCTTGCTTTAGAGCTCATACAGCCTTTTCGGGCCTGTGCATCTTCTAAATAAATGTTTGTTTGGTGTGTCCGAGAGGTCATCAAAAAGCTGTTCAATTTGCCTCCTTTTGGTCCTTGCTATCAGTGTCAACATCATCTGAAAGGAGAAAAATTATATTAGCATAAGATATTAACATTTTAAAGTTACAGACCCTAAAAACAAAACATCGCTATTAATGAGATATTTTGCCACTTACCTTAAATCTTTCTGCTTTACTCAGATATAAAAGATGCTGAATACCAGTGAGGGATCTTTATGATAAGATTAATTTTCAGAGCCTGAATGAGCAGGAGGAACACATCCCTTCAAGTTTGTTACTCAACAACATCGGCAGATCTTTCGGTTCAGTGATGGCCAAAAGGTGAGCACAGGCTCTTTTATCCTTCCTAGTACTGAGAGCGTTTATAACCTGACCAAATTCATAGGCATTGTTAGGCTTGGCGATGGGTAGTTTTTCAGAGTATTCTGGCCCATTGCTTGTGTCCCCCTTCTCAGAAGCAAGGCAGCCAGTGGAGACCTCCTCTGAGGCCCTTTCAGGCTCTTCACAGTCTTCATTCACCTTCATGGGGAAAAAATTACAATGTGACACAAACAGCCACTGTACACATCCCAAGTTACGTTTATTAAAATGAGAAGGAACTGAAAAACACAAGTACACCGTATTTTAGTCATGTTCTAAGTGAAAGCATATGATTTATAATAAATCACAAAATCTACTTTCTTAGGAAGTTTAAGGTATAAGTATCCATTCAAAAGTATTTTTAAAGAGTATTTTTAACATTGAAAATGACAATAAAATTTTATTGATAATTTTTCATGAATAAAACTGCTGTATTAAACAACTTTATCTATAACAACTTTATCTCTTTTTCATAACTCTTATTTACTTAACGTTTAACAGAGAAGTAAAACTAACATTTTTAAATTCTCATACCACAGTTTTTCTTCCCTCTGTAGAGAGAAAAAACTTCCTAGCCTCTCTAACATTTTAACTTCTTACTCTTAGTGAAAATGTAACACGATAAACGGGTATTAGTGTTCATGAATACACAGGAACTCATGAGCTGACATTCTTCACTAAAGGCAAGGTCAGAGCTATAGCACTAGACATTGTGTTATCTGAAATCACAAAGGTAGGTTTGATCTTGGGGTAGTTCCAGATCTCTGATGAGGCTAGTCTTGTTTCAGAGTGCTACAAAAGGTCTGAATCTCTATGGGGGTGTGGCTCGCTGGCCCATTGAAAAAAAATCGGTCCTGTTACGATTCTCCAGTTCTACTCTGAAGCAAAGCTCAATGGCCACATGCTCCCAGAACAATCTGGGAGGAAGCCATACAGGCACAGGCCAGGTGGGTGGGGCCAGGTAGGGTGGAAGAGAAAGAACCTCAGTTCCGCAGACTTCCAATGCCATCCAGGGGCCCAAGCTGGGAAAACATAATGGCTAATTATCGCGGCAAAGGAAAAGTCTGTCTTTATACTTTGGTTAAAACTTCTTCATTGATCATCAGAAAGAAAAAACACAAAATTTTTTGTAGAACCCATAGGAATGACTTTTGAATTAATAGAAGATCCCCAAGAGAGTACTGCGAAGATAATTAAATCCAAATACCTCCTGAATCTCGATTTTCCTTCTCTCCTTTTCCTTGCTGAATGATGCTGTATTATCCTTAATACTTAGGAATCTGGTTACCTCCTCCAGCTCCATCTTCGCCTCAACAATACCCGAGTCTAGTAGGAGGACTTTATTGAGATCATTTAAACTTTCCTGGTAATTCTGAAAGTAGAGGCAGAGGAAATAATCTTCATAAGGGGGCACAGACAAGCCCATGTGAGAGTGAGGATGATGAGCTGTGGGGGGTGGGGTGTGTGCGGTGGGTTCAATCAGCACCACGATTATTAAGTTAGGGCTTTGAGGTAACACTTGGGCTCAAATATTATCTAGCCTGTACGCTGCAAACATCCTCTACTGAAGAAAGAGCACAAAATCTGGGGTTATAAGTCTCAAGTTCAATCCTGCATCACACAACCTTCTCAGTCCCTAACACACAGAAGGCATTTGTTGTATGCTAAATGAATAAGTGAAATAATGAACTCCTCATGTTAGCACCTAGGAGCAGTAAAACTGGAACAAGATCCTACTTAACCTTTCCGAGCTTAAGTTTTTCTTATTTTATAAAACAATAACAAAAGTTTCTCTATTCTGGTTTTCACAAGGCTGTACCAAGTAATAAAGAAATTAACGTATGTGTGGTTTAAACCTATAAAGGCTATACAAATGTTAGTTGTTACTATAATATTTTGTTCCAAAAACCCTTTAAAGTTGTATACTGTTCAAATAGGCTACAGTCGACATTTATTCTTCCATAAAGAGCTGGACAGTATACACTGGAGTGGTTGAGGGAAAAGAAAAGGAATCTAAGCTTAACAAAACACAGCACAGAATCTGAATAGCACAGAGAGCTACCACAAAATCAGTCCACTGTGACAGGCCCTATTCTAGAACTACAGGCTAGACCCATGTTCTGAAAACCAAAATGAATTCTGTGAGGAGGTGAAGAATTCCAGTGATGTGTAACCTTTCTGAGTAGTCACAACATCTCAATAACAGCACACACTGGAGGTTGAGGCACAGGTAAGATAAGCTAATTGTTATGTGACATTCTTGGGAAACTAGCTATTAGGCCACATCCCTTCCCCCTCCACCCAGCAACACACTGGAGCAAGAGTGAGGGAGTGATGTGTTTAAAGACATAATCTTAAATCTGCTCTAATTTATAAAAAAGGTACTTACAAACTATAGTGTATTATGAACTGTTAGTAACAAATCTCTACACACAACTGTGTCAAGACAGCACAGATCGAACTTGCTACAAAAAAAAAAAAATGACTGTATTTCCACTGAAAGTGTTCCAGATGGGACCACACTGAAGGCAAGTGGGACAGCAGGGCAAACTGAGGAAGTAATAATAGCCAACCCTTACCACTCTCAGCATTTTGCAAGCACTATTATTATCCTCTCAAGACAGCCCTACAAATACTCTTACTGTCCTCATTTTAAAGATGAGGAAACCGAGGCAGAGAGAGAATCTTTGGGACGATCAAGGCAGCAATAGCCAGAAGGCGAATGATAATACAGCAGTGAAACTCAAGTGAGTCTGAAAATAGAGATTTGTAAGCTACAGCTTTGGAAATGAAAGTCCAAAACACAAGCGTCAATGTGATTTTTTTAAATCCACCCAGAAAAAGTCTGTGCCTAAAAAGCAATCTTCCTGTTGCAGGAGACCTAAGAAAGCAGGAAATACACTTCGATAAATGTTAAAACAGAGGCAGGCAAGTGTGACGAGAGGGCAGGACAGCAGGAAGGGTGGGGACAACATCAAGCAGGGAGGCAGTGGAAGATGAGGGCCGCTCTGCCAGATCCTGCAGAGTGGTCAGGCAAGGGACTCTCACTTGACACATGCAACTGGCCCACTTCCTTTAGTGCCAGGAACTGGGAACACCGTGGGAAAAGGCAGCCGTCACAGCCCTCATGAACGCTATGTCTTATGAAGGGAACAAAAACCAAGTAAACAGATGAATAAACAATTTATGTATGGACCGTCATTAATGCAATTAAAACAACAAAGGTTGAGATGGATACTAAGGAGGGGAACAGATCTCCCTTTGAGACATTTGTCAGAGAATACAAGTTCTGAAAAAGAAGCCAGCCGGTGCGGCGTGGAGGGAGGAACAGAGCTTCACACAAAGAGAAGAGTGTGGCACTAGCAGAAAGAACGTTAAGTTGCTAATGACCTCATTAGGCCTTAAAAGAAAGTCTCATCACAAGTGAGATCCTTCACTATTAATAGATGCGCTCAAACGACAACAACAATGATTTTGTTGCTTTTTGATATCTTGGTCTTCTAGCATCCCTGACTGGCTGTAAATTCCATAAGCAGGCACCTCCGTGCTCCCAAGGCCTAGCACAGCCGTCTCACTCCATACAAGAAACAAGTTGTCATTTAAAAGTACAATGTTTTCTTTTCTTGTGAAGAAGAGCTGTATATTAAGGAAAGTTCTGTACTTTTTAAAACGAGCACACAGAAAAAAAAAATTAAAGCCAGTTAGAAACAAAAGATCCAAAGAAAGCGGAGTGTTTGGCTGAGACCTGCTGGCAGCACACCTGCCAGGTGAGCCCGGGGCCAGCCCTTGCACTGTCATGGGAGGAGGCGGGCACAGCTGTGCTGCTGGAGCATTTGATAAGCAGTCGTAACCTGTGCAGATCCTGAAATTAAATTCACCTGACACATAACTCAAACTACAGGATATATGAATCAAGCTGTAAGAAGTCAAATCAGAAAAATAAGCTGCTGGCCTCATAATCTAGTGGGATAAGATTGCTGAAATTTGGATTATTTTTCTGCATCCTAATGCAATTTCTAGAATTCATTCCAAGGAAATATGAAATTCTGGTCTTTCATTAGGTTTACCTTTTGACTTTCAGTCAAGTAAACAAGTTCAGAGTCAGGCAGCCAGAACAAGGTAGACCTGCTCTAAGTCTGGACACACAGAAACTCGTGAGTCACGCAGATCTGCTGTCATGTACCCAAATCCATTAAGCATGAAGAGAGTGGAGTCAATTTTGAAGAGGCCTCTTTTCATTGACGATTCTACACACCACCTAGGACATCTCCACATGAGGTTTACAAATGAGTGGGTTGCTAGCAAAAAGTGGGCGGGGGGGGGGGGGCTGGCGGGGCCAGGTCACACAAGCACTGCAAATACAGTGGGGCTGCGGACCCTCGGGTTAGTGGGCACATCCTCATGCCGGGAGGGTGGTGCACCCCAGTCCCACGGGCACAGGACCACTTTAGACCCCATCGGCTGTGCCTCTTCAGCTGCCTATTCATCTGTTAGCTTTGTAATATCCTTCGTAACAAAATGAGAAGGGGACGAGAGCGGGCAGTGGCATGGCTCTGCTGGCATCGGGGTCGTCTCACAGAACCCGCACAGGTGTGTGTGTGTGGCTCTGCTGAACCTGAGCGGGTCTAGATCTAGAAAAGACTGATCGCTCAGCACACACAGACCGTACTCATTTAATATACTATGCAAAACAGGACTGCCCTCTCCCCTAAAACACTTGTTTTACAGAACATACTTTTAGATATCTCCCTGTGATGGGCATTAAAAGCTCTCAAACTCAGTAAGGTCAAACCCAAGCTCCCCCTGCCCCCTCCTTCTCCCGCATTCCCGCCAGGACTACACTGCACCGGTCACCAGCGCCAGAAACCTGGGAGGCACCGGCTTTGGATCCTTCTTCCACACAGTTCACTGCTCAGTGTCCTGTCAAATGTACCTCACACAACCTTCGATTAACCCCTCGCCTTCTGTTACCGGCTGAGTTGTGTCCCCTGGGAAATTCCTATGTTAACAGCCCAACCCACAGAACCTCAGGACGGAGACAGGTTCTTTAAAGAGGTAGTCGAGTTAAAAGAAGGTTAGGTGGGTCTAATCCAATATGATTGGTGTCCTTACACAGAAAACGTGTAGACACAGGAGGAGACCGCCAGCCACAAGCCGCGGGAGGGCCCGGCACACAGCCTTCCTGTGCCACAGGCCACAAGGCCACAAGAGCCAACTCTGCCAACACCTCAATCTCAGACTCCAGCCTTCGGAACTACGAGGAAATAAATGTCAGTTGTTTAAGGCAGAGGTCCCCAACCTTTGTGCACCAGGTGCTCCTATGAGAGTCTAATGCCTGCTGATCTGAGGTGGAGCTGAGGCGGCGATGCTAGCGCTGGGGAGCGGCTGCACACACAGACGAAGCTTCGCTTGCTGGCCCCGCCGCCCGCCTCCTGCAGTGCAGCCCAGTTCCTAACAGGCCCTGGACCTGTGCCGGGCTGTGGCCCGGGGTCTGAAAAACCCCTGGTTAAGCCACCATCGGTGGGACTACGTTATGGCAGCCCTAGCAAACTAAGACACCTTCTCCCTTCCCTCTGCCATTACCTTCCTTTAGGCATCTGCTTCTCACCGAGGTGGCCTCTCACATATCTCCTTACTATATGCTGGGCCCCGTTTGATCCACTTTCTACAATGTCCCCAAATCTGGCCCATCATGCTGCCCTTTACCACCCCCTGGGTTCCCATTAACTTCGGGATCAAGCCCAGCCCCAAAACATGGCCCCCCAGGCCTCCATGATCTGACTACCTCTCTCCATTCCCACTCACACCCGTGCCTGGCCTCCGGCTGTACCAGTTCATGAGGGAGTCCATAAAAAACACGCACAAGGATGTCAGAGCAGCTTGACCCATAAAAGACCCAAACTGGAAACACTTAAACATCATTAACTGGTAAATACGTAAAATAACTTGTGGTACAGTCATACAGCTCAGCGATAAGAAGAACATTTCCTGATATTCACACAATGCGGATGAATCTCAGATGTTACGCTGAACAAAATAGGCCAAAAAATACATTCTATATTTGTGTTAATGTCAAAAAAGAAGCACAACTAACCCAGTGACACGAACCGGATGAATGGTGGTGGGGTGGAAGGAGGGAGATGGAAATGTTCCTTATCTTGACTGGGGTGGGGCGCTGGCTACATAGCAACGTGTAGTACTCAAGCCAATGACCAAATTAGGCCAACAATCCCGTTTCCAACTGCATCAAAAAGAATTTAATATATAGGAATAAATTTAACGAAGGAAGTGAAAGACCTGTACACTGAAAACTACATGACACTGATGAGAGAACCTGAAGACACAGTAGATGGAAAGATGTTCCGTGCTCATGGGTGGGAAGAATGAACACTATTAAAATGTCCACACTACCTAAAACAATCTACGGATTCAATGCAATCCCAATCAAAATATACCAATGGCATTTTTCACAGAAATAGGACAAACAATCCTAAATCTGTATAGAACCACAAAACACACCAAATAGCCAAAGCAATCTTGAAAAAAAAATAAAGCAGAGGCAGAGGCATCACACTTTCTGGTTTCAAACTATATTACAAAGCTATAGTAATCAGAACAGTACGATACTGGCATAAACACACAAACTTAGATCAATGAAACGAAACACAGAGCCCCAGAAAAAACCCAGGAATATAAAGTCAATTAATCTATACCGAAGGAGCCAAGAATTCTCATGGGTAAAAGGACAGCCTCTTCAATAAATGGTGTCAGGAAAACTGCACAGCCACACGCAGAAGAATAAAGCTAGCCCGCTATCTTATGCTACACATAAAAATCAACTCAAAATGGATTAAGCTTCATTGTTAAGACCTGAAACCGTAAAACTAGAAGAAAACAGCAGTAAGCTCTTTGGCTTTCATCTTGGAGATGATTTTTTGGATTTGACAGCAGAAGCAAAGGCAGCAAAAGCAAAAACAAAATGGGACTACATCAAACTAAAAAGCTTCTGCACAGCCAAGAAAACCATATAATAAATGAAAAAAATAACCTACTGAGTGGTAAAAAAAATCTGCAAATCATATATGTGATAAGGAATTAATATCCAAAACATATTAAAAAAACCCACATAACTCAACAGCAAAAAAAAAGAAAAAAAAAGATTAAAACATGAGCAGATGAACATAAAAGACATACTTACAGTACATGAACAGATACTTAACATCACTCATCCTTAGGGAAATGCAAATCAAAACCACAAGCTATTGCTTTACACCTGTGAGAATGGCTATTATCAAAAAGGCAAAAACGTAAGTGTTGGTAAAGATGTGAGAGAAGGAACCCTCACGCACTGTTGGTGGGAATGGAAATCAGTCCAGCCACATGGAAAGGAGGACAAAGGTTCCTCAAAAATTTAAAAATAGAACTACCTTAAGATCCAGCAATTCCACTTCCGGGTCTTTATCCAAAGAAAAAACACTGATTCGAAAAGACACCCCACCTCCACGTTCACTGCGGCATTATTTATAACAGCCAAGACATGGAAACACAGATGGATGAATGGACAAAGTGGTGTGTATACATGATGGAATATCATTCGCCATAAAAAAGAAGGCGATCCTGCCATTTGTAACAATGTGTATGGACTCTGAGGGCACTAAGTGAAATAAGTCAGAGAAAGACAATTACCATATATGCAATTAAACTTGTATGTGGAATCTAAGGGAAAAACAAAAACAAAAAACACAACAAAAAACCCGAACTCAGACACAGAGAACAGACTGGTGGTGGCTGCCAGAAGTGAGGTAGGGGTGGGGGTATGGGTGAAGGTGGTCACAGGTACAAGCTTCCAATTATACAGTAAGTCATGGGACTATAATGTACAGTATGGTGACTATAGTTAATAATACTGTATTATGTATTTGATAGTTGCTAAGAGAGTAGATCTTAAAAGTTGTTCTCACAAAAAAATTTTGTAACCAAGTGTTGGTAATAGATGTTAATGAGACATAATATAGTGATCATTCTGTAATACATATATATACTGAATCATTATGCTGTATACCTGGGACTAATAAAATACTATGTCGATTCTATCTCAATTTAAAAATCTTCAAAGAGAAAAAACCCAAGATCTGCACACTGTGAATTTCACTGTATTAGACCTTAATCAAATTGACTTTTAACATTCATTCAAGTTTTCCATGTGGAAGAAACAGCATTAACAAAAGCATAATTACATAATCCTTTCTTTGAAAATAAGGGTGTCGTTTTCTTAGAGAAGAATGCCATCCAATAGTCTCATACTGACCACCAGCTGCTTTATGGCCCAAACCACCAAGAGACCCCAGTCGCCTACGTCTCCACCATCTTCCATTCTGATCCCTTCCTCCACCCCGCCCCGCCCCCCGCCGCCAGACAACCCAGTCCTTTGCTGGTGGCACTGCTGGTAGCCTCCAGTCATTCAGTAAAAAAATCTCCCTGTCCCTTCAAGTAGACCTAAGGAAATCAGGAAATAAACCATGATTTTGGGCTGGATGTAATCGCAGACATTACCGAGCTCCACATTGTAATTAGGGAAAATCTGAGGCCTACTCCAAAGTTTCAGGACTGATTAGTACAGAACTAGGATTAAGTCCCTATTCCATGATCCCAAGACTGATGTTCATTAAAACTACATTTGCTCGGAGATGAAGTTGACATATTAAAATGCAGATTTCCTCACCTTGAGTCCTTTATGAGCAAGAGCTCGTCTATAGCACGCTTTCACATTCCCCGTTGTCTATCTGCGTGCCTGATCACAGTCCTGCTTTGCCTCTTCGAACTGGCACAGCTTCAAGTAACAGAGAGCTCTGGTATGATGTAATGAACTCAGTATTATACAAGGTAAAGATAATACATCTATAAATTTAGACAGCTAATAAACATCAAAATAGCTCAATAAGTCTATTTCCATACCACAGCTGTTTCTCAATTGAAAACTAACACTTTACTCCAATTATGGCATTTTCTTGCAATACATATAATTATGGCACTGGGGATACAACTGCAAATAAAATACAGTCCCAGCCCTCAAGGAGGCTGCAATCGAGCAGAAGAGACAGACAACTGAAGCAGACAAACACGATAAAATCTGTAAAGGATGCTCTAGGAGGACACAGCTGATGGGGCCGAGAGAGGGAAGAAACAATTAGGAAAGACCTGAAAGTGACATTTAAGTTGAAGCCCTAAGTATTAAGTGAGAATTATCCAACGCAAAGGCACTGGCTGAGAGTTAAGATGTAGGAAGGGAGTGGAGGCCAGGGCCCAGTATGTGCAAAGTTCTACGGTGAGAGAACACGGTGTTCTTGATGGAGTAAGAAGAGCTCCACATGGCTACAGCACATGGATGAGGCTAGCAAAGTGGGCAGGCCGGATCATGAAGGACCTTGTAAATCATGGCAAGGAGGCTGAGCTTTATTACTGGATTTCAAGGAAGTCCATTGATGGGTTTTTAAGTAGGGGCTGGCCTGTTCACTATGTTTAAAGAGATCACTCTAGCTGCAACTCGGAGGATGAGATGAGAGGGAACAGGACAGTGCAGGCATACCAGAAAGGGTGTTGTCGACGGACAGGAGATCGCGGTTGCCTAGAGCAGGGAATGGTGGTGAGGGTGGAGAAGAGGCTCATGCTGAAGAAAAATTTTAGAACCTAAAGACATCCACACTTCTGCCAGACTGGGAGAGAGGCCTTCGGTCAGGATGGAACGCATCGTAAGTGCAGAAGGGAGGGAAGTGCTCAGGACCAAAGCTCAGAGACAGAGATTTGGGGGCCATAAATGGAAGGTGGTAAATGGAGCTGAGGAGAGGATAAGATGGCCAGAAAGAATGCAGAGTGAAAAAGGGATCTATACTTTTAGAAACCCAAGAATACCAGGGACAGAAAAGCCTGTAGAGGTGGAAGATGAAAGCCGGGTAAGAGAGCCGTCGGCACTGCGGCCAAGGGGAGAGGCAGGTCTCCAGGGAAAACCAAGTGGCGTTAGTGCCCAACACCGCAGAGGCTGAACAGGAGGGGGGCAGAAAACGACCTTTTGAATTTAGTGACAAATTTTTGGCAAAAAAGTTGGCAATAGAGGAAAACGTACAGAAACAAGGCAGTGAGAAGTTAAAAAGAATCCGTCTCAAATAGCTAGAAAAAACTCGTGCTGTGAGTCCCTACTCTTTAGGAACCATACCTCATTTCTTTCTTATCAAACCAGACTCTACGTACTCACTAAAATCCCTCAAATCACCATATTCTAGATAATTATCTTTTAGCATAATGTGGTAAAGATGGCACCTGAGCAGCATCCTAGAACAGTCTACCTGCCTATTACTACTGCACACTCAGATGCTGGCCCCTTCCCTTCGCACCTGAGGAGAAAATGGGCACGTAAGACACTAGTTTGAAAAGGAAGGGATTCCTACTCCTGCTGTGGAGGATAATGCTCAGGCAGGACAGCTGCAGCAAGCCACCCAGCCAGGAATGATCAGGCACAAAGGCGTAATGCTGATGAACGCACCTCCAAGCTCACACATCTCATGTTTCAATCTCTCCAGAACTCCTATGGCCCCACCTCTTTGAAAAACTCACTTAGGACAATTGTTACATTAATTTTCAGAACCATGGAAAAGAACCTTGGAAATTAATGTCTACATTTTTTTAATCAAAAATATTAACATAAATATATAAAGTTACAAAGTACTTGCCTGTTTGTATAAATGGCACATTCCTTATTATTAATCTTTAAACATTCACTGTATTTACTAAGGGCATCTTTATAGTTTTTGTCCTTTACACATTGATTTCCTTCTTCTTTAAGGGTTGTAAATTTTTTTCATCTACGGAACACAAAAAATAAAAAAGGAGGAAGTTTCCATATAAGTACCTCTACAAAACCTTAAGTACATCTGTAAGTAAATCATCTACTGCAAATTAACTTGACCCTGCACCATCCAGAGCTAAAGTCTAAATGGAACAAAGTTTTGTATATAAATTAAAAAGACAAGTTGGCTGTAAGTAAAAATAATCATACAATTATGACATTTTTTCAAATTAGAAAATAAACACAAGTAATTCCATCATTTTATCCATACTGGCATGTCTTCTTTTCTCTGCTGGCGGTATAAATATTTAGTGTTTGGGTAAATAAATATTTCATGAAAAGAAATGAACTTGCTAAAGCCTAAAGTAGACATTTGTCTAGTACCCCCACTTTCCTTGGAAAATCATAACTCTTCTACTCTCTGCTCCTGGTATAAAGCGAACCCTACTCTAGCCTTACCTTCTGGGTAATCTTTGCTTTATTAATCAGCACATTACATTCCCTTGGCCAAAATAATCTAACTGGTCAGGGGTGGGTCTATGAGATCCAATAAGCTACACCAGGATTTTTGTGGCAATGAAGGTCATTCATGCTCTTTTCCATGGAATGAGGATGAAAGGAGGAGCTATGTTGCCATCCTGTGAGACAAAGGGACCGTCTGTCTGAGAATGGGCCAACAGAGCAGAAGAAAGGCCAACTAGAGAGCTAAGGAAGAATTCTGAGTCCTAAATCCAACCATCCCTGCAGCTACTCTCCTTGTAGACTTTTCCACAATAGGAGCCAATTCACAACCGTTTTCACTTAAGCCATGAAGGTTAGGTTTCCTGGTATCTGCGATCAGAGTCCCAACTATTATCATTACCCATTGTCTTGCAGTGGTCATGGCTGACTATGTGCTCAGGATCCATTTTCTTCTTCCCATGGACACCTTGCAGCTACCACCCCCCTCCTATGAGGCCCTTGTGTTGAGGAACAGGGACAGACATCAGAAGCCAATGTGGGCATGGCATTTCTAGATCATAGGGATCGGCTCAAGAATGTCACATGACCCATTAGAAAAAGTATCCACAGAATTCAAGCCAATAGAACAACAGGATAAAAAAGCTACAGCTCTGGGGCAACATATTTCCTGATTCTTAAATTAATGCCTCCAAAAGCAATGGAGTCTCTCACTGTTTGGACTGGTAAGTGCAGACACGAAGCCTAGAACTGCTATGGTTCTACTGTTCCTGGCCAGAACCTTGGCCCTGATGAGCCATGCACGATTTCAGAGATCTACCTGGGCCCTCCCAGTTACATGAGCCAAAACCATTCCTTACAATTTAGGTCAACAGATTTTCTGTTACTTAGAAACAAAGGTTTCTAACACACATAAAGTATTAAATTTTAAAGTTTTAAATATATGTAGTAACTTTACCTTATGGAGTAATTCGATTGAAAATAAAAATCCTTAACTTAAAAATTAAAATATACCTTTAAATTGATCTAAATATATCTAAAATCTTGATGTGGTAAATTTATGCTATAAACCTGAATGTAAATAATAACCTTATTTGTCCCTTTGCACAAACAGTATGACATTAGTTAATCGGTCATCTTTTATTTTGAAGAGCAGAATATTCTGTCTAATTTTCACGTTTCAAAAGATCTCATACAATGGGGCAAATGACCCTCCTCAGGAATCCTGGTATACATGAGCCCCAAAATAATGTTACAGAGGATATTTTCCCCTCAATTTGCTAAAACACTTTCTTCCAACTTTTCTTCCCCCGATGTCTGTAAATCTTTGGTATCTATTCTCACTAACAATGAGTACGTGATAAACAGAAACAGCTGATTATACCTGTGCTTAGGATTTGCCCTCACAGATCTCTGGCGTGGTCAGTAGATGCGCTCTGTTCATATCAAACTTCCCTTCACTGAGCAAACACTTTTGGCCAGGCTCCTGTTAATAATGGGCTTGAGGAAACTAGAGAGCTCCATGACTTTCCTAGGACTGCTAGATCGTCTAAAAGCCTTGGTGGATGTCCCCTGCATCTTTTTCTAGGCAATGAGGGTCTAATACAAGCCATTAAGACATTATGGCTCAGGAACTTCAGGGTATCTACAAGGTGAAGCTCAGCTCAGAACAGACACGCAGTTCCTAAGAAGGCAGGAGAAATGGGAGCTCAACTGCTTTAAACCACAAAGAGTGAAGTCACATGTATTAAACACTCTGCACAAAGCAGAAGTAGGTATGACAGCAATGCAGATATGGTAGCTACTATGATATAAGGCAGAAGGAAGTGCCTGCTAGATAGTTATGTTGTAGGGTTTTATTTATTTCGAATATATCACTCTTACTACTTTAGCCTTGTCACATACATGGTATAGTAGAAGACTATATGCTACTTACTTTTTTTCTTAATAACGACACTAACTTAATCTCTATTGAAGTTATTATAACCTTATACAGTCATCACGTGCTAAATATTTTATATACATATCTCCATTTATTCCTGAGAACAACTCCACAGGACAGTTATTCATTTTACCCCCTTTTCACATACACTAGGATGCTGGAGGTGTGAAGCAACTTCTTAAGACTCTGAAGTTAGAAAGGGGGAGAACAGAGTGTTAACATAATACCAGGTCTAAAGCCTGAGTTTATGCTTATTCTTCTGCTTTAATGTGAAAATATACACAAGGCTTAAAATAACCCTCAGAAGAAAGTAGTGCTGGTTTCCCCTACCTGTGGTGCCTGGTTGGTGATAGTTGCTGGAATCGCCCACTTGGTCTGGAGGCATCTCTGCTGTGGGTCGCCAAGCTCGCAATTGCACAGAAGTGGGCACAGAAGGAATGGGTGACAACTTCTCCCGCCAGCTTGGACCATCCAGATCCATTAAAATTCTTGTTATTCTAAAGAGAAAAATGGGTTTCCTCTATTGATTATGCAATTTGTGTTTTATATTACCAAAGGTCATATCAAGGGTAAGATTTACCAAAAAAAAAGAGTAAGATTTACAAATGCTACATACATTTGTGTATTTCCCTGTAGAAAACATACAACCTTGAGCTATCTATTGTCCACATAAATGGTCTTCAAAAGGACTTTTAAAAGTTGCCCCAAACTATGTAACTTTAGATCCTTTTTTCTATCAAAGAAAAAAATTAAAACACTTCTAATTGGTTTAAAATTTTAATTTTTGCAAAAGTGAAATACAAATTAAAATTTGGGAAGCCTAGAAGAAATGACCCACAACATTTAAAATAATTACTAAATTGACAATGTATTACTCAAGACTATTCAGTACTTTAGAATTTCTATGGCCAAACTATATACTAAAAACAAGTGTACAAAATTGGCTGCTAACACTGTTACTGGAACACTGCTTTTTCTTTAAACATTTACATGTGGTTAACGTTCATGTAATAATACTCTTAATTGGTATTTTTTTTTCTTCTCTAAAATTATTTTGTTTTCATATGCATAAAGATGAAAAAATAGGATACTGGAGTCTACTTCAAGGGCCCTTGTATTAATGACATTTATTAAAGGTCATCATAAAACTCAGATTAACATATCTGATTATCACGTTCTCAACATTTTAAACATACAAAATATCATACTTTTATTTAAAACAGAATCATGTCTTTGGGATGAATCTGGTTTTAAAAAGGTGCTCCCCAAGACTGAAGGTTTACTGGTAATTAAGAGAATGCATTAGAGTTACAGAGCTCAGTAATACTTTTTATGTGAAAAAAATTTTTATATTTATATAGAGACACATAGTTTCTCTACAGTTTCTTCGCCTGAAATTTCAATAGTGATCTGTGGTTATGATAAGCAAATTATCATATATTTTAGCGTTAAAAAATAAATCTGAAAATAACATACAACCACCCACAACTGCAGGGAAAATAAAAAGCTTTAGAAAAAAGAATTTTAAAGCAAAACTTGTATTACCAGCAAATAGGAAGGAAGAAGCAGCTGAAAAGAGATGATGTGTTGCCAGGAAGTAAATAAGTATATGCAGGGAAATGTAACATATAAGATTCCTGGAGAGGAAGAGAGGAAGATGGTTAATGGAAGACAGAAACAAAATAAGCACAGCTGTTTAAATTTTTTAAAAAGTTGCTGTTGCTTAGATGGAAAGCAAGAGTAAATATGCGATTCATGAAAAGGAACAGTGAAATTTTTAAAAATGGCTATTTTAGAGAAAAATATAACAGCGAAACCTGACAAAGCCTCATCATCATCATAAAAAAATTGATATACCAGCAAGAACCAATTAGAAAAAAATGAATGTCTTAAAAGTCAATATGCATAAAGAACCCTCTGAACACATATAAAAAGTATTAATACGATCCTCAAAAAATTAAACAGAATTACCATAATCACCTAGCAGTTCCACTTCTCAGAACTGAAAGCAGGTAGGCAAACAAAAGCCTGTACCAGAATGTTCATAGCAGCACTACTCACAATAGTCAAAAGGTGGAAACAACGCAAATATCCATCAAATGATGAATGGACAAATAAAGTGTGGTATTATCCATGACGTAGAATATTATTCACCCATAAAAAGTAGATATGTGCGACACCATGGATGAACCTTGAAAACATGTGCCAAGGGAAAGAAGCCAAACACAAGCTACATATCCTATGACTGCATTTATATCAACTATCTAGAATAGGTAAATCCATAGACACAGAAAGCAAATTAATGGCATCAGGGGTTGGGAGGAGGGAGAATGAGGAATGAGGACAGTTTCCTTTGGTGTGATGGAATGTTTGGAACTAGACAGAGATGGTGTATAACATTGTGAACATACTAAAAGGCCACTAAATTGTCCATTTTAAAATAGCTAATTTTATGTTATGCTGCATTTTTTAAAAAACTATAATGCAGAAGGTTCAGAAATGTGAGAAATCAGTCTCTCAACCATGTATTTCTCCCTCAGCCTATGCTGAACTACATTTCCTAAAATACTTTTTCAAAAGGCCCCTCCTGTCGGATACTTCAGGTGTCTTCCCACTTTGTTTTATAAGCGCCCCTAACTCGCTGAGATTTTATTTTCCCTGACCATCTCGGAGACCACAGGGCAAATTAAAAGCAGAGCCTCGAAGCACAGGAGTGAACTATGCAGTCTGTTAAAGAATGCATGCAACACATTTTTACTGAGGATATCTACTGTGCAAGGCACTGCAACTAAAGATGGATAAAACACAATTCCTGATCTCAAGGAACTCCTAGTAGGACGAGAGAAAACAATTCACAAAAGAGAGGGACAGAGAATTTACAAACAATATGGAGCTGGGTAATAAGAGAAGGCACCGTGTTCTGCAGGCAGCAAGGAAGGAAGCCTAAAGTGCATGTACGTGGTGGGAGGAGATGAGTGGATCAGGTAGAGTCATTTCCTAGGAAGCACGTCCTCGCCTAAAGGGTGGGAGGAGTTAACCAGACAAGAAAGGGGAAAGGGCTTTCACGCACATATGAGCAGCAGATGACATGCAGTGAAGCGGCTATGCAGTTGGGCAAATGACTTAGAGTTCCCAAGCGACACTGACTGATTTTACAAGCTCAAGATCAAGGAGGCTGTGAATGCCCAAGGTTTGATCTAGCTCTAGTCTAGGGCCAAGAACCAACGTATATCCCTTTCTTCCGGATAGGCTGGGATCACAGCGTTCTGTGTGACCACAGAGTGGAAGCTTCATGGATTGCTTGTCAGTTCTACATACACATCCTTCCAACAGCTTTCTCCCAAGTGCAGTGGGACCATGTGGTGAGTGAGGTAAGGCATGACTTTAAAAAGTAAATTTATCCGAAACATTCCATTCTCATTTTCTACAATTTTGCTCAAGTCTTCTCAGATTCTACCTGTGCCCTTCAAAGACAACCTCAAATTTCTCTCTCCCAACACCTGCAGCCCACAAAGGTGATGCCCTTATTAATAAATTTTCACACTTGGGGATAATCTGTTTTAAGTTTTTCCCCTTAGCTATGTTTGCTTAGACAGAGACTATCATTTTTTTCTCTTTTTTGTCTTTATTTGTGGGGAGTGGGGCATGGTACACTAGACCAATACAGGGCACAGTGTAACACACAAATACTTAAGAAGTTATACTTTGGACATATGGGATCAGAAAATATACATAACTAGAAATGCTATACAACTAGTAATTTTCAAATTTCATCTGAAAGCAATCTATGAAGTCTGAATTCTTACCTTCCCATTCTCACTCAGGGGGTAAATAGGTCATAATGAACCAAATTCTAATCATAAATTGATATTCATCCTACTGAGTGTCTATGTAAAGGGCATATAACACAAATACCTAGCAGGCTCTTAAAGACATCCATTCTCCTGAAGAGAAACAACAGATGTTGCCACTGACAGATGTGGTAGCAATGAACATCTGCAATCTCTACAGAATAAGATTCAACATGGCAGTTTTCACTATATTTTTTATCTTGTCCGATAACTCGACAGATTTATATCACTGAAAACACTTTCCTAACCACATAGATATTTACAAATTCTAAAATGAAATTCTGTGTATTTTGAGCAGCACAAATAACCTATATCCTGTGCTATAAAACAAATAGGATATTCAAAAAATAAAATAGGATATTCACTGAACAGTAGAAAATGGACCAGGAAACAAATATAAAATTATCAGAAGACAACTCAGAATTTATCATGAAATAGAAATTAAGTTAGAGAGAACCATTGATTTTGATGGAATGATAGAAGGCAGTCATTTTGGAGGAAGAATTGCAAAACTTATTGCATACAAGGGTTAAATTTCTTGGTAATTAGGATAAATTTCTTGGTAAATAAAATTCACAGAAATAAAACATATCCCTCTGTATCAATGGGAAAGACATGGATTTTTAGTGTACAAAACACTATCAAACATATGAAATAGCAACCAAAGTAATAAAAATTGAAATAAGAATATAATTTTACTTAGAATATCAGCATTTTATAAAACATAAATTAATGTTTACAAGAGTATGCTATTAAATATAACATACTCATTGTTACCGATATCTACCAAGTTATTGTACTAAATCTTTTGCAGACAGCATATTTATACAAATTATACTACTACTGCATTAGATATTTACAACACCCTTATGAAATAGGTATTTACTAGCATCACTTTACAATAATACATACATACATACACACACAAACACACACACAGAGCAATTAAGAACCTGTCCACACAGTCAGCTAGAGGTGAACTGAGGCTTCAACTCACATGGTCTGATTAAAGATTCCACCTAGTTAACAACAGCACTTTGCATCAAAGATCTTAAAAAATACATATTCTTTAATATCTCAATTTCTAGATTATAACCCAAGTATTCGAAAAAATGAACAAAGGCTTATACAGATGAATAACACATAATTATAAAACAGTGAAAACAATTGTCTAATATTATAATAGTTAATTAAATTATGACATAATTTATGAAACATCACATCAATGTACATTCATCAAATTTTCATATCACAAAAAATGTGATATATGAAAAATTTTTTAAATGATGGAAAAGCAAGGGTATATATGAACACAAAGTTGAGAATAACTGTCATCTTGAATCAATGAAGGAATTTATAATATTCTATTTAAGTAGAAAATTGGGTACAAGTTATTCATCTATTATTAACATCTTATTCATTTGTATTTATTAATGTTCATTTGTATGTATGTATGTATGTATGTTTTGCCTACAGCACCTGGTCTTCCTAGGTGGTCTCCCGTCCAAGTACTAACCAGGCCCAACCCTGCTTAGCTTCTGAGATCAGATGAGATCAGGCTCATTCAGGGTGGCATGGCCGGAGACTCATTTGTATTTATTAAATATGTTATAAAACAGTCTAAAACCAAAAATGCAATATAAAGTGATATGTTGATTATGATAAAAATATGCATATTTTTAAAGGCCCTGTTAAAAACAAAGAAATAGTCCAGAACTTTCATGGGACTGTTCTTGGTTGTTATAGCGCTTCTTATTGTTCTATGACTCAGTTTACTTTCCCAATTAACTTAAATGTATCATAGTTCCAGTTTTTTAAAAAAGGGGCAGTCATTCACATAAATAACTGAGAGCACATCTGTACTTTGACGTCCTTCTTAAAGGAGGGAAAGAAAAAAAATCAAATTCCATTATAAAACATCTAAACCTCAGAGGCAGCTGCCTCAGATCAGGTTACCTGTTTAATACTGTCATTTGCTATCTGGATTCCGCAGTCTATTTGCAACACCGTTTTATAATCCACATAAGCTTTCTGATACTGCTCTAATGTTTCATAGGCCATTGCTCGTCGAAGAAGAGGTTTGATTGAGAATGGATGAAGTTCCAAAGCCCTAAAGACGACAAAAATATTACATCATTTGTTTGAAAATTACTCTTTAACTTACACTAACTGAATGTATACTGTAAAACAGGACTCTCAAAATACACACCTACCTGATAATTCATCTTGGGAACCTGGCAACGTACCAGAAAGACAAATCCAGAAAGGCAGAGCAATCAAATCTATGTCTACTTCCTTTTAAACGAGTACCAAAGCTCTCTTTCCCCCACTGAGCCTGAGCTCCCTGGCAGCAGGCAGTGTGCCTCACCCACCACTCCCACCCCAACGCCCTCACAGCCCCCTGTACCCTCACCCCACATACACCCCCCCCAACAAAGCCCACCATGGCACCAGGCACAAAATAGGCTTTCAGCTGATTCTTGTTAACTGACAAATTAAAAGGAAAATTCTTATTGGCACATATGTATTTAATAAGGCATCTTAGCACAGAACCACAAAAATTTGCATTACTGTTTGAAAATCAGCCCTCTAAAACCTAACACGGTTTATTAAGATTTACTTCTGCCAAAGGGCTTCAAAAATAGACCAGAGGGAATCAAGGAAGAAAGTCATGAACTTTCATCTTCACTTTTTAGTCTATGAAGTATTTCCAATATCACTAGAGATAATTTCAAGGGTACGTTCCTTGGTTTTGTCTGAAGTAATGGTTTAAATCTACTCCACTACTTAATGTACTTCATTATATTCTGAAATAAAACATATAATTAAGATTGTATTTATAAATTAAACTTCTGTAGTCTTAGTTTTCATAAAATTAACTAAAACTGTAAATATCTCTGGACTCCGTACAGAGATCCTATGAAGAGCCTACTTCCTGTATAACCCACTACAAAGTATGCACCAGGCTGTCCACGCTGGGACTGCAGGTTTGCTCTTCTGGCTAATTCTTATGTGACAAGCAGCATACATGTCAGATACTTAACTTGCTTCAGGGAAAGCATGAGCAGGGACTGCTTTATTTTTCTCCCCAAATTACTGGAGATCCGCTGTCTATTCTTGTCTACAGTGACCTTGCGAGAAAGCTCTGACTGAACATCTGCTACTTGCTAGTGACTGCAGACCTCATCCAAACGCACGACAAGCCTGCCAAGTAAGTATCATGTTCACTTTGCAGGTAAAGAAATGGAGAGACAAATGGAGCTATCTGCCCACATGTCAGTTCTTTTGAATTTAAGCTTCGGGAAGGCAAGGACATTGCCTGTCTGGAGCACCACTACATTCCCGGTGCCTAGATCCACACCAGGGCCACAGAGGCACTCTTCAGGGCCTGCATTCTTTCTACCACAAACATATATGAAAACACTACAAATAAAGAAACTCAGAGTCATCGGCCACTCGCACGCCTTCACAATTCTCCAGTGTACTGACACTGAACTGCACATATGGGTGTGTTCCTGGAGTCTATACCGCAGAAGTTGTTCTAAAAATGTCATTAAGCCTAATCAGCTTCATTTCTCTGAAAAAGAACCAATTTGCTCTGCCGAGGTGTTAGGATTATGGGTGATTTTAATCTCCTTTTGTGTTGTACTGGGTTTTACTTTTTTTTTTCCCTATAATAGGTATGTGTTACTTTTGTAACCAGTAAATTTCTAAACACTAGAAAACAGATCTCTGGGCACCAGAATCTACTGCCTGCACCAATGACTTAAATCTAGCTTAGGCTAATGTTTATGGGCTACTAACAACACGAACAGCCACAGGACTATCCCCCTTCCGCTGCAAACTTCCAAAACCCAGATACTATTAATCCACTCAAGATGGACCTGAGATAGGCGCAGAATCTAAAAGTGAGTGAAATGATGCATTTAATTTTTAGCACATTGGGTCGGCTTTAGTTCAAGCAGTTACTTTGTCATGGCAGACTACTAATTTTTAGCCCTCCTCAGCCTAGTAAATGCAAGGTGTTTTTCTCTCTAACCACAATCCTGAAAATAAATATGGGCTTATAAATGGAAATTCCACAATTCCACAAAGGAAAAAAAGGAAAAAAAAACATCCATTCATAAAAACACAGAGAACTTTTAAACCAGAGTTTACAAAAAGCTTATCTATTCAAGTTCACACAGTTATGACCCTGAACAGTCTTCTAATTTCAACTGTCAGAGAGTAGCAAAGATGAGCAAAATAGAGAATTACTAGGCATCATTTGTACTGAGCCTATCAAAATATACTCAGTGGAAAGCCACTGAAAGATTTTTGGTGTGGTTTAGATAACTCCAAAAAGTTCTCTAACACAGCAGTCCCCAACTTTTTTGGCACCAGGGACCGATGCTCCTATGAGAATCTAATGCCTAATGATCTGAGGTGGAGCTGAGGCAGTGATGCTAGCGCTGGGGAGCAGCTGCAAATACAGATGAAGCTTCCCTCTCTTGCCTGCCACTCACCTTCTGCTTGGTACCAGTTTGCAGACTAGGGGTTGTAGATACCTGCTCTAACGATGAAAAAGTTGTTTTCTTTTTTATAGCGATAAACAATTATAAGAACCAGAAAGGAATTTACAGAATTACGCTTTTAAACATTTGCTTAGGCATCATAACCCCATTTCATGTTTCACCTGGAAGCCTAAAATAGAAGCGAGGAGAGGGCCAGCACCCAGAGCCCCCTGAGCTCCTTAAACACTCCTTACACTCACAACAGTAATTCTTTCCACGTGCCCCTGGGAAAACATCTCAGAGGAAATGCTTCAGAGTAGACCTAAAGAGTTGATATACTTAAAATCAAATACTTTTCCCCCAAAATGCATAAAAGTTATTTTCATAGGTTCCCCCCTTTTAAATTTTGCCATGAGTTTTTCATTTTTAGTGTTTGACTACTGCTATCACTTATGTTGTAACAAAGGCTCACACACGAAACAGTTCTCCAAAGAGCAGAGATAATTAACTGAAAAATTAAAAAACAGGCTTCCTTTAAAATGTATGCAATCTTTCTGCTAATAAATGATTCCTAGCTCATACAAATTTAAATGCACCTCCATTTCAACATGTTCACAATAGCAAATCATGGTTTTTCTGGCATTAAAATGAGTTTGAGAAGAGCTGCTTTGGAGTAAAATCACCCTACTCCTCTCATGCTGGCACCCATGTGCCAGGTAAAGAAAATAATTAGGTCACTCCCTATGGAGGTGAGTACTTGGCCTAGAACACAACTCTTACCTAAGGACACCCCCTCCCCAGCAGGCCATCTCAAGAAAACCTCCATTCCAGCCTCCTTAGACACCCTGGCCAAAGCCATCTTTAACTTCCTCCTGGGTCTTCACTGAAATAGGAGTGTTAGCAAGGAAATGCCACCTGAAATGATCTCACTTAAGGACAAAATGCGTTCACTTTCACGGTAGCCCTTGGAGGTCCTGGGTTTTAAACAGAATCCTGAACACTGCAGGAAGACCAAGGACAAAGGTAATGTATTAGCCAGAGACACCTGAGCTGAAAAGTTTGAAGAGAACCAAAGTTTTGCCACTCAAAAAACTATTCCTGTTGGGATACTGATTTTTAAGCTGGTTATTAAGAAACAAAAGACTCAGAAAGAACCTTTCACTCTCCCACTTTTCTTGCACAAGAGATTCAGATAGAAAAACCTGCTCTAGGAAAGAAATATTAACATATTCACCTTAGTCTAATCTGAAGTAAGTACAGTAGACAGGAAGGCCTCAAGCAGGATCCTGTTTACCAAATCCCTCCCTACCTGTATCTCACTGTTTCTTGGTTGCCTACCAAATATTTACCTGCCAAGTGTGTTCCTCTCACTTTTGAAATCTACAATTCCACCCCCTGCCTTCTCTTTTACCCAAAGTAATATATATACCCAATTTTACCTGTTTTTGGAATTTTCATGCTATGTGAATTCTCCATGCACATGTATTAAAATTTCATTTTCTCTTATTAATCTGTCTCTGTTAATTTGATTAGCCCAGCTAGAAGAACTTAGACAGCGGGAGGAAAAGTATTATTATTTGTTTAGCTCTCACAGGTTCTTGGCTGTCAATCACAACTTGTCTGATACTCTGCAAATCCAGAGCCTTGTTGGTTACTTAGGTGAGGGTAAATGTTTACCATCTGGCTTTCCTGGGAATAAAAGCCCTGATGAGGCATTTGCCAATTTTTCCAGTATCAGTACTCTAACTGTGGCAGACTTCAGGTTACCAACTTGACTTGGACCAACTCAAAATCCTGAAACTGTAACAATTGGATAGTGTGAGCTAGCACAATTGTGGATGGGGTCTAAAGTTGGGCAGAGTGAACATAAACGTTTATTTAAAATTCAAAGATGTAAAATTGGCAAAAAATCCAAGTGCCTCAAGACCCTCTTTTTAAACTGTAGGCACAGACCCTACCAAGTTTAATGCATATCAATAAACTGATACCACCAATGAAAAAATCAACTGTTCACCTTATAATTAAGGTGTCCACAGAAGTTATTGCCCAAACTAGGGCTTCTGGCTTCTGAGAGTGAAAAGGGTGTGATACTAATAATTCTACCAGACAAAATGAGTAAACCAGGACTGTGGAGGTCAAACCAGGACATAATAATGACTTTTAGTTTTTAGATGCACTAATAGTAGCTTCTTTCCAAAGGACTCCTGAAGCAGGCTTATTACTTAATGGTAAAAGAAAACAATACTTATTATTCATGTGTAAATGTGTTCCTCTATCTCAGCATGTAAATAAATGGTTGAGTACCATGAGTGACTACTATGCTTGAGATGCAAAGTTGTATAAAGCATGGTTCCTGATCTCACAGAGCTTAAAATCCAATGCAGTGGATGACACAATGACAGTACAAGTACTATAGATGTGAAGATGAAGGAGGAGTCTGAAGGTGACCAGGCAGGCGAGCGGAGGGGGCAGCTGAGCAGGGAGTTCAGAAGCAAAGGTGTGCAGAGCATATTACAGTGGCCCACATGGGAGCAGAAAGCTTGTTTTGGGGGCAACAAGGTGACAGGAATTTATAATTATCTGGAAGACAATACTGAGTAAGTAAACACCTGTTTGAAACAGTCTGAACAAAACAGTGCTTCAGGAAAAGTTATTCTGATGTCACAGTGGATTGGAGGAGGCAGAGAGAGTGGTTACAGACTTCTCTAGTGGTCCAGGACTGATATAGAAAGAACATGAATCAAAGTGGTAGCAGTGGAAGTGGAAAGTTTGCACAATCTTCTATATCTTTATACGTGAAAATGAATTTGACTTTTTGTACTAGTTAACATACCTTACAACTACCTTAAGAAATTAAAACTGATGCAGAAAACCTAGGACGACAGTAAATACTGTATTCAGCACACTGAAATAATCTCTTGACAAAATGAAAACGGCAGTTTACCTGTTACAATCTTGAATGCAGCCACTGCAGTTTCCTTCCTTTAGGTAACATGCTGCTCTATTTGAGTATAAGATACTCAGATCATCCGCACTTCCACTTCCTAAAACCACATTTAATTAAATACAGTTAAAATCCATTCGCGAAATCAAGGTCACCAGAATTTCAAGGCGAGGGAGGTCTCCGGCGGCTCTGCAGCCCTACATCCTGCTAATAAGGCAGAGCTCCGAGGAGCCGAGTGTGCTGCAGTGGCCACGGGGGAAAGCCCGCGAGGCGACACACCCGCCTCGCCCGGGCACATGCTGCGCATTCCAAGGTAGGCGGCTCGCGCAGATCCCGTCACACACCCTCGGTCACCAGGAAGGAATGTGCAGGCGAAGTGCCTGTCATTCAGGAGGTGGCCCCTCTGGGTCCCGTGAGCCACAGCCGGGGATCCGGGGAACCCGCGGGGCGCAGCCCCTACCTGCTGGCTCCAGCTGCGCCACCGCGGCCGAGTACTTGAGCGCCGCCTCGGCGAACTGGCCGCTTCTGAACAGCTCGTTGCCCTGGCTCTTCAGGCCGGCGGGGCCGGCGGCGGGCGCGGGCGGCGGCGCGCGGGGCCCGGGGGACGCGTCTGCCGCGGCGGGGTCCCCGGCGCCCCGCCCGCCGCGCGGGAGCCCGTTGGCCCCGCCGGCCGTCGCCACGGCCCGCGGGCGGCCCCGTTTGTCCGCGCGAGCCCCAGCGCCCGGCCCCGGCGCGACGCGCCCCTCTCCGGCCTCTTGGCGTCCTCGCGTTTGCCCGTCAGCTTCTTCTGGATGTTGCCCATGGCGCGCGGCTCCTCGGCGCGCGCGGCCCCCGCCGGCTCCGCGGCCCCTGTGGGAAGTGGATGCGGGAAGTGAGTGTTTGCATCACCAGGCGAAACTACCGCGGCGGCCGCGGGGGTGCCGGGCGCAGACGCGCGGCGCGGGCGCTCGCGGGGGCGGGCCGCGGGCAGCCGGGCGGGCGCCGCCCCTCGGGCGGAGTCGGGCGCGCGGGCCTCTGCGGTGCACGTCCGCCCGCAGGGCTTGCCCGAGGCCGCCGGCTCCCGAGCCGCGGGCGCCTCCCGGGCGGGGCGCCGAGGCCGGCCGGTGTTTAACTCTTCAAACGCTGACGGGCTTGTGAACCTGAGAACCGGCACTTTAAAATTATTCTCTGCGTCAAAAGCGTACGAGTGGAGGTAGAACTTACACAATACCTACTTTTCTTCCACTTACAATTTACAAATGAGGTTACTAAAACTTGAATACAATAATTGTACCCAAAGTTAGGGTACCCTTAAGTTGAAGGACTGGGGAAAAAAGTTCATTTGAAAGAAAAATGAAGTCCAAGTGATTTCCAAGTCATTTTAAAGTAAATTTAGCAAAGAAATCGCATAAAATAGGCACGCAGTTTTTAAAGTGAGTCTCAAGAAGATGGTAAGTTTTCCATTACGATGCCTTATTTATCCTTTAAAATTCCTTTGATCTTGATTGAAAGGTATAAATCGTAGCCTTAATAATTGAGCATTGAATCTATTTTAAAATATAAAATGTATAAATATTTCGTTGATGGGTGTCTTATCGATACTTTAAGCAAAGCAATTTATTATTTTGTTAAAGAAAAAAACCCACAGGCCCAAAATTGCATTGCTTGTGCTAAAAGCCCATCATACCAAACCTAGATTTAATTGCAGTTTCAGTCTCTCCCAGAAACATAATCTTAATCAACCAGCATCGAAGTTTTTGGTCAAGTACCAGTCAGTAGTGTGCCCTCTCCATGTGTGCCCTCTCCATGCCCCCCGCCTCGCCATCCCCCCAAAAGAAAAGCAATCTGCATGATCAAAACTCTTCTGTTCTCTTCCCCATAAGGAAAAAAAAGTCACTGCCCAAAATTAACCTATTCTTTTCTTTCACTAAGAGCGCCCTTGCCCCTGCTTCTTATGAAAATCTGCTTGATAAACCACCTGCCTTCCCCTAAGGGAAGGTGACTTTTAACTTCTTAGTCTCGCCCTCTTTCTGACTATAAAAACCTTCCAATGGTACAACTCCTTGGAGTGCTCTTCTAGTTCTAGGTGAGATGCTGCCTGATTCACATATTGCATAATAAAGCCATTTAGATCTTCAAATTTACTTGGTTGAATTTTGTTTTTACCAACTCCAAAGCACCGCTAAAATGCACCTAAATACAGTGACTTCCAAGCTTTCTCTTTTAACAAATTCTAATCTAATTTTTAATAGATATATTTTCCATTCTGTTTCATGAATGGTAAGGCCAGAATTTAAAGCATAAAGACAGAGGGATGGAAAACCACAAGTATTTAAATGAAAATTGGTGGACGGTCACCTTAAGGCCAGAGTTGAGTTTAAAAACACACTAACAAATAGTTTTCTATACAGCAAAATAACGTCCAATTTGGGATCACTAACCCAAAGGGGCTTCATTATTAAAATAAAAAGACCTTGTTTTTGTGATAAATCCCCAGATTGGATCCAATATGATTATTAGAGCAAGGCTCCACTCTTCCTCATCTGGTATCTGCTACTCAGGTCCCCATCCAGCATAGAAATGGAAGCACAAGTATCAGGAGAAACAACAGTCAACTTAGTATTGTGCATTCCCTTTTATGTTATCCCTTCGTGTTCAGCCAATACTATTACTCAATAACTGCAGTTTATTTAGAACTTAATACGGGTCATCTTATTAATCTTCACACCAAGTATTATCACTTTACAAAGGAGACAACAGAGACACAAGGAAGTAGCTAAGAAATTTGTTCAAGCGCAGAGAGCTAGAAATCCCAGTGTCACTGGGATGCAAATGAACTGAACTGAATGCAAAGCTGTACTTCTTTTCTTAAGATTAAAAATTCCCTGAACAACTTTTCCAGTCCCTGCAAAGGTAAACAAAGGCCAGCACGTGAAAGTCTTGTGAGTCCTGTTGGGTATTGCACTACCTGTAGGACATTCCAGAGGAGCTGTTCAGGAGGTGGTTCCAAATGTAGATCAGAGGAGTGGCCTATCTAGGGACACTGACTTAGGAGTTGCTGTCTTATAAAGGATCATGAAGTTTGGATGTGGATTAGGTCACTCAGATCTTCCAAAGGATTCCTGAGAAATACTAACACTTAAAGGATGATAGAGGAAGCTCTCAAATGGAGATGGAGGAGTACCTGCAAATGAGAGAAAACCCAGGAGGGCATGTGGCCTCAGAAACCAAGAAGAAAGGCATCAATAATAACATTTAAATTTCAAAGGAAGTAATGGCCAGTGTTATTAACAACTAAAGAGAACCTTTAGATCTAAAGATGACAAGAACTTTAGTAGCCTTGGGTGGTGGTGTTCGTGTAGTGGGTAAATGCAAAAATCCTCAATAAAATACAAGCAAACCAAATACAATAGCAATATTGTGTTAAAAGAATTATACACCATGACCAAGTGGGATTTATCTCAGGAATGAAAGAATAGTTCAACAGTAGATAATCTATGAAACAAAACACATTAATAGAACAAGGGGAAAACCATGTGATCATAACTAACACTGAAAAGGAATCTGACAAAATCTAACACCCTCTCATGATAAAAACACTCAGAAAACTAGGAATGTGAATGAAATTTCTCAACGTAATAAAGTAACTTTATGAAAAACTCACAGCTAACATCATACTCAATGGTGAAATTCTGAAAGCTTTCCCCTGAAGATCAGGAGCAAGACAAGAATGTCCTTTTCACCAGAGCTACTCAACATTCTACTGGAAGTTGTAACCTGATCAATTAGTCAAGAAAAAGAAAGAAAAGGCATTCACATTGTAAAGGAAGAAGTAAAACTATCTCTTTATAGATAGTATGATACTATATAGATTTTTTAGGATTACATATATAATATGCAATAATATAATTGTATATTATATATTATAATGTATAATTAAATACTTACATATGTAAATATGTGGAATGTAATTATAATTATGAAATATAAAAAATATAATTATTATATAATATGTATATATTTCTAAAGAATACACACATACACCCCACTACTAAAGCTAATAAGCAAATTCAGCAAAGTTTCAAGGTACAAGATCAATGTAAAAAGTCAATTGTTTCTATACACTAGCAATAAATCCAAAAAAGAAATTATAATGACAATTCCATTTACACATCATCCAAAGGAATAAAATATTTAGGAATAAATTTAACAAGAAGGTAAAGGATTTATACACTTAAAATTACAAAACTACTGAAAGAAATTAAATAAAAGGAAAGATAGGAAGACTTAATGTTGTTAAAATATTATAGTACCCAAAGTGATCTACGAATTCAATATAATCCCTATCAATATTCCAGAGCCTTTTTTGGAGAAATAGAAAAGCTGATCCTCAAATTCATGTGGAATTACAAGGGGTCCAGAATAGCCAAAATAACTGAAAGAGAAGAACAAAATCAAGACTTGAAACTTACTAAAAGCTACAGTAATCAAAACAGTGGTGCTAGCATAAGGATAGTCATATAGACCAGTGGAACAGAACAGAGAGGCCAGAAGTAAACCTATACATCTATGGCCAATTGATTTTTTGACAAAGGTGTCAAGTCCATTTAATGGAGAAAGAATAGTCTCTTTAACAAATGGTGCTGGGACAACTGGATCTCCATGTGCTTAAAAAAAAACAAAGCTAAGATGGACTCCTTCCTACCTTAATTAATCAAAATAAATCAATGACCTAGGTTATGAGCTAAACAATAAAACTCTTACAAGAAAACATAAGGATAAATCTACATGACCTTGGATTTAACAATGGATTTTTATATGACACCAAAGGCCCAAGCACAAAAGAAAAATAGATAAATTGGACTTCATCAAAATTAAAAACTTTTGTACATCAAAGGATATTATCAAGAAAGTAAAAAGACGACCCACAAAGTGGAAAAAATTATATGCAAATCATATCTGATAAGGGTCTTGTATGTATCCAGAATATATAAAAAAACACTTACAATGCAATAATAATAAAAAAAATCTAATTAGAAAATGTGCAAAGGAGCCAAATAGACATTTCTCCAAATAAGATCTACAAATGTCTAATAAACACATGAAAAGGTGATCAACATAAAAGTTATTAGGGAAATGCAAATCAAAACCATAAGGAGTTACTACTTCACACACACTAGGATAGCTATAATCAAAAAGGCAAACCATAACAAGTGTGTACAAGATTGTGGAAAAATTAAAATCCTCATATATTGCTGGTGGGTATGTAAAATGCTATAGCCACTTTGGAAAACAGCCTAGCAGTTCTTCAAGGAGTTAAACAGTTGCCATATAACCTAGCATACCACTACTAGGTATATATGCCCAAGAAAATTTAAAATGTATACACACACACACACACTTGTATATGAATATTCATAGCAGCATTATTCATAATAGCCAAAAAGTGGAAACAACCTAAATGTCTACCAACTGATGAATGGAAAAAGAAAATGTGGTATATTATCCATGCAATGGAATATTACTTGTCCATTAAAAGGAATGAAAATGAAGCGCTGAGTGCTGCAATAAGGGTGAACCTTGAAAATACCATGCTTAGTGAAAGCAGCCATACACAAATGGCCACATATTGTATAACTCCATATATATGAAATATTCAGATTGGGCAAATCCATAAACCAGAAAGCCAGGGAGGAGAAATGGGAGCTATTGCTAATGGATATGGGATTTCTTTTTGTGATTATAAAAATGTTCTGGAGTTAGTGGTGATGGTTGTACAACTTTTTAAATATATTAAAATCCACTGAATTAGAAAATTTTGAATTTTATGACATATAAATTATATCTTAACTTAAAAAAAGAGTGTTTTTTACCTTACCCTTGACTGCAAAGAATACTCTCCCCCCCCCCCCCCGCCATCCTGGACAATTTAATGGGAGAAAAAAAAGAATATTTAATTTTCACTTTTTATTACAATACAAAATATATTGATCATTTAATTTCTTCATTAGTGATTTATCTGTTCATGTGCTTTGTTCATTTGGTACTGAGATCTTTAACTTTTTCTTGTTTTATAAAACAACAAAAGCTCTTCATATTACAAGGTTATCAACCTCTTGCCATTTTTCCTAATTTGTCATTTGCCTTTTAATTTGTTTTATGGCATCGGACTTGCACAGGTTTTTCATTCTTACTAATCGAAATCATTAACTTTTCCTTTATGATTCTGTCTGTTGTTTTCACTCTGAAAACCCCACTCTTCTACCCTCCTGACCCACCAATTCTAGGTCAAGAGAAATATTTATCTATATTTCATTCTTCTTTTAGTAACTGTTTAATTTTCTTATATTCATTTTTAAATGGGAATAAGCAACAGCACAAGGGAGGCAAGATGATTACTTTCCTCTGATTACTTCTCACAGACTCTGTAAGGACATAGACTAAATACCAAAGTTTCTGACAGCTATGGTTGTTAAGATGACGGCTGATTCTAAATGCTCTCTACAGGGAAGGAAATGCTCTCTATGAGGGAAGGAAATGCATCTCTACGAATAGATGGGGAGTTTCCAAGAAAGCCCACAAATTCAAATTCCCAGATCTAATAAGTCTGACAAACAGGCAGGTATTTCTTCATTACTAGTTTAGAAGAACAGGTGAAGAAAGCCTATCAATTGTCTTATCTTAGGACCTAACACAGAGTAGGTGCTCAATAATCATCACTTATTAAGTTAAGTCCACTTGTTGCTATATAAACGAATGTCATACCTCAGTCTGGATGAACTGGGCCCGGCCAACCCAAGTGGAACTCCCAGAGGAGCAGCATTATCAGCTAAGGTCACAAAATACTAATTGCTGTATTTTTTCATGGTCTTCAGGGCTCCTTGCATCATACCCCATAATGACTAAAAATTCTTTCTTGGAATGTGGTGGGATGGGAAACCACACGTAAAGATTCTAATTGATAATCTCCCTCTTGGCTGTAACATTATTTTCCTAATAGCAACTTAGATTTCGCCAGTCTTTTCCAAGGCTCTAGGACCTCTTTTTACATGTCATCTAACAATGGAACTTGGCAGAAGTAAGCATAAGATAGTTCTAACGATTTCATTTCATCTTAAAAGGGCTACTTCTGGGCTTCCGACCACTCATTCCACTTAATCTTGACTTGCTTTCCTGATAAAAGGGAACTAGCTTGTTTTAAAATTTATATTCTTCCTATCAAGACATTTTTGTTTTCGGAATCTTACATATTTTTGTATATTCCCTAATTTAAAAAATAAATATGGGGGCATGAATAACAGAATCAGAAATGTTCTTATAAAGCTCCTGGCTGCCTGGAGACCTGACTGGAACTGTTGCATCTCTAGGACACTCACCCGAGGGAGGAACATTGTATCACTCTGTCAAATGAGATTACAACCCAACGACCCTGACTCTGCAACAATCCCAACTCATATTTCTACCGATTTTTTTTTAGTGATTAGCTTTTTCCTGTTTGTTCATTTCTACTTGTGGGGAGGGCCTTTTAATATCTTCCCCACCCCACTTTATTGAGATTAACTGACATATTGTATAAGTTAAGTTTAAGATGTACAATGTGATAATTTGATACACATATATATTGCAAAATGATTACTACAACAAGATTACATACAAATATTGAATCATTGTTTTGTATACCTCAAACTAATATAATATCAATTATACCTCAATTAAAAAATTAACTCAGAATGGATATATATCTAAATATAAACAGAACTATGAAACATCTTTTTAAAAGGGAGAAAAATCCTCATAATTTTGGGTTAGGCAAAGCATCTTAGATATAACATCAAAAGCACAGTCCATTTAAAAATTTTGATAAATCTCACTCTATTCAAATTGAAGAACTTTTTTCAGTGAAAGACAATATTAAGAGTGAAAAAATAAGCTACAAATGGGAAAATTTATAAAGATCATATTTAACAAAGGACTTATACCACAAATATGTAAAGAACTCTCGAAGCTCAATAGTATGAAAACCACCACCCAATTTTAAAAACTGGTGGTATAAACTGAACAGATATTTCACCAAAAATGACACAGAGATGGCAAATAAGCACATGAAAAAATGTTCCACATCATTTACCATTAGTAAAATGCAAATTAAAACCATGAGACCACTATACACCTAATAAAATTAAAAAAATAAATAAATAAAACTGACAATACCAAATGCTGGCGGAATGATAAAGAACTAGAACCCTTGTATGTTGCCAGTGGGAAGACAAAATGGTACAGCTATCTGAAAAAATAGTTTTGAAATGTTTTTTAAAGTTAAACATACACATACCATGTGACCCAGAGATCGTATGTTTACCCAAAACCTATGGGAGAATGTTAATAGCAGCTCTATTCACAAATACCAAATGCTGGAAACAACCTGAATCTCCTTGAACAAGAGCAGGAATAAACAAACTGCAGTATATTCATATAGTGAAATACTACTCAGCATTAAAAAGGAATGAACCACAGATACATGCAACTATATGAATGAACGTCAGTGACAGTATGCTAAGTGAAGAAAGCTAGTCTCAAAGAGTTGCATATTCTGATTCCTTTTATGGCATATGACATTCTGGAAAAGGTAAAAGTACAGAAACAGAGAGCAGATTAATGGTTAGCAAGAGTTGGATGAGGGAAGGGTTTGGCTAAAAGGAGAGCAAAAAGGAGTTTTTTGGCATGATGGAGTTGTTCTGTATACCGATTGTCGTAGTTACATGAAATTACATACATGTTAAAACTATATACCAAAAAAGTATATTTTTACCATACATAAAATTTTAAGATAATTTTAAAATTGTAGCAACTGATATAGTTCATACTACATCTTATTCCATGTAAGATTTTAAATGACTTCCTTTAATTGTAAGACATGTGGACAATTATCCTAAGCTAAATATAAACACTAAAAACATTTGCTGAAAGCACTTACTTAAAATCTGGCTGAAAGGTGAAAAACTTTTTACCTTAATCTCTCCCTTTTTAATCACTTTGATGCTCTGTCTTCCTTTCCCATCTCTCTCGTGCTCTTACACTTGTGTCCTCTCTTTCCCTTCCTTCTTTTCTGTCCCTTTGTCTTTATTCTAGCTTAACTGATCATACTTTACCTGAGGTATATATTTTACATTATATTTATTGTCATTTAAAAAATAAAAACTTACACTTTCTTGTTCTTTATTTAAGTTGAATTGATCATTTTATATTTCTCTCAAAATTAAAATAGTCTGTTGAATTTCTTAAAGTTGATTTTAACCCATGAATAATTTTCAAAATTGGTATTTCCCCTTGGTTGCTAAGGGGCTCTCAAGAAGGGAGAAAAATTTTTTCCCCTCCTGGTCAAACAATAGGCATCTTTCCCCTTAAAGCTGATGTAACTTTCATTGTTTTATAAGATACATATTAAGCTTTATCAAATCTAGATTCTTTTTTTTAAATGAGTAAAAGCGAAATTGCATATTTAAAAATCTTTTTGAGCACACACATAGCAATTTTCTAGCAACAATGCATTCTTATAGGTATATAACCCTTGAAGGTAAGACATTTGTTTGCATCCAATAGCTGTATATAAAACAATCATCTAAGAGAGACATTTAAGGTTAACTTGCAAATGGTTGGTACCACAAAGACATAGACATTTGCATTTAAAGGTGATAATCAGGAATTAAATTGAGCACTAGAAAAGTGTGTCAGTTTAAGAAGAAAATGGGTTTGGGAGATTGTATTAAGAAAAAGATGAGCTATGTTAACTAGACATATTGCGGTGATCATTTCACAATATATACAAACATCAAATCATTATGATATATACCTGAAACTAATATAGTTATATGTCCATCATACCTCAACAAAGAAAAGGAAAAAGAAAAAAGAGCTACATTAAGAAAAAGATTAAGAAAAGACTTAATTGTGAATTTATAAGATAAAGCTAGGAAAAGTTTGACAGACTAAGAATTTCTGGACAAATAGAAAATTTGAGATAGCTCATCATATAAAAGACAGTTTTGTGCATAACCAAAAGAGAAAAGATGTTTTACTTTTATCTTCACTGCTGTTTTCATGTTTTCTTCCACTGTCATTTCCATCTTCATCTTCTGAGTTTTCTACTTCCTGAATAACCATCCTTTTCCCTTTCGTTTGGGTCTTAGATGCAGGTTCAGAATTTTTCAGGTCTCTTTCAACCTCTGACAAAGTTTTCTGCAACATAATCACCATATTAAAGAAAATGTTCTCATTTAATAAAAAAAAATATAACACATTCTTTCAGGTAAGAGTATGAAACTATCAGAAAGTGAATAAAGATAACGAAGATAAGTCTTTTTATGGTGGTCTGTTTTTTTTCAAACTCATTGCTTTGTCTGATTATAATCATACATGTCAAGATAAAAAACTTAAAGCATAACAAGTATGAAAAAGAAAGAAAAATTATCTGAAATCCTGCTACTCAAGTAACACTATTGCTATTCTGATGATCATCTTCCTAGATATATTTACACACACACACACACACACACACACACACACACACACACACACACACCCACACACTAAATATAACATAATAACAAGGAAATACTATGGGGAAAAAAGCTCAGCCCTAAATCTAATCCACTGAAATGCTGACTTGCCAAATGCAGCTGATACGAGGGATGTCAGCTGCCCTCAGAGGAAGTGAAATAGGTAACACAACAGGAGTATGTGGAAACATTAACAACTTATTGTTGGAAGACAGTTCTCCATAGGTTTCTCACAATTCTGAATATACTGTGAGCAGAGGAATTAAACATCCTTTGTTCTAAACTATCCTTTTAGGGATGTTTGTATTGAGAACAGCCTTGAAAATAAGAGTATTTCCCTTCAGAGGAGAGAACAGGTTTTCTTGCTCTCCAGTAAAATAAAGATGTTTCCCTCTTATATCAAGACAGGTTTGCTTACATCCCATTATGAAAGACGGGGGTTTCATAAATTTGGGATTCCTCAGCTGTAACTTGAGTTATAAATCTAGAAATTAAGATACTAAAGAATCTGTATTTTTTAAGATCTTTGATGCAATGTACTTAAATCACTTTTCAGAAAAGTCTGTGTTGCTTTTCAGCATAGTGCAGCATCTATCTGGGCCATCTGCCCCACCCCTATGAGACTTGAGGGCCAGGGCAATTGAAGCGAACTTGAAGCTCACTGGCTTGCCATGCCATGAGTCTGACCCAGGAGTCCTGTGTATTCTTCTAGTCTTATATATTCTTCTTGTTAATTTGCAAGTAGGGTAAAATCTCAGACCTTCATAGTTCTCAACACTTACCTCCACTCTGTAGGCCTTAACGCAGATACTCTTAAGTGCATATCTGAGTCAGTCAGCTGTGTCGATGATGCAATGCTTACCATGCAAGTTACAGAGAGAGAAACACTCTTTCATGGCCATCAAGTTCGTGCCTAATCTTACCTAGGAAACTTCTATACTACTCTGTATAATAAGCTGAGCTTAGCTCAAAGGAAAGCATTACTTTCTTCCATTTCAAATAGATATAAATACTTTGGGGTGTCTGGGATATACCTGCTTTTTAAAACTGTGACCTAATCCTCAACATCATGCATGCAGCAAGATAGATATCATTTAAATATAAATACAGAAATAGTAAGCTATAGAATTTCATGAGGAATCATTTTCTGTACTTACTTTGGCCAACTCATTATCAGGTTCAACATCCAGTACTTTACGCAAATCTTCGATAGCTTCCTGGAGCTTGTTTTGATGTTTATATGTAGTAGCACGGCGTAGAAGAGCTGGGAATTTATCGAAATGAAAGATACATTTTTTATCATTATGGTATTATGCTTATAACATATTTCTCAAGTGGAAGAATATAAGTAGCACAGAACAGATTAGGATGCAGTTGTGCAGAGCTTAACTACACCCATTTTCATATTGTTGAACACAAAGAAAATGATACTGAGGTAAAGAGAAGAAGCTGCATCAGACAACTGTCCCCTCCAACCATCTGTCCCTGTAACAGCCCAGGCCCTGACAGCTCCTACAAAAACAGAGACTCCAAACCTCAACCTTTCAGAGGCACCACACTCTACTGCAATATTGGGAAGCTTTTCACTGAACAAAAATGTTTCTTCCTTATAATCATCACTGTAATGACAGTACAACAGTATGAATTTACTTAATACCACTGAACTGTGCACTTAAAAATGATTAAGATGGTAAATCTAATATGTATTTTCCAAAAAAAAGTTGAAAGAAAAAACCCCACAGTTAAATGCAAGCTTGAGATATTTCTTCGAAAAACATATATATTTTATTCAGTCTTCTGAGATTATTGACTACCTCAATGCAAATAATCAGGAACTTAAATTCCAAGTTAAACATGAAGTTAAAAGTAATTTTATGAAGGTAATGGTTCACATGTAGAAATTTTAATTTATTTGAAATATTTTTAGGGCAAATAAGAGTGGATCCTGCTGTAAATTAAAAGCATTTTATAAATATTTTTTACCCTTTAAGTTTCCAGGTTCTAACTCCAAGACCTTTTCACAATCCTGAAAAGCACTGTTCCAGTTCTGTAGTTTGAGTTCTGCTTGAGCTCGATTGTTATAGGCTGCCACGGTGGGAAGCACTGATAGGCTCCTATAAAAGAGACACTCATTGGCAACAGGTAGGCCAGTAGTAAATATAAGAAGATGGAGAAACTCAGCTAGGGTTGTAAATGAAACAGTTATATCCTTTGTTATAGGTAGAATTGTGCCCCTAAACTTAATACGGTAAAGTCCTAACCCTCAGTACCTCAGAATGTAACTGTATTTGGAGATGGTGCCTTGAAACATGTGATTAAGTTAAAATGAGGTCATGAAGGTGGACATTAATCCAGTATGACTGGTGTCCTTATAGGAAGAGATTAGAATACGGACACACAAACAAAAGTCTACTTGAAGATGCAGAGAGAAGATAACCATTTATAAATCAGGAAGAGAGGCCTCCAAAGAATCCAACCCTGCTGACACCTTGACTTCCAGCCTCCAGAACTGTGAGAAAAGAAGTTCTGTTCTTTAAGCCATCCATTCTGTGGTACTTTGTTATGGTAGCCCCAGTAAACTAATATGGCCAGCATCATCAAAAGTAATAAGATACAATTCTATAAACATACTAAGTCAACATTAGACAGATGCTTAAATAACTAGTTAAGAAGTTTAAAGTTGACTCAAGCTTTAGAGATAACATGGAAATGTAACTACCATAGAGCTCCTAAAAAAGTTTTGTTCACATCATATATCGAAAACTTTTTTTTTCACATGGTAGGAACAATCCCCGAGTGCAAACAAAATGGAGCAACCAACCACAACTAATATCCTTTAATTAAATTGTTATTGTGTTAACAGACACAAGTTAGTTTGTAATCTGAAAGTAGATTTAATATTAAGGAAATGATCATAATTTAATCAAACAAATTTAAGAAAACAGAGGGTGGTAGTGGAATAAAGAACGCAGACTTTCAGAGAGCAAATTTTGTTAGTGCAAAATAATAAAAATTAAAATTAAAACATATCTGACTGTCACTTAAAAAGTTGATTTGGAATGCTGTGAAATAGCCTATACATAAATATAGGAAAGATAAGGGTATCAGTACACTGACTTTTCTAAATCCAAAAGAGGAATAGAAGATGAAGATGGAAAGTCATAAAAAGCATCAATTTACTAAGATCATAATGAAGTTAATGGTTGGGTAGATATCAGACATGGAAAATTTATGTAAGAATAAATAACAAGAGTACCAGGTCCTGAGTGTCTCCCATATGCCAGGCATTAGACACTAAACGCATCTGATCCTCACTACAATCCAGAAAGGCGGTATCACTGCTCTCCCCACTTGGCAGATGAGAAAATAGATGCACCTGAAAGGTGAGGTAATGCGCCCAAGGCCACAAGCTTGTAGACGGAAGAGTCAGGATTCAAACCCAAAGAGTCTACACCTGCTCTCTTTATCACCATGTTATCTTGACTTGACTTTTGGCGTGTTTTATTTGATCGTCATAGCTGTGCTGAGGTAGGCACTAGTATAGCCCATCACAATGAGAAAACTGAGGCAAAAAGATGAAGAATCTGCCCAAAGAAAGAAAGTGGCAGTGTGAGTTCCCTTAACCATCACACTATGCTGCTTTAATTCTTCAACTCCTTGATTTCTCAAAAGAACACAAGAAAAATTTTGGCCCCTGTAATAGATAAGCCATTCTCCATTGGTGGAAATCTACAAGAAAAAGAACAATGTCAGAACTGACATGACTGATACATAAATATCCTCTTTACCTTGCATGTTCACTTAAACAGTCCAAGAAAAACGTCTCTAGAGACACAAACAACATTGAAAAAAAAACTTCCTTCCAAAAGTGGATTAGTGATTCTATAAGCACAGTTTGTCTATAACAGCATTTTAGGAACTTTAGTTTATTTTTTCGAGCTTCAAAAGTTCATACAAGTTTTACTGAATACCCGCTGTGAACCAGGTACTTTGCTGGGGATACAATGGTATAAAACAACTAACAAGTAGGATCTCCTCCTACAGAGCTTACAGTCCAGTTAGTATCAAATCACACAAACTTAAACTGTACATCCACCAAGTGCTATAAAAGAAAGGTAGGATTACTGTAAGAGCCTATCAGTTGCTGAGAGGCGGTGGTGGTGGGGATGTATTAAAGCGAAGATTTAACCTAGTCTGGGATGTCACAGAAGACTTCTCCAAAGAAGTGAGGCATGAGCTAAGATCTGAAGGACGAGTCAGAATTAACAGATAATGAGAGGAGAGAAGAGTGTATTAGTTCGAGGATCCGGCATGTGTAAAGGCCTTGTGGTAAGAGGTGGAACCATAAGTACCGGGAGTAGATCCGGGCAGTCTGACTTCTTAACCTCTATGCTTTTTGGACTTTTTATCAGTTCCTTTTAGATGAAATTCTGTCAAAAATGGGAGTGGGTGGAAACTTTGAGGAAAGTATTGGAAAAACAAAAACAAGGCAAACACAAGTGAATTTATGATAAACCAAATATAATATCTTGAGTGATTCTGATATAAATTATTTAGCTTGATTGTATCATTTCAACAATTAAATTTAAATATTGTCATTTTTTTTAATGGCAAATTTAAACTACAACAAAAATCTACTCACCTTGTATAATACTTCACAGCCTCTTCATAATCTCCTGAGTTAAAAGCCTCATTTCCTTTTTCCTTTTCATGAGTAGCAAGAAAATCCTTTTCCTTCTCAGTTAAACCTAGAAATAAATGTTACCTGCTGTAAGCTAAAATATAATTTAATAAAATTTTCAAAAAATTTTTTAAATCCAAGAATGCTTATTTTAACAGTAGAAAAATCACAAAATAAAGTTTTAAAAATGAAAGTTTTCCTAAGTTTAAGAATAATTCTTTTTTTTAATCATTCATAATTTTTAATGATTTAGGTTTTTATAATTGGTTTTGTTTCACCTCAAAGGTGCTATACATCTATGGACTTTAAATAAAACCAAACTGCTCCATCTTTTTGTTTTAAAGCAAAAAGAAAAAAAATGTGAGAAATTTGAAGAAAAAAGGGATTCAAAAGAGGAATGAAAAACAAATAAATTACAGTAAAAAATAGGTTTATATTTTTAAGTCTTACTAAATTTAAATAGTAAAACTATTACTGGTATAAAATTACTTAGTTGAAGGATAGATCTGAATTTGTTAGAAGTGGTCAACTTGTGGAGAAAATCCATTAACTTAAAATGGAAATTTGCAGCACTTCAAGAGAATGTCTTCTAGTTTGACAGCTTTTATTAAAAGTGAAAAAATGTAAAGACTACTAAATTATTCTTATTTTTCCCCAATTACCTGTTGTGTCTAGTCTAGTTTCAATTTTAGACAAATGTGACTTGTTGTTTACTACAGTTTTTTCTTTGTAATCTTCATCAATTTTTGAACATTCCTTTTCCACATCAAATCTTAAAAGAAAGAATAATAAAAGCTGAAAAAAGTACAAGTGAGAAAATAAAATTTGTTATTGATATTCTTATATTTGTATGACTCTGCCTTTAAACACATAGGCCAAAAATGCAAAATAGGTTTGTATTACAAGTTATCTGGAGTATCTCTTAGAAACCATGCAATTTAGTGAGAACTTAATCAGGTCTAAACTCTTCAGAACTTTGTAATTAAAATGTGGCAAATTTATCTCAACTTAAAATTTTTGTCCTTTTTTATTTTAGATTGGTATAAGGATTACATTAGTTATTTTTGGTTGGTTGCTCTTATAAACAAAAGAATATTTTTTAGAAGATTTTTATTTAAGGGAAAAACAAGATCAAGAGTGAACATATATTCTCAGTACTCTATTGAAGTACATTGTTCTATTGAAGTACGTTGTTCAATAAGAATATTGAACATATTCTTAACATGTTCAGTTTCACAATAATTAAGAAGTTATTACAGTATTTTATAGTAGAGAACTTTTCAGTGACAAATTTTAAGTAAAGAAATGTAAAACATACTTATCCCACTCTGCATAATCCCTTGGCATTTTCTTTTTAGCTGGTCTACTTTTAGAACATTTTTCCTGAAATAATTAAATCATATTTATGAGACATCGAATATAAGATTAGCAGGTTTTACTATAAATGCAATGTGAAGCATTGGATTAAAATATACAAATTGAAAAGATAAGAAAAATAGGTAACCTTGAGGTCATAACAACCCCAGTATTAAAATTATTAACATAATACACAGTAGCCTTTAAAAGGACTTAACATTTATAGTTTATTTTGGGAGAAATCTATAGAATTCTGAGTACATATATAAAATTTAAAAATGCACGTGTGAAAGGTGATTATTAGTGATTATAATTTTAAAAAGTACTGAATTATTGTTCTTTCTTTTACGTAGAAATAGCTACTTTGCTGTATTCGTCAAAGCTGGTTTGTTTGCAATGTCAGACACCCAACTTGGACTAATTCTATTTAAAAAGAATAAATCATTAGCTTATGTAATCAAACTGATGATAGGGCAGATGTGTTGCTAGGTAAAGGATTCATATGGTCTCTCTCCAGCACTCCCTCTCTTTCCCCACAATCTCTAGTCTCTGCTTCTCTTTGCCTACTAATTTCATTTTCCCTGCTGGCTACTTGTTTTTTCCAAGTAGTAGCAAACATGGTCACAAACAGCTTGGCATTATAACCTCCCTCACAGGCTTCCCAATCAGAAAGGAAAAGGAGAGTGACTCTTCTCGTTATCTTTAGTTAGAGAAATCTCTGGGAAGTACTGCGATTGGTTAGCTTGGGTCATGTGCCCTTCCTTGTCCACGCTCCAATTTGGGGCTATTAAGTAGCCCAACCTACGTCTTATGCCAACTGCATCAGAAGGGAATGAGAAGACAGCAACAATAGCCATTATGCTCACAGATAGTTCCTTAGATGGTTTCTTAAAGGTTAGTCATAATCTGAAACCATTTTGAATGGGTCATTTACCCATGCAGTTTTGTAACATTGTGCATTGGTCACTTGGAGTTATGCAGACCTTCCAAACAGTCAAACATTTCATTATACAATTAAAAAATCATATTTGTTCATGTCTTCATGGAGTTCATCAGAAAAGTCTTTAAGTATCCTCCTTAAAGGAAAATTATTTTGTCACAATGTGGCTTACGTTCAAGAGCCACATGAGAATATGAAATACTCTCAACTGTACTTGAAAGCTCAGGTTTTATCACTGGCAAAAAACACTGTCAGATGTTCTCCATGAAGTGGCAAGCCCACTTCATTCATGTTCAATACAATGTCCTCCAAAACCCAAGTCTTGATAACCAGTTTGTCAGTCGCTCTACTGCATATAAATTATTCCAGGAAAAAGTGGCTACTTAAAGCTGGCGACTTAATCATCCAAGTGTTTTTCCGTAGATAACAATCATACTTCACTTCACGATGAAGTGCTTTCTGCATACTTCCCATTTTGTCACACAGAATGTTAAAAACACATGTCCTAAGATTCAAGATTTAACAAAATAAGTTTTAGTATTTCATCTAAGACATTTTTATGTTAAGTTGGAATTTATTACTGTGAGTGTAGAGCAGTAGAGAAAACAATGACTACAAGTACAGTTTGGCACCACTGCCTTGATTTGTGCTGAGGTAAATCAACACTATGAAAAAGACAGAGCATTAGCATTAGTCGTCAAAATAGTATTGACTTCCTGGACCCCCCTGGAAGATCTCTGGGATGACCAGGGTCCACAGACCATGCTTTGAGAACCACTATGTCTACCTCACTGGACTGTAAGCTCCTTGAGGGCAGAGACCAAGTCTTATTCATCGTTATACTTTCTGGGTACAGAATTAGCACATAATAGGTGTTCAATAAATATAAATTCATTGATTATAGATAGTAGCATCCATATCACTGGCAGAACAACAACAACAAAAACACTGTACACCTCAGTTACCTAATTCCTAATGGGGAGTAAAAAGGTTCAGGAAGGTAAATGATCAGAGGGCAGAGTGATGAGGGCAATGGATTTTTTTTTTTAATAAAATTGAGGAATCAAAGAGGAAATGAGAATAACAAGAATAAGTTAGCCCAGAATGAAGAGACTAGGGTAGCCAGCCTTTCTGAAATGAAAGTTAAAAAAAAAAAAAAAAAAAAGTAGGGCAGAGTGAATGGAATCGTGTGCTCCACATGAAAGCCCAGGACCCCCAGTGTCCAGGACACAAGGGCTAAGTTACGTAACATCATGGTCTGGTGGCCAAGAAGCTCAGTTTCAACTTAAAGTTAAGTAAATGGACCTGGAACTGCAAAGGTCCTTTCTCTATAGAACCCGTGGGTTAAAAAGGAGAGGTCTACGTGACTAGGGATCAACCACAGAGAAATGATCGTAAGGGTTTGGGGATAAGGGGGAAAACAAACATACACTGAACAAAGGAAAGACATTTATAACTGCCTGAAAGTATCTGTTTAATACTTTGTGTAATGAACTTATTTCCTCTCTGCTTCTACTAGATACATAAAAATATTCCCTGAAATTCTCGCACACTGAATTGGATCTTATATGCTCATCAAAACTGGTCAGAATAGAAGAGACAGAACAGCAAAAGAAAAAAGCGAGGAAAGGCAGTAAACCCAAGTCTTCAAAGGAAAAGCCTATTTCATTTTGATTTCCAAGTGATGAAATACAGGCTACTCAAGAAAGTAATGGCACATGACCAGCTTAAAAAGATCCCCAGCTTTCCTAAAGGACATCACATTCTGGCTACACTGATTAAACTGAGATACTCTCTTAATAACCAACGACAACCTTCTTTCCCTGCCACCCACACCCCACACCAAAAAGCCCTACTTTGGCAACATGAAGACAGCTGTCTGAGCCACGAACCGGAGGCAAATTTTCTTTCATAGCTGGAAATGTTTCAGTTTCGTGAACGTGTATTTTATTTTCTTCTTTTTTAATTTCTGATACCCAACTCTGAGAAGAAGGGAAAAAAATAAAGGTAAATATACAGTTTGAAATAGTTAACCAGGCAAGAGAAAGGACTATGTATCATCAAAATTTCTCATGGGTCAAGTTTTTAGGTGACAGTTTGATCAAGCCATTCTCTACTTAGAACACCCTTCCTATTCTTTTTTTTTTTGGGGGGGGGTAATACAGATAACATAAAATTTATCATCTTGATAATTTTTAAGTGCACAGTATTGTTAAGTATATTCATACTGTTGTTGCCCTTCCTGCTTTTATTTATCTTGTAAGATCTTATTCATCATCCCTTCTAGCAAGCTTTCCCTAAACTTCTGGGTTGGGCTAAAAATGCTCCTCTTCTAGGTATTAGCATAAAGATTTAAAATCATCTATTTATTGCTCATCTCTATCACCATACTGGAAACTCCTTGAGGGTAGAGCCAATGTTGTAATCTCATCTTTATAATTCAACATCATAGCATAGTTTTTGGCACTCAATAGGTTCACAATAATATTTATTAAACTGAATTGTCACAGGTGCCAGGGAAAAAACTGAATAAGAGATTTTTTTATTATCTGTGACATTTTATTATTTATTATTTATAGAATTCATATAAGGAGGGTCTAATTTTTGTGAGACATTCTTAAAATAGGCATTGGGATACAGCAATAAACTATATTATCTATGCTATCTCTATAGGAGGCAGGGAGAATGAAAGAGGTCAACAGGAGAAACAGGAAGAGAAAAAGAAAAACAGTAACGGAAGAAAGGTAAAAGAAGAGAAGGAATTGTGGAGGAGGAAAGGAAGTGAGAGAGAATGGGGAACAAGGGAGAAAGTGCAAGGAAATTATGAAAGAAAGGGAGATGAAGAGACTATTTCTTAAGCAAAATGAAACCACAGAGGGACTCTGATAAAATATAGGTAAATGTGTATCTGGTGGAGAGAAAACTTTCCTAAGGATATCTTTAGAATATTTAGGACAGAAATAATAAAAGTGAATTAGAAACATGTCAATAAAAAAATTGATAAAGGGATTTCTCCTCTTGGCTCTGATGAAGTAACAGACTGGATTTACCCTCCTGCCGAAACTCTAGCAAGCTGCACAAAATATATGAAACAATGGTTTTCAGACATTGGACAACAGGTAGCACAGGACAATGATCCTTGAAAGAAGGGAAGCAAATGAGCTAAGTCCTACATTGCCCCTACTTCCTGCCTAGAGTGTCCAGTCTACAGCATGAAAGAAACCAAAAAAACACTGTAATCTTGCTGAATTCAGAACAGAGTTCAGACTTCAGAGAGGCCAAGATTGCAAGGATTCTTGGTGGCCAAATATCCAAAAGGACGAGAAACTAAATATTTTCCTTTTAAGATCAGAAACAAGACAAGGCTGTCTGCTGTCACCACTATTATTCAATATGGTGTTGAGAAGTTCTAGCCAGAGCATTCAGGCAAGAGAAAAAAATAAAGGGCATCCAAACTGGGAATGAAGAAGTCAAACTGTCACTCTTTGCAGATGACATGATTCTCTATATAAGAAACCCTAAAGACTCCATTAAAAAACTATTAGAAACAATAAACAAATACAGTAAAGTTTCAGGATACAAAAATCAATGTACAAAACGCCATATATTCCTATACACCAACAATGAATTTTCAGAAAAAGAAATTAAAAAAACAAAACAAAACAATTCCCTTTGCAATTACAACAAAAAGAGTAAAATACCTAGGAATAGACCTAATGAAGCATATGAAGGACCTATACACTGAAAACTATAAGACATTATTAAAAGAAATTGAAGACACAAAAAATGAAAAGATATTCTGTCTTCATGGATTCCAAGAATCAGCATAGGTAAAATGACCTTATTACCCAAAGCAACATACACATTGAATGCAATCCCCATCAAAATCCCAATGGTACTTTTTAAAGAAATAGGACAAAAAAAATCATCAGATTTGTACAGAATCACAAAAAACCCTGAACCGCCAAAGCAATCCTGAGAAAAAAGGACAAAGTCAGAGGTATCACTCTGCCTGACTTTAAGATACTACAAAGCAATAGTAATCAAAACAGTATGGTATTGACAGAAAAACAGACACACAGAATGATGGAACAGAATTGAGAGTCCAGAAATAAACCCCCGTATATATAGGCAAATAATTTTCACCAAAGGAGTCAAAAACACACAATGGAGAAAGGAAAGCCTCTTCAATAAGTGGTGCTGGGAAAATTGGAAAGCCACATGTAAAAGAATGAAACTAGACTGCTACCTGTCACCATACACCAAAATTAACTCAAAATGGATAAAAGACCTGAATATAAGACCTAAAACAATAAACTATAAAGAAGAAAACAAAACATAGGTACTAAACTCACAGGCTTTGGATTTAGAAAGGATTTTATGAATTTGACCTCAAAGGCAAGGGAAGTAAAAGCAAAAATAAATGAATGGGATGACATCAAACTAAAAAACTTCTGCACAGCAAAGAAATCAACAACAAGACAAAGAGGTAACCATCTAAACGGGAGAAGATATTTGCAAAAATGCCTACGATAAGGGGCTAATACTTATTAAAATATGTAAAGAACTCATACAACTCAACAATAAAAACCAAACATTCCAATTAAAAAATGGGCAGAGGACCTGGACAGACACTTCTCTCAAGAAGGTATACTAATGGCCAACTTACATGTGAAAAGATGTTCAACTTCACTCACCATTAGGGAAATGCAAATCAAAACCACAATGAGATACCACTCCACACCTTAGAATAGCTATCATCATCAACAGGACAAGTAATAACAAGTGTTGGAGAGATCCATGGGGAAAAGAGAACCCTCATACACTGCTGTTAGGATTGTCACTTGGTACAGTCACTATAGAAAACAGTATAGAGGTTCTTCAAAAAATAAAAATAGAGTTACCATATGACCCAGCAATCCCTCTTCTGGGCATTTACCACCACTACCCCAAATTGAAAATCCATAAAGATACATGTACCCTGATGTTCATAGCAACATTATTCATGGTGACCAAGACATGAAAACAACCAAAGTGTCCTTTAATACATGACTGGATAAAGAAGATGTGGTATATATACACAATGGAATATTATTCAGCCATATGAAAAGGTGAAATACTTGCATTTGCAACAACAAGTATGGATCTTAAGGTTAGATGCTAGGTGAAATAAATCAGGTAGAAAAAGTTGAGAACCATACGATTTTACTTACATGTGGGATGTAAAACTAAAAGCAACAAAAGAACAAAACAAACAACGGAAACTCATGGACCCAGTTTAGCGGTTACCAGAGGGAAGGGAGGGAGGGAGGAAGGTAGATAAGGAGGAAAAAACGATATCCTAGAGGAGGTAGCCAGATAGAGAACTCTGACGATAATCTGAATAGCTCTGTATCTACAAAGAAATTGAATTTACAGTTAAAATCTTTCCTATAAAGAAAAACCCAGGCCCAGATGTCAATGGTGAATTCTAGAAACAATTAAGGGAAAAAACAGTATCAATTATATACAAACTTTTCTAGAAAATAGAAGAGAGAACATTTCCCAACTCATTCTATGTATTTCCCTGCTACCAAAACCAAACAATGACATTACTAGAAAACTTTAGACCAATATGTCTCATGATTATAGACACCTAAATCCTTCACAAAATTTTGGCACATCAAATCCAGCAATATAAAAAAAATATACATTATGACCGAGTAGGGTTTATCCTGGAATGAAAGGTTGGTATAACACTGGAAAACAGTGAACTACATAATTTACCGTATTAACAGATTACAAAAAAAAAACTGTATGTTCATCTCAATAAATACAGAAAATTCATTTTACAAAATTCGATTCCCGTTCATTATAAAAATTCTCATCAAAAAAGGAACAGAAGGGAATTTCTTCAGCCTGATAATGGGCATCTGCACAAATCTAAAGCTAACATTATACTTCATAGTGAAAGAGTGATCAGAAGGGAACAAAACAAGGATATCTGCTCTCACTTCGACATTGTACTAGAGGTCTAAGCCCGTGCAGTAAGGCAAATAAAAGAAATAACACAGCCAGACGGGAAAAGAAGAAGTAAATCTCTCATTCACAGATGACATAATCCTGCGTGTAGAAAATCCAAGGAATCTACAATAAAACTACTAGAACTAATTTGTGAGTATGAATTTAAGATCACAGATACATGGTCGCTATAAAGGGTCAATTAGATAACTATAACCTTACAATGTACAAATAAAAACTGAAATTAAAATTCTCTACTAACGTGAGGTATCCAGATTTGTCAAATTATAGAAACTGAAAGTAGAGTGGTAGTTAGCAGAGGCTGGGGGTGGGGAGACGGGAGTGCAGAGTGGTTGTTTAATGGGTAAAGCATTTCAGTTTTGCAAGATAAAAGTTCTGGGAATTGGGTGCATAACAATGTGATTATACGTAACACTAACAAACTGTACACTTAAAAATGGTTAAGACAGTAAATTTCATACAATGTGAATTTTACCACAATAAAAAAAAATACAATTTCATAACTGCGATGACTTAAAATGAGAAAAAAATTGAAATTAAATATCATTAACTTTATAATAGCATAAAATATATTAAATCCTTAGGAATATATTTAACAAAAAGTATATAAGAGATATATACACTGAAAATAGTGAGACATTGGTGCAAAAAATTAAAGAAGACTTAAATAGGGAAAAATGATGTTCATAGATTAGTCGTCCCAATATTGTTAAGGTATCAGTTCTTCTAAAATTGATCCATAAATTCAACACAATCACAATCTAAATCCAAGCAGTTGTTTTATAGAAATTGACTAGCAAAGGACCTAGAAAAAAAAAAAAAATTGAAAAAGAAGGACAAAGTTGGAAGACTCGTACTATCTGATTTTAAGACTTAACTGTGATCAAGACAATGAGGTACTGGAGTAAAGATAGACATTTAGATTAATGAAACAATAGAGAAAGTCCAGAAATAGACCCATGCATATACAGTCAATTGATTTTTGACAATGGTACAAGAAATTCAAAGAGAAAAGGATAATCTTTTATTAAGTGATGCTAGAAAACTTGGATATCCATATTAGCATGAATGTGTGTGTAGATATAACATATATGTGTATATATGTGTGTATGTATATAGTATGCATATGTGGACCAGAAAATAAAACAGGTCATAGACCTAAATTTAAGAGTTAAAACTATAAATGTTCTAGAAGATTCATAGGAGAAAACGTAGGAATCTTGGAGTGTAGGACCAAAAGCACAAAATATAAAGAAAAACTGATTTCATCAAAATTTAAAATCTTTGCTCTTCAAAAGACACTGTTAAAAAATGAAAAGGCAAGCCGCAGAATCTAAGAAAATATTTGCAAAAGATGTATATAACGAAAAACATGTATTTTAGAAACTCCATAAGAACACAATAATCTAGTTTTTAAAAATGGGACAGGATTTAAAAGATATTTCACAAAAGAAGATATGTACATGACAAATAAGCACATAAAAAAGATACTCAACTTCATTAGTAATTAGAGAAATGCAAATTAAAATCAAAATGAGATACCACCACATACCTGATAGAATAGCTAAAATTAACAAAACTGACAATACTGGTAACCAGGATGTAGAACAACTGAGATTTTAATCCATTACTGGAAGAAATGCCACCTTGGAATACATTTTAGCATTTGTTTATCAACTGGTAAATGGTTAAATAAACCATGAGATATCTAGACAATTCAGTACTACTCAGCAATTAAAAGGAATAAACTATGGTCACATGCAACAACGCAGATGAATCTCAAAAGTTTTACACTAACAACCAAAATGTCCTATGATAGATGATTGGCTACACAAGCTGTAGTACATATATACAATGGAATATGACTCAGCCATAAGAAGAGATGAAATACTGCCATTTGCAACAACATAGATAGACCTTGAAATAATCATACTAAGTGAAATAAGCCAGACAGAAAAGGTTGAAAATCACATGGTATCACTTATATGTGGGATATAAACCTAAAAGCAACAAATGAACAGGAAAAACAGAGACTCATGGACATGGACAATGACTAATGGTTACCAGAGGGGAAGGGGAAAGGGAAGGGGGAAAAATATAAAAAATAAAATGTTAAAAAAAAACCATAAAATAAAATAAAATAAAGCCAAATGATAATCTAATTAAAAAAAGAAGTTCTACACTAAGTGTAAAACTATACACAAAAGACAACATACTATAGGGTTATATTTATACGAAAGTCTAGAAAAAGCAAATCTATAGTGACAGAAAGCAGTTCAGTGGTTGCCACGGTCCAGGGTATGGGGTCAGCATTGACCACAAAGGGGCACAAAGAAACTTTTAGTAGTAATTGTAATGTTCTATAGCATAAAATTCTTAATTTTTTAAACGCAAATTTAGCTCAATAAAACTGATTTTAAAAAACTGGGAAGATGCAAATTGACCATTAACAAAAGAAATTCAAGTGATAGATGGAAAAAATTAACTTTACTGGTAAAAAAAAACCCCCAATACCATAATTTTTTTCAACAGTTAATTGATTTAAAAATTGTAAAAGTGGTTACAGTAGCAGTGAAGGGGTACCTTAAAATAGACATTCTTATACATGACTGGTGGGAAAGTACAAGGGTATAACTCTTCTGATAAATAGAAATATGTTTCAAAAGCCTAAAAATATTCAAATTTTTTGATCAAGCAATTTGAATTCAAATAATTTATTCCAAGGAAATAACTAGGTACAAAAAAATTATAAAGAAACATATTTCTATAGCACCGTTTATAGAAGTTGATTGAAATGTTTCCTTCAAAGGATGGAATATTATTCGGTCATTTAAAATACACAAATACATGCAGACATTCTCCTGGACATAAGAAGCAATTGATACTACCTAAGTAATTAACACTAAAACCCTGTCACTGACAAAAGAGAAGCCTAGGATTTGGGTAAGTGAGGTAGACATATATACGACATGATAATGTTACAAAAACTGGTGTTACTCTATACCTTCATATCACCATCAATTGTTTCCCATTCTTCTGCTGTAAAACTGGATGCGGTAGCTGCAGGTTTATCTTTCCTCAAAGCTCTACTTTCAGGAGCCAATTCTTTAAGGCGCTTTTCACAAAATTCTGTAAGTTCAGGATAATATCCTTCCTCACCAGACCTTTAAAACATTGCAGAGTTGTGCAATTATCACTCTGTTTAGAGAGCATCTAGACCAGCGATTTGCACGCTGGGTTCCATGGAGCCCAGGGGTTCTGTGGCGAGCTCAAGGACCGCACCTGCACAAGGTGGAGGGTGGGCCGTGGCGTCCCGCTCATCATCCTCAACCAGCGCAACCGCCACTAGCATCTGTGAATGAACACAGTGATGCAACGAAAGAAAAAAGGAGCTCTGAAGACACAAATTTCTATCACACTCTTTAAAAGTTGAATAAATATATTTTCTCTCTTTAACACATATGTTCATTTTGTATAAGGTAATTTTAAACTTATAAATTATTTTATAAGTTATAAGAGAGAGGCAGAAAGTGCGACTTTGGACTTCCTTTCTGAGGTGGCATTTCTGGCTATTTTTGTTTTCGAAGGGATAAGAAGAAAATGGCAGAGAAACAGTTTAGAACATGCCTCTAAATTCAACTACTCAAAGAAGAGAATTCCTTTCTTAGAGAGTTAAATGGAACCATCTGTTCTTGTTTGTTTTTTAAGGAAACCAATCTTTTGCCCTTCTTTTATAAGTCTGTTTACTTTATAATTTTTAGAAAAGGAGGAATAAATCCCATTTTCAAATTAAATTAAAAAAATAATTCCAAGTCAATGCAATGTAATTAAATTATTCATAGAATTTCTTAGAACCAACATTATTACTGTGGCTTCCAAAGTCATCACATAAACTTCTCATTTCTTTATTGATCCCTGACCAAGTATAAATGAAAAGAAAAGAAAAGCAAAAAAAGAAAACGGTGATGTGATGTTTCATATTTCCATTTCAGAAATGATGAGGTTATTTCAGCTCTGGCTGGGAACAAGCAGGATGCTTAGGGAAGATAGGACTTTACATGTGATGAGAGAAAAAGCAAAGGACACAATGGAAAGGAAGGGAGTCAGGGAGAAGAACAGAGAGAGCTACTGCAGAGCAAAAGGAATCCTAGCGATGTCCTGGAAAGGAGCAGTTCATGCTCCACAACTGCTTCTGCAATATTAGGCTGCTCTCCAAATGAAAACCCCTCAAGAAACCTGAAATAGGTGACGCAGGGCAGTGTTTGTTGAAATGGGGTCCCTCGACCACCTGCATGCCAATCAGCCAGGCGCTTATGAAAAACACATGTTCCTGGGGCCCACTCCAGATTTCCCAAAGCAGAATCTTGGGGGGATAGGACCCTCAAATTTGCACTTTTCACAACCACATCTGATGTATACTAAAGATGAACAATCACCAACACGGGGCTCTTACCCAGAGAAGACCCTGAGTCCCTGCCTTCTAGTCCTACCTTCTCTCCTGCCCACCATCCTCCATGTGACCAGCTCACACTGAGTCACCCACCTTTGTTGGCAGATGGCTGGAAGTGGGAGAGTGCCAAAGAACTTTTTCAGCTTAGGCTGGTGAGCTAACCTTACCTCCTACTGGCTATTCTCACAGCTACTTTTTCCTAGAAAATGTGGAGGAAGCAAGAAAAATGCCCTCTTGAATACTAAATTCGCCTAAGTCACATGCAGGAAGTAGAACTAGCTAGAACCAATCAAACTAACCACAGGATCAAAAACACTATTTTAGAATCTAACATGGGCAAATACAACAATCTCAATATATGAGAATTTTCTCCAAAGTTTCTAATGTAGCGTTGACTTACAGAAGAATAGAATTAAAATTGGCATACTAAAACATGAATTTTAAATGCTTACCTGAGCACACAAAGAATTTTTTCCAAGTGCTTAATATCTGAACATTTTTCAATATACTTGAAATCCAAGTCTCAACAGGAATTTTGAATGTTTTTGTTTTTCCAAAGCCCCACAATGATGGATAATCTTTGGCAGTCATGGCTGAAATATAGCATTGGAAAACAGTTATGAATCTAATATATAGAATACTTGATTTGGATAATAGAAATCATCTAGGTACTCTGTAACTTTTATTTTTCATTTCTGTAGAAAAGGAGGTAGACTGTCTTTTCCAAGGAGGACGCCTACTCATTTTAAACTCTCTCTCCCTAATAAGAACAGTTAACATTCATGGAGCTAAATGACTATGTATCATACATGAATTATCTCACTTAATAGTCACTTAAGAAAAGTTGAAATACAACAATGCAGGCTTTGGTGCTAGAGAGGGAGAAAAACTTTTCCTCTACCCATTTAAGTTCAGTAACTGAGGCTTGCAAATTAAACTGATGAAACACCATTAACAGAAGGTGCTTCACGAAAAAGTAAAAACCCAAAGAAAGTGTTCGGCCTGGGAGCCTTTTACTATTTTAACAAGGGCGATCAATTGTGGAGAAATGATTAGACAAAGGAAAAGGGGTTTGGGCTTTTAAGAGAAAGTAAATATCTGGAAGAAACTAATGAAAGGGTTATTTTAGTAAGGTTTGTTTGTGCAGACTAATCTCAGTGCTGACTGTCCCTCTATAGTGATAATGGTGTTCTCCTCCTCCTGGTAAGGAGTGTGTGTGTGGGGGAGGGTACCTTTCACAGAGGAAAATTTATGCCCTTTTAGGCAGAAAGGGGAAAGCAGAGAGTTCTTCCTATTGTTTGATTTCTTCGGCTCAAAATAATCCTTATGCCAAAGTGGCCTATTAGGGGTTGGCATATCCTGATGCGCTTTAGTACTCAAACTGCTTTTCAGGATGTTTTTTAATGTTGATTTGAATGACCTTTTAACTTTAGCTATTAACATCTCAACCATCCTTCCTGATTCAGAACATAAACAACATCCTTGCTATAATGCTCCTTAACATCACATCACCCTTTTCCCCATTCCCTGCAGCCCACTTCGATCAATGAACAGCCCCCAGATGTGTTTCTACTGGCACTCTGTACATACCTCTCTCATAGCAAGCTCATAGCGCATGTTCTAATTGTTTCTCTGTCTCTTCCAGATTGTGAGAGATCTTATTTTACTCATCTTCGGATACTCAGGACTAACAGAATCAGTAGTACCATATTCCTCTGAACTGAGTTGGGAATAGGAGGTCATGAACAGTATCATTCTAATGATACTGCTGCTAATGATGACGATAATAACAGCAAAAATACAGATCTTAATGTGTGCTGGATACCACTCTAAGTACTTATATATATATTAACTCAACACTTCAACTACTGCATCAGGTAGGTTTTAAGTACAGAAAAGTAATAATAGTCAACATTCATGGAGCTAAATTACTATGTGCCATGGATTAGTCCACTTGATCTTAAAAACCATTCTCATGAATGATATTAATAATGACTCCCTTAGGAGGCTGGGAGAATGGGGTGAAAGGTTAAAGAAGTACAAATTAGTAGTTGATAGTTGGGCATGGGGACGATGGAAGAGAGAATGCAGTTAGCATTAATATGATGGTTAAGTGGAGGGCCAGGGGAGGAGGGAGCAATTGGGGAATTGTTTTATGAACATTATAGATGTCTAACCAATGTACTGTATACTTAAAACTAATTTTAAAAAATATATTTTCTTAAAAAAACAACAAAAAAAAATGACTCCCGTTTTACAGATGAGGAAGTCGATGTTTCACGTATGCAAACTGCTCAAAGTCATGTAGCTATTAAGTAGTGAACTGAGGGTTCGAATCTCAGTAGGTAACCACAGAGCCTACACATTTAGTCATCATATTCATGCTTTCCAAATTGCAGGTGGCAATCCATGAAATCAAGTTAGTGAGTTTCAATCAGCACTATTTTATATTGAGATAGAATTTTTAAAAATCAGACTACCTGACATTATACTATTAAATATTGTTTTGTAAACTTTTATTTCATGTCTATACAAACATATTATAAAGACGTGTGTATATAAATGAGCATATTGAAAAGAAAAATATATTTCTTACTGTCGTTGTCAAAGATTTTAAAAATCATTGTACTAAAATATTGGGTGATAAATTTAAAAATAAGTAGCAATGGGTCTAACCCATTAGAAGTATTTCCTTTGGCATGCCTGCCCTCTGGGAGTCTAGTCACATATCAGACCTCTGCAGTAAAACAGAGTGCTCTGCAGCTTCTCCTCAATGTTGTGCTGCCTTTGACTAGAATATAGATGACAGTTGTCAGCATTTGGATGAGATCCAGCTGATCTAGCTTTTACACCATACTGACAGGGTCCAATATGATGAATGCTGCCCATCACAAGGACAGCCTTAAAGGTGCAAGTTACAGTAAAGCAAGATAAAGAAGTTTTAAATTATTGATGCTGCCCAGGATAGAATGGGTTGCCTTAGATTTTTTCCAATGAGCTAGAGGATCTTTGATGGGAGAGATTTAAGCATCTAATGGAATTACATAGTTTCCCTTGAATTGAAGGTATCTTGCAACCTCTGAAATTTTATGATTTGAAATAGCGAAAAACGTGTAAAATGAAAGAGATCTCTCTTACTAATCAAACGAATCTCATTCTGAACACATTCCTCTGAGAATCCTTTTTGAAAACTAGCATTTTCTGGGTAGGAATATATATTCTCAAGACCAGTAAATATTAACTCTTAAATTCCAAAGTACAAGTTATACACACACTTAATTTGCTCTTTAGAATTCTTCCATATGTTTTTGCAATCTTTGTCTCTGATTAGCAAAATCTTTGGTCCTAGTTGGATCTAATTTCTTCTCCATCATCCTAATCCACATCCACTTCCTATACTTCTTACTTAGTTTATCAGTAATACCTCCAGTGCAAACTATGAAGAAGAAGAGCATGAAAACCTGTTTCCTTTCACCTAGACGCATTCTTTCAGTATCATAGGCCGAGCGCCCCTGCAGCCAGAGTCGGAAGAAATGACATCTCCAGCTGTAGCAACGGTTTCTATGCCACATCGCGGCCTGAGGGAGGCGAGGTCAGGCATGATCTGGGTCCAGAAGCTCTACTACGCGAGGACCCTATGAAATTGCTCCCCACTCCCTAGCTTTGATCGCCAACTTGCCGCTGGTGGGCCCCGGAACCCTTGTGTTGCGAACCCGCCCCAACACCCCCACGGTCAGCGAAGGCAAACAAAAGCCCCCAGTTCATTTACCCGACCCGGACATCCATCCCACAACGCATTCCCTAACTGGAGTCCCACAGGGATTGCTCCTCCGTCCACCTTTCACCCCTGCTCGGAAGACTGCGATGGGGAGATGAAGTTTACTCCTGGAGGCAGCTACGCACCTGGTTCTCTGACGCCGCACTGTACCGAGACGCGCCTGCCGCGCACACTTACCAGCTGCGCCGCAGTGCCGAGGGGCGTGTCTCCCAGCCTCAGCACCGCGGGGAGCGGCCGACTGCCGGGCGGGATTAGGACCTCTGCAAGATGATTGGGTAGTCCCTGACCCGTCATCCCGCTATTGGCCAATAGGCCCCACTTCACCGAGAGAGGCCTTGAGGGAGAAGTAGGGTGGAACTGTGAGGAGGGTCCTTTCCTCTTGCTTTTCAATTCGTTTTAGAGTCAAAACGCTGTTACTGTTCTGGATTGTCTTACTACCTGCAAGTAAATTGATATCTATTCCTACTTACAGAAACAATTAAACGTTCAGTATATCTACATTAAAACCTAGAATTACTTCCCTTCATACAAAAGAATAAATGAAGACGAGATACCTTCTTCATGCATTCAACATTTCTGAGTGCTGGTTATGAGTTAGAAACTGTACTGGGACCTAGATACAAAAGCAAAGAAGACATACTACAACTCAAATTAAACGAAAACAGTAAAGATCATTTGTGAAAAAGTTATTTCAGTTTATAATTTCACACCAGTTAAACATAAATTATCACCTAATACAGTGCCTAGAACATAATAGTTCAAGAAATGTATTTCTCTTCCCCCTTTGCACTTACAGACCTACAATCTATTAGCAGCACTGATTGGTAAAAATTTTAATGCTCAAAATATGGCTAATTATATATTTTCATTGTCAGAGATTGTTAAATTTGCATATTTATAGACACAGATTCAAACTTTAGATTATCCTTTGGTTGCTTTACTAAATTGTCTTGAGAAATAGCACCATATGCCCTGGGGCATGTAAAGGCACTTTATACCTCATTCCAGCCAGCAAACTTCATTCAAAATTATGTCCTAAAACAAAACACTCAGCATACGCTAACTTTGATCATTTACTTTCAGCATAGAAAGAAGTACTATAAATATTTGGGGAAATAGTTGTAATTCTATATGCCTGTAATTCTTTTTACTCACAGTTTTCTTCTAGTCATAATTATGTACATATATTTTTTGCAAAATGAACAAGCAGGAATAAAAAGCAACTTGAAGGAAAATATATGTAGCAAATGAAAATTAACAGTACACTCTTCATAGAGAGACACTACAAAGAGATATACAAAGAAAAACTAACCTCTTAGAAATTAAAAATTTATACCAGAAATGAAAAAATTAATAGAAAGTAGTTTGAAAAATCTTTACAGAGAAAGAAGAAAAAATGAGTGTTAGGCCTGAAGTCCAATATTAGATTTGAAAAAAGATCTAAGAAAAAATTAACAGTAGTAATATTAAATAATTCAAGAAAATTTCCCAGAATTGAAAAGTTGAATTTCCAGATTGAAAGTATCCACCAATGACCAAAACAGTGAAAAAACATAGACCCCATAACAAGGCACACACTGTAAAATTTCAGTCACTCGTAAAAGAATTCTAAGTTTCTGGAGAGAAAATGGTCACATACACAGGAATTAATAATAAGAATGGTTTTGGACTTCTCAACAATCTTAAAAGCTGGTAACAATAAAGCCAATCCTTCAAAATCTGATGCTGGTGACCAACACCAGAAAAGCCATTTCGGCAGATAGAAAAGCATGGAAAAAGCACAGGCAATAAAGAAAAAAGCCTTTACCTGCTTAGGGAACTGCAAACATCTCCTTAAAACCAAAAAGATTGAGGTCAGTTGAAGTGGTGAGAGGTAGGAAAGAGTCAATTATCAAAGACCAAATACACTTCTCCCAACCAATTTTTTTATCAAATGGGGAACCACTTAAGATTTTCAGCACAAAAGTACCACAAACTTTGTATTGAGAAAGAACAATCTGAAGAGTATGGAAGACAGCAAGACTAGGTAGCTAGGAGACTAAATTTTAAGCCAATACAGTCATCTATATGGAAAATAATTTCAATAGTACGTAATAATCTAACATAGGCTAGAGTCGAATTTTAATATTATTTTATCTGCAAACAAACCTTTGAGGTAGATGTCTTTTTTCATCCTACGATTCAAACAAGAAAAGTGAACCCTGGCAAAGTCACACTCCTACCTAACAAAGGATATTTATTCTACTCTAGGACTGGCTATTTCTGATTTCATATACTATTTTTTAATTTTTCATAACTTCAATCTCTGAAGATAGCTTCAGAGTCTCAAAGCACTGTACTGACCATCATTAATTCCTCTACTTTGACAATGAAGCTGAGTTAAAAAAAAAAATGAACTGGCCAGTCACTGACTAGCAGGATTGGATGTGAAACAATTTCTCATGGACATGTGTGTCCAGAGTCACTGGCAAACAGTTGAGCAGGGAACAAGTTATTTGTTAACTTCAAGCTGAGATTTACTGATTTTTATATTTTACAGCCCTGTTTAAAAGAATCTTCTTAAAACAATTTTATATCTATTTTACCTTCCCCCCATAAAACAGTCAAGGTAGGCAAGAGATTAAATTATTTCCATTTCACAGAAGGAATGGACACAGGACACAAAGACACAGGTGACTAAAATGGTGGTCATGAGTTGCAATGGTAATACTTTTTCCATGAAATAGCTGTCTAGCTAACTAAATAACAGTATTCAAATAAGCTACTGATATACAAAGGCCTTATAATAAAATCAGAACAGTTAAGAGCAACATTATCAAATAAGTGGAGGTTTGTCATAAAGACACCTTATTTATTGGGACTATTTTCTCTAAAAAGGACAACAAGAAACATGGCAGAATTAAAAAATTATAAAAGCCATGGATAAAGGAAAATGTGGACCAAGGAAGCACTCTTTAAAATTTGAGCATGGTAGTACTTTGTATCATAAATTCACAGAATTTTGTATTTGAAGATGGTAGTGGAAACACAGGTGTTTTTTAAAAATGGCATAATTTCTTCAATGTCAGAGACAGACACAGCTAGCTATTAATACATTAGAATGTATCTTGTAGAGAGTGGGTTGCAAGCTGACAAGGTCCTTGCAATCTGTGAGATCACCAAAGGTTGCCTCACCTCTTTGAACCCTCCTAAGAATGGGGATAATCTATGGAAATGCAAACAATTATAGCAGGGTGTGTAGGTTGGGTGGGGATAATCTCATTTCAGCCAGCAAATGTATGCTCTTGTATAAAAGCAATTTGCAAAAATAAAATCAATTCTCTACTCCATCATCAGTGGATAGTGGGCCTTCCCATCCCAGCTTTCTGTCTTCTTTCTTTTCTCAATCTACCACATTCTCACTCAAGATTATTTTCCATGGCTGCGCTGGACATGGCAATAACTGATCTTTAAAATGTTAGGGAGGCCAACGTGACATTCTGTAATGATGGAATCCTGGAACAAATGGAGTATCTGTATCCCCAAAATCAAGATAAAAGTTTTAAACACTTATCCAGTAATCCAGTATAATCCAATCCCTATTCTTTTCATACCCTAAAAGCAGATTTATTTTTACTTTAATGAACGATTACACTTGAGAACTGCACGGGCCTTAATCATATGTTTCATCCACTTCACATGGGGTTGATTTTACCTTACAGAAAGCAACCATTAGTTTATTTTCCTTTACTCAAGATTTTAAAAATATACAGGCATTATATACAAAGACAGAAAGGCCTACTTCAAGTAACAAATGTAACTCAAAATGACGTACGCGCACTGACAATGTGCACATTGGTATACTCTACAAAATAATGCTGGAGATTTTACAAACAGTTGATGATATAAAACAGCAGTGTTCAAAGAAATTACTTAATTAGACCATTAGAGAGCCCTAGAAAACTTTATTTTTAACAAGAGCCCCAATGATTCTAAGTTTTGATTAAAAGTGTTGCTTGGGGAAGCACTTTCAATGTTGTGTCAGGTGACATATACAATAAAATCAAGTTATAAATCATGTAATTGAACAAGAAATAATTTCTTTATATAAGCTATTAATAGATACCTAAATACAACATGGTTTTTAAAATGAAATTATGTGTATACAGGTGTATTCATAAATTTAGGTACACTAATCAAAAGCTAAACAACATTAACAGCAAATCCAAATACAGAGATATTCCTCTGAATTCCATGTTTCATCGAGCATCAAAAACCACCACTGTATTAAAATGAGTTAAGGACAAAAAAAGTTATTTAAAAGTTATATAAAAGACTTAACACTTCCAAGTCACTTTTTCTTTATAAGCTAGTTTGTTATATTTAATCTAAAATGCACAAAACTATGGAATTATTTACTATGACCATTGGAAATGAAGTAAAAAAAACTATTTCAATTTTTATTAGTTCCACTTACATGAAAGACCAATGCACCAAAAAACACTGAAGCAATGTTAAAGGTGATAACTAATTTAAAAAATATTGTTAGTTACCACGTAACAATTTACTATGTCTTTCAACTAATTTCTAAGCCCCACTTTTTCCATTAGGTAACACAGATACACAATATATGTCCTTCTATAATTTAATTTGTCTATAAACTCAAGCTTAAGAATGAGTACATAAATATATAATCCCTGAAAAACAGACTTATGAAAACTGAGATCAACTAGTATTTAGATTATTTAGTACATGCCTATACACTGGTGTATTGGTCCACAAAAATGCTGATAATGTCTTTTTTTTGGTTGAATAATCCAAAAGCTTTACATTCTTACCAGAGATTAGTCTTTAACTATCAACCCAAGCATTATTCTTAATTTCCTCCTACCTCATATTTAGAAAGCATAGTTAAAAGGATACATCTTTTAGTCCTTTTCTTGTACATTATTCTATATCCACATTCTCTGCATCTGATTGGATCTCTGGATTTTATTTCATTTTCTGTATGACATTCTAGAAAAGAAAACACATTTATTGAATGTCTAAAAGGAAAACATTACAGACAAGCAAATTATCTTAACCATATTTTTCACCCAAAGCACTAAAATATACTCAGTCTCAAGGATATGTTGTTATTATTATCAACATATTAAGAGGGAAAGAAAAAAATAGCTGTGGTCAATACACTTTTCCTAGGAGAAAAAAAAAATGAAATCTTACCGGATTTTTCATGGTTGTTAAAGTATTCTGCTTTATAACTTTAAAGATGAGTAACTCATTTAAGCCAAAGAAATAAAATTTCCAAAAAACTGAAGTAAAATATTCTTACTTTACGTAAGTGATACTCTTACCGCCACAGATATATATCATTGGCTGCTGCTTTGGGGGTTGAACGTCCTTCTGGGTATCCATTGTTAGTCCCTGAAATAACAGTCCCAAATATTGAATATCTCAACGTGACTCCTCACAAATCCAACCAGCCTTATTTTTCTCAGAGAAAGATAAAAAGGTGTCATTCTTAATCTGTACTTTTTAAAAGACTATGTGTAGGTCTAAAGGACAAAACAGAAAACAACGTAATGTGAGCACTTACCCAAACTCGACACAGTACTAAATACTGACGCGTTATTTATAAAAATAATTTCATTATTATCTTTTACAACAATCCTAGGAGGTGTTACTCTTATTTTACAGGAAGAAACCAAGCCTTAGAGAAATTCACTGCTTAAGATTATTCACCTATTAGGAGGCAGTGGGATTCAGAACTGACTGCAAAGCTGGCGTTCTCTTTCAACACAAGTTCTATTTCTCAAAACTTTAGCAGGGGATGGCCAAAAAATGATATCCCTTAATAAGGGACCATGCGACCCGAAGATAAAGGAAGAATAATGAAATAATTCCCAATTGCTAATCAACTAAACTGAAAGAACCAGGCAAAAGGCTAACAGCATCGACTCCATCCCCGGCCTCTCCCAACTCTAACCCCACACTAGACCTTTTTAGCCTCGCGTGTCTTTCCAGTTTTGACCCAAATGCCCACCCTCAGATCCCAGCCCGTCAATTCCCTGCTCACTCGACACGGAGAAACGCCTCACACCGCCTGTCCGGATTGCAGCCCGTCGCTGTGTCGCAGCCAACTTCCGGCGCTGGCATATGACGCACGCGGAGTCTCCGCCCCCATTTCTGCGGCCGGAGGAACCCGGGTTGGGCACGGCGCGGAAAGATCGGAACTTTTGCGTGTCAAACTGTGAGCGAAAGGGCTCGTTTCTCCTCAGCAATTTCCATTTTTCAGGAACTAGAGCATTTTAATAGCGCCTCAAGCCGAAATAGGTTTGTTTTCCTAACTATGAAGTCAGTAAAAAGTAACACTTTTTCCGGTGTGCAAAGAGTTAGAGGCCAAAATTGCAAGTGCCCGTGGAATTCTAGGCTGGCCGTTACTCCGAGGAACGTAGAATCAACTTCACCGCTGATTTTCACGTAGAAAAACGCTTTGCAGATCGTTTTTCAAATCATTTGAATATCTGCGCTGGGGCATTGGAGCAGCTGCTCCTTATCTTCCGCATAATTTTGGTTTTGCTTTTCGACACTTTCGCTGTTAGAACCCCTGTCATCCCTCTCACCCGCTCCTTTTGTTCGTTTTAAAGCAAAGGCTAGCGTGAAGGCAACTGCCTCAATTACACATAAAGCTAAGGGATTTTGGTAGCGGTAGCTGCCCACTGACCCTCCTTCAGTCCGTATATTCCTAGAAGAACAAAACTACCCGCCCAGTGGGTATGTGCTTTTTCAAAGATCAAAATTTAAGTGACTATCAGTTGGGTTCACAACATGTACATTTATTAGTTTTCTTCTTTCACAGCAGATATTTTATTTAGAAGAAGAAAAGTTATTAAAATTTATTAAAAATTTAATTCAGTGGTTAATAACTATTATAGTTAATCGAAGAAGCAGGTTTCTTTCTCTCCTTTATTCATTATGTCTTTACTTTCTTCTTAAGCAGACTAAACTGCTTTTTCTGTTTCCAGCAACTTGAGAACTTTGAGCTTCACCTGTCAGTTCTAGAAGGAGTTCCAACTAGTTGTACCTTCATGGACCCTCTTAAGAGATGTAACTTGATTTTCCCAGTCTTCCTAGCTGCCAATTTTTAATTTCCAGAGTAATATAGCAGTTTTTTGCTTCTTTCTCCACAGATAGGAGTATTAATACATTAGACCATCAGCTCTCTTATAAAGCACTCTCCTCTTAACCAAAGAGGAGTAATCCAATAATAGTCAAAATAAGCTTCCCCACAAGAAATATAAGACAAAACCATAATCATAAGATGCAGTGACCCAGAAAGTATAATTTTAATCGTTGCAAGTTGTCCTGGATTCTGACTCTCTAGTTGAGGTAACAAGATGATTTGGCACATAACAGTCTGTGGAGATCAGAATGGATGATACATGTAGGATACAAATGGGTCCTGAACCCTACAGAGGAGTAATGACAAGTGGTAGCAAAAAATATATAAAATTTCAACAAGAGTTTATATTGATGCTAGTCTAGATCCAATACCCTCTTTCCTATCAGCAGGAACCAGTAGTTTTAGGATTACTATGAAGCATGGTCAGTGGAAGCTATTATCAATGGTCTCAGCAAACCTTTCTTGAGCACTTACTACATGCCAGACGTCATTGCAGTCTCTCTTAATGAGAACATGTGTTTTGCCATCTTGGATACTAGTGCTTTTTAATTCCTGGTAATATGGTTATGGAAGAGCAACTTGCTATTTTCTTCCCCAAATCTCTGTTTTTATTTGAACATAATTGTTTAAGTATATCTGCATAGCTTGAATACCATGATGATTGAAAACGTCTTCCATTCTGTTTTATTGGATGGCCCCTAAAAGAAACATTAGATCTTGTGGAAAATGAATGTGTTTTAGTATTCTGAGGTCAACAATGGGATGACACCCAATCCAGAAAAGGAAGCAAAAAGGCCAAAGACTGTGGTGGGTAAAGAGTAGGAAAATGAGGTCAGTGGCTTAAATTTGGGGTCTATGAGTAAATCCAGGGCAAGGTATGTGTAATTAGGTGTCATTTTGCCCTGTTGGGGGTGTAAAAATTATTCTTTGAATGATAGAAGGAAGTTATAATATGCTCTTTCACTCCAGTTGTAATAAAACATCTAAAGAAAAATTAACAAAGAGAAAAGGGAAACTATTAAATAGTGGTTGAGGTTGTGTAGATTTTATTTAACCATGGGCAAAATTCCCCACCCTGTTTACATTATGGTGGGAGTTAGGAGCACCATTAAACAAAATAAGCAGATAACATGGTATTTTAGAAGGTGATAAATTACATGGAGAAAATTCAGCAGAGAAGGAGGATTGCAAAGGCGAGGCAGGAAAGGGGTGTAATGGCTGTAGTTAACATTTGAAGAGCTAGAGAGGACACTGCTCTGAGTGTGTGTGTGTTTGGGGGAGAGGGCTTCAGAGAGGTGCTATTTTGAGAAAAGTGTAATCCACCAATTCCTTAACTCCGACAGGTATCTCAACAACCACATACTAAATTTATCTTATTTCCTCCCAAACCTCTGCTCTTCACTCTTTCACCCCATATCCCATGCTGCTGATTCTGTCAAGTCCGGGGTTTTCACCCCCACTATCTTCCAGAGTAATAGAGTAGCTTCCTAAGAGGCCTCCTTGCAGCCACCTTCGCCTCTTCCTTCTCTCTTTCATTCTGCCACCAAAGTGGTCTTCCTAAAAATGCCCTGCATTGCCTATAGGACAAACTTCAGCCCTTTGCCATGGATCCAAAACTCTCCATGACTTGGCTGCTTCTTAAGAATTCTTTTTCCCCCCTTTCCTCAAATAAGTCTTAGTTTCCAGTTATAACAAATTACTTATAGTTTCTCTAATGTGCCCAACTGTTTCAATTTTCCTGCTGTTGCACATTTTGATTTTGGAACCACCTGTTAATTGCCTTTTAAATTGCCACTTGTCCTTTAAAATTCACTTCTCTTTATGGTCTTTATGAAGTTAGCTCTGCCTCCTCATCCCTCTTTCCTTTGTATTACTACTATTCCCCTATTATAGCACGTATACCGGTGAGCCCCTTAGGGTAGTAACTGTGCTTCACTCGTCTTTGCATTCCCAGTACCTAGTCCAGTAATTGGCACGTAGCCAGTGGTTATTAATAGTGAATTTGATTTTAGATATCTGGCAATCGGATGGAGAAATGTCCAGTCGAAGGAGAGCGGTGGTAGCAGTAATGGCTGAAGCTCTGTAGAACCTTTCTATGTAATGCTCTCCAAAGTGAGAAGTGGGAGAGGAAGAGCCCAGATTGGGAGGCCCTCCCGGTGCTTTGTGAGGGGTGGGGAAAGGGCTGGCAGTTGTGCGAAGGAGAGGGCGAGACCCCCTCAAGGGAAAGCGGGGCCGGGGTCCTGCGCGGCGCAGGGCGGCCGGCGGGGGCGCCGCGGGGGGGGAAGGGGCGGCGCGGGGCGGGGCGGCGCGTAGCGGTTACTCAGGGCGGGCGGTTCAAACCGAAGGAGGGAAACGCGGCGGCCCCACGCGAACTCGGCGTGGGGGTTGCCATAGCCGGGCCTCCCTGGGGGCGAGGCCGTGGTTTGTCCTCAGCGCGCCCGTCGGTGCGGCGGCCCCTCGGGCTCCTGGTGGGCGGGAGCGGGGACCCCAGGTGTGTGCCAGCTAGTGGGCCTCCGGGCGACCCCGGCCCCGCGCCCCACCTTGTTTTCCAGGTGCTGGGACTAGAGAGGCGCCCGAAACCGTCCACTTCTCTCGCTGCGGTCCAGGTGACACCGCCCACCCTCGGCCTGTCGGGGGCTTTCCGGGCCCAGGGCCCTGGCGGCCCACCCGAGCCTCCCTCGCCAGCCTGGCCTCGGGAAGGTCGGGGAGGGACGCCCTGGGGAGGCCGTTACCCGCGCGCGCATAGCACCTCGGGGTAGTGCATGACGGCGCCGCGGCTTTCACTGCATTTTCAGCAACCGGAATTTGGGAAGTTCCCTCAGTTCCAAGACTAGCTGGAGAAAACAAGGGTGTTAACATACCTGCTATCTGGAAAGCTGCAGGAAATTCTAAGTGATTTAGGCCTTTTCAAGTGTTAGAAATCATCCCTGCGAAATGTACTTTCCGTACCCCTCAAACGTTAGCAGTCACCCTACTACTGCACATTTCAATTAATTGTTCAAACTAAAGTTTTCTCTTTAAGTGGTATCTCTCTGACATGAATTTTAAAGGCAAAGTAAGAGATTTTTTGTTTGGAAGAAGCCTGTATAACTTTGACATCTAAGAGCTCAAGATTTACTGATGGTAAGATTTTTCCACTTTAGCAAATGAAGATTTGGTCTAAAAATAGTTAAATAGTATCATTCTCTGATTTGATGAGTGCATTTTTAAATTAAAAAAAAATTAAGAGCACTATAGAGATAAGTGTTCTCAACCCTTTATCAGGAGCCTGGTGTTAAAAACTGAATATTGAGGAAGCTTGTTTGATTCATCAGTGAACTGTTGAATCCGTAAAATTAACTCAATGGGCATTCCATGATATCTCGTAAATAACTTTAAATTAATTAAAAATTAAGTTTTTCGTAAATAATTTTTTAATTTTTAAATTCTAGTTGGCATACAAAATTGAGCTTTGAAAAACCAAGTTTTATTTGAGACCAGTGTCTTGGGGTAGTGGAAAGATGAACATGATGACAGCAGAGAAAGCACGTTTGAGGCAATTTCAAGTGTATAGATAAACAGAAAAGAAATTAGAAGAAAAAAATTTTTCGTATATTTATAATAAATAGCCTATGGTTTTTAGAGGAAGAGGATATCTGCATCCCCACTTTGTTTCTGTTTGCTTCTGTTTTCCAAAATCTAGCTAGGTGAGACACCTAGTGGTAAAATAGTAGAATAGTTACTTTTGTTTTAACTTTAAAATGATTCCTTGACCTAATTTTACCAAAGGACATGAATGAAAACTGTTATTAATAGAATGATTTTCAGGAAAAGTAAAAATTTGTGGGTGAAGATGAAATTTGAAAACACATTTTATTAATATTTTTAAAGCAAAAATTGTTTTCAAATATTCAAATTATAGAAAGCAAAATTTGATAGTCTTAGCTAAGTAAGAATAAACAGAAGACAGCAGTGATTCTAACAATCTGAGGTGATCTAGATCAGAAGGGGGACATGTGTGAGTTTTACCAGAACGGACTGTAGGTTTAAAAGGCTGAAAAACACTTAGGTACTTTGCCCAGTAATAATGATCATTTTACTATAAAGAAACTTTCATTTTGTGGTTTGAGTAGCATTAAAAAAAAACAAAAACTCATGCATTCACATATTTAACTGATATAACTGAGGCATAAGTAACTTTCCCGTTATAGCCGACTAAAATATACCTTCCCAGGATCTTTTAATAGAAAAATTGTGTATTTGGTCTGGAAAAAACTGAAAGAATGACAGTCCAAGTGTCCTTTGAATAATTTGGAGAAATATCAGAAATGATAACTTTCTTAGTTTTCTTTGAGTTAAGATTTAATTTGAGTTTCTAAAAAGAAGGAATGTAAAACTATTGAAAAAATTAAGGAGTAAAGTATTTCCTAGTATTACAAATATAATTACTGAGTCACATTTCTTCTTTAAATAATTTACTTGAATTCTTTATTTGAAATTTCAAGAATATTATAAAGGATGGGTTCCCCACAAATAGTTGTCTGTTGTCTGTGAATTCAAACCAGCAACTGGACCTTTTGTCTCTAAATATTTAGAAGATGAGACATAAATGAGTATAACATGCCAACTTTGAAATGACCCTATATCTATGGGGCAGGGATTCACTTTGGCTAGCATAAGAAGAGTGTGTTGGTAATTTATCAGTGAGCCAGAGTCTTTGTAAGTGTTAGTCTGGGAATTCAGACCTTGTGAATCATCATGGGGACTGAATTTCTGAGGCAGGCCTCTATTACAAGTATGAATAACATTATCCTGGAGTTGCTTAGCCAAATTGCAGTTAAATTTGGTGGCAGTATTCATTTTAAACATTTCCTAAAGACATGTTTAAAAATTAGCATATAGATTTTTCAAGCAGTTTTATTTATATCCCAGAAATTTGAAAGGAAATTTCCAACTGACTAGGTATAGGCCAGCACAAATAAGCTATAATATTAAAACTACAGTTATGTACTGTAGTGCTGTTAAAATCATAAGGTAATAAAATCACCTAAAAACAATGCTGCCAACAAATGAACAGGACAAACAAACAGACTCATGGACATGGACAATAGACTAGTAGTTACCAGAGGGGAGGGAGAGAGCGGGGAGAGGGGAAATAGATGGGGTAAAAGGGGGTCAAATATGTGGTGACAGAAAGGAATCTAACTATGGGAGGTGAACACACAATGTAAATATATGTATGCCTTACTGTTAAATTGTACACCTAATTGTACACCTGAAAGTTACTAGATTTTGTTAACCAATATTACCATAATAAAAAAATAAAAAGAAAAAAAAAAAAGCAGGATACAAAATTAAACAAAAATTGATGTTGCCAGATATTTTTCTCCTCAACTGTTTAAGAAAATATTTGTGCATAGTGCTTAGAATGTGCTTAGTCAAGTAACCTGTGAATATTTGCAAACTGAAAATTTTTGTTTTTATGATGTCAAAAGTAGTTTTAAATAAAATACACATGAGTATATTGTAGAGTAGATTTATTTTTAAAATAACTTTTTTTTTTGCCACAAAATTTCCATTATTTGTACTCATAACAAATAATGTATTTTGGTATAAGTTGTCAGACTACTCATTTCAAAGGAAGAATAACATTTGTTTTCACTTTGTAGAAACGATTTTGAAGATGTCAGAAAGGCATTCAGGTGAAGCTCAAACTGGAGCAGGAAATGAAGTGGACTCTCCTACTGCCGATTTCAAGTACTCCAGCTCCAGAGATTTATGGTCCACATCTTCATTTCAAGATAGTGGCTACAGTGAGTTGTTAAAATCATGCGGCTTTGATAATACAGATAAAGAATTTTCTGAAAAGAAAGAAAAAGGCCCACCATTAAACTTCAGTCTGAGCTCAACACATCCTTTAGAGTCCCCTACTCAAAAAAAGAGATTTGTCTTCCCTAGAAAGGAAAAGGATAAAACCCCAGAACTTTGTGAAACTCCCAAAGTCAGGGGAAGAAAATTTTTACTGCGCAGAAGGTTGGACATATCTTTTTCTCTCCTAAAGGGGAACTCTGAATCACAAAATAGTTCCCTAGAAAGTGGTATAAGCCAAGTTCTCAACTTAGAAAAAAATATTCCAAGCAATGCTTCGGATTTTCCAAGGCAAAGTAATTTTAGTGCTTTAGTTACTAGCACTTTGAAAACGGAAGAAGCAGCTTCCAGCAGTCAGAAACTCAGACTTAATTTTTCTCAGCAGAAGACTTCCACAATTGATGACTCCAAAGATGAATGTAGCCTGTTTGAAGTTGAATGTTTATCTCCGATTCAGGGCAATAATTTTAGAGACTCTATCACCCATGACTTAAGTGATAGCAGTCTCTGTGTTAATGATGAGAATACATATCCAGAACTTATGGGCTCCTCTGATAGTGGGTCAACTTGTGAAACAGATGAGGACATTTTTGTGACCCCAATAAGTAACCTTGTAGCAAACATTAAATTTAAGGCAAGTCAAAGGCTTTCTCCTTCAACTGAAGTGAGGGGCAATATTTCAACCCCTGCAGACAGTGGTTTTAACTCACTTTGCTTGGATAAATCAGAAGATTCCCTCTCTGACCAGGAGGGTTCTTTTCAAGAACTACTTCAGAAACATAAGGGAACTCTCAAAGTTGGGTCAAGGCGTCTGGGAAGGTTGAGAAGACTGTCTACTCTTCGGGAGCAAGGCTCACAATCAGAGACAGAAGAGGAAAAGCAAATCACCCGCTCTGACTCTGAAACAACACCAGCAGCTGCTTCAGACATCTCAGAGAGTCAGCTTAGTGGTGACAGGCAGAGTGGGGATTTGATTCTGAGCTTTAAGAATTTATCAAAGACCCCAGCCTTGCAATTAGTGCATGAGCTGTTTACGAAAAGCAAAAGGAAAAAATTCCAGCAAAACAGTGCACATGAATTCTTAGAAGAAAGGGATAGAGGGAAAATAGCTGTGCTGCAGTGTGTACTTGCAGGACTAATTGGCAAGAAAATGGGTGTAGAACAACTGGACATCTTAACAGAATTAAAATATAGAAATTTAAAGCACATTCTTGCAATGGTTTTAGATTCCTTGACTGCAGAAAGCCTATGCAGGTAAATAATTTTTTTTTCTGAAATAAAACTGCCTTTTACCACTTTTTTTAAAGTTGAAAAGCTTTTCTATGAGCTAAGTAGTTCTGTTTTTGTTTGTTTTATTATTTTCTGTCTTCAATTGTCTTACACTATATCAAAGGTGGTTTAGTGAACTTCCTGATAGAACTTACTGACATAATTCCTAATATTTTAAAAAGTCTTCTTTAGAAGCAACAGTATAGTCTTCTTATGGATAAAGTTCATGTCAGTCATTTGAGAAGAGGGTTCCTGAAAGTAAAACTTCAAAATTTCAAAATGGCAAGTTTTATTCCATGATAGTTATTTAATGACTTATTTAATAGTTCATCTTCCTGGTTTCAGATTGCAATTTGTGCTAAAGTTATGATAATTGATCAGAAATAATGTAGAGCATTATGGTGACTAAGAAATGACAACATACAAAGGACACCATTTATTTAAGTTCTAGAATCCAGGAATAGTGGTTAGCTTTCACTTTAGGGCTTGGTCTTTCCAGAGACTAAGAGACTAAGGGAATATGAATTATTTCATTTTAATTTCTAACACAGCAGTGGAAATTAATTACTTTTGGAAATTTCAAGGAATTAGAAACTGAAGAATTTGTGATTACAGAGATTTCAGTATACTGAGTGCTGCTACACAAAGAGGAACCAAGTCAGGCATTTTGGAGTGTTGGTGGGAACTAGGGTTACAAAGACCGATGTGAGACTGTGTTCATATGGGCAATTTGGGGGAGTTGCAGGACTGTCCGAGGACAAGGCCCTTGGGAAGGAGGGAAGCCATGTGTGACAGCACGTCTGCCAAGTGGTGGCTTGTGGAAGACATGCAGAATTAGTGAACCTCTTTTTCAAAAGAAATTTGTCTAGAGTTTGGTTCCTTGAGTCCCTGCTGTTTTCATGGCTACTACTTCTGTAAGAGATCTTCACCTTTCTCCCATGAATAATTAGAGGCTATTGTAGAGAATTGTGGAGTTTCACAGCTAGAAGTCTGAGATATTTAGTCCAGTTGTGTATTGTGCAGATGAGGAAACTGAGCTCCAGAGAAGTTAAGTGACCAGCCAGTGGTCACTCAAGGAGATAAAAATAGATCCAGATTTACAATGAAGTCCTCTGATATCTAATCCAGTAGTTTCCCACAAACTCTTAAGGTTTAAACCTTTCCAAAAAGACTTGATCAGAAATGTATCTAATCTAACCCGAGTAGGATAATAAACAGATTAGTGCACCTATATATGTAAGCCTTTTAAAAATGTTCAAATGAGATAAATTATTTTTAAAAGATTAAGAAATGGCTGATATACAGGAATTTTATTTTTTATATGCTGGAGTATTTGAATACAGACTAGTTAAAATAAAAACTTGGATGATACTTTTTGGTACTCATTTGTGGGAGCAGTTGATATTGAGTCATATTTCAATAATTACTTCTCCTGCCCAGCCCTCCAAATTTATAGTGTTTGTACTGCAGAATGCATGTATAGTGTAGCAGTGTTTGTTCTTGGTAATTTGAGATTATGTTCCATTGAAATAGCTTTGGCAAATACCCAAATATATAGTTCATTTATTCCCCATTAATGAGTGATGTTCTGCCTTTTCCTTTTCATCATCCTGATATAAGATACATGGATCAGCTTAGAGCAATGGCAACTGAAGTGGCCATGGTAGCTGGGAGAATAGTAGTGTTGACAACTCAAGTAGTACCTGAGTGACTTTTTTCAACTGTCTGAACTCACTTTGATTTGTTAGAGTTATAAAAAAAGACAAATTAACAGTTGAAGGATTACCCTTACTAATAGTAAAGTCAAAGTTATTAATAAATAAGCAATCGTTAGACATGTTTTTTTTTTTTAGCTGCTTCATTCTCATAAACTTTGGTTTATAAAATAGGAACTTCGTAGTACTACTCATAATGATATTTATTATTTGGCGCTTAGTACTTCCAATGAAAGATTGATTGTTCTTATGTTTGTTTAAAAATAACAGATTTGTTAAATACATTGATAGAAGAGATTGATAAAAACCTCTTGTGCTATAGATGATAATCATTTGCTACAAGTTGCGTCCCAAATTTCCAATCTTAGTGTCACAGTTAAATCCTCTTAATCAGTCTCCCTATGGACTCATATTGGCTTTATATGAAACTATGTTTTTCCCTTAACCATTTATAAGATAATAATCAATCAACATAATTCTGGCATGTATTTAATACTTTCATAGGATTTCTTTCATGTGGTAAAACAATATGAAACAACGATGTGGATCAAGTCATTTTTATTTTTATTTTTTAAGTCATATTTTTAATGTGAATTTTTAGGTTTAAATTTACTGTCCAAAATCTTTTTTAAAGTTTTTCTTTGCCATGTGCAAAATGTTGATCTTGTGGAATATGTACAGTATAAGGACTGATCTTTTTGTTATAGTGTTTGGAAAGTGAGCAGAAATTGGCGTGAAATTATTGTTCAAGATAAAAAAGCAAATCGGAGGAGGAAATTTTATATCACACAACTGAAAACAGATTCTGAGGTAATGTATATAATACTTTTCAAGAATGGATTCTAAATATAAATAATAACCCCTTATTGCTGGACAACCTAATTTGTTTTTCTTGCTATCTTTTAACCTTTTCCATTTAGCAAACATTCCCTCATAAAAGATTTTACTTTTCCCAAACATCATCGTTGGGTTTGTTGTTGTTTAAGAATATGTGCTGTTGGCAGTATTTGAACACCAGTGCTGTGCCGAATCCTATTCAAAGTTAGATATCTTTATAGCATTCTCTATTTAGTCTTTTGAGTGGGTATTACGTGCCAGTTGCTTAGGTTACAATGGTGAACATTTCCGACATGGTCTGTGTTCTCTTGGAGCTCATACCCTGTGGGTGATACAGGTAAACAGGTGATTGCAATACAGATGTGTTAGGGGAAACCCAGAGTTAATTCTATTGGAACACTTAAAAGGAGTGTTTGATACTTGAGAATCAAGAGCAGGCTTCTCAGAAAAAGTGCATCTCAGCTGAAACCTGAATGATGAACTTACAGTTAGCCAGATAAAGGCAGGGCATAGTGTTTCAGCAGAGGGAATAGCATGTATGAAGGCCTGGAGGTGAGTGAGCATGGCGGATTAGTACTGGTATAGCATCGGAAACATGTGCTCCCTTGAAGCTCTGAGGTCCAGCCTTGAAGTTACAAGTTCTACAGAAGCTAATTAATTCCTCCAGGGACGCTACTTGGTGTAATGGCATCTGATAACTGGCGCTCATATTTATTGTATGTTCAACTTTTATATCTTTCTTAGGCATCCATACCAGAAGACACTCTGAGAGTTCACCCCCTTATTCTTGTTCTAGTAATAAGTATTTAATAACATAAGTAAATTTCTAATTTGGTTAAATATAATAATTGAGATGAAGCATGGCATAAAAAATATGAAACCTAGATACAGCTCTGTGGGTTTCTCATTACAATAAAATGTTAGTGACTGCTGTTAACTAAAGCGTTGAATTTCTATTTTATGCTGAAGAAAAGTTTTACTTTCTCACCTATTTGGTTGCCTTATGCCCGATTCACAGATCCTGGGTACTTATGGCGACAGCTGCTGGCTCTGGGAGCTGATAATAGTGAAGATATTAATTGCCTTCCTAATATATCTTTTTAGAGTGCTGCCCTACATGGGAAGGACATAATAAACAATTTTTAAGCCAGCACCTATTAACATTAAACTTTTAGCTCTATGTGCTCCTTACATACTACAAGGAAGAAACCTGTGGTTGTGTTTGGCAACCCTTCAGGTAATCTAAATAAAATGTTCTGTTTCATAGCTACCCACCACTTTTTTAAATCTTAGTTTCTTAAAGTGCTATACTTTTTTCCTTACTTAAACTTTTTTTTTCTTATTTTGGCTTGCTTTTTATTTATTTTTTTCCAAAGTAAAACATTTACATGGCTAAAAAGGCCAAATTGAACAATGAAGCTTGTAACAAAACACATTCTCTTGCCCTTATCTCTTCCTAGTCTTGATTCTTGCCCCATCAAAGCAATCACTTTAAACTCTTAAGCTATTCCTTCTAAAGTTTACATCCATTTCTAAAAGCATGCTAATTTTCTATAAGAGAAATCGTTTTTTAACCTCTCACCACTACTACCACTACCTGCCTCTCCACCTCTCTCTGAATGCCTTTCTCCCTTTCTCCTATCTTAATGAATCACCATCATTTGGGAGCGAATCAGAATTAGGTGCTGACATTATGAAGACTATTGAGATTGTCATGACTTTTTGATAGCTGCGATATATGGTATGTATGATTACATGTTTTTTTTTCTATAGTTTTTTCCCCCCCAGAGTTAATAATTTCCCAGTTTCTTTCTTTTTTGCTTAGTGTTTCTCTGTACAGACCCCTGATTCATCTCCTATTATCCACCAGAACTGGAAATCTCCTCTGTAAGTCCAAACAAATCAGATATTCTACCTGTTCCTCTTTATCCTCAGAGACATCCTCCTGGTGCCCTTGGCCCTCTCATTCTGATATGGACTGGTTGCTCTCTACTTGGACTATCCTAATGTATCATCAGCTAAAACAAACGTTATAAAACGCGTCGTTAGATGGTTTCCCTCATACTTGTATAGCATCACTGAAAGCTCCTTAGTGCGAAATTTTGAAGGCACAGGCCAGCTACATGTAATAGGATCTCAATTTTATGTTTGCTTTATAGAGATGAGAATGAGCATTGAAATTGGAATACTACACCTTTTCCATTGAATTTCTAAATTTACTGTAATCATGGAAATGACCAACCATAAGGTGACTCTGCTCTCACATTTAAATGTTTCTGGCAACATGATGATGACTATATTTCAAAAATTTTTGCTGTCACTAACTGATTCGCCTTACATCGTTCAAAGATAGTAGCACACATTTTAAGCTCCAGGAGAACAAGGATTAAATTATTTTATTCACTTGGCACCTTTTGGTGTTATATAAATATTTGTCAAATAAATGAATGTTTCTTCTGTGGCTGAAATTTGCTTCAACAAAATATCTTTGTCCATTTTTTTGGTGCATGCACAATCACTGTGTTTACCAACTGCATCGAAATCCATTGAAATTTTAGTGTGCTCTTGTGCACAGGCTGTGGCCCAAGCTGCAAATCGTTTATACAAATGTAATATAGAGATGTATTGAGTCCTTGGAATTTTTCAACTAATTTCTGAAAACTAGTATTCATCCATTACACATATGCATATATTGTTAAATTGTTAATCATGTAATTTTTCATGACCAGCTAACCTCATTTCCTATATTTATTCTACTAAAATTTTTCATATTTTAGGTCTCCCCACTATTAGGAAGCAACTGTGGCTAAGGGAGACTATCAAGGGAGAGGAAGCACAATTATAGTTGGACACATGAGGAAATTTGCCCACATTACATTTTATTTTGATAAGTGGTTAAGAATGCTAATTTTTTTTTAAAAAACTTACTTTTTTTAATCACCAACTTTAACAAAGTAGAAGGCTATAATGATTACTCATTGTAAATATTTTTTGATGAATATTTGGTATGGAAATCCAATTCAGTTAAAAGTGATATCTACTTCTCCATTTAAAATATCAAAGCAGTTTAAAACTTAAAGGTAAAATGAATCAAGTATTTATGAGAATTGCAAAAACAGCCAAACAAATTGGCTGTCATGGTCTAACCAGGCTCATTATTCTTTTAACATATGGCAAGGTAAGAAACCTTCAAAGAACTTCATGATATAGCAAACTTTAAAAAGGACCCACCTCTTCTTAGACCTTGACTTAAAACAGGGATTGGCAAACTCTGGTCTGTGGGCCAAATCCTCTCTGTCCACCTGTTTTTTTTTAAGTTAAGTTTTCTTGAAACTCAGTCCTGCTCTCTCATTTTCATATCTCTACAGGTGCTATCTGCCCTGAGAAGTGTAAAATGTATACTATCTGGCTCTTTTTAGAAGAATGCAGCAATCATGAAAACTTAAAGCTAACATTTATTGTTTTGAATTTTTATATTTATTTCTTTGACTTCTAAGTGTTAGCTAAGAGGAAAAAAATTCTAAAGAAGAAAGGTTTAGGAAGAAAATTCTAGTGGTATGAAATCATTTCCAAACATTTAAATACATGTGCATCAGAAAGCTTCTTGGAATTTTTGATATTACAGTACTGACCCCTCTTGTCTTTTACTGCAGGGGGCTATTTTAAATGTTCAGGATGCTGCCACTCGGCTCCATCTTTTAAATCGATCCGCTTTAAGATCTGTACAAGCTCAGGCTAGAATACCAGGTTCTCAGAAAGAACAAGTTTCAACATTTTCTCCTTGGGGAGAAGTTTTGACACCTGTAGCAAGCTCTTCAGTTACTCACTTACATAGTAAACAGGAAGAATATGTTAAGGTGAGTATTTATCATAAGTTATTAGAAATAAATATTTACAGAGTTTGAAATAAGCGATTCTCTATATGAAACTGGAAGATTTAGTGTATATGCTTTCACTGCAGGTTGCCAAAACACTTTTTATCGATGAAGCATTAAAACCTTGTCCAAGGTGCCAATCCCCTGCTAAGTACCAGCCATATAAGAAAAGGGGACTGTGCAGCCGCAGAGCCTGTGGTTTTGACTTTTGTGTGTTATGTTTGTGTGCTTATCATGGGTCTGAAGAATGTAGTAGAGGAACAGCAAATTCAAGAAATAGAAAAGATGCTCTTCCAGGAAGTGCCCAGAGTAAGCGGAATTTAAAACGCCTTTAAAGAGACTTATAAAAGAAGCATTCCCCTAAGCAACATTTTGTCTGACTTAAAATTATGAATATTTTGAAAGCATACAAATTTTCCCATTAATGACAGATGATGATTTATTTCCTATTTTGTATATATTATAATCCATGTCATTGTATGTTTTCTTTCAAGTAACGAGTTTTTGAAAAAATTTTATTTTACTATGTCACTTTTATCAGTTTTAATAACTTAGTATCTTAAATAAAGAATTTTCAATGTTACCATATATATGTATTTAACTGTTTCATGTAATATTTAAAAATTGTGCATTTCATCACTATGTGTTGAAATGTTCTTCAATCACTTTTAAACAATAGTTTTCCAAATATTAAAACTTTTTAATGAGATAGATAGTCTTATAGATTTAGAAAATGAGTATTTAAAATGAAGTCTAAATAAAATGTTTTCAGAAGTTCTATTGAATTTATAATTTCAATCTTTCTCTTGAGTTGGTGAGAGTCATATTTGGGCAGACTTCTGGTTAAATCAAATTTACTTAATATTGATAACTGAGAAGATATAAAAGGTAAATTATTAGACATATGTGGTTGTTCATAATGGGAATCTTAATCAGTAAACTCTTATAAGTCACATACTTTATATAAGTACTTTTTAAAATTCTAGAGCTATAGTCACAGATTTCATTTGTTTATTCTAGCCTGGGTATAAATATCATGACAAATTTGGGCTGGTTGGAAAAGATAGGTTGTTTTTTTTAAAAAATAGGAAAATTTATTAAATTGCTAATAATGCATCTCTTTTCAAAAATTATTTGAGGTTGCAGTTTCACTTTTAGAACAGTAGCAAGAAAGAGAGATAAGCTGTATTGTTGAACAAATTATTAAACCCAGGGGAAATTTTTAGATAGTTTCATAATCATATCTAGATAACTGATGTGTGTTTATGTCTGTGTATAAACTACATACACATATTTAAAACGTAGCTTTTATACATTTTTAAAAGTGTGAATTAGATAATTTTAAAGTATGAATTAAATATTTGGAAATAATTAAAGTATGAATAAATATTTGAAAAATCTCTAAATTTTGTAGTTTAACTCACTGAAAATTTTTGATTAACTGCTAAATATTAAATTTTATCTATATCCTTTCTAATTAAACAAAGAATTTTGAAAGCTAAAAATAAATATGAATAAATTGTTAGTATTTAATATGTTACACAGTCCATAAATTTTACATCACATATTCTGATTTATTTAATTCTAACCAAGTTTAGTTCCTGAGATATTTCCTGAGATATTTTCTACATCAGGATCAATATACTTATTAATGTTGTTCAATTGAGGCTTTACATTTTTTCTCCATTAGAGAAGTTTCTTTGTTTTTAGGAATTATTCCCAGTCTTGATTCTCATAATTTATTAAATCAACTCTGATTTAATCCAAACTAGGTACTTAAATTAATCTTGTGGCCTCTCTTCCTCTGGCTCAGATCAAATCATATCTCCTTAGTCATATGTACATTTTTGCTATTTTATGCTCTTGATATCTGCATTGCCTAAATGCCATTCCAAAAGTGGCTTTTTAGGTCTTAAAAGTCACAGATCCAGTTCAATGATTTTTTAAAAATGAAATGCAAGATTGTCTATGTAATTTTAAATGTTTACATTTCCCCATATCTTGTGAGTTTTTATATTTTTTACAGAATAATGGAAAAGGAAAGGAAAGTGTTTCTTTTACCTCTTGACACATGAAATTGTCAGTAGTGCCCTGCAGGGATCTGGAGTCCTATTTCCAGTCCATTACGAGGCCCTTTATTATTGCCTTATGCTTTACAATCACACTGCACTTCCTGTGTGATCATGTTTGTCATCTGTGCTTACCCAGTCTATAGAATGTAATATTTTATTTCACTCTGGTGGTGAAAAAGTAGATTTTTACCACATTAATTTTATAAATCAATAATTTGAATGTGTTCCTCTGTAGGTACCGTTAACAATGGAAATTCAAATTTTTTACATTTTTGACTTAATTAAAATTTGAGCGCTACAATCGGGTAGTTATGAGTGAAATAGTATAAGGACTGAAAACATATTTTAATGATTTTATAATGAAACTTTCTGAGGAAAAATGGTTAGAGTTAAGAATTCAAAAGATAGATTTATATTTATGATAGGGTTAAGAGGTAAGTAGGTTAACTAGAAGAAAATCATACGGTATTCATGAACAAGTTTACTAAACAAAGGCTCCAGCTGTCCAGAAAACAATCAACATTATCTTAATTATTGTAAATCATTATGTATTATCATAACTGATTGGAGTAGTTACCATAGCATCCTGTTCTTCCACTGTCATGGCACTTAGTTCACTTTATTTAAATTGCTTATTTAATTTTCTTTCTCCATAAAGTATAAAGTCTGTGAAGTCCTGAACTATGTCATGTTTAATTTAAATGCTTTTGCATCCCTAGTACCTAGCCTAGTGCCAAGCGAGTAGAAGGTACTGAATAAATATTTATTGAATGAGTGGATTTTTAAAATGCTATTAGTAATTTCTATCCTAATAAACCATTATACTTCTATCCTAATAATTTGTTAATTTCTTAGTGTTTGATTTCAGTGAAATGCTTCATTAAACAAAAAAGTGGGATCTAAATGAGTTCTTAAATTGTTTTTAACATTTAATCAGTGGATTTGTTTGTTTACTTATTCTTTTAGCTGATGTTTTTTTACAGCTTGTTAGAGCTTAATGGAAGAAGTGCTAGGCTAGGAGTCAAAAGCCTCAGTTATTACCCTGAACTACATACTAACTGTGCTCTTATGCAAGTCACTTATTGATTCTGAGCCTATTCTTTTTATCTGTAAATAAGAAAAATTAAAAGAGATGATGTATTGTGAAATCACTCTTGAAATTCTAAGTGGTACACCAATATGTGTTAGTACACATTTGGCTGCACGTGAATAGAATAAAATGAAATAGTATATGTGGAGATAGAACATATGACCTTAATATCAATAGCATTATAATGAAAGAAACTGTAAAGTCAACCTTTAATTTGCTTATAAAAGATGTCTGAATTCATTCAACTGTGAATTGAGCATTTACTACATATAGGCTCTGTTCTAAATCCTTTACATGTGTTAACCCATTTATTCCTCACAGCAACTCTGTAAGGCAGTTATTATCATATTCCTTTTATAGATCAGAAAACCAAGAATCAGGTTAAATCTAAGGTCACACAGACAGCAAGTAGGGAGAGCCAGGATTCTAGCAGAGGTAATCTGCCACTTATACATGACAAAACTCTTCGCAAAACCCCTGTTAATAAATTCAGTATGCATATAATTAGCATGTCTTAAATGGAAAATTTTTTGCCACGTAAGAAATCATCGGTATGCCAGGAAAAAAATAATTTGAATTTAGAACAATTTTGCCTGAATAGAGTAGTTCCTTAGTTCATGAGTGGCTTAAACAACTCCATCATTTGAAAACCTAAAATTACATGAATACACTACTATCTGAGAGCTCATTTCAAGAGAAAGGCCACTGCTCCAGTCCCAAAGTATTTGTAATCCAAAGACAGGGCATGAAAACAGGAATAAATATTACCATGTTCCAGCAATTACTACATTCTTACAGGTTTTGATTATGGTGGGAAAAAATAAGAAAAAGTTCACCAAACATTTATTGTTGGTCTACTCTGTATCCTCAAGAAGATAGCAAAACGAGGGAGATTAAATTTGGTACTTTATTTTTGTATTTTGGTTTGCTTCTAAATAAAAACATAAGGAAAAGAATGTGTTAATTCTGGAGAAAATCAATAAACGCTTTACATTCTACTGACTTAGAATAAGAACCTTTCTAACTTTTCTCCTATGGTCTGTCCCCTTGACAGCCTTGTTTGCTAATAGGCAGCAATATTCTTTGTATTTGACTTTGTTTTCAGGAAGGACAGGTTTTCCTATTTCTGACTCCATTGCTTGTAAAAAGATGATGAGGAACTTGTGATAATATAGAGAAAACAACAATTTAAGCGTTATCTGATCACTTTATACTAGCATTTCTATGAGCACAAAAATGGATTTTTAAATTTATCCCAACTATTTAAATACTTAAAGTCATTATGGATTCCTTAGCAAGAATCTAAGGGCAGAACTGCTGTTGAGAAAAATTTTTGATAGTTAGCATTGTGTAAAGCTGTTTTTCCATTACCTTTGCTTAATTTATGACTGCAAAATTATCATAAACTTATGACAAAATAATTTACTGAACATTTTCAACATTTGATTTCTGTTCCTTGTTTGTATTAAGTTACTTACACAGCTTTATTTTAAATTGTGCCTTTCAAAAATTGTGTAACATATGTAGAAAATGCTTTAAATATCTTAAAAGAGAAATACCTGTATTGTTTCTGTGTGGAGGGTAAATACTTCAAAGTTCACACTAAATATTCCACAAGGGGCACCAAAGACTCACTTATGGCGATTGTGGCTATTGTTCAAAAAAGTAAATTTAACTTTCAAATGTCTGACATTGATGTACTGTGACACTGCCAGATAGGGGAAATGTTCCTCGACTAATTTTAAAGTATAGATAGAATAAATTTTGGTAATAGTTTTTACTCAGAGTTGCTAATTAGCTGGCTTGCAAGAGTCCACTTTTCTGGGATGACTTTTAACAGAACACCTTGTTGGCAGCTGGGTCTGTGCCTTAGCCATCTGTATGTACTTGCCCAGCAGCTCTGCCCTCCTGGCTCCTCGCCACGGACTGTGGAGCTAGAGGAGTGGGAGGAGCAGTAGAAATGTGGAGGTGCGTGCTGGTTATGAATGGTAGTGGTGCACTACCAATGATTTCTCTCTGGCATTCTCGTTTCTTTGGAAAGGGGGTGCCTGGGCCAGGTCCTGATCACATCCTTCCTAGATTCTGCGAATGTCTTCTAACAGGTCTCTTTGCTCCTACTTTCTCCCCATCTGAATCTGTTCTGAATATTCATTGCCAGATTATTTGTACTAAAATGTGGCTCCAGTGGCTTTCTATTAAAAATGTAGCAGAATTTAGGATCTCCTAATGGTCCTAACTTTCTAGCAGTCTTGCCTGTCATTCTATCCTGTGTACTTTGTTCCTGCCAAACCAATTCCTTATAGTTTTCTCAGCCTCCCCTGTGCTTTCTTGTACTTCCTGTCTTTCTTCCCATTAACTCCCATCAAATACAGCTAATCTTTAGTTTCTTTCCTTGAATCATTTTCTGATCACTCTAACAAGATGAAATGTTAACCTTATTTGAATTTAGTCTTTATTTATACCTTTCTATGGTGTTTCTGGCATATCTTGTTTGTATTAAATTCTTTACCTATCTCCCACCATTGGCAAGTTCTTTAAGAGCAGAATTGTTTCACTCGGCTCTCTACCTCCTTCAGCAGAGTGTCTTGTGCATGATAGAAGATGCAGCAAGTATTTAAATTGCTGAATTAATAATGATTATCACATATAGGATAATGAATTGTGATAACATGAACATGATATGATGAATGAGAAGATATGCATGTTTGTATGTGTATATATACACACATATGTATATACAGATATACATACATACATATGTTAGGTGTTTAGGGGCAGATGATATTGGCCTTTTGGGTGAAACATGCATCACTTTATGGTTAAGTGGCATGTAACTCATGCAGAAAGTAAACAATATGACAAAAGTTTGATGTGCTAGGGTGGCAAAGATGTATTTTTGCATTGATATCCAAAGAGGGAAATATGTGTTCAAGACATAGTACTCATTTGAAATAAAGGAAGAAAAAAAATTTTTTTTTCCCCCAACTCTTTTCAAATTCAATTAACATATAACATTATGTAAGTTTAGGGGTATGAAGTGCTCACTTGATATATATTGCAAAATGATCACTACCATAAAATCAGCTAACACTTCCATCCTGTCACACAATTTCTTTTGTGTGTTTGTTGAACACATTTAAGATTTACTTTCATAGCAACTTTCAAGTATATAAAACAATATTATTAGCTATGATCACTATGCTATATGTTAGATCCCCAGAACTTCTTAATCTTATAACTGGATGCAATTTTATTTCTTGAATGTTTTTATGCCTTTTGGTAAATACTAATGGCTTGAAGCTTATTTAGGTGTCACCTGAAAAAAGCTGAGTAAATATATTTGAAAACAATTTTAAATATATTTAAATACTTTAATGATGATGAAGTTAGAGAAAAAAGAACAGATTACCTATTTTTAAATTTATTTAAAACTTACTTTTATTTCAAAATAATTTTAAAAATTATGATTGACATAATATATTAGTTTTAGGTGTACAACATAGTGATTAGACATTTATATAACTTATAAATCATCACCTCAATAAGTCTAGTAATGATCTGCATTATCTTACTGAAGTACAAATCTGAGAGTGTCTCTCAGTTAAAAATGTTAATTGCTGAATTAATTGGTTGTCATATAAATTTTTTACAGCTTTCAACTTTCTTTACATTTTCAGGTGATATCAAATATAGTTATTAGCTTTTGACAGAGCTAAAATTGAGACACCACCCTTTGCTCCATCCCTCCTGGAGTATGCCAATGTTACTTTCTCCCTCAGATTGTCATTCTCTCCCCTCCCCACTGCCTCTCTCCTGTTGAAGGCTCTGCCAGTGGACGCTGGAGGTGATCACCTTACCCTACTCCCAAGCTGGTTATGTCACTCTCAGGAGCTCCTTTGTGCTATAGCATTTACCAGAACTTTTGTTTTCCTCATCAGACATGAGGAACATACATTGGCATAAAATGATGAACATGCATTGACACATCATGATCACTCAAAGTCCATAGGGTTAGACGGTGAATTCTGTTCTACGTCTGTGACCCCGGTGCTTAGTCTAGTGTCTGAGCACTGAACAAAAGTTCAGTGTTTGGCAAAAGCCTTCCCAGCCACCTCCTAACCAGCCTGTGTCAGGTGTACATGAGGTACTTATTATTGGGGACAGAGAGAGGGAACTCTGTGCCATTATTAAAAATGTCAGTGCCAAGGCTACTGACATGAAAGATCTCTTTCTCTTATTCTTTGCTACCAGGGAAGTACACATTGCTGTTTACTGACATGAAAGGTCTCTGTCTCTTATTCTCTGCTAACGGGGAAATATACATTGCTGTTTCCCTCTTTACATAGAGGATAATTTACATTCATTTTCAGGTTACTTTGTAAGTGCCCTTCAGTTATTTTACGAGGATTGTAAATATCCCAAGAATAAGGGCTGTTCTTACCTCTCTCTAGTGCTCTAGTGTCTGCTATACCCATACAGAGATATAGTAAATTTTGACTAAAAGGGCTGTGGAATCCTGAGACAGTGACCCCAATTTAAAATATTTATAGATTTTTATTGTTCGTGGCTGATTTTTCATTTGACCAGTAAGTGAACTATATCTTGCAGACATCTCATTATATTAAGAGCAAAGCTATGAGGGAGGTACCATTATTTGTTGTATTTTTTTCCCCAGATAAGGCTTAGAGGAACTTAAATGTGGGTTGGTATCACACTAGTGAATTTAGGGGTGGGGTTAAAATGGCGGCTGCTTGACTTGGCTTTCTGCCTACTCATACTAACCTGAGTAGAACCCCTCTTCCTCGGCAGCAAAGCTTTGGTTCTCCCTGCTTTAATAGAGTCATTTGCTGTTGGTTTGGTTTCAGATAAAGAGACAGGAAATTCGACTTTTTCCCCTGACCGCTGATACCTGATTGGGAAATTAAAAATAAAGAGATCTAATATTCTCTTATAACTTTTTTAAAACAATACTTTTCAGAGCAGTTTGTGATTTGTGACAATATTAAGAGGACGGTACAGAGATTTCTCATATCCTCCCTGTCCCTGCAGATGCACAGCCACCCCGCTATCTACATCCCCACAGAGTGGTACCTTTGTTGCAAATGGTGAACATACTTTGACACGTCATGATCACCCAAGGTCCGTAGTTTACCTCAGGGTGCACTTTCGGTGTACATTCGATGGGCTTGGACAAAAGTTTAATGACACGTTTGCACTATTATAGTATCATACTGAGTGGCGGCACTGCCCTAAACATCCTCTGTGCTCTGCCTATTCATCACTCCCCACGGCCCAGCTCTTGGCAACAACTGATCTTTTTTTACTGTCTCCATCGTTTCGCCTTTTCTAGCATGTCATGTGGTCAGAACTGTACAGTGGGCAGCCTTTTTAGATCGACTCTTCTTTTCATGCACTAACATGCATTTTCGTTTCCTCCGTGTCTTTCCATAGTTTGACAGCTCATTTCTCTTTACTGCTGAATAACATTCCATTGTCTGGACGTACCACAGTTTGTTCATTAAGCTACTGAAGAGCTTCTTAGTTGCTTCCAAATTTTGGCAATTATGAATAAAGCTGTTATAACCATCCATGTGCAAGTTTTGTGTGAACATGTTTCCAACTCCTTTGGGCACTAAGGAGCACGATTATTTAATTATATGATTATCTTTCACTTTGTGAGAAAGCACCAAACTGTCTTCCAAAGTGGCTGTACCATTTTTCATCTCCATAATCAATGGATGAGAGAGAATACCTGTCGCTCCACATTCTTGCCAGCATTTGATGCCGATGTTCCAGATTTTGCCCGTTTGAAAGGCGCATGGTAGCATCTTGTTGTTTTATAACTTTTAATAATATATTTATTTCTTCATAAAATACAGTTCATTTAACATATTTATTGAGCGTTCACTTTATCACACCAGGCTTCATTTAGGTGCTGGGGCTACAGGAGAGAACAACACAGGTCAAAAAAATCTCTTAAATCTCAAATTCATTTGTAAAAAGTTGGGGAGGAGAGGAAGAAAACAGGAAAAGGAGAAAAAAAGAAAAAAGAATGTATTCTTTATTTATAAAAATCACAATATCCTAGAGAATATTAAAGTTTTAAAACCAGCTAAGTAGGGGTTAAAAATTGAATTATCAGTTTCTGCAAGAAACAAAATAATGTAATGGGATATATTGACAATTACAATAAATCTAAACCAGTAGGTCCGGATGATAGTTATCTTGAATAAGTTAAGAAATTGCCTAATAAATAAATTAATTATTCCTTCTTCAAAAAGTTATGAACTGTTAAGTTAGGAAATACAAAAATAAACACTGTAGTTAAATGTGATATGGATGTGTGTAGTTGTTATCCAGTACAGATATGTAATTTTACAGAAAAGAAAGATAATCAATGGTTATCAAAAAGACTGGAGATAAACAATATGCATTTTATAACCTGTGTTTTTTATCTTCTTGCCACAACTGCAGTTATTGTAGGGGTTGGAGTGGGTGATGGTATCATACATTATTAGATGTTGAATTGCCATCCAGCTCCTAGGAAAAACTTTCTGCTTGCCTTTTCATTCTGATGCATTTATGTATGAAAATTAAAAATACAGTTTAGCTATATGTAGAAATAGATGAAAACAACCCAAACAAGAATAAGCAAAAGCTATTTATGCAGAAGTAGCTATAGCAAGGGAGCCACCAGCACTTGCGTTTGGCAGAGACTAAAAGGCAGGAAAGAGAGTTGGAAAGTTGCATAGTGAGACAAGGGGAAGACTTCAGGGGTGCTCTGGGGGTGTTGTTCTGGGGAAGCTGAAGCAGACCAACTAGAATCTAGTGGACAAGCTCTGTAATTGGTTTGGGGAGCATATTTGGCTTTCTTTGGTTGGTCCTGAGTTGGACGTGGGGACAACATCAGGGACACTGGCAGTTACTAATTAAGTCCTACCCAGTTTGGGCCGATTGCTGTAGGAGTTGTAGTTTGGTTTCCAAGACTGGTTGCTGCAGAGATTATGAGTCAGGGTTCTGGTGTCATATACAGTCTGGCCATTGTCCATTTGTTTGTATTCTTAATTTTTAATGTTTTAGTTACAGTTGACATTTGATATTAGTTTCAGGTGTATAGCAAAGTGGTTGGATATTTATGTAACTTACAAAGTGATCTCCCCAATAAGTATTGCACCCACCTGACTCCATATATAGTTATTACAATATTATTGACTATTTTCCCTAAGTTGTACTTTACGTCTCCATGACTATTTTGTAACTGCCAATTTGCACTTCTTAATCCCTCTACCTTTTTCACCTAGCCTTCCATTGCCTCCCCTTTGGCCACCATCAGCTTGTTCTCTGTATCTCTGAGTTTGTTTCTGTTTCGTTTGTTCTTTTATTTTGTTTTTTAGATTTTACAAGTGAACTCATTTGTTATTTGTCTTTCTCTGATTTATTTCACTTAGCATAATACCCTCTAGGTCCATCTATGTTGTACCAAATGGTAAGATTTCATTCTTTTTTAAGGCTGAGTAATATTCCATTGCCTACATGTACTATATCTTCTTTATCTATTCATCTTTTGACTGGAGCATTTAATCCTTAAGTAATTATTGATAGGTATATGGTTATTGCCATTTTATTACTTATTTTCTGATTGTTTTTGTAGTTCTTCTCTGTTCCTTTCCTTTTCTCTTGTGTGTTGATGACTTCCTGTAATGTTCTATTTGGATTCCTTTTTCTTTATTTCTTTTATAGCTCTTGTAAATTTTTGGTTTGTGCTTACTGTGTGCTTCATATATACTAAGCTATGTTTATAGCAGTCTATTTTAAGTTGATGATTGCTTAAATTTGAACATATTCTAAAATTACTATCCTTTTCACCTACCCTTCATGTTTATGTTTTTGTCATTATTTTTTAATTCTTTTTTTTTGTGTGTATATCTCTTAACTTACTGCTATAATTACATATCTCTTCCTACTTTTGCCTTTTAACCTTTGTACTAGCTTTAGTATTGTTTGATCCACTGCTTTTGTTTCCCTTTGCAAGTGAGATATTTTCCTTTGTGATATTTTCTTATTCATATTTTTGATTTTTTTTCTTTTTTTCTTCTTACAGAAGCCCTTTTAACATTTCTTATAATACTGTTTTGGAGGTGATGAGCTCCTTCAGCTTTTTCTTGTTTGGGAAGCTCTTTATCTCATTTTCCAATTCTAAATGATAGCCTTGCTCGGTAGAATAATGTTGGTTGTAAGTCCTTGCTTTTATATTTCGTGCCAATTTCTTCAGCCTGTAAAATTTCTTTTGAGATATCAGCTGACAGTCTTATGGGAGCTCTTTTGTAGGTAACCAAATGCATTTCTGTTGAAACTTTTAAGAGTCTCTCTTTGTCTTTAACTTTTGGCATTTATTTGTGATGTGTCTTGGTATGGGCTCCCTTGGGTTCATCCCTTTTGGAACTCTGCATATGTCTATTTGCTTCACCAGGTCAGTGAAAATGTTCACCACTATTTCTTCAAATAGGTTTTCAGTTCCTTGCTTTCGCTCTTCTCCTTTGAGCACCCCTATCATGGGAATGTTGTTGCGCTTGCTGCTGTCCCAGAGGTCCTTTACACTTTCCTCATTTCCTTTTTATTCCTTTTTCTTGTCGCTGTCCTGATTGGGTGTTTTCCGCTACCTTATCTTCTAAATCACAATGGGATCCTCTGCTTCATCTAATCTGCTGTTGATTCCTTCTAGTGTATTCTTCATTTCAGTGATTGTATTCTTTATTTCTATCGGGCTCTTTTTTATGGTTCCTATGTCCTTGTTAATGCTTGCTATCTCTTTGTTGAAGTTCTTACTGAGTTCATTTTTCTTCCCCTAAGCTCCTTGAGCACCCTTATAACCAGTGTTTTGAACTTTGCATCTGGTGGATTGCTTGCCTCCGTTTTGTTTAGTTCTTTTTCTAGAGTTTTATCCTGTTCTTTCATTTGGGACATGTGTCTTTGCCTCCTCATTTTGGTTGCCTCCCTGTGTGTGTTTCTATGTACTAGGTAGATGTGCTACATCTCCCAGTCTTGGCAGAATGGCCTTGTGTAGTAGGCATTTTGTGGGGTCCAGTAGTGCAATCTACCTGTTCACCTGAGGTGAGTGCTCCGGGGGTATCCCTTGTGTGGGTTGTGTGTGGTTTCCTGTTGTAGTTAAGCCTTGATTGCTATTGGAACATCAGTAGGTGGACTGACCCTCAGGTTAACTGGCTGTGAGCACTGGCCTGTCTATCACAGACAAGCTGTTGTGTGGGGGCTGACCTCTGGTGCCTGCTGAGTCTACTCTTTGCATGTGTTGTGATGCTAATTGAGTGGTATTTTGTTGTGGTTTGAAGCCAGCCACAAGGTGTGTTGGTTTGGGGCCTCTAGAGAAGTGCTATGGTGCAGGCCCAGGTTAGCCGCTGCTTGTATTTGGCTTGAAAGTACCTGGGGGTGGTTATGTTTGAACCAAGTCTGACTGCCACTAGTACCAGGCTTGAAGGCAACTTAGCAAGAGATACAGAGCATGCCGAGGCCAGCCACTGTTTATTTGAGGTTTGTGGACCTTTGAGAGAATTTAGGAAAGTCTGCAGTACAGGCCTAGGCTGGACACTTGTGTGGATTAGCCTCTGAAGGAATTAGCCTGGCATGTGCATTGAGTGGGGTAGGGTCTCAGAGAATCACCAGGGTGGGGTGAGAATTTCAACCTCTGATAGAGATTCAGAGTTAGTGCCTACCTGTGTCTGCAAGCTGGGCTGGGGGAGAGCTCAACAAAAGAACTGTGGGTCCTGTGAGTATTTTTGAGTCTGTGCTCAGGGCTTTTAAGTGGACACCTGGGTCTCCTGCATCCCTCCATCTCACCCAGACTGAGTCCCTGCTGATTTCACAGCTAGCTGTTGTAGGGACTCCTCTTCCCAACACAGGTGCTGTGGCTTCTTTATATCCTTAATTATAGGAGTTCTCTTTAGCTAGTCGTTAGGTGGTTCTCAAGAGTGGTGGTTGTAATTTTGATGTGGTTATGGGACAAAGTGAGCACAGCATTTACCTAATTCGCCATCTTAACCAGAAGTTCCTAACTATTGTCCATTTGTATTCAGATGCACAATGATAATATGAATTTCCGTCTTTGGTGACATTCCTGTTCATACTCAGAAAGATTTAGAACTAGGGTTAAGTTGTACTCTACCACACAAAACCCAGGGAAGGAATGGTACTTTTAAATGATTAAACAGGTAGGATGCCTGGAATTTTGCTTTTGATTGTGAAGAAGATATATACACATATAAATGCACATACACATAGCAGCCATTCTTTCTGACAGTACTTGAGAGAATAATTCAATAAATTTCTGCAGCTCCTTGCCCTGAGCAGGCTGAATTAGAGTAGCCCTAATGCAAATTAATCCTTGTAATTCATGTGAGCCTTTGTGACATTTGCTCATATTTGAAAGCTGGTAATTTTTCTTTGTCTGCTTTTATCTTGTTCTGTGGTTATGTTGGCTTCTCATTATAGCTCAATTTTAGCAGTTTTGCAGGGAGACTGTCTGAGGTGCTCTCCAGAGGTCCCCAAATTGAATTGCAGGTATACTGCAAAGTCTATATTTAATTAGGCCCATTGATATGAAATGTCCAGAATAGGCAAATATATACAGACAGAAAATAGATTAGTGATTTCTTGGTGAGAGGAGAATAGGGGATGATAGCCAAAGGGTATGGGGTTTCTTTGAGGTGGTAAAAATGGTCTAAAATTGATTCTAATGATAGTTGCACAATTCAATATACTAAAAACCATTGAATTGTATACTTTAGGTGCATTTTATGATATATGAATTATACAATAACCCTAAAGCAAAAAAAAAAAATCACCTGTTCATTAGAATAGCTTATAACCTATGCATTTGGGTTTAAGTCGCAGTCTTTGTGGTTCTTGTATGTTTTTTAAATCTCGTGAGATTATTTTTAGAGAGAAAGGCTATGTAGCATGGTTAAAGAACAAAGGCTTTGGATCAGACATATCTGGATCAACTTGTGGCTTCAACACTTTCAGGCTGTTTGTCTTTGAGTACATTATCTTACCTTTCTAAGTCTCAGTTCCCTAAATTGTTGAGAATAATTATAGCAATTTCTTAGGTTTATTGTTAGAGGCCCATAGTAAGTGTTCAATAAGTGTTAGCCACACTTAATGTTAAAACAAACTATTGACTTCTCTTTGGTATGGTGATCTAAAACAGATAAACAAATCTCTGTGAGCAGGGCACAGTGTGGAATGATTGCAATGGAGAGAAGATATTTCAACAAATATATAGAGTGGTAAGCACTCAGTAGGGGTGCAGTGGGTAGGCTGGGGGTTGGAAGTTAAAACATACCTCCTTTAATACCCAGCAGTTTACTGTCTGGTGGGTGATACTGAGGGTAGAGGATGCACCTCCCTTTACAGATTATTTTAATATTAATATGTGTTTAAGATATGAGTTTGTACCAAGTATACAGGAACAAGAGGAGAGGCCAATGCAAGGAATTCATGGGGCGGCATACTAGAGAAGATGACACCAGAGCTGAGTATTGAAGATGAGAAACTCTAGCCTGATAAAGTCAGAATGACTCCCTTGGCAACTGAATTAGCACAAGCAAATGCCTGAAATGTCCATTTACATGTCGACTCTCAAATTTATATCTCCCAAATTCCAGGGTCCAAACTCAAAATCTTCACTCGGATGGCTAACAGACATCTTAAACTCTCCCCTACAATGTGGACCACTTAGATTTCCCCATCTCTGATTATGACAACTCCATCCTTCTGGCTGATCATGCATGCCCAAATCCTTGGAGTTATTCTCATTCTCACATTGAATTAGCCAGCCAGGAAATCCTCTTGGCTCTACCTTTAAATATATGTGGAATCTGTGTCCTCAAACCTGTCACTGCTACCAACCTGGTCTGAGCAACCACCAGCTCTTGCTTCTATTTGTGCCCATCTTCACTCTCTGTACAGCATCTAGAGTGATCCTTTGCAAATAAAAGTAAAATCATGGCACTTCTCCATTCAAAACTTATATGGTTTTGGTTCGTATTATTAAAAAATTTTTTTGATTAGTTTCAAGTATACAGTACATTGGTTAGACATTTATATCATATTTCATTCAGAATGAAAGCCAAAGTCCTTACAGAGCTGGCAGATTTGTTCCTTCCACCTCCATTTACCTTTCTGTTCTCTTCCACTACTCTCCCTTCATTTAGCCTTTTGATTTTGTTTGGCCAAGGTAGTGGTTTATTTGTCTTTGCCTATGTAATATTGAAAAGGCAATAAATATGACTAGGCAGGTGTTATGGTTCCTCGTAATACAAGTACCTGTTGTCTTACTCCTTGCTTGCATAAGCATTCATATACCTGCAGTCCCCTGGCTGGCCTTAGAACACTGTAGGAGGAAAATGTGGAGCCACTGAGGTTTTAAGTAGGTCAGATTTGCATTTAGATAGATTATTTTGCTTTCAGCATGGAGAATAGATTTAAGGGGGAATTCCACTGGAAACAAAGACTGGAAAAGGAACAAGTTAGGAAGTTTTTACTGTAGTCTAAATGCGAGCCTGTGCTAAAGTGGTTGGAGTGGACAGGAGATTCCAGATTCTAGAAATACTCTAAGGTAGAGTTGGCAGGACCTAGTTCTTGACTGAATATGTGGTTTTTGCCTTGAGTCACTTTGTGCATGAAGGTACTACTTACTGAAAATAGAATTTTTATAGGAAGAGGAAATTTGAAGATAAAGAGTGGGGGAAAATGTAGATTTCCTTTAGGGCATTTTGATTTGGAAGCATCCAAGGAAAAGCTACCATTTTGTACAGCAAAGAGTTGGATTTAAGGTTCTTGGGCCTCTGTGGGGAGGGCTGGACAGACTTGAGTCGGCTTTTCTAAAAATGTTCATTTTTCTTTCTAATTAGAAGTATCTTATTTTTTTTTTCTTCCAAATTTCACTTTTCGCTTAAACTCTTCTATCATAACTTTTTCTGGAACATATACCATGCACACCCTCAATTTATTATCCCTTCGCGACAGCTCACCCGGGTTATTTTTAAAGCTTAGATATCTTGAAAATGCAGCAGTGCTAACTGATAGCAAAAATATGGGAAAGACCTGGCTTCACATTTGTCTGCTAAAGCACATGAATATTTAACTCTTTATATAGGCAATTTCATACAAATCGGGAATGAGCTCAAATAACTGTGTATTGAACGTCCTTCAGTATCAAGAAAATTCTTGAGCCCGACTCTTCCCTTTTTTTCCCCCTGCTCAGGACCAGTCTGTCTGGCCCCTAGTCCCACACTCCGCTTGCCAGAAGGTCTTTTCTTACTATGGGACATCAAAACTCCTGGCCCGCGCGGCTGGGATTTTGCATTGGGAGAGCAGGCCTGAGCCGCGGTAACCACAGTAACGAGTCCCCGGCTAGTTGTTTAAGGGTGACGCGAGTCTCCAGGACCCTCTGGGGTGGCCGCACCGGGGTGGAGCCGGGGGTCGCGTGGTCCCCCAGCCCTCTGGCCGAGAAGTGTCCATTCCTTGGCCGGCGGTCCCCGAAAATCGCGTGACTGCCCTGGCCGCGGGCGCCGCGTCCAGGCCCGGGGCAGCCTGCTGGTCGGCGCCCGCATTGTCTAAGCTCCATAGCAACTCGGGCGAGGCAGGGGCCACGCAGGCCCGCGCAGCCCGAGCCCGCGCACCGGCCCGCAGCCGCGTCCGCTCCCGGGAGAGACGCGCCCTCTAGGGCGCTGGGCCGCGTGCGGATGGGCCCCTGACGGCCCGCGCGGACGCCGGGCGCGGGCAACGGCGGCGGCGGCATGCCTGGGAAGCGGCTCACGGTCGGTAGGTGGGGCGGGCGGGCCTGCGGCGCCGGGAGGAAGCACGAAGGAGCCGGCCTGCGGTGTATGGGCTGGACCACGCTCCCGCCTCTGGTTTTGCTTTCCGCTCCCCGGCGTGCCCTCTTCCAAACATTGGGAAAACTGGCTCCATTGCTCTCCTATAGCATTTTGTTACGAATTTCACCCCCACTCCCCATTGCCATCCCTCACCCCGCCCGCATTGACATTGCCTCATTGGCACCGGCTTATTTTACCTTGCTTAATTCTCCGTTTTGCGGCTGGAATAATTGAAGCCTCCATTAAGGTTAATTCCAGGGTCACAGTGAATTAGTGACCAAGCTGGATTCCAGAGGCCTTTCCTCCCCACTTCCACCTTGAATTCCAACTTAAAATTCAATCCATGTGCAGAGAATGAACAGAGGGCCAAAATTTTACTGAGCTTGCCCATATATAAAGCAGGGCTAGGTGCTGTCTCAAATTATTTCATTTACTTTAAAAGGAAATCAGATTTGAGAGAGATAATGTAATATTTTATCTTGTTTCAGAGCCACCAACTATTACAGAAGCGGAATTTGTAAGTACCATTTAGAGGGCTACTATTTTTTCCTCTGGCGTTTTAAAAATAGTAAATCACAGATGTAGAAAAAAAAGCTATGTATTTTATTTTTTATGTTTTGCCAAATGAGTATAATGGAAGCTTTGGCTTAGTAACAATGGCACTGAGCACAAGACAGATGCCGTTCACCGTTAAAGTTCTTTTACATAAATGACCTCTTTTAATTTCTCTCAACTCTGTAATGACTCCATAAGAGGTATGTTTTATCTCCATGGTTTTATTGTGATGTGGCTGTGCAGTTCCTGGTTGCAGTAAACATAAGTAGATGGCATTGATTGATAATAAGTGGTCAATTTATAGTTGTAATTCCTTTAAATGTACTAAATGTTTTCAGATCAGATTTCTGGAGAGTTGAGTAATATCATGTACTTTACCAAGTACATTATTTACATTGTCATTTAGGTGAGTGCTATAATTAGGGTGGGTTTTATTGTAATTCCTATTGTGTATTTAAGGAATGTGCCCACGATTTATCAGCTAGGTAGGAGGTAGCTAGGTAGGAGGTAGCAGAGCCTAATTCCTACTGCCATCTGAGTTTGATTTCAAGAGCTCTAACCACTTCTCTATATGATTTGCTTACATCCTCCAGTACTTATTTCTCTTGTTGAATAATTATGTTATTTGCTGTTGGTTTTTTATTCAACAAACACGAGAGCCTTCTGTATTCACGGTGCTGTGCAGATGCTGAGGATAAGTCTCAAGTTCACAGTCTGTCAGGGGCACTGAGTGGAGAGGGCTAAGGCTGTGTCTACTTTTACCACCACTGAGAGAGGGAGACCAAATTAGAGGCACAAAGAACATGTCAGCAACTCCTTCCATCTTCTTATTGTCCCGGTGTAACTGTATAGTGGCAAATTCCTTTAAGCCGCTTCCCAGACTATTCGTTTTAGCAGAAGATCAGCACTTCTGGAGGCAGCTAATGTTTCTCATACAACTCCAGCTTGAACTCTCTGAAGAGCACTCAGATGTTACACATAACACTTGAGCAGTTTACTAACCTCTTCAGGTCTCTGCAGCTGTGTGGGAACTCATAACAGTTTGAAGCCTCTATTAGCCACTCATATTTCTCTTGGTTCCTTTGATGCCGATATCTCCCAGTTTTCCCATCTCCCATTTTTTCCCACCTTCCTCTCTGGCTTCCCTTTTTCTTTGCTCATGAAAGTGTCTTCCATCTTCAGGATTCTGTTCTACAGGCTTTCTCTGGCGGACTTCTTCTCCTATAGTTTCAGCTACTCTCATTTCACAGGGCATTCAAATCTACACACCTCCAACCCAGACAGCTCTTCTATGTCAGAACTCTGTAACCATTGAGTTATTAGGCACCTTCATCATCTGGATGCTCTTAAATCACCTTAACCGTCTACACTGAATTTATCTGTGCCCTCTGCCGCCCCTCCCCTCCCCCACACTAATCCTGTTTTTCTACCTCTTTTTCTTGTTTTGGTTAATAGTGCCACGGACCATTCAGTCACCCAAGCCAGAGCTTTATTCCCTTTTCTGCACCTCCCACCTGCAAGTTCTTGTCATAGCCAGATCCTTTTCTCCATCCTCGCAGATGGAGAAAATACTGTCTAGTATTTCAGGCCCTCATCCCTGGACCTGGACTTAGGCAGTAGTCCTAACTAATATCACTGCCTCCGAATTTCCTCTGCCAATTCCAATTTTTCTTTGCCTAAAGCATAATGTGCAAAACCCTGTGCATGAGCTGTGTCGGATGCAATAGCTTTCCTGTCTACCTTTAGATTTTCCTTCTCACATCATTCTTACCGGCCATCAGATTACTATTAAGCCTTTCAAAAATTACCATGTTACTTGATTGTTCAGATCTTTTATTAATCCTACTGTTTATGGAATGCCGACTAGATGCTAGTATTTAACCTCAAAACAACTCTATTATGTGGTTATTATCACCCACATTTCACAGATGAGGAAGTGGAAGTCACAGAGGTTAACTAACTTGGCCTGAGGCTGCACATCTAGTAACTGGCAGAGCCAGAAAGTCAGATGCCTCCCTTTAGTATTCCAGTTTTTCTATAACTTTTCAGCCTCCTTTAACTTTTACTCCTAGTACTTCCTATGTGATAAAGACAATGTTCATTCTGTTTTTGGTTTATAAAGTACTTCCACATGCCTTCTGCTCCAGCCAAACTTCCCTGCTTGCCTCCTTGCCTTTGTTGTCAAATGTTGTCTCAGTTGCTCTCCCCCATCTATTTCACAATCCTGCACATTCTTCAAGGCCTTACCTCATCTCCTCCATGAAACCTTTCCAACCTAAAATCACCCAGACTGCCTTTGAGCTCTGTGCAGCTTTCAGCTGAGACCAGTTTGTGACCAGATCCCCAAATTTATTGTCATCACGCATTATCTGCATATTAAATTATTCATATGTCTTACATGTTTTGCTGTTTTTCAAAAGTTTAAAGGTATTTTTTTTTCCTCATTAATATTCTTAGAAAAAAACATGTGGCAGAGATCTCTGGTTCTCCAAAATCCATTCTATGCTTTTCCATGCGTACTAGACATATTGCTCTCCAGAATAAAGACTACGTTTTCTAACAAGGAAGGCTAGAAATGAGGTCATATAAGCAAATTCTGTCCAATGGAACATAAGCAGAAGTGTCATGTCCTACTTCTTGAAAGCCGATATTTATAGAGATTAAATAGCTGACCCCCTATGTCACACACATAGCTAGTAACTGGTCAAGCCACAATTAGAACCTGGGTCACTCTGGCTCTAACACTCATAAAAGTGTGAAGGAAGAGAGTGTGCCCTTTTCCTTTTTTTCTAGTGGCTGGAATGAGGATGTAATGCTGGAGCTGAAGCAGTTATCTTGGGTCATGAGGTAGAAGCAGCATCTTGAAGATGGCAGAGTTACAAGATTAAAGGGGCTCCTGAGATTTGGGAAGCCACAGTGCCAGTACTGAAATGCTTATGGTTTCATGAGAGAAAGACACTTCCATTTTATTTAAATAGTGTTATTTTGGTTTTCCATCATGGGCAGCAATCATATACTAATATAAAGTGCTCCTGTATTTATAGGAACGTTTTTCATCTTGTATTTTCTAAATCAGTGGATCTAAAATGTACAATCTTATTGTGGACATCTGCAAAATAATTTAACCCTTACATGGGGTCTTCATTCTCAAAGGAGAGAATAACTCATTTAGAATAAGTCATTGGATGTCAGGGACATATTTTGCCTTGTATATATTTCAATTTTTTATGTGTAAATTTTGCATTTTCTTAATAAAATTGTGAAATCCTGTAAGGCTGACACTATGACACAATACACCTTAATATTCCTTATAGTGTGTAGCACAATTCCCAGAATATGCTGTTAGATGATTAATACATTTTGGTTGATGGATATTTTAATATGTAATAATTAATATCATTTGTTTCACTTATTTTTTGTAAAGCTTCCTTTGATATATATTTTATATTTCTTAAGTACCCCTCTCCTGTCATTTTTCTGCTGTAGTCTTTGCTAACTTTGCATCTGATTGGTCTTTGATAATTCTCTTAGGGAAAATATGTATAAAAAACAATATATTCGGTTCTCTTATTAGTTTCTTTGGGGGTATATTTTTAATTATATAAGCAATGTATGAAGATATTCTTGTAAATAATTTAAATAATAAAAGTTATAAAGTGAATGCTTCTCTACATTACCTCCCTCATTCCCAGCCTTTCATTTTCATATTCCATAAAAACTGAAATATAAATCTATCATAGCAAGAATAGTAGAGTTCAGACTGCTTAATAATACACTGGGATTTGATTATGTTGTAGGTATACACTGAGAAAAATTTTAAGTGAGAGTGACTTTTAAAGTAGAAAATAAATTGGTGTTAAAGACGTAAGTACTTGACTCTTAAATCCAAAATAATCATATCTTTTCTCATGCCTTAAAAATTGAAACAATATAGGTAGGTATGTCACACCTTAAAAATTGTCTTTGTAGAGTAAGTATTTGGTAGTGTAATGATCTATTTTGTTGAATTTTATATAAAAACTCAGTTTTATTTACTTTAAAAGCTGATGCTGTTAAAAAAAGTTAAAAAAGGAGATGTCCTTTATTTTTACCGTCAAATTAAGAGAGTGTAGTTTAATGCAGTATTTATTCTACTTGTTAAAAACAGCCAATAATATAACAACTGTATGATGATAGATGCTTACTAGACTTATGGTGGTGATCACTTCGTGAGAGGTATAAATGTCTAAACACTGTTGTAAATATGAAACTAATATAACATCGTATGTCAACTATAATTAAAAAATAAATTTTCAAAACTTGATATTTATTTTTAGCTAATCTTTAGTCTGTTTAAATTCACATTCTATTATTCGCATAGATTGAATGAAGTTATAAACATAGTATTTCCCAATTATGGATATTCTCATTATTCTAACATAATATGCAAAAAGATTCATATTTCCAGTCCTCATGAACAAGACTGCCTATCAATTGATGACCACTTGGTGTTCATTTTTCTGATTATAACTGTGGTAGATTGCATCATTTGGGTTGGATGAACTGAGAGTGCGCTCAGGTTGACACTCTAGTGGCATTATATGAAAATGGTGGCGGGGAGGAGCAGATAGATTGTAGGCACACCACTCCTACTTCCCCACTGTTCATTTTCTTAAGAGGCGCAGAGCTAGTGCCAGAAGTATTTCGAACAAGTCATTTGGAAATTGAGATGGGTCCCCTAGGTCCTTTGGAAATTGTTAGGCTGTTTGGAATTCTTCCAATTCTATGGAGTCCAATTCTCTGATCGAAATCAAATTCTCTAATTTTTTTTTTGAACTGTAGAAACTGTGTTAGAAGTTCCATCAATAAGTTAAGCAACAAGTATATTATTAAGCAACTCCTTGCACTTATCGGTGTATTAGGCACATATGTTGTCCATCACTGTTCCCCCAAAGTAGTACACCTTCTGATTGGAGAGATGACCTTAATGTGAAACAATAAAAGGATGAACAATTTATATTTAAGTGTGAATTATGGAGTTTGAACTAAAAGTGCATTTGGATTTAGAGAAGCTTTACCTATAGGTAACATGTAGAATTGGAGAAAAGTTAATAAAGGATGTGAGATTCTCCCTCTTTCAAGTGAAGATATCAGTTTGTAAGGACCTTTGTTCAGGGAGAAAACCTTAAGGTATTTGGGGCCATTGAAGAGCCAAGTAGGTATAATTAGAGAGTACGATTGGATAAAAGGGAATAGAGAGCTTCCTTTACCTTCTCAGGCTTTGAGAGTTCCCTCCAGGAGAGAGGGAGAACAGAAACCAAACGGAAAAGGACTGCTGGGTAGATGCTGATTGTCATATGTGATAACCCTTGGGAATAAAAAGAGAGTTCAAACTTTTGTTCTTCATCGAAAGAGCCACTCTTATTTCCCCCCTTCTTCACAGACTACATCTATATGAAAATACAATTTTGTGAACCCATGGGGATCTGATAAACGGGCTTTCAGCTCTTAAATGTCTAAACGCCCTCTATTTAAGCAAGATGCCCTTTCCACAAGCTGCTTTGTGGAGCTCATTTCACCGCGTGTTCTCTTTTTCTGTTTTCTTCTTTTGGCAATATCTCTCTTTTTTATTTTATTAGTGTTGTTTTATTAGAGTCTTTATTAGGTCATTAGTCTTTTTAGATTTCATGTTCTCGGTGTAACCATTCAAGCATTCATCCAACAAAAATGTTTCCAGCATTTATTATCTAAAGGAATTGGGAATTTTAAAAAAATGGATAAGGAACAGCCTTTTTCCTCCAGAAGTTCAAATCCAGCCAGTGGGTGAGACACGTAAACAGATAACTGTAGTATGGAGTATTAAAACTTGTAATAGGAGAAACATAGATGACTTCAGTCTCTGGTTACTATTACTTCAGGCTTTTGGAGAAGAAAAAAAGATAGGCAAATAAGGGGTGAAAAGATTTTCCAGGTAGAATAATCAGCATGTGCAATGGTGCAAAACTATAAAAAAGTTGCTATGACTGGAGCGTTGGTAGTATGAGACGAGCCTGGACAGCTGGGCAGAGCCAAATTACATCCATCATAAGCCCTTTCATGGTAGAAAAGGACTGGGAGCAGGTAGATCTCTTGTATTAACTGACTTGTGGTTACAAAGACTGATCTATACTGTGGTAAGGAGGGTAGGAAAGATGAGGTTTGGCATATTATGGACAGGAGGGTGAAGTAGAGGTCCCAGGGGTCTGATCCTGTGTTGATAGGATCCCAGAGTAGTGGTTACAAGATGATCAGGTGACCAGGGATTTATTCTAGAGGGGATGATAGTGATTTGGAATCTGTCATTCAGTACACAGAGGTTAAGAAGGCTTCCAAAAGGTACAGAGAAATTTGGTCTTGTTTCCTTGTATATATGTATCCCCAACATTTTATTATGAAAAAATTAAAAATATAAGAAAGTCAAAAGAATTGTAATGTGAACACCTATATACCCAGCACTAAGATTTCACAGTTAACATTGCTACATTTGCTTGTTCATATTTCTGCCTCTGTCAATCAATGCCATTCATCCAATCTATTTTATTTTTTTATGTGTTTCAAAGTAAGTTGTAGACATTGATATTACTTGTATCATCCCTAAACATTGCAGCATGACTATAATAAACTAGTATTCAAATTAGTTTATGATTCTTTTGTTGATGTGAAATTTATGCACAATGAAATGGAAAAATTTTAAGACTGCCATTTGATAAATTTTGACAAATGTATACACCTGTGTGATCCAAACTTCTATCAGTATAGAGAACATTTACTTAATCTTAGAAAGTCCCTTTAAGCCTCTTCCTGGATGATTCTTACCCCCATTCCTGAAAGACGGCTAATTTCCTATTTTCACCATAGAGTAGTAACACAGATTATAGATTTTACTTCATATAAATGGAATTATATAATTGATTTCTTTTGCTCAGCATGTTTTGTGATCCATGTTGTTGCATGATTCCGATGTCTACGTAACTTTTTTATTGTAGTAAAATATACAATAAAATTAAATCTGCTATTTTAACCACTAAAATATACAATGCAATGGCATTAAATACATTTACATTGTTGTGCAACCATCACCACTCTTCGTCTCCAGAACCTTTTCATTATTCCAAACCTAAAAACCCAGTCTCTGGTTACTATTATTTACTTCCTGTCTTTATGGATTTAACTATTCTAGGTACCTCATATAAGTGGAATCACACAATGTGTATCCTTATATAAGTAGAATCACACAATGTGTATCCTTTTATGTCGGGCTTATTTCATTTAGCATAACATTTTCAAGGATCATCTATGTTGTTACATGTATCTGAATTTCATACCTTTTTAAGGCTGAATAATACACCATTGTATGTACATACCATATTTTGTTTATCCTTCACATGCCAATGGACATTTGGATTGTTTCTGTCTTTTGGCTTTTGTCAATAAAGCTAGTATGACCACAGGTGTACACATATCTGTTTGAATCTACTTTCAGTTCTTTTGAGTATATACTCAGAAATAGAATTGCTAGACCATATGGCAATTGTGTATTTAAAGTTTTGAGGAACTGCCATAGTGTGTTCCACAGTAGCTGTACCATTTCGCATTCCCACCAGCATTGTACAAGAGTTCCAGTCTTTCCACATGCTTGCCAGCACTTGTTCTTAGCCATCCTAGTAGATGGGAAGTGATATCATTGTGGTTTTGATTTGCATTTCTCTTTTTGCTATGATATTGAACACCTTTTTATACGCTTCTTGATCATTGTTTATCTTATCTGAAGAAATGTCCATTTAAGTTTTTTGTCCATGTAGATGATTTGGGTGTTTATCATTTTCTTGCTGAGTTACTTAGAGTTCTTTGCAGTGAACATTTTATATATTATGGATATTAACCCTTATAAGAAACATGATTTGAAAATTTTTCTCACATTCTGTAGGTTGTATTTTCACTTTCTTAATAGGGTCCTTTGATGCACAAAAGTTTTTAATTCTCATGAAGTCAAATTTATTTTTCTTTTGTTCACGCTTTTGATGTCATATCTAAGAATCCATTGCCAGATCCAAGATAATGAAGATTTATCTTTATGTTTGGAATCAGGTTATATGAGTCTTCCAACTTTGTTCATTTTCAAGATTGTTTTGGCTATTCAAGGTCCCTTGAGATGCCATATGAATTTTAGAGTGTTTCTTTTTCTATTTATGAAAAAATAACATGTCATTGGAATTTCAGTGGAGACTGTTAAATCTGTAGATTGCTTTGGGTGGTATTATCATCTTAACAATATTATCTTCCAATCCTTGAATATGGTATATCTTTTCATTTGTTGATGTCTAATTTCTTTCAGCAATGTTTATTATTTTTCAGTATACAAGTCTTTGCCTCCTTGGTTAAGTAATTCTTTTTGATTCTATTGAAAATGGAATTATTTTCTTAATTTCCTTTTTAGATATATATAGCATTTTTAGTAAGTGATTAAAAACTGATGTTTATTATTGTTATTTTTTTTCATTTCACGTATACAAGTTCTAAATGAACTATAAATCTCTCCTAGTCTGATAGTTAACTGTATGCTTGGCTCTTTTATCTCTACAGACACTGTAAGTTACCAGAAGGAAAAAGTCTGTAAGACCTATTGGGCGATCCCTGGAAAGGCAATTATTTGCTTTTATGTGCTACTGCACTGGAAGCAAATTAAACCGTGTATTAGACAAGGACCTTTATATTATTGTTAATATTTTAAATCTACACGTGATTGCTACTGTGACTTCTGCAGTTACCTTCTTAGAGCTGTACATAAATACACAACTTTTTTGAATTTAATAACTTTTGTTTTTTAATTACAGTTGGCATATGGTATATTAGTTTCAGGTGTACAGCATAGTGATTAGACATTTGTGTAACTTACAAAGCGATCACCTCATAAATCTAGATACCATATAGTTGTTACAATATTATTGGCTATATTCTTTACGCTATACTTTATGTCCTCATAACTATTTTGTACTCCTTAATCTCTTCCCCTTCTTCACCTCTCCTCCAACCCTCCTCCCATCTGGCAACCATCAAAATGTTCTCTGTCTCTATGAGTGTGGTTCTGTTTTGTCTGCTTATTTTGTTCTTTAGATCAGGGGACCCAACCCCCAGGCTGTGGACCAGTACTGGTCCATGGCCTGTTAGGAACCGGGCCACACAGCAGGAGGTGAGCTGTGGGTGAGTGAGCAGAGCTTCATCTGTATTTGCAGCTGCTCCCCAGCACAAGAATTACTGCCTCAGCTCTACCTTGAGCCATTAGGCTTTTGATTTCCATAGGAGCACTGGTCCCTAGTGCCAAAAAGATTGAGGATTGCTGCTTTAATTCTACATGAATATGAAATTGTGTGGCATTTGTCTCTGTCTGACTTGCTCCACTCAGCACAATACCCTGTAGGTCCATCCATGTTGCAGATAGCAAGATTTCATTCTTTTCTTTTTATGGTGAGTAATATTCCAGTGTGTGTGTGTGTGTGTGTGTGTGTGTGTGTGTGTGTGTGTGTGTGTCACCTCTTCTTTATCTATTCGTCCATTGATGGACACCCAGGGAGCCTCCTTATTTTGACTATTGTAAATAATGTTGCAGTGAACATATGGATTCACATATCCCTTTAAAGTAGTGTTTTGGGTTTCTTCAGATAAATGCCCAGAAGTGGGATTAACTGGGTCCTTCTTTGTCTCTGTTATACCCTTCATTTTAAAGTCTGTTTTGTCTGGTATAAGTATTGCTACCTCAGCTTTTTATTTGTTTTATTTTTTTATTGTTATGAAACACTTTTATCCGTACCTTTATTTTCAGTCTATGTGTATCTTTCAATCTGAAGTGAGGGTCTTTTTTTCTTATGCATTCAGCCACCCTGTCTTTGATTGGAACATTTAATCTATCTATATTTAAAGTAATTGTTGATATGTGGTTATTGCCATTGTATTATTCCTATTTTTAATTTTTTTTCTTTTAAGAAAGTTCCTCCAAGATTTCCTGTAATATGGTGATGAATTCTTTTAGCTTTTTTTCTTGTTTGGAAAGCTCTTTCTGTGTCCTTTGATTCTAAATGATAGCTTTGCTGGGTAGAGTAATCTTGGTTGTAGGTCCTTGCTTTTGATCACTTCAAATATTTCATGCCAATCCCTTCTGGTCTGCATAGTTTTTGTGGAGAAATCAGCTGACAGTCTTATGGGAGCTCCCTGGTACATAACTAAATGCTTTTCTCTTGATGCTTTTAAGATTTTCTCTTTGTCTTTAACCTTTGGCATTTTAATTACGATGTGTCTTGGTGTGGGCCTCTTTGGGTTCATCTTATTGTGGACTATGAGCTTCCTTGGCTTATATGTCTATTTCCTTTTCCAGGTTAGGGAAGTTTTCTGTCATTATTTCTTCAAATAGGTTTCCAGTTTGTTGTTCTCTCTCTCTCTTTCTGGTATTCCTGTGATGCAAATGTTGGTATGCTTGATGTTGTCCCAGAGGTCCCTTAAATGAAACTCATTTTTTTAAAATTCTTTTTTCTTGTTGCTGTTCCAATTGGGTGTTTTCTGCTACCTTATCTTCTAAATTACTGATTTAATCCTTTGCTTCATCTAATCTACTGTTATTCCCTCTAATGTATTCTTTATTTAAGTAGTTGTATTTTTCATTTTTGATGATTCTTTTTCATGTTTTCTATCTCCATTTTTGTTTTCTGCCAATCTGTTAAAGTTCTCACTGAGTTTATCTACTCTTCCCCCAAATGCATTGAACATCCATATAACAGTGTTTTGAACTCTGCACCTGGTAGATTACTTGTCTCCATTTTGTTCAGTTCTTTTTCTGGAGCTTTGTTCTGTTCGTTCATTTGGGATGTGTTTATTTGTCTTCCCATTTTAGCTGCCTAGTTGTCTTTTTTTCTATGTATTAGCTAGGCCTGCTATGTTTCCCAGTCTTAGTATAGTGGCCTTATGTTGTAGGTGAGCTGTGGAGCCCAGTGGCACAGTCTTCCTTAGTTACCTGAGCCAGGTGCTCCAGGTATGCTCCTCGTGTGTATCGTGTGTGCCTGCCCTACTGTTTTAGTTGAGCTTTAGTTGCTGTTTGCATGTCAGTGGGAATGATTGACTCTCAGGCTGATTATGAGGACTGGCCATGACTATAGTGGGGAAGATGTTGTGCAGTGTCTGACACTGTGGAGCAGGATTTGCTTTAGCGGGGGTTTGGTTCCTTCCCAGTCTGCCCTTTGCATGTGTCCTCCCTGGGTGTGGCCCTTAGTGGTGCTTTGGCTCAGGCTGAAGCTAGCCATCATGTGCAGGATGGGGCCTCCTGGGAGGGTCCCCACCACAGGCCAAGTTCAGCCATTGCCTGTGCCCTGCCCTGGGCCTCCTAGCATGAGCCACCAAACAATCCACAGTTGCCCACAACCCATGCTGGATCCATGTGCCTTAATAGGCTAAGCCACAAGCCAAGGCTGGCCACCACCAGCTCTGGAGCTCAGAGCAAGGGAGTCAGTCAGCGAGTAAGTCCGCACAGGCCCCTTAAGAGGAATGTCTGTGACTCCAGCAGCCCTTCCTCTCACTCAGCCACAATCTCTGCTAGTTTTCACAGGCAGAAGTTGTGGGAACTTCTCTTCCTGGCATTGGAACCCTGAGCCGGGACCCTGGTGTGGGGCTGGGATCTCTTGCTTCTCTGTGGGAATATTTGTGACTATGATATCCCTCCTGATTTTCAGCCACCACATGCAGGTGTGGGGCCAGCCCATTCAGTATCACTGCCCCTCCTACCAGTTTTGAGGTGGTCTCTTCTGTGTGTCCTCAGTTGTAGGAATTCTGTTCAGCTAGACTTCAGGCAACTCCCAATGATGGATGTTCTGTAGTTTAGTTGTAATTGTGATGTGGTTGTGAGAGGAGACAAGCATAGCATTTACTGACTTCGCCATCTTCACTGGAGGCTCTCTAACACATAACTTTTTAATATCAGATTTTATGCTTTAAGTGACTATTGGCAATTCCTAATCAAGATTTTTTAATGGTGATCTTTTAAAATCCTTGAATAGTTTCTATTGGTGAGAAACTGTATCATCCAATAGGTATTAAATTTTTTAAGACTATTTTTAAAACCACTTTAATATCTAAGTTAAAATTAAAATTTACCAGTTCTTTTTTTCATGGCAAATATAATGTTAAAATTTCTTAGGATAAACAAATAGATTTAGAAATCAATAAAATGTTTTATACCAGATATTTAAAAATAATGATGAAACTCTTATTGCAATATATACACACATTTTTCAAGCAGTGATCTTGTAACTAGCTTGGACACTACTACAAGGATCCATCAGTTGCCAGCAGACAGAAATATCTGATATCTATGAAGGCTAAGATTTGAGGCCATCATCTGTAGCCTTCCAGGATCTCTCATTCCCCTTTCTTTCAAGCTGTCAGCACCTTAGCTGTGCATTGTCTTCTTTGACACCTCAAATGGAAACTCCTCCAACAGTTTCATGGGGGCAGTAGTATGCCCTGTAGCTAGCCAAGAAATCCATATCCAGGGACTTGAGCAACTACCTCGCTATGCTCGGTGTCTTTCAGAGGAGCACTAGGTGTGGGATGTGGCATATAAATCTCTGTCTCTTTGGGAGGGAGTTGGGTCTGAGGAGTCCCAAACAAGGTTGCTCACAACCAGAAATCACCATCTGGGAGCTCCAGCCATCAGTACTGTGCCTGGTTGCCTTGTGAACTGTAGGGGTCCACTTTCACTTGACCCATTGAATTCCATTGTCTGTACATTGTCTAGTGATTGGTTTATGTAGAAAGGAGACAAGAAAGAATGTTTATGTATTTTAAGAAGAAGAAGCAAAAATGAGTATAGTTTTGGAGATATGGTCTATCCTATGCCCTGATTGATGATAACATTCCAATCTAAAGTGTGGCAGTTTAGGATTCTGCATTGGAAATTAGTTGAATGGCTTTGGTTTAGTATGTGAATAGCTTGAAAGGAAGTTGGAAACGTGGATTGTCCTTCTACTTTTGCCATTAGTTAACAGTGATTGCCTTTATTACGTTTTGCTTTCATAGAATTTGAAGTTATTTGAAATGCATTTTGATTCCTCCTACCAGATATCTTTCCCTCCTTTGGGAAAAAAAAAATGGTTTATTGTAATTTTCTATGGCATCTATTATATTCTTTCTTGAACTATGGTTTTTGTCTGTATTTATCTTATTTCTTCTTCCTTGTTTATGTTTTTTTGTATATCTTTGCAGTTGTGAAATGAATGTAGTTTATTTGATTTGATGGTGCCGCCAAGTAATTTTTTTAAGCAAAAAATTTTTTACCTACTGTAATTAGCAAGCACATGTAAGCTATTTTGTTTAATCCTTTTTCAGGAAGAAATTTGAGAGGTTTGGACTAAAAATGGAAAAGCCGACCTCACTTTCACAGATGGCACACCTGTAATACATGAAAAAACAGGTTTCAAGAGGGTATTCAACTCTAAAAAATGTTTTTATCTTCCATTGCATCATTCAACATAGAATCTGGGTTGCAAATTTTGTAGTCGGGTTTATGGAATGACATAGTGGAGGAACTGATTGTAACTCAGTTTTCTTCTTGATTGTACCATTAACCACCACCAATTAATTGGTTATTTGGAAGATATTGAATATAGAGACTTAGTTCATTTTAATACAACTATGTAACTGGATTGTGGAAACCTATTGAGAGTAACTGAGCTGCTTCTTCAGATCAAGGTCTTTAAAAGTTTTTTAATTAATGGGTTTTGAGAATAAAGGGTTCATCAGATCCTCATTGCTTTACAAGACTGTTTGCTACTGATGTGACACAATATCTGAACACGGTGAACTGGAAGGAAGTGCAGTGAGAAAATATGCTCATTTGTTTAGAGAAGTACAGGCATTTCCATTAAAGTGAGACAAGAGCATTGAGCAGATGGTACTTGTTCGCTACACTTATTTCCATTATAGACCTGCCCTAATATAAGCAGAAGCACTAATGTTTAATGTTGGTAGAAATTAACATACAATTTTAGAAAAGACATTCAGATTTTGATAAAGTATTTTAATTATGGTTATAAGTACAAACCTGAAGATGTGAAAGAATGCCAAGAAAATGCTCTCCAGTGTAGTTTAGTTTCAGGGAGACCTGAGGGAGCTGAAAGCAAACTGTTCCCCAAGGGGCTAGGGCAGTGCTACTTTTGATTAGGGTCTGTGGACTGATGAGACTCTTACCAGTCCATGTAGAAATGAGTTCAGAAGTCAAGAGGAAATGTTTAGAAACTTTACTGTAATTTGACGGTATGTTTATATCAATTGAATTTAATAATAAAAAATTGGGCTTGTATTATGTTTATGTTTTATTTTATTTTCTAGTAATTCAGTCTTACTGTATTTTAAAAAGTTATCTGAAATGGATTAGGGATGAAACAAAATAGGTGCTTCATCACAAGTAATTTGGAAAGTATTGAGTTAGAGCATCTTAGAAGTGTGAGGCATCTGAAAATGAATATATGAATCTAAGAATGATCTTGAAATTTCTGGCAATGTGGCTGGCCAAATTCTAGCCAATGTTTAGGTCTAACTGTCTCTATGAAGTACACATTCTGTTTTATAGCTAAAAATTAAAAATGCCTATTTTAGAAAAACTAACAAGGGGCTGTACTCTACTACTGTTATTCATTTTAAATACCCTTTCCATCTGTGAATTTTTGATCATGAGTCCAGTAGCGCAAAATTTGGCCATATTTATTGTAACACAATGCCTTCTACCTAAGAGATCCTAAAAATGTTTATTGAATTCAGTTGATTTCTCCTAAGAGTTAGCAGAAACTAAATAGTTCACTAAATAAAGTCCAGAAAATTAAAGTAACTTTGAAAGGTAAAATTTGAAAGGTTGTCAGCCTCATAGCCACCACCAAATGTTATCTGCCCTGTTCTGTTTTATTAGACTTTTGTCAGTCATAACTTCGAGAGTATATTATGAAAGTGCCACTATGAAGGTTGTTGATTTAATGAGATCCTAATTTTGTTGTTGGTATTTTAATCAGTTTGTATTTTTAGTAAGTTCCTTGATATAAATCTTATAAGTGATTGTAACTCTATCCTGGTTCTTCAGTTACTTTAAAAATTACCCTGAAAATCTGTTTTCTAAAGTAGGTGTTAATATACCATAGTATCTTTCTTATCCTTCCACACTATACTTCAGCACATTTTAAAATATTGGCCAATATAAAAAGAAAATAATCAGCCATATGGAAATAATAGCATTGTATCATATTGTCAACTTTCATGTTAGATTTGTAAAATTGAAATGTAATTATGAATAACAAAATAAACACATGTACTATACAACAGATTATGCCGTGATGTGCTTTTGACACAGAGGAAACAATTACCAATAAAATAAGGTGTTTTATTTGGAAGAGAGAATTTGCTCTTTGCAGTGGCTTTCCAATTTTGCCAACTTTTAAAGTGACTATGTTGGGAATGAAATTTTTATGGAGAAAAATTTATACAATCTTTATGCTTAGAACACATGCATTGTCAGAGTTCCTTCATGCAAAAGTTAAGCAGGATCCAAATTACTAAAACTATCTCTTTCTGAGGGGGAAGCAGTAGAATGTTTTCTTCACTTAGCTTATCACTTCCATTAGACGATTTAAGAAATTTACATTATGAATTTCATTTTAACCCCCAAACACTAGTTCTTACTTTATTGACTCTGCCTTTGTTTTTATGAGATATATATTTTTAATAAGTTTGAGAGAAATTTACCACATATAGTATTTTGTATTTGTTGGTGTTTCATGTAAGTGTGCTGTATTTTTCACACATTCTGTTTTCCAGCTAAGTACAGTAGCAAAGTCTTTTAGGAGTATGCTTTATTCTATTTTTGTATTTATTCCTTTCAGATAACGTAACACTGTGTTTTGCTTATAGTGAGGATTCACTACTGACCAACTGAAGAAGATTTGAAGATCTATATATAATCTATTGATAGTAGAATTAGAGAATAATATTGGCATGTTTTAAAACAAGTATAAGCATAATATTATGTTTTTATGTTTTTGCAGGAAGATTCTTTGGCAACAGATAATTTCCTTGTGGACTACTTTAATGAATTCCTAAGCCTTCCAGTGAGTATATTATTATGTTCTATTGAATATATTATCAAAGTAAATATTTTAAAGGCTGGATTATATTATGAGAAAAATTTGAGGGATAATATTTTTTAAATCACTTCAGTTCACAAATCCTTCCCTCTGGACACTATCTAAAACAATACACCCAACACATGCTCCACTGATGCTGCTTTTTTTTTTTTGTCTCCAAATCGCTTATTATTATCTATGAAATTAGTTTTCAGATATGAATAGAGGTTGACTCTTAATAGCTAAAGATTGAAGTCCTAATTCCTAAGTTTGGAATTCGAGACCCTTGGCAATTTGGCCTCAACCTAACCTTTCAGGCTGTATATCTCTCGACTTCACACGACTCCTGCCTTCCCCATCCTGTCCCCGCCCACCTTGATCACATGTATTCATCCTGTGCTCAAGTCTCCCAGTGTAATGGTTAATAACAGAAGGGAGATAAAACTGTGTTTGAGGCCAGCTCTTCCACTCTTTACCCTTGTGATCTTAGACGTATTTCTTAATTACTTAATTCTTTGATTTTTTTCCTCTGTGTAAACAAAATATCTTACAAGTTTGTTATGAACTGAGGTAATATATATATAGTGCCTGGCCCAGAAGTGTTGCTTCTCTTTCCTTTGCCTTCACTAACTAGACCGTCTCATCTTCCATTCCTGAAATATAAGGGGCAGTCACTCTTTCATTAGATTGGTGGATCGTCGTCAGTTTAGAGGATAATCTTCTGTGCCACACAAATCTGTCATTAGTTTTGACTTTTGAAAATTAATTTTACCAGAGATTTGAATGAAACATTGCAAGTGAACCAGTGTTTTTCCAACTTAAGGTCACTCAATTAGTAAGTGACAGGGTCTTCCTGGGTCCACATGGCTCAAAAGCTTGTCCTACTATACTGTAATGACTACAGAATTGGCAACAGAGGAAATAAACTGATATTTTGGGTAACAGAATCTGATCTCATTTTTATCATGATCATCTGAAATGGGCTAAAACAAACAAAGCTAATGTGTTTTTAGGGTGTGTTAACAGACGTGTAGTTAAGATCAAGAAAAATATTAGTCTGGAGCATGGAAGGCACTCAATGATTTTTTTTTTTTGAATTGGATATAATTGTTCGATTACATTTGGAATATTGTGTTCCATTTTTGGTGCCACATGTTAAGAGCTGCTTTGCCAACGCAGGCCTGGGGAGACTCAGCTAATGAATGCTCTGGAAACCACGTCAGATAAGGAAGGGCTGAAAAAGGTGTGGATGTTGGACCTGGCTAGGGAATGGGTAGAGGGGTTGGATGCAGCAGCTCTTTCCAAATATTTGAAAATCTGATTGAGGAAGAGGGGTTAACATATTCTGCAAAGCTAGAAGGCAGAACCAGGGCCAGTGTTTATGAAGAAATTGATTTTTTCTCACTAGAAGAAAGATGTTTAAAGTTTGTTTTATAACAGTGGAGTGGTTTGGCTTGTGAAGGAGTAAACTCCCTGCAATTAGAGATATTCAGGTATGGGTTAGGAAAACATTTTGGAGGATATTTTGTGGGGGCATATAGGTATTGGGTGGGAGATTAGACTTTTCCAACTAAAGAAAATGTGATTCTTTCACCTCTATTTTGTCTCAGGAGCTACATTGTAAATTTCCTGGGGCCAAGGATAGCTCCCTTTCTTCTGTATCTCTCAAAGCTTCTTGAAGATGATTGTTTTTATTTCTACATCTTCCATGTAATATCCTTGAAATAAACAAAGGAACCTTCTAATGTTGTTTTCCTTTGCCTCCCCTCCTCTACCATGCTCCATAAAATCTCCTAACAATATGAGTCTGAGAGTGTAGATATATGTTATAACATTCTCAAAATAAAGGGGCCCTTAGGTCATCTAGATTTCTGAGACTTCTAAGACTTCTTCCACATTTGTAGTGACATGCCCAAGGTCCCATAACTGGATTGTGGCAGAAACGGGCCTAGGAATCAGGCTTTCTGGCTCCTACACTGTTTCTTTCCATTACACCATTACACCCTTGGGACACATCGTAAGATCCAGAAATTGATGGCTGGTAGCCTGCCTCCACGTTATTTTTTTGATGAGGGGAATCCAGGACAGTTGCCGCTATTATAAATAATTATGGCACTTTCCAAATCCTAGCTTTCATAACTTCATTCTGTTTGTTCTGGTGCCAGGTTCACATTCAGATATTGTTTTCATGTGGTGTCTGGGAGGTTTCTCGCTGTCAACTCTTTATGGACAAGTGTTTGCTTATTAAGTTTTCTTCTGTGCTATAGTGTGAAAACATTTTTTTTTTCCTTTTGGTTTTGTTTTGTGTGTTTTATGCTCACTGACTGTTGTGGGATTGAGTAGATGAGCCCACATACAGATTTAAGTTGGTCCTCTGTGGGTGGTTTTGAATGTTTGTGACATTTATGGTTTGCAGAAGCTGAAGGGGTGGCCTGTTCCATACTCTCCTTGCAAGGATAGGTATGTCATGTGTTTGCCAGACCATGCTTAGCTATGTGCCTTTGGAATTTTACCATAACTTCTTTTTTTTGGACTGATTCTCCACACTTTTAAAAAAAAATCTGTAAACTATTATAATTTCTTGCAGCTTTATGAAGGAGTTATATGTTAGATGGATTGTTTGGCAGGGGGTGAGAGAGAGGAGAAAAGAGAGAGGGTATGGATTTGGAGAATGAGTGGGATGAAGGGGGATGGAGGGCTTGGGTCGTTTCCTGCCAAAATCTAAATGCTCAGAGATTGATTTTAAAAAGTGTTGATGGGACTCTAGGTAGTGCTGCTTTTCAGCATTTATACCTGTGGGTGATAAGCCTTGTAGCTCAGAGACATAAAGCACCCAAATAACCTAATGTTACTCGTTATACTAACTAAGGATATTTTCTATGCACTTTATATGTCACATTATTCCTTTCATCCCACTGGTTAATATGTCTGGTGAATAGTTTATGGTGAAACATCTAAAATGACAATAAAATTTAGATGAAAAGAAGTTGTTATTGGTGACTGACTAGTTACATTCTAGTATTCAGATGTTTTGCATTCACTGAGTAGGATGCGTGTTTAAAATATAGCTTTTGGAGCTCAATTAGTAGAGACAGAGTTGGACCAGAGATGAACATGTATTAAATTAACCTAGTCATTAGTTTTTAATTTAAATACTGTTCAGCTAAATAATTTGGCACCTGGTAAGTTTCAGTGGTGCTGGGCTGGCAGTTTAAGCACATCACTAATTGTTCACAGGGGTTTTCCCCCTCCTCTTTTCCAGAAATGTGGAACTAGCAATTTATCGTGGTAAAAATATTTTCCTGCACTTGCTTTCTCTGTGAAAATATTTTTCGCACACGATGACTGGTACTACAAAGTTAGCTTTCACCACCTTCAGGTCAATTCGTTTTAGAACATTTAGAAAATGATACCCTTGAAATAAAATTAAGTAAGGGAAAGAGCAGTCTGTAATAGCTGTCAGAGGATTGGGTTTGAGGCTCAAATTCAAGATTTTTCCTGTCGTATTATTAAAAGGCCAGTGTTCTCTAAATCAGCCCACTCAGCTTTCTGGGGGAAAGACTTTCTACATCATTCATTTCTAACTCTCTCCCACCTTATGTGTTATTTATTGTCACACACTAAACTAATTTGGGGAATTTTGTAGATAAGCTTAGAAATGGTAAAAAGAAAGGACTCGATGTGTGAGATTCTTTTTAAGCAGAAAACAGGACTTTGATTAATAATTGAAGATCAGGGTTTTTCTCTTGTGTGTAAAATATAGATGGCACCCACCCCCCGCCCGCCACATATGAATACATATGAGAGTCAGCACGAAGTAACGGAAACAATGTGAGCTTTGAAGTTTGTCTTAATCTGAATTCCGTCTCTCCCCAGCTGAAAACTTTCAGTGGCTCCCTATCATCGTTCTAAAGCTATGATTATGGAACTTGAGTGTGCATCAGAATCACCTGAGGGCTTGTTAAACACACAATACTGGGCCTGCCCCAGTTTTTCTGCTTATAGGAAGGGGCCTGAGAATGCACAGTTCTAAGAGGTTCACAGGTGATGCTGATGCTGGTTCAGGCACCACACTCTTCAGGACCACTGACTTGAGAGAGTGACTTGAGAATTTAGCATATCATAGAAAGTTGTCCTTTTGATGAACTCTGCCCCTTTCTACAGGTTTGAAAGCTGTTACTTCCCCTTTGGATTTTAAGTTTCAGCAACGTCAGACTGCTCGCAGTTCATCGAAGGTGCTCCCGTGCCTTGATGAATTTGCTATTTCCTTTGCTGAATTCCATTCTTTTCCTTGTCTACCACATGAGAAGGCCTGTTTATTCTTCAAGACCCAACTTTCTCTATAAAACTTCCTTAATTACTTGAAGATAATTAAAGAATTTTTTGTGTGTCATCACTCTACTTTGTACATACTTTTATTATAGCTATTATGTGTTTAAGTAGACTTGCAACATACATGTAGTATTACTCAAAATGAATTGCTTGTGTTTTGCAGAGAGAGCAAGAGTAATATAAAGAGCCAGGATGATTTCGTCTGTTGTACCAGTCCATAAACATGCATATATCAATCCATGAGCTCCTGGAGAGGGTGTGAGATAGTGAGACTGCCATTCCCTCAGCGGGATCATTCTTCTTGCCTCTCACAGTGTAGTCATCTTATGTAGAGGGTGATTCTGGTGTTAAACATACATATTTTTGTATAACATGAGCTTTAAGCACTGCCCACCACTTCATCTGGTCCCTAACAGTAGAATCAGTGACCCATTTCAATGCCAGAGGAAACACGGGCTGTGATCAACTTCTTGAGACATAGGGCAACATTGTATTTATGGGTGTTTTCAAGGATTTCAAAGGATAATTTGACTAAATATGATCTCATCTTATGTGCTGACTATAGGGTCCATTTCCTTGTACTGGTTCTGTGTATTTACATATCTTTCTTCTTCTGTTAGATTAGCATCTGAGACCGAATTCGTGTCTCACTAATGGAGTATCAAACATGAAAGGTACTTTGGGATTATTTAGTTAAAACCCCTTTGTATGATAAATCTCAGAGAAGTGAAGTAATTTACCCAATATTTCTCAATTTAATCATTCTGCTTATCCTTTTTTAGATAGATTACAGTTGAACCAAATCCCTTTTAAATACAATAACTAAACAAGATATAATATTCTAGTATTACTACTATGGTCTTTGTGGACAAATTTTCCCATTAACATTGTGTGTTACACTAATTTTAACCTATTTCAGTATTTTGTTGACTTTTCATCAGAAGGTAAAATTAATGACTACATACTTGTTTCTTTCAAAGACAGAAACAATGTTTAATTAATCTTGTATCCTCTTTGCTTAAGACACTAACTGACCCTTGAGCATTCAAAAGTTTTGCTGTTGAAATAAGTAAACTGGGAAAAGCTTTGAATCAGTTCTTTGTCACCTTTATAAACTAAAAATCATAGTACCATTAAGGACCTTCGGCGACCTGCTCTAACTCATGACTTTTTAAATAGAAAAACACTTATTTGCCCTTGACAAAGACTCTATCTCATTTTAATTCCAAACAGATAAATTCTTAAGTTTAAAAATTGTAAATATTTTATATATAGCTACATTTCTTTTTATAATAAATAGGAACATTTCGTGTCATTTTATCATAAACAGAATTATAATTTTCCTTTTGTTACCTTTCTTGTTTTGTAAAGTACTTCTTTTGACCAGTTCCTCTCCTCATTTTTGTCTTTATGTCCTTCAGCTTTTCTTTCCAAGAATGGATATTCTCTGCTTCTTTTTCCAACTTAACTTGGATCAGAATTCAAGTATTTTTGCGAGTGCATATGAGTAGCAGAACCTAAATCACAGGTGAAACCATAGCTACAAGGGAGTGTGAGTAACATAGTTTTTAGTTGTCCAAATTTTGCATTTAAGGAGATTGGAATGAATCTTGAGTGAATCAGTCCACAGCATCACTGCAAGCACTACTGAAATTATGTGTCAACCCTCGGTTTCAAGCAGTTTTGGAGTCATGGACCCAGGGTTCTGTAGTAAGCTCATTAGGGGACTTGCTGTAAAGCCATGAAGAGATTATGTAACCTTTCTCAGCTGCAGTTTTGCTTTGTAAGTTGAAAACAAAAGTAATTGCTAACTACCTGCCTTAAAACCTGCCTTGGCCACTATGTGTGAGGGGGACAGTAACCACCCAGAGAGTTCATACTAACCACACTAAACCTGGCTATGATAGCAGTAGCTCTGTGGTAACAGCCGGCCTCCCCAGAGCATGGTGATGGCTCTGCTTTTGGGGTATGAGCAGTCCTGCTCATGAGACAGCAAGCAAAACTCCAGACTGCTAGGAGAATCTTCCTAAAACACAAATCAGACTATGTTATTTTTTTAAATGGCATACAAAGACTTCCATGATCTGGTCTTATCTACCTCATTTACATCAAGTCTTTCCTCTGTTCCTTAAACTCTTCCACCTATAAACTATTTTAGTTCTATTCCAACTGCATTAAACAGCTTAAAATTACCCACATATACCATGCTGCTTCATATCTCTGTGCCTTTACTTGTAAAACGAGAGCACGGACTTTGGGATCAAAACACCTTGGATTTGCATCCCTGCTCCACTAACTTCCCGGAGTTATTACTTAGCACAGTGCCTGACACAGAGAAAGGTGGTCAGTACATGCTAGTTTTACCATATGTGAGGCAATATAGTAAAGAATGGGAAATGTGCTTTCTTTGGGAGCAGATAGACTTCTTTCTATAGCCTTGATCTAGGACTTTATAGCTCTGAGCTCATGGCCTATCACATAACTATCCTGGGCATCCATTTTTTCCTGTTAATGAGGTATCTCAGGAATGTGTAAAGATTCAAGATAGTGCATTTAAAGTGTCTGTCACATGCTTGGCACACAGTTGACGTTCGGTAAACAATAGTTCTTATCATTCCTGTTATTTCTGCTAGCTGTGCCTTAACTATTTACAACTCAGTAAGATTGGCTACTGGGGGTCTCAGAGTATCACAGTCTCTCTAATTTTTTTTTTACTTGATTAACAGGAAATATTTCATTTGTACACAGAACTAATTGGCATTCTTTGCTTTTGATTATCACAGCTTTGTGTTCCTCTGGCTACCAGGTGTGAGGGAGGAAGCAGAAAAAAGAAAGGAAAAGAATAAATAAAGATCAAGTTTGTTCTCTTGTTCCATGGATTCTCAGAACTAAACGAAATCTTTTCCAGATGGTCTTTCACGTTATACTGCTCCATTTCCCCTCCCCAGTTAATATTAGATGTCTCTTCTCTACCCAGTTTAATTCACTTTTTTTCTCCAATCAGGTGAATCTGGTCTCTGATATCAGCAGACTCTTTTATTTACTTAGTCTAGCGATAGTATAATTCAGAGATTATATTTGACTTTTAGGTAAGTGGTACTTGTTTGAATGTCATATTTGAAAGACAGATGTAGTGGGAAACCAATGAAATATATTTACTGAAGAAACTTCATGCACAATTTACTGCTAATTATTATTACTTATCCATTGAGCTATACTTGTAATTTGGAGGAGAAATCTAGCCTTGAGGCCTTTTGAACTGTAAACTGACATTCATATTGAACTCTATTGTCCATGCACTTTCGATTTCATAGAAGGGGAAACAACCAGACTTGAGAGATGTGATATTATCTGACATTTAAATAAACAAACAAATGAATACACGCATGTGGGCATTTATACATATATGTACACATATATTTCTAACTCAAATTTTCCTACATCCTGCCATTCATTAAATTTCAACTATAGTATATCTAGTAATTTCTTAGTAAAACTTGAAAGAATTGATGCTGTAGTTCACTGAAGGTATCCTAAGATAAATTAATGTTCTATAAAAGGGACCTGATTCTAAATTTGGAGGGCAAAATTGGAAAAGGCACAGCCAACTCACCCTTTACTTGTTATGGAAATGGAGGCCCCAGACATGTTCAGTGATTTACCCAAAGTCACAGTGCTACTTATTGGCAAGCTAGCAAACTCAAGATTCCTGGCTGTTGTATATTAAATGACTGACTTTAAATAAAAGTTGGCAGCATTTAGTAATTACTGAGAAAAGCTCAGAAATGTTATCTTTCACTTATTTTTTGTCACAGTGAGAGGAATGGTATTGAAATAGTCTTAAATGAAGAACACATTGTACTTAATTTTCTCCTTTTGGACAAGGGAGAAGTGCTTTCATAGCTCCTGGGGATGAAAAAGATAATAGGGAGTGTTATTTCTTCTTTAAAAATTCTTCCCTAGCAATCCACCCCCTTCAAAGGGAATCGTATTGCTTCATAGAGACCAGGTGTGTATTTCTTTCCAGTTCCAAAGAAGCACAGAGGTAAGATGTTTATGCAAAGGGAATTTCTGCTGTGATATACCGTGACACTTATCTCGTGGTATAAGTATACTGAGAAGGAGGGATTCAGTGCCTTCTCTTAGCTAGAGTCAATAGATTTCTAAGCTCCAAAAGGAAAGAGGTAATGATTAAAACCACAAAACTTTGTGTGCATGTATGTGCATAAACGTAAGTATCAAGTCTTCTTGGAGACAGTGAGCTTCTGGCTTTTAAAAATTTAAAGACTTATTTTCACAATTTATTTCACAGACCTTTTCAGAGGCAATTAGATTTAATGCGGATTATGGAGTTTTTGAAGTAGTTAACAATGCTCCACAACTTCTGGAAAAGCAACTGAAAAAAATTCTGCAAAACCAGCAACCCCGAAATCCCATCTATGACGTTGTAAGGAAAGGAAAGAACGATGTCCAACCTCTTCAAATGAATGCCGCCTCCGAAAATGAGACCATTAATGTCAACTACAATATTATGGTAAGAAAGTATATTTGAGTTTATATCTTAATAGACAGATAAAGCATTAGGTGAGATTAACATGAGGTTCCTTGGGCTTCCCTTTATGAAGTTTAACTATATTTATTAAATTTATAGTACTTAAACATAGTAATTGTTAGCTGCTGCTATCATTTTATATTAAATGGCCAAATTAGTCTACCAATTTTGTTGGTATTTGATTGTCAATATGAGAAGGTTCACGTACTTCACTTTGAATATTCAGAATATCAGGTTAATTCAGGGCAGTATAAATATGTGTACATCCTTTAATAAATAGTTTTGATGCATTCTAGAAAATGTGAGTATACAGTGAATTTACTTCATTTGGGTTCTATCCTATCAAGCCGTTGGGAATTGGGTTTTCTGACCCTCACAACTGTGAGGTAAAAGAGCACAAATTCTTTTTCAAGTACACTTGGAATATTTACCAAAAATAGACACTATTCTGGGCCATAAAACAAATTTTAACAAATTTAAAAGATGTGAAATGATATGTAATGTGTTCTCTGACTATAATAAAATTAAACTATAAATCAGTAATAGAAAGATACCTAGAAATCCCCATATGTTTAATTAATTAAACAACACACTTCTAAATAGCCCATAAGTCAAAGAGTAAGTAAGTCACAAGGAAAATAAGAAATTATGTTGAATAAAAATTCAAATGCACATAACAAAATATGTGGGATGCATCTAAATAAGTCCTTGGAGATAAATTTATACCCAGAAGTGCTTATTTTAGAAAAGGCTATAGGCAATAAACACAATGCAATATATATATGACTTAATGTTGAATTGTACACTTGAAACTTATTGGATTTTTTAAAACAATGTCACCATAAAAAATAAAAACTAAATATCTCAAATCAGTGATCTAATCTTCCACCTAGGAAACTATAAAAAATTAAACCCAAAGTAAAGAAATAAAGAACATAATCAATTAAACTGAAAACAGAAAAACAAGAAAGAAAATCAGTAAAGGCTAGAGTTTTTAAAAAAATCGACGAAATTGATAAACTTTTAGTCAGAGTGATAAAAAAAAGAGAAAATAGAAATGCTCAATATCACAAACGAAGGAGGGGACATCACTATGGATACTACAGACATGCAAAGAGAAAATGAGGGGGACTTTTACAAACAAAGATCAGGCCCAGGACAAGGATATCTCCTCTCCCTGCTCATTTTTTCCCCGGCTTTATTGAACTATAATAGACAATTATTTGTTCATATTTACATTGTATAATTCAGTGTTTTTTTTTCAATTATAGTTGGCATACAATAATATATTAGTTTCAGTTGTACAATATTCTTATTAGAGATCTGTATAAATCACAAAGTGGTCACCCCACTAAATCTAGTACCCCTCTTCTCCCTTACATATTTTTTTACAAAATTTTTTACTATATTCCGTATGTAACACTTTATATCCCCATGACTATTTTGTATCTATTCATTTGTACTTCTTAATCCTTTTGCCTTTTTCACATCCCCTAAACCCCTCCCGTCTAGTAACCCTCAAAATAGTCTCTGTGTCTATGAGTTTGTTTCTGTTTTTGTTGTTATTGTTGTCTATTTTGTTCTTTAGGTTCCACATGTAGGTGAAATCATGTGATATGTATTTGTCTTTCTCTATCTGACTTACTTCATTCAGCACAATACCCTCTAGGACTGTCAAGGCAATATCTTTTTCCACCCATTTCCTTTTAGTTTGTGTGTGTCTTTTAATCTGAGGTGAGTCTCTTATAGAGGCAGCATATGTAGGGGTCTTGTTTTCTTATTCATCATGTCTCCTTATCTTTCGGTTGGAGTACTTAATTCTTTTCCATTTGAGGTACTTGGTTGATAGATATGTAGTTATTACCATTTTTTATTCCTGTTTTTGATGCATGTTTTTTCTTCTTTAAGAAGTCCCTCCAACATTTCCTATAATACTGGCTTGGTATTGATGAATTCCTTTAGCTTATTTTTGTTTTGGAAACTCTTTATCTGTTCTTTGAATCTAAATGATAGCTTAGCTGGACAAAGAATTCTTGGTTGTAGATCCTGAGTTTTCATCATGTTGAATATTTTCTGCCAAGCCCTTCTGTCCTGCATGGTTTCTTTTGAGAAATCAGCTGCCAGTCTTATGGGTGTTCCCTTGCACGTAACTAATTGCTTTTCTCTTGCTGATTTTAAGGTTCTCTTTTTGTATTTAACCTTTGGCATTTTAATCATGATGTGTCTTGGTGTGGGCCTCTTTGGGTTCATTTTTTTATTTATTTATTTTTTGGGGTGGAGGGACTCTCTGAGCTTCCTGGGATTGTAGTTCTATTTCTTTCACCAGGTTAGAGAAGTTTTCCATCATTATTTCTTCAATATATTTTCAATTTCTTATTCTCCCTCTTTAGGTACCCCTATGACATGGATGTTGTTACCCTTAATTTTGTCCCATAGACTTCTTAAGTTATTATTATAGTCTTGGTTCCTTTTTTCTTGCTGATCTGATTGGTACCCTTGGCTTCACCATCCTTTATATTGGTGGTCCAATCCTCTTCTTCATCCACTCTGTTGATTCCCTCTAGTAAACTCTTCATCTCAGGCAATGTACTCTTTATTTTGGACTGGTTCTATTTTGTACCTTTTCCATTTTTGTTGTTTAATCTCTTTGTTAAAGTCCTCACTGAGTTCATCTACGCTTCCCTTAATTTCATCGAGCATCTTTATAACCAGCGTTTTGAACTCTGCATCTGTTAGAGTGCTTGACTCCCTTATTCCTGGATCTCTGTTCTGTCTCTCATATGTTTCTGCTTCTTTGTCTTCCCATTTTGGCTGCCTTTCTGTCTGTTTCTAGGTACTAATTAAAATTCCTAAGTCTCCTGATCTTATGGTGTGGTTTTGTGTAGTAGGTGAAAGCACCACAGACCTGAGAAGGTTCAGGTACAGGTCAATTTTAGCCCCAGTCTGTGCCCCTCTGGAGCCACCTGTTAATAAGATAGCAAGCAGCCACAAATGCTGTGCTTATAGTTGCCCATGAGGCAGATTCTAGAAACTGAGGTCAGCTGCTACCAGTGTGCCTTGACTGCTTAGGATCATAGGACTCCCCAAGGACACACCTGGATGTGGCTTGGGTGGGGCCATGAGTTGAGGAAGGCAGAATATCAGGGAATCCTCTGGGCAGAGTGACCTTTGTTATCCGCTGTTAATGACCTGACCTCTGATATCCTGTTTGATGATGTTTTGACTGTGGCAGCTCTATCTGCACACTGGGATGAGGGCAGGGCTCTAGCCCTTGCTCCATCAACTCAGTGTCCCCCTGTAAGTCCCCGGTGCACTCTGAGCAGCTGACCCGGCATTGTTGCTCAGAGCGAGCAGGTCCATTACTGTGAAACATGGCCCCTTTAAGAGGCATCTACAGCTGCCAGCTGGCACTGCCATAGCCTCTGTCCCATTCAGCTGCTGGGGACCAGGCAGCCTCGTGTCTTCATCCCCTCCTACCTCCTACCATTGCAGGGCGATTTCTTATTTCTCTCCCTAGTCGTAGGGTTTCTGTTCATCTAGACCCCAGGTGACTATGCTTGCTATTTGCTCCATGTTTGTGTCACAACTTTGATGTTGTCAATGTAGCCACAAGAGGGGATGAACGAAGCTTCTATCATCTATACCGTTTTGCCCAGTCTTCATTTTTAACATTGAATGGAAGGCTTTGCTAATGCAATAAAAGAAAAAGAAATAAAGGTATACAGATAGGAAGGAAGACAAAGAAAACTGCCTTTGTTCACAGATGACAGGATCTGCTACATAGAAAATCTGAAAGAATTAACATCATCAACAACAAAAATCCCTCTTGGAACTAATAAGCAAGTATAACAAGACTGCAGGATACAAAGTTAATATACAAATGTTAATTGCTTTTCTATATACAAATAAATCTGACTTTGAAATTTAAAATCCAATGCCATTTATCATAATACCACTTACCTTAATAAATGTAATACCATTAGTACACTCCCATTGAAATACTTAGGTATAATGCTAACAAAATATGTACTAGATCTATATGAGGAAAACTATAAAACTCTGATGAATGAAATTAATGAGCTAAATAAATGGAGTATATTCCATGTTCATAGAAAGGAGACTCAATATAATCAAGATGTCACTTCCTCCTGACTTGATCTATATATTCAATGCAATCCCAATCAAAATCCCAGCAAGTTTTTTTTATGGATATTGACAAACTGATTCTAAAGTTTATGTGGAGAGGCCAAATAGTTGGAGGACAGATGGTACATAACTTAAATACTTACTATAAAACTGCACTAATCAAGATAGTGTGGTATTGATGAAAGAATATGCAAATAGATCAATGGAACAGAATAGAGAGCCCAGAAATAGCCTCCCATAAATATAGTCAACTAACTGATCTTTGACAAAGTAGCAAAGGCAATATAGTGGAGCAAACATAGTCTTTTCAGAAAATGGTGCTAGAACAACTAGACATCCACATGTAAAAAAAAAAAAAATGAACCTAGACACAGACCTTATACCCTTCACAAAAATTAACTCAAAATGGATTATAGTTCTAAATGTAAAACATAAAACTAAAATTCTTAAATGATAACATAGGAGAAAACTTAGATGACCTATTACTAAAAAGTGATAACTTTTTAGATACCAAAGACATGATCCATAAAAGAAGTTATTAATAAGCTAGACTTTATTAAAATTAAAAATTACTACTCTGCAAAGGACAATATCAGGAGAATTAGAAGACAAGCAATCAACTTGAAGAAAATATTTACAAAGACCCAGCTGGTAAAGGACTGTTATTCAAAATAACAAAAAAAATCTTTCTCAACACAATTGAAAAGATGGGCCAAAGATCTTAACAGATGCCTCACTAAAGAAGATATTGAGATGGCAAATGAGCATATAAAAGATGATCCATAGCATATGTCATCAAGGAAATGCAAATTTAAACAACAATGAGATACCACTATACACCTATTAGAATGACCAAAATCCAGAACACTGAAAACACCAAATGTTAATGAAGATGTAGAACAACAGGAACCCATATACATTATTGATAGGAATACAAAATGGTAGTCACTTTGGAAGACAGTTTGATGTTTTATAAAATGAAACATACTCTTACCATATGGTCCAGCAATTATGCTCCCTGGTGTTTACCCAAAGGAGTTAAAAATTTATGTCTACACAAAGACCTGAACATGGATGTTTACAGCAGCTTTATTCCTAATTGCCAAAGTTTGGAAGCTGCTAGGATGCTCTTCAATAGGTGAATAGTTAAATAAACTGTACATTCAGACAATGGAATATTATTGAGTGGTAAGAGGAAGTGAACTTTCAAGCCATAAAAATATGTGGAGGAACCTTAAATACATATTACTAAGTAAAGCGGCCAATCTGAAAAAAGCTATACACTGTATGATTCCAACTATATGCCATTCTGGAAGAGGCAAACTATGGATACAATAAAAAAATCAGTGGTTGCTAAGGGTACAGGGGGTGGGAGGTGAACAGGCAGTACACAGGGGATTTTTTAGAGCAGTGAAAATACTTTGTATGATATTATAATAGTGGAGATATGTCATTATATGTTTATCCAAAACCATAAAATGTACAACACCAAGAGTGAACCCTGAGGTAAACTATGGATTTGGGGTGATTATGATGTGTCAATGAAGGTTGATCCTTAGTAAAAACTGTACCATTTTAGTGAGAGATGTTGATAATGGTGGCAGGCTATGCATATGTGGGAGAGTATATGGAAATTTCTGTACTTTCCTCTCAATTTTGTTGTAAACCCAAAACAGCTCTAAAAAATAAGTCTTAAAAAATATATTCCCACAAAGAAAACTCCAGTTCTACATGATTTCACTGGTGAATTCTATCAGACATATAGAGATGAAATAATACTAAATTTATAAAAACTTTTTCAAAAAATTGAAAGAAGAGGATCAATTCCCAACTCATTTTGTGATACCAGCATTATCCTGATACCAACACTAGATAAAGAAGTTTCAAGGAAAAGAAGAACCTACAAACTAATATCTCTCATGAACATAGACACAAAAATCATCAAAAATAAAGCAAATTGAATCCAGCAATGGAAAAAAAAGACAACACATATGTTTTAGGATAAAATGAGCATAAATCTTTAAAACCTGGCATTGGCATTGGTTTTTTCGATATGACACAAAAAGCATAAGTAACAAAAGGGAAAAAAAGGACAAATCAAAATGAAAATTTTATGCTTAAAAAGACACTGCCAGGAAAGTGAACAGACAACTCACAGAGCAGGAGAAAATATTTGCAAATCACATATCTGATAAAGACTTGTATCTAAACTGCTTAAAGAACTCTTACAACTGAATGATAAAAAGACAACCCATTGAAAAATGGACAAAGGGTCTGAATAGACATTTTTCCAAGGAAGATGCACAGATGACGGATGTGTACATGAAAAGATGTTCATAATCTCATCCATAGGGAAGTGCAATCAACATTGAGGGGTGGGAGGGTAAGGGAGTTGGAATGAGATGGAGAGTGACTGCTAATGAGTGTGGGGGAGGGTATTGAAAATGTTCTACATTTGTCGTGATTGTGAATATTCTAAAAACCATTGGATTATACAATTTGGATAGGTGAATTGTATGGAATGTGAATTATATCTTAATAAAGTTTATTAAAAAAGACAATGTATATACACACAAATCGTAATTATTTCAACACTACTATTAGAATGAGTAAAATGAGGAACAAACAAACATTGATAATACCATATGCTAGCCAGAATGCAGGTCAACTAGAACTCTTACGTTGTTGGTGAAAATTCCATTTTGGAAAACAGTTTGGCAGTTCTAAGTTAAACATATACTATATTATTCATCTGTTGTACTCCTATGGATTACCCAAGAGGATTGAACAGTTATGCTCCCACAAAAACTGTAAGAAAATGTCTGTAGTTGCTTTATATTTATAATCACCAAAAGCTAGAAGCAACCCAAATTTCTTTTAACTGAGGAATAAATAAATAAACGATGGTTCATCTATACAATGGAGTACTACTGAGCAATGCAGAGGAATAAACTAGTGATCCATGGAAGATCACAGTTCAACCTCAAATGCGTTATGCTAATTGAAAGAATCCAGTGTCAAAGGCTATTGATTTCATTTATATGACATTCTGGAAAAGGCAAAATGACAGAGGTGAACAAATTAGTGGTTGCTTGGGCCTAGGGTTAAAGGGAGTAATTGATTGCAAATTGGCTGAGTAAGTTTGGGGAATGTTGAAACTATTCTATATCTTGGTTTTGGTCATGGTTACACGACTATGTGTGTTTGTCAAAACTTGTAGAACGCTGTACTAAAAAGGATGAATTTTACTGTATATAATTTATACTTAAGTAAATCTTACTAAACAAAATAATCTATTGGCAGATAGCCATGCTTTATCTGGTTGCCTTGTACCTATAAATATCATCGTTATTAACCCAATCCTGAAGGCATTTTGGAGAGTTTGTGTATGGCTCCTTGGAACTAGTTCTAGAATGCTTCACCTACAGCCAGTTTTCCCTAACTTTCTGGTTATCTCTCTTTGTTTTCACACCAAATTTTTTTTTTTTTTTACTTTCAAAGATTAAATAATTTTACCTAAGGTAAATTATTTCTGTGTTTCTTGTAAGTATGAAGTTGTCATTTTATGGTTGACAGGATTGTTTTATGTCTTTTTGGTCTTTCTATACTTAGTTACTTGTAAATATGTTGAAGGAATTTTTTGGCAGTTTGATTAAATACTTCAATTTTTATTTTATTCTTTTTAAACTTTTCATTTTATTTAATTTTTACGTCAAATAGACGCAAAACCATTGTTGTAAGTTGTAAGTTGTTGGATGAGTTGTAAGTGAATTATTCATTAGGTAAATAGTATGCAAACTGATTTTGTACGAACCAACTAGTTTGACAACCTTTTGGAATTCCTCGAGGGTTTATCTTGATCTTTACCCATAATCTGGAGTCTTTCTGTGGTACACTGAATGCACTGCTAATGAGAATTCAAGAGTCCTGTATGGTTGTCAGCATGCAGCATACACAGAGGCATGTGTGGAGTCTTTCTGACTACAGGATCTAAATGTTCTTCATTTCTCACTGATACGTAATGAGACAGTCAACAAGCTGCTACTTTCAGGTGCTAGCTGTTTCCAAAGTTTCTTTTGTAATTTCAGTACTCCGAAGATAGTTTTGGTGAAGGTAAATGGGTTCTTTGTTTGTTTTTTATTGACTAGAAGGAAACGATTATGTGCTCTGTTTTCAATCCTGGGTAGCCTTTGTGCCACGTGCCAGCAATGTCGAGCACGGGTGTCCCCTGAAAAACATCAGCTTGTCAGATGTTGGTAGCGCTACTCTGTGAGCCTTCGGTTTCCTGGCTGGAGTTAGCAGTCGTCGTGTTGACTCTGATGTTACTATCACAGCAAAACTGTTGCTTTAACGGATAACAAATGGAAGCCACCACATAAATGTAGACACATTGCCTCACTGAGACGTGTACTTTATTGGTTGTTTTACTTATAATTAGCGTTTGTTTAGTGTCCAAGGTGCTCATCTTGATTTCTGGGAAAAGTGAATATAGAACAAAATAGAATCAACAGTGAGTAACAGTGAGTTTTAGGATGAATAGCAACCTAGTAGCTCTTCCATAATATTGTATGGCACTCACAATCTCAAGATAAAATCTGAACTCTTTAATGTTATTTAAAAGACTATTCATAATCAGGCTCTGCCTACTTATCCAGTCTTCCTTCCTCCATCCTTCAAATCTCATCCTGTGATGCAGTTATTCTGAACTTATCTTTGTTTCCTCTTCTGCTCTGGTCTTCAATCTAGGTGATCATGCTTAGGTCAAAGAGTAGCATGTTTTGTGAGAAATCTTTGCTGTTTTAGTGCCTATGTGACCTCCCACAGAAGCCTAAACTTATGGCTCTTACAGAACGCTATTATTACCTATTTGAATTACCTATAAACTCCTTAAGGACAGGGTCTTTGTATTTCCAGGATAGTGCCTGGGGGATGTAAATATTTAACAAAATTTTCTAAAATTGGAAGGACAAGGGGACTTAAGTTACCACTGTGGCCTTTCCAAATTTTCTGGTTAGCTCTTTTACTGTTTGTGATCATTTTTAACCCATTTTATGACTATGAAAATACTGAGGTTGACTGACTCTTCTGTCATTCCTTCTCCTTCAATAGTCATTTAATTGTTCTGGATCTAGTTTGTTAATCTGTAAATGGAGATAATAGTTGATACAGGGTTATTGAGAGAATTAAAGAGGCACCACAAGGCAAGGAATGGCTTCAAATTTGTGACTCAGGGTTCTTGCTCTTGTGGAAATAGAAGGTAGAGGCAGGGATCCTAGTAACAGCTGGAGGTCATTATTGCTCTGGTGATTAGGTCCTAATTGTCCTAAAAGGTGATTTTTCTTTGACACTCTTTTTCACTTGTTTTCTAATAGTGTCTCAGTCGTGAACAAGGTATTCAATGGATCAAAAAGGAAAGACTTCCAGCATTTCTGGAAAGCGATTGCTACTTTGAATACAGGTATTGTAGTCCCATCAATCTACATATTTTTAAATGCCTTTTTTTTTTAACCCCAAACATTTTTCTGTACTTTCTTAAAATTCACTTTTATTTTGTTAGTTTTTTATTTTATGTGCAGATTTATTCATTTATGTATGTATTTTATTTTAATTAAGTTTATTGGGGTAACATTGGTTAATACAATTATAAAATTTCCAGGTGTACATTATCATTTGCTATCTGTATATTCTATGGTGTGTTTACCACCCAAAGTCCGGCTTCCTTCAGCTACCATATATTTGATCCTCTTTACCCACTTCACCCTCCACCTCCCCCGCTATGTTTGACCCCTTCTACCCCAGCTACCACCCTCCTCCTCCCCACCCACTAGTCCATAGTCCTCTGGTAACCACTAGCCTATAACCCATGTCCACGAGTCTCTGATTGTTTGTCCTGCTCATTTGTTACTTTTATGTTTATATCCCACATATAAATAATATCATGTGATTTTCAACTTTTTCTGTCTGGCTTATTGCTCTTAGCATGATTATTGTGAGGTCCATCCATATTGTCACGAATGGCAGTATTTCATCTTTTCTTATGACTAATATTTCATTGTATATATGTACCACAGCTTCTTTAGCTAATCATCTATTGTAGGACAATTCAGTTGCTTCCATGTCCTGGCCACTGTGAATAATGCTGCTATGAACATCGGTGTGCAAATATCTTTTTGGATATGTATTTTTAAGTCTTTGGGGTAAATACCCAGAGAGGAATTGCTGATCATATGGTAGATCAATTCTTAGTTTTTGGAGGAACCTCCATACTGTTTTCCATAGCGGCTGTACCACCTTGCAGCCCCACCAGCAGTGTATGAGGGTTCCTTTTTCTCTGCATCCTCTCCAACATTTGTTATTACTTGTCCTGTTGATTATAGCTATTCTAACAGGTATGAGATGGTATCTCATTGTGTTTTGATTTGCTTCCCTAATAGCTAGGATGTTGAGCATGTTTTCATAATTTGTTGGCCATTTGTATGTCCTCTAGGGAGAAGTGTCTGTTCAGGTCCTCTGCCCATTTTTTGATTAGATCATTTGTTTTTTTTTATTTATTGAGTTGTATGACTTCTTTGTATATTTTGGATATTAGGCCCTTATTGGAGCTGTTGCTTACAAATATATTTTCCCATTCAGATGGTTGTCTCTTTACCTTGTTGACGATTTCTTTGCTGAGCAGAAGCTTTTTAGTTTGATGTAGTCCCATTCATTTATTTTAGCTTTTACTTCCCTTGTTTGAGGTCAAATTCATAAAATCCTCTTTAAGTCCAAGGTCCTTGAGTTTAGTTCCTATGTTTTCTTCTATGCATTTTATTGTTTCAGGTCTTATATTCAGGTCCTTAATCCGTTTTGAGTTAATTTTGGTTGTGGTGATAGACAACAGTCTATTCATTCTTTGCAGGTGGCTTTCAGATTTCCCAGCACCATTTATTGAAGAGGTTTTCCTTTCTCCATGTATATTTTTGGCTTCTTTTCGAAAATTATTTGTCCATATAATATGGTTTTACTTCCGGACTCTCGATTCTGTTCCACTGGTCCATGTATCTGTTTTGCTGCCAATACCATGCCATTTTGATTATTGTCACTTTGTAGTATAATTTGAAGTCGGGCAGAGTGATGCCTCCAGCCTCGTTCTTTTTTCTCGATGGCTTTGGCAATTCAGGGTCTTTTGTGCTTCCATACAAATCTGATGATTTTTTTGTTCTAGTTCTTTAAAAATACCAATGAGATTTCGATAGGGATGCATTAAATCTGTATAATGCTTTAGGTAATATGGTCATTTTAACTATGTTGATTCTTTCAATCCAAGAACACGAAATATTTTCCATTTCTTTGTATCTTCTTCATTTCTTTTAATAGGGTATAGTTTTCATTATATAGGTTTCACTTGTTTCGTTAAATTTATTCCTAGTTTTTTATTCTTTTTGTTGCAATTGCAAAAGGAATTATTTTTTCCACTTTTTCTGACACTTCATTATTAGAGTATAGGAATGCTATGGATTTTTGAACGTTGATTTTGTATCCAAAACTTTACTGTATTTGCTTTTGTTTCTAGTAGTGTTCTTGTGGAGTCTTTAGGGTTTTCTATATAGAGAATATGTCATCTGCAAATAGTGACAGTTTGACTTCTTCATTTCCTATTTGGATGCTCTTTTATATCTTTCTCTTGTCTGATTGCACTCCTTGCTAGGACCTCCAGTGTATATAAATACACAGTGGTGATAGTGGACAGCCTTGCTTTGTCCCTGATCTTAGAGAAAGGTTTTTAGTTTTCACCATGAAGTATGATATTGGCTGAGGTTGTCATAGATGGCCTTTATTATGTTAAGGTACTTTCCTTCTATACCTGATTTTGTTAAGTGTTTTTGATTGTAAATGGATGCTGTATCTTGTCAAAGGCTTTTTCTGCATTTACTGATATGATAATATGATTCTTATTTTCAATTTGTTTATGTGGTGTATCACATAATCGATTTGCTTATGTTGAACATTTCTGTGCCTTGGGCATGATGCCTATTTGATTGTGCGAGTATAAATCTTTTTAATATATTGCTGTATTCAGTTCACTAGTATTTTATTTAGGATTTTTGTGTCTGTGCGCATGTTCATGAGATATTGGTCTGTAGTTTTGTCTGTGTTATCTTTACCAGGTTTTGGTATCAGGGTAATATTGGCTTCATAAATGACTGGAAGTGTTGCCTCCTCTTTGATTTTTTGGAAGAGTTTGAGGAGAAAATGGTATTAAACCTTCTTTGAATGTTTTGGTAAAATTCGTGAAGCCATCTGGTCCTAGAGTTTTACTTTTTGGTAGGTTTTGATGATTGTTTCAATTTTCATACTGCTGATCGTCTATTTAGATTTCCAGTTCTTCTTGATTCAGTCTAGGAAAGTTTGTATTTTTCTAAGTACTGGTCCATTTCTTCTAGGTTATTAAATTTGGTGTTATATACTTTTTCATAGTACTCTTATATGATCCTTTGTATTTCTGTGATGTCAGTCATAATTTCCTCTTTTCATCCCGATTTTGTTTATTTGTGTCCTTTCTCTTTTTCTTTAGTGAGTCTAGCCAGGGGGTTGTCAATTTTATTAACCTCAAAGAACCAGCTCTTTTGTATTTATTTGTTTGTTTTTTTTTTCAGTTTCATTTATTTCTGCTCCAATTTTGATTACTTCTTTCATTCTACTGACTTTAGTCTTTCATTTGTTCTTCCTTTTCAGTTTTTTTAAGATGAAGTGTTAGATTGCTTATTTGGGCTTGTTCTTGTTTTTGGAGGTAGGCCTGTAATGATATGAACTTTCCTCTTATGACGCTTTTGCCATTTCCCAAATGTTTTGATATGTTGTACTATCATTATTCATTTGATTCTATGTATCTCTGATGCCTCTTTTTATTTCTTCTCTGACCTAGTTATTCTTCAGTAGCATGTTGTTTAATCTCCATGTATTTTGTGGTTCTTCCTGCTTTTTTCTGCAGTTGATCTCTAGTTTCAAAGCATTATGATCAGAGCATATGGTTGGTATGATTTCAACCTCTTATATTTATTAGGCTATCTCTGTGTCCCAGTATGTGGTCGATCCTTGAGAACTTTCCTTGTGCACTAGAGAAGAATGTATAAGCGCTGTTTTGGTCGGAAGGTTCTGTAAATGTCAATGATGTCCAGTTGACCTAATTTGTCATTTAAGGATGTTATTTCTTTATTGATTTTCTATTTGGTGATCTGTCCATATCTAACAGTGGAGTATTTAAGTCCGCTCTCTAATAGTGTTTTGGTCTGTTTCTCCCTTTAGTTCTGTTAGTAATTGCTTTACATATTTTGGGGCTTCCTGATTGGGGCATAGATATTAATAAGTGTTATATCTTCTTTGATGCATGATTCCTTTATCATTATGAAGTGTCCCTCGACATCTACTTTACCCTTTTTTATTTTGAAGTCTATTTCGCCTGGTATTAGTACTGCTATTCTTGCTTTTTCTCTGAATGATATTTGCTTGAAATATAATTTTCCACTCTTTCACTCTGAGTCTATATTTGTCTTTGGAGCTGAGATGTGTCTCCCTGGCAGGTGGTTGGGTTTTGTTTTTTTGATCCATTCTGCAACTCTGTGCCTTTTTATTGGCTAGTTCAGTCCATTTACACTTAGGGTGATTTTTGAAATATGAGGTCTTCTTATAGCCATTTTATTTTTTTTCTTCTGGTAGCTCTGTGTTTCCATTTGCTTCCTATCCTTGTGCTTCTGTTTTCTTTATTTTGGTCAGAGTTGTGTGTTTTCCCCTGCTGGTCCTTCTTGTTTTATGTTATGATACAATGATGCCAAATCTTTGGTGTAGGTTACCATAATGAATATGTAGAGGATAGTTACTATACTTATACAGTTGTCCATTTTCTTCTGCGTGTCTTATCTCCATTTCCCCTTTGTGAATTTGGATCTTTGATTTCCTCTTTTCAGTCCATTATTGTCTCAATTTGTTCCCTATGTTCCTACTATCTTGTTATGACAATTCTCTTATTATTATTTAAGCTTATAATGCCCGGTTCTTATTAAGGGTTGCACTCTTCTGCTTCTGTTTTGCCTGATGGTCACTTAGTCCTAATTATGTTTTTTTTTTTGTCATTTTTTAGGTGAACTGACCCCTTTCAATATTTCCTTATAGTGCAGGCCTCGTAGTGGAGAATTCCCTCATTTTTGTATGTCTGGAAAAGTTTAATTTCTCCTTCATATCTAAAGGAGAGCTTAGCTGGCTACATTATTCTAGGCTGGTAGTTCCTTTCACTTAATACTTTAAATATTTGATTCCATTCCTTTCTGTCTTATAAGGTTGTGCTGAGAAGTCTGAGGATAATCTAATGAGTTTACCTTTATATGTTACCATTTTTTTCTCCCTGGCTGACTTAGAATTCTGTCTCTTTTTGTTGATTTTTGATAATTTTAATACAATGTGTCTTGGTGAAGACCTTTTTGGTTGAGATAATGGGTGTTCTGTTGACTTCTTGAATTCCAAGCTCCAGCTCATTCCTTAGATTTGGGAAATTCTTGTCAACTATTTGTCTGAAAATGCTTTCTAATCCTTGCTTCCTTTTTTGCCTTGTAATGCCATTATTCTTATGTTTCCTCTCCTGATGGTATCAGCTAGTTCTTGAATTTCTCTTTCATTTTTTTCATTCTTTGGTTTCTCTCTTCTTCCTTCTGATTATTTCTAGATTTCTGTCTTCATATCACTGATCCTTTCCCATTTGGTCACTCTATTTCCCAAGCTTGCTATTTCATTTTTCAACTCTTACAGTGTGTTCTTCATCTCCAGAAGTTCTATTTGGTTCTTTTGAGGGTTTCATCTCCTTGTTCTGCTCATCTAGTTGTTTTTTCAATTCCTGAAATTGTTGATTGGATTGTTTTGGATCTCACTGAGTTTTTTCAGAAGTACCATCCTGAATTCTCTGTCATTTAAGTCACATATTTCTATGTCTGTAAGCTTATTTTCTGGAGATTTTTCTCTTTCTTTCTGAGATGCCTTGTCACCTTGGTTGTTCATGGTGTTTAATGGACTATTTCTCTGCCTGGGCATTAATGGAAGTGTATTTATTGTTTTTCCAGAAAGATTATTATATAAAGGTTCTTTAGCCTGTTGCAAAGAAGGCGCTTTTCTTTTGGTTTCCAGTAGGTGGCGTCTAAGCCTCTTGGCTTCCCTGCTTTATATAGTCTTAATATGCTTTTTAAATTTTCTGTAGCTATTTAATCACGCTCGTCCTTCAGTTTCAGTCCTTGTCAGTGTCAGCGACAGACTCCACAGTGTTTGCTCAGATTTCCGTGGGGCTCCGTGGTGATCAGTCTTGGGGGACGGGCCCCTGGGTTGGGGATGGGGCTGTGGCTCCCCTCAGTTTTGCAACCATGGCTGGCAAAATAACTGTTGTTCCTCTGTGGTCCCGTCCTGCTTCTCTGCTTTCTGCCGATGACTGGGCCCTGCCAGCTTTTCCTGGCAGTGCTGTTCGGGGGAACTTCCTGCTTCTTTCTCCCCTCCCCCTCCTCCTGCAGGGAGCTTGGTGGAGAGGCAGCTTCTTTATTTCTCCGAGTCCATCCACCGTGACACCCCGGGGTTCTGTCCTGTGTTGGTGGTAGCTCTTATGCATGGATCCCATGTTCAGACGTGCTGGTGTGCAGTTTGGTGAATTTTGTTGAGTTTTAGATGTCAAGCTTAATGTTGTTCAGGGGGGAGATCTGGGGATGTCTCTCACTCTGCCATGTTTCCAAAGCTTAAAATTCACTTTTTAATCCATTGGAGTTTGGATCCTACATGCTATATATAAAAAGTGATAGAGCATTGGTAAAAAGCATTTAACTTATCCAAAGACATTTCACAGAAACAGCACCTAATAAATGTACTTTCAGTTGTGCTTCTTTACTCATTATATTTTTAAAAAATATTTACTTGTGATAATGGCATTAAAAAGCAGCGGTATAAAAGATGAAAATAAGTGTATCATGAAAAAGACAAATTGTCACAAAGTAGAGCCAAAGTTTTTCTTTTATGTTCCCTGACTTTTAAAGCGTAAGTACCTAAACATTCTGAAATTTTTACTAAAAATATTGACCTTTGTTTGGAACAATCATTTAAAAATGAATATAAAGTAAATTAAAACAGAATGCTAATTAGCAGTTCTAGGAATAAGCCATTAATTTTAGCAGATCCTAAAAGAATCGTCCTGCCTACTTAGGAAGGGATATTGGATTGATATATCAAAAATAAAATTTTTAGTGTTTTTTTTTCCTGAATCTACTACCATATTTGAAACTGATTTCAAATTTTGTATGATTTCTTAAAAATTGAGGTTAGCCAAATTGGTCTCACAAGTGAGATGGAGTGAATCAGGCATGAATGTCACACTAAGTACAGATTTTTTCTCCCTGGGTCATGAAAAAACCACCCACTCCACCACCACCTGTCATTGAAGACGACGACGTTATAATTATGAAAAAGTTCTACATTTCTCTTGGCGAGGTAAAAATACTAATGTTTCTTTGTGCTTGGCACTTTAATAAAACTTCTCATTTTTGAGATGTGAAATTTCTTTGTACACTTGAACAGGGAAAATTATTTCAAATACTTCTAAAGCAGATTTTAACAAAAAATTCTTGTGGATTTATGCTACCTCATTAGCTCTGCAACTCTTTCCTCTGAAATTAATGAAACATTGTCATCCTCATATGTGTGAGGAAACACATTCAAGATTGAAGGATATGCTCAGTGCCACCTGGAAACATAGGTTAACTTGAATTATATCCATGGTTTCATAAGCTCATTCCCAATTTTTACTTTTTGGATTCTAAAACTTTTGTACAAAAAGATGATAAATTGGGTCTTTCCCCCCTCATGTCAAGGTTATTCCTCACTTAGTAAAATGTATTGCTATTTTAACTCTTAATTAGATAAATTTGTCCTCCTCGATTGGCAAGAAATAGGTCATATAAGTTCAAACCTGGAATCAAATGTCCTTTTGGAGAGTCATGCTGAAGAGAAAACTGTTTGTTTGAGATTCTTTCCTCTAATTATCAGATTTTCTCCTCTGTGATCTATACTCCAATACATAATTCTATACAAAATCAAGAAAAGTGAAATATGTGGCTTGTGTGTTTGATATTCTCCTCGTTTCTATTCCATGGTGGACATGCTAATCATGGCAATTTTCCTGCAGAAAATTGAGCAAGGACAGGGCTCCAAATTCTGTACAAATTCAGTACAGCACTTTAGGCAGGCACTTGCAATTGATCAAAGATGTCACACAAGGGAGAACACTTGCCATCTCTTGTGGAATGGACAGACTAATCCTATCTTACTGATCATTGTTTTCATGTGAAGGCTTCTATTTAATTTTGTAGTTTGGCATTTCTATCAGTGATATCTTGTTTTAAAATGTTTTAAAATTATGCTAGTGTCATTATTTGCACTGATAATGCTTAGGGATATATCAAAGGCACATTTTTTCTTCTTCCTATACTTATTTTTAAGTATTTATTTTTTCACCTAACTTATATATTTGCAGAAATGCCAGGAATATTCAAAAGATGTACTGATGGTAAAGCTCAATAAAGATGCAAAGGGAAGACTCTATCTAGGGGAGTAAGTTCTGATTCCTGACATGTAAATTTAATCAAACAGAAGAGTAAAATCCAAGCTAGTTTCCTTTTGCTATTTTCTTTGATAAGAACTCATTTCTGTCCACATGATTAATACTTTAAACATATATTATCTTTTTAATAGCTTTCGAACTTTGAAAACTCCAAGTTCTTTTGGCCCTTAAATCATTTAAACCATGACTATAGCTAAGAATTAATCTTTATGATAACGGGTAACATTTCTTTGAGTCTTCAGTTACACCATCTAAACATGAACAATTGGCTCATCTCGTAAGATTATAAAGTAAAATAGTTAACTGCCTTTAGGTCTGACTCTATAATCTTTCTCCTCTATCTTTTACACCCTCATCTTCTTGTGCAGTTGAAGCAACTGGGATTCTTACATATTGGTCTCTCTCAATTCCTTGAAAGGTCCCTAATCCTTTTGTCTCTCAGTGCTTAGAATACTTCTTGAAATAGAGAAGTCACTCAATAAATGTATGTTGAATGAACATATAACTGATAATAAATGACTTGGTTTAAAAGGAAGGAAAAGAGGGAACCAAAGGAAAAGGATTAGAATCTTCAAAGTGTGGGGGGACAAAACAAATAATTTTCCTTCCATTTTCTAAGTTTTTCCAGCTGGGCTAATAATCAAATTACTATGAAACAGATTAAAGGAGAAAATGTCCAAAATTTATTACAGTATACATGTGGGAGTGCCATAAGAATATGAGACCTGGAATGCGTTGGCCTTGAGGCCATTCTTGACTAAGGAGAAAGGGTGGGCAGGGTCTGGAATTTCAAAGGGAAAGCACCCAATTCACAGGTAGCCAAGAAAGAGAATAACATGTGTGATAAACAAATTCTTACTGGGCTACCCAGGAACAATGGGACTGAAGGATGTTCAACAAACAAGCTTTGCTGGATTTTCCCCATCTGTCACATTTAGTTCTATTATTATGATGCTAAGGTGATACACCCTTCTTTTAAGCAGATTTTTCTATCTTAATTCCTTTAGGCAGATTCAGGGGGTGGGTCAAAAGTTTTTTTTGTCTTTTGCTCTTCTTAATAAGTAGCTTAAAATCAATTATCCCAGAGGTATAATTCATGGCGGGAAAACTTTGGTCCTCCTGAAAAGCTTTATCCCCGGAAAACCTTACCTCTAAGAAGAGCAGTGACTACATAGATGGCACCTCTCATTTCTCTTTTGGTCTCTTTGTGTGGCTTAACTTGCCCTGCTGATTGTACATAAAAGACAGAGAGCAGTATCTATTTATTCCTTTGAGCCCCTGCCTCTTCTGTGAGTGTTCTTAAGCTAAGGGCCAACCAGCCTGACTTAAGTTGGAGGAAAGGAAGTAATGAGAGTAATGCTGGAAACTTCCTCCTCTGCTTCTATTGAACAAACTTGGCTCAGAAAAATACGGTGAGAACATAACTTGAGAGGAATTTTTCTTCAGAAGGCTAAATAAGGGGCTTCTGAGAACTGGGGTTCTAGGAGCTGAGGGTCAGCTTGGGATTGGCTCAACTGACTCAAGGGTACACAAACCAAAGTGGTTACTGTTGGGGATTGGAGTCTGGTGTCACCCCAATAGCTGAGGGGAAAGAGAGGGATGATTGGCCGTGCAGAAGTGTAGTTAGCATTTTTCCTCAGTTCTTCCTCATGAAGGCAGTGGAGAATCACAGGTCATTGAGATTTTAAAAAGATTTATTAAAAGTATATTTTAGAAAGACAAAGAATGCCTCAAGGAGGTACATTGGCTTAGTGCTGTAACCAACACAAAAAGGATCACAAAAAGGCCACATAAAAGACACAAAAAGGGAGAGCTCAGAAGGGAACATTTGCCTTATATTTGGCCATGATGGGGTGGTTCCAAAGGCATTCCTAAGTAATTGGCAAGTGAGGTCATTTTAATTGACACCTGGCTGTTATATAACTCTTTGCCTACAGTGTGCATGTGCTTACACAGAATACGGTCTGTCTATATTAGATTCATGACTTCCAGGAAGTAACATAGTATTATCATAAGAGCTTAAATTGTAGGCAAATTCTAGGGTAAGTACACGTCTGCACAGGCATCCTGTAGCCAGAGAATAGGCCAGCTAAGACTATGACTCTACCCTCCTCTTGTCTCTGGGATGCAGGAGGGATTCTCCAACTACCAACAGTGTGTTTCTTTGGGCAGTCCTCTAGGCTGGGTCCTATTCCTTTGTTCCTCCTGTCACTCATGATCTGACTAGCTACTTAGCAAAAGGAAAAAATTGAAGCCTACATCCTAGGGCATGGTGGAATCAGAAGTCAGTCTTTCAGGAAGCATCTGATCCACGCAAAGTTGTGAAAATGTGAATCTAAGGCAAAGTGGCAGTTGACTTGGAGTCATTTCCTGTGCTACTTGAGTCTTTGTCATATTAGGGAGGGGTTATCAAAAACTTTGAGCCAGGTCAGACAGAATTAGGGGCATTAAAAATTGGGAAGATTGTAGATGGGAATGGCTGGCAAAGATGCTTCCAAAGACTGATGACCATAGTGACTGCCTAGTTAAAAGTGAGATATCATGAATCTGCAGTGAATCCAGGAAGTAAGGTTGTGTGCCTTTGGCGGAAGAGTGGAGAAGAATTTTATGGGTATTGGGCTTATATTTTTTCCTGTGGTCATCTAATAATGTGAAAATTATCTGAATGGAATCATGTCCTTCCCATTGTTCTTTTGGCTAATGATTTTTTCTGTGGACAACCCTTTTATTTCACACAGAATTTTTTCCTTACATACTATATTGATACAAATTGGATAATATCAAAATGATTTGTACAGGTTTATGATTGAAGAATACTGCTAATCTTATGTTAAACAAATGTGCTTCTTTCTTCCTAGGCTTCCTATACTCAACAAAAGATTGGTTTGCATTAGCAAAACAAAGTCAGCAAACAGTATCAAACCTTTTCATTACCATCTTATGCACTCCAACAGCAAAATTGAATCACCAGTTATTTCATCTGTTTCTGGTAAGCAGAAAAGGGCAGGAATGACTTCAGAACTCCTCTTTAAGTCTCCTGCTCTTATTGTTCTAATCTTACAGTACAACACTTAGTGGTTGGGAAGAAAAAATTATCTCCCCCACCAGCCCTAACTCCAGCGTTTCTTTTGTTTATCAAGAGACAACTTGGTAAATAAAAAAAATGGCTTTAGAACTCACTCTGATGCTTATTAGTCTATGTGACTTTTAAAAGTTATTTCATCTGCCACGAGCATTGCTTTTCTTATTTGTAAATTAAGAATAATGATACATGCTAAATGTATAGAAAATGGCTAGCCTAGTGCTTGGTACCTAATAGACAGTAAATAAATGTTTGTCTTTATTTCCTATCACAGTGTTTACAAATTATTATTATTAAGCCTTTGAAATAAAGTGGGTACAACCTTTATCTCTCTCTTAAAGTAAATAGTCCACTCAGGAACTTAAGTTTTTCCCTTCTGTTTTTTAAGTTCACTTTAGTTTTCACCTTGAAAAGCAGATAAATTATCCTCTTGTGCGGGGCAACATTTGTGGAGATATAAATTTTTTCATAAAATTGGAAGGAACCTTCCAGAAATGGGAATCATTAATGTATGATATCGCAAGACAAAAAAAAAAATCTAGCAATGTGATTCAGGAGAGGAATTCAGCCTTTTACTAATAGTTCTTACGTAAGCAACTCCAGGATGATAAATCTGGATGCTCTAGAGAATTGAACCTACATCTAGGTGAAGAAGGAAACAATAATAACTCCCCTAGTTGAAAATAGCCTGAATTATAGTTTCTTGCAGTTTCCCCAAGATAGTAAAGTAGAAAGTTGGAGAGAGAAGATAGTGAAGATAGTAAACAGGAAGAGAGAGGTAACAGGAAGGGATGAAGCAGAAATGCCAGCCTCATTCTCTACATTCCAATTCTGTGGGAGTGAGTCTGTACCTAGTATCCTTTCATGGGTTTGCAAAAGTCTAATCTCTCAACATTGGGAAATTTGGTATATTCTTCTTAATAAAAATTGTAATGAGACACTTCCAGTTCATTGAGAGTTGAAATCTACTACCGAGAAAATGGTAGGATGAGAAAGTTGAGGACGAGGACACAGACAACAGCCGAGTTTTCCTGATCCATGGCATTTCAGGGTAGATTGGCCATGCCGAAGGCACTGATTTCAGGTATTGCTGAAGGAAAGAGAAAACAGAAGCTAAAAACTGTATCTCTACAAAAAGTATAAATACATCCATTTCTATTTGAGCTTTCTTAAGTACCGTATGCCATTTTGTAATTTTAATGATAGGTTTGTAAGTATAATAGTAATTGAATCTTTCTGACTAAATAGTGAATTTTAAAAATTGCTCATGTGACTCCAGTTCTGATCTGTTTATTTATTGGCCTCATCACTATGGTAGCTACTTTTATTTTATCATACAACGTGAAGTATTAAAGCACATACAGACATATCTGGAGATATTGTGTGTTTGTTCCAGACCACTGTAATAAAGTGAATATCGCAGTAAAACAAGTCACACAAATTTTTTGGTTTCCCAGTGCATACAAAGGTTATGTTTACACTTACTTTAGTCTATTAAGTGTTGCAATAGAATTATGTCTAAAAAACAATGTACATACCTCAATTTATAAAGATATTCATTGCCTAAAAATGCTGCTCAACGTCTAAGCCTTCAGCGAGTTGTAATCTTTGTTCGTGGAGAGTCTTGCCCTAATAACATCAAAGATCAATGATTATAGGTCACCATAACAAGTATACAATAATGAAAAAGTTTGAAATACTGTGAAAAATGGCCAAAAAGTGATACAGAGACATGAAGTGAGCAAATGCTGTTAGAAAAATGGCACCAGATAGACTTGCTCCACTCGGAGTGCCACAAACCTTCAAGCTGTAAAAAGCATATCTATGAAGTGCAGTAAGGCAAAGACAATAAAATGAGTATGTTTATATAGTCACTTAATTTACATATTCTAATTCTTAAATAGATTTGGCCTTTTATATATTGACCTTCTCTATCAGCCTTTAAAAAATGTATTTTTAAGTGTATAATGTCTTTTTTGAAGATCCTCTGCATTAGGATGTCAAATATCGAGTTCATCTGCTTTGTATCCATTATCCCATTCCACATTCTAGGGAAGACATGACTAATCTCTGTCGGTAGTGTTTTTGCTTTGGACTGCTCTTTTAAGACACTGGTCTGTGCAGTCACACCTGTGGTAAATCCTTTGTCAGTTCTGGCTCTAATGACATCTAGTTAATAATAAAAAAAATCTTTGTATTCATACCTGATCTAATAATTCTTTTATATTTAATACGAGATTTTATCTTTGATTGATGGAGTTCACCCCAGAATGAAAAAATGACCCATCTAAAGCCACTAGATTTATTTCTAGAATTTGAAGAAGAAAAAGATGATGATAGGTTCTGTATCTCTTACAAGACACTCCTTCTCAAGCTCTTTCTGAGAATATACCTTGAAAAGCAGGCATGTTCATGACAACCTGACAGTGCATTTCTCAACATATGAAGATTTTTTTAAGATCTTTCATAACTTATTTTTGAGACTAGCAATTTATGGAGAGCCATTTACTGAACAAACCAGGTCATATAAATTTCAAAAATGTAACAGAAGTCACATTTGATGACTACTTTGAGCTTATGCCTTAACAGGAATGTTTGTTAAGTGAAACAGCTCAACCCACAAAGGAAAAGGCAGAAGAGATTTTAGAAGAAAGCAAGTTCAAAGAATGAGAGCATTGGATCAGAAAGCAGGGCTGATTGGTGTATTTCTCACAAAATTTTATGACATTGGAAATAGAAGGAGTTTGAAAGATTTAAGAAATTTATAAAGGTACATTAGGGAGAGATATTTGTGGCTATGGATGGATATTGAGAGGTTAAAAGTTCTTAAGGATGCTGGAAGACATCCAAAGGTATTTCTATTTTTAATTTTTCTTTAGTTTTAAAAACAAGTTGTAGACTATTAGTTTGGGTCATTTTAAACACAGGTAAAGCCTGAAAATAAATATTTAAAAAGTAATCTATACTTTTAGAGTAATGCAGATATTGTTATATCGATTTCACTAGTTCTATGATTTTATAGCTTTCAGATAATAATAGTAGCAATTATTTGGGTTTGCATAAAATTTTCCCATAGATCTAAACCTGCTTTCAAATTAATCATTCGTATACTATTATTATATAACATACTTAGTGGACATATTTTTTATTAGAAAAAAAATTATCAGTCATATATCACACTGACATAACATTGCCTTATATAAAAGATACCTTGTGACAATGTACAGGGCCTGCTATTCCTGGCAGCTTTCCTGATTAACATGTTCGCATGATCTTATTTGGATGTCATTAGACATTCATTATCTGAATAAGATATCTGCCAGATGTCATACTGGATATCTCTAAAGAACCTCTTGGAGTGCTATCTTTGTTTGATGCTCTATATGTTTTAGATTTACTGTAGTCTTAAGGACCCTAAGAAGACCTTGTTTTAGAAAAGTTCTTGTCTGTGTTCTCCTGATCTGCTGTAAAGTAAGCAGATTGGCTACAGTAGATTACAGTTCCCATTAGGGGTTTGACTGAATACATACTAGTGACTGGGCTATTCCAGTTATTTCAATGGCATTCAGATCAGAGAGCTCATTATTAAACATAGTTAGAAGTGCAGGGGTTACCAAATGGTTGATTATGAAGCATGACCTGATTGATCCTGGGGTGGAAGGCCACTATCGCTTTTCAAGACATATTAGGGAAGTTATATGTAAGCAGCCTATATAGGTTCTTCAGGATCAATATTGTATTAGTTCCTTTTGTTATAGCAAATTACTATGAATTTAGTGTATTAAAGCAACACAAATTTATTCTCTTACAGTTAGGAGGTTAGAAGTCTAAAATGGATATGCAAGGTGGCATTCCTTCTGGAGGCCCTAGGGGACAATTTATTTCCTTACCTTTTCCAGTTTCTGAAAGCCGCCTACTTTCCTTGGTCTATGGCCCCTTCCTCCAACTTCAAAGCCAACAACATGCCATCTTTTCTTTTTTTTCTGACCTCTGCCTCTTTCCTCACCTATTTTTTCTATGGCTCTCATCTCTTTCCTTTCTCTTCAAAGTACCCTCATGGCCTACCAATATAATCCCAGATAATCTCCTCAATCCTAATCACAACTGCAGATCTTTTCTAAAGTAAGGTAACAGTCATAGATTCTGGGAATTACGACATGAACATCTTTGCAAGGTCATTGTTCAGCCTACCCTTCCCAGTCCCGTAATGGTGAGAAATACTTTTATCTTCACACTGGTACAACTGTAATTCACTGTTGGTTTTCAGATAGTTCATTACTTGTCTCAAATATTTTAGAAGTGAAAATTTTGGGCTAGTTGAATACTGTATCAGTGTGTATATATGCGTGTGTGTTTTTTTGCAGACATCTTGAGAAGATGAAAAAATGCTATCTAGTGAGCAGTGGAGATTGCTACCTTTCTACAGAAATCTTAAGGAAGTTTAAACTGTTGAGTGGCTCAGTGGAATAAAGAACACTTAAAGAATATTCAGACTGAGGTTGTAAAACCCTTACTTCTGTATTGGTAAGTAAGATAATGTGAGTCAAAGTTACTTGCTTTCACTTTTCTTAGACTAGTTATAAGTTATACCTTTTGTTTTATGGGTATATAACTTATGGAAATTTTAAATGACAAGATTATTATACTTTTAGTCTTCCTTAAATAAATTACTTATCTTTTAGACAATTTGGATGTTTGGGGACTTTAAATCCATAATAAGGCTAGACAGTACTTACACTCCATGTTAGCTTTATGAGCACATCCTTCTATACCTGACCTTTTTATGGTTGACAGCTCATCAAATTGATGTGTGTATGTGTACATGTAGCTAGAGTTACAGATTGATCATTTCAATCAACCTTTTTTGAGCACTTACTGTAGGCTAAGTGCTATGCTAAGGATACAAGGGTAAAACATGGTCAAGTCCAGTGTTTATAGTCTAGTGGTAAGAACATACATGTGAAATAAGTATAATAAAAAATGTGGTGAATGCACAGGATACAGAGATGAGGTGATATTTCAGATGGGACTCAAGGGACTCTAAGCGAGGAGCAGAGAATGTACACGGTGACATTTGAGAATCAGTGAGCTGTCTGTCCATTGTGGCTGTGATGGATCTGATAATGTCACTTCTATCTCTTTAAATCTTTCACTGGTAACCCCAAAGCTTTCAGTGGAAAGTTCACATTCCTTAAGTGAGTAAATAAGGTCATCATGATTTGTCCCTTGCCCACTTCTCTGTCATCACCCCATCTAGGTATTCCAGATTACTTAGTAGGCTTTGTACTAGTTCATAGATAGAATGTTGTTACTCTCTTTCTTTCTTAAAAAAATATTTAAGATACAGAAAGTTATAAATTATACTATAGTGGTCATCTGTGTACATACTACCCAACTAATAAAACAACTAATAAAACATACAATAGAAACTTTCCTTTTTCAAATTTAACTTTGTATTTTGAGATAATAATAGACCCATAATCAGGTATGAGATAATACAGAGGGATTCTGTATTATCCACTCCCCCCTAGTGGCAGCATCTTGCATAACTGTCACACAGTGTCACAATGAGGATGTGGACTTGATTCAATTCATCAATTTTTTTATATTTTACCTGTGTTATGCACTTGTTTGTGTATATAATTCTATGCAGTTTTATCACATTAGAGATTCATGAATTTGCTACTACAGTCAAGATGCAGAAAAGTTACATTACCATAAGCATCCCTTATGCTGACATTTTATAATCGCACCCACTTCTCTCCCTTCCTGTCCCCCCATCTCTAGGGACCACTATTATATAAATGAAATAAAATGACATATTTTGGGGGAAGTTATCTTTTTTCATTCAGCATGATTCCCTCGAGACTTATCCAAGTTCTTTTTCATTGCTGAGTAGTATTCTATTGTATGGATATTACTCATCATTCACTGAGCATTAAGGTTGTTTCCAGTCTTTGGCTATGACTAATAAAGCTGCTATGAATGTTCGTGAACACCTTTCTGCACGAATATAAGTCTTCATTTCCTGGGAAAAGTGTCCGAGAGTGAGATTAGTGGGTCATGTATCAGTCCATTTTAGTTTTAAAATAAACTGCCAAACTATTTTTCAGAGTCAGTGTATCATTTTACATCCCACCAGCAATGTATGAATTATCCACTTTCTCTGCATCCTTGCCATTGTTCTATGTCATCACAATTTTCTGTTTTAGCCGTTCTAATAGGTGCGTTGTTCTATCTTATTGTAGTTTTACTTTGCACTTCTGCAATGGGTAATGATGCTGAACATTTTTCCATGTACTTATTTGAAATTTGCATATCCTCTTCAGTGAAATATCTGTTCATATCTTTTGTCCATTTTCGAATTGGTTTGTTTTCTTGTTGAGTTTTAGGGTAATTTTTATATCATATTTTATATTAAATTTTATATTCTAGATAGTAGTCCTTAGTTTGCAAATATTTTCTCCCACTCTTTAGCTTGTCTTTCAAAAACAGGCTTCCTAAAGACTTCTTAAAGGACTCTCAGATGGTCTAGGTTAACGAACAGGTGGGGATGAGGGCACACTCAGAGAGCGTCGAAGCTTTCCCTCTGCATCTCCTCCCCTGGCTGTTCTTGAATTATATAGAGATCCTTGTGTAATAAACCAGTATCTATATAAAGCAAATAAGGAAAAGTATTGTAGATAATGGGAATCAGAATTCTCATTAATGTGGAAAAGAATTACAAATACAGACGAGAACAGAGTGAACTCTGTGGTGATGGACTGGAATTGGAAGTGCAAATGGAAATTGCAACTTTCACAAACTCAAGTTATCATACTCAGTTATGAAGACTGTAATTCACTGAAAAAACTGGACAGACCAAACAATAGACGGTCATGATGACAAGAAAGAACAGAACTTGCAAGAGAAATTCTGAAGTTAATTTCATGTGGGATTTTCCTTGGGAGGGTGGTGTATTGGGGACGGCCTCTAAACAAAGGTTCCAGAGAAGTCCTACGCCAAACATTTCCTTAGGGTAGGGGAAGTAGCTCTTGAGTGAAGTTTATTCAACCAATGCAAACTTTCCTGCATCAAATGTTCCTGCCCGCACCTACTATTAAGAATAATAACTATCTGAAATACAAAAAAATAAAATAAAAAATAAAAAAAAGGTGAGGGGTCTTTCATTGAGCAAAATTTAAAAGTTTTGACAAGGTTCAATTTTGGAACTCCTTTTATGGATTCTGTCTTCTTCAGTGTCAAACCTAAGAACTCTTTGCCTGGTTTTATATATGGAAGATTTTCTCTTTTTTTTTTTTTTTTGAAATTATTATAATTTTGTTTTACATTTAAGTCCATGGTCCATTTAGAGTTAATTCTTATATGAGATGTGAAGTTTAGGTGTTTTGGTTTCTTTTTTCTTGCTTATGGATATCCATAAGCTGATCTTCATTTATTGAAAAGGCTAATCTATCTCTTTTCTTATTTTTGGTGTATTACATCAACCCGTAGTAATATTGAATTGTATAGATTCATGTAAAGCACTCTGATAATCAAGATACAAACAATTCTGTTACCTCCAAATCTCTCATGCTACCCTTTTGTCATTACACTCTTCCTCCACTCCTCACCCTTGGCAACCACTGATCTTGTTTTTGTCTTTTTGTCTTTTTGAAAATGGCATATACGTAAAATCATACAGTACATAACCTTTGAGACCAACCTCTTTTGGTCACCATAATGTGATCGAAGCATAACACATTCAAACTGTTGCATGCATGTATCATAGTTCGTATTTTTTAAAATTTAGCTTTCCACTCGTTTATTGTTGGTAAATAGAACTAGGATTGAATTTTGTATGTGCTCACTGAGTATTAGAGAGGGCAGAAGTCCTTCTGGTCTAAGCTGCTAATCTCAAATTGGTCTGCTGTGCTTTCCTGCCCATTTTAGCGCTCTTCCATTCTCAGGTCCTTCAGACCCTTTCTCCTTCCTCTCGGCCGGCACACCAATACCATGCGGGCCTTATGACTGATAGCTTCTGTCTACCTGCTTATATTTCGGTGTTTGTGGGGACACCTTGTCACATTAACATTTTGCTGTGAATGTTGTCCATGAGCATTTGGTTTTGCTGTCTAACCATCCTGTGTTTTTATGAGGATTCTGAGAGGTAGGAAAACAACATAGCCGACGATTGCCATTTTCCCAGAATCCCTCTTACCTTTTTTCTTGATCTAGCTACATCTTGTATATTCTTTAAATTTCAAACCAAGACATAAACAGTTATGAATATATAAAGCAAATACTTCCATAAATCACCATGTGGCTGAGAAACAGACTGTTGCCCATACTCCCCTGAAGTTCACCTCCCTCCTAAGCTCCTCTCCTAACACGATCCTCCCTCCTTCAGAAGTAACCATTATTCTGACTTTTGGATTATCATCTTCTTCAGTTTCTTTTATAGTTTTACCAACCATGTAGGCAAATAAATCTCTAAACATATATTTATTATCTGCCTCCTATACAACTTTCTATAAAACCGTATCATGTTATATGCATTCTTTTTATCTTCCATTTAACATTATACATGTGAGATTCATTTGTAATTGCATTCAAGAGTTTTATTAATTTTTTACTGCTTGTATATGGCAGTCTACTGCATGAATATACCATAATTTATTATTTAGTTGCTGTTTTTTTAGCATTTGGGTTTTTCTCTATTTTTTACACTATAAGTACTAATATATATTCTTATACACATATCTGCTTTCCCAAAGTAGTTTTACCTTTGCTCCCACCAACAGAATATGAGAGTATCTGTGGCTACAAATCCATGGCACAATTTAATGTTGTCAGACTTTAAAATTCTTGACTATGTATGTGGTGTGTCATTGATGTCTTGTGGTTTTAACTTGCATTTCCCTGATTACTAGTGTGGTTGATAACCTTTTCAGTGTTTATTGGTCATTTGGATTTCAGGATTTCAATTTTCATGAATTGCCTGTTTATCTTTACCCATTTTTCATTGAGAGACACACACACAGAATACAAATCTTTTGATGCTATTTAGTGGCAAATATTGTCCACTCTCTAGAGCTTGAGAATTAAGAAGCATACAATGAGTGCACATGAGAACTTGTAAGATAGAAACATGAAAAAAATACAATATCTGTTTAGGATTGACTGTGAAATTTACTCCACAATATTTGATGAATTCACATAGTAGCTAATAAAAAATTAAGATAACAAATGAAATAAGAACGCAAGATTAAAATGGTAGGGGTAGCAGAGACTTAGGAGTCATATGAATATACTACCGTAATGATGGGAATCAGAAAATTGAGACACCTGGATTTCCTGACCAGCTCATGTATTATATATTTGATAAGGATCTTGTATATATTTCCACTTACTGGTTGACATGCAAATAAGAGGTAATTTTGAATAGTTTCAAGTAAGTGAGTAAAAGTTCTGAAAAACAGCGTAGAATGACCACCCTAATCTGCACAGGATACTTTCTGTTTCTAAACTGATTGTGAGCTTTGGATTCTCTTCCACTCCCAACCTATATTCACACCAGGGACATATTTACCTTCCTTCCTATTTTAAAAGGAGAAAATTTTCTACCAGGATCTGAAATATAGAGTGGAAATTAGTCTTTGGGCTATGGCATTGGGGAGGAAACCTGGTCCAAGCAACAATTAGCAGTGTCCCTGGCAGCTGGAGTTAACCCTATGGCCAGTAATGAGTAGCCCACAGACAGAATGCCAGGCTATCCATCCAATTAAGTGTGGCCTTGATACTGTGCCAAATTCTTTGCCTTAAGCTTCTGGAAATAGTGTTGGCCTTTCATTTTTATAAATTGTTGTAAAATTTATTCTTACCTTCAAAATTAAGGCTTGAAAATAAATCATGTGAATCATAATCCACTTTAGCAGTTTACTTAAAATAAGCATTATAAAAATGTTTGTATATTTGAAAATTTAATTTCATTTACCAGTTTTTATTTGGTACTATAGATAAATACTAAACTACCTTAAAATTATCACAGGTGCATTTTATGTTCATTTTACTGGAAACTGTAAGTTACTTTAAAATTTTTCTTCATCGAATAAGTATGTAGGTTCTTTTTTTATCATATAGATAATAATTTAAATGTAACTTATAAATTATTTTTTCCCTAGTGTATGTTTACTCCTTATATGGGGTGAATATGATTTCAGGCAGTTGATCTGTCATGGAAAAATATTTTTCTTAAGCTAGGAAGCAGAAAAAGAAGTAGAAATTATTAGAAAAGAGGTATAACAAGACTGAAAATTGTGAGCACAAGTATTATACACTTTGTATGCTCTTGATTTTTGAGGCTTATTGGGTAGTTTAATCTTAAATTTCTTTTCCTCTCACTAGGGCACCCAGATTCTGTGTTACTCATTCATGCTCAATAAAACATGCTAGTGCTGAACTGAAATTGTGGCACCTCCGTCAAGAGAAACCAAGGAAGGATGTTGACCCTTTTCCACAAATGGCAACACTCTTGCCATTGAGACCTAAATCTTGCATTCCACAGATATCTGATACACAGGTACGGTGTGCATTGATACTTGAGTCTCTTCATTAAGTTTATAGTAAAATGTCCATGCTTGAGTTTTGTACACTAATACTTAAGTTTCATCATAAGCTCCTGTCCCTCCCCCTCCCTCCTCTCTCACCTCCCTTCTCTTTCACTCTCTCTCTCTGTTGTTGTTAAAGTAAATGTTGCAAAAATTAGGAAATAAGAAAACCTATGATCTGTTCTCCACAAAGCAGCCAAAGTGATTCTTTAAAAATACATGATCATGTCACTCACCTGCTCAGAATTCTCTGATGGCCTCTTCCCTCACTCAATAAAAATCCAAGGTCTTTACACAGCTGTACATGCCTCTGTTAACCTCCTGACCTCATTTCCTACCACACTTCTCTAACTTACTCTACTCTAATCACACTGGCCTGACTGCTTTTCTCTGAACACACGAAGCAAAAACCCATGAGCGTTGAACTTGCTCTTCCCTTCACTGGGAGCACTCTTTCTCCAAATACCCCTGTGGCTTGCTCCCTCACTCACTCGAGGTGTCTGCTCAATTGTCACTTATTCAGGCAGGCTGTCCTTGACTCTTCTGTGTAAGCATAGTTATGTGGGACAGCATAGATATCCTCCATCACTATCTAAACCCTCTGCTCTGCTTTATATTGCTTTTTTGTACTTATGACCATAAAATTTATTTGTCTTTCACCTCCTATCAGAATATAAGTGTTTTTTTTCTGTTAACTACTTATCCGCAGTGCCTACAATAGTGCCTGACACATACTAGTTGCTTAATAAGTATATTGAATGAATGAGAAGTAATAACAAACAGAGTCAGAAGTAGTGAGCATTCTTTCACACCGGAAGAATAAAGTAGTACAAAAAGATAAGGGGAAAAAAACCAAAAGGAGGAAAAAAGTTAACTTTATACAGAAGAAGTAAATAATGCTACATACTTTGGCATAGAGATGCAATGACTGTAGCTAAGACCTGCATTTCAGAAGTAAAGAACCTTATAACAGTAATCGTAGTAGTCTTTAAACATGTGACAGAATGTTAACTTTTATTGGCAGTAGTCACACACGATCCCTTTGAAAAAGATTACTTTATGTATAGGATATCTTATTTTCTATTTATTTTTCAATTTTCTTAATTTTTCAATTACAGTTGACATTCAATATGTTAGTTTCAGATATACAGCATCCGTGGTTAGACATTTATGTTACAAAGAGATCCCTTTGATAAGTCTTGCACCCACTAATACAAAGTTATCATGGTATTGTTGATTATATTCCCTAAGCTATACTTTACATCTCCATGACTATTTTGTAACTGCCAATTTGTGCTTCTTAATCCCTTCACCTTATTTACCCAGCCAACTGGCAATCATCAATTTGTTCTCTGTATCTATGAGTTTGTTTCTGTTTTGTTTGTTTATTTTGTTCTTTAGTTTCCACATATAAGTAAACTCATATGGTATTTGTTTTTCTCTGTCTGACTTATTTTACTTAGCATAATAGCTCACGGTCCATCCATGTTGTCACAAATGGTAAGATTTCATTCTTTTTTTACAGCTTAGTAATATTTCGTTTTGTATATATGCCATTTCTTTATCCATTCATCTTTTGATTGAAGCATTTAATCCATCTACATTTAAAGTAGTTATGGATGTGTATGTCGTTATTGCCATTTTATTCATTGTTTTCTGATTGTTTTTGTAGTTTTTCTCTGTTCCTTTCCTATTCTCTTGCCTTCTTGCATGTTGATGACTTTCTGTAGTGTTCTCTTGGGATTCCTTTCTCTTTATTTCTTGTATATCTCTTGTATATTTTTGGTTTGTGGTTACCATGTGCTTTATATATACCAAGTCATGTTTAGCAGTCTTTTAAGTTGATGGTCGCCTAAGTTTGAACACATTCTAAAATCACTACCATTTTTTTCACCTTTTCACATTTATGTTTTTGTCATTATTTTTTACTTCTTTTGTGTGTATTTTGTGTACCCCTTAATTTACTGTTGTAATAACAATGCTCTGCCTACTTTTGCCTTTTAACCTTTGTACTAGCTTTAGTGTTGGTATATTCACTTCTTTTATTATGTTTCCCTTTGTCAGTGAGAATTTTTTTTCTTGTGGTATTTTTTTATTCATACTTTTGATTTTTTTTCCTTTTTCTTCTTAAAGAAGTTCCTTTAATGTTTCTTGTAATACTGGTTTGGTGGTGATGAACTCATTCAGTTCTTTCTTGTCTTGGAAGCTCTTTATCTCTTTTTCAATTCTAAATGATAGCCTTTCTGGGTAAAGTAATCTTGGTTTAAGTACTTGCTTTACATCGCTTTGAATATTTTGTGCCAGTCCTTTCTGACCTGCAAAATTTCTCTTGAGAAATCAGTCTACAGTCTTATGGGAGCTCCCGTGTAGGTAACTAAATACTTTTCTGTTGATGCTTTTAGGATTCTCACTTTGTCTTTAACCTATGGCATTTTAATTTAATCTTGTTGTGGGCCTCTTTGGGTTCATCTTGTTTAGACTCTGCACTTCCTGGGCTTGTATGTCTGTTTCCTTTACCAGGTTAGTGAAATTTTACATCATTACTTCTTCAAATCCCTTGCTTCCTCTCTTCTCCTGATGATACCCCTATGACATGAATGTTGTTACGCTTGCTTGTTGTCCAGAGGTCCCTTAAATTATCCTCACTTTGGGGGATTCCTTTTTCTTTTTGCTATTCTGATTGGGTGTTTTCTGCTGCCTTGTCTTCCAAATTGCCAATTTGATCCTCTGCTTCATCTAGTCTGCTCTTGATTTCTTCTAGTGTATTCATTTTGGTTATTGTAGTCTTCATTTCTGATTCTTTTTTTATGGTTTTTATGTCCTTTTTAATGTTTTCTGTATCTTTGTTGAAGTTATCATTGAGATCATTCTGTTTTTCTCCCTCCTAAATTCCTTGAGCAACCTTATAACCAGTGTTTAGCTCTGCTCTGGTAGATTGCATGCCTTTATTTTGTTTAGTTCTTTTCTGGAGGTTTATCTGTTATTTAATTTAGGATATATTTCTTGCCTCCTCATTTTGGCTGCCTCTCTGTGTTTGTTCTATGTATTAGATGGGTCTGTCTGTATCCCCATTTTTGGCAGAAAAGCCTATTATGTAAATGTCCGTGGTTCCCAGTGTCACAGTCTTCCTGTTCATCTGAGCAGGGTGCTCTACAAAGTGACCCTTGTGTGGGTGTTGTATGCTTTCCTGTTGTAGTTGAACCTTGATTGTTGTTGGAATGTCAGTGAGTGTATTAACCCTTAGCCTGGCTGGCTATGAGGACTAACCCTGACCACTGGGTTCAGGTGCCTGCCAAGTTCATCATTTGGGTGTATCATTTGTGGCACTAATTGAGTGGCGCTCTGGAGTAGTCTAAATTGACCACCAGGTTGTCTTGGTTCTGGGGCCTCTGGGGAGGGGTCTGGTTCATGCCAAGGTCAGACACTACCTGTGTCTGGCTCAGGGTTACCTGGTATGAGTTACAAGGTGGTACAGTTGCTAGTTGCTAGTTGCCTGTGCTGGGCTTGGAGGCACCTGGGAGTGGCTATGCTGTGATCCAAGGCCAGCTGTCACTAGTTGCTGGGCTTGGGCATTATACCTCTTTAGCAAGAGGTATAGGGCATGCCCAGGCTAGCTGCTGCTTGTTTGGGGTTTGTAGACATTGCGGAGATTCTAGGGAAGTCCACAGTGTGGGCCCAGGCTGGCCTCCTGTGTGGATTTGCCTCTGAAAGAGGTTCCAGCCAGGTGCGTGAATTGGGTATGGTGGGGTCACACCTAATTCAGAGAATTACTAGGGTGGGGGAGAGTGGCATTAACTAGGTTAACGGAGACTCCTCTTTGTTGTCAGCCTGCACTTGCAGGCTGTATGTGGGGAGGGATCAACAACAAAACAATGGCACCTTCCATCTCATCAACCTGTGCCTCCTGGCTGTAGAGAGGGAGGGCTCAACAAAGGAACAATGGAAGCTGCCAGAATTTCAGCCCTGGAGAGAGTTGCCCCTCCAGCCCTCGCCCTGAAGTCGGACAGTTCAGTTCCTCCCAGTATGTTCCTGGTGCTTTCAGAGTTGCTATTCATTCTCTGGAGCTCATGACCAGTGTTTGTGAGCAAGTGAGTCTGTGCTCGGGCCCTTTAAGAGAATGCCTGGGTCTTCAGCAGACCTCCTCTCACCTGGACTGAGACCTTGTTGATTTTCACAGCCAGCTGTTGTGGGGACTTCTCTTCCCAGCACTGGTACTCTGAGCTGGGGAACCCAGTGTAGGGTTGGTACCCCTTGCTCTTCAGTGGTCCTCCACAGCCAAGATGTCCCTCACAATTCTTAACTGCCCCACATTGGTGTAGGACCAGCCCATTTTGTGTCTCCACCCCTTCTACCAGACTTATCGTGGCTTCTTCTTTATATTCTTAGTTATAGGACTTCTGTTCAGCTTATTTTCAAGCAGTTCTCAAGAATGGTTGTCCTATAATTTGGTTGTAATTTTGATGTAGTTGTGAGACAAGATGAGCACAGTGTTTACCTACTCCACAATCTTACCTGGGAGTCCCCAGGATATCTTATTTTCAAAACAGAAACATGTATAATGTAGTTTTTAAAGTTTTGTTGTAGCCGCCAGCCCCCAATAGACACACAGACCACCAGAAATCAATGAGTTATAGGAAACACTCTTTATTCAGCCAGCTAGGTCTGCCAGGGGTACACAGACCCCAAATTAAGCAGCCCCGAAATGTAGAGGTACAGGGTTTTTAAGCCCTAATCCCCTATTTTTCATCCTGTTTGAACACACAAGTCTATTTGTCTTCTTTTTGCTGTCAGCCCACAGGTTGGTTGTGCAAGCGGGGGGTACAGAAGCAGAGAGCTTATTGTTAGAGCGTTATGTTCCCATGGGCGATAGCCAAGCAGTAATTTTCCAGCCAGCACAGTTTTACTTCAATAACTAGTGTTTTAGAGCTGGAGGGACAGTTTTCCTCTGTCAGTGGTTTGTTAACCATAGATCCATACATATTAGAATCAAATAGAAAGCTTTAAAATATACTGATGCCTGGGTCCAACCTTCAGAGATTCTGATTTCACTGATCTGGAATGGGTTAGAGTCACTTTGTTAAATTAGGGGGTTGGCTTAAAACTGAGATCTCAACCTGTCTGAACTTTAGAGTCATATTTTAGAATCTACATTTTAATAAGATTCCTAGGTGATTTATATGCAAAGCACTGCTATAGGCTGGTGGTTCTTCAACATAACAAAGAGCTTTTAAAACAGATTCCTAAATTCCACCTGGAGAACAAGATTCAGTAGGTCTAGGGCGTGACCCAAGTATTTGCATTTTTAACAAAATCCCTCCCAGGTAATACTATCCTTGCTGGTCTTGGGACCACACTTTGAGTTAGTGCCACTTTAGTGCATTAATGGTTTCTTATCCATCATTTTGAATTTTTCTGAACTTCATATCTTGTGGCTTTTTTGTGTGCCACTCCAGTGATAAATCTAATCTTCCCTGTTAGCCTATGTGACTTAGTGACTTAGTCAGCAAGTTAATACATATCTTAGAGGGGTAATGTAAGGAGCACATCATCTGATAACGTATAAACATCTATACAGATAACATTGCACAGCATTTGAGAGGCACAGGGGAAGAAGAAGTAAGTGGTGTGATTATTGAAAAGAACTTGAATAAGAGAGAGCGGTGTGGAAGGAATGGGGAGAGATTGGCTTGTGTAAAACATGGTAGAAACATGACTATAAGTCTCATTTGTTCTCTTTCTCGACTTCCTGAGTAATCGTACCATATTTTGTCATTGATATTTTCTAGTTGGATGACTCATTTTGATTTCACTGTGTCTTTCCTTGGCAGAAAACACTCTAAGGGGTAGAACTCAATTCTGTTTTCTTTGTCACTTAAAAAGTTCAGGCATAATTTGCATACTGTAATATTCACTCTTTTTGGTGTACAGTTCTGTGGACCATGGTAAATGTATACATTGTGTAACAGCCATCACCATCACAATATGGGACTGTTCTTTTATCCACCTATTCCCCCTCCCCATTCTACTGTGCTCGTTTGTCAGCTTTTTCCTTCCATCGGTTATTTTCTTGCTACTCTTCTAGTTTTCACCTGAGCCACAAAGCTCAAAAATTCTAATATAGCCTTTTCTCTATATAATACACTTAAACAACTTTTAAAAACCTTTTTATTGTGGAAAAAAATTGCAACAAAATGAACTATCTTAACCATTTTCAAATGCACATTTCAGAAGTAAGTATATTTGTGTTGTGAAACAGATCTCCAGAACTTTTTCTCTTGTAAATTTGAAACTATATACTCATTAAACAATTCCCCCTTCCCCTCCCTCAGCCTCTGGTACCAACCGTTTTGCTTTCTGCTTCTATGAATTTGACCACTTTTATATGGTACACTTTTAATAAACTCAGCCCCTGTGATACCACTCATTATTAAGTGCTGCTTAATGTCATGCTGAAAAATTACTGAAACAGATATGAGCTCTGATACCTAGGAAGTTATATGTAAAACATGCTTTCAGTAATTAATTTTGTTTATAGAATTCTTAAAAAAAAATTGTAGTAGTCGTTAGGTACTAGAATGTACATATATAAGATTTATTATTTATTTGGATAGTGAAGCATCACAAATATACTCCTTGTTCTCCAGCGACATATATTACATTCTAATAGAAGTTGACATATAAGAAAAGTTTACACTTTTTCAAGTTATAAAAATAAAACTACTGTACATTTAGAAACTGAAAAGACATCACTTCTGCTCTCACCTACTTCTAGACACCTATTAACTTATTTATTTTCTCTTAGGCTTGTGAATTCCTAGTTTTAATGAACTTATACTTTTGTATTCCAATTTTTTCTTTTAATATCATCAACAATTTTCCATGCTTCATAATCCTTACATTTAAGTATTACATAATGTTACATTTATGTATATCCCATACTCAGATAATTGATTCTTTCTTCCTCCATTTTAACATTTAGGTGTTTATATTTTTTTGATTCATGCATGTAGCATCTCATATTTTGGATTTAAATAGTAACGTTTACCATAAACAACATTTAAGAATGGGAATAATAACCATGAATATAAAATGTCCAACAATGAAAGGAAATAACTCTGTTAAGATATAGGTCTCTATTATGGACCAAAGGTATTCTTGCATCTTTTCCTCAGAGTACCACCTCCATTTTCCACCCTTCCACGCGTATGCAGGTGCATGCATGAGCGCATGCGAGCGCACGCGTGTACACACACACACACACACACACACACAGAGAGTTATAGAATAAAGAAAAGTTTTTGCATAGTTTTTCCTCCAAGAAAGAGTCTTTTTTCACAATGATGTAGGGAAATAAAGCTTTTGGCCTTTCTTTTTTCAGAATCTAAATAGCCGTAAGACTTTCAGCCTTCTGATTGCATAAGAGTGGGAGTTTGAGAAGAACACTTTTATTCCAGTGGGAAGCATAGTAGGTGGTAGAGTGAGGGAAGAAATCCCTAGTGATCAAAACAAATTTTAGGTAAATGTGTAGAGTTATGCTTTATTCTGTTCTTTATTTTTTTCATTTTTCTCATTTTTAACTTTGTTCATTATCTTACCACTTTTTAGAAAGAAGAATCCAGTTTAGTACAAACTCCTAAATCTCCTAAGAAACCTAGAGTAAAAACAGCAATTCAAAAACCGAAGAGCGAGACTTTGTATTCAGTTTCTCCTAAGGACGACATGATTGATAAAGGGTAGGTACAACTTTTTATGTGCCAAGTGTTTTTCTGTAATGGTAAGATTTTTTAAGAATCTAAAACTTAAATAGAAATTGAAAACTAATACCTTGATTTTTTTACATGAGTTTTTATATTTCAGTGATAGATATTAGAGGGTTATACTTCCTGTGTATACTGTAAATTAGGAGTAGAACTCCTGAGATTAGTCATTTTAAAGAGATGGTGCCTCTGATTTCTAGCCTCTCATGAGCCATAGAATCAAAAGACTTATCTGAAAAGATTACCCTCCAATTACTACATGGCCCTATTCAGTAATTTAATATTTCTCAAACTTGAGATCTCATAATACTCTAAAAAATATTATCATTGTTTAATATAGTATGTTATTTTATTCATTTAGATTGGCCCACAGATTTACCCTTTATATTATTCTTTTTTTAAAATGGGATTATTTTTCTTCAGCCTAGAAAAATACTCTTTGGTATTAACTTTGGTATGGGGTCTGCTGGTGAATAATCCTTTGTTTAATAATTTATTACTTTATTTTCATTGTTTTTTTTTTTTACTGAGATTAAGTTTACATAACATAAAATTCACCCTTTTAATCATGTTGAGGTATATAATTCACTGATTTTTAGTATGTTTACAAAGTTGTGCAACTGTCACCTCTTTATGATTCTAGAACATTTTGTCTCCCCAAAGAAGCACCATCCCATTAACAATCACTTTCTGTTTCTCTCTCCTTTAGTCCCTGGTAACCACTTACTTACTTTCTGTCTCTATGGATTTACCTATTCTGGACATTTCATAGAAATGAAACCGTACAACATGTGGTCTTTTGTGTCTGGCATCTTTCATTTGGCATAATGTTTTCAGTGTTCATTAATGTTGTGGTCACTTTTATTTTAAAATTTTTGCTGGGTATAGCATTATAGATTGGTACTTATTTTCTTTCAGCACTTGGAAGATATCATTTTGTTATTTTCTAGCTTTTAATGTTTCTGTTAAAATACAGTAGTACCCCATTATCCAAGACCCCCAGTGGATACCTGGAGCCTCCGATAATACTGAACCCTATATACACTATGTTTTCCCCATACATACATACCTATGATAAAGCTTAATTTATGAATTAGGCATGATAAGAGATTAATAACAAAAACTAATAAAAATACAACAATTATAATAATATACTAAATAAAGTTTGTGAATATGGTCTCTCCCCGCCAATCTCCCTACCCCCCACTAAATATCTTATTCTGCTGTAGTCATCTTTTCACTTAAAGGAAGCACTTTACGGCTCCTCTTTGGTATAATCAAATCACCAGCATAACTACTCTTGTGCTTTGAGGCCATTATTAAATAAGGGTTACTTGAACACAGTATCATCATGCCGTGACAGTTGATCTGATAACCAAGACAGCTACTAAGTGACTAATCGGCAGGTAGCATCAGTATGCTGGACAAAGGAATGATTTATGTCCCAGGGTGGACAAAGTGGGACAGCACAAGATTTTATTATGCTACTCAGAACAGCACACATTTATGAGTTTATTTCTGGAATGTTCCATTTAATAATTTCAGAATGAAGTTGTCTGCAGGCAACTGAACTGTCGAAAGAGAAACCATGGACAAGTGGGGACTACTGTATTAGCTCTTAAGCTAATTATTGTTCTTTTGAAGATAATATGTCTTTTCTCCAGTTGCTTTAGTTTTACTCTAAAATTGCAGGTGTGGGTTTACTTTTATGTATCCAACTCAAGGTTATTAAATCTGTGCCTTTGAAGTCTTTTATCAGTTTTGGAAAATTAACAGCTGTTATCTCTACCAATATTATTTCTAACTATCTCCTCTCATTCTGAGATTCTAATTAAATGTATGTTAGACCCTATTAATTTATCCTCTCTTACCTTGTCTTCTGTAATCCATCCTATTCTGGGATTTTCTTTTGACTTATCTTCCAGTTTACAGTTTGTCTCTTAAACTATGTCTAATCTGTTGTTAATCACATTTATTTAGTTCCTAATTTCAGTTATTATATTTTTTATTTCTATAATTTCTCTTTGGTTCTTTGTTAGGTCTGTTATGTCATGTTTTATAGTTTCTAGTTCTCTGGAAATGCTCAGTCTTTTATTTAATCTCCTTGATTATGTTGTTTAAAATCTGTGTCTGATATTTTTGATATCTGTAGCTCCTGTGACTCTCCACTGTTCTATTTAAGATGTCTTTTGTTCTTGTTGTCTTGTTTGCTCTTATATGTTGTATTTGTTAATTTTATGCTATACTTTCCATTTGAAAAGTTGTGTGTAGAATTTATTTGAGACGTAAGTTGACGTCTTTTTCTGGAAGAAATTTTTTTCTTTGATACTACCAGCCAACTCAAGCACTGATAATCTAGGATAATATTAATATAATTACCAGGATTTTTCTGTGCAAACAATACTATGCTGTAGTATGTGCAAAGATTGATTTACTTCCAGTGTATCAACCCCTGGGGGTTGTAAACCAAAAATATGAAGTGTTTAACAGGGCCCTCAACTCTGTTAAACATGATGCTTAGTTTTTTAGATGCTCTTCACTATCAGCAAAACCTCAGGAAGAGCAATCCCAATGCTGAAATTACCTGTCTGAATTTTTTTCAAATTTTTTATTGTGGTAAAATACAAATAACATGAAATTTACCATCTTAACTCTTTTTAACTGTACAGTTTAGTGATACTAAACACATTAAGAATGTTACACAACCATCACCACCATCCATCTCCAGAACTCTTTTTGTATTGTAAAATGGAAGCTCAGTACCCACTAAGCAATACCAACCCATTTCCTCCTCTCCCCAGCCCTGATTTTGACTACTCTTAGTACTTTGTATAATGGAATCATACATTATTTGTCTTTTTGTGACTGTATTATTTGACTTGCTTAATATCCTCAGAGTTCATCTACGTTGTTGCACATTTCAGAACTTCCTTCCTTTTTAAGGCTGAATTGTTCATTGTATGTATATATCACATATTACTTATCTATTCATTCATCAATGGACACGTGGGTGGCTTTCACATTTTAGCTATTGTAAATAACACTGCTATGAACATGTGAACAAATCTCTCTTCAAGAACCTACTTTCAATTATTTGGGGTATATATTTAGAAGTGGAATTACTGGATCATATGGTGATTCCACATTTAAGTTTTTGAGGAAAGGCCATATTGTTTTCTACAGCAACTGTACCATTCCTACCAACAGTGTTCAGAGGTTCCAGTCTCTCCATATTCTTGCCAACACTTGTTATTTTCTAGTTTTTTAATACTAGTCATCCTAATTGTGTGATGTGGTATCTCATTGTAGTTTTGATTTGCATTCCCCTATTAAATAGTGATATTGAGCATCTTCTCATATGCTTATTGGTCATTTGTATATCTTCTTTGGAGAAATATCTGTTCAAATCCTTTGCTCATTTTTGAATCAGATTGTTTGTTTTCTTGTTGAGTTGCAGGTCTTCTCTATGTATACTCTCCCATTCTGCATGTTGCATTTTACTCTGTTGATGGTGTCTTTTGACGCACAAAATTTTAAAATTTTCATGAAGTCCATTCTGTCGAGTTTTTGTTTTGTCACTGGTGTCTTTGGTATCATATCTAAGAAATCACTAACAAATTCAATGCTATGAAGCTTTTGTCCTATGTTTTCTTCTAAGAAATATAGCTTGGGCTCTTAAGTATTTAATCTGTTTTGAGTTAGTTTTGTATATGGTGTTAGATAAGGGTCCAACTTTATTCTTTTGTAAGTGGATATCCAGATTTCTAAGGGTCATTTGTTTAAAACACTGTCCTTTCCACATTCAGTGGTTTTGGCATCCTTGTCAAAAATCATTTGACCTTAAAAGCAAGGGTTTATTCATGGGCTCCCTATTTTATCCCGTTGGTCTACATGTATATCTTTATGCCAACACCACACTGTTTTGATTACTGTAGTTTTGTAGTAAGTTTTGAAATCAGGAAGTGTTAATTCTCCAGCTTTGTTCTTCTATTTTAAGATTGTTTTGGCTATTTGTAGTCCCTTGAGATTCCATACAAATTTTAGGATGGGTGTTTCTATTTCTATAAAAAATGTTATTAGGATTTTGATTGGGATTGCATTTGCTCTATAGATTGTCTTGAATGGTATTGACATTTTAACAATATTAAATCTTTCATTCCACCAACATGGGATATGATTCCATTTAATTATGTCTTTTCTAATTTCTTTTAGCAGTGTTTTGTAGTTTTCATTACACAAGTCTTTCACTTCCTTAAGTCAATTTCTAGGTATTTTACTCTTTTTGATGCTATTATAAATGGGATTTTTTTTTAATTTTTCTTTCTAATAGTTCATTATTAGTGTATAGAAACACAATGGATTTTCATATATTGACTTTGTATCCTGAACCCTTACTGAATTTGTTTATTAGTTCTAATAATTTTGAGGGGGAAGTCTCTAGGGTTTTGTATATATAATATTAAATCATCTGCAAATAGTGACACTTTTGCCTCTTCCTTTTTGATTTGGATGCCTTGTATTTCTTAGTCTTGCCTCATTACTCTACCTAGGACTTACTATTATTCTGGTAGTAATACAGAATAAGAACAATGAGAGTGGGCATCTTTGTCTTGTTCCTGATCTTAGAGAAAAAGCTTTTGTCTTTTCATCATTGAGCATGATGTTAACTGTGGGCTTGTCATTACATGGCCTTTATTATCTTAAAGTGCATTTCCTTTATACTCACTTTGTTGAGGGTTTTATTCATGAGTGGATTTTTTTTGTTTGTTTTTCCCCCAGATTTTTGAAATATAATAGACAATAAGTTGCTTGTATTACGTTGTACACTTCAATGAGTTTTTTTCCCAATTATAGTTGGCATACAATAATATACCAATTTCAGTCATATAGCAGTGATCAGAGATCCATAACTCACAAAGCGATCACCCCACTAAATTTAGTGCCCCTCTTCCCCTTACATATTTATTAAACTTAATTTACCATCTTCCCTGTGTTGCATTCTACATCTCCATGTCTATTCTGCAACTATCCATTTGTACCTCTTAATCCCTTTGCCTTTTTTTGTTCCCCACAACCCCCCTCCCATCTAGTATCCCTCTAAATATTCTCTGTGTATCTATGAGTTTATTTCCATTTTTATTGTTGTTTATTTTGTTCTTTGGATTCCACATGTATGTGAAATCATGTATTTGTCTTTCTCTATCAGACCTATTTCATTCAGTGCAATACCCTCTAGGTCCATCAAGGCAATATCTTTTTCCATCCTCTTCCATTTAGTCTGTGTGTGTCATTTAATCTGGAGTCTCTTGTAGGCAGCATATGTACAGGTCTTCTTTTCTTATCCATTCAGCCACTCTATCTTTTGGTTGGAGCACTTAATTCTTTTCCACTTGAGGTACTTGTTGATTAGAATGTAGTTATTACCATTCTTTATCCTATTTTTGATACATATTTTTTCTTCTTAAAGAAGTCCCTGTAATTACATTTCCTGTAATACTGACTTGGTGATGATAAATTCCTTTGCTTATTTTTGTCTGGGAAGCCTTTATCTGTCCTCTGTCTAAATGATAGCTTTGCTGGATTAAGTATTCTTGGTTGTAGATCCCGGATCTTCATCATGTAGAATATTTTGTGCCAAGCCCTTCTGTCCTGCATGGTTCTTTTGAGAAATCAGCTACCAGTCTTATGGGTGTTCCCTTGTAGGTAACTAATTGCTTTTCTCTTGTTGGTTTTAAGATTCTCTCTTTGTATTTAACCTTTGGCATTTTAATTATGATGTGTCTTGGTGTGGGCCTTGTTGGGTTATCATTTTTGGGGACTCTGAGCTTCCTGGAGTTTTATGTCTATTTCCTTCACTGGGTTAGGGAAGTTTTCTATCATTATTTATTCAAATACCTCTTCAACATCTTGTCTTCCTTCTGGTACCCCTATTATATGGATGTTTTTACATTTAATATTGTCCCATAGGCTCCTTAAATTATTATTATAGTCTTGGCTTCTTTTTTCTTGCAATTTTGATTGAGTGTCCTTGGCTTTCTATATCCTGTCATTTGATCCTCTTCTTTATTCACTCTTTTTATTCCATTTAATATACTTTCATCTCAGATAATGTGTTCTTCATTTCTGACTGGTTCCCTTTTATAATTTCCATTTCCATTTTTATGTTTTTTTTTTTATCTTTTTGTTAAGTTCTCACTGAGTTCATCTACACTTCCCCTAAGTTCATTGAGCATCTTTATAACCAGTGTTTTGAACTCTGCATCCGTTAGATTGCTTGACTCCATTATTCCTGGATCTCTGTTATGTTCTCTCATATGGTTTCTGCTTCTTTGACTTCCTGTTTAGACTGCCTTTCCATGTCTGTTTCTATGTAATAAGCAAAGCTCCTAAGTCTCCTGGTCTTATTAGTGTGGACTTTTCTGTAGTAGGTGTTCAGTGGCACTGTCCTGAGAGGCCAAGTTTAGCCCCAGCCTGTGGCCCTCCGGGGCCACACAAGATTCGGGAAGCAATCCACAGATGCCTTCCTTATGGTTGCCTCAAGAAACCATACCAGAAACCGAGGCCAGCTGCCACCAATGCGAGTCTTGGCTCTGCTCAGAGCAAGGAGCACCTGACTCACCAGTGACATGCCTGGATGTGGCATGGGTGGGGCCACAAGTTGGGGGAGGCAGGGTTTCAGGGAATCCTCTGGGTGGAGTGACCTCTGTTATCCAGTTTGATGAGGTCTCACCTGTGGAGGCTCTGCGTCCCACACTGGGAGGAGGGAGGGCTCAGCAGAGAATGATGGATACCACCAGCACTTTTGTACCGAGCAAGTCTCACCTTCGGCACTCATTCCAACAACTCAGTGTCCCCCTGTAAGTCCCTGGTGCCCCCTGCACAGCCGAACTGGCACTGGTGCTCAGAGCAAGCAGGTCTGTCACCACGAAAGTCCACTTGCGGACACGGCCCCTTTAAGAGGCGATGCAGCTGCCAGCTGCTGCTGCTATGGCCTCTGTCCCACTCAGCTGCTCAAGATTGGGCAGCCTCACGTCCTCACCCTGTCCTACCTCCTCCTGTTGCAGGGTGATTTCTTATTTCTCTCCCTAGTTATAGGGTTTGTTCATCTAGATCCCAGGCAATTTTCCTTGCTGTTTGCTTTCTGTTTCTGTCAGAACTTTGATTTGGTTGAAAGAGGGTTGAACAGAGCCGCTATCGTATACGCCATTTTTTTCTCTCTCTCGGATGTTAAATTTTGTAAAATGCCTTTTTCTGCATCTATTGAGATGATCTTATGATTTTTATCTTTCATTTTGTTAATGTGGTGTATCACACTGATTGATTTGCAGATTTGAACCAGCCTCCCATGACTAGAATAAATTCTACTTGATGGTGACATATGATCCTTTTAATGCATTATTCAATTTGGTTTCCTGATACTTTGTGGAGAATTTTTGCATCTATGTTCATCAGGGATATTGTCCTATTATTTTATTTTATTGTAATATCCTTATTTGGTTTTGGTATTAGTGTAATACTCACCTCATAAAATGAGTTTGGAAGGTTTTTTTTCCTCTTTAGTTTTTTGGAAAAGTTTGAGAAAGATTGGTATTCTTCCTTAAATGTTTGGTAGAATTCATCAGTGAAGCCATCTGGTCCTAGACTTGTTTTTTGGGAAGTTTTTGATTACTGATTCAATCTCCTTACCAGTATTATGTCTATTCAGATTTTCTATTTCTTGATTCAGTCTTGGTAGGCTGTATGTTTCTAGGAATTTGTTTATTTCTTCGACGTCCAATTTTTGTGTGCATAATTGTTCATAGTAGTCTCTTATGATTCTTTGTATCAGTTGTAACATTTTCTCTTTCATTTCTGATTTTATTTGAGTCCTCATTTTTCTTTGGTGATTTAGCTAAAGGTTTGTCCATTTAATTTGCTTTCAAAAAACCAGCTCTTAATTTTGTTGATATTTTCTATTGTCTTTTTAGTCTATTTCATTTATTTGCACTCTGAACTTTCCCTCCTACTACTAACTTTGGGATTTGTTTGTTTTTTCTTTTCTAGTTCCTTGAGGTATAAAGTTTGGTTGCTTGAGATTTTTGTTTGTTTCTTGAAGTAGCATTTATCACTGTGAACTTTTCTTTTAGAACTGCTTTTGCTGCATCCCATAAGTTTTGGTATGTTGTATTTCCATTTACATTTGTCTGAAAATATTTTTTGAATTCTCTTTTGACTTCTTCATTGACCCACTTGTTGTTCAGTAATATGTTGTTTAATCACATATTTGTGAATTTTCTGGTTTTCTTCTTGTAATTGATATCTAGTTTCATACCATTATGGTTGGACAAGATGCTTGATATGATTTTCATTCTTTAAATATATTAAGACTTGTTTTGTGGTCTAACATATGATCTGTCCTAGAAAATGTTCCATATGAACTTAAGAAGAATATGTATTCTGTTGCTTTTTAAGAAATGTTCTGTAAATATCCTTTAAATCCATCCAGTCTAACATGTTGTTTAAGGCCTATGTTTCCTTACTGATTTCTGTCTGGATGATCTATCCGTTGATAAAGGTGGAGTATTAAAGTCCCCCACTATTATTGTACTGCTGTCTATTTCTCCCTTTAGGTCTGTTTATATTTGCTTTATATATTTTGGTGTTCCTATATTTGGTGCATAAATATTTACAAATGTAAATAATATATCCTCTTGTTGGATTGATCCCTTTATCATTAAATAATGACCTTCTTTGTCTCTTATTACAGTCTTTGTTTTAAAGTCTATTTTATTTGATCTGAGTATAGTTCCCTCAGGTATTTTTTTTTTCATTTACATGTAATGTCTTTTTCCATTCCTTTACTTTCTTTTTTCCCCCCATCCCTTTATTTTCAATCTGTGTGTGTCATTACAGCTGAAGTAAGTCTTTTGTAAGCAGTATACAGATAGGTCTTGTTTTTTAATCCATTTATCCAGTTCTGTAATTCTTTTGTTCTATAATTCCTTTGTTCCTTCCTCCTTCCCTTGCTCCCTACCTTTGTGGTTTGATGATTTTCTGTAGTGGGAAAGGGTTTGTTTGTTTGTTTGTTTGTTTGTTTATAAATGCCTACAGCACCTGGTATTCCTAGGTGGTCTCCCATTCAAGTACTAACCAGGCTTGACCCTGCTTAGCTTGTTCAGGGTGGCATGGCCATAGATGGGAAAGGGTGTTTTTAAGATAGAGGAGACTTGAGGCTGTTGACATGCTTAGAGTAGAATCTAGTAGAAAGGGAGAAGTTGAAGATACATGAGTAAGAAAAAGTTCTCTATTTTTATTTTATTTTATTTTTTTAGGTGAGGCAACCCTTCATCGACTTCATAGATTGCAAGGACCTTGTCAGCTTACAATCCCTTATTTTTTAAAAAATTTTTTATACCTACAGCATCTGGTCTTCCTAGGTGGTCTCCCATCCAGGTACTAAGCAGACCTGACCCTGCTTAGCTTTCAAGATCAGATGGGATCGGGCTTGTTCAGGGTAACATGGCCATAGACTAAGTTCTGTATTTTGAAAGGACAGTAGAAGGAAGGGTTCAAGAGCCAAGACAATGACTCCTTGCCAAGGCAAGGAGATGGGATACTTCTTTCTGAAACAAGGTGGAAGGAAAGCAGGCTGGGTATAGATGACTGTATTTGTTGATAGATAATTTAAGAATACTTTAGATGCAAATAACAGATTTGAATAACAATGACCTAGATAAATCCATCTTATTTTTCTCACAGAACAAGTAATGTGAAGGCAGGCAACTGCTAGTATTGGTTCACTGGTATCACAGACATTAAGGCCTGAACCCTGTAATCCTCTTGGCCATTTATTCATAATAGTATTACAGCTCCCAATGTCAGGCTTTCAGATCATTAAGGAGGAAGGGCAATTTCCATTAACACTCTGCCTTTGGTCAGGAAATCAAGCTCTTATAGAAGCGTCCCAGCAAACTTCATTTTCTTTCTCGTTGGTCACAGTATGTTGTATGACCACCCCTCTCTGCAAGGAAGTATTGGAAAGTGAATATTTAGCCTTTTCAGTATCTCTCTGGTGCTGGTTATAGAAACATGTCACTGAGAATGGATGTTGAGTTAGTTAAGCAATCAACAGTGTCTGCTATGCAGGAGTAGCGACTGTAGCAAAAACTGAAGTATGCTGTATCTACATTTTGTTTGAGAAGAACTTGCAAAGTAATCTGCTGGTAGAATGGAGTGGAGTTAGATTGGTGAGGTGGAACCAGGCATGTTTTATAAAACTGGAAGTTAAGGTTTAGAATAATTGCAGTGGGGTATAGGAGGGGAGCTAGATAATAAAATATAAAAAGATAATGTCCAGTCATTAGTCTAACTCCAAAGTATTCTGTTATCTTGCCCCAAACTACCATATATAAATCCTTATTGTGAGGATTAAATGTGATCATTATATTTAGCACAATGTTGTTATGTAGTATATAGTGTTCACTTAATTGTAGTATCCTCTGCCCTAAGCAAATTAGTTAACTTTCTGCCTTTTAAACAAGGCTTTTTCCATCTACCTTTATATATAGCTCATTATTCTCTCCATCTAAAGAACCCCTGTAAGTGTGCATGTATGTGTGCGCACATGCACACACATACACACAGACTATATTTCCTACTCATTTTTTTTTTCAAGAAGAATCTCATTTCTGTAATTACTGATATAACTAGAAGGGACTTCTTGTTTTTATACTCCCATACTATGAATAATTATTATTCATCCCAGTCATTTGGCATCTATAATATATTCTTAAATTCATTCAACCAGCAGTTATTTTTTGAGAGCTGTCTTTCTGTATGATTATACTTCATTCTCCCAGCTACTTCTTGAGGGCTGGACCTGATACTTTTTCCCCCCTAATTCTCTAACAATGCTAGGAAGCACTCCTGAGATTTGATGCCATGTTACTAAAGGTACTCGAAATATGTTTGTTGATCAATTAGTTCTCATCCCTGTAATTTAGGTCAAAGTATGTGTCAGACAGCAGCAGAGTTATTCGTTTAACATCTTTTACTGACATTTCTGAATGTCTGAAGCCCCAGCTAGAAAGAAGATATACTTATACAGAAGAACCTTTGGTAAGTATTTTGAGGACTGATTAATCCAATTCCTCATTTAAGTGATCAGATTTTGATTTTAGAGAACTTTTATCGATTTACAATATTAAACAACACATTTTATTTTATCCTTGCAAAAGGATTTTTACATAAAAATTTCCTCTGTTTCCTTTTGAGTATTATGTTGCTATATATTCCATTGATTACTGTTTTCAAAAACAGCTGTGTTCTGGTTTTGGTATCAGGGCACTTCAGGTACAAAATAAGACCCTCTAGGATTTTTATTAAGTTTTAACACTTGATAAAAAATAATTTTTGATGTTATATTTTGTAGGCTTAGAAACTTTATAAAGCAGAGTACTTCCATAGTGTGGCTACCTTGATAATATGAGTGCAGTATACCAGTTCTAAATGATAATTTTACATTCCCTAAGGATTATACTTTAGATAGTAACCTTGGGAGTCCTGATATAGTCTGAACACTTAGATGCAATTTTGTATAACAATTAATTTTATTCTCCTTTTCTTCTAATTAGGATTTTTTTCTACCAAAATAACGATTTTTTATTTTGGAATGCCAATAGTTAGACATCATAAAAACATTAAATTGTCACATCAGAATTTGTTTATTAGGAAAATAAAGAGAGAAGCCGAGAGACACTATAACAAAGAGCAAGAATCTAAATCATTCTTGCCACAGTTATCTTAAGATTACAGAGAAGTTTGACCTGCACATAATAAATAGCAAAGCATTCATGTGAATAGTAGATGCCCCGTTATATTCTAGAATCACTCTTGTGTTTGGAGACATAGCCAGCTTTCTGTGTTTCAAGAATGGTATTAGGGTTGCCAGCATTGTTGGCACAGAAGCCCATAAATAGTAAATAGTTTATGAGAACTTATACTGTCATTTACACTTTCAAGGCCATGACCTGTATGGGGTGACGTTATCCAAAGAGGGACTCTCTCCCCCAGACTCCTCACACCTCACCACCATTAAAGACGGTTACTGAGCAGCACTGAGAGGCCATGAAGATAGTTCTTTTTATAACTCTCTTGTAACTATTTCAGCAGCACCTCAAGGCCAAAATAACAATAAATAAGAAATGACAGATTGGCAAAATTTATGAAACCCTGTTGTACAATGCCATTAAAAAAAACATTAGTGTTCCTGGGTGGATAATTGACCTCTGTTTTGTTATCTAGGTTAAAACCATGGCAGATGGTGACTTGGGAGGCTATGACATGGAAAATTTGTTGCAGTCTTTGTATGTAGAAAATAGAGCTGGATTCTTCTTTACTAAATTTTGTGAGCATTCAAAGAACAAGGTAGAAAATTATTTAAAGTCTAATTTTATACATTTTACTTCATTTTAAAATAAGAGAGGTTGAAATAATTCAATGCTCAATTATGTTTGATGTTAAATTTTTCATCTCTGGTAGAAATTGCATACCAAATATTTACTAAAAATGTAAACACCTCAATTATAATTTTCTATCCCACTAAAAGTAAAAACGACAGTACAGTATGGGTAGACAAAGATTGACCTGTGCTATTAACAGTAGTTTATTTTCATTTAACTTGTTTCAGTGTAATGTATATGAAATTCGGAGTTGATTTTTCTCAATCCTTTAACTTTTATTTTTAACAATCCTGATAATTACAACTTATAATGGCTAGTGGCAAACTCATTTACAGTTTTCTTTTTTTTAATCACAAAGTCTTCGTGTTGATTTTGTGATATTTCACTGGTTTAAATGAAGAGTAGTGTTTAGTTCTGGTATGATGTACATTTGCCCATATATATCAAAATACCTTTAGATTTGAGGTTCATGCTAGAACTAAGTGATTAATCTAATTGTTATCTAGAATGCTTATTTTATTAGCGATCAATTACGTGAGAAGTATACATGCCAAAATATAATGTTCTAGTGACAATACCAATAAATATTTTGTGTGATGCCAGTTTGTGATAGAAGATAAAACCATATTAAGTTGAACTAGATATATGGTAACACCAAGGAGCTAAACAATTACTCCTATTTGAAATTAGAGCTTTGTGGAGCTTCAATAATTGGTGGTAATAATCGATGTGCTTTTCCCATCTGTAGTTGTGGAGAAACAGCGTGTACTTCTGGTTTGACCTACAGGCTTATCATCAACTTTTCTACCAAGAAACACTTCACTTCACCCTTTTAAAGTATGCAAGCAAGCCCAAGTGAGTATTAACGTTGGTTCACCATGAAGCTCTACGTACACAGAGAAATGAAAAGTTGTGTCAGGCCCCAAACAAGAGAAATCTGGGAGTTCAGGCAAAAAGGCAACAGTTAAATTGTTGCCTTGGCGTTACTTTATTTAAATGTCAGCCAACTATTGTTTTGTAATCTGATTTCTGGGTTCTCAGTTTTATCTATTTTATTTGGTTTGCTTTATTTTCTCTATGCTGCCAATTACTTGTTCCAATAAAGGACTCCTCCTCTCCCCTTTTTAAAATTCATGCCTTTTTGGTTTGGTTGTGAATTATTCAAAAGAGAACCCTGCCCTGAGAGAGGACTTGTAATGAATCATTAAAGTGACTGGAACAGAGGCATTGGCCAAAGCTGCTCTCTGAGCTTCCTGCAGAAATCAACTGTTGGATACACTTAAGCTGTTGACCTGTCTAAAGGCGAGAGAGAATGTTGACTGACTGTGTGTGGCGTAGGCCCTGTGTCTTCGCCTGGGCTTCTGTGCTACACATGATATACGACAGATAATGAGAGGTGGAGAAAACACTATCTCAAGACCTCCCTGAAGCAAAATAGAGGAGGAAGAGAAAAAAAAAAAACACAGGAGAAAGAACAGAGAATTCTCTGCAAAGGAAGACAGAGAGGGTGGCCAGTTTTCTGTTGGAAGAAGGAAAGGAATAGAATTATGACTTGAGCTGAGTTATCTTTTCAGTTTTTTATTCCTAGGCTCTTCTGATCTTTTAAGGAGAGAGGTCATCAAGCCTAGAAAACTGCTAATCACTTCTATATCTATTGACCACTTAAGTGGTTCTTAAAATCTGAACCCCTTTCCAGAGGACCTCTGCCTGAACAATGCTGAGATCAGCTTTGTCGTTTTATTTATTACCTTGCTATAATCTCATTCAGGACATCAGAGAGTATTTACTGCTAAATGTTTGTTTGTTACTTCCACCATCCTGACTCTGGCATTAATAATCGTGCTTTGTAAATCAGCTGACAGAGTTTCGTACTTTTTACCATGAGAATAAGGACTTCAGCTCCTACATAACCTAGATCTGGTTCCATGAAATCATGAAATTATATCTCTAATTTGCCAGTACCATTTTCTGAGACCACACAGTTGGCTTTTCTGCTCGTTAATCCTTTACCTATAATTCTCTATTTATCCTTCTCCTTCTAACTTATTGCCCCTGTCTGCTAAAGTACCATCTGTTATTTTTTATTATGTTTTCACTACTATGAAATGTACTCCTCCAAAAATCTTCAGCTGCTCAATTAAGTGGGGTTTTTTGTTGTGGTGGTGTAATCACCATATTTCTATGTGTTTATAAAAGTGGAAATTGTATTTGAGCTTGATAGACTTATTAATTCTTAGTAATAGTATTATTTAACCATCTATAATGTAGCAGGATACTTTCAAGTTTTGGTCATTCTGTGATGGATTATTCTGTTTGGGGGTTATTGAGGCTCATAAACTTTTTATTCTTTCCTAGGTTATCTTTTAGGGAGTCAAAGAAGGGTGAGTGGAGGGAAGCAATGGAGCAATTTGCTTTTAGGTAAATAGGGGGAAATAAAAGGAGCAAGTAATGTAATTTTTAAAAATAAGCTTGTTTGCTTTTTGCACTTATGATTACTTTATTTTATTTGGTTAGTGCAAGATTTCTGTACCTCTAGATATAAGAATGGCCTCTAATACTATAATCCTAATGATTTATTTCACAGTATAAAAATTACTCATTTCTTTATAATGCTATATTTCTTTATAGCATTTCTATGTGACTTTCTTCAAGGGTACATTACAATTCAAATCTTTGGATTGATAATGCCAATGGCAGAATATAATCAGCTGGCAATGTGTTACTATGAACTTGATTTTATATTCTTTTTATATATCTGACAAGCTGTATGATGGGAGACCAAGAGTTGATTCCAAAAGGCTTATGTGCTTTTCTGTATTACCAGTAGGTAGATTATATACCTTAAAGTTTTATTACCTCAAGAAGTATTACAGAAATATCTATAGGCAAACTAGGTGGTGGTGTTAGGGGAAAGGGTCAATAACAATGATTTAATATGACTAACTGTGGCCTAGGAATTTGAACTACAGTCTTGGGCACATTCTGAAGATTGTACTACATGGCTTCAATAGAATATTAGAGACCAAGTGAAATGACTTTGGCAAGGAGAAAGGGAATCACCACCAAGTTCAGAGATACAGTCTTTGACTCTAGCAGCAACTTGCCAGGGGGTCATCTGTCACTGCTATGATTTGGAACCTAGGTTGCATCACAGATAGTTCTACTGTCTTTTTGACATTACATAATTGCTTCAGTGATGGAGCACACGACAATAGAATGAAGCAGATCTGAATACCACTGTCTTTTATAACTTCTTCCGTTTCTGTAGAAATCTTTCAAACAAACTGTATCCCAACAAAAACTATATAGTTAGAATTTATCACTCTCCACAGCATATACATTGAGATTTCTTAAAATTAGTAAACATGTATGTTGCTTAAATATTATACATGTTTACATATATATACACACATACAAACATGTACAAAATAAAAATAATTAATGGGAAGGAGGAAGGGAGAAAAAAAAACGATGAAAATTAGAACCCGGGAAAAAAAAATTAATGTGGAGAACGCACGAATTAATGAGTGAGAAGGCAAGTAAGAATGAAATGGGAATGAGAAACAAGAGGATTGCTAGGTCAATCCATGGCACTTTTCCCACAAAGTCTCATTTATATAAGATATTCTTGCAGCAGTGTGAGATTTTTTTGTTTGTTTGTTTCATTGAATTGAACATCAGGGTAACATTGTTATTTTAATGTATCACCTAGATCAGAGGCGATATGACATAGAAGGAAAAAATTACAGAACTCGAAGTTGAAAGACATGAATTTAAGTCACATTATGGTAGTCATTAGCTGAGCAAACGTGGTCAAGTCAGTTTCATAAGCCCCAGTTTCATGTTTTGTAACATGTGCATAGTAGTAGTGTTTTACATTTTACTTCCTTCTACTGGTTTGGAAGTTAGATATTCTGTTTCACCCTTACAATTTTAACATGCAACTGAAATTAAAGTGTAACTTATTATTATCTTTATCCTCCTCTCAAACAAGTCAAGGATCAATCCTGGAACACTTTAATTCTACTACACATCTTGCCTATTTATACATTTTTTTTCGTATGGTATTTCTTTTTTGTAGGGCATTTTTTTATAATGTCGATGCTTGTGTAGATTTAGTCACATAGAATTTCTTGCTTACCATTTGCTTTTTACCTCACATTTCCTTCTTTTGGGTTTTATTTCTGAAAATTAATATTTTAGTGGGTTTTCATTAGGATTTATTACTGGTAAAATTTCTCAAATTTTGTTCATCTGAAAATATGTTTTATTCTCTCATTGCTCATTTAGCTGAATATAGAATTCTAGATTCACAGTTTCTCTTAGCAGATATTACTCTAATGTCTTTTGGTTTCTATTGCTATATTGCTCCTTCGAGGGTGGATGCTTTCTCTCACTGTTTGCTTTTATAAGTCTTCTCTTTGATGTTGGTGTTCTGTATTTTACTTCAACATGTTTACTACAGTTACAATTCTTGGGTTTAATTTGCATCTAGAATCTGAGCAATCATGTTTTTCATTAATTCTGTAAAATACTCAGCCATTATTTATTTCGTCTTTCTGTTTCTCATTTCTGTATTCTGTCATTCTGGATTTCCTGTCTGATCAATGTTGGTGTTTTTCAACCTATTCTGTATCTCTCTTAATCTCTTTCAGGTTTTTCCATCTTTTAATATCTGTGTTGTATGTTATAAATAAATTGAAATAGATCAACTTCCTTTTATTTGTTTTTCAGTTCATATATTATTTCTTTAGCATTTTTCAATGCTATTTAACTCATCATTGAGTTAAATCATTTTAGGAATTATGAGGTTTTTTTATTATTACTTGTGTTTTTCAAATCTTTCTGATGTATTTGCTCTTTTGTCTTATGTTTTCATGTTTATTCTTTTAAGCATTTAAAATATATCATACAGTCTGTAGCTGTGTTATCTATTCCTATGTAACAGTATTATCATAACTCTGTGGCTTAAAACAGCACACATTTATTATCTTACAATTTACATGAATAAGGAGTCTGGGCACAGCTTTTCTAGGTCCTCTGCAAGTCTGTAAATCAAAATGTTGTCCAAGGCTGGTTTCTCATCTGGGGCTCAACTGAGGAAGGATCTACGTCAATGCTCACATGCTTGTTAGCAGCAGGCCATCAGATTAAGAACTCATTTTTTCACTGGATGTCACTAGAGGCAACCTCATCTCGGTGCCATGTAGCCCTCTCCTCATTGGCACCTCACAGCATGGCAGCTTGCTTCTCCAAAACCAGCAAAGGAGTGAGATTCTTAGTAAGATGGGTATTACCATCTTATGTAATATAATCACATACACATAGTCACATAAATCTCATCACTATTGCTGTGTTTACTGGTTAGAAGCAAGCCACACATTATGCCCACACTTGGGGAAGAGGATTATGAAAGGGTATGACCACTAGGAGATACTGTGTTCATGGGAGCCACCCGAGAGTCTGGCTGCTATAGTGTCCCATAATTCTGTGATTTGTAGTTCTTAGGAAAGCTGATTGTGCTATGTAGTATTTCTGCTGATATGATGGATTCTTTCCTTGTGTGTTTTATAAGTTTGAATTATGAGCTCTTTAGTGAGTTTTTAATTTTTTTCTCTGATGCTTCTCTGGATACAGTTATCATTTTTATAGATAATTTCTCATCTTGGAGTTCCCTCATTTGCCAAGTATAATCTCATGGTAATTAATTCTCAGGAGATTTATTTTTTCTTTTACATGGAGTCCAGGCCAAGACAGGCAAGCCTCTTTTTTGTTTCTTGGGTTTGCTAGGGGTATAATCTTGAGATGCAGAACCTACTTCATTGCTGCACTTCGCTTTCTCTACTCACAACTACCTCATAGAACTTTTGTAAGGAGTGCATAAGATAATGTAGGTGAAAATATCTTGTACTATAGTGTGGAATAAGTGGACATTATTATTATTAGAGTTAATACTTATGATTTTATCAATTATATGGATAAGGGGAAGGATGACAGGCATTTGAAGAAATTGAAGAAAATGATTGAAGAACAGCAGCTCCTAAACAAATATTTATTCAACAAATGCTATAACTTATTTTAAGGTTCAAAATACAACTTAAGGCAAAATAGACTTTATAGAATCAAAACCTTTTAAGATATATTTATATTATTCTACTACTCACTTATTAATTAGCATTTGCTGAGAGGCTGCTATGTGCCAAGTAATATTCTGGGAATACAAAGACGGTTAGGACAAAGTTCTTGGCTTAAAGAGCATGCTTTCTAGTGGGAGAAAGAAATAATTGTTGAAGTACTTCAATTATGTTTAAAATAAAACCAGATACTAACATATTAACTGAAGATTAAATAAGTTCTTCCTTTACTAGCAGCTAACAGTTGGTTATTGTTTTTTGTTTTTGTTTTTGTTTTTTTTAATAATCATCAGCCTTTTCAAATACCTGTAGGAAGGAGGGAGCTAATTCCTTTTTCCCTCAGTTTTGAGCCAAAAGTTTTCATCTTTTTCTTATTCCTGTCCTGTGAGGCAATACAAAATAAACTTCTCTTTTTGGGGTGACAACTCTTCAAAGAAAAAGACTATGCTGTCCTGTTTTTCAAGTCAACAACTTTAGACTTATATTCCAAAACTTTTGAGTATCTTTAACTATATAGATGGATGAAATCTTGACATTTGGAAGTCCTGCCCTGCCAACTCCACCCCATAATCCGGCAGCTCGGAAATATTCTGCTCTAGTGAGAAACTTGTTGCTTCTTTTTATGTACATTCCTACAAAGAAATCATTTGATGGGTTCCATGGCAAGTCAGTCCATCTCAGTGATCACCCCTATCTACCCAAGGCCTTTAATGCTGTCATCAGTTTACTCTTGTATTTGCAAAATTTTGCAAAAGAGAAAGGAAACACAAAAGCTGAATCAGCACTTGTCATCAGACCTGTACCATGTGTTGGTGTTTCGGGAAGCCAGAAGTTGCAATGCAATAGTACTGCAGATTTCATTAATGTATTCGTACCCCTCTTATCTTCTCTGGCCCCAAATCATTTCAGTTTCTCATTAGGTGATCTTAGAAACAGCGAGGATCCAAATGAAGTTTGTACAGTGTTGTGCAGCACAGGCCTCCCACCCCGGGGTTCCACAGGATATCCCTGGACTTGGCCTCTTTGGTCCTGCTTCCCATTTCTTTTACCTAGAATCAGGAAATCATTATAAACTGGATAACAGTTAAACCAGCAATTACAAGCATGTTTTCCCCAGCCTGAAAACTTTATTGATATTGCCACGAACATTATCAAACATCTAGTATATTCCAGGCTCTGACCCATGCCGGGAACACTTTGGGAACAAAGCGCACAGATGCTGCCACTCGAGAGCTACCAGGGTTCAAGATTGTGCTCTTCTTCTGCCTACTTTTCCAGAGAACCCAAAACAGACTGAGAAAGAAGAGGCCATGTAGTTCTTTCCTCATAAAATTTGCAGACTTGGCAATGTTTTCCAATGAAGTCTGAGTTAATTTTAGGTCACAAAAACCTTGTGTGTTACCACAAATTCCTTTGAAAAAACCTTTTATGGCATAAAAGGGCAGTGTCGAGGTTTTTGTTTGTTTGTTTGTTTTTGCTTGCTGTCATCTATTACCTTAATTATTTAGCTCCTCTCCTTAAGCGTGGCATTTACAGGACTTAAATACTTCAAGGTGGTCCTGACATTTTCACTGAAAGTGCTTCAAGCTAAGTACCCTTCCCTAAGCTGATGGTACAGCTTCAGGTGCACTAGCAGAGCTCATTATTTCTTTCTATTTTTCTTCTTTTCATAATTTCTTTATAGAGCAGCAGCATTAAGAACCAAGCTATGTTTTCTGAAAAAAATGAATGGGCATGGGTGAGAGGTGAGGTTGGGGTGGTGATTAAATGTGGAGAATCATGTACCTCTTTATAGCTTTATGGTAAATTTTAGTGTCTTCATAATTAGGTTGTTTCTTGAGTGTGGACAGTGATTATTCAGGCTTTGTTAAATTATTTGTTTTTGTTACCAGAGAGATGGTATCCCAAGTAGCAGCCAGTTTTGGAATCTGAGGACTATGAATCACAGAGCACAGAATCAGCAGGATTCTAGTCTTGGAAATCCCATTTTGTTGTGCTTGCTAGTGAAGTGGGTTCAGGAAGAACACATATAGCAGCCAGCTTTCTGGCTTACAGTTTATTCATTCATTTCCCCTATTCCTGATGTTTATACCAGCTAACCAATTTCAGTCTTAAGATTTTGAATATTGTAAGATTATGGAACAAAACAGGATCTCCAAAGATCCTCCTTTAATCCTTTTGTTTCCAAAAAAGTCAACCCTGAAACCATAATATATCATTATGCCTGACATTTATTTAACTATCTGTTAGGTTCTGTGGTAGTCACACCGTACATGCGTAATTTTATTTAATTCTTGACAGTTTTAAGAGCTAGGTATGGGTATAGGTAGCTTAGAAAATTGAGACTTAGAGAAGTTGAATACTTTCCTAAGGCCATTAGTGAGCTTGAAATTAGAACCAAGTATTCTGACTCCAGACTCTGTACTCTTAACTTCTAAGTCATTGCTTTTTTATTGTCTCTAGAAAAAGGAGTATCTGTTTATCACCTTGTTTAATTTTTCACTTCAATATCTTAAAATATTTTTATGAATATTAAATATCAAATTTCACCTTAACATTTTCCCCCATTGAGTGGAAGTTCCATGAAGACAGTCTGCTTGGTTTACCGTATCTGTTGGGAACTGGGCTGGCATAATAAAAGATGCTGTAATATTTATTGAATGACTGAACAAACTCATGGGCATGTTTATAGTCTAAGCAACATATTATAAACTTAATTATAGATAATCATTGATTATTTATATATGACTGCCAGCTAAGTGTTTTTATTTAAAATTAAAAAAAAAGGTTTAATAAGCCTCAATATACCATCACCCAGCTTCAACATTGATCAACATTCTGTCTTTTCAGACATTCTATATTTATAACCCAAGTTTGCTCTTTATACAGAGCTCTTAACAAATTTCACTGAAGTAACAAGGAGGTCTCACAGCCCCCTCCCATCTCACGTAAGAAACTTAAAAATAGGGTTGCTTTCTGAAACTTAAACTTTGAAATCAGTGTGTAATAATTCAGAGCAGAGATGAGCAGTTGTCTAGAGAAAGAACGCCTTCCGGGGCCTGCAAGACTTGCAATGCAGTTACTGGCACATCTGAAGAAGCCGTGTCCCAGTCAAGAAGAGGCACTGGTCAGCAATGGCATTTCAGAAAGGGGGTGTCACGGAGACAGACCTTGACGATGCATGCGCAGCACTGCCCTGAGCAGCTGTCTACTCCTGTGAGCATCTGGTCAGCCTGGTGGACGCTGTTGGAGAGAATATTCACAGAGGTCACAGTCAACTTCTTTTATTCTGACTCAGAGCAACCTGCTGCATTTAAGCTTGCTTTTCCGAGGTGATAGATGAGCTAGTTAATGTAAACATCCAATCTATTGGATGGTTGGTTTTCTCATCGTAAAGTGATCCCTCGATGCTCTGGTTTCCTATCAGTTTCTTTTGCTTTGTTAGCATGGATTAGCTTCCCTCTGGGACAGGTTTTTTTTGTTTGTTTGTTTTTTGTTTTTTTTTTAAGCCAAAAATGTTAATATAGCCATGCTTTTCTCATTGAATTATTTTCAAGAAATGATTTTTATTGAAGGTTTAATAATTCCATTAGTTTAAATCCATATTTCGCTTTTGTCAGTTAAAAGGTTTTCTTAATGAATTTAAAGATTATCAAAATAAAATGCTTATTTGTACCTTATGTTGCCTTAAACTGCTTATTAATAACTCTTTTTGGTGTAATTGTTTTTTATCTTCCATCATATATTAATCAATTTTGCTTAAAATACTTCAAGCAATGACCTAAGTCAGTCTTAAGCTTAGACTATTTTGTCCCTTGAGTTTGTGGTTTGTTTTTGGCTTCCCTTCACATGTTCTGTTTTCCCTTCTGATTTTTCATTCTGTCCAAAATGATTCAGGTTTGTTTTATTCTTTTATTGTGTTGGCATTTTATTAGGCTCTTTTGCATCGAGTTCTCCTTAGGAAAGGGTCTGAGCAACCGCCAGCATTTCTGTTTGATTGTCATCACATTATCTTTTTTGTGCAGCTCCATCTTGGATTGATCTCTGCAGTAGTTTGCCTCTTGGTATCAGGATGTTGCAATCTCTAGATTTCATCTTTAAGATTTCTAATTGAAAAACCCCAAAGTCCTTCACATGAAAATCCATTTGTGGAAAGCTCGATCTGTAATTTATTTCCTCTCAGGCATAGCTCCTCAATAATGTTTTTGAGCTCCTACTGGGATATGAGAGGCCATTTAAAATCATCATTTTTTCCTCTTTTTCCAGAAAGAAAAAAAATAAAACACTGGAACTCACTCGTTATTTTCTTCTTCTGCCTCATATGAACTCAGATAATGATGCTCTATGCCTGTGAAAGGTTCTGAAAACAGACCACTCTTTTTTGCTGAAGTAAATATTTTGTGATTTCTCAAAGTGTCCCGTATCAAGGCATTACTATTCCTTTTATTAACTCCTCTAGGGACCCTTTGCCTTTAGCTTTTTAGAGCACAGTATCATCTCATTTATTCATATAAATTCCAAGGATATAATTATCAAGCCCAGTTCAGATGATCCCACATGTGTTTAAAATGACCTATGAAGTGATTTTGGTCTCTTTGGGGTCCAGATACTACATTGAGATCTATTAGTACCAATTTTATTTCTCATGATGCTTTATTTAATGTTTCATCTTCATAGCTATTAGTTATACTTTCTCATGAGGACAAGTTAACAAGTCTTTCCCCTCAAAACTTTTACCTCTTCTGAGTAACTAATAAAACTGAAGTTGAATTTAACCTTTGAAACTCAGCTTTGCCCTTTTCTACATGAAGACTATTCAAAATGTAAACAATTCCAAGGAAAAGTTCATTTGTAGTTTAGCTTTACTCTAATTTAATTGTTAAAAGAACATTACTGTACCGATATTTTTTTAAGTGGATGTCAGCTGAACAGTATTTAAGCATACCATGTTAAAAATTGGCATATTCTTGAATTAGTATATTCTGTTATGTGGCTTTGCCTCCAGTCAATATTTGAATTAGCTGGTGTCATTTGCTTTTTTCTTTCTTTATTTTTTTTTCCGACCATGATAGGAAAAGTGAAGTATATTTGCCTTATAATCAGTGGTGTGATGATAAATGTTTAACAACTAGCTCTCCAGGGGAAAAAACAGCCCAAATTTCTAGTATTTGCTGGTTTCTGGGTGTAAATACTCTCCCCATGGATGATTTCAAGCTGCCAACATGACGTCAGTGAACACAGAGTAGGGAAGAAATGTGCAGTAGCCCAGCATATAGTATTTCCACCATATAGATACCATAAATAACCTCGAGAGCATGGATAATAAAAGCAGTAAAATTATTAGAAAGTGAGGAATTTTGAGTATTCATTATCTTTGTAATATAATTTAATTGTAAATTTACATACTTTAATTTTTGATAATGACTGAGTTTAACAACCTCTTCAAATTTCTGAAAATTTATGAATTGGCTCCTGTTGAGCTAGTACGAGCTGGCCCCAGCATACCGTTGCCTATAGTGGAGGAGGAGAGAGAATGATAAGGGGACTATCACTCTGATACTCTCCATTTTAAGTTTCTCTGATGTTACAGCTGGAGACAACAGATCCTCCCCCTTCACATTTTTCTCCCACCCTTTAAAGACTGCTTATGAAATCTGCTTGCACCTGCCTAAGAAGGCACATCACCTTTGCTCCAGAATCTCCAGGTCCTGCACAGTTTGTTTACTATGACCTGTAGGAACTTATGAAAAAAGCTTTGTATATTTCAGTAGCCAAAGGTATTTTTCTTCTTTTGTCTTTAGAGTGTATGAAACAGTGTCATGGGTTTTATGGGATATGTCCCCTTCCCAGCTAGGTCTCTGTGGATACCACCCTGTCAGTCCCTCTAGCGGAACCTAATGGCACCTCCCAGTAGGTAGAAGGAAATAGCAACAGCAGTCAACTTTTTATTTCCTCTACTCTCAGTGGATATCTCAGACAATTACTAGGAGAACGTGAAAGGTACATATCATTCTTTGGCCTCACTAGTTACGTGATGAGAATTCCTTTTTACCATTGAGTGGAATAACAGGTCTAAGAAAAATAGTCTTGCTAATGACACCAAATGCTGAAGCATGAATAGTTTCTCCTAATCTTTAGAATACGCTAATAAGTTATATTGTAAGTCCGCTCTTTAAATGTCCCCACTTTTAGTTAATCTGATGACATGCTCTGCTAGATATCCTATAAATTAGTATTAAGATTTCACAGCATATGTTTTGGTACATCTTGTCCTTAATGTACTGAGGGTCGTATAGTTCTAAAGTGGAAGTTTTACATTTCTTTTTCTTACTTCCAGTCCTGGCCTGGTGGTGACAGCAGAACATCACGCAGTCAGTGTTACCAGGCAATCGTAGAAAGATACATCCACATGATCATTAAAATAAATACATCAAAACCAAGTATGTGAAACTGTTCCATTAACATAACTAACAGCTGAAATGTAACATAACAAATCAACACATGTGCTACAGCATTTGGTATTGTTCTCGACTTTGCCTTTTAAGTCTACACAGAAATTGGTCTTGTTTTCATTGGAGCACAGATGAGTGTCAAGCTGCAGCTCATCAGATGGTCCCTACTTATGGCGAAGATGCTTTCACAAAGACTGTGCTCACCTTTGGCACAGTGAGAATACTTGCTGGGTGCTTCTACAGCATGATAATTGGAATCATAGCTGTCTTCATTTAGTCTTTGGTACAAAGAGAAATCCAAATAGCACAGACAATTGTGAAGAATATTTCATTACTTTTTTGCTTTTGACACTGTAAAGGCAAGAATATATCCGATAAACTCACAATTATTCTCCTCAGGTATGTTTATCTAGGCTTTATGATGCAATAAGGAAACCAACAACATTCCAAGGTCTAGGAGGATGAATAAAATGTGGGAAAACTAAGCCTGGAATGCATTATGATATATTTGAAAGGAGATTGGTGTTCATTTCCATCCAAGAATATGCTCATTAACATAACAAAATGACTTTGAAAACTATTAAGCAGCAATGCTGAATCTTGGATGAAAAATAGATTAGGGTTGGAAAAATATAAATTGCAATGGGAAGTGTCATTTTTAATTTGAGCCATCTCCCATGTAGCTACAGCTGTTGTTTACAGGATATTGGGTCTAATTAATGAAAAATCTGAGATTTCTTCGAATAGACAAACATTGAAACATTTTTGGTTTTCTCTTTCTTTCTTTCTTTCTTTCTTTCTTTCTTTTTTTCTTTCTTTCTTCTTTCTTTCTTTCTTTCTTTCTCTCTCTTTTTTTGTTTTTGTTTTTGGTCTTTCTCCCGATTTATTTCTCCATTCTACTTTTCAATTCAGTTCTTCCTCCTGTATTCATGGTATCCATCATACATCTTTTTCTCTTGATAGCCTTGTTAGCCTTCATATGGTCTTGAGAGTTTAGTTAAACAAGAAAATTAATTTCCAGAATTTGAAGACATGAAGAGATTTTTTTTAGGGAGAGAGGCATTGCTTTTTTTTTTTTTCCCTATCTGATAGAGACGCCAAGAAAGTGAGTCACAGGCACAGGTGTGGAGCGGGTCGGGCGGGCTGCCCACTGTGCATTTCCTGATTACATAACCTTTGAGTGTCTCCAGGAGAGATGGTTTTAGAGTTGTGCTGTGTACAGTGCCAGGCAGCCTGATCACAGACAGGCATTGCTTGTATCCCTTCTCAAAAATGTTCCTGCTGGGTTGTTAAAGCATCATAGGTTAATGTTTAAATTGGAATCGTGTCGACCACAGCTGTGCATAAGTGAATCTCTGCTTTAATGTGAGTTAGAGTGGCTAACTGGGTTAGAAGAGATCATTTTTTTCTCCAACATCAGCTACATTGTAATTTGCTCAGGAAGGATCGGGTGGCCAATAAAAAAATAAATGACCCAGGATACTCAAACAATGTCTTATTTAGCTATCATCTAACATAATCTTTTTAATACATCAACTTAAAAAAATCATTTTATCACCCTTATAAAAATTTAAAAGGTGTTTATTTTTTAAAATTTTATTTCATATATATGATTGCCTCCCTTGTGTTTGTAATATATAGTCATTTGCCAGTTATTCACTTATAGATTATCCCTGGGTTGTTAGAAACACATATTAGAAGACATTTTCAGATTTTAATGGCATAATTCAGTTGAATACACTATAAATTTACTGTGTGGCCTAATAAAGGATTGACAATCAAATTCAACTTTCTCCTCCTCACCCCCTTTACCACCTCTGTCCCTGCTACCCTGGGGAGGTGAGGAAGAGGGAGCTGAGTCTCAAAGGAAGACAATAAATGTGGGTATGAGATGCCATGGAGGAGTCAACCCTTCAAGCCCCTTCCTAGTGCTTCCAGTTCTAAGATTTTATTATAAGGCTGGTGAAGAATCAGGGAGGTGGGGGGAAGTATATCATTCTTAAGGTTCGTGGTGGTTATCATAGCAGTAGCTCATAAACAAAGAGAAACTACCTGGTTGATAATGAACAGTGTTCTAATAAACTGTGAGGAAGCCACAAACACACAAAAAAATGTAGAGAGGGCACGTGAATACCTAAATTTAGGTGCAATCAGAGAGAGGAAATAAAATATTTTTAAATTTTTAATTAAGATTTTCATTTAGTGTATTTACTCTTAACAAGAAAGTCTGTGAAGCTTCAATCCAAGTTCTAAACAAAATGTTCCTGGCTTGAGATTTGGGCTTTTAACTTCTATTTGAGTGATGTGATTGCAAATTAGACAAATGTATGTATCTTAGCAAGGAATATCCTCTGTCTTTCCTTTTTTTCATCTTTAAATATATGTTCATCATTTCTAGCAGTCTTGTTTTATAGAAACTTCATAATTTTATCTAACTGGTAGTGGTTGAATATAGAGAGAACATGTAACATAACCTAAACAAGAACTCTTTTGAGAGTCAAAGGGAACTATTAGTAATTATGCCAGGACAATAGGCTTAAACTGGAATGGGAACATATGGCTACCCTAATTATAGCTCCTTGAGACTATGGGCTAAGCAGCTAAATGGTATGCATGGACCCCTGTGGCTTCATAGAGGAGTCAGGGAGAAAGGGTAGCTTGCAAGGGTCTGACCTGGCTTGGTCGGAAGACTGAGCTTTATTATGTTTCTTGTTGGTTGGGATGAAACTGCTGCTGCTTCCGTATGCTTTTACACTTGTTCTTGTCAATTTTTCCTTGTTTCCTTGAAGAGATTAAATTCATAGGACTTGCATTTAAAGAAGAAGGAGACAAAAATAAGAAAATCAAAGAATGGGCTGTGAATTGTATGTTATTAATAAAAACTAGAAACACAAGAGAAAGGAAAGGCTGGGGCAACTAGAAAAAGATCATTTATTATATTATTGATGATTGAGTTTGAGGGTCCATGGGCTATCTATGTAGGTATAACAAGTAGGCAAGCTGGAAGCAAAGGTTTCAAGTTCAGAAAAGAAATCAGGTCTAAAGCTGTACATATTTGGATTTCTTCTATATAGAGTTGACTGTTAGGTCTCTGAGAATGGTCGAAGTTTTTCATTCATTCATCTTTTCATTCATTCTAAATGTAGCTTTATGCTAGGTGCTAGGGATCAGTAATAAACTGATAGCAGTAATGAACAATGTAGACTACAACTGTCTTCATAGAGCTTGTGGTTCAGTGGGAGAGACAGAAGTTCAGAGTCCCCTAGGAGCACATGAGAATGATACCTAAACCAGACTTCAGGAGTCAAGGAAGACTGAGTCCTTTAGGATGAATAGAAGCTTAGCAAAGGGGGAAAACAGATTATGGGTGGGATACATAGAGTACACAGTGTAGAAGTCCTATGAGATACTGCCTGGCATGTGTGAGAAATTGAAAGAATGTGAACTGAGAAAAAATATAGTTGAACAGAGAATGTTCATAATGCCTTCCTTTAAGATGGGAATAGGGGGAAATGAATTAGCAGAGAGTAAGAACTGAAATAGAGAATCAGGAAAAGGTGTTGAAGGCAGAGGACAGTCAAGGAGAGGATAATTAGTATTCAAACTGCATAGGGTGTCATATAGGATGAAGATTAATGAGAGAAGCTATTAAACTGGCAATTATGTGGGTTTTAGTGATCTTAGAGATCAGTTTCATTGGCATGAAAATCAGATTGTAGTAGATTGAGGAATGCGTGAAAAGTGAGTATAAAGATTTGTAGAAAAGGAAATGCATGAAGTGGGGTGTTCTTTTGTGGAAAAAAAAACAGTCAGGAAAAATACTTTAGGATGGGAGAGACACTTCATTTGAATACCTTTATAGAATAAAGAAAGAGGTGGAATTAATGGAAAGGTGGGTTAAGGAAACAAGGCACTAAGGAAATGATTGCTGTTGCAAAGTTCTGAGGGAAGAGAGTCAAAAGCGCATGTGAATGGTTTAGCCTTGGAAAGGAGGCTTCTTTTGAAACATTAGAGAAAAAACGATTTAGAAGAAAGCTCTAGAGAGGTAAGTTGAGGGCATTTTTCCAGTGTTTTTTTCTAGGTAAGTGGGAGACAAAGTGTGCTGAAGGTGAAGAAACTTTAAGGGGGAGTTTTTATTGGGAGCCTGAGGATAGATTTGGGAAAATGAATGAATGATTAGGCTGCCCTAGATTTGGGTCTTGATAAGGCAGAAGATCCAGCGTGGGAGAAATTAGGATATTTGTAAGAGTTAGCTGACATGATGGACAGTCTTCAGGCCCAGTCGTGTAAGAAAGTAAGAGAAACTAGGTGGTGCATGGTTTATTCAGAGGATAGGAAGAAGCTGAAGGTTGTGCTGAGGGTTAAGAAAAGAGAGGTATAAAAAGATGAAGACTAGTGGTCAGGGAGAGGGAGTTGTGCTATTCATATAGTAAAAAGAAAAGTGAAATGAAGCTCATTCTGAAGAAAATCATACACCAACATTTCAGAAGATAAAAATTCAAGCCAGTTGGATATAGTCACATAAAGAAATCTGGCTCTAATATGGCATCATGAAATGCCCACCATGCTATAGTGATGGACTGTGCAAACAGCATCTAGAGCTTTTCATTGGATTGTGGTAGCAGTGGATTTTAAAGATAAGACATGAGGAGTGAAAGCAAGACTTGGAGTGAAAGGGAAAGGAATAGATTTCAGTATCTGCTAGCAGCTGACCTATCACTGTTACTCTTGTCATCATCTCAACTTTTGTACTTTACTCTCTTCACTGTTACCATGGTTTAAAATCAATGGAATCATCCTGATTTCTACAAAGAGTTTGTATGTGGCACATCAAGTCTTTTTAAACTACAGCTTTGAATGTAGCTGACCCAATGACAAAGCAGTTGCTTTATTTTGCCATTAGAGGATATTCCTGCCCAAATATACCCTGATTACCATCTTTAACCTAAGTGATTTGGGGAGTCCAACTTACTTTCTTTTAAAGTAAATTTGAAATTATTGAAACAAATTCTGGAGACATTGTTTATTGTTGTTAATTTGATCATTTTAGTCTTAGTTTCTTAATTTACCTTACTATGGTATTATTTTACTTTTAAATAAAATTTCACTTTTTAAAAATTCCAACTTAAAAAATGTTTAAGAATAAAATTGATTCTGATAGAATCCTAGCTTGTTAGACTAGTGAGACTTAAAAGTCATTCTTCTAAATAACTCCTAAGGATAGAAAAATTTGGTTTGCGTGTTTGTGTGAAATAAATTTTATTTTAAGTATATAATCATTTGGTAAGAGTATGGTTTGCTTTGAACTATTCAACCCAGAAGACTATGCATCTACGTTTTAGAGAAGGAAGTTTCCAGACTGCAGATTGCCTAATTGAATAGAACATCTAAAATGGCTCTTAAGTATGCCCTTTCTCCCATGTGTCACAACATTCAGGAAGGAAGATGTTCTCTGCTGCTGTTCAAGACTTTTCTTTTAATAACTTCAAAAATGTTGCAGTCTGTTCTATGTGCTAATTTCCCCTCTCTTAAACCTCATTAATGTTATCTAAAGATCTTTTAAGTTTTCTTATATTCCTAGAAATTTTTAATACATGACTCATGAAATTTCTCCCTACCTTTTCACTTTTATCATCTTGAAGCTTTTTAAATTCCCACATTAATAGCCCTTATAACATTTATACTACAGTTTTTTCTAACTTACCCAATTCTATTTTTTTTAAAATGCCATCTCTCCTAAGTTAACTATGTGATGGCCATATATGAGAATCCATCATAAATAGGAACTATTTTAACTTCAAATTTTGAACATTGATATAAGACCTGAAACAATAAATTGCATAGAAGAAAACATAGGAACTTATCTCATGGACCTTGGACTTAAAAGAGGATTTTATGAATTTGACCTGAAAGGCAAGGGAAATAAAACCAATAATAAATGATTGAGACTAAACTAAAAAGCTTATGCACAGCAAAAGAAACTGTCAACAAAGTAAAGAGACAACCATCCAAATAGGAAAGTATATTTGCAAGCAATGCCTCTGATAAGGGCCTAATATCCAAAGAACTCATAAAACTCAATAACAACAAAAAAACGAATCATCCAATTAAAAAAATGGGCAGTGGACCTGAACAGACACTTCTCCCAAGAAGGCATACAAATGGCCAACAAACATATGGACACATGCTCAGCATCACTAGCTGTTAGGGAAATGCAAATCCAAACCACAATGAGATACCATCTCACACCTGTTGGAATAGCTATAATCAACAGGACGAGTAATAACAAGTGTTGGAGAGGATGCGGAGAAAAATGAACCTTCATACACTGCTAGTGGGACTGAAAATTGGTACAGCCACTATGGAAAACAATTTGGAGGTTTCTTAAACTAAGAATTGATCTACCAAATGATCTAGTAATCCCTCTACTGGGTATTTACCCCAAAGACTTGAGAACCTATATCCAAAAAGATTATTGCACATCGATGCTCATAGCAGCATTATTCATGGTGGCCAGGACATGGAAGCAACCGAAGTGCCCTATGATAGATATTTGGATAAAGAAGCTGTGATACATATAGACAATAGAATATTACTCAGACATAAGAAGAGATGAAATACTGCCATTTGTGACAACATGGATGGACCTCGAGATAATCATATTAAGTGAAATAAGCCAGACAGAAAAAGTTGAAAACCACATGATACCACTTAAATGTGGGGTAGAAACCTAAAAGCAACAAACAAACAGGACAAACAAACAGAGACTCATGGTCATCAACAATAGACAGTGGTTATCAGAGGGGAGCCGGGAGGGGAGAGGGGGAAGTGGGGAGGTAGATGGAGTAAAAAGGGTCAAATACGTGGTGACAGAAAGAAATCTAACAGTGGGCGACGAAAACACGATGCAATATATGTATGCCTTACTGTTGAATTGTACACCTGAAACTTACTGGATTTCATTAACCAATGTCATCATAATATAAATACATATGTACATACGTACATACATCATACATACATACATACATGCATAAATGGAACAGATTTTGAACTTTGATATTCTTGTTTCAGATCATAATTTCACTTTAGTCTACTAATCTTCTATGTATCCATTTAGTAATATTTATTGAGTGCCTATTATATACTGACTTTATGGTACTATCTTTTCTTTAAGGGAGTACTATATTAAAAAGTCAATTCTACTTTTTTTTAACCACTCTATATAGTTCCTTCCTTTTCCTTCACCTCTAGTTTTTTGATGCTCCATCTGTATTATTGTATTACTGCCCTGATTCTAAACTTGTCTGCTTTCCTGCCTGCAATGGGCTTCATAACAGATCGTTTCAATTGCACTTTAACCTGCACCTTCAACTCTGACTTCTCTTTCTTAGGCTCTTTTACTATTTCCTCTGACTTTATTCATTATTGTTATATTTTACATTCGATATTTATTGATATTTACCTAGACATTTATGCTTTCTGTTCTCTGTTCCATCCTGCTTTTCTCTTAGGGACTCCCTTTAATTAATTAATTTTATTTATTTAGTGATTAATTCTCTATTTTGTTTGTTGATTTATGGTGTCTTTATTTTGTTTTTATTTTGGAAGGGTATTTTTGCTGAATATATAATTACAAGTTAGCAGTTATTTTCTCTTGACACTTAAAGGCTAAAGTCTATACCCAGTCTACCCCTGCTCTTCAGGTGTTTTGAGAGCGTAGGGTGTTTACAGGGGCTTCCCCACTGGCAGGTCCTGAACTATAGTAATCCTTACCCCTCAGCATTGAGAAACTTCCAAAACCTCCACTTATAGGTAATGATAAGGACTTTGGCTGTTATTTTGTGTGAAATGGGAAGTCCCTGGAGAGTTTGAGCAAAGGAGAGATATGCAAAGTGATTTTTCTGTTTGCTGTGGTAAGAAAAGACTATAAGAAAGCAAAGAGGAACCTGGGAAGACCAGTTAAGAGGCTATTGTAAAAAAGCAGGCAAGAGATGAAGGTGGCTTATAATTTTTTGTTTGACCATTGAAATAACTTCCAAACTGCCTCAAATCTTGATCTTCTCAAACTGTTTCTCTCTCCTGATACTATAGTGATTTGTTTCTAAAATTTACATCTAATGATGTCACTTCTCAGAGATTCCCATTATATGACTTTAGGTAAAGAATTCAAATTCCTTACCAAAGACTGAAAGATCATATCCATGCCCTGGTGGCTGCCTCTCTTTATAGCATCCTCTCTTATTCTCTTTTCTTTAGCCATTGTTATCTACTTGGAGCCTAGAATCTCTCCACAGTCTATAAAACGCCTTAAGTCTCATGCCTTGGCCCATGTTTTTCTTTTTCTTGAACCATCTTTCTTATCAACTCACTCCTCCTCTAGATTGACTCCAACTCATTTTTAAAGAGATGAATAAGCTTCAGTATTTGCCCTCAAGGACCTCGTTCCAGAAGAGAAGACACATAAATACATAATTATATTATAGTGTGATAAGTGTAGCAGTAGAAAAGTATAACCTTGGAAGGAGGGTGTGAGTGAAGGATTTTTAGAGGAGGAGAAATCCATGTTCATTTTAGAGAATAAATCAGGGTTTATCAATCAGACGAAGTACATGAGGTAGGGTGAATATCCCAGATTGAAGAAACAATATGCAATGACTTGGAGTGGCAAAACAGCAAGGTTTAAGGAAATTACAGAAAAATTAGTATGTGAGTGTATAAAGTTTAAAGGGTAATTAATGGGGGGTGAGCTTGAAAAGAATGAATAGGCAATCGTTGAAGATCCTATTTGTAATGCATACCTCCATTGTGATACTTATCACACTATATTGTAATCACTGGTTTTCAATCCATGTCACCACTAATGGGCTCCTTGAGGGCTGGTATTAGGACTTTTTCATTAACCTTTGCATACATAGCACCCACCTAAGTGTCTCAGATACAGTGGATACTCAGTAAATATTTATGTTATTAATGTGGACCCTTTAAAACTTTAAAAGATTATTTTATATAAGACTTATTTGGTATTGGGTAGAAATTGGTCCATCAATTGAGCTATTATCTATCTATCTATCTATCTATCTATCTGTCAGTCAAAATCTATCTACTGCCTGGATTGAGTCTGGACATTATCAGGTCCAAAGTATAAGTATAAAAAAATTGAAATAAAGTATAATTAATTAAAGATTCTTAGTAAAATTACACTTAAATCTGATATGCAAGGCATAACATGCCCAATGTAACATTTTAAAAATAAAATGTTATTAAAGTGTTTCTCAGATTTAAAGAGCTATTATTGAGAGACAAGACAAATGAGTAGAATAAGATAGACATTTGAACAGCTTTGTCTAGGAAGCTGGAAGTTCTGTGAATATCTTTCCATTCACTCTTATTTCCTTCTTGTATTTCTTCCACAGCACTGGACACCAGATAGAGACATTTTTACAGGAGAAAAGGATAATTAGCAACAGTCCTAAGAATTCTGCAACTCCGTTGGGTAGGGCAGGTAGTTTTCTGGGTCTCTAGACTAGAAGACTAATAGTCTAGACAGCTTTTCAACCCTAGCATATTCTTGTCTCTTGTTTTCAAAAAGACATTTCAAACTACTTTGGGAAGTAGCACATATATGTAGAAATGTCATGAACATAAGGAAAAAATGGAGATGTATAACCTGGAACCAATCATTATAATCCATAGTAGTAATCTGAGAAAATTTAGAATATCTAAATCAACATAATCTTGTGCAAGATCCATTGGCTAATTGACTAATTACCAATGAAGAAATAGGAAAAGAAAATGAAAGGCAAGTCTTTTGAATAAACACATTGCATTGCCTTAAGTAGTTTTACATACCTTTTCGAGAAAAAAAAAATCACTTGAGCTTGTTTGCCTTCTCTTGCCTTTTCAAAGATGCCTTTGCTGAGGAATCTGCTAACCATCATGGTTTTTCTCCCAACATCCTCATCTTTCTCCCTCTCCTCTCTTAGTATCTTTTTGCTACATATGTTGCTCCTTCGGCCACTCTTGACATTGGACTCCAACAGGAAAAGAAAAAGGAAATTTATATGAAAATACAACCACCGTTTGAAGACCTTTTTGACACAGCAGAAGAATATATCCTCCTCCTACTACTTGAGCCCTGGGCAAAGATGGTAAAATCAGACCAAGTTACTTACAGACAGGTATTGTAGCACTGATAAGTTGTGTGTTTACTACAAAACTGATGATAAGTAGCATTGTTAACTCACATGAGAAAAACTGAAAAAGTCTCATCTTGCCTAGGGATTTAGAATTAAGATATGGACAAGCTCAAAATCGGGGCAAGGCAAGTATTTATTACCTTTATTTTTTGCTGGTCTCCCTACTGTCTCCTAACAAAAGGCTTAAATCGATGTCAGTTTTAGTTCTTTGTACAAATATGTCAGCAGAGAGAGATTTTGGTTTCCTGTGAACCAACAAAATATGCCATGATAATAAACTGGCTTTGTCCCTTCTTGCTATTTCTCAGCAGCAGCCTTAATTTTGATTAATGGCAAAAGCCCGTTTAATTTTATGCTGGATGAGTTACAGTAAATATTACACCCATGGAAAATATAAACGTTTCATATGTATTGTGGAAAGCACATTCTATGACTTCAGTGCTGCTATTTTAAAGCACCCCCAGATGTTCATCAGGTCAGACTGCTTGATTGGATAAAAGTTTCAACACATCTTTTTTTCATTCTAAAAGAGGTCATTTTAAGCCTCAGTGCTTGAATATTTTCACTAGTCGTATTGATGGGTGGAGGAAATTTCTTTAAATATTTATTTTGAATCACAAATTAAAACCATCCATGGGTATTTTTTATATTAAGTTAATGCGTGTGCCCTGTACGTGAGTCATTTCAGGTGGAACTCTGCAATCTTTGTGTTGCTATTCTTTGTTCATATCTCCTCAACAACTTCTTAGTTGCATCTCCTATCAGAAAGGATAGATTAGGAAATTAAGATACCATTAATACCAAAACACCATGGATAGAATTACCTTATTGGATTGTTACTAACACAACCCTTATGGTTTGCTAAATTCAATGACTAAAATAATTACATTTTTATTCCTGATGTCTCTTTGTCCTAAAAGATTAACATTGCAGAGTTTCTACCATAAATGTGTATACTACATTAGGAAAATTAGGATATCATATGAAAATTTTAAAAAATCTCTCTAGTTAATTTAAAAATAGCATATGGTATAGAAGAAAAAAAACCTGAGATATGGTCTTGAGATGATGAAGATTTAGAATTATAACTAACTTCCCTAAACCAAAAAGGTTTGGCATTAGTAATGATTCTTATAAAAATGCATAGGACAAATTATATACTCTTTTTAATGAAGAAAAACAAATCTCTCTTAATTCTAGAAACATCCTTAAATTCAGCCTAGAGGACTTCTTTAAAAGTCCAGCTAACTGGATTATGTAGACTCTGTCTCAAAAAAGATAACCAAGGAGACTACCAAAACCAGCTATTAAATACAGAAAGTTCTGTGAGTCAAACTGACTTTTTCCTTAAACAGAGAAATGGAGAATTACCTTGTTCTCCTGATGATGACATAGAACAGTGCAATACACGCTCTGAAGGCTGAGGCCTGCTATGAGGTTTCCTTTGATGACTAACTCCTCCTCTCTTGCTACAGCCATAAAACCTTTGCTCACAGACTAATAACAATAATGATGTCCTGCCATATCTTGTTCTTCTGTGGATTATTTGGTCCTTACAGCTCGTAGAGCCTGCCTTCATGACTATTATCCTGTTATAATGAATAGAAACTGGAAATATGACCCGACATTTTTGCATTGTTAGTTCACAAGGGGTGTCCAGAAAGGAGGAATGATTTGGAGGGGACAGAATATCATTACATAGGAATATATGTATTTTTTTAGCAGATGCATTCAAAATCTGATTTTGTCGTAGCTAATATTTTTTGCTATGTTGGTCTCGCCTCCAAACTAATTTACTTTATTGGCAAGTATATTTGGTTTTTAGCCCACTGTTATTGGCAAAGTGTACATTCTTTCCCCACTTTTTCATAATGCACATTCTATTGATGTGACAAGCTTTAGTATTATTTTATTAGGTGGAGCTGGTGGAAGAAACTCGACAGTTAGACTCCACATACTTCAGAAAGCTACAGGCTTTGCATAAAGAGACATTTTCCAAGAAACCTGAGGTAAGACAGCTTTCCACTTAGAACAACAAACTTTTATCTTGGGAAGTATTACCATTAAATATATTTGTGGAGATCAGGATATCATATATTGATAAAGTAGGGGATAGTTTCATATTTCTGGGCATCTTTTCCTAGCATGGTACATTTGACAGGTATTACTTTTTGACGCATTTAACAACAAAGCCAGAAAAACAAAACAGAGGTAGCACAGGGAGCCAAGCTACTCGTTTGCCTTAGCTAAGAGCCTTCAAGCCACACTATATTCCTTTGAATGTTTTCGTATATTTTTTTTGTATGGCAGCAACTCTGTTGTCAAGTCACAGAAGAGTTAAATTGAGTTTTCCAAACAAAAGGAGTTGTGTGACAGCAGTAGGGAAAACAATTTTTTAAAAATATAGAGATTAGGGGAAGTCAGTAAAAAGACCATAGGATTGACCAGGATATGAAGGTGTTAATTTTGATTTCTAAATTCAGAACTTTGGGATTGGCTAAGTAAACCATGATAGATCCATAAAGCAATAAAATTAAATGTGTATCTACATGAAAAAAAAATCTAGTTTAGATTCATATTTATTGACATGGAAAATGCTCAGGACATATTATATAAGAATGTAGGGAACAAAAACACTGGTATGAACTTATTTGTATAAGATTATATGTGTATTTCTACAAGAGAGATATCTGGAAAAAAAATGGTGAAGATGGCTCAGAGTGGTAAGGGTTCAGGTAATTTTCACTTTCTTCTTTGTACCTATCCGAAATTTTTACCATTTTACAAAACAGTAAAGTTATTTTTTAAATGTAACCTTCATGATAGTTGCCTCATTAACACAGAAGTTTTCTTTTTAAGACATCTTGGAAAAGGATACATAAAAATCCATAAAGGTAACACATTATAAAGTTGTTTTTTAAGCTTTATGAACTAAAATTTGTAACACTCCCCATAATGCTTCTGGTTATAGAAAATGGATTTGGAAAATATTGGTAATTTATCTTATGGTCTGTTGCTTTTCAAAAACAAATAAGGAGATGAATTAATTATATAAGGAAAGGATTTTTCAGAGAATAAGCCTCTCTATCTCTTTGCCCTGTAGGGCTTGTAAACTGTCTGCAAAACATCAGAGTTCTTTAAAATACCCCCAAATTAACTTTTATATAAAGGAGATTACATTTAAAGAATGTAATCTTTATTTAAAAAGCATCTTGCATTACTCTATAACTTTCAAAATTAAGTTATAGATAAAAGAATGTTTTACGTTCATGATATTATTGTTAACAAAAAGAACCAAGTTGCAAAATCATACATAGTTGTATAGTTCTGTCTTAATTTTTAATAAACTACATGTGTGTAAACAAACAAACAAAAAAACTAGAGGGATATATAGATGTTAATGGTGTTTATGCCTGAATGGTAGTATTATGTATGCTTTTTGTTTTCTTCTTTTCATTAGAAAGACATGACTTCTATACTAACAAAAATAAGAAAGTTGATATTTTATAAACAAGTATATAGTAAATGTTTACTAAATGTTCTCCAAAAGAAGGGAATGGAATGGAAAGGAACAGGAATAGCATGGGAAGGACTTCAATATGAGTTAGAACCAGATTCTAGATTGTTTACCCAGTTCTACCATTGGAATGTTACATGATATTGGCCTAATAGTTAGTTTTTATTTCATTTTTTCTATTTAAGTTTAAAAAGTAATGTTATGTGTTTAAGAGATTTTTATAAGGAGTATTATTTTATTAGGATGCTACTTATGAAATTGGAACTGTTATTTCACCACTTCCTGATATATCTAAACAAACAGAATACTGGAATAATGTCCCTGAAGAATATAGGAACTTTAATTTTAATAATCTGCTTAGCAACAAACTGGAGTTTGAACATTTCCGTCAATTTCTCGAGGCTCATTATTCAAGGTAAGAGATATAACTATTGCAAAAGTATTTGTCCTGTAAAACATTTTTTCTAAACTACTTATTTTTTTAAGCTACTTAGCTTGATTCAACATATTTGATTCAACAAGTGATTTGATTCTAGATTTTACCCATGTCAGCAAAAAAATAATGAACATAATTATCTGAAATTTGTATGGATAATTTTTTGTTAAGGTATGCATTTTAATAATAGCAACATCTAAAATGTTATTTTAAGTGGTTAAAGAATATTTGTTGATACTTTTAGCTTTGGTTAAATTAAAATGCAAGTATGTTTTATCCTTTTTTTTTTTTGCATTTTTCTTGACTGGTGCTTCAATTATTTCTGAGAAGTGTCTCATATTTCACTAAGCTATTATAATAAGTGTAATATTTTGTTAATTTATATTAGTTATTACATAAGTGAAATGTAGTTTTGCACAGAATCTTGGAAACTTATGACATATTTGTCTAATATAAACTGAAGTATTGATCATCTTTTTTTCCCAATTATTTTCGCCCAAGTTAGCAGAAACTGTTTAGACTTGGAAGCCAAATTTCACATCTCCAATTTTCCTTCTTTGTATGAGGGTTATTCTAAATTTAGCATGTTGCCAAAAATACTTGTGGTAGGTGGAAATGTTCCCATGTTTGAAACTGACAGTACTAGTCCACCATTAATGGAAGAACTCTGAGACCCTCCCAGTAATGGCGAGAGACTCTTTTCTGATCCCAGGTCTCCTAGTGGTCATTCATATGTTTAGCCAGGATGAGACATAGTATAATAGTAATTAGTTCTGTAATTTAATCAGCTGTGCTCAATTGTCAAGATAACCACTTTTCTAAGTTCTGTCAAAGCAGCAGCTTTGTTCGGTATTTAGTAGAATTGAGAGAGATAAATAAGAAGGGTTGTACTTTGTTTTTGTTTTCATTTTAGCATGGACCTTATGTGCTGGATCGACATTGAGCAGTTACGGAGAATAATTCACAAAGATCAAAAGCAAAGGGAGGAAAAATCTAGATATATTAAAAACAAATACCTTAATAAAAAATATTTCTTTGGACCCAACAGTCCAGCTTCTCTACGTCAGCAGGACCAGGTATCAACATGTAAAGATATTTTCTATATTGAACTATGAAAACCAGTAATTTATTTCTTTTTTTTTATGACTTACATGTTAGACTCTTTTGATATCTCATTTTTTTTTTAGGTATTCAAAAGTATCTACAAATTAAATGTCTTTAAAATTCACTCATGTCTTACATATTATTTTTAAAAGTGTTATTTTAAAAGTAATTTATAGAATAAAAAAATTTATTCATTCATTCATCTATTCACCTAATAAATATGAGTAACTGTGATAAGCTAGGCAGTATTCTGGGTGCTCAGCATAATGAACAAGGTGGACAAAATCCTTTCAACAGGCAAGAAAACAGCCAGTATCAGCCGTTAAGCCTCTTCTTTACCTCTTTTCTGTTCTTCTCTTAATGATATTACTCCAAACATAATTGATCTTTGAAAAATCCTCTTCGCCATTGTATCGTCCCAAGAAAATATTTTCATTTTGTTGGACGAGTCACACGGCCTTAATACAACTTATTAATAATCATAGTATCATTATTTACAGCAAAAATGTCAGTTTGAGATTTAGCAGTGAGTTTGATTGTTTACCTAACACTGTGATCGCATGAAATATATCTCAATATTTTACGATTAAAAAAAGAATTTATTTAGTTTGAAGTTTGCTAGTATGACATTATGACCTGGAGATCAAATGATAGTATTCGATTTCTTTATATTGGTAATTTAAATGGATGCATATTCTGATGGCATATATTTATAAAATACAAATCTCAGATTAATGCTAAATTCAGTAAATCAAAAAAAAAATCAAAGTTATTCTCAAGTAGGGCCTACCAAATTAAAAAGCTAAATCTTTGGAGGGAAAATAAGCAAAAGTTCTTGGGAATAAAAGGAAGCAGAAGTTGTAGAATTAAGCAACTTTGACAAAATTAGTTCCCTTGAGATACACATCCGGGATGTGTTGACAAAAGAGGTTGGACATCTCAGTAAGAACAAGCATAAAGTGAACACTTGGCAAACATTTGACTTCTATTTGTCTTGTGCTGCATTGCACAAGGTTCTGAGGTCCGTGATGCTACTGTATGAACCTTCTATAGTTTAACATGCTGAGAATTTAAAATTCAGGGGAAAAAGTCACCCATTGCTATCATAGCAAATGGTTGTGTTTACTACAGAGGTATTTTGCCAATGACCCTTCTTCTTCTTCTTCTTCTTCTTCTTCTTCTTCTTCTTCTTCTCTTCTTCTTCTTCTTCTTCTTCTTCTTCTTCTTCTTCTTCTTCTTCTCCTTCTTCTCCTCCTCCTCCTCCTCCTCCTCCTCCTCCTCCTCCTCCTCCTCTCCTCCTCTCCTCTCCTCCTCCTCCTCCTCCTCCTCCTCCTCCTCCTCCTCCTCCTCCTCCTCCTCCTCCTCCTCTTCTTTCTTCCTTCTTCTTCTTCTCCTCCTCCTCCTCCTCCTCCTCCTCCTCCTTCTCCTCCTCCTCCTCCTCCTCCTCCTCCTCCCTCCTCCTCCTCCTCCTCCTCCTCCTCCTCTTCTTCCTCTTCCCCTCTTCTTCCTCTTCTTCCTCTTCTTCTTCTTCCTTTTTTCTTTTCTTTTTACTTTACTTTTATTTTTATTTACTTATTTTATATATAAGGATATTTGCATCACATTATGTTTTATATAGATCATGCGAGTTCTAATTTCAGTTATGTGACCAATTTGTTCTTTGATTATAAGTAGTCTTTTCTCTTTTTCTTATTTTTTATTAAAAAAACTATTGCTGCTAATATTATTGGATTAATATTAAATTCTGACTAAGAGGGTTTCTCCTTTGTTTTTATGTTAAACAGTATTATTAGTAGGATTTCATTAATCTTATTAATTAAAGGAGAGCTAAGAATAAGGTAATTTTTCCAATGGGCAGTCCAAAAATTTTGAGTGGTATGTATACAGAAACAGGTAGAAAACAGAGTCATTTAGAGCAGGAAATAGTACTAACAGCTTGTTGAAGATAATAATTATGCAGAAGGAAGGTTTAGGCCACAAAGACATTGTATTTTATAAAATGTGCTTGCTGCCGGAGTAAATCTCTCCGGAGGCTATTGCCTATGTCACCCGGCCTTTTTTTACTTCCTATTGCCTCTGTATTCTTCTTCTAAGTTGTTGGAACAACTGTCCATTGCTGCCACTACCATTGTCCACCACTTCCAACCCAGTATTTGTTGGTATTATACATACTTATCTCTCAGTCAAGGTTGTCTCTTAATTGATGCCTCATTCTCCTAACATGCAAAAGAAAATGATTTCTTAAGCAAGTCAATTTGACTAGAGTCACAGATTCATAGGACTAGAAGAGAACTTAGAAAACAAATAAACTAATGCTCTCATTCCACAGTTGAAGATACGGAGGCTATGGAGGGAAAAAAATGGCATTGTTTGTGGTCACACAGGATAAAAATCCCATTTCTGTGTTCTTTGAAATATATCATAAGCAACATCATATATCTAAAACAACCGTCTCATAAATCACAATTCTCCAGTGTTAGAGGAGTTATGTCTTTCCTATACACAATATAGTCAGGAACTGTTTCACAGAAAATGAAACTTGTAGCACCTATCAGGTGCTCAACAGGTGGTTTGGAGGTGAATGGATAAATTAATGACTTACTGTCTCTTTTCCAAAACAGAAGTTTGCAGTTTCTCTTTCATTTTTATTTTCTTAGATAATGAATTTAAGCGGTGGCTGGGGGAAGATTCTCCATGAGCAGCTTGATGCACCTATTCTAATTGAAATTCAGAAGCATGTCCTAAATAGGCTAGAAAATATGTGGTTGCCATTGTTTCTTGCAAGTAAACAGTTTGTAGAACGTCAAAAGATAAAGGTATATATGTTAGTACTACAATCTTTAGACAACAATTGACAGTACCTCTCAAAATATCACATGTGCGGACGTGTTGACCTAGCCATTGTACTTCTATGACATCGTGGTTAAGAGTGTGGAATCAGACTTCTCAAGTTTTAATCTTAACACCGCCATATGTTAATTGCACACTTTTAAGTTTCATAACCTTAGTTTTCTCATTTGAAAAAAAAAACGGGGTTAATAAGAGTAATAACTTCATAAGATTATTGTGAAGATGAAATGAAATGATGTATATTTAATTTCTTAGGTGCCTGACAAACAGCAAACACTCAAATATTATCTATTAATATATTTTCTATTGTTTATATTATTAAGTTGTCACAATGGGCAAGGATATATAAGGAAGAATAATTAAATGAATTATGATAATTTTGTACTATGGAAAACTATATAGATTTCCATGTACCCTGAGATTATAGACATGAGATTAAAATATAAATTGAAATTTCCACATGTACTGAAGTAAAAGATATTGAGTGAAACAAACAGGATGCAGAAAAATATATAGAAGATAATCCCATTATACATATACATATGTTTCTTTAGCTGTCTGTGCATTTCTGTCTATCTATTTATCTATCTACTTATCTTTAGGACAAAAGATCTAAAAGGATTTGCCTTCTGGGAATGGGTTTGGGAGTGAGAAGGACATTTTTGCTTTTGCTTTATAAACTGGGGTACATGGTGTGTTTTTTTCTTTTTTGCTTTGTTTTTACTTTTAAAAGAGCAGGTATTACTTTGATAATTCAAAATATTATTACACCTAAAAACAGGCTAACCTGATCTTTACAAAAATAACACAAGAAGCAGAGAGCAAGTAATTTTGGACTTTAGTATGCCAAGCACATGCCAGTAGTAGTAATCAGGAAGACTCTAAAAACCCTGCCCTTTATATTCATTTTATCAAACACTTTGAGGCTTACTTATCTGGAAATATTCTTAGTCTCCTGAGCACCTCAAGTTATGGAAAACACAGTACAGCTGGGAACATAGAATTTATAGCATAAAAAAGAGCTGGCTTGTCTTAGGCAAAAAGTTCCTAGAAATAAACTCTGGGATAACTCAAATTTGTTTATTCCTTTCTGCAGGCTAACTTCAATTCCTTATCCATAACCAAGTAAAAAGATATTTTGTTTACTAATATTATTTACCCTATTTCCTCTATTTTTACCCAATGGTTTTATTATAACTTACAGCCATTTACTAATTTAGCATTCTTTGGGTGACCAATGACATAAACTGATTACCCCAAAGATAAAAGAGAAGGGAAATAATTTATTATAAAATGGAGCTGGAGCATCTCACACACTTAGGGAAAGAGTTGACACTCAAACTTTAAAAAGGTCAGGGGGCCAGGACAGCTGTGGGAACCCAGCAAGAAAAATGTGCAGATCTTTGCTCCAGCCGTGGCTGTCAAACAGACTCAGCAGCAGTGATTCTAGTCTCTGTCTCTCTAGTTAGCTTCTGGACCTATCCGCTATGGAAGAGGGGTAGAGTCACCTAGCACAGATTGGCAGGTTCCCAAGAAAGAGAAAATATTGGCAATAACCTCGAGAAATGTCTACTATATTTCCTGCCTGCGTTGAGGAACTTTTGAACTCTTCTCAAATTAGTTGTGTCTAGAAAGCACAAAAATCTGGGAAGCTCTAACTCTCTCTCCAGCTTCAGTTTCCATGTGACCCAAACTGAAACTATTATTTACATTTGGGGCAGAACACTTGGCTATTATTATCTCCATTTTGTGGAAGAGGAAGCTATTTGGAACAGAGAACTTGAGTGAACTGCCCAGGGGCCTGACTGAGCAGGACTTCCATTTCTAAGTCTGATCTTCTTTCTTCTGAACTGTGCTCTCTCTTTCCCACACTGACTTTTACCTCATTTTTTAAAGCCATTTAATTAGTAAATTGTTTCAAAACTTGAGACATTCTAAATAATGAATAAAATAATTGGTTTTGCTCTTAGGTCCAAATGAAAGACATAGCTGAAGAACTCTTACTACAGAAGCATGAAAGGAAAATTGGGGTCTGGAAGGCAAGTGATATTTGTTATATTCTTCCTCCTGTGAGTTCTACTCCATTAAAGTATTATCTTTCTTCCTTTTTTTTTTTTTAAAAAATATGAGTTTAATTATAAGAGCCTAACTGATGACATATTCCAGAGAGTGAGATCTCAAATGCTCTTGACCTCTTCTTGTTCAAAGACTCTCATTGAAGACCCTGCTTCCAAAGCTACCAACTGGCTACTGACACTATTCTTAATTGGCTGAAGAGATCCAACAGAGAGTGTGATTCAACCTTAGCCACCTTCCTAAAGTGCTCCTTGACCTGCTTAACCTAGAAGTGTCCGATCGGACTTTAAATATGTATTTTTATTTATTCTGCCTATGGTGGATTTATTGAGACAGGATGTTCATTCCAGAACATGGTAGTGTATTTATTATTGAGAGTAGATTACACCATGAGGAGTATGCAGCAAAATCAAGCAGGTTAAACTTTCTTACATTATCCCTTTTTATTTAGAATTACATTTGAGCTTTAAAAGAATTCAGGTAACTATTATTTTGGTGATGATTTAAACCACAATAATATGAAACCTTATTAGAAATTTCCCATTATGCTTCTTTTAAAAAAATTTTTATTATTAGTTTCAATTATACAATACATTAGTTAGACATTTATATAGTTTATGAAATGACCCTCGTGATTGCTCTTTCTCTCCTCTGGCTCTCCATGTAGCCATTACATTATGCTCCTTAACAAGCATTATAAACATGGTCTTCTTTTTTTGAGCCTACAAATATATGTGTATTCATCCTTCTATAGGTCTTAATAGAATGTCAAACTAGACCCAGGTCACCCATTGCAAACGAACAAAGATAAATTTTTGTTTGACTGTTAGAGGAGTGTATGTATCTGCTAAGATCCTCTTTTTCTGTATTTTGTTCTTGAAAGGAAATTAACAGTTCTCATGTTTGTCTTTTTCCATATTTTTATTGAAACACTAAGTAGAACAAGCTTATATTTCATAATATTATGCATTATATATTATTTTCTGTTTAGTTAAATTACAGGTTTTAGTTAAATTACTAAGTTTTAGTGTCTTAAGAAGCAGGTCTTAAAACATTATTTGCTGAGTGAGTTTTAAATAAACATCCCAGTCTAATACATAGTTGTAGCTATTTATAGGGCTATAACTTTAATATGGACCATATGGTGAGGGTCTTAACTTTTTGTCCAGAGAACACAACATGCGCCTCACTAAAATGGTGATAGACATCTACTCACTTTATCTGGGTTAAAGGTACCACCATGCATCCAGACTGCCTGGAGTTGCCTTCAATTTTCAGTTTCCAACTCAGATGGACCCCTCAAAGCCCTTCTCCGTAGAGCTTTTACTCCTCCAGGCAGAATTAGTTACTTCTTTGTGTTCCCATAGCACTTTTTACATAACTTTCTTAAAGACTCATATTAATGGTCACACATGATTTGTTTCAAGAAAATTACTTCATGCATTATCAGCAATGGATATTTATCATGTGTTTTGGTTGATTGATACTGTAATTCCTAAATTCACATTAAACAATGCCTTTGCAATGATGAATGGTTGTAGGCTAAACTAAGATTTGGGGAACGTCGATAAAATTTACCCAGTAAAAAAAAATCTAGTAAATGCAATAAAATTTATTTCTTACGTTTTTTAATCTGGGAGGGTAAAGGGGAATGAATGTGTTATCCAGAATGGTTAAAGTAAAAAAAAATTAGATGCCTTCCATTTCAAAATGGTGAAAATGTAACATAAGTAATACCTTTAAGCATTACTAAAACTCCATGGGCCCTTTAGGCTTTTGTTGTTGTTGTTGTTGTTGTTATAAAAAGTGAATCCTCATTTAGAGAAAGTTTATTATTGAAAATAATGTATTAATTATTTTTTCTTGTTATTCATTGCTAGTAACAATTTATTATTAAAATAATATAAATATATGTCACTGAAAAACACCATCTTTCCAGGATGAAATTATAGTGAAGATCCACAGTAAATTTTCTGTTTAAATTAATTGGTAATTTTTTTCTAAAAATTTTGAAAAAATATCTTGAATGTTCAACTGCTTTTACTTTATAAAAGGAGAAGAATTATATGTTAATATATACATATGTAACATATGTAATGATAAAATGAATAATAACATAACAGTGTAATCATAACATTAATACTTTGTGCTGTTTAAGCACAGAACTCAAACTATGCACTAAAATGTAGTTTTTCACCATAGTCACAAACTGTAATGATTGTCAGCATTCTTAAACAATGTAGTCATATGTTCTAAATCACCCAATCATTCCTTTTCTCTCTACCTCTTAAAAAAAATGGTGCCATAAAAATATAAAGGAAACAAGGGGAGAGGAACAGAGGAGGAAAGTTGCCAAATTCTGTTGTATCCATGCCCAAAACTTCAACAGCCAAAAGTAAAGAAGATAGAAGTTGGTGATTTTTAGTCTAATAAATGACTTTATTTACTTTTTAAACACAGCTAATTTTCTGTACTCTCTGTTTTGGACAGCCTGTGGAGAGTAAGTGGATATCTTCATCTTGCGAAATCATTGCTTTTCGTAAAGCATTATTGAATCCAGTTACCGCAAGACAGTTTCAACGATTTGTGGCTCTAAAAGGAGATTTGTTAGAAAATGGGGTGCTCTTTTGGCGAGAAGTACAAAAATATAAGGTATTGTATTAGGAACCGGAGAAAACCACTTCTTTTTGAGGAGGAAATGCATTAACATATCAGATTATTAACTTTAACTTTATGGACAAGATTTGTATAAGCTATCCCAATTTTGCCATCTTCATACCAATATGGAAATAGTGAGGTGTTTCTTTTTCTATGTTAGATATGTTTTTATTATACAATGAAGAGTAAGAGTGAGCCCTAAAATGATAGTACAGATTTTTCAAGGTAGTCCCATATAGTATGATCTAATGCGAATCTTCCTTATCTGTAAATGTACTGTATACATTGTTCCATGAAGAGATCCATATTCAGTAATTTAGCTAAGACCTCTTTACAAGAATTCCCAACTATATTCACAGCAAGAGTAGTCAAAGATAGTGGATTATAGATAAATAAACCAACAGAGATGAGAGAGGCTTTTCTATTAGAAAGAATGGCCAAATTCTTAACAAAATAAAAAAGTTAAGAAGTAGTTAGGTTCAAAAGCAGTTTATTTTCAGGCTTACGTGTTTAATGGACTCACATAGAAACTTTGCATTGAAGAGGAATAAAAGACTTTCTAGGTTTTATGATCTGGACTTGAATTCAGGAATGTTGTCTAGAAATGCCTAAGATTAAGCATCCAGCCTCTGCTTAAACACTCCCAGGGGTAGATAGCAGGCTCATTTCCTTGTAAGCAGCCTATTTTATCCCATTATGAAAGTAGAGAATAAAAAATAAAACTGGAATTTGGAGGATAATGCTTTCAATTGGCCTATATTTTAAATATATATTATGCAGTACTAATACCTGAAATATATATATCCTATATGTTGGTAGTTGCTCAATAAAATCTACTTCCAAATTTTCTCCAACATATCGTGAAACTGTTTTTTGCCCTTTTCTGTTATCAAGTTTTTGTACTATTTTCAACTTAGAAATTTTCTCAGAAAGAAAATATTTTGAGAGTTCTTTTTTTCAAAATCTGTCACAAGGGAAGCAATATTAAAATAATGTTTTGAGAATTAGAAAGGAGATAGAATCTGTTTTCCAGGGCAGGCAATTATTATGAATGGGCAGAAGTATATTTATGCTAATATGAATATGAGTAAGCCCAACCCTTGATAAGATAAAAGATGAGATAAATTTTGAAAACTAAGTATTAAAAACCATAAACTCATATACAGTCACTCCTTAGTTTTGTGACTATTCCTTCTTGAAGGCTCCTCTCAGTCTTCATTTAAATACCCTTTCTGCATCATAGAATGGAAGACATATAATACTAAGTAGCTATTAAAAGAAGTGAATTTGTTCATAAAGCTTGTGCCCTTAACCACTAAGTGATGCTCCCTCCCAGTAACGATTGAGGTAATATGCAAAGAGATGGCTGCAGTGATCTTACTCAAACATTTTCCTCGTTCGTGAAAAATTAGAAAGAACCCAGATATTCAACAACAGAACACTGGTTACTTAATTATGATACATCTACATAATAGAATACTCTGCAGCTATTTAAAAATATGCTGTAGAAAAATAATCAATGATGGAAAAGGTAGTCTTTGATTTTTTAAAACCCAGCTACTGGGAAACAGTATGATTTAATCTGAAGTGTGTGTGTGTGTGTGTGTGTGTGCGCACGCGCGTGTGCACGTGCACACACAAGGAAAAGACTGGAAAGATTATGTTCAACAAATACTTATTGAGCACCTACCAAGAGCCAGGCTAAATACTGTGATCAAAACAATCTTCCCTCTTAGAGCTTACAGTATCATAGGAGGGACAATTGATAGACAAGGCAATTATAACACTGTGATTAGTGCAATGGTGGAGGAAGCACAAAATGCAATGGACATCTCTCCTGGACTGAGGAAGTCACAGAAAGCTTACTAGAGGAAAGTGTGCTTAAACTGAGACTTTAATGACAAGTCTAATGGTATAAGAGGATAGAACAATTAGAAAAAAAATCAATTCTGATTCTGTCTAGAAGCTGTTCCTTCACTTTCAAAATTAACACTGTATAACTCCACAAATTTTTATTTCACAAGCCTTACAGTCCATGTTTATAGAGTCATCAGATAATTATATATGATAATATCACTAGTAATGCCAAAAAAATACATTGTTTGATAACACACCAAACATTATGCATTTTTTGTGGAGATGCTAAATTAAGTAGAAAAAAATGCTAACTGTGGTCTCAATGTAACATATCAAGCTTTTTCACGTATAACTTATGCCAAACTGTACATAAAGTTTTATATGGCAAGCATTAAAATTTTCCTTTCTTTAACAGTATCCATAAGACATGTTATTATAATGCCCGTCATATAGTGAGAACCTAATAAATGAGGGCTCATTTCTGCCCTAGAATTATGTTTTCAAATTTGTGTGCTCTCTAGTGATTAGAGAACAATATCTTTGACAGAGAAATGCCAAAATTTAAGCAAAGCTACCTCTTTACTTTAAAAAATGATAGCCCCACATCTGTGATATAAAATTGGGTCTTTTAAATCTACAATCATTATTTTTACATTCTTTAGCAATAAAGAGGATAATGTAATAGGTTAATTGCAAAAACATAGATACTTAGAGATGCAGACTGACACACCATCACCACCAGCATCCCGCTAGGTAGCTAGCCTTTTTGAGCCTAAATTTCCTTGGTGTTAAAGCGATTATGGTTGAGAAAGCTTTTGCATCCATCCGTGAGTTTAGTTAGGTGCTCATTCTCAGTGCTGTCCTAGAACCCTGTGTATACCTTTAGCATAGCACTTATTAACTGTCTCAGATTGGAGTCACATGTTTTCATGCTTCTCCTCCCGTTGAGACTGAGCTTTTAAGTGGCAGATACTGTGTCTCGGGGCATACATACCTCAGTGTCTGGCATATAAAATATATAAAATTGTTAAATGAGTCAAAGATCTTTTTCTTTACCTGGAAGAAGAAGCAATCTGGATTAAAAGAAACCTGTATTTACATCTATTCATCAAAGTCTTAGGTTCCTCAAACCGAAGAGAAATAGAAGCTATGATTTTTTGATAGCTTTGGCATGTCCCAGTGCCCCCTTTACCTGAAATTAAAATGTATATATTACCTGGAGGATATATTGACACTATTCTATAGAGTGTTCTAATGATACGTTAATCATATATTGTTCTGTCCTTCCTACTTGTCCAGGACTTGTGCCATTCTCATTGTGATGAGTCCATCATCCACAAGAAGGTCATGACTATCATCAACTGCTTTATTAATTCCAGTATTCCACCAGCTTTACAAATTGACATTCCATTAGAGCAAGCCCAGAAGATTATTGAACACAGGAAGGAGTTAGGACCATATGTATTTAGAGAGGCACAGGTAAGAGATCATGGCATATGGCTAAGCATATTTGAAAATAGATTGACAGTCTAGATATTCTCGTAAAGCTTTTGCATTATTGGTATTTGGCAAGGTTCCAATCCTCCTACTACTGGTATTTATTCTATTTAATTTAAAAAAGTCTTTGCATATGCCACAGAACATAAGAAACTGGTAATGGACATTTTGTTGTTGATAATATACAGCAAATATAATTATTAAACAGTGTACTTTGACTTTCCATGGTTATCATTTTTTTGTTTCTAATTTATAAAACTCCAGCTCATTCCCCCTTCCTTCCCACCATTCATATTTCCTTTTAAAATATCTGCTTCTACAAAAATGTGTGAAATATATGTGCCCCAAGATTTTTCTATTTTTAAAGATTGGAATATTCACATAGCTCATAAAATAAGTGAGAGGAGATTTAAGTACCCAACCAACATAAAGTACACAAACTCATGAAAGGAAAATCATGCCTGTTAACCTGCTCAAATTACTTCTTTTTAAGATAAATAATAGAAAACAGTGATTTGGTGAACATAATTTATTTGCATTTTGAAAAGCCTTTTAGTGATGTTGTTCCTGAAAAATGATTAAGAAAAATAAATTATAATAGGGGTAATAGAGAAGGCCATGTCATGATTTAAGTGATATGAAACAGAGAGTTAGGGTATGACTGCCCTTGAGCGTGGAAAAAGGCCATTATTCCTTCACATTCATTTGTGAGCCAGCTGTGTTCTAAGTCCCTTACGGAACTGAAAATGGACTCACAATCCAAACTATGCATTAAAATAGGCAAAAATGTAGAGGAATGATTGAGGATGTGCTAGAGAGAAATAGAGAAAACATGATGCCAGAACTGTAGCATCTGTTAATGAAAAGACCTTAGAGATCTTGGCCTAGCCCAGGTCTCCTTATAGCTAGGCCCAGGCTTATCCATCTAGAGCAAAGTCCTCAAATCTGATGATGACTGTCTGGAGCTGCTTACTCTGGTTGCTTCTGCCATGCTGCCCAGGGATTGCAGCAGTGAAATTTATTGGAATCTTCTAGTTTATGCATTCTACCTGATTTCTTAAAATGGGGTCCTAGACATATCTTAAATATGGACTCTGGAGCATCAGAAAATAAGAGAATATATTTTTAGGGGCCTTACTTTACTAAATCTATTATTTCTCTTGTGTTTCTGAAAGAAGCTCAGAGAATGGCATCTCTCCTACCCAGGTACACAAGCTAGAGATCTGGTCACCAGCCTCAGGTCTTCTCTCTCCTTCATTCCCTTACCTCCGTATCTTCAGTACCTAAAATTTATCTACTTTTCTCTAACTCCATGCCACTACCTCGGTCCCCATATGCAACATCTCATATTAATTACCAAAATTCCCTGTGAAACCATTTAACTCACTGCAGACAGAGCCATCTTTTTTAAAGTGCACATCTGATCATGTCATTTCTCTGCTTTCCATTTCAATTACTCTCCACTGTCCTCAGAATGAAGACCATACTCCTTCCTACACATTGCTATCTCCCAGTCTTACTGAAATATTTGTACTTCCATAAAGATGCTTTATTCTCTTTCCTTCTGAGCTTTTTACAATATCTTCTGTTCCTTCTGTTTTTATAATAATACTTATTACACAAAATTGAAAATGACTATTCTCATGCCTGACTTTCCCATTTAGAGTATAAGATGTTTGAGGGCAGGGGCTCTCTCTTATTTTCCTTTGTGGCCTGAATGCCTGGCAGAAAAGAGACACTTAGTAACATTTTGAACACATGAATGAGTGATGTGCGAAGAGAGCTATCATGACAGAAAGGAGTCAGATCAGATTGGAAATGAGAGCAAAGCTGAGTGAAAGAACTAAATAGTCAATTGAGAACTGTGGCCCGCTTTAGTATTGTTGTTACAACTGTAGACTGTGCCTATCCCCGACCCGTACCCCTAGTAGCTTGAAAGTGGTCATCACTTAGCCAAAGTTCTTATCACTGGACCTTTTTACTTGTACTAAAGCCATTGTCCACCTACTAGCAGTGGGCAAAGCTCTATATTTATTAAAACATTTTGTTACCTACAGTTTGGTTATCTTTTAAGGTTCTGGAGGCACAGAGTAATTTTCATGAATAGCATATATTATTAACCTAAAATCTTAATTACAATTTTAAGAAATAGACCAATTTTATGTTTGCCTTTAAAATTTTTTCTTACTTGGGTGACTTCTACTGGAAAGCCTTCCAGATGAAAATAAATGTATTTGAGAGTTGAGAATAACTCTGGTTTTGGAGAGACAACTGAGAAGTAAGGTCAATAGTTGGTAAATAAAGGAGGAAGAGTATTTAAGTTTAAGAAATTTATATAAAAACTACAATGACCCCTGAACATTGGAGCAGGGGATTACCTAATTAAATGCATGGCAGGTAAATTAAAAAAAAAAATTTAAGCCTGAATTTATCAAATAAAATATATTTAGCTTTTGTGTTCACAATCCTAAGAGGCTACAGAATTCAATGACCAAGTTGTCTTTAAAAGGAGTACATGCTGTTAGAATTACTAATAAAATCCATGTACAGAAAAGAAGTGTGATGAAGTATGCTAATTCAGGACTCTGTTGATCACTGCAGCATTTACTTTTTTAAAATTCCTCTTTTCCTCTAAAGAGTTGGCTTAGAGCCTAATGGGATGGTTCATTTCTCTCCAGGGCATTAGGGAAAGGCCATTCCTAGCAACAAGATGTTGGACTTGATCTGATGTGGCAAGTCCTACCTTCTTGGAAGTAATGTATGTCTCTGGAACTAATGGAGAAACTTGGCATGGGAATTTGAGCAACAATTCTTATCTCTATAAATATCACAATTAATCATTTACTGTAGTGTGTCCTCATAGAAAGCATTTGTCCAGGATACCACTCTGCTTTTTAAATGTTACTTTCTTGCTCTCACATAAAAGAGAGATTGTATCATTTAAAAGTTACTCAAGATTTATTCTTAGATCTGCAGTTTTGTTTAAGAGCTTTTCCAGAGGCAAAATGGTATTTCCTTTCTCTAAGAGAAAGAAAAGGGGTGGGGGGAGGGTGGCGAGAAGTTCCCCTTGATGAACTGAATATTTGGAATACTTGCATCAAACAGCAGTGTGCGGCAGATTAACTAGTGTATGTTTTAAAAGAAAATATAAATTTCTTCTTTAAAAAGACCTAATGGATTCTTTATTAATACAATCAATTGGTTAGGGAAACAAAGAATAAAGTGACTTTTAAGTGTATGTAAGTATATGTCTTTTTTTTTTTTCTTTAAAGAAAGACTACTCATTGGTAGTAAAAAACATTGATGATAAGCATGTGTTGAGCTAAGCTATACCAAGATGTCTGGAGACAATAAGTTGGAGGAAATATGCTGTGTATTAAAGATATAATAGTTAATCCATTATTATGGTGAATTAGAATTTAAATTGGCACAGTTGTATAAATTTATAATCTGAGACATACTTTGTTTTTTATACAGATGACGATTTTTGGGGTTCTGTTTAAATTTTGGCCTCAGTTTTGTGAATTTAGGAGAACTTAACCGATGAAAAAATTATGAGTGTTTTAGAGAGACGACAAGAATATAGTAAGCAGAAAAAAAAAATTGCAGTCATGGAAGACGAAAAATTTGCAAAGGTGAGATGACTCATTTTGGGTTTAATCAGACTTAAAAAGGTATTTGATATGTGTGACTTTATAGAAGAATTTGGGCTGCAGAAAAATACAGAAGAGTTATAGAATACAGATTTTAGTGGCTTTTAAGCCTTCAGTCAGAGGTTTCAGACTTGGTTCTGAATTCCTTGAAATTCATCTCAAATGTCATCTCTTTCTACGTGAAGGCTTTCTTGACACCCTCCTAGGCAACTGAAGCAACTCATGCCCACTATAGTCATAGTCCTCCCTCTTTTGAGGAACATTTTATATTGTCTGGTGATTAAGTTTTAGTATCCGTCATCCTCACTGGCTTGAGACCCTCGAGGACAGTATCTGCTCATTCATCTGTATCTCACAAACACTTAGCACCGGTGTGCAGCACATGCTCCATTGGTAATCATTGCTCACTGAATAAATCAGGAATTAATGAATTAATGAAAAAATGAAAAAAATATTCTGTACCAGAGGCAGCACTTTCAGTATTACAATTAACAATGATACATTGACTGTGAAATTTACAAATATGGATCATAAGTTGTTCGGCCTACCTATGTTTTAAATTTTATTTCATTATTAGTTTCAGGTATACAGTACATTGGTTAAACATATATGTAGTTGATAAAACAATTCCCCGAATTTTCTTTCTCTTCTCTGGCTCTCCACCTAGCCATTACATTAATGCTAACTGCATTCCCTGTGCCTGGCTCCCCATCCCCGTGACCAACTATCAACTACTAATTTGTACTTCTTCAGTCCCCAACTTCCCCCCCTCTGTCTGTCACCAGATTGTCCTCAATATTTGTGAGTCTGGTTTTGATTAGTTTGTTTTTTTTTTGTTTCTTAGTTTCTGCATATTAAGTGAAATCATACGGCATTTATCTTTCTGTCTGACTTAGTCACTCAGCATAGTAACCTCTAACTCCATATCGTTGCAAATGGTAGGATTTCATTTTTTTAATGGCTGAATAATATTTCATTGTATACATGAACCATAACGTCTTTATACAATCATCTGTTGATGGGCATTTAGGTTGCTTCCTATCTTTGCTATTATAAATTTTACGGCCATGAACATAGGGGTACATGGATCTTTAAGAATTATTGTTTTAGTTTTCTTTGGATAAATACCCAGACTGTTTTCCATAATGGCTGTACCAATTTGCAATCCTACCAACAGTATATGAGAGTTCCTTTTTCTCCACATCCTTGCCTACACATTGTTATTTGATTTATTGATGATAGCCAGTCTGACAGGTGTGGAAATGATAGCTCATTGTGGTTTTTAATTTGCATTTTTCTGATGATTAGTGACCCCAGAGTATCTTTTCATATGTCTATCGGCCATCTGTATTTCTTCTTAGCAGGAATATCTTTTTAGGTCTTCTGCCCATTTTTTAATTGGATTGTTTGATTTTTGTTGTTGATCTGTTTGAGTTCTTTAGATATTAACCTCTTATCAAATGCATCATAAGCAAATATCTTCTCCCATTCATTTTTGTTTCGTTGATGGTTTCCTTTGCTGTACAAAACTTTTAGTTTGATGTAGTCCCATTTGTTTATTTTTTCTTTGTTTCCCTTGCCCATAGAGATACATCTGAAATATCAGAAAGTTTACTGTTTATGTTTTCTTCTAGAATTTTTGTGGTTTCGTGTCTTACATTTAATTCTTTAATGCATTTTGAATTTCTTCTTGTATATGATGTAAGAAGGTGGTCCAGTTTCGTTCGTTCATTCTTTCTGTCTGTCTCTGTCTCTCTCTCTCTCTCTCTCTCTCTTTCTTTCTTTCTTGCATTTATCTGTCCAATTTTCCCAGCACCATTTATTGAAGAGACTGTCTTTACCCCATTCTATATTCTTACCTCCTTTGTCATATAAGTGTGGATTTATTTCTGGGCCCTCTTCTGTTCCATTGATCAATATATCTGTTTTTATGCCAGTACCATGCTGTTTTGATTACTGTAGTCTTATAGTATAGTTGGATATCAGGTATTGTGATACCTCCAACTTTGTTCTTCTTTCTCAAGATTGCCGTGGCTGTTTGTCTGTCAGTCTGTCTACTCATTCATTCATTCATTCATTCATCTCTTATTTTTCTATTTTCTTAAAAGGGTAACTGCTCCTAAATAATGTATTTTATCTTGTTTGTAAGCTTATGCCTATTCTATTTTTAAAAAGAAATTTAAAAGATGTTGACATAAGAATGTCCAAAGCTCTAGAAAAATTTTATGAGAGTTTATTAAATTTTATTTGAGTTAAATACTCCTGGAAGACTGAGGAAAATTCTCTGGAGAATGACAGTTTGTAGTTTTTTTTCTGCACTTGGAATTAATGAGTGAATATAAGGAAGATTGCTTGAAGATGGGAGAAAGCAAGGTAGAGATTGATTTACAGGGTAGTTAACAAGATTATGTGATCTCTTGAGGGCGGCTATACTTCTGAGAGATCTGAAAAAGAGACATTTCAAAGGTGAATTAACCAGATGCACAAAGATAAACCTTTGCTAAAGAAGTTATATGACTACCCACCATGACGTACATGCCCACTTAGGAATTTATGATCAGATCCCCCTGTGAGGTTACTTTCAGTTATCTTATTACAGTGTCCCATTTTCGTCCCCAAAGATATTGAAAGAAACAAAAGTAGTATTTTGAACACTCATATTTGCACAGTTCAAAATAAACACTGTCAATATTTTACTTCATTTACTTTTTTTTCCCCCCTAGGAAATAAAATATTGTAGAAAGAGTAAACTCTCTTAACCCCAACCCTGAGTTCTTTTACCTCCCCCATCCATAAGAGCAATCATTAAGGTTAAGATATATTCTTCCATCTCTTTTTAAAGATAGTGTTTTATACAGGTATATGAATTTATAAAAAATACAGAGAACTATTTTGTATGTATTTTAACTTACATAAATTGTATATTGTATTAGTTTGCTTGGGCTACCAAAACAAAATATCACAGACTGCATGATTTAAACAACAGAAATTCATTTTCTCACAGTTCTGGAGACTAGAAGTCCCATATCAAGTGACCAACTGATTCAATTCTTGATGAGAGTTCTCTGTTTTGTTTATATATGGCTGCCTTCTCTCTGTATTCTCATAAGGTAGAGAAAGAAAGATCTCTTTCTCTTTTCCTCTTATTAGGCCACAATTGCTATGGATTAGGGCTCCACCCTTATGGCCTCATTTAACCTTAATGACCTCTTACCCTATCTTCACATACAGTCACACTGGACGTTAGGGCTTTAATATATAAATTTGGGGTGGAGGGTTACACAATCCAGTCCATAGCACATATTGTGCAACATGTCTTTCTATATCTTGTTTTTAAACTCAATTTTGTGTTTTAATTTTACCCACACAGATATACTTGTATCTAGTTTATTCAATTTAATTGCTGCACACTTCCGTCATATAAATAAATGTGCCGTTTTTATTTAACTATTTCTCTATTGTCGGATATTTGTTTCCAGTTACCTTTACAAACAGCCCTTCAGACAACATTACTGTAACTATCTCCATATTCATGTGTATAAAAAAAATTTGGAATTGCCAAATAGTAGAGTACGTGTGTTTTCAGTAGAGTATGTGCTACCATTTTGTTTTCTCTGTGAATGTGTTGGTTTATCTTCTACCAGTAGTACATGAGACTACTGCTTTTTCCCACTTGGTAGTCCCCACTTGGTATGTTCAGACTTTGAAATTTTTGCTTATCTTAGAATGGCAAATAGTATTCATCATGATAATGTATTTGTTTACATTTTCCTAATTATTAATAAGGTAGAGCAACTCTTCACATGTTAACTATTTGGATATTTGGATCAGGACTGTAATGAACCTGTTGATCAGTTTAGGAAGAATTTATGTCATAACAATATTGTGTCTTCTAATACATAAACACAGTATATCTTTATTTGGTGATATAGTTTCCAATGATAGATCTTAAATGTGTTTTATAAAATTTATTCCAAAGTATTTTATATTCAAAATAATGCTGTTGCTATGATATTTTTCAATTTTAATTCCAAATGATTTTTAGAAAAATTTATTTTGAAATAATATCCTCAGAAAGTTGCAAAGATAGTAGAAAAGTCCTATGTACCCTCACCCAGTTTCGCCCAATGGCTATATCTTACAATAGTAAAGATAGGAAATTGATATTGATACAAGATGTAAAGTTTTATATCATTTTATCACATGTGCAGATTCGAGTTAACAACACCACCTTCAGGATGCACCACAAAGATCTCCCCTGTGACTAGGTCATGTTCACACAATTATCCCTAGTGTCTGACAGCCAAGAGTCTCTTCTCTATTTCTGTGATTTGTCATTCTGAGAATGCTATATAGATGGAATCGTAGAGGATGTGACTTTTAGACTAGCTTTTTTCACTCAACATAAATGCCCTTGAGATCCATCCAAGTCATATATATCCACAGTTCATCCTCCTTATTGCTGAGTAGTGTTTTACAGTACCTCTATACCACAATTTAACCAGTCACTCATTGAAGGACATTCGAGTTGTTTTCTATTTTAGGCTATTATAATAAAATATTAATAGAGTTATTTCTTCTTTGTAGAAGTTACTTTCTTCTTTTTTTTGTTTGAGTACTTTAATAATAGCTTTACTGAAATTTAATTCACATAGCCATAAATTTACACTTTTAAAGTGTACAATTTTGTGGTTTTTATGTATTCATAGAGTCATGCAATCATCACTACTACTTAATTTTAGAATATTTTCGTCACCCAAAAAGGAACTCTGTACCTGTTAGCTAGCATTCTTCTCTTCCTCCAGTCAATTTAATAATTTTTGCTTCAACCATCAAACATAAATTAGGAAACTCAAGGGAAAAGAAAAGGCTATTCTACTTACTTTTCCCTATAGGTAAAGTATTGTTTCTCATATACTGCTTTCAAGATTTTTTTGTCTTTAGTTTTAAGAATTTCGATTATGATGTGTCTTGTGTGGATTTCTTTGGGTTAATTCTGTTTGAGGGTCGCTCAGTTTCTTGAGCCTGTAGGTTAATGTCTTTTGCCAGCTTTGGAGAGGGGATTTGTATATATACATAACATATGTATATATACACTTTCTGATCTACATGTTATTTTTATGCATATTATATATTACTCATATACATGTATGGATGTGTGTAAATGATGTATATTAATCCCTATCTATCTGTCTGTCTTTCTATCTATTCAGTCAAATCTCTTCTCCCTTGGACAGCATTTTAGTTTAAGTTCTAAGATATTTTTGGCTTTTTCTTCAATCTTTGTTTAAGTTCAATTAACTATCATCTTACTTTTTTTTCATATTTTTTTGTCTGTTTGTCCTGAGTTTCTGGATTTAAAATTTGGAGTATTCTCTCATTTGTGTAAATGTTCATGTAGGAATATTTAATTCATTTTGGGTTTTTATGTTGTAGTTTTCCTCTGATTCATTATTGGATTTCTTGGAGAGTAGCGTCATCAACTGAAATGTTGGAGTTCTTATTTCGTTTTATTTTTTTAGTGGTTTTATATGGATATTACTTGCCATATAGCAGTATACTATGCTCTGATGAAAAGCAAATAAACTATAACCACAATAATAAACATGGATAAATATCAAGAGTATGATGTTGAGTGGGAAAATTGCAAAAGAGTACATTGAACCAGTAATTCTATTTATTTAAAGTTCAAAATTATGCAGACTGAAGCAATAGTAATGTGGTAAACTATAAACAAAAAGGAATTGTTACAGTGTTCAGTATAGTGATTACCTTTATGGGTGAGGCAGAGATAGATAGTGGGGATGGAATTGGAGAGTAACACAAAGGGAAACAAAGGTCCTAATAATATTGTACTTCTTAAGCTTTCGTGATGTTGTTGTTATTCATATATTATGTGCGTGTCATAAATATTTTCGTAGGTATTTTTGTATGAGTGATGATATAAAAAAGTAGATTGGACTTTCAGAAGGTCATCTGTGCTGATGTGTTGTGTCATCTGGAGGTTGAGGTTATTTCCAGTACAGAGTGAGAATCAAGGAAGGAATAAGAGCCAGAAAATAGAAGGTGCCTACAAAACCTTGCTTCTAATTCTTCACAATGTACTTCATATATTTCTGTTGATGTGTTATGAGTTCTATAACCATGGAGCAAATTCATATATATAAATGAAATGTTATTAAATGTAATTATTTTTGGATTATTTATTTTTAAATTTTTCACAATTATTTCACTTCTAATGGTTTAGGCGATAAATGATAAATAAAATAACACCAAACTAGTCCAAACTATGTAATATGACAGGGAACAGAGTTTGCAAAATTAAAATCCTCGTATTTAACTTCTCCAGTGTCTTAAGGCAAGTCCATATCCAAGTGATCTGCATGAATATGATAGTTGGTTGGTTCAGGAAGTAAAGGTAATTGGATCGATTTAGGGAGAGGAGGAAAAAGAATGTTGTCTAACATCTATGCTTGGAGCTCTTTTTGATTCAGCCTGTGGCATGTGAGTAACTTCACCAGTCTGATGAGTCTCACATGAATCTGCTGTATTTTCTACTGATGTGTTCTAAATAGTCTCTCAACAGAGCTTTCATTCTAATCCTTTTGTTCTTTCTTTCACTAGACTTTTATTAATCATCTACTACGTAGAGTTTCTTGATTGTCCACTACATATTGATCCCTACTACATATGCTAGGGATGTGAATATAATTTACATATAGTATAAGGGTAGATAAGCACATTTCACACATGCACTTATTTTAACATGGAAAATATAAGATAAGGAAGACCAATAGAGCAGAAGATGTTTATTCCGGGATTTCATTGTCAGTGAAGACACATGAGGAAATGTTGGAAAAATGAATATAAGAAACCCATGATTTTTTTTTTGTAACATAAAAATGTATGCTGAAAAAAATCAGTTACTGTGAAAAGCATTGGATTTCTCTATGTAACCATGGGCATCTCCTGTTCTTATAAAGAAAGTTATAATGGAAGAAAGAGAATCTCATTAAAACTTCCATCTAGTTTAATATAATCTAGTTTAATGTTAAGTACTTAAAATAAACAGTGGAAGATTAATTAAAGAATCACAGTGTTTTAACTAAGTAAGTATTTTAAACTTTTAAATGGCAAATATAAACACAGTTGAAAGACAAATTAGGAAAACAAAATATATGATGTAAGTTGTAAAAAATAAATATTAAAAAAGGTAAATATTCCTCAGAAAAATTGGGCAAAGGGTATTATCAGGCAATTCACAATAGAAATGCAGATGATTAAAAGTATTAAAAGATGTGCAGCCTCTCTGGTAACCTAAAACACGCCAACTGGCAATGAAGAAAATACCCGGTGTTGGTGGAGGGTATGTGAAGAAGACTACAAACTCATGTGTTACCGGAGGAGGCGTAAAATGGTACTTTGTTTCTGAAGGGCAGTTTGACAATATATATTGTTTAAAGTGTACATTATTTTTAATCTAGCAAATCTGCTTCCTCAAATTTATTCTAAAATCAAGAACTGGAAAAATTCACCAAGATGTGTATACACGGTGGCATCATATATAATAGCAAAAAATTTAAAATGACCTACATTTCTAATAGTGGGCATTGATTAAATTATCTATGGTACATCCCTTTACTAGAATATTACTCACCTGTCGAAACAGTGATATAGTTTATTCTTTTATTATTTAACAAATATTTGAGTGCATAAGACCATTCTCCCTTTGAAAATGATGATGTAATTTATTCATTTTATCATTTAACAAAAATCCAAAGGTATACGCTGCATTCTACAGTAGGCATACTTGGAGAATGATACAAAGACCCTACCTTTTATATTCCTGTTCTATATTTATTCACATAGAAACATTTTTACAACATTTAACATAAAACATTTTAAAAGAGAATATATACTGTGATTCCATTTGTTTGAAATTTAATAAAATATAAATATTTAAATTCTAGATTAAATCTATGCATTAAGAAGTTTAGATGGATGTTCATGAACATGCTGATAGTGGTTTTGCTTGGATGCTGGAATTTGGGGATGATTTTTACCTTCTACTTCATTATTTCTCTCATTTTTAATATTTTTATATTAGTATGACAGAAAACTAAAGGTCAAAACAGTAGATTATGTCACATTAGTGATATTGACTAGATGAAACCTCAAGTGTGGTACTCCCCATAAGTATTTTCTCTTATGATTATGACTCCTTAACTATACATTTATATTAATATAGCATTACCCCTTTTTTGGAATAATTTAATTTAATATGATTACAGGATGCAGTCAAACAATATGCAAGTACTTCAGGAACTTCTATCAAAACATCTGCTATAGGCAGTGGCCCACTTTTAGGACTGCAAGCATATGGCCGACAGGTAAGCAAGAAAAATGTCATAGAGGATCACTTCCTATAGAGCACTGAATAGTGGAATGCAACAACTCAGTCATTTTACAGTAGTAGAGTTGTGTTTGTTTGAAAATGAGGCTAAAATTATACTAGGAGAGATTGGAAGGGAATTTCCTTGAACCTCCAGAGAACATTAAAATTTCAGTTGATCCTGAACAATATAACCAAGGAAAATAATTTTCTGATGCATATAAAGAAGATTTCAAGAGGCACAAGTTAAAATGACCATCTTATTTGAAAAGAGAGAATAAGGCAGATAAAGAACAAGATAGAATATATATAGGTTGATATTGTCTTGGATTAAGAGAAGAATGTTGATGTTTAGTCTCAATTTTTTTAAATTTTATTTTATTAGTTTTAAGTATACAGTAAATTAGTTAGATGGCCAATATATGACCATCAACTAATACAGTTTTTATGTTTATATTTATAACTTGTACATGAATATCACTTCTTGTTTAATTTATGTTCATTTTTAATGACTTTGTTGTTGTTGGTGGTGGTGTTCAAGTTTATTGTAGAGACAATCCTAACTATTTCAAGTATAGCATTTTATACATAATTCATTCAGTTGTGTGTATTCACTCATTTCCATCTAACACTTTCTGCATATTTATATAGCCTCAAGGAAATGGACCCCTTCAGATATTCTGAATCTTGGTCAAATGGACCCCAAGTCATTTACTGCAGTCATAATTTTAGCGCTCGGTAAAGGTGGTACAGTAAGAATGTTGACAGATGTTATCTGAGTAGTGTATATTCCTGCCTAGTGTGCTACATGCCTCACAAGCATACTCAATGAAAGACAAAAGGCAAAGTAGCACTAATGACTTTGGAATCAACAACTTGGGGCTCTTTTATTCCACAATATCCAGAATTGCACCTAGCCTCCAGGAAAGCTCTCCTTTGGAGAGGCTGAACAAACCAGACTCCCCTGTATGTCTCTGTTCATGCCATTACCTATACATGAAATGCTTCCTCTCCCCTCTCCCCCCATCCCAAATTCTATACATCATTCCATGCTTAGCTCAAAATATATGCTCCCTGTTATGCTTTTCATCATGGCAGCCCTCCTTCAGTTATGGGGGTAATTAATAATACACTGACAACTATAAATGCATTATTAAAATAAATTGAAGAAAACATAAAGAAATGGAAAATATTCCATGTTTATGGATTGAAAGAATCAATATAGTTAAAATGGCTATATTACTCAAAGCAATATGCAGATTTACTATAATCGCCATCAAAATCCCAACTACACTTTTTAAAGAAAAAGAACAAAAAATTATTAGATTTGTATGGAATCACAAAAGACCCCAAATAGCCAAAGCAATCCTGAGAAAAAATAGCAAGTTCAAAAGTATCATCACACTGCTTGACTTCAAATTATCTTACAGAGACAATAATCAAAACAGCATGGTATTGACAGGAAAACAAGACATACAGATCAATGAAACAGAATTGAGAGCCTAGAAATAAACTCGCAGTTATATGGGCAAATAATTTTCGACAAAGGAGCCAAAAACATACAATGGAGAAAGGAAACCTTCTTTAATAAATGGTGTTGGGAAAACTGGAAAGCCACCTGCAAAAGAATGAACTAAACTGTTGTCTATCATCACACACCAAAATTAACTCAACATAGATCAAAGACCTAAATATAAGACCTGGAACAATAAATTAGCATAGAAGAAAATGTAGGTACTAAATTCATGGACCTTGGATTTAGAGATGATTTTATGAATTTTACCTCAAAGGCAAGGGAAGTAAAAGCAAAAATAAAGGAATCAAACTATATCAAACTAAAAAGTTCTGTATAGCAAAAGAAACCACCAAGAAAAGAGCCAGCCAACTGGATAGAAGATAATTCCAAACAATGCCTCTGATAAGGTGCTAATCGCCAACATATATAGAGAACTCATACAACCCAACAAAAAAAACAATCAAACTAAAAAATGAACAAAGGACCTGAACAGATACTTCTCCCAAGAAGACATAAAAATGGCCAACAGACATATGAAAAGATGCTCAAAATCACTAGCCATTAAGGAAATGCAAATCAAAACCACAATGAGATACCTATCTCATACCTGTTAGAATGGCTACCATCACCAGGACAAGTAATAACAAGTGTTGGAGAGGTTGTGGGCAAAAAGGAACCCTCATATACTGCAGACAGAAATGTAACTTGGTACAGCCACTGTGGAGAACAGTATGGAGGTTCCTCAAAAGATTAAGAATAGCATTACCAAGCAATTGCTCTTCTGGGCAGCTACCCAAAACATTTGAAAACATTTATCTATAAAAATATATGTACCCCTCTTTATAACAGCATTACTCACAGTGGCCAAGACATGGAAACAACTGAAGTGTTCTTTGATAGATGATGTGGTACATAAATACAATGGACTATTACTCAGCCACAAGAAAAGATGAAATACTGCCATTTGTGATAACATGCTAAGTGAGGTAAGTCAGACTGAAAAAGTGGAGAACCATATGATTTCACTTATATGTGGGATATAAAACTGAAAGCAACAAACAAACAAGACAAACGAAAGCTCATACAGACAACAGTTTAATGATTAACAGTGAAAGGAGGGAAAGGGAAGGTAGGTAAGAGGAAAGGAAATCAAATATATGGTAATGGAAGGAGATTTGACTTTAGGTATTGAACACACAATGCAATTGATACAGATGATATATTATCAAATTATCAAATTGAAGCCTTTATAATTTTATTAACCAGTGTCACCCCAATAAATTTTTTATAGTAGATACATAAACAAGTTACATAGTAACTTATTATATTATTAAATATTATATACTGTACATAATTGTACTTTTATATGACTGGCGTGTAGTAGATTTGTTTATACCAGCATCACCATGCACATGTGAGTAGTACATTGCATTACACCATCATGACGTCTACAATGTCACTAGATGATTGAAAGTTTAGAGCTCCAATATAATCTTAAGGACTACCATCATATATGCAGTCCCATAGTTGATCAAGACGATGTTGTTCAGAGCATGACTGTATTGTATTTAACTTAGCATAGCAAGATTTTTAAAATAGGAACAGCAAAGAATTCTAGAAGAATTTGAATGTTTAGATGGTTGCATTATATTTTTAGTTTTCTTTTTTTTTTTTCTTAGTTTCAGATGTAGAGCACAATGGTCTAACATTTATGTAATTTATGAAATGATCCCCTATGGTTACTCTAGTACCCATCTAGCACTTACGAAGCCATTACATTATTGTTTCCTGTATTCCCTGTGTTGTACTCCACATCCCCGGACTGTTTTTTAACTACTAATTTGTACTTTTTTGTCCCTTTATCTTTTTCATCCTGTTTCTTTCCCTCCTGCCCTCTTGCCATCACCAATTTGTTCTCTGTATCTGTGAGTCTATTTTAGTTTTGTTTGTTCGTTTCCTTTGTTCCTGAGAATCCACATATAAGTGATATCATATGGTATTTGTCTTCCTCTGTCTGACTTGTTTCACTCAGCATAATACCCTCTAGGTCCATTCATGTTATTGCAAATGGTAAGATTTCATTTTTTATGGCTGAGTAATATTCCGTTGTATGTATGTACCATAATTTCTTTATCCAGTCATCTATTGATAGGCACTTAGGTTCCTTCCATATCTTGGCTATTGTAAATAGCACTACAGTAAACATAGGAGTGCATAAATCTGTATAAATTAGAGTTTGGGGGAGGTGGTTTGCATAAATACCCAGAAGTGCAATTGCTAGGTTAAAAGACAGTTCTATTTTTAATTTTTTGAAGAATCTCAATACTGTTTTCATAGTGGCTGTACTATATCCTTACCAGCACTTGCTGTTTTCTGATTTATCAATGACAACCAATCCAACCGGTGTGAGGTGATATCTCATTGTGGTTTTAATTTGCATTTCTCTGATGATTACTTACTTTGAGCATCTCTTCATATATCTATTAGCCATCTGTATTTCCTCTTTAGAGAAATGCCTATTTAGGTCTCCTGCTCATTTTTTAATTGGATTATTTTTTTGGTGTTGAGTGGTATGAGTTCTTTATAAATTTTGGATGCATTTTCAGATGTATCATAGGCACATATCTTTTTCCATTCAGTAAATTGTCTTTTTTGTTGTTGTTGACAGTTTCTTTTGCTGTGCAAAAACTTTAAGCTTGATGTAATCCCATTTGTTTATTTTTCCTTTTGTTTCCCTGGCCCCAGGAGATATATCATAAAAAATATTACCAAGAGCAATGTCAGAGAGTGTACTGCTTATGTTTCCTTTTAGTTTTATAGGTTCAGGCCATATACTTTAACCCATTTTGAGTTTGTTCTTATACGTGGTTTAAGAAGATTGGTCTACTTTCATTTTTTTGCATGTATCTGTCCAGTTTTCCCAGCACCATGTATTGAAGAGACTGTCTTTACTCCATTGTATATTCTTGCCTTCTTTGTCATAGATGACTTGACTAAATAGGCATGGGTATATTTCTGAGTTCTCTATTCTGTTCCATTGATGTGTGTGTCTGTTTTTATGCCAGTACCATGCTGTTTTGATTACTTTAGCCTTGTAATATAGTTTGATATGAGGTAGTATGATACCTCCAATTTTATTTGTCTTTCTCAAGATTGCTGTTGCTATTTGGGATCTTTTATGTTTCCATGTAAATTTCCAGATGATTTGTTCTAGTTCTGTGAAAAATGCCGTTGGTATTTTGATAGCGATTGCATTGAACCTATAGAATGCTGTGGGTGCTATGGATGTTTTAATGATGTTGATTCCTCCTATCCATGAGCATGGTATATACTTCCATTTATTTGTATCTTCTTCAGTTTTTTTTCCTCAGTGACTTATAATTTTCCAAGTACAGGTTTTTTACTTCCTTGGTTAAATTCATTCCTAGGTATTTTATTGTTTTTGATGCAATTGTAAATGGGATGGTTTTCTTAATTTTTCTTTCTGATCGTTCATCATTGGTGTATAAAAGTGTAACTGACTTCTGAATATTAATTTTGTATTCTGCCGCTTTACTGATTCATTTGTCATTTTTAACAGTATTTTGGTGGAATCTTTAGGGTTCTCTGTACATACTATCATGTCTTCTGCAAATAATAATAGTTTTACTTCTTCCTTTCCAATCTAGATGCCTTGTATTTTTTTTTCTTGTCTAATTGTTGTAGCTAGGACTTCCAATACTATATTGAATAAAAGTGGTGAAAGTGGGCGTCCTTGTCTTGTTCCTGATCTTAAGAAAAATGCTTTTACCTTTTCTCTGTTGAATATGATGTTAGCTGTAGGCTTATCATATGGCCTTTATTATGTTGAGGTATGTTCCCACTTTGCCTAGAGTTTTTTCATAAATTGATACTGGATTTTGTTGAACACTTTTTCTGCATCTATTGATATGATAATATGGTTTTTATCTTTTAATTTGTTGATGAGGTAAATCACATTAATTGATTTGTGGATATTGAACTAATCTTGCAGCCCAGGAATAAATCCTTCCTGATCATTTGTATGATATCTTTAATGTTTGCTGAATTTGGTTTGCTAATATTTTATTGAGGATTTTTACATCTGTGTACATCAGGGATATCATCCTATAATTTTCTTTCTTTTGTATTGTCTTTGGTCTTAGAATCAAGGTACGGTGGCCTCATAAAATGAGTTTCAGAGCCTTCCCTTCTCTTGAATTTTTGGAAGTTTGAGAAGAACAGGTATTAATTATCCTCTGAATGTTTAGTAAAATTCACCTATGAAGCCATCTGGTCCAGGACTTTTGTTTCTTGAGAGTTTTTTTGATTACTGATTCAATTTCATTGGTGGTAATTGGTCAGTTCATATTTTCTGTTTCTTCTTGACTCATTCTTGAAAGATTGTATGCTTCTAGGAATGTATCCATTTTTTCCAGATTGTCCAATTTGTTGGCATCTAATTGTTCATAGTATTTTCTTATGATTATTTGTATTTCTGTGGCATCTGTAGTTACTTTTACTCTTTCATTTCTAATTTTATTTATTTGGGTCCTCTCTCCTATTTTCTTGATGAGTCTGGTTAAAGGTTCGTCAATTTTATTTATCCTTTCAAAGAACCATTGGTTTCATTGATCTTTTGTATTTTATTTTTTAGGCTCTATTCTGTGTATTTCTGCTCTGATCTTTATTATTGCCTTTCTTCTACTCACTTAGGGCTTTGTTTGATTTTCTTTTTCTAGTTTTTTAGGTGTAATGTTAGGTTGTTTATTTGAGCTTTTTCTGGTTTTTGAGGTAGGCCTGTATTGCTATGGATTTCCCTCTCAGACTGCTATTGCTGTGTCCCATAGATTTGGGGTTGATGTGTTTTCATTTTTATTCATTTCTAGGTATCTTCTGATTTCTTCCTTGATTTTACAGTTAACCCATTCATTGTTTAGTACCATGTTATTTAGCCTTCATGAGTTTATGTATTTTTCAGTTTTTTCTTGTAATTGATTTCTAGTTCATACCATTGTGATTAGAGAAGATGCTTGATATGATTTCAGTCTTCTTAAATTTATTAAGACTGTTGTGTGGCCTAACAAGTGGTCGATCTTGGAAAATGTTCCATGTGCACTTGAGAAGAATGTATATTATGCTGCTCTGGGGTGAAACACCTGAAAATATCAATTAAATTAATCTGGTCTAGTGTATCATTTAAGGCCACGCTGCTGCCTTATTGATTTTCTGTCTGGAGGATCTACTGGTGTCAACAAGGTATTAAAGTTTCCTACTATGAAGTATTACTGTCAATTTCTCCCCTTATGTCGTCAATAATTGCTTTATATATGTAAGTGGTCCTATGTTAGGTACGTATACATTTACTAGGGTTATGTCCTTTTGTTGTATTGATCCCTTTATCACTATGTAATGTCCTTCATTGTCTCTTTTATAGCCTTTCTTTTAAAGTCTATTTTGTCTGATGTGAGTATTGTACCCCTGCTTATTAAAATTTCTATTTGCATGAAATATCTTTTCCATCTCTTTACTTTCAGTTTATATGTGTCATTTTATCTGAGGTGGGTCTCTTTTAGATAGCACATGTATAGGTCTTATTTTCTTATCCATTCATCTACCCTATGTCTTTTGATCGGAGATTTAATGCATTTACATTTAAAGTGATTGATGTTAAGTACATTATTTATTTCCACTTTATCATTAATATTTATAGGGGACTTTGTTTATTTGTTGTTTTCCCCTTCTTCTTAACCCATGTCCTATTTGCCCTGAGAATACTTGCCTCAGGTGCTTGCAGCTGTGGTGTTTACCCCGAGCTAATGCACCATCACAATCCTAACCTTATCCCCAAAGTTTACCATTAAATATCTCACTTTTATTATTATTTTCACATCACTGTAGTATAGCAATAGGCATTGAAAACAAATGACATCATTCTATTTATATCATTGTTTTTAGTAGTGGTATTTCCATTTACGAAATAGTAATTCTCAATCGTTGAAAATGTCAAATCCTAGAAAATGTAGCATTCCTACACATGATGTTAAATTAATGTTGGCAATGAGCTGCATCTTTTTTTTTCTAAATGGAGAAGAATTAAAGAGGACCCTTTAACATATCTTGTAATATTGGTTTGTCGGTGATGAATTCCTTTAGATTTTTTTTTTTTCCTTGTCTAGGAAGCTCTTTATCTCACCTTCAATTTTAAATGATAGCCTTGCTGGATAGAGTAGTCTTGGTTGTAGTTTCTTGCTTTTCATCACTTCAAATATTTCATGCCAATCCCTTCTGGCCTGCAAAGTTTCTGTTGAGAAATCAGCTGGCAGTCTTATGGAGATCCATTTGTAAGTAACTATTTGCCTTTCTCTTGCTGCTTTTATGATTCTCTCTTTGTTTTTAACTTTTGGCATTTTAATGATGAAATGTCTTGTTGGCCTGTTTAGTATCCTCTTGTTTGAAAATTTCTGTGCTTCCTGGTTAGAGGAGTTTTCCATCATTATTTCTTCAAATAGGTTCTCAGTCCCTTGCTCTCTTTTCTCCTTCTGATACCCTATGATGCAAATGTTGGTACACTTGATGTTTTCTCAGAAGTCTCTTAAACTTTCCTCATTTTTAAATTCTTTTTTCTTTTCACTGTTCTGATTGGATGCTTTCTGTTACCTTGTCTCCAAATTGCTGATTCAATCCTCTGCTTCATCTAATCTGCTGTTGATTCTTTCTGGTGTGTTCTTCATTTCAGTTATTGTATTTTTCATTTTTGATGGTCCTTTTTTTATGGTTTCTATGTCCTTTTTTATGCATACCATTTCTCTGTTGAAGTCCTTACTGAGATCATCTAATCTACCCCCTAACTTCATTAAACATCCTTATAAGCAGTGTTTTGAACTCTGTCTCTGATAGGTTGCTTGCCTCCATCTTAGTTTTTTTCTGAAGTTTTCTCCTGCTCTTTCATTTGCAGCATTTTTGTTTGTCTGTTTTCTCATTTAGTTGCCTCTCTGTATTCTTTTCAATGTATTAGGTAGATTTGTTATGTCTCCAGTCTTGGCCAGGTAGTTTTATGTAGTACGTGCCCTGTTGCCCAGTCTCCTTGATTACCTGCACCAGGGGCTCTGGGTGTGTTTTCCCGTTATGGCTAAGCCTCAATGGCTGTTAGCACATCAGTGGATCAAATTGACTCGGGCTGACTGGCTGTGAGGTTTGACAACTCTTATGGGGTATAAACTGTTGTGTGGCAGCCAACCCCATGGAGTGAGATTCACCCTAGTGGGTGTTCCTGTCCTGTTGAGACCACCCTTTGGGTGTGCCACTTGTGGTTCTAGTTAGGTTGTACTCTGTTGGGATCCAACACCAGCCTCCAGGGATGTTGGTTCTGTGGCCCCTTGGGAGGGGCTCCCATGCAGGCCAAGGTCTGGTGCTGCCTTTGATTGCCCAGGGCAACCTGGTAGGAGCTACAAAGGGATCCGCAGGTGGTTGCTGCCTGTGTTGGATCCGGTGGCAACTAGGAGAGACTACACTGCAATCGTGGCTGCGTGCCCATAGTACTAGCCCTGGGTTAGCTTAGCAGAGGTCAAGGGCACCCCAAGTCCTGAGGCTGCCTGCTGGCTTCCCATGAGGCTCCATAGCTGAGAGAGCGTTTGGGTGGTATGTGAGTTGGGTAGGGTGGGGACGCTGGGAATCACCAGGGTAAAGCGAGTAGGTTTCACCTGGCCAATACAGATTCAGGTTTTGTGCCAGTGCTGTGCCTGTCTCACTGAGGCCAGCCACTACTGATCTCAGGCCCACAAATCCCCAAGATTTGTTCTAGAGGTGCTGCAGCTCATGTCGGCAGTGGCTACCCACCACTTAAGGTCTCTCCCACATAGGCTGTGTGGGGGCTGTGTGAGCTGAGGACTTTTGACTGCTCTCAAGTGCTCCCCCTGTCAAGATCGCAGGGTGGGGCTGGTTGCTGGATCTTGCCTCAGGAAAATTGTGTGTCGGATAGGGCAGAGCCTCAGGGAAACACTGAATGGAATGAGCCAGTCTCACCAGACCAATGCAGATTCAGAACTGGCCATGTGGAGGAGAGTTCAACATAGGAAAGATGGTGCCCATCTGTGGACTGCACCACAGGGACCCTAACAAAGGAACAATAGCAGTTGTCCCTCCAGACCTCACCTCACACTATGCAACTCAATCTTTCCCTTTATGTCTCTTGCACTTCCCAAGCTGCTGACCCTCTGACCCCCCTGGAGCAGGGTGAGTGTCTGAGAGTGAGTCAGTCTGTTCAGGGGCCCTCTAAGGGGGGCTTCTGGGTTTTCAAGTTCCTTCCCGCCCACCCAGATTTTCAGAATCCCCACTGATTTTTACAGTCAGATTTTGTGGGACCTCCTTTTTCCAGCACTGGAACCCTGGGCTGTGGAGCCCTGGTATGAAGGTAGGGGCCTTCACTCCTTCAGGGGAACCTCTGCAGCCACTATATCCCTCCCAGTGCTTAGCTGCCAAGTATGAGTGCGGGGCCAGCCTGTTTCACGTCTCCGCCCCTCCTTCCAGTCTTGGTGTGGCTCTTTCTTCATATCGTCAGTTGTATGTGATACGTTCTTCTAGTCTTCAGGTGATCCTCCAAGTTGATTGTTTTATAATTTGTTTGTAATTTTAATGCAGTTGTGGGAGGGAGTAAACCCTGCGTTTACCTAGCCTGCCATCTTGACCCTCCTCTGCCCCGATAGGTTTTTAAAAAAATACAGAGAAATCTTAAAAGATAACACCCCTCACTCCAAAAAAAAGACACTGGAACAATAAGGGAACAAGACAGTTATAAGAGCCCAGAAGAGAAATTATTAATGACTTCTACTGAAAGTGTTTGCATCTTAAATACTATTAGCTTGAGGAACAATATTTTTGGTATTTAGGGATATCAAATAAGTTCAGTTATTCAGCTTAGATAACTTATAAACTATGAAGCTCTTAATGAGAGAAGAGAAATGTCTTACTTTTGTGAAACCATAGATTGAAAAAGATTTATCTAAAAAGTGTGATACCTACTAATGCCATTTAGAAGCACATTCATTAGCAAATGACTAGCACTGAAGTTCAGAAACATGGTTTAAAAATAAAGGGAGAAATGTGGAATTAGAGGTATCAGGCTTCTAAGTTTTACTTTGACACCTTGAAATCTGAAATAAATGACTTAATCTCTTTTTAGGCTGTTTTCCTACTTGTTCAAAAAGAGAAAGGGATGATGATGATGATGATGATGATGATGATGATGATGATGATGATGATGATGTTGATGATGATATTGTATACATCTCAAGATTAAGGAACTAAAAAGCTTTTGAAAACTAAAGACATTATTGCGTCTTAATGTACACATATTGAATTACTCTAGTATTTGGTAGAATAATAATATGCTGCCATTTAGTTAAGTGTGGAATGCTTTCTATATACATTAGTTTCAGATTTATTTTACACATTGAAGAATTGTTATTAGTCCAAATGCAAAACTAGCCTCCACAGAAAACTTAGATCTGTTCTAAGCACCTAAATTCATACTTAAATTGAATAAAGGTGACTGAATAGCTGTCAAGAAATCTATAAAACTTTTGAGACATTGTTTCACTAAGAAATAGTGCATCGTCATCCTCATATCCCCACCCCTCTCCCAATCTGGATGACGGAATCTAAAATTTTAGGTCAAAGCTACTGAAAAAAATACCTTTACTTTGTCATAAATATTCTTATTAAAATGGTGTAAGGTAGATTGATAACAATTTGTGATACCCACTTATAAGGTTAAATGGGTAAGTTCCACTTGTGAAATTCATATAATTATAAATTTATGACTTGTGTACTTTTTATTATGTGTTATACTGCAATAAGAAGTTTAAATGAAGGGGCGATGTAAGTCATCTTACTTCAGTTTATTTTCTGGAGCAAATATTTCCAAAATTCACTTTGAAAATTGTTTTTCTAGCCAACCTGGTGCTACTCAAAGTACATTGAAGCCTTAGAACAGGAAAGGGTTCTTCTTAAAATTCAAGAAGATCTGGAAAAGAAGTTGTTTGCAGGTGATTTTTGGATTTTATTTACCAAGTTGCTTTATCTTCTATCACAGATTAATTTTAGAAGACTGCTGATAATTACTTCACTGTTTTCCTTATTTCTCTTATTTTTGTGCAGGCACACCGTCTTTTACAAATGTCAGGCCAACTGCTTCAGGTATGTCTTTGAAAAAAACTGTATCTTCTCATACATCCAGAGTGAGTTTCCTGTGATAGTCCATCTTTAGTACTTTCTTCCTATTGTTGGAGTTCTGCCTCTTACCCAGCCACCCAGAATATAAAAGGCAGAAGGGATGAGGACTGACATCGTCCTAAATGATCTGACCCTACAAATTAGGAGAATTTCTGTGTGTGTATGCGTGTGTGTGTGTGTACGCACGCACGTCCTATTTCTGTCTGTCTCTGTTTTTCCTCTGCTGAGGAGGAAAGACTAAGACATATACCTAACGATTCCATTTCCAGACTGACACCGCTTGTGGGCGTATATATGCTGCTGCTGACAGGTCAAGGTAAGTCATAAACTGAACTTTGATCAGTTCCATCCTACCCCTCTAACATACACACCCATGCACTTACAGGGCTGCACAGATCTACACACAAAATGCACGCGCACACACACATGCACATGCCAAATAAGCACAGGCACGCCAAACACATGCACACCTCTGTCAAATGGATGGGTAAGAGTACTTTGCCTTCCTTCTGAGTCGCACAGTCTCCTGAAAAGGAAGCCTCTGGGGAATACACAGTTTTGCTTCTATTTAGTCTGTATCTATTCTTCTCCTCCACAAAGAACATGTGTGGAAGCATGAACTCCAGTTCAGTGTCCCAAGCTTTCCCAAACTGAGTTTCTTCAAGTTTCACTTGCCCAAGTTAGGAATATAAGAAGGAACTGAAAATAACTGAAAATCAAGTAAGCCGGGTCCTTCTCTCATACAGATTTGATGTGATTATACAGTTTTGATTGGATGCTCATGTTAGAGTTTAACAATGCCCTTACAAAGTAGTATGGTAGTATAATGTAGCATATGTGCTACCTGTTGACTCAATACTTGAAGAGCACAGTAAAAGCCCCAGTGCTCTTATCATCTGTCCTTGCAACTTACCTCTTTGTTTCTCAAAATCTTTAGTTTTCTGATTCTTGGGAGGATTTGTTGAGCAGACCTTTGGGTTCAGTGACTGCTCATTTTTTTTCTCTTCTGGTTTATCTTAGCCACTGTACCTTTCCCTCAGTTCGCCCACCCCTTAGGCCGACCTTGCAGTGCCCTCAACATTTAGAGTATACGGCATCTCTGTTAATCTTTTTTTAATCCTTATTACAACTCTATGTGAGGTTTTTTGGGTTGTTTTGGGCTTATATTTTCTGTAGATACTTATGTTTTCAACCATTTATTTTTCTTTTGCAGGAATTCTTTAAACCAAATTTAACTGACATGGAAGCTCAAGTGATTTTTTTTTGATGGTCTGTATTAGAGCAAGCCTACCACCTAAATAAAGTTTGGCTTGTTTTATTCCCACAGTTTTAAAATAACAGCTATTCTGTACACATGAAGTATAGACTATAAAATTTTTAAAACTTATTTAGAATAAAACTACTTCTATCTAGGTTAGAAAAATCAAAATATTTTTATCACAGAATTTAAGGAAGTAAAATGTTATGCTTCTCAAGTAATCTTTCATCAAATATTCTCGAGCATTTACTATACTTGTTTAGCAGATATATTCTACAGGTGGTTAGGGAACTAATATTCTTAGCAATAAATTGACCCAAAGCATAAAGGGAAGAGCCTTCCTCACCCCATTCCTATCCCCAACCCTAAAGGAACCACACATTAAAGCATATAAAGTGATTCTCAAACTATCGTATGCATAAGACTCATGATATTTGCTAGCAATGCAGATTCCTGGGCTGGCTCACTCAGTCTGATTCAGTAGTTCTTGGGCAGGACCTAGAAATTTCCCTCTTTAACAGACATCCTAGGTGATTCTGATGCTGGTGTTCCACAGACCACTCTTATCTTAAAAGGTAAAAGCCCACTTATTAACTGGAGTTATACTTGTAGTGGAGAGAACCCCGACATGTCCCCTCTCTTTCCTGAAGGGAAAGGAGAATGCATAAGACATGCCCTGGGGGATAAACTCACCGTCTCTTGGTTTCAAGTTTCAGAAGCTCCAAGTTCTCTGACCTGGATTGCAAGATTGGAAGCACCGGATTCCCACTCTAATACTGCCTTAGAAAGTATTTTCAGAGTAGAAACTGGCATTCCTAATTCTCTAAAGAGTTAGACATTATAAAGAGGGAAAGCATCAGGAGGCACACTTCAGAGATTTTTTTCTAAAGCAATGGTTTTTGGACATTTTTTAAAAAAGCACTGGAACCCTTTAATTTACTCTGCTCCATACTGTCCCACACCCCAAAGTGGCTGTGAAGTTTTTATGTTTTTCATTCATTGCCCTTGGTCTAGGTTTCTGTTTTTGTATTCCACTCTTTTTTCTGCCTTTTCTTGGTTTTAATTGAGCATTTTATGTAATTCTATTTCCTTTTCTCTCAATTATACTTCATTTAAAATTTTCCTTATTGGTTACCCTAAAGTTTGCAATATACATTTTCAAATAATAAAGTTCACTTTCAAATAATATTCTGCCACTCATGGGTAGTGCAAGTAACTTATCACAGAGTGTATCCAAGTCCTCCCTTTGGTCCCTGTCACATTGCTGTCAGTTCATTTCACTTGTCCATAAGCGGTAATTGCTGAATGCATTATTGTTGTTATTATTTTGAATAAACTGTTTTCTGTTAGGTCAGTTAAGAAGCAAATAAAACATTATTTTACCTTCATTTATTCCTTCTCTAATGCTCTTCTTTATGCAGATCTGAGTTTCTGACCTATGTCATTTTCCTTCTCTCTAATGAACTTATTCTAACATTTCTTGCAAGGCATGTCTAACGGAGACAAATGCCCTCATTTTTTGTTTGCCTTCAAAAGTCTATATTGCTCCTTGATTTTTGAAGGATAATTTCACTGGATACAGATTTGTATGTCAGTGGTTTTTTGCTTTAACAATTCAAATATTCTATTCCACCTTCTTGCATGGTTTCTGAAGATAAGTCGAATGCAATTCTTGGCCCCCTGGCTTCTTTCAAGATTTTCTCTTGGTCTTTGGTTTTCTGTAATTCAAATACGATATGCTTAAGTGTAAATTTTTTGTTATATGTCCCGCTTGTGTTCTCTGGACTTTCTGAATCAATGGGTCGGTGTCTGTCATTAATTGTGGAAAGTTCTAGGTCATTATTACTTCAAATATTTCTTCTGTTCCTTTCTCTTTCTTCTCTTCTGGGATTTCCATCACACATAGGTTACACTTTTTGTAATGTCCCACAGTTCTTGGGTATTCTGTTCTGTCCTTTTCATTGTTTTATTTATTTATTTATTTTGCATTTCCATTTTGGAATTTTCTGTTGACCCTCTTTAAGCACACCAGTTCTTCCCTCAGCTGAGTCTAGTATATGGATAAGCCCGTCAAAGATATTCTTCATTTATGTTGTCAATGCCAAGCTGATCGAGAAGTGAAGGTTTCAGTGGTGAGATGCCCGGCTGAGAGAACGCGTGAGGAGCGACATGAGAATGAAACAGCAGGCACCAACTTTATTGCGGGGAGTGCGCTTCTGCTTAGGGGACCGCATGGCTTTATATGTGTCAGAGAACAATGGTGGCATCTGTCACACATACATGATACAATAAGCTGCATCATGCTTACGTGAGCTGGGTGCAGGCGCCCTACTATATTAATGTAACATTCTAAATCCGGGGTCCTTTTCCTAGCCACGAGCCAGACCTGGGACCCACAATGTTAAAGTGTTTTTGACTTCTAGCATCTCTTTTTGATACTTTCTTAGAATTTTTATCTTTCTGATAATATCTATTCTTATCCACATTTTTTTTATTAGATCTTACTTAGCATATTATAGTCATTTAAAATTTCTGGTCTAATAATTCCAAAATCTCTTCCATATCTGAGTCTGGTTCTGATCTTTGCTTTGTCTTAGACTGGGGGGTTTTCTTTTCTTTTCTTTTCTTTTTTTTGGTGGTGGTTGTTAATTTTTTTTAATTTTTGGCATGCTTTGTAATATTTTGTTGAAAGCAAGACACAATGTGTCAGACACAAGGAACTGAGATACATGAGTCTTCAGGGTGAGAGGAGTTAGGCTGTATTTACTATTTGCTATAGTTGTGGTGTTAGAAGCCGGAATTTCCTCTGTGTCCTTACTTTTGTCTTTTCTGTTGTCATGGGTTTTCCTAGAGGCTCCTTAATAGGCTTGCAGTTCTTTCAGCTGTAATCCCTGTTGTACAGGTGCACTACTAATGTAGGGGTAGAGTGTAGGAAGAGGGTTGGTAGTGTAGGTTGGTAGTGCTATAATTAGATTCCAGTCATTCAGTGAGCCTGAGTTGGGTATTTCCCTTCCCCCAGGTCTAGGCTTTGGTAAAATCCCAGTGTGTTAGGCTCCAGTAAAATAGTTCCCCTTGAGGATAAGCCTTGTTAGGAAGAACAGGGAACTCTGGGTGTATTCCAAAATAGTTACTTTACCCCTCCCCTACCAGAAGAACCAGGAGGGGTTTTTTCTCTGATCTTTACAGTGAGAACCTCTTGGGGCTCCTGAAGTAAGACTCAAGAATAAGCAACCCCCCACAAGACAGGGCCCCCTCGAATAGACTAATTTGAGACTAACTCTCAAATTAGTCTATTCCAAGGCTTTAGCAATTCAGCAGTTACATTTTAAAATAATCCTACTAATATGGCTCCTGCTGCTGGCTTCCTCCCCCTAAACTGTGATTTTCTGTATCTCTGTCTGCCTCTCCACTTTTAGAGGCAGCAGTTTGCCCTGTTACCACAATTTTTTGAAAGACCTAAGAAGGGGTGTTGATTTTTAATTTGTTCAGCTTTTTTCTTGTGAGGGATTAGCAGTGACCTCTAAACTCTTTATATGCTGGAGGAGGGCCCTGAAGTTTGAAACCAGTATTTTAAAGTGTTCTGTGATCCGTTTTATTCCTAAGAAAAAAATTAGTTTTTTTTTTTAATTTAAAGGTTTTATTGTTACATATATCTATTAAATTGATGGAAAATTTTATATTATGAATAATTACATGTTCATTTTTTGCCTACCCTCCAAGCATCCCACAGCATGGGCTAGTCTCAATCTTTGTCACGAGAGACAATTTCCTTATGTTAGTATGCTCAGGAAGTGTCTTCTGGCTGGTTCTACTGATTTCACTTAACATCCCTTCAGTGCATCTCCTCCTCTCACCTCACATTGGATGACTGCCTGCCTTCAAATTCTCGTCGTCTCGGATCTGAGTCCTAATTGGTATTTCTCTCTCCTCCCTGGCCACCCTCCAGCTGTCCTCAAAGTGATCTTCCTAAAGAACATACCTTCTTATAATATTACCTTACCCAAATTCTTCATCGAGATGATTGGTAAGCCTATTATTGATAAAATAGAGAAGTTTCTTACTTAGCATGACATACTTTGGATACCAATCTCCAGATCAGACATTTGTTCCTCTGGGAAGCTGTTTTGATATTCTTCTCTTACCCTAGATCCCTGGAACAGATACAGAAGTTATCACTCCCTCTTCGGTCCTACCACTGTAGCTTGTTCATTACTCTACAAGAACACTAGTCACATTGTAAGTTTCTATTCCCATGCCCGTTTCCCCAGTAAAGCTGTTATTTGAATTTTCATTCTAGTGCCTTATATAGAACATCTAGATAATAGATATTCATTAAATATTTGTTGGAAAAAATGAAGGAAATATCTCCATTGTAAAATCACAGCAAGGTAAAAATTACTGCTCATCTAAGAAATTTCAGTACCATGTTATTCCACAAAAATTTACCATCAGTAGTTTTATTTAATTATAAAAAAAATATATTTAAGTAATTGTGCCAATCCTTTATTAAAATACATAATCTTTGTGTTTATCTACATCATTTTTTATATTTATGAAAATGCACCTAAGTGTCGTGTCTTTCAGAGAAAAAATTAATGCTTATTAAATCACATGAAATCACTTTAGGCCTGGGTTTCTCGACCTTGGCACTACTGACACTTTGGGTTAGCCAGTTCTTTGTTGTGGAGGGCTGTCCTGTGCAATATAGGATGCTTAGCAGTATCCCTAGCCTCTACCCACTGTATTCTGGGAGCACCTCCCCAGTTGCGACAACCCAAAATATCTCCACACATTGCCAAATCATTCTTAGTTGACAACCGCTGCTTTAGATTTTGGAACATTTTTGTTTTATTTTTTGAAACCTCTGATTACAACTGAACCTTTAAATTCTAGTTTCCCAGCATATCGTTTTTTAAAACTCACACCTGCGAGCTCCATAACACTACCAATAGTGCCTTCTAACTGATGGTAACTTCCTTGTTTTGGGGGATATCTACATTACATCCACTTAAATAAGTCCTCTTCCTTTACATCATCTTTGGAAATATAACGCCTAAAGGAGGTGCCCAACTAATGTTTGTTGAATTAATAAAACTTAAATTTCTTACCTACATTGAATGTAACATATACTATATTTTAGGTAATCTTAAAACTGCTCTTAAATCTGACTTGGATGTGTGCAAATAAATTCTAATTGTGCTTTGTGTTTGCATCTAATGTGCTTCTTGACTTGAGTTCTCATAAAGAAAAGACGACTGACTTTTAGAAGAGTCCTAGATTTTAAAAACACACAAATTACTATGTGTACTATGTCAACTTATACTCTACCAAACACAGGGAAATTGAGCTCATACTTTGTTTACATTATTGTTTGGGGTTAATAAATCTATTTTGAAATAACTACAATAATGAAGTAATCCAAAAGTGATGTGGGCAATTGGGTCAGATTTAGCTTGTGTATATTATTTTTTAATAAGCAAATTTAGTATTAAATGCATAACCTAATTCATGTTTTTCTTTCTCATTTGTCATATAATTGAAAATTATATTATGTAATATGAATAATTGTTTCCTTTAATTGGTGTACTCTTTTTTTAAAATTACAGTGACTTTTCTGCTTTCAAAAATATCTTGATTGGTCTATACCTGATGATTTAGTAAAATTTAGTTCTAATCTTGAATCTGTTACTTCCTTTATGATTTGGGGCCATTTATTTTGCCTCTGAGTCTCAGTTTCCTTATATATAAAAAACCAAGTGTCCTTTTTTTCTTAGCTCAAATATTAAGTGATTCTATGAGCTAATAATACTGGAGTCGTTAATGTGTAACTCTGTAGAGTTTTGGTATGTGACATGAACAGTTATTTCTGTATTTTGAATTAGAACCTCAGGTCAAAGGTGAAAACTTTACTTCATACTTCTAAAGTCAAATATGTAGGGTGTCGGCCTGGTCTGAAAAAGTTACTATTTTAGAAACCTTTTTTATTGTAATATTATAAAACTAATGTACATACTTAGTAAAAAAACTATTCCATAATACATGATGATATTGAGTAGTAATCTCCCTCCTTATGTTCATCATGTTAGAGACACTACTGTTGCCCAACATACATCAACTCTTATTCCTTTTAGTGTGAATCCATGAGTTTTATCTGTGCCCATAACTACTAACTGAAGTTAGCTGTCATTTCCCCATCTTATCTTATAGATAGATATGCCATGTGAACCAATGTCAGGCCAAGGAATATGCAGAGAAGTGTGAAGTTCCATTCAAGTCTTTTAAAAATGAAAATGCTTGACAACCATTTTCTCTTTCCTCTTCCTGTAAGCTATATTACAACCTATGATGCTAGCTTACAAGGTTCACTATATAGATGGGGCACCACCCTAAGGATTTGTAGCCCCGGGTCTCTGGATCACCTCATGAAAGAAGGATCCCTTACTCTGAACTGTTTGTGAAAGAAAAACGAATTCCTATCTTGTTGGACCACTTTACTTTTGTGCCTTTTTGTTATAACAGCTTATATCCTATACCTTAACTAATACAAAATGCTACGATTTAGGGCACTGACATAACAAAAACCTAAGATCATGACATGTAAGTGATTAAGTAGTCAGTGGGCAGCAAGGGCACAGATAATGGATAGGCTAGAAAGCTGATGACCTTTGTAATGTAATTAGCAAAATATTTTGGTGAAATTGTTACTCCTGATAACTTAGAAGGCAGACCATGTGCCTTTTATGCCCCTAGCTGTCTAAAGGAAGTGGTCAAAAAAAAAGAGAGAGAGAGAGAGAGAGAGAGAGAGAGAGAGAGAGAAAGATTGAGCAATGTCGCCTTAGTGTTGGTTGTTCCTTCCTGCTTTTAGCAAGGCACCATGAGAGAAATATCAGGCAAGCATTAACCCATTTATAAGTAGAAATGAAAGCTAAGGGAGTCACAGTCTCTGACCAGCTTGCACTTAATATGATGCAACATCTAATAATTTGGACCCTCTTTGGAAAGTCAAACTGCAACTATGCCCTGTGAAAGCGGAACCTTTGGTCAGGGCCCTTTGCAAAAGGTTTCTCATTAAGACTTTTCATCTGGACAGTGGTGGCCTCGTAAAAATGTCAAAGTAGAGATGTTGTTCTTTGCAATTTAGACCATTGTTTTTAGATTACTGTAAGATAGCCACCATTAAAATAACAGCGAGGAAATGCAATAGCATAGACGTGAATAAGAGCGTTGGCAGGCTTAAGAACTGTGACCAGAAGGATTTGGACATGGAAACCACACTGGTAGAAAGCTAACTAAATTTTGATTGGAATTGTTATTCTCAACAAAACTGCAAAACACTGGCAGAAAAATGCCTCTACTTTTTAAATCTATAAAACACCACCAGGCCTCACAGTTGCATCTTTCAGAAAGCAGGCTCTGAAATTTGTATAACCTCCAAAGCAGCTCACTTTTGAAATGCTAACTTCAGATGCAGCCTAGAGGATAATAGAGAAGGAAACTTTCTCAGAAGGCAAAGTCAGGGGCTTCAGAGGACTAGGAACTAGAGAGTTTCTCCCATAGAGTAGAAATGGGGATGTAACAAGGTGTCCTGTTTGGGCTGCTATAACAGAATATTATAGACTGGTGCTTATAAACAACAAGAAATTTGTTTCTCATAGTTCTGGAGGCTGAGAAAGTCTAAATCGAATCGAGGTACCAGCAATTTTGGTGTCTGGTAGGACAAGCTTCCTGGTTCATAGATAACTATCTTCTTGCAGTGTCCTTGAATACAGAATAGAGTGCTTTGGAGTCACCTTTATAAGGGCGCTAATCACGTTTATTAGGACTTTCTCTCATGACCTAATCACCTCCCGAAGACCCTACCCCTGGGATTAGGATTTCAACATATGAATTGGGGAGAGACATAAACATTTAATCCATTGTCCAAGGTGTCTTCACAATTCCTTCAAGAAGAAAGATGAAATTTGTGCACCTATTATGTGTTCCCAATTCTTCCCTTTACACATCATCATTGTTGTGTCGTTTGTTCTCTGCTCTGGTTTATATGTCAAACATGATCCCATCAGCCTTCACCTTTAAAATTATTTCAAAATCTCTGGTCCACTGATGACTTCCTTTCCTATCCTCAATACTGTTGTACATTCATTCTTTTGGGGCTTCATTATATTATATAATCGGATTTTTAGAAGGAGGTGGTGTTATAAAGCATGGGCCCTACTTTGACATATCAAATTTGGTGCCTTTAGCAAACTTTTTAAAAATTACCAAATACTAAATAAAGTAAGACTTCCAGAAAGCTGAGTGAGAGTGCAGCAAAGCATCTCACCAAAAAGAAAAATAAAACTGGACAAAATTGTCAAAACAACCACTTGAGCACTGAGAAAAGATTACAACAAATCAAGAAGTGTTTATTCAGGAAAAAACTACTGAACCTCATAGGAAGAGTTGGAGTCTGTGGCATCTTAACCTTAGGGATGTTCCATTTCTGCCATCTTGGTTCATGACATAGTAAAGTTCTACAAGGTGGGACCAAACCATAAGGACCGCAGCAAGCTTTGCTGCTAAAAGGGGGTTGATTTGATATAGATTGAAAAGTGGAAAAAGACTCATGCCCAATAGTTTTGTCAAAATAGTGGGACAATCCAGGAAAATAGCAAAATATCCAGGAAGCCATCCTTACAGCTAGACTGAGGGCATTCCACTGGTTGAGGCTAAGCAAACATACTAGCAGACCAGCCAGAAATAGAAATAGGGGCAAGAGGGCCTTAGTAGTCATCAATAATACTTTTATATATTCCTGGTGTTTTGGAAGCTGGTAGGCTTGTGCAAGGCTACACACATGCTCATGAGAGATCAGAGAGAACCCTAACCACTACTTATCACTTGTAGAAATAGAGGCTTGTTACTCAGAAAGTAAAAGCTGGGGCTAACATATAGACTGCCTAAACTTCTAATGCAGCTTCTAAACCACACATCTACATATCAGCAAAGAATGGAAACCCTTATTACCTCAAGTGTGTGTAAGTGCAACTTCTGACCAATCCTCATTGGCTAAGTTGTACTGATCCAGAGGTGAACCCCCTAGGAAGTAAGGCTTAAGGGTAAAACAAATTTTTTTTTAATTGGTTGGAGTAGGATATAAGCAACTGCACGCTGTAAAGGAAATCATTCTAAAGATTCATCGGAAAGTCACTAATAAATAACAAAAAATTATAAGATATGCAAAGAAAATAGGAAAGTACAACCCATATAATGGAAAGAAAAAATAGTATAAACTGGGGGGCCCAGAGAGCCCAGATGCATAATACTTCAGAACAGCTATTATAAATATGCTTAAGTAGCTAAAGGGAACTTTAAATAATTAAAGAATTCTGGAAAATATAGAAAATTAAAATTAAAAAAATATGGAAATTCTGGGGTTGAAAAGTATAATACTGAAATAAAAATATTCACTAGGGGAGTTCAACAGACTATCAGCTGGTGGAAGAAAGAATCAGTGAACTTGGAGAGAGATCAATAAAGATTAGCTAACCTAGAAAATAGAAAGAAAAAAGAATGATAATAAATGAAGACAGCCTTAGGGAACTATGGAACACCATCAAGCACATGTGTATAAAAGCCACAAAGAGGGAGAGAAGGTACAATAAAAAAAAAAAAAGAAATATTGGCACACCATAACCCAAGTTAATAGAAAACACTAATCTACACATCCAAAAGCTCAAAATCAAATTGCCTGCAAGGGTCATTTAACATACAAAAATTTAGTGTAATACACTGTATTAATATAGAATAAAACCACATGATCATTTCAATAGACAAACATTTGACACAATTCAACACCTAATAAAAACTCTCAAGGGTTAAAGGGAACTTCCTCAAAAAATATAGAATATATATATATATATATATATATATATATATAATATATATATTTATAACCTAAGGCTAACATTATACATATATAACCTAAGGCTAACATTATACTTAATGGTAAAAGACTAAAAGCTTTCTGTCTAAGATTGGAACTAAGGCAAGGCTGTCTACTCTTGCCACTTCTTTTTATCATGTACTGAAGAGTCTAGCCAGTACAATCATACAAGAAAAAAACAAAGTGAAACTCTTTATTTGCAGATAGCATGATTCTGTGTGTAGAAAATTCTAAAGAAGCCACAAAAACAATAGCTAATACATGAGTTCAGCAAGGTTTCAGAATTCATTATCGATCTACAAAATCAATTGTATTTTCCTGTGCTAGGGATAAAGAAATCCACATGGGCACAATGAACACATTCTATTTACCATAACACCAAATGAATTAAACATTTAGGAATAATTTTAACAAAGGAAGTGCAAGACATGTACATTGAAAACTGCAAAACATTGCTGAGAGGAATTAAAGATTAAATAAATGGAGATGCATTGCATGTTTATAGAATGGAAGGCTCAATATTATTAAGATGACAATTCTCTTGAAATTTATCAATAGATTCAGCACAATCTTATCAAAGTCCTCTAGAGATTTTTGTCATTTGACAAAAATTGACAATCTGTTCCTAAAATTTATATAGAAATCAAAGGACCCATGACAAAATAAATTTGATAAGAGCAAAGTGACTGACACTTTCTAATTTCACGATGTACTCTAAAGTCACAGTAATCAAGACAGTGTGGTAAACACATCAGAATAGACATACAGATCAATGTGATAGAACTGAGAGTACAGAAATAAACTTTTATATTTATCATTGGTTGATTTTCAATGAAGATGCCAAGGCAATTCAGTGAGAATCTCACGCTACACATGAAATCTTCAAAACTGATCACAGACCTAAACACAAGCGAAAAAACAAAAACTTTTGAAAGAAGAGAGGAGAAACATCTTCATGACTTTGGATTAGGCAAAGATTTCCTCAGTACAAAATCAATTATGTAATATAGCTATAAAATTTTTAAAATAGATAATTAGCACTTCATAAAATTTTAAACTCTGTACTTCAAAAGGTCCTATTAAAAATTGAAAAGAGGAGTTTGGAGAAACATGGTGGAATGAGAGACATCCTCGGATCTCTCCCTGTGAAACAACAATAAGCTGAACATCTAAAACTCAACAAAAAGCACCCAAACTGCACACCAGCACGTCTGAGCATGGGATCTGCGTATAAGAGCTGCCACAGGTCAGAACCCTGGGTGTCGGGTGGTGGACTGTGAGAAATAAAGAATCTGCCCCTCACAGCTGCCCAAGTTCCCTGTAGGAGGAGGGGGTGGGAAGAAGGTGCGGCGAGTTCCCTGAACAGTCCTGCCTGGGAAAGCTGTGAGGTTCACACAGCCGGCAGCAGGGCCCAGTCATCAGGGCAGAAAGCAGAAAAGCGGGGACGACAGAGAAACAACTGGATTTCTACTGGCCACAGTTGCAAAACCAAGGTTGAGCCACAACCCCCAACCCCCAACCCAGAGGGCCCCATCCCCCATACCTTCTGAGACCAATCACCACAGAGCCCCAGGGGAATCTGAGCAAACACTACCGAAACTGTCACTAATACTGACAAGGACTAAAACTGAGGGTAGCAAGTGTGATTAAACATCGATAAGGGGAAAAAGGCATTATTAAGGCTTTATATAAAGCAGGGATCCAAGAGGCTTAGACACCACCTACTGGAAACAAAAAGAAAAGCACCTTTTTGCAACAGGCTAAAGAAAAGCCTTTATATAATAAATGTTCTTTCTAGGAGGGAGGGGGAGCAGAATACACTACTTCCATTAAAGCACAGGTGGAGAAATAGTCCATTAAACACCATGAACAATCAAGGTGACAAGTTATCCCAGAAAGAAAGAAAAATCTCCAGAAAAATAAGCTTACAGACATAAAAATATGTGACTTAAATGACAGAGAATTCAGGATGATACTTCTGAAAAAACTCAGTGAATTCCGGAGTCATAACAACGTCAGGAATTGAAAAAACAACTAGATGAGCATAATGAGTTCTTTAACAAGGAGATTGAAACCCTCAAAAAGAACAGAATAGAACTTCAGTAGATTAAGAACACACAACAAGATTTGAAAAATGAAATGGCAAGCTTGGAAATAGAGTCGACCAAATGGAGGAAAGGATCAGGGATATTGAAGATAGAAATCTAGAAATAAATCAAGAGGAAAAAGAGAGAAACCAAAGAATGAAAAATTATTGGTTGTTCATGGTGTTTAATGGACTATTTCTCCACCTGTCCTTTAATGGAGTGTATTCTGCTTTTTTCCAGAAATATTTATTATATAAAAGAGAAATACAGGAACCAGCTGATACCATCAGGAGAGAAAACATGAGAATAATGAGCATTATTGAAGGCGAGGAAAGGAGCAGAGACTAAAAAGCATCGTCAGACAAATTGTTGACGAGAATTTCCCAAATCTAAAGAATGAGCTGGAGCTTGGAATTCAAGAAGTCAATAGAACGCCCAATTATCTTAACCAAAAAAGGCCTTCACCAAGACATATCTTATTAAAATTATCAAAAATCAACAAGAAAGACAGAATTTTCAGGGCAGCCAGGGAAAAGAATTCGGTAACTTATAAAAGAAACCCATTAGATTATCATCAGACTTCTCAGCACAAACATTACAAGCCAAAAAGGAATGGAATCAAATATTCAAACTATAATGTGAAAGGCACCACTAGCCTAGAATAATGTATCAGGCTGAGCTCTCCTTTAGATATGAAGGAGAAATAAAGACTTTTCCAGACTTACAAAAATTGAGGAAATTCTCCAGTATGAGGCCTGTATTACAGGAAATACATAATTAGGAGTAAAGCGACTATTAGGCAAGTAGAAACAGAGGAGTACAACCCTTACTAAGAACAGGGCATTATAAGCTTAAATAATAAGAGAATTGTTAGAGCAAGATAATAGTGAATGTTCAGTATACATTACATAGGGACAAATTGAGACAACAATGACTGAAAAGGGGAGGATTCAAAGATCCAAATTCGCAAAGGTGAATGACGACAACGCACACCCAGAAGAAAATGGATGACTGTATATATATATAACATTCCTTTACGTATTTGTAATATTAACCACACACCCAAGATTCAGAACTGAAGTGTATAACATAAAACAAGAAGAACCAGAGGGAAAAACCACAAAAGCCAACCAAAATAAAGAACACAGAAACACAAGGACAAGGAAGCAATGGAAACACCGAGCTATATGAAAACAAAAGATAAAATGGCTATAAGAAGACCTCATAGATGTAAATGGACTAAATTCACCAATAAAAAGGTACAGAGTTGCAGATTGGATCGAAAAACAAAACCCGACCATATGCTGCCTCCAGGAGACACATCTCAGCTCCAAAGACAAATATAGACTCAAAGTGAAAGTGTGGAAAATGATATTTCAAGCAAATAGCTTTCAGAGAGAAGCAGGAGTAGTGATACTAATATCGGACAAAAGAGACTTCAAAATAAAAAGGTAAAGAAATATATGGAGGGACACTTCATAATGATAAAGGGAATCATGCACCAAGAAGATATAATATTTGTTAATATCTAAGCTCCCAATCAGGGAGTCCTGAAATATGTAAAGTAATTACTAACAGAACTAAAGGAAGAAACAGACCAAACACTATCATAGTAGGGAACCTAAATATCCCACTGTCATATATGGACAGATCATCCAAACAGAAAATCAATAAGGTAATAGCATCCTTAAATGAAACATTAGATCACTGGACGTCATTGACATTTACAGAACTTTTCATCACCAAACAGCTGCTTACACATTCTTCTCTAGTGCACATGGAACATTCTCACGAATCAACCACACACTGGGACACAGAGACAGCCTCAGCAAATATAAGAGGGTTGAAATCACACCAACCATATTCTCTGATCATAATACTTTGAAACTAGAGATCAACTGCAGAAAGAAAGCAGGAAGAACCACAAATACATGGAGATTAAACAGCATGCTACTGAAGTATAACTGGTCAGACAGAATAGAAATCAAGAGATACATAGAAACGATGATAATGATAGTACAACATATCAAAATTTTTGGGACACGGCAAAAGTGGTCATTAAAGTAAAGTTCATATCATTACAGGCCTATCTCAAAAAACAGAACACGTCCAAATAAACAACCTAATGCTTTACTTTAAAAAATGAGAAAAGGAAGAACAAATGAAGCCTAAAGTCAGAGAGAAAGAAAGAAATAACCAAAATTAGGGGAGAAAATAAATGAAAATGAAAACAAAACAAACAAAGAACAGAAAAAAATAAAGGCAACAAAAGCTGTTTCTTTGAGAAGGTTAATAAAATTTATAAACCCCTAGCTAGACTCACTGAAGAAAAAAGAGGACACAAATAAAATCAGGGATGAAAGAGGGGAATTAGGACAGACACCACAGAAATACAAAGGATCATACAAGATACTATGAAAAATACATAACACCAATTTAAAACCTAGAGGAAATGAACCAGTACTTAGAAAAATACAACCTTCTTAGACTGAATCAAGAAGAACTGGAAAATCTAAATAGACTGATCAGCAGTATGGAAATTGCAACAATCATCAAAATCCTACCAAAAAGTAAAAGTCCAGGACCAGATGGCTTCACAAGTGAATTCTACCAAACACCCAAAGAAGATTTAATGCCTATTGTCCTCAAACTCTTCCAAAAAAATCGAAGAAGAGGCAATACTTCCCAACTCATTTTATGAGGCCAAGATTACCTGATACCGAAACCTGGTAAAGATAACACACAAAAAACCCACAGACTGGTATCTCTCATGAACACAGATGCAAAAATCTTAAATAAGATACTAGCAAACCAAATACAGCAACATATTAAAAAGATTATACACCACAATAAAGTGGGCTTCATCCCAGAGTTCCGAGGATGGTTCAACATATGCAAATCAACTAATGTGATACACCACATAAACAAATTAAAAAATAAGAATCACGTGATCATATCAATAGATGCAGAAAAAGCCTTCGCATCCATTTATTATCAAAACACTTAAAAGATCGTATAGAAATAAAGTACCTTAAAATAATAAAGGCCTTATATGACAAACCCTCAGCCAACATTATACTTAATGGTGAAAAATTAAAAACCTTCCCTCTAAGATCAGGAACAAGGCAAGGCTGTCCACTATCGCCATTGTTTTCAATATAACATTGGAGGTCCTAACAATGCAGTCATGCAAGAGAAAGATATAAAAGGCATCCAAATAGGAAACAAAGAAGTCAAAGTGGATCATATATGATTCTCTATATAGAAAACCTAAAGATCACCAAGAACATACTAGAAACAATAAGCAAATATAGTAAAGTCTTTGGATACAATTAACATTCAAAAATCCATAGCATTCCTATACTCTAATAATGAAGTAATTGCAACAAAAGAATAAAATACCTAGAAATAAATCTAAGGAAAATATGTGAAGGACCTATATAATGAAAACTACAAGTCTCTATTAAAAGAAATCGAAGAAGATTCAAGGAAATGGAAAAATATTTTGTGTTCTTGGATTGGAAGAATCAACATAGTTAAAATGACCATATTACCTAAGCATTATACAGAATTAATGCAATCCTCATCAAAATCCTATCGGCATTTTTTAAAGAAATAGAACAAAAAATCATCAGATTTGTATGGAAGCACAAAAAAAAACCGAATTACCAAAGCCATCCTGAAAAAAAAAAAAAAAGAATAAGTCTGGAGGCATCACTCTTCCTGACTTCAAAGTATACTACAAGTGACAGTAATCAAAACGGCATGGTATTGACAGCAAAACAGACACACAGACCAGTGGAACAGAATTGAGAGTCCAGAAGTAAACTCATATGTATATGGATTTTTGACCAAAAAATCCAAAACATACAATAGAGAAAGGAAAGTCTCTTCAATAAATGGTGTTAGGAACACTGGAAAGGCACCTGCAAAAGATGAAACTAAACTGTTGTCTATCACCACACACCAAAATTAACTCAAAATGGATTAAGGACCTGAATATATTAAAGACCTGAAACAATAAAATGCATAGAAGAAAACATAGTAACTAAACTGAAAGACCTTGGACTTAAAGAGGATTTGATGAATTTGACCTCAAAAGCAGGCAAGTAAAAGCTAAAATAAATAAATGGGACACATCAAACTAAAGAGTTTGTGCACAGCTAAAAAAAATTGTTAACAGGGTCAAGAGACAGCCATCCGAATGAGCGATGATATTTACAAGCAACGTCTCTGATAAGGGCCTAAAATCCAAAATATACAAAGAACGCATACAACTCAATAACAACAACAACAACAAAACAAATGATCCAGTCAGAAAATGAGCAGAGGACCTGAACAGACACTTCTCCCTAGAGGACATACAAATGGCCAACAAATACATGAAAACATGTTCAACATCACTAGGTATTAGGGAAATGCAAATCAAAAACTACAATGAGATACCATCTCACATCTGTTAGAATAGTTATAAACAACAGGACAAAGTAATAACAATGTTGGAGATGATGGGGAGAGAAAGGAACCCTCATGCACTGGTGTGACAGCAAAGTGGTACAGCCGCTATGGAAAACAGTATGGAGGTTCCTCAAAAAACTAAAAATTGATCTACCATATCATCCAGCAATCCCTCTACTGGGTATTTACCCCATATCCGAAAAGATATTTGCACACTGATGTTCATAGCAGCATTATTTACAGTGGCCAGAACATGGACGAAACTGAAGTGTTCTACTAGAACACTTCTAAAGAAGCTGTGGTAATATATACAATGGAATATTACTCAGCCATAAGAAGAGATGAAATACTGCCATTTGCGACAACATAGATGGACCTTAACATAATCATACTAAGCGAAATAAGCCAGACAGAAAAAGTTGAAAATCACATGATATCACTTGTATGTGGAATATAAACCTAAAAAAACAAACGATCAGGACAATCAAACAGAGACTCGTGGACATGACTATAAACTAGTGGTTACCAGAGGTTAGGGGTGAGTTGGGAGGGGGACGTAGACAGGGTAAAGGGGATCAAATATATGATGACTAAAAGAAATTTAATTATGAGGTGAACATACAGTGTAAATATATATATTCTTTACTATTAAAGTGTGTAGCTGAAATTTATTGGATTTCATTAACCAATGTCACTATAAAAAAAATTAAAAAAATAAATTAATTAAAAGCTGAAAAATGAAAAGACAAACCAAGGACTAGAAGAAAATATTTGCAAATCATAGATTCTGCCAAAAGACTTATATGTAGAATATATAAAGAATTCTCACTACTCAATAAGATGAAGACAATTCAATTTTTAAATGAGCAAATATTGAAATAAATATTTCACCAAAATTATATATATGTAAAAATTGTTAACAGGGTCAAGAGACAGCCATCCGAATGAGCAATGATATTTGCAAGCAATGTTCCATATTATATATATATAATGGCCCATAAGCACATAGAAAGCTATTCACTATCATTAGTCATTAGGGAAATGCAAGTAAAAACCACAATGAGATACCAACTCACACTCACTAGGATGGCTGTAATCAAAAAGATAAACAAGAGTTGAGAAGGATGCAGAAAAACTGGAATCCTTATACATTGCTGGCAGGAATGTGATTGGCACTTTGAGAGAAATTTGGCAGCTCCTTAAAAAGTTATATATTTACTATACTACTTAACAATTTAACTTATAAGAATCTACCCAAGAAAAATGAAAACATTTCCACACAAAAATTTGTATGCTAATATTCATAACAGCATTATTCATAATAGCCAAAATGTAAATACTACACAAAATCAATCAGCTGGTGAATGGAAAACAAAACATTGCACATGTATACAATGGAACATAGTCCGTCAATGAAAAGGAACAAACTACTAATAAATGCTACAACCTACATGAACCTTAAAAATATTATGCTAAGTGAAAGAAACAGGCAAATAGCATTTATTATATGATTCCATTTATATAAAATGTCCAGAAAAGGCAAATCTATATATAGAGAAACTAGACAGTAGTTGCCTTGGGCTGAAAATGGAAACAGGGATTAATTGTAAATGCACATACATAAGAGACCTCTTCGGGGTAGTAGAAATGTTCTAAACTGGACTGTGGTGATGATTGCAGTACTCTATTAGATTTACTTTAAAAATCATTGAATCTTAAAAAGAGTGAATTTTATGGTATGCACATACCTTCATAAAACCATTTACAAAAAAGAAGTTACGGACACTAATTGTGGGACACACGAGAGTGTGTGTGTTTATCTTTATTTTTCATTTGTGTTTGAACTCCTTGCTGGTATATTAATAAAGGACTGTCACACTGATTCCCATTCCTACAGGAAAAGGCCCTAGGCCTTGGCATCAGCACATGCCCCTCTTACTAACTCACACTTTGTACCATGTCTATGTCTCTCTTCGTATGCAATGAACTCAGAAAATCTCAACCTTTTTGGTCTCAAGACCCTTTTATACTCCTAACAATATTACGGACCCCAAAGATCTTTTGTTTATGTGGTTTATGTTTATTGATATTTACTGAATTAGAAAGTAAAACATAACATTTAAAATGTTTATTAAAATATCAATAGTAAACATAACATGTTAATATAAATTACACATTTTTAATTTAAAAAAATATGTCTTTGAAACAATATAATTTAGGAGAAAAAGTAGCATTGTTTTACATTTTGCAAGTCTCTTCAATGTCTGCCTTAATAAGGGATGGCTGATTTCTTACATCTGTTTCTCTTTTCAGTCTATTGTGATAACTTGTTTTGGTCAAACTATATGAAGAAAATATGGCTTCACACAGATATGCAATTAGAAAAGGAAGGAGTGTTTTGATAACTTTTTCAGATAAATATGCGTATTCTTCTACATACTACAACACTTGAAAACTGATTCTTAATATTTTTTTATTTTTTCAATTGCAGTTGACATACAATATTATATTTGTTCCAGATGTACAACACAGTGATTTACATTTATATAACTTACATGAAGTGATCACCCTGATAAATCTAGTACCTATCTGATACTATACACAGTTTATTAAAATATTATTGACTATATGCCTTATGACTTTACATCCCCATGGCTATTTTGTGACTACCAATTGTACTTAATCCTTCCCTTTTTTCACCCATTCCCCTAAGCCCCCACCCATCTGGCCACCATCAAAATGTCTTCTTTGTTATCTATGAGTTTGTTTCTGTTTTGTTGTTTTATTTTGTTTTTTAGATTCCACATGTAAGTGAAATCATATGGCATTTGTCCTCCTCTGTCTGATTTACTCCACTCAGCACAATACCCTCTAAGTCCATCCTTGTTGTTGCAGTTGGAAGATTTCATTCTTTTTATGGCTAAGTAATATTCCATTATGATATATATAAAATAATATATATATATAATATTTTTATATAAAATATATATAAAATAAATATATAATATTTTTATATAAAATATATATTAAAATATGTATTTATTAAATCTCTCTTCTTCTTCTTCTTTTTTCTTCTTCTTCTTTCTTCTTCTTTCCTTCCTCTTCTTCTTCTCCTTCTTCTTCTTCTTTCCTTCCTCTTCTTCTTCTTCCTTCCTCTTCTTCTTTCTCCTTCTCTTCTTCTTCTTCTCTTCCTCTTCTTTCTTCTCTTTCTTCTTCTTCTCCTTCCTCTTCTTCTTCTCCTTCTTTCTTCTTCTTCCTTCTTCTTCTTCTTCTTCTTCTTTCTTCTTCTTCTTCTTCTTCTTCTTTCTTCTTCTTTTTCTTCTTTCTTCTTCTTCCTCTTCTTCTTCCTCTTCTTCCTCTCTTCCTCTTCCTCTTCCTCTTCCTCTTCCTCTTCCTCTTCCTCTTCTTCTCTTCTTCTTCTTCTTTCTTCTTCTTCTTCTCTTCTTTCTTCTCTCCTCCTTCTCCTCCTCCTCCTACTCCTTCCTCCTCCTCCTCCTCCTTCTCCTCCTCCTCCTCTTTTCACCCAGCATGGACACCCAGGTTGCCTCCATATCTTGGCTATTGTAAATAATGCTGCAATGAACATGTGGATTCGCATGTCCTTCAAAGTAGAGTTTTGGATTTCTTCAGATAAATACCCAGAAGTGGGATTTCTGGGTCCTACATCTCTTGTTATAGCCTTTGTTTTAAGTATCTTTTGTATAGTATAAGTATTGCTACGCCAGCTTTTTTTTCATTTTATTATTATGAAACATCTTTTTCCTTCCCCTTCAACTTGTGTGTCTTTCAATGTGAAGTGAGTCTTTTGTGGTCAAGATATGTAGGGTTTTATTCACTCAGCCACTCTATCTTTTGATTGGAGCATTTAATTCATTTAAACTAATTGTTAATAGATACGTAGTTATTGTCATTTTATTACTCATATTTTAATCTTTTTTTCTTCTTCTTAAAGAAGTCCCTCTAATATTTCTTACAATACTGATTTGGTGGTAATGAATTCCTTTAGCTTTTTCTTGTCTGTGAAGCTCTCTATCTGTCTTTCGATTCTAAATGATAGCTTTTCTGGGTAGAATAATCTTGGATGTAGGTCCTTGCTTTTCATCATTTTGAATATTTTGTCCCAATCCCTTGGCCTGTAGAGTTTCAGTAGAGAAATCAGTTGACAGTCTTATGGAGCACACTTGTAGATAACTAGTTGCTTTTCTCTTGCTGTTTTTCAGATTCTCTCTTCATCTTTAACCTTTGGCATTTTAATTACGTGTCTTGGTGTGGGCCTCTTTGGGTTCATCTTGTTTGGGACTCTGTGCTTTCTGAGCTCATACATCTTATTTCCTTTCCCAGATTTTTTTTTTTTTTGCCATTTTTTTTTTCAAATAGATTTTTCAATTCCTTGCTCTCTCTCTTCCCCTTCTGGTATACCTATAATGCAAATGTGATATTCCTGATAATTGTCCCTTAAACGATCCTTCTTTTTTTATTCTTTTTTCTTGTTGCTGTTCTGATTTGGTGTTTTCTGCTACCCTATCTTCTTCTTAATCGTTGATTCAGTCCTCTGCTACATCTAATCTACCATTGATTTCCTCTAATGTATCTTTATTTCAATTATTGTATTCTTCATTTTTGATGTTTTTTTTAAATGTTTTCTATCTCTATTTTTATGTTTCCTATATCTTTGTTGAAGTTCTCACTGAGATCATTGAGCATCCTCATGACCAATGTTTTGAACTCTGCATCTTGTGGATTGCTCGTCTCCATTTTGTTTAGTTCTTTTCTGGAGCCTTGTTCATTTGGGTCATGTTTCTATCCTCATTTTGACTGTCTCCCTCTGTTTGTTATATATGTAATAGGTAAGGCTGCTATGTCTCCCTGTCTTGGTAGAGTGGCCTTATGTAATAGGTGTCCTGTGGGGCCCATAAGTGCAGTCTCCCCGGTCACATGAGCTGGGTGCTCCAGGTGTCTCCCTTGAGCAGGTTGTGTGTCCCCTTCCATTGTACTTGAGCTTTGGCTGCTGTTTGCACATCAGTGGGAGGACTGACCCTTCAGGCTGATTGATTGTGAACACGGGCCATTGACTTCGGTGGAGGAGCTTTTGTGCAGGGGCTGACCCTGTGGAGCAGGATTTCCTTCAGCAAGGCTCCGGTCCTTCTCCGTCTGCCCTTCGGATATGTCATCCATGGAGGAGGCTAAGTCCAGTGCTGGCCACTGGGCATGGGGCTCTGGGGCCTCCTGGGAGGGGCCCTGCCATGGGCCAAGTCAGCCACTCCTTGTGCCCTGCCCAGGGCCACCTGACACGAGCCACAAAGCAATCTGCAGATGGCACCATCCGCTCTGGGCTTTGAGTTGCCTGGGAGAGGCCAAGCCTGGAACCAAAGCCAGCTCCCACCAGTGCTGAGCTTGGTGCTGTTCAGGAAGAGGTAAAGGGCATGCTGAGGACAGATGCTGCTTGTTTGAGATTTGTGAACCTTTGAAAAATTTTAGGAAAGTTCGCAGCATGAGACCATGTGTGTGGAAAAGCCCCTGGGAACAGCTTGGGTAGGCCCACAAGTTGGGTGGGGTGGGGGTCTCAGGAAATCACCAGAATGGGGTGACCAGTGTTAGCCAGGTTGATGGAGACTTAGCTATGGTGGCTGCCTGCAATTGTACGCTGGGAAGGGGGAGGGCTCAACAAAGGAACAATGGCCTCTGCCCCCACTTTATCTGTGAGAAAGCTGCCCTTCTAGCCCTTGCCCTGACGCCCAAGAATTTAGTTCCTCCCCATATGTCTGTGGCACCTTTTAAGCTGCTGCCTTAGTGTTGGAGCTCATAGCAAGAGAGTCAGTCAGCAAGTGGGTCTGTGTGTGAGCCCTTTAAGAGGATATCTGGGACTTCAGCCACTTTCTGTCTCATGTAGCCACAACCTCCTCTGGTTTTCACAGCCAGAAGTTATGGGGACTTCTTTTCCCAGCGCGGAACCCTAGGCTAGGGAGCCTGGTGTGGGGCTGAGACTCCTTGCTCCTCAGGGAGGACCTCCACAGCCTACATATTCCTCCCCATTTTTAACTGCCATATGTGGGTGTGGGACCAGCCCATTCTGGCCCTCTGTCCTTCCTCTGTCCACTCAGTCTTGAGTGGCTTCTCCTGTCTGTAGGACTTCTATTCAGCCAGATTTCAAGTGCTTCTCAATGATAGTTTTTCTGTAGTTTAGTTATAATTTTGATGTCATGAGAGGATACAAGTACAACATTTACCTACTCCACCATCTTGACTGTAAAATCTGCATTTCCATATTTAAGATAAATATTTCAAACAAGTTTTACCTCTTGGATGGTGGTGTAAAGCCTGGAGAACTTTAAAAAGTATTTACAAGTCTGGAAATGTGGCTATGGAAGGTGGTGAAATTCTTCAGATCTTCTGTTTTTCTTGCTTTCTTTGGTGCTCTCACAATTTGTTAAAATGATTGTTCTGAATACATTTGCAGAATGAAAAAAAAAAAGGAATAAAATAGGGTATTACCAACAGGACTGTATTCTCCAGAATGAAAAACTGGTAGATTATTAAAGGTTAGTTGCAATATGGAATCTGAAACCATATCAATTTTTCCATACTCTGATATACAAAAATCCATTAGTCTATGATGCTCTTTGAATGGATCTTGAATTCATGTGTGATTTTGTAACCTCATATATTGGTTTTAAAAAAAAAAGTGGTTCAGTGAGTAATGCCGGTATTCCAAATGTTGACATTTTTATTGTACAATATCAAAAAGTCACCAATCTCATCAGAAAAACCAGTAAGCATTGGGAAGCTGCCTAACTCACAGTGGTAGATGTAAGTTTTCCAGAATTCTGATTTTTCACTTGTAAGCTTATATTTAATCATAGGAAAAAAATGTTTGTTGTTTTGCTTGAAGCAACAATCTTTCTTTGTATATTTTTGAGAAGTCATCTTCCAAATACCCAAGTCTGAGTAACTATAATTCATATGTCAGTCCTTTCGAGTGAAAATAGTGTTCCATGGAGAAGGTGTCACAGTCAGCTGGCAACCCAAACGATTGCACAAGTGCTCTTTCTGGAAATAACCTTTATGCTTTGTTATGCAGTGGGCACGCTCTGCGTTTACCTCCCATTTCATCAATTAGAATATTTTTTAAATGTGTACTCAGGGATGAATATTAATAAAATTAATACTTTTGGACATTCTTAGGTAAAACTGGCTTCTTTTTTTTCTTTAAAAGCAAAGAATATGATTGTATTGGTTCCACTGCCTTGATACCTATAAAGGGGTCAGTTTTCCCCACCATTGAATTAACATCATTGGTACAAATATCAACACAGTTAAAAAGGCACATAGAGCATCTTATTATTATTATGAAAATAATTTTTACATCATGGATCCCCTGAAAGAGGAGTCTACAGATGACACTCTGAGAACCACTGAACAAATTACTTACAGCTGACAAGTAGGCCACGCAATTTCGTACCTGTTCCTCTTGCCTGGGCATCCCTTCCTTCTTCCACCTGCAGAGTTCCAGCCCATTTTTTCAAAAGCCTAGTTTAAACACTTTCTCCCCCTTAAATCTTTCTCTGATCTTTCCTCTTTGCCACCATGAAGTTAACATTTTTCTCCTTTATTTTACCTTGCACATATCTTGCCATTTGTGTTGCACTTTTTGTGTACATGTCTTATTTATATTCTCAGTAATTTTTAAAATTTTTAGTTTTCAATTAAAATTGACATTCAATTTTATTTTATGTTAGTTCAGGTGTAGAGCATAGTAGATACTCAATAATTTAATGAGGCTGAAATTTAGTAATTGCCTACAAGAAAATCATAGCAATGGCTTTTTCTTCTTACCCTCATGGTTATTTTCTAGTGTCTAAACACAATAGCACTGCCATCATCTCACTCTGCACTGTGGTACGTACTATTCCTATATAATTGTAGTTCTTTGTTGATTACACTTATTTGTTAATTATTCCCATATACATTTCATAAGTAAACATCAATCCACCTATTCAATTCCCATCATAAGAGTACAGAGATTACACACAGTATTTTTAATCAAATCTGTTTTATCTTTTATATACTCTCCTTTTTAAGTTAAAGTAACATTTATGTACTAAATGTTTCCATTTATCATCAAAAGAAGAAAATAGCTTAAATTTCTTTCAAAGAATAATAAATCTGTCTCATATGAAAAACACTTTATAACATAGCAATAGCACTTATTCCATCTGAGGATTTTAAATGGATTGTTACAAAAAAAAATCAGTGTGCATTTTTTCACTTTTGTGTACTATTCATTTTTAAGGCTTGTCAGCAGACAAGAAGAATGGACTTAACAGATTGTGATTCAAATTGAAGAATTTTTTTGTCCACTAAGACTATTATGGGTGTGGTCCTTTTATGCCATATGTGTTTGAAGTTCCTATCCTGCAAGAAACATAATTTTTTTCAAATCCAGAGAATTATCTCTTCTCAGAAAAATATTCTTGCACACAGAAAAACAATCATCTCATTAACCAGAATGTGAAATGAGACAAATGACAGGACAGAAGAGGAACAAACACATTGTCATACAGGAAGAATGTGTTAGCGTGCTAGAGCTTATGTCTTGCTGCTATTAAGACAAAGAATGTGATGTATCGGTAAGATGTAACAAAGTGTAAAAGTTTTTATAAGTGTGTGTTGTAGGGCTGTATGTGTTTGGAGAATGGCTGTTTTTATTGATAAGTATTCATTATTATATCTCTACTTAAGGAGAATGAAAGGTTTAATTCAGATGTAATTTAGCAAAGACCACTGTGTAATCACTACAGCCATCTGATTCATGTGCAGTTGATCCAAAAGTTACAAAAGCTGTTTGAGTTTTTGTTTGTACCCACTATTTTAAAATTACATCAGGATTAAAGCATGTAACACTTGAACTGACTTCAAAGACTAAACTTAGACTTCTAGTTAGTTTGGCTTTTTTCTTTTATTGGTTCATGTTTTCCATTTGGCTTCCATATCCTGTTCTAACTTGATGCCCCTTCTAGAATTTCATTTACAAATCTTTACAGCCTCAGTTGGTGGAATACACTAATTAATGTTGTGGTGGAGGCTGAGGATTTTAGCAATCTCATGCCTCCTGCTTGGAAAAATGTCTGCTGTTTTTCCACCCATGCCTAGCACCACATTGAACATGGCAAAATGCATCTTAAGTGGAACTCTAAATGCATTTAATCAAAGTGCATTTAAGAAGGACTGTTTACACTATATCTGCTGCCAATACTATTAATCTTGAAGCTCAAACCTTTCAATGCAACAGAAATATGAGATTTCCATTTTTCTTATTAAATATTTTTCATGAAAAAAGAATAAAGTAAAAACAGGTCATTTTGCGATTTTTTGTTGAAGTCCCAAGTAATGCTTAGGCCAACAGCATTCCAGCTTTATAAAACGGACAGTTCCATGGGCTTTGTAAATCTCTTATGAATGTATTAAGCAATATTAATTTAAGGAATAAATTCCAGTTTCGTAGGTCTTTGGCCTGTCTGGGAATCCTGTACAGAAACCAGGCTCAGATGTACAGTTTGATGCTTGAAGTAGCTTTGTCTGTGACCCACTTCTCAAAAGATTTTGGTTAGTGCTTCAGTACATTTATCACATTCTAGTTATAATTGAATAAACTTAACATTACTTGTGTTACTTTGCCTACTAAGATTTTAGCAGATCCAGAAGGTGTCATATATTTTTGGTTGAATCTAAGGTCACCTTAACTGCATGCTGTCTTGTGATAGGGATGGTAAACCACATTTTAGTGTTTTCGGGCAGCATTTAGGGGCCAGCCTTTTAGTAGGGTTAAAACCTTTGAAGAAATAGTTGGGTACTTTTATCAGTACTATACTGAGGTTGTAGCTAAGTTTTCAACCCTTGGATTTCTCCAACCCTAGCTAACTAATGAAGAGGAAAATCAAGCTACTCTTGAAACTCCAAATTCAGTGAGCCTGGAACAGCTTGTTTAGTGGGCTGACTTGGCCACAGCAGTTGGCCATCTGTAAACCAAGGGGGATGGAAAGGATACTTTGTGAATCTGTGCTGGAGATGTAGCAAACTACACTGCCAAGTGCAAAGCTCTATTTTCCAGGTTACCTTATTATCCAAATCCTCATGTATTTGAAAGCTTTATGTATCCCTTGAGACCTTCTGATGAATGTGATTCCACTATACTTCCAAGAACCTAGGGATCCAGGATTAACTAATGAAAAATTAATACATTCACCTTGAGTTCTGATTGGCAGTATTTGTGTTAACATCACCCCGTGTTCTGCCTAATGTGTGTAATGTGCAAACACAAAGGAATGACAGACTGGTTCCAAAACAACTGTTTAAAAAAAAATATATGAGGGAAAAACCTGTGTGTGGCTTGCTTAAGGCTGTTTTACTCATAATTTTAAAACATCTTTTCCAAGATGGTATGCTCTGGTTTTTGTAACGTTTAATCAAAAGTTTCTTTTTGAAATATAGATAAATCTAGCTCAGAAATGTATTCCTTGACTTCTGCTTTTAAAACACCTATCACAATTCTCAGGTCCCTCGACATGTATGCCATTTATTTATAGCAACGTATATTTAACTAAAGGAGGTGGAAAGACAAATCCTAAAATGATAAAATTTATCACTTGCATTATTTTTCACAATCTTACACAAAGTGAATGACACAGTTGAGGTGAGTATAATAATATCTGAATTTTCTTACTGTAGTGATGATGACATTGATCATGATGATGATTGCTGACATTTATTGAACAGTGATTACCAACTGTGTTGTTCTACGTGCCTCACAAGAACCAGAACCATCAGGAAATTACTTTACAGATGCAACAACTGGGGCACAGAGACTAACTTGTCTATAGTCACACTGCCAACAGCTCATGTCATTCAGCTGTGAAGTCTTCCGACATTGATTCCCTTTTCAGCCCATCTAACACAACTCAAGTTTGCGTCGCCATGACACCTCACCTGGGCGTCAGGAAGGATTAAAGTCCAAGCCTCATATTCAGCAAATTAGTCTTCTAATTTGATAGTAATAATAACATTACTTTTTTTCTAGAAATGGAATAGATTGTTAACTAGTAAGTACAGTTCTCACACTTCTGTGACAGAATAATCTCTTTAGAATTATTTGATTTTTCTAAAATGTGATGCTTGGCTTTGGTTTTAGATTCTAACAATTGGCCCAAAGACACTGACTTTGAAGACATACTATTTTTCTCTATTACAATATATTTTTATTATACGATTCTTGTGTGTATAATTTTGTATTGTTGGTCATATAAAAATTAATTAGGACTTCAACTCTCAAAGCATGAGTGAGAAAGTCCATCTTCTTATGGAAGTTATTTTTTGAGATCTCCTTTAATGACAGAGCAACTGAAATATGTGTGTATATATACACACACGTGTGTAGGTCAGTTCTCATCTAAATAGTAATGTATATGCTTGTGGTATTGTTGTTTGTGGTTGATAACAATATGGGTGTTATGCAGCTTCCTTTTTGCTTGTTAAAAATAGTCTCATTACATGCTTTGATTGGTACATTGGTCAAGATAGGCCTGGTTATATTATAGTAATAAATCCTGAAATCTAAGTGGTTTTAAAATCACAAGGTTTGTTTGTTTGTTTGTTTGTTTTGTTTTAACCAATCACAGTCATACTGGGTCAGTCAACTTTCCTTCACTGGTCTCCTTCAAGCAGTGACTCTGGTTTCCAGTCTTCTTTTATCTTGTGATGTGACCATCTTCAAAGCATGATCTCCAGGGTCACTGTGGCAGGGGAAGAGGGATTGAGGCAATGTTACAGGGATGGAAGGGTGAAGGTTGCATTTTATGGTCATGCCTGGATATAGTATATGTTACTTTCACCCATATCCTATTTGCCAGAATTCAGTCACGTGGCCCTAATATAAATGCATGGGGAGTTGGGAAATGTAAACATAGAAATCCAGTATACATAAAAGTAATCAAAATAGGATTTGGTGAACACAAAGCATTGTCTCTGCCATAATTGGGAAGGAATCAACTTTTTGAAAGGCAGAGTGAAAAAGTAGAAAGTACAACTGGGTTGTGGCTATAGTTTTATGCAAAATTACAATGTCCCCAACTCAGTGCATATACTCCCTCTTCTACTTACAGGATTATTAGGGTTTATAAACTGCCAGTTTGCACTAGATTTAATCTTAGAGCCAATGGTCAAAGGAGAATGGTGTTATTAAATTGCCCACATATTCCAAAAACTGAATGGTACTTAGGTACTATCCCAGTAGAGTCTTGATTCTATTTTCATGAATTTATAGATCATCCTTAGTGCAAGCTGAGATTACTAAAGTTATAGGATGTGGACATATTAGGGTCACATGTTTTTTATCATGTAGAAAACTAAACTGGAAATCACTTGATATATTTTGCCTATCTTTAGATTGTGGTTATATAAGAATAAGGTTGATTTACAAAAATTTAATAAATATTTGTGGACTTCTACTACTGGACAATATCTAGCGTAATTAGTATCAGAACTCCTCTCCTGCAATTAGCGACTATTAAATGGAACAGAATACACAGTGCAACTGTTTTTTTGGCATTGGACAACATGCAGTGCCTGCCTGCAATCACTGGGGACGGGGAAGGGGGGAAGCACAAAACAAGAGCTCTATATTCAACGTGGGGGCATTTGGCAAACCATCTGTAAGAATTAGAGCAGATAGAAAGAATGGAGATTAGGGTTGCTAAGGTGACTGGAAATTACAAGACTAGGTACACAGAAAGAAGGGAGTCCCAAAGAAGCAGAACCAGGAATCTGCACAAAGGTTTCCTTTAGGGCCTGGCTAAATTCTAAGCTGTGTATATACTGGGCGAGACTCTGCAAGGCATATCAGGCTGGAGAAGCTAAAAACAAACCTAGATTTCAGAAGCTGCACAATGCTGTGAAGACAATGGAGTTCTGACCTGGTGACATTGGCGTTCTGACATTTGAGAGAGCTTGCTGACACTCCCAAAATGCCATGTCCTATGGGTGAGGATCATACCATTTAAGTAAGAGCTAAACCCTAGAACTAAGGAATAGAACTGCAGTAAACCCCTAAAAATAAGCCTCAACAGGATCAAAGTGACCCACTAGTACTTTAACTTTCTTCCAGAACAAAATTCAACACCCTTCAGAGGAAGATAACAAAATCCAGTCTTTCTATGTTTAGCATAAGTTTTAAAAATTACTGGACATGTGAGCAGGCAAGGAAAAACTGACCCATAATCAAGAGGAAAAAATGGTCAGTTGAAGAAATTCACAGATAACCAAGATATTGGAAGTAGTGAAGAAAGACTTTAAAATTATAAATATGTTTTAAAATTTTAAATATCTTTCCCAGTGTTGAGGCTTCTTATGAAACCGCAGACCCAGAAAGCAGTGTGACTACAACCTCATGATAGAGCTTGACCCAGACACAGCACCTAATGCAGCTAAGCCAGACTCAGATTCCTGACACACAGATACTGTGACATAGGAATGGTTTTCATTATTGAATTTACTGTAGTGACACTGGTTAATAAAATTGTATAGATCTCAAGCATACAGTTCAGTGATATGTCACACATATGCTGCATTGCAGGTTCGCCACCCTGTACCCTTATCTACCTCCTTCCTCCCATCTTTTCCTCTGGTCACCAGTGAACTGTTGTCGTGTCCATGAGTCTCTGTCTGTCTTGTCCATTTGTTGCTTTCAGTTTTATAACCCACATATGAGTGAAATCACATGGTTCACAACTTTTTCTGTCTGATTTATTTTGCTTAGCATGATAACCTCAATACCATGTTACAATTCCATGTTGCTGCAAATGGCAGTATTTCATCTTATGTTGTGGCTGAATAATATTCCATCATATATATGTACTGTAGTAATGTAGTTTTAAGTCACTAAAACACTTAAAACGTAATATGGAACAAAAGATGGCTGAAGAAATGGGTTAATTTCATCAGAGAAAGGAACCAAGTGAAAACCCTAAAACTGAAAAGTACAATATCTGAAATATTGTATGGGCTCAACTGAATGGGCTCAACCACAAATGGACATAGCAGAAGAAAGAAAGGAGGAGTAAACAAGCTAATGGAAACTAGTCAAATTAAAGCGTAGAGAGGAAGTCAAAGGTGAAAAAATAGGACAGAGTTAGTGGGACAGTAGCAAATGATCTAAAGTACATAATGGAGAGACAATGGAGTAGGATAAATATTTGACAATATAACAGCTTGAATTTTTCCAAGTTTTATGAAAGATAACTTATAGGTCCAAGAATTCAGAGAAACTTAGACAGAATAAGTTCTTCAAAGACTAAACCTAGATACATCATAGCCAAACTGCTAAAAATCAATGATAAAGAGAGAAAAATTAAAGCATCCAAGGAAAAAGACATAATACATTTAGAAGTACAAAAATAAAAATGCTGGCTGACTTTTTATCAGAAAAAAATAGAAGCCAGAATGGAGTGACATCTTTTAAAGTTACGAAAGAAAAAAAGAATTTGTCAACTTGAAATTCTGTTTTCAGTACAAATATCCTTCAGAATTCTTCATTGCATCTTTGTCAGAGGCAAGAATTCAGCTGGCACAATCAATGTGGCCGCCTTCAAGGATTTGGCTGGCATGGCGGTGGAGGCAAGGTTGAAGAGATGGCTTAGAGAGTTAAGAAACTGGTTACATGCAGAAGTATTGACCAGAGATATAAAGAAGATAACGGGAGCCAGGTTTTTAATATTAGAGAAGGAAGTTCCAATTATATTAAGTGCAAAATATTGTTAAATGTACAGTGGAGACACCTGGCATGTGCCATCTTCTTTATTGTGATCAAAACAACGTAATATAAAATTTACCATTTTCACATTTTAAAATGTACAACTCGGTGGCATTAAATACATTCAAGTTGTTGTGCAACTATCACTACTATTTCCAGAACTTTTTCATCTTTTCAAAGTAAAACTCTGTACTCATTAAGAATAACTCGTTATTCTCCATTCCTATAGACCCTGGCAACCACCATCCTATTTTCTACCTCTATGAATTTGATGATTCTAGGTACATCGTATGAATGGAATCCTACAGTATTTGTCTTTTTGTGACTAGTTTATTTCACTTAGCATAAAGCCTTTAAGGTTCATAAACATAATTGTGTGTGTCAGAATTTCCCTTATTTTTGAGGCTGAATGATACTCAATTGTACCTATGTACCACATTTTGTTTACCTATTCACCTATGATGGGCTTGGGAAGGAAGTTGGATTATTCCATGTTTTAGTCGTTGTGAATAATACTGTTTTGAACATGGGTGTACACATATCTCTTTGAGATCCTGCCTTCAACTTTTGGGATTCATACTCAGAAGTGGAACTGCGGTATCATATGGTAATTCTATGTTTAATTTTTTTTCGAGGAACTGCTGCACTAATTTCCGTGGTGGCTGCAGCATTTTATAGTTCCACCAGCAGGACACAAGTATTCCAATTTTTTCACATCCTCTCTAACAGTTATTTTCTGTTCTGTTTTGTTCCATTTTTTAAAAAATAATAGCTATTTTAATGAATGTGAAATGTTACCTCATTGTGGTTTTAGTTTTCATTCCCCTAATGATTAGTGCTGCAGCGTACCTTTTCATGTGCTTATTGGGCCTGTGGATAGCCTCTTGGAGAAATGTCTTTTGAAGTCCTTAAGCTCACATTTGAATTAGGTTGTTTGTTTTTTTTTGATGTGTTATAGCAGTTCTTTCTGAATTTTAAATATTAGCCCCTTATCAGATACGGAATTGGAAAATATTTTCTCCTATTCTGTAGGTAGCCTTATCACTCCATTGATTGTGTCCTGTAAAACACAAAAGTTTTAAATTTTGATGTAGCCTAACTGACCTAATTTTTCTTTTGTTTCTGTGCTTTTTGTATCATGTCCAAGAAATCACTACTAAATCCAATGTCATGAAACCTCTCTTATGTTTTTTTTATAAGAGTTTATAGTTTAAGCTCTTACCTTTAGGTCTTTGATTCAATTTGAGTTCATCTTTGTGTATGACATAAGGGAAGGGTCTGACTTCATTCTTTTGCATGTGAATATCCAGTTTTCCCAACATCATTTATTTAAAAATGTCCAAAATAGAGTAAATAAATAAATAAATAAATACATACATACATAAATACATAAATAAATAGAAAAAAAGAATATTCATTCCCCATTGAATGGTCTGGCAGCCTTGTGGAGAATCACTTGACTATATGTGTGAGGGTTTATTTTGGGTCTCTCTATTCTATTGCATCGGCCTATGTGTCTGTCTTTATGGCAGGACCATATTGTTTTGATTACTGTAGCTTTATAATTGGGAAGTGTGAGTCCTCCAACTTTGTCCTTTTTCAAGATTGTTTTGGCTATTTAGGGACATACACCATCTTAACCAAGTAGTAAAAGTTAACATTGGCAGTAATGAGGACAATTGACAGCTTGTGCCTCTTGATAGGATGCACCGAGGACACAGCATCACTTCTGTGTTATTCCTGACAAACCAATAGAAAAAAACCTCTCTTGAAAATGAGGCTATATCAGACAAACCCAAATGAGCAATAGTCTGCAAAATAACTGGCATTTACTTTGCAAAAATGCCAAAGTCAAGAAAGATAAGATGAAGGTAACCTGTCATATTGAAAAAAAGTAAAGCAACGTTATAGCTGACTGCCACACATGATCCTAGATAGGATAGTAGGCTGATAAAGAACATAATCAGGACAGTCGGTGAAATTCAAGTGGGATCTGTGGATTAGATGATACTATTATTTCAATGTTAATTCCCTGAATCTGGGTCATTATATCTATAACTTACTTTCAAATGGTTAAAAATTATATTATGCATAATATTATGTATATTATATAAGGTCACATTATGTGGAATATAAAATTATAGGGTACTTGGGAGATCTTTGCAATATTCTTGCAATTTTTGTAAGCTTAAAATTAATTCGAAGTAAACATTTTTAAAAAATAGAAAAATTATGGTCAAATAAAGGCATTTTCAGAAAAACAAAAGGTGAGCAAATTTGTTGGCAGTGGATCCGCAGTGCAGGAAATACTTAGCAAATCCCCAGGGCAGAATAGAAATGATCCCAGACGGGAGCCCGCATCTGGGAGAAGGAAGAAGAGCGCTGGAAATGGGAAGATTTCTAAACTACACGTGCGGACTTGTAATAATTCAATACGGCAGATTAAGCACAGGTGTGTAGCGCCTCTCCTTCCAATCTCCTAAAAATTACTGTAAAGGATAAAGCTCTAAGCCTACAAAAATAAAGAGACGGCATCAACGGACAGTTTTAACGACTTTCTGGAGACTGAAAGTGGGTGTCCATGTTGAACGAGACGCGGAGCGGGAAGCCTCACTTGAAAGGACGCGTGGCGAGTAGCGCTGCTGAGGAGACGGCGCAGCCGCGGGTGGGAAGCCGGGGGAGGCTTAGGGCTCAGAGGTGCCGGGTCTGCAAAGACGGACAAGCACGGGGCTGGAAACAGGAGTTACCGGGAAGTCTGCAGGCAGAACCTTCATCACGTACATATCACCGCAGAGAATGCTTCGCTCCTCCCAAGCGGAAACAGGGAGAGAGATCAAGAGAGACAGGGAAAGATTTATTGATGAATTGATTCATTTGTTCATTTATTCATTTTATTTCAAAAGAAATGGAAAGATACCATTCTTTCTCTCTCTCTCTCTCTTTTTTTTTTTTTGTGTGTGTGTGGTAAGAACACTTAAGATCTATTCTCTTAGTAAATTTCAACAATATAACACAGTATTATTAACTAGAGTCACCATGCTGTACATTAGGTCCCAGAACTTATTCACCTTAGAACTGAGCATTTGTATCCTTGGACCATATTTCCCTGTTAAGGGTGGAACATTTTCAAAGTGAGCGAAGTAGCTAAGTCAGCTACAGGGAAGAAATATCTTTAGATACCAGAAATTGTCCTTCTTGCTTGGTTGTGGGTTTAGGAAATGTATTGTATAGGATATGAAGATGGCCAGTGTCTGCTTCTGTAATTTGCTCACTTATTAACCAGAGTGTAGAACGAGGCGATGTATTTGTATTGCATTAATGGTGACTTCTGCTTCTGTAAACTGCTTACTTGTTTAATGTAGTTTTGGGTTTTGTGAGCTGTCTCTTTTGAAATTGTAAGAGTGAAGACTTCCCAGTAAATCAGTAACAAGAAGGTGATTCCTCGAGGCACCAAAGTCCCAGGAAGAGGCACAACATTCCAAGATACAGATAGCAAGACTCTCTACCAGGCTATGTTTAATCTAGCAATTCCCCAGATACATTTATCTTTGTAAAGGACATTAACGGTTAACTTCAGCTTTCTGTAATTTCCTTACTCTCTCTCTTTGTTCTAAGATGTAGTCAGAGGCTTCATAAACTGCCTCAAACAAAGACCCCGGGCTGATCTCCTCTAACCCTGTGTGGTAGAGAGTCAGTCGCCCTGGCTAATAAAGGCTCATAATTAATCTCAATTGGCTCCGTGGGTCTCAGATTTGAACACACCACAACAGTGCGAGTAACTGGCTTAAACTGGTACCTAATTCTCTGCTTACTTCTTTGTATGAGTTACTTTTAGCCTAAAAATGCCTTCTTGCTTGAGCAGATTGGGGCGACCCCTTCTAGGATAGGATGACATCAATGTCTTTGCAGGCAGATCTGAAACTCCCTAACTAATTTTCCTGCCTAACTCTTTTCTAAGAGCCATGAACTCCCTTATGATTGGTATGAATATTAAAGGACGGGAGGTCTCTTCTATATCTGCTTCCTGCTGAGAAGGGTTGTGTCCCTGCCTATTGGGGTTTCATGGAGCTCTTTCCATTACTGCCTCAGTCAGGGTAGGGTCTTGGGTTTCCTGCTGAAGTGCCACCTCAGTTCCTAGACAAGGAAAAGAAGATATGAACTTGTTATTTAAATTATATATCTATTAATTTCTATTATTGATTTGCCTTTTAAGAGAGTAAAGGGAAACAGGCTTGGTTAATATATTTCTTAAAGAGTAAAAAAGACCTTTGGCCTAAAGTCCTCTCCCCCTCAGACCCTAAGGGCCCTGTCTGGCCTAACAGCATTTCTGCTAACAATGGACCCATGATCCTTATCAATAGCCATTGGATCTGAGTCACCAGTTTCGGGCAATTATTCAGATTTGAGGGGGAGAGGGCCTTTCTCCTAAAGAAAGGAGGGAGGAAAACTTAACTAGGTTTACTAAAAATGATTAAGAACTCTGCAAGAGATACCCTGTATCATTTCCTGCTAAAAGATTAAGAATTTTACAAGTGATGTCCAGTACGAATTCTTAAATATGAATAGGCAACCAAAAATCTTTAGAGACAGAAATGTGCAATATTAAAGAAAAACAAAACAAAGCAAAAATTACTCCCTAGAAGTTGGTTCATGAAAAAAAAAAAACTTTAAAAAATTTATAATTAGTATTCTCAGATATATGAGATAGAGATCCCAGAAAACAAAATTGAAATTAGGGTTTCAAACTGATACCTGTACACCTGTATTTTTAGCAGCATTGTTTACAATAGCCAAAAGGTGGATGCAGCCTCTGTCCATGACAGATGAACATAAACAGCGTATGGTGTAAATATGAAGATCTAATTGGCTTTATTAAGTGATTCATGAATCAGACGGCATTCCGTCTAGCAAGTAGAAGGGCGCTCGGAGGAAGTAAACAAAATGGAAGGTTTTTATAGGATGCATGCAGGGTGTGGAAGGGGAGTTGTTACCAAAAAAAAAAAAAAAAAAAAAAGAAAAAAAGAAAAGAAAAAAGAAAGAAAGGATTATTTTTAGACCAGGACTTCTTCTTTTGGGGAGAAGGGAATGGCGAGAGTTTTTAATCACTCAAAATGCCTCTTCTTTCTATGGGGTGAGATGAAGAGGGACTGCGTGATAGATTACTTTATCGGAGTTGACCAGAAAATTCCCTGCCAGTTGATGAAGATTACATCTGGAGAGGTTTAAATAGCAATTAGGTGAGGTATTAAGTCTAGGTTTGGTATCATGGCTTTAGTACAAGTTATTCCATTTTGAGACTGTGGCTTTCTCTTTAACAATATATACATTGGCTTAAAAAAAAAAATGTAAGCAATGTCCAAACCTCTAGAGAATGTTTACAAGAGTTTATTTGGCAAAAACTGATGACGATTGCCTGGAAGAAAGATCTCAAATGCTTCCCAGGACAATTTTGCAGCTTCTTTTATGCATTTGAATTCAGTAGGGAACATAAAGAAGATTACATGACGATGGGAGAAAGGTGGGGATTGGATTACAGAATAGTTAACAAGATTATGTGCTCTCTTGAGGGTTAACATTCCTTCCATGGATATTACTTCTGGCTTCTCAAAGGTGTGTTAACCTAGATGCACAAGAACAATGGACAGGGCTGGTTTAGAACCTTTCACTAAAAAAGTTATGGGCCTGGGGCATGACTACCCTCCATGCCCTGCCCTGTTAGGAATTTATGATTTATTATAGAACCATTTTTTTTCCCCCCACAAAAGAAAAGAAAGAAAATGCTACAACAAGATGAACCTTGGGAGCATTTACCAAGTGAAATGAGCCAATTACAAAAAGACAAAGACTGCATGCTTCCATTTATATGGGGTACCTAAAGTAGTCAAATTCATAGGTACAGAAAGTAGAATGGTGGTTACCAGGGGCAAGAGCGTGTGGTGAGTGTTAAGGGTGGACAATTTTCCAGTAAACCAGCATTAAGGATTTACTTCTGATTCGGATTAACCAGGGTGCAGTAATCTGATTAAAGATATGCTAATGGCCAACTTCTGCTTCTGTAATCTGCTTACTTGTTCTAGGCTATATAAACTGCCTCTACTGGAGCTCGGGGCTGATCTCTTCTAACCCGTGTGGCAGAGAGTCAGTTGCCGCCAGCTAATAAATGCTCACAATTTACCTCAATTGGTTCCATGGGTCTTGGATTTGATCGCACCACAACAATGAGTATAAGATTAAAAGAGTTAATGTTTGTTTGTTGGGCCATCTTGAAACAATGGGACAGGTGAAGACTCTGATCTGATCAAATGGGCCCTGCTAGGTTCCTCCTTGTCTATCACACATTAGTTCAGGCTGCACTCTAGGCACCTGTGATGATAGCTCCCTTGGAGCAGATCATCTCTCTGAATTCTTTTAGGCCATTAGGGGAAGGTCAAAGGTTCTTTCTGAGTCTTTTGTTTCTTAAAAATAATCAGCTTAAAATAAATTCCAAAGAGGCGTTATTTGGGGTGGCAAAGGCCACTTCCCCTCAACACTATTGTTCAGGCAACGGGAGGTGAAAGAATGAAGTCCGAATTTAACCTAAAGATGTACCTTTTTGTAGGAGGAGACACTCCGGAGAGTCTGCGAGTCTGATTTGCAGCAGCCAGTTCACAAAAGTAGAAGTGCCCAAAATAGAAGCCTGTTGCTAGAGCATGTGTCTAGAGAACAAAGACTACAGTATTAATTAGTAGGCTGGATGATCTCTTTCCTGGGCTGCTGGGAGGCTTTTTAGACCCTGTGAACCAAAGATTTGCCTTGGCCACAGTGGAAGCTAAATGCCCCAAGGTCTTCAGAGGGCTTTTAGGTTAGAGAAGAGGAGTTGCCTCCTTCAAAACCAAAACTCCCCAATAGCCTGTTAAGGGTGGAAAATTTTCCAGTAAGCCAGCATTAAGGATTTACTCTGATTCTGTTAACCAGGGTGTAGTAATCTGTTCAAAGATATGCTAATGGCCAACTTCTGATTCTGTAATCTGCTTACTTGTTTTGATGTTAACCAGGGTGTAGTAATCTGCTTACTTGTTAACCAGGGTGTGGTTCTAGGCTTTATAAACTGCCTCCTTTGGAAGCTCCGGGCTGATTCTCTGACCCTGTGTGGTGGAGAGAGTCAGTCACTGGCCAGCTAATAAAGGCTCATAAATTAATCTCAATTGGCTTCGTGGGTCTCAGATTTGATCGTGCCACAACAAGCCCTCACAAACTCTCAGTATTTATAATCTAAATGTCTCCTTTCCATAGTCGCTTCTCCACATGCTCTTATCCATAAGCCCCCAGAGGGGCCTCTCAACTGCTGGCTGCTGACTGCTTACCAATGACAAGGGACGTAAAAGATGACATCCTGGTAGGTTTGCCACCCTAAAATATGCCTCTTTGAGATATTGATTATTTTAGGCTGGTTAATTTTAAGAAGCAGCAGACATGGGAAAAGCTCTGAAAAGCAAGTAAAAGTTAACCTTTGCAAAAGAATATTACATTTGTGTTGGAAATCTCCTTTGTAAAGGTGTCTTCCTTTCTGTACCAAGGAAGGGAAGGATATCTATCTCTAGAAATTGCTATCAATGGAGAAGGCAAGGACTTAAATCTGTATAACAATCTTGCCTTTGCTTACAGTACTTCCCTGGTAACCTCCCATAACCTCCCACTTGTCTTTACTGAAAGGTGGTATTTAAGGTGATGGTGTTCACCATTTGGGCTAGTCTCAATTCTTTGGTCTCACCCATGTATACATATTACAGGATACATATGTATACAGGATGTATTCATGTTATTAAACTTTAATTTAGTTTTCTTCTGCTAATTTAATCTCATGTTATTTTGATTATTAGACTAGCCAGAAGGACCTGGAAGAGTAGAGGAAAATATTTCCTCTGCAACAATAATTACTTGAAGAAATGGGTAAAAGCCATTGCTTTTGGAAGGGTAGGATGACGGGCATCTCACTGTTGTAGCCGCCAGCCCCGGAAAGACTCACGGACCACCAGAATTCAGTGAGTTACAGGAAACACACTCTTTATTCAGCCAGCTGGGTCTGCCAGGTGTACACAGACCCCAAATTAAGCAGCACCGAAATGTAGAGGTCAGGGTTTTTAAGCCCCAAATCCCATTCTTCATTCTATCTAAACACAAAGGTCTATCTTTCTTCTATTCACTACCTGTCAACTCACAGGTCAGGTGTGTAAGCGGGGGTACAGAAGCAAAAAGTTTATTTTTAGAATGTTATGTTCCTATGGGTGACAGCCTATGTTCCCATGGACATAGTCAAGCAGTAATTTTCCAGCCAGCACATCACAAGAGAGGACTGTGGCTTTTCATTGTGAGCTCACCTTCATTATTTGATTTTATAGTCATGAGCATGGAGTGGTTTCATCATGATCAGGTGACTCTGGTTAAGAAACTGAAAAGGTAGACAGGGGCCAGACTAGAACCTGTTCTTTCACTCTGTTAGGAGCTTGAACTTGACTTGCAGACTGTGAGAAGACAATCTGAATCTGGGGAGAAAATGGTCAGCCTGGGAGGGAATGGTACAGCCTCCCTCAGACTGCGAGGGGGACCCAGTCACCCCTCTGGCACTTACTCCTTCTCAGCCCTCTGTCCCTTCCCTCCTCTTCCTTTCTTTCCTTCAACAAATATGTGAGGCTTCCTATATACCAGAAATGTTTATTGACTAGAGACAAACGTTTATTGTCCCTAAGGTGTGGGACAATTCACTGAGAGATGATTTTAAATGGTACACAGCCACTGCATTAAACAAACAAATCACATAAATTGCAAGAGAAAAAAACCCTATAAATTAAAAGAGATGTAAAAGACATATCAACAAATTGCAATGTGTGGCCCTTATTTGGATCCTGATTCAAGAAGTTAAAAAAAATTTTCAAAATTTGAAAACTGGATATTTGATAATAGTGAGGGATAGTCATTGTTTCAGGTATGATAATGATATTGTAGTTATAAAATAAACTTTATCTTGTAGAGATGTATAATGCAATATTTCCAGTGAAATTATGTGATATCTGGGATTTGCTCCAAAGTAATCAGTGAGAGGAGGGGTAGGGGACTGAGATACAACAAAGGTATATCACAGGTTGACCATCATTGATGCTCGGTGATAGGGCCTTTCATTCTACTATTCTGTCTACTTCATATAGGTTTGAATTGTCCAAATTTAAAATTTTAAAAAATGTTGCATTGTATAATAAAGAAGTTAATTCCTTTACAATACTCTTTCAATCCATCTGATTAGTCAAGAAGGAGGAAGTTTCTAATACTTGTTATAAGGTCTGACTCAGAGTCTTCAATTAGACATTAAATTATTTGGCTTCCAGTTATAAAATAAGTAAGTCACAAGGATGTATTGTACAGCACAGGAATTAGGTGAATAATATTGTAATAACTTTGTATAGTGACGGATGGGTACTAGACTTACCATGGTGATCACTTCAATAAACAAATGTTGAATCTCTATGTCATACACTTAAACTAACATTGTATATCAGCTACACTTTAATAAAAAATAAAAGTCAAAAAATGAAAGAACACATCAAGCAAACTAAAAATTAATTATTAAATAAATAAATACATAGATACATAAATAATTTGGTTCACAAGTGATCCTGGCTTATGTTATAGTAATTTAAAATTTATATGCTATTTGTTTCAAAGACACAATATATAACATATATTATACATATAGTATATATTATATAATTTTTTAAGTAAAAATTTTGGCAGTCATGGATTTCATATACTGCACTCCCATATGAAAATGTTGCCATTTTTTTCTCTGTTACTAAATTCAAGTTAGCTCTTGTGCTCTGTTTCTTCATCAGTAACAGAAAGTGTGACTAAATTCGATCAACCCCAATTTAAAATTCAATCTCTTCAGGGTTAGTTCAAGATTTTCCTTAAAATGATGCTGCCTCCCTCTCTTCTTTTTTTTTTTTAAAGAACATTATTGCTTTTATTAGTTTTTTCAGTTATAGTTCACATTCAATAATATTTTTTATTAGTTTCAGGTGTACAGTATAGTGGTTGGACATGCATACAACTTCTGAACTAATCCTGCAATTAGTCTAGTACCAACCTGGCACTATACATAGTTATAACATTATTATTGACTATATTCCTTATTTTATACTTCACATCCACAGGACTATTTTGTAACTACCAATTTGTACTTCTTAATCCCTTCCCCTTTTTCACCCACCCCCTAACCGCCCTCCTATCTGGTCAACATCAGTTTAGTCTCTGTATTTATGAGTCTGTTTGTATTTTGTTGTTTATTTTGTTCTTTAGATTCCACATATCAGTGAGATCATATGGTATTCGTCTTTCTCTGTATGACTTATTTCATTCAGCATAATACCCTATAGGTCCATCTATGTTGTCACAAAGGGTAAGATTTCATTCTTTTTGTAGCTGAGTAATAATCCATTGGACATATGTACCACCTCTTCTTTATAAAATCTATTGATGGGCATTTAGGTTGCTTCCATATCTGGCTATTATAAATAATGCTACAGTAAACATAGGGGTGTATATATCTTTTCAATTACTGTTTTGAGTTTCTTTGGATAAATGCCCAGAGGTGAAATATCTGGGTCATAAGATAGTTCTATTTTTTTAATTTTAAAGGAAACTCCATACTGTTTTCCGTAGTAGCTGCACCAATTTGCAAACCACTGATGGTACATGAGGGTTGTTTTATCCCACATCCTTGCCAGCCCACCCGTTCTGACAGGTGTGAGGTGATATCTCATTGTGGTTTAATTTGCATTTCTTTGATGCTTAGTGACCTTGAGCATTTTTTCATGTCTATTGGCCATCTGTATTGTCTTCTTTGGAGAAATGTCTATTCAGGTCCTCCGCCCATTTTTAAATTGGATTGTTTGCTTTTTTGGTGTTGAGTTGTGTGAGTTCTTTATAAATTTGGGTATTAACCCCCTACCCAATGTATCATTGACAAATATCTTCTCCCATTCAATAGGTTGTCTTTTTGTTTAGTTGATAGTGTCCTTTGCTGTGCAAAACCTTTTTAGTTTGATATAGTCCCATTTGTTTATTTTTGCTTTTGTTTCCTTGGCCCCAGGAGATACATCATAAAAATATTACCAAAAGCAATATCAGAGAGTTTATTATCTATGTTTTCTTATAGTTTTATGGTTGAGATCTCACAATTAAGCCTTTAATCCCATTTGAGTTGATTCCTGTATATAGTGTAAAAAAGGTGATCTAGTTTCATTTTTTTGCATATATCTGTCCAGCTTTCCCAATATCATTTATTGAAGAGACTGTCTTTACCCAATTGTATATTCTTGCTTCCATGGTCATAGATTGACTAAATAGGTGTGGGTTTCTTTCCGAGCTCTCTATTCTGTTCCACTGATTTATGCGTCCGTGTTTATTCCAGTACCATGCTGCTTTAATTACTATAGCCTTGTAGTAGTTTGATATCAAGTAGTGTGATAGCTCCAGGCTTATTCTTCTTTCTCAAAATTGCTGTGGCTATTCTGGGTCTTTCATGGTTCCATATAAATTTTGGATTATTTGTTCTAGTTCTGTGAAAAATGCCATTGGTATTTTGATAGGGATTGCATTGAATCTATAGATTGTTTTGGGTGTTATGGACATTTTAATTATGTTAATTCTTCCTATCCATGGGCATGGTATATACTTACATCTTCTTCAATTTTTTCTTTAATGTTCTAAGTGTTTTATTTTTTGATGCAATTATCATTGGAAGTGTTTTCTTAATTTCTCTTTCTTATAGAAGTTAAGAAGTTCATTATTGGTGTATAAAAATGCAACCAATTTCTGAATATTAATTTTGTATCCTGCTACTTTCTTGAATTTATTTATCAGTTCTAATAGTTGTTTGGTGGAATCTTCAGTTTCTCCCTATACAGTATCATATCATCTGCAAAGAATGACAGTTTTACTTCTTCCATGGATGCCTTTTAGGTTTTTTTTTTTCTTTTTTGGTCCAATTACTATAGCTAGGACTTCCAATACTATGTTGAATAAAAATGGTGAAAGTGGACATCCTTGTCTTGTTCCTGATCTTAAAGAAAATTCTTTTAGTTATTCTCCACTGAGTATTTTAGCTGTAGGTTCGTCATATATGGCCTTTATTATGTTGAGATGTGTTCCCTGTATTTCCACTTTACTGAGAGTTTTTATCATAAATCGCTGCTGAATTTTGTCAAATGCTTTTTCTGTATCTATTGATAGGATCATATGATTTTTATCCTTCATATTGTTAATTGATTTGCAGATATTGAACCAACTTTCCATCCCAGGAATAAATCCCACTTGATCATAGTGTATAATCTTTTAAATGTCTTGCTGAATTTGGTTGGCTAATATTTTGTTGAGGATTTTTGTAACTATGTTCACGTAGGATAGCAGCCTATAACTTTTTTTTAAATGTCTTTGTCAGATTTTGGAATTAGGGTAATGTTGGCCTCATAGAATGAGTTTGGAGGCCTTCCCTCCTGTTGAATATTTTGGAATAGTTTCTTAATTCTTCTTCTAATGTTTAGTAGAATTCACCTGTGAAGCCATTTTGTCCAGAACTTTTGTCGTGGGGAGTTTTTGATTACGGATTCAATTTCATTAGTAGTAGTTCATCTATTCGGATTTTTTGTTTCTTCTTGATTCAGTCTTAGAAGATTGTATGTTTCTAGAAATTTATTTATTTCTTCTAGATTGTTCAATTTGATGGCATATAATTGTTTATAGTATTTTCTTATAATCCTTTGTATTTCTGTGATATCAGTTATCACTTCTCTTTCATTTCTGATTTTATTTATTTGGGCCCTCTCTCTCTTTTTTGGTTGAGTCTGGTTAAAAGTTTGTCAATTTTGTTTATGTTTTCAAAGAACTAGCTCTTGGTTTCATTGATATTTTTTTAAATTCTATTTTGTGTATTTCCACTCTGATCTTTATTATTGCCTTTCTTCTACTCATTTAGTGCTTTGTTTGATGTTCTTTTTCTAGTTCTTTAGGTGTAATGTTAGGTCATTTATTTGAGCCTTTTCTTGTTTCTTGAGGTAGGCCTGTATTGCTATGGATTTCCCTCTTAAGACTGTTTTTGTTGGGTCCCCTAGATTTGAGGTCCTGTGTTTTCATTTTAATTTGTCTCAAAGTGTCTTTTGATTTCTCTCTTGATCTCATGTTAACCCATTCATAGTTTAGTAGCATGTTATTTAGTCTTTGTGTGTTCATGTGTTTTTCAGGTTTTTTTTCTTCTTGTAATTGACTTCTAGTTTTACACATTGTGGTTGGAGAAGATGCTTGATATGATTTCAAACTTTATTTATTGAGACTTATTTTGTTTTTAATTAGCAATAATTGTGCCTCGGATAATCCTCATTGGCTACGATACTACCATGGTAAAAAGCTTTGAGATTTGTTTTGTGAACTAACATGTGGTCTATCTTGGAAAAGGTTTCATGTGCACGTGAAAAGAATGTGTATTCTGCTGCTTTGGGGTGAAATACCCTAAAATAAATTCATCTGGTTTAATGTGTCACTTAAGGTTGATGTTTTCTTGTTGATTTTCTATCTGGAAGATCTATCCATTGATGTTAATGGGTGTTAAAGTCCCCTACTTTGACTGTGTTATTGTCAACCTCTTCCTTATGTCCATCAAAATTTGCTTTATGTATTTATGCGCTTCTATGTTGGGTGCATAAGTGTTTACAAGGGTTATATACTCTTGTTGGATTTATCCTTTATCATTATGAAATGTCCTGCTTTGTCTCTTATTATAACCTTTGTTTTAAAGTCTATTTTGTCTAGTATAAGTATTGCTACCCCAGCTTTTTTGTGTCCCCATTTGCATGAAATATCTTTTTCCATACCCTTGCTTTCAGTCTGTGTGTGTTTCATTCTGAAGTGGGTCTCTTGTAGGCCACGTACATATGCGTCTTGTTTTCTTATCCATTCAGCCACCCTGCTTTTTATCCAAGCATTTAATCCATTGTTACTTAAAGTGATTATTGATAGGTACCTAGTTATTGCCATTTTATTATTCATATTTATGTTCTTATAGTCCTTTTTTTCTACTCTTTCTCTTCCTCCTCCTTCTAAAAAAAAAGCCCATTTAACATTTCTGGAATACCAGTTTGGTGGTGAGGAACTCCTTTAACTTTTCCTGTCTTTCTTTTCTTTAGCCATCAGGGTGAGGCTGAGGTCCCTTGATCTTTAGGAGGGACCTCTGCATCTGAGATGTCCCTCCCAATTCTCAGTCACCACACATGGGAGTGGGGCCAACCTGTTTTGTGTCTCCATCCCTCCTACCAGTCTCCACGTGGCTTTATTGCCTTAGTTGCAGAACTTCTGTTCAGCTAGTCTTTAGATGGCTCTCCAGCTTGATTGTTTGTTCCTGTCCCTCCTTCCTTCTCCCTGGAGCAACTTTTATTCTGGCATTAAGGAAGGATGGGTGCCTGCTCTTCTCTATTTCTTCACTGAATGCAAATCAGTCTCAGTGAGTCTCAACACTGTACCCTGGCACTAGCTTCTAAAGTCTACTTTTTGTCCTTCTTACCCATCTTCTTGCTCCCTGGGGGCCACAGCTCAATCTCAGAACAGATATCCCCAAGAGACCATGGGAACTTTTAGGATGTTCTAAGCCTTGCTAATCAGAATGTAGTCTGTGGGTCACCAACATCAACATCTCCTGGAAGCTTGTAGACATGCAGACTCTCAGGTCCAACCCAGACTGACTGAGTCAGCATCTGCATGTACCTTCGAGTGTAAGAAGCACTGCTCTGCAGCACTGCTAGACTTGGCTGGAGCCCCCTTCTGCCACCCATGAAGCATCCAAGCTCCAGTTACCTCTTCTCTGATTCTCTTCCTCCTATCTCAGTTTATTTCCTGATGAGTAGGGAATCGTGCATATTTTGAACATCATGCTTTTAACCTACTCTCTTTATACTCCTTGATTTAGTTATTAATTCTCTAAAACTTTCTCTTTCCTTAAAAGCTCACACTAATCAAAAGCTATGGCTTTTAAGACAATTTGCCAAATGTGAGGTTTAAAATCAATAAGTTGACCACCCTGGGGAAAATGTGTATAGAAAGCTCTTCCTTCCAGATTAATGGGGAGGTAGAGATAATGGAAAGCCCAAGCTAGCATCTCCAAATACTAGTGGCTACATTGTTTGTTTGTTTGTTTTTCTAAATGAATCAATTTAAAGAAAAGTGGTAAGTAAGTGCTAATGGAGGAATGTGCAGATAATTGAAGCTCGGAAAACTTTGGGTTAGGTTTCAGGCACACTAAGACTTTCTCCTATGGGCTGCACCCTTCTTTACTTGTCCTGACTCAGTCTATCTCTCTAGATGGCAGAGGGGGAAACAAAGGTAATTGGTACACTCTTCTTACTTCTACCGATAATGAGAGTAGAGGTCAATATTAAAGAGATGGGAAGCTTAGAGGACAGTGTTTTTATGTTCAGAATGAGAAAGGAAGGGTCTTCAGGATTCTAGGAGCTCCCCCAAGGTTTGGGACTGAATTGTGTTCATTTTTGCTTCCACAGAAACTGCTACAGAGTCTGGCTTATAGTAATGTTGGTAATTTTTATATTTCTTAAGTTATTTAGAGAACTGCTGAGTGTGGTCTGTTTTCACCTAAAATGGGATGGCTTAAGAGTAATAAGATCAAAAAGTGAAAGAAAATAAAACAAAGTAAAAAAAAAAAAAAAAAATATACCAATGTATAATCTCAACATGGCAGAAAGTAGGGAGGCCAAAATGAAATTGATGTGTTCAGGTGGTTTTCAGGTGAGTTTGGTGTTTAAAAGCCTATATGTAAAGGGAGAAATGAAAGGTATGTGGTCCAAGTTGAATGTAAGAGGGACACTCACCTGTCAAGAATAATGCCAAAAAGTCTGAAGAGTGGTCTGAGGCTTCTGAATGATGCTAAGACATTCACTTGTTTTAAATATTTTATTATAGACAACACATCAAACATATGGACAAGTAATCAGACTAAAACAATAACCTCTCACATTAATCATGTTCCAGCTACAATAATGATCATTTTACTAGGGATCAGTAAATTATGGCCGTAAGGCCAAATTCAGCCCACTCTCTATTTTTTACTATTATAATAAAGTTTTGTTGGAACACAACCATACTCATCTCATTATATTTTGTCTGTAACTTCTTGCACATTACAATGACAGAGTTGAGTAGTAGCAACAAAAACCTTGGCCCACAGCCTGTCTGGCCCTTTACAGTAATCATTTGCTGACCCCAATTTATTCTGCCATAATGAATATCCCCCATTCCCACCCACCTGCCTGCCAAACCCACTTGTATTATTTTGAAGCAAATAATAATCATGTCATTTGACTGGCAAATATTTCAATATGTATTACTAAATCATAAAGTCATTACCACTTCTAAAAAGAGATTTCACAATAATTTTTTAATATCATAAATAGCCAATTATTGTTCAAATGTCCAGTTACCTCCAGGTCATAAATCTTTGTAGGATTTGTGTTTTTATTTTTTATGGTTTGTTTGAAACAGCATCCAAATAAATTCCACACATTGTGATTGGTAATGTTCCTGAACTCCCTTTTAATCTACAGTTTTCCCTGCATTTCTGACTCCCTTCCTTTTTTTTTGTTCCTTGCAATTAATTTTTTTGAAAAGAAACTAGGTTGTCTTGCAGAGTTTTCCACAGTCTGGATTCTGTTGACTATATTAGTGTTTACCTGGTTCCAATGTCCCTTGTATGTACTGTAAATTCTAATTAAGTTTAGAGGATTTTTAAAGAGAGTTTGAAGCACTTCAAAGGAACAAGACCATAGCTGCTGCTTATGGAAGCTAATGTGAACGCAGGATTATTCACTTCCATTTCGCTCCTTTTATCATCAATCTAAGAAGGTTTTTTTTTTTTTAAAGCACACGTAATTAAAACCCAAAATAGTTGATAAGGGAATAAATGATAGATTGTATTGTAGGAAGTGTTGAATCCTCAGATATAAGCCCTATAGATATGTAGAAAACATAACCCTCTAATTCTCTTTATTTTTCTCTAATCAAGAGAAGTACTAATTAGAAGGCCTCATGCCACCAGGTGGTAGAAATTTAATCAATCAGCTAAATGTTCTCCCCATCTGCTCAACCTGATAAACTAACCCCATTTCAAACCTCGCCTCCTGAGTGAAGTCTCCCAGGCCAGGTCGGACCTTCACCTCATGCTTACTTTCGCTTCAGTACCATTTGCTTTCTTACTGTTCCAGAACACAGCAACTTTGTGCTACCTCACTTGTTACTCTTTGTGAAGAGAATGCTCTTCTCTTCAGGTCTTAATGGGCCTCACTTTCTCAAGTCAGCAGGGACTCTGCTCAAAGGTCACCTCCTCAGAGAGGGTGTTTCTGGTCCCCATGAAAAAGGGCACCACACCAATACTTTCGTTTCTTCACAGCACTTACCACTGTCAGAAGTTTCAGCATGTATTTATTTGTTTACTTGTATCTCTGTGTCCCACATGAGACATAAACTCCATGAAAGCAAGAACTTTGTCTCTTTTTACACGGTATCTCTACTGTGTAGAACTGTGGTTGGCATGTAGTTGATGCCAGCAAATATTTGTTGAATGAATGAATAATCTCAAACTGATCTTGCATCTTCTAAACTTTCTTCCGTATTAACTATTTTCATCTCATTTTGGTTCTGAACTCTATTCTCTTGTATTGGGTTTCATGATTCTTCTCCTTAATGAAATTACCAGCAATTGGAGCATAAGGTCTTGGTTTTACAGTTCCTTACCACTTCCATAACGGCTGGCACAGATTGGGGAACATAGTAGTGATTAGTAAATACTTTTTAAATTGTAGTGGGATGATTTGGTTTTGCTTATTCTTTATAATGAAGCTTAAAACATCACACATAGATTTGTTAATCTTTCATATAAATCATTTGAATATCAAGTACATTTTAAATTCAGGCTTTTTGTAATTGAGAGAGGGCTAAAGGCAAATGTAGATAGGGGATGTACAAAAGGGGCAGGTCTACCCATTTTTCAGGTAGTAATGGGTAAGGTGGTCCTTTCTAAAAGGTTTGTTTGGTGCCCCCATTTTTAAACGTGGCCCAATGTCAGGGTGACCATGTAGTCCTCTGACAGCTGCCCATCTCCCAGAGGAGCACCTGGATGCTAAAGACATCCTTGTTATTAGATTCAATTAGCTCACCACATTCATCTATTAAAATCAGTACAATTTCAAAATGAGGTCCTAAAGTAACTACTAAGAGATCCTCTTTAAGAAAAAAATGAAAAAGTCATTATCGGTTGTCCTATCTTAGAATGATATTTATCTTCTAACTTTGTTATGTCCTCTTAGAAGCTAAAAAATATAATTTCCCTCTCCTCTGGGTCCTTTTCTATTTAGTAAACTTTGATTTTTTTTTTGTTCTCTCTGTATTCTTAATGCAGCTTGTTTAATATGACACATTTAACAACTTCATTTCATAAAGGCCTTTATTAGGCCAGGACATCTCTCTGTATAGCTTCTGTGATTAAAGTCAGCTCGATTCTGGGAAAATTGTTTTTAATTAGTGCTGGCTCCGAAACGGTCAGAGGAACACCAATATCTGGTACTTAGGTATTGCACAGACCTTGTCACTATTAGTCTGAATAAATAACCTCTTAGATTTTCTGAGTGGGACCTATGAGGATATATTTATTCAACTAAAGAGAAGCTAAAGGTTATGAAATAATCTACTGATTTGGGGAGTGTCCTCATTGGCTTCTTGGGATTATCCTTTCAGCCATTAGGGACAGCAACACAGAGCACACTGTAGGTACTCAACAAATTATCAGAAACTGATGATGGTATCCGCTGAAGTGAATTTATTTCTCCGGAGGTACTCTCCACAGCCCCATGAGGGAGGAACCCCACTCTATATTCTATTCCTAGTTCTGCTATTTTTCTACAACTATGATCCTCAGTTTCTTCGTCTAAACCCCCCACCCCCTCAAGAATCCCTACACATCTATCTCATGGTATTATTGAGAGAACAAATGGAAACACGTGTGAACATGTTTTGCAAACTACCAGGTACTACATAGGGCTTATAAATACAGTAGCAGCAACTCAGCCTCAGAGTGGTCAGAAACATTGTCCCTGATCTATATACAAACTTTTGGGGGGTGTCCAGAGTCCCCCAGAAATAAACCAGGTACCCTTTCAATCTAAGACATCTTGGGGAGCTGATGCCTCAGGCTCTACTCTTCAGGGGCTAGGTTGGGCCTACAGATGCCCTTAACCTGGAAGAGCCCCATTTTGTTTCAACGCAGGAGTAAGTGTGGTGATGAACAGGTTGTTTCCAGGGCCACCTTAATGTCCCCATTTCCTTTTCACACTCTAACAGTCTCTATCACTTACTTAATCTGTTTCAACACTTAGACACACACACCCCTAACAAAAAAAGATACTTAAAAAAAATTTTTTTAGCCTCCTGTACAGGCAGGATGAGCTAAATTTGTCTATAGAGCAAGTGATCCATGAATCTCAGTGGAATAACCACTTATTCACTACCATACTGTTATTTCTCACTCACTGAACCTGGACAGTGCAGATTAATAGCAGCACTCAGCTTATCCTAGTCTCTCATAGACCCAGGTGACAAAGGTGCCATCTCAATAATATTTTCATTATAAGAAAGGCAGAGCAGTTATCCCATAAATAGTCTGAGGAGACCTCAGAAAATGGTTTACATTCACTTGATGCAGAAAACCCCACAAAATCATACAAATCAAGAGGGTCATATCTTTATGTTCACTTTAAGAACACTCGTGAAACTGCCTAGACCATCAAGGGTATTCATATCTGAAAAGCCACCAAGTATCTGAAGGATGTCACTTTACAGAAGCAGTGTGTGCCATGCCATCCATTGTTACAATGGTGGAGTTGGTAGGCGTGCATAGGCCAAACAGTGGGGCTGGATGCAGGGTCAGTGGCCGAAAAAGAGTGCTGAATTTTTGCTGCACTTGCTTAAAAATGCAGTAATGCTGATGTTTAGATGTAGATTCTGTAGTCCTTGAGCACATCCAGGTGAACAAAGCTCTCAAGATGCCTCACAGAATTTCAAGCTCACGGGTGGATTACCCTACCTGCGCTCTCCCTGGCACGCTGATCCTCACTGAGAGCAGATTGTTCTAAACCAGAAGAGAGGGTTGCACAGAAGAAAAGATATCCCGGAAGAAACTGAAGAAACAAAAACTTATAGCCTGGGAGTAAATGTAGCATCAAATAAATGCTAATAAAAGTAAAAAAAAAAAAAAAAAAAAAAAAAAAAAAAGCAAAGAAAAAGAAAGAAAGGCAGAGCAAAGAGAACAAGGCAAACTACATCCTGTGTTGTAAAGCTTCTACCCAGAATGACACGTTGTACTCATATTCATTGGCCAAAGCAAGTCCTAACTTTAATCTTCTCTGGACCAATAGTGGAAGTGGGGATGAGAAGGAAACGGGAACAAATTACCACCTGCACAAATCCCACGTGAAGATGTTTAGATGGGTATACCCTTGATAAGAAGCCTTAAAAATGTTGCTGAGGTACAGGCCTACTAATTGTTTCTGCAGTAGTTGGGTCATGTCTCTGGTAGCGCCCACCGTTTGAGATCGATATTAATCTGTTAAGTCTGTTTCATCTGCTGGGCTCTGAGCTCTAAGACTCATCTATCTTATGCGGCTTTTATCCAAACCAAGGGGTTATTCACACAGGGCAGTTATAATAAAAATGTCGGTTTGTGCACATGGTTCGGGAAGTCCACGGGCCCAGGAAGATTTGTACTGCATTTGTAGAGTAAATTTAAAAAAATTTACATATGAAATATCTTTGAATTCTGTAGTAAATTCATATCAAGTCTGCATATGAGTAAGATCAATATCTCCAACTTATTAAGGAAACGTACTCAGAAGGTTAGGCCCTAAATCGAAGGACATACAGATTAAATACAACCCCAGATGGATTTCAGCTGCGAGAGTAGGCAGGCGCGTCAGAAGCCTTTTGAACTCTTTGGGCCACCATCGCCGGAACCTCATCGCTTCCTCTATTTATGCGCCTGCGCGCTGCGGGAGCGTCATCCATTTCTCCATCGGGAAGGACGTTGCTGTTAAGGTGAGTCGTATTTCTTTGCGTCCCTCGTTCGGTTTCCCTAACTGTCGCCTCCCGCTGGCTGCTCTTTTTGCCTTGGATTTGAGCTGTGTCTCAGCGGCTCTACGGTGGGGAGCTTCGGACTTCACGTCCGCGTCGACCCCTGCACGACGCGCCGCGGCCTCAGGAGGGTGGCGGGGGTCCCGCGGGGGCCGGGGGCTGCGGAGGCCTTGAGGAACCCTCCGGGTTTTGGAGGCGGGTAGACCGATCCCGGTGCCCGCTGTGTTTTTCCCTCCAGTCAGAGTGACCTTGGCTAGGTCATTTGATCTGGCTGGTCCCAGTGTTTCCACCTGTAAGAGGGAGTAGGCTCATTTAGCTGTCATTTGGCGTGTCAGCGTTGGGGATACAGCCAGCAACGCTGGCGCTCGGCCGGTGTTCTCTGGTGTCGTTCACGAAGGGTCACGGTGCCTGTGGCAGGAAGGCGAGGCCGGACTTCCTGCAGCCCCGCTCCCGCACCTGGGCTCTCCGCTAGCCTCCGGCCGCGCGCTGCAGCCTTGCGGCCGAGCTTCTCTGTGGTCTCGAGGAGCTGCCGGTTCCCATCCGAGTTTCAGTCACTTCGTGTGCCCCGGCTTTCTCATCAGTGAAGTGGGAATGATGTTTCACATGGTTGTTTCGAAGACTGAGTTAATAGTAAGTTTGTAACAGAGTAAACGTTATAAATGCGCTTCTAGAGCCGCTGCTTACCGTTCCAGTAGTTGGTGGAGATTTTTGTTTGGGGTTTTTGCTTCGCCGTATATTTTGTGCCGCAGTTATCTTATTGTTTGGGGTTGTCGTTCAGCACGTGAGAGGGGAAGGAAAAAGGTGAAGTAGGTGTGGGAGTTCAGAACAGGTCTGCTGCTGTGATGTACGGATTGTTTTGAGCTAAGGGCGATTTTAGCTTCAGGCTCAAGAGAAACTTCTGCACCACCCTTTACCTAGAAGAACTTGAGTTAGGGGCCTTGCCTCTAACAAGAGATTATTAGCAATTTTTTAGACCCACATTTATGGCAGGACAAACTTATTTACTAAACATCTGTTTAGTCATTTGGCTGTGACCCTTTGAAGACCCCAAGGTGCATTTACCTCATCCCTAGCTCAGAATGTCTTATATACGTAGATTCCCTTTCCTCTCTCTCAATCTCTCCTGCTTCTCGGGGTCTCTGACCCACATTTATGTGGGGTTCCCATACATATGTATTAGATTTGTTTCTTGCAGATCTTGTTTCATGTCTATTCGATTATTAGGCCTGCCAAAAGAACCTTGATGGAGGAAAGTTTGTTCCTCCACACAAGGCTAAACCATTAAACATCTTAGGTTTTGTGGGAGGATCAGTCCACTATCCATCCTTCCTGTGACCCTTAGGTAGTAACATGCATTATGCATAAGAATTCTTTAGATGTTCTAATAATTCTTTTTTAATTTTATCTATTAGGGAAAATACAACTACCATGACTTCCAGTGCTTTGACGAAACCTCAGATGCGTGGGCTTCTGGCCAAGCGTCTGCGATTTCACATTGTTGGAGCAGTCATTGTATCCCTGGGGGTTGCAACTTTCTATAAGGTATGTTTGATTTTTACTTTGTGCTTATAGTCTAAAAATATAGTTCTGATTTAAATTTAGAACTGTAGTTTCTATAAGTAACGTATAGTCTTAAAGATTAACGTGCTTCATTCCTGACTCTTCCTCCACTCACCTCATGTGACGGGAATGTACCTCATTCCCCAGATAGCTTGCCCTCCATCTTTAAATCAACCTGTATTAGTTTGCTAGTGCTGCTATAACAAAGTACCACAAACTGAGTAGCTTAAACAAAATTTATTTTCTGCTCTGGAGGCGAGAAATCCAAGAACAAGTTGGCTGCTGGCTTGATTTCTTCTGGTTTCTCCTTGGTTTGTAGATGGCTGTCTTTGTCTTCACAGGATCTTCTGTATTAGCATATCTCTGAATTTTATACGGATGCTAGTCATATTTGATTAGCACCCACCCTAAAGACCTCAGTTTAATTACCTCCTTGAAGACCTTATCTCCAAACATGAATTCTGGGAGACACAATTCAGCTCATAACACAGGCTATAATTGTTTTTATTTAATCAGTGGGGTGGGGAAGGCAGTAGTTCTGTTTGGCACTGTTAAAAACAAAATTCGCCTGATTAAATTTGAAGATCTAATTGGTTTTATTAAACAATTCATGAATCAGGTAGCTTCCCATTTAGCCACCAGAAGGGCTCTCCCAGCTTTGTGTAATCTGGAAGGTTTTTATAGAATATAAGGGTGGAGCAAGGAAGCTATTAAGAAAAGAAAGGATTATTTTTAGATCAGGACTTTTGTGGGAAGGGAATGCAAGATCTTTTTATCTTGCATATTGCTTTTTATGAGAGGGTAGAGGATGGAGAGGGCCCCTTGTGACATTACCTGAACCAAAAAATTCCAGGCTGGATGAATAAGATTGTTTCTTATAGAGGTTGAAACAATCAGGTCAGGTATTAAACCGAGGTTTGAGGTCATGATCTTTTCCTTGTTTTATATCAATGTCTCCACCCTTTGTTTTCTTAAATATAGAGTTAAGTTAAAGGCAAACACAAACATTCTGATTTATGTTGGCTTTACATATTAAATTTCTAATAATTTGGAAAATAAGCCCTAATGAAATGTGCTGCTTTTTAGTTTGGTGTGGCAGAACCAAGGAAGAAGGCATATGCAGATTTCTACAGAAATTATGATTCCATGAAAGATTTTGAGGAGATGAGGAAGGCTGGTGTCTTTCAGAGTGCAAAGTGATTTCAGAATTTAAAGGTAATATTATTTGAAGTTACTGTTTAAAATACACATAAAGTTTACCATCTTCACTATTTTTACATGTATGCTTCAATATTAAGTACAGTCACATTGTTACACAACCTATTTCCAAAACTCTTTTATCTTACAGGACTGAAACTCTACACCCATTAAACTCCCTTCCCTTCTAATCCTGGGAAGCACCATCCTACATCGTTTATCTGTGATTGGCTTATTTCACTTACTGTAACATCCTCAAGGTTCATCTTGTTACAGCATGTGTCAGAATTGAGTAAATTCCAGAAGTGGAGTTGCTGGATCATATGGTAGTCCTATTTATAATTTTCAAGGATCCACCATATTATTTTACATAGTGGCTGCACCATTTTACACTCTACTGATGCAGGACAGGGCAAATTTCCCTGAGGTGGTGGGGAGACCAAACCCTACACGGAGAGAGAGAGAGGCCCTTTGGCAGAGAGTGTAGAAAGAATTCAACACACACCAACGTGAGTCAACGAAAGTTTATTAGAGAAGGGGTAACACTTCATAGAGTGTGGTCTCCTCTCAGAAGCAGAGAGTGAGGGACAGTGAGAGGGATCCTGAATATTCAGGGTATTCAGTTTATGTCGTTCTTTGGTTCTCATTTCCTTTGATATGGACATACAGTGAAGAAAGGGAAGTATAAGTGGGGTGGGGGAATGTTAAGAATATGTAGAGTGGAAGGCCTGGTTGGTAGTTCCTAGCCTTTAATTCATAGGTTCCCCGTGGTTTTAGCTATAGGGAATGCCTGTTGGTTCCGGTTTCCGCTTCACAGGTGTGGGGAATGGGTTGTTAGCAACCCCAGCAGAAATCTTGATTTGTTCTGCAGGTGTCCTGGCTGCAGGACTGGTCAGCACACTGTGGTCTCTGATTGTGGCTTGATTAACATTTTAATTCTCTTGCCTCCTCTCTACACTACTACCAACATGCAGAAGGTTTCCAGTTTCCCCATATCCTTGCTAACACTAGTGTTTCTGGTGTTTTTTTTTTTTGATAGTCTTCATCTGAATGATGGTAGGTGGTGTTCATTGTGGTTTTCTCCCACTCTAGATTGACTTTACACTCTAGTGATTGTGTCTGATGAACACACGTTTAAATTTCGATGGAGTCTAATTTATGTAGTTATTTTTGTTGCCTGTGCTTTTGGTGTCATGTAGGAAATCATTGCCAAATCCAATGTCATAAAGCTTTTCTTGTTCTCTTCTAAGAGGTTTTATTTTTAAAATTTAAATTTAAAGTGGTCTCTTCAGCTTTTTTGAAATGTTTAGTGTAATTCACCTGTGAAGCCATATGATCCAGGCCTTTTCTTTGTTGGGAGCTTTTTGATTACTGATTCAATTTCCTTACCAGTTTATGGGTCTGTCATGGTCTATCCTGGAGAATGTTCCGTAAGCAGTTGAGAGTATTGTGTTTTCTGTTTTTGTTGGTTAGAATATTTTGTAACTTATGTCCAATTTGTAGTATTGTTCAAGTCCTTTTATTTACAAAGTGAGATGAAGCATAACATAGAGGATGCAGTTAGAAACATCTGATCATGAAAACATAAATATATTACAAGAAATTCTACATAGTATTAGAAATTGATACAATAAACATTTGTCATTTTATTCTATGCCAATACTACTGTCATTTAAAGCTTAAATACTAGTTTTAAGTGTTCCCTATCAAATAACTTTTATTGAAATACTGGAAAAGAATTTTTCTAAAAACAAGATTGGTATGTTAAAAGTAGATTTTCCATGTCCTTTTGCTTGAATGCTGCCTTAATTATCCCTAAGATCTGCATTATTCAGTTAGTGTTAAAATTTTAAAAATAATTATCACAGGTTAAAGTAGTTGTAAAAAACAGCATTTCAACATTATTTATTATGAAGACTGTCCCTCTAAAGTAGAGAATAATCGTAATGATATTGTGTGGACTTGCTGCTTTGTGAGCCTTATTTTAAATCGAAGTTGGTGGTTAAGGAGAAACTGCTGGAAAGGCATCCAGAAAGCTGTTCTTTTCAGGCTGTGGCTGCTCTTTCTGCTCTTCAGCTTTGAAAGACATGTCACTAAGGGTGTAAAGGATGAGTCTGTAGTGGAAAATATATTGTTCTTCCCCGAACCATTCCATGTCTTTATAGTCTCATGTCAAATTCAGGATCTTGACCGATTAACCCTAGAACCACATCTATGCACCTGTGTTACTGGGGAACTATATTTTAACATGGCTTTGCATTATTGTCTCATATATTTTAATTTCAACTTATAGAACTCTCATTGCAGGTTTAGTACTAATGAGTTCCTAATCCTTTAACTTTTGTTTATCTGGGAATGTCTTTAATTTCTTTCTTGTTTTTGAAGGACTGTTTTGCTAGATACAGTATTCTCTGTTGACAGTGTTTTTTTATGAGCACTTTAAAGATATTATTCGACAGCCCTCTGACCTGCAAGGTTTGTGCTGAGAAATCCACTGACAGTCATACAGAGGCTGTCCCTTGTAGGCTGGGAAACAGTTTTCTCTTGCTGTTTTCAAGTTTCATGTCTTTGGTTTTTGACAGTTTGACTATAGTGTGTCTTGGTGAGTCTCTGGGTTCATCCTACTTCCAAGTAACTTCTTGTATTTGTACATCCATTTCTTCAGGTTTGGGCAGTTTTTGGCTATTTTTAAAAATAACTTTAAGTCCTTTAAGCTCTCATTTACGTTTTTACTTTTTGCTTCTCAGACTCAATTCAGAGTAACTGTTTTCACATTTGCCAAATCTTCTGTTGTTGAAACCCTCTAATGAGTTTTTCAGTTCAGTTACTGTATTTTCCGTAGAATTTCTATTTTTAAAACAATTCCTTTGTTGATATTTTCAGATTGTTCATGTGGTTTTCTTGATTTTGGTTCATTGTCTTGACTTCTTTCACTCACTGAGCATATTTTTAAGACAGTTGTTTTAAAGTCTTTATCCAGTTAAATAGCCAGCTCTCTCTGCGTGGTGTGTGGGCTGGCTTCATGCAGGGGAAGATCTTCACTAAACAGCCTGGCATGAAAGCTCGGGTTGTTTCTGACTTTTTCTGGGGATGTCTTCCTTGAGCCTTTGCAGGTGCATTGTTCCAGTTATACTCAGTTGCTTCTAAGAATTCCTAAGATTCTCACACTGGCTTTCTCTAGTAGCCTTATCTCTTTTTCTCTTCTGCCCTTAAGGTATTGCTCATTGGTGCCCTTGAGTCTCAGCTGCTTTGCAGCTCTCTGGTGTTGTGGGACCCGGCACTGCTTTCAGCCGTCTGCAGTCTGCTATCTAAACTGTCACCACTCCCATCAGTGTTCTGAGATAGGCAAGATAGAAAAGTCCCTGAAGCCAGAAAGTTGCAAGCAGGTCTCACTTCCTTCTGTCCTGAGGGGAGGACCCAGGAATTGGTTAGGTTCCTCCCAACCACACTGTTGCACTTATGAGGGGTGGGGCAAAGGTGAGAAAAAAATCTGGAAATTTTGAGTGTGGCTTTTTCTTGTTTAGGTGTGTGTTTGGTTGCAGCAGATTCTTAACTGGCTTCTAGAGTCCTCGCACACACTTTGGTGCATGTTTTTCTTTTTCTGTGGGGGCGTGGGAGTCTGGAGCTTTTTGGTCCACCACCTTGCAGGCATAGAAGTTGCTTATGTTCAAAATCATTTCACATGTTGTTATTAATTGGTAGACCGGCATCAGGAAAAATCATATTTAGAACTGCTTTAAAAAGGTTATTGACACCTTTTGTTAATTGGGTGTCCATAAGTGACTTGATGGCTTCCCATAAATTCTGGTTTGGTCTGTCACGTCTACAAAGTCCTTATGCCTCGTGGATAGTGTGAAATGAAAATTTTTCTGTCTAGAGAAGGACTGATGAAGGGATTGTGTGCTGATGAAAGGTCATCCACTGAATTTATGTGACCACATGTATCAAGTACCAGATGAACGTTCATGTATTTAACTTTATGCAGGCTCAGCAGAAAAGACAGAACAATGTAGTAGAGTTAGGTGATCGCCACCACCCTGGTGAGTTTGATGTGACAAGGGGAATGAGAACCTGTTTCTCAGGCAGACTACCCCGTGAGCATTCCACATGCCACATGTATATCTCTTATCTCAAGATCTGGGGGAAGGGTTTGGGGAGACCTGCATTGGATTTAGATCAGTTTTCTGAAAGATTCAAGGATTTTGATTAAGTTACTTGTCTAATATTAGATTCAATTCTGTAATATTCCATTTGTATAGTTTATCTTAAGTAAATATCTGAAATGCAGATAGATGGATGCATGCACTAATTAGCCACAAAATTACTTAGAAAAGAACTTTATTTCCAATGTTTGGAAAATTGATAAGGAATTGTGCCTTTTTCATACTACTGTTAGGTTCATTAGAAATGATATTCACAAAGTAACATGAAGAGATTATAATAGAAAACTAAGAATTTTAAGTATAATCTGTTAAATTGCACATAAAAAAAGACTGAAGGTGAAAAGATCAAGAAGATATTACTGGTTCTGTGTGAAATCTTAATCTTAACTTTGGTGTTTTCTTATATACCTTTGAACTTTTCAAATTTTTCACAGTGGGTGTGCATCATGATCAGATGTTAACAGGATGATTTTTAAATGTTATATTTTTACCTTTTTTATAAGAAGTTGGTTGTGTTTAAAAACCAGTAAGAAAAATGGATTCGGAGGCAAGTGAATTGTTTAGAACAGATGGGCTCCCACTTTTAAGGAGGGAATGGAGAGGGGTGGACTTAAGAGAATTAAAAAGTAGAATTTGGAAAATGAAAGCAAGAAACCAGAGTAAGATGTGGGTTATGCCCTAAATGGAAAAGAGGCTGGTCAGGGAGCTTGGTGGAGGATGGACCTGGAGCCCAGGCAGCCTGACCTGGGCTTCTGGGTGAAACATTAGTGAGTAAAGTGTGGGCCCCACTAGCAGGAATGGCCTCAGGTGATCTCAAGGGCTGTGAGGCATTGAGAGAAAGCTTGTCATTAACTTAGCCATTGTGCTCTTCTCCACAGAATTGCGTCGACTTCCATGGAAGTTTGTCACTGACCTGTGTTCCTGAACTATGAAACATGAATATTTGGACTAAGACATAGTTTCTCTTGATAAATAAATAAACAGTTAAATACTATGGACAATAAATCTTTGCTTATTTATTTTCACCGATATAATTCCAGGCAGTTGGCATCAGAATTGGTTAGGAGTTTTAACTGATTGTCTTAGGTAACTTGATTTCAATATTAAAAAATATTGTTATTTTAGCACATTTTTGATTGCTCTTATATTTTGTCCATTTCTTAGATACTGCTCAGCATAGTTCCTTGGTCCTGGGCCATCAGTTTAGGGGGTCTACGTGAGCCCACCAGCACTACTACACTGTGGGCTCCGCAGAAGAGACAGAGACCGCTGTCCAATAAAATGCACCCTGGGGTCTTGGTGTCACTGTTTGGTACCCTTGCTGGATCGACCACCAGACAGGTGTAATAGATAACTGAAATTAAGGGTTCTTTATTCAGTAATGCTTTATTAAAGAGCTAACAATATAGCATATATGTGCAATTTGGAATATGTATCATCTAGCCGAGTTACTTAAGTGAAATTGAGTCATGTCTGCTAATGGCTAACTGCTAACTAACTTTTAGAAGAGATCTTAGGACCTTTTCTCCCCTTGATTGTTATTTTGTTGTGATCAAAGTGATACCACAGAGAGCTTTAAGAATCGTTTATTTTTCCAAAGCAAATTTAATCACCAATTGTCATTTTATAACAAAAGCTTTATCCTTTTTAACTCAGTTCTTAAGTCCTAATGTGAGCTGAATTAAACCCTGTTACCAGTGAAAATCTGCATTTAATAAAAACCCTGGTAACTAACTATACATTTAGGTGTGGTCAGGAATTCAAAGATTCCTTTTAAGCAATTTTATATAAAAATTCTTAGTATGCACAATTACCATAAAAGAAGATATGAATACATATTTACATTCTTAAAATAGTTACTCTTGAGGTTGACAAAACACACTTTCCTAAATGAGTCTGATACAACAAACTAATGGAGGAACCATTTTTTCCATATTCGGTCTGCACTGTCCAGTAGCAGCAGTCTTGCTTTCTAGAAATAACGAATAAGTGACTTCTTATGCCCAATAACCTGAGACTTCAGTTAAAGATCAGTGGGCATGTGAAACTGAATTTTCTTAGTGTCTGTCTCACAATTGTAGGTAACAGGTTGCAGGCCCAAGTTTGGATGTAACCAGTAAGTGTTTTAATTGGAATCAAGGTATTTACTGAATATTAAACATACCTGGTGACTTAGGATCTTGAGCCAAACGTGTCGTTAAATGCAAAATAGTACTATTAGAAACCAGGATTTTTTTTTTTTTTATAACGCCTACAGCACCGGGTCTTCCTAGGTGGTCTCCCATCCAAGTACTACCCAGACCCGACCCTGCTTAGCTTCCAAGATTGACAGGATCAGGCATGTTCAAGGGTGGCAAGGCTGTAGACCAGGAATATCTTTATACTTGAGCAAGTCAATTCAAAAACAATTTGGTTCACTGAGGTTAATTCTGAGGTTCTTGACTCTTACCCAGTGCAGCAGTACAGCATGAACCTGGTACACCCTTTCCACGGGGCATGTTAAAGTTTTATGAAACTAAAACTCGGTGTTTTGAGTCTTTATCAGTTGACACAAAAGATGTACTATAAGCTTGACTTAGTAAAACAAACTAGAAAAAAATTTTCCAAAATGGATAGTCATCAGAATGGTAAATAATTTTGTAAAACTGTAGACTTTAAAGTAGAAATACAAACGTAAGCTTTCACTTAAATAGCATCACATATAAGAAATTTAACAAGTTAATAAAATCCTAAACATTTAATTTCATTTAAAGACGCCCTTTGTGGATAAGGGCATTAGGCAAAGAACGGACAGTCAGCCTAAAATCAGATGCAACTCGGAATGAAGTTTTAATGTTTTGCCTGCTATTCTTAGGGCCTGACCACATTTTACGTTAAAGAATGAACAGATCCTAATTATAGTCAAAATTTTAGCAAATATAAGCAAAAAGGAATGCATTTGCTATGGTAAGAGTACAATTTACAGGATTCTATTAATTACTGTCTCCAAATGGGAAAGGAAGGCTTTTTTATCCATTAGTGTCAAGTTTTAGAAGGAAGAATCTGATTTTTAGAAGAGGCTAGAAAATTACCTATAACCAGAAAAGTTGATCTTGGGGGCCAATATTAGATGTTAGAGCTAGTTAGGTTTCTTTTTCAAAAATAAATTGCACAAGCAGAAATTAACACCTCAGAGGAGGGGCCTCAGGGGAACCCTTTCCTTAGGGCTTTATTTTTCACCATGGTAAATTTACTAATGAAGACTTGAGCAAAATGCGGATCAACCATATAATGGTATGTTTTCACAGTGGAGGGGAGAGGTTCCACAGCTACCACAGGGCATGGTGTCTGCATGGAAGAGTAGCTGGGGGCCAGGTGAAAAGATGTCTTTGTGACATAGTCCACAAGTCTGCTGTACTGTTGTTCTGATAGTCTCTCTCGGACTCCGTCCACCTGGATCCAAAAATAAAAGATGCTTTAGTTGTCAAACTCATAAGGAGACTTCCACAACAAAATTACTCCTTTTCTTCTGCCTTGATACATCTGATATATTTTTAGGTTATCTAATAAAGCCATTTAATCCAAACTGTTGCCCTTTTCTTCTTGCAATAACACTAATTTCAGCAGTATAACAAAAAGCTACACAAGAATATAAGGATAACCTCCTTGGAATAAGCATTTGGTGGAATGTGAAACTCCCATGTTTAAAGTTGATGTGGTAACATTTTACTCGTTAACTATTAAAACATTTGTCACTGCTCTTTATTAACCAGCCCAGGAACAAAGAGTGACTCCTGCTAAACCCCGTCCCAGGGGGTTTCTGCTTAAATCTAATCACAGTTAAACTAAGCTCTGAAATAAAACTGTTCGCCTGCGTCCTCAACCCTTTTCAGACAACCTTTTCGGTTTAACAGAAAAAGTGAAGAGCACCTCTTTCAAACCAGTGGCTTTGGACAGAGCAGTATAAAAAAAAATACCTTTTGAACTGTAACATTTTCTGTTTTTATAAATACTAGGATTTAAAGCCAGATAAAATAAAACTGGGCAGAGGAAGGGGAAATTTTTATGGAAAAAAGGAGGATGCAAAGTACATTTATGGTTCATAAAAGTCTGGCTCATCTTCAGTGGAACTCAAACAGAACTGAGATATACTACCTAAGTTTGTAAGTGAGGTTTTCTGAGAAAGCACCCATCAAAGGCAGTCGGAGCTATAAATTACTCCCACTCTGAATCTGTAGCGAGCTCGTGTGTGCATAAGGGGACTGTGAAGTTTCCAGTGTAAGCCTCGGGTCTGTGGGGATCAGGTAGCCATTGACCTTAACAGTGGTTTTTACTAAATGTTGGCAAGCCCGCTCTGGAAGAATTAAAAACTTTTAAAGGGGGCTTTTTAGTTCTCAAAGTAGTAATGTAAAGAATTTCTGTATGTTTCTGTGTAGGGCACATAAACAATGGCCAAAGGTGTCTTAAAAGTTGCAGAAACCAGGGGGGCGGTAAAGAGGCCGGCAGAATAGCAAGCAGGGTATCTGTTAGAGTTTGCGTCTCATTTTTAGTCTTAGGAAGAAAAATAAAGGCCCCCAAAGATTCACTGACACGTGAAAGCTGCGCAGCACCAGGCAAACGCCAGAGCCCCGATGATATCATTGGACGGGGTCGGCATCCATCTGGAAGGCTTTGCGTGCACAGTCCTAATTGCTCCTCCTGAACGGCAGCGCAGGAAAACCGTGTTGTGGAAGGAACCTGGCCAAGGAGTCAACTGACCTGATTCATTCTGAGCTTCTCATAAGGGATTTCAGTAATGTGCCAGGCACATTAAGCAATTATTACCCTAAAAATGGCTGCATTTAACCAAGAAAAGCAAATGCTGATTTTAAAAAATCTGAATCCTCCCATATTTGAATAAACTGAATGATGTCATCTACAAGTTAATTCCTTTCAAAATTCAAAGGAGCTGTGTTTCCTAGTATCTAAAGCAAAAACCAGAAAAGCCATTTTCTATAAAGATCTTAAAATACTGTTCTTAGTTTTCCCTGGAAGACAGCAAGTAGGCTTCTTAACCCAGCTTTATGTCTGTGGATTAGGCTGGTATGCACTGACATGGGCAACCATGGAAAACTCACTGTCAAGCAGCACCACCGAGTGACCCCTGACCCCACCCCCCAACACACACACACTTTACACTGGATTACAGCACTCTGAAGGAAGGGTTTACTGTCTCAGAAAAAAAGTGACTATTTTGTTCTGCAGCTTGAGTACCCTTTGTGGTGACTGGAAAAATCTAGGGTTTGGACACAGGACTAAGGGGGCAATTGTTTCTTATGAGGAATTGAGGGGAGAGGTAAAGTGGAATAGATACTGAGAAAGTAGAATTTGGAGGCTGAAGCACACTGGACATCTGCCTTTTCTGTCCAAGGGCAGGCGCTGCTGTCTGAGCTCGGTATCTGATCACAGCCCTGCAGCTCCTGCTCAGTCTTTTTCCACCCCTGTTTTTGCCATCCCTGAATCCCCACCCCGTCACCCCTGACCACCCGTGGAGCACCAGCGTCGAGCATGGCGTCGAGTGTCAGTGCTTCTGCCTCCAACTTGGTGGTCCCACGGTCTCAATTAGCCTTGGCAGCTTCTAGGGTGGTGACTCCGGACATCACCTCACTACCCCCTAGAGAAACTGAGGTCTCGTTCTCTCCAGCTATGGTAATTCCCCACAGTGCCCTCCTCAAACAGAAAAGCCGAAGAGAGAAGGATCACAACAGACAGTTTAACAGCAAAAGATGAATCTCTCATCTCAATAGTTTCGGATCTGACATATTTCCCAAGCAGCTAGGGAATAACGATGGCCACGGATACTCCTCAGGGCCTTGGAAGTTTCTCGTTAAGGACGAAGGACTTGAAGATAATGATGCTATCCGCTGCCAAATCCTGTAGCCACATCACTGCTGCTTTATTGTCAACTAGATCAGAAGATTTTGGCAGATCTAATAAAGTCGGCCTGGACATCTGACCTCTGTTTATTCCCAGAAAGTCATCAACTCGAAGCAGCAATGCAGTCCCAGTGCCAAACCCCAGCTTAAAGCCTGACTGATTGTGATCCAAGAAACTAGAGAAATCTCAGTTGTTGTGCTTGGCTGCCTTCCATCTCAGATAATTTTACCCAAACAGTGGTGTGAGGGAGACAGAGGCTTCCATACCAGGAAGAAAATAATGAAGGAACCGGCAGGACCTGCTAGAGGCAGGTTTGCTGCCTTTTCCCAGGGCCCCTCAGTGCCCAGTTTAGGACCCACAGGCTCCGCATTGTCCCCGATCCACCCCCATCTTACCATGTGGGAAAAGATGTCTTTTTCTGAGATCAACTCTTAGGACCCCATAGATCTGGCCGAGCGGGAGGCAGGCGCGGAGGGCGGCTTTCCAGTGGGCACATCTGCTGACCCGGGCTGGACTGCAGCAAGCGCGTGCCACCATCGTCGGTGTTCACCCCTGACCCCTGACACTGAGTATGCCCTGCAGGTTTCACATCAACGCATGTGTGGCCAGGAGCCAGCAGCCAGAACATCTCAGGAGCTGTGTGGCCAGGAAGCTGCCCCAAGAGCCTAAGCAGCACCCCAGGAGGTACCCCGTGGAACTTACAGGATGAGAAACTGTCCCATGCGGAAGAGAACACGGACAGAGCCACATAGGACACAGAGCAGGGGATGGGAGCGATGTATGTTTACAAAATTCTGATCTCTCAAGTCTTGGTGTTAGGTGTGGGGGATGGAGGGAGTTAGTTTAGACCTCTTGGTGTGTGAACCTGCACAGGGTCTGGCTTAGTGCCCATGCCCTGTTCCAGGCATGGCGCCCCTCACTTCTACAGCAGTGCTATTTCCACAGACCAGCTGCAACCTTGCCTAGGCCATGTGCAGGCGTGAGCCCCCCTCGTGCCTGCCTCTGTCCTAGCCCTTGTACAGACTTGCTTGTTTTGGAGTTCCATCGTCCTGTCTTGTCCTGTCCACTCCAGTCTCATGACAATGAATCCTTGTTCAATTCATAAGGTGGCTTAGCCCCAGGCCGTGGGTCCATCTGGCCTGCCGTCAGGCTCCCCGGGGAAGGGCTCACATATACGCCTGGGTGGGCCTTCTGAACCCTCTTCTGCAGAGGCCCCCTCGCTTCCCACACTCCTTCCTCTAGTAGCCACTCCAGAGGTTGTGGGTTCATAAACGCCCGGGACAAGCAATCAGCCCACATGCTGACTTCTCTGGAAACCAGCCTCAGTCACCCCGTTTTGTGAGCTGTACCTCCACATCGCAGGCCACTCTCGGCTGCCTGAGCTGCACGACGAGCAGGTTGTTCTGCTTGCTGTCCTGTGCACAGTCGATCTCCGTGACAGGGAAGGCCTGCTGCTGCGTGTCCTCACTGACACTCACCACGAAGAGCACTTCTGATGTGAGCAGCAGGCACCCTTCGTGCTCCTGGCCTGAGCCCCTCACCAGAACCACATCCAGGGCCATGTAGACTTCCGGTCTGCCCAGAGACTGAAGCATTTTCCTGTTGCAAAAGAGAAAAGTGAGGCCAGGAGTCAGCTTTGGAAAAATGATCAACGTCAGCGCTCTCTGTTGTACCAAGGGCTGGGGCCATCCTACACAATGCTGCCCAAGTGCAAAGGGCCCTCAGCAGGCTGAGTATTAATTTTAGCTTGAAATGTAATCGTCACTTTAATTCTCAAACTGATTCTGGTCAACAGAGCCCACCTCCTTCTGGGGAAAAGATGGCCTGCGTGGCTCTGGTCAGTTCCCTTTCTCCCCAGACATGTCGCCCCTAATTAGGAGGCTGGTTCCAGAGAATCTCGGGCCCTCTCTCTGCAGATGTGTGCCCTCCCCTGTGAGGCAGGCCCAGAGCTGGGGACAGCGGCTTTCTCCTGGCTCTAGGACGTGCTGCCTGTGATGCTGGCCACGACTGCTCCTCTTGGGCGCCCCTGGAAGTGCAGCTCATCATCCTGAGAGCAGGCCAGGCCCCGTGGGCGGACAGTGTGCGTGTGCAGTTGAGCAAGTGTTTCGATAACTTTACCAGACGTATTTGACGTGGCTATTTGGAGCCTGGTCAGCATGTAGGTCATTTGGCTGATAGCGCTGTTTGGGAAGCTGGGAAAGTCCAGCTCCATGCAGAATACCTGTGGTAAGAGAAGGGAGTTTTACTAGTTGTTTTCTGGAAAACAGGTCCATGCCACAGTGACGTCATCTGCTTTGCGCCACCCATAAAATGCTACAGATCCAAAATGACCTCACATCTTTGGAAGTTAGTGTGTAGATAATCATTAAGCACTGCAACGCTCTTAATCCCGATCTTACATTAACTACAAACCGGAATCCGAATGAGTTACAGTCCAAGCACAGACTGAGAATCAGAGGAAGCGTAATGCTCCTGGGTATGCATAACTGGTCCTGAGCAATGGTTTACACATCATTTACAATTTATGTGATAAAAAAGTCAACTGTTAGTTGACTTTGTTGCCTAATATTACAATACCTCTGTATCTGTGCTGTGGCTGGTCAAATAATAAAAAAAACACCACGCGGAGACGTGCACAAAGGCACAGTTTGCCTAGATACGCAGTATTTAAGTGACTTAATCCAGCTGTTCAACACGAATCCATATACATTTATGAGCGCTCCTGGGGCCTCCGGTTTATGACACGCTCTCTCTGGTGCCAGCACCAAATGAGGGCACCGAGCAGCAGCCACGCAGGCCTCTAAAGAGACTCTCCAGAACCAAAGATGGTACAGCATGTGTGCTTTCTGAGGGCTTGTAAATGTTTATAAATGAGGCACAGTCATTAGACTAAGAGTTAGTGGTTTGTAAAACCTTCAGTGCAGTAATAAAAGTTTTACAAGAATGATGGAAACCAGTAAGACCACGTGAAGCTCTGTTCTGAGATGCTCTTACATAAGGAGAGCTCCCCGGCCCTGGGAAACGCATGGTGAGGGACAATGGCATTTTCGAAACCAAAGGAATTTATGAAGTATGAGCTGACTTTCACTCACTGGTCTATAGGAAAAGGAATACCGTTTTTATTAATGTGCAAGCATTTGATAAAGGAGTACTTAACTCTGTCCTCTTATGAGTTGCAGAAGTTCTTTTTGTCAGTTTCCCTGTGAGTGGAAACGTCATCCACAGGAGAGACAGAAACAGAGAGGGACGAGGCAGGGGAGAAGCGAAGAGGAACACATGTTCACATCTGTGTGGTCTCTTAAAGGAGCCTCTCCGACAGCTGCCTGAGTCCGGGCATTCGTCCGCTGCTCGCTCCCTTTCTGACGCTGTTTTAATGCCCTGATCCGGCTGCCTCTTGTTAGATCTACTGAGGTGCAGGATGTCTGCAGTGAAATGTCCCCTGCAGCTTTTGTGGCCAGATGCAGAGTGCTCACATGTCTTAGAAACGAGGGAGCACTCCTAGTCTGTGATACTAGCTAGGCAGCCTGCATCACCACCGAAACAATGACACGGATTTTGGGTAAGAAGGTAATTCTAGTCACCTGTTTGTTAAAAGTCACTTTCATATGCTCTGCCAAGAATATGCAGAAAACAGCATGGGAGGAGGCCTTTCTCACGCCCGCTCCTGTGTGCGCGCGCATGAACGGGGGGCGGCCCGGGCACTCCGCTATGCAAGAGCAAGCAGCGCCACGAGCCCCAGTTCTGCACAGCTGCCTGCCTGGCGAAAGAGTCCGGCTGCAGGTCAAATGTCTCTGCTGCCACTGGCCATGAGACCTGGCCTGGCTGCAGCAGCAGCACGGAGTCTGCATGTGAGAAAGTCACACGAAGCACCCAGCTCTGCGGTCACGGGTGAGCAGACACCCACAGACCGGCCAGGCCCACGCAGGCGAGCTCCACCCGCTCATTTCCCAAATACACACACGCTGTAACTTAAAGATATCTTTCTGCCTCTTAATCTATCTTTCCTTTCAAACTGCTTACCAGAAAAAGTAATCATTCTCTGCTTCAATACAGTCTACATATTGCCTTCAATCTCTAAATGGTTACTTTTCCTTAAAGTCTATTTTATTAAATGCACCGTGAAAAGAGTTCATGGCATGTATACGTATATTGAAATTACCGCCTGGTTTCTGGTTCTATAATTTAATTATTATAATTTACTATGAGCAGTACAATTCATTCTCCATGTAGAGAAGCACAGGGAGGAGGGAGAGACGGCTCCTCGCCCCCTGACACATTTACCCCTCTCACTGTTCGCTCTCGCTGCATGAAGTCTGGCTCACCTCCGGGAACCCTCGGCACAGTCACACAAACGAGTCAGCAGCGTCTGCGTGGCCAACAGGCTTCCACCGACTCACCGTAGCCAGCCTGCGACACGAGCTCCGCCGCTCCCCCGATGGGCTTGGTGAACACCCCCATGATCCCCTTCCCCACGCCCGAGATGACGCCCTTGGCCTTGTGTCCCGCCGAGGCGTGAGTCTCGGACGTCTTCTGGAAGTTCTGCATTGGCTGATCGACTATTCCAGCAATTGCACCTGAAAAACAAGACAAGTGTTTCCCAGTAAAGGCTGACGCTTAAAATCCTGAGAAAGTGAAAACCTTCAATCCGGAGCATAGTTTTGTTTGGATTGACGATGAAACCCCACCTTCATTATAGAGTTCTCTACATTTATTTACCAATTATGTAAGTACATGGAGGGAAGTTCAAGTTAGACATTTATTATCTTCATCAAAACATGATGCTCAGACTGGTTTTGTTACATCAGAGTCAGGATCTGTGAAGTTTGGCTCAGAATTTAGTAAACATCTCAGATTATTCCAAAGTGATGTCCACATGCCTTTCTCCCGAAAACCAGGCAACACACAGTTGAGAGAAGAGAGCTAACAATTCCATAGCAGGAGTGAGCCTGCTCAGCCTTAAATTTTCAATGAAGCCGGAAGATAAAAAAACTGGAAGAGGCCAGACCATTTCTGTGTTCTTCCTTTTAATAAGAACAATTCTTTAATAATAACTTAATATATTAATAATTATTTAATAAGAGTAATTGTTACTTCTATTACAGTCATGTGCCACATCATGACATTTCGGACAACGATGCACTGCCCAAATGATGGTGGTCCCATAAGATTACAATGGAGCTGAGAAATTCCTAGTGCCTAGTGACGCCAAACTGTTACAACGCAGTGCTATGCATCACTCAATGCATTTGTGGTGATGCTGGTGTCAATGAACCTACCACACTGCCAGTTGTATAAAAGTACAGCACATACAGCTGTGCACATAATACCTGGTAATGATAACAAACAACTATGTTACTGGTTTATGTATTTAATATACAGTTAAATCTTTACTTAAGGTTGAAGATAAGTTCTGTGACTTTGAACAAAATGATGCATAACAAAACTAATTTTTCCAATAGACTGATATAAATAAGAGTTAAGTTCTTATGGCAGCTCATCAATACTAAAACAACTTTATTCAAGGACCTGCTGTGTCACACTTTTTATTGTTATTTTAGAATGTACTCTTTCTACTATAAAAAAAAGTTTGCTATGAAGCGGTAAGCCGTGCTATACCAGCAGCAGCCTCATACATCTCATTTTTATTGTCTCTTGATTGCACCATTTTCTCTTGTGCTCAATTTAATCTTGTATTGTTTTCTACAGTAATGTGTGTAGCCTAGGTGTGTGGTACACTACACTGTCTAGGTTTGTGTAAGTGCACTCAATGATGCTTGCACAAAGTCAAAATGGCTAAAGTCACATCTCTCGGAACATATCCCTATTGTTAAGCTCAGCATGACTGTATAGCTAATCTCTATGGCTGGGGACTGTGCTAGGAGCTTTACTTGTAAGAGATCATTAATCCTCATAATCCTCGGAGTCAGGCATGGTTTTTCTCCTCACTTCCCAGATAAGGCCACTGAGGCACTGAGAGGTTATGCGGTTTTCCCAAGGTCACATGGCTGTGCCACGCTGAGGCAGAATTTGAGTCCAGGGAGTCAGAGTCACGGCCCAGCTCTTAACCGCCAAGCTGTTCACTGATCCTGTGTAAGAAACAGGCTCTTCCCCTTGCCAGTCTTGGAAAAACTTCCTTCTCTCTCACTTGAGCTGAGGTTTGGCCACTGATGCTTCACTATGGGACAGCTACAAAACCTGGTTCTCCTAGTCGCTGCTCGAATGGCTTTCCCTTGGGGTGGATTGTCCTCCTTGCCCTTACTTTGAGGGGCCAATGACGAGAATTAGTAAAGGCCTCACGAGTCCTGATTTTTTTCCCATGATGGAGTGGAGGGTTCCCTAACTCAGTAAGAGGTAAAAGTTTCATTATGATTCTTGACAGAATTCTTTGTTTTCAACTCGATCCTGCTAGGATTAATGAAAATGCACAGCCCTCCAGTAGACATTTTAGTGCATGTCAAACCCCATTATTCCAAATGCCACTAGTTCAAAGTCTCCTGGGTAACCGGAGACTTCCAGGTCTCAGTTAATGACCTGCTAATTTCAAGCAATATTCCATGGAATAAAATCCAGTAAAACCAAAAGCCAGTTTCTTCAGGTCAGTTGTAAAGGGAATGCTCTTCAAAGATTCCATTCCTCTAAATTTTGACAGAGCCATTTAAGTTTATGTATTGACAGATTGGGAGTGACCTGAGGCGACAGGTATCTTTCTCCGCCTAGACCAATGCTTCTCGAAACTTCTAAAGAAGTGATGCAGAAAGTGGAGGAAGCTGCTCACAGATGGCCCTGGCGGTCCTGGCTTTGCGGCCGAGAGGTCATTGTTTCAGAGCCCCCAAGACACCCAACCCTGGTATCCAGGCTGGGGGGCTCGCCTCGCATTTCCAGTCTGAGCAATCTGATGCTCTGTTCTCCATCTATGAGGTCGGGGGTCAGAGCAGCTGTGACCTGGCCACACTGGAGGAGGTGGCTGATTTAATGAGTTCAAAGTGAGTATCATTAAATCAAGGAATACTGATCTTATAATTTCATTATCTGATTTCTTTGACAGGTGTCCAGGCTGAAGAGTACGAAAACTGGAGTAAATAATTACAAATTCTACAAATCTTCAGTAAATTACATTACTGCCTGCACTTCTGGCAGAAATGTCTTTTCTCAAGTGCAGATTTCCATTAAACCTATTAAAACTGAGTTGGCAGGGGGCAGGTGGTTACTTCGCTGAGACTCTCCCTTCTCCCTTCAATGTGCCTGTGTGCGGGGCCTTGATGGCTGTGATTCTCCACCCGCACAGGCCTCTAATGTCCACCTGCCTCAGCGCAAGCAGGTGAAGCAGTGAGACTGCCCTTTGATCTTCCACTTTTTCCAGCCACCGGCCACAGTTACTATGGCGTTGATAGATGAACTATTTGGGCAGCCTGAAAAGTGGAAAGCCTGAACCTCATGACAAGGTGTTAGATTCTAAGAGGTAGAAGAGAAGCTGTCAGATCGCCAGACCCCGGCGGGGGAAAGCGGGCCCGTCACACACACCGACACCTCACTGGTCACCAGGTGCGAGCCGGAGAGCAGAGGCTGTGAGCGACCAGCAGTCATTCCGTGCTGTCTGCAGCCATGCCCTGGAGAGGCAGCTTCTCTTGGGGCTTCAGAAGGCTCTCTTATTAGTATAATCCAGCTAAATCCTACAACTGGTAAGTTATTTACTGTCATATACTCAAACTGTGCTCTGTGGCTTTAAGTCATGGAAACTGATCCCCAAACTTGTCTGTTGGCATCAGGCCCGCAGGGTGGGCGGCCACATGGAGACGGCTGTGATGTGATGAAGGAGGCGGGGAAGGAGGAGCGCGCCTCGGAGGACACTGCGCTGGCCCGTGCGCTGGCCGTGGCGGACACTGGGGCGGTGCTTCCTGTTCTAACCTTCGGTCGGGGGGGGGGGTTTGTTTCTTTGAAGCAGGAGAAGGAAAGGGCCCCCCCGTCACCAGCCCTGGGACTTGCTCCCCAGTCCCAGGCATAAGGCGCGGCGCCGAGCCGTTCGAGGCCCCGCCTGCGCGGGCATTTCGGTGCCGTCCTTACCACACGGTGGCATCACGTTCGGGGCGCTTGCAAAACAAAGCACAACAGCAGAGGCACAGGCCGAAGCTGGGGCCCCACAGCACAGCTCCCCATTCCGGAGACAGACGAGACCCACACGATGTGTCAGGTATTCCAGCCTGAGGTCGGCTTTCGGGGCCAGGCCCGACCGGCAGGCTGAGAAGGACGGACGGCTGTTCTTCCCGAGTTTCCTGCCGGCTCCCGGCGGCCAGTGGCATGGGGGACCGCGCCTAGCGCTGTCTCTTGGGGCATGACTCTTTACTCACTCGCCCAAGGGAAAGTGTCCTGACTCATCGGGCAGAGGCCGATTTTGTTGGGGTCCCAAACGGCACCCACGGAGGGGCCGCGAAGACGGAGCGGACGGCTGCCCGGAATCTCCAAGCGCTTCCTCAGTCAGGCAGCAGCCCAAAGGAAGCGCGGGGCGGAGAAGCGCGTTCTGACCTCCTGCTGCGGTATTCGTGAGGGAGACCACGTCGGGGAGGGAACGTGGGGGTCACTGTGACACAGAGCTCACACCCTCTCTCAGCACAGACTCCGGGGTGTAGTAGAACGTGGGGTGCATGGGGAACGGATCTGGCAAATGTGGGTGAGCCTGATGCCCACGCTGCTGGCTAAGCCGTCGCCTTCCGAGAACTGCGCTGGAGCTCATCCAAGAGCCCGGCGGGACCTTCCCGCGGCCTCTCCGCCCGCTGACACTTCCTCGCTGACCTGCGGCGACGACGCGACTGGGTATGGCAGCTGAAGACTTCCTTTGATTTTCCAAGTGCCTCGTAACACTCCAGTGTCTCCGTGAGGGCGAAGCCGCGTCAGGAAGGCCCACCAAGCCATACACATTTGGGGGAAATGTGTTTTTCCCACCCTGGAACTTCCAACTGTTCAGTCTCCCCACATCCTGATTGTTTCCAGGCTTGGAGCCCTGTGTGGAGGGTGACGTGTGGGACGCCCCGGCTCTTGTCCTCGCTGGAGTTCTGACCTAGGCCATCAGTTAACCTCATCCATGCCTAGGGCTTGAAGGGCAAATAACATGACATGCGAAAGAACTTTGATCAACCCTGATTGCCTTGTTCTTTACATATATTTCTACTAACTGGGTGGTTAATGTCGCCGTCTTGTAAAGGAAGAAACTGAGGGACTAGCGTTTTGATTTCACTAAGCATAGATTTCACACTATTATATATTAATAGCTCTAGCTTCTAGTAGGCATTTAATTGCATTTGACACTTTTAAACATCATTCCTGGCAATGGATTAAATGGTGATAGGGCTATACTATGCCAGGTCAGGGGACTTGGTTGGTACGACTCCCTGTCTCTTCTTCCTCCCACACATAAGGTAGTTCTATGCCCAGATGTTTTGAGATGATGCAGTGATTATGTGGGACACAAGGACTTCTTACACTCTGAGAAGAAAGAAATCAGGTTTGGGCCAACTTTGAGACGCCCCCTCTGAACTACACTGTCTGAGGAGCACAGATACGGATGTGCCGCTGGGGCGAGGCCCCGTGGGCCCAGGGCCAGGCCAGTGTCTGCAGGTACAACCAGCAAATACTGAGGAGGACTTGGGCCACCCCCAGGGCTCCTAGGTTTTCGGAAATCACCAGAGACGCAGAAAGACTCCATGACTACAGCAAAGATCAAAGCTTTATAACTTTCTACCCTTTTAACAACAGGATCCAAGCCCCAAAGGGCGACGAAGGGCGACGTTGCAAAGGCACAATCATGGCTCCTCACAAAACCGATTTCTATCATCTGGCACACTTTCTACAGAGTCAGCTGCGCAGTGGGATGGACTTCTCTGGGTGGGACGAGAACATGACAATGGCCACATGCCGGCCAGCTCGGGTCTCCTCTGCAGCACCTGGAAGCTCTAAGAAGAGCTTGGATGGAGGGAGGAAAGCTCTCCTGCCCAGAGCAGAAGGCACAGAAGCTGACATTCTTAGCAAAAAGAGATCCCACAGTCCCCAAACAATGACCGAAGGCCCCAATATAAGCTCATTGTCACCTCCTGTGGTTATAGCAACTTAACTCATTGGACTCAAACTAAAGCACTGAGGCGCTTGCCATTGCTCACATGACACCCTGTGAAATCGATCATCACTGATGGTCCTTCCGTTACCATAATGGCGATAGGTGCTGCCCAGCAAATACGGGCCCTGTGCCTGGCACACGACTGGCCACCATGCCCTCTAATAATGGTATTTCCAGCTCTCATTACGAAAGAGAAACCCAGCTACAGAGCAGGTAAGAACTTCCTTGAAGTCACACAGAAGGGACTGGACCCCTTGGCCAGGTCTGCAGCTCCTGAGGAACGCGGCCCCAGCCCCACACCGACCCCCTCCCCACCGCTGCCTCTTTACCCAGCAGTTTCATCCCCAGGCCAGCAGCCTCCCAATTTCCATGCATTAGCAAATGACAGTGCCACACGCCACTGAACGTTAGGACTTAAACTATTTCTAGTAACTTAACCTGCACTTGTAACATCTTACTACTTCCTTCCAGAGCCTCAGCTGGCTGCCTTGCGAGTTGAGGGGCTGTGTTTGGAACGGCAGCCTGGAGAAAGGACAAATCCTTTCAAGCTCATCTTTTCTGACCTCTGTTCTCTCTGCTTTGGGGCACTTTGATCTCTGTGAGATGCATACTCCTTCAGATGCAAGGCAGGCACGCAGCCAAGCAATACAGTTTTAAATTCCTTTGCAAACAAATAAATAAAAGATACCCTTGAAAATCCTGCTCTGCAAAAGTTCAGCTCTGAAGCTTCCTTTTTATAGATTTTTCCAAAGCGACTTATTTTTCAGACATTTGTAATATTTGGAAATATCCATAGCAATCTTCATCTCTAACTATACCATCTGGCTGCTCGACAAACGATAATTACCCTGAGTCAGGCTGATCTGGCACTCTTAAAAAATCAAAAGGAAAAAGTGGGCTCTTCACTGAAGTTTACATGACAATTGCAAGCTGCTCAAGTGCTTCTCAAACAAAAGCAGGCATCTGCGATTTCCCTGGTTTTTTCTCGGTCTCGTAAAGGAGCCAGTGCTTCAGGTTTGTCTGACACTCACTTGAACAAGCAGGCAGCCTATGCCGCTGCCCTTGTGTTGATACCCCCAGGCTCCGGGGGCCTCCTATGGGATGATTCTTTTTTGGAGAGCTGCAAGGAGGCCAGAGATACATTTCGTACTAGAGGCAAAGGAAGGTGGAGCTTAGTGTTTGCACAGGTGAGCCTCTGACAGAACAGAATGGCCCATCACAGCCACACCATGGTGCTGGAAAGGGAGTCCTGTTCCAGAGCCTCACCGATTCAGGGCAGGAACTGCTGAGCGTGCCTTATCCTCCCTGAGCTTCAGTTTTGTCTACAGAAAAGATATGAACTTCACAACCACCCCCCCCCCCCCCCCCCGCCCTGGGAGCCTGCTCCTCTTGGCCGGCTGGCAGAGCCAGGGGGCAGACATGAGCACAGGGTCCCGGCAGCCCCTTACCAAGCAGGCTGATTCCCAGCCGGGACAGGCCTTGTCGGAGCCCTTCGCCCAGGCTCTCTGGGAGCTGCGCCGCCGCCATTCCTGCCGGCTGTAGTGCTCCTCGTCGAGTGAGAGCCGGTCCATGTTCCGGGCCAGGCTCGTGGCCAGGTTGGTGATGGAGGTGAGGGTACCTGAGGGCACAAGAGCATGTGGGTTTGCTTCCAGGTCCCCACAGAAATGGTCCCTGGAAGGCTGCGGCAGAGGTGGGGGGGGGGGTGGAAGCACATCTGTGCCTTCTAGACATGTCCAGAGGCCGAGGGATGCTGACTTCCTCTTGGGCATGTGAAGCAATGGCGTTATGAAAATAAGGTGAAGGTTAACTCTTGCTTATGACGGTGATGGCACTCCTCAAAAGGGGTAGGAGGAGTGTCTCTGTCACCAGAAAACTCCCTAGAGCTTCACATGAAACTATCATTCACTACCTTTTGATTGTCAAGGCTTGGCTAAAACACAGTTTTGAAGTCCTCATTGAAGCCCAGTTTTGAAAGTTAAAATATGCCTGTTCTGATTTTAAAGGTTAAGGTTAGTTGCTGAATTTTAGGCAGATTGTAAAGAAACGTTTCTACTTAAAAATTATTCACTCCTTATTACCTCAGTCATAGTAAAGGGAGATAATGAACTTTATTATCAGATATTCTGAGGAAATAATTATTGTGCCACAGAGAACATGTTTCAATTTGATATTCGTGATATTTATTGAAAAAAGCAAGGACAACAAAAGGAGTAAATCATGTAAAAGCCATGATTCTGTTTTTTCCTAAGAAAGGCTATTTCAGCATCTTGCTCAAAATAGTCATAATCCCTTCTAGCAAGTCTGCATAGATCTCAATGAGCAAAATGTAGACATCAGTGGACACATTTCTGAAGCTAATGAATTAGCTCATCTGTTATGGATGTCCAGTTTCAAGAAATGGGAGATGTTTTTGCAGCTGCATCTTTACCAGTAATCTGAAAAGAAAGAAACAAACAAACCCATGCACACACGCAAAGACAGACACACACACACCACCAAACCAAATGGACTTTGCTAAGAGGAGAGAACAAGTGTAAAAACCAGTGCGTCGGCAGGCTCAAATCACCGACGGAGTTCAATTTAGCAGGTGTTGGTTGTCTTATTTCAAAATAAAAACATTGAACTGTCAGGAGTGAGAAATCCACCAGTGACTCATGTGTGAGTCCTGCAGCTCGGCGCACAGGCCTCCTTGATGGCAGGGGCCGGGGGGAACTGTCCCCTCCCTGTCCAGGGCATCTGGTTTCCTGCTCCTGCTCCTCTCTTGCCCTTCTATGGATTATGGGGTCTCCTACTTCAAGCTCAAGTCTTTTTGAGGCCTTCTAGAGACTTCTATAACCTGTCTACTCATAACAGTTGCAGCACTGTCGACAGTAAAAGCCTCTGACGGGGCAGAATCCCTTTGTCCTGATTTCCTTGCCTCCTGCCGAGAAGAAAAGGGGACTCAGTCCGCCCTTGTTAGCCTCCTGGGTCACTGCCAACCTGACCAAAACACTGTCAAGCAAACACACGGATAAAACCGAAACACTCCTTGCATAGGGCAGCAGTGTGGCTTCTGCGCCTGGTGACTCATCTGAGCCACAAGATGGCACTGTTCACGCGGCACGCTAGAGGAAAGCCGGCTGACTCCAAATTGGCTTCCACGTCAAAATGTATCCATATCCTTACAAAAGTTATGACAACTGTATCTACATTAAAAAAAATATGATGAGGCAACACAGTGTAGGATTTCTGATGTTTAGCAGAAGTCCTGAACACCTTTAATATTTCTGTATTTATCACATGGAATAACAGTTGAGCCAATCCTTGTTTTCCCAGTGGGAGGTTTAAAATTCTGAAGTTTCTGAAACATTTTCACACACTACACAGGCAAGCAGTGATCTGTTTAAAACATAAGACATTATATATGAGCTTTGTTACAAATCCAACATTTCACTGCAAGCTAACACGCCAAACAAAGCTTGCGGCAAACTTAGTGCATTTAAAACTTTAACACGTTCTTTAAAAATAAAAAAGTAAGACAGGAAGGAATGGAAAAAGGGCATGATTACAGGAACCAGAAGAGCTACCTTTGGAAATGTGCTTTACGAACGATGTCGTCCCTCTGGAAACGCCACTCACAAAGGCTCCTGGGCCTCGCGTGAGCCCCTCGTACGGGAGCCTGAAGAAGTCGGCGACGCCATTGCCGATGCTTCGCACCAGGCTTGCCGGGCTGCCGAGGATTTCCAGAGAGCCAACCACCCAGCCTGCAAGGGACCGAAGGGAAGGGTTACTGAAACCTTCAACATTTGGGAAAAGTGACCCGTTTTCTCTGCAATTCATTTTTCACACTAGAATTGAGAATGTAATAAGCTCTTTTGGAGCAAAATATGGGAAATAACTCATTCACTGTGAATTCAGATGTGGCAAACTTTCATACTTTATAAATCAAAGTGATCCTTTTGGCAGCCTCACAAATAGCTTTAATATGACTTCCCTGCTGGAGCCTCCCACATTCCTGCTGAAAGGGACGCATGCTCCCCCACCCACAGAAAGGCAGTCCCTTGGGCTGCAGGTGTCTGCAGGCTGGGACGTTATCTTTACAGCTCCTTGGTGCACAGAGGCACCAGGAAAAGGAGATGCCTGGTCTAGGGAGGAGGCCAGATGCTAAACGGGGTGTTACAAAGGGGATGCAAGTCCTGACAAGGATGCAGGGCTTATTTTCAATCTTTCCCAATCCTACCAAGTTGAGTGCTTCCCTTTGGAGCAGAGCTGGAGCCAGACAAATGTCTCCTCTTCAACCCCAGGTTCCAGTTGTATAAACTTGGTGACATGGACATACTGATGAGGTTAGCGAAGAGGGGAGTGTTCCCTGCGAATGTCCCTGGAGGTGACCTTTGGATCTGGTTTCCTATTTGAGCTGAGGCTTGCCAGGAGCTGGGCTGCTCAGGGGCCTGGCTGCTGTGTGCACTGCCTCGTGGGAATGTGGCTGTGGGGGGGTGACTCCGGCAAAGGCTTCTCTTCACCTTCCTCCCTTGGGGTGGGGGAATTGGGGTTCTCACCAGAGGACTAGGGAGGTGCAGGTAAGGGCTAAGGGCTAATGAGAGGAGCATTTTGAACAGGTGACTTCCCCAGCCCAGGCTGAGAGGGCTGTAATGGGGAGGCTGGGGGGACAGAACCTGTGTGGGAGCTACTCCTGTCTCACCAGTAGGTTCTTGGAGCACAGGTCTGTGACAGAAATTCCACGTCACTGATCCAAGAGGGGAGGGATGGTGTGGGTGCAAAGCCTAGCCCAAAAGGTTCTCAGGCCCAGCCCTTAGAGAGAGGGACATTCTTAAAATCGGAGCCAACCCTCTTCTCTGGAACATTAGGAAGATAACACTGTGGTTTAGGTTGAAAGAGGGAATAATTTTCAGAAGATGAATGAGAGAATTATAAATGGAAGAGTCTATGGGTGCCAGACACTCAACTTATTTCTTACAGACAACTGTGCAAGAGATGTAGTATTACCTCCCCTTAAATAAATTCAGATTAGCTAATGACTGAGCCTCTCCCTGGGGTCAGGCACTGTGCTGGGCACAGGGGACAGAGGAGACTCTGACATGGTATAAGCCTGTCTCCACCATCTCCCAGGAGGACAGCAAAAGGAGGAAACTAGCTCAGAGATAAGTCAATTGCTCATAATACTCCCGGTGGTTAGACTCGTGGCTGGGTTTCCAACCCAGGTTTACGGGATTCCAAAGCCCCTTCCGCGCGCCCACCTTTCTGTGAGCTCAGGTTGCAATGAGTAGGCAGGGTTCCATGGAAGTTTGTAGAATATTGTTCCTTGGGGGACCCTCTCTGGAGGCAGATACCCTTTAGCCTAGAATAGTTGTAAGGTTCCACCTGGAGGCAGGTTGGTCTTGAAACATCTTAATTCCCCTCCTCTCCAAAGATGCCACATAGTAATAAATTAGAGAGTAGCTACTGTCAGACAGACATCCATCCCTCTACAATGTAACCCCTGAGGCCAGCACAGAGGGCAGAGAGTGGCTGGAAACAGCCCACCCAGCTCCCCCAGCCACATGAAGGTCGGGAAGGAGTCTCCTGGATTAGGGCCACTACTGGGTGGAGGGCTATACCGGACCAGCGCTACTTCATGGTGGCATCTGAGCTGGCCAGAAGAGGGCAAAAAGTGTCCCAGGGCACTTCTTTAAGTATTTTCCTCCAAAAGCAAATATATCCTTAACTTACTTGGGAGTTTTGTTGAACAGGGGTGTCTGGCTTCTCATCAGACTGAGACTTGGGGGTAGAAAGAGATCCCAGGAAATTATAAAGCCCACATCCTTGCCTTCAAATAGGGTTAGTTACTCATTTCTAATTACTGTTTCTTTATTTCTAAATCCTCTTCAAGGTGAATCCATAAACTCTTCTAGAAAGGAGGTCAGGGTATTTGGACCATCCTAGCCAGGAACCCGCTCGTTAAGTCCAAGGACCCAGGGGGTCCTGGACCACGGGAGATGGAGATACAACTTGCTGGCCCCTCGCCAGCCTTCTCTCTTCTTCGATGAGAACGTCAGTGCATTCCCTTTAAGCGGGAATGGTAACCCTGGGTCGGCAACCTCCTACCATCTTCTTACGTCCAACTCTTTTAATGACTGCTTTCCAACAGATAATCTTCAGATTGCCGTGGTTTTTTTTTTTTTTTTTTTTTTGTGAATTCCCAACAGGCTCTAAAAACTTGACCTTCTATATTAGAATTTCTTGTCTCAGCATATAATGAGGTTGACACAACAGCTTAGAGGATTTTTAGGTGGATTACAAAAAAAAATCCAAACAGACTGTTCTTGTGAAAGCTCATTAAAAACATAAAACAAAACAAAGAGAGATCATTTTTAGCACACAGGCTGCAGGGACATGGTTCCTTGGTGCCACAGCTGAAATTTCTCTGCCAGCTCATTACACAGACGGGCACTCGCCACACCTCCACGTAGCGTGGACTGGAGCGAGGCTTACTCCCCGCTCCACGTCGGAGCCTGGTAACCCACACGCCTGCTTCTCATGTTAAAAGCAAAAACTTCCTGAAAGGGTCGGTTTCTGGAACTGTTTATAAATATACCAGTCTATTAAATTTGAAATGTTAACTGCTTATTTTTAAGTGATTTCTTAGCAAGAGGGAAATATTTCTTCTTTGTTGTGCAAGCTATCAAAACAACGGTTCAGGCAGGGTCTTCCCCAGATCTTGTCATTTTTAGTTAAGAGTTCTGGGTAGCCCTATTAACTCTGAATTTCATTATGGAGAAAATGTAATCTTACCACATGGCAACAACATGCGTCATTCACTGCTACAATGTTAATCGTCTACTGGCAGGCTTGGCCAAGCCAAGTACAATGTTACAAAGGTTCTCTCTGGTGTTACTTTCCAAAAGTAAGACTTCAGGGTTCTGTACCGAAAAGGGCTCACAACCAGCTCTGGCTGCTGTTTGTAGCTTGAATTCATAGGAACACAAGGAGCCAGATTATCAAACGGAAACTGCTTTAGAGTGAATTTAGGTCAAGAACGTGTACTTTGAAACTGAGGACCACAGAGTATTGTGAGACAACTTGGTCCCCAACACTCAACTTTTAGCACACTGTCCTCCCCATACCACGTTTTGTACACATAGCCAAACCATGCCCACTGCAGACTTTTCCAGCTTAGGTCTGCAGAGGCTGAGACACCGACAGCTTTCTCTTCTGGTTCTGTCTAGACACGCAAGGCCACACTGGGGAGGTAGAGGCTCTTTATGCATCTCACGAGCAAACAAATCCTCTGAATTTCTCACCTACAGCTATTCATGAAGGACTGTAATGAAGAAAGCTAACAACCTAGAACTGGATTTCTTTTAGGCCCAGGGGCTGAGGGCCTGGGCTGCTTTCCTGGCTGCGCTGGCATGCTAATATAGAGCCTTGTACCTACAAGGCACCAAAAGTGTTTGCTGAATAGAATCATAATTCTAAGTTATAGAAAAGCAAACATACCGGCCACTATTGCTTGAGTTTATTAAGTGTCAAGCAAATTCAGGGCACTTTATATACTTTCATTTCATCCTCTCAAAAATCTTAACAACCCATTTTATAGATGAGGAAACTGAGACTTGGGGAGGTCCAATAGTTTGCCCCAGGCCTTACAGCTAGTGGTGGCAGAGTCTAGATCTAAATCCATGGCTGTCAAATTGCAAAGCCCATCTCTTCACCTCTCACTGTTCTGCCTTCCTAAGTCTTGAGGTTGGTAAGGCACGACCCTGAAGCATTTCCTTTTTTGCCCAGGCTCTTGCTCATCACAGACACTCAGGTGTTGTCCTCACCTGCTCTGAAAAGGGCCCCAGCGGCGTAGTGCATGGCCAGGGCATGGACGAGCTGCCTGGCTGTGGTGAAAACGGGTCCCCTTTCAAACACGGAGAAGGAGAGCGGAGTGTGGTCGGAGGCTATGTACAGCTTGAGGGAAGCATGGATGCTGACGAGGAGACTCACTGGCTGTATCACCAGTTTCCGTAACTTCACGGGATTTGCCAGGGCCCTGGCGTGCTGTCTGACCTGCACTGGCAACGTCTGTGTACCACCCCGGAGCGCCGTTCGGTGGCCGTCCCGTTGCTGTTAGGGAGGTAAGTCTCAAACAAAGTTTTGATATAGTATACAAATGTGTCTTCCACATACAACCGGGCAGGTTTCAATTCAAAGCTGAACTCGTGAATGTCAAATAAGAAGCTCTCGCCCTCATTTAAGGTGAGGCAAAGTTTGATAAAACAGTTTTCCTTGTATTCTTCCAAATCTCTGCTGGATGCAAGGAGATTCTGCATTTTGGAACAGTGAGTAGGTTCCGTTTTTTCTCCCTGGCAGACCAAGACGGCGAAGTGGAAACTGGACTTGTTGTACAGCTGGTTGTCCAACTGCAGGTCCCCACAGTAGAGCCCCACACGGTAAAGTGGAAGCAGCGCCGTGGTGGGCTCTTCCCCGGGGGCCAGCTGAAGGAAAACACTGTCCAGCGTGAGTCGCAGAAGTTCCGATGATGCTTTGTGGTGGGTGAGCTCATCAAACACTGCCAAACTCAACTGAGTGATGAACATTTTAAATGTCACAGTCTTCCCCAGAGTTCTAGAGGAGAAAAGAAAAGAGCGTTAGTCTCCCCCTGCTTTTCTTATTTTCCTTCTTTCTTTCTTCTTCTTCTTTTTTTAAATGACAGTGCCTTATTAAATACCTCCTGATGTCCCATCAGATTCTCCTAAGAAACAAATAAGAACTCAACTTTTAGTACATGTCTGGACCGAGCCAGTCGTACTCCACTGCATTGGAGAATGCTCCATGAGGGACTGTTACAAGTTCTTGTCATGTTTCTCTACGTGCTTCCCTTATCAGCACCAGATTTTTACTCCAAAATCCCTCTAGTCTTTGTGTACTAATCCTCTACCACAATCATCGCAAGGCAGAAAGATGTAATAAAATAACCAAGACCCCTGAAACTGGAAAAGTAAAGCAAGCAGAAGAACGCTCACTGCGAGCTCCCGCCACGCAGCCTGTCGCCGGTGCCCCACCCGGCTCGCCGTTCCTAGAGCTCAGCTGTGCACGTCGGTCTGGGTGCTAATTCACGCTGCTCTCACCTCCCCCTCAAGGTTATCCCTCGTTTTTCATCATTCCTGCAGCTTATAAACATGCTGTTATTTCTCCTATCTTAAAAAAAATCCCTCTTGTAATTCCACTACCTCCCCTAGCTACCACTCGTTTTTCTGATCCCTCTTACATTAAAACTCCAAAGCGTGTTCTGTACACATCGTCTGCTATTCCTCTCCTTCCATTCTCTCTCAGCCTTGCTCCACACAGGCTTCTGCTCGCCCCACCAGTGAACCAAAGCAACTCTCTCCAAGGCACCAGCGACTTGTGAGTGGCCAAATGGAACGATGGACTTTCAGTTTGGGGCTTGCTCGACCTAGAAAGGCATAATTCCCTCCAGGCGGAAATACGTTCTGTCCTCTCTCGGATCTCCTACCTGTGGTCACTCACTCTCAGCCGCCTACGCGACTCCATCCTTGTCTCCCAGAGCTCTAAAGTGAAGGCGCCCAAGACTAAGCCCGTCGTCCTCTTCTCCATCTCCACTTGCCCCCCTTGGAGACCATGTTCGGTCTCAGGCTTGAGGAGCCATCTCCATGCTGATAATTTCCAAAGTCACTTCATTAGCCTGGAACCGCCCTCCCCTGAACTCCAATCTTATCTACGTAACTGCCTAGCTGCACAGTGACTCGTATGTCTAAAAGACACTCAACTTGTCATGTCTGTAATCCAACTCTCGATTAAACCTACATATAGTTTTTCCCAACTCGGTTAATGGCGACCACATTCTACCAGTTGCTAGGCTTCTCCTTGATGCCTCTATTTTCAATCCTTATCCAATGCATCAGGAAAATCCCATGGGCTTTTCCTTAAAAGGATATCCAGAAACTAACTATTTCTTACCACTCCCAGTGATACCACCATAGTCTAAGCCATCAGCATCTCTACTGTGAATAACTGTAATAATCTCCTAAGTAGTCCCCAGTTTCTACCTTGCTTCTATACAGTCTATTTCACAAAGGAGTCAACAATCATCTATGAATTTAGGTCACATCATGTAATTTCCGTATTCAAATTGCTCCAATGACTTCTCGTTTCACTCAGAATTAAAACTAAGCCCTACACATTGTGCTCCTTTCTTCTGGCCCTTACCTCTGACCACTACTTTCACTCTCACCCACTCCACTGGGCTCACACTGGCCCCTTCCCTGCTTCTCTGACATGCCAGGCACACTGCTTCAGACCTCTGACCGGGCTGTGCCCTCTGGAAAGCTCTTCCTCTAATTACATTACTAGATTGCATTACTAATCTCCTGCTTTCAGGTCTTTGCTCAAATGTTAACTTTTTGGTGAGGCTTACTTACACCAGTTTTTAAAAACGATATTCTCTCTGTCCCTATGCCCTGGCATTCCTAGTCTTTCTTATGGAGCTCTGTTTTATATCTGCAGAATGACAACCTTTATGTTTTATTATAATAAAACAAGTTTAGATTTATGACTACCACAGAATCTTTCTTATATTATGTCTATTCTTTGTCCTCCCATTCTATGCCTATGAGAACGTGGTTTCCCCAGGAGCCGGGATTTTGGACTTTTTATTCACTGATGTATTGCTGTCCTAAGACAGCACCTGGCATCCAGTAAGCACTTGACAAAATGTTTGTTGAATAAACAAATTCTGTATTACTATTTTTTTTTTTCAAACACTTCTGGGTAAAGAAAACATTCTACCTAGCCTTGTTGGAAATATTATAAATTCAAATTAATAATAATTTGACAGGGTCCAAATTAATGGCTTCCTAACCATGTATGAAAAGAACCCTTTTTAAAAAAAGGCTTAAACAAATGTATAAAAGTTGGCATCATTATTGTATATTGTTAAAATTAATAACAATAATAAATGTTTATGATTACAAAAATTAACTTTTACTGTGGAAAATACAGAAAATTATTAAATAATAATCACATAACCTCATATCAAGTTTTTTTTTTTTCAGGCTTATTTCTAGGTATATTTTCTCTCTGTGGGTATAAATGTGTGTGTACGTGTATTTATGTATGTATATGTATAGATGACACCTAACTGGGTCATATTTATATACTCAATTTTATATTCCGTTTTCTCTATTTTAGGTTTCTCATATACGTTTTTCTATTCCACTATAATCCTCTAAGCCTATTTTCTGTGGATATATTATTTATGGCACATTTATGTATCATCCATTCCCCTAGTGTTGGGCATTTGTACTCTAAATATTTTACCATTACAACTGGCAACAGGATAAATATCTCTCTGCATATATCTTTGCCTATATCTCTAATTATTGCTTTAATTCTTAAACTCTTAAAATTGGAATTTCCAAGCCAAAGGGATTTTAAAGCTCTTTATATATATTCCAGAAAATGGTAACAATTCACTCTTTCACGAGCACTGTATGTGATGAAATTCAATTGTTAATTTGATAAGTAGTATCTTATTTAATTATGCATTTCTTTGTTTACTTGTATTTCCTCGTTCTCGAGTTTTCTGTTCATGTATTTTGTTATTTTATTTTTGGAAGGAGAGGCTATCTTCATTTTATTCCTACTGAATTATATGAGTTCTTTTAAATTAAAGATATTAACTCTTTAATTCATGTTTCTAAAATCTGGTAGTAACATTCAGTTTGAATGGAGGCAATGTGGCTCTAAGAGGTGAATATATTTTCGATACAGCTTTAAGTCCAATTACTAATTACTAGGTTGTCATGTGGATACTGAAGTATTAATTTGCATTTTATGCTAATGATAAGTATAATGTATATTTTTAGATGCAGGCTTTAGTTTGTAAATCAGTTTGTTAAACTCATCACAGAATAACCTGAAAGGGTACTCAGGTAAGACGATAGATTGCTACCTGTTTTAGGTATGACTTAATGCTAATAACCATATCCTGATGGATTACACGATAATTAACCAAAAGCTTTAATGTAGATATAGAGATGACAAAGAATGGCAAATAATAGGTTTACAACTTCATAATGGAAAGCTTACTATACTACTGGGATAATTAAATTTACCTGTTGGTATTGGATAAAATAGGTCCTGCTTTTCCTTCTGGGGCCACAGTGATGAAGACTGTTCCACACTGATGGACAATGTCCACATATACATAGCCAAAGCCAGTCAGGAACAGAACCTGCAAAAAGAATATTCAAAATCTGATTTAAAAGAAATAAGAAACACTACTGAAATGGCTGACTTTAAATGTCTCAAGTTCTGATTCAATACCACAAACACTTCCTGGTTATATTTCTTTATATCCATAAAGGCTGTTCAGCTGAATTGAAATTAAGAAGAAAAAAAGAAAGATCAAATCCAGATTTTTCAATCCAGCTGTAAGGTTCATAGAAAAAAAATGATGGATGATGAGGCATGAGTATCTTCATTCTCTGCTTCTTTGCAATTGGCAAATAACTCTGTAAGGGCTGGAGCCCAGCCATGGGTGAGCTTTATGTGTGGATATGAATCTCTGTGGAAAAGAAAACAAATCTTTAAAACTCAGGACTTGAAATGCAATGTGCAAAAACCTTTCAGACTCTTGAGTGTTGACTTACTACTACAAGGATGCTCTTCTGTGCAGGGGACAAAAACACCCACCCCCAAACCTACCAACAAGGCATGTCACCATTCTCCCAAGGTCCTTATAAATACCTGTAACTGGAACGTCAGATAACTCCATTTGCTTGAAGTCTAAACTAATTTTCCTACTGTGAGAAAGTGGACTAAGACTTAAAAAAAAAAAGTTCTATCTCAGAAGCCAGGTGCCAGGCCAGCAGAACAGATGTCCTTTCAGCCGTAAATACTGAGGTTGCTTAAATGGATAAATATTTGAAAACAGAGCAGAACTATTTGAAAAACAACTCCAAGAACATCATGTTCACAGCCAGCATTACCTGAGGCTAGGGGCAAGAACCTCCTTATGTTTGGGAACGTTGATTCTGATGATTTGCAAAATCAGTTCCGTCCAAGTCTGGGCCTTTATTATTGTTAGGGCAGCAAATAAGAAAGACGGAAAATTCCTGGATGAAGGCACAAAGCTAGGTGCCTGACATGTAATGAATGTATTCTAATTTAGACCAAATGAAGAGTTACCAGAAGAGAGTGCACACAGAACCACAGGAGAGAGTCACAGACTCAAATCTGGAAGTGACTTCAAGGTTACTGGGCTTTTTTTCTTGTATAATGGCTCCTCCTTCAGAAACCCCAACCATTTCCAGCATCCTAGGCCCCTGGATGTCATCTCTGCCTCCTCTCTCTTCTCATCCCCAGCAGCCCAGAAGCCATCGGAGCCTCCAGTTTGTGCCTTCTTTTTTCATTCTATAGCTACTGTTCTAGCTCAAGTCTTTGTCTGCCACTCAGCCCTCTCTGTGCCTCTGCATCTGTATTCCCATAGTACTTTGACCATTTTTCTATTTAATCACAAGTGGTATTGTCTGTATTACAGTCACTAGTTTATGTACCTGTCTCAATCACTAGATTGTCAACTTCTTGTGGGCAGGAGTAGAGTCAATCTGTATTCTCTATGAACATGTTTCCCAAATGGATCACTTTGTAAAAATATGTTTTAAAAGACTGTATCCTGGATTTGCCCTATTTGTTCCAAGGTAAGAACTGAACTTGACTATGATAAAATTTGGAATGTAGCCAAATTAAAAAATGACTCAGCTCACGAATCTCATACTAACAGGTATTCTTTGATAAATACATTTATAAAAGCCATTATTTTACGTGATATGAAAGTAAATCAACTGCTTTTTTAGGCTTATAGGTATGGGATTATTCATTTGGCACAACCCTTTTTAAGGCCCTATTCTCCCACCTATACTCTCTTTTCTTAGTGACTGTCCATAACCTCAGTGCACACCCCAGGGTTTTCGCAGAGACTGTTAAAAACCAGAACTACTACCCTCAAAGGAGGGCAGGAGGGGATCAGAAGAGGGAAAAATTTATTGTTCTGCTCATTCTCAAAGTAATCATCAGGAATTATGAAACGGGGTACGTGTACTTTCTAAGATAGTAAAAATAAGGCAAGTTGATGGTTTCTGTTAACTACACAAAAGATTTGAAAGCAAGCAAATGGACCTAAACATTTAAGGTCCTTCTGTCTCTTCTGGAGAGAAAGTTTTGCTGAGTGTCCTTCGCCATTAGGATAGAAGAAATACAGACCCTAATTCTTGGGAGCCTATCCTCGTCTCTTTTCACCTGTAGAGAAATGAGTGGCAGTGCCAAGCTTTTAGAACAGTGGCAGCTCTAGAGATTAGAGAGTTAGGTGACTCAGTGTCAGGGAAATTAGGCACCTATAGTCAGATTCCTCAGGAGGTTAAAATAAATCCTTGTTTTGGTCTGATGGTTTGATCGTTCAGTCATTCAGTCAATTATTTGAAACTAAAGAGTACTTACAATGAGTCAGTTACTGTATTAGACACCAAGAGAGAAGATATAACCACATTCAACTTGCTTGCAGCTCAGCTTGTGAAAAAGCCAAGTCCACAAATAAGGGGATAATAAATAACTAACAGTTCCAGAGCAGAGAGATATATAGTGCTTTTCCTGCTCAGGGTATTAACCATCATGGTTTCTGTCTAAGCTTATGAGGATGATGGTTTTGTATCCATTTTTTTTCAGTACTTATAACCAGTGCCTGGTACTCAATAAAGACCTGAATGAACATTATCTCGATGTGACCCCTGTGGTAGAAACTTCTAGTGTCCACCCACGTCTAGCTGCCTTCTCCTTCCATGCACAGGAGCAGGATTTTCCATCAACCTGCATCCTGCAGTGAATTTGTAAAACAGATCCCCCAAATGGCAAACACTGGGCACATGGCATGAGCAAGAAGTAAATTCTAAGATTATGACAGGCAGCAAAACCTAGCCTGTCTTCACTAATAGACAGGTATTGGTGAAAGGAGCAAGGTTCTAGTGAAACCTCAAAATCTGAGTCCTTGGCTTAAAGTAGAAATTGATTTTGAAGGCTACAATACCAGAGATTCATGTTCTGAAGTGGCAAAACATTTAGTAAAACAGCTGTCTGATAACACTTAGGAGGTCGATCATCAACCTAACAAATTCACAGCTCTAGAAGATGAGGTTTGAAAACCAAACATTAGTAGTATGTTTTGGTTACTGTTAGCTGTGTCTGGCAATGTATTATTATTATTTTTATTATTTTCATGGAGAAGTGATTTATTTAAGGAAGTGTCCCCAGAGGAACCAGGAAAGACATGGTGGGGGGGGGCGGGGAAGGGAGGCGCATGATGAGGAAGGAGGAGCCAGAGGAGGGCAGGGTTTCCAGTGAAGATTTCGCAGGGCGCTCGGAGGGTAACACTGCCGCATCTGTACCGCATCTGAACACGGGAGGCAGGCTGCTGTGTTCTCGCATGTGTCAGCCGCTGGCGATGGCCTCCTGTGGGAGGTAGAGAACTTCTAGGCACCTCTAAGTCTCATCCCTGGAGGTGTGGCTCTAGCATCCAGTGGAGATCCTTTAAATGTTGCAGGTGTAAGACATTACAGCAAAGCAGACAGAAGGTGGGTGATGAGCATGCAGGTAAGGCACCAGCAGTGTCCACTACACCCACCAGTGTGAGGTCGTAGACGGGATGTAAGAGTGTGGTCCTCAGACCGGCAGCGTCTGGTCCACTGGGACTCCACCACAAGGAGCTCTTTAGAAATTTGCAAGCTCAGGCTTTACTAAAGACCTAGTTCTACCAGAATCTGAACATTAAGAGCTACAGGAGATTTGTATGCACATTGATTTCTAAAAAACCCGGCTCCAGAGTGTTACAAAAGATCAGAGGTACAATGTGGTAGATTTGCAAATTTCTCACTCTGAAGGTTCTCTGGCCTCACAGCTGAAACCAGGGGAAAGACTCATTCTCAGCCGAAAGCAGGCAGCGCAGGGCCCCACTCAGGGCATGTCAGGCTTGCAGGTCGCAAATTCCCAGACTGCAGTCTTCTCTTTACTGCACCTGGAACCAACGTTATTGTGGTGGTAATGTACCATAAGGAAGAACTCAGGAAAGAGTGTGCCAGCTGAGAAGAGAGATTCTAGAAATTCAGGGCCTTGCAAACTTAGAAATTTTTTAAACTCCAAGCAGCAAGAGAATTTGTCTCTGAACATGAAGATGGATGAATATTTAGCCTTAGGACTATGTATAGGCATATATTCACTATTAAAATTTCTTAATTGGTAAAGTGCTCAGAAAAACATTTAGAGTATAAATTTACCAGAGAAGCGCTCTTAAATCCAGAGAGGTAAGGAAGCAAGATAATATAGAGATATGTTTTTTTAAAGTGGTTACTGGCACATGGAATTCTCTGGAATTAAATAGATGAGTTCTTGAGAAATTAGTACTGCCCAATCATGAGCCTAGATTAAAAGAGACTGTGAAGCTCAACACAAACTTCACTTCTGGCCAAGGAAGATCTCTGAGGGTGGATATGAGGACTTGAAGGATAACATGAATAAGCTCTTCCAAGAGCAAAGCAAGGGATCAAAGACTATTTCTGTTTCCAGGGCACAGAACCCACAGTGCATGCCTAGAAAATTTTCATAATTATTATGGATGAGTCTATGGCCATGCTACCCTCAACAAACCCAATCCTGTCTGATCTCGGAAGCTAAGCAGGGTTGGGCCTGGTACTTGGATGGAAGACCATCTAGGAAGATCAGGTGGTGTAGGTGTAAAAAATAACAAATAAGAGATTGTAAGATGACAAGGTCCTTACAATCTGTGAGGTCGACCAAGGGTCGCCTCGCTTAAAAAGTAAAAAATAATAATAATAAAAAATTGTTCTGGACAAGAGGCTGTTGTATGTCTCTCATTCTTCCTCTTTCCAATTTTGAGGGACAACTGCTATTCTCCTGTCCTGTAAAATGGTGGGGAAAAGGGGTATGGTTGAGTTCACAGGTCTCCAGAAAGAAAGGAGTCACATTTGGACTAAGAGAGCATCACTCAGAAGTCTTGGATTTCCAGTGGGATGTGGTGACTGGTTAGAACCCTGGGGAAGAGATCTGTTTGTTTTGTGTGTAGGAAAAATAATGAATTACTAAATGACTGATGGCCAAGGGGTTTTTTTTTTTTTTAGTTTGTTATTGCTGAATGAGCTGGCCAGTCCAGATCAGTGCTGTCATTTAGTTATTTTTGACTTTCTTCACACCACACTGATAGTGTGGGGGAGTGTATGGAAGGCAGCATATAATAAGAGAGGTGCTGCTTTAAGCATAAAATATTTGGGAGATACTCTAGGTTTTGCTATTTGTATCTGTGCTAAAGCACTGGATCATTACGGCTTTCTCTTACATATGTGCCTATAATACAATTTGGAGTCTAGGTGCTGTCTTCCAACTAGAACATTGTCTTTTACAATGACAAATAAGAAACACTTCAATATAACTTGTGCTTTTCTACATATTGTTACATTTAATAAAATGATTATTTATTAACATAGCTAATAAACAATATTTAAAAAAACTACACTAGTTCAATTTTATGAGTAAATAAATTACAAGGTGACACACAGGAAATAACTAAAAATATTCTTCAAAGTCTATCTCTTCTTTTCTCTCCCCCTACCCCTTATAGGCTTGATGTGACAATCCAGGGATAATCAGAGGTAGATATAAAGCATCTCAGCATTGCAGCTTTATTAAACTAGGTCTTTCAGGTGGAGATGTCTGGTGGGTAGTTGGAAATACAGATTTGGAGCTAGGAGGAATGTGAGGGCCAGAGATAGTTTTGTGAGAGTGCCTGGGTGACAGTAGCTAAAGTTATGGAATGAATTAGATCGCTCAGAGTAGAAAAGCAGTGAGATGAATTTCTAAGCTGATCAAGGAAGAAAAGGCTAGTTAAGGATGGAAATAGTAGATATTCTAGGTATAATTCTTCCCTCTTTATAATTACTAAAAATATCTGAGGGTTAGTCCTACTGCCAAGTAGCTTTGGAAGCAGCTGTGACTCAACCAGAAGAAACTGTAAACAAACACAGAAGACTGCAGACCAGGACACTTGGCAGGTGTTTCAGACAAAGTGTCAATGACATCACATGGTACCAACTTCTTGATATCTGCTGTGGCCTTGACTATGGGGCGTGGGGAAGGTGAGTGAAGTCAACAAGAGGCCCGTAATATCTTACACTACACATTTTATGAACCAGATACTCGCTATGATTGCAATTTCTTTTCTATGCAAAAATTCCTGGATGGAGACTAAAGATAACTCTGAAGTAACCACACGCTCTTGAAGCACTAGCTGTCAGAGTCACCTCTGATCTTGCCACCAAATGCACTGATTCCACACTTAAGTCCTAGTTCTCAAGGCACTTACCAAAGTGTCTCACAATATTCTTGTGAGATAAGATATATCTTTTACAGCATAGTTTAAAAAGTGCTTTTAGATGCATTTTCTTATTGAAGAAATATGCGGCTAGATTACGTGAGTTTTGGGGTGTTAGTGGCTGTCTGAACCCACACATCAGGAAGTGTTGGGTGATGGACTCGCTGCAGCATGTAGACCTTGGGCATGTCCTGTTTCACATACTTGGTAATGACTTGGACAAACATGTAGAATGCATGGTCACCACATCTATAGATGACATAAAGCTACTAGGGATACTTAATCTGCTAGATGACAGCATTGCAAATTTTTTTCTTAAAGTGATTTCAACAAGCTGGACTAGGCCAATAGAAACATGGTTTAATTTATTGGGGATACATATAAAGTCTTGCCATTGGGTTCAAAAAGTCAACTGTAGAGCAAGTCATATGATAAGGACTTGGGGAATGTGGTTGACCACAAGTTCAACAATAATAAATAGTCTGAACTTGTTAATAAAAAGCTAACTCAATCTTCTACTTTATTAATGGAAGCACAGGGAGGGAATAGCTAGTTAGACCACATGTGGAATACTCTGTGTAATACCAGCTGCCAGATTTTTAAAAGGGAACATAGCACACTGGTGTGTTCAGACAGGGGTAACTGTGGTGCTAGGTCTGGAAATCGCATTTGCTGAAGGGATGATTCAAAGAACCAGAAATGTTTGGCCTGGATAAGGAACATTTAGGGAAGATGTCGAAGCTGTTTTCAAATAACTATACTGTTCTGTTAAAGGGGAAGTAAGTAATCTGCGATGCCCCAAAGGGCAAAACAGGGCTGAATGAATGGATGCTGCAGATGGATGGTTTCTAGCTTGATAAAGGCAGAAACTTTCTTATAGTCGCTGTCGGAGCAAGCCATGACTATGACACTGGGAGTTCTCTGAGGTGTGAGGTCATGGGAGGGATTCTTGCACTACATAAAAGGGGAATTAGAAAGCTCTTCTAACTTGTGCTTCCATGAGCTTTCAGGTAGCAGTGTCTGTAGCCGGGGAAGGACTCCAGAGGACAGAACTTGATCTTGGTGTGGGAAAGACAAGACGGGTCCACATGTGAGCAGATCCAGGTTCCAGCCTGACCCTGCTGAGTTATAAACCACCTGGCTGATTACTCTTTAAGCCTCAACCCTCTCATCAAAAAAAAAAAAAAAAAAACCGACAAAACATAAAAATTATTATTTTATCTGAGAACTTTTGTAGTGATCAAAGGCTCTATCTTTGGACTTAGTACACATGGCTGCATTAATTTAGTTACTCAGGTCCTTGAAGGCAGGAATTATGTCTTATTCAGGGCAAAGGGTTTGGCCCTTGGTAGGTCCTCAATAAAAGTGTGTGGAATAAATGAACAAGAGAATGGAGACTGTGGATATGAAAGCACTTTGTCAACGGTACAGAGCTATAGGCACACGGAGGACTGTCATCCCCCTCCCCACAAGCTGAGAAAACAGCAAGGACTGACCCACTACACATTTCTGCAAACGGTCCAAGATCATGAGAATTTACTGGATCTTTTCAGAAGTCACAATGATCCCCACAATTATTTTAATCTGCTTTTAGGGGTTCAAACCGTTCATTTTTCTTTGCTTTTTTAATGGCTCAGAAATTGCTTTTCATAAACAATTCAATGATTTCCCATGGCTCTTAGGATAAAAGCCAAAATCTTGACTGGAGATTCAGGATCCTGCCAGGTTTGGCCTGAATGACTCACTAGCCTCCCCGCCCTCCCCGCTTCCTGAGTCTTGCACTGCGGCCACACTGGCATTGAGGTCCCTGAAAGGATCACTCTCCCTCCCTGAGCACCAAGGCTTCAAACATTGCTCCTCTGCCAAGAAACACCTCCCACTCTCTTGTCTACTGAATGCCTGTGCTTCCTTGAAGGCACAGACGCAGGCCTCTGACTCAGACACACACTCCTTGGCCTCTCACACTAGCCTGCCGTACACTGTGACAACACCGCTGTCCTTTCCTTCACACCCCTCATATAGTTCATAATCACCTAACACCTAGGTGATTCTTGCATATCAGCTTTCTACTCCCAGGTGAGCTCCTTGAGGCTGTATTCCATTTTTGTTTGCTATATTTTATGTTGTCCCAGCACTAAGTTATAAGGCCTGGCACATATTAGAAATCAGTATTTTTTACTAAACGACTAAAGCATGCTTCACAATATTTATGTTGGTTAAGTAGTAAGTACTATGTTTAATTCATACATTTTTTGTTTTGAATTTTTCCAAAGAATGTTGCCTAAGGTTTCTGACTATCAGCAATTGAAATTACACATACTATGACAGGATTCTAAACTATTCCCAATAGGATCAAAATTATGACAAAATTATCAGTATAAGCTATTTTTATGCTTTTACTTATTTATTGAGAATCTCGGGACTTTTTTCCCCGGAAGTTAGCCTAGCACCCACTGTCACATTGTGGCTAAGAGCACCAGTTGCCGCTTCCAGGACTCTGGCTGAGATGTCTTCTAATCAGCTATGTGAGCCAGGGACACAACCCCAGGAAACCCACGCCAACTTCACAATCAGAATCTTGTGGCCTACATGCTTTCGGGTCTTCTTGATAACTCTGGATGCAAATAATACTTCTTCGTGCAATTACGAAGTTATTTTCTACATATTCCCTTCCATATTCCATTTCAAAATTATACAACATGACTCTGTCCTATTTATAAAACCGAGGCATATCTATGACTGACAAAAGTTAAAGGAGTTTTATTCCTAGTGGCATAATGGGGACTTCATGGTGTTTTAATTCTGCTTTTTCTAAGTTAGCTTTGAAAATCATATCACATGACTCAGAACCAGGGCTGAGCAAAGGCTCCTGGAAGACAGAGTCACTCCTCCAGAAGAGCTGCTTCCTTTCATCAGAGGACACAGCTCTTTTCACTCCCCAGTGATTTATGTGCCCTGCTCTATCACTGAAGAGATGTCAGTGAGAGTCTGAAACAAATCTTCCTGTTGAAGGAAACCGCGGTCTGCAGGACATATGGCACACAGCTCCCTGAAGATTAATGGGAACATGACACTCTGCTGGGTCCTCAGACCAGGGATGATAAGGGTGTTAGAAAGAGGACTTCCTCTTCGCTTTGAAGTATCCCTGACTACAAAGGTTTGAGGAAATTTAGAGTAAATGGTATCCCCAAAATAAGGTTCAGCAAGCAGAATGCCTATTGTAAAGAAGTCCCTAGACATATAAGCAAGGTTTCAAAAATCTTCAAACTGATGCGTGGGAGTTCAGGGACCCTTGAGTAGCTTGCTGTATTTATTCTGTAAATTAATGAGACCAGGAATGTCTCCCTGAGGCTGCACAGATTCAGCAAATTTTCATCGTTCATCAAATACACCTCTGGGTATTTTGGTGCCACTGCAAATGCAGGTCTCCAAGTTGAGTGTGGTCCCCAGGCTGCTCGGCCATTCTTGCACCTGTCCGCGGCCCGTCCTTCAGCTGTTTCCACAGCTACTTCTCTCTCAAGGCCCCTATTCCTTTTCCTCTCTCTTACAGATGACTCATTGCACACTTTACAATAAACTTAAGGCCATTCAATCATCTGGGCTCATCCCCCCAAATATCTCTACCTACATTTTCCCATCATGACCTCTTTTCCACTGTCAGATAAGAGGACAGGGCCCTTCTGCTCAAGTACAGTTACACTCCCTGGGCCTTGGGCTTGTCTCTTTGGGCAGCTCCTTGCTCATGTTTTCCACTTCTCCTGGATTGCTTCCTTTCCCACCACATATAAAGAGCTGCTTCCCCACCGACCTCATTTGCTTCATGGCTACACTCCCTGAAAGAAAAGTTTTCACTTGTTCCTCCAGCTCCTCATTTCCATTCACTCTGAACTAGTAATTTAGCTGCTATCTTGCTTCCCTCTTTCCACCGTCTTATATCCTGTAAACTTTGTCTTTAGGGGTTCGCGTTTCTCGCCTGCCCGGGTTCTCCTCTGCTACTCTGCTTCTTCCATCGCAGTCTCTTTTGCTGTACTATACTTACATGTTGGTGTTTCCCAAGGTTAGGCTCTCTGTTTTTCTCTTTTATACCATCTTTCATAGTAACTTCATCTATTCATTCATTCATTCATTCATAATTTATTCATTTGATATTTATTAAGTTCCTACTGTGCTTACAAGTACTTTGCTGTAGGCTGAGGATGAATAAGGGAGGCACCTGACTATGCAAGAAATTGTTTAAAACAATACCTGTCAAAGTTGTTCTATGAGCATGTCCTTAGGTTGGGGAGAAGATGTCATAGGTGTGAAGAGATCTTGAGACTCTCTTGAAGGATGAAAAAGAATGTGCCAACAGGACTGGGGAAGAAGGGAAGAATCCCAGGTAGAGGTGTAGCATTCAGAGCAGAGTGGTTCAGAGCACATGCTTTGGAGTCAGGCAGGTCTGGATAAAACCCCAGGCCCTTCTCTTACAGTCTGTGGGAATCAAGCCATGTCACTTCTGCAGGTCTGTTTGCATTTCTATAATGATAGTCCTATTTTGTGTGGCTATTGTAAAGGTTAGATGAGAATGATGTGAAGAGGTTAGCACAATGCCTGGCATGCATTTAGTGATTATTAAATGATAATCATTATTATTACTGTAAGTACATTTATAACTTTAATATGTGTTTTGTAACCATTGCAATATGACCCACTTCACAAGCTTATTGTGAAGATCAAATGAATTAGAAAGAACATTAAAAAAGTACAGCATAATATCATTTGGTCATAAAATGGAATAAAGTTCTGACACGTTATAACATGAATGAACCTTGAAAATATGCTAAGTGAAACAAGCCAGACATAAAAAGACAAATATTGTTTGATTCCACTTTTATGAGGTGCCTCGAACACGGAAATTCAGAGACAAAGTACAACAGAGGCCACCAGGGGTTGAGTTGAGGGAGGATGGGGAGTTACTGCTTAACGGGTAGAGAGTTTTGGTTTGAGATGATAAAGGTAGCGATGGCTGTAAGACACGGTGAATGCATTTAATGCCACTGAATTATATATTAAAAATGGCAAATTTTCAGTACAGCAGGAATAAAATGTTCATATACCATTTTCAACAAAATAACATTACCAACATCCAGAGTGAAAGAGAGACAAATTAGGGCATTTTATCTGTTTAGGTTTTAAAAATTCTACTTCTATTTGCAGAGTTTCATTTATCACTAGGACAAATATGTATATTTTAAAGTTAGTAAACTTTCAAAAGAGAATTAATCCAGGGTTGGCATTATGATTGCCCTAAAATCTGGCCAGCTGGACTACCTTCCATGTAGAGAAATCCAAGAATTTTGTTTTGTTTTTGATCTTGTATTGGACCCAAGGTGGGCTTGCTTTTACCAAGTGCTCCTCTCTGGTAAGCAGTGGCATGGTATACTTTGTAGGCACATACCTGTATTTGAGAATTTATAACATAATGAGGATGTCAAAAATAGATGCACGTACACCATACACAGAGATAAGTTGTTCAGCATTTAGAAACCTGTGCTTGAAGTAGACAACCATCGAAAGCCTAGAAAAGAAAATGTTCCATTGGGCTTTGGCAGGCACATGCGTAGCTCACTGACCTGTGTTCCCTGATTGTTTATGTCGATGGCATCACTCCATTCAGCTGTCATTTCACCCAGCAACTCTACTCTCAAAAGGAGACTAGGAAGTAAGTCTTTGGTCTTGCAGTCTGGATAACTGGAAATCTGATGATATAGTTCATGATGAATTGAGCACTCCGAAGGAACTTTTCTGCAATAAACCTCAAACTTTGGAATATCTAAAAACAAAAACAAAAACAAAAAAGGCACATGTAACTTAGGCTTTGAAGACAAAGATTAAGGGATATTAAACATAGTGTGTAAGAAAAACTCAAAAGAGGGATTAATAATACTTTCATTTAAACACTCTTCATGGGATCACAGGTAACTACTAAGTCAAAAACCTCCAGAAAAAATATGTTAGGTATTATTTAAATTCAATGCTATAAAATATACCTTTAATATTTTCCTTTATAAGCACTGTTACTGGACATCTGTTGTGGAAAATTATTCGAGGACTAGGGTCTTCTGAGAGGGTTAAATAAGTCACTCCAAAGTGTTCTTGATATGTCAATGCAATAGCCCTAACACAAAATCAAATCAAATGACAGAAATGGTTTAGAAAGAAATGAATGCTTTCTTTCCTGCTACATTTTTATTTAAATCTGCAATATTCGGAATTCTATAACTCTTCTCTTTCATAAATGAAAGGAAGTGTTTTCCAGTGAAAGGAAAACTCATCTATTAACTGCCATATACTATTACGGGTTTACTGATTTCCCCCCTGAAAACAGTAACATATATTTACACAAACTATTTTTTTAAATGTGAAAATTTGTTTAAAAGGAAAAAAAAACCATCACTCTCATCACTTAGAGAGAATTACAGGTGACCTTGTGCTAACCTTTCCTCCTGCTCTTTTACTCTCAATGCGCACATGCCGTAAACTCTTCAGACAGGGTGCCTTCTTCCTCAGAAGGCCTTGGTATGTGGCAAAGGAGAAACGGATGTGCTGTTAGGACTAATAGAGAATTTCGGTGCTGGCTTGCTGGCTCTCTCTCCCCTTGTTTTCTGGTAAAGGTAAGTAGGCTAATACTGTTTGCCATTAAGTTGCACAATCACTGTACTTGACAGGATCTCCGTTTTGACTGCTGAGAGCAAAGCTGCGGTTTTTGGCATCAGAAATGCTGCTGTGTGGGCACAGGCTACAAGGGAGTGAGAGCAAGCTTCCGATTTAGACTACAGACTTCCAAACAATATTTTGTATCAAAGCAGGAAAACATATTTCCTCTACAGTTTAAATTACAGATTGTTCAGATTAATCAAAGAAATCAGACATTTGCCAAATGTGGTCTTCAGTTTTTTACGCTGATTTTTATAAGGGGTCAATAACATGCTAGAGAACGTCCCATTTGCCATTAATCCTGTTTACCGGTGTGAGTCCTTCCTGCAGATTGCATTTATCTGAAATGCCAAAGTGAATTGTCCACGAACATTTGAGGAAGTCACATCTATAACACCAGCAAAGTGCACTGTGGGATTGAGGGGAGGAGAGAGGAGAAAATGGGGCAGCAGCCAGTGAATTCGCTTTCGGAGTACAGTCCTTTGATTGACACCAAAGTTCCTTTCCCAGCCTAATTTTGAAAGAGCTGGGCAAGCCATCCTCAGAGAAGGCTCACTGTGACAGCCAAGAAAGCTGGGGGCCAGAACTAACATATGGGTACTTTTAATCTAATATGTAGCGTAATATTTAAGGATAAAATTGTTATTTTAATAAAATCATGGCTTATAATTCTTAGAATTTTAAATCATTTCCAAATAAAAATTTACAATTTGTCTTTCAGTTTTAAAAATAAGTTTTGCTAATCCATGGTGGAAAACTATAACCATGGATGCTAGGAAAGAGAAGTCAGAGAACTGTCTGAGGTGATGGTAATAGTCTATGTCTTACAGGTGCATGTGTTTTCCAAAACTTATGGAATGCACACTTTAGATTTATACATTTCATTGTGCATAAATTTTCCTCAAAAGAAAAAAAATTTGTGAACATATATGAACTCTAGCTAATGATATGAAGTATTTAGGAGGAAGTGCATTGATATCTTAAATTTACTCTGAGATGCATAAAAGAAAGAGATTGATGGATGGATGGATAGATGGTGAGAGAGATGGATGGATGGATAGATGGATGGATGGGTGGGCAGGTGGACGGACGGACAGACAGACAGATGTGATCTCTAACTGGGAGGTATTTGGGAATTCACTGTAAAAAAAATTTCCCCCCAGTTTTATTGAAATATAATAGACAGTTGCTTATATTTATATTGTACAATTCAGTAAGTTTTTTTCAATTATATTGGCATATAATAATCTATTAGTTTCAGTTGTACAGCCTCGTGATTAGAGCTCAAGTGATGACCCCACTAAATCTGGTACTAACTCTTCCCCCTTACATAGTACAACACTGTTGACTATTTTCCTTATGCTACACTCTACATCTCCATGTCTATTTTGTCACTATCCATTTGTTTCTTGATCCCTTCGCCCTTTAACACCACCCTGCAAACTCTTCCTACCTAGTGGCTCTCAAAATACTCTCTGTTATCTATGAGTTTGTTTCTGTTTTTGCTGTTATTGTTGTTTATTTTGTTCTTTAGATTCCACATGTACCTGGAATCATGTGGTATTTGTCTTTTTCTATCTGACTTCATTCAGCGCAATGTACTCTAGGTCCAACAAGGCAGTATCTTTTCCCATCCCCTTCCTTCTAGTTTGTGTGTGTCTTTTAATCTGAAGTGAGTTTTTTGTAGGCAGTTATGTAGGGATCTTGTTTTCTAATCCATTCAGCCACTCTATCTTTTGGTTGGATCACTTAATTCTTTTCCATTTGAGGTACTTGTTGATAGAAATGTAGTTATTACCATTCTTTTATTCCTGTTTTTGATACATTTTTTCTTCTTTAAAAAGTCCCTCCAACATTTTCTGCAATAGTAGCTTAGTGGTGATGAATTCCTTTAGTTTTTTTTTTTTTTTTTTTTTGCTTTGGTAAGCTCTTTATTTGTCCTTTGACTCTAAATAATAAGGTATTGTTGGTTGTAGCTCCTGGGTTTTTATTACTTTGAATATTTTGTGCCAAGCCCCTCTGTCCTGCAAAGTTTCTTTTCAGAAATCAGCTGCCAGTCTTATGGGTGTTCCCTTGTAGGTAACTGCTTTTCTCTCACTGCTTTGAAGGTTCTTTCTTTGTATTTAACCTTTGGCATTTTAATTATGATGTGTCTTGGTGTGGGCCTCTTTGGGTTCCTCTTTCTTGGGACTCTCCGAGCTTCCTGGGGTTGTATGTCTATTTCCTTCACCAGGTAAAAAAAGTTTTCCATCATTATTTCTTCAAAAAGCTCTTTAATGTCTTGTTTTCCTTCAGGTACCCCTATGATGTGGATATTTTTACATTTAATTGTGTCTCATAGGCTCCTTAAATTATTATTATATTCTTGGTTTCTTTTTTTCTTGCCATTCTGATTGAGCGTCCTTGGCTTCTCTGTTCTCTTTCTCTATATCGGTGATTCAATCCTCTTCTTTATCCACTCCATTGATTCCCTCTAATATACTCTTCATCTCAGGTCATGTATTCTTCATTTCTGACTGGTTCCCTTTTATAATTTCCTTTTCCATTTTTATGGTTTTTATCTCGTTGTTAAAGTTCTCACTGAGTTCATCTACACTTCCCCTAAGTTCATTGAGCATCTTTATAACCAGTGTTTCGAACTCTGCATCTGTGAGACTGCTTGACTCCATTATTCCTGGATCTCTGTTCTTTTCTCTCATATGGTTTCTGCTTCTTTGTCTTTCCATTTTGGCTGCCTTTCTGTATCTATTTCTATGTACTAAGCAAAGCTCTGCGGTCTCCCGGTCTTAGTAGTGTGGACTTGTGAAGTAGGTGTCCAGTGGCATAGTCCTGAGAGGGGTTCAGCTGCAGGCCAAGTTTAGCCCCAGCCTGTGCCCTCCAGAGCCACTTATTCAGATTCTCAAGCAATCCACCGATGTGTGCTTATAGTTGCCTCAAAAAGCCATGCCAGAAACCAAGATCAGCTGCCACCAGTGTGAGCCTTAAAGCTGCTCAGTAAATTGCACAGTACTCACTAAGGATACACCTGGATGAGGCTTGGGTGGGGCAGCAAGTTGGGGGAGGAGGAGTTTCAGGGTAGAGCGACCCCTGCTATCCAGTTTGATGAAGTCTCAGCTATGGTGGCACTGTGTCCGCACACTGGGAGCGGGGAGGGCTCAAGACAGGAATAGTGGATACTGTTGGCACTTCTGTCTGGGCGAGAGCATTGCCTCCGGTCCTCGCTCTGACGACTCAGTGTGCCCCTGTAAGTCCTTGGTGCACCCCAGGCAGCTGACTGGGCACTGGCGCTCAGAGCAAGTGAGTCAGCCACTGTGAAAGGCCGCTCGCAGACACGACTCCTTAAGAGGCGTCTGTAGCTGCCGTAGCCTCTGTCCCACTCAGCTGCTGGGGACTGGGAGGCCTCATCTCTTCTCTCCCTCCTACCTTCTACGGTTACAGGGCGATTTCTTATTTCTCGTCCTAGTTGTAGGGCTTCTGTTCCTCTAGACCCCAGGTGACTCTGCTTGCTGTTTGCTCTGTGTTTCTGTCACAACTTTGATGTGGTTGCAAGAGCAGATGAACAAAACCACTATCATCTAGGTCATTTTGCCCCCAGATTTACACTGTAAAAATTTTTTCAACTTTCCTATATATTTGAAATTTTCAATAAAACATTGGGAAAAATGTTTTATTTTCTAGATATAGGTTCACATCATTTTAAAAAACACTTCTCTAAACTGACCATACTTAACTTCTCCAACCAGAATATAAGAATGACCAACCACTCCTCTATAGCGTCAGGGATGACAGGTGTTAAAAAACCAGGGATGTTTGTGAATGCTGTGAGAGAAGAAGGGATGTGTGCAGGGAGCGGGGCCTTATTATCATGAGTGACACAAGTTAGGAAGTTATTTTTTTAAATATTACTACTAGAAATCTCTGTATATGTCACAAAGTTAGAATGGCTAAATTCTCAAATAAAGTCTATAAATTAATAATTTTAAGAGTAAGGTACCTCTCATAAGGTCATAATACGTTTTCTTTTGTGTGTATATATATATATGTATATTTTACATATACCACAAATAAGTTATTTCTGACAACTACAGAAAGGACGTATGGCATGCAAAACAACCACAAAATACAAGTTTACTATGAACAAACCATTACATGTCTCTGGCTTGATTCTGTGGTTGTTATTTGCATAATTGGTAATCGGTAATTGGAGGAGCTTTCGTGCAAGAACAACCACAGAACAGAGTCTTCTGTGACTTGTGTTTATCTGAGTTATCTCTCTTAATGACTTCTTGAGAAAAATTCCATTTTGAAGTAAAAGTAAAATATGGGAAAAGAAGGTTTTCCAACTTGACTCATATTTTAACTCTTATTTCTCGTCATTGACAGAGGCTAAGAAATAAAAGGAAGCAATCTTTTCATTACGATGTATTGCTGTTATTCCATGGCACAAACACCATCATCTTGCCCTAGGATAAGCTGCATAAGTGAAAAATCTCATCAGCAGTACATGGGGGCAACCCATCCGTGATCATAACATTTGCTCAACTGCACACAATGTCTACAAGCCATAAAAAATAAAAGTAAAACCTAGTTTTACACCTGCAACTATTCTCCTCTCTTGTCCCTTGATGAACAGCTATAATGATAAGGAAAGGACATCCACGTGTAGGTAAAATACCTGGTACAGAAGCCATTTTCCCTACAATTCCCAAAGGGCACTGCCACACTCTGTCTGGGAAACTCTTGTCGAACTACAGCTGGCAGGCTCCAGCACTGTGAGCTGTCGGCACCTGCGGCAGGAGAAAAGGCCAGCGAGAGCTGCTTCTGAAGCGGAGGCGCATCCAGTGCTGACTGACTGATGTCAGGCGTTAAGTCCCAGCAAGGAAGGGAGCTGGATTTCACAGCAGGCTGCCCGTCACCTGGGCAAATGCTGAAAGTGGCACTGTCCGGAACATGAAAATACTGAAAAAAGAAAAGACAATGCAGAAGGAGCACATTTACTACAGTAATACAGAGAAATTAATCTTTTTACAGCACAGCTTCCAAGAAACCACAACCATCTATTCTCAGGAGGTGGCCAAGTGGCGGGGCATGGGAATATTAGAAATTCTGTTCCCATGAGAAAGAAGTAATGAGACAGTTACACAGCGGTAACAGTTGGACCTGCTTTTCTAGGCATAATGAAACATGATGAAGCTGGGTGATTTAACAGGTAAAGTTCTCAACGTCCTCCAGGTATTGCAAAAATGCAGATTCCATTAGAAACGGCAGGTGTTGGGGAGGGAGTCCTCTTGGACAGGTAAGGCTGAACTGAAAGAGTGTGGTACCATGGGGGCGGTGGGGCTTGGGGAGAAGGGACCTGAATGAGATACAGAACAGGGAACTGGGAGCTCAGAAGACAATTTTTGTTGAAGGCGCATCTTGAGGGAGGAAAGCTCTCTGATCCCGGCCCTCACTTGGAATTCCACGAGGTTTCTGGCTCATAAAAGAGTCTCAGAATTTTAAACTTAAAAAAGGTCTTTAGAGAGAATTTATTCGAGCATTCATTTTCACAGCTAAGAAAGCTGCTTTCCCGAGAGCGGATGACGTGTTCAGAATCACAAAGCCAGGGGGTGGCAAAGCCCGCCAGAGGCCCAGCTTCCTGCGCCGGTTTCTATTTCCCCGTTGCCTCATACAGTCTTCCTGAGAGGCCAGGGGTTTTCATGTCTTTAAGGAGAGTCAGGGCTGTAAAAGGGGACGCTCCTCAGCTGCGGGGAAGAAGGGGCTCTCCCTTTCTCTCCAGGAGACTGAGACAAACGAGGAGCTCCCTGTGCTGCTGGCGTTGCCATGCTGCTGCTGGCTACTGTCATCTCCTAAATGGCTAGATTTTGTAAAGTATCTCATTAATCTCACAAAAACCCTGCAAGGAACATGAAATTATGTGCATTTTCAGATGAGGAAAGCCCTGACTTCATCTCAGGAAGCCCTAGGTGGAGAGAAGCAGAATGATCAGGTCACATGCTGATTCTCTTGTCAAATCTTCACCTACAACGCAACATTGGTAACCTTTATTTGGTACTTCTTCTCACTTATTTATCAATACTTCATTGAACCAAGGTAAAGTTCCATTATTCTACATTCCTATAAATATTGCAATGTATTGTAAGCTTAGAGAATGAGACTTTCATCCTATTTTATTGTTCTAATGTAATTTTTAGGAGCTGAAGACAAAGAAAGATAATACTTTCCTATATGATAGTTTCTATGGCATAGAGCAACAGCACAGCACTTAGCACATTGTTTTTAAGTTGTTTTAAAGTATCTCCTTTTCTCTAAATCTGTTCATTTTATACTATAAGAACGGAATAAAAAATCTTTGGATTTATTTTCCACATAATCTGCCTTTGAGATGTTAACATAAATGCTGGTACATTTCCACATGTACTCTCCTTCTGGACACAGAGCTCAGTTCTCCAGGTCCATGGCTCATGAGGCCCAGTCTTTTGTCCACATGGCAGCCTGCGGGATGGATGTTCTTTCCCCGAGTCCCGGGAGCCAGTGGTCAGGACGGCTTCCCTGACGGCAAGGCTTCGGGTCAGTGCGTGTGCTCGAGACTGCTGCGGCCTCTGGGCAGATGGTGGGGCAGGTGCGGGCAGGCAGCACCCAGCCCGCACCTGCCCGGATCTCCTGCTTTGCAGGGTTTCTGCGCATTAATCAATGACCGTAGAAGTACTGACTGTGACATTCACGTTTTAATTAAAACACCAACAAGTGAATTTCTCTTCACCTATATTGGTGTTAGCTTTTTATTTGTTCTAGATTTGAAAGTTGACCCTAGTTACTGTACTTTATCAAAACTTCAAACAAACCAATCATGTTATGAACTGCTTACCTCCTTTCCAGAATGGGGTTTGGAGACAGATAACTGGGGTTTATAAAATATTTGATATGGCGTATTATTGATTATGGTAGTCTTGTCTTCAATCTGAATAATTTGTATCCCTTGCTGCACCACGGAGGAGATGCAGAACTGACACAACTGCGAAAACGATTGAGGAAAGAGTCATTTTAAAAACCTTATAAAGCGTATGGAAATCTCTTGACTATTTACAAAAGATCATTTTACCTATCGCTTTGCCCAGGATAATATCAAATTTACCTTTTGTTCCAGAGTACTTAATAGAGTCCCTTTCAGTGTCAAAATGTCCTGGCCCCTGAAAAGAGCCCCTATTTACAACAGGGTACATTAGCTAATGAGTTACGTCTGCTGCTACTGAATAGCAACAGATAGAGACTTGTTTTCAAGTTATTGAACAATTCCTTCACAGATGCCACTCATCTTTTCAATATAAAGAATTCAATTAAACATTTCTCCTCTTCCTCCTTATACACATCACAGCAGCTACCTCACTGAAGGCCTATTATAGACCAAGGGGAGTTCTGAGAACTTTGATGATGATGATGATGATGATGATGATGATGATGATGATGATGAAAACATAAATGACTGACCCTCATATATTGCCTTATCGTGGTCTACCCGTTTTAAGTATTTCATGTGTATTAACTCACAGCATCTGCACAACACCTAAGGACATAGGTACTATTATCCCCATTTTATAAGAAAGGAAAAACAGGCACAAAGAGGCTAAGTAACTTGCCTAGGAACACAAATATAAAGAGGATCTAGCTGGGGCTGGAAACCATGCAGTGTGGTTCTGTGTGTCACCTCATTACCTTGCTGTGTTATACGAGGAAATGATGCTCAGGGAAGGTATTATTTGCCTAAAGATACTCATCTAGCAAGCGGTAATATCAGGACATCAGTTCTCAAAGTGTGGTCTGGGGACCCTTGAGGGGATCTCTTTGAGATCCTTTTGGGGGTTCTAAAAGTCAAAACTATTTTTACAATAATGCTAAGACGCTATTTGTCTTTTTCACATTAATTCTCTCGTAAGTGTACAGTGCTGTTTTCCAGAGATTATATGACATATGGTGTCACCACTTTCATGACTGATGGAATGTATGTATACTCTTGCGTTTTAAATTTTTTTCTTTTAACTTCTAATTTGACAAATATCAATATATATAAGCCACTTAAACAAAAGATTTTTGGAGGTCCTCAATCATTTTTAAGAGTATAAAGGGGTCCTGGGAATGAAGAGTTTGAGAATCACTACTAAAGAATGAGACAGAAATATACTGTTCATTCGTTCGTTCATTCATTTATTCATTCAAAGATTTATTCAGCAGTTGCTGTGACTACTTTGTGAGGTACTGGAGGTGTTGGGTATTTGACTGTATAGCATAACATTTTTTTCCAGGTTTTGATGGTAGTTTTCAACTTACAACGATTCAACTTTGGGTAATTCACGCTTACAGCTCTTTGCCATTTACACCCATGTTACACTATTTTGGCCAGCAGGGCATAAACATGTGTTGCCCAGACAACTTTGAGGAATGGATACCAGCCATGAATACTGAAGAAAGGCCAACTTCTTTGTGTCAGAGAAATTTATTTTTAAAAAGTCCCCAAAGTGACCCTAACTTTTCTCAAGAGGCTCTTCAAAGATGCCTGTCAAAATTTATCTTTTCCTCAGAGAAAGGTCATTCTGAATTATACTACTCTGATGAAATATCCCTTCTTTTTCTAATTTGGGACAGCTAAAATAATGAAGATATTACTGAGTACAGCATGAGACCTCTAAACGGTACAGTCTGATGGTGTACTTCCATGCATACAGTTTAATGTGACTTGTTACTATATCATTCAGCTTAATTAATTTTCATGGACTGTAGGATTTATGCTGAAAAGCATACAACATGTGCGCTTAGTTAAAAACTGATTAAGTAGTTTTGTGTATTCACATTTTAAAACCATGGGTATCAGTCCCCCTGGTTTCAGAGCACAACTCCCTCTTATAACATTGGTTCTATGGGAAAATCAGAATTGGCCATCATCATCTGCTCAGGGTGCCCTTTCCAGAAGTATACCTTTGTTGCAGGAGCCTCTGCCCTTTCACTCAGCACTCAGAATGTTAGCGACTCTACTTCCTGCTCTAAAGAAAGGAGGCCAAGTACAATTTGTGGGTATCTTGGAGAAAGTTCATTTTCCCCCCACATACAATAAATCAAATGACTGCTGAGTGTTCTGAACTAGAGCAGTTATTGGATAAATTATGTGACACAGCTTTTATCACTGGTAAAGGAAAAAAACCCTGTAAAACCATGTGTTTCACTATTATAAATTGTTGACAAGTAATACCAAAAAGAGATTAACAAAAAAGAAAAGGGTAGATTCACTTTAATCAGGTTAAGGGGATGGCATGCTATTTCCCCTGAGCAACACAGCTTTGATCCTACCTTCTGATGTCCTGGGAAGGCACCGAGTCTTATTTCAGCATCAACAAACCCTTCTTCATCCAATGATACAACTTCACCATTACCTCCATCTTTCCACTTTGGAGATGTCAGGTTATGAACCAGTTTAATTGCTACTGACTTGTGCACAGTATTTGTATTTGCCCAGTATATTCCAATTTGAAAAGCTTCCTGGAAAAATAATGCCTCAATTATAAAGTATTTTTCTTAATTTGATATTTTTACTTCTATTCACAAGATTTTTTTTAAAATATTATATGCTGATTTAGGCAACCAAATCCCTTTATGTTTTCTTTCTTTTATTTTTCTTCTTTTGTAATGACAGCATACATTTATTTCATATCCCAATGTTTTATTTAATTCATGAAAGATTTCATATTTATGAAAGGGGAGGGGGAACAAAATCCAAACTGTAACTACCCTAATAAATACCAAAGGCTTAAAAACTGAAGGTTTCATTTCATTTGACAAAAGAATGTTATGCAACATTAGGTCCATGTAGTTAACATTCCAATTCCATAAGGTAACATCATCTGATTATTAAAAAAAGAACGGAAAAATGCAATTGAATAAAGATGTTTATGAAATGGAGCTCAAAAAAAAAAAAAAAAAAAGAACTCTCAAATTGTTCTCTATCAGGAAAACATTTTATTTAGGAGTTCCTTATATTCTATTTTCTTATAGATTTATGTGCTTTTTAAAAATGAGCTAGCCTTATCAAGAAAATTCTCATGTGATGGAATATAGAATCTTCCCGTGAAATGTTGTTTTGCGACTAGGCTTTCTCCCGAGTCAGAGATGACTCCACGTTGTTGCTGTCCACAACCGGACGGGCATCAAAGTATGGAGAATTAAGTCCACTTATAAAGGACAAGAGGCCCTGACGAAAATGGTTGCTCGGAAATCCCTGATTCTTACTCGTCTTGCAGATCTCTGTAAGAATGACAAAAATATCTAGGGGGCAGGTAAGCACAGACTGTGTCCTTAATGTATTCAGAGAAGGCAAATTCTAATGCTTGTCAAATATCCCACCCACAATGGAAATGAGAATGTAACTAGTACATGATATCAAATTTAATGACAAATCAAGCATGGATACTGCTGATGGGTAAGAAAGGACATCTGAAATGTCTTTGAATCAAAGAACATTCCATATTCCTTACATATGCATTTAAAAGGATAGTTTCCCACAACTGATTCAATCTCAGAATGCAAACTCAGAATAAAAGCTAGTTGTTGAAAGAAAAGAATTCATATTAGTTAAAAAAAACCTTACAGTACCTGAAAATTAGGAGGGATAATAATTTTGCCAGCAGGAACCTGTAGAACAATCTTCTCTCCTTCAAATAGCCAGAGGTCCCACTTGGATTGATTGATAAGCAGGGCCCAGGGTAGAAGTTCTATCAACAAGGTTCTAACATATGGCTTCCAGACTGACAGCTTCACTTGCATTGGGCTATCCCACTGACTCAGCTGTTCATTCCTGTTCCAAATACCACATCCAAGAGACTCAGTGAAATACAATGACTTCAGTATTCATGAAATATGTTTAAGGATTCCAGACACATGGCATTCCTGTATGACCCCTCTTCATACCAGAGTCGTACAGTGCTGAATTTGCATAATTTACATTGAGGAGACAGAAACTTTTCTAGATTATGAGTAAAGCAGTCTACGAAACATTTCTATGCAATGATGAAGGGTCAGAATCTGACAGATACGTGCAAATATCTTCTTTTTTTAAACTACTTTTTTGATATCTAACATTTTTGTGAATAGCCATTTATTATATAATATTAAAAGTGTTTGTAGAAAAATATTGCTGGAGAACATTACCTGTCAGAATCCTTTTTATTATAGGGCCACATGGGTTGAAGAGACTTTTCCGGCCCGTAGAATTCATCAAGGATCTGACCAACTGTGCCTCCAGGGTGTACCTTAGTGGCTATTTGCCTAATGAGGGATGTTGAGATAGGAACAGCACAATGTGAAGGATCATCTTCTGCTCTGGGAAACGGAAAGAGAAAACAAGAATAAGTATCAGATTTCTAAAGTGGTGTACAATTTATTGAAGAAATCTAACTATGAATGTATTATAGTCCAACAGCTTTTGGTGAGACTTGGTGATTTAAGGACGACACATTGTTTGCATGATCCAGGCCCTAACTTTTCCTCTTATGACCCCCTTCCCTGACCATGCTTGGGTAAGATCTCTATTTCTCTTCTTCCATGAGAGAAATTGTGTGTCGATTAAATTTTTTGATGATCCCTCTTATTTCTAAGCTTAACGAAAGAGGCTGAATTTTATTTAAAATTACAGAAGAGAATAAGAGAACACGAAGGTGGGCAATTTAAAAATAACATTCTCATACCAAAAACTCTATCTTCCTTCCCCCTTAATAGTACAAGGCTACTTTTCTACTGAATTTCTCTTAAGAAAATATAAAGATTTTTCCGGTACCTTGCTTGAAATGTTAGGTGATGTATAAGGTCAGGTTCTATGTTTTGCAGTGGTTTTTCCTTCCCCTTTCCTGGAATAATTTGTGTTTCACTCAATCCCAGACTCCTTTTCTCCAAATGTATGATAATGGGGTCTGGGAGATGACTCCTCATGATAAAGAGAGGGCTGAACACAATCTATAAAAATAAAAGGACAGAAGAACTTTCATATTTGCTTTGTTGCAGTATTCCAGCTGTTTGATGCTGAAACAAACTTGTAATAAATCTCTTCTCCGGGTCATTCTGACCTTAATTTATTTCAGAACAGGAAAGGTCGGAGTCATACACCATGATTTAAGATTGGAAGGTACTCACCATTCGTTGTTGCACTTGAGAGTTGGGTTCTAAAGTCAAAACTGTGCACCAGACATAAATAATGGAACTGTTTGAAGATGGCACCTGCGCATGAGATAGGAGAGGGCCCTATTAAATACTAGTTCACTAATTAATCACAATAAGGCACAGGCATTATGCTGGTTTGGAGGATTAAGACGTTTAAAGTCATAGAAAAAGCCATAAAAAAGAATAACTAAGCAAAACCAGACTTCATTATGGCATAAAGTGAATGTGCAGTAAGTGAATGGGGCCACTTCTTTCCATGAAGATGAAGGAACTTGGATGAAGAGGGAATGATATGAGACTGAGTGGGAGAATGAGAGAGGATTTGTCCTTTAAGAGAATGAAAGTGATAATGGTGGAGGATGAGGAAGAGATAAAAAAGCAACAGATCATTACAAAGATTCTTAAATGGGGAGGACACCCCTCCCCCAAAGCCCTGGTGTATCCGAATCTTTTTCAAGCTACAATTTGCCTCCATCTGGGACGGGGGAGCATCCTGGCTGTAAGAAATACTGGAATGGATACAAATGTGTTGTCGTGGGATAGGGAGGAAACAGTTTAAGGAGTAATATTCAAAACCTCTTTATAATACTTCAGATCTCCCCTCCTTTATCTATATCACTTTTTAATAAAAAGTGCTATACTGAAGAAAGAGCATAATGAAAAAAATTTTCATTTCAAAGCTGCTCCATTCTAGATTGAACTACTCTTCATACCTGAATGACGATGCTGTACTCAGGGGCCTTGGAGTCCAGGCACACATCTCTCGACCAGTCTTCATCTCCTTTGGCCTTCACACACAACTCTGTCAGTTCACTGTTTTCTAGGATGTACGAAGGCAATTTCTGTTTGGCTGTGAGGCAGTCAAAATGTTCTCGAACCACAGCTTGTCCATCTTGACCGATGTAATGCTGAACAACTTTTAGTTCTATGCTTTGAGACAAGTAACTACAGATGATCTGTCGTCCACAGATGATAATCTAAAATACAATAATTAAATAAGTAATCATCAATTCAGATCTCATGAATTTGAAATATGTATCGTTCAGAGTAAATTATGTGGATTTTTATGGCAAGAAAATGAAGTCATTAGCTTATTCAGAGAGTATAAGAAGAAAAAGAGGCTTGGAGAGAGGGGATTTTGCTTCGGTCATACTGAGTTTGCAGCATTCAAAAGACAAACACACAGGCAGGGTCCATGCCCAGACAGATACTGGCCATGTGCTTGAGAGTGAAGATGAGGCTGGAGATCTGATCTGTGCAATAAGAACCCTGTAGGCAGAAGAGAGTTTACCTAGAAAAGAGGGTAGAAGCTCTCCCCGGCAACTGACCGATACTTTAGGGACCTATGCTCAGGGCGAGAAGCCAGAGAAGGTGCTGAGTGGGGTGAAGGAGTGTGGCACTGAATCAGGAGAAAGCAGTGCTGCTGAAGTCACAGGGGAAGAGGCTGACCAAGAGGTGGCGGTCAATGGTATCAAATAATACAGCAGTCAAAAAGGACAAAGATCGCAAACAAGACTCCAGCCATTGCAGCTGACAGGTCAACTGTGACCAATCTATTCCCTAAAGCTGATTTCCAAGGGTTTATTGTGCATTTATACATTAAGTGATCTCTGTATAAACTGGTAATACAAACACTTTTAACTCAGATGCTTAATTATATTTTATTCTATTTAGGTTTTTCCTATAGTATAGAAGCATGCACCTTTATAAAACCCACAGATTTAGCATTAAACCCATGATTTATCCAATTTTTCATCCAGCTAAAAGAATAGTTCAAAATTAGCATTAAGAAATGTCTCTTAAATTGGTTGAAATGGAAAAAATATGTAAAACTTATTCTTATGAATAATTTTTTACGGAATTCTTCTGTAAGATGAATATTCACCATGATAGATGCAAATTGGACTTTTATATCTGGATTTCCTTATTCGTGATATTTTTCAGATTATAAAATATAGTAATAATTAATGTACATATAGTATATTCATAGGTCTATGCATGTGATGGTTAATTTTATGTGTCATCTTGAATGGGGTGGGGATGGGGAGGCGAGATTAGCATTTGAATTGTGCTGAGGGAAGCGACTGCCCTTCCTAATGTGGCTGGGCCTCATCCAATCAACCGAAGATCAGAATAAAATGAGGAACCTGAGTAAAAGGGAACTTCTGTCTGATTGCTTGAGCTGGACATTGGTCTTTGCCTGATCTTTGGATACTGACTGAAGTAGCAGCTCTTCTTGGGTTTCTAGCCCGTGGACTTTAGGAGTAGAACTAGATGCTGGCTCTTCTGGTCTCTAATTGCAGATCACAGATCTTGAGGTTTCTCAGCCTCCATAATATGTGAGCCAATTATCATAAATCTCTCCCACTCCTTTTCTACATGCATAAACACACATATGCTTACAAACATATGTGTTATGTACAAACACACATATTCTACTGGTTCTGTTTCTTTGAAGAGCACTGACTAATACAAAGCATTTTCCTAAGTTAACTCATAATCTCACAGCAAGTTTATAAAGTAGGTGCTACTATGACTCCTTGTCTTAACAAGGCGAAAATGGAGTCACAGAGATGTTGAACAACTTGTCCACTGTTATCCAGACTGGCCCAGAGTCTGTGTTGGTAATCAACCTAACAGTCTGTCTCTCATAAAATTAATACTTACTAATTAAGAAAACTTAGAAACTATAAAAGAGACTAAAATCTGCCCATCATAATGTACATGTGGCAGACACCACTGGTTTTGTCCCAAGTAGCTGGTCCCTCCTCCCTTGCTATTAAAAACCCTGATTTGGTTTAGGTCTCCAAAAACAGCAAAGTACGCAGGGAAGGCAGGCGGTCTCCACGTCTCCTGGAGGCTGTATCATAAGGGTATAAACTAATCCTGTTAATTTCTTTTGCCAGCGATTAGTTTAGGGGTGAACATGGGACTCTGTTTTGGCTAATAATATGAAAAGGAAAGGTTACTAAAAGGCTCTGGGAAACATTTTACTCCTTGATAAAAAGAGAAACAATTAGAGAAGAAAAAGCCCTTCTTTTCTGTCATGAAAAGAAGTTAGGAGAGTATATATGTATATATCTCCTTTTGTAGCCATCTTGAAACCAGGAAGGCAAACTTAAGAGGATGGCAGGGAAGCAGATGCAGGGTTGAGCTGCTTAATGAACCAACACTACCTGCTTTCTTCCTTGTATGTAGATAACAAATGTAAAACAGGAACTCTAATAGTATCTGCCTTACTACTTTGCTAGGAAGATGAAAAAGCCTATTTTGTAACTTTAAACTGAAAACATCCTAATTGATACATTTTCTTGTCATTAAGAATACTTTATAACCATCATTTTTAACAGGAACTATTATTTATACAAACATGAATAACTACTTATGAATGACCTGTTTTTTACCCAAAACAAACCTGCTAGATTGATAGACCAAAACTTAAGTGTTATTGTTGTTTCAGCTTGTATTATTTGAATGGCGAATTTTAGTATTTTCTTAAACATTTATTTTCCAACTGTCTATTCTTTTGGATTTTCTTTAGAAAGAACACATATGTAAAAACCAGGCTGTGCTTAACTCTTACATTTCCCCTAGATACCCTGGCCATCACAATTTCTTAAAACAATGTTTTCACAGTAACGAACATAAAACTCAACTGAACTCTGAGTCCTAAATTAGCAGGCAAGCTTTTCTTTAGCATGTGCTAGGGGTTACTAGACACTCATGATAATTCTTATGATGCCATAGCATCGTCTAACTTTAAATAAACGTTTGAAAGTTCTGCAGGGGTATTTAACTCTGTTCTTGTTCTGGACGGGGCGAGCCTGGCAGCGTACGCACACTGCTCCTGCTTCAGAGCCTTGGGCCCGTGAGATTTAGGAGAGAATTCTGCTGTCTCGCAGAGAAACCACAGAATCTCTGCAATCATCTTGGTGGGTTTTTACAGTTTCATTTTCAAATAAAAAGCCTGTTAAATAGGCTTTCAAATTTGATAAAAAGGAAACCTTTAAAAGTGGCCAGGGAGAGAAAGCTACTTAGATGAAGGGAAATCCAAAATGGCTGCTCCTCGCAGTGGGGCACTCTGCGCTGCTCCCACACAGCAGGGTCTGCTCTTCCTCAAAGTGGCAACACTTACGAGGCCTTTATTTTGAAAATTATGGTTAGAATTTCAAGATTAATTTATCAGTTGAAGACAGCTACTTAATTTTTTAAATGTAGGATTTCTCTTTAATACACACTTCCAGGTTTCACACTAATTTCTCTCTTTCCCCAAAGCCACAAAGATGTGTACTGAAGATTTCCACATATGATTTCACTTAGCAGGTTTCAGAACTCTTATTAGATCAGTGCCAAGAAGAATAGTGATATTAAAGAATAACTCTAGAGCACCAGATGCACTGGAAAATGATATCTTAACCATGATTAGAAGTGTATGTATAAAGATACACACATACATACATACACTCATATGTACATTTAAGTTTTTAGCGTGGTAAAGCTTTCCTCAACAAAAGGATGGGAAACACAGAAGCGAATACGTATACATGACTGGTTGTATACTGCACAAAGTTACTGAGACATTTTATGTGGTCAATTTTCATTCAGTTGGGGAAACAGGGGTACAGGAAAGGCAGTGTATAGATAACCAAAAGACATTGTTCAAACGAGCTTTAGCCATTTCCCATATCCAGGGGCTGCATACTCTCACTCAAATGGGGCTCGGTGATTAGGCAGCTGTGGTTTATTGCAGATTCCTAGGACCAGGTAGGGTAGAAGGAAATAAGCTCTTCTGTAAGTTTGGTTCATAACTTCCTTCCTAACCTAGCTAATTGAGGAAATCCTGTGTCTCTGGTGTACCTTAACTAGAGCTAACCTGAATGTTAGTTAATTTGCCCTGACTAGAAAAAATTATATCCGATTGAAAAAGACATTGTAAATTTGTGTGTGAGCATGTGTGTGTGTGTGTGTGTGTGTGTGTGTGGTGTGTGGTGAGAGAGAGAGAGAGAGAGAGAGAGAGAGAGACAGAGAGAGAGAGAGAGACAGACAGACAGAGACAGACGACAGAGAGGCAGAAAGGCAGAGAGGCAGAGAGGCTGATTGGAAGGTGTTTCAATGCTTGGATACATGCGGCAGTGGTTTGAAGTAGCATGATGGTCTGCTGAACCTTTCAATATTGCTCATGCTCAGTAAGAACCATTTTCCATTTGTTTCGTTCTCGGTTATATAAATTGCTGTTTCTGTGTTCCACTTTCTACTATTTGGCAGCTAAGTTTTTTTTAAATGGCCCTAACAAAGAATTCAAACTCATCTGATTACAAGAAATGCTGATACTCAATATAAATTAAGTGTGTATGTGCCTTTCATGACAGTGTGAACGTAAAATGGACTTTCCAGTTCCTATGGGAGACAATGACACTTCATTTTAAAAAGGTAAATGCAAAGTGAGAACTGCTTATGCTTCCATGATTGCTCTCCAAATAGTCCTTTCCTATCTGGTTAGATTTTATCTGCTGCCCCCCCCCCCCAACTTTTTAAAAGGGTATTTATTATAAGAAAGGTAGAAAAAGAAAAAAGTGTGAGAGGCAGTCCCTACAGAAAAGGATTATTAACAATTGACAGTACAAATTACATTTGGAAAAATCCTGAAATGTGATTTGGTACCAGACGTCTTAAAATCTGTATATTTGACATTAACATAGAGGATGATTAAAAGAATTCCTTCAACCTGCAATATATAGGAAGTTTTGTTTGTACTGATTTGAACCCCTCTTTAAGATTTTTAAAAAATGCTAATGGTTTGAAAAACTCAGAAAATCAGCAGAAGTTTTGGGGCAAATATATATCTAGTTATTTAAAAGATTAGTGTAGCCCTAATAAGAATCTGGTGAGACAAAACAGTGAATTTTGGTTGAACAAATAAAATACATCTTTTTAGTTTGGGAATATTAATCAAGTATTTTAAAAACATCTATACCCTTTGCACAGGTAATTCAATGTTATAGCAAATTATATTGGGGACAGACTCAGAAATTTGGATGTCTATTTATTCACAAAGATATTTACTAAGGATTTATTATAGTGACAAATTGGAAATATCTAAAAATCCATCAACAAAAGAATGTCTAAATGTGTTTCAATGTATCACATGGTACATGATTATGCAACCATTAAAAGAAAATTTCAGGAATTTTAGATAACATGAGGAGATGAGTATTATATAATGTTAAGTGAAAAAAAAACAAGTTGAAAACCTGTTATTAAAATCAGACCTAGAGTTGGTTAAAAAATTTCTGCATAGAATAAAGAACAGAGAAAATACACCAAAGTAATAATAGTATTTATCTTTGGGTGGTAGGATTATGGGTAATTTTAATTTTCCTTAATTAGATTTTCTGTGTTTTCAGAGATATTTTTCTAATAGTAACATAAAAATAACAATAGTGAGTTAATATTTATTGGGTGCTTTCTTTTACAAAAGGAATATAAAACATGGAAAGATTAAGAAATTTGCCTAAGATCACATAGCAATAAATACTAGTCCTGGGAAATCCTTTATAATCAGAAAGAAAAGATAGGTAATATTTTGTGAAAATTTTTAAAAGATTTATTTTTTTTTTACTTACGGTGTACTATTGCAATGTCTGTTCAGGAATATTGTACATATTAATTTATCCCTGAAATTTAATATCAGTCTTTGAAAACACTTAATATCCATGCAAGAATGAAGTGATATTTAGTAACACAAAACAAATCCAACTGGTGTTACTCATGCCTAGAAATATGTCATCATTGTAACTAAAGTTTATTGGGTTACGATAGCTGGCTAAGTGCGTTGTAAGCACTTTACACAAACAAGCTCATTTAATTTGCACATTAATTTCATGAGGAAGACACCATTACTATCCCAGTGTTACAGATGAGGAAAGTGAGTCACAGATGCTAAACAACTTGCTGAAGATCACACACTACTAAGGACACTATAGCCAGCTGCCTATGATCTTAACCATCAGGATATACATGAAAATTGTTTCTTCATGGGTGGGCCCTGCCATTCCACTAACTGGTAAATTTTCTAGCAACCACATGCAATAGAGTTGAATGAACTGGGGAAGGTTAGATGAAAGCTATAGTTGTCAAAGTGTGGCCCCTGGACCAGCATCAGCATGACCTGAGAACTTGTTAGAAATACAAATTATCACATCACACCCAAGACCTACTGAATCTGGTACTGTGGAAGTGGGACACAGAAATCTATGTTTTAACAAGTCATCCAGAGATTTTTATATACTCTTACATTTGAGAACCACTAGCCTAGAGAGAAGGAAGCTAAGGGAAGACGTTCTAGCTTCTCTCATGTTTTGAAGGGCTGTAACACAGAGGGAGAGGTAACCTGTGGAGTCCTCATAAGAGGTGTTGTGTGATTGTTGTGTGCACCTCGCAAAATCTGAGGAACAGTAAAAACTGGCAGAATGGTGACAGATTTTGGCTCAAAATTAGGAAAAAACTTCATGAATAGCTGGAAGTAACCCACAATGGAAAGGGCTGCTGTGTGAGGAAATGAGACCTTCATTATTTGGAGTATTTAAACAGATGCTGAATGACCATTTCTCAGGCACACTGGTGAATGAGAAGGCAGATAGGCACTCTTGAAAGACCAGGAGTGACAGAATCAGAAAACCAGTGTGTTTTAATTGGCTAGTATTTGTTGAGCGCATAGCCATGTAAGAGAGTTCTGAGGGCAGACAGGAGTCAGTGACACTTGTGTTCATGACTTTCCAGCTTAATGCTCACACTAGTTAGGCTGGTCCCCTCATGTATCTTTGAGTGAGACCCTGAATCTCTGAATGAGATCCATCTTTCTCATATTTATCTTTTTGTTTCTGCCATACTATTTACCTGAAATGCTCTCTCTTAATCCAAATTCTAATGTTTTCCAAAGCTCAGCTCAAGTCACATCTTCTTAGTGAAGCTTCTAAATTCTCTTCACACTTACCTTAGTTGTATTACATTGTTGGGTTTATATAAATTTGCAATAAGAGCAAATATTGTTTCACATACTAAGTGTCTTTCATTTTACCCAGTTCAACTGTAGGCAGTCAACAAACACTCAGGTAGCTGATTAGAAGGCTCTTCATGCTTCTGTTCTGAGACTCCTCTGCTATCACTCGTTTCACCTCTGTTGCTCACAAGGACGAGAACATGAAATCCAATTCCCCAATCAGAGGCGGACCAAGAATGTATATGGCACAGGTCTGCTGTCCACCTCACCAACTGCTTCCTGCCTGCCCCCGGCACAGGGCAGTGAGTAGCTCCTGCTGTCTGATACGGAAACCCCTTCCCTTTTCCAGGGACTGAGGGCTGTTTCTATCATGTCCTCAGTTCACATGAGCTCTGGAGAGACTGTTACCATTCAGATGCAGATGTATATGTTAAAACTCTTATGACAAATCCAGTTATTATGTGTGCAGTGAAGCCAGTTTTCAGATTTTAATACTTCCTTTTTTCTTTCTACTTTGTCATATGCTTCACGCTTGAAAAACATCTTTTAAAAACCACATTTTCACATCTTAAGAACACAAAAAAAGTGTCAGATACTTTTTTTTCCCTTTGCAGTCTTAGAACTTCAAAAACAGCCAAAAGGAAGTTTTATAAAATACGTAAAAATATGTGCTGAGAGCTGAGGTTTTATATGCCAAGAGTTAGACTGCGGTGAATTTTTACTGCAGTTAATATTAACTCCTAGGGAAAGAAAGATTGCTGGAGACCCAGGCCCACTCAGTCATGGAGAGCATCACAACACTTTCTTGCGGATTATTCTTCTGTGTAGGAGAACCAACTCCTGGTTTTCCACTGTTGGATTATCCAGAGACCCCAGCACCCTTTGCTTCTTTTTCTTCTCAATAAAGGCCTTTTTGGCCATTTCACAGCTCATTAGCACCTCCACCAGAAGGTAGGTGGTGACAGGGAGAAGAGGTGAAACTAAAATTAGTAAATTTTACTGCTCGTTAGCAGCTCTTGTAAAAGATGTGAGACAAGGGGTCTGAAGCCATCACCATCATCATCAGGATCATCAACAAGCGCTTATTAAGTGCTCATGTGCATGGCTGCAGTAGGTATAACTAGGTCAACAACTGTGATTCTTATTTATTATGGATTATTTTAATTTCTTTAAGTTTCCCTTCCATTAATCACATTAAGTAATTTAGAGCCGTCTGGATCATAAACACAAAGGACTTACCTGTTTTTGCACTCCACCAAGTTGCTGAACCTTGATGATGAGTGAAGCAGTTCGACCCTTGTACTGAATAGTTCTGATAAAAGTCCCAGCATGGTCCACACTGATGGGCTCTGACCAACGCCAATTGCCCCAACCTTCAATACAGATGTGTAACAGCTGGAGGGAAAAACAATAATCGTCATAATGCCAAAAGTGCCAACAAAAATCTAGTCCTAAAATGAAAGTCTCCTTCCTGGAAAACCTTCTTATTTGTAATATTTGGCATCTGTTTTCTTTATAACCTGCATTATTCATCCACTTCCAGCTTATTCAACCAGGCTAAGAATAGCAAATATGCCACAGAGAGTCAATGTGGTTTTCCAGATCACATTTTAAACCTTCTTAGAAGTAACTGTCCTATCAAATGGTAAAAAGCCTGTTGAACATTTGAGAAAAGACCATTTCATTCAGCCGGAGGACAAGAAGGTTGAAATCTGAGATCAAAGAACCTTGGTCTTGGCTGACAGTTCATTCCTTCTTCTGGCCAGACAGTAATTAAAGCTAACTTTGGTTTGTGGTATTATTTTTGAACCTAAATTGCCATTATTTTTTCTTTTGATAGAGAATAAAACAGCAATTTGAAGATGCAGTTCATTTAATGTACTCTCCTTATGAGATCACATATATCAAATGAGAAATACTTTCAACATTTTGAATGTATGAGAAAGTGTCTGTTCTTTTTTTTTTCTAGTGTGTATCTACTATAACTTTTATCAAGTGAGTCTCCTAATTCATTCACATAACTTCATATATTGTTGCCACTTTTGATAATATCTAGATTACTTTAATGGTCATCCAATATTTTCTATTTCCACTCCTACCACCAGTTAGCTGCAACTAAGAAAATCAGTTTAACCGAATGAGTATTTCAAAAAAACATAATTACTGTTTCTTCAGGATACATTTTAAAAGAAAACAATGTTCTATATGATTACTGAGTGTAAGGAAATAAAACTGACATTTTAGGAAAAACACTTATATGACATGCAAACTTAATATTTTCTTCATATCTTATATGATTTTTGAAAAGAGCTAACCAAAGGCTAACAGCGTGAAACATTGTCCCAATTAACAGAATAAAATTCTGAAAACATTCTATACAACCTATCATCATCAGTACTTAAAATAAACACATTAAGGATTTACAGGGGAATTGCCATAATAATAAATGTCTTTTGACGAAAAAAAAATTTTTTAGTTTTAGCATTAGGAGGAGCCCTCATAAAGTGCTTAAATTAAAAAATTTTCCAAGGTCATTATTGGTCATCGCAGTATAATTTTTGGTGGAAAATTAAGGGAGGGGTTTTGAATTTATATAGCTTAATAAAATATTTTTTTAAATCTAATTCATCTCCCTACTTTTAATATGGCCCCACTCCAGTTCTCCCCCCACACAACCACCAGCGATCTTGAGAAATCAAAAGGCTACCATTCAGATGACTTCTAAAAAGGAAGGCTAACAGTTGAAAACAAAACACAACACAACACAACAGAATCCATCCTGGACAGCAAACCCTTCAGGGAAAATTTGGTCTTACATATACTCCACAACACAAAAGTACCAGAGTATCTTTGATGTTTAAACATTAGTTACCGGAGAAAAAAAGAAAAACAATAGCGGTGTTTGGAACCACTTCAGTTTTGTTTCTTTTTTGGTGGCAGCAATGGGGAATAAAGCTCAGGGCACACACAGAACTAAAAGCAACAAGAAAGCCATTTTCTTTGGAGAGACTAGTAGCCGGAAATGACAAAAAAATAATAATAAGGCAAGGTACATAAAGTGGGCTCAACTATATTTTCCTGAAAATGCCACAGCATCTAAAGAAAATTTTAATGTACACAATGTGATTTTAATTGAGGAGTGTTCACATTTGCATAAGAGCTCAGTTTTAGGGAGCTGCTTACTCTGTGTACACAACTTTTAATGACTGAATGTCACCAAGGAATATGCTGTCAGGTTTCACTTGGCAGCATTTATTTTCAAAATGTTGGTACAGATATTTTCTTTGAATTACAAAATTCTGATATATTTAGATTTAGTTCACACAGAAAAGCTAAGTAGGAGAAGAACATAACTCTTTTCTCTACATGCGTCATCGGCAGAATATTTGTAATGTTTGGTCTACTGTTAAAAAGCATCTAAATATATCACTGGCAATTAGATGTATATAATTTATTAGGAAATGAATCATTTCTAAGGGAGGAAATCTACAAAAGGAATTCAGGAGCCCAGCTTACTTTAGTCCTCTGTGCTGTGGTGAAAATGATTTGGGTAACAGGTAGTAGTGCTCAGATACCCACTGACATCAAGTGCAGGTGGGAAGTTCTGTTCTTGTTGGGGATTGACTGACAATGTCGCCACTACAGATTCTGAAAGTCTCCATTTCATAATAAATACTCATAAATTTACTCTTATTTCTATGCTGAAAGAAGTATAAAATCAGGTGTAAAAAATTGAAATTTGTGTTAGACTACTCGATCCTAATGAGATTTCCTTCTATCATTCATCCAATACGTTTTTATTACTCAGGTACTATAAGGAAGGTGGTATGCTAGTCCCTATGCTGGAAATAGAAGGAAGAGCTCAAGGAGTTTAAGATCTTGTAGGGAAAATAAGGCATGTATAAACAACAGAGGCATTAGAAGAGGTACAAAATGATACAGAAGTCTAGAGAAGGGAGGGTTTGTTCTAGGCTGAGGTGATTAGAAGAGCTTCTTGAAGCAATTGGGTCTCAGCGTTTGAGTAGGATTTCAACTAGCAAAGATGACCCATTCATTTCTGGGCTAAAGGGACAATCTGCGACGTGCAAGTCAGAAGAGATGCTTGGGGCAAAGTTAATAGCCTCGACTGGTTGGAGAAAAGGGAGCATGAAGAAAGGAGTGAGGGATAAGGTCAGACAGACAGATCTGGGTTGCGGCCAGCACTCCATTAGGAAGCTAAGGAACTGGTGCTGTGCTCAGGAGTTAGTGGGTAGCCACTGAAGCCTTGTGTACAGGTGAGCAACGTGTTGAAAGGATGGCAAGAGAGGGTGTGGAGGCTGGAAGACAACCACAACAGTCAGCATGCGAGGCAATACGGGCCAGAACAGGGAAGGAGGAAGCAGTGAACTTAGCAAAAAAATCACTACCTCTTTTGCCTGGAATCCGAGGTGTCTTATGTTCTCGTATCATTTGGGAAATTTTCTTTCCCCTCTTTTCTATCAAATTTCCCTTACTGACTCACTTCCTCCATCGATCTTTTCTATTCAGGCTTCTTATTCTCTTGGGCCTACTTTAGCTAGTGTCTATATTTTCCACTGGGAAAAAAAAATCAAACAGGAACCGCTCGTTTGTACTTTTCAATGGAAACTGAAACTAAGCAATAAGACAGGTTGTACAGTGGCCACACTCGTTGCAAGGTCCCAAGGGGCTACATTTTCTTTTTTTTTCCAGCAGACCACCCCCACCCACGCCCAGGTCCCACAGACTAAATTTGTAGTTTTTCCACTGAAGACCTCAAATGGGAGTATATACAGCTTTCTACTCTTTTTTTTTTTTTTCGATACAAAATAAAACTTAAACTGAATTACTGATCAGGGGACTGGGGACCAGCTCTCAGGACCACCCACAGTCATGTCCAAAGGGAGAATTCCTGTATTGATAGATTACAGAGGAAAGAACAAGATAAAATCTATAAATCTAGGAAACAGGGCACACCAAAGAAAAAGAGAAAGGGGATAGTTAAGAAAGAAATTTAAATTATATCTAAAATATAAATGAAGATACTAGATATTGTTCTGTGAACTTTATTTCACTATTCTTTTAAAAACTGCTGGAGATTATTTCTACCTAATAATCTAATCAAAAATTAAAACCTGTGTTCAGCTTCACTTGCATTTTTTTCATTTTATAATAATTTACTACATAGTAATATGTAATGTTCTAAAAGAAACCGAAAATCTAAAGAACTTCAAAAGTGTTCCCAATCCACTGTTTTCTCTGTAGAAATTTTAGAAGGTCTAAAAAATAACACATGCAATCCAGGTGAAATAAACTACTGAATATGTGTATATTAATATATATTTATTTTTAAGCTTCTATCTTATCATTATATCCCAAGAGCTTAGTGCATAGTACTGAATAAATAAATAAATCGGGATTATTGAAAAATAACCCAAAGTAGATATTCAAACATTTTAGTGGTGATACTTGCACACAAAAAAATCATAAATTAATATCAAATCAAAAATATTTAGAAATGATTCCTATTCTGAATGACATTCAACAGAGATTGCTTTAGGTGAATAATGATGCTAGATTAAACTAAAAATCAGTGTAATCCCTCAAATCCATAATTGCAATATTGATGTTAAAGCATAAAATAGACCCTATATTATGTGAGCATCATGAGTAAAGTTAACATATTTTTTAAAATCTTGTCTATCTAAAATAATATTTGGAAAGCTACTGATCAAATTAAACAGATTAAAGTTAAATTGCTTATTTAGAATGCATAAATAAAACTGATAGTATATTTTTACACCAATAAATTAACACAAATATAAATAAAATATGTTGCTCATTATTGTTTTTCCAAGGCATATGAATTTCAGAATATTCATAGTATTTGAAATAATGCTTAGAACCAAGTATAAAAATTTCTAGGTAATGGCTAACGGTTGGCATCACCCTGACTCAATACTAGAGGTCTTAGGACCCTATATATCCTTTTACATTTATAGAACAAAATCTCACACCTAAAAGAATGATAAAGTGGAAAGAAATCAAACAGGATTATTTCCTAGTGGACAGCTTGGACTCTTCAATGCACTGTATTTTGGAAGAAAGGAGGAAGAAAGAAAGCTTTCCAATCAGTCTTTCAGGGGGAAGACAGAATGGAAGCTTCAGAGTCACTATAAATGTGTAGTGTACTCTTCCACAAAATGTGAGGGCTTGTGGGTTTTCCCTCAAGACTGTTTGAATTCATCAAAGGCCACAAATACTGTGCAATTAGCATTAAACAACTTCTTACAAAAGAAGGAAATCTGGCATACTCAAAAATGTTGGTTAGAATGAAAATTGTTGCTGGGGTAATCCTTGTATCAAAAATCTTAGTTTCAGATATGCACTGTCTCATCAATTCTACATAGGAATTTATCTTAAGGTAAAAATTATAGATATGTGCAGATTTATCTAGATGTACATTTATTCTGGCATTGTTTTAATAATGGAAATTTGGAATCACTAGGAAATTGGTCAATAAAACATAGTAAAATCAATAACAGCTATAATTTATTAGACACATACTATGTGCCAAGCCTGGGCTAACTGCTTTTAATATATTTTCTTATTTATTCCTTAAAACAATCTTACAAGGTGGAAACTTTTGTTTCCCTTTACAGATGAAAAACAGAGTTAGAGAAAGGCTGAATGACCTGCCCAGGGCCACAGTGCTGGGAGGGCAAGGTCTAAGATGTGAACTGAAGTGTGCTTACTCAAAGCGTCTATGCTTAACTGTACTTCTACTGTAGAATCCTTTTGAGCCATTGAAAAAAAATCATAGCATGAAAAAATGTTAATATTAGTTAGCAATAGATTAATTAAAAATGAGCACATTATCAAAAGATATGTTCAGTATACCTTTCATTTTTGTAAAATGGACAAAAAGTATATATGTTTAATCCTAAGGGAGAAAATAGCTAGAAATATGCCAGAATGCTAACAGTGTTTATCAGTGGGGTTGTGGGGTTTTGTGTTTTAAATTTCCTGTGTGTGTGTTGTGTGCTTTTATGTAATCTCTAAATTTTATACTATAAATATGTATTATTTTGCAATCAGATAAAAATTAATGTTATTAAAATGAAAAATGTCTAATAGAAGAAAGCACACAGAGCCGGCATTTCACGTAAAAGGAAAGTATACGTTTCTCTTTTAAACACTCAGGTTCGGCCTCTGCATGAAGCCTCCCCGCAGTCCTAGCTGGCGTCTCGGTTTTCCGCTTGCAGTGCTGGTGCTTTGCTAACAGGGGGACATGATCCTCAGTTCCTCTCTGTAGCCCCCACAGTCCTTGAACAGGGTCTGGCTTGTTATATTACTTATTCACATGATTCTTGGAGCAGTTTAATATAATTATTTTAGGCTTTTTTTTCCCCCCTATGGCAATATTTTTTTTCCAATTTAGCAAAAATTTTTAGGCTCTACGTCTATTAAATATTTACCATAAGCCAACTAACTCTACTACACATTATGAACATAGAGATAAGTGAGACATATTACTTGCACTGAAAACTCTCACAACATAGTAGGAGAAACAGATATTTAATAAGAAAAATTATATTGCAAAATTTTATGAGAGGAAGGATAAAACTGTTGTAGGACTCCGGGGGTATTCTACTTGGGAAAATTAAAAGATTGACCAGAGGACATATTTTTGTTACCCAAAGAAATAACATGAAAAAAACACGAAATAGAGTAAAAGATATACAGGACTGTTAGTTCTGATAAATAAAAGGAGGCGACAGCCTAACTTGTAGTGGTTCTTTCTATATAAAATTAATGTCTACAAAGCACATTGACTGCATTAAAAACAAAGACAAGCCATAAAAATAGTAAGCTATGGCTTCAGACCATTTGTGCAAACAACTTCCTGTCATATTCTTGTCAATATAATTTGGAAAATTAACTTTATATTATGAACTCATCGGCTTACATTCCTCTAAAGCTTTGACCATAACCCAAAAGGAACCACTGAATTCTGATCCTAGAAGGAAAGTCACATTGGAATAAAAATCATTGTTTTATAAGGTCAGATCTTCCTCTTGAGCAGCCAAAAGGCATATGTGTAGATTCCTGGGATGAGGAATGGTGAGTCAAGGAGAGGAACTGCTGGAAAGAGAGTAGCACAAAAAGGGAGGTTCGAGAGGCAGTGAACTCTTAGGCCAATAACTGCCATTTCTCCTCAGAGCATCAGTGGTTTAAGCATTAAAGATAAAAGTAACTGACAGTTGTTGGGCTGTTTGAGATAATGCTATTCGCTATCTCCCTGGTATGTATGTATGTATGTTTGTATGTATGTATGTATGTATGTATGTGTTCATATTCATGGATAACGTCTCCCAGGACACAACAGATTCTAGCAACATCCACTGTATTTTATGAACAGTCATCACAAGACAAACATTATAGATGAAGATCGAGAGTCAGGAAAAACAAACGACAAAAACAGTAGTCGTGAATGAAGGAAATTTTGCAATTACAGGATACCAGAGAAGCATAAGAAGGATGTGAGAGAAGCTTTTACCTCTGTATAGTTGAGAAATATTAGGAAATGCCACGTAGAAAGTGAGAAGTGAAATAGGAATTGACTTAATCATCCTGCCTCGTAGCCAAAGATATGAGACCAAAAATCTCACCACTTCTCAGCTGAGAACAGAGTATAATCAAGGGTAATCCACTTAACGTAATCATTGATCAACAGCAAAAATGACATGAAAATAAGCCGGAGACCTATGAAAAAATGCTGTAGAGCAAAGGAAAGAGAATGTCATCTTAAAAAAACGAGGTGAAGAAGAGACTAGTAAGTGTAAGAGCCTTGTTGTCGAATTTATGGAAAAAAATATCCGGAAAGTTTTGGCTTTTCTCTCAAGTACAGAAAAATATATGATTTCCATAAAACTATAGAAAAATATTGAGGGGAAAAGCAATCTGGTATAAATAAAAAAGTGTCTGAGATCTAAAAGATCACTAAATAATATAAAAAAGGAATTAGATAAGAAATAAATACAAGGAAACTACAAATGCATTTTCAGAATAATGGTCTACACTGATGGGACCAGAGCCAGTATGAGAACTCCTACAGAAAAAACTTGAAAACAATAATGCAGAGCAAAACGACAGAGATGAAGAAATATGAGAGAAAATTTCATAGGTATTAAAGAAAAACAACACACATGTAATTAATATAAAAAAGAAATAATGCTATTAATATTTAATGTTTTCATAGCTTTGAAACTACATCGTGTCATTTCATTGAATAGTTATGATAAATCGTTTTAATTTCTATGCGTAAATAGGATGTCAAATGCCACATATTTCTAGCAAGCATTAAGGTTTAATTAATATTTCAACATATCTATAACCAAGTCATAGACTCTTTTTCGAAATAAATATTTCTTTTTCATAAACGACTATAAAGAGAAATATAAATTCAAGAATTTGTTTTTGGTTTTTCACTGTTCAGGTATTAGTCTGTTCAATCTTTGGCTGAAATTTACATACTTAGAGAAAAACAAATTTAAAAGAAGCAAGAGTAGGGTGCAAAAGTGGCACTTTTGACTTATACATTATAAAACAATGAGATGCTCAATTTAAATTATCTAAATTAGGAAAAAATAATTTACATCAAAATTTTTTTTTGCAAAATGAACAAATTTTCTCTATATTAAAAATACAATTTTTTTGCATAAGTGTTTTTGGAACCTACCCATCGTGAAATCAGATATAAATGTATACAGTAAGAAAAGTATAAAATGATATACAGGCTTGTTTTAAGGAGGTCATTTCATTCACATATCTATTGTTTTCATGTTTCTAAAGGGTGTGGGCTTCTCTATATTTAAATGATACATGACTAATAAAACATGAACTGTGGATACTAATAGCTGCCTGATGTCCAGAACTGTGGGACAGTCTTTGAGACTATTCACCTTTGATACTACTACAAAGGGGTGAAAAGTGCAAATTCAGAGAGATCTGAAATGCGTATGTGTGTGTGTGTGTACAGAAGAGGATGGTGTGTCTATAAAATATAATGCACATTTTCTTTTTAAATAATTAAATAAAATAAATAAAAAAATTTAACTGCTTAACTGAGTTGAACTATCAGCCAGAAGATTCTGTTGCTGTGTAGATACACTTTCTTGACAGAATGATAGTCAAAGGCCGTCATGCTTTGGTTGGACCCAAGTCTTCAGTCGAAGAGATAAGAGTACATTGGATGAAATAATAAAGAACAATCTCGGTGAGCCGAGAAATGGAAGCCAATAAGATAAGAACCTGGAGATACCATGTGATAGTCATTCAGATTTGGATAAACATTTTGAATTTGTGAGCCCAAATGTCAGGTTTGAAACTCAATTTTGACTAAATACAAATGTAAAAAAAATAGAGACACCTAACCAAAGTTTGAATAATAACTTTCTTTTAAATATTTCTCAAATGAACATTACTAATTCAGCAAAATTTAGTTTAATGTAAAGTAGAAGACATGCCAACACATGTCCTAAGAAAAGATCAAGTACTTTAGTGCAATCTTTATTTTAGGTCATCATGGCTATTTAGACAAATTTAATTGTTAGCCCTAAATTTTAATTAGCCAAAAAAAAAAAAAAAAGTCAACAGATGGATATAAAAGAGACCCAAATTTTTAGTTATTTATTTTCATGTAACTAAACTACGCTGCCATACTAAGAAAACATTTTTATAAAGGTTAAATAAAGAATTTCATGGCAACCACTGCTTCTTAGTGCCTGTGTAACAAGAAACATGAGCCAGCCAAAGTTGTGCAAGTTGGTTTTCTTTCCCAGTACGGGAATGTGGTATCTCAGACCTTGTCCTAACTCATTTTATCCCCAAGTGTAAGTCAAGCAAGTCAAATATGAACTAATGCCTGAAGGGAAGTCCCGGACTCCAAAAGTATGGATTATTTCACATTTATCTTAAAATCTGTTCTCAGAGTTCTTAAAATTCACTAACTTGGCAAGTCAGGAATTATCATGAGAAATGAAATAATTTCATAACTATGAAGTCATCCAACATTCCATGCATCTGACACTCATTGGGCTTGGCCATGTCTTGGGCATTATCCTGACCTTTAGATAATAAGCTCTTCAATATCCTGTTCAGCATGGAAATAATTAAAACGTGCTACAGTATAATAGGTATGCCATTGTCCTTAATAGAGTTAATGCTTTTGTTACACAGACTTGTGGTAATATGTTATGATTAAAGACAATCACATTATGTATGCTGAAATCTTTATAACACTCTTAATCAGTATTTCCTATTACTTAAAAATGGCAAAATACCATGCTTTAATGGTCCAGCTGCATTCCCTTTCTCTAAGCACTGTGTATTAAAATTCACGTTTAAAAATAGTTCCGTAAAGGACCTTTATGTTTAGACATCAAGAATTCACATTAGCAGAGCACTGGCTTGTGAAAAGCCTTTGAGTGTCTTGTAAAAAGCTTAAGAAATCTTCAGTACATTTTTCTCCAAAGCTGTATTTCAATATCTAAAATTTATTGCCAGAAGAGGGACAGAGAGACCATTAGAAGCACCAGCAGCTGGGTGCTTCGCAGCTGAAATAACCCCCAGTCATTCCCTTTCATGCAGGCTTGTAGAAAACTCCAGAAATCAGCCTTGTGACGGGATAAAGTGCCCTATCTCTGCCATTTCTTGTGAAAGACTTTACAAGTCTTAATGAGGTCGTACTGCAAACCATTTTTACAAAGAAACTGAAATGTACGGGAAAAAGGAAATTCAATCTCAAACTTCTGCCTCTCATTTAAGTAGAGTAAATGTATTTCCCAATTGACAGTGAAGAAATCCCAAATATGCTCTGTCCCGTAGATACCCCATGACACAAACTGTGCCCCACTTACTTCTACTGGTGACTTCACAAGGTACTGAAGCTTCCTCAGAGAATGTAAGTTTTCTAGAATCTAGTTTTATGAAACTAAAAATATTTTAAGAGAGAAAGGTGAAGGAACTGGGGTCGACAGTCTGGTGCTCCGCTCTTTCAATACTGCTTAGAACTGAAATGAAAAGGCATCGGATGCTGACGGGCCAGTGGACCCGGGTGCTCAAATGGGGTCAGTGTTTTACAGAATATTTTGGATTAAAGACCTTGCCAGATGGTCCCAAAAGTGTTACCTCATGTTGAGTTCAGCTATCCTAATGTCAGCAACAATAAGAAGCTTGTTACTGCCACTGGGAGCAAAGGCACACAACCTCCCCAAATGGAGCTGCGAGCTGCAGACAGCTGTGCCCTACACAACAATAAAGGCGACACTGTGGGTTTCTGGGCATTGATTTCCATGATTAGGAAAGAGACAATGTATGGCGAATTGAAATTGAAACGATGTCTACTTTAAATTGATAATATTTGGTAACTGTCTGATACACTTCCAGTTTATGATAAGCAATAAGAATTTTTCACAGTTAAATGAAAGAGTTGGACATGCATGTGGACCTGAAAGCTGGTCTCATCCGAAGTATCCTGCTAATCCCTTCCTGAAGCATTCTCCTATATAATCCTAGTTTTCCATTACAGGCCAGTGGGAGGCCAAAGCGACGCAGCTAGGAGAACAGGAGCCACTCTTAATTAGGAGTCTAGTGGCATTGTCAGTATATGAAACATACATATTGAGATCAGAGAAACTTTTCTGTGTGTATAGTATACACGAGATCATCCAACATGTTGCAAAGAATACTATTTATAATTTTTATACTGTTAATTAAGCTTTTCAGTCTTTTTGAAAAATGTAAGAAATGTTATAAGAAATCTCAACATTATATATTTCAGTGAACGTTTATTGAATGACTAGTATGAGCAAGATAAAGAATTACTGTGGAATATCATGTTTTTAAAGCCTCCTACTCTTTTTTTTCTACTTTCAGCCAAACCCACTAAAACCTCATCCACATTCTTACTGATCCTCATTCTACCCTTCCTATATCAAAGTCCAAGGAGGCGGCTTTTGTAGTAGGTTACAAACGGCCACAAATTCTCTCAGCAGCTCTCATCCAAAGGTAAAATCTAGTTCCTTATCCTTTGGCTCTGGCCTAACCTTGAGACTTGCTCTGCCTAACAGAATGTAGTAGAAGTGATGCTGTGTGAGTTCTGAGCTTAGGCTCAACAGCTTTGTCGTCTCTGCTCTTGCACTCCTGTCTGGGCTAGCCTGCTGGAGAGGTCATATGGAAGAGAACCAAGAGCATCCTGGCCAATAGCCTGCCAACTACCAAATAGATCAATGAGGCTATCTTGGACCACCCAGATCCAGGTGACATACCAGCTGATTGCAGCTTCATGAGTGAGCTCAGCAGAGACCAGAAGAACTTCCTGACTGAGTGCCTCTAGATTTCTGTCCAAGAGACTCATGAACTAATAATTGTTTGTAAGCCACTAAGTTTTGGAGTGGTTTGTCAATTAGCAACAGATACCTGGTATAAACCTCTTCCCATCCAGGGTCAATCCTTCTACCCCAAAATTTGAGTTCCTTCGTCTGCTTCCCTTCTGAAGCTTATGTCATTAATAACTCTTCCTCCCTTCTGTGCACGACCAACTTCTTTCATTTCTTATCATACACGAACATGCCCCAGTTTCTTCCGTCTAAAACTCTTGCTTGGCCCTGTAGCTGTCTCTACGCAACAACCAATCAAGGTTAAAAACTAAATGAACTCACGCGCATTCTCTTCATTTCCTCACCTCCCTCTTCTCAATCCACCAGTTTCCATCCCTGTCTTGCCACTGAAAATGCTTTCTTTGAGCCATCGATGACCTCCCATTTGTCAAATACAATGGTCTCCTCAGTTTTGTCTCAATTTCCTCATGACATGTGACAACACTAATAATTCTATCCCTCTAGATATTCTTCCTTGGTTTTTAGGACACTATTATGTTGTAATTTTCTTTCTATGTCTTGGTTTTCCTCATAGTTCTTATTCTTCCTGAACGGATCCCATTCCTCAGTTTAACCCCCAAATTCTACTATCAGTCCTTTTGGCACTCTACCTCCAACATAGCCCCCATGAGCCTCACCTACTTTTAATTGAGCCTTTGTCTAGTTCCCTCCCATAAGGAACAGGGCTGATTTGTGTAACCACTAGGCTATTACAGAAATGCCAATGAATGACTTCTGAGTTTAGGTTATAAAAGACACCGTGGCTTCTGTTTTGTTCTACCTTGGATCCCTTGATCTGGGGGGAAGCCAACTGCTCTGTCATGGGAGTACTCAAGCAATTCCATGGAGAGATACTTGTAGCAAGGAACTGAGGCCTCCTGTCACGAGCCATGTGAGTGAGCCATTTTGGAAATGACTCCTCCAGCCCAGAGAGCCCATTAGGTTAGCGGTGCCCAACTTTTTTGGCACCAGGAACGAGTGCTCCTATGAGAATCTAATGCCTGATGATCTGAGGTGGAGCTGAGGTGGTGATGCTAGGGCTGGGGAGTAGCTGCAAATACAGATGAAGCTTCGCTTGCTTGCTGTTCACCTCCTGCTGTGCAGCCTGGTTCCCAACAGGCCACGGACTGGCTCCAGTCTGTAGCCCGGGGGTGGGGACCCCTGCTTTAGATGACTGCAGCTCCAGCTGGTGTCTTGGCTACAGCCTTATCAGAGACTAGAACCATACAGTTAAACCACTTTCCAAATTCCTGGCTAATGGAACTGAGGCAATACATGCTTTATCTATTCAAGTTTTGGGGTAATTTGTTAAACAGCAGTATGTAACTAACATAGATTTTGGTATCTGAAAGTGGGGTGCTACTATAACAAAAGCCTAAAATGTGGGAGGGGCTTTGGAGCAGACACTGAAAGGACTTGAAGAGTGCTGGTGAATGTCTAAGGTGCTTCGAAGATATTAATAGAAACTTAATGGTCTTAGAGGAGGCTGCCAGTGAGAAATTTAGGAGAATGTTAATGGAAACTGGAAAAAAGGGATCTTCGTTATGCAGTGGCAGATAGTTTAGCAACACTACAACCTGCGGTAACATGGAAAGTAGAAAATGTGTCTATTAAACGGCACGATCCAGCTAAGGCAATTTCCAGGCAGTACTGAAGTGCCTCCTGGTTTCTATTTGCCACTTATACTAAAGTCCGAAGGGAGGCGAAATAAGCTTGAGGAAGAACTGTTGGATAATAAGGAACCAGGACTTACTTTTTTGAAAATTCCTAGTTATCCAAATCAACTATTCTGGGACTTCAATTACTTCTGTAAAATCCCATTACCTTTGCCACAGCTGCTTTAAAGGATATGTCTGCTAATTCCAACCTCTGGGTCATCTTGAGGCTGGCATCTGTTAATTATCTTTCCATTGAAATTGAATGACCTTTTTTTTTTGAGCATCTTGAGATCTGTCAAGTAATTTTCAGTTATATTGTGAACAATGTAAATGTTATGTTGTGAAGACTCCAAATTCTCTTATAATTACTCCAAAGTCATTTAACAGGTAATTAACTCATTTAGATTTAAACTGAAGATTCTCACACCCGGGTGAGTGGCAGCTCAGGTTAGTTCAATTCTTTAAAGTCTTGGGGATCAGCTGCTTCCAGTTTATTCTGTGCAGGTATGGTTTAGCGGTCAGCAGTTGGGCCAAATTTACACACATAATTTCCCACTTCCTTGCTTTCCCTTTTCCAAGGTTCCCACCTCACCCTCTAGCAGTCTTGGTTGCCTGAGTTCTTTCTCCTGGTACTTTGGGCCAGAAAAGTGATGGGTGCCACCCCCTCAGCACTGACACAAGGGCACTTGTCCTCAGGGCAAAGCCACAATAAATGAGGAATTCACTCTGCAGATTGCTTGCTCAAAGTTTCGATTCCCCTCCCAAATCTGCCTGCCTTTATTCAGTCCCCTGAGGCCTCACTCAGGTAGCTGTTTCTGTGTTTCACTTAGAATTTACTGCTACCATTCACAGAAAGATCAGCTAGGCATTTCTACTCATGTGTGACTTCTACTCCGTCTCGGCTCAGTCACCGGACTTCTCCCACTCCCGGACCATGCAGCAGTGTCCACGGTACTCTCTGCTTGTCCTTTCAGTTCCCTGCAGACTGTCATTTCCACTACAATACAGGAGTCTTCCCCAAATGCAACTGTAATCCTGTGACTCACCTACCCAGAACTCCTCAGTAGCCAAAAGCTGCCCATCGCATACACGTGTATCTCCTCAAAATCAACTGCCAGGCTCTTCAGAACAGGACTCCTCTGACCAGTGGCTCATACTTGTTCATAAAACAGAACTGCTAAATAGTCAGGAATTTTGCGAGTTGGTTGTGAAATCACTGGTAGCTTGAAATCAGCTACGGTGGGAGTATGTACACCAGAAAAATTAGTCAGCCCTACAAATTAGGGCTTCCCCATCACCGTGGCCCTAGGAGCCAGTTAACTAGCATGTACTGGCTCCTAGGATGGAATGCATGGAATGCAAATATCTACCTACCTACCTACCTACCTACCTACCTACCTACCTACCTACCTACTTACCTACCTATCATCTAATTTATTATGGCAACACTGCTTGCCTCAGTTATTCTGAACAAAACCTGGACTCCCTTGAAAAAGACATGCTGTTCACATGTATAGATCTCCACTATTGTCCACTGGGCCAACCTCTACTCATCTTTCCAACTCAGTCTCTGTAGAAAGCCAACTTAGATCTCTCTAGGTATGCAGACTTTCCGGCCTTCGTGCTCTCACTGCCTCCAGACAGCATCGAAGCTGCTCACAGCGTACAGGTGCCCTCACGGCCCTCACCTGTTGTCCCCTCTTGCAGTTCCACACATGCACTCTGCGGTGCAGTCAAATTAGCCACGCTGTCCTACCATGCCGTGCTGTTTCAGGCCTCTGTGCCTTTCACACATACTGCTTCCTTTATTAGAGCACCACCCCATCCGCACTTCATTGGCCTAACTCTTTTTTAATTAAAAACATGTTTTAAAATGACAGTGAACATACAATATTATATTTAAACATTAACATTTAATACAAACAGCCCTTCTACCAGGAAGCCTTGCCAGAGTCCCATCCTCATGTTGGAAATGAAAACATTTTGAGTTCTCATTAAGACTTTGTCCATGTCCAAATACAACTGGTTTTACTTCCTGATTCTCTGGCTTTTCTTCCCTATGGCTAGTGTTTTAATTCAGTCACTCATCATTTCTATCTTGAACTACTGCAATAATATTCTGATAGACAGTAATCACATCTATAATAACTTGTTTACTTTTCTGCCTCCCTCACTGGCCAATAAGTTTTTTAGAAGAAAGTACATGGTTAAAAATGAACGGGAGGGAGATTAAATAAGCAGCTAGGGAGAAATAATGGCAGACAGGAGGGTTTGTGAGTGGTCTGAGTGAGGCCTGGGATACCAGGTTAATTTGGATATATTTAATAGATGATGGGGGAGTGTGTGAAGATTTTTGGACAGGGAAGTGTAATAACCGAAACATTATTTAGGAAAATTACTCGAGAAGTAGTCTGCAAGATAGATTAAAGTGGTGAAAGTTGTAACTAGGAGAAAATTTGAGAAAACTATGGTAACAGTTCATATGAGAAGAAATAATTCTTCTTAATATATCATGACACTTGCCTTTAGTCTGCATATATATATTTTTAGTTTTTTTAACTTAACTTTATAAGCCTTATTTAAAAAAGTTGAGAAGTGTATACAAATGTAATAGAGTATAAAAATGTCACCTTGATCCACCACTAAGAGGCAATCACAAATCTCTTTCCAGTATTTTCTATGACTTTGTTCTTGTATTGTTAAGATCATGCTGTATGTATATGTTGTATGTTAAGATCATGTGATTGTTTTTCTGACTGATATGGTAGTGCTTCCCCTTTCTATGTAGAACTTTAAAGATCCCATAATAACTCATCTTATAGATGAGACTACGAATAAAATTGCGATAAACGTTTTTATGTATAAACCTTTGTTTCAATTTGAATTACTTCCTGAGAGTAGATTATTAGTAGATGATTTATGGGCTCAAATACTATGATCATTTTAATAGCTTTGATGCTTCTTATCAAATTGCTTTATAGAAAGGAAGTATCAATTCCATTTCATCTTAAGTGTGTAAGAGTGTTTTCTTATTTGCGCTTTCTAAATAAACCTTAACATGCATGCCATGTGCCACATAGTAGCAGAGGCAAACACTGGAAAAAATTTATCAGTGTGAACAGTTTTGCCAATACAGAATATTTCTTTTCCCAAGTCTGCCTTTAAATTCTCTAAATTGTGATTGTGGCAACAATAAATGTGCTCTTTCTCTACATATATGTGTACACATGCATTATATAAATAAATAAGGAAAGAGTGGTAATTGAATAGGAATTACAGTCTGGTTAATGAAATTGACAGCTGGCTGGAATTACTATAAGATACTACTGAAAACCTACTATTTTCCTTTCAGAGAACAGAAAAATGATCAAATCTCATTTAAAATATTTATACATCTAAACAGAGAAATTTGTCTATTCAGGTACAGAATGAGTACAATAAAAATATTTTACTGTTATGTGGTGAGTATGGGTTGATTACATAAGTATTAGATATAAACTATTACTTGTCGTTTCTTAATTTCTGAAACATTTCATCAAGTTATCAAGTGATAAAAATACCATTTAGATCAGAGTGAAAAGAATTTAATATCAAATCTTTAGTCTACTGAATTTTGTCAAATGAGAGGCCTTAAAGCAGGGGCTGGCATGGCAAACTGGCCAAATTGTTGACCAAATTTGGTGAACTATCTATTTTTGTATAGCCTGTGAGCTAAGAATGGCTTTTACATTTTCAAATGGTTGAAAAAAATCAAAAGAATATTCTGTGATGTGTGAAAATTACTGAAATTCAAATTTTACTGTCTATAAAGTTTTATTGGAACACCGCCATGCTCATTCATTATGGATGCTTTTGTGCAGAGTTAAGTAGCTGCAACAGAGACTGTAAGGCCCCGAAAGCCTAAAATGTTTACTATCTGGCACTACACAGCAAAAGTTTGTCAACCTCTTACTTAATATATAATTTATTTCCCTCACTAAATCTGACTACTTTAATGAATATTTCCCAGATGCTCTGCTGCTCTTCAAAATTAATTCTTACCTTGTTATATTTTGCATTTTTAAATATCTGCCATTTCTACAAGCTTATGAAACTTTATATTGTATCAATTTTGGAGCCATATTTTATTATTTTCTATAGCTCTGTCTAGAGCCCATTTTAACCTTATCTGGTTACTTGTTTATTAAAATTAAGTCACTGATAGTGGGGATTCTGCAATTCTAAAAAAATGCATAATCTATATAAATTGTGCATGTTTGGAGACTAAAAGCAAACGTAATTCCTTACATACAATGTAGAGGCATTCTTATTCCAAGCAATTGAGTCAACAGTGCTCTCTATTAACCAGAAAAGGAAGTTAACTTGAACAGCATATACACAAATCCTACTGGGTGATGAAAGTGTCAATACATTCAGTTTGGCGAAATGAAACAAAGCTTCCCTGGATTCTGAGCCATATACATGGCCCGTATTTTGGGGAAAGATTTCATAAACCCACATTTCCAGTCCTTAGATTCAACTTTATCTCTTGCTGGTTATTGTTCTCATCCAACCTGATCTGAAGTCTACTGAATTGGGATATTTAAGGGCCCTTTGTGGTGGCATTTATGACTGTGCAGCTGAATATGTTCAATTATTCCCTAGGAAATAGTTTTCTTCTTCCTTTGTTTGTTTAGGCAAGTAACTATTGTGGGATATCCAGCATTTTAAGTGATTCTGCCTCAGAGCATGTGTTAGAAACTATAAGTAGAGTTTATAACTTTTCTTTTCTAAAGGGTTTTTCAGCTTTGTATTTCTGGAATTGGTTGTATCCATGTTTCTTCCCATCCTGTTGGGATTTTCTGTTGTTAGCAACCTCCTGTGTGGTTCTAAGATATGTTGACCTCTTTGAAACCTTTCCAGGTGTCATTGCCACTTTCTTGATCTCTACAATATAAGCTGCATTGTTTAGTGGAGTTAAGTTCTATGAACTTTAGAAATCCTCCCTGAGACTATGAATTGACTAACACCCAAGGTAGCATAAACATGCAGACACAAATGTTCCTAAGACCAAGCCTGCTGGGCAATGCAGGATGTGACTTGGAGTCTGGAAAAAGGAACAGTTTGCTCACTTGTGAGTCTCTGACTACCTCCAGGTGCAGTTTGAAGCTAAGTGGCTAGTTTTCTGATTCTCAGATGTAACCTCTCGTTAGAACACAGCAGACTTCATGATTGTGGACATAAGGAATTCCATGAAGACCCACTGGGCCCATTAAGAACTCTGGATTCACAGGGTCCTAAACACACTTCCTTCAGTATATGTAGCTGTAGTTAAGAGACACAGTTTTTTACAAATTTGATCTAAGTTTAGCCTAAGATTATAATGATTACAGCTCACCTTAAAATTTGTATCCAGACGATGCAGTTACAAATTAAAAAGAAAAAAATGTTTAATAGGTACCTGTCTTATGTCTCCTGTTTGACATTAAAAAGTTCTTATTGTTTTTGGTAATACAGTTAAGGCTTTGCAAGGGTTCGTACTTTGGACTGTGATTCCTGTATTAGTCTAGCTTTAAATGTGGTAATATTATACTAGTGATTTCTCAGCCCTTCTCTTAACACCTCATAGCTTGGCTGTTTTAACAGACAAATCATGCTGCCAAAACCTGGGAGAGTTTGACAACATTGTGAAAATAACACTATACTGAGAATCAAAACATATGGGATTCCAACTCTATCACAATCTTAGCTCAATATTTCTATTTGTTTTCTTGTCTATAAAATATGCATAACAAATAACACAAACCACAGAGGGATGCTGTGAACAAGAAACTAGTAATAAATACAAAAGACCTTTACAAAGTGCAAAAGAATATTAATAAGAAAGATGCAGTGGTCACAGTGGTCGTCCATTCTTCTTTCCTGCTGATCTCCTTCCCACCCAGAAACTGTCCATCTGTGGCATGAAGACTACTTCTCACTGTCCCTCCACGCCCCTGAGCCAGCTGTTCTTATGGTCACCCTGCTCATTTTGACTCCAGTGCCCAGGGAATCTTGAAAGTCACTGAGGGCCATGGTAGTCTACACATCTTAAATGACTGTGAGGGGCAGTAAGCTTCCTCTGCTTTGCTGTCTATTGGCTAAGGCCTGCTGCTTATTCTGTGTGAATGTGGGGAATGGCTACAGGCACAGTAGTGTAGGATTACCCATTGCTGTATGTTCTGAGGCTTCTTTCCTGCCACTACTAGTACATTGCTGGGATGCAATTACCATGGAGATCTTCCAAAAATCTAAAAGGCGACACAACTAATATTAACAACCTGTGTTGGGTGGTTGGACTTACAGGTGGTCATTTTTTAATTTGGTCACTATATCTATATGTTCTCACTTTTGCAATTAATAAGAAAAAATAAAAAATCTTAATTTTGAAATAAATAAGCCACCCTTTAATTTGTTATAAGAGACAAACAACCAAATGACTTAAAAACTCTCTAACATGGAAATTTCTCAAGAGAAAAATTAAAAAATTACAGGCATGATATTCACTCTAAAAATATCATATCATATGAAAAACATTTGTAAGAACTTTTATTAAAGTAGTTTTAATGTCAATTTAACTAAAATTAAATGAATATACTTAAATAAGATGAACTGCACTGTATCTACTTTTCCAAATTTTATGCTAATAGTGTGGCAATATAATGAAAAAGCAAGTAAGGAATCAGAATCTAGCTACTGGAAAAAAAAAAAAAAAAAGAAGAGGGAGCCTGAGGGTGTAACATATTCTGAAGCTGGACTATAGAAGCTGGGCCCAGATGGGAAACCTTGTTCTCTAATCTTATGACTTTCTTTTAATCACAAGCAGACAGTAGTTTCCTTATTACCCAGAGTTTTAGAAATACATTATTCTTTAGAGTACTTCCTAGGATTTCTTTTACTCATTTAAGACCACATCTTTGCATTTAATTCTTCCTCATATTATCCTGCAGGGCATGTCCCTCTAATTATTCCCATCTAAAGTGACAGGAAAATGGAATCACACTACTTTGAAAACAGACATCCTTTGGTATTTTTTTCTCAGTGCTCCCTTGGGCATATTTTGTCATTGTGCTCACTTCAGCACAGATTATGAGCTGTCCTTGGAGGGCAAGGACTATCTTTGAATTCTCAGTGCCTAATAAATGCCTGGCACACAGTAAAAATCAGAATAAACAAATGAATAATAATACCCAGCACATAATGCTTACAATGTTTATCAAGCAGTGTTCTTCATATATATTAACTTATTTATTATTTAGTCTTCACAACCCTATGAAACGGGTACTATCATTATCCTCATTTTACATATGAGAAAACTGAAGGAGGAAAGTAAAGCAAGGCTACACAGAGCCAGGACCCAAACCTAGGCGCTTTGGCTCTAGAGTCCAATCTCGTAACCACCACACCACACTGCCTCAACAGCGGCCATGCTAACCAGGAGAATGTCCCACTCCAAGAGAAGCACGAGTACTCTGTGCTTCCATCTCTAAACAATTCTGGGTTTCTGTCAGAGGTAGCTACACCGTGTGGCTCCTTGGGAGACTTAAAGGGGAAAACAACTGGACACAGGCATACAAATGCAGAATACACGAACCCGGAACCTTAACAATTGCTGTGTTTGTAAGGCTGTTTCTTAAATACCTGTGGGGATTTGTGAGAGCGCCAGCTGTACTGGTGACTATGGAGACTCGCCAGCAGAATATTTTCATCAGTATCCACCTGGCCAAACCGCAGTGTTCTCCTGTGTTCATTAACAGATCACAAAATGGCTGAAGACCAACTCCTCTGCCTCAGGGCATTTGTTCTGAAAAAAAAAGAATCGGAAAGCCAACATGAATCAGATTAATTGCAAGATGTTTGGCAGCTGTCTGCCCAGTGGCGATTGTTAGAACACAGAAACACTAAAAGATCTGCTGTCATTAGCTCTGGTATACAAAGTATTCTATACTTCCAGGATAAGCACAAAAAATACCTTAAAGAGATCTTAAATGTTCCAAAAATATGTTTCGATTTATGCTCCTGCAAAATAAATTATAGACACAGAGGAGTAAAAGAACAATGAGATCCCTCAAACTTTTAACATTCTAAAATGAATTAACATGCTACAAAGAGTGCTGTACTGCGCAGTGCACGTTTGGAGCAGAACACTGGAGGCTAGAATTACCATGTTCCTGGCCTTCTAAACTCGACAATCAAGACCAATTACAAAGCCACAGTTTGTACCCTACAGAAAGTAAGGATCTTTTAGGTAATACATTCCCAGATCCTTTAAGGGGTGGGGGCTGTGTGTGTGTGTTTGTGTGTAAATCTGCTCAGGGAGAGCGGTAAAGAAAACCGTAACTGTTCCTCTGTTAAGAGGCTGAACACATAAAAAAGATGAACTCCAGAATGAGGGTAGTAAGGCAAGTTGTAGTTTTTAAAAGTAATGTATCTTGAAAAACAGTTGTTGGTGTCTTTTTCAGCTCAGAGTCTTCAATCAGCTAATGGCTTCCATTAATCTGTGAAGGCTCAACAAATTCGTAATATGGTCCATTGATGATGCCTCCTCAATGGTGTCTCCAATTGGTTGCTATTATATTAAAACACTGGCAAAATAATAGAGCATTTCTGTTCTTACTCTCTTATCACTCTAGTTAGACTACACCTCATATACAATAAACATACTTTTGGTAAATGAAAAAAATTGCTAAATGATTAACTTGAGAACAAAAGAAAAAAATCTTAATTAGCCAATCAATTTACAGACTATTGGAGGTAATATGTAACTGATGCTTCTCCAGGTAGCTTCTGTTTCCTGGCTGTGGATGTAAATAACATCACAATGCTACACTGTCAATTGCCATTTTACTGAGGAGTGTGAGAGTAAGAGAATAATTCAATCATGAGCATGAGTGATTCAAGTAATAATGGGGACTGAAGCCTAAAAGTCAATGGATGAATGTACCTGAATCCAGGCTAGACCAAAATCCCACCTAGAACCTTATCTAGAACAGTTATCTTGGGAGGCAGCACTCATTCCTAGTGACCCAGAAGGCCCCGAAAGTGCATGGGCAGTGGTCTGTGGCTGCAGTTGGTGAAGAGGCCCCGAAATGCCTCATTCTTCCAGATACCCTGGAGGACTTCTAAGCCCTCACGCTATCATGCATCTATTCTCACCAAACCTTTCTATTCTCATGGAGCAGAATCTTGCTGGACAGTCAGACTAGTCATGAAGAGTCTGGCTAAATAAGACCAAGCAATTACAGCTAACAATTATCTGTTGTCTACCATAATACCCTCTGCTACGCCTTTTAGTCATGAGCTATGATTTAAAAACTTGACTGTCGGAGGGTCTTAGACGTCCTGGCCCCGTCTTCAGCCTCTCTTCATTTTCTCACTACACCCCAGCTTTGTCAGCTCTTTTCAGATCCTCCAATATATACTGGCCCCTCTCAATTCATCCAACCTGTAACTTCTTTCTAGTCAGTGTTCAGGTTCCTGTTTTCAGGTTACCTCCTCAGAGGAGCCTTCTGAGATCTTCCCGCAACCAGGACCCCCCTATTTATGCTCACATAATACTCTATATTTCACCTTTACAGCACTTATCCCTACTGGGACTAAGTAATTATCTGTATGATTAAGGGTTCAATATTGTCTCCATCATTAGATTCCATGTTGAGTAAGGGCTTTATCTCCAGTACCCAGCATAATGCCTGACACATAAGTACTCAATAAATACTTGCGAAACAAAAATGTAAGTTTAATTTTTAAAATTATAAATGTAATAAATGTTCACAGTAGAAAAACTAGAAAACACAGAAAGTATGGATTCTTTTTTTTTTTTTTTTTTTTTAATTTTATACCTAGTGATAACTGCTATTAACGTTTTGGTAACTTTTCTTCCAATAATTTTTCTCTTGAGTGTCCTGCCTGTTCCTAGTCTAAACTATCGTATCTGATCCTACTTTATATATCTTATATACTTAAAGGTTTGCAAACCTTTAATCAAACTGGAGTCACAGTGTATAATTAGTTTTGATGATTTTTCCATTTAGCATTTTATAATCAAAACTAACTGCTCTCCTTGTAAACACTTTTCTCTCCTTTAGGTCCAAAGCTCTATTAATGGCAAACATGAAGAAGGGGATATGATTCTAAACTCTCACTTAGATATCCTGAAATTGAAATTCAGTTTTCATAATGAATTGGGATCGCTCTGCTGGTAACACAAAGGTTAAGTTACCAGATGGAGCTTGAATAGAGAAAAAGTCATATTACTTTCTTCATCTCTACAAACTGACCTTTAATAAATGATGAGGGTTTTAGGAAAAAATGTAAATGAAAGAACACAAGGGGGTTGTTTACATTTTTCTAAGGAATAATCAGAGTCCTCAGAGAACGGTTTCTCTACTGCTCCTTTGTCTGTGGAGTTCATTATAACCGTAATAAGTTTAAGCATTTCTTGGAATGTTTTGAATTCTGGTATATTATAAAAAAGATTGTACACATTTTATATGGCATCATATAGGCCAAAACTCAGAATGTTCACTGAGATTTGTAATTAAAAGATGGCTTATTTACATTTGAAACATGTGCTAGAGTGTTGTACAGGCATTTGCAATTAAACAGATATCATTTCAGTGTAAGATAAGACATATACATAGGCATAACCTTGAATTTTAAGTAAACATGCCCTTTAAATATTGTTTTGTCCAAATGTAGGAATATGACATAAAAATGAAAAGCAAACTGCAAGTGGCATTTTAGGTCCTTAATGTGGTTTCACAAAACATTAATCATTTACAAAAAAAAAAATCTACAGCCAGAGAAATCAGACACTGATGAAGCTTCTGTTAATCTTGAACTTGTGACCTAAAGGTGAAAGGCCAAATTATTTCATGCTTCATCTGTCTGGTCCATCTACACTAGATATAAATGACTTGTCTTGGATATGAATTCGATAAAAAGTATGTGGAGAACTCAAATAACTTATCCTGCTTATTAAATTCATATTTCTCATTGCCAACAATTATACTGTACACGAGCATGATACACACAATATTATCCAAGCTTGGGAAAGCAAGCTTTCCCTCTAAAATGGACAAACCACATTCAGAATATTTTAAACACAATGAACTTAATAACCCTTTACAAGCCCATTTCAATGTCAAATGTCCTATAATTTCAAAGTAGCACATTTTTGTATTTACTTTAGAATACACAGGGTTAGATGCCTACCGCATTAAAACTTGGTGGCAAGCACCCCTGACATGGGAGGAAACAAGAAAATTACAGCAACAATTACAGAAGTAAATCCTCCTGTGGCTCGTGTTAACATTGCCAAATCCCTGCATAAATCAGAACCAACTATTCATAGAATGTACCTGTCAGCAATATGCTATGTGACATGTGGCTCCACTTAATCAAATATACAATTCCATTTAAAAAAAAAACTCAGAATATTCCTTCAAGGCACGATTTTAGCCAGTCATTCACACTCTGATGTGGTTTAAAACATTTAAATATTTATGCACTGTATTGTATTTATGTGTATAGCTGTGTCTCAGAGAATATTTTTACCCTGGGAGGAAACACACTTCTGAAGGCCATTTTGCAGTAGTTGCTACACATGAGTCCTTTTATAATGGCGCTGATACCAAGACAAAAATATCCTGGGTTTAAATGCTCTATCAATGACTCTTTCATATTTTCTAGGTTTGTTTTTTATTAGATGCATTGTTCAAAATATGACAAAAAACAGAAATTGGAGCCATGGAGGTTTTTTTCACATCACTATTCGAACCAGCTGCAAAGATTTAGATCACACTAGCTCTTATTTTACGCATGTCCTCTGCAACGAGAAAACCATGGAATGCCCTTAAAAAAGAATTTTAAAATATAAAACAGATGTGTTATCTTCTTTCCCTTTGCTATTGTAGTGCCATGTTAGGTAATTAATTCCTTAGTCTTGTATAGGTCTTCATGCATATAAAGAAAAGTTTATTCCCATAAAAATTCTTAGGTTAGAGAACTCGATCCCCTTCCCGCTCACTGCTCCTGTCCCTGTGTGGGGTCAGTGCAGGAGGAAGTACCATTATTCTTGCAGACCCAGCTCCGCCCAAATGCATGTAACATACAGAAAATGAGGGGAAATGCCTCAGCTTAAACAGCAACACAGTATTATACTGAAATACAGTATTATACTGAAAATCAGTAAGGGAAGCAGAAGTCATTTGTTCTAAATCGCTGAGCACATTATCATCCAAGCATTCTGTGAAATTATTTTCATGCTAGTAGATACGGACAGGTTCCCTATTTTAAATATGCTATTCAGCAGAGACTTATACTTCATTCCTTTTTCAATGTGACTAACTTCTGACAAGAGATAAAAGTGAAAAATTATCTATCAAGAATCTTTAACTGATTAAGAAAGTCCATTATCAAGTGCTTTTCAGTGATTCAAAATGGCAGCATGACAGCATAAGGCTATCTTGTGCTCACATATTTCTTCTCACTGTTTTTTTCTTCGAAGAGATGGAATGCTTATTATCAGAAAGGCTCACACAGGTTCTTCATTTCTGCAATGAATGCTTAGACGATTTGATACATAGCTAAGTTGAAGCTTTGGCAAACTAAAGCCAGAATACTTGGAAAAAATTTCTGGGAATATGTTACTTTCCACACAGATGTGGTACATTAGTCACAAAAATGTGGGCATGATCTCTGATGCAAGTGTAGAGAACCCATATTCTCTAAAGTTTTTTAAAATAACATATGTCACTTTGCCAAAACAGAGGAGGACCCAAATATTATGGTGCCCATCAAATTCTTCATTCTCCCACATTTTGGTTTGTGCTAGAAGTGATAACACAGATTGCCTCGTAAAAGAGTCACACGTGGACAAACTTCTAGAATGAGCATACCTGTTGCCAAGCTTGTATTGCGGTGTTTAGAGAATGAACTGCATGTTGCCCAAAGTTTACAAATATAGAATCAACTATGATGGTGCAGTCAAGCAGCTTTTCTACGGCATCGCTGGAAACTGCAATCTGCCCAAAGATGCCGAAAGGTTTCACCATGCTTTGCATTGTAACGTTTCTGCACTCTAGAAGTTTACAGTCTGCTTGAGCTGAGAACTGGATCTCCTGACAGATAGGACTATTGTTCCATTGTCGAAGATACATGTGTGGTTCTTTGAAGGAAATGATCATGTATTCTAGTTCAGATGGCACATTTTTATCAGAAACAAATGGCTGTAGGTATTGCGGTGGAACTGTTGGGAAAACAAACAAGAAAGACAGCAACTGAGATGAGTCAATGTTTTATGGAAAGAAAAAGATAACATTTAAATTATTCACTTTTTGATTACTAAATTCTGTATTTACTGTTTAATAAATATAAACATTTTCTTGAAGATATTACAATATTTGAATTACCATTTGGTATTTGCAAATAAAACTGGCTTATTCCATCAGCAGGTCTCTTAAATATATATTGTATGTATTGTCCAAAGGTTACATTCACTTTCACAGACAAAATCTGATCATAGAGGACGGCAAATATAATGAAAAGGAGGTAAATATCTAAGGAGAGTTTTTTTTTCTCTCTTCTTTTTAAAGGCTTAGACCTTTATATAGTTTATGAAATGATCCCCCAGTTACTCTATCACCCCTCTGGCTCTACACGCAGCCATTGCATTACTGCAGACTGAATTCCCAATGTTGAGGAGAGTTTTTTTAGAAGTGTTCTGTATCAACCAAATCTCAAAAAACAAAAACATGACTCACAGAGAGTTAAAAAAATCAGGTTAAACTCCATTTTTGCTGAAAAGGCAAGATTCTTAACAGCAGCTGTATTTTGTTTTAATCTGCTTTTTTCCATTTTCCATTACATGTAGGTTGAAAACCTATACCTGAATCAAAATGTATTAACTAGAAAAGGTTTGGTACAGGCTTTTAGAAATTATTATTCATGTAACATTAGCAAACTTACAAAAGGCCACTTTTTGGGATGCGGGAAAATTTAATCTTCTACCAACTTGGAAAAATACTTGTCCTTTAAATTATTGAAGAATTTTCCCATCTTCTGTAGAAAGTATTCACAATTTTGAATTCATGTAATATCAGGTACTTTTAGAATCCATTTGCCATTAATGTAATAGCTCAGGATGTAGAACAAAACCAGATGTAACTTTCAAAACGATCATAATTGGAATAAAATAAAACCTGCAATTTTTGTAACTTCCTTGAAAAGTCTCGTTAGGTAGCATGCAAAATCATGTCAGTTCAGTATAGTTGGTAACATGTATAATAGGTCCATAAGTAGTTTAAAAGTGAGGGGCGTATCTGTTATATGAAATCAACTTCAGAATAACTTTGCCGATGCTCTCTGTTAGGGGAAATGAATACCGCTTCTAAAAATACCCACTGCCATGTGAGTGGTGGTCAGCAGAGAAGAAACTGGGGGTGGGGGCGGGAAGACGTGATTAGCAATCGTAGCATTCTGAATTGTAGCTAACATTGTAGTACACAGACTGGAAATCCCTCCCAGTCTTTTTACTTCCTGAAAATAAATTATTTGGGTAAAAATTGATGAAATGTGTCTCAAGAACACTCAAGACAAAAAGTAAGTTTTAAGCGGATATTGTTATTCTGATGCTAAAGTGAAGAGTACTTGTGTCCTAAGGCCATGCTACCCTGAACACCCCCAATCCTGGCTGATCTCGGATGCTAAGCAGGGTCAGACCTGGTTAGTACTTGGATGGGAGACCACCTAGGAAGGTGCTGTGGGCGTTAAAAAAAATAAAAAAAGAATACCTGTGCCTAGTTGATCCAGGTGATGACAAAGATGGAACTCCAGGTGGGCAAATTGGAAGGAAATGCAAAGAGATGGGACAAACCATGGGGTAAAACAGGAGTCGACTCTGGTACAGGCAGCCAGGGCTGTTGGAGTTACAAGCTGGTCACAAGTGCTTTGAGAACCAGATTCACTTGCAGAGCTATGAGAAATAAGTAATGAAAGAAGTTCAATAACCCACATTTCCCAATATCATATAAGTGAAATGTCTTTCTATAAGGGTTTTTTAAGCTTGCACCTATAATCCTATAGTCAACATGCCATCACCAAATCTTTTGTATTTACTCACATACACTAGCTGGTTTTTAAAATTAAGTTCATGTTGATTATTCTCTAAGTTATTAGCAGAAAAATTTCAAAGCATTCCTCAAACCCCAGGCCACGCTGACTTACCTGCCATCCAGTTTTCTTCCATTCATGTCTCTCATGATTTACAGACAACTTGTTCTCATATTAGTTTAACATCAACAGAATTCAGAGTATGACTCCGGTATTCAAAAAACCCAATACTTTCAGTGTCACCATAAATGTTTCACTTTTTTTTTTTTACCTCTTCGGGGTGTTCACATCCACATTTCCACATGAATTAGTCAACACTCTTTATTGAACACCTAGTTCAATGCAACAAATGCTGTACTAGGTGCCATAAAAGTTATGACCATGTCCAGAGGAGCCGAGGTGCCACGGACAATTACACTGCATCGGTCGTCTCTTCACTTCCATCCTCTAAACACCATTTTATACAAGCAAAATCTGATGAAAAGGAATAACGAAGGCAGCTGTAGGAGGGAAGATGATTGTACTGGTGGCTGCTGGCGTGCATGGGAAACACACCACCTAGGGGCCTCGCCTCAGTGCTGCAGAAGCATGAGAGCTGGGATGGGGGTGTGGAGCGAGGTGCATCCTGGTAATTATGGATACTGAATTGATGCCGCCCTATTCCCCCTTATCACCCTCCATCTTCTTTCCAAATCTAAAATTTGCCTGCATTTATGGTAGCCTGACTCCCAAATGCATGTGGAGCCTAGAGAAGAAATACTATGATTTTTAGTATCTTAGGGACAACTACGATAGGAAAAACTAAAGAAATAAATCCTTGGTTTTCAAAGAACTCATAGTATAACTGGTGATATGAAAAACATGGACACATAGAAACATTATGAAACAGAACTACCTCTCAGGAACAGGAAAGTCAAAAATGCTGCCAGTGTGGAAATGTATGAGAAATGCAGAACACTGTGAGGTAAATTGTGAAATTCTCAGTGTGAATCTTCACCTGAGTTTTGAAAGAGACTGTGAAAAGCCTGGTGAAAATAAAGCTAAGAGCATCCAACACGCTTACTGAGTGTTTAACTTCAAGGATTTATAGTTACGTGGTGGTATTTACTGCAGTGTTAGTAAATCTCTATTATACACAAATAAAACACAAACTCTGGGGTCCTGAGTTTGTTACTGAATAAATGCTATGTGCAAAAAGCAGCCAAGTGTATACTTAACATTCTATAAATGGGCATAATAATCCAAAGAGCTTTCTAGGAATTTACCTACAGAGTTACAAATAAAAGATTTCATTGGTAAAATTAAAATATATTTATTCAGAAAGAAAATGTATTATTCGTACATGTGTTTTACACATATGAACTCTTTCCCCTATGCTACTTTAAGAAGTTGTTAAAAGTAAGGTATAATGGTAGTCAAATATTATTAAAAATCCAGGCAAGAGTTCTATGAGAAACAGTGAGTACATAATTTGAGATTTATCTGAGGGATTTTTCTTGCCAACTACAATTTTTCACACTCTTGAGGGTAGCAGATACTATAACATGTTGAAAAAAGTTGCTAAAACATTAGGAGTACGCGCCACACACAATCTTTATTTATAACAAACTAATTAATTTTTTACTTTACTGAAATTAAATTCACAAATCAAAGTGATATTTTAGGTATAAATAGTAACTCTTAACTAACATACTCTAATGGTCAGCACTATCTCATCTAATCTTGAAATCCCAACTAAAATGGTCCCTAGGTTAATCTATATTTAAAAATTTAGACTGTTATTTAAAAATTTGAGTCATATCAAAATTAAAGTTCCTTGAACACAAAATTAATATGGTATATATAATCTAAATATTCTTTAACTATAGTCTGAATCAATAAAATTTTAGTTTTTTGATACTGAATTTGATCATTATATATTATAAAAACAGCATATATATGTCTACCTTTTACAAAAGTATCACAAAGATCTAAGTGTAATAGAATTTAATTGTCATAAATATGAGAGTAATGACCCTGCTAGACACACTTATAGCAGCTGCATTTGTATAATTTTCTTACAAAGTTCAGTGCACTGAACTTTGATCTGACACAGATATCAAAAAGGAAAATTTAACTTATGAGATACGTAATAATCAGAAACAGAGAAGGAAGTAGAAATGGCTCCAGAAGATCACCCAAATAATAAAACAGAGAACTCAAGGTCCTAGTTAGTTCTACTTAAGTAGTTAGTTCAAGTGTCAATACGCTCCTAATGGAAACTCAAATTTTAGAACAGTGGAAATATTCTAAATGGTGGAAGGTATGGCAAGAGTTTTACATATTCATACCTTCATTGTAGCCAAAGGGTTACTTATCAGCTCTCCTAGCTGACCGATAGAGGGGTGTCAATTCTTTAAACAAGGAGTGTTTTAGTAAGCCCAGATCCTGATCCAGATCAAGCACAGTCCACTATGGGGACTCAGGCATAATCTTCTAAGGTTCACCCTTGGACATCACCCAGGGTGAATCCCTTTAGTACTGCAGGTACCCATCAATGATCTGACTCCACTGATGAAGGCTTGAGCTTTTCTCTGGACTCCTCTGTGGGAATAAGGGTTTTATAATACAGCATAATAGTAGCACCGAGATTAAGAAGAGAATGACTAAAGTGAGAGAGCGTAGATGAAAATGCTTACATTACTATCACTTTTATTTGTAACCTTGGGCAAGTTATTTTATCTAGATAAATCTCAGTTCTCTCATTTGTAAAGTGAGTATAGTAATTGGACCCACGTTTTAAGTATTAAATGAAATACTGCATACAAAATGCTTAGTATGACGTCTAGCTCTCTATAACAGAAAAAGCCCAGCCCTCGTTTTCTGGCAGGTAAACAGGGGACCATACTGGTTACTCAGTTTTAACTTTAACCGTTGGTGGTTGATCACCTTTAGTTCCTAACAGAGATCTCACAATATCACACTGACATGCATCTCAGCGTGGCATCGTCTCTCAAACACTGGTTCACCCGAATTCTCTCCCAGCTACTGCAAAAACACTGCTCTGTCCACCCTAGGAGAGTAATGCGTGTTTAAGACAAGGGAGGATGTACGAGCCTGTGGCACCATGTTCTCATTAACCCTTAGAACTGTCATTTAAAAAAAATTTTAGCTATAACCCAAAATAAGAAATATACTTTTATTTGTAACCTAGTACACATTAAAATGGAGGAGGGAATAGGAGGTTTACTGAAAATACAACACACTCTGATATTTTTAAAAGTGTGGTAAAATAAACATAACATAAAAATTACCATTTTAACCATTTAAAACTATACAGTTCAGTGACATTAAGTACATTCACACCATTGTGCAAGTAGCAACACGATTCATCTCCAGAATTTTTTCACCTTCGCAAAGGAAACTCCATACCCATTAAACAATAATTCCCCACTCCCCTCTCCCTCAATCCCTGGTAAACACCATTCTACTTTGTCTCTATGAATCTGACTATTCTTGATATCTCACGTAAGTGTAATTATACAATATTTGTCCTTTTCACACTTCTATTTTCTATTTGATTAAAAAATTTTGACTGCAACCTGCTCAACTGATTTCATAACCCACTAATGGGTTGTAATCTGTGGATTAAAAAACAGGCTTAAATGGGCCCTCAGGTAAAGGACTCCTTTCCAGCGGACTGTAAAAAAGTGTGTGGGGGCGGGGAGGGGAGAGAGAAGAGAGAGAGGAAATTTCTCAAGGTTCAGAGAATAGCACAATGAAAGAGTCTTCGTGAATACCGTCAGCCTAGAACTTCAGATGAGAGCCAAGGGATGCTGAGTGCTTGGGGGGCTGTGGATGGGGAGAAGGACTACCTGGCACAGGACCAAGTCCCTGAAAGGGTTGTTACATGCAGTTCAATTACCAAGTAAAGGAAGTAGTAAAAGGCCTCAAAAAGATACTTGAGTAAAATATGGATTCCTTCTGCCTAAGGGAGAGAAGGAAGAACACATTTAGCCCTAGGAAAGAATTTTCTGGGTAAATCCTAGATTATATCATTATATGACTGGAAACATAGTTGACAAAGCAGTTCCAAATGTCAAGATATATATCTGAATGGTTTATGAAAGGCCAAAGATTTTTAAAAATGGCACCCAACAAATTTAGGTACATCTAAAAGTACAGATCCTGGTAACCAAATGGAAGAGAACAACGTCTGGAGGCCACAGTCACCCTTTCGTAGGAGAAATTTTAACCAGTGGAGAGAAAAAAATGTCCAGGGACTTGACCACCCCATCCCAATAGTCTTTCTCGGATTCCTCCATCCACTGTCTATACACACAAGAATCAAAGCTTTGGGAAATGAAAAACCTCTCCCTCTCCCTCTCCCTCTCCCTCCCCCTCCCCCTCCCCTCCTCTCCTCTTTCTCTCTCTCTCTCTCTGTCTCACACACCACACACACACACACACACACACCACACATGGAGTACCAAATATGAGTGGACAGTGACTTCTTTTATGGGATCTTTAGGGAGTAAAATAATTTTTTTTTTGGCACATCCAAAGATGAAAGTATTCCAAAAATCTCACTGGAGTTTCAATTTTCATTGCATGAAGAATAGCCACACACCCTAAGCCACTTCTCTTTCCGGGATGCCTTCCTCTTTTGGGGGTGTAGAGGTGGGGATATAAAGTTTCAATGTGAGAAAATGACCATGCAACATGGACAACGAACCACCAAAGACCTGTCACAGGTGAATAGAGTTTAGTATTACCATCAAACGACTTGCAATAAGGATAAGTGAACAAATATATCAAGATCTGCCTGTACTTTGTGCGACTTTATATACCACATATTTCTGAGGTAGCCATTTGAGGTGAGGGTAAGAGGGGAAACAAAGTGGAGAGTTGCCCTGGTCCGTCAGAAGACAGCTGCCTGAGATTTAACCCAGGGAACAGGCAGGGTGGCCCGAAGCCTGAGAGCTGGGTCCCCGCTGCATTTCCCTTTCTCACCTCCTAGGGCCAGTCGCTGGGTAAGAAACTGTGAATTCAACAGTGTGTGCTTGCTGGCTCTGTTCTGTTTGCTCTCTAGATCCACTTTCTACCTTCCCTCTCCTCTCCTTTGCACCTGTACTATATTGACAAGCTGCTTTGTCCTTTGGCTTGTTCTTGGGTTCAGCCGGTGGCAGGTACCCAGAGATTAGGAAGCCGGAGGAGAGTCATCTGAGGCTGTATCCTCCTGACCCCTTCTTGGCCACATCTCCATGCACTGAGGTGTCTTTCTATCCAAAGCAGCTACAAACACCTGCTCAGAGTTAGTGGTAACGGCTCTATCACCTGACTCCTTCAGGCCTAAGAATAGGATGGTTCTCGAGAGTCCCTAGCCCATCTCTTAACCCTGACCACACTTTTGTAAATAGTCTTTCACACTCTCCTCAATCACCCAGTTTGAATGTGCCATCTGTTCTTGTCAGGACCTAAGTGATAAAGGGAATTTATTTAGGCTTCGGCAATGGGTGTGTGGGCGAACACACATGATGAGATTAAAGGTAAACAACTGAAATGGATATCTGGTCGGGGCTTAAAGGTTGTATGCCCTGCCTCCAGTCCAGAGCAGAGCAAACAGAAGTCCCCAAAAGGTTATACTACTGTGGAAACTAAGCTTGAGGTTACTCTACTTCAAATACTAACTTCAAAAAACATAATTATGGATCTTTGAAAACATGGTGGAGTGACAGATGTCCCCAGATCTCTCCCCTTGAAACAACAATAAGATGAACATCTAAAACTCAAAAAGAACCCCAAACTGCACACGAGCACATCTGAATGTGGGATCTGCGCATAGGAGCTACCCCAGGTCAGAACCCAGGTGTCGGGTGGTGGGCTGGAATAATAAGAAGATGCCTCTCACAGCTGCCCTGAGCTCCCTGCAGGAGGAGGGGAGGGAGAAGGAGCGGCGATTCATGCTGCTAGTTCTCTGAACAACCCTGTCTAGGAAAGCTGTGAGCTCCCCGTGGCCAGCTGGCTGCAGGGCTCAGTCATCAGAACAGAAGGCAGTGAAGCAGGACGGGACCACAGAGGGCAACAGCTGATTTTTGCTGGCCTTGATTGCAAAACCAAGGCTGAGCACAGTCCCCAACCCCCAACCCAAAGGCCCCTCTCCCTTACCCTCCAAGACAAATCACCATGGAACCTCAGGGAATCTGAGCAAACGCTGACGAGACTGTTGTTGACACTAACAGGGAGTGAAAATGAGGGTAGTGAGCATGATTAATATCTGTAAGAAAATTTAAAAAGTGTATTAAGATTTATATAACAGGGATCCAAGGCTTAGACGCACCTACTGAAAACCAAAAGAAAAATGCCTTCTTGAAACAGGCTAAGAGAACCTTTATATAATAAATTTCTTGGAAAACAGCAGAATACACTTCCATTAATGACTACGCGGAGAAATGGTCCAATAAACACCACGAATAACAAGGTGACAAGGCATTCAGAAAAAAAAGAGAAAATTCCAGAAATAGCTTACAGAGAAATATGCGACTTAAACGACAGAGAATTCAGGATAGTACTTTTCTAAAAAACTCAATGAGATTCAAAAATACTCAACTCAACGATTTCGGAATTGAAAAAACAACTAGATGAGCAGAGCAAGAAGACTGAAACCCTCAAAAAGAACAGAATAGAACTTCTAGAGATGAGAAACATCTGCAACAGAGTTGAAAAATAAAATAGCAAGCTTGGGAAACAGAGTCGACCAAATGGAGGAAAGGATCAATGATACTGAAGACAGAAGTCTAGACTAAATCAGAAGAAGGAGAAAAAAACTGAAAAATGAAAAACAATGAAAGAGAAATTCAAGAACTAGTTAATACCATCAGGAAAGGAAACATAAGAATAATAGGCATTAATTGAAGGTGAGGAAAAGGAAAGGGATTAGAAAGCATTTCAGACAATAGTTGAGAGATTTTCAAATCGTAAGGAATTGAGCTGGAGCTTGGAATTCAAGAAGTCAACAGATCACCAAATGATGTCAACCCAAAAAGGGCTTCACCAAGACACATTGTGTTAAAATTATCAAAAATCAACGACCAAAAAAAAAAAAAATCAATGATAAAGATAGACTTCTCAAGGTAGCCATGGAGAAAAATCCGGAAACATATAAAGGTAAACCCATTAGATTATCCTCAGACTTCTCAGTGCAAACCTTCGAAGCCAGAAAGGAATGGAATCACGTATTTGAACTATTAAGTGAAAGGGACTACCAGTCAAGGATAATGTATCCAGCTAAGCTCTCCTTTAGATATGAAGGAGAAATTAAGACTTTTCTAGACATAAAAAATTGAGGGAATTCTCCACTACGAGGTCTGTGCTACAGGAAATACTGAAAGGGGTCAGTTCACCTAAAACAAAAAAATACATAATTAGGAGTAAAGCCACTATCAGGCAAATAAAAGCAGAGGAGTGCAAACCTTACAGAGAACAGGGCACTATAAGCTTAAATAATAAGAAGAGAATTGTTATAGCAAGATAGTAATGAACATTCAGCATACATAGGAACAAATTGAGATAACAATGACTGAAAAGTGGGGGATTCAAAGATCCAAATTCACAGGGGAATGAAGATAAGGCATGTGCAGAAGAAAATGGACAACTGTGTGTGTGTGTGTGTGTGTGAGTGTGTGTGTGTGTATGAAATAACTATCCTTTACATATTCATAATGGTAACCATATGCCAAAGATTCAGAACTGTTGTAGTATAATGTAAACAAGAAGGACCAGAGGCAAAACCCACAAAGCCAACCAAAACAAAGAACACAGAAGCACAAGGACAGGAAGCAATGGAAGCACTGAGCTACCAGAAAGCAAAAGATAAAATGTCTATAAGGAGACCTCAGATTTCAATAATCACCCTAAATGTAATGGATTGAACTCACAATAAAAAGGCACAGAGTTGCAGAATGGATCAAAAAACAAAACCCAACCATATGCTGCCTTCAGGAAATGCATCTCAGCTCCAAAGACAAATATAGACTCAAAGTGAAAAGTGGAAAATGATGATATTTCAAGCAAATGGCATTCAGAGAAAAGTGGGAGTAGCGGTACTAATATTGGACAAAATAGACTTCAAAATAAAAAAGGTAAAGAAAGATATGAGGGACACTTCATAATGATAAAGGGGATCATGCACCAAGAAGACATAACACTTATTAATATCTATGCTCCAATCAGGGAGCCCCCAAAATGTAAAGCAATTACTAACAGAACTAAAGGGAGAAACAGACCAAAACACCATTGAGAGGGACCTAAATGCCCCACTGTCAGATATGGACAGATCATCCGAACAGAAAATCAATAAGGAAATAACATCCTTAAATGAACATTAGATCAACTGGACATAATTACATTTGCAGAGCCTTCCATCCCAAAACAGCTGTTTATACATTATTCTCTAGTGCACTGGAACATTCTCAAGATCGACCACATACTGGACACAGAGATAGCCTCAACAAATATAAGAGTTGAAATCATACCAACCATATCTCTGATCATAATGCTTTGAAATTAGAGATCAATTGCGAAAAGAAAGCAGGAAGAACCACAAATACATGGAGATTAAACAACATGCTACTGAAGAATAACTACGTCAGAGAAAAAATAAAAAGAGATCAGGAGACACATAGAATTGAATGATAATGATAGTACAATGTATCAAACATTTGGGACATGGGAAAAGTGTCATAAGAGGAAAGTTCACATCATTACAGGCCTATCCCAAAACAAAAAATAGCAAATAAACAATCTAACATTTTATCTTAAAAAAACAGAAAAGGAAAAACAAATGAAGCTAAAGTCAGCAGAAGGAAAGAAATCATCAAAATTAGAGGAGAAATAAATGAAATTGAAAACAAACAAACAAACAAAAAACAATAGTAAAAATAAATGCAACAAAGAGCTGTTCTTTGAGGTTAATAAAATTGACAACCCCCTGGCTAGACTCACTAAAGAAAAAAGAGAAAGGACACAAACAAAATCAGGGATAAAAGAGGGGAAATTACGATTGACACTGCAGAAATACAAAGGTCATACAAGAATACTTGAAAAAGTACATAACACCAAATTTAATAACCTAGAAGAAATGGACCAGTACTTAGAAAATCAAACCTTCCTAGACTGAATCAAGAACTGGAAAATCTAAATAGACGATCAGCAGTATGGAAATTGAAACAATCATCAAAAACCTACCAAAAAGTAAAAGTCCAGGACCAGATGGCTTCACCAGTGAATTCTACCAAACATTCAAAGATTTAATACCTATTCTCTCAAACTCTTCCAAAAAATCGAGGAGGAGGCAATACTTCCCAACTCATTTTATGAAGCCAATATTACCCTGATACCAAAACCTGGTAAAGATATACAAAAAAAAAAAAAAAAAAAGAAAAAAAGAAAAACTACAGACCAATATCTCATGAACAGAGATTCAAAAATTCTAAATAAAATACTAGTGAAACTGAATACAGCAATGTATTAAAACGATTATACGCCACAATCAAGTAGGCATTATCCAAAGGCACAAGAATGGTTCAACATATGCAAATCGATGAATGTGATACACCACATGCTAAAAACATAAGAATCATATGATTATATCAGTACATGTAGAAAAAGCCTTCGACAAGATACAGCATCCATTTATGATCAAAATACTTAACAAAATTTGTATAGAAAGAAAGTACCTTAACATAATAAAGGTTATCTATGACAAACCCTCAGCCAAGTTTACACTTAATGGTGAAAAACTAAAAACCTTTTTCTAAGATCAGGAATAAGGCAAGGCTGCTGTCCACTATCGTCACTATTATTCAATATAACATTGGAGGTCCTAGCAAGTGCAATCAGACAAGAGAAAGATATAAAAGGCATCCAAATAGGAAACAAAGAAGTCAAACTGTCACTATTTTGACATGACATGATTCTCTATACAGAAAACCCTAAAGACTCCACAAGAACACTACTAGAAACAATAAGCAAATACAGTAAAGTCTCTGGATACAAAATCAACGTTCAAAAATCCATAGCTTTCCTATACTCAATAATGAAGTGTCAGAAAAAGAAGTGGAAAAAATAATTCCTTTTGCAATTGCAACAAAAAGAATAAAATACCTAGGAATAAATCTAACAAAACATGTGAAGGACCTATATAATGAAAACTATAAGCCCTATTAAAAGAAATCGAAGAAGATACAAAGAAATGGAAAGATATTCCATGTTCTTGGATTGGAAGAATCAACATAGTTAAAATGACCATATTACCTAAAGCATTATACAGATTTAATGCAATCCCCATCAAAATCTCATGGCATTTTTTAAAGAAATAGAAAAAAAATCATCAGATTTGTATGGAAGCACAAAAGACCCTGAATTGCCAAAGCCATCCTGAGAAAAAAGGAGGCTGGAGGCATCACTCTGCCGACTTCAAATTATACTACAAAGTGACAAGTAATCAAAATGGCATGGTATTGGCAGCAAAACAGACACATGGACCAGTGGAACAGAATCGAGAGTCCAGAAGTAAACCCATATTTATATGGGCAAATAATTTTCGACAAAAAGCCAAAAACATACAGTGGAGAAAGGAAAGCCTCTTCAATAAATATGGTGGGAAAACTGGAAAGCCACCTGCAAAAGAATGAAACTAGACTGTTGTCTATCACCACACAAAAATTAACTCAAAATGGATTAAGGACCTGAATATAAGACCTGAAACAATAAAATGCATAGAAGAAAACAGGAATAAACTCAAGGACCTTGGACTTAAAGAGGATTTTATGAATTTGACCTCAAAGCAAGGGAAGTAAAAGCTAAAATAAATGAATGGGACTACATCAAACTAAAAAGCTTCTGCTCAGCAAAAGAAATCGTCAAGGTAAAGAGACAACCATCCAAATGGGAAAATATATTTGCAAGCAACACCTCTGATAAGGGCCTAATATCCAAAATATACAAAGAACTCATACAACTCAATAACAAAAAAAAAACAAATGATCCAATCAAAAATGGGCAGAGGACCTGAACAGACACTTCTCCTAGAGGACATACAAATGGCCAACAAATATATGAAAAGATGCTCAACATCACTAGCTATTAGGGAAATGCAAATTCAAAACCACAATGAGATACCATCTCACACTTAGAATAGCTATAATCAACAGGAAAAGTAATAACAGATATTGGAGAGGATGTGAGAAAAAGGAACCCTCATACACTGCTGATGGTACTGCAAATTGGTACAGCCACTATGGAAAACAGTATGGAGGTTCTCAAAAAAAACTAAGAATTGATCTACCATATGATCCAGCAATCCCTTTACTATTTACCACAAAGCCTTGAAAAACCCATATTCTGAAAAGGTATTGCACACCGATGTTCACAGCAGCATTATTTCTCAGTGCCAGGACATGGAAGCAACCAAAATTCCCACAATAGATGACTGACTAAAGAAGCTGTGGCACATATATACAATGTAATATTACTTCAGCCTTAAGAAGAAGATGAAAATACTGCCATTTGTGACAACATGGATGGAACTGAAGTAATCATGGCTAAGCAAAATAAGTCAGACAGAAGAAGTTGAAAATCACATGATATCACTTATATGTGGATATAAACCTAAAAAAATGAGCAGGACAAACAAACAGAGACTCATGAACAGGAATATAGGCTAGTGGCTACCAGACGGTAGGGGGTGGGGGAGGGAGGACGTGGACAGGGTTAAAGGGGTCGGATACAGGGTTTAGGGGAGGGTGAATTGGTAAAGGGATCAAAATATATGGTAGGTGAAGGAAAATAATGGACGTTGAGTGGTAAACAACAATAGAATACACAGATGTCAAATGATAATGTACATCTGAAATTATATAATTGTATTAACAAATGTTACTCCAACAAACTTAAAGATAAAAAAACAGAAAACAAATTTTTTATTACAATCTTAATTTTCATGTGATCAAATAAACCATTAAAAGATGGTGAAAAAGACACAAATACAGTGATTGAATTAAATATAATATATCCATATAGTTATAAAACAGCATAGGACTTATGAGCCTGAATCTTTTGTCTCCAGTCCTTTGTTGAAGGCTACTGGCCACCCCTTGGGGTGGTGAGCTCTCATTCAGTACTTAAGGCCTCAGCTTAGGAATCAAGACATTAGTTTCTCAGGTCAAATAGCTCATGGGTGATGGAGCCAGGCCTTAAACCAGGTCTTCTAACATGAAATTCTCCACTAACTAGTGCTTCTATTAACATGCATACAGCGATGCATGACCACTGAGCTGCCTACATTCTGCAACTTTATGAGACACGTGGATAAATGCTTAAAAAAAATTAAGTTTCATGGGAGTATTTTTATGAACTTCTTCCAGGAATGTACAAACAGTCTGCATGCACATCCTTCTCAAACCAATGAAAATATTACTTAAGATAAGACAAACTCTAATGATAAAAGTGAAAAGTTTTTGTCCCGCTTCTCGTAGTAACTTGTGACAGAATATACTGGCCCCAACTGCAGCAATTCCTTCTGGATGAAGTGTTGACATATTGTCAAAGCACTGATGTTTTATTTCTAGAAACTAAATGAAATTTAATGTCCATTTTGAAAAATGTCTTAATAGCATTTAATTATGTTGACTTTAAAACCAGCTCTTTAAATTTAATTCATTAACTCAATTTCTACTGAAAAAACGGTTTAATTTGAAACAATTTAAAGATCAATTGTGAAATACTAGGTAAATTGAAAAAATCCCAGGTGAGGACAAAAGTTCTTATGCTTATAATGCCAAAAACTTGGTGAAAATTGCCTGAATTTGATAGTCTGCATAAATTTTCATTCCTTAAAGGTCCCACATTTCTGCAGTGCTAAGCTTACCACAAAAGTTAATTTTTATGAATGTTTCAGATTCAGAGGGATTAACCTTGTTTAAAATACTTCTTTTTCAATAATGAAAATGCATTCTTTTGTAATTAGAATAAAGAAGTGATTTCTAACTTGATGCTATTAATGAGACTCAGATTTTTAAAATCAATTCATTACCCTAGCTCTATTTTTTGAGGCTTCCTGGTTTCTGACTATGTAACTTATACTTAGATTAGGCAATCTTTTTATCTACCTGCTAAACTTCTCACAGGATGGGTTGTTCTTTTTATTGCTGCATTACACAGGTAAGGTCAAGATTCCCACTCCCTAATAATTGTCACTAATTTTATATTACTAGGTAACATACTAGGAAGGTAATTCTTTTGAAGAGCCAAATGACCTAGAAATAAAATACATAAAGTATAAAACATATTCTTTTTTATGCATATAAACTAACAATGAAAAAGACTGTGAGGCCATAGATTAAAATGTTAAAAGAGGTTATCTAATTGTGATATGATTATGCATGTGTTATTTTCTTATTTCCAAATGCTTTTCAATAAACATACATTATTATTTTTTAAAAAGCAGTCACAACTATATATAATATAAAGTAGAAATAAGAATACCAAATAGTATGCTATGATTATAATCTTATAAAGACATATAGTAATAGGCAAAATTAAAAGTAAACATAAAAGAGAAAACAGTTAATTTACAGGGTGTTGGGATGGTGGATTCTTTTTCCTTTCTGTTAGTGTCAGATGTTGTTTGGGGGTAAAAAAGGAGGAATTAATAAAGGAATAAAGATAATGCTAAAGCCAATTCACCAGGCGAACTGGAAGTAGAATACTGAAAGTGACGGACAGCGAGACGGGCATAGGCCCTGCCAATCAGCTGTTCCACTGATGTGATGTAGTTTCTCTTTTTCTCTTATGCAGCACATGGACAGAAAGTGCTGAAAAACAGGTTGCTGAAACCATTTTTTCTCTACTTTAAGTTACTGGATGTATTAAGAAGGCAAAACACTGGAAACGGGGGACTACCTAGCCCTTCCTGTAGGAGGGTGTAAAACAGAAGTTTCTGGGACATGATCTGAATACCTGAAGTCTACAACTCTAGAGACTCATATGTCCAAATAGATTCTAGAGCTGGATTAAAGCTCTGACTATTTGAAATCCTTTGGGCATAAGTTATTTTGTTGGGCCAAGTTTTTCTAAGGTCTAGAAGATTGTCTTTTTAAAGTTATTTTTTCAAACCAATTTAAAAAGGAACTATTCTAAAATTTATCTTTTTAGAAGGAGACAATTCAATTTATTTTTAGGTTTTCTTTCAATGCCCCAGGGTTATCATTACATACACTGATTTACTGTATAATTAAGAGTCTACTGAGGTGTGTATGGCTCTTTTCCCTCTATATTTTTTGGTTCAGGATGACTAGATTTTTTTTTTGTAGTCTTTTGGTACTTTTTTCTTTTTACATTTAAGGAGGAGATTCTTAATAAGGCTTACTGACCATGTTATGAGTAGAATAGGACTTTTAGTAACAGACTTTGAAGCATCAGCTTCATCTTGCTCCTGGTTCTCATCTGTGGTTCAGACAGATGCAGCTGCTGGAGAGCTGAGATACAACTAAATGAGGGTCACTAGATAATTTGACAACTGCTTCCTAGTTTAATGTCATCATTTCATTTTTCACTTAGTTACCTTTGGTCATCAGCTCCATTTGACTGCCGTTCAAGACAATTCTCCAAAGATCTGAGGATACAGTTTCTTCTGGTCATTCACAAGATTGATATTGGCAACTGCAGTTCACAAATTTGCTTTCAGACAGATTAAATTCTTGAAATGTGACAAAAGTCTTCTGGAGTTCATCCAGGTATTCCAAACTACAAGGAATCTATATTAAAACAAAGAAGATTTTAGGGATTGCAAATACAGGCTATGCTTCCATATTTGGTTGAAATGAGAACTAAACCTTCATAAAAGTCACATTATAAGGTTTTAAAAAAAGGGATGAGGCTGTAAAAGACAGTAGTTAGAGTTTCTCTAGAATGAATATTGTATTCATCTGGTTTACCTATTTTATTTGAATGACACATTCAAAAAACAGTATGTGAAAACAGCCAAGAAAGTTTTTAAATAAAAGAGAAAATGGGGAAAAAATTCTACCAGGCATTAAGTGTATTATAAAGCTAGAGTAATTAAAAGATAAGGTTGGAGTATTTAATATACAACTAGATGAAAGAATAGAATAAAAATAGTATAAGATGTAAGTACAGATAAATATTAACATGTAATGAAGGTGCCATCTCAAACGAGGAAGGAAAAGATGGGCAATGAGGTTGCAACAACTGCTAGCCATTTGGCAAAATCAAAGTGGGTCCCTACATCATTTCTGCATGAAATGAAACTCCAAAAGGATCGAAATGTTAAAGGCTAACAAATCAAACATATAAGAGAAAAAATCAGTGATATTTTTATGGGCATCCTTTTTTTCAATGTATGACATGAAACTCATGAAACTCATGGATGTAAAAATAAACCCCACTACAACTGAATAAAACAGAATTTAAAAAAACGAAGTAGGATAAGACAGGTAAGTCAATGATGGATCTAGGAATAATTGTGATAGCAGAGAGCTCTTATATGATCAATGAGAAAAATGATAAATAATAAGTATATAGAAAAATAAGCAAAGCAGTTATTGGAAGAAGCAATCAGTCAGGGGCCGTTGAATGTCTCTGCATGTTCTCACTAGGCATGCAAAGGATAGAAGGCTCTGGACGCTGTGAACTGGGGCCTCTTCTCAGGTTGTGTTTGCAGAGAGAGAAACCTTGAGGGATGGAGTAGTCTCTCCCCAGGACAGAGCAGACTCATTTTAAAGAGGTGGGTTTGACAAGCTCCACATTCCTTTGGTTGTCTCACAGATCTAGTCCATGCACAGCATCCAGCTGGGGGCCTCACTGCAATCTCCGTCCTTGGACGTGGGGGCAAGAGGAAATCAGTGCAAACGTGATGCTCGTGCTGCTGTCAATTCCATAAGCAACAACGGTCCTTTTTCTTATCCAAGAACCTATGTCTCCCACCAGGATCCATTAAACAGTGACAGGCAAATTTATAAGCTTGCACAGGTAAAACTCCCAGACTCTGATAGCAATTAGTTCCAGAAAAAATATAACCAGCTCATTCAACATGAAAAGAGACTCAACTTCACTAGTACTTAAAGAAAATTAAATTTAAGCAATAATGTATTTTTATTTATTATTCAGGCAGTTTGAAAGACCAAATTTCCCATTTCCCATTTCTGTAGAGGTAGGGGAAAAAGCATTTCTGCCCAACATTGAGGGTAATTTGGTGTAATATTCTATTACATGCTTGGAAGTATACATTTAAGAATGTGTTTTACAAAGATTCCAATGCATGTGTGTATATTTTCTTCAGTTACTGTGTGTATTAGTGAAAAATGGAAAACAAATACCCACCAATAGGGATTAATTATGATATGTAGATCTATTAAATACATATTATAATAGCTTGAAATTACTCTCAACATAACATGTAATCAGTAGATTATAACCACTAAACGAATTAAGGAATATCTATGTATACTAATACAACAGACGTCCAAGATATACTTCTATTTTAAAAAAATTAAGTTTTGAAATAGAACATGTGGGTTGATCCCATTGGTCTTTAAAAAAAAAAAAAGACTGGGGTCAGATGTACCTCCTATTTTGGAAGTATTCGCTAATTACTATCCTTCAGAACTGATCTCTGTTTCTCTTATGTCACTTCTATATCTCATACACTCCTCTATCAAGAACTCATTACACTTTGCATTCCTTATTTACATCTTTGTCTCCTTTTTAGCTGACACTGAAGATCTTTGAGGGAAAAACCAGCACATTATTTAACAAATACTCATATCATCTAACAGGTTTTGGGGACATAATAGGATCTTAATAAAAGCTTCCCAAATGAATATGTTTCTCCCTTAACCTTCTTTCCTATTAAATGATTCTTAATCTTTTAATGAAATAAACTTTTACCCTCCACCTATAACAAAGTCTCTTTTTGTTAAATAGGAACTTGAACATCATGTGTGGAGAGATGCTAGATGGGAGAAAAGGAGAAGAGAATGGCTATGCATAAGAGGCTAACAGTGCATGTTCTGGTCAGTGACAAGGACAAGAAGTAACACATCTATAGTCTACTTTTAGCCTCCATTTTTTTGGAAGTTCTCTCTTTCTTCCTTTTCTATGACAAATTTTATTTAACTTTCCCCTCTCTGGGTCTTTGTTCCTATATTACTGTCTCAGGCTAAAAATACCCACAAGACTCCCTAGTTTCTCATTGTCTCACGTTTTAAATCCTTCCATCTATTAAGATTTCAAATAAAATAGCACCTTCTTTTAGCCTTTTCACCTCCAGATGAAAAATCTTCTCTCTTTTCTGAACTCCAAGAGTTTTTAAAAATGGGAATCTGCTTCATGGCTCTTATAACTGTATACCTCATGTTACAGTATTTCATAGATGACATCTTCCCTGGTAGACACATCCTTGAAGAAATGATTCCATTTTGGCTAAGCTTTGGATTTTCACAGCACCTGGCAAAGACTACAGAGTGAATGTTCAAAAAGGATTGCTGAAAGAATGAATGAATAATTCATGAAATGGATGAATGCGTGAATCACATACTGGGTGATTCAGTCCATTTTCTGACACATTAAAAAAATGCTCCACAAAGAAGTTACAGAAGATAAAAAGTATGAACTTTTAGATCAGACCTAATGGGATTCAAATTCTAGATCCATTACCTCTGCATTCTTGGGCAAATTAATTTTTTAATATCATTCTGATATTTCTAAAAAGGAGATAATTACAGAACTACTCTCATGAATTAGTGAGGATTAAATGAGACAAAGTATCTCATTTAATACCACATAGGAAAAGCTAAGCAACATTAGCTACTAATTATTTCCTTCCTATGCTCAAAGAACACTTCTGAAGCAGTGGGTGGTGTTTACCTGATTTAGGTAGGTTAAATTAAGAGTCCTGTTTGTTAGATTTCTTAACAATGGATTGGACTTGCAAGAAAATAACAAACCTTGAACCTGGATGTTCAGGAACATTGTAATCACAGTACAACACACTTTTCTGCTGTACATCTATTAAAACGTGTCCCTTCATGTTTGGCCTATGACTTGCTTAGCTCCTTTCTGGTCTGCCAGTGACTGCCAGTCATTTTGGCTTAGGGCACCCATAGCTAGACGTGGATAAGATGTGGGAAGTGGGTAAGACATATGTTATAAGAATATAAGCATCTCAGTGGAAGAAGGAAATGAGTTTTAAAAAGCATATTTTAATGTATCTATTTTTAAAAACAAATCATAGAATGTAAGTTCAAAGTTATCATTTTAGTAGAGAGGTCACACAGGAAATTGAAAAAAATACTTGTTGCTGGTTTTGTCTTTATAAATTCTCCATTAAATTAATATACAATAGCTTATGAAAATTAACTGTCACATGGAAAGCAAAGTCGGGCCTTAAGGAAAGGGTCCTAGAAAGTTTGATAACAAGGCAACAGTTGGAATAGGTCCATTATATTAGGCAATCCATGATGGAAGCCACTGTGGGAAGCATTAGGCTGTTTAAGGGCAATGAAAGTGGACTATACCAACACTGGTGCTTAAGAGGTGAGGGAGATTGGAGGAAAACCAAGAAAAAACTTCATTTAGTTTCACAACTTTGCGTAAGGAAGGCTCTGGTGGTTATACACTTCAACTGGAACATTCTGGACTTACTCTGAAAAATTCAGAAAACAATAGAAAAATACTAAAGAAATATGTTTCAAAAATATGTCAGTTATGTTGTTTGTCAGGATTTTCCTTTATATACCCTAATTTTCCTTGGTTAATAAAAGAGAATTAATAAATTCGCACCAAATGAAAACTTCTGTTGAAAATTTTTACTGTACGCCTATAAGTACATTTGCGAAAGTCTCATATTAACCTCTTTTCCCATTATAAGAATATTTCTTTCAAAATTTCAAAAGAAAAGTTAATAACACTGAGTACGATTAGCATCTTAAAGGTAATTTTAGTCAATTCCATTCAAATATTATATTGAGCCATAAATTCATAAACCATGGAGATATAATCTTTGTATTTTCCTATTTTTCCATCATAAAAAAATCTTACTGGTATAAAATCATAGCCCTGCCACTTAAATCACCGCTCTGAGATCTTGAGCAACTTATTTAATGACTGCTGAGCCTCAGTTCCCTCATTGTGAAATATAGGTAAGAAAAAACTATATTGTTTTTAGGCCACATTAAGGATTTTGGACTTTATCTTCATGTCCAATGAATATTTTTGAAGCAAAAAAGTTAATTGCAGTCAGTTTATGTTTTTAAAGCTTCTGGTACTGTGTACCAATTACTGAGTTAGGAATAAAAGGGTTAAGCGAATGGATGTGAAAAGACCAATTAGGGAGGCTAATGCAATGATCTAATCTAAAAATGTATATCGCTTAGCACGCGAGGTTTGATGGCAGTGGAGTGGTATGTGAGAGAGTCTTGGGACATAAAAACTCGTTGACTGATTTCGATATGAGAGGGAGGTGTTCAAGAATGACTCCCAGTTTTAGCCCAAGCCAATGTATGGATGCTAATGTCATTACTTGATGCCGTCGCGATGGTAAGACTGATCTGTCTCACTGAAGAGTAGGTTGGTATATGTGGGATACAGGAGGGAAGATTATGAGTTCATTTTAGACAAAGTGAATTGGATGCACCAATGGAGCCACCCACGCGGAAAATTTGAGTATGAAGTTGGCTATTCTGGGAGAGTGGGTGGGTGAGTTATTTGTGTTGATGCAGTAGCTATCGATTCATTCCAGTCTTAACTTTTTGTCAAGAGAGTTGTACCGAAGGGACAGAGAGCAGCAAATTTAGGGTATTGCAAGAGGGTGTTTAATATGATTATTAAAATGTAATTGGTTTAAAATGGGATAGTAGAAACAGTAAGAGATGTGATAGGAGAAAGCAGAGAACTACTGGTTTACACATAGTTTAATGAATGACTATAGTGGGGCTTGTTGAGTAAGCGGGCTAGAGAGATTGTGAGACTGCAAGGGAGATTAGGGTGCTGGAATGAACGATTTAGGAGGCAGAGCACTTTGGATGATGACAAGGTCAGGGTTTGTGTTAGAAGTGATGTCAGAATGGAGTGGAGAACATCTAGAACGTCACTAGAATGAGGAGATTGAGCTGGGGTTTGGTTGCATGTTTACATGGATGTCAATGGCAGTAAAGAAGGCTGGAAGCCATGGGCCAAGGACTTCTGACAATGAGGGAGAGTGACCAACAAGTTAGTAGATGCAACAATAAAGAGGGATGAGGATGATGTAAGTGATGGAGTGAGTCTCAAAGAAGCAAGATTTTCCAGGAAGTAGAAGAGTAAAGGCAAGGGACATTGTTGAGCAAGAACATTTCATATCCTGACCTTGAGGATGTGAGAGAATAAACAGCCTCCACCCCAAAGGGTTACAATAGTGCAGAGAGTCCCAGGGTATAGCAATCTTTCATTTAAGATAAAGGGGTAGGGGAAATGCTTGAAGACTAGGTCGAGGTTTAGTGGAGTTAACTAATCACAGAGCAGGTGTTCCAGAGGGCTCAGCAGAAGGGCTTAGGAAGTAGAGGAGGAAGGAGGTTGGTAAGGACAAATCGGTCTCTAGATGGAGGGGATTAATTTTATAGTTGAGGTAGTGACTAGAAAAGAGGGAAGTGAGGTGCATGTGGACCTGAGTCCTGATTTAAGGGCAATGGTAGCTGTTCCAGAAGTAGCTACTTCTTCCTGAGGCCTGGCTTGCATTCTGTGTATTCTCGGATGAGTAGTCCTAAGGAACTCCAGCTATTTCTCTAATAAACTCAGAACACAGAATCTGATTCATGCTGTATGTTTAATAAATAGGTTTTAAATGAATTGGTGAAGCTAGGCGCTGAAAAGATAACAATCATACCTTCTCTAACAGTCTTCTATTCTAAAAAGGTTTTGTTTTATATACTGATACCTCCCTTCAAATTTTGCAATCACACACACCCACTTCTAAGGAACTTTCCATTAGCTCACGAATCTTCCTTTGCCTTTCAGTTAGAAGCTGACATTTCCCAGCTAAACTTTAGGTTAGCAGTAACATAATTAAATTAAAAATCTAATGTAGTCATATCATGCTTCATATGGCAGCAATTAATTATTCTCAAGGCATAACTCTGGGCTCTTTTGTGTGATTTATTTAAAATAACTTTATTATGTGCCTTTAGGTTTAGAAGAGATGTGAATGATCTTTACTTACATATCTATAACTGAAGATTTATTATTAATGCCTGAACTGAGTAACTTGAAGGAAAGATGACTCTTCCAAGAAAGTCTGGTTGCCAAAAAATAGTTTAGAAAGCCTGAATATCTAGTACTGAGTCATGGGAAGTGGGAACAAGTAAATTGGTTTCACTGGAAAACATTCCGCATGTAACACATGGTACATTTCAAACGACTGTCAAGATTATATATATTTTTTTATTACATTTTGTTTTCCTATGCGTTATTTGACAGGGCCTAAAAAATTAGCCAGCCATACATAATAAACTGTACTCTAAGCATATGTGGTGTTTGCATATGAATATATTTTAGGTTGTATATCTGCCAGTTGGTAAGAGCACATGTATTTTTGCATTTAAATGTTATTCCCAAATTTGTTTCCATTTGATGGCTAATTTGGGAAGATTTGCATGTGTGTTGGTGATTTAAAAATATTTTTGGTACAAAGAATATTTTGGCACTTAATTTGTTTTTTATTACTTAATAGTGCTGCCAAGACTATTAGCAGTGTTGCAACTGCCATCTGTCTTCATAGATAAATAGCTCTGATTTCTTTGTGTAGGGGCTGCTGAAGCCCCTTTGCCCACTCAGTCACACCAAGCAACCTAGGGACAGAATACAGGTGACATGTTATCCCTGCATTTATATTATGTGCACAATAAAGAGCTGGTAGGTAGACAGAGACCTAGCAAGTGATGTAGTCTCTGGGTCTGCTTTAATTGTCCTTTCCTTTATATTGTGACAAAATTGAGGTAGCTGGCTGTGTAGGTCTGGTTTGTGAGTCAAAAGCTGGAGTTTCCATTCAGGACTAAGTCATTAAAGCCTGGCTATAATAGAAGGTACCATCTTTATCACTCCTCCCACCACATTTCCAGATTTCTCAGGACACCAAGTCAACAGGTGATTACAATAACGGGAAGAATAGCTGCTTTCTCACCATCATCCATGTTTTTGGTAGTAGGAGCAATAATACTGATGGCAGCTGTGGCAGAAGAAACTACCTTGTGAATAGAACTCTACAATTTACAAAGGCTTTTCTTATATATTTCTTAGTGAGAAAAACATTATTCCCATTTTACAGATAGGTTAACTGTAGTTCAGAGAAGTTAGGTAATATGTTCCAAGATTACACATTTAATAAATGGCAGACCTGTTGACTATAAATTCTCTGCTCTTTAAACTATCTTCGGTTAAAGAATAAAAATAGACCATAATTTACAATTTCCAATGCCAGTTTCTTGAAAGTGGATTCTTAGGAAGAAATCTAAACGCAGAATATATTTTGATTTTTACCATTTATCCCAGTCATTTATAGTTACTTAACTGGGCAATTTCTTTCTCCTTAGCAGTCTTTCCCTTATAGCACTTTGAATATGTTATCTGTGCCTCTGGCCTCTATTTTTGCTGATGAGAAACCAGCTGTTAATCTTACTGAGTATCCCTTATGTATGATGAGTTACTTCTCTCTAGTTGCATTCCAGGTTGTGTTTTGACAGTTTGTATTTGGTGTGGAAATCTTAGAGTTTATTCTATTTGGAGTTCATTGAGCTTCTTGGATATAGAGACTAATGTTTTCATTAAATTTGGGAAGTGTTTAGCCATTATTCCTTCAAATATTCTTTCTTCCCCTTTCCTCTCCTTCTGGGATTCCCATACCTTTGTGGGGTATTCCACAGGTCTCTGAGGCTCTGTTCATTTGTCCTCATTCTTTTTTCTTTCTGTTCTTCAGACTCAATAATCTTAATTAATCTATCTTTAAGGTCACTGATTCTTTTTCTTGCCTGCTCAAATCTGCTGTTGAAGCCCTTTAATGACTATTTCATTTCAGTTACATTTTTCAACTCTACGATTTCTATTTGGTTCTTTTTTTTGACAATTTCTATCTTTTTATTGATATACTCTATTTGTAAGACATCATTCTCATATTTCTCTTTGGTTTTTAAACATGGCTTCTTTAGATTCTTTAAACATAGCCAAAATAGGGGGTTAAAGTCTTTATCTAGTAATGGCAACATCTGCGTGTCTGAGGTACAGTTTCTACTGGCTGACTGCTCTTTTTCCTGTATATGGGCAACACTTTTCTTTGTATATCATACACTTTTTCTTGAAAATGAACATTTTAAGGGGTATAACATTTTATCATATTAATAAATAACAATGACCTATATTACTATTATCTTAATAATAAATAATGGCAACTGTGGAAATCAGATTCCTTTCCCTAGGGCTTCTGTTATTGCTATTTGTTGTAGCTATTTGTTTGTTTAGTGCCAATTATGGACTAATTCTAAAAAGTATGTATTCTTTGTCATATGCTCACTGAAGTTTCTACTCAGTGAGCTTAGTGGTCAACTAATTATTACACAGAGATTTTCTTAAAGGTCTGGGACCAATAAGTCCCAGCCTTTGCTGAGAAGCTCCATGGGCCTTTCGAGACATGCCTTCAACTCTGCTTTAGCTTTTCCTTCCTACTTGTGCAGAGACTTAAGGTCAGCCAGGGATGAGAGCGTAGGGCCTTCTCTGGCCAATCTTGAGCATGTGCAGAGCCCAGGGCAAGTGCAGAGTCATATGCGTGTGCATGTCCTTCTAGTTACCTGGAAATTTGCTGGAGTTTTTCAAAGCCTCTGTGGACATCTTGTTTTCAACTTTTCCTTTTTAGCTTTTTAGTTAGCTTAAAAGTTTATCTGTTACCTTCTGCCTCAAGCAGCCTTAACATTAATCAATTTCCTCGACTTTTTTCTGATATCCACTCCCGGTAGTGGTGAGAACGAAGGCTCTTCACACTGGAACATGTGTAGTTGATAACTTTTGAAAGTGCAATTGTTGTGAAACTTATTTTGTTAATAGAAAGTTATTCTGTCATTAACCAAGTAAAAATACATACTGCATTTATAACAATAAGGTGGTGATAAGACCAAATATATTCCCCAGTGAGGATGAACTGAAAAGATTAGAGGTAGGTAGGTTAAAGAGTTTTTAGGTGATGACTGGAAGAGAGTAGGTAGGTTAAATACAGAGAGTGAGGTCTGAACATGAATTAGTGGTATTATGGGTGACTGAAAGAGACTGTATATGTAGAAATTGAGATAAATGAATAGCAATATAAACATTAAAACTTAATAAGCTAAAAAACACAGCTTTGCCTCTGTCCAATACAAAAGAGGTTTCTATTTATGATTTTAACTGGACTTAACTGTATTTTTAAACATAAAGACTATCTCTTATAATCAGTTACTTATAACAGGAAAAACATAGTCATTACACAGAACAAATACAATTGAGTAGAGATGTTTTTCAATAGTTAATAATCAAAAAGAAAATGTATTCTGATAATAGCATTTGTCAACTTTCTGTGTATCTATTCCAAAGTATAAAGCTTACCATTTGACAATGACATAAAATACAAATGTTTGCAATCTCAAATGTTTCAGCTTATAGCATTATTTCTTTTTTATGTATCTCCTTTATAGTTGATTTTGAAGAAGAAAGCTTCTATATATTTTCAACTAAAAGAAGTCATACTAAAAAAAAAAAAACCAAAACTAAAATATTGGAACCAGTTGAGAAACCACAAGTATTCAAATGCAGGAAATCATGATTTTATAACATTTTAATGTGATCTACTCTTGGGAAACAAAGTTAACCAAACCCTATTTCTCTACAGGAAATATTCCAGCATGCAGTTGTAATACATTGTGGTGAAGGGGTACAGCTGCAGATTTTTCACCTGTAATGCCCCACTGGTATTGTGGCTTACTGCATTGCATCAAGACTGCCTTCCTGTCCGGAAAACCCTTTAAGTACAAACAAGACTCTAAGTCCAGATTTTATTTTCCCTTGGTATCAGAATATGGTAATTTAAGAGCCCTGAGAAAATACTTTTTAGCTTTTAAAAGGAAATATGTAACATTCTTTATTAGGATCTATGTTTGGGTTGGTTTTCAAAAACTTAACATATGACCCAGTTATCTCATCAATTTATCAAGCTACCAAGTTTCAAGCAAATGCAGGTGTATAATATGACATCTTTCAAGAGAATATTTTTCCTTAAAGAGAAATAATAAAAATATATTAAGAACTGAGACAAAACTTGAGCAACCTTAAACTCAATCTCATGTTCTGGTCTCATCTCTAACTGCTCAGGTATTTTGTTCATTTGTATGAAACTGTCACATATGTGGCATACTGTAAAAAACACTAATTGGGAATCATCCATAAAAAAATTAGGAAGATGGGATAAGATTATTCAAGCTCCTTCCAACTCTAAAGTAATATATAAAGAATTTGCTTTTAAGTTTATATTTTAGGAAGAGAGTTTATATTTTTAAACTGCATACTATGTGCCAAAATTTACACTATTTTATTCAATCTAATGGTAAGTTGTGAGAGTATATCCATTTTGTAGATGAAGACAATAAAGCTCAAAAGGGTTAAACAACTTGCCAGGGATCTTGATGATACTAAGTTATAGAGCCTGGACTGTTGGACTCTAGAACCCAGAGAGCTCATTCACTCTCATTACACTGACTCCCATATTTTAGTTACCTGGTTGTGGCAGGGTTTCAAATATATGCGATCTGACAAATAAGTACTGCGCATAAACCAAATACTTATACTGGGATAATTTGCTATCTGATTGTTTTTAAAATTAAAAAACGTCAGCATGCAGTAATCTTTGGTAACAACTCTTAACAACCCTTTATAATAAGAAAGATAACTATAGTACAGATAGGGTAACCATGAATAATTAGAAGGAAACAATAGAAATTATAGAATAACTTTTAAAAACCTGAAAATATTTTAGAACAAAAAGCAAGCTGGCATATTTTAGAAAGCCTTGTCATAAAGTTAAATGTTTAGACTAGATCGAGGTCAATAAACTTTTTCTGTAAAGAGCTGGACAGCAAACATTTGAGGCTCTGTGTGTACATGTTCTCTGTTGCAAATACTTAACTTTGCCTATCGTAGCATGCAGGTAGAACCTCAACGAGCGTGTCTGTGTGTCAACAAAATTTTATTTACAAAGACAAGTGGTGGGGCCGGATTTGACCTGCAGGTTTTAGTTTGCGGATCCCTCGCTTAGATGAAAAGCGTTGCGCTGATAGAGGGAGGCCCTTTCAGCTGTATGTCTGTTGGGAGATAATTCTCCACAGGTCTATCACATTTCCACACATCTCAGAGGTAAAGGCACTGTCTTTGTTCCAGGCTAGCTTTTAAAAATATATAAAGCAGAGGTAGTGTCTCCCTACAGAGAAAAGGGCAGGCATGCCTACTGCCTTTTAAAGAAGATTCAGCTTTCCCAAGTTCAGGGTTCCTGTCCTATAATGTAACTCACTGTGTGTCCAAGTGTTATCTGGCTCACTTCATATTCTCTTAGGGATCTGAGGCCTGGGGAACTGACACTATGCAGACACACTGTTATAGGTAATAAATTGTCCTTCATCTTTGAATTAGCATGCTCATGTTTTCTATCAACACCCTCTAAGAGGCTGTGTCAAGCTAAGTTGTTAACTTGTGAATGGGGGTAAAACCCAGACCCTTCCCAATTTCTGACAATATCTATATTTTATTTAATGTATAATTTTATATGTACCACATAGATCACATACATATGTAAATGTATATATATAAGAATGAGATCAATTAGCCTATGAATTATACTTAATTTATTCACCAAATATTATTGTTTCTCTGATGGGGGCAACTTGGGGATACGATGCTCAGCAAGAGAGACAGACATGGTTCCTGACTTACAAGCAAGTAATAAATAGTTAATAGCTGGTGTTGTCAAAAACAATTTAAAGTGTGCTCTTTAAAAAATCTATTTTTTCACTAATTACTTCATACTTTTCTGTCTTTATAGTAGAAATTAATGTGGTTTAACTATTTATCAGTGGAAGAGTTCATCTTCTCAAAGCATAAGTCCATAATTTTATATTTTTCACTGAATCTTGTATAGAGCTATTAATAAGTAGGCAAGAGTGACTCATGTGGTTCTGACTCTGATGGAGGTATGATGAGAAGAGAATGATTAAAGGCAGATGATAAAAAGGGAAAGGAAGAAAAAGTATGAAAATTTTAATGAAAGCCTGCCTAACCAGCCATGAGTAAAGGGCAGACTGTGCTGTACAGTAACCCGGATTAACTTCTGGTGTTCTGAATAAGTGTCCTAGGGGAATACATCTCAGTGTGGTGAAAATGAAACTGTGTGCAAATTCCATCAACATTCTTAAGGAATTATACCCCAATTCTAGGCCTTACCTATCTCCGTAGACTAACCTCCCACTTTTATACTACATATGCCTATAGCTGCCAGTTTCGTCTCCTTCAGCACTTCTTGAAATCTCATTCATCTTGCAAAACTATTTTCTTCACCTCTCAGAAAAGCAAACAACTCCCCAAACTCTAATCTAATAATGTCTAATCATCCAATTAAAAGTGCTTTCTCTTCTGAATGCCCCACTCATAGCGTAATTCTTATGCCACTTAATAATACTATTTTATGGTGTAGTTATTTGTGCATATTTGTGTATGGAACTCCAGCTTGTGCACCTTTGTAACTCCTACCTCTCTTTAATGAAATCCAATGTAGAATAGGCCACTAATTCATCTGCTACCTCTTTGTTCAAACCTTTTACCAGAAATATTGTAAGGGTCTCCTTGTCTTTAGCCTGCTCATTCAGTAGGCTTCACAGATCTGCCACACAGATCATAACAGTAGTAGGTAAAGCCAGACTACAATGAATAAGTAGGCAGGGCCTTACTTTGGCAATTATATTACATACAGTCCCAATACATTAAGCTGATCTTATTCTATTTCATTTTTTTTTTTCACTCAGTCAACACCTATAAGTACTATGTTAGGCATAGCACTAATCAAAGATTAGTAATCAAAGAAATATCATACAATGTCATAGAAACTCTGAAGATCAGCGATAAATAATCATACAAGCTCTGCCTCAAAAAGCCCAAAGTCAAGGAAAGACTCAATATAAACAGAGCCAAGGTAACATGGTTCTCTGAAAGAGGAGCGACTTTCCAGCTTGGTGAGATACCAGGGCAGGCTTCCTGGAGAAACAGTCAAGAAATGAACATATATAAAATAACATAAATTCATAAATGTACAAGATGTGTTTTATCTTTTCAAGATTCAACTTCAGGCCTTCCCTACCTTGGAAATACTGCATTATGAATGAATACAAAATACATACCATCAAACTAAATGTAAACTATCATATATCAAAAATACATAAATCCAACAGACAAGAAATGACAATGCATTGTTACTATCTATTTTTAAAAATGGATGAGATATATCTGAAAATCAAGAAGTATTAATTTTATCATTATGAATATAGTTAAATTTGTGTTCCCAACACAGAAAACTATTTGGAATTTCAAAATACACATGTTCAAATCTGATAAAGCAAACACGAGAAAACTGTATAGTTTCTTGAGACAATCATGTTCTCAAATGACCACCTCAATGCTGTCGCCCCAAAGTGGAATGTAAAAGAAAGCAGTCAGGCACATCTATGATGTATACCTTATGAGGAAACATAAATGTCTTTGACACTGATTATGATTCTTTTCCTATTATCTGTCATGTCAAATTTGCCTAAAGTAATGACTTACAGTGATTTAGTGCCAATCACTCTTAAAGCCACACTTCCTAATTTACCATTAAGAACAGCCACAGGGTGTTAGGAAATATGTCTATTTACATACCCGCCGAACATATCAAACTACAGCTCTGTTCACTTGGTTTGTTTTCAGGGTTCAGGTGGCTAAGGAAACAAAGAAGGCTCTCATAGATATCTATAATTTTCAATGTCTTGCAAAATCATCTGTTAGAAAATTTACAGAGAGGCAAATTTCTTGGGCTGGAATGATAGGCTCTTTTTCATGAATTTGCAGATAGAATTTCTGGCTGTAATGACCACCATTATTTGGTGGTGACCTATATCCTGTTAAGCGAATCATCATGTAGAAAAAATGTAATGTGGAAAAGATGAGTTTGGGGAATGCTTTTAGATAATTTAGTTAAATTCAAACACATAATAGGCTAGAATAAACGTCACAGACACCTAATTTGCTGTTAGGGGTACACATCACAGACTTTACATGGCAAATTTTTCTACTGAGATTCATGGAAAGAAAAGAAAATGTAAAATAGAAAACTAGCAAATAGTATGGACCAGGGCAGGAAAAAATACCTCCAAACCAGCTGTGCTCATTGATTAGTCTTTACATTTACAGAGAAAGATCAGGTAACTTCTTGGGTGTTTCCCACTCTGACCCTCTTCCCCGACCCTGCCGCCTGAAGGAAAAAAGTATTCTTGGAATATGTCACTCTGACAAAAGCAAAAAACCACAAAGAACAAATTCGTTTATATTCCCCAATACAATCAAGTCTTAAAAACTGAGTGAGCAATTAAATTATATTAATTTTAGAGACTCTTCCATGAAAAATGGTTATTAGGGTTAAAAAGTATAAACATTTCTGCCATGTTACATAATTATAAAATATTTCAAGATTCTTATTTTCATTTATAATTCTTGATATGCAAATACTGACCATTCCAAAGAACATCAGAATGATTTTACTCTTGAATGAGAAATATAGGATTATAGATTCTCTAAAAGGTACAATCTGGCACAGGCCTTAGAGAGCTGGTCTGTGTTTCCTTGAATTTAAGGAACTATGATCATTTTGCAACTATATATCCTCAACCACAGAGCTTTATTATACCTCAACTGAGTATTATGGCTTAATAGTTTGATCTAAATAAAAAAAATTCTGGCTAAAAGCCAAATTCAAAACTTTTTTTTTGTACAACAACATATCTATTTCTAACTTCTGGCCTGCTTCTCCCTTTGGACTGCATCCCTGACAGACATCTGTATTTTGTAACTTTTCCTACATTCTGGCTCTGAAGATAAGCCGAGTTTTTGGCCCAATAATCTTTTGCTGTTTGAACTCATTAGCGTGAGAATTGCAGGACAGGATAGGACTTTGGAAGGTCATAGAGACATCAACTTGCTGCTCTGGACAAGACTAACTCCAAACCACGAAGACAAATGATTTTTAAAGACTTGTAGAGAAGATTTCAAGATTTCTCTCATCAACATTGGCGTGCTTAGCATGCATCACTATTAGAAAATGCTTTGTGACATAGTTTTCATTTTATAAAAATGTTATTTGGCAGACATCGCGGCTTTCTATAAAATGACTTACTATATAACTTATATTTTTAGTCCAATAAAGGGATACTTAAGACTGAAATAAATTATTTGTTGGGCTCCAATGGTCCAGAATTGGGACAAGGAAAGTATCTATATTATATGATGTTAATACTACTTTATTGATAGGAATCAAAATGCTATAAATATTGTCATTCTCATTCAGTTTGGTCTTTAGATTTAATCTATTTTATCTACTTCTCCATATAAATGAGAATATTTTCTAGGTTAACTTTTCATAAAAACAACTCCTGAAATCGCATAACTGGGTTCATTTACTAGCTATATGACCTTGAACAAATTCCATTTGCAGTTCCTTTATCTATTAAATTAAAATGATGATATAAAATGCACAAGATTTCAGAAGGGCAAACGAAAGAATATAGGTAAACTGCCAAGCAAAATTTCTGTCATGTAGAGATTGATGGGGGACTTTACCGTAATGGATCAGACTGATACCAGCTGACCAATTTTAACATTGTTAAAAGTGAAATAAGCAGACATCATGTGCCTACCTCTGTGATGCAACGGGAAGACTACTGCGTTACTAGGGGAGTATCACCCCCTCCCCCATAGCAACACAAATCTAATCAAGCTTCTATAATAACTACCAGATGACCGAGAATATGGGGTATAAATGAAAATGTTAAACAATATTATAAGGATAAAGTGAGCCAAAAAACAGAATGTAAGAAATTCTACAGGTCAAATGATCCAATTTCTTCTACAAATGATGAGAGAAAAAAGCTGGAACCATAACAGATTAAAAGAGATTTAAGAACTATATCAATCAAATGTAATATATGGATCTCAGTGGGACCCTGATTCAAACAAATCAAGTCTAAAAACATTTTTCAGACAACAGGGGAGAATTAAATATAAACTATTATATAATATTAAGGAATTATTGCCTATGATACAGATATTAAAGTTGTGTTTAAGAATATTTACCTGTTAGTAATACTTACTGAAGTATTTATGGGTGAAGTGATACAATATTGGGACTTCTTTTAAAATATTCCAGAAAACAATAATAGCATCAACAAAAAGTGGTGAGGGGAAAAGATATAACAAGGACAACAGGATATTGATAGTTATTAAGGATGCATAAGAGACACACAGAGTCTATTGTACTGGTCTTTCTGCTTTGGTATATTTGAAAATTTTTCTGGATAGAAACGGATTTTTTTTCAAGGAGAATTCCCAGACTCCCCTTTGACCCCCAACTAGAATTGATCAAATGATAGAAGTCTTTGTTGGAAATGATGTAATAGGCATATCAACCAAGAGAATTTTAAAAATTTGCTTGAAAATTCCTTCAAAATCAGTTTAAGAACCCTTTTAGAAGGTGGAGCTCATATAAAAGAATAATTGTGATGAAACCATGCAAATAACTTAGAAAAGTCCAAATTGGCACTGCATAAAAAAAAAAGAAAAAGAAAAAGAGGAGTAAAAGAGAGAGCTAAAAAAAGTGCCATCCTGGGAAAAAATATTTGCAAATTTTATATCTGATCAAGGGTTAATATCTAAAATATATAAAGAACTCATATAACTTAATAGAAAACAAACAAACAAATGATCAGAAGATCTAAATAGGTATATTTCCAAAGAAGACATGATAGCCAATGGGTCCACATAAAGATGCCCAGCATTACTAAGCATCAGGGAAATGCAAATCAAAACCACAATGAGGTAGCACCTCAAACTTGTCAGAATGGCTATAATCAAAAAGCCAAGAAATAACAAATGTTGGCGAGAATATGACGACAAGGAAACTCTTGTGCACTGCTGGTTGGGCTGTAAATTGGTTTGGCCACTATGAAAAACAAAAAATTAAAAATAGAACTATCATATGATCCTGCAATTCCATTTCTCAGTATTTCTCCAAGAAAATGAAAACACTTACTTAAAAAGATATATGCTCCTCCATGTAGCATTATTTACAACAGGATATGCAAACAGGATATGCAAACAATTCGAATGTCTACTGATTGATGAACAGACAAAGAAAATGTCACACACCCCTCACACACACAGTAGAATATTATTTAGCCATAAAAAATAATAAAAGCTTAAAATTTGTGATACCATGAATGGACCTTGAGAACACTGTGCTAAGTGAACTAAGTCAGACAGAGAAAGACAAATGCCATATGATCTCACTTATATGTGGATTAAAAAAAACCAAAAAACAAAAATGAAAATCACGTTCATAGATACAGAGAACAGACTGGAAATTGCCAGAGGTGGGGATGTGTGTGGGTGGGCAAATGGGTGAAGGGAGTCAAAAGATACAAACTTCCAGTTATCAAATAAGTAAGTCATGGGGTGTAATGTACGACATGGTGACTATAGTCAATAATACTGCAGTGCATATTTAAAAGTTGCTAAGAGAGTATATCTTAAAAGTTTTCATCACAAGAAAAAAATTTTTTTATAACTATGTATGCTGAAGGATGTTAACTAGACTTAAGTTGTGATCATTTCAGAATATGTAGAAATATATCAAATCATTATGTTGTAGATATGAAATTAATGTTATGTCAATTATACCTCAATGAAAAAAGAAATGCCATCACCAATTGATACTATCAAATGACATATTTCAGTGTATTCACAACCCATAATTGAATAATTGCTTGACGGAGTCTGAGGTTCACCTAACAACTAGGTGATAGCACCATTAGAGATTTGGTTATTTTATTGGTCTGTGTTGACTACATTAATATGATGGTATTTACAAAGGTCTATTTTATACTTGATGGCAAAATAACTAGTTAAGATTTTCAATAGTTTATAAATTTTAGAGAGATCAATGGAAAATTGTAGAATTGTGTGTCTAGATGGAACCAAATCTACAATGGGATAAATGTGGGAAAGGTGATCCTTCAAGACCACTTTTTAATTCTGAATATACTAAAATATACTACGACAATCACTAAGGGTACCTTACATCCAAATTTACCTCCAAACTTTCTTAATATGGTCAATAGAATGCCTTTAAAAAGATTTAAAAAGTCAATACTTTGAGTACTCATTTTTTTCAAATAAATTTTTAATGAAATGGAATGCAACTTTAAAAGCTTACTATTTTGCACAGATGTACCATTATTTAGCTAAAGAGAAAGTGATACTGGTAATGTTTGGAATTGACTTTTACTCGTGAAAAAAGATGTCACAATAAAGGCTAAAAATATGGGTAAGATTAATGAAATGATTGTCTATTTTTAAAGAATGGTTCAAAGTTGGCTTATGCATCAAATATTTTCTAAGGCTAAATAATTTTCAATCAACAAATGTAAGATAAAATTGTGAATGTGCTTTATATATATTTCAAGATCACTGAAGTAATATGAAGTTTGAGAACTGTGTTAAGAAAGCTGGCTGTGGTGAAAATGAATTTTGAGAACCTTGGTTTAGCTTACACATAGTGAGACAACAAAAGTAAAGAACAACCACATCAGTCACCTCTCTTTATTGAAAATACCCTTTGATGAACATTATTTCCTTGAGATAGTTAAAATAGGCTGTCTCTTTCATTGCGCAATGGATGAGCACTCATTCCAGTCCAATATACAATACAAAAGAACTACCTGTTAACAAGAAAACACACATCAAAATTCCTTCTAATAGGAATCTAAAACCAACATATTATTTAGCTGCTTTGGCAGCATTCTGTGCATCTCTACTCAGTAATTCACTACTACGTGGCTGATAAGCAGTGAAAAAATGGTTGTCATTTGCAGTTATTTATTTAAGTCTAAGTTTTCAAAACATTGTGACACTAAGGGCAGAGAAAACTGACACATGCTTTGGTTTAGATAAATTTTATAAAATGCAAGAGGATCTCTCCATTAACTAATAGTATAGGTAGTAAGATAAAATACTGTTTTATAATAGTAAAACTACTAAAAATGCATTATGGAGTAGAATATAGAATCTGAATGGAAAAGAAGAGGTGATTTCAAAAAAAGTTCATGCTTGGAGGAGGCTGCTGCTTTGGACTGCACCTATGGTGAGGCAAAATTTAAGAACACTGATCACATGCGAAAGTGTATTTCATGACGGACATCTTCAATAGAAAGTCTTGAAGTACCTCGAATTTGATACGACATAGGTTTTTTCATCAATCTACAAGTAGATATCCATCCCTGTAGTTAAGCAGGCAGGTTCTGGAATCAGAATGCCTGAGAAAGAATCCTGTCTTTACTATTTAGTAGCGGGATGCCTTTTCGAGCCTTCGTTTTCTCACCTGTAAATGTGAATGATAAGTTTTCGTAGTGTTGTGATAATCATATAATGATTATTGAGATAATCACATAATGCTCTTCAGCACAACAACTAGCACTAAATAAGAAAACAATAAATGACAGAAAAAAAAAGGAAAAAATCATCTCTCTCAATCCTGAAACCTTAGGGTCTTTTTCCAAGTTTGTTTTTTGTTTTTGGCATATTATGATATATCAAGATTTGTTGGCTACTACGCAACAGCATACTGCTGTCATCTCATCACCTGTTTTTTTTTTTTAAATTCACATCTTGCCTCTAATTTCTTTAAGTACACATGTTAATATTTATTCAGAGTGAGAAAATAAATCAGATCAAATTAGACATTTTAAAATGATGCATATTACACATATCCCATACTCAGAAAAATACCATTATAGTTTTACTACTAGCTTAAAATGCCTCCATATACTTCTTCATAGAAAAATGCCTGGGTCTAACCATTTACAACTTAGTTTTTCTTCTACCACCCACGTGCTTCCAGTGTTCAGCAGCAATGGACACGTTATAGCTTGTGAACATAGACTTTTAAACACGGAAGCCAGTGAGTTGGCACAGTGGGCGGTAGCATTTCTAGATACCATTTTTAACCTGAGGCACCCAGTCCTAAGTTAACATACGCAGACGTAACTGTGAACCGCACACATTTATTCCACTAAATTTAAAACTATATCTCTTATCTCTCTCTCTTCCTCTCCTGCTATCCTGCCCCTTCACACTAATTTACCTTAGCTGAATCTCCCAAATGCCCCTGGCAATTTCAGTGTCACTCTTTAACTGCAGACTGCGAGAACGTAAACAGAGGACCCAGCGAAGTTTGGTGACTTCTGAACCACAGAAACTGTGAAGTAATAAATGTGTATTGTTTTAAGCCACTAATTTTGTGGCTACTTGTTATACAGCACTGATTTTTATTTGGAATAAGATGGGAAGCCACTGGAGCATTTGGAGCAGAAGTGAGGTAATAAGACATATTTTAAAAAGATCACTTTATCCTCTGTTGAGAATAGCATAAGGCACAGGTACTGAAGCAGGGAGCCAATTAGGAGACTATTGCAATAATCTCAGCAACAGATGGTGGTGGTTTAGACTGAGATGGCATATAAGTGAAGGTGGTAAGAAGTTGTAAGATTCTAAATACATTTTGAGATAGATATACAAACAGAACTTTAGATCTCATTTTTAAATGTGAATAAACAGCCCAGGATCATTAGACATTTGAGAAATACTAGAAATATTTCTAGTATGGTAGGAAAAAATCCAGGATATTTTATGCCAAGTCCTGCTGTCCTGCATAGCTTCTTTTGAGAAATCAGCTGCCAGTCTTATGGGTGTTCCCTTGTAGATAACTAACTGCTTTCCTCTTGCTGTTTTTAAGAGTCTCTCTTTGTATTTAACCTTTGGCATTTGAATTATGATGTGTCTTGGTGTGGGCCTCTTTGGGTTTATCATTTTTGGGGATTCTCTGAGCTTTCTGGGGTTGTATGTCTAATTCCTTCACCAGGTTAGGGAAGTTTTCAATCATTATTTCTTCAAATAGCTCTTCAATGTCTTGTTTTCCTTCAGGTACCAGTATGACACAAATATTTTTACATTTAACTGTGTCCTATAGACTCCTTAAATTATTATATTCTTGGTTTCTTTTTCCTTGCCATTCTGATTGGGTGTCTTCCCCATCCTCTATATTGGTGGTTTGATCCTCTTGATCCATTCTGTTGATTCCCTCTAACATACTCTTCATCTCAGATAACGTGTTCTTCATTTCTGACTGGTTCCCTTTTATAATTTCCATTTCCATTTGTATGTTTTTTTTATCTCTTTGTTAAAGTTCTCACTGAATTCATCTACACTTCCCCTAAGTTCATTGAGCATTTCTATAACCAGCGTTTTGAACTCTGCATCTGTTAGATTGCTTGACTCCATTATTCCTGGATCTCTGTTCTTTTCTCTCATACGGTTTTTTGCTTCTTTGTCTTCCCATTTTGGCTGCCTTTCTGTGTCTGTATATATGTACTAAGCAAAGCTCCTAAGTCTCCCAGTCTTATTAGTGCAGCTTTGTGTAGTAGGTGTCCAGTGACACAGTTCTGAGAGGTGTTCAACTGCAGGCCAAGTTTAGCCCCAGTCTGTGCCCCTCTGGGACCACTTGTTAAAATTCAGCAAGCAATCCACAGATGCTGTGCTGATAGTTACCTCAAGAGGCCATGCTGAGGTCAGCTGCCACTAATGTGAGTCTTGGTGCTGCTCAGCAAGAAGCACTGGACTCGCGGAGGACACACCTGGATGTGGGTTGGGTGGGACTGCAAGTTGAGGGAGTTTCAGGGAATCCACTGGGCAGAGTGACCTCTGCTATCCAGTTTGACGATGTCTCACTTATGGTGGTGCTGAGTCAGCACACTGGGAGTGGGGATGGCTCAACAGGGAACAATGGATACCACCAGCACTTCTGCTCAATAATCTTAGCGACTATTTTGTAGAATTAAGTGCTTATGAAATAAAGCCCAAATATTTCAGCATAACATTTCAAATCCTCCACTATCTGGCTTTAAGCCTACTTTTCAAGCTATATCCTTACTATATGAACTTCCTTCTCTGCACTTCCATTAACACTTATTGTGTATTATTGAGTGCTAGTTGCCTGTGTATTTGTTTCACAAAGCTTGGATTGTAAGTTCCTTGAGATAATGCTTATAAGAACACCTTGTAATTATTATTAGTCATCACCATTGCCTTTTGGTCCTTGCCCCAAGTCTGTAGGACAGAACAGAGACTAAGTGGATAAGGATTCTAAAAGTGCTAACAGCCAAACATCCAACAACTAATGACTACTAAGTAGGTAAAACGTCATATATCCACACAATGGAATATTATTTGACAATAAAAAGGAATGAAATGCTGATCCATGATATAATACAGGTGAACTGTGAAAACAATAAGCTAAATGACAGAAGCCAGGCACAAAAGACAACAAACTATATGATTCCATTCATCTGAAATGTCCAGAATAGGTAAATGTATAGAGACAGAAAAATATTAGTGGTTGCTTAGAGCTGGGGGGGGGAGGGGTGATAACTAACACATACCAGGTCTCTTTTCAAGATGATGAAAGTGTTCTGAAATTCATTGTGGGGATGACAGTACAACTCTGTGAATATACGAAGAACCATTAAATTGTACTCTTTAAATGTATGGTATGTGAATTGTATTTCAATAATGCTGCAAAAAAAGTGCATGAGAGAATCAAGATTCTTAACTCCGATTCTGATGTAGCATTTGCAGATGTTGCTACATAACCAGTAAGTTTCTTGAGTTTGAATTTTTTTCTAGCAAGGAGTTGAATGAAAAAATTGGAAGTCATGCATGCTTGAAAATGTATGACATAAATAAAATTTTCAGACCAATGCCTTCATGCAAAAGATGGGTAAAGGGATAAAGAATTTGGAGTTTGTAATCAAAACACAGTCTTCCTCCAACATTCAAAATCTAAGACAGAACAAGAAGCAAATTGGCACCTGGAGATAGTTATAAGAGCAAAGCAGTAATTGCTAACATTTATAAAGCTCTAACTATGTGCTAAACACTGTTCTAGGTGTTTTTGTTTGTTTGTTTGTTTGTTTTTTACAACTAGCAATCATTTATTTTGCACAATAACTCAAAGAGGTATGAACTATTATTAGGACAAATTTGCAGGTGAGGAAGCTGAAGTACAGGGAAGATAAGTATCTTGCCTGAGGTCACTGAGCAGACCTTGGATCTGGAACACAGAAACTAATTCCAGAATCTATGCTCTCAAAAACTGGGCTATATTGCTGTGTACTTCACTTCTCTCCATCTGCTTGCTCTTCTCTTTAACAATATAGCTTTCAAGAAATAATTTACACTTTACAAACAATGGTTTTTACTGCGACTCTCACGGGGGAAAACGCTTCTATTCAAGGGAGATAGTTTTCTTATTTAAAGGAGAATAATTCATAAAAAGATTACCATAGGTCATTAATTCATATTTAGTATCTTTTCTTCTTTGTACACCCCAAACATTTTAAATACTGATTAGTAAAACTCAAACATATTGATTGCTAAACATCGTTCTTTTGATTCCAGAAAGAAACCCTCCCTGCCCCTCTTAATGAAAAAGTATTTAACTGGAAAAGAGAAACAGGCTAATAAAATTTCTACCGCCAATAGTGACAGAACAAAAATCACTTCAGTATTTTCCCAGTTTACAAATGTTTTCCATTTACTTTAAAGCACGTCTTATTGACAGATTCTTTCCCCACCTCTTACTTTTTGAAAGGTCAAGGAACGCTAGCATTTCTAACTAACTAACTAACTAACTAACTAACTAACTAACTAACTGTCTGTCTGTCATTTACCTACCTACCTACCTACCTGTATTTCAGAAGTTTCATTGGCTTTTTAAGTTTTTGCTACAAATTCTGCTTCAGCAGATATTCAAGTGAATTAGAAAGTGAGTTTTCTGATTGCATCACAGACTAAATGATGAATCTCACAAGCGGGCAAGAAGCAGAAGCAGGTCATAGAGCCAGTGAACACAAAGGAGACTGTGGACGTGGATTCTGGGGAGTCATGGCTGTGGTGCCAGAAGGACCTGCTAGTTGTCTCCTAATAGCTCTCCTTCCCTTCTTCCTCAGCAAATGAGTCCCAATTTCTCTGGTGACTAAGAGTAGCCATGTGACACAATTCTGGACTCCAGGATGTTGACAGCACACAGTGTGCTCCAAGAAAACCCTTAAAGAAAAAAGTATGCTCTTTTTTTGGTCCCGTCCTCTTTCTATGGTTGGAAGGAGTACAAGACATTCAAAGCTTGTGCCGCTGTGGTGGAGGAGCAAGTTCTGGGGACAGCAGAGCAGCGGGAGGCAAGAAGGTACGTGGGCCCTCACAACTTTGTAGAGACTCTCACAATCCTAGACCTTCTGCCTTCAGACTGCTCTCATGTGTGACAGGAAAAGAAACTTCTGTTTTGATCAAACTGCTGTTATTTTATATTTTCTGTCTCTCATATCTGAACACAGTCCTAATTACCACAGGGCTCAGAAGTTCTCTCATTGTTTCTTTTGTTGAGATGCTTCATCAAAGAATACATAGTTTGTCTTCATATATAATTTACAGGAATCTATAAACTTATTGAAATTACATGTTAAATCTTGTGTGTGTTCATGTACTTTTTAAGATCCTCAGCTTCTCATAGGGGCAGGATAGCACCTCTGCAGAATTGATTTCAGAAGTAGATATAATCTGTATAAAGAGTGTATCATGGTGAATAGTGCCTGGCATGAGAGGCACTCTTCTTATTTCCAAAATTCTGTAAACACTCTTATACTTCCCACTGAGCTTAAATCTAGCAGCCACCCATGATTTCTCTTACTTCCTCTCATTAAATTAACATATCAGTTGCTAAGAGCATAGATTCTTTCTCTACAGTGTCTCTTGCATCATTTATTTTTCTCCATACCCATGACCTTTGTCATCTTTCTGAGACCCCTAACAGGCCAGCAGGACATCTCATTTTTGGTTTCTTCTTACTCCATTCCACATTCTATCAGACTGCTAGATTAACTTACCTAACGTTCTGGACGGCCAGTGGTTCTCCAGTGCCTATCAACTGAAATAAAAAACTCAATACTCTAAAAGTAGTTAAAGTAGCACAACACAAAAGAAAAAAATATAGATTCAAACAAACCTAGATTTGAGTCCTGGTTTTACTTCCTCACTTGCTTTGTGACCTTGGGAAAATTTTATAACTCCTGAGAACCTGAGTTACCTTAGCACAGAGTAGAGGTAAGAGTACCTACTATACAGGGTTCATAGTGAGGATGGAAAAGACATGATATAGAAATGGACAAGTTTGGTGCCTGGTACATATTAGGTGCTCAATAAAATTCTTGACTTTTTCCCCCTCCATGAAATGAACACAGACTAAAAAACCGTATATACAGATGATCACTTTTCTACTTATCCCTCACTTGATAACCGGTGTTAGTCAAACCAGATTTCTGCCACCTCTTAGAAAAAAGTTCTGTCTTCTCCTATTCGATTCTGACATTTTGCTTTTATGAATTACTCCTTCATATTCCCCCCCTACTCCGTTTTATCTGTTGAAATCTTACTCAGCCTTCAAGTATCCCCTCAATTGCTATCTCCTCATGAAGCCTCTTCTTGTTACTTCCAGTCAGATATAAACTCTTTTCAAAAGGCACTTTATAAGACATGGACATAAGTCAAGTGCCCTTTGAGATGACTGGATAAAGAAGATGTGGTATGTGTATGTAACGGAATATTACCCAAGCCATGAGATGTGACAACATGGATGGATCTTGAGATAATCATGCTAAGTGGAATAAGTCAGACAGGAAAAGTTGAGTATCATATGATTTCACTCATATGTGAGAAATAAAGCTGAAATTAACAAATGAACAAGACAAACGAACAAAAATTCACAGACACAGACAATAGTTTAGTTGTAACCAGAGGTAAAAGGGCGTAGGGACGGAGGTAGATAAGGGTAAAGGGATCAATTATATGGTGATGGAAGGAAATTTAACTCTGGATGGTGAACACACAGTACAATATACAGATAATGTATTATTGAACCGTATACTTGAAACGTACATAATTTTATTAACCAATGTCACCTTAATAAATTTAATTTAAAAGGCACTTCACAGTTTATATTGCCTTATTTTGGGTATTGTCACCCCTCCTAAAAACCATCGGTTCCTGAGAGCAGAACTAGAGCTCAATCTACCCCTGTATCTCTCATGGCCTTATCCCAGGTCCTCTTATCTGTATTACTGAGTTAATCTCAAAATTCTCAGTGGAGCTCTTTTCAATATATTCCTATATCCTTCTTTTCATACAACACTTTGAAGACAAAATGATTAAAAGTTATTCAGGGAATTCTATTTTAGGTTATCCCTCCCTGTCCAAAAAGGAGGCATGATTTCTGGATGCAAAACACTTAGTAGTCGATCCAGCACGGTTACCCATCATTCAAGACCATTTATTATTGTGTCCATTGGGTACACAGAACTTTCTTTCTTTTATTTCTTAAGCGTCTGCTCTGCCTCTTACTTTCCCAAAGCCCCCAAGACTTCTTTTTCTTTTCTGCATTTCAACAAAAATGAATCTCATATCTGGCTTTGAGCACCCCTCCTAAAGATGATGGATAGGAGCGAAGCCGTATAAGACGCATTAGTACAGCTGCCAGTGGGCAGGAGGTGCTTATAGAATAAAAAGGCTCACGATTCTGTGAACACATGTGCAGCTATTAGCGAACCACCCAACACAGCTGAAAAGAAACATCCGAGAAAACCTCCTTTCACCCTGTCTAAGCTACGTGTGGAAGAGGCACATCGTACCAGATCGCAGGCAACTCTCAAAAGAATTCGCTTTCCGCAGTGTCACCACATGCTAATGTCACATAACCTTTGCCTATCAGGCCTGTGTGTTGTACAATCACAGGAAACTTGCAAAGTCAAGTTTAGAACAGCAAAAGTCTAGTTTTTAATTTACTGGGTAATATGGGTATTACTGTTTGACTTGGAACATTTTTCTATGTAATCATGAAATACAGTAAAATCCACACATCTATCAGATTTAATAAAGCTTCAGTTCAGTCTGTGGATAAGTATATAAGATAAAATGTTATTAGAAAACTAAACAATTAAATCATGCTAAGCTATACATATTAAGCAGCATGCATTGTAAACTCCATTTCAAGAAGAGAAATTATTTTATATGTAAAGTGCTCAGATATCATTAGAACCGGGATATGTATTTATAGAATCTGTGAGGTTGCTAATGTGCTACATTGTCATTGTATTAAAGAGGAAGCACTGACCACCCCCCAAAAAAGGTACCGGTTTTAAGCACCTTGGGGACAAGAAAATATCTCATATGTATCAGTAACACATAGAAGCTTGCCTAACCTATTGTGAAAGGACACTAGGAGAGGACAATGAGAAGATTTAAAAAGTGATACGAAGCTTTTCTCCAGATGCAGACAGCCTCCGACATACAGAGAGAAACAGCTTTCCGGATAATTGCACAAGGAAAAGCTGGAAAAATCATAGCAAAAATGAGCACATTTTTTTAGTGTGGCAGTCTTTCTAGAGACCCTCTGCTCGTGGCAACTCTCCCTGCACACCTCAGACCACACATACAAGGCTTCTCTCTTGGGAGAGCAGAACATGTAAACTGTGCAGACCTTCAGAGTCAGTCAGGCTCGGGAGAAACAGCTAGGAGGGTGAGGCCTGTACTGCTGTACTGGCCATGAGTATGGCCAGGCTAGCAGGGTCGAAAAAAAGAGCAGTAAGAGAGAGATGATACAGAACGGATTCCTTCGAGGGTATCTGCAAAGCTCATGATGAGCCCTAATTCCAGCCATGTTGGTGAATGTGACTCACCTCATGGCCATGACCGAATGGGCCAAGAGCACCTGACAGCAAACTAGTTCAATAGATGTGGAACTGGACTGGAGGCTGGGCCTGTAAATGTGACTCTGAAAGCTGTGGGAAAACCACCAGGTAGCCTGAGAAGCATGGGGGTGGGAGGGGAAAGCTAGCCTGTTAAAAAGGAAGAATAAAGCAAATATGGGGAAAGAAGCAGAGAAAAGTGATAGTGAGGAAATACTCCCCTGGGTTCTTATCTTCCATTCCTGGCCCTGTCTTTCCAGAGGCCCAGCTACATTTTGCCCTTGATGTCCAGGACTCCCCACTGTATCTTGATACTAGATCCCTCTACTTTTGGCTAAGCCAGCCTCAGCTTCAGTGGGGTTTCTGCTATCTGCAACCTCGGAGACTATTGCTGACATGCTACCTCTGAGGCCACTCACCATGTAGCCGTGGGAAGGCAGCATCTCTTATGGTAGCCATTCTGTCACTGAAAGCATGCCATTCATCAATCACAAGCAGAGTCAGCAGTCTCAATTATTATGACATTAACAGACTATAAACACAAAAAACATCTTTCTCAGAAAGCAGGGCTTTCTTGGTCTAACACAGTAGAATCCAGGTTCTTTGATCAGTTGCTGGATGATGACAATGATAATAATGATAATGGCTACCATTTATTGAATATCGTAATAATAATTTATCGCGTCTAACTATATAAGGCATTGTGCCAGTGCTTTATACACATTAGGCCTACTCCTCACAACTCTCTAAGGTAGTGAGAGCAGAATTTGTTTGGAAAGATTTGTGATGCATTGCACAATAGAGATGTCACTGGAGAAAGGCCTGCATGCTGAGAAGGCAGGTAGCCACAAGAGGACACTTAGCATAATGGATTCAGCATGAATCAGGCCATTGGTCTTGCAGTCTCAGAAAATTTCCATGGTGTCCTAGCATTGACTAGACTTAGGAATGCTGAGTCATGCAACAGAGTGCACTAGAGCCTGATATATAAACCAGATACCAAGTTATTAATTTACCAAGAGATGCATAACTGCCAGGGAGCACGGATACTGATGTGGCCTGAGCAGTGTTATGACGTTCTCTACAGAGAGGTTGCACTGGGAGCCAAACTAGTAGAAAGATGTTTGGGGGTTAGATAATTTGAATTTTTGACACAGAGGATTCATCTCTGTAAAGAGGATTTAGCTACCAGGTGAACCAGACACTTGGGTACCATTTCTTTGGATGCTGCCAGGAGGGCTCCTACCAATAAATGCTTCCATGACCCTCCTAGGTTTCTAGAGCTGATGGCTCTCTTCCTGAAGGAAACGTCCTTTCTTTAGATATCTTAATACCCATTCCATTTTGTACGTCTGGGAGTCTTTTTATTTATTTAAGGTTATTTTGTGTATCTTTGGTCTGACTCATTATTTCATGATTTAAGTTTGAAGTAAAAAGGTAATTTCATTCTCCTTCTTTCCATATTTCTCAACGAAGTAGCTCACTATCACTCAAATACACCATCTACAATATTATTATCACAATGTTTTACAAACAGGGTAAAGAGCATGGGTTTTGGAGTCAGAAAGACCAGAGATGAGATTCTGGCTCCTCCTCTTTTAAGTTTTATGATTTGAGACCAGTTCATTTCTCTTGGCCTTAGTTTCCCCACTTATAAAGTGGATATAATGGCCAGCTCACACAATAAAGTAGGATTTAATGAGGTTGTGTATGCAAAGCACCTAGCACAGCTCTGGGTGTAAAAGACAGATAATTATAACACATCAGATCAAAAATAATGGATCTCAACCATTTAAATTCTCCTTAGTTTCCAAGTATGCAATTTTTCGTTCATTATTCTTCCAATATAGTTTCACTTTGGTTTTTATAATCATATTGGTGTTACTTTAAAAATTAATTTCCCTAACTTTTTAACTAGATAAACAAAAGTAAGACGGGCACGAGTGCACTGATTTCTTCGGCTTGCTATTTTCCTTCTCCAACAGAAACAAACGAATGACACGGCTTGTTTTGTCTTTTTCTTCTTGTTATTCTTGTGAAGACTGCTTTTAAGGACTCTGGTCATGATTTTTTCATGTAAGAATTTTGCATAAATTCTGAAGCCTAAAAATGACTTTTTAACTATGAAAGTGTTTTGAAATCACACAGCTTTAGTAACACATTTATTTTTTTCTCCAATTAATCCAATTTACTCTTCAGATGTCAGAATTCCCCAAATTACCTGATTCTTCCTAAATAAATGTATGGGTCTATTTTAATATATATTCAAGCTCTTCTAGCTTATGAATTTGCATATGCAATTATGTCCTCTCTTTTCAATTATATTATAAACTTTATGAGTAGGGACAGATCTTCTGTCTCTTTATATCTCATTGTCTATACATTGTTGTACCTTACACTGATATTGAGAAGATACTTAATAACTGTTTATTGACGAGAAATGCTATGAAGTAGGAAAAACAAGAGATAGATATGCTCATTTCATTTGTTAATATCTATTCACATTTCTAAAGGTATAGATCTGAATTTAAGTATCTATTTAATTTTTCTAATGTAAAGTTTTGTGAACCTGTGTTAATTTCTCCCTAAATTACCTAAACATTTCTTTCATTTTTCTCTGACTTTAACACCAGAAATCTTATGTATACCCTAGTTAGTTCTTGTGTTAGAGAAGCGCCTGACTTTAGCTTTCATATCTTTCCTTTTAATCCGTAAATATGCTGTTGATGCCAAACTCAGTTTGCATCTCACTTCTGTAACTTTGCTTCCCATCTGTTTAAGTTGCTTTGGTGACCTCAATCCCTTTTGTGTTTGTCTTGAACTATAATGCTCAAGCTTTACTCTTAAGATCCTTGGGGGAAAGAAGATATTTAGTTTGGCTGATTGTTATATACAAAATGAAGATTTCTAAAAATTGAGTGCAACACATAAATGAAAATAAATCCGAAAACAAGAATAATATCATATTGAGAGAATAAGAACAAGCACCATGACAGATCTGTGTGAGAATTAAAATATCCATTACCAATTCTACTACAGAGGATGAATTAAAATATTACATTCTGGGAACGCTGTACTTCCAAAATGGGCAGTGTACACAATAGGAAGAGCGAGGAAAACTAAGTATGTGCCAGATACAGTAACCACAAATTTCTTATTTCTAAGCTCATTGAAACCATACAAAACCATTCCTTCTAGGTTGATGGAATTACTCTACCTTACAGATTCTAAATATACTAGCATGTAAAATTTAACATGACAAATTATAAACCAATCACAAAATAAGCTCCTTTTGCTTTCTGTGAACATTAATTTCAGCATCTTTATTCAGAGCCTGTGGTTAGTTTAATATTACAGACATGTTCCTCAAATAAATTCCATCAAGTCACATGGGGAGCCTGTTTATGAATCCCATTATCAATCACAAAAAGATATATATTTAGACAAATTTGAGGTGCTATATAAGTGAACTGTATAAGGTCAATTTTTTATGAACTAAATGGTCCTGAAGGAAAAAGTCATCCAAACTTGATTCTGTTTTTAGGACTATACCCAAGGAGATTAACTTATCTTTGTATTTAAGAACTAGCCTCCGTCTAGGGGGCAGTGGGCTTAGCAGAATATTCAATGATCTCACCGAGAGCTTGTATAATTTAATAACATGAGACTGTGTTTATGGTAGATAATAACGCTAAAGTATAACACAATGCATCCTGATATAATTCATTTTGTAAAACCAAAAAGCATCAAGAGCCCCAGAAAATAATGATAAACAATGTAATACTTTTGAATAATACAAAATAGGAACCTGATATTAATGCATTCATTCATTCATTCGAAATATTTATTGAGCATCTCCACTGCAGAGGGTACTGTAAAGGACGTAATGACAAATTAGATATAATTATTTCATTTGGAAACCTACAATCTAGGAGGGAGACATGACAGGGACACAGTTAAAATGTGAGGAATATGGTGAGAAATAACATACAAGTGGTGCCATGACATGTTACAGGACTTTAGAAGTAGATGGCATCGTGTTTGAAGCTGGTGTCCAGGAAAAGCTTTGTGAAATAGATGGCATGTGAGCTGTCTGCAAGTGCGGATAGGTTTTCAGCAGATAAAGGAGAAATTCAAAAGAAGAGAGAGTGGCATGGAAGTGGGATGTCATGAGCTGGTTTGGGGAATGCGAATAAGTCAGTTGACTAGAGCGTAGATGATGTGGAAGGAAGTGAAAGGCAAAGCGGGGTGGAGATGGAGAGGCTTTGGAAGGCCCTCGAGGTCAGTCTAATGGTGTGACAGAATTACTGAAGGTTTTTTCTCAGGAAGTGACACAATCCACCTGTCCTTTAAGAATTGAGCAGGGTAGCTTGGAAGGAAGAAAGATTGAAGAATGGAATTCCATTTAGGAAGTTCTTTTAGTGGTCCCAGCATTTTCCTTTGAGGGAGTAGTAAAGGGAAGGAAATTAAGCATTTATTAAGAGCTCACCATGTGTAAGGCATGTATTGTTTTAACTAAAATGGTTCATTTAACTCTTGTCACAACTGTGAAAGGTAAATAACATTCACTCTACTGTTCAACTGAGGAAATTAAGCCTCAAAGAGGTCACTACGTTCACTGAGCTAGTAAAATAAAAAGGGGGGGGATCAGGAACCAGTAGTTGAGACTTTAATGTCCATGTTATCTGCACTACAGCATCATAATTAAGGGCCTTCTTCTCATAAGCTCCCTGCACTTCAAGATGGGTGGTTCACTATTGTACATGCACCTCTGGTACGTGCTCAGAGATAATCACATACTACAGGAGAACGACTGTGACAAAAAAGAAGTTCTCCTTGAAAGCTCTAATTAGGGAGACTCTTCTATCCCAAACAACCATAGAAAGTTCCCTGCTAGACAGAGCTTCTTATGAGTGGACACTGTCTAACTCACTATAGCTGAATCCCTAGGACCAAGCCTAGGGCCTGGCACAACAAGTACTCAAGGAAAAACTATTGTATTGACTCAACCCTGCTGTGATTCACACAACATAATTTCTGTTCACTACAGAAGTTCCAAGGGAACAAAATAGTTTGGTTGCTTCTAAGATTGTAACCCAGAGTGTTATTTCCACAGATGAGGCTCTTCCCACCCCTTTGGACAAATTCTACTCATAGCCAGCGAAATGCAGTAAGTCCTCACTTAATACTGTCAACACAATCTTGGAACTGAGGCGAAACAATGTCTAACGAAACCAATTTTACCATAGGCTAACTGATATAAACGAGAGTTAAGTTCCTGCAGTATTTTCATCAATGTCACGAGGAAACATTATTGGAGGATGTGCTGGATGAGGACTGGACCAGGAGCGCAGCAGCCTAGCGACCTGCTGCTAGTCCTGCTCTGTTCTCCCTCTCAGTTGCTGATTCCAGGTGTTCCTTCTCAGCACTGGGACTGCGCTCTCCCTTTCGGCTTTCCGTAGGTGCAACCTGTCTTGCTTAAGCCAGCATTCCTGTCTTTCGACTCTGCCCACATCTCAGTTTCTATCTCTCCAACAGATATGAAATGTGGCAGGACCTCTCTGGTAATCAAATCTTTGCTTGTTGAAACTGGCAAGGCTTCCTTCATGCAGTGCTTTGCTTACGTGCCAAGTCTCCTGTCTAGGCCACTGCAACTGCCTCAGACCTCTCGGACTACTCCAGTGGGTCTATAAAGTCATCAGACTCCAGCTCTTTCTGGTCTAGCCTGTGCTTCTGCTTGAGGAAAAGAGTCTGACAACAGCCATCATAGTAGTGTGGTAGTACTACTACTTATATAGCATTTGCTATGTGCCAAGCATTGTTCTATGTGTTTTACAGATATTAATGCCTATAATCAACACATTATTAATAGCCTCTTTTTATTGATAAAAAATCAAAAACAAAAACCTGAAGCTGAGAGATTAAGTTACTTGTTTAAGGTGACACAGTTTGCAAGTGGCAGAGTCAGAATTTGAACTCAAGGTTTCTGGTTATGATTCACTTTTTCAAGCACTGTGTTCTCCTCCTCTCCCATGGCGATGAGAGGATGGGGTACACATTAGCACTTGCTACCTTAAACACCCTGTTTAATACAACTGGCATAATACAAGCACTAATAGTTACCAGAGTTATGTTAATAAACATATTAACATTTATCTGCAAAGCTGAATCCAAAAATCAGTTAGAAAGAAACTTTTACATGATGCGTAAACTCTGATATATGAGTATTTTCATTTTGACTGAAAATACCACAGATGTTCTGCATTTAGGCAAGTCTAAAGATAGCAGGATTCAAAGATAATGCTATTTTATTTAGCAAAAATTACCCAAGAATACTGTTAGAGAATATAATCATGGATATGACCTTGACAGGAGGAAAAACAAATCTGAGGATTTAAAAATCAAAGTAGAGTTACTAAAAGAGTAGACCTTAAAAGTTCTCATCATAATAAAAAAGAAAAAGTAGAGACTGTTGACATCTTGGCAACTGGATACTTCTGCACAGTCTAGTTCACGTGACACATTGATGGCACATCACTGTTATTAATTGAGAAGATGAACATCTGACTGAATATATTATAATCAGGAGTTTAAAAAATACGTAAATAAGAATACAATAATACCTATGCTAGTATGTATCTTGGACTCTCTAATTTATATTATTACTCTGGTTTGTTAAGTATGTATCAGTCATTAAAAATAATTGGTCAATGGAACAGAATAGAGAGCCCAAAAATAAATCTGTGCTATATGCTCACTTAATATATGACAAAGGAGGTAAGAATATAAAATGGGGTAAAGGCAGTCTCTTCAATAAATGGTGCTGGGAAAACTGGACAGATAAAAAAAAAAAAGGCTGGACCACATGCTTACATCATATACAAGAATAGACTCAAAATGGATTAAAGACTTAAATGTAAGATCCGAAACCAGAAAACTTCCAGAAGAAAACATAAGCAGTAAACTCTCTGATATTACTAACAGGAATTTCTTTTCAGATATATCTCCTTGGGGAAGGGAAACAAAAGAAAAAATAAACAAATGGGGCAACATCAAACTAAGAAGATTTTGTACAGCACAGGAAACCATCAACGAAACAAAAAGACAACTGACTGGGAGAAGATATTCACTAATGATACATCTGATAAGGGGTTAATATCCAAAATATATAAAGAACTTACACAATTCAACAAAAAAACAAAAATCCAATTAAAAAAATGGGCAGAAGACCTAAACAGATACTTCTCTAAAGAGGAAATATAGATGGCTAATAGACATATGAAAAGATGCTCAAGGTCACTAACCATCAGAGAAATGTGAATTAACACCACAATGAGATATCACCTCACACCTGTCAGAATGGCTATAATAAATAAATCAAAAAACAACAAGTGTTGGCGAGGATGTGGAGAAAAGAGAACCCTCATGCACTGTTGGTGGGATTGCAAATTGGTACAGCCACTATGGAAAACAGTACGGAGGTTTCTCAAAAAGTTAAAAATGGATATACCTTTTGACCAAGCAATTGTACTTCTGGGTCTTCATCCAAAGAAAACCAAAACGATATGGTTCATATATACAATGGAATATTACTCAGCCATTAAAAAAGAAATGAAATCCTACCATTTGCAATGACATGGATGGACCTAGAGGTTATTATGCTGAGTGAAATAAGTCAGAGAAAGAGAAACACCATATGATTTCACTTATATGTGGAATCTAAGAAACAAAAAGAATGAACTAACCAAAAACAGACTCAAATATAGTGGACAATTTGGTGACGGACAGAGAGAAGGGGTTCGGGGGCTGGGAGAATAGCGTAAAGGGTTAAAAAAGTACAAATCTGTAGTTGATAGTTGGTCATGGGGGTGGGGAGCATGGCAGAGGGAATGCAGTTAGCATTAATATGATGGCTAGGTGGTGGGCCAGGAGAGGAGGGAGCAATTGGGGGGATCATTTTATTAACTACACAGATGTCTAACCAATGTACTGCATACTTGAAACTAATTTAAATAAATTAAAAAAAAATAAAAATGCATCACACAAAAAAATTGGTGAATATCTCTACATATCAGGGGCTGGAGATAAGTGATCAAGACATAAAAGAAGTTTATTTTCTAACAGTAGAGATAAAAAGACCATAAACAAGTAAATAAATAATGAACACGATCATTTTGAATAGCAGTAACAGCTATGAAGAAAATAAAACAAAGTAATGTAATACATAATAAAGAAGTGGTAGTGAGCTAGATAGGATATGACATTTCAGCTGGTACCTGACTGACGAAGATGGGGAGCAGCACGAAAGAAAGGACTCTGAAGTGGTACGCTCAAGGAGAAAAAGGAGACCAGTGTGGCTGGAGCATAGTGAGAGATGGCGAAACGCGTGAGATCTAGTCAGAGAGGTAAAAAAGACACGTATCATAGGTTCTTGTAGGCCATATCAAGATATGTGAATTTTGTCCTAAGCATCAGAGGAAGCCATAATGCTTTAAGTGAGGGGACTGCTGTGACCTGATCTACATTTTTAAAAGTCTCTTGAGCTGCTACTTAGAACATGTATTACAGGAAATCAAGAATGGAATTACGAAGACCAATAGGAAGCTACTATAGTAGAGAACTTGATGGCAGCCTGGACTCAAGTTGTACCAGTAGAAACAGAGAGGGATAGATGAAACAGGGACATATTTTTGAGGTAGAACTGACAGGACTTGTTGATAAATTGGATGCAGGGAGTTGGGCAGAGAAGCAATCAGAAGATGCCTAGGTTTCGAGTGGATGGTTGTTATCTAGTAATAAGTGGAAGACTAAGAGAAAAACAAATTTTAGGAGAAATTTAGATCCGTAGGATAGTAATAACTAGAATGATAATGGAGTGATATCCACAACGATATTTACATTAAACTCAGGGAACTGAGACGTAACAAACTTTCATGAAATCATACAGAATGTGATCACTGGTTAGACGGTTTCCCTATTAGCCTTCTCAAGCTCCAAGACCATCTTTAGCTCTGGAAATGAAATGAAAACTGAGTCATCCATTCTGGCCTTATGTAGATATATTTTATTACATGGAACAGTTCTAGAAATGCTGAACAGTTGTGAGCACATGGTAGGTACTCTAAAAATGTGTGGTGCCCTGAATGACACCTTTTTGTCTTAATACAGTTAGTGACCATGTAACCTACCTACAACAGGACCAAGAGTAGAATTGAGAACTCTCAAAATTACCACACACCATGAATCAGAATATTATATCTGTATTTAAAAATGTTGTGTGTGCATGCGTGCATATATAGATGTTTGTACGACTCTGACACTATTGATGGAAAAAAACAGATGTGCTCCCCCACACATTAGTCCTAGTGTCTAATCAGCGCTTCCCACATGTTTTTACTTTAAAATGAATAGTCATTACGTACCTGTAGCATATCACCAAGGTCTGCTGTGCTAATGTCTGGGTCCTCTGTGGTGTTGAAGGGCACAGGAGTTATTCGTACGAGGGTGAGCACTCTAGGTTCTGGGTATCTCCATAACATTGTACCTGGGCTATCTTCGGTTTCATTGTAAAACAAGACTTCATAGACACCAGGCATTTTCAAAGGTTCTGTTAAATGAAAGTATAATTGATTGTGTGCTTTTGAAGGGAAACGTCAGTTTATGACAGCAAAATATTAGAATAAAAAATAGATAAAGAAGCTCGGTTAGTCATTTTTATATAGTTTGAGATAGGAACAAAACAAGAATTTTTCCCTTAAGAGAGACTGAATGGCAATCTACCATTTTCGTGTGGCAGGTATTAATGTACTTTTCAAGTGACTGTGTTATTCTTTAGTGAATGTGCAGTTAAAACACACACTCCTCTTCCTCTCACTCTCCCTCGCCCCTCCCCTTCCCTCCCCCTCCCTCTCTCTGAAGTGTCCCTACTCACCAGCGTCTCGTATATACTGAAATAGACCTGTCCGCAGATCATCTGAGCTTTGTTCACTTTTGAACATCTGATTCTTTCCCACAGGAGACGACGGCACACGTGGCACTGCCTCCGAAGCTCGCACGTCAAAGCCGCCCTCCTCACTGAGGTAGCCATTGAGCAATTCATGCAGAAGAACTAAACAGTTCAAATGTTCTTGACCCCAAAAAACCTTTAAAATTATATGAAAAATTTTAGTTGCTTTTAAACACAAACATTTCATGAAGGTGATTAGGTACAATCATGTTTGAATTAATACATGAGTGCAATAATGTTCAATTTAATTACCGATAATAAAACTACAATTTCTAAGAAGAAATTGATCTATGGGATATAATTCTATTACTTGAGTAAAATATAAAAACAAGAAAATCAATTACACCATATAAATAATAATTTTAAATGCTGAATTAATGATAAAATTATGTTAAATTGAGGCGTTTATTAATTCACTTAGCTAAGAGGGAAAAGAACACCTATTACAATGTGAGAAGGCAATGAAGATACTCTATCTAGGCCAAAATGTTAATAAAATAATAAATAACCTTGTAGAATAGCTTCATGCATTATGTCATGAAATTAAATAAACATTTCGATTAAACGGTTCTTTTCTTTGCAGTTTTACTTTTAAGAGAAAAAAGAGAGGGAAGATACTAAATGAACCTGAACTCAGAAGTCCCCCAACTCCTGTTTTAGTGAGAAGGTGCAAACACACAGTATGCCACACTTCCTGAGAATTGACTATACAGGAGCTACAGTAGAATTTCAGAACAAAGGTCTTGGTTTTCCTCAAATGGAAAGGATCCAGTTCACTTTTTCTGTGTGTGAAGAATATTAGTCTATAATGGAAGTCTGACCAGTAGGTAAGAATAATTAATGTCAGAGGACTCAGAATTTCAATAATATTAAGTTTCTCTGAATATATTAGATAAAGACAATAAAACCATTATTCTGAGAAACCCACACAACACAGAAAAAGAAAAAAGAATATAAAGAAGCAGAATAACCCTATACCTTGTGGCTAAGTTTTAACCCTAGGGCTTAGGTCCTGCTTTCTGGAACTAAGGCATCTCAGAAATGAAAGTAAGTCTACTTTTGTTCTCATCGGCATTATTTTTATTGGATCTGGAAAAATAGGATAGCTGAAGTCAAGCTGGGGAGAGAAACAGTGTGCGTCTGCCTTTAATTATCAAGAGATAGTGAATTTATAATGTAGAGGTAATATAATTTGGTTTTGCTCTTATTGTTTTTAATGTGGAGTTACTTTGCTGCCTTGAAAAAAATGGTAACACAATTAATATTCTTGATAAAACAACATAAAACTATATGCTTATTATTAAATATGTGAAGATTTCTGATAGATGTGAGAATCTCCATAGTACAAAGTGATAAGTTATGAGGATTCCCCCACATCTAGCTCTGTCAGGGAGAAAACTGATGAATACGTTGAAGCAACACAATTTTTAGATGAAAACAAGAAATTCATATGAAATATGCCTCCATTATTGACAAATTAGTCACTTCCATTTTTCTGTAATTGTGAATTTCTCAGGCTTTTTGAATTTGTGTCAACTTTGGAGGATATCAACCATAGAAAGAATACATTCAAGTTTATCTAGTAGGAAATTATCAAGAAATAAGTTGAATACCCTCACACATTCTGTACTTGGCTCTAAATCAATGCATAAAAGGGTGCAAGTGACTTGTATGTCAAATGTTAGTCATCAGACATCATCATTTAACCTAAGGAATCTGTCGTTAGAAAGTGGTTCTTATATACTGCTGATTACCCTGTGCTTGAGACAGGTTGACTACTTTGAAATTATAGAAGTCTACACATTAGAAAAAGTTTAACAATCAAGCAATTCCACTCCTACTCATATAGTTTAGAGAAATTAAAACATACATCCACGTAAAAACTTGTACATAAATGTTCATAACAGCACTATTCATAATAGTCAAAAGTGGCAAGAACCCAAACGTTCATCAATTGATGAATGAACAAAATGTCTCATATCCATTATGATTATTAGCAGTCATAAAAACATAACAAAGTACTGGCACCTGCTACAACACGATGAACCTTGAACACACTATGCAAGTGAAAGAAGCCACTCACATATTTACATGAAATGTCCAGAGAATCAAATATGCAGAGACAAAATGGACTAGCGGTTGCCTAGGCCTGGCGAGCAGATTAGGCAGTAATGGGAGCAAATGCTAATGGATACAGGGTGCTGAGGTGTGTGGAAATGTCCTTAAATGGGTTGTAGTAATGATCACACAACTCTGTGAATACACTAAAAACCTAGTGAACTGTGTACTCTAATTAAGTGGATTATACGATATGTGAATTCTATCTCAATAAAGCTGTTAGGTTTAATAAAAAGCAATGTGACAATATCCTTTCTCACCACATCAAGATTTAAAATTCAGCAAAAGAGTTAAAAATGAACAAAGGCTAGTCAAAAACCTATGGGGAAACGGAGCCAAGCCCTACAGACCTGCAGCAGACCTCCTCTCAAATCAACGGACAGCTTGGGCACGGACAGCTCTGGGCCTGGACTGCCACTGTGCTTACACCACTTCGCCTCCAGACTGGCCGTAGCACAACACGGTCCTGTCAAAATCCGACTTCTTTCTCTGAGACTTGTTTTAAGGAGAAAATCATTTACGCTGAGCAGAAATGATGACCCAAGAATGACACCTGAAAAAAAGAAATGGAGAGGGGTATATTACAATCCCTCCTCATCAAAAAATAGGTTTAGGTAAGAACCACCTTTTTAAAGAGCATTAATTTGTCTTTTGTCAGAGTCTTCTTTTTCAGTTGGGTTTCCACCAGTTTTATGCCATTCAGATAGAATTTAGTTATGAAGCAGGTATACCTCATTCGCATTCCTAACAAAGCAATATTTGCCAAAACATTTTGACTTTTTCCATGTGTGAGCATTTTAAGTTTTATGAGTAGAGACATTTTCATTAAATTGTGCAAGTTTTTCAAACAAATACATTAAGAATAAGAACAGCTGCTTCATTTGTCTATTGTTAACATGATGAGAAAGAGCAATCTTCTGTGATTTCTTACAGTAAAAGTATAGTATATTACTTTGCTAGACACTCAAGTCTTTTTGACTGGCCCATGTTAAAATCAAAACAATCAAAATATATAACATGTGTTTTCTAAAAATTTTAGTTTAATCCAAACTTCACACATCATAACCACTTGAAGTTTACAAAGTCTTAAAAACAGATAGTGGCAGGTTAGATTTATGAGAAAAATTATATGCTATAGTTCAAAGTAAATATACCCAGAAAAGGAATACACTTTAAAATGTAGGTTTTCTTTTGAACTTAAACTAGAAGTGTAGATCAAAACCTTTTCATAAAACCAATGGCACACTTTAAGATATTTGGATGCAAAGTTAGAGTGGTGGGTTAACTTTCCCCCAAGCAGCTCATATTCTGAATTGTCATTGTGAATATTGAATTTCACCAGACCACGTTTGAAATGCCCATGGCTTATTTTTCTAATGATATTTGATCCTTAAAAGAGATGAAAGATTAAAAAACACCTTAGGCTGACAGTATACACTTTTCAAAGTACAGTACCCACATTGACTTTTCAATTCTTTGGAGACTTGAAAACAGCATATATGTTCCTATTACAGAAATAAGACACGTAACTTTTAATCCTCCACAGAAGACATCACAACCACAAAAGTGTCAGGGATAAGACTTTTGTCACAAATCATGTTGGTGAAAATTAATCTCTTAAATATTTTCATCAAATATTTTGTGGCACTAAGACTTTCATTTCATTTACACAATTGTCTTGATTTAAAGCCATACTTTAAGAAAAAAAAAAAACAGGAAAAAATAGAATCAGGTTCCAAATACCTAAGAATCAAATATCATCTTTATTAACAGAGTTTAGAACTTGAGTCATAACTTCTTGACTTAAATGTATTACATTTCCTGAAAGAGTTAAGACTCTTTAACATTAAATATCTGCTAAATGAAACATACTAATTCATTAGTCAGTAATTTGTCATAGTGGGATTATGAAAATGTAGGCTCAGTTCAGTAAAATCATCCAGCAAATGAGCATTAAGGGAATGTCAGAATTGTGTTACCCTTTATTCTCAAATACAGGTATCTTTTTACCTCCAATGAAATACCCAGTAATCTGGTGGTAATCTTAATGTGAATGTCCTGTTGGTCCCTCATACACCAACTGTTTAATACCAAAGGCCCCCTAGGTTGCTTATCTTATTTAATGTTTATCATTATCTCATCAGGCACCCAGACTGAAAAATCTTGGGGTCCACTTTGAGGGCTCTTACTCTCTTTGGTAGGTTTCTAAGACTTATCAATTTCTATATTATTCTATCCAACTTCACTATTTTAAAACATCAAGGAAGAGAGACTTTCGTAATCTAAGTGACTGACAGGGAAGACCACCACATCATTTTCAAGCTCCACTAAACTGTGATTGTCTTGGAGACAAGGACCATCTTATTCAGCACAGTACTGGGTGCAACAGTAGCCATTCAAACATATTCCACTGAACTGGGCTAACAGTTTAGAATCCAAAGCTATTTTCAGCTGTCTTAAGATATTTCTTAGTTGACAGGAGAGCAAGTACTTAACTATGCCACTCCATTTGCATCACTATATTATAGAATAAAGTTGGATGAAGAGACTTTAGAAGCCACCTAGTCCAAGTTTCCTTTCTCTCTAAAAAAAAAAAGAACCGCACAAAAATTTGAAATAACATTAGACTTACCTAAAAACTACACAGAGTTGCCACTTACCCTTCACCCAGCTATGTAACCATAGTACAAATACTGGAATAACAAAATTCACATCGATATAATACTATTAAAAAATCTAAATCTACAAATCTTATTTAAGTATTGCCATTCCCCACACTAATGTCCTTTTTCTGGTCCAGAATCCAATCTAGGATTCCCACTGAATTTAGCTGACAAGACTCCTTAGACTTCTTTATTCTGTGCCAGATCCTCTGGCTTTCTTTGTTTTTCTTGACCTTGATGCTCATCCAGGCCAATTATTTTGCAGAATGTCTCTCAATTTGTGTTTACCTCGTGTTTTCTCATTAGAATGAGGTTATGCATTTTTGGCAAGAATATAAGAAAAGCGATGTCCTTCTCAGTGTATCACATTTGGGTAAGTGGTAATATTAACTCTGATTACATGACCAGATTTTGCCACTGCAAAGTTATTATTTTTCCATTTGTAAATAATAAATATCTTTGGAGAGGTATTTGGAGATTATGCAAGTATTATTTTTCTATATCAAACTTTCACCCACTAATGTTAGCATCCATCAATGGTTCTTGAATGCAACAATTATTATTGTGGTACATGATTATGTTGATTTCCTATTTCTTTTATTCTCTAACATTTATTAATATTCTACAATAAAAAGAGCTGTCACTTTTGTCCCATTTATTAGTTCAGTTATTTATATCGGTATGGAGTCATGGATATTTATTTTACTTTATGAGTTACAATCTAATACTATTATTATTTACTACGTTGTTTAAATTAAAATAGCTTTGGCCATTGGGAACCCCTTCAAGTTAGTTCCTATGTCCTTTTGCTATAAGCTATCACTTTTTTGAGAGCTTCTTTGCTTTCTGGTTACAAAATGTTTCAGCCTCCAATGGGCTCCAAGATACCAATGTAAGAAGACCCTGTACTCACCTTCTTTCATGTGAACTGAATATACAGTTACATATAGAGCAATTCCTCCTGAAAAAGAACTGAGGACTGATTGAACAGCTTCTGCACAACAAACAATAGAGAGACTACATAGAAAAGGGTAGGAGAGATGAAGACACAATAAAAACAGTTACCCTGTCCCTGACGCGGTGACCTGCAGTAGGGAGGGATATCACTGAGGGGCCCTGTGCACACTCACCCACCCTGAGGTACAGTGGAAATGCAGTGGCTTAAAGGGCACCTAGATTATATGTGAAGGAAATCTACTTATTAACCCTAGAGAGTCTGTCAACAGATGCCAAGGTAGTAGTGCTGGTGCGGCATGCCCTGACACAGCCCTGGCCTGTACTGATCCAATCATCCTCCTAAGGCAGCCCTGGTGCAACATGCCCTGGGAACACGCCCAGCCCGAGCTCACTCCAGTTGTCCCACCAAGGTGACCCTGAAACAGTGCACCCTGGGACCGGCCCTGGCTTGCACCTGTTCTAGCTGCAGCTGGTCCACAAAGGCAGCCCTAGTGTGGTGCATCCTGGGAACCCCCAAGCCCACTCCAGCTCTGGCTGTCCTGTGAGGGGTAGCCCTTGGGTGCAGCACACCCAGGGATCTCTAATCTGGGTCCTCGACTTCCAGCAGTCCCACCAGGGTTGTCCTGGAGTGGACCACCACCTGCCCATGCCTACTCCAATCCCAGCTGTCCTTCCAAAGCGGTCCCAACACAGCCCACCTGGAGACCTATCTGGCCTATGCCCACTTCCACTCCAAGCCAGCCTGCCATGTAGGCATGCAGCCTACATAGAGGCTGCTTCTACCAAGGCCATTCCTTCAAGACCAGAAAAAGTAGCTGTCTCACCTAATTTGTAGAAACAAACACAGACAGTCAAACAAAATGAGGAGACAAAAGAATATATTCTGAACAGAGAGAACAAGATAAACTCCAGCTCCCACCCCAAACCATAATGAAATGGAGATAAGTAATTGATCTGACAAAGAGTTTAAAGTAAAGATCATTAGGATACTCACCAAACTTGGGAGCAGAATGGAAGCACAAAGTAAGAACTTCAACAAAGAGTTAGAAAATATAAGAACCAGTCAGAACTAAAAAAGACAATAATTGAAATGAAAAATACACTAGAGGGAATCAACAGCAGATTAGATGACACAGAAAAATGGACCAGGGATTTGGAAGACAGAATAATAGAAATCACCCGATTAGAACAGCAAAAAGAAAAAAGAACTTTAAAAAATGAGGATTGCTTGAGGGACTGCTGTGACAATGCCTAATGTACTAACATTCACATGACAGGGGTCCCAGAAGGAGAAGAGAAAAGAGAGTAGAAAACTTATTTGAAGAAAGAATGGCTGAAAACTTCCTTAACCTGGGGAAGGAAACAGACCTCCAGGTCCAAGATGTACAGACAGTAGTCCCAAACAAGATGAACCCAAACAGATCCACACCAAGGCCTATTATAATTAAAATGACAAAAGTTAAAGAGAGAATATTAAAGGCAGAAAGAAAAAACAACAACTAGTCACATACAAGGAAAATCTCATAAGGCTATTAGTTGATTGTCCAGCTGAAACTCTGCAGGCCATAAAGGAGTGGCAGGATATATTTAAAGTGCTGAAAGGAAAAATCATACAAATCAAGTATATACTACATGGCAAGTTTATCGTTCAGAATTAAAAAAGAAACAAGGAGTTTCCCACAGAAGCAAAAAGCTAAAAGAATTCATCACCACTAACCTTGTCTTACAAGAAAGTTCAAGGGTCTTTTTTAAGTGGAAAAGACCACAACTAGAAATAAGAAAAAAGATAAAAATAAATATATCACTGGTAAAGGCAATGTATAGGAAAGGCAGTGGATCACCCACTTATGAAGACAAGAACATAGTTAAAAGACAAAAGAAGTAAAAACAACTATAACTACAGTAATTAGGGGATACACAAAATAAAAAGATATAAAATATAATTAAAGACATAAAATGGGGAGATAGTAAAATTGTAGTGCTTTTATAATGCAATCGAACTTAAATGGCTATCAATTTAAAATAGACTGCTATATATATATATATAGGTCAATATTTATGAACCTCATGGTAACCACAAACCAAAAACTTACAATATACAGATACAATATATAGATATAGATACAGAGAGAAAAGAACCCAGACATAACACTAAAGAAAAACATCAAATCACAAAGAGAATAAAGAAACAGAAGAATTACATGAACCAAAGACAATTAAAAGATAAGTACATACCTATCAATAATTATTTTAAATGTAAATGGATTAAGTGCTTCAATCAAAAGACAGGGAGACAGACTGGATAGAGTAAAAAACAAGACACATCTATATGCTGCCAGAAGAAACTCACTTCAGATTTAAAGGTACACACAGACTAAAAGGGATGGAAATGGTAGTCTATGCAGAGGGAAATTAAAAAACAAACAAACAAACTGGGGAGCAATATTATCTGGAACAATGTAGGTTTTAAAACAAAGACTGTAACAAAAGACAAAGAAAGACAATATGTAAGGATAAAGGGGTCAATCCAAGAGGATATAACATTTGTAAATATATATGTACCCAACATAGAGGCAACTAAATAAAGCAAATATTAACAGCTATAAAGAGAGAAATTGACAGTACCTCTAATAATAATATTAGAGGACTTTAATATCCACTTATATCAATAAATAAATCATCCAGATAGAAAATCAGTAAGGAAACGTGCTGGCCTTAAAAGACAGAGTAGATCATATGGACTTAATAGATACATTCTGAACATCATCCAAAAACTGCAGAATATGTATTATTTTCAAGTGCTCAAGGAACATTCATTAGGATCAATCACAGATTAGGCCACGAAACTAGACTCAATAAATTCAAGAAGACTGAAATCATATCAAGCATTTTTCCCAATCACAATGATATGGAACTAAGAATTAGTAACAAGAGGAAAACGAAAAAACACAAACATGTGGAGACTAAACAACATGCTACTAAAAAAACCAATGGGTCACAGAAAACATCCAGGAGGAAATAAATATCTTCAGGTAGTGAAAATGTAAACACCAATTCCCAAAATCTATAAGATGTGGCAAAAGCAGTTCTCAGAGAAAGTTCCTACCTAGCAATACAGGCTGACCTCAAGAAATAAAAAAATCCCAAATAAGCAATCTACCTTTACACCTAAAGTAACTAGAAAAAGAACAGACAAAGCTTAAGTTTATAGAAGAAAGGAAATAATAAGGAACAGAGTAGAAATAGAGACTAAAAGACAATAGATCAATGAAACTTAGAGCTGATTCTTTGCAAAGATAAAGTCAATAAACCTTTAAGCCAGAGTCATCAAGAAACAAAGAGAGAGTGTCCAAATAAATAAAATCAGAAAAGAAAGAAGTTACAACTGACACCATGGAAATATACAGGATCATAAAAGAATTTTACAATGATATATCAATAAATTGGAAAACCTAGAAGAAATGAATAAATCTTAGAAACACACAACCTTCCAAAACTAAAACATGAAGAAATAGAAAACCTGAATAGATGTTGTACAAGTAATGAAATTGAATCAGTAATTTAGAAACTCTCAAAAAACGCAAATCTAGAACCAGATGGCTTCACAGATGAATTCTACAAAACATTTAAAGAAGAATTAATACTTATTCTTCAAAAATTGTTCCAAAATGTTAGAGGAAAAAATACTTTCAAATTCATTTTCTGAGGCCAGCATTATCCAAAACCAGAGACACCGCACAAAAAAAGAAAATTAGAGGCCAATACCCCCGAGGAACACAGATGCAAAAAATCCTTAACAAAAATATGAGCAAACCAAATTCACTAAAACATTAAAAGGATCACACACCATAACCAAGCGGGATTTATTCCAGGGATACAAAGATGGTTTAACATCTGCAAATTGATCAATGTAAGAGTTCAATTTAATGAAGTGAAGTATAAAAATGACATGATCATCTTGATAGATGCAGAAAAAGCATGACATTTCAACATATATTTATGAGAAAAACTCAACAAAGTGTGGATAGAAGGAATATACTGCAACATAATAAACGCTGTTTACGATAAAGGCACAGCTAACATTGTACACAATAGTGAAAAGCTAAGAGCTTTTCCTCTAAGATCTGGAACAAGACAAGGATGCCCACTCTCACCACTTTTATTCAGTATAGTAGTGGAAGCCATAGCCACAACATTTAGGCAAGAAAAATAAATAAAATGCATCAAAATTGGAAAGAAAAAGTGGAACTGTCACTATTTGCATATACCATTACACTGTATATGGAAAACCCTAAAGCCACCACCAAAAAAATATTAGAACAAATAAATGAATTCAGTAAAGTTTCAGGATACAAAATTAATATGAAGGAATTGGTTGAATTTCTATACACTAATAACAAACTATTAGAAAGAGAAATCGAGAAAATAAACCCATTTATAATTGCATAAAAAAGTAAAATACCTAGAAATAAATTAAACCAAGGAAGTGAGAGGTCCATACTCTGCAAACTGTAAGACATTGATGAAAGAAAACAAAGACGACACAAATAAATGGAATGACATACTGTGCTCATGGATTAGAAGAACTAATATTGTTAAAATCTCCACACTACCCAAGACAACCTACAGATTCAATGCAACCCCCATCAAAGTACCCATGAAATTTTTTACTGAACTAGAACAAATAATCCTAAAATTTGTCTGGAACCACAAAAGATCCCAAAGAGCCAAAAGCAATCTTGACAAAGAAGAAGCAGGCTGAAGGTATAATACTCCCTGATTTCATACTTTACTACTAACTCATAATCAAAACTGTCTGGTACTGACATGAAAACAGACATGTAAATCAAAGGAATAGAATAGACAGCCCAGAAATAAACCCATGCATATATGATCAATTAATATATGACAAAAGAGGCAAGAATATGCACTGGGGAAAAGACAGTTTTTCAATAAATGGTGTTGATTAAACTGGACTGCTACATGTGAAAAATGGAACTGGAAAATTTTCTTACAACATATACAAAATTAAATTAAAGAGGGATTAAAAGACTTGAAGGTAAGACCTGAAACCATAAAACTCCCATGAGAAAACAAAGGCAGTAGGTTCTTTGACATCAGTCTTAACAATATTTTTTTGGATCAGTCTTCTCAACAAGGCAACAAAAGCAAAAATAAACAAGTAGGATTATATCAAAATAAAAAGCTTTGCACAGTGCAGGAAAACATTAACTAAACAAAAAGGCAACCTACAGAGTGGGAAAGATATTTGAAATCATACATCCAAATAGGGTTAATATCCAAAAATATATAAAAACTTATACATCTTAATATAAATAAGAAAGATCAATTAAAAAGTGGGCAGTGGACTGAACAGACATTTTTCCAAAGAAGACATATAGATAGCCAACAGGAACATGAAAAGATGTTTAACATCACTAATCAGCAAGGAAATGCAAATCAAAACCAGTATAAGGTATCACCTCACACCTGTGAGAATGGCTATGCTCAAAAAGACAAAAAAAAAATAACAAGTGTTGAGGAAGATGTGGAGAAAAGAACCCTTGTGCACTGTTGGTGGGAACACAAACTGGTGTAGACACTACTGAAAACAGTGTGGATGTTCCTCTAAAATTTAAAAATAGAACTGCCATTCAACCTAGCAATTCCACTTCTGGGAATTTACCCAAAGAAAACAAAAACACTAATTTGAAGAGCTATATGCTCATTGCCCTGTGCCCACTGCGTAATTTACAACAGCCAAGATATGAAAACAAGCTAAGTGTTCATCACACAGATGAACGGATAAAGAAGATGTGCCATATATATGCAATGGAATATTACTCAGCCATAAAAAAGATGAACTCTTGTCATTTTTGACAAGATAGATAGACCTACAGGGTATTATGTTAAGTGAAAGAAGTCAGAGAAAGGCAGATACCAGTAATTCACTTATTGTGGAATCTTAAAAAAACTGAATGATTCACAAACAAAACTAACAGAAACAGATTTTTATATATGGGAAACAAACTGGTGATTATCAGAGGGGGGAAGGTTGGGGGGCAAGCAAAACAGGTGAAGGGGATTAAGAGGTACAAACTTCCAGTTTTAAAATAGTTAAGTCATGGTGATTTAATGCAGAACACAGGGGAATATAATGGATACCACTGTAATAACTTTGTATAACTAGACTTATTCTTAGCCAAAGAACTAAGACAGACATAAAGGACAACTTTATGGAAGCAATGGTAATTATCAAAGAAAAGACTATCAAAAGAAAGGGTTGATACTACTCCCTAGAAGTCTTGTTAAGAATGGGCTTAACAACATTTTGTCTGGACCTTACAGATGAATGAGATTTACTTTTCTCATTTTATAGCAGCTTTCATTTATACAAAGATATTTGGGAACACATGATAAAAATCTCCTTTGCAGAAATAACTTAATACATACATAATATAGATCTCACTTGATATTTCTGCTATGTAGGCACTACCTCAAAATACTGATATTGTACTATCTAAATTAGTTTCTGAGGTTTCGCCAAAAAAAAAAGAAACTAGTATAAATGACAAAATTTTCATTATTATATGTTATGTATATTCCTCAGAACGTGTCTATCTCTTCTCAAAGAAGAACTTAGGTAAGGTTGATGGAAGGCTCTTCTTAAATCCCCAAAACTTACACAGTTATAAGCATTCATTGACTAGGGTGAGAAGGGATATAAGAAAAAATTCCAGACTTGAATTATTACAAAAACAAATATAGAAATGTTGACAGCTTTTGTATCACTACATACACTGCATAAACACAGAACACTTCCCAACTGTTATACAAATTCTACTCTTTTTTTGCTTGGGTAGGAATCATGGGATACCTAAAATTCTCAGGAGAGTAAAGATAAAAGAAGGGACTGAAAGCTCAGGAAAATGGAAGTAGAAAGTCAAAGGTCAGGCAGACATCTGAGAGCCTGGAAGGAACAGAAAGAGACTGGGCCAGACTCAGGTGAGCACTGAGGCCAGAAGGCACAACGTGCCCGAATATGGAGACCTTGCGGTTGAGGCAGGCACTGACCCAGTTATAGCTGAATTCCAGGATTACCAGAATCTAATGACTAGTTTCCCACAAAGCAGACTACTAGGGCTGGGAACCTGCCATACTTTATAGATTTTCACATTTAGTACTCCGGAGTTTGATTTGGTTCAGGGATGAGCACGTAATTCAATGAGAACCAAGGAGGTCCAATACTCTTGCTCCCTTGGTTTTGAAGTTAAGGAAATGAAGGCACTGAAGCTGTTGGCGGCTACCATTTAGAGCCTTGAGGCTGAAGCTGTGTAATATGAAGGAAGATCCAATGGATTACCCATGCCTAAGGATAGCGCTGGTCGCAAGCTTCTTACCTACATGAGACTGTTTAAACCAGTTTGTTGCATTTTCTGCCAAAGCATCCTAACTGAAAAACATTCTATAAAAGGATTCCCAAGGGTAATCCTCAGTCTTTTATTCTTCTCCCCACTCCCACCCCAATCTCTTATTTCAGTGAAATTGTCTACTCTCATGGTTTTATAATTTTTTTATGACAGTATCCATAACCACACCTAATTCTTAACCACATGCTTCTCCCATGCTTCTGTATATAAAAACTTGGGAATAACATGGATCACTTCCAACTTGATATTTATGTATGAATGTATTCATTATTCAACCAACATTTATTGGTTATCTACCATATACTGGATATATAAAGATAAAGTGAATAATTTACAATTTTCTTTCATATCGGATTTTTCCTTGGCAATTTGTTAGCCTCAGATTTTGAGACTGCAGTAAGTAAGTACTAGAGGAAAGAAAAGACAACCAACAACATTCATAATACTGACTGCCAAGCAAATGAACAAGTGAAAAACATGAATACTTCCTCATCATCATACAAACCCTATTCTTTTTTCCTTCTTTTAATTCATTTCTGTGCTGTTAATTCCTTCATTCTGATCAAGTATTTTGAGTATATATGTGCAAGTTGCTGTTCATTTTTACTCTTTACCCTTTCATTCTTTTTCCCAATAACCCACCTCTCATTCTAAACTTACCTTTCCTAATCTTTTAACATTTTGTACTTGCCTATAACCCAGGTCTACTGGCATTGATGTTAGGTTTGTTTAGCACACAGGTAGCACTGAAAATTTAAGATGCTAATAAGGCTGGCAGTGAGGAGACAGAAACACATAAATGCTTGAAACAACACATGAAATTGAATTAAACTGAGCATGACAGATTCAGATTCTCTCCCCCTGAAACAATAAGCTGAACATCTAAAAACTCAACATAAAAACATCCAAACTGCCACCAGCACGTCTGAGCGTGGGATCTGCACATAACGCGACCCAGGGTCAAACCCCGGGTGTCGGGTGGTGGATTGAGGGAAACAAAGAAGCTGCCTCTTGTAGCCAGAGCTCCCTGTAGGAGAAGGGGAGGGGAGAAGTGTGGCGACTTCCCTGAACAGTCCTGCCTGGGAAAGCTGCAAGCTCCACGCGGCTGGCGGCAGTGCCAGTCATAAAGGCAGAAGGCAGAGAAACAGGGACAGCAGAGAAGTGGGGACAGCAGAGAAACGACAGTTGAGTTTTACCAGCCGCAGTCGCAAAAACTGAGGCTGAGCAGCTGCCTCCATCCCCTAATCCAGAGAGCCCCTCCTCAAGATCCTCTGAGACAGAACACCACGGAGTCAGAGCGAATGCTACTGAAACTGTCACAAACACTGACAGGACTGAGACTGAGGTAGCGAGCATAATTAAACATCTTTAAGAAAAAAAATACATTATGAGTACTTATATAAAGCAGAGATCCAAAGCAGAGATCCAAGAGGCTTAGGTTGCCAACTACTGGAAACCAAAAGAAAAACACCTTCTTTGTAAAAGGATAGAGGACATATATATAATAAATCTTCTTTCTGGAAAAAAAGAAAAGCAGAACACACTTCCATAATGCCCAGTCAGAGAGAATAGTCCTTTAAACAACCATGAACAACCAAGATGATAAGGCCATCTCAGAAAGAAAGATAAAAAACCTCCAGAAATAAGCTTACAGACAGAGAAAATATGCAACTTAAATGACAGATGTTCCAGGATGGTACTTTCTGAAAACAACTGAGTGAGATCTGAAAGAACCGTATCAACAATTTCAGGAATTGAAAAAAACAACTAGATGAGAAGAATGATTCTTTAGCAAGGAGACTAAAACCCTCAAAAAGAACCAAATAGACCTTCTGGAGATAAGAACATATTGGCAAAGAGCTGAAAAATGAGAAATAGCAAGCTTGGGAAATAGAGTTGATCAAATGGAGGAAAGGATCAAGTGATACCCAAACACAGAAATTTTACAAATAATCAGAAGGAGAAAAGAGAGACTCGAAAGAATGAAAAATAATGAATAGCAGCTGATACATCAGGAGAGGAAACATAAGAAATAATGGAAATTCTTGAAGGTGAGGAGAAAGGAGCAGGGATTAGAATGCAATTTTAGACAATAGTTGATGAGAATTTCCCAAATCTAAGGAATGAGCTGGACTTGGAATTCAAGAACATTAATGAAAGAACACACAATTATCTCAACCCAAAAAGGCCTTCCGCAAGACACGACTTGTATTATAAATTATCAAAAATCAATGACAAAGACAGAATTCTCAGAGCAGTCAGGGAAAAGAAGATGGTACCTATAAAGGAAAACCCATTAGATTATCGTTGGTCTACTCAGCACAAACCTTACAAGCGAGAGAGGAATGGAATCAAATATTGAAAACTATTAAAGTGAAAGGAACTACCAGCCAAGAATAAGTGTATCCAGCTAAGCTCTCCTTTAGATATGAAGAAGGAATAAAGAGACCTTTCCAGAAATACAAAAATTGAGGGAATTCTCCACTACGAGGCCTGCACTAAGGAAAATACTAAAAGGGTCAGCTCGCCTAAACCAAAATGACAAAAAAAAAAAAAATGCATAATTAAGAAGTAAGGTGACTAGTAGGGCTGATAAAAGCAGAGGAGTGCAACCCTTACTATAAACAGGGCACTAGTAAGCTTAAAATAAGAAGAGATTTGCTGTAGCAAGATAGTAATGAACGCTTCTGCATACATAGGAATGAATTGGAATCACAACAATGGGACTGAAAATGGGAGGATTCAAAGATCCAAATTTCACAGAGGGGAACGGAGGGAGATAAGGCAAGCATTAGAAGATAAAGGGATACTATATATATATACAGCTATTCCTTACATATTCGTAATGGTAACCACAGTCCAAAGATTTAGGACCAAAGTATATAACATAAAACACGGATAAGAGAGAAAACCTACAAAAGCCAACCAAAATAAAGAGACAGAAGCACAAGGACAAGGAAGCAATGGAAACATCAAAGCTTCTAGAAAGCAAAAGATAAAATGGCTATAAGAAGACTCATATTTCAATAATCACTCCTAATATTAAATGGATTGAATTCACCAGTAAAAAGGCACAGAGTTGCAGATTGCATCAAAAAACAAAAACCCAACATATGCTGCCTCCAGGAGACACATCTCAGCTCCAAAGACAATATAGATTCAAAGTGAAACGGTGGGAAGATGATATTTCAAACAATGGGCATTCAGAGAAAAGCGGGTAGTAGCAGTACTAATATCAGATGATGAAATAGACTTCAAAATAAAAAAGGTAAAGAAAATATGAGGGACACTTCGCAATGATAAAGGAAATCATGTACCAGAAGCCCCCAAATATGTAGCAATAACTAATAGAACTGAAGGGAGAAACAGACCAAACATTATCATAGTAGGGGACCTAAACACCCTACTGTCGGCTATAGACAGATCATCCAACAGAAAAATCAGTAAGAAAATAACATTCTTAAATGACACATTAGACCAACTGGACATAATTGACATAAACAAAGCCTTCTGTCCCAAAACAGCTCCTTATACATTCTTCTCTAGTGCACATGGAACATTCTCAAGGATCGACCACATACTGGCCACAGAGACAGCCTCAACAAGTATAAGAGGTTCGAAATCATACCAACCACTTCTGATCACAATGCTTTGAAACTAGAGATCAACTGAAAAAAGAAAGCGAGAAGAACCACAAATTAGATGGAGAATAAACAAGATACTACTGAAGAATAACTGGTCAGAGAAGAAATAAAAGAGAGATCAAAAGATATACAGAATCGAATGATAATGATAGCACAACATATCAGAACTTTTGGGACATGGCAAAAGTGGTCATAAGAGGAAAGTTCATATCATTACAGGCCTACTCCAAAAACAAGAACGAGCCCAAATAAGCAATCTAACACTTCATCTTAAAAAAAATGAAAAGGAAGAAACAATGAAGACTAAAGTCAGTAGAATGAAAGAAATCAAAATTGGAGCAGAAATAAATGAAACTGAAAAAAAAAAAAAAAATAAATACAAAAAAGAGCTGGTTCTTTGAGGTTAATAAAATTGACAAACCCCTGGCTAGACTCACTAAAGAAAAAGAGAAAGGAAAAAATAAACAAAATCGGGATGAAAGAGAGAAATTATGACTGACATCACAGAATACAAAGGATCATACGAAGATACTACGAAAAAGTATATAACACCAAATTTAATAACCTAGAAGAAATGGCACCAGTACTTAGAAAAATACAATCTTCCTAGACAATTCAAGAAGAACTGGAAAATCTAAATAGACTGATCAGCAGTATGGAAATTAAACAATCACCAAACCTACAAAAAGTAAAAGTCCAGGACCAGATGGCTTCACCAGTGAATTCTACCAAACATTCAAAGATTTATACCTATTCTCCTCAAATTCTTCCAAAATCGAAAAGGAGGCAATACTTCCCAACACATTTTTATGAGGCCAACATTATCTCGATACCAAAACCTGGTACAAATAACACACACAAAGAAAACTACAGACCAGTATATCTCATAACACAGATGCAAAAATCTTAAATAAGATACTAGAGAACCGAATACAGCAACATATTAAAAAGATTATATATGACAATCAAGTGGGCTTCATCCGAGGCACAGGATGGTTCAACATAACATACGCAAATCGATTAATGTGATACACCACATTAACAAGTTGAAAAATAAGAATCACATGATAATATCAGTAGAAACAGAAAAAGCCTTGGACAAATACAACATCCATTTATGATCAAAACGCTTAACAAATATTATAGAAGGAAGTACCTTAACATAATAAAGGCCATATATGACAAACCCTCGGCCAACATTATACTTAATGGTGAAAAACTCAAAACCTCTCTAAGATCAGGAACAAGACAAGGCTGTCCACTATCGCCACTGTTATTCAATATAACATTGGAGGTCCTAGCAAGTGCAATCGGACAAAGAAAGATATAAAAGGCATCCAAATAGAAATGAAGAAGTCAACAGAGACTATTTGGGGATGACATAATTCTCTATAAGAAAACCCTAAAGACTACACAAGAACACTCTAGAAATAAGAAGCAAATACAGTAAAGTCTCGATACAAAATCAACATTCAAAAATCATAGCGTTCCTATACTCTAATAATGAAGTGTTGGAAAAAGAAGTGAAAAATATTCCTTTGCAATTGCAACAACAACAACAATAACAAATACCTAGAATAAATCTAACGAAACAAGTGAAGGACCATATAATGAAAACTACAGGACCTTATTAAAAGAATCGAAGAAGATACAAAGAAATGGAAAGATATTCCGTGTTCTTGGACTGGAAGAACCAACATAGTTAAAATGACCATATTACCTAAAGCATTATACAGATTTAATGCAATCCCCAACAAATCTCATTGGGCATTAAAAAAAAATACACAAAAAATCATCAGATTGGTATGGAAGATGCCGAATTGCCAAAGCCATCCTGAGAAAAAAGAATGAGGCTGGAGGCATCACTCTGCCTGACTCAAAGTATACTACAAAGTGACAGTAATCAAAACAACACGTATTGGTATAAAAATAGAACACACGAACCAGGAACAGAATTGAGGTCCAGAAGTAAACCCATATTTATATGGCAATTAGTTTCGACAAAAATCCAAAAAAGATACAGTGATAAAAAGAAAGCCTCTCAATAAGTGGTGCTGGGAAAACTGGAAAGCCGCTGCAAAAGAATGAAACTAGACTTCGTCTATCACCACACACCAAAATTAACTCAAATGGATTAAGGACCTGAATTAACCTGAAACAATAAAATGCATAGAAAAACAGAGAACTAAATTCAAGGACTTTGGCTTAAAAAGGTTTTTATGAATTTGACCTCAAAGCAAGAGAAGTAAAAGCAAAAATAAAAAATGGGACTACATTAAACTAAAAAGCCTGCTCAGCGAAAGAAAGGTCAACAGTAAAAGACAACCATCCAAATGGGAAAACATATTTGCAAGCACACCTCCGATAAAGGATTTAATATTTAAAATATACAAAGAATTCATATGACTTTAATAACAACAGAAAAATCAAATGATCCAATCAAAAAATGGGAAAGGACAGACACTTTTCCCTAGAGGACATACAAATGGCTAACCAATATATGAAAAAATGCTCAATGTCACTAGCTATTAGGAAATGCAAATCAAAAACCATAATGAGATACCATATGAGATACCTGTTAGAATGCCATAAACAACAGGAGAGTTATAACAAGTATTGCAGAGGTTGTGGGAGAAAAAGGACCCTCATACACTGCTGGTGGGACTGCAAACTGTACAGCCACTATGGAAAACAGTATGGAGCTTCCTCAAAAAATTAAGAATTGACATACCATATGATCCAGCAATCCCTCTACTGGTATTTACCCCAAAGACTTGAAAAACCCATATCTGAAAAGATATTTTCACACCGATGTTCATAGCAGCATTATTCATGGTGGCCAGGACATGAAGCAACAGATGATTGGCTAAAGAAGCTGTGGTGCATATATACAATGGAATATTACTCAGCCATAAGAAGAGATGAAATACTGCCATTTGCAGCAACATGGATGGATCTTAAATACTAAGTGAAATAAGCCAGACAGAAAAGGTTGAAAATCACATGATATCACATATGTAGCTATAAACCTAAAAGCAACAAAGGAACAGGACAAACAGAGACTACAGACATGGACAATGGACTAGTGGTATACCAGAAACAGATGGGGGAGCGGGGAAGGGAAAAATAAGTAAATAAAATGTTAAAAAAACTATGTAAAGTATGAAAAAAAATAAATAAACTGGCATTAAAAAACAAAAAACACATGACTTATAGATATAAAGTGCCCTGCTGGTCTCTTTTGTCCCTTTTCTTTTCTTTTGTGCCATATACCTATAAGGAAATTAGGCATGGTTCAGTTTTTGAGACTTACAGAACTAATTTTACTCATTCTCATGTGCCTACCTGCCCACATGCCTACTACACTTGCTACACACACCAGCCTTCTGTGGCTTTGCTCCTCCATTGAGGGGATTCAGTTATCTGTGGACCACAGAAAGGTTCACTGACAAGTACCACCTTTTAAGTTTAAAATAGAGCCACAAAATTGAGCATTTCCTGCTATATTTAAACAAAGTCACAACAAAATAACAGGCCATGTTAGTTCAATGGTTTTAATATTGGTGTAAATGACCAGTAATACGAGATTATGGTGATCACTTAATAATAAAGAGTAGTGATGAATTTCACAACGGGTCATTTATAAATGGTAAATTGAGCTTTATGTTTTTTACCACAAAAACATGAAAGTAGTCCCTGGGATTCATGACAATTTATTTATTTCCTTTCCCTTTTCTTGTATATTGTGAGAAGTTAGCCTACAGGACAGCATCCCCTTCTTTTTCAATTTTTTTTTTTTTTTTCCAATCAGGAAACATACTAAATGTCTTCCCTGGAAAAAAAAAAGAATCTTATTTTACATATCACCACACACATAAACCCCAGGCCACAGAGAATACTGAGTTCATGTAAACTGGATTACTTATACATTCAAAAGCTGGTATAAATGGCAACCAAAAAGTGACTTAAGGGATGTGCTATTCTTCTAATGAACTAATGCATTGATTTCAAAAGCCTGCAAATTAACATCTATACCCCATTTCCTCCTCTCATGTCTTTCTCCTGCTCCAGGATCCTATCCAGGCAGGACCCCACGCTCCATTTAGAAATTTGTGGTCAGGTCATTTTGACCAAATATATAACCCTTCTACCTACTTCCATTGAAGAGAATGCTTTTTTTGCCTGATTTTTCCACTGGCCTCTTTCAAATATCTGTTTATATTTTTAATTTCAGCTCTAGCAACTAATGGCAGATATTTAATTAAATTAAATGAGGTGCAGCAACACTGAAAAGTAATTTCAGAAACAACTGGTATGATAAATGGAAATAATCTCGCTTTGTTTGCATATGACATACTTTTCATTGAGGGTAAAATTTAGTTCAAGGAACAAATAGTTTCATGACCTTTAAAAATACTCCTTCAGAACGTTAATAAATGCAAGCCACTTGTTTGGAGAACGTTTACAAAATGCTGCCAGCCCTACATCATCAGTTTCTACTAGGCCCTTAGTAAGGCTCTCACTCTCTACAGTCTGACTGTGCAAAACAATACATCTAAATCAAGCTTCTGTATGCCATTAGAGAGATAACAATGATGACATGTGCTAGCAAAGCATATCCAGGTACTTTTTTATCCAGTTGGAAGTAATCTAAGGCTACTAGAAATCAGCAAACATGTGTTAGATACGTCCACAAGTAGATTTGCATAAGTGAAGCATCAGGATGCCTCAAAATATGAGGAAAAAAATTTATCAGTATGATCCATGAACAGATATCATAAGTCTAGAAAAAAATTTTTGTAAGTATGGTCCATAAAGAGATGATTAGAAATCTTTCAATTTTAAATTTTTCAACTAATTATATTGAAGCACATAAAAATAGCACTTGGGTACTTTAGCCATAAAAAAAAAGACAACCTTGTCCCCCGCCCACCACCTTAATTAGTATAAGTTCATCAGATCCTATTTTTAATTACATTCTATTTTTAACAAGCCATATATTTGTATCTAATAATAAACTAAAATATAAGATTAGCATATGGAACAAAACAGAACAAAACTCAGAAGACTACATGAATACCAATGTTTCAGCTGTATAGGGTGCTGTTGCACCCAAACAATGTCATGAAAGACTAGCCTTCAAAATAAGAGCTCGGTTGGGTGGTCCACCTGCTAATGGGACCTGATGATTCCTTATGGGTGGATTTCTAGTCCCTGGGGACTCTCATTTCTGTCCTCAGTGGTGAGTAAAAGCTGGGACCTCCAATCTAATACAAACTTCTTCCTTTGGACACCAGAAAAGGACAAGTAGTAACATAATTTTTTTTCCCTTTCACATAAAGAGAGAATTATTCATGAAAGATGAAATGACTGCTGAGTGGCTATTTATACTTGGCTCCTGTCTGGGAAAGGTATTTTTGACAAATGTTTTAAAAATCTCAGATCCTAGCAAAGTTAAACTAAAAATACCAAAGGGTGATGTAGGATATGCTTTGCCTTCCCTCCTCTCCAATCTGCCACCATGCTCACTGTTTTTACAGTTGTGTCAATTTATTAGAAAAATAAAACTTGATTGGATCATGTGGCTATGTTTAAAAAAAAATGAACTGGCAGATCTGACTGTGCATATTGGAAAGTGTATGACAACCTTCCTAGAGAGGAAAGATCAACAACAAACACATACTCCATAGGTTCTTAGATGAATACAGTAGCCATTCAACTTAATCACCTGAGGAAACTGCTGGTGAATCAATTTTTTTTTCAAGTAAATCATATGGATAGAAAAATTGGTATAATTTATTCTAGCAATGTTGAAAGTAACATGACTTTGCTAAATAATCTACTGTAATGCCTTAGAAACTGGTCTTCACTCTACATATTCCAGGTTTCTAAGACTTGTGTAATAGAAAGACCAGAAGCCAGGAGACATGTGGTATATAGTCACTACTCTGCCTCAGAAATCCCTGGGCAAATCACGTAATTCTCCACCCTTAATTCAATGAGGAGCTAGGACGAGCTCAGGGCCTCAACCCAGGGCTCTTAGCACACTTAGTAAGTCCACAGAGTAATGGTGGTCCTTGAGGAATTTTAAGTATTTCAAAGAAATACTTGAAAGAAGTCATGAATTTGTCTGAGACAGGGCTGCAGAGGTGTACTAAAGTTTTATTTTGGCTAGAGTAATTCAAAATTGGTATAGTCATGCTAACTATATAATCTTAATGCAATTTGGATCATGAGGTCTATGAAGGAAAGAATAAAAAGTTCTTAATAAAGGATGATCTTTAAGATAATTTTCAGCTCTTAAGTTTAGTGATCTGTGACCTCGGCATTCGTGTGGGTGACTGAGTTGAGAGAGGGAAATACAAAAATAGACTAATATTTGCTGAGGAATTAACAAATTTGTGCCAAAAGAATGTACATGATACTATGCACAGATTATTTCACCTAATCCTCTCAAAAGTCCTGTGAATGAAGTATTTTTGCCTTCATTTTGGAAATGAGTAAAGTGAACTTTTACCATAATCAATTTGCCAGAAAGCAGTAGGGCTGCTTCAGATCTGTCTGCCTCCATCCAGCGCCATGTTGCTTTATAACACTACTGCTGTTAGGTTTTAGTAATTCCATTTTTATAATTTGGTAACAGGGGTGTAAATAAAGCTTCAGATTCTGTCTGCCTCCATCCAGCGCCATGTTGCTTTATAAACACTACTGCTGTTAGGTTTTAGTAATTCCATTTTTATAATTGGTAACAGGGGTGTAAATAAAGGCTTCTTCCTGTCCCCAGTGGTCTTGCACAGCCTCAGTATGTGATGTCAACATAGCCTACCGGTCCAAGGGCCCAGCCAGAAGCAAAAGAACATCTAAGGTGTGTCCTCAGTCACTCATCGCTGACAGGGTTGCTTTGCCAGAAACTTTCGAGCAAATAGCCTACTGGCTTATGTGGATGAGAGGGCGATTTGCTGTGTCCAAAGGCAAAACTGAAGGCTGTCACAAATTTGGTAGAGGGGAAATAGAGATTTATTTCTAACCTTTTCTTTTTCCATAATCCCGGCGCTGGGAGCTATGACAATTTTTAGTCGATTTCACCTAATACTAACCTATAAGGTACTATCAAGGATGTAAAGGACAAGCAGTTAAGAAAAAGATCTATTTAATTGCCAGGACTAAAAACTTTCTTCTCCATCGCATTTTTTATACAGTGAGATATGTTCACGTTAAGTGACAGCATTTTTGTTAACTCAAGGTCCTTTTTCCTCCTGTCCAAGGAGCACTGTGTAATGGGATTTTTTTTTTTTATCAGTTGTGCTCTCCCTCCGCCAATGTATCTAAATCTAGAGAAATAATTCTTTATCACACCTTTGTTAAAACTAGAAGAAATAAAAAGCATTTCTCTCTCTCTCTCTCTCTTTTTTTTTTTTTTTTTGCTATAGTACATAAGATACATAAAGTCCAGGGCAATGGGATACAATTCTAAAATATGTAACCTGAGGCTAACATTTTTCTAGCAGTCTAGATTAATTTGGAATCTGGGTAGCTAAATAATAGGAAGAAATAGACTAATTTAGCTGGAGACAAGTTCTGAAAGTGGAGGTACTTGGAAGAGTATAACTACTGGGTTTCTCATTAGAAGAGAGCGGTCTCATGAAGACTTCATATTCCCCGAGAGAACCAGACTTACACAATTAACAATTCTTTTCTGAAAAAAAAGTTCTTCATTAATGCATGTGGACACATGTGGGCTGTGTAAAAATATAAGAGATGTGTAACACACAGTAAACAGAAAGTAATGATCTTAAACAGGCCAAATCCTTGAACTCATCATTAATAATGTCTCTCTAGCATTTAGCTACCCAGGCTGCTGGGAGCCTGTTTTCTTCAAATACTTCAAACACTGAAATCCAGGAACATTTATTATTTTAATCCATTACAGGCAGTGCTGTGATTTAACTTTATTGGTTGTGGTAGTGGTAGTAGTTATAAGTGGGGGTACAGTAATGTTCTTTTACACATTATTTCAAAAGGGCTTAATTATATTTTATAGCTTGGGCCAGGAATTCTGCTTGTTTTTTGTCTAACAAAGTTCAAATGGAGTTCAGGTCGGTGATGAATCAGAAGAAAAAGTCAGAGATGGTTATCTCTCTGAGATGAGCTCATCTCCCTCTACAAAAGGCTGTGCAGGTACAATCATGCTCACGAGATGCTCCGACATCCTGAGCCCGTTACTTGTTACATGAGTTTTACTTTTCATGGAAACTAGCACATCAGAAATTCAACCCACTGGTTTTCTTCTAAATGTCTTACGTTACTCTCCTATGTATGTTAAAGGCTTCTCATTGTAATCTAAAACTGCTATAGTAACCATACAACTAAATCAAAAAAACTGTACATGAAGAATAATGATCACATAACAGACACTTAAAAATGCATAAACCCTCATCACAGAAAAAGTTAAGCATTCCATATGAAAAAAGAAGACTGCATTAATACATGTATTATAAACAAAAAAATAGTGATGTATAAACATGCCCTGGACAGCGTATCTCTACCAGTGTTTTTTTTTAAACATCAAAGATTCTTAAATTTTTACCACTTTTGAGGAGTGTGAAAAAGATCAGTGACAGTAGTATATAATTATTGCTTATTATTGTCCCTATCTAATCTTACATTATGATAATAATTACAAGGAGAATAAAAGTTGTATGTTGGGATTTCCTCTCTACTGTATATGATCTCTAAAAAGAAGAGGACAAAAGAATTACTCCCTAAGAGAGTATTTTTATACATTTATGTTAAATTTTTTTTTTTTATCATATTAAAGAAATAACATGAACATTATTTTGAAAAAAATATATGGGAATTTTACTTTTTCTACTTATCTCCCTTTCAATTTTTAGAACTTTCTATTCTACCTTTTTTTTCAAATATTCCATCACTACGCACAGAAAAAATTCACTATTGGAAAAAACTCATCAACATACAGGTAACTTAAGAATAGAAGAAGAGGGACATGCCAGTTCATCAGTAGCAACTTTGAACGTTGTTATAAAGTAATAGGAGGACTCTGACCAGAATTAATAGCGGTACACGGTTCTGGGATGAGGGGTGTCATGTTTCATGGACTCTAGGCCATCTGTTCTCCCTGCCTACATTTTACTTCTGTAAAACTATAAACGCACCTCTACCTCAGGGACTATAGAAGGGCATTAGAATTCCTCTGCTTTTCATTATCACAAGATTCAGTAACTCATTTCATTGTCAAGATAATCCCCTTTTACTCTTTCTTTTGCGCTTGCTAGATATGCCAAAATGACAAATGAAATCCCAGATGTTACAGACCCAACGAGGCCTCTACTTTCCTTGAGTGCTGGGTTTAAGCTACTTGGGACCTAGTGTTGAAAATGACAAGACGCTGATGCCGCACACCCAGTAATCATTAAAGTTGGTTAGTGATTTGTCTGTCTACAAGCTGTACTCCCCCTTCAATCCTCGGTGGCTGCTTAAGAGTTAAGTTTGTCCTCTGGCTTTAACTGTCAAAGAATTCATTTCCTATTGTTCAGGCATTGGAAAGAAATGCTATTTCATTCTAAAAGTAACAAAAGTCTTTGGGGTGTTGTAAATGGCCTGTATTGGAACATATTGTTTTAGGTAGTCATATCTAATTTAATATTTTATTTCCCCTTAGGCTTACTTGCATCCTGGATCATCCAACGGCTGTGACAACGCCTTGAGAGATTATCCTCAGGAGATCCAGTTAACTATGGAATGAGGCTGGAGCTCCATTTTTTACCAATTCATGACCCAGTTTCACTTTCAGTATGTGAAAGGGAACTTAAGGTTCTTTACATTTCATTGGTCCTGAATTTGGTGAACATAAGAGACATTTGTATACGTGGAAAATACGGATATTTTTTTCCCCCTATTTTCGTTATACACTAAAAGAATTACATCTGGATGACGAAGACTGGTAGCAAAGTTATTTAAACCACAGCCCTTTGACTAGAAAGTGTTCAACTCACTGTGTTTCCGCATGGATGAAAAGTACCCTTGGTCTCACTGGAAAGGCGATCCTTTCAACCTTTTTCTAAATTCTGACTAAAGTGCTAGCCAAGATGGCCTCACTTAGGTTCTTCCCCAACCCTCTGTGCCACCTAACTTGTTCATATTCTACTTTCCCCTTTCCTTAACCTACATGAAGGTTGCTAATCTAAGTGCCCGTGGGAAGGAACAAGGCAAGCCTTAAGTACAGCTATTTCGCAGCCTGAAGTGTGCACCCTTGTTTGCCTAAATCTAAGGACTGCCGCCTAACAGAGCTGTAATTTACTCTGACAAGGGGAGCTAAAGTGGTGTAGTTCACTCCCCACCATGCCTGTGAAAGCGCTGCATTGCTAGTTCAGAACTGATAGCTACACACTTACGGTTTCTCCAAAACGACGTACTTTAAATGGCTAAAAAGACTGTGTTGTGTGTGTGTATGTGGGGGAAAGGGTGTGTTTTTAAAAGGAATATATATGGGTTAAGTGGACAGAGGGAGAAACATGCCTTAAAATTATTCATAAAAAAGATAATTTCTAAATGAGATTTTGTTATTGATAACACGAGCATAGGTTTTTTTTTTTTTTTTTTTTTTTGCAAATTATATGCCACCTTAAAAAATAGAAGCATTATGTATTACTAAAATCAGAACTTTAGGGTTCTTTTACTGATAAAATATAGAAAAACATAGTGTTTAGCAGAAACACAAGTTAAGTTATCATAAGTCGCTGTTACACTAACATCTGCAGAGTGGAATTAAAAAATCAAGTTCCTTGAAACTCATAGATGAAGGTTGTAGAATACTACAGAAGCTAAGAAAAACTCAGATTTTCTTTTAAGGGAAAAGAAAATAGCCATTTCATTTTGTTTCAAACATTTCAGTGAATAATTTGTACATATTTTGTGGTAAAAACCAGTAAATGAATATAAAGCATTTCAGATTTAAATGTACTGACAATGTCTTGGGAAGAAAATTAACTTTCCCCCTTCACTCTTATTATTCCCTTTCTCATACACTTCCCATAAGCTTATGACAGTTTCGATGATAAAAAAATACAATCATTAGGCGAACTCAAATATTTTGTACCTTTCAGAAGTGAGGAAACATGCCTACAACACATTCCAGTTGTGTTTCTCTAAATATACTTAGAACATAAGATTCCTCTAGCATTACAAATCAATTTCAGCTCCTAAATTAAAGCTCATCTGGAAAGACTCTTTTACCCTGTTTATATAACATTGTCACATAAAGAGTGTTAAAAAACTATTTCACTAAAAATAGCTTGCGTAAGTTAGGGATTAGAGTAGTTTCTGCCGCTATAATTGTTCCTTTGTAGTTTTTTCCATGATGTTTTTTGCACAGTGTTTTGACTGTGTTTATTAAAGTCAGCACATCAAAAAGGATCAAAGAGAAAGTGAGTGAGAACCAAAGAAACCCCAAGTGTGTTGTCTCATTGGGGAGTTATGCAGATTCGCATAAACAAGTGCAAATTGTTGAGGTTTTAATGAAAATTTTCTACAATTATTTTATCTTAAGTCATTCTATACAAAAACATCTGTAAGCAGATGGCTATACTGTACCAAGGCAATGCTCCTTTTTCTTTCTCTGTTTAATAGTATATCTGAGATGACTACTTTTGTCACTGTGCTCAATTTGGTTCAGCAAATAATTTGAAAAGTGCAGCTGCTGCAGATGGTCACAATAGTTATATAAACTATAAAGTCAACAGACGTAGTTAAGTATTTCTGTATTAGATTCAAACTATAAAATCTGACATGAACTATGTGGAGCTCAAAGATATACTATAAAAATTTTGGTTGAACGCAGAACGATGTCATTTGAAAAATACAAAAAGAAATATGATTACTGGTAGAAGGGTTTTTTTTTTTTTTTTTGTGAGGGATACTTTTTACCACTTATCAAAAACTATACCTTGAATATATATTTGCACATATTTTATACAAATTGAAAACATGAATTAAGGTATTCAGCTATACAATAAAATTAATGTCCAAAGCTTAAATTGTATTTCTCTTTTAAAAAGTTTTGCTTATTAAAAAGTCAAGTTTTTGAAAAATATGTAATCTCTCCATTACAATTTCCTAGAAACCAGGCTTCAGCAATAACTAGAACTTAACATAATCTTATTTCACTTAATTTTAACTTATTATTTTGCTGACTTTGTTATCTTCTTAAAATGTTGGCATGCCATTACATTAAGCAGAAATGTAGAGAAAATAGATTAATGTTTTTATGCTCTCATAATAAAATAGTTCCTATTAAATAGCTTCGATTTGTTTTGGTTTGCTGATCCAAATAACTATTTTAGAACATTTACTGGATACTACAATTAAAGCCAAAGCTATAGTTTCTACCTCTGTGCTTAACTAGTTTTTAACAGCATAATTGTAAAAGGAATAAGGGTAGTTTTTCTAGTATGAAGGGGAAAAAACAAGTTATAAAAAATGGAATAAGTCTATGAACTGGTACAGCTTAGTGAGAGGATTTCAATTATATTTTAGAGATGTTTACCAAGGATAGACATCATTAAGTGTGGATAAAATTTGAGCAGCTAATGAACAAAATAAGAAATGAGGATGAAAAAAAGGACTAGAATTGAGTACAGTACATTTAATTCTTTCACTCTGTTTGAGTCCTAACCTTCTCTGCTATGTGATTAAGGGTACAACCTGGAAAGGCGTGGGAACAGGCCAAGTGTTGTCTGGGTTGCAATTTATTTGTGGATAAATCAGACATTTTAGCCTCCAGCGTTTCATAATCTTTCCATGTCCAAGGACCTTACATTTTTTCATTTCTAACTTTAAGAGAATTAAAAAAATACAGTGCTTTTAGCTGGCCTGATCACAAATATTTCTGGTGAGAAAGAAAATAAATCATTTATTTTTTGGCCAAATTCATACTTCTCAACTATAAAACTTTCTTTATCTCTTAAACTACTGTGCCCAAATTGGCTATATGGAACTAAGTTATATTTAGTTTTCCAGCTGCCACTTACTTTTTAGTAAGCAACTAAGTTGCATATAGTTTCAGGATTTAATTTATCCCCTGCACTACCCTTATATCCCCAAAGCTTTCCTGTAAATTAAAGTGGAAAAAAAATGTTTTCCCTTTTGCTACTTTTACTTTCAAGTGAAATTTCTGGCATTGTGCCCTGAACTTTTACAGTAGCAGTTTCAGTGATTGAAAACTGTTATTTCCCACCTGTGCCTTGTCTTTTTCTTTTTCCCCTCCTCACATTCCTTTGGCCTCCCTTTTGATTCAGCTGTGAAAAAGCAAATGATTCGGTCACGTAACAAAAGAAGGAAAATGGTAGATGGGGCAGCCCATTAATTTCTCACCTCTCCACCCATGGGCGACTTTCAGTTTGCAGGGTCCGTGCCTCTCTTTTCTAGGCTTGGCAAGAAACACAGCTTTGCTTCCTGATAGCCCTCAATGCACTTTTCCTTGAAGAGTTGAATCCTGATTCTAATTAACTTTGTGTAGCATGCCTGCCACGAGAGCAACTTCTCTTTTTTTTTAAAAACTGTTACCAGTGACTTAATACAGTGCTCCGGAATCACCTGTAGGGCTTTTGCAACACAGATTTTGGGCTCCATGCCCAGAGTTTCTGATTCATAGGTCAGGGTAGGTCTGAAAATTTTCATTTCTAACAAGTTCCCAGGTATGCTGATGCTGCTGGTTCTGACAGCATACCTTGAGAACACTACTCTAATCGTTCATAAAACCATTTCTTGTTGTTCCACTACACTGTTTAGGTAAAAATAAAAATAAAAATAAAAAAATTAGGAATCAACAGTTTTAACTTATTTCCTGTCTGTCCTTAGAATACTCGCCAGTGGTGCTTTGACTCACAGATTAGAGTCCTAACCTTATCCCATAGTTTTTGCCCAGGAAGTATCTCACTTTCATATTCTTTTTGCATCATTCTAATATATAGATAGTTCTTTGGAAATAAATGACATCATTCTATAGCATTCTGTTTTTAGTAGTGGTATTTCATTTACAAAATAAAGTAATTCTCGATCGCTGAAAAACGTCAAATCCTAGAAAATGTAGCATTCCTACGTGTGATGTTAACCTCATTCTCAGTTGTTAGCTGAAGATTCATTTGATGAATCGATTTACGTATATATTTCTGTTACATTAGGATTAGAGAAAAGTTCTGTTTAGAAATAACTCCAGGAACTGTTTTTATATTTTATTTTCACATTGAAAACCAGTCGGATTTGCTTCAGCCTCAAAGAGCATGTTTATGTAAAATTAAATGAACGCTGGCTGCGAGCTGCACTTTTTTTCTAAACGGGAAATGGATTAAAGACACTTTAAGGAACATGCCTGAAGAGGTAAATAGAAACAGTTTAGTTTAGAGCATTAAAATACTTCAGCTCAAAGGATGGGTTATAAAATTTTCTCTAAAATAAGGGCCATCGCTAATGGCCCTTAAAACTTTTAACCTCTAAATAATATAAATCATCAAAATTATACATTTTCAGATGTTAACAAGTCATACTGTCATCTCCCCCTCCCCTTTTCTGTGACTTACCAGGTACTTTCTGTGCTGCTTTAACATTAAAGCTTCCAGTGAGGGTTGATAAAGATGCTAACAGGCATGGTTTATGAGGATGGGGGACAGTTTCCACGGAGACCACAATCTGAGTCGTACGAACAGAAATTTTTTGAAAGCAGGAAACAGTTCTCCACATGTTTTCTTGGAATGGAACCTTTTGTGCTCCATCACCATGAACTTGAGCTTTAGACAACTTTCCACGGTAACACTTGGAAGCTGGAGGCTCATCTTTATGCAGCATGGTGTGCGACAGGGCTGAAGTCTCTTTGTTGTGTGCACTTTTGATCTTCTTTACAAAATGGTTTATCTGATCCAGCTTGGTAAAACTCAGGTTTGCTTTCAAAGGCTTTGATATATCCAAGTTGATATCTGCTATTGAATTGAAAAAGATAAGAAAATTACTGAAGCTCTCTTATCAAATATAAGCCTTTACTTCCCTGTCAAGCTTCTATTTACGTTTCCCAACACCTGTATTGCGGGCTGATTAGAATGCCAGATGTTGTAATTCTTTTACTCATCACCTAACTATTCTTTCCATGTAGTTACTTGAAGGAACACTTTCCCTGGACTACTTACATGCTGACAGTCCTGCCTTAATCCACGTGGCTGTCTGGTCCTGGCAAAGTCCAAACATGGACATCTACCTCTGCCCTCCCACTGGGCAAAATGAAGCAGCCTTTCCAACTGCATCCCTTCTTTCGAGGTAAAATGACTCCTCCTAGTATCCAGCACAACGTTTGATGCAAATACTGGTGTTAGTAAATACGTGTCCTACTGACTAACTGAAGTAGCCTCCCCTGCCATTCCCTGATCAAGTACAGGCAGAAAATGTTTGTTTCTCTTTTGTGACCTGCTGCAAACCAGACAGTCCCTCCATCTTTCCCTATATAGTTTGTACTGATAAAATGTCTAATACGTCATCATTTCTTAAAACTTATAGCCCATCTTATATGTACCATATACCAGAAATTGTCCTTATCTGCTACTTAGCCACCTGACATTAAAATTAACTAGCCTTATTATTTCTGTTTTTGCCTTTTTATTTCACTTTCTTCTGTTTTTATTGTTAATAAGACATAAGACTCTTTGGGTTACAAAGGCAGAGCCTGTCTTACATATTTATACCAGTGACTGGTACAGTGTGTCTTGCATATGTATGTGTCCAATAAACATTTGAGCTTAACTGAATCTAACAAATGTTCTTTTTCATTGGAGCCTGAAGATATAATACAAGACACAATGCCAAGTGAAGCTAGGAACAGTAAAGTTACTAAGCAGATAAAGTTAATATTCTTTATTAATGATTTCATTATTTACATCCCTCTTCCTAAAGATGGCTGACCTCTTCTCACTTTCCTCAGATGTCTTGGCTAACCAGACTCCCTCAGGATACCATCTCTTTTAAGCATGCCTTCTCTTGTGTTTCTCTAATCAGGCCTAGCAAAACTCCGAGAGTCCTGCTTCTAACTAGTTGTTGAATGGAAAGAATCAGACATCTGTGTCACTTTTCTGCAATATTAAAAAGTTCCTTGCTCCCCTTATTTTTTAAACAGGAACAAACATCCTAACTTAAAGGAATTGTAAAAACATCTTATTGAAATACAACTTACATACCATACAATTTACTTACTGAAAGTGTATAATTCAATGATTTTTAGTATTGAACTAAAAACTATCACCGCTATCTAACTCCAGAATATTATCATCGCCCCCCCCACACACAATCCCATACCACTGAGCAGTCACTCCCCACCCATTTCCCCTCTCCCAGCCCTAGGCAACCACTAATTTAATTTCTAATTTAATTTCTCTATAGATTTGCCTGTTCTGGACATTTCGTATAAATGGAATTATATAATAGTGGCCTTTTGTGTCTGGTTTCTTTCAGTCAGCATAACGTTTTCAAGGTCCTTTCATGTTGAAACACATATCATCAGTACTTTATTCTTTAATGGCTGAATAATGCTTTATCATATGGGTATACCATATTTTATTTATCCATTAACACTTGATGGGCATTTGGGTATTTATACTTTTTGGCTGCTATGAACATTCATGTAAAAGTTTGTGTTTGGACAAATTCTCATTTCCCTTAGGTATCTTCCTAGGAGAGGCACTGCTAGGTTATATTTGATTACAGCCACCCTAGTGGGTGTGAAGTGGTATTCCACTGTGATTTTGGTTTGCATGTCCCCAATGACTAATGATGTTGAGCATTTCCTCATGTGCTTATTGGCCATTTGCATACATTCTTGAAAAAATGTCTATTCACATCCTTTGCTCATTCTTAAATTGGGCTATTTGTCTTTTTCTTATTGAATTATATGAGCTCTTTACATATTCTGAGTCCCTATCAGATATAGGATTTGCAAATACCTTCTCCCATTCTATGGAATGTCTTTTCAGGTTTTTTTTGGTGGCATCATTTGCAGCACAATTTTAATTTCTATAAAGCCCATATATCTATTATTTGCTTGTGTTTGGTGTCATATGAAGAAAGGCTGCTTAACCCAAGTCACAAATATTTACACTTATGTTTTCTTTTATGAGTTTTATGGTTTTACCTCTTACATTTAGGTCTACATCCCTCCTGACTTAACTTTTGTGTACTGTGTAAGGTAGGGGTCTAACTTCATTCTTTTGCATGCAGATACCCAAATCAGCACTATTAATGACTTGCGGAATTTGGGGTATTCGAAGAAGCTGGCAGGCAAAACAAATGACCCATACTTGCTCTGCCTAGACATCTTTTATGTGGGCTTCCATATTCTGTAGTCTCACAGAAAATGACACCACCTTTCACCCCTCCCCCCCCCCAAAAGAAAGCACAATCTCAACAGATGACAGCAACAACAGAAAAACAAAACAAAGCTAAAGGAGAAAGAAGATTCAGATGCTGGGGCCTGAAGCTATCTGCTTTTGCTTGGATTCATAACAGGACGACTTAAACTATGTGTTAGAAGTGCTCATCCTGAAGCCAAGGAAACAATTCAGTGACTGATGCAGAAAGTAGCCCTAATATCCACCTAAACCAACTGCCAAAGCTAAGGGATCCATTTTCTCTGACTGTAGACTGGTAAAGCATCCATGGAATGAATGGTATACATAGGAGTTGCTGACTACTATCTCAGTATGAACTCTCATATCTTAGGCACCACTGTGGTCCCAGTGACACAGAAAAAATTTTTTAGATTGCTGGTTACTTGCCTAACTTGTCTTCTGAGACTTAGCCCATGAGTCACTTCTTCCAGGAAATGCTTCTTGACATCCTCTCATTCACTGCTTCCAGAATATCCTGTGCACTGTGCCATAATCAGGCATCTATTTATATTATACACTTTTATAGTTATCTCCTTAAGAACCTGTCAAGTCCAATGAACTGTTTGCTCCTGGGCAGTAAGGACTGTTGGAATCTTACTTGGAGCACCTAAACTATTTCTGGTCTACAGTAAATACTGAATGAGTATTTAATGATGTAATAAGGGAAACATAATGAATTTCTCTTTTCTATTGAATTCCCACAGGCTTATTAAATCAATTCATCTAGAACAATCCATTAACCCCTCTCAGACAGGCTATCTCCCCATTTCAGTTAATGGCTCCTATCATTTACCAAGTGGCTCAAATTAGAAATCTGACTTTTTACTCATTTCATCCCCTCTGTTCCTGGTCCATGCAATGATCAAGTTGTCAATTCCAAAATATTGTGTGAATCCAATCCACTTCTCTCAGCATTCCAACCACTCCTCATTTCTTCCCTCCATGCCTTTGATAGTGTTCAGCTGTTATAAAGCCTCCTAGATGGTTTCTCTGTCTAGACTGTTTCCAGTTAATACAGTCTCCAGAGTAATTTCCAAATGACTTGTTTCAAATGTGATCCTGATTGGCTCACTCCTGCACAAAATTCCTTAATGGCTCTTCTTTACCTATGGGGTAAAAGACCAAGCTCCTTAGAATGAGGTGGGGGTGGGGGGAGCAGTGAGGGAAGGCCCTGCTTCTGCTTAGCTACAGCCATTGCCCACCTCACAATTTAAAGTTCCAGAAATACCAGAGTTTCTAGAGCTCACTTTCCCAACCCACTAAGCCTTTGCTCATGTTGCTCCTTTGTCTAACATGCCCTTTTTGTCTTAATACCTAATCTTCAGAATGCTGCTCAGCATTTTCTTCAAGAAGATAATCTGCAAAAATGTCCCTGTACAAGTATTTTTTAATGAGATTATATTTCCCGCCAATCAAGAAGGTTTGTGAGAGCATATTTTTCATCTTTAACACTTGGCATCAGGCCTCAAATACAACATGAAGTACATCTGGTCACGTTGTGCTGGAGTACTCTAAAACATTCTCATCTGGTTCTGTGCTGGGCAGAATTGTAATGATGGCTTTTCTCCCCAAGGTTCCTGTTACTTGGTTATTGAATCAAACACAAATCTAAGTACTGCTGTGCTCAAAAGAGATTTTACAGTTGTGATTTAAAACCGTAGATTATTTGGTGGGCCTGATCTGGTGGGCCTCCCTTTAAAAGGAGGAGGGAGAAGGGAAAGTCAGAGAGAGATGAACCATGAGAAAGGCTCTATTATATATCATTGCTGTTTGAGTATGGTGGAGATTATGTGAGAAGGAATGGATGGTCCTAGAGCTGAAGGAAGCCCTGGCCAACAGCTAGCAAGGAACTGGGGGCCTTAGTCCTACAACCACAAGGAACTGGATTACATAAATAACTAGAATGAGTTGGGAAGTAGATTCTTCCCTGGAACTTTCAGATTAGAGCCCAGCCCAACATACACCTTAATTTTGGCCTCGTGAGATTCTGAGCAGAGACTCCAAATGAACCCACCCAAACTTCTGACAAAACAATACATTTGTGGTGTTGTAAGCCAGTAACATTTGTGGTAATTTGTTACATATCAACGGAAAACTAATACTAAATCCACATTCATATTTACCCACATGACATTGCTAGTTTTTAATGTGAGCATAAATGAAGTTTCAACAACCGTAATATTTGCCTTCATTTTTCATTTTTCCCCTCAAAGCAAAAACATCTAATATATCTTACTCTTCTCTTTGTTAGTTGCCAATTTCCTCTCTTTAAGTTATTTCAAGGTTCTGAGAAAGATGAAACCCTGTCTCTGCCACTCTATGCAGCGAAAAAATCTGAAGCAACTACAGCTATAAAACCTCCACAGAGCACCTATTTGAGGACTCGGAAAAGTAAAAGGTCACGGGTAGACTGGGGAAGATCTTGACTCGATTTCAAAATACCACCAAAATGGTGGTGAGTTTCTCATGTTTCCTCCCATGTTCCCCCGCCTGAAAGCATATTGAAACCTGGAGGTGGGCTCTGGGTGCAAAAAGGGAGCACGAGGAGAAACCCTTTATTTCTGGCTTCCAGAAACGGGGGGAGCTCCTACTGCTCAGAAGGACCAAAAATCCCTCATTTTTTCCTTCTTTCTTGTCTTCATTTTCTTGGACTGCAGAAAATAGGAGAGATCACTCCCCAGGTCATTTCATGAAACCATCATTACTGGTACCTAAACTGGACCAAGACAGTAAAAAGAAACAAAAAATACAGACCAATACCCCTTAAGAACAGAGATGTAAAAACCCTAAAAAAAATTGCAATCAAACCCAGCAACATATAAAGTTAATAATATACCATGACCAAGAGTGGTTTATCTAAGACTACAAGGTTGCTTCAATATTAGAAAGTCAAGCAATATGATATTAACAGTTTACGAAAGAAATAACAAAAAACATGATCACATTCATTTAGGCAGAAAACTTTTAAAAATTTGATGTCCAGAGTCTGTTTTTAACAAGAACTCTTAGTAAACTATTAATAGAGGAGACGATAGCTAACATCATACTTAGTCATGAAGGACTGAATACTTTTCCCCTAAGATCAGAAACAAGGCATTCTCACTACTCACACTAAACATGGCACTATAAGTCCTAGCTAGTATAATAAGGCAAAAAAGAGACAAAAAAAATGTTATGATGATTAATAAAACAAAATGTCTATTCACAGATGATATGACTGTTCATGTAGAAAAACTCCACAGAATCCAAAGAAAAACTCTTAGAATTAAAGTGAATTTAGCAAGATTTTAGAATACAAGACCACCACACTAAAATCAAGTTTCTACAAACCAGCAACATACATTTGAAATTAAAATTTTAAAACAAAAATAACATTTACAATAGCTCCAATAAAATAAATACTTATGCATAAATCTAATAAAACATGTATGGGATCAGTATGAAGGAAACAACAAAAAGCAATAAAAGAAGACTTAAATAAATGGAGATACAAACTATATACATAACATATTCAAGCATTCATGGAAGACTCAACATAGTAAAGATGTCAATTCTCCCCAAACTGATCTATAAAATTAACGCAATTCCAATAAAAATCCCAGCAGAATTTATTATACAGAGAAGTTGATTCTAAAATATATACAGGAAAGCGAAGTAACCAGAATAGCCAAAACTCTTGAAAAATAATAATAATATGGAGGACTTATACTACTTGATTTTAAGACTTACTATGAAGTTGCCATGATCAAGACAGAATAGTCTTGGAGAAGGATATACACATATATATCAATGAGACAGAACAGAATCCAGAAATAGAGAATCCAAACAAATACTGTCAAATGACTTTGGAAAAAGTTACAAAGGCAATTCAATGAAAAAGCATAGTTTTATCAATGAATAGTATTTGTTGGGCACTTATTTGTAAAGCTATATGGATGTACCCCTACGTTCATTGCAGCATTATTCACAATAGCTAAGACATGGAAACAACCTAAGTGTCTTTTGACAGACGACTGGATAAAGAAAATCTGGTACATATATACAATGGAATACTATTCAGCCATAAAAATTAGGAAATGTTGATATTTGTGACAACATGGATGGATCTTGAGAGTATTATGCTGAGTGAAAAAAATCAGATGGAAAAGGACAAGAACCATATGATTTTACTCATATGTAGGATGCAAAATAGAAAGCAACAAATAAACAAAGAAAACAAATAAACTCACAGACAGACAACAGTATGGTGGTTACCAGAGGGAAAGGGGGTAGGGGAAGGATGAAGAACGTCAGGGGGTCTATATATGGTGACGGAAGGAGACTAGATTTTGGGTGGTGAACACACAATGCAATATAGAGATGATGTATTATAGAATTGCATGCCTGAAGCTTATATAATGTTATTAATCAATTACCCCAATACATTTGATCAAAACATTGACTAAAAAACCATTAACTTCATTATTAAAATAAAAACATTAAAAATGAATTATAAAGTTTTATTCAACAGAGACACAGTGGGAGCGAAACAGAACAATGTTTTTACAAGAACTGGAAACAACTGGATAAAGAACCAGGCATAGATTGTTAATGTGGATTTTATTACAATTATTATCAGAATCTTGTTTTAAAGAGTTTTAAGTTTTTCATCATCCTCACTGAACTTTAATAAATGGATTATTTTCAGAGTTTAGATTTTAAGAATATGCAGTAATAGAGAATCTCCCAGCTGAGTCATCTATTTCTCTGCCAGATCAAACTTCTCACTGTCCCCAGAACACATTCTGTATCTTTACGTTACCAAGTAAACCCATGCCTATCAATTATTAGATTCTAATTACCCTTCAAAACTTTCGGAGCAGCTACCAGGAAACAGAATGATGGAATGACTATTGAATTAAAAGGAGATTGGATGAATACAAATAAATTACACTTATTTTATGCTCCCATCACCCTAGGAGATGACTTAATACTAAAAAAAAAGATCATATTGTAATAATGAAATCAGAGAGGGAATTCACATCCCAGAGGTGATTCCCCCAAGCTTATGTTAATGCACACCTTGTGGGGGACCAAGCATCAAGTGAAAACCATTCCAACTATTTTCTTATTTAAAATGTTCCAACTTTACTCGACCCATTAGTCATCATATTACTTACATTTATGATGTATTTTGAAATCTATTACCAAAAACCCAAAGGATTCAATATGGCTTGTTATACCAAAATCATAACATTTTTGAAAGAAAACTTCTTTGTTAAGTGCTTCTTCCTTTGGAATTTTATTTGTAAAAGAAAAACTTTTTAGACAAGCCAAGTTTGGTAGGAACACAGTCAGTCACACAGGCACGGCTATGTGTAGGTACCAGGATCACGGTTTCCATTTCCACGCCCAACTTACTAGAGAGGTGAGCGCAAAACAAGGAACAAAAGTATAATCGAGTCTGACTTTATGCACTATAGTAACTCTAATAAAATATTTTTATTATTAGGTCATAGTACATTTTTTTCCTCTTATTCAGCAATTCAAATTCAGATTTTTGTTACAGTGTTCAAGTAGAGGTATTCATTTTGATAATGGAAGGTAGAGACTTAGTATTCACAGGTGTGGGGGCTAGAAAACCTGGGCAGCTGCCTAAGACAAAGAGGCCATTCTGTTTTCATTGAAGGTGTGAACTGTAGAAGACCTCAATGGTGGCAGACATAAGTCCTTCAGTTAACAATGGTATAGCAAGTGGAAATGGTATCAGCTGTCCCAAATGGTGTTGAGGAGGCTCGGGGACATGGGCTGACACACACCCTTGACTGGGTCAGCCGGTAGCAGTTTATGGTGCTTATCTCTGGAATTTGGGCATCATCATTACTAGCATAATTCATGCACATACTCCTATGATCAGCACTGACTTTTTGGACTGCATTGCCAAGCCCCCGGCCCCACCTCCATGGCCCCGTCAAATCACAATGTAAAAGTTCCGGTGATAGGGTACTTGAACTGGTTTTCTAAAATTAATGTATTGAACTGAACTCATCTAAATGAGCTTCTCTCCCTCTAAGTAATCATCATAGAAGGCTGAGTACATTCCATTGTTCCAATAATTTTGGCAGCTTTTGGGTGCCTATGACCCTTATTTTTCTATTCTCAATGATGGCATATACTCATCCTTGGACACAGCAGATTTGATATTTGGGAAGAGCCAAATTTTATTTTGAGATAAGGGAGAAAGGTTCCAAACTGAGGAAAGATTAAAAAACATAGAGAAGCCAATTTACAGAGGTTCCCACTGCCAATGATGAGACAATTTGAGCATCATTAAAAATAATGCGTTCAGAATAATACCAAACAATAACTAATTGGCCACCATTAAAATATGCTAAAAAAACACCTAAATTTTTTCTAGCTTTATTGAGGTATAATTGACAAAATTACATTTAAAGTGCACATTGTAGTAATTTGATATAGATATACATTGTGAAAAAATTCTTCCAATCTAGAAAGGTAACTCTCTTTTGAAAATAGGTAAATAAAAGGAGAGAAGAGAGCGTTTATTTTACCTTTTGTAGATGAATACTACTGAGTAATCAAATAGTAGATGAGGGACTGTTTCTCTTTTAACAAGTATTCCAGTAACACATGAAAAAGGAATGCTAGATTTAAAATATTACTGTTAGCAACTTCCAGTGAATTCAGTCATTGAGAATCAATGGCTGTTAATATCACAAAGAGACCTTCAGACATATGCACCTCTTGAAAAAATAATACAAAACCTTTTACAAAATAGTCTTGCTAAAAACAAAACCCCAAACCAAAACACCTGAATCAGATTAATCCAACTACCAAATTACATGTAGGAAATACAGAAGACAGGGGCACAGACAAGATCCAAACTTGGTAAACTCTACAGGATAAACGATCTGGTTTCTTCAATGTATAAACGGCAAGAGATTCAAAAAGATAGAGGGGGAACCTATTGATAAACCTGAAAGACATATCAAGCGAAATGTAGGTCTTATCTGGCTCCTGGTTCAAACAAACAAACAAACAAACAAACAAACAAACAAACAAAATATACATGCACACAAACACCCATGCATCCACACACATTAGGATATTTATGAAATAACTGGAAACTTGAATACTGCATGGATATTTGATGATATTGAAGAATTATTATCTTTAGGTTTGATAACAGTATTACAGTTGTTTTGCTGCAAAATCATATAGAAGGTAAGAAATTAGATAAGGGTATGTAACAAACAATATTGGTCACAGGATGACAATTGCTTAAGCAGGAGGTTCTATATACTATTCAGTCTACTTCTGTATATGTTTGAAATTTCCCATAGTAAAAGGTTTTAAAAAGATGAATGAATACCAAAGGGTGAGAGGGAGAGGGGAGGTAGGTGGGGTCAAAGGGGTCCAATATGTGGTGACAGAAATCTAACTGGGCAGTGTATAAATATATGCCTTACTGTTGAATTGTATACCTGAAACTTACTTGATTTCATTAACCAATGTCACCATAAAAAAGAAAAAAAAAAAGAATTCGAAAGATAATTTCAAGTCATTTGCCTCCAAACCATCAAACTCCTCTCATCCATCTTCAACTTCAATAAGTGACCTTCTAGCTTCATGGAGAAAGTTAAAACCATTATATTTCTCTCAATTTCTTGCTACCAAACTGAAAAATGACCTGCATATGCCATTTTCCTTCCCTCCTTTAATTTGTTCTGTAAAATAGAGAAGATTTTGCTTCCCTAAACTAAAACCAGTTCTTTCACATGTGTATCGGATTCCTCTCTTTCCCTCTTTCTAAAGAACCCACCTTTATCGTCTCTCCTTTTAGTATATCAACTCTTCTCTCAACTGGATTCCTACTGCTGATTATTTAACCATGAAGAAACCCAAATCCCTTTTATCATAAAAATAAACCCTAAAAGCCCTGCCCCCAAATGCCCCTTCACATTATTGCCCTTACTATTCTTCACAGTCAAGCTTCTTAGAAGAGCTCTGCTACTATTTCTTTTTCCTTTATTTTTTAATTTTTTAGTCGAGGCAACCCTTGGCTGACCTCACAGATTGCAAGGACCTTGTCAGCTTACAATCCTTTATTCTTTTTTTTAAATTGTTTACGCCTATAGCACCTGGTCTTCCTAGGTGATCTCCATCTAAGTACTAACCAGGCCCGACCCTGCTTAGCTTCCGAGATCAGACGGGATTGGGCTTGCTCAGGGTAGCATGGCCGTAGACTCTATTATTTCTTTTCCTCCTGCTCACTCCTCAGTGCATACTAGCCTAGTGTCCATCCAGGTTTTTCAGGAAGAAGAACACTTGGAATTACAATGTCTATAAATCTATTAAGTAAGTTTCAGTGTTTCATCTTTCTGTGTCACTACCTGACATTGTTGAGTACTTATTCCTTTTTGAAACACTCTTTTCCTTGGTTTGACTTTACAACGTTCTCCAAATGTTCCTCTTAGCCCTCACTTGACTTTCCAGGCTCCTCATCCTTCTGGCTAGTAAATTTTGATTGGACATCTTCAAGATGAAGTCTTAAGCTCTTTTCTCTGTTTCCTATATACATTTTCTTTGAATAATCTCATCCATGACCATGACTTGAATTAACACCTATATCCCAAAGACTCCAAAACATCTAATATTTTGTCACTAATCTTAGTGTCTCTTGTGAGCTCCAGATATGAATGCACAACTGCCACAAACCCCGCATGCCCAAGGCAAATTTTGTGATTCTCTCTCGACTCTCATAAACTGTGGAGGAGAGACTGTTCTCCGCTGTCTGTCCTGTGAACTGGACCTAGGCCAGAACGGAGGTTGCTTTTCTCTCTTAGAGACTGTCTGATCGTAATTGATATTCATTCTGAAATAAATTAGCACCCCTCCCTTGCCTCCTGCTATGTGCTGGTTTCTGATCAGGCTGTTGTCCTGATGTGGTCAAGCACATTAAGTAATTTCCCATACCTGGCAACATTCATAAACTATTACCCATGATGGTCCCCCCCCACCCTTTACCTTCTATTATTCATTGGTGCCTGCCATGTGGTATGCCTCGTGTGTAGTTTCCTTTTAAAAACTCTTCTAATTACTAGACTGGAGTGGCCAGCCTCTTTCTTTGGTCCTTCCTTGACCTCTAGTTACAGAGGTAGATTTTCAGTGTCGGGGCTTTCTCCTGGATCTATGTGCACGAACACAAGTAAAAAATATATACGAAACCAATGTGGTTCTCTTCAAGTATCTTCTACCTCAGTAAACAGGACTACCACCTGTCTTAGCTTGGGCTGCCGTAAAAAAATACCAGAGACTAGCTTACACAACAGAAATTTATTTTCTCATGATTCTAGAGGCTAGAATTCTGAGATCAGGGTGACGGCATGGTTGAAAGCTCTTCCTGGCTTGCAGACGGCTGCCTTCTCACTGCATCCTCACATGGCAGAGACAGAGAGACAGTAAGCTCCCTGGTGTCTCTTCTTATAAGCACACTAATCCCATCATGAGGGCTCTACCCTTACGACCTCGTCTAAATCCAATCATCTTCCACAGGCTCCATCTCCAAAAACCACAACACAGCGCATTTGGGCTTCAACAATCATTTAGTCCAGAGCACCATCCATCCAATAAGACTAATGAGAAACCCAGATGTCATGCGTAAATCTTACCCTCTATTCCCTCTATGCCATCACCAGTGTCTGTGGATTCTGCCTCCCCAATATCCACCAAATCTTTCATTTTCCCCATTTCTATTATCATTCCCTGATTCGACTTAGCATTATCCACACCAGTACTACAGTAATATTCTTCTAACTGGCCCCATGCATTTACTTTAGCCTATGTTATCTATTTTCTACCCTGCAACTAGAACCATCCTTTCAAAATGCAAATATAACCATATAGACACACACACACACACACACACACCCTTTCTCCCCCACTGCATACATGTCCTGCTTAAAGCACTTCAATGGTTTTCCAGTGCTCCTAAGATAAAAACTGAAAATCCTTTATTATGGCCAGCAAGGCTGGGCCTCTGCCTCTCCCTACAGCCTCACTTCACACCACTGTTCCCTTGCTCTGCCTGTATTCATTTCCTTCAATGAGCCATAATCCCTCTCCCCAAAGGGTCTTCTGCAAATTCTCCCAGAAATCCACCCTCCCCTCCATGTCCTTGGTTAACCCCTTTTCATCCTGTGGAACTCAGCTCAAGCGTCAGTTACTTAGAGAAGCATCTCTAAATCATCACTTTTTAATGAACCCAAAGAACTTCTTAACACTTACATTAGCTTATAACTATATATTACCTTGTGTGACTATTTGGTAATCAAATTCTGTCTTTTTTACTAGATTGTATGCATTTCTTGAGAGACAGAACTATCTGTTGCTCACCACTGTATTTCCAAACTTAGAACAACACTTAGAATATTGTAGTTGTTCATAAGTACTTGTGAAAATAAATGAATGAAGAGTTCTATTGGGAATTACACCCATCATTTTAGAACTTGAAGGAATCCTTGAAACAGCTCTTTTATGTTATAGGAGGAAATACTGAGGTTCAAAGAAGTAAAATGATTAGGATCACCTGCTTAGTGACAGTAAACCTGGATTGTCCAGGTGATAGCTAATTACAGAAAGTCTTGAGGGCTGAGGGGAGTTTTGACTTGAACTGAGGGAGGTGGGTGGTCAAGATTCCTATGAGTTTGACAGGGGAGGCTAATCTAGCAAGGGTGCAGGGTATAGGATTATTGAATAAAAGTAGAATCTGAAGTAATTAGGTTCATGAACACTGAGGAAGTAATCGGGGCATAAACCTATACCAGGAAGGTAGCAGGCACAATGGAGGACCATTTCAAAATAAAAGCTAAAGGGAGTTGATATAAAAAGAAGGTGAATCAAAGGTGATAGTAAAATTGTGAGAGGACATGAGTGGAATAATGCTGCTATCACGAGCACATGTGAAAAATCTGAAGACTATTCAAGACTCTATTAAAGAAAGGAGTGAATAAGAAGAGTAAAGAAAATGGTTTTATTTAATGTAAATATGTTGAATTTTAAATAACTAAACATATCAAATAGGCATATGAAGACATAGTCCTAGAATTGGATAAGACAAAACTAGAAGCAGGCATTTGGGAGATGACAGCACAAAAGACAGCCGAGGTTACTGTTTGACGTAAGCGAGATAAAAACAGTAGGCACACGACTGTGCACCTGGGAAGGCACAGGGCTATGCAGTCGGGGAAGGAGAGTTGTATGCAAACACGAAGTTGGAAAGTTAGAAGGCAGGTAATGTTCTTTTTCTCTTCTACCTTAGCCTACTCCGTGTTCATAAAAAGATATCTCCCAATTACCCAAATTCCCTTCTGTAGAGGAAAGAACTTGATAGAATTAGAGTACACGGAGAAATAAAAATCTAAATAATTGCCATACTACTGACTTCCCTGCAGGATACCACGTGTTGGCCTCTTACCATCTAGCCACCCCCGAGTCAGCTTCTGTGATTCTTCGGGTCCACTACTCAGCCAAGTGTTGTTCCCTGGAGGGACCACTGTTAGCCAGAGCTTCAAAGATTTACAGTCCCTTCAGTCTACAGTGCTGGAAAGTAATTAATATGGCTTACTGATTCTACGGTGGAAAATCTGGTATTAACATCGGGTTGTTAGCCGAATAAAAAAAAAAGTTTATTAAACATAAGTTAGTTAAAAAATCATTCATTTTGCTCATTTCTTCCAAAAATCCAAGTTAGAGTTGAAACACTAGAGTTGAAATAATGAAAAGATTTCCTGCATTTTAAAATCCTTGGTCTATTCCATAGTTGACATTCTGACATCAAGCCTACTATTTCATTTTGATAAATCATGGGGAATATAAACTACAATAATGTAATGCTGATGCTGCAAATTGAAGCCTGTAAAACTCAGGAAATGTAAAAGTCAAGGTTCTTACAGTTTTATTAACTAGTTTACATTTCTTAAACGTAGACGATAGCCTGCTAGTATGGCTATAAAACTGAATTAAGATAAAGACGGGACTCCAATGATTAGGGAATGGGCCTTGTCCTGATTTCTGGGGGAAAAAAGCGAAGGGTCAACTATCAAGGCTACATTAAAAGAAATAATTTTAAATTAGCTTCTTAAGATGCTTTCTTTCACTTTGAATCTTCTTGCATTTAAAAACAATATTACTTTTTTTCATTTACCACTCTGGAAAATGTCGGGAGACTATTTGGGTCATCTTTTTCAGGTATCTTACTTCCCCTGATCGGTCACCCTCAAGATATGTCTGAATTAATCCATACCGATAATGAATTCAGGAATAAAAGAACATATAAACAGAGTTCACTAAAACAAACAAACAAACAAACCCCAAAACAAAAAAACACATTTCAAAAATATATATTTTGGGGGGTAAACAACACAAAATTTCTACTTTATATTCATATAAACAAACCTATTTAAATGGTATGTTACTGTAACTGAGAAATTTTTAAAGTCATATTTTACATTATTTGAAGTTTACATTTTTATCCAAATCAAAGATGTTTGTGGAAATGGGATATTCTAGATTTTTTTTTATTTTTTAAAAATTAAAATAATTGCAACCTATAACATAAAGTAAAACTTAAAATCATTGCAACCAACAACATAGTAAGTTAATCCATAAAATATAAGAAAACAGTTTTCAAAATAGGATTACAACAAATTAAAAGTCAAATAAAATTTTAAAACAAAAATCAAATAAAACCAAAAATGAAAGCAATCTCTGAAACAAAACTTAAGCTAATGAACAGATTAACAAGGAGTGGCTAAGGAAACGGTTTTCTTAAGAGAAAAAAAAAATCAGTGGCTATGTCTTTCACCTTCGAGGTATACTAAAAGACATGTGAGACTGCAGCCCTAACCCTGTGCTGCTATGACCACGTTACTTAAACTATATGAAGAGTGTGGTACGCTAATTACGATAAAACATAAATGATGAGGGAAAGTTTTCCCATTTGGGCATATTTTTTGTTGTTGTTGTTATCATTTAAATGTCATTTTATGGCTACAGTGACAGTGTTCAAAAATATGTCTGCAAAAGAGCTCAACTCTTTTTGCAAACGACCCTGAGTTAATTAGAAAAATCTGGACTTTTCCCATTTCTTCTCCTCACGTGTCAGCTTCCATTAAATTAAAAAAAAAAAAATCTCATTTCAAAGGTAAGAAATCCTATGGTTAACAAAACTTTTAAACTGGGATCAAGTGGGCACATTCCTACCTTTCTGTATGATGTCATACCAAGGAGTTCACAGCTGAATTTGAATTTGCAAGAAGTATGAATGATTTTTCAGTATAAGAAATATCTGATCTAATGCTAATTTTTTCTCTATAGGCTAACTGTGCAGGGAACAGGTGGCCCTGCTTTCAATTATGGAGGGCTAGCATGCCAGTGTGAGGCCTGGATTAGTTCACCTTCTCACAGGGAATTCTCCTCGGTTGGGAATGGATTTATTATGGCTTCACACATGGAATAGAGCTCATGTCAGCTGAGGGCAGTGACACATCATATGATTCAAATTAACCTGCTGTGGACTGTTCTGCGGAGCTTAGATTGTGTATTAAAATGACGACATTTTAAAAACAGCTTGAAAGAAACCAGGATTGCTGAACTGCAATGGTTCCAATTTGTTCCAACTAATCTATCACCTGCCGGAGATATTATTCTAGTGGGTTTCTGGTAGCTGCTGTTTTCCAGGTTTCTCAAAGCCACTGACCTTGCTAATGGGTACAATTGCTGCCTCTGCAGAAAGGAGGTGGGGGGCTGAGAGCGTACTGAAGGGGTTTTTGATATAGAAGTTGGGATCTACCATTTGTCTAAGGTACTATTATTAATAAGAGAATACTCAGAAACTTTGCATTATTTTTCTAAAAACAAATGCTAAAGAGCAGCATTTTTATCACTTTGTTTAGATAAAATAATTCCTGAAAAATAAATCAAAATAAAATAAAAAATAAAGCAAAATAAAGGCAGAATTCAAAAGCTGTTAAGTTTGCATCTTTATGAAGAAAATTTAAAATTAGGTAGTTATAATCTGTATTTCCTCTACTCCTCAGGGCCATAATTTTTATTGCAACTGCAACCTTAATTCAGGAGCAAGAAAAGAATAACTGGAAATATACCAGTTATAGAGGTAGCATAAAACATTCAGCATAAAAATTAGAAACATTAAGTTGCAAAACTAAAAAAGCCTTTCTTTTAATTTTCAAGAAAAGAGAATGATATAAGGTAATACTATAAAGCTGAAGTTTGTTCCCCATATCTCAGCATAAATAATATTCCTCTTAGTATATACTATTACCTAAAATTTGAAAAAAGATAATTTTCTTGACTTGCCAAAAATCTATAAAGTAATACATTCCTATGGCAAGAAATGCTTTAATGTGTCCTATTTTTCCTACTGACCTCTAAATTAATATAGAGTGGCAATTTGGCTGTGTAGTTAGAAAATATAATTATGCTCTGGAATAACACCTACTTTAAGTGGAATATATACTTTAAGTGGCAAATCGTTTACAGTAAAGAAATTTTTGTCTACGACAGGAAATTCTGAAGCAGTTCAAGTTTGTTAGGTTAGTGTTTCAGTGGAATCTCACACAGCTGATGTATCATTCAAACTAAACTTCCCTCAAATAATTTATGAAAGAAGAGTACTATTGATTAAAAGAGACTTGAAAGAATTGGACTCTTCGATATTGAAGAACTTAAAGCATTCACTGGACATGGTTTCTGATTTTTCATAATAAAAATGCCATTTTAAAAAACCACTCATCATTCTTTTTATCATTTCCTTATCCTACACCCCCCAAAATCTGCAGTTTGGTCTTCAATACTTGTAACTGATGGTATTAAGAAAATCATACATTTTTTTTTCTTTCGTATATGAGACACATAAAACCTTGGTACAAAAAGTGTCGTCTCCAGACCAACAGCATCCACTTTACCTGGGAGCTTGTTAGAAATGTAGAATTTCATCCCTACCTTCTAGAACTATTAAATCACATTTGCATTTTAACGAGCTCCCCAGAGATACTTTCAATGTACACTCAAGTTAGAGAAGCGATGCTGTAAAATAACTATTTCGAATCATTTATTTAAAAGTTTGAATCTCTAGATAGATTATAACTATTATTGACTGAACTTAAGATTAGAAATGGCATACATGTAATTTCCAATTTAAAAAAGTACAAGAAACACAAAGTACAACTATTTTTAAAAATCACATTTCTATTACTCATATTAAGTTCTAGAACTGTAAGCATAATTTTTGATTCATTCACCTACACGTCTCTTAAAATTCGATTTATTTGATTGCCACGAAAATACGTAAATAATTTACCAGTGATTTACAGGTCCCATCCCTTTTACAAACAAGTCAATCAAATGTAAACTAGAAGAGAACTTTCTAGCCAAAGTGGGTAAAAGACTGTGCCAAAAACCAAAAAGAAGTCTGACACTGAAAAGGGGAAATAAGGGGTAACCCAAGTTTCCCTCTCCCTTCTCCATGAACTAACCATATGATCTTACCCTATTTTATCCATTCTAACATGTTCAGGTTTTTACATGTGAATAACTCTGAAGTCAGGAAGTGTCCTGCAACTGACATAAGAAAGAAATGTATCATAGTTTAAACAGCAGATATTTTTTTCTCCTAGCGATACATAAAAATGTTTTTTCCTATAATTGGAGGTGGCTTGGATTCAATGAAATATAGTACTTCGCACTCACTAACAAGTTCTAGGACTCACACTCCTCTCAATCCATCCATTACCTCACCCCGAAGGCTTCTTCCAACTTCAGTGACTCCCTTAGTTTTCCTCATCAGCTTTCTGGCTTTCCGTTAAGTCTTTAAAACCATGTCTAGATACTTATGATACTTAGAAATAGTTCTTCATAGTTCTATACTTTTAAATGCCAGCACTGGAGAAACATGCTTCAGAAGAACTGACCCCGGACATGACGACCAGCCGCCGCCTCTGTCTGTAGTCGTGAATTGGCATGTGCATTGGCACGCCACAGCATACATCTCACCCAGGTCAACACAGGGCTATTTTCCACTCAGCTTAGCTTACTTACTCATAAAATAGGGGTAATTATAGTGCCTACTCCTTGGTTTATATGAGTACGTAAAACACTACTTGGGACATAATAAATATTTAATAAATACATTTTGATATGTATATCTATTGAAAACTGAGTAAAAATATTTTCCTAGCAGTTTGCTAAGCAACTGAAATAGGTGTATTTATGTATCAAACATATCTGTGTACACTGCCTTATATGTGTATCACGTATCCACTCATCCACTCACCTACCCACCCGACCATTTATCCACCCATCCATCTATTCTACTCTCTTCAGTTACAAGTAAGGAAACTGAGGCATAGGAGATTAGATCAACTGATTAAGGTCACACAGTGAATTAGCAGAAAAGGTAGAAATAAAATCATCTTGGGTCTTTGGCTTCGGGTCAATTATTCTTTAATTGTTAACTACTTTTTGCCAGACTTATTTTTAATGCATATTAATATCTGCCTATTGATCTCCATAACAAGCAGCCTGAGAAGAAGAGTACACTTCTAAAAAACAAATGAACTATTCATTTTTGGCAGTGAATCTCAAGATTACTCACAGACCCTCCGTACATGTTAATATACTCTCATGAAAAAAAATACACACATTTGAAGTATGACTTTCTTACCTGGTCCATTAAGAAAATCTTTAATCTGTAGCATTACAAGGGAAGGTGGAATACCACTTTTGCTGTCTATTTCTCCAGGCACTGTCTGCAGCCAAACTGTGCAGTAATCAAGGGCTTCAGGCAGAGTCTTCCCAGGGTCTAAAGTGATAAAATTAAAAACGTTGACTATATCATAAACATCTCATTTTGGTATAAGAGTTTCAGCTGATAAACAAGAGGAAAATCTGATTAATTACAGTGTGTAACCTTCATTGATTAATTTCTTTGTATAAATACAATACACAAGTACTTTTATGGAGAAAGAGAGGCTCTCTCTGTACAAGGTGGAATGATGAAACCATATTTTCCAGAACCAGGCTCAAAAGGAAAGACATTTCAAATCTTAACTCATACCACCTCTGAGTGAAGGTAAAGCTTCTGCATTCTGAGCTGTTGACTGTTAACAGTTGAATAGGTGGATTCCTTTTTATTTTTAAGAAAAAACAGGATGTTGGAAACAAATTAAAGAAAAAAGTGCAAGCTTTTCAGCTTAAAAAAAAGGCATATACATGTTCAAAGAAGCAGTGGATTAGTACTACTTAGGGGTTATTTGATCTGTTTCAGAGTTTTACTGACATTACAATCACATTTTACTGCTAGGCTTTTGAAGTTAGCTTCAGTAGCTTTCCCATAACCTTCTTTAATGATAAAAATTGGTCGATCTTTTAATAGTCCCACTTATAACTAAAACTTGACATTTTTTTCTGGTTTAACTTTTTCTATTAAATATTGTGTTTTTTTTTTTTAACATTGCTTTCTGGTTAATATTGTATATATATTTTAAAAGCATTTTTTAGCTATTGGTGATGGCAAATGGAATTTTCTTTTTAATGCTTAGCAAACCACAGTTTTTATTGAAATAGCACTTAAATAAAAACGACTGCTGTATCTTGGCATACGATGTAGTGGGCTTTTAAAAAACTTCTAAATATTCACAGTTTTTCTTTAGTTTCAAGATCGCTTTACTCTCTGTGTTTTAATGGCCTCTGAATGTCAATTTCACAGGGATGTTCTTGCCATGGAGTCCATCTATTCCATTTTCAGTTGATTTGAAATGTGTTATTAAAGTGTTATTTATTTTAGGTTTTATTGATTGGATCGCTTTCAAGAATAGCATTTACATACAGTGTACTATATTCAACATATGGTTATATAGTATTACTGTCACATGTGAACTGGGCATATAAATTCTGCCTTGGAATTTGTATTTCCTGACCTTATCATGTGATCCTTATGAAATTTGGCACATATGAACCTTTATGTGATTTCAAAGAAAATACTGAAAGCAATTGATCATGACGTTAGACTATGTGGTAAAGATCAAACACTGAACCGGTGCATTCTTCCTTTTTATATGATCAGTGAATTTAAAGCAGTGAGAATATGCATAGTAGATCCATTACACAGCAACACTATACTATTCTCTCTTTTAAGTATAATGATCAAATCTGGTGAAAGGATGGCAAAACTCTGTTGCTGGTTGGATCTAATCAAATGTAGAGGAGCTTCATAACCTTCTAGAATCTGAGTGTCTATTTCTAGAGTCTCACTTATGAGCAATCATCAAGAAGCTGTTATTATAAAGTAAGCGGTACTGTGCCAGACCTACATGAGGAGGCTTAATTCATTGTTTTGAAGAAAATACAATCTAGAGAAAGAACAATGATATAACAGAGAAAACATATAAATGATGTAAATAAATAATGAACAGTGATGAATTCAATTAGAGAAATATTAATATGATATGTAAAAATCTGGCAAGTAAAACTTACAATGATATATAAAATAAGTTATAGGAATCACATAGCCAAACTTGTATGACAGAAAAGGGATATCGCTAAATATATATAGAGTTCATATAATCAATACCAATGCCAACAGAAAAATGAGTACAGGATAAGTAATCATTCAATGAAGAAAATTAATAATAAGAAGCAGTTAATAAAGAAAAATAGCATATAAATATTTATAAATATAAACATTAAGAGATATTCAATCTTACCAATAATCAAAGAAACTTTTTTAAAATAAGTAGAATTTTTCACCTGATAGGCAAAGACTAAAATAAAATGATGCCTATGTAACACACACACACACACACACACACACACACACACACTCTCTCTCTCTCTTTTTCTCTCTCTCTCTCACTGTAAAACTGTTTATCATAGCAAAACCTATAAAACCACCTAGATGTTCGTCAATAGATTAATGTTTAAATAAACAATGATAATTCATACAATTATTTAAAGAATATCTATACATATTGACATAAAATGACAACCATTTTGTATTGTTAATAATAAAAAAACAAAGTAGGTTAAGCATTTTTCATTTATTGGCCATTTAAAATGCCCCTCTATGAAATATTTATTCATTTTTCTATTGAGTTCTTTTCCTTACTAATTTGTAGGAGCTCCCTATATACTATAAGTATTAATGTTTTATTTGTCAAGTGTAGCAAACATTTCCTCTCAGTATGTTAGTTGTCATTTAACTATATTCTGATGCATTTTGTTTGCATACATTTTTTTTACAGATGGGGTTAAAAATCTATTAACTTTTACTTTATGCATTTATCTCTAGGTGATTATATATTTTATATATTTTATGTAGTTTCTTGAAGGATTTTTAAAAATGTTTCCACTTTTAGCTATTTAATCTTTCTGAGAGCATTGCTTTATGAAAAATAGGAAAAGTCTGCTCAGCCTCACTATTATCGCGCACATACACAATAAAAACAGAAAACACAGTTAAGTAATAAGATTAGCATAAATTAAAAGGATCAATAATATTCTGTGTGGGAGAGAAGGAGGAGGAATAGATCCCCCCGTGATGGTGGAAACGAGCGTAAATCCAGTATTTCTGCATGTGTGGGGAGAGGACCAAACTTCTGAATATCCATGCTCTTGTAATCAGGAAGGACATCTGTAGGACTCTGTCTTAAAAAAATACTTAAAACTACACAGATAAACATCCAAAGAGGCTGACTGCAGCATCATTTGAAGTATTAAAAGTGAGAAAAATAAAACTAAATAGAGAAATGGTAAAATAAATTACAACTATATTGTGAATTCTGTGAATACTAAGCTGGCATTATTCACAGTAGCCAAGACATGGAAACAACCTAAGTGTCCTTCGGTAAGGGAGGTGTGGTACATATGTATACAACAGAATATTACTCAGCCATAAGAAAAAGATGAAATACTGCCATTTGCAACAACATAGATGGATCCTGAGAGTATCATGCTAAGCAAAATAAGTTAGAATGAAAAGGATGAGAACCATATGATTTCACTCACATGTGGGATATAAAATAGAAAGCAACAAATAAAACAAAAAAACCTCATGGATGCGGACAACAGTATGGTGGTTATCAGAGTTGGGAAGGGAGTAGGGAAAGGCTGAAGGGGGTAAAGGAGTCAAATACATGGTGACAGAAGGAGACTAGACTTTGAGCAGTGAACACAATGCAATTTATAGATGATGTATTATAGAACTGCACACTTGAAATTTATACAGTCTTGTTAACCAATGTCACCCCAATAAATTAAAGAAAAAGAATACTATGCTGTTAATAAAAAGAAGGACGTGAATCTGATGTACTGATATGGAGGAGCTTCAAAATATCTTGTGAAGTGAATAAAACAAACAGGAAGGTAGGTTTAGTAAATTCAAAAGTAAAGAACCTAGCTGCATACATATATACATATACATATATTTTTTTAAGTACTGGAAGATAACCATCTTTGGGATGACCCTAAGCACATACTGATATATGGACATATAATTTATTCAGAGCTGAAAAAATTAGGACTACATATCAGGCATTTACAAAAATTAAAATAAAGGAGAGAGAAAAAAAACACTTCAAAGGATATGTGATGTCCCACCTTCATCGACTAGACTGGGGCAACAGCAAATTCTGATAACATGAGTGAGTGTTTTACAAGTAGGGAGATGGGTTTTATGCACGTTGCTTCCCTTTTGGTAGAAGTTAGAGGGCTTGGCCATGTACATCAGGGGGATATGACTTAGAGATAAAATCAACAAATTGGTAATAGCAGGAAGCAGAATAGGAATTAGAAATCAAAGAAAATGTAAAAATCTAGGAAATGTATCCAAGAAGACCAAAATTTCAATGACTATTTACTAACAAAATTACTGGCTTAATGATATTATTGGTTTAATTACTACATAACCAGTTTAAGAAGTACAGCTGTATTTACAGGGGCGAGAGAAGAGAATAACTGAAATTTGGGGTATCCAGGAAAATACAGCTTGCGTGGTTGGTGAATACTGAATATATGACAGGGCTGGTGGCTACTCTCTCAGTTTTGGCTAAAATCTTTACTTTGGATATGCCTGTAGTAACTGTGGTTAGATAAAGGAGCAGAAGTAGCAGAAAGATATGCCAGAATCCCAGAGAAATAGCTCAGGTTTGCAAGTCAGTATTGAGTCCCTTATATTCCAATGGCTAGATGATGAGGGGGCACGACTTCTAGATTTCCTGTACTGTCTTCAATTTAACTTCTCCTGAATTCTATCATCAGGGTGAGATAACAGGGTTCATGTTGCACATTCCTCAGGGTCGACATCGCTGGGAAGGGACAGCACCAGTTAAACTAAGATTTAAGGAGCCTGTGATTATGATGGAGTGACAAATAAGGATGATTGTTTCATACTGGAAGCTCCTTCAGACTTTGCTAGTTTCCTTCTCCATACTTAGCAAATACCTCTTTAAATGAACAACAATAAAAAGCTCTCAAACTCCTTCCGCTGTTGATGAGCACACTTACACTGTTATCTCTAAGCCTAAAAAACAGGAGAAAGTTGTATCTTAGTGGGAGTAAGAATATGCAAAATGCATGAGAAAAAATGACAAACTGCTCATAGATATAAATCCTGTTTAAAGTCAGCCAGAAATCACTTCAGTAAGATATTGGTATTGACAAAGTTATATTATTTTCCCTCTAAGTTGACCTGGCCTCTTAAAGAAAATGCTTCATCATAACATGTCACAAGAAATGACCTAAGATTCAGAAAGTCTCAAGTCTATTCCCAGGTGGATCAAGGTATTGTTGGATTTCAGAGACTCGATTCAGACTGTATTCTTTGTACTTGTAGATTACTTTGCTCTTTACCAAACCTTCATTTCACTTAACTGCTTGCAAGGTCTTCCTCTAAATCTGATAAAAGTAGTCTTCTTTGTATTTTTATTATTTTATTTATTATTTATTATTAATATTTATTATTAATATTTATTATTTATTATTATTTTCAATCCTTAGCAAATATTCATAGAGCCAAGTATGTCCTTGCTTAAAATTTGAATCTTATAAAATATAACATGATTCACTGTGGCCACCTCAAAAGGAAACTTTGAAAATGAACTAGTTTATATTCTTTGCAATCTTCTACTTAACACAAAAATTTGTTTTCCAAGTTCATTACAGAATAGCTGAATGCTATGGATTTGGGAAGCTTTATTACCACCCTGCTTTGTTCTACGATGTGGCAGAATAGTTCTTTTTCATAACTAAATTGAATTTTTACTTAGGTTCCAATAGAAGACATTTTCCCATAGAGTTCAGAGGTAATTTCCTCATTTTAAGATATAACACTGAGTATCTAATGAAGTCCAGTTAACTTTACAGATACTTCTAAGTGTTATCCATTGTTTAGACAAAATGTTTTAATTGCTTTTGCCATATGAATAAAGAACTTTGAATTTAAAAAAGCCTTGTGCTATAAGATTGTTTATTTGAAAGCTAAATATCTATTATAAAGATTAATGAGACTTAATGCCATCATTTTCTTCCTCACTCACCCCTCTCTAACAGTTACTTGTATTATCCATACATTTACAACAGAGTCGATAATCTGTGCCTCTTGGCCTCTTTGATGCTTAAGAACAACTCTGCAAGGGGACTGGCTAAGGAAGGGCGGAAAGAGAAGTTGGCCCAATATTTTCCTTGGCAGTTCCAGGCACAGTTTCTGTTATGGCAGATGCAAGTAACTAGAGTCACGATAATGTTTTTGATATTTTGATTCAACTTTCTCATGATACTCTTGTATTTTACATTTCTGTGGAAAATGAGTACTAACTTAAATATGGAGCAATACCAAGAAAATAAAATTTTCACATGGTGGAAAGTTCTTATAAACTCGTGTTACTGGAAAATTTTTAATTGAAATTTTGGGGATGAGCCCTGAAAAATAAACTTCTGGTTAATTTGGTTTCAGCATACCTCATTTTAACCATGTTTTCTTCAATAAGCAAATGGTGTGTCATCTTACTCCTGGTATTAGCTTCTTGCCGTATTAATCTCATCGTGTTACTGCTTGAAATCTTGCTCAATATTATCAACAACTTTTGAAATACATCATGATTTAAGTTCCAATTCTACTGATGTAAATATTAGCATTACTGATGAGAGATAATTAAAATTAATGTATTTCCTAAACTACTATTGTAAATTTAAATTTCAGTAACTTTCTACTTTGATGTCATAACGCATTGAGTTTTTTTTTTTCTGATAGCACGATATGATAAAACCATCACAAATTCCTCAGAAACATAATGCTTGTATGATGTAGCTCTGCAAACAGCCTCAAGATTTACTTCTGTCTCCATTTTATTGGTTCCAGAAAGTCCAGAAGGCTCTATTGTTTGGTTTTTTAAAAGAAATGACAGACTATATATTTTATTCACTTTTCTGCAAAGTCTTCAATGACCTGTTATTATGAGCTACAAGCACCCTGAAGTCTGCCACAACTAATGAGCCCAGGCCTGCCCCAGGTGCCACAGCATCAAAGTGGCATCTATGGCTGCTGAGGGAGACTGACTCTCTTTGGCCTGAGGTGCCCAGGGCTATCATGCTTATGAAATGGCATTTAAGTGACTTTTGATGAACTCTTGAGGGACAACTGGCAGGTGATACAATACTGCCACACAGAAGATGTTTATGAACTAGTCTGTTGCTGACCCAGAACTTACTGAACACAGATTTATTTCATGAAGCTTTCTCACATTTTGTTTTATAGGATAGTTTACATCAGTTTTTAACAGGATAAAATATAGGGTAACAAAAAGAACATGAACTTGGAGGGCAGACCGATCTGGGTTTAAGTTCTGACTTCTTGAGCTGGGTAAATTTCATTTTAACATCGCTGAGTTCCAATTTCTTTGTTTCCAAAATGGGGATAATAAACTAAAGTGTGGGACTGCTGAGAATATTAAATATATGTAATGTGGTTTGTATGGGGCATATGTCATGGTAGGAGTTCAATAAACAGTCACTATCTTGTCTCTTAAACATAAGCTCCAAACAAAATAGGAGTGTGAGTAATATGTCTTCCAAGTGTCTATTCTTCCTAGATTTTTGTTTTTGTCTTTTGGTTTTGAAAAATATTTTTTATCACTAATCTACAATAAGAGGAATTTAAAAGGTAAAAAAAAAAAAGCTTTGCTTATTAGTGAAAATTATACCCAATCTTGATCTTAAAAACTAGTCAATATATTTACTTCCCTATTTAACACTCCTGGCTAGAAGAAATGATAAACCTGACAATTTCCAAGCACTTTGGTTCTGGTAATTATCAAAGTTATATTCTTACCTTCTTTTCTATCCTTTAGAAATATTTAGCCTGTATATAGGAATTAAATAATCCTCAAGGAAGTAAATAACTTGCAAGCTAAAATAGGCTCCATTTTTTAAACTAGAAGTTAGAGACTCTTTTACAATGGTATCTGGGTATATCAACCTTTATATAAAGAGACTGAAATGACACTTTAAAATAATTTATAAGAAAACATGGTAACTGCATCAGGACTTCAATTTCACACACTCCCCACCCCCCCAGGAAGGTCAAGTGGAGTTAACAGCTAGCCTGAGTAGGGAGGGAGACACTACCTGAAGAGAAATCGGGGTGGTAGGTGAGGGCTTAGAGACTCCCTATTCTCTTCCTTCACTGACAAGATGCTCCTCCTAGAGGGTCTTTTAGCGTAATCTTTTTATGTCCAGCCAAGAATACATAAAAGTGTTTCTTTATAGAACTAGCATTAAATTTAAAAGAAAGCATTTTGGGAAGATCTTTTTATTACATCGATTTGTCTCTATCTATAAAATTAATGTAAAATTCCCAAGGGGCCACGTTGTGCCTGGTCTGCGCTGTATAAGTCCCTACAATGAGACGTCACTATCAGAACAGTCCCTTTTTACCTCTGGACATGTATGCAAAAGGCAAGCTACAGGGTTATTGAATTTCTTATATTTGTCTAGATTTCTTTTATTATCCTTAGTTTAAATGACGATATTTTTCTTTCTCTAAATATAGACACAAAAGCAAATGTAGTCCATGAGGCCCCTATAATGCATGAAAATTAAGTTGTGAAAGAACTCAGATCCTTAAAACACAGTAACAATCAATGTCAGGACAGCAAAATTAACCAAGAAATCAATTCTAAATTATTCTGAATATTAAGTTAAGAGCCAAGATATCAGCCTCTCCTTGCTGATAGCTAGGCATTTGGCTAACTCCATAAACACTTGTTCCCATGCTCTGTACTCTATACCTTGTAAGATGTGATAGCAAAGGGAAGAGATTTCCTTGTCTGAAAACCCAAGTGCAGATCCCATAAGATGAAAGGAATAAAGTGACTGCTGGCCTGTGTGATCACCAGTGTATTCTGTATCTTCCTAGAAGGAAGTGTATTCTGTCTACGTAATGGTGCTAAGCAGCAGATGATACGTGAAAAATTTTAGTGAATTCCTCTTAATTTATTTTCTATGCTGTTCTGTGGTGTTCTGAATATCTTTCCTATTTGATTGTTTTCATGTCCAGTAAAAAATGTAATCATATATATCTAAGAAAGATCAACTTAATTCGAACTGTAACCCTCTTCTCTGCTCTGAGCAAAGTCTGAGTTCTATAACACTGAGAGCCAATCCAGTGGCTTTAAGTGATTCCTCCAATTTTTCATTCATTTTATGTAAATATTAGTTTAAATGGTGTCAAAAGGGCTGGGACGACAATTTTTTTCCTCATGTCCAAAAAAGAAGGCCTATAAAGCTCTCCCTTCTACTCCTAAAAACTACAGAAGTCCCAACTTACAGGTGAATAACATTTCATAGTTCCAAGGCATTTCATAAATATCATCTAATTTGGAGCTCAGATTAAACCATTAAACTGCAAGAACAGAATTATTATACCAATTTTAGAGATAAGGAAACTAAACCACCAAGAAATGTAGTTATCTGCATCAAAGAGCTAAGAACGTTAGAGCTAAGATTAAAGAAAAAATTTCTGATTTTCGTTTCAATACCCATCCCCATATATTAGTTCCCCCCACTGGCTGAGTGACTTCTTTTTTTGCAGTATAATTCTCCCTGAGTGATGCACTAGCATGCCTCTCATTTAATAGACCTACTTACTTGCTGATTCCTGTCAAAGTAATAATTTCATTTCACATTATTGGTCAGCAAGAAATGTTCCCAGCAGCTAAGCTTTCAGATAAATGTTCAAGTTGTGATCATTACGACATTAAAGTCACAGGTTAATTCTAAGCCTTTCCAGGGATATTAACAAAGCCTTTAATTCTAAAGAGATATGTAATTCAATCTTTCTCTTAAAGTCATAATAACTAAATGAAATCAAGATATGATTTATGAGGTGTAAGAAGCCAGTTTATGATTTTCTAACCGTTGGTTTACTCAAATGTCTTTGGCACAATTTCTACAGACTTATTCCTAAAAGGGTAAAGAAGTCAATTACTGCAACTGAAAAATTTCAAACTACACAATAGCTATAATTACACTAAAATGATACAAGGTTTTTTGGGCAGATTACAACCACTATTTTAGAGTCAGCTTTTAAAGATATTAACAATGATGATAAAAGTGACAACAATAATATTAACATTCATTGAGTCCTGTGCTACACACTTAGCTAAAAGCTTCATATACATTGTTTAATTCTCACAGTAACCCTAGGAGGTTGCTATCAGTATTACCTTCATATTATAGTTAGGGAACTGAAGTTCAGAGATGTTAAATAACTTGCCCAAGGTCACACAGCTCTAAGTAGCAGAGCTGGGATTAGAACTCAGGACTGACTGACTCCAAATCTTGAGCTCTTACTGAACTCTATTCCATGTCTACCTCTTAATTGAACCTGAAGTCATATCTGTAACATTTATGAAATTTAAAATGCAGAAAGTGTTCCATACCATATCATATCATGGATATTTCTGTCCTACATAGAAGTGTATTACCTGTTTTTACAGTGTGATAAATTCAAATCAACTTTAATTTTTATATTTTGGTATAGTTGATGCTTGAAAAATTGTAAAGAAGTTGCAAAAGAGCAGAAGCAATTGTTTTCAAATTGGTTTGTTAGTTCCTAGAATATATTAATAAGTTATAAGATACTGGAATGACTGTGGACTGAGGAAGTATGAGGGTTACATTTCCTCAGAATGGTTCAACTCCTTCACAGCTGACCAGATGGCACAGTCATTTTTTCAAAAACAAACAAAAACCTCTAAACAAACAAGAAGAAAAATTACTTTTTGAGTCTGCCTTAGACTGCATAGTCAAGATATGAGGCAATTTCAAATCTGGACTTCACTACCTTAAACAAAACAAATACCAATTTTTAAATATTTATAAACACAACTAACATGATTATGTTAACAATAACTACGTACATTTTTATTTAAATGGGAGTTGCCAGTAATACAGCTGCTACATATAAATGTGCTGGTAGAAGGTCTCATTTCTGTTAGAGGTTGCTCTAGGTGAGAAGGGCATGGAAAGGCTCATTGCCACATTATTTTAATATTTTGAAGAGAAACTTGTTAACTCACAGATTTATTATCTAACAGAACTAGAAAGAAAATAATTTATAGGTTATTAATATTAAGTCATAAAAATTTATCGATAATTTATACTTTAAATGATCTACCATTTTTCTTTTAATTATGAGGGGTAAAACAAAGCACTCTATATACACTTGCAGGTATAGCTGGTGTAATTTTAGATCACTAAATTATGCGACTGTGGATTATACTTTATCACTTTGCAAATTATAAGCAATTTTTATATCACTTCAGGTTTCTACGATAGATGGTATAGGTATAAATACAGAATCCATTTATCATCTACTTTAGGTAGCATCTTGCAATATATTTAGTTTTTTTAATATATATATGTGTGTTAAATGGTATATATAACACACTGTGCATGTGTATGTGTTTGTGTGTGCATATATATCAGACATGTGCTGAGAAGGCAAATTGACATGAGGGACAATGAGTTTCACAACATTTCTTTTACTAACTCAATTTTATAATATATGAAAGGATATCCCTAAGGAACACAAGGGGAAAACACTATTAGCGCTCTTTGAATATTTGGGCATGTTCTTTGCCTCATGGTGACATGGGTAGAATCATGTTAATGCTGACAAGTCCCTGAGAGCAGTAATTATTCATTACAATACATTTAACTGATCTGTGCTCATAGATGTAAAGATATTAAAGTATCACTTTTGGGGGAAATCCTGTATTAAGTTTCTCAGAAAACCACGTCTTGGCTCATGGACTAGAAAATATTTTGATTATTTTAAGTTGTAGGATTTCTGGTGTCAGCTGAAACTGGAATAACCCCGCTGCACTAAGTCTCACGGTATTTACAATTAAAATTCTGACAAAATGAGGGCTCTGGACAGTGAGCAAGAATAATGCATGCAGGTTGGGGAAAGGAGTCGAATTTGCAGATATGACTCATACAATGTGAGTTTCCCATTTTGTTTTGTTTTGTTTTTATCTTTTCTCTGATAACCAACTTGAAAGTGAGTCCTGAGTTGTGAGGTACAGCAGCGGCAAGAACAGCCAGAAGGCGACGAGAAGGCCTGTGTGCTCACGAGCGTAGGAGAGACCAGTTGTTTTCCATTTTTCATTTTTCTCTACTGGCTTTTCCCCAAGGGTAGGCTGTGTATGTGTGTGTGTGTGGAACAGGTAATGCAGTGGCTGTGTGATGGTGTCAATGACATAAGCATTTAGGACTTTAGCAGATGTTATAATTATGTTTCATGAGGTAAAGGTAAACACATTTGAAATGAATGGAAATACAGTTCTTAGAAAAGAAACAGAAACTACAAAAAAACACCAAAAGAAATTTTAGAACTGAAAAGTTCAACAGAAATTATCCAATATAAAGAATGGAGAAGAAAAAAGGAAAAGGAGTCCCAGCAATCCATGGGATAATATAAAATAGTTGAACATTGGAGTTTCGAAAGGAGAGAAAGATTGGTGCAGAAAAATATTTTAAAAAATAATAGACAAAAAGTACCTAAATTAAAAAACATATAGTCGAGAACATTGCAGAACCTCAAACAGGAAAAATCAAGTCCAGGCACATCATAATCAAGTTATAGAAAATCAAAGATAAAGAAAAAAAATTTTGAAAGGAGCTAGAGAAAAACAACACATTACATATATGGGAACAACAACAGGAGAATTAACATGGATTTCTCCTCAGAAATCAGAGAGGATAGAAGACAGTGGAACAATATCTCTGAAGTGCTGAAAGACATGTAAACTTGAAATTATATACCTAGCAAAAATATCCTTCAGGAATAAGGAGAGAGAGAAGGAAAGAGGGAGGGAGAGAGTGAGAGTGAGAGTGAGAGTGAGAGTGAGAGTGAGAGTGAGAGTGAGAGTGAGAGTGAGAGAGAGAGAGAGAGAGAGAGAGAGAGAGAGAGAGAGAGAGAGAGAGAATACTCTGAGATGACGGAAAACTAAAATAACTGGTTGCCAGCGGGCCTGATCTAAAAGAAATGCTCAAGGATGTACTTAATGCTGAAGGAAAATGTAGCAGAGGAAAACTTAGGACTTGAGGAATGAAGGAAGAGCTCTGGATAATATAAAATATACCTTGAAAACAATATAGTTTCCCTTTAGTTCTTTAAATATGTAGATTCTTGAAACAGTATTAAAATCTTTGATAGGGTTTCAAAATATGCAGACATAGTATTTTGACAATTATAACACAAGTGAGGAAGGGTAAAGGAATCTATATGATTGTAAAGCTTTCACATTTTCCTTGAAGTGATAAAATGTTACTGTTAAATAGTCTGTGAAAGATCAGGTATGTATATTGGAAACTCCACAGCAGTCACTAAAATATATTACAAAGAAATAAAGCCAAAATACAAATAAATAGAATACTAAAAATTATTCTTAATTGCAGCTAGAGATCAATCTACAAATAATTTTAAAAACTAATCCGAAAAGTAGTCCTATTTCAATCCTCAGTATCCAAGCAGTTTTCCTTAAACCATTGCATACTGATGATACTTTTCTAAACTGCTTCTCTGGCACAGTCCCCCACGTCATGAAGATCCATATTCTGCAAAACTTTCACCATTAATCATAATAAGCATAATTGTTAAATGAAGAGAGGTGCCTGAATGCAGAAACTGAGTCTTTTTACTGGTTCCTTAGCATCCTGAACATGTCTAATAAACAGCCAGGGTTCAAATGGAATGAATGAATGGCTCTTTCCAAAGATTGTCTGAATGTAGAATGAAAGCACAATAGGGATAAGAAGTTCATTCTAAAAAAATGCCAAGTTGATTGCACAAGACAGGAGGGTAAGTGTGATTTTAAAAACTTGTTGATTAATATAGAGTAGTTACCTTGGGATATTATACCATATTCTAACAATGCTCAAAGGATGTTTAGTATTTGCTTTCGGGGTCTTCAATGAAGTCACCTGAATATGTTAAATGAATATGTCAAATCTTTCTAATAATGTTAAAAATATTTCCATCTTCTGGATTCTCTCAGAGCCATGCTTTAACAATGAATAAAGTCAATGATCAATGATTCTTAAGACCCTAATGAATGAGAAAATCAAAATTGCCCAGATGACTAGGGCCTCCTGCTTATACACTGTTTTGTAATATTCTTACTGGTTTCTTTATTAATGAGTTAAATAGAATCTTTGATGTATTCTTTTATATATATATAAAAATTATGATGTTTTGAAAATTATCCATAAGCCTTTTTAAAGGGTAAAACAAAATCATTTGTATGCTTTTTGCTCCATATGATTGCCACACAAAGGAATATGAGCACATGTGTAATAATGGTTTATGACTTGCACAGAAAACAGTAAACAGCCACATTGTGCTAGATGTTATTTTACAATTTTTTTTGTCCTCTCAAAAAAAGAAAACCCATTATCAGCATAACAACTTCAGGTGTGTCTGATATAATGAAATGGGACAATCACTGAGATGCCATGCATGCTAAAACTGCTATTGGTTGGCTGCCTCTTGAGTTACCTTACAGAAAAGGATTAATTTTAGCATCAAAAGAAGGTACAGTAAGTCCTCACTTAATATCACTGATAGGTTCTGCAACTTCAAGTGAAACTATTGATACAAACAAGAGTTAAGGTCCTAGAGGAACAGTACGATGTTGAAGGAATGACGTTACCTGAGGACCTGAGGCATGAACACTGCAGAAAGACATATGTTACTCATTTTAGCTTTTCCTGGACCTTTCTGAGAAAGTCAGCTTCATGATGATACCCTTTTTTGTCCGATTAAGACGCTGAAATGACTCCTTCCCTTTAGAATCCAGAAATGGAACTGGCCACTTCCACCATGCCACTCCGCCTCCTCATGCGGCTTACATAATCATCATCCATCTTTTTCTATTTTTTTATCCACATTTCAGGGTTTCAAAAGAATCCTAGACTTGGAATAGTGCTTTCCTCAGTATGGAAAAGTGTGCGACGTGAAGTGTTTCTCAATTGGTAATGGACTTGAATAATTGATTCAAATGAACCAATTTAAAACATAAATTGAAAAATAACTTTATTAATATTTAATAAAAATTTAAAACACTGAATAAACTAGTGTTCCACTAGAATATCAAAAGAAAATTTGCATCTTTGAAACAAGTCAAAATAAATTTTAATCTGATAGGGTAGTGTAGCTTAGGTAGATGACTCAGCTACCCTCTCTTAGTCTTTCTGCCCGAATCTTTAATTCTACATTAACTCAGGGAAAAGGTCTCTGTGCCTTGTTTGGCCCTGTTTCCATTAGCCCTTGTTACTTATCAACCAGTATGTCATAAATCTGAATCCCTGATCACTTTCCTAGTCTCAACAGGCAACAAGTTGCAGAAATTCAATATAATTGTTATGATGCAGAATGCTCCCTGGCGATGAGAAATGCAGGATGGGGCAACGAGAGCCAGCTGGCCCACACGGCTAATAAACACGTTTGTTCTGGACGTATAACAATTTTAAATCATCTTACTTTACTAATAAATCCCAAATATTTACTATGAAGCTGTTATACCATGAAGATTAGATCAGCAGAATACCGAAACAATAAGCTTAATTGTCTAAGGTTCTCTTTTTCACCTGAACAGTTGCATTAACACGGAAAGTGTACTCATAGGCCATTAATATGAAAAAAGCTTTGCTTCCCAATCACTCAAAATTGTTAAGCATTTCTATAGCCCAGAAAGAGCCTCTGTTTAATTTAGCTCCTGAAGAAAAAAAAAAAAAATTCAGAGGCATAGTAAGGACACGAAGGCTAAACCTGGATACGTTTCAAACATTTTCTTAAACATGATTCAGCTGTGGGACATGAATTTTACATATTTACATATTCTGTAGAGAAAAGAAGTCTTGCCTGGTTTGCCAGCTTTTGCTGTTTGATCAATCTTCAAACTGGGAATAAAACTTAATGAGTAATAGTAGTTAGCAGCACTCCAGGAAAGTTGAAGGCTCTTACCTGTGCATTTGTAATCAGAGGCCACCCCTTTCAGCACAGCATCAAAAATGGTCACTTCCACTCGCTGCTTTCTGTGGTGACAACTCAGAAGCAAAGAAGGCTGGGAGACAATCAAGTACAAAAAAGGTTCTAGCTCCAAATCTCCAGTTCCTCTTCGTCCCGGCTGCCGAACGATAGTAATACCAAGCGCTTGTCTAGCAGATGACCTTGTAGATGCGTGAAGACTTTCAAGAGAAATGGCCCCTATCTTTTTCCCTGAAGGAAAAGATATGCTGCTGCTAAGAGATCTTCTGCTGTTACCGTGGAAATACATGCCTCACTGGGCTTAGCAACATCTGAATCAACTTCTGGGAGATTTAATGTACACTTGCCTGTTTTGTCGTTATCCTTCTGTTCTTGAGATTTCAATTTGGGTAAGGTTGTACAAGAGTAGGTCATTAGTGAGATTCTACTTGCAGTAATAAATATGTCAAAGGGAATAAAATTTAGATTTTTTACAATTGATGACTGGCGTGAGGGACGGGCGATACGATGCTGACTGGTACCACTGTGTTGTTCTATTTGTACTATTCTGATTTTAACACTGTCACTGCCAATTCCACTATCCTGAGCACCACTGTACCGCGATGAGGTTTCAGCCATGCTTCCGTCAAATGTATCCATTTTTTTCTGTTCTTGCTTAGAGATCTGTGAGGAAAAACAATAAAATAGTTTCAACTAGTTACATTCCAAGTGTTATTACATAATGTTATATAAACATAATGTTAGAAAATGGATCTAGTATAACTTGTAACAGAATAATCATAAAAACAAAACAGAGCCCATTCGAAAAGGTTATTCATATTAAAATGCCAAGGAAATATTTTTTAAAAAGCATGGAATGTGCATTTTCAACATTAAAATATACTTTCGAGCATCAGACTTTCTTTTTTAGATTAATAAAAGTAATATACATAAAAAATGCCTCTTTAAAGAATTTGTACTCTTTACAGTGATTTTCCAAGTAGTACAAGAAACTTTCCAAATCATGACTACTATTGGTTGAAATTATACTTTAGGTAGGAATAGTTAATTTTGTTTACCCTTGTCATTATAAAACTGATTTATAGGTTTTTGGATAGTAAGAGAGAGGAAAGTCAGTAGTCCTGGATTATGAAGGACAAAGAAGAGTAAACTAAGATAACTGTATGCTATTCAAACTGCAGTTTATTTTCCCATACATGGGACCTGAAATGGGTAAATGTAAGTGATCAAAGCAGAATGTAAGTACTCAAAGCCTCGAAGGTGGAATCGTCCTTTGTCCACTTTTCCAGCAACAACACTCTCTGTGGAGAACAAATAACTTGGTGGCAGCAGCGGTTATGACCACCTAGGCAGCAAACCTCTAAGACCTGCAGCGAGATTCCTTGGTTTCACTTTCTGAGGTCTCCCAACTATCACTTGTGGTGTGTTATTTGAGACCTAGACATTTTACTTGTTTTTTGTTTGTTTGTTTTTTTTTCATTCATTCAAGTAATACAAATTCATTAAAGAAACCATGGAAAATCCAAGAAAAAGCCCAAATCCTCTCGACTCCCATCTTATTACCAAATATAACCAATGGCAGTATTTTAGTGCATTTCCTGTCAGTCTTTTTTCCTACCTATGCAAAGGTTCCTCCTACCCCACCCCGTTTTGGTTATAATCAGACCATACAGACAAATTTGTAACCCAGTGTTTTTACATGCCAATATACTCGTAATAATCGTCATTTTGCAAAGCTGCATAATATTTCATTTTATGTTAGGAACAAGTTATTCAACTATTCCCATATGGCTGGACCTTAAAGTTTTCAATTTTTGACACCAATCATCTATTACAAACATCTAATAATATTTACTTAGGACAGGCTCCTATAAGTGGAATTAATAGGTAAATGGTATAAAAAAGTTTAAGGTTATAGAGTATTGCCAGCACCTTGCTAAAAAGGCTGTGCTAATTAATATTATCATCAGCAATGGAAAAATGTTCCCCAGAGTACTGAGTATTGCTTATCATATTTTCAGGCTCTTCATTTGATTGGTAAATACAGCATCATTTTTCTACATGCTACCGATTATTATTATAAGTAGCCTGTGAAAATGTTAAGGGACTGTGAAATAATTAAGGACAATGATATAACAATCACTAAGATTTTTCAAATAATATTTCTTGCTTAATGATTTTAAAGTTGTTAAGAGACATACATGTTGCTATTTGAAAAACCCAGCATAAGCTATTTGAAACAAAAACAACTTCTCCACGTTCTTTGAAGACACCATGTTTTTAAAAACCATTCCATCTATATCATGCTGTTTCCAGGCCTGGAGTGCCCCTCTGACCTTGCTATAGCTGGCAAACTTTTAGCTATCACATCAAGACTCAGAACAAATGTCACCTGTCTGAAAATTGTTCTCTCACTCTTTTCCTTCTTGGTGATCCTAGTACTTTACTCATACTTCTATTTTAGGCTGTATTATTTTCTTCTAAAATGTTTTGTGGTGGCAGTATCAGATTGTGTTAAAACAGTCCACAGACATAGGGTGAAGCCCAACACTTTCTAATTACATGAGTTTGGAAAAGTTACAAACCTCTCTAGGGCTGCTTAGCCTCATCTGTAAAACGGGGATAATAAATCTCATCTCAAAGGCTTAGTATGAGGATTCAATGAGTTAATGTACACAAAAAGGTCAGCACAGTGCTGAGCACACAGTAAATACTCAGTAATGGGAAGCTGTTATGTTTCTGTCTCTTTTCCCAGGTAAATGACTGCTAAAGGGGCTGGGTCATATTATTTTGCTTCTGGGTATCTCTAAAAAGTAAGTACGGTGTCTGGCACACTGTGGAGAGGATTTATAATGTTTGATGTTATGTTAGTTTCTGATACAACAGTAAATAAAAAAAATTGCCCTTCAGACTGGAAATAAATGATTATTAATATGTAAATATATGTGGACACAAACTTGCCCACATACTGTACTTTTTAAGGTCTTTCCAGACATATTCACAAGTGTTCTTCTGATCTACATCATTATCTTGAGCGCTGATCACACTTCAAGCAATCATCTCAGCCTCTGCTGGGCCCTCGTCCTCACACTGAGGACACTAGTACCCAACCCTCAGAGTTGCTTCAGCACTAAAAGAGTTAATGTATTGAACACACATAGTAGACATGCAATAAAAAGTTGAAAAAAGGAGTCAGCTTTCTCAACCCTTCTGGGTGATGCTAGTTTTTCCAGCTTCTGTGCTTTCATAACAAATGAAATCATTATAGCACTTTTCACAGTGTTTTGTCTCAGAGACTGTGAGCAATCGAAAATGAAAAATAAAATACCAATGAATATACTTATTATTTGCCAAACATTGTCAGCACATTACATACATTCTCTTCACCAAGTGAAGGGGGTACTGTTATCCTCATTTTATAGCTTAGGAAACTGAGGTAGAAGATTAATCAATAGGTCCAAGGTTGAATTGCTAGTAGGCTATGGTAAGAGGAAACATCATTAGTATTCCTAGCACACACCACTCTGCTTGTCACACAGCAGAGCTTAACTGTGTGCTGCTTGGATACATGAACATATTTAATTTTAAAATTCAGTAAAGTAAAAATAATTAGGACAATTATCAAAATGACAGCTTCACTCATTCATTCATTCATTCATTTTATTACGGTGACACTGATTAATGAAATCCAGTTTCAGTGGTACAATTCAACAGTAATGCATATATATATATATATTGCATTGTGTGTTCACTGCCAGGAGTTAGATTTCTGTCACCACATATTTGACCCTTTTTACCCTATCTATCTCCCCCTCCCTTCCTACCCTCTGGTAACCACTAGTCTATCATCCATGTCCATGAGTCTCTGCTTGTTTGTCCTGTTTGTTTGTTGATTTTAGGTTTAGACCCCACATATAAGCGATATCATGTGGTTTTCAACTTTTTCTGTCTGGCTTATTTCGCTTAGCATCATTATCTCGAGGTCCATCCATGTTGTTGCAAATGGCAGTATTTCATCTCTTCTTATGGCTGAGTAATATTCCATTGTATATAAGTACCACAGCTTCTTTACCCAATCATCTATCATAGGGCACTTCGGTTGCTTCCATGTCCTGGCCACTATAAATAGTGCTGTTATGAACATCGGTATACAAATATCTTTTCGAATATGTGTTTTCAAGTCTTTGGGGTAGATACTCAATAGAAGGATAATTGGATCATATGGTAGGCCAATTCTTAGTTTGTTGAGGAACCTCCATCCTGTTTTCCATAGTGGCTGTACCAATTGCAGTTCCACCAGCAGTGCATGAGGGTTCCTATTTCTCCACATCCTCTCCAGCATTTGTTATTACTTCTGTTGATTATAACCATTCTAACAGGTGTGAGATGGTATCGCATTGTGGTTTTGATGTGTACTTCCTTAATAGCTAGCAATGTTGAGCACCTTTTCATATGTTTGTTGGCTAAAAATGACAGCTTAATTTTAAAACTTTTAGTTACCTCTATTATAAAAAGTTAAAATATACCTCCAAATTATTACCAACTAGGAATTCTCAAATAACATGTGAAAAAAATAATAAAATCAAGTACATAAGAAGTCTGTGAATTGCTGTCCACATTTTGAGGCATTACAAACCAAATATCTGTACATAGAATAACTAAAAAATTCCTCTAGGTTGAGTTCTATGGCCAACTCAAAACAGGAATGCAACTACTTTTATTCTTTCAATCTGAAAAGGTAACCATAATTAATTACATGAGATTATATTCTGTAATTTTTATGCACATATTATATTTTATTATTATTTACAGATTTTATTTGAAATCTAGTCTCTCCTTCTTTAAAGTGGATTAAGAGTTTCCCATTAGCGGCAACATGGCAAAACAAACCACCTGTAGGTAAGATAAAAATTTAGTGCCCAGCCCAATTATGTGCTGAAATTGCCACATTAGACTTTAGTGAATGTCAAGTGCCCCAATCTTGACATATAAATAACCAGCAGGGGCAGGATGCCAGCTATCAGCTCGGGTCACGCGGGTTATGGAACAGAAGTCAGACGGTAACTAATTCTAGGCACTACTGAGCAGAATGGAATTTGAACCAATGACCCAGAGATTAAAGACTCAGACTCTTGTAGGAAAAAAAAAAAAAAAAAAAGGGGGACAAATTTCTCAGTGCTAGAAAACTAAATTCTTAAAACTGGGTTAAAAGGCAAGATTTCCTTCATTTTTCTAAGCTTCCACATTATTTGTAGAACTGAAGTAAATAAGCTGGTGGTTTTTGAGACATTTAAAAATCCATCGGTTTGTCACCAGTCTACTGAAGAGTATCTGGTCTGCTACTGAGAAAAGTTTTACAATTAATTTTGTGCTAAGCTCTAAACTTGGGCACCAATTTACTATTCCTTTGTGGAAAAAGAAAAGTTCACCATGTAATAACTCTGAAAATAGCTTTTGCTTTATTATTGTCCAAGGGGACTAATAATTTAAGTTGTCAAAAATAGCAATATCTGCTTGCTGTTAGTGAATGCAGCAGACACATGCATCTCTGGGCAGTGCTGTTACATCAGCTCTCTCTTCTTTACCTAAGTCATTTAAAATGAACAATAAAAGTTTTCTTTAATTAGCTACTGGTGTGCATTAACATGATCATGATTAAACCATAAAAACCAACTGTACATTACTCTGGTCCCCTCTTCCATATGTTTTGAATTATTCTGTTTGAAAATGTACTTTGCGTCCCTTTTAAAAGTTCGACCTTCTGCTTTCAGAGAATTAAATGCATATTACTGTAGTGAAGAAGATAATGTTTCAGACCTCCAGGCATATATTAAACACACTGGCAGCACTTGAGACAAAATGCTTTACTTATCTTCCTATTCTAAACAGTGTCATCAAAGGCTAAAAACAAAATCCATATAAAAGCTGCACAATGCTTCCACACAGAACCTGTGCCAAAATCCCTGTACTTTCCAACTAATGAGGAAAGGATGTGTACTCTTAACATATGAATGTAAGATTTTCCAAGCATTCACTTTAGGAAACTGGACTATTGATTCCATATGGGTTATATTAAATGAAACTGTATTGGTAAAGTAACCTTTAAGATATCTGGCATGATAACCATAATTAAACAATATTCAAAAGACTAAAACAAAAGGGAATTTGGTTCCACAATGGCTAATTAAAATAAAATGAAAAAACACAGCATGCCATCTATCAAGATAAATTGTTATTGTTTAAGAACTATTTAAATACTGTTAAAATATACTTTTAGATAAAATCTGAAAGAGCTGGAAAAATATTTGTGGCTTAACAATGGATAGTTTGGTGAAGAAAAAAGTATAGGACTCTGAAATTTTATGCGGAGATAACAGCTTTAAAGCCTTGAGCACAACCAGATGGCACTTAAATCAGAGCAATTCTAGTTTCACTATCAGTGGGTTTCAATATGAGACGGTTTTCAGTATCTAGGAAAACATGTCAAGTTGGTAGTATACTTCTTAGATCATTTCAGCGCACTTCCCCATCCTTTCACTTCTATATATGGTACGAATACTAGCTACCCTGGAAAAGGTGCTGAAAGCCATACTCATAGCTAGGAAACTGCAGCTAGTTCTTCCTTTTAATGTACTGGGATAGGTAAGTTTGTTAGCTCACCCTGGAGTCTGAGGAGAGCCATAGTATCTCAGGAGTAGTGGCTAAAAACCACACTTGAATATATGACAGTACCATAGAACGTGTTAAAATAATTTCAAATGACATTAATTAGATGTTCTTTAGTAGCATTGTGGAGAAAGATAAGCTTGATTGATCGAAACTTCTTGTTTGGCCATATCTACTTTTTTATGAGCACGCTCAAAAGTCAGCCTCATTAATAAAAATGCTGCAAATAAACATTTAAAGTTTAAAGAAAAATATGCAAAAACCAACCTCTTGAGAATTAACAAGGATTAAAACAAACATAATTTTTGTTTTGATGACTGACAAGAAAGGATATTTCAATACCTACCCCAATGTATTAATTCACATTATTTAAAAAAATTTCTCCTTTTACATAAACATATCCATCTATTTTTCTACCTTCTTATAATGATGGTTATATAAGAGATACACTGAAGTAATATTTCTAACATGCAACGGTTATGCTTTAACACGGATTAAAATATCTTTTACCAATCATGAGATCATTTTAAACATCTTATAAATTATGAAAAAGTCAAGTGTGAAACCACAAGATCAAAGCTACAATCACATCTGTATCTCACTGTGACATTTATTCTAATTTTACCGCCCTTGCTAAAATGTAGTAGTGTTTGCAAAGAAGTAAACATCTTGTCTATCTTACCAAATCAAATACAATAAAAAAATTGCTTACAGTGTTTTAATGGTTTCACATACTGAAATTACAAAGGAAAAACTTTACAAACTTGAAAAAAATTCTGTGCCTCATTGTTTAAGCATTTGCAAACATACTCTTCTAGCTGTAGGTCTCAGAAGTCTGGCTGTGGGGATGGGGTGGGGCGGTGCCGCTGGGAGAGGTTGTAGTTTAACCCAGAGACAGTCTACACTAGTAGCTTCAGATAAATAGAAAATTGTTTTAACAATCAGAAATACTTGATTTCAGCTTATCAATTAATTAAATCAAGTAAACAATAAAAGCAAATTTTTAAATTACTGAAAATTCTCAAATTTTCAGTGGTGTTAGCATTACACTTCAAAAATTTTTATCACTTTATACATTTTATACCATTGCAACTCAGTGATATACTAGGTAAAATTTATCTAAGCACATTAAATTAAATTAAAAAAAATTATAAATAAATTGACTTCGACATGAAATGCATCCTCAGTGTCATTAATCCAAATTTTTCTTTTAAAAACAAACTTGAACAAGCACTGTATGCACTAGCACTACAGATAGAGTGCTAGTAAACAAGGGCTTTTTATATTTTATTTCTCTGAGCCAAATGTTATACAAGATCCCACATAATATAATTGTTCCCAGTTGGAAGGCAAAAAAAGTCTTCACAATACTGCAGTAATTATGCAAAAGAGCAGAACTAATGACACCCACCACTGCTTAACAGATAGAATGGTAAGGAGTACTATAGTTCCAAGTTTTCCCTTTCATGAAGTTTCTTTTCCAGCTCTTTGAAGTAACTGCATGAGGCCACTACTGCCTGCTAAGTATCAGCTCAAATATTCACATTTCAAGACCAGTACTAACTGCAATAAAAGAAGCATGGCGACAGTCTAGGCAAGGCTGTGTTTCGCTGTAGTCCGTGTTTGGTCTATTGTTCTAATTTAATGTCAAAATTATAAAAAAGGAACCAGTTCTAGTGCTAAACTGATTATAATGGCTAGATCATTATCAGTATCGGTTTCAATATGATAAACCAAACAACAAAAAATGTATACACACCAACCTACGTACTCAAGTAAGTTCAAATTCTACTTATTGAAATTTTATCTGCAGTGCTGACCTTTAGATTTTTGTCTGTCTGTCCTTTCATAACACATGATTTCACAGCATACATTTATTTCAGGGGCTTCTAAATTCATGGGAAAAAAAGTAGTTCCAGGCGAAACTGTGCATATAAGGTCTTAACATAGAAACAGTTCTCATTCTCTCTCCCTCTCTTTTTCTGTTTCTCATGTATGAAATTGGAATAGGTTGGTCATTTTTGTTCAAGGAGGTGAGATCTAATTGACTTATACTAACTTCTGAGTTTAAGTTTGACTTGTTTGCTTTTTGTAATGAATTTTTTTTTAAAAAAAAAACTTCACACACACATTCTGGGAACCTGGATCTTAATCAGAACAGATGCCACCACATGAGAAACAACAACCTGCTTTGAAAATGGCCATGTTAATTCTTAAAAAGTGGCTACTGTGTGTACAAGGTGGCTGCTCTTCACACTGATGAGATCCAAGGCTCTCATCTGATGTCGATGTGGAAACCATTGTGTTCCGTGGCGGCGTCAAGATTTTCAATAGGATTAAATCAGCTGCAAGTCCTCATTATATCTGGGTTTACAATTGTGTCTGAGTTGAAGTTTGTTTCTCATAGAATCTTACTCAGAGACGGACTTAGATTGGCTCCTTAGAGCTCGTCTGATTTTACTAGAAACAACTGTATCACATCAGCCACTCTCATAAACTTGCCATAAGATTGAATCAGCCCTGACCCTGAAGAGATGAAAGTTTACCGAGCCTGTGCATTCTCTATGAGTCACAAAAAAGTTTGGATTTAGTTTCTGCAGCAATTCAGAAGTAGAATACGCTGATTAACTATTCCAGCCTTTGCCTTGCAACTATGAACCTGATTTTCTGATAAGAAAACTACAGTTGAACTTGGAGAAATTTCTATCAATAAAAATACATCCAAATCCTCATTTGATTATTTTATCTCTTAAATCACATATATGCTTTTAAAGAAACTATGTAGGATTTATGAAAATGAAGCAAAAGCACGATTTTAGAAGTAATTTCTCCCTATTATTCAGTACAGTTGAAAAATAATGAAAATGGTTTAAGTATATCTATAATTAACTTTTTCCAGTAGCTGGTTTTCATTGTCAAACAGAATCTAGTTATTTAACAAAAAATATTGAGCCAATTTTCAGTATTATATATTCTTTACTAAATCTAAACAAACCTGATTCAGTTAACTGTAGATTCTCTTCAAAGTAAACCTGAGTCTCAGTATTGTTAGTTTCTAAGATTTTTCTGAAATTCATCAAGAAATTATAGAATAGAGTCATTTACAAACTTTTATTGGCTACCCGTTAACTTCGTGGTGGCAGATCAAATCCCAACTGAAATAAAGCTATGTACTGATTCTCCATGTGTCATGTATCGATACCTTAATGATGCAATGGACTTGAAATGTAAAATGGTCAAGATGTTAGAGAGAAACATTTGTTTATGCCCTATAGCCAATTCTTCTTTTCCATTAGAACTTTGTTCTTCTCTGCTACTTCACAAAAATCATCACTATGCTAAAATGAGCATCCACAAAGGCTGCTTTGATCATATTAACCTCTCACTTCAGTCGTTAGAAATTTTCAGTATTTTCTAAATCAGAGAAATATTCCTAACAATAGCTCTGGTTGGTTAGCCCTACAACATCAGTAAATTTTCATATGCTGATATGTCCCAAGCAATTCTTGCTATTCTAAGAAAGCAACAATGTGTATATTAATGAAAGCAAACTAACCTGTATCTTAAGGATATTCTTGATCATGTGAGACAGTTTGAATGAAAGTTTTTTTTTTTGATGTAGATTACCTTTCCCAAATATCAAGCATCATCTCTACAAACATTAAAGTAGTAGGAAACTCCTGAGAAGACTTTCTCAAGAAGCTATGAATTAGAAAATAAATTTTAATCATAACTGGTATATGCTTACTAGATGATCTTATTATAATGTCTCTTGTTAATGAAAAATTTTAGAAAATTACATTCACAATACTACCAAATTAAAACCATCAAAGAGTTCCTAGCCTTTAAAACTTACCTCTCTCTAAACTAAAGAATAAAATTTCTATTTTTTAATCATATGATTTTTAAGGTAACATTATTCAGACATGTATGGTTTATGTGTGGACTTTAGCTATAATGATTTTATTGGGATAAAACATTTCTTGAGCTTCTTGAAGAAAGAGCCAATGTCAAAATTATTGAGCAAAATGTGGGATAACATTTTATTTCACATCATTCAAATTCTTATTGAACATCTACAGGCATACCTCAGAGATACGGTTTGGTTCCAGACCATCACAATAAAGCAAATATCAAATAAAGTGAGTTTCACAATTTTTTTGGTTATCTTGTGTATGTAAAAGTTATGTTTCAACTATAGTCTATTAAGTGATCAATAGCATTAGGTATAAAAAAATGTACATACCTTAAAAATACTTTATTGCTAAGAATTTTATTGCTAAAAAATACTAACCATCACCTGAGCCTTCAGCAAGTCATAATCTTTTTGCTTGTGGAGGTTCTTGCCTCGATGTTGATGACTGCTGATTGATCAGGGTGATTGCCGAAGGCTGGGTTGACAATTTTTATTGGTTATCCTTTAACTTCATGATGGCAGATCAAATCCAAACTGAGCTAAAGCTACATGATTCTCTGTGTGTCCTCTTACTTAGCAACACCTGAATGATGCAATGGACTTGAAATGCAAAATGGTCAAGATGTTATAGCTTCAAACTCTGCTTCTGCAGCTTCTTCATCTTTCTCAGCCTTCATAAAATTTAAACGAGAGCCTTGCTCTGGATTCAGCTTTGGCTTAAGGGAATGTTGTGGCTGGTTTGATCTTCTATCCAGACCACTAAAACTTTCCCCATATCAGCAATAAGGCTATTTCTCTTTCTTATCATTTGTGTGTTCACTGAAGTAGTACTTTTAATTTCCTTCAAGAACTTTAACTTTGCATTCATGACTTGGCTGTTCGGTACAAGAGGCCTAGCTTTCTGACTGTCTTGGCTTTCAACATGCCCTCCTCACTAAGCTTAATCATTTCTAGCTTTTGATTTAAAGTGAAAAATGTTCAACTCTTCCTTTCACTTGAACACTTACAGGCCATTGTGGGGATATTAATTTGCCTAATTTCAATACTGTTGTGTTTTAGGGAAGAGGGAGGCCAAAAGAGAGGAAGAAAGACGGGGAAAAGCTGGTTAATGGGAAAGTCAGAACACACACATTTATCACGTTTCCCTAAACAATTACAATAGTGACATCAAACATCACTGACCATAACAAATGTAACAATGAAAAAGTTTGAAATATTGTGAGAATTACCAAAATGTGACACAGAGACACGACGTGAGCAAATGCTGTTGGAAAAACGCGCCAAGAGACGTGCTCAATATAAGGTTGTGACAACCTTCAATTCAGAAAAAATGCAATATCTGCCAAGTGCAACAAAACACGGTATGCCTGTACTATGCTCTAGGCATTGGTTAGGGGTATAGCAGAAATAAAGTCCTTGCCTTCATAGAGTTCACATTATAGTGGGGGTGTCAGACAATAGAAATATATATATATATATATAGTATATATATATATATATATATACACTCAAACGCACACACACAGAATATTTGATGATGGATGTTAGGTATTATGAAGCAAGACAAGTTAAAAGCAATTTCAGTTTTTTAGCCTGAGCGACTACAAAAATGGAGAAAGATGATTTCCCAGACTATGTGAGCAGCTTCCCCACCTGTCTACATGTTATGCTAATGCTTTAACATTCTGCCTTTCCTAACTTTGCCTGTTTTCCCAAGAATCATAAATGATCACAATGATCTTCACATAGGGAGATGATGACAGTCACCACCACACCAAATTTTAAAGGCTGCTCTAGTGCAATTATGATGTCTTCTTAGTTCTTCCAACAAGCCAAACCCCCAATCAGCTAAGAATGATTCAAGGGAGGGCTATAATTAGAGATGCTTTTCTGGGGTTGGGCTTAGACCTGATTCTAGACAAACACGTGGCGAACGGAGAAATGGAGCCAAGACACAGAGTCATGCCACATCCCCAGAAAATTGAACTGATGAGACACAGAATATTTATTGGGAGAATTTTGGCTTCAAAAGGCTCAAATATTAGATTTGCCCTCTTGGCCCCACCAAGTACTGCTGGTCATTTCTTCATCTCATTAAGTACTCTTGCTGTTTCCTTTGTATTTTCTACTTTCACTGGCCCATCCCCACTTTACGTGAGTTAGTTACAAGAGCTCCACAGTTTCTGTTCACTGCTCTTCTCTTTCCTCACTTATGCCATACAGTACCACCGGATTACTCTTCTCAAAACACTTTCAACAATTACTTACAAACATTTGTCTCACTACGATGTAAGGTCCGTGAATATTCTACTTTATCATCAATACCTAGAACAGTGCTCATAAATATCTAAAGAATGAAGAAAGGAACAAATGAATTGAATAATTTAAGGTGCTCACTTGGGTCTGTGAGTGGAGGAATGGATATAATAAGGATAAGTTAAACCTGAAGCCTGCTTTCTAAGTTAGAGATGCTTATTTACTAAAGAAGCTTTAGGACAAAGCTTCGTTCAGGATACACCTGAACGAAGACCAGAATTTGGACTTGTTGAAATGACAGTACGGCCACTGAGGCTGAGAAAAACGCAAATGAAAAAGGGACAAAAGACAATAAAAGAGCATGGGTAAGTGTATGGGAAAGGAAATGTCCCCTTTGGCTCAAACAAAAGTATTAATGGCTGATGAAGCTGGAAAGGAAGGATAAAGCAGGATTCTAGGTGGCAGGTTATGAAACCTGAATTCTTAGTTTTATGTCAATCTTCCTCAAAACAAAGCCTCTTGACCACCTGAATCAGAATCATCTAGGGTGCTTGTTAAAACAGATTCTCAGGCCACATGCCAAGAATATTTTACCTGAAGGTAAGACCTGGCAATCTGCACTTATAACAAACTCCCGGCAACGTTCATTCACACTTATGTTTGAGATATACTGCTATAGACAATGGAAAACTATAAAAACTCTATTATTGAGTTTTAGATGTCCAACTTATTGTTGTTTCAAGGGGAGAGATCTGAGGATGTCTCTCGCTCCACCATGTTTCCCAGAATGTTCTGACTAGATCTAAAGTCTCCTCAAAGAGGAAATAAATCCACTTCAGTAATGATTTGTGGAGCCCTAGGAGTTCATGAAGTTGCTGCTGGGGCCCTCAATCTTTGTTTCATTCTTTCCAGGTGCTTGATCATAAAGGGTGAACTTTCTGAGCAAATAAATGACAAAGTGGTGCTTGAGGAAAAGTAACATGACCAAAATGTGCAGTAGGAGTAGAGCAGAGAGCAGAGACTGCAGGTAGCACCACCAATCAGGAAGTAAATGGCCAGACGACAGTGATGGGAATGTGAAATACAGCAATATATGTAGTGAGCTTCAGGAGCTGAATGAGAAAAATCTTATTTGATCTCTCCAGCTCGGAAACTAGGCATGACAGAGCAATGCCCACTGAGTAATGTACCCAATGTTCTGGGACTTCTTTTCTAACTCACCCCTCACTACAATATATATGAAGTGAATAAGTAAGTATATGGGGATGATGGTGAGGATGGTGATTAAGGTGGCAACAATGACAACCTAACTAGGCGATTCCCTGATTTCCCTAAAGCAATGATACAATGCACAGATAACATTTATTCGATGTTTAGAATGTGTCAGGCACTTTTCTTTGTATACTTATATATGTTAGGCACTTTTCTATATCAACTCATTTAGTCCTCAGAAAAACTCCATAAAGTAGATACTTTTATTATCCCCATTTTAAGATAAAGTAAGGCCCAGAGAAGTTAATTAACTTGCTCAAAATTACAGAACTAGTAAGTGATGACCTTGGGCTTTGGACATTGGTAATATACTAGAACTCATTTTAAAATCATAATCTACAGAGTCTCCATCTCAGAATTTTCTTTCATAGCCTTTACCACAATTTGAAAATTTTAAAAGTTTTTGTTGTTATTGTTAATATCTATTTCCTTAATAGATAGCAAAATCCATCATTGTAGGGACTAGTTAATTTTGTTCAATGCTACGCTGAGCACATAGTAGATGCTCCATAAATATATGCTTTGTAAATAAATGAATGAGTAGAACAATAAGGAAAAAGGAGCAGGAGAAAGGAGTAAGACTATAGATACTACTATGAATATCTAAGGGCCTAGGAAGGTTTTTTATTACTGCAGATTTCAGAGAGATGGCTTGCCAGAGAAAGCCTTCTTCAGTATATGAATGTATTTTGAAATGCTGAAAGGAAAAATCCTTTTGTAAGGTGCTGGTCCAAGTGTCTCTATTTTAGCAAATCATGATATTCAAGAACAGGAAGTACAGCTAGGAGATAGAGAACTGCACCAGAGAACTGAAGACCTGGCTGAGTTCCACAGTTTCCACTAAGTCACACCCGTGTGCAGTTATGTGGGAAAAACTGTCTGTTCACAGCTTTCCTTTTGAAGTTAAAATAGAGTAATCTAGGCCAATTAAAACTCTCATTTCAATGTATCAGAATCATGGTTTAATAGAGCTTGAAGAGGTTCTAGAGCTCATTGTTTCCAGAGATTTTTCAAACTAATTTTTAACCACTGTACCCTTTTCTTAAAGAAAATCTTATGAGGCGATGGGGTCAGTGGGATACATAACATGTAAAACAGATAAAAGCAAAGTTGCTGCAGGATGGTTGTGTCATGAATGTGCACACATGTGATCTGAGGGCCACAAAGATCAAATCTGCCGTAGGTCAACCACCTCTTGATATACTTTTTAAATATACGCTTTGAGGTAGGAATTCACATATCACATAATTAATCTATTTAAAGTATGCCAATCAATGTTTTTAATATATTATAGAGTTGTTCAACCATCATCACAATCAATTTTAGAACATTTTTATCAATCCCAAAAGAAACCCCATACCTATTAGCAGTCACTTTCCTTTCTCTCCACCAGCCCCTCACAACCACTAACCTATTTTCTGTCTCTAGATTTACCTATTCTAGACATTTCATATGAATGGAATCATACAATATGTTGTCTTTGTGACTGGCTTTTTTCACTTTGCACAATGCTTGCAAGGTTCGTCCATGTTGTAGCATGCATCAGTACTGCATTCCTTTTTACGGCTGAGTTAACATTCCATTGTATAAATACACTTACATTTTATTCATTCATTAGTTGATAGATACTTGGGTTGCTTCTATGTTTTATTTTTGAATAATTCTGCTAAAATGTTCAGGTACAAATGTCTGTGTGGACATATATTTTCATTTCTCTTGGTTATACATCTGTAAGTAAAATTGTTAGTGTATATAACTCTAAGTTTAATCTTTTGAGGAAGTGTCAGATTGTTTTCCAAAACAGCATTGATATTTTACATTCTCACCAAATGTAGGAAGGTTCCAATTTCGCCACAGCTTCACCAACACTTGTCTTTATAATCATGGCCATCCTAAGTGGGGTAAAGTGGTATCTTATGGTGGTGCTGATTTGCATTTCCTGATGACTATAATACTGACAGTTTTCTCACGTACTTCTCAGCCATTTGTATATCTTCTTTGGAGAAATGTCTATTGGGACCCTTCGCCCATTTTTGACGTGGGTTATCTGTCTTTTTATTATTGATATGTAAGTGGTCTTTATACATTCTAGATAGAAATCCTTACCAGGTATGTGATTTGATAATATTCACCCATTCTAAGGGTATTTTTTTTTTACTTAGTTTTGATGAAGTCCTATTAATTAGGTTAAGCTTGTTGTGTCATATCTAAGAAATCATTGCCTAATCTACAGTCACAAAAGTTTATTCCCATGTTTTCTTCTAAGAGTTTCATAGTTTTAGCTTACATTCAGGTGTTGACCCATTTGGTGTTAATTTCTACATATGGTGTGTGACAGTATTTTCTTCTAATCCTTTTTATTTCTATAAGGTTGGTATTAATATCCTCTTTTATTTCAGATTTTAATAACTTGAATCTTCTTTATCTTGATCAGTCTAAGGGTTTGCCAATTGTACTGATCTTTATTCTCAAAACTTTCCTGTTCAGATGATAAATTATAGGGCATTCTACCAACAGCCCTCGTCTGAAAATGAATTTCCTATAGGTTCTACCCAGCTTCCTCCCAGCCCCTTCTGACTGAGTGTTCCTTGCAGTTTTGGCCTCCGGTATAAGGTGAATTAAAAATGTGAAACAAGGGCAATAGAAATATCAGATCAAATAGACACACTTGCAGTCAGATTGGTGGGAATGCTTGCTAACTAAGAAAAAAATTAGAAGAGTTAATCTTCATTTCTCTCTCTCTCTCTCACTCTGCTTTTTTATTCTTTTATAAACAAGTATAAATTGTGATTGAGGTTGTAGAGAAATATTCCCAAGAACTGTTGTGGATAAAGTAGTCTGTGTTCGTGGGTTACTGACTTTCCCATGGGGCAGTGCCCTGTATTCTACTCTTCAATGAAGAGGGCATGCCCGAATTCAACGCAATCCTTTTGAAGGGGAAGGAATATTCCTTCCCTTAAAAGAAAGTTTCTAGGTCTATGGGCTAAACACAAGGATCACACTACTTCCTTTTGCTACCCACCTTCCATACCCTAATCAGTGTATCCAAATCTATCAGATGCCAATGACTCATTTCCCATTCTACCTGTCTATTCCCCACTCTGCCCTAGACCCATACTCTCCAAGGAGGAGGTAATTCTGTGATTCTGTCTACTCTGCACCTCTGCTCCTAACACAGCTGAAAGCATACAAGCAAACAAACAAATTACTGAAATGTATTTCATTCACAAGAGGAGTCAGGGAATTGTACATTCAGTATTTCTAGAAGTACCCTACATTAATTAAGAAGACTTAAACACATTTTAATGTCCTTCGTTTGAATCTTCAAAGCTTTTGTTTAAACTTTTTAAATTTAGAAATCTGATCTGTTGTGTTGGCCTGATTACTGTATGTTACTCATAAAACTCCATTTTATTTTAACCAAATATGCTTATTTTTTTTCCTGCTCCATTAGTCTTTAAAATTTATTTAAAAGAGATTATTTTAGGAACTAAAGTTTTCAGATCCTTTACAAAATTGTTTGTTCACAAGAAGTTGCCTGATCTTAAAGTTAAATCACAATGAAAAATATGAAAATATTTTGTTCAAGGTTTTCACTGGAACAAAAACGCTCATTAAAATTCAGAGGAAAATATTACTGCTGTTTTTGGCAATGAAACACAATGATGAAACAGCTTCCTTAACAATGTAAAGACAGCGGGACAGTGCTAAAAGCAATGGCACATATTTTATTTCAATATTAATGCAGTTCACAGAATACCAGTTGACCTTATTCTTAGGAACACATTTTAAATGGCAGTGATGGCTTTTCAGTCCCATTACAGCTACCAGGGAAATGATGCAACCATTATTCACCTCTTCCAACTATGGTTTTTACTGGCATCTTCTATGAGTTACACTTTGGCACTCTTCTGAACATCATCAGGCCACAAGCTCGGTCTAAATCAAATATTTTTACAAACTAAACAATCCAGTGTTAAAAACTACCCAAGTTACAAAGACCTAATGCTGTTTCCGTTCCAAGGACTGTGCTATTTTATAGGGGGAAAAGTGCTTACTACACTAAAAGGGAAATGGTGCTTTAACCCAAAAGAACTGGGCTAGCCAAAGCATTAGAAAAAATACTATTGGGATCAAACCTGCACTGGCCACCAAATGACAGACACAACCTACTAGTGACCTTTTAAAATCTTTATATCTCATGAGCCCACATAATAGACTGGGACTGGCTAGGTAAGTCAGTTCATTTAGTATTGGGTCAGTTAAGTTAGATTCATATAGAAAAAAATTCTGTTTCACAGACATAGCCTATACCTCTTATTTCGGCTAACACTCTTGAAAATGTGAGCCACAATTCACATTATTATTGCAAAAGAATAATTCCAAGTCCAAGTGCATGTCCTACTAAGGGTAGGTAAGTATCATTATTTCTGCATGTGCAGAGTATCTGATTTTCAAAAGCCTGAGGGAATGCATACGAACAATCCTGACAAGCTAACCTAACAAACCAGTCAACCCTTAATTTTTATATGTTAAATACAGAGATACGAAAGCTGACGCTTTGTAGTTGCTGCAAGTTTCAATTTGAAATTAGTTACATAGTGACTGACACATAACAGGTATACTGAAAAATACTTGTGGAATGAATGAATGCAGAATATCTGGTTTCCTTGCAGATCTAGGAGAGCCATATTATGTTAAGTGCTACATAAGTGATATTTAGGAAGCCACAAGAAATTTCATTATACATTTTCCTTTCCCTTTAAAAACAAAGGCCATTAGTCTTTACTTGAGCTTTGTACCTGGACTAACTGTTCAGCCCACTGATATCTCTTGCTCCGGTCACCTCTATCAGTAGTTTTATCACATAGGACTTCATAGTCAATTGCTCTTACAACCAGCAGAGTATTGCCTCCTCAATACCTGTAAATTCTTTGCTTAGAGTCAGTCATTAAATATATTCATTTAACAAATTGGTACAGAACTCCTACGTGGTATGAGAAAAACAAGAGCACGGTAAAGGAGACCAGGAGTTCTGAGGAAGGGCTGCAGTTTTAAATAAGGGGGTCAGCCATGGTAGCCTTCATTAAGACGGAGATATCTGAGTGAGGACCTGGGTTGCTGCTGGGAAAGAGCTTCTGCAAAGGCCTGGTGGCAGGAGTCATGGCAGGAATAATCAAGGAACAGCAAAGGGGCCTGTGTGGCTGGGATGGAGTAAGTGATGAAAGGAATGCAAGGGCCAAATCTCATAGCCTGGAAGCATCATTCTAAAAACTTTAGCTTTTCTCTCAGAGAAAGAGGAGCCAGTGAAGAAAGCTTTTGAGGGGACAAAAGAATCACCTAGGTTTTAAAAGATCACTCTGGCTCTGTTGTGTTGAGAATATAAGGCAGGGCAAACGGGGTACAAAAAGGAGATGAGTCAGGTGGCTACCTGCTTGGCAATGTCAGTGAGGTGATGGTGGCTTGGTCCAGCACAAAGCAGGGCAGGTAGTGAGAAGGAGTCGAATTCTAGATATATTTTGAAGATAGAGTCAACAGAGTTTCCTGATGATTAGATGCAATGCGTAACAGAAAAAGAGGAGGTGAGCATGACTTCATAAATTTTGGCTTTAGCAACTATAAAAAATGGGACTTACCAATGACTGATATGACAAAAGCCCATGGGTGGAGTAGGTTTGGAGGAAGAAAAAGATCAGCGGTTCCATTTTGAACATGTTAACCTCATACAGTGAAATGCCATATCCTCACATTATAATCTCAGCTCATTCTCATCATATATTTATTTATAGACTAAAAATAATATTACCATTTATTTTTAGGCATTCTATTCTAGATAGAATTGTACTGGAGACCTTATATAAAATGGCTTTTATTCATTACAGCCAATATTTTTCTCACTGCAGTAGGTGGAAATTCTCATCTACCAATTAAGAATTAAGAAACGTTCCTGCTCGCCTTTCATTTACCAAAAACAAATGGCCCTAGGTTCAAGAACAATTTGGGCAGGATGACATGGGATTAGAATCAGAAGATATGGAGGTCAAACCTTGGTTCTTCACTTACCTGTGATGGGACTTTAACATCTTTCTATCTCACTGATGACAACATAAAATAGAGAAAACACCTACTTTATTGGGATGGAGTGAGATTAAATTAAATGATGTGAGTGAAAAAGTTTCATGGATTGTAAAGGGTTATATCAATGTTAGAAGTTATTATTGTCTACAGTTTGCCAAAAAATTTACACACGACAATTCTATTGTTTTTGCTCATTCATTTCTTCATTCGTGCATTCTACCATCTTACAAAAAAGAAAGAAGTTTTTTGAATACTCTTTTAAACTGGTGAAAGACTTCTGAGAAACTTTCTTGGGGTTTCTTCACTCTTTTAATCCCATGCCCTTCTATTAACTGCCTAGACAATGGTTACGAAAATAATTTTCTTACACAGGTCTGATTCCATTATAATGAATTCTACAACAAAACATTCATTAGAATGAAAGAACAAAAAAGCCCCAGTAAAGATATAGGAGGCAGCACGGTAAAGCAGAAACAGCAATGAAAAGTTGGCCACGTTATATGTTAAAAGAAGAGTCAACTGGACTGATTCCCAAGTGCTCGAGTTGGAACACAGCAGACTTTTGTGATACAGCCTGAGGGAGATGAGGTGATGATATGCAGCAGGGGAGGGAAAAGACTGCAGTGGGGATTCATGTCCAGGTCTTGGTCCTGACTGTCATCAATTAATTGTGTAAGGGCTCTGGCCTGCCCTTGATGGCCCTCCATTCTTATTTCTGGAGAAGAGAGAGTATGCAGGCAACCTTTCTAAACTATGTCACCATGTGCAGAGAGACTGAAAATTTTGCTAAAAAGGATGGTAGGTATCCATTTTTTGGAGTTCTAGGTTTCTTATGAATCTTAATGAGTTAGCAACAGAATGAGATCCTGTGTTCTTAAACAAACAAACAAATAACAAAACTGCGAAATAACCTCAAGCTTTAACAACTTTTTCTTAATTCACTGAAGGAGTGTGGAAGACCTATGAGGCTCCTTTAGTAATTATTTCTGTACTATGCTCTCAGACACAATGTTACTATGTCAGTTTTACTGAATACCATAATTATTTACTTATGGGGGTGTCTTCTGACACAAGGTATGAAAGATATTTTATTCATCTTTGTAATCACAGAACTCTGACTTAACAGAGTGTCAATTAAAAGTCCCTTTCCTGATTGCCCTTCTGTGTACACTTCCCCTCCCCTCCCTTTATTTCTGAATAGCTAACTCCTCGTGAGAGCTAATATACATCTCAATATCCTTTTGTACCACAGGCTGCTCACACAAAATGGTTAATGCCAAGCAATTTCAAGGCAAGAAATCAAGAATTTCAGACCATGCATTTCCTCATAAAGAAATGGAATGCCTGAGACAGAAGGGCAGTATCATTCTAACAATTCATCTGAATCGTCATTTAGGTTACACTACTGCTATCTTGAGAAGAGAAACTTTGGCTTCTAGTTCTTTTGAGTCACCTTCAGTGGTTTTTACTGCAATACTATCTTACAATGCTTATAAACTCATTTTTTTCAATATGTCACCATGAAAATATTCAAACACACAAAAAAAGATGAAAGAACTTTATAGTTAATCCTACCACACTCTACTAAATTTTATAGTAAGCCTACTATATGTGCTATTTTATAGTATATCTAGCACCTCGACTCTCTAATGAACATTTCCTTGTTCACTAGTTTTAATAACTATCTAGGATAGAGTGGTCTCAGCAGGAAAAAAGACACTTTCGTTTCACTTATTGTTTATCAATTTCAAATATCAACAAAACATTAATAACAACCATACTTAAACACTGAGTTCTTATGTGCTAAGTCCCATACCGCCATTATTTTTAATCCTTATAAAATTGCTACAGGGACCTGGCCAAGCACTAGAGCAGGCCTCTGAAAACTAGACTTACACAAAAGATCATTCTCTTTAATATTCCATACTGATCTGAAAAGCCAAAAGGGACAAAAACCAAAGAATTAAGGCAGATATTATTGATTACCTGTCAATTATGCATTCTAATACCCCCCATCCAAACAGAAATCTAATTTTGCACAAACCTCCCCACCTATCCCGTGTGTCTCAAAAAAGGTAAACCCTACACCCAGGATCTAGGGGGTGTAACAAGTCTCCTTCCTTATTTGGTTCAGAAATTCAGGCCTGAGCCAATCAGATAGAGAACTGCCTGAATCATAGGGCTTGGTTCAGGAACAGGCATGTGACCTAATTCGGTTTAGTAATTCATAGAAATACGTTTTCTCAGCACTTCTGGGGGAAAGCTTCCTTACCCCTATAAGATTGCTTTGGGGAACAACTGGATACCATGAAGTACAGACATGTACCCAGGAACGAGGATGGCCACCATGCCACCATGAGGAAAGCAGACTAAGGATGAAGCCAACATACCAAGGACAGCATAGCAGAGGAAGTCAAGAGAAAAGAAGCTGTATTAGAATGAGGTAACTCTCAAGTCTCCTGAACTTTTGGATTTCAAGTTACGAGAGCCAATAAATTTCCTTACTGTATAATATTCACAGACATCATAGCTGATAGGGAAACCAGTCACAAGAGTAATACTTTAAAGAAAAAATCAATAGGACATGGTTCCATAGTGTATCGGTAAGCACATCTGCTTTACACGCAGAAGGTCTTGGGTTCGCGCCCCAGTGGAGCCCACAGTTCATGGTCTATGGCCATGCTACCCTGAACAAGCCCGATGTTGGATCTCGGAAGGTAAGCAGGGTTGGGCCAGGTTAGTACTTGGATGGGAGACCACCTAGGAAGACCAGGTGCTGTAGGCATAAATTTAAAAAATATGCATCAATAGCTAAAAGAGGAGGCAGCTGAAGGAACAGGCGCACAGTGCTGTCCGAAAGGCCCACTGAGCTGGGGAGGCTGCAGTGACTAGCAGGCATTTTGTTGAACTTCATTACCAGGGTTGAGTTTGGACACAGCAGCAGCAGTTTCCTGAGGTTGTTCATGCACAGAACTCAGGCCTTTCTTGAAGAACAAACAGTTCTCATGTTTCCACCAGATTATAAAGAAATGAACTCTGGTCAAGCTTTAAAAGGTCTTGACGAGCTCCTGCCAGCAGCCCTCCACATGCAGACAACTACTTTGTCACCCAGTCCCAACCCTTTTCCTTCTGCATTTGAGACTGCGATTAACTAGAAGTCAGCACTTAGGTTCTAGTTCTAGCTAAGCCCAATTAACCCTGACATTCGCCTTTCTGGGTTTCCGTTTCCAAACCTGGAAAATGCCTAGGACTGCTCTGAGGAGCAGCTGATACATTGTGAAATCCAAACATGAGAAATGATTATTAAGGAAACAGTAAGTTAGCTGCTGCTCATTGGTATAAGGGGTTATTTATTTATTGTTTTATCTGTTGATACTAAATGAAAAATAATGCAAGGGAAATTGCCTAAATATCACTCAGAGGAAGAAGTGGATCTTTTGATCTTTCCCTCTTCTCCTTCCCAGCTGGCTGGCACAGGGGGCCAATGAAACAAAGTGCAGTTCTCCAAAGAGCTCCGTTATTTTTGTAGTTAATATTTATTGCCTTGGAAAGCAAAGTGCAACTTACCAAGAAGGGAGGGGAGGGGAAAAGAGCATCAAAAAATAACACAATGCAACAGTGCAGAGATCACTGATCAGCTGCCAGGGCCGAGTATGAAGTTGGTAACCAACAAAGTGGGAGAAAAGACAGAATGGACAGCACATCTTTTCTGCTTAACAGTTTCGCCTGAGCGGGACTGGCACTATTCATTCACTTTGCCATCTTAAAACAACAAAGCGTAACAGAAATGAGGGAAGAAAAGTTGTTTATAAATCTTTCAATGTGATGGGTGTCTAAGCACAGGCTCATACTGTCCTCTAGTTTTTTTATAGGAGTTACACCCAACTCTGTCCAAAGCAGGTTATACGTTTAAAAAATCCAAGGCAATATTATGTGTTATATTATCAACCTTCATTTTTAGTCTTAAAATATGTCAAATATATGAGAAATCATTTTTAAGATACAGCACAGATGCAATTCTTTTTCTTTTACTTGTATAAATTTTTATTTACAATAAGAATGGAAAGATAAACACTCAGCAAGTTATATTTCAACATATTCTGTCAGTTACACTCGCAGACCACTGGAGCATCAGAGGTGACCCAAGCTATAGTTCAAGCATCGTCCTCCACAGCACATCCTTAGAAGATTCCTCCTCTCCAGCAAGCTAGCGTACTTCCCAAACTCCACAGACCTACTTGGACAATGCCACTCCCGCCAACAACTCTTTATTTAGGCCCTATGCATGTGAGAAAATTCACTCTTCCTCAAGAATCCTTCCATAAGAATCCTAATCAAAAGTGAGTTTTCCTTCCCCAATTTCTCTGTCAAAACTGTTTATACTACTCATGTATTACCTATCGTTTTGTCATATGAACTTTTTAATATACGGGCCATATCGTCAGCTAGACTGTAAGTTTCTGAAGGACAGCGTCTTTCTGCATTCACCAGTGTCCAACACAAGGCTTTTTGCTTACTCAGCAAATATTTTTTAAGCTCTCTAGGTAAATCATCACATATCATCTTCAAGGCTCACTCCAGTGGTTGGACCCTTCACGGTACCTAGTACTCTTCCTAGTAGAGGCTGTAGTTGCCTTCTAACTGGGTCTTTTTGTTTGTAGTCAGTCCTCAAATGCGCCTTTTACATCTGGGCAGTGTGAACTTTTAAAAACATACGTTCGGATGCGCCTCTCCATTCCTTCCATTACACTGTCAGAACACCCCCAGTGATTATTGTCAAATTTAGACATATATGTATATTGTGTATAAGTACATACTATATAGAAACATCAAATAAAAAACATGGACAATAAAATACTGAAAAGAAACTGGACCCTTGGAATGAATCAGAATAATCACAAATAATCCCTGAATTCTAGAACTGAAAGGGGTCTAATTTCTCTTACCACAGCTCCCTTGCCCTAATGCTCCCATTTTATATGGAGGAACTAAAGCCCACACTGGGAAAGTGACTTGACCAAGATTCTATCATTAGTGGCAAACCAAATTTTACAGCAATTTTTCTGATGCCTCGTTTCACAGTATCACAGTGCGCAAGTTCCAATTTAGTTTAGATTCATGGGGAAAATCCAAAGGAAATTTCGAAAATTATAAACTGCCAAAACATATTTAAGTATACAATTTTCCTTATCAAAAATAAGCTTTTTACTGATGAACTGTACACCTTAAACTTACTGGATTTTGTTAACCAATGTCATAATATAAACAAAAGAATAAAAATAAACTTAAAAAAAAAACTTGTACATTAACCTCTGACAGCAAATTCTAGCAGTGATAACTACTATAATATTTAAGGGTACCTACTCAAAGAGTCAAGCCTAAGGTTTTGTTTGTTTTAATCACATAATTTCTTCCAGGTCTCACAATAAAATTAAAAATTAAAGAATTTTATCCCAGATTTACAGATGAGGAAATAGGCTCAGAGAAATCAAACAGTTCGCCTACCTTTCTAAGCCATTAAGTGGTTGTGCCAGGATTGGAAACCAGTTTTTCTGACCATCTTAATGCTTTTTGCATTATGCTACATTACCTCATTTGGAAGATGACTAATAATATAATTACTAATATAATAAAATGACCTGCACTGAAACAAAGGCAAGTTTCAATAGATCTGATATTGATTTTGATAAGCTAAAATTGCCTTTTTTTATCCTAGATTATCACTTTATTATGAGATGAAATAAATTTATACTTAATCCAAATAATGAAAGTATAAAGTTCTGTTTTAAATAATAAAGTAAAGCAGAGCTATTTTAAATAATCTGGATCAAGTCCAAATGCACATATAAACTCAGGTTAAAACCACCCTAGCCCATGAGATTTCCTTCTCATACTGGAATACTTTTAAAAGAATAATAATTTAGGATAAAAGATTTTTCATGGAGCTATTTTTCTCTAGTGAAATCACATTAGCTTACACAGACTACAAGTAATCTCTAACTGTAAATCTACGTACTCCCTTGAATTTGCCTTTTAGTTTATTCTTGTTTAATTGAGGAGAAGTGAAAATTAAGTAAGCACTAAGAGGGTCCTATATACATAAAGCTAAAGCCAAAATTGTCCTTTTCTTCTCCTAGGATAAAAAATGGTTTGTTCAGAGTATATTTCTGATAGGATGCCAACATGTTAAAATAAATATCTATCTAGCTTTACACTTCCATAACCTATCCTGAGCTGCTTTGACATCTATGATACTTTCTTACCAAACAGTATACAGGCATGAAAACATTTTCACCTTTAACTTACTAACCAATTCATGCAACAAAAGATATTAAGCACCTAGTACATAAAAGGAATTATGCATCTGTTGCTTGGTACACAGAGTGAAGATGCTGATCCTGCCAGCATTTCTGTCTTGTTGGATGTACAAGCTTTTTGGGTGAATGGATAGGGAAATAAGAATGTAAGTAAGTAAACAAACAAATAATATCGCTTTAATTGCCTTGAAAAACTTCCAGTCGGTTAAGAGGAAAATACTGATTTAGAGAACATGAATTTATCCCTGATTATTGGCCTGGCACTATGCAAGACAGCAGCAATGCTGAGATAAATAGGTAATGAAAAAATTTATCTTTCCCAAAGAATTTAAAATACAGTCTGTACCTTCCAGAAATTCCTGAAAGGCATTAACACATAGTGCTATACATTTTGGGACACTCAAAGATGAATCAGACTTCTAGCCTGTCTTCATAACAGCTGTAAGGTAGTAAATTATAATCTTCATTAAAAATAACTATAGATAGGTATGAAGAGTAAATAAATGTAAGAAGCAAACATTAAAAAAAGTACAAGTGTGGTTCAGGTAGAAACCAGAGGGATCTGGGAATATATGTAATATTTAAGCTTGGCCTTAAAGGCTAGATAAGATAGCAATGGCCACAGATTTAGAAGGACAGGTAGAAAAATTCAAAGAAGTAGCAGGATAAAGGAATGATAATAGGAAAATAGGGAGGCAGAACGAGTTGAGCCCCATATTTGGGTGAGGCCATTTGTGTTCGAGACTGTTAGTAACACTCATGGAAGGAGTTGGAACATCTCCAGCCCCAACACTCTAAATACAGGTTGTGGATCCTCAGTGATTCTGACAACTTAAAACATTTCCAAGCAACTCTATCCCCATCCGAAATGAGGACTATATAGGTAGGAAAGAGAAAGTAGGAGAGAGAAGTTGAAGCCTTTGGTATCAGGCTGAGTTCTTATTCAATTCAGGTGGCAAAGGGAAAACACTGAAAGTTTTTAAACAAAGGAGTGATACGACCCTCAAAAAACCTTTAGGATAATTATTCCTGGCTGCTGCGTATAATGGACTAGATTAAAATGAGATAGAGGACAGAGTCAGTTAGGAGGATATTTAGTACTGCTGCACAGTAGTAAGAGTCATGTGGCTGGAAATAAGGCACTCAATCAAGAGACACTTTATTTCATTATTATCACTGCTATAGACATTTTCCTTTACTGAGCACTTCTATGTACCAAGAATTCTACCCTATACTTTCTGTGTACCCTATACTTTCTCACTTAATATAAGCCCCCCAAAACCACCAACATTTTTGTGACCCTCGAAAAGTAATGAAAAGCTAAGAACTGGCCCTCATTTCTATTTTACAGATGAGAAAATTTCAAGGTTAAAGAAATTAAGAAACACGCCCGAGCTCGTGATTAGCAAGTGGTAAAGCCAGGATCAGCAATCTGACCGGAGCCTGACGGCAACGGCAGTGGCGTTTCAGATACACAGTCTGGGCTGGGACCTTGGCGCCACCACTTATCAATTATCTAATCTTGGGACAGTAACTTAAAAAAAATCTGTGCCTTAGTTTCTCCTTGTGAAAAATGGGAATAAGAATAGTACCTATACTTTACAGAGTTATAGAGAGAATTGAGATAATGCTCATATGGTACTTACCGTACTTAGCTAATAGTAAGTATACAATAAATGATTGTCAACATTATCGTCATCTTTATAATTTTGAGTCCTCAAATATAGACTCCTAAAATTCTTACACATCACATGTTATCCTTTCTCCATTTTTTATGTAAAAAATTAATCAAATTCATTCTATGAGAACATTTCTGGAAAGAAAGAAAAAATGTATGTTTATAAGAGACTAGAAGACTTTCCAGTCCATTTTACTAGTGTTAAAATAAAATCTAATTTAGAAGACTGCTTAGGGGGTGTAAAAGCTGTTTTAGGGTAGTGAAATTACTCCTATGGCAAATAAATATATGTCGGTGATTACCAAACCCAAAGCTTTGGGTTTTGTATTTCTTTTTGCTCTTTTTATTCTTGAGAATATCAGTATCTTTCTAACATAGCTATTTGAGAATTAAATGAGATGATGCATGTAATAACACAGTATAGTACCAGGTAAGCAGTAAATGAATATTATCTATTGCTAGCACTGTCATCATCATTATTAATAATGTGATTCTTGAGATTTTTAAGACATACAAATATGCAATTAAAAGTTTTCCCAAATAGTATCATTTCTGCCAAAACTACATCACAAATAAAGCACTGACAAAAATGAACCAGATTTCAACCACCTAACTAAATATCTATACATAATTTGATATTTATTATATTTATATAGAAAGTTAATTTGTAATTTAATATACTAACTCATTCAATTTATTGCGAAAGTCATGTCTTTTTGCAACAATAACAGGTTTTATAACTAAAGGTATATCTCATTCATAAAATATTTCCTTCATATGTTTAAATAAATTCATTTTTCCATAGAACACTACTTAGGGTAATTTAGCTTGAGAATGTTAGAATCAGAATAATTCATATTCAATTTCTAAACTAAGAGTATTTTTTCAGCTTTATGAAGATATAACTGACATATAACATAAGTTTAAGGTATACAATGTGATGATTTTGTTTAAGTACATACCACGAATAACCACAATAAGGTTAGTTACCACATCCATTGGCTTACATAGTTATCAATTTTTGTGTGTGGCGAGAACATTTAAAGTCTACTCTTGGTAACTTTCAAGGATACAATACAATGCTAACTACAGTCACTATGCTGCACATTAGATCAACTAACTTATTCATGTTACAACCACAAGTTTGTACCCTTCACTATCATCACCCATTTCCCTTGACCCTTTTCTAAGAGTATTTATATAATCACTTTTGAAGGCTGAAAGATGATTATTTGAAGATTTAATGAGATAAACAAATTAAGCCTACATTTTGGACTTTTACTAAGGCATCATGATATTTCACACAGATTTTGTAGTAAAGTAATCTTAAAAGCTAAACGCATAAGTTAAGGATCAGAAAGGGTTTTAACTTAAAATGGACAGCAACCTTAGACAAATAAAAATTGATTTCCAATGTTCCCTCATTTTAAAATAAAGATGGAGAATATTTAATTTCTGAACTTCTTTAGATTATGGAAATACTGAAAGTAGTTCAGATAGGAGAAAAAAGATACAAAAATAGTATATCTCAAAATAACAAAAATATATTTTTTCTACTCAAAATGACATATGCCTTTTCATTAATCTTAATATTTCTGGGAAATACCATTTTTTGAATAGATAAAAAAAGAAACTGCCATATCCCAAGTTTTATTGTATATCAAAGAAGAATACCCACAATTATCTTAAAGGCTATTGAAATACTCCCTTTTCTGACTACATATCTGTGTGATGCTGCATTTTTCTTCCTATAGTTCAACTAAAATAACATATTGCAACAGACTGAACACAGAAGCAGGTATGAAAATCTAGCTATTTTCCATTAACGCATACACTTAAGAGATTTACAAAAAAATTAAGATAATGCCAGCAATCTTTTGTTTTGGAAAATATAATTTTCATAAAAGTTATTTTTCTTAAGTCAGGGACAAATTGTTATAAGAGCATAATGCTAACTTCAAAATTGAAATCAGATACACAATAAGCAATCTCTAATACTTTTCTGCATTCCTTGTCTTTCCCCAATAGAGACACTAAGGTTTTTTGCTATGCTGTTTGACTCTGGACACAATATGCCAAGATATGTATGAGTTAGACAGTTCACTGGTGGCTTTTTGAGTCAGTAAGACCCAAGGGGAAAGAAGACAGAGACCATACTCCTATGTTGTGTTGTGTTAGGCATATAATTGCCCCCAGAAAATGTGTCCTAATCCTCAGAAACTGTGAACATGTCACCTTAGGTGGCAAAGGGGAGTTTGTAGAAGTGATTAAGGTTACAGATCTTGAAATAGGGAAGTTAAACTGGATTTTATCTGGATGGACTCAATCTAATCACATGAGTCCTTAAAAGTTGAAAACTGTTCCTTGCTGTGGTTAAAGAGAGATGTAATGATAGAAGAAAGGTCACAGAGATGTGATGTGAGAAGGACTTGAACCGCCATTGTTGGCACTGAAGATGGAGGGAAGAGACCATGAGCTGTGGTCTAGAAATGGCAAAGAAACAGATTCTTTCCTAGGACCTCCAGAAACAAACAGCCCTGCTGATACTTTGATTTTAGTCATATGAGATGCTTGAATCAGACTTCTGACCTAAAGAAATAAGATAATAAACTTATGTTGTTCTAAACTATTAAATTTGTGGTACTCTGTTACAGCAGCATTAGAAAACTAATACAGTGGTAATTTCAGTTTTCATCCAAGACTGGCTGAGGGAGATTTACCATCAAATCAATAAATTTGTATTTGTAATTTGTATTCTTTGACCAACTCCAGATCCCAGAACACCTAGATCCACCCCCTGCTTAAAATAATATTAGAGAAATTTCCCCTATAGAAATACACCCAAATTCCACAAGTTCACAAATGTCTTCTGAGATTAACGGGGTAGAATCTCTTAGAATTTATGTTAATATAGTTTCATAAGGAGAGATCAGCCTTAGAGAAAAAAATGAGAAAGACAGGAAGTTAACCTCATTAACTATCTTAAGAGAACTAAAATTAATGACTTCAAAAAACTCTATTAAATTATTGAGAGGAAATCACTTAAGCAGAAGAAACATCTATGAAATGGCTATATACAGAATTAGAGTTATCCATATACTGATGAAGAAAGTTTAGACTCATTGCTTTCAAAGTGGCTCCAATTTCAGGAGAACATGAAAAACATTTTTGGGTCTTTTCTTCTGGAAAGAAGCTTCTCTAGTCATACTATAGAGAAGTTGAGACTTGTTATTAACTACCAATAACTGATGAATAAATTAGAACCTGCCTTGCTGTATTACCTTTACAACAACGTGGTTGTTCCAACTCATCTCAGGTCAACCAATGGGCATTTATTTCTTTGACAGTAAGCACATGACCACTGGAGGTCAGTCTTGGGCTTTCCCTCTGGTCATCAAAACCCACTGAATGACTAGAAAGGGAGGTGAAGGCCAACTAGCATAATCCAAATCTGTCATATTTCAGATGAACGGACTAAACCTCTAAGAGGCTAAATAAATACCTGGCATATAAGGGATTAACTACAGTTGCAATCCATACCGTTCATTGATTTTTACAATTTTTAAGTATTAAAGGCCCATCTATTCTATTTATTATATCCTAAAGAAAAATAGACAAACTTCCTGTACAGAAGATTTCCAAATGATTAACATAGATAATCCCAGCTCAACATCAGACAAATCCAAATTAAAGAACAATCTAAAAAATACTTGACCAGTACTCCTCAAAACTGTTAAGGTCAGCAAGAACAAGGAAAAGATGAGAAACTGTCATAGTCTAGAGGAGCCTATGCAGACTTAACTAAATGTAATATGGTATATCCTTGATGTGATCCCAGAACAGAAAAAAGACATTAGTAAAATGTTCTAAGCAAAAACTGAGGAAATCTAATTAAAGTGTAATTTTAGTTAATATTATATATCGATATTGGTTCACTAGTGACAAATGTACATTCTAAGGTTAGGATATTAATAAGTGCAGGTATATGGGAACTCTCTACACTATTTTAGCAATTTTTCCATAACTCTAAAATGATTCTGAAATAAAAAATCTACTTAAAAAGATACATACATTCTAAAAATCAGTAAAACCTTTAGGCAATATATCAGTATCTGAATCTTTCTTTTCTTTCGGCTGCCATGATGAAGTTGAGAGCCAAATCTGAGATTCACAACATGTGGCCTGAATTCATATTGTTTTTTGTTCCTCTGGTCTTAATTTTTAGAAATATTTGTAATTTACCATTATTTGTATGCATCTTTGTAGATTTCAATCTACATTTACCAGGTAAAAAATAAAGTTTAAGTAGAACAAGCAGCATTCTGCCCTTTATTTCAAATTTCTAAGCCTTGTATTTTTAATAGATGCCCTTACATTCTATTTCATGGAGTGGAAAAAAGCATCAACTCTCTATCACTAAACTCTTGAATCTACTTATATCTGTGAACAGCTTCTTTCTTCCCTTCTGTTGCATTAGAAGAGGTATCTTTCATCCTAACATCAACCCCTCAGCCTCTTATCTGCAGGGTATTATTTTCTCACTGTTTTCAGAATGTTACACTCTTGATTTTTCCTCCTCCTCCCAACTGAATCTTTCTCATTTATATTTAAACATCATTTTCTTTTCCATATTAAAAAAAAACAATAAACAAGTAAATAATAACCCTTTCTTGAACCTATGAAACAGCCCAGTACACCATTTTTATTTGGGGGCACAAATGGAATACTGAGCTGGTCAAGAGTTCAAGTAGGTGCAAAGTGCAGGGCAATCCCACTCTGTGGCCTTCAAATTCAGTAACAGTTGAAGCCTATGAACAAACACATAGCAGAAGAGTCACTGCTCTTTGCCATCCAATTTAGAACAGCACTGTCTCCCCTTTAACGCATGCACTGAGATGAACCAGTTCATTTATTATATATTTATTCAGAAAGGATAATAATTAGTTAAAATCTATTTTCCTAGGGCTTTCCTCCTTATATACATCCTCTCAAGCAAATGCAAAGTTAGCCCATTACTGGGTTTTCTCCTCTTCTTCCCTAAATCAGTGTTTCATTTCAGTCTCTCATTATCTGGATTTTACTGCTAGAGCTTCCACTGGGATCCCTGCCCAGTCCCTCTGCCAATATTCCAAATGTGAATCTGATCAGGTTTGCTCTTGTTTTAGATCCTTCAATGGCTTACCACTGCCATACAATAAAATGCAAATTTTACATGAGAACAATTACATTTATATTACTATATTAATTTTTGCTTAAATATCCCTGTAAACACCCACATCTATAACAGATCACCTCCAACAGCTCTTGTAACCAACACATTCATAGGGTGGGGAGAGAGGGGAAGAGCCTGGCTTTGATACCTATTAGCTATGTAACCTTGGGCAAATTATGGGACTTACTTGAGACTCAGTTTCTATATCTGTTCCATAGTGACTACCCAGGAAGTGTCAGCTACCGTAAGAGATTCTGGATAGGTACACTTGAGTAATGGACACTCTGATGCTAACGAAAATCACTGTTGCCAGTGGACTTCCGTGACTTCCAAAGGTACATTACTGAATGCACCAATTTTTAGAAATAAAGGTGGGAACCTATGGCACATTTGCTGAATTCCAGGAATCTTAAAAAGTGTAGAAGGAAGATTATTGGGTTTAAGCTTTGGTGTTTATTTTATATACCTCTATACTCTAGGAGAAGATTTTTAGTCATTTGCTGCAGAAAACCTTTGATGAAGGACCAAAGTTCTAGAAATAAGCAATTTAAAAATGTATGAAATCTTAGATGAGAATTATATACATTCCCATGGCTCTGATGTTAATATTTTTAAAAAGTTGATTCTTCAATGTAATAGTAACTAAAAGCCCAGAAGTTTACGTATTAGAAAAACGTACAAACTGTCGGATAGGAAACCAAGCAAACCACGGACCCGCAGTTATTTTGGACAGCCAGATCATTTATCATATTTTTACTAAGGAAAGATAATAAGGAATCAGTTATAACCTATTTTCCTAGAGCTTTCCTCCTTATATACAATTTTTGTAGGTTATAAGGAATATGGTATTAAAAGATAGCATTGGAAATTTGAGAAAAATATGTGAGAAAGGAGCAGTTACTAAAGAGAGACAATTTAAGGTCAGAGGGAAGACACAGCACACAAAGAAATATAAGCACAGAAGATGAAGGAGGCCTAGGGAGAGCGAGGATATAGTAGTCTTGAGAGGACAGGCTGACTGAAGATGGAGATGCAGCTGAAACCAAGGCGGTTTTACCTGCTCTGAGCAGCTTGACTGTGACATTTTTTTAAAATGTAACTTTATTATGCTTCATAGACAGCTGGATATAGAGCTTTACGTAGTTCTTAATTCTTTAGACAGCTGTGGAAAAGCCAATACACATATAAGCAGAAAGTCTAGGGAAAGAAAAACCTTAATTGTATGGAAATACCATTACTTTAGAAATTTGTAGAAACATGGACTAATACTGTGTATTTTATGATGGCTAAGTATTTGTAACTAAAATTTTCCTTAAAACAATTTTTATCTATGAAAAAGAGAGTATAACAAATTGGTACTTACAAAAGTCCCAGGGAAGTAAGTATAATATAGGGAATATAGTCAATAATACAGTAATAATTCTGTATGGTGCAGGTGGGTAGTAGACTAATTGGGGGAATCACTTCATAAATTATATAAATGCCTAATCACTATGCTGTACACCTGAAACTAATATAAAATAATAGTAAATTTCAACTCTAATTGAAAAAAATAAATAAAAAGAGGGTACTAAGCATGCATGAGACAGGTTACCAAGTGTGTCATTACCACAGACCAGAAGGAAAGGAGAGCAAAGGAAATGCCTAAAACCAAGTGGTTAAGTGAAGGAGGAAGAGGAGGAAGAGGAGGAGGGGGAAGGAGGCAAAGGAAGAAATGCTCAATTAGTGTTACAAGCAGCCCTCATTCTTCTTCAGGATATGTAGTGTGTGGATCAAAGAACCCCGCCTTCAGATTCCCAATGATGTGGTTCTATTCTTTGCCCCTAAAAATGGTTTTTATTTTGCTACAAAAGTTTTATTTACTCTAAAACATTGATTTGAAAATGAGCATGTGTTACTCCTTACATACACTCCTCTGTAAGTAGGCTTAATAAGATGATTACTTGCTATTCAGGAATAACAGCTTAATTACTGCAACCAAATGAACATAACTCAGGGCATCTTAGCTCTCTCAGCCTTCTACTTAATTGATTTTAAAAGTGTGTTCGTTTTTTCAAAAGAAGAATTGTAGGAAACAATGGGTGATAATTACATACTACAGATATTTCAAATCCTAAATGAAACAATCTGATACAATTTTTAATATATTATATTAGAATAGAGGAAAATGTAACTATGATATTTATGCTTCAAGGTCACATACCTATCAATGTGAGCACAGCCTAAAATGGATCTGAGCTTTGAAGCATACCTGTTGAAGTCATTCTGTAGTTCAATTAACTTCAACTCCTCTCTATTGCCTAAACATTTCAGCCTAGTAGTCAGTCTTCCACAATATGTACCTAACATGTCTGCATCAAATATACAGTTAAGCATCAATTTCTTCCAATTCTTTTGCGTGTATACTGCATACATCTTATCTTTTCTATTCCTATGAATAGAAATGGGAATTCTTATAAATTAAGGAATCTGTTTATTCGTCTGTGGTGCAAGCACTTATTCAGCATCAAATTCTATTGCATGCTCAGTACTTTCCTGGATTTTATCATGTCCACCTTAGAATACTGTAACAGTGTATCAGTGAGGGCTGAGTTGGCTTTATGTAACAGAAAAAAAATATCAGTGGCTTAACCATTTGTTTATTATCTTCCTATAACCTAAAGTCCAGGGCTAGCTGCAGTGGCTCCTGATGTCACTAACATTTCAGAATCATTTTATCCACCCACTTTACTCTCTCTAGTGTGTAGCTTTTATCGTCATGTTTGTCATCACCTGGCCACAAGTGGCTTGTGCCTTCCAGCGTCATTATTCTAAGAAGGAGAAAAGAAAGCAAAGTCTTCCCCAGAAATCTATAGAACACTTCTTGTTATAGCTCATTGACTAGAACTGTCAAATGAGTCAGATGATGTCAAAGACTTTCTCTCTCCGTCTTTCAGCTTTGCTTATTTCTGTGAGTTTGACATCTCTTCTTAACACAGACAGGTTTTCTTCATGTGACAGTGATGAAGAAGAGTGTGGCATGGTCAAAGAAAGGTCCAGTGTGACAACATCTGAACTTACTAATCAACAGGAAAGAGTTTATTCTTTACAGGGTCTTCATATGATACACTGCCCTTGCCTGAGTAGTGTGTCCATATCTGGACCAATAACTGGGTCAGGAGGATGGAGTGCAATGACTGGGCAGGCCTCTGTCTCATGTCTACCCTGTAATGGACATCTCCATCAAAACCACATAGACTAGAAGAATGTTGTTTAGCCAAAGGAAGGTGAGTTCTATTATCAGATGAAGAGGGCAAAGACAATATTTGTCCTTAGAGCAGCAGCGAACAATTTGCAAGCTAAAAATATTTCTGTAGTGTGGTATAGAACTTTAGAGAGTCAAAGTTGCTTTCTGAGGAATATCCTAGCTCTGGCTACCAGGCAACCTTAAAGTCTCTGTGGCCAAGACTGTCAGTTGCAAAATAATAGTGAAATAATTTTTAGCAGGGCACACAGCTATGTATAGAAATATTATCTTTCTCAGCCTCCCTTGCAACTAGGTGTGACCACATGAGAGTGAACATAACTGATAAATGCAGGTGTGTGTGTGTGTGTGTGTGTGTGTGTGTGTATGACTAGTTGTATAGACAGAAAGATATCTATAGACAGATAGACAGAGGGACAGGTATAGACCTGGCTCCATTTGTTTATTATTGTCTATCTTCCTCACTAAATAAACGAGCATTAGAATATGAAAGCAGAAAATTTACCTCTTTTGTTTAATGTTGTCACCCTAGTATCTGTAATAGTGTTTTACACACAGGAAGGGTTCAATATTTATTGAGTAAATAAATAGGTCACTCTTTCCTGCCTATTTAATTCCAACTTCTCCGTGAAGCTAGGTCTCTGACCACCTGGCCTAAAGTCTTCTCTTCCTTTTCTGAATTGTTCTTATAGCACTAATTTTCCATGCAGCATGTTCATATCACTTTTCATTTATTGCTCTGAGTTTAGTCATAAATTTATTTTTCTATTGTCATTTCTCAACCAGATTATAAAATCCTAGAGGACAGGGACCACAGTGTACTTATTTTTCATATCTCTCTCAGTGTGTAGTGTATCTGGTATATAGGAGGCCTTCAGTGAATACTGCTGAGTAAGATCAGGACAGTTTAATAGCCTGAAGAAAAATTATTCACTGCATTTCTGGTCAAGAAATCTATATGAGATAAACATTAACATGACTAGAAAATTTTAATGTTTATTGTTTCCTTGATGTTTAGCATCTACCTTGAGACAACTATGACATGATTCTCTCTAAGTATAGGCTTATCAGGAGAAAATTATACTATTTTCAAGGCCTAACTAAAATTGAGAAAGGTGTAATAGTTTAATGTACCTAAGAAGTCTGTCCTTTGGAGAGGACAGGCAGTAAAATACTTAATATCTTTTTCAAGTCTAGATTTTAATATTTTAAGGTACTTCCTCACAGGCTCTCTGTCCATTTAAGGCTCTGCATAAATCTGTATTTTATTGGAGCCTGTGTTTATTAGCTGCTTATAAGTAGTTAATCCAGGTGCCTCTGAAGGGAAACAAACACTTAGTACAGCAACACTGACAGAAAGTCATCACACCCACCTTGTTCAAAATTCTCAATTCCTTTTCTAAATACAAAACTTGTAACTACTGACATGGCTTTTCCCATTCGTTTCTACCTCAAGTTGGAAGCATCACGATAGACCAGAACATCAACATTCTCTCCCATATTAGTCTAAGTTCCTGCTTTCAAGCCCTACCCTTACTCACATGTGTTCACAGGGTATAATTTGCCTCTATTTTCCCTCATCTTGCCTAATGTTCTACTCCAGAAACATCTGCTACTACGCCACCTCCCACAGTCCCTTCCCCTCTTCTTTACTCAAGCTCCTAATTCCAATTATTGTACCAACCTTTAGGTTGGTCAAGTATGTCCTGCAAAAATTTTTCACCATCGACCAAAAACCAAAAATTCCTTTTACTAAAATAAAGCACAAATCCAAAGCAGATTATTTCCAATCTAAAATAGTAATAATAATGCCAAAAACAAAAACAAAACAAAACAAAAAAAAATTTCATCACTACTCCACCGGGCATATACTCAATCACAATTCATAGCAAAAAAGTTCAAAATACTATAATCTATTTTATAGCAAACTATAAATACATGCAAGTAAACTATATTTGGCATGTATAATAAATCCTATTACAATACTTTCTATACTATTATACTGTTTCTGTATAGAGATTTAAACAGGTAATACTTTAGCATGCATGGTAGGGTAACAATACTGGCAATTTTACTAAGTTATAGTCATAGGAAAACTTGATACCCTATAATTTCCCTATTTACATTAAACTAAAAAAAAATCAATCCTCTCTCCTCTGGCTATTTTGTGTCAAGTTTACAGCAGGTCTGAGAACTATCAGTCAAGAATAAAGAAGGAAGAGAGAAAACTTCAGGAAAAAATTGTTCCAAGGGGAAAAACAGATGTGACATTATAAGTTTCAAAGTATAAACAGTTAAATTTCAGGTATTATGTAGAATCACTGGTGGGAGCTGGGGTGGGATACAGGGAAAGACAGGAGGAGGTAGAGAGAAAAAAAAACTGAGCAAATAAAAAATGTGGCAATAGTTAGCACTGGGAAAAACAAAAAAAGTATAAAGACAGGAAATATAATCACATTATATTACTTTATTAAGCAATGAACAATATTTACATAGTCTTTATATGAAATCCACTCGTACTGACTTAAAAATATAACCTAAGAATATCGGGAAGATGGAAGGGGAGGAGGGACATGCACGAGACAGAATCCTCATATGCAACAGCAAGTAAATAGGTAATATGAAATGGGTAAATAAAATAAAATAAGTCATTCTATTCAGAAATAGGAAGATAAACAGCTTATAGGGTTAAAAGTGGTGAAGGAGGATGAGGTGAGGATATCAGGGAACTGATATATTTTTTTAAAACTTAGTTTCAAGTATACAGTACATTGATTAGACATATATATAGTTTGTAAAACGATCCACGAAATGCCCCCTCCCTCCCCTGACCCTCCACCTAGCCAATGTATTAATGGTAACTGCGTCCCCTATGCTCCCTCCCCATCCCCGTGACCATCCATCAGCTACTAATTCACACTTCTTTAGCCCTTCGCCCAATTCTCCCAGCCCCCCAACTCTTCCTCCTTTTGTCTGACACCAAATTGTCCACTATATTTGTGAGTCTGTTTTTGTTCTTTTTACTCCTTAGATTCCACATATAAGTGAAATCATAGAGTGTTTATCTTTCTCTGACTTAAATGCTTTCTAGGTCCATCAAAGCAATATCTTTTTCCATTCCCGTCCTTTTCATATGTAGGGGTCTTGTTTTCTTATCCTTTCAGCCACTCTATCTTTTGGTTGGAGCACTTAATTCTTTTCCATTTAAGGTACTTTTTGATAAAAGTTACCATTCTTTATTCCTGGTTTTGGTACATTTTTTTTTTTTTTCTTAAAGAAGACCTGCCAACATTTCCTATAATACTGGCTTGGTGGTGATGAATTCCTTTAGCTTATTTTCGTCTGGGAAGCTCTTTATCTGTCCATAAGCTCTAAATAATAGCTTTGCTGGATAAATTATTCTTGGTTGTAGATCCTGGGTCTTCATCCTGTCAAATACTTTTTGCAAAGCCCTTCTATCCTGCAGAGTTTCTTTTGAGAAATCAGCGGCCAGTCTTCTAGGTGTTCCCTTATATGTAATTATTTGTTTTTCTCTTGCTGCTTTTAAAATTCTTTCTTTGTATCTAATCTTTGGCATTTTAATTATGATATGTCTTGGTGTGGGCCTCTTTGGATCCATGATTTTTGGAATTCTCTGAGCTTCCTGGGTTTTGTTGTCCATTTCCTTCACCAGGTTAGGGAAGTTTTCCATCATTATTTCTCCAAACAACTGTTCAATATCTTGATTTTCTTCAAGTCAGACAAATATTTGGAGCCTTAATAGTGTCCCATATCCTCCTTAAATTATTTTTATAATCTTGGCATCTTTTTTCTTGTCATTCTGATGGAATGTCCTGATTAGCTATCCTGTCCTCTAGATAGGGCATTTGATCCTCTTCTTTATTCACTTCATTTATTCCTTTGTTTATTCCATTTAATATACTTCTATCTCAGATAATGTGTTCTTCATTTCTGACTGGTTCCTTTTTATAATTTTCATTTTTTTTGTTGTTGTTTTTTATGTTTAAGTTCTCACTAAATTTATCTACACTGCCTAAAAGTTCATTGAGCATCTTTATAATCAGTGTTTTGAACTCTGCATCTGTTAGATCACTTGACTCAATTATATCTGGATCTCTGTTCTGTTCTGTCATATGGTTTTTGCTTCTTTGTCTTCGCATTTTGGCTGCCTTTCTGTGTGTTTCTATGTACTAAGCAAAGCATCTACGTCTCCTGGTCTTATCCATATGCATTTGTGAAGTAGGTGTCCAGTGGCACAGTCCTGAGAGGGGTTCAACTGTTGCCAAATTTAGTTCAAGCCTCTACCCCTCCGGGTCACCTGTTAAGATTCAGGAAGCAATCCACAGATGCTGCTGCTTATAGTTGCCTCAAAAGGCCACATCAGAAACTGAGGCCAGCTGCCTCCAGTATGAGTCTAGGTGCTGCTCAGTAAGGAGCACCGGATTCGCTGAGGATAAACCTGGATGTGGCTTGGGTGGGGCCCAAGTTGGGGAAGGCAGGGTTTCAGGGAATCCTCTAGGGCAGAGCAACCTCTGTTATCCAGTTTGATGACATCATGGCTATGGTGGTGCTGTGTCTGCGCACTGGTAGTGAGGGAGGGCTCAACAGGGAACAATGGATACCACCCACACTTCTATGCCCAGTGAGTCTCACCTCAACCCTCACTTCACACTGTCTCCCTGTAAGTCCCTGGTGCCCCTGCATGCAGACAAATCGGCACTGGTACTCAGAGCGAGCAAGCCTGTCACCACGAAAATCCACTCGAGGACGCAATCCCTTGAAGAAGCATCTGCCACTGCCGCAGCCTCCGTCTCACTCAGCCGCTCTGGACAGGGCAGCTCTGTGTCCTCACCCTGCTCTACCTTCTGCCGTTGCAGGGTGATTTCTTGGATTTCTCCCTAGTTGTATGGCTTATTCATCTAGATCCCAGGTCGCTTGTTCCTTGTTTCAGTCACAACTTTGATTTGGTCGCCAGAAGGATAAACAGAGCCTTTATCATCTCTGCCATTTTTTTTCTCCTCTGGACTGATACTATTTTGATTTAGCAACATTTGGTTGTTAAAATTCATGTATTACTTTTATAAAAATAACATCACATTATAAAAAATAAAATAAAATTTTTAGTATAGTGTATACTTAAAACTAAAAAAATAAATAACAAATTTTAAGTTAACAGGTTAGTTTTGGTATCATATGTACAGTATTGATGATTCTGCAGCTTTCATCTTTCAAGTTTAAATCACCCTACTGCTTTATCTTTGTGGTATATATAAGATATGGTATATCTTTATGGTCTATTTCCTTTTGTGACTGCAACTGGAATAAAATGATATAAAAGCAGGATGTTGTTTGTTTTTTTGCAATTCCTTATTATATCCTACATACTGATACCTTAAGGAAATCTTACAGTAATTTTTAGTTTTCTTATTATAAAAATGGCCTGTATTATCCCATAAATAGACTTGCACAAATTAAAATCTTTAACTTTTACTTATTCATCATTTCATTCAAATGTTTCTTGACATTTATTGGTACATGTAACTAAAGTATCTCCCTTGTTTATTCTTATTGCATGAATGTTATGATTATTCTACTAATAACCACTTTATATAATTGGACCTTTCTGGGACCAAGACCCTCTTGTGAGAAGGTAAAGAATCTAAAAAAAGGTAAACCAACTGTGTCAATCACCACAGCCTCACTCAATCTAGAATACATTTTTCAGAGCAAAAACATTGGAAAAGTTTTGATCAGCTTTGGAGGCAATTTGCCATCTGCTGGTCATTTATTACCTAAAGGACTTCTCTTTCAGCTATGCACTTGAAAGTTTCATCATGTGTTAATTGTCTATATAATTAAAATTATTACTAAATATTGGATCTAACAATAACTCTTACATTGTTCCATTGTTTTTACTTCTATTTGCCAAGATTTGTCCTACTTTCTTCCCTTTCGTTTAAAGTGTGGATAGCTTTCCTCTACTAACAAAAATCCCCCTATCAGATACTTGAATAATTTTTTAAAGTTATTCTTCCAAATTTTAAAACTTAATCTTCCAAATTAACATTGTCAAAAATTGCTGAAAATATTAACACCATCCATTAGATGGTGGGCTTAGAACAGATACAACTGACATTTACTGGTAATTCACAGGGTTCTTTTTAGAGTACTGGTCAATGGGGTTTCCATTATTAATCCACCTGTCTTATGAAACAGTTTTCATAACGTCATGATACATACTTTTAAGAAACACATACCCCTTCCTCCACTTCCCTAATAGCTTGGCTACATTCAATTTTCCAATTTCTTTAATTCTCAAAGAGAATTTTGAAAAATTATTGTAGTGTGGTTGTTTAAAAGGTAACCAGCCCCTAAAAATACATTGTGATTTATTATAAGCAGTGTATCCTATGTAGCTAAAATGTCTTTATGCTTTTGGACTCTCAGATCTGAGTTCTGCTAATCATTATCAATAGAAAAATATTCTTCTGGTTCACTGAAGGTCTTTTTTTTTTATTAACTTCACATGTTTAGATCTTAGCTGTCTATTATTTCTGTGACATAGTACAAATAACTCTTAAACAACAGAGTTTTGAACTGTACAGGTGGACTTATTTTTTCACATGTTTAACAATATGTTATTTTTCTCTTATTTCACATGTTTAATAATACACTTTTAGTTGGATCTTAACTATCTATTATTTCTGTGACCAACTTAGTAGAGCTTATCCTTGAACAACAAAGGTGTGAACTGTACAGGTTGAGTTATATACAGATATTTTTAAAAAATTACAGTTGACATTCAGTATTATATTCTATTAGTTTCAGGTGTACGGCATAGTGGTTAGACATTTATATAATTTACGAAGTGATCCCCTGATTAGTCTAGTACCTGCCTGGCACTATACACAGTTACTACATTATTATTGACTATATTCTCTATGCTGAACTTTATATCCCCGTGATTTCTTTGTATCTACCAATTTGTTCTTAATCCCTCCCCCTTTTTCCACCCACTCCCTAACTCTCCTCCTATTTGGCAACTATCAGTTTGTTCTCTGTATCTATAAATCTGTTTGTTCGATCATTTATTTTGTTCTTCAGATTCCACATATAAGTGAAGTCATAGGGTGTTTGTCTTTCTCTGTCTGACCTATTTCACTTAGCATAGTACCCTCTGATTCCATCCATGTTGTCCCAAATGGTAAGAGTTATTCTTTTTCATGATGAGCAATATTCCATTGTATATACATACCACTTCTTTATCCAACTGTTTACCGATCGGCACTTAGGTTGCTTCCATATCTTGGCTATTGTAAATAATGCTGCAATGTGCAAAGGGGTGCATATAGCTTTTCAAATTAGTGTTTTAGATTTTTTTCAAATAAATACCCAGAAGGGAAATTGCTGGGCCAAAAGATAGTTAAATTTTAAATTTATAGGAAAACCCCCGTACTGTTTTCCATAATGGCTGCACCATTTTGCAATTCTACCAACAGTGTACAAGGGCACTCTTTTCTCCACATCTTCACCAACACTTGTTATTTGTTGATGACAGCCATTCTGACAGGTGTGAAGTGATATCACACTGCGGTTTTAATTTGTATTTCTCTTATGATTAGTAATATTGAGCATCTTTTCATATGTCTATTGGCCGTCATACATCCTCTTTGAAGAAATGTCTATTCAAGTACTCTACCCATTTTTTAATTGGGAATGTTTGTTTTTTGTTGTTGAGTTGTATGAATTCTTTATAAAACTTTGGAATATTAACCCCTTATCAGATGTATCGTTGGCAAATATTGTGTCCCAATCAATAGGTTGTCTTCTCATTTGTTGATGGTTTACTTTGTTGTGCAAAAGTTTTCAGTTTGATGTTGTCCCATTTATTTAATTTTTCTTTTGTTTCCCTTGGCCAAGGAGCTACAGTAGAAAAAAATTACTAAGAGCAATGTCAGAGAATTCACTGCCTGTGTTTTCATCTAGTTTTATGGTTTTGGGTCTTTAATAATTTTGAGTTTATTCTTCTTATGGTTTAGAAGGTGGTTTAGTTTCTTTTCTCTCTCTTTTTTCCCTCCTTCCCTCCCTCCCTCCCTCCTTCCTTCCCTTTCCTTTCTCCTTCCCCTTCCTCCTTCCTTCCTTCCCTTCCTTCCTTCCTTCCTCCTTCCTTCCTTCCTTCCTTCCTTCCTTCCTTCCTTCCTTTTTCTTTCCTTTGCATGTATCTGACCAGCTTTCCCAACATCATTTACTGAAAAGACCATCTTTCCTCCATTGTATACTCCTGCCTCCTTGGTCAGGTTAATTGACCATATAGGTGCAGGTTTACTTCTAAGGTCTCTGTTCTGTTCCACTGATCTACGTGTCTGTTTCTATGCCAGTACCACGTTGTATTGATTACCGTAGTCTTGTAATATAGCTCAATACCAGGTAGTGTGATACCTCCAACTTTGTTCAACAGATTGCTGTTGCTATTCAGGGTCTTTTGTTGTTACTTATAATTTTTAGGATTATTTGTCCTAGTTCTGTGAAAAATGTCATTGGTGTTTTCGAAGAAATTGCATTGATTCTGTAGATTGCTTTGAGTAGTATGTACATTTTGATAATGTTAATCTTTCTATCTACAAGCATGGTATATGTTTTCATTTATTTGTATCTTCTTCAATTTCTTTCTTTAATGTCCATAATATTTCAAGTACTCGTCTTTTACTGCTTTGATTAAATTTATTCTTAGGTATCTGTAATTTTTTTTTTTTTTTGGTTTTTGATGCAATATTAAATGGGATTATTTTCTTAATTTCTCTTTCTGATATAGCTTATTATCAGTGTATAGAAATGCAATCTATTTTTGAATATTAATTTTGTATCTTGCTACTTTACTGAATTTATTAGTTCTAATGATTTTTTGGTGAGATCTTTAAGGTTTTCACTATACACTATTATGTCATCTGCAAATAATGACAGTTTTACTTTTCCTTTCCAATTTGGATGCCTTTAACCCCTTTATGTTGTCTGATTGCTGTGGCCAGGATTTCCAATACTGTGTTCAATGAAAGTGATTTTAGAATTAGTTTAATGGTAGCCTTGTAAAATGAGCTTGGGAGCCTTCCTCCTTTTGAGTTTTTGGAGTAGTTTGAGAAGGACAGCTATTAATTCTCTGAATGTTTGATAAAAATCACTTGTGAAGCCATTTGGTCCAGGACTTTTGTTTGTTGGGAATTTTTTGATTTCTGATTCTATTCATTAGTAGAAATCAGTCTGTTTAGGTTTTGTTCTTTCTCGATTCAGTCTTGGAAGATTGCATATTTCTAAGAATTTATTCTTTTCTTCCAGATTGTCCAATTTGTTAGCATATAATTTTTAGTAGTATTTTCTTACAATCCTTTGTGTTTCTGTGATGTCAGTGGTTACTTCTTTTTCATTTCTAATTTTATTTGGGCCCTCTGTATTTTCTTCTTCATGAATTTAGTTAAAGGCTTATACATTTTGTTATCTTTTCAAAAAAAAAAAACTCTTTGTTTCACTGATATTTTGTACTGTTTTTTAGACTATTTTGTTTATTTCTACTCTGATCTTATTATTGCCTTCCTTCTACTCACCTTAGGCTATATCGTTCTTTTACTAGTTCTTTTAGGTGTAAGGTTAAATTGTTCATTTGAGATTTTTCTTGTTTCTTGAGGTAGATTTGTATTGCTATAAATTTCCCTCTTAGGACTGCCTTCACTGTGCCCCATAGATTTGGGGTCATTGTGTTTTCATTTTCATTTGTCTTAAGGTATCTTCTGATTTCTTTCTTGATCTCACTGTTAACCCATTTATTGTTTAATAACATTGGTATAACCTCCATGTGTTTGTTTTTCAGGTTTTTTTTTTTGTAATTGATTTCTAGTTTCTAGTTTTGTACTATTGTGGTTGGAGAAGGTGCCTGATATAATTTTGATCTTAAATTTGAGACTTGTTTTGCCTAACATGTATCTTGAAAAATGTTTCATGGGGACTTGAAAAGAATGCATATTCTGTTTTGAGGTGAAATCTCTAAAAATATCATTTAATCCAACTGGTCTAAAGTGTCATTTAAGGCTGCTATTTCCTTGTTGATTTTCTGTCTGTAAGATATAGCCATTTGTTATCAATGGGGTGTTAAAGTTCCCTACTATGACTGTATTACTGTTGATCTCTCCCTTTATGTCCATCAAAATTTGTTTTATATGTTTAGGTGCTCTTATGTTAGGGTATAAATGCTTGCAAGGTTATTTTCTCCTGTTGGATTGATTCCTTTATCATTATGAAATGTCCTTCTTTGTTTCTTATTATATAGACTCTGTTTTAAAGTTTATTTTGTCTGATGTAAGTATTGCTACCCCAGCTTTTTTTGCATTTCCATTTGCATGAAATATCTTTTTCCCCTTTAATTTCAGTATATGTGTCTTTCGATCTGAAGTGGGTCACTTGCATATATATATATATATATATATAGACCTTCTTTTCTTATGCATACAGCTACCCTGTCTTTTGACTAGAGAGATGAAAAAATTTATATTTAAAGTGATTATTGATAGGTATATAGTTATTGCCATTTTATTTTCATATTTATGTTCCTTTTTTCACTCTTCTTCTTAAAGTCCCTTTAACATTTCTTCTAATAGTTGTTGGTGATGAGTTCCTTTAGCATTTTCTTGTCTGGGAAACTTATTTGTCTTTCAATTCTAAATGATAAGTTTGCTAAGGCTGAGTAATCTTGGTTGTAGGTCCTTGGTTTTTAACACTAAATATTTCATGTCAGTATCTTCTGGCCTGCAAAATTTCTGTTGAGAAATCAGCTGGAAGTCTTATGGGGCTCTCTTATAGGTAACTAATTGCTTTTTTCTTGTGCTTTTATGATTTTCTCTTCGTCTTTAACATTTGGCATTGTAATTATGATGTCTTGATGTCTTGATGGGCTCATCTCGTGTGGGACTCTGCTTTCTGGGCTTGTATGTCTATTACTATCACCAGGTTAGAGAAGTTTTCCACCATTATTTCTTCAAATAGGTTTTCAATTCCTTGCTCTCTTTCTCTTTCTGGTACTCCTATGATATAAATGTTGGTACACTTGATGTGGTCCTAGAGGCCCCTTAAACTATGCTAATTTTTTTTTTTGATTCTTTTTTCTTGTTACTGCTCTGATTGGGTGTTTTCCTTGTCTTGTAAATCGCTGATTAGATCCTGTTTCATCTAATTTACTATTGATTCTGCCTAAAGTATTTTTCATTTCCGACTGTTTTTTTTTAATGGTTTCTATGTCCTTTTTTATGCTTAATATCTTTGTTGAAGTTCCTGCTAAGTTTTTTTTTTTGACATCCGTATAACCAGTGTTTTGCACTCCATTGATCGATTGCCTCCATTTTGTTTAGTTCTTTTTCTGGAATTTTAGCTTATTCTTTCGTTTGGGACATGCTTGTTTTCTGATTTTGGCTGACTCTGTGTTTGTTTCCATGTATTAGGTAGATGTGCTATATCACCCAGTCTTGGCAGAGTGGCATTATGTAGTAGGTGTTCTGTGGGGTTCAGTAGCACCTGAGCTGGATGCTTCAGGGCAGTCCCTTGTGTGGGTTGTGTTCTAAGATCCTCCTGTTGTAGTTGAGCCTTAATTGCTGCTGGCACGTCAGTGGGTAAGACTGATCCTCAGGCTGACTGGCTGTGAAAATTGGCCATGACTGTAACATAGGAACTATTCTGCAGGGGCTGACCCCATGGAGCGGAATTTTCCCCAGAGGGCTCTGGTGTCTGCCAAGTTGACCCTATGAGTGTGCTGAATTATGGGGCTAATCAGGTGGTGCTCTAGTGTGGTCTGAAGCTGGCCAGGGGGTGTATTGGTTCTGGTGGTCAGTCAATGCCTATGACCTGCCCAGGGCTACCTGGTAGGAGCTACAAGTGATCCTTGCTTGGTAACTGCCTTTGCTGGACCTGGAGGCGTGTGAGAGAGGCCATTCTATGAATTTATCTGGTTGGCACCAGTACTGGGCCTGGAGTAAATCAGCAAAAAGGAAGAGGGTGCCTTGCAGTCTGCTCCTGCCTGTTGGTTACCCGGAGGGTTCAGCTGCTGAAAGAATCTTGGGCGGCACGTGAGTTGGATGGAATGGGGTCTCAGGGAATCAGTAGGGTGGAGAAGTGGAATTACCCAAGCTAAAGCAGATTCAGATTGTCCATGTGGCAGGGGAAGCTCAACATAGAAAATACGGCACCCACCTCCCAACTGCATGGAGGAGGGCTCAACACAGGGGCAATGGTGGCTGTCCCTCTAGTCCTCACGCTGAAGACATACAACTCAGTCTCTCCCTGTGTATCTCAGCTATCTCTTGAGCTGCTATCCTCCACTGGAGCCCAGGGGTGAGGGCCTGGGAGCGAGAGAGTCTGTGTGAGGGCCGTTTAAGAGGATGCCTGGATTTCCAGCCACCTTTCATCTTTCTCGAAAGATGGAATCCTGTTTCTTTGGCCTTTTTCAGAGTCAGATGTTGTGGGAGCTTCTCTTCCCAGCACTGGTGCTCTGGACTGTGGAGCCCGGCGTGGGGCTGAGACCCTTTGCACTTCAGGTGGGGCCTATGCAGCTGAGATCTCTCTCCTGATCCTCAACTGCCGCACGTGGTTGTGGGGCCAGCCCATTTGGTGTTTCCAGTCTTCCTTCCAGCTTCAATGTAGCTTCTATTTTGTATCCCCGGTTACAGGAGTTCTGTTTAGCTAGTCTTTAGACGGTTCCCCAGGTTGACTGTTGCATAATTTAATTGTAATTTTAATGTGGTCATAGTGATTACCTACTCTGCCATCTTGACATGAATATCAAAAGTCTTTTTTCAATATTGAAATTTTCATAGACATACCCCACTGAGGCTGGGAAAAGGGCCAAAAAGTCCTTCATTAGAGTCTGTATTTTTTTTTTAATTGTGGTAATACATACATAAAATAAAATGTACAATCTTAACCAGTTTTCAGTGTAGTGTTTCTATGGTATTTCAACATATTTTCTGTACTTTTAATATTATCTCCAAGAAAGAATAAAGGGTCACAGACACATTTTTCAAAGAGCAAAAACAATACCTAGCTCATTAATGAAACTGTGAGAGATGACTTAACATTCCAGGTAAGGGTTGTTACTAATCTAACTCTGACCGTTTATTTACTGAAATGAGATCCTACTAATAGGCATTAAGAGAAGATAGGCAAATGATTAAGAATTGATTTGCTAAGTTGTGTAAATTCCTAAAATACATCAGAAATCGAGGTGTTAGATATCACTGATGTGAGATTCATAAAATTGGCACACAGAATATAGGCATGTAAAATAACATTTCCAACCTAACTTGCTTCAAGGAATTAATCAAAAATGCTATGGGAAATATTTTTTGTTTTGCTTATTTTCATGTCATAATTATACTCTGATGAATTGTCCAAAGTATATGGGGAAAAAGTTAGTATTTTGGAGAATATATATAGGCCTATAGTTCTTTTAAAAAAAAATACTGAGGAAACAAATCATGGGTGTTAAAAGATGATGAAAAAGAGAATCTTCATATATGAAAGTGAAAAGCTTATCATTTTAAACATTATTTAAAAAATAAAGAAGACTGAGAGACTAAGAGTATATACTATATATAGTATAATAGTTACAGTGTATGAACTGTGTTAGAATGGAAAGAGCGTGGACCTGAAAGACGTCAATTCGAATGTCAGATATTTTAGACATGGTTTGATATAAGGCAAGACAAAAATAAAGGAATGTCTTTTTCCAAGATAAATGATAAATGGTTTCTTCACTTGAATTTTTTACAGAGGATTTACTCTAAGTACAGATATGATCATAGAAGTATGGAAACAAAAAGCAAAGGAAACATATTTTTGAGAGGCATCTAACAAGCAGCTTTCTTTGTTTCACATTGACATGCTTTGTGGTTACGATGCAGGCATCCAATGTTCACCAGATCGGAATTAAAATTCTAGGCAGGCATTCAACTTTTACTATTGTGTCCATTCTTCACTGAGCATGGAAACGAACACTTTAGAAGTTATTTACTAAAGATATTCCCAGGGTACTTTTATAAAGGTCACTTCCAAAAGAGGCCCTATTTCTTTAATGTATTCTTGTATTGTACTTAAAAAATTACAGCAAGGTAATAAACTCATGTTTTCAACAGAGGCTTTTCTAAGGGTAAGCCATAGCGATTTTGCAAAGGTGCACGATAAACTATAGGAAAAGGAACACATTTAAAAACTAAAGAATAGAATCCAAAATGATTTATGACATTTTGAATAAAGTTAAATATAGAATAATTAGCAGAAAGCATTTAATTCAATTTAGTTTTCCTATTATGAATGTAAAGTTGGCATAAATTCAGTGAGCCTAATCAAAATCAGGTAACAGTTACCTCTGTGGCCTTGCTTGATGGTTCCAGTCCAGTCATATTTGCTACTATTAAGTGATGTAAGAGTTGAACTTGAGCCACACTTAGGAAGAAGTCCAGGTTTGTGGTTATATTCACTTCCAAGGAATGGCCACACACTAAAATCTCCTGAAGGGGAAAAAATTGAATACAGATAAAGAAACATGATAGCCATTAGATGATAATTTATCATTCTTACTTATTTGGACCTTTACCATGTTGATGAATTCTCCTGGGACTCAAGTTCATTTGTTAATGAGAATAGCAGAAATGGTGAGCACAGCCACTTGACACGGTATAATGAATTTAATAAATATGTATAAGAGCCTGCTATGTGCCAGGCTGTATAGTTACAGGGCAACAAACTAACAATAAGAATTTTTCACCATCTCATATATTATTTGTTTTTTTCACATCTCAAAATACTGTCATTATTTCAATATATAATCTATGATATAATTATTTAGCATAATCTTTTTCATTTATTCAAACCATCAAATATTTACTGAGCATCTCCTAATTACCATGCACTATCCTCGCATGCTAAGAATACCACAAAGAATAAGGTTGACCTTGAAGGGCAACCTGCTCTTGGGGAGGTTATAATCTGGTTGGGTAGACAGATGTAAACAGGCAATTGTAGGCAGGCAATTACAATCTCAAGTGGTATGGTCTGAGTATTCTCCAAAGGAAACACTCCAAATGATTTATAATAAAATAGAGTGCTGAAGCCAAAAATAGCTAGACTAATTAGTTTAACTTCTTCAAACTGCTAAAATCTTGGCAGCATTAGGTAGATGTCCACTACTTAACTGGTGCTATTCCGCATAACTGAGTCACTTGAACATTCATCACTGGAAAACCATTCAGAGAAGGAAAACAGAAATGAAAAACAATCCAGAAGCTTCACTTAATAAGCAGAAGTCCTGCCTCTTGTCATGAATTGCATGTGGACAATGTTCAAATGCTTGGAAATGTCCAACAAACCTTCTCTTTATTAGTGTAATACAAGGGAACGGATTCAAGGAGGCTTATGACTGGTCCAAATACAAACTACACAGTTTAGAGCAGGTTTTACCAAAGCCATAAAGAACATCATGTCGGAAATAATTATCCTTTTTTCGGTTAATCTTTTCCCCCAAAGTTCCCTTTGTTTACTCAATATAGTTAGAATTCTTATTTTACTCCTCAAGTAATGATGAAAAGGAATATACTCATGTATTTTAAACCCATTGTATTACTAAGTAACTGCAAGATATTAGTAGACTTAATTTTTTATATATCCTTTGTGAATATATGATACCATGCCTAACCTAAGTTTTCTATAGGGCTATTATAAATATCAAATAAGGTAAAAATATTTTAAAATATTGCTTTATAAAAATATAGAGACGGAATCTAAAATTTTATCAGCTTGGATTACTGTATTTAATTTGTACCTAATTTTCCTGAATTTTTCATAACAACTACCTATAACTGGGAATGATCAAAAACTTTATATAAGTTTTTTTATACGGTCCTATGAAACTTTTGAAGTTATAATGAATCATATTATTATTACATTTCTACGCTAGGCATGGAGGAACTGAAACCATAGTGATGAGACTGAAAACCTGGATCCACCAGTAATTGGTTAATAACATGGGTCAAGTTACTTAATCTCTTTTGATCTTAGTGTCCTCATCTATGAAATATGGGCACTAATAATACCTATCTCATAAGGGTGTCGTGGAGACTAAACAGAGTGAGCCACATGGAACTCATATAAGGTAATCTATGTGAGAACTCTAATTTATCTGTTAGTAGTATTGTTTCTTTCATTAGAAAGAGGTTGTACAGGCTGCTTTCATCAAAAGAGAAACCCAGACCAGATGGGTTCATACTATATTCGGCTACTTACTACTTGTAAAAATGTGGACAAGTTATTTGGGTTAGCCTTTCTATGCATCAGTTTCATCATCTATAAAGTGAGGATAGTAGGAGAAGCTAACAGGATTATTATGAGGATTAAATGAGTTATTACATAAAAAACAATAACTGAACTGTACTAGAAAGTGCTTAATAATTATGAGTTGCAACAGTAACTTATTAACAATAAGCTAATTTGATAGTCTGTGCACTGAAACTATGAAAACTCATGACATACAAAGAGGAGCTGCTCCACTATTTAGACTAAAATGAAACCTAAATTAAATTCTAACCTCAGTATGCATATTTTCAGGAGAAATTATTTTGGTGAAAATGATGGCAGGTGCACCAGTTATTCGGACAGAAAAATCTGTTAAAATGGGAGTCAAAATCGCTCTTCTTTCTTGATGCCGCCGTATGCTAAAAAAATAAAGTACAAAATTATTAGCCATTTAATTTTTTAAGGATAGTTTTCATTACATTTGTATAAGCCTTTGTACTATAAACATGTATGACAAAATCACATTATTTTAAGAGTACTATTTGTATATTTTATAGTCAGAGTTCTGTAATTTTAGTACTTCAGATTTACAAAAGATAACAAAAAAATCTTTGAGAAATTCAGATATAATTAATCAATTTCATGTAAGTTGCACCTTATCCCAGCACTCTTTGAATTACTGTTTTTAATTCCTTCTGTTCTTGCAAATAGCTTAGTATTTTTTACCAACAATAATCTATTTTGTGATAATTTTTTAAATTTCCTGTTTTTAGTATTTCTGACATCCTAGTTTACAACTGCTATCTTTCCAATCTCATTAGATTGACAAGCACATCCTATTAACCCTTGACTTTTTTTTTTAAGCTCTTGGCACCATCTGAGTTCACAGATTATTACTCCCATAAAAGATTGTGCAATTGCTTTGTGGGTTTGATACTGAATGCTTGTTCACAACAACCCTGTATGTAAAGTAAAGATGATTACTAGACCTAAATTACTAATAAGGAAAAGAGTTTTAGGGACTAGGCTAAGGCCACCAGTGAGAACAAAGATTCCACAATTGGGCCTGGAGGAAAAGTTGATACCATAGCAGTATTTGACCTCTACTTTAATTATCCCTTATACATTTTTCACTTTTGATCAGTTATTTAACATGATATTTCTTTTCTACATTCAAAATTGCTAATAATTTCAAAAGCAGTGTTGTATACATGGTAGAAGATGAAACTGGAAAATATTGAGAAACTAAAGCTTGTGCTAGAGATCTCAGGTCGATTATTCATATTCTTAGTTTCCACTTAATGAAATGCTACTATTTATGTTTTACTAGCAAGCTGTACCTCAAAAGTTCCTTGGACTTTTTATTAAATGAATATTTAATATTAATAATAAGATTCCTTATAAATATGTCCCTATTATTCCTTTACAATATAAAATGATCAAGTTGAAATCAGAGACTGGCCTAACTTATCTTGTGAAAAAGCTGAGATAAAGCACAAGTCTTTCTACATGCTTTTCCAGCAAAGTAGTTGAACTTTGCAATGGGCAGAGCTTTATATGATGTCTGCCAAAAAAGTAAACTGGATCATTTGGTTCTGTGACACTAAGTATTAGATTTCAAGAAAGTCAATTTTAAAGAATTAGGAGATCTGGTAAATAGAGGGTAACAGAAAGAAGTATTAAAATCTGTGACTAAAGAGAAAGCACTGAAATCCTGAGACACTATAATTATTGCCTAATAGCTCAAATTCCATAAAATGACCAATGTGAGAAATATGTAACGTGATGTACTCCCATAGGGGTGTACTAAAATACACCTCTTATTAAAAATACCTTAAAATAGGAAATATGGCAGTGAACCAAATAAGAGCAAACATTAACTAAAGCAGTGATAAAAAAAAAAGTACTTTTCCATATTGTAACTTTTTTCCCATTAAGTGATGAATTAAATCACTTATATAACATATGAAACACCTATGACCTTAGAAGTAAAGAGAAAAATTTAAAAAGTCAACAGTCCTATAAAACTATAACTTTTCTGGTATATAGTGCTAACTTTTTCTTTTGTGTTTTTCTCTGGTAAGTATTTGAGGTAATGATATACATTTTAAAGATCATTATTTTTTTTAGATCCAAATATTTTCAAGGATGAATTCCAAAGAAAAAAGTAACATTGAAAAGATAACTACAACGAGAATTAAATTCTGCCCGCATTTTACCAGATAACAGTAGGGTTTAAAATAACAAAAGTGAGAAGCAAAACTCAAAATATTAAATGACATTGTTAAGGACTTCAGGGTCTCAGCCATTCTCTATAAACCAAGGGGATAGATTTTTGATAGCCATATTGAGACCACCGGCTAATTCTTACATCCCTGATAGGTAAGGATTTTAACATGAGCTACCTATCTGTTTCTGGGGCCCTTAAGGGGCCAGAAAAATATGTGCCCATCAGAAACAGAGAACGAGGAAGTTTGCCTTTCTTGGCAAGAGAATCTATGGAAAAAACAGAGATCTTCCTGGAAAATAAAAAAATAATGGGAAATCCTTCATGTATGTATTGTAGGTAATTTATATTACCTGTGTTGGTCCAAAAATGCCCGTTGTTAGTTATTTATATAAATGTGGCCTCAGAGCTTTGATAACTCTGGGCATCTGTTAGAAAGAGATGTAAAACCTCTCTAAAAAACATTCCCTCAAGCTGACAAAAGAGATTCGCAGAGACAATGACCACTGGGGATAAGCTCCTAATCACAGAGTATTTTATATACCCCACAAACACTATTCTTTACCAGCAGGAGGAGAATTCAACTCCATTATCAAATTCATTACTGAGAATTTTTAATAATACAATTATCACATATAGACAATAAAATAAATTTGTTTAAAAGTTTTGACATATGGGATGGAATAAAAATACGAAGAAAACAACAAAGTACTATCAAAAAGGCAAACAGAAAAATAACTAAATAGAACTTTCAGAAATGAAAAATAGTAAAATTAAATACATAATTGATGGACACATAGCACTTTTAATTTGCTTAAAAAAATGAGTAAACTAGAATTTAGATTTGAGAAAATTCCAGGAATATACTTAAGTAAACTTTAAATGGAAAGTTTAAAGTAAAAGTTAAGAGACATGGAAGGCAAGTCTGACATTTAATTGGCATTCCAAAATGAGAACGTAGAAAGGAAAAGGGTGACTATTAAAGAATAATGGTTGAGAATTCTCCAAAACAAATGAAATATAGGAATACACAGATTCAGGAAGCACAGAGAGTCCTGGTTCAGATAAATACAATAAAACCTACAATTAGACACATCTATAAATATTAATATATTTAATAAAATGTTATATATTAATAAATATATTTATCAACATATTTAATATATATTTAATAAATAAAATATATTAAAATCACCTAGAGAAAACAGATTATCTATAGCATGCTAAGGCATATGGGGTTAGAAGAGCTGTGGAAAATACAATGATTTAATATATCTCTACATTTAATATATCTCCACAGAAACAAAGAAATGGTATAGTGATTTGCACTTATCAACTTATATAGAAGAATAAGCCCATGGAAACTTATAAAACCCTCTTTGAGGATAAAAAAACATCGACAACCACAAGGTGCTAATCAAATAGCCAGGAAGTAAGCATATGTGTTAACAAAAGCTATCCTGTTAAGCTCTGGGCGGAGTAGATTGTAAATAAGGAAAAACACAGTTCTCTGAAATTGTTACTAAGCCAGAAGGCATAATTACATGCCACACACATTCATGAAAATACATGTTTAGAAAGTGTGTGGTCATTTTTCTTGGGCTCAGCATGTTTATACTAAGGTTCTTCTGCTACCTGCCATACGTTTGGGTGTGACTTTGTGGGAAGCAGTAAAGCAGTTTAAGAACCATACTTCAAAAGTCACATAATATAAAAGACTAGGAAAAATGGTACCAAGGTTTCTAAAATACTCTCCCCAACAGACAGAATTAAAAAAATGCTAGATGGTGTGTGTGCACACAAGAACTTATGCAAAACAAAGACTTTCTTGGTAGGGTATCACAGCTGAACTTCAGAAAGAAGATACTTGAGAAAAACTTGAGACTTTTTGAGGAAATCAACTGCTATACTGAATATTCCTAAATATGTAAAACAGTAATATGCACAAAATTTATTATAAAAAATGTTATGTGGAAAACTGTTGTAATTTGCTTAACTATGCCTATTGTAGAGATTCTTATTTTTAGTCATTAAGATAAATAATTTGCATTCTATAGTAACTTTAAAAACCAAATATTTAGAGTTTATACCCATTTTGTTTTTTTCCCCCAAGAAGAACCCTATTCAGTGACCTTCTACTGCAATAAAAATAAAATCCAAATTCCTTCTGACTTACAAGACTATTCATAATTTAGTCCTTCTATACTTAAAACTACATCTATTATTTCTCTCCTCCTAGCTAGGTGTGATCCTTAAGCGTCCTAAACTTATTCCTACTCAAGGGTCTTTGCTCTGCTCTGAAGTCTCTAGGCAGAAACATTCCAAGGGTATTTACACAGATAGCTCATTATTGTCACTCGGGTATTATAAGAGGGCTTTCTTGAGCCCTAATCTAAGGAAATCTCCCAGTTCCCCTTAAAACATCATACTGTCATTATTTTCATAGCATTTCTCACTCTCTGAAAGTTTGAGAACATGAACTGAAAGTCCACTATTACGCCAGGCCCTCTACTAGGTGCTAGAATATACTGACAAAGATGGAGCCATGGAGCTTAGCTTGGCAGACAAAACAAACAACATAATCATAAGGGAAGACAAGTATAATGATAAGTACAGAGAGGTGTGGGAACATTCAGTAGAGGATTTCACCTTTTATCTCAAGGTTCTAAAACTTACTCAAGCAATTAATTTGTAAAGACATATAAAGCATCTGTAAACAATGCTACAGAAACTACATCTTGAAATGAGGATGTTTTTTAAGGTACATTTAAACAAAATGCTAGTACAAATTTAGTTTGGCAAAATTAAATAATGTTAAAATAATCTCATTCTTAAGAAAAAAAAAATTCTCCACCCCCAAACAAAATAACAGAGCAAAACTATGACTAAAATATATTTGTTATGGAGATCATAAGTGCTACATTTATTACAGCCTCTAAAGAAAGTCTTTTGAGCATGTCTATATTGAAACATCTACTTAATTCAATTTTGCTGAGATGTTCAATGAATAATAGCTCTGGTTATAGTTTGCAGTTGTTTAGATCTATGGTCTGGGCTGCTGCATTTAATTCTACTTGATAGCTCTTTTCCAAGGAAAAACTTCAAAATAAACTTAATGGAGGGGGTAGAAAACAAGGGATTGCTGAAAGTTTCTCAGAAAAAAAAGACATTAGAAATTGTGTGTTGATGATGTAAACAGGAATCCACCACCAAGGACACATGATCAGTCAGAAGACTTATTTCATTTCACTTTTAAAGCTTTATAACCTGTACTGATGTACCAGGTAGAGCACTCACAAAAGTACAGGATAATGTATAAGTTATGTGTGATTGATATATACATACATATGTGTATATATAAATTTTGATATAATCTTGTTTGGTTCCTTCTCTTAAAAACAAAATATTTAAGGAGGAAAATTTGGCTATTTACGGCTTTGGTGAGCATGGTTGAATCAATCAGAGCATTAACATATCTAGATAGCTAATCTATATCTATATGAAACAATTATGATGCTAGAATCTGAAAGAAGAGTACAAAGTAACTTAAGGTACAGGAGGTTTCAAAATTTATGATATACTATCATGATGGTTATATTTAATTTAAATATTTTCTGATTTTTTCAGTGCCTACTCTCCATCAGTAATTATGCTAAGACATAAAGAAGAGTAAGATTAGGCAAGACAGATCTTTGTCCTTTTATCTCTATGCCACCTTTTCAGGTTGCAAGGACACCTCAGACTGTATATAAAGAAGAAAATACTGGCTGCTCTGAAGGAAAAACCACTGTTCCTTCCTGTTGCCTTGGGATCCCATTTACTTTTACCCAGTTCCCAGGTACTTTAAACAGGAGGAGAAATCACATTCTCTCATGTAAAGCCATAACATAGTTTAAGAGAATTACTATAAAATCATATAATTCAAGTAGTCATCTGTCACCCTGCAAAGTCATCACATTATTATAGACTTAGTGTGGTGAGCGCATTATACATTTATATATAAATGTCGAATCACTGTCGTACACCTGAAAATAATATTGTATGCAAATTATATGTTAATAACAAAAATAAAAATAGCACCTTGGAAACCAATCAATAAATAAAAATTAAAAATTAAATTAGTGGCCAGGACATGGAAGCAACTGAAGTGTCCTATGATAGATGATTGACTAAAGAAGCTGTGTGGTACATATATACAAAAAATATTGCTCAGCCATAAGAAGAGATGAAATATTGCATTTGCAACAACATGGATGGACCTTAAAATAATCATGCTAAGCGAAATAAGCCAGACAGAAAGGGTTGAAAATTACATGATATCACTTATATGTGGGATATAAACTTAAAAGCAACAAATGAACAGGACAAACTGAGACTCATGGACATGGACAATGGACTAGTGGTTACCAGAGGGAGGGGGGTGGAGTCGAGGGGAAAAATAAATAAAATGTTAAATAAATTAATTTTAAAAATTAAAATGAAATTTAAAAAATCATACGTTCAAGTAGGTTTCGGTCACTCTAGGTATTAATCTGTGAGCTATGGAATTAGACAAACTTCTATATTTCTGCTTAGGCATTAGCTCGATATCCTCGTAAATTAATAAGACAAAAGCGATGTTTTTCAGGTTGAAGAGTAAGAACAAAGAAAATGCTTTCATTCTACATTACTGTAAATGATTTCAGGTGCAATTCTGGGAAGAGCTCATGTTTGATTAAACACAAATCAAAATATGCAAGAACTCCTGTGAACATTTGGGTAATACTTTGCTTAAAAAATAAAAACAAAAGAGATCAAAAGACAGATGGAATAATCAGTCTCTTAGAATTAGGGCCAATAATTCATGCTTCATGGACTTTAATATCAACACAAAGTCAATGTTACCAATCCTGAGAAGCAAAGGACTGACTGAATTTAGAAACGTGTCAAATTCAAATTCAGCTTGCTAAGCAAACTTAGTACCAATGATTTTTTAAAAAACCCACATGGGGGGGGAAAGGCCTCCAGGGTAGTATGTGTAATTTGGTACATGTGTATCAAAATATTTAAACAAATAAATATGCTCTAACTATTTCTCTGACAATGAAGTTTGAAAGATAAATTACCCAAGGAAATCAAACAAAGGTAGTGGTAAGGCTAAATAAAAGTATTGTGATAAAGACAAAGTGATTTATTTTTTCAAGTATAGTTTTTAAATCTATTCAAGTTATATCTTTAAATATTATAAACAAGAAAATTACATTAATATTAACTTGGAGAATTAAAACTAGGCATTTTCAGGAAATTACAAAATAAACTTTCCACCCTCACCCTATATACCCAAAGCACTAATCACCATGTAAAACAATAATGATTTGAATGTGTAACCTGCACATGGCAGACATCAGTACAGGTTTAGTTCTCAGCACTTCATTTCCTCAGATTATAAAATAAGCCCAGATGTAGTAAAAATGGTTGCTAAGAGGAAAAGAAAAAAAGTGATTAACTAACAATGAACTTTACCATAGCGTAAGGGGTCAGAGCACTAAGTAGAAGAAAAGTAGCTAAGAGGAAGCAAACAGGGTTCTGCACTTAGTTCTAAGTGCCACTGGACAAGCCAAGAAACCTCCTCATTTAGTTTCTGTAGCGGTTTTGTTCTGTAACAACTTGCTAATAAGAATGGTTTCAGAGCTTAGAGAGAAATTTGTGTGAGATCTGGAAGGTGTAAAGGAAATAGTAAGCCAATATACTCTGAAAATCATGCTGTTTTAAATGCAGTGGAATTCCGATGCAGAAGTGCTGACAGATTCCAACTTGTCCTCACTCTTCCAGGCTTTGTGATGAGCTACTTTCCTGACCATTGACCCTGCTGATCAACAGCAACTGCAGACTCACCCCCAGACACAGAGGCAACAGCCTCCCACAGACTTCTCTACCAGCATCCTGAGGTCCCTCCAGCAGCTGGACATCCCTGGCTGCCCAGATTCCCTAGGGAGCTACAATTTTTTTTTTACCCAGGTCACGTGACCAAGAGGGTTGGGTAGTGACATTTCTCTAATCCACCATCTCCCTCTTTTAGGCCTTTACCTTCCATCTTCTTCCACAACTGCATAAGGTCTTGTTCCTAAAAGAAATCTTTATGCTGTAATACTTACAGTGGTTCTGCTGACTTGATTGAACCCTGATGTATTTCCTCAGCTGAAAAATCAAGATTTTTGGAAGCAGTTCTACATGTTTTAGAATTTGATGATTCTTTATGCTTAAATTCCCTGATCCCTGCTCCCCAACATACATATATAAACATTTTATGATTAAAGACAAAAATCAGAGCAATATACTCAGGAGAAATAAACAGAAACCATTATAAAAGTCGACATTTAATGCTGGTCAGGGAAGGGAACATATTATTTTTCACAGGGTATTTTTTAATTTTTGAATTTTAACTGCAATATCTATTGAAAAACAAAAAATATATTAAGGTTCTGCTTATAGTTCTGCCAAGATTAATCAGAACTACGCTGTATTAGATATAAAATTTGTCTCATCTGAAGAGACACATTCATCAGAACTACTTCATCAGAACCATTCAGTCACTTAATTTGTTAGCTCTACTTAATCATTTAATATTTCATTAATTCACTCAACTTTTTATTAAGCATCTTATGTGCCAAGCATGATATGACATGCTCAGTATTCAGCAGTGAGTAAAACATATCACATTTTCACACACCTATCCTTTTGTTTCTACTACTTTCTAAGTTCAAAATGCTCCCTCCCCACTCCTGCTGTTCGTACGGTGTGGAAACAAATACAGAAGCTGTGTACTCTGAAACCTTCCCTGGCAACTCACTGTAGACTTAATAATTCATTTTTTTTTTTAAATTCTCTATTTTTCCCTATGTTGATTTTAGATTAGTTTTATCTGTATGTCACATCTATTAGTCTGAGATGTCCGATGTGCATGGAATGTGTCTACCCTGATTTGGATGGGGCTCTTCTGTATCCTAAGTATACTATAATTATGACTCTTAAAGCACTTTCCACACTGTACTCTAAAAGTTAATTAACTAGTTTGTCTTTTTAATTGAATGCTGAGCTCTGTAAGAGACAGGCACATACCAGAAATTATTTCATTTTGTTTCTCTAGTGTAAAAGACATTCCATGGCATATACTGAACGTTAAAATGTCTGTTAATTTTTGACAATTGTGATAAGAACTTTCAATGGGGAAAGAACAGTCTCTTCAACACATGGTACAGGGACAAATAGCCACAAACAAAAGAATGAAGTTGGACTTTTACCTCATATCATAGATAAAAACAATAACAACAACAAAAAAACCAATCTCAAATGGATCAACAACATAACTATCAGAGCTAACCTGATAAAACTCTTAGAATAAAACCTAGGAACAAAACCAACAGACTAGTAGATATGACACCAAAGCATGTACAACAATAGAAAAAAAAACTGATCAGAATTCGTCAAATTAAAAAAATGAGCAAAAACATTGAATAAACATTTTTCCGAAGAAGATATACAAATGGACAACAAGCACATGAAAAATTACTCAACATCATTAATAGTTATGGAAATGCAAATCAAAGCCATACCCAGTATGGCTATAGAAAAAAAAAGAAAAAAATAGGTGTTTTGGTGAGAATATAGAGAAGTGGGAACCCTTGAACATTGCTGGTGAGAATGCTATGTGGTTCAGCCACTGTGGAAAACAGTTTGGTAACTTTTCAAAAAGTTAAACATAAAATTACTACATGACTATGCAATTCTGCCCCTAGGTATATACCCCCAATATCTGAAAACAGATCATCAAATAGGTACTTGAACACAAATGTCCATAGCAACATTATTCACAATAGCTAAAAGATGACGATAGCTCAAATGTTCAATGGATGAATGGATTAACAAACTATGGTATTTACATTCAGTGGAATATTATCTAGCAATAAAAAAGTGACATGTTGACACATGCTACAATATGGATAAACCTTCCAAACACTATGTTGAGTGAATAAGTCAGACACAAAAGGACATATATTAAGTCCCTCCATACAAAATATCCAGAATAGATAAATCACTAGAGATAAAAAGCAGATTGGTGGTTGCCAGGGGCCATTAGAAATGGAGAGAAACTACTTAATGGGTAAGGGATTTTAGTTTGATTTTTGAATTTTAACTGCGGTGAAGAAGCTGTTTTGGAACTAGACAGAAGTGGTGGTTACACAATATTGTAAATGTACAAAATGACACTGAATTGTTCACTTTAAATGGCTGATTTTTGTTACATGAATTTCAACTCAGTTATTAAAACACACACACAAACTGTTCATTAAATGAATTAAGGAATGAATAGGAGAGAGAGAGATGAGTTAATACGGCTAGATGGTCATAAAGTTTCCTGGGAAAATAAGGCTCATCTTCTTTGCAGATGATAAAATTTGTAAGTTTTGTAAGCTGGTACTATCTAATCTGAAAAAACGAGTGAAGTGGAGGAATGAGAGGACTAGATCCTGGCTGATATGGGATGTTTAGTGATCAGGATCAGTGTTCTGAAGTTTGGTGTACACTTAGATCCTCCAGTCAGAACCAAAATACTCATTACCCCCAGCTTTAGGAACCGCGACCTGCTGATGGGGCAATAATGCATCTGTCTCCTGAGGTTTACCTTGGCCTGCAGTGGAGATTTTCCACCCAAATTTATACCCCACCTCAGGAGCACATTCAGCCATTTTACCTGTCAATGAAGGGCTATCATTATACCTTTTATATCATGAAAGTACTTAGTGCTACGGATAAATTAATGGACAGGATGGTGATGATCTCTGCCCTGGGGACCTAGAAAACCTATACAGATAATTAGAATTAAATATGCTAAGTGATATAGTAAGAGCACACAGAAGGGCAGCCTGATCTTTTCTCCTGGGGGCTTAGGGAAGACTTCCTGGAAAACATGTAGTCTACTCTGAGATTTGAGGAGGCAAATGAAAAGGGTGGGTTAACAGAGTTCCAGGCAAAGAGAAAATCATATACAAAAGCTTAGTAGCAAGTGGCAATCATATTTTCCAGAAGATAAAATAAGCTCATTATGAATAGAACAATGAACTTAGAAAAGATTGTGGGTACCTGCAAAAGAAGAACCTTATAAGGAGTACAGACTACCAGTTAGTATTTGGTTTTAGACAAATAATTTATCTTGTCTAGACCTTAGTTACTTCGTGTATAATTAGGAAAAACAGTTCTTACTCCTATCAGTACTGTGAAATTAGGTAAAGTGATAAGCATTATACAATCTATTATTAATGTTATCACTGTTATTAATGCCAAGACATGGATAAATATAATTTTGGTGGTAAAGGGGCAGAACCCCAAAGCAATCAGCATTTACAAAAGGCATACAACAAAGTCTGCACACAATGTTTTAAAGAACTACAATCAGCAAACCACCATGGTATGGAATAAGCAACAGATTTTACTGATTCTCATAAGCTTTTAAAAAGATGAAAAATAATGCTTTCCTAAAATCATAGAAATTGTTTACAATATACAAAGTACATTTTTTTTTAACAATATAAAAATATCTTTAATGCCGGTACCTTCATTCTAGAAAATGGTTCTACCTTTCTAATGACAATTATGAAGAGCCTGGATAAGATGGTAGTGGCTCTCTACACATCTTATAGCTCATTGTTTAGGACTAATTCCTCTTAAAATGAGTTTTCTATGAACATAGCTGCTTTTAGTTAAAGTGAACTAAAAAAATCCAACCCAGGACGTTTGTTGCTTTTCTCCCCTCATTATTATAAACAGAAAGAAGAGGCTTGAAAAAAAACCTGATCTTGAATACAATGGATTTCAAGAGAATATGTGAATGTATCCTTAGCCAGAAGTAGAATCTTTCATCAAATAGCAAGCTTTAAAAAAATGCTGACATGATCTTAAATGTATAATAATTACAGTGTAACAGTAGTAGGATTAGCAGGTTTCCAGGCAAAATCATCCGCTACAATTATAAAACATATTTTATGTTTGTCATGAAATGCAGAAGCAATACCAAAGCACTTAGGTTGGGCAACTAAAGATTATATCACCAACTGTTCTGGCAATGAAATATTAGAAGGTGTAGAAAGTTTCTCAGTCATTTCCTACCTGCTGGCCATATTCCACTCCAGGGCTGGATTTTGAGAATTTCTTTCACTCTCTGTTAGCACCCCACCAGTGCCACTTTCCTTCTCTGGTTTTAGTTGCTCCCACTGTGCAGTACCAATATTGATAGACTGTAGGTCTATCTGGTATTGTCTATCTTCAATTTCTGATCCAGGGTCTCGAAGAATTCCTAAGTTCAAGGCTCTCCTATAAAAGGAGTAGAAAAGAGTACGCATAGTATTAGTGTCATTTGTTCCTTTGGATTACTGATGAATACACTGGGTTAATCAAATCTAAGAGGAAGGTATTAGAAATTACCACATATTAAACCTTGAAAATATATCTAGTCTATGGCCATGCTACCCCGAACAAGCCCGATCCCATCTGATCTTGGAAGCTAAGGAGGGTCAGGCCTGGTTAGTACTTGGATGGGAGACCACCTAGGAAGACCAGGTGCTGCAGGCATAAAAAACAAAATAAGAGACTGTAAGCTGACAGGGCCCTTGCAATCTGTGAGGTCAACCAAGGGTTGCACTGCCTAGAAAGAAAACAAAGAAAAGACAAGAGAAAAGAAAGATATCTAAAACTTACCGTTTACAGTAATCTATCTTACAATGACTTATGTTATTCCCTGTACTGCACTGTTTTTCCAAGTACTTTCACAAACATGATTTCAATCCTTGAAATGCTGAGGTTCTATTATTATCTCCCTCTGAAAATAATTCAGAGAGTTGTTTAAAGACTTAGTTAAAGTTGTCTCATTAGTATGGAACCAAACTGCAACCTAAATCCAGGTTTTCTGACTCAAAACCAAGTATTCTTTCCAATGCTAATAACCTACCTTCCTTAGCCCTATGATGTCTTGTTAGAAAAAGTTATAGAGCCTTGTTAATCCATTTCATACTCCTACCTCTTGCCTTGGGTTCTTTATATAACCCCACTGTCACATAGACCCAACTGTTGAGAAATAAACTGTTGTTTACTGATGTAGAAACAGTGAGGACCACAGGTCTATACAGAGTCTGGAGTTTACTCTTACTAGATCTAATGCTAAGCAAAGAAATAACATCAGTAGCTCAAAGCTAAAGCAGAGGAAGTAAATGGTTAAATTTTTCGTGAAGGCTTTAGAATGAAAATAGCAAGGTGGTATGGTAGGGTGGTAAGAAAAGGGTTGAGTAAGGGATCCAGATAAACTTAAGTTTGTGTGTGTTTGGGAACTGTTTTGTTAGTTCACAAATGCTTTAACATGAGTTATCAAAAGGAAAATAATATTTGGCCACTATCAAAGTTTCAATCAATAAAAACATGAAATAACATAGAGGATAAAACAAGTTTTACTAGTAAAGGCTGAGGCTAACAAATGCATGTGGAGGGAGGAGAAAGGAGAGGACTAAAAGAGGAGGCAGCTCGGGTGGGGAGACATCTGAGAGTGTTATGTACAATAAGGTGACAGGGCAGAAAAACAGGAACCGGTCAAGAAGCCAGAGTAAAAGCCAGAGAAATTGAGATGGGTGGATTTTCATTATTCCTAAGGTAATAGCTGAATCTAGTGTTCTTTTTCTTTATTCTAAGTTAGTATTACAATCGAGGACTGGGCATGCAATGAAAGGTGGTCTAAAGTTTTACATGAACCCAAGAATTGCATTAGAAATGGGGACTCATAAAATGGTTTCTGAACCCTTCCAAAAATCCTCTAATGAAGGTAAAAGATAAAGGAAGAAATGAGGGTGCAGGTGGGAGGAAGTAACATTTGTGTGTCCTTATTTTGGGTAGAATGCTCTCCTTTCATTTGAATATTGATGTAATTCTAATTCCTAAAGGCTCAACTAAGACTTCACTTTCTGTGAAGCCTTTCCTGATCATCCTTCTCCAAAACTCCCTCCCTTCCAAATGCTTGTGCCTCACTTGGGCTCTCATTGAACTATACTCGTACTAGTTACAATCAATATCACAATGATTTGTCAGTCTTTCTCCTATATATCTTAAATTTCTTGAAGTCTGAAATTAACTCTCCTATTACAATCAATAAATGCTGTTTCAATTCACTGATTTGAACTGCTACAAATCTTTACAAATTTTAAGTGGAGAACCTATCTGTCCACAGCAAAAAGAACAGTCTTCAAGAAAAAACCTGATGCAGGTCCACATAAAATCTGACTTACAGTAAATATCTTGGTCATTTGGTGGCCGAGCCTATTGCCCTAGACTATATTTCTCCATGTAAACATTGCAGTTACTTATTTTAAACTAGTCAATGCTTTCTACACTTTAAATACATTCCTTAAACATATTTAGAGGTGTAAGAATCCTTGAAAAAAAAAGTATTCTTGGAAATACAATTAGTCTCATATTAGAAGACAGACAAAGCAACCTAGTCCAGTATTAATTAACATGAGGCTTTCTATTTCTCTTGGAACATAGAGAAACTGCGTAATTACAAGATTACAACCACAAAAACACTGAGTTTCATCAGAGTTTTTTATTTAGGCTTGAAATTCCCGTATTTTATTTTGGCCTTAAATTGAGCTATATTCCTCCTATCATCTCTGTGGAAAACATGACTTTCTACAGGGTCTTCTTCTCTATAGAAAAATATTTTGTATATTGAGTAATAGCCAGATACTTCTGACCATGCTAATTTCAAATTTTCAAACTAAGAATCAAGGTTGCAGAGTTTTCTTTGTGTGTACTTTTGAAATTAAACTATATATTTGTCCTTTTAACCTGATTTGAAAGTTCAGAGAAATTTATAATATTTGGGTATATAAATCTAACTCAGAAGTTAATTGTATAACCATTTAAAACTGAGTTGTAGAAAATAGGTAAGCAAAAGATTCATGTGAACTTTGGTCTTAGACTCTCCAGTGATCATGAGCTTGGAGAAACTAACTTCTCTTTGCTTTAGTTATTTCAATATTAAGACAAATATAGAGATAAATATATGACTGAAAATTAAACTATTCATGAAGCAGTCCATTATAAATTTTATGACCATTTATGAAGTATATTACCCTATATGGTTCTGCATGAATAGTATGTCTAATCATCAAATAATCATAGAAACAAAGGTACCAAGACAAAGCAAAGTTGATTTTTCTAATGATAAAAAAACTATAATGAAACTTATAAAGATAAATGTTCTTTAATATTTCCAGGGTCAACTGTTTCCAAAATATGGAATACTGGAAACTTTGAAAGAAACTTCCAACTGAAACTAAAATGCTTTTAAAATTTTTAAAGTATCTTTTTAAACATACTGCGGAGCTGAGACCAAAGAATTGAAGCTACTAAGTCCCCCACAAAAAGCGAAACCAGGAACACTAACAAATAAGCACCCAAATCCAGCTTCGCAGACACTGATGTTCTGCTCTAATAACTGCAGAGGACATGCTAAAGCTCGAGGCCCACTCAAGATGATAAATCTACCTAACCGGAGACCTTACTTATAAAGCGGGGGTCACTAAGGACTACATCAGCAGTGAAAGGATAAAATAAAACAGCACCCCTAGGGAACCTGTTGGTGATAGAACAGTGTTGCATCTTGATTGTGATGGTGGTATATGCAATAAAATGCACAGAAGCATGCGTGTGCGCACCCACACACACGAGTTTATGTAAAACTGGTGAAATCTAAATACAGTTCTAGATCATACTGATGTCAATTCTCTGATTTGGTATTTTACTATAGTTATGCAAGAAGTTATGTAAGATCTCTCAAACAATAAAATTGGAAGGAAACTTAGGGAGTATGTTCCTTGACATTGTTTTGGCAATAGTTTTTTGGATTTGATACCAAAAGCGAAAACATAAAAAGCAAAAATAAACAAGTGGAACTACATCAAACCAAAAAAGCTCCAAAAAAGGAAACTATCAACAAAACAAAAAGGCAACCTCTGGAATAAAAGTAAATATCTGCAAACCATATATCCAAACTATACAAGAAACTCATTCAATTCAATAGTAAAACCTAATAACCCAATTAAAAAATGGGCAAAAGATCTGAACACACATTTTCCCAAAGACATACAAATGTTCAATAGGTAGTGGTCAATACCATTAACCATCAAAAAATATAAATTAGACCCACAATTAAAGATCCCCTTACACCTGTGTATGTCTATTAGCAAAAAGACAAAAGATAACAAAGGCATTTGGAGCAAAAGTGGAAAATGTCAGCCTCCTTCACTCAGAAGTAGATTAACTAAGCACGTTAAAAAAAAAACTAAGGATACATTAAATTAAATACATAATTAATAAATCTGATGAAATGTACATTTATAAAACACAGTATCCAATAACTGGAGAATATTTTCTTGAGGCACATAGAAACATTTACAAAAACCAATAACTTGACAGGCAATAAAGCTAGCCTCAACACATTTTGGTGACTTAGTATCATATACACTATATCCTGTGTGCATAATACAATTAACTTAGATATTTTATTTAAAAAGAGAACCTGAAAAACTGCTCAGGTTTGGAAATTTAAAAACACGTTTCTTAGTCACTCACTGGTCAAACCAAATTGTAATAAAAACTAAGAAGTACTTAAAAACAAAAAAATATGCATCAAAGGTTGTAGGATGTATTAAACGTAGCACTTAGGGAAATTTACTGTCTGAAATGTTTGTTTTAGCAAAAAAAAGAAAGGTTCAAAATTAATGAAGTAAACATAAAAAGACAAAATAAACTAAAAAAATTAGCAGGAAAGAAATAAGAGCAGAAATTAATAATAAAAAGAGATCAACAAAGTTAAAAATAGACAAATCTCTAGCATTCAAGGGGCGGGTGGAAAGGAGACAGAGATAGAATGCCAAATAAACTTCTGGTAATGTAATAATTGGTGAAAAAGCAACTAACTTCTTCCCTATTCCCCAACTTAGTCAAGACTATCAAAACTATATCCTCCTAGGGATATTGGGTCAAAAGTCCCTGCCCTCATATAGCTTAGAGGTAATTACAAAACAATTAATGCTACAAAAGGTTAGATATAGAATGCAATTGGAAGCATGCAGGAGAGACACCTGCCCCAGAAGTAAGGAGACCACGAAAGAAGAAGCAATGTTTAAAGGAGTTAAAAAAAAAAAAAAAAAGCCCAATCCCATATAGTGAAGAAAGTATTCAGGCAGAGGAAACAATAGGTTCAGAGGCCCCAAAGTGTAAGAAAGCAGCAAATCTTGAAAACTTTAAGAGGCTCTGAATGGTTGTCATGGAGAGAGGCATGAAAGAAGTAAAGCTGAAACAGGCCTTCACAAAGTGTCAGAGACCTGTGCTAGACTCTGCCTTTGGGGTGAAGGGCTCAGCCCACAGATTAGGTTTATGTTCCAAATTAACATTTTCTCCTCTGCCTAATGGATCACCAAAATTATACAGTAGCACAACAGTCAAGAGGAAAGACATGAGTTTGTTAATTATGAAAATTAAGTCAGATAACAACGAGCCAGTACAGAACTTGCCACATCATAAAAACTTCAGCAAAGTGTTAGGAAAAAGCCATCCTACTTTGATTCTCTCCTTAGGTTCTGTATAAAGCGTTAAATATAAGTGAAATGACTGGAAAGTGAGAGGAAGATTGACCCTGATAAAGCACGCATTAGGATTCTGAAAAAAACACAAAGCTGAGCAGAGCACTGATGATCTTCATTTTAATTAATCGAACCCAATGAATTCTACTGACATCTTCTAATTTGATTTTTTAATTGATCTAAAAAATATTTTAATAGCATGCTGCTTAGTATGCAATAACCCCTTTACTCTCTAAGACAAGAAAAGTTTATCATAAAATTTAGGTCAATTTAAAACTACACTTGTATCTTTAATATTGTCAATAATTTTTAAGCCTCCTGATATCAAATCCAAGAAACACCAATGTATTTCCTCTGTGGACAGTTTCCCAAGTATAAACTTTAAATTACTATTACAAATAATAAAAGTAAGCCATTTGGCTTATTAGTTTAGGTTAATATAAAGATTATATTTTAAAGAATTTACTAGTAGTACAAAATTTACAAATTTGATTTTCTCTGATAAAAATAAATATAGGTTAACATTTTTCAGACTAAGAAAATATAATTTTTTGTTATTACAGGATCCCTATGACTTATTTTTAATTATTTAAAGCCATAAAACATACAGCAGTATACTCCTTTACTTTATTATCCCCCAACTTGAAATATCACTGATCTTCATTCCTTAAAGTATGATATGCTCATTTTGTTTTATGCATACTTAAAACCAATTCTAGTTAATATAAAATGTTTCAAGCATTTTGCTTTGTTTTTCAATACTAAATTAAGAAAACACATTCAAAATGTTTTCATTAAAATACCATGAAGTTTTACTAAGTACTATTAGAGCAAGATGTCTTCCAAAAGATACATTGCATGGTACAGTAGATTTTTTTTCATGTATAAATATGTAAATGGTTGCAGAGACAAGATTTGAAAATAATTTATTTTTAATTTTTCAAAAGCTGGGAATTATTTTACAACTTTAAAAATAATATTTTCCCTAAGCAAAGAACATAAATGTAAAAATAGACTGTTAAAAGTAAAAAACAATCTCATTTCAATGCAAAAAATGAAAATATATTTCATTCAAGAGAGCTTCGATTTAGTACACAGTTTTCACAGCACAAGAAACAATGGTAAAATCATTAGAGCAAAGAATTCTAATAGAAGGAAACTGTATCAGGGAACTAATCGTAGGAAAAGAACTTTATGACTTCGGTGAGGAACAAAATGCCTAATATTAATGATGTCTGCCTTAAAAAACAGAACAAAAATATCTATCTCAATAGTAAAAAAAGCTTTATGTTGTTTCATGTCCTAATGAAATTTTTCCTAGAAATGTTTAATATCATAAGTAGAAATCAAATTTTGTCTCAAATTCACATAGGGACTTTGCTCTCCTTCTTTTCTGTAGTCTTTAAAATCTTTTAGCAATTCAAATCAGGAAAGGGGGTGAGTCAAGATGCCCATAACCTTACCCTTAACACAAAAGGCTGCTTTATTGGCTAAAATGTAGGAGTTATAATTGTAATTGCTTTGCCCTTCGGAAACTCATCCCCCATACCATTTGAATCGTTCAGCAGGTGGTGTGGGAGGATAAACTAAAGTCTGCAATAGTTGGTCAATAATATAATCATAAGGAACCAAAGAAGACTTGAAGTATATAACAGGAAACATAGCTTTAATGTTTTCCTTTTTAAATTGATTTAGTCTGGGTCAGGCTTTTTGTATGTTTACATAAGGAACAGCGCATGTTGAACCATTTACTGCTCAGTGCTGAATAGGCACATCTCAGGAGCTCACTGTAAAGAAGTAAAATTCATTACTTATAACTCAACTGAGATCTACAAAATGTTAAATGAACCAGAAAATCAGAATGTAAAAAGAAATAAAATTTGTGTCTTGATTAACTTAAAAATCTACATTTTTATCAACAAGTCTCCAAAAGTGACAGTAATTCTGAGAGTAAAATAGGGCAGGGGATGGATATAAATGGTTGACCATCAGGCTGAGACCAAATGCTGACTTCCATGACCAACGACTAAGGGCAGGGGTTCTCATCTTCAGAGTACAGGACAACCAGCTTGGGGGCATGTTAAAAATGTTAAGTTGCCATTTGCATAGATATCTAATTCAGTAGCTCTGACACTAGGGCTGAGGAATATGCTCTCTCCTCCTCTTTTTTTAAATCTAAACTAGCATCCTTATAAAATCCACATTCTGCCACTTAGAGCATCAGTCATCTCTCTTTGATTTGGAACATCATATCTCTGCTACCTGAACTGAGAGGAGCAGGGGAAAAGACCAGGAAATCTAAGGCTATTTCATTCACTAAACAGAGAAATTAGTACTTGTCTTGCCTCCTTCACCAAGCTGTTCAGAGGAACCATTTCTTCTCTTCAAGGTCAAGACCTCTGTTGATTCACCTCATCCTTGAAGGCTAGGTCAGTTTCTTTTTTCTCACCTCCACTAGAAGCCACAGGATAGGCTTCTAATACATGAAAGTTGAATAAATACCAAATATTCCTATCATTTCCCTTGGGGACTTGATTCAATCATTTTTTTCTCTTCCACATCTTTACCTTCCAGGTTAAAAATATTTTCAAGTTATTCTCCTTGTAGAAGAGACAGACTCTCTCCATAATGACCTGCCATCACCCTCCACATTCCCTTTAACCAGAAACTTATTTTTTTTACAGTATTTCTAATTCCTCACAATTTATTTTCTCCTCTAACCAAGCACAACAACCAGGTGTCATACCTACCTATTCCCCAAAATTTTTCCGAGAAAGAACTCCCTCTGATTTTCTAATTAACAGATTCAATGGATGACCTCTGGTTATTAACTCGCCTGACCTTTCTAGTTACTTGGCAATTCAAAATGGCAGAGTATAGCATGGCAAACAGCACAGACTGTACTTTCAGCCTACCTGGGTCCATGAGTCTCATTCTGCCACCTACCACTGGGTGCCTTTGGGCAAATTAAAGTTTCAGAGCTTCATTTTTTTCATCTGAAAAGTGAAGTCACTGAGGAGAGTCAAATGAGTTAATGCATGCAAAGCAATATCTGACACAGAGTAAATAATATATAAGAGAAGCTATTATTATCACAGTCCTGCCCATTCTTGAAATTTTCCTCCATGAGTTTGTGTGGCTCCATATTCCATTAATTGTCTTTTAATCACCTTTGCTAGAGTCTTTTCTTCTATTTGCCCCTCATTATTAGTGATCTCTAGGTCTCTATCTTCAGTTATATTTCATGCTTCAAATGCATTCAGTAGCAAACTTACAAATGACAGTTTATGTAGTTCCCAATTATATCTTCAGTGAAGGAGATAGTTTCCTAGGTCCCCTTTATATTTTCAGGTCCAACTCTATGATGAATGGCGCACATCTTCGAGACAGTTGGCTACCATTAAAGTTCCACGGTCAAAGAGACCGCAGTATAACAATACCCAATTAAGAGCATGAATTGTAATGTCACAATTATATTCAAATCCTGGCCTACCACTTACAAACCTTCATATCTTTGGAGAAGTCAACTTGTCAGTGAATATCAGCTTCCTCTGTAAGGCGAAAATGATTCCTAGCTATATAGGTTTTCTTTGGGAGTAAATGTGATAAATTAGCATGCTTTGTATCTATAAATGACACCTGCTTATTGTTATTACTATAGTGGATAAGAAAGAAGCTGACTGGCCTGCTTTAAAATTGAATCCAGTGGTCTCACTTACTCTGTACTATAAAATCCAAAAGCACACTGAAGATACAGAGACTTCAATATAAACAAATGGGTCCTATAATAATTTCTTCAGTTGAAAGAGAACAACATGAAGAAAACAGGTTTTCATTATTTCTAGTCCAAGTGGTAATTCAACAATAAAACACTTATCATGTATTTCACAGTCTCAAGAGAAAGGGGTTTATAAAAGGAGCAAAACCAAAGCTATTCAATTATTATTGTCTAAAAATTTTATGCCCTCTAGAAACTAAAATTAATTTTTAATATAAACTTTAAAATAAATGAGTAATTTTACATTAACAAATGGTTTTATAGAGCAATAAACGTCATCTTTTTCTAGTTATACAAATATTATATGTGTACAAATTCACAATATGAGTAAAGGTAATAATGATATGACAGCAGTATTTACCAATTCTTCTCTTTTTGAGGGCTAAATTATAGGTAATTTTGTTAGATTATTTACCTAAATTATAGGTAAATTCTGCTTGAAGATTCTCACAATATTCTCATTGGCTAAGCAAATAGGAAACTATGTTTTTATAGTCTATCTTCAGGAAAACATGAGCTTTGAATTTTTTCTTCAGCAACTAGTCTCAGACTTGAGCTGATAAATCCTCGTTTGCTCACTAATGTTTTAAATGGGGTATATTTGCAAGATGATTTAAGAAGATATAGGGTACACAATGTATAGTCAATGTGAAAAGTATACCAAATGATACCAAACAACTCTCATCTCATTATAAATATGTTTGAAGCAAATGCAGTAACTGAATATGCACTGCACTGGAAAATTTGTCAATGTGATTAAAGAACCCGTGTGTGATCTCAGAGAAATATCTGAGAAAAGGGACACACTAGAATACAGAGAAATGAAAATGCTATTTCAATTCTGTAAAAAATTTAGTTATGATGTTTATCTTCAATAAAATTGATTATTCATTTATCAGAAAGTTTTTGAGAACTTAGAATAGAAAGTGGTATATATTAGGAGTTATATGATTTAAGAATAAATTAAGTCAACCTGAACTCATTTTCTTTTCTGATCCTATTACCATAATAAAAATAAGAAAACAGTATCAGTATTAGGGAACTTGATATTATAAAGATGTGTGACTAAGTTAAGATACATTTTTAATAAAGAAATATGGACTTGATGAAAACACAGTCAAATGGATTTAGAGCTGGTTTAACACCAGATCCAAACATCTATTTGGATTAGGTCTCAACTAACATGCCAGAGGATTTGGCTCAATGAAATAGTTTTTATCATTAATTTTAATGAATTCATATAAATCAGTATCATCAAAGTTTCAGATGACAAAATTGGTAAGTAAAGCTAATGTGGTGAATAAGAGAATCAGGGTTTTATATCTTAAAATATTGGTATAAAGAGTCTAAACTAAGATAAAATTTAACAGGAAAAAATTCCATCTGTAAGTTCAAATAGCCAACTCTTTACAGGATATGAAAGAGATGGCTTGACAATATTTCATATTAAAAAACAACAAAAACAAAAGAAAACCTAGAAGAATTAAGCTGGCTTACGAAAAAGAAAAATGTTAAAAACATTATCAAATGTCATTCTAGCCTTTTAATTTTTAAAGAGCATAACAAAACATATAGTATAAAGTTTCACAGGATTAGGCAATCTCTTCCTTATTACACTAATAAAATAATGGAATACCTAAATACTATTCTTTCATTAATATTTGACCATGAAATTTTAGAATGAGTGCATTTTATTTGCATAGCTTTAATTTAAATAATGATATATAATAATTTATTGACAGCATGGGATCAGAAATATTATTTTCAGAATGTAATAATAATATATTACAGGTGTGTTTACATAAAATCCTCATAGATTTCTAAAACATGAAAGTACTTGGCATAAAAGTTAACTTCTATTATTAGAGTCCACAACGGTCATACTTAGCAGTGAAGTCTACTTGGAAAGGCTAACTGTAAAGTTAGTAAAACCCCTAAATTCTTTAAGTCTCTTTAGATTTCGTTATGTTTCTAAAGAAGGTAATAAAATAAATAGATAAAATTTATAATGTGTCCTTATTAAGAGATAGTCAGACCTCCTACTTGCTTCTAATGATTCTATAGCATATCTTTGGCAAGCCTCCTGATTAGGATTTTTCTATAAAATCTACCATGACTGTAATTCCTATTACACAAATCATGAACTGTAATTCCTATTACACAAATCATGACTGTAATTCCTATTACACAAATCATATTCCAACTGTATTAGCATCCTTTCTTGTTCACATATTTTCTTCATATTTTCATTTATTTTTTCATTTCATTTACTCAAAAATAATTTGTTTTGTTAGTTAACAGGCTCTTTATTTGCAAATCCAATTTGAGGATTCTATTTGAAAGTTCTATGCAATTCATATAATGTTTGTAATATTTTCTTTCTCTACTAATCATTACCCATCATTTCCTAATCCTAAAATTATGTTTACAAAGACTTCCTTTTAAAATATCTATTATTTAAATCAGAACTCAGAATTGGCTCCCCTTTACTCGGCTAAAGACTGTCAGCAATACTAATGATGAGTAAACAAAAATGAGGTTTTAATAGACTATTTAAAAAGATAAAGAAATGTTCATAATATTAAATAAAAAAACAGGTTCTTTATAATTTTTTAAGCACCTTCTATAAGAAACACGGTAACTCTAGAAAAGTATTTATAAAAAGCAAATTGCAGCTGAATTACTTGGACTAGATATAAACTACTCCTAATTCTAAACTGCTTGGGAAATCTTTAAAAAGTTTTACCAAAGAAGTCTCCCTTTTTCTTTAACAAATTCATTTTTATTAGTTTGCCTCTAAGTCTATCGTTTAAACTTTTTTCTCTTTACTTACATTCTTTCATTCCACAAGATTTTGATTCTCCTACTAAACTATAGTGTTTTATAACGTGAAACACATAAATATATATAAAATGCTGATAATATTAATGATAAAACCATAAATTTGTATAGTTCTAATGGTTTGCAAAGGACTTTCCAATATCATCTCAGGGGGGTCGCCACCCACAGGGTGCATTAGGTATCCTTCGTTTTCTAGATGCTGATGCTTTAGGTAAGGAGGCTGGGAGACAGCAGAGCCCTAACTGGAAACCACACCTCTGACTATCAATTCAGTCCTCTCTCTTGCCTCTTTTCTATACTTACTTATGTGAAAACTGGTTTTCAAAATAAAACACTCTATACTTTATTAAAATGTGTATGTCTGATATACAGTTGGGTGAAAAATAGATTTCAAATTAAAATCTACCATGAGAGGAGGGGCCTTTGGATTTGGTATATAGCAAATTAATTCCTTTTGGAAAAACATGTTGCCACATTATTTTATATAGTTTATAATGTAAAGAGTTGCTTCAGACCCACAAATTTTGCAAAACTGGTCAAGAGGAATAGGGACCGGAAGTCAAGATTCTCATATTTATATACAATAATCATTATGCAAGTCTGTTTATTTGTAAAGGAAAATAGTGTTTTAAAAAATGCAGAAACAGTTCAGGAAATTTCTTGATATGTGATGTTAAAAATACGAATCTCTCAACATGGGCAGTAATCAGAATAAAAATGGTTTCTTTAAGGAAAGAATCCAATCAGGAATCTTCTAATCAGCAGTAATCAATGTACTGTATACTTAAAATTAATAAAATAAAAAATTTTTTTAATTTGGTATAGTCTCCCTTTGGTACAGTATGGTACATTTCTATCACTACATTTCTATGGTACTATCATTTCTATGTATTACAGGACATATCTATAAAGCTAATCAGATCAGGGCATCACAGATTAAAGTACCGCTTCCAGCTGAGATAGCAAATGTTTTTCCCTAAGGATGCTCCACTTACAATCAGTCCTAAGACAATTGTGTTAATAGTGTCTAATACGATAGTATTAATGCTAAATGTTTGCCAGAATGCAGAACAATGGCAATTCTCACACTCAGGTTTTGGGAATGTAAATCCAATACAAACACTTTGGAGAATGATCTGGTAACATCGAGTAGTGTTGAACTTTGCATAACTTATGACTTAGCAATTCCACTTCTATATATATACCCTAGTGCCATGCTGTCCAGTACAATAGCCACTAGCTGGACTTGTCTATTGAAAATTAAGCTAATTAAAATTCAATACAATTAAAAAAATTTAGTTCCTTAGTTGTAGTGGTCACAGTTTAAGTGCTCAATAGACACACGGTTAATGGCTACTGTATTGGACAGTGTAAATATAGAACATTTCCATCACCACAGAAGTTCTTTTGTAAAGCACTGCTCCAGAGAAGCTATTATATATGTGTATGAGAAGGGTGTTGAATATTCATTTAACACTACATGTGATAGAGAAAAATTAAAAACGTACCCATTAAAGAAGGATAACCTGACATATTCATGCAACAGACTATTAAAGATGGCAGAAAAAAAATCTGTGAATGAGACTATGATTAAGTGATGAGTCTTACATGCATAAAACTACAGTCAAAAAATACCAAGTTGCAGAACAGAGGTAGATAGATGGTAGATATAGGATGCATTTTCTTATTCTCTATATTGTTCTGATATAGTTTCAATAAAAAGCCCAAGCAGAATTAGAACAGAATGCAGTTGTTAAGAGCTCAAGGTAGCAATGTGATCCTGGGCAACTCTGAGCTTCGTTTTCTCAGTTGTTCAATGTGAATTATAGTGCTAAGTAGTGCCCAGGGCTGTAGTGAAAATTAAAAGAGGTAAAATGTGGAAGTACTCTGTAAACTATAAAATGCTATGCAAATGTTAACAAGTATTAAATAGGGCTTAAAACTACACAGCAAGTATTATCTGGGAATTTTAAACTGATAAAAAACTCTTGGGCAGGTGGGATAAGGTGGTTTTTTTTTTATATATATAATTTCTTAGTTTGTCAGTGATAGTTTACTCAATTTTGTCTAAGCAAGGGCTAGAGATGGAATTATTCCCTCAATTTAATCAATATAGTAAGCTAGATTAAGTAATTATTTCAAAAATACTCATCAATCATAATAATCATGACAGCTAATACAAATAAGTATTCGGTTAATATTTCTGAATACTAACTAGGTGCCAATCAAATGCTTTGCATGCATTAATTTATGTAATCTCATAAAAACCCCATGAGATCGGTAGTATATATTACAGGTAAGCAAACTGGGGCAGTTAAGTACTTTATGTTGGCCAAGGACTAGTAGGCTAGCAAGTAGAAAGGCTGGAACTCGAACCCGCGCAGTCTAGCACCAGAATCTGTGCTCTTTAAGCACCTATTATGTGTTTGCATCGCGTTTAATCCTCCAAAAACAGTGCACACCTGGTAAGAAAAAATAAATAAAAGTGGGACCGCCCCAGGAATTGAAGCGCAAATTCCTTAACCAGGAATTCAAAGCTTCCACAATCTAATCTCAATAATTTTTCCCCACCTCTCTCTCATATACCTCTTTAACCAATCCTGATACAGAGAGGAGGTCTCTAAAAGTACCTGACTCTTCACTGACCCTTCTTTCTCTCTAGCATATTTGCTATAATTCAACATATCCTTCAAGGGTCTCACCTAGTTCTAACTTCTATGGAGATTCCCTCTGGTTACCATAGCCCCAAAAGACTTCGCAATGAGAAAATCTCCCTTTTCTAACATCCATAATCAAGAGGTGATTAATCATATGGATGTGAAGGACATTCTAAGACTCTAAACAGCAATGCTGCAACAAGGAAATTCTGAGGAGATCCTTGTCAACAATAAATGTACATACTCTCAAGGCATGTGCTGTTTCCAAGATTTGGCATTAGAATTTTCTTCTTTTGAAAACTTTTGCTTATAGTAACTTAATTTCATGAGATAAGGTTCTAGAGAGATCTCCATTAAACCTAAGATTGAACACTATACAGACTTACAGAAATAATAGTTTAAAATATCACATATTACTATAGATAAAAATTCCAAATACAGCATTTTATTCATGCATTCAGGAATTAATGAAGCTGAAAATAAATCACTACCTATTTCACTCAGGAAGTGAAACATTACTATGTCATTGACAAAAGAAAGATATTTTTTCTTCTTCAGGAGAATAATGTAAAAATATTTTCCTCTATCTTATTCTACAAAATATATAGAATATTTTATTATTTTGGGCATTAATGTATTAACATGGCAAGAAACATAAAACTACAGGGTTAATCAATGTGATAGGCTTCTTAACAGGACATTAAAAGTTTGATTGTAATATCATGCCATAACATAGTACTGACTTTAGTAAGAAAAATATAAACTATTTGATCAAAATATTTAAGTTATACTGTTTATTTCACTAATAAATTCTACATAAGCTTTCATTGATACCAGAGAACAGTATTCTTTTATAATCTTAAAATCAGATAAGTAATATTAATATACGGTATAGTTTCTAAATACATTAGTTTCTAAATACATTACCCCTGGACATTCTCTCAGCTATAATTAAAATTTAAAAAGGCAAAGGAAAATTAAGGCAAAATATAAACAATGTAACAATGTACATTTAGCAGTTTTTGTAAATAGAATAATGACTACAAAAATACTTAACCTTTAGTTGTGTTTCTATACTAGGAAATTTTAAGAAAATAATCTTGTAACAGAAAATAAAATGTTAAGCAATAGCAAAGACAAATATATAAAACATGAAAGTATAATTATTCAAAATAGGAACTCAAGACCACAGTAAAAATTCAGAAAACAATTATGTAGTTTTTAGATTTTGGTTACAAAGTAAATATAAAAACAAAAAGTTTTAGATAAAATGATTTAGATTAAATAAAATTTATTTAATCTAAATTTGAAAAAGACATGGTCAAAGTGGTGGAAGAGCGAGGAAATGCCAATAAAACTGAGACATGAAAGTGGTGCAAACAAAAAAGCATATTTTTCACACCTTAGCATGTGTGTTGAGGCAAAAGCATTCAAAATATCTGAACTGAGGTGAGATAGATGAGGTCAATCAGCTGTTAAAGAGATGCTACAATAATGACTTACAAGTGAGCTTATGATAAATTTTAAATTTCTTTCTGTAAATACCATAAAGTATTCCTTAAAAATATAACTTTATAAAAATAAAAATGTGTTTTCTGCTTTACGTTACCAAGAAGAAATAGACTATACCTTCACTGAAAGTGGCTGCTTCTGATAAGAGGATGCATTATTATACTTACTTCAAAGTACTTTTCTATTACTAATTCCTCTAACAATTATTAAGTATATTTATTCATTATATCAGTTTTATTATGTATAAATACTTCCTTCCCCAAACATTCACACTACCTGTTATTCATATTTTGTGTGCATTACTAAAATCATATATTAAAATATAAAATTCTTGCAACATTAACATTTTTAAATTATTCATGCTATATATCTACATCTGAATATGTTGCAAAAAATGCAAAAAATGTTCAGAAGATTACTGCACCTTTTTCAAAAGGCTAATTGAATAACTGTTTAAAAATTATTGGTGAAAGGTCTTATTTATTAAAAATTAAACATTGTCTTTACTTTGTACACTATTATGCTTACAATATAATGATGACTGTTTTGATCGTAGTATTAAGATCATAAGCCATGACCTGAAAATGACTTAAGCTATGGTGACAATAATTTTAACTTATAAAACTAGTGAAGCACTTTCTCACAAGATGAAACAAATGCTGATGCTTTATTAATATGTAAAAATTCAGTGAGTTCTTCCTGTATATTTTAAATGTGCCATATATTTCTTTACCTTGAGAAAATGATGTTTAAAAAAAAATCAATCAATTAATATACTTTAAGTATAATTACAAAATTAAACTATGTTCCATAAAGGTAAAGACTATGAATATTTTTATTACCAGTGTAGACCTACATCTAGCAAATAGCTGGTAAGCAGTAAGCAAATATTTTGAGAAAATAAATGACAATAAAATTGATTTATTATATAAAGAAAGAGGATAATTTATTATTCAATATTATAGAAAGAACCTGTTTGGAAGCTAGTACATGCCTGTAATTTTAGTCACATTAATGTATGGATGATATATCCAGTAGCAGAACCAAAAGAGAGACAAAAGATAAATAATGAAATTATCCATATACGCATATGAGGGGAAATGATTAAATTGGTTCCTCAAATAAACAAACAAAATAACCCTCAACCGACACACACACACACACACACACCCACCCACGCCAACCACCACTGTTGAGTACTGAATGACTAACAGGTAAGCTAATAATATTATACTAAAAATAAGTTTTAAAAGATCCAAAAAACAAAATAAAAGTCATAGAAAAGTTGCATGGAAAAGAATAAAAGATCTATTATCATATATTTTATACTGAGTAAATAGAAAAAAATCCTAAAAATTTTAAATGTCTGAAGACAAAGATATAACAGGTATAAAACTGGTATAAAACATTTCCCCCTACTTTTAAAAGTGCAATTAGAAAATTCAAATTAGCTGAAAAATCTAGAAAACATCCTTAAATAAAAGCAAGAAAAAACAACTTCTCATAGACAGATAATCACACAAAAAATGTACATTTGGTATATAACCATCTAGGCTGTTTTCCATCCATATGTAAATATGTACATAAATAATATCACATTATACAAGTGGTTTTTAAAACCTTTTGTTCACCTAACAAACACCTCACTTACATTTCATGTTAATTAGAGAAGTACACATATCATCCCCGTGATGGCTGCTAAGAATTTCACTACATGGATATACTATTATTATATTAATCAATCCTCTACAACTGAGCATTTAGATTATCAAACCTTTACCATTATATATAATCAGTTACTGCTGCTCATTTTTGTTTTAAAAAAACAGCCTAAACCTATAATCGTTCAGCATTTTACTGCTTTTGAATATGTGATCTTAGAACAGTAAAGGACACGTGTAGTCATCAATTCTGTTTCATTAAAAGTATATTATACTGCTGATAGCAATTCTGTCAATACTTACAGCCTATAAGACACACACACCCAGGGAAACTACATTATAAAGCTAGTTTCTATACTGAACTTTATATGCCTAATGGAGACTGCAGAAGAAAATGCAGATTTAAAAACCAGGTAAAATGAGGAAACCTACAGTAATGTTATTATTGGCAGTCTCTAACACTGATTCATCTCTTTCATGAGAATCACAGTCTCTAAGAGGATTATCCAATTATGAAAAATAAATACTTTAATGAAAATGAGAGGTGGTCATTTAAAAAAAACACAACAGTATCCTTAATTATAACAATGCTGCTAGGTATCGTTAATGACCCTATACATTAAGGAAGGTTGAATTTGAGTGCCCTGGACCACACCAGGGTCACAATTGGTAGCAGAACATTGATCAACATATAAAAGCCACGGAACACATGAAAGGAATTACTGTACATCACACATCAAACATTTTGGACTGGTGCTTCCTTCCTTTAATCCTACTGGCAGGAAATGCCCCACATATCCTTTGAGGTGACCAGACACATTTAAAAGTTGTCCCTTGTTAAAAAACTCTCTTGGATACTGCAATTTTCTCCAAAGCGGAGAGCAACTTCTGCTCAGCAGTACTGCACCCCATTCTGCTTGTAGCCCAGAAGTGGAGCGCCACTGAAGAGGTACTGTAACTGCATAATATAACATTTTCTTCAAAGGGTTAAAAGGTATAGAACATAAATCTGAAAGATATGTTTTCATATTGCATATGACAATACTGGACAAATTCACCCATAAATGTTATAGATTTATCTATTTTAAGTACATGTAAACAAAGTTAAATATTATAGAAGTAAACATGTTTTGACTTACATCACTGTTTAAGTTAGCTTTCACCAGAATATATTTATGGCACTAAGAATAATTTTTTAAAATCTGTTTTTAATATCCACATACTTAACCTGGAAAATGCACAAATGATTCTGGCACACTATTCAAAATGAAGGTGGCTAAATTTCTGAGGATAAACTTTCAAATAAATAATTAAATGAAGTTGAAAAAAAAAAAAACAGTAATAGATTCAGATTGAAAGAACTTTCCCGGGGGTTACCTATTGTGATATGAACTAGGATAGAAAAAAATCAAAATATTATTTTAGTGTTTTATTCTACATTATAAATATGTTCACAGCATAATTTGAAACTATTTACCAGAATGAAAGGATATTAAGTCATTACTGTATATTTCATGATTTCATGAACATCTATTCCATTACTGAAATGAACAAATGACATTGCAATTCTATAACTCTGCATGCTATTTTTTCCTAGTTTTTGGATAATTCTTAAAGTTCAGTGGTACTATACCTCAGTTTTATCAGGTGTTCTTTAAAATCACCTGGAAATACTGAGGTTGTGTCTCACTGAACATAAGCTTCGTGATTACTATTCAGAATAAATGACTGGAAACATACTCAAGGCCAAAGATGCGCTGTCCACAGTGTGTTTGATAAGCTAACAAGGGACAGGAGTTCTTTTCACTGTTGTGTCAGTTTATCAAACCCATACCAGGACGACAGTCAATTCAGTTAGAAGACCCTGGCATCCTGGAATACAAAGCATTATTTCCCTTTCCAGAAGCCATGTATTCTATGATGTATAAATGCCACATACATATATGTATGAAACTTTGCACTAAATAGCTGTAATGGTAAATAAAATTTATAAAAATTAGTTGAAAAGCTCACATTGTATCACAGTTATTAAGGTATGGCCTAGGAATTTCTCTAATGAATACAGATGTTTATTAATAAATATTTTTAATCTTTATATATAGGCTTTTTTCCTTACATTTGTGATTTACATAGAAAATATAGTGGAATATACTATTTAATGTTAAGGTAGACCAACAGAAGTTAAAAACTATGCTTGAATTCTGATCAAAATCATTTATATTTTGAATTGTAAGATTTGACATTGGCTCAGAAACCATGTCAAGCAAACTCATAGATGATAAATTATAAGAAAAAAAGTTTTCATAACTTAAAAATTCATTTTAACAGTTATATCAAACTAATCTATAGTTATAGAGGTCAGAGGGCAGGTTACTGGGTGGAACAGAATGAAGAAAATTTCTGAATGCTTGGTAGTAGTAACACGGCTACATACATATGCAAAAGTTCATTGAGCTACATACAAATGACTATATACACTTTCCTATATGTAAGTTATAATTCAATAAAAATTACACATATATGAAAAAAGTACAAATCAGAAAAACAGCTATGTGCTTATTTTATTTTTGCAATTGCATTTGTATTTTTCATTACTTTTGTCAATGTAGAATGATCTTCAGGTATCTAGTTTTTGTTCAAAGGTCAATATTAGAAATGACAGGCAAAAATGTATCTCTTACTGAGAAAATATCTATCTTCAGCACAGAGGATGGTCTCCAAAAAACAGGTAAAACTGTACTGTTTATTTTAGGACAACGACCTCAGTGGACAAAGAATAAAATATAAAAATAAGTATGCATTTGACAGTTGTTGCTTAAACTGTACTTAAGAAAAGAATTTCCTTGACCTCGTGCAAGAATTACAAGGATTTTTTTAATAGCAACACCTTATTAGTGGTTAGCATGTAACCTTATGCAATGTGTAGAAGTAATTTAGTATTAAACTAATAGAGACATTTATAACTAATTAATACATATTAAATTAATGCATAAACACCTGCTTCCTAACTTGCTTTCTAATTAGCTTCTATATTTATGGAGAGGATAAGAAGGAGTTCGCATTAAATAGACACTACTCAACAAAGGTTAAAATAGGTTTTCCTTAAATTATAATTACAAAGCCAACACTAGGGCTCATATTTACAAGTTTCTTAACTCAAAGCTGGTCAAAGATCAATCTATCTACCTATCTACTATCATAAATCTCTCATGCTTAATCCATTTATTACGATAAAGTACATTATATGAATATATGAACATGCAGGCTACTCTTTAGTAACAATACTCAATCTTCTTATTAATGAGAAAAAAAATATAATTCACCCTTTACATCAGACACAGAAAGAAGTACAATGTTTCACTATTTTTTAAAGAGCTGTCTTGTGTCAGTGGTTCTGGTAAGACATCATATACCAGAAACTCTGGAGATATACCTCAAAGGTATAATGTGCTTTCCCTCACTTGTCTTTAGGTCTAAAGGTACTTAGATAATAATTTCATGATAATGTTAGTGCCTCAATGAAAATACCCAATCAGGAATGCATAAGATTTTACATATCCAGTGTACTTTATATCCAAAAGAAGTATAAGATAGATTTTCCAAGCTCATAATAAAAACTGTTATGACATGAACACAAATATACTCTATTCTGTCGTTTCTTTCCAACATGGATTTCTAGAGGAAAGTATCAGAAATATCAATAAAAAGGGTTAAACACATTTAATATAACATTCCAAAATGTATGACAGCAAAACTTATAGTCATTTTCAACACTGTGATTGAGGTAGCTTTTGGCAGCAAATAGAAACACATTCATGGAAACCTACATCCTGCTACAGGAAGCCACAAAAGACACAGTTACTTTGGTGAGGGCCAAATTTAAATCCAAAGCCTTCACACTAGATCAGCTGAGGAACACGACAGGGACTAAAATTCTGCCAATAGTATTTCGAACAAAGCTTTTAGGCAAGTTATTCTAAATACCTACTATCCCAATCTCTCTGATTTGCTAAGAGGGAGTTATCTGAAACCAAGACTAAGCATTAGAGGGTTGAGAACATAACATCACTAGATATGAAAAATTCCTTGCCAAAAACCAACACAATGGTTACTTTGGGAACAGTTATATAGGAAGAAAATTAGGAAGAAATTAAAGGTTGGGAGGGGAGGGACATCGTTTTGTGGAGATTTTTAGAATTTAATTTTGAGAATGTATCTGAGAACTACACTACAGTTAAAGCAGATGATAAACTAGGTTTAAGGTAGACCATAAAAAGATACGGAGGAGAAATGCCATACCTTGAGTTGTATGTTCATCGAGAATAAACAATTATTATATTTCCAGAAAAAGAATAATTTTCACGTTTTTAAACAAAGATAATGTTTTGTAAAGTATCCATGCACAATTGTTAATGATGTTAAACTCATCTATAAAATGGTGTTAATCTCATCTATAAATTTCTATTGGTCATATGATTAAATCATCAATTGCTTGGGTCTATGTATATTGTTTAAGTATACATGTATAACAAGATACAAAATTAAGTTAATCTCCAGCATGAATTTCACTGGTCACATCAATTTAATGTTAGTTTATATTGGGAACATTAACACTTTGAGAAGTCAAGATGACCATTAGGAGTTTAAAAATCAAAAACAGATATTGTCAGAGTTTTAATGTATAAAACAATCCTGATGCCTGCAAATATCTACATCTTAGATTGCATAAATGTCAATTTATTTAGAACCTTAAACAAGATACTTGATTCCTGATTTTTAGTAAACTATGATTTAAAAAAAAAAATCTCAGTAAATTGATTATACATTAAAGTCAATAAAAAATTAAAAGAAATTTTAAAGTAGTTAAAAAAAATTCTGCTTAGTTTTAACAAGCTTCCATTTAGGAAATAAGAATTTTTTGTGTTGAATATTTATGTTACCAAATAGTTATAAAGTGAATTTTTACAATGAAAGTTAAATATCCTCATCAACTATATTAAGAATAAAACATGTTTTTCCCACTCTTCCTTTGGTATCATATCAGGCTCAGACTGAGAATTGGAGAACAATCAACATTGTAAAAGTTGACCATAAAGAAGCAAGAAACATATGATGTATATAATTCTGGAAGAATTCTATAATGCAAGCCTTCCAAGGGTGAAAATGAATCAGCTCCTTTAACTTTTGTAATTCTTTAAAGATAAAATTCCACCAATTAAACTGCCACAGACAGGGTACACCTGTCAGAAACCTCATTTATAGAAGATGTCTTTAAAAATTTTGCCAAAATTACCATGGATTTTTCAAAACACGCTTATAAACAATTTTTAAGAGAATGAAATTCTCTATGAAGAAAAACTAAAACTCAATACTAGAATCAAATCTATTAGGTACTGAATACACTAAAAAGGATTACCAAATGTCTGCAAAAAAGAAATGGCCAAAAAATTCAAAATTGACAAAAGTCTTTAAAGAGCTATGGGTAAATTAGTTACAGATAAAATCCCAGAAGGGACATCAGAAGATCCACAAATATTTATGGCATGAACCAAAAGCTTTCTGCACAAGTTCACAAACATCCAATTACAAGAAGGATATAATTCTCTCAAGTAAAAGATGAAAGTTAAAAACTTTGTAATTAAAAATAAAATTAAAAAGTCCTGCTTTGAATATTTTAAAATTCTTGGAACAAATAAAATATTTGAGAAAAAAGTATGAAGTAAATTTTATTGTTGCAATCACTAAGTTTGTTTTTAAAATCTTTTAGAATAGATATTAAAAGATTTTGTGAATTTTTAGGCGATTTAACAGTGATGATATAATCTTAAGTGACTTCTAAATTCTTATATCTAATTCTATAAGTATTTTCAGCTATGTAGCTTAAAACAATATTTCATAACTGCACACAATTAGGGAATAAAGCCTAAGATATTAAAAATCTTCATGACATACTTATTCAGCTTCGATATAATTTTGGTATCTAAAAATACATGTGAATAATATATAGCTGTTTTAAAATAATAAAATAATTATTTTCTTTAACACAATTTAGAGAAAAATAATAATATATCAGAATATTCTGGAATGAAGAAATATAATAAAGAAAAAGTTTTTACTAATCTCATTCATAACTTTGAGAGAACTATAGTAATAAATCATACTAAGGTAAAAAGAGAAAAATATTTATAAATATTTATGTTTTATAATGATTTAAAATATCTCAAATAAAAATCACAAAAATATATTGAATTTATTAATTAGACAAATCTAAGTTAGTATTTATATCTGGTCATGAATCACTTTGGAGTTCATACTAGCTGCGCGAAAAAGCTTGATGACAATCAAAATCATTACCTAGAGAGCTATTTCCTGTAGATCAAATGCAGTAACAAATACAACCTAATCGAAAAAATTTTTAAATAGATTGTATATTCATAGGTAATTCCCTGAAGGATCAAAGAATTCAAACTTAAAGGTTATAAGAGTTTTCACTATATATTATGTATGTCTCTAATATCAATACTATTAAGTCCTTCCAGCTTGGAATGTTTTAGGCAACCTAAGGAAAATGCAAAGTTTGCACCTAATAGTTTTTTCAATTTACTTACTCTTAACAGAATGTTGTTAGAAAAAAAAAAAAAAAACTAACATTGAAACAGTAATAAAATTTAACGAATATAAATGTGAAACTTCAAAAGAAAAGTTTCAAACTTAATGTCATACACTAGTTAAATTAAAGCCAGTCTGTCTTATAATAAACTGAGTTATAGGCAGCAAGATGTAGTAAAGAGCATGCACAATGGGAATTAGTGGGAATCAGTTTTGTCATTTTATGTGGGTCCCAGGAGAAAGTAATATCTCTAAAATACAGATAATCACAAAAGCATCATGTAGATTCCTTGACACAAAGGAAGCTCTCAATAGATGTTAGCTATTACTGATGCTACTACTAGTACTTGTACAACTACTGTTATATTACAATTGCAGAAAGGTAGGTCAGACACTGGTACAGAAGACCAAAGAAAGCGGAAATTACTTTTAAGTAAAATGATTCTGAGAGGTTTCAAAAAGAGAGGATTTATGTGAGACATTAAAAGACAGATGTGATTCTTAAAATAAATTTAATTAATAATGTTGAATATCAAAGAAAAAGATTCTTCAAAGAATCCAAAACCTAACCAATGTAAAGTTTTTATAAGAAAAACTCTTGGAAAGGCTGAAGTGGAGAGAAACTATATTTCAAGTTGAAAATGCATACATAAACAAACAAGGGCCATGGAAAAGAACATATTAAGCATTATTGGTAAATATTTCATTTGAACAAATATCTTATTTAGAAAGCAATTAGTGGTAAGATTTGAAGTATAGGTCAAGTTTAGATGATGGAGAAAGGTTCATGATGGGTTAAAAGATAGGGATTTATGTCATGTTAAAAAATTGAGCACTATGACAGATGTTGAACAGAGTTTTGCTATCATCAAATAAGGTTTCAAAGTCGTATATTAAAGCCAAAATGCCTACAGTGATTCACAGTAGTGTTGAACTGTGAATCACTTGGCCTTTGCCTTTCACTTGGTAACAAAGGACTTTTTAGCTACAATAATTTCAGTTTCCTGTTGGCACTGATACATTTGTTCTTTAAGAACTACCCTGTAGCTATTTCACTGAAGAAAACAACTCAGTCTTCCTTTTACAGTTTCTGAGGTATAATAATGTTTTGAAGACTGGAATGTCTGGTTCACAATATATTCTACAAAAATTTTGTTTTAATGAAGCTTTTTAATAATGGAGACCATTTTGCTGGTTAGGAACAACAAATAAGTCTTTAAAATAGTCTTGATCTATGCTGTCTAACACAGCTACAAAACCAGACAAGTATATCGGCATATCATGACACGGAAGGATGTCCACAATATACTGCTCAGTTAAAACAAATGCAAGTTGCACAACACAACGTAGTAGAGCACAATTCCATTAAGGCAGTCCCCTCCCTTTCTTCTGCCTCGCGCTCTCTCTCCCTCCCACTGTCTCTCAAATGCGTACACAGAAAAATGGTCTAAAAGAATGTCAATGAAGCATTAACAATGGCCACAGAGTAAGAAAGTAGTTAGCATTCAGGGTAAGCCCTGGTAATAAGAGAAATTTCATCTTCTGTGTTCACACTTCAGTGTTATTTAATTTTTTGAAAAAAAAGCGAACATTACTACCCATTTCTTTAAAAAAACTGTTAGTAAAACTGGTTTATGAATAGATTAAAATAAAAGCAGATTTTCTATAAAAAGGTATTTTTCTGCCAATTATGTATAAATTATTTTTTAAATCTTATTTTAACTCTCTATATTATCATTTGATGACGAGTTGACTGAATGATAAATTGTAAACAATATTTTTTAAACTTGAAATTTAAAAAGAATTTAAAAAATCAATCATTAAAATGTACTAAAAAAGCAATGCATTTATTTAATAGATTCATGAATAATTAAGGTTAATGTTTCTATTCCCTCTGCTACTTTTAAAAGGAAACACATTAGAATGGAATGAAAGAACACTTTTCTTCCTTCCTGTGAAAACTGCAAATCTAGAGGGAACTTTTGGAATCATTTTTTCCTCTTACAATAATTTTAGAATATGCAGGATAGAATGTTGTAAAGACATTTACAATAAAAATGGGACCTCAAAAAAAAAAGTATAGGGTGTTAAGTTCATAACTTCTGATATTTCTTATCTCATCAATCTAGGCATTGTACGAGGTGCTGTAGGCAAAGCATGAATTACTATGATATCGAAACTATCAGAGCTTCACAATGTAATTTCACTGTCTCAGATAATGTGGTTGAGGTCTTGTCTGTAATTGGAGAGAGGGACCATAAGTTGTAGTAAAAAATATGTATATGTCATTGGTATCCATAATCAATAAACACCTACTGAATAAGTGAAATAATTAATCAATGTATATTTAATAAATTAAAGTAATAAGTGAATTAATTAATGTATGCATACATACATGCAATGAAATGTCATAAACATCTCCAGATACCTACTACTCTAATGACTGATAAAGGGCTAATTTATTCTACTTCTTACACTAAAAACTATTTTTAGAAAATAATCTGTAACAACAAAAATCAGGTCTAATTACTTATAGATAGTATTCAGGATCACAGTCAATAAAATGTTTAGAAAAGTCTTCGAAGGAGAAATAATATAAATCCAATGTAATTTTCGAATAGCAATTATACTATAGAATAGCTTAAGGTCATGACTGATACCTACTTCTATTTTTAATAGAAACAACCATAAACACTATAGTTAATGAGCTACATGAGGTACAGATTATGTACCACATTTGTAAATGTAAAGTTTCTAAAAAATCTATATATCATTTATATAAGAAAAGTATAACCAAATTTATTAAACTCTTCATCTGGTTAAGTTATAAACATCTAAAATTGTAATTTTTTATTATAATTCCAATTTTATTTTAATTTCCTTAAACTATCTTATGAAAGAATACTTTCAGCATAGTAATTTCTTTTTTAATATAATCTTTTATCCTTAACTGTTTCTCTGCTTCTCTTTTAGCTTGAGACAAGAACCTGAATCATCTCTCAGGAAAAAACGTTGTGTTAAGACAAAGGAAAAACTATCAGGCCAGACTATGCTTCAGGTCTACAGTATGTCAGGGAAATGGTCGAACACATCATAGGAGCATCTCAGATTGAGCCAAAAGGAAACTGAGTGATCATCTTGTCCAGGAATTAGCAGTTGTAAACTAGGTAGATCAGTGGGCAAGGAGGAGGAAGTACAAAGGGTAAAGGGTTAAGGGAGGGGCTCATAAGGATACATAGCAGAACATAAACACCAAATAAATAACATGTTACATAAGTTCTGTTGTTTTCCAGTTGGTCAGATGCTTTTGAGAGTAATAAAGTACAAATTCATATGAGATATGTTAATAGGAGTCTTATTATTTTACCTTGTCTGAATTTTAAGTTACAAAAGTTAGTAACTGCTTTAACTGAGAAAGGCTTTGAAAATTTTTAAGTTAAAGACTGCATTGAGAGTGATTTTGTTAGGGGTAGGAAAGCCTTGGAATAGAGGATACTCACTTTTTGTCATAGAGTCTTTCACAATGTTTGAGTGTACAGCATTAAAAATTACTAGCATTCATTAAAAATATATTTTTTAAAAATCCTCTCTTTACTAAAGGTTTGGAGACCACTTATCTAATCTGCCTAATGAGGTGTGGTGTCTGAAGCAGCATATCAGAATCACCTGGTATCAGTCATAGCTAGTCACTCAGGAACTTGGTAGAAATGTGAGATTTCAGGCCTCATCCCAGACCTCCCAAGTCAAAACCTACATTTTAACAAGGTCCCCAGATGATTTGTAGGCATAATAAATTTAAGAAGCACTGGTCTAATTCAAAGTAAATCAAACCCCGCTCTAAAGCCTCCACTGTGGACTTCTTTATCAGCCTCTGCAACATCAGTGGTGGGAGCTCACTACCTACTGAGATAGTTAACATTTTCAAAAATAAACTGATCTCTACTTGTCCAATCCCCAAACCAAACCCTCCCACAATTTTCCTTCCCTCAGTTAACTTCATCCTTCTGGTTGCTTAGGCCATGCTACTAAATTATCCTTATCTCTTTTGTCTCAGATCTCTTTGCCTTTACCTTTAAAATAGCTCCAGAATCTGACCACTTCTCACCACCTCCACAGCCACAACCCTGGGCCAAACCATGATCATCTCCTGCCAAGATTACTGCAAGTCACAAAACCGTGCCCTTCCCTGCCTGCTGTCTATTTTCACATGTTGGCCTGAATTATCTGCTTAAATGTAAATGAAATCACTTCTCTGCTCAGACCCCCTGGGGGCTTCTCATCTGATAAAAAAAAAAAAATCTACCCCTCAATAATCAAAAGAACTTCATTTCACATATTCGGTTGACTCTAGCAGTAGAAAGAATCCTTAATATGGCTTCTTTAGAGATCAGTATCAAACTTCCATTTGTTTCACTGAACTGTGATTCCATTTTTAAATGCATATTTTATTACGTCTGTTCGAATGTGTACCTTTAGTCCCTGCTGGCAATCCCTTCATTTCTTTCTGCAGGTAAATACTTGGTCAATGATGAAAGCATTATTTCAAAATTCAGCACATATGGATTATTTCTCCCCTCAATCATATCTCACTCAAAATAAAAGCCAATCCCTCACAACTGCCTGTAAGTCTCCATACCGCTTCTTAGCTCAGGATCCACTTACATCACCCCGGGGCACTGCTTCAGCTGCCAGGGGCTTCTTCTGCACACTCCGGTTTCAGGGTCCTTGTTTTCTCCATGAGGCCTCCTCTCATTATTAGGTCATGCTGCCCACCTCCACCTGCCAAATCCGATCTTTCCCATGCTGTGTTGCCTTCCTAACACTTAATGATATTCTAACATACTGGAATACCTATTTATTAATTTGTAATGGTCTCTCTCCCTAATAAAAAGTATGTTCTATGAACAGGGAAATTTCTCTTTGTCTTGTTCACTGACGTACACTCAATACCTGGAATAGTGCCTGACACAGAGCAGGCTCCTAATAAACACGATAAATAATGACTAACGAATGAACAGCCCTTTATTATAAGGCTTTTATAACTTGAAAGATCTCCATTCTATTGAGAACTAATTAGTGTCACTGTAATATCCACAAATTTACTGATCCTAGGTCTATTCTTAGCTTTAGAAGTAATGAAACTACTCTTATGACACTGTAGGGCAAGTATTGGAAGAATGGTTCCATATTCCCTAAAAGTTTTCTCATCTTCAAATGTAAGATCTTTAGTTACTTCAGTCTTACTGTTCCTTCAAAGGTAATGTCTTTTTTCTACAGCTCATATTTAAGATTTTTCTCTTTATTATTTTTTAATAACAAAAATGACAAACTTTATTATAGATAAAAGCTTCTTTTCCGAAGCACTGTTGTAGACCTTGAAACCTGTCGGGGGAGCATGTCTTGTTGCATTCTCTCCTTGCTTAGCATCCTCCCTTAACCCATCAGCGAAGAGTCTCTTCAGCTTTGATTTTCGGTTATTTGATCATGTTATGCCTAGATGTAATTCTCTTTGCACTTATTTGGCTTGGATTGAGGACAGGGCAACGAGCTTCTCGAGTCTGCTGGTGAATGACTGTTGTTAATTTTAGACAAGTCTCAAGGGCTCTCCCTTTAATTTTTCCTTTTGTTCCATTCTCTCTTTCTTCTACTCCTTGTACTCTCATAACGCATGTGTTAGACCATCTGACAGTGCCCCACATTTTCCAGTTTGTTGTCTTTCTTGTTCATTTCTTTTCTGTTCTTTTCTCCCTCTCTGTGCTTCAACATAGATAATTTCCATTCAGTATATCTAAGCTCACAAATCCTACCTTCTGCTTGCCCATCTGCTATTATGGCTATCCAATGAGTTTTAATTTTAGATATTGTGTTATTCCATTTTAGAATGTATTTTAAATAGAGTTCATGTCTATGAAAATATCCACAGTTTCAACATTTTTCTTTAAAATATTAATAACAGTTTTTCAAACTCCTGTCTACTAATTCCAACACCTCAGTCATCTGTGGGTCTTTTTCTACTAGTAAAATTTTCTCATGATAAAGGGTCAAATGTTCCTGCTTCACCGTTATCTAATTCTAGAACATTTCTATCCCTCCAAAAAGAAATTCTACACCCATTAACAGTCATTTCTCTTTCTCCTCCTATTGTATGAAGATTCCACACTTTGTTTAGCCATTTGTAAGTTGACGAACCTTTGGGCAGTTTCCACACTTTGGCTATTATGAATGGTGCTGCTATGAACACTGGCGAGCAAGCTTTTATGTGGACATATGTTTTCAATTCTCTCGGGTACGTATCTAGGAATAGAATTACTGCATCATATGGTAACTCTATGTTTAATCGTATGAGGACTTGCCAAACAGTTTTCCACAGCAGCTGCACCATTTTATACTCCCACTAGAAATGTATGAGGGTTCCAATTTCTCCACATCTATTATCTTTTTTATTATAGTCATTCTAGTGGGTGTAGTTTTGACTTGTAGTTCCCTGCTGATTAATTGGGTTGAACATCTTCACATGCACTTTATTGGCTATGTTTCTATCTTGTGGATATATATCTATTCAAATTCTTTACCGATTTTTTTAAATTGAGTTGTTCTTCTCTTATTGAGTTATAAAAGTTGTTTACATATTCCGATTGTGTCTCTTATCAGATACAAGATTTGTAAATATTTTTTCACAATATATAGATTGCCCCTTTCTTAATAGAGTTCTTTGCAGCAAAAAAGTTTATAATTTTGATAAAGTCCAATTTATCTATTTTTTCTTTTGCCTCTATGTTTTTGGTGTCATTTTAAAGAATCCATTATCTAATCCAAGGTCACAAAGATTTACTATGTTTTCTTCTATAAATTTCAAAATTTTAGCTCTCATATTAGTTCTCATCCATTCTGAGTTATTTTTTGTGTATAATTGTCAGCTTATGGTCCGACTTCAGTAATCTGAGTACAATTTGTTGAAAAGACTACTCTTTACCACCGAATTACCTTGGCTTTTTTATCAAAAATTGATTGACAGTAAATGTGATGGTTTATTTTTGGATTCTCAATTCTATAGATTAATCCATATGTCTATCATGCTAGCACTCCACTGCCTTGATTACTACTGGTTTGTCATAAATTTTGAAATCAGGAAGTGTGAGTCCTCCACCTTTGTTCTTCTTTTCCAAGATTGTTTTGGTTATTCTGGGGCCCCTGAGATTCCATATGAATAATTTTGATATGAATTTTAGGATTAGCTTGTCAATTTCTGTAAAGGAGGTAGGCTGGAATTCTGATTGGGATTATGGTGAATCTGTAGATGATTTTGAGAAGTACTGTCATCTACCAATACCGAGTCTTCTGATCTATGTACATGGGATATAACTCTATGCATTCAGATCTTTAGTTTCTTTTGACAAGGTTTTGTACTTTCCAGAGTGTAAGTTTCAGAGTATAAGTGGTAAATTTATTTGTATTTAATTCTTTTTGATGCTTTTATAAATGAATAAGTTTCCTTAATTTCACTTTTAGATTGTTCATTACTTGTCATCGTTTATTATCCCAGAAGTTTTTCGTTGAATTCTTTAAAATTTTCTATTTATAAGATCATGTCATCTGCAGAAAGACATAGATTTATTTCTTCTATATAATATGGGTGCCTTTCTTTTTTTTTCTTTTTTTTTTTTTAACTTCTTCCCCAGATGCCCTGAACAGAACCTCCAGTATAATGCTAAATAGAAGTGGTGAGAGAAGACATCCTTGTCTTACTCCTAATCTTAGGGGGAAAGCATCCAGTCTTTCACCATCAACTATGTTATCAGAATGGGGAAGTTAGAAAAACCAAACAGAAAGAAGAAACACAAAGAGTAGATTAAAAGAAAGAGGAAGTAAAAACATGTGGAAAGGGAGTAGAACAGTGAAATGACTACATTGTATAATCAAGGGGAGGGACTAAAAAATAGAAAAACAAATTTAAAAAGAACTCTGAAATAAATTCATAAGAAATAGATTCTGAAATGCTCTGCCATTAGTTAAATACGTGCTTTTGGCAAAACATGTAAAAGTTCTGTGTGTTTTGGTTTTGTTATTTAGAAATAGGGCATTTATTTTATAAACATAAAGTACCTATTATGTTCTTTTTGTATACATATTTTTATGTAGTCTGTGTGAAGCACTGATGTTCTTAAAAGGTACTATACTTTTTTTAACACTTTACTTTTTTGGCATATATTTCTATATTCTATAAAATAAAGTAGTGAAACAGGGAAGGAAATGAGACAGGGAAAAAAGGTAGAAAGTAAAGAGAAGAAAAAATATAGAAATGGAAAAGGTAAAAAGTGAAGGAGGATACAGGAGGTAAGGAAAAATTAGGCATAAAGAAAGTAGGAAAAGTAAAAAAGGAGAATGAAGAGGGGAAAAGTTCAAGAAGGACAAGGAAAGGAAAAAACACAAATAACTGCTGAAGAGCCAGACAGTAGAGAGGGTAGAGGAGGAAAGGAAGCCCATCAGTTTTCTTTGTTGATGGTGATAGGGTCTTTTAATACGAAACACATTTCACGAAAGTAAAGCAGGACTTTCTTTGTAGACCACTCACTTATGAAGTGAAAGGACAAATATGCCCGAAAGAATTTCTAAATATTAAAAAATTAAATTATTTTCATTGGGAAAGGATTCTATTACAATCCTTCCCTTAGATACTGAGGGAGTTGAAAAACGTGAGCTGTGATCTTAGCTCTATCATTATTTGACTAGAGACAGCTATTCTTTTGGATTTCAGCTTCCTAATCTATAAAACAAGGAATTTGGATTAAATAATTTACAAAGCCTCCTTCAGTTCTGACATCATAAGATTTTACTTAGGCTAGCAAAATAAAAACTTATTAAGGGATGAATAACATAAGCTACTGAAAAAAGTAATATAAGAAAAAGAGTATGTTATATTATTCAAAGGAGAAAAATATCAACTTGAATGTCAGAAAAATTTGAGAAAAACGAAATCCCCAGGTCCACTTAAAGTAGCTATTACCCTGTAGGTGGTAAATTCATTACAAAAATCAGACTCTTTTCCTAGCAGTAACATATATTCTAAAACAGTAGGAATTTATTTTTTAAAAGAATGAGACTACGACATCTGAAAAACAGACCAGCAGGAAGACTAAGACACTTGTTCATCTGTATTTCTGCGATTTTCTCACTTGGTTTATTTGCAACTGGACTTTTATGTCTGGCAGTAGTGCCAACTTCAGTACGAATGATATATTATTTTTATCATGTTGATTACATATGTTCACCAGTCTAGTTGTCCATATATGCTTGGTGTGGTTTGCAAATACTCAGTGACAAAATCCAGAACATGGCATTTTCACAGAAAGTGTTTACTGTGAAATTTCTCCTTAGAAGTTTGCTTTTCTTTACAGCTTTGATCCATATGACATCCACAGTCCAACATATCAAATAAGGGATTATAGTTAAATTAAGAATTCTTCAGTTTGATACAACATGGCAGTTCTAGAGAGGACCTCATTTTCTTACGTGATTAGAAACTTGGTCAAAATTAAAGTCTGCTAAAATTTTCCGAACTGCGCTTCTTCAGTTTTACAGTGACTTGGTACTTACATTCTGTTATTCATCAACACTTCACAGAAATACTTGATTTGTCTGAATGAATTTAAAAACCCACAACTGAAGAAAATCAGAAAAACCTGGTTTTAAATATCAAAAGATCCCAAATGAAAAGTATTTCTACAGGCCACACTAAGCAAGTTTTATTGATCAGTATACTTCTTTGCAGGATGAAATGGTTGCAAAATTGAACATAAGAAAATGAACTTACTGGTAAATATCCTTTCTGAGGACAGATCTGCCAAGAGGATTGTCAGCCTGGGGAGCCATAGCAACAGAGCCAATCTTCAAAACCATGGTGTCTTCTTTTGCTGCCTCATTGACTATAAGAGAAGAAATAGATTTTGAGGTATACAGTGGATCTGTATGATTTCTTCATACATAAGAAGAAATCTTTGAGTAAAAGAATAGAGACACATTAAAATAAGACCACAAATTAGGGCCAAAAAATTGTTTAAAATAAAATCATTTGATGCTTTTCTTATTTCTTTTATCTCCCATTAAGTTGTTTTCTGTTATGATTTAAATGATGGAAAAAAAATCCATCCCAACATTAAAATGTATTAAACACATATAAGCAGTACTGAAGCAGTATGCTTATCTAATTTCATAATCTTATACTATTGCATCTTTCTCCCAAGTGATTTTCAGACCCCGGCTTTTTAACACTACACTTGTTGTCTACAAATATATTATAGGATACCACAAAGTCAGTAATAAGTTCTCAAAGCCATTTAATTTGCATGATTAAGAATTAAATGTGCATGTGTGTGTGTGTGCACACACACACACACAATACGGCACCATATTAGTCATAACATCTCAGAAAATCCAAAAGAAATGTAATGGCTGCAAAGCTGAAGTAAGAAAAAAAAATACTTTAATGTATGAGGACATTTCAACTTGATATTTTAGGTGCTTTTAAATTTTTAATAATTACTACTGTGAAATTGCTCAAGAAATAGTAATTTCACACCTATGTAAAAAGTTCTACATCCTAACTGAATCTAAAACTAAGGTAAGTAATCTCATAAAACTATAAAAGGTAAAAGGATATATCAATTCTGATTTCTTTTCTTTGTGCTGAATAAAACAATATTTTACCATACGGTCTCATAAAGTTCAATCATTTTTCTATAAATCTCCAGCTAATTCAGTATCTTTTCTTAGGACTATTTGGAATGCATAGGGGTTCTTGATGGTCCCATTAATTTATATTATACTTTATTCTCTTTTTTTCCAACATATTATACTGTAGTACCTGTTTAAAAATTGTTTAAGAATTATTAACAATATACAACGGTCTGGGTTTTAAAGAACACATATACTAAAACTCAATTTCTTTCCAGAAACTATCATCTGCCACAAATGGAGCAGAAAAGGACTGGCTGCAAGACCTCAGGAATATCCTGAAAAGAACATGCCAACGAAGGCATACAATCCATATTTCCCAAACTGTGGTGCTCAAAGAATGCAAACGCTAAGAGATTACTTCCAGCTGCTTCAGCAGTACATTCGGTATGGTCTGACTTAGATTAGTCTAAGAACAAAAATCAGAATTAAGAAAATCAGAAAAAAATAAGAAGAAAGATATTCTATGAGGAAAAGCAGGAAACAGAATAAGATGTACATAAAGGGAGTGGTAAGATGGAAGGAGGGTGGAGAAAGGAAGGACAGCAAAAGGAGAAAAGAGAGATGAGCTATCATAATGAATATTAGCATATGGATGCCACAATAAAGACAATATTTTAAATGTCTACAGCAAAAAGATCAAACAGAAAACTACTTCTCATGCAGCTGCACTATTTTCAAATGACTAGAGGTCTGGCTTGATTATAGGTCCTTATACTATGAACACTGTTTACATTTTACAGATCTTGCATTTTACGCCAACCTTATCAAATAGTTCCATGTGGGTAAAACCTCTGATTAAGCAGCAGGCATCAATTAAATCAATAAATAGTAAGCCTGGAGAATAGACCATAACACAAAAGTGCAATTAGTGTACTTGCTAACTGTTCTTCCAGGCTACAGATACTACCCACCATATGAAAGTCTGAAATGCAATAGAAACACTGCAGTAAATGAGGTACATATGGAAGAAAAATGACGTACTTGGTGTTACATACAAAGCCAGATCCAAGAACAGAATTGTTTCTGCAAGAGCCAAGAGTGTTCTCACTAGATTATACTGACTATGAAGTTATAATTTTTAAAAAAGCACTTAATACAGATCACTTACAAACTAATCAATTTTATTATAAAAGTATTCAGCTTACCATAATGTATCTTTGAGATATAAGAAAAAATAACAAAAATATGTATTTATATAAGAAAGTGCTTTCAGTCATTTCTTCAGTTACTTTACAGTTGGAAAAACTTTTTTGGTTTATTTCACCTGCATTTAATAGTTGGACCATATGAGGAAATGTTCTCTCTAGAAGCATTTTCGACAAGAAAATGAATGCCTTCCTTCTTTGCTTTAACTGTATTTTTTACAATTGAGCCTCATGAAGAACCACTCACTCTAGAAGACTCATGCTAGGTCCAAAAAACAGCCCTCTATCCTGAATTAAATAGCTTAAGCTGGAAGTCAAATACCTGTAGATTTAGAATCTTGATAATGATTGAACATAATGCAAACAACATTCAAATTGAAAATCTGAATTTTATTTAAAATTTCTTTAAAATATTAGAATGTTAAATATATTTTTATTTCTTTAAAATATTAGAATGGTAAATATATTTTTATCAGCTGAATTGTATACATGAACTATTAAAAACTTTTATGTTCAATGTAACATGAAATCTAAGTCTGAAAGATTTTTATATTCTGGGGTGAGTGTTATATGGAAAATGAAAAGGCTATGTCCAACTCTGATATCATGAGCTTGTATAAGTAACCAAAAGCTTAAATAAAGAGCAGAATTTTCATGCAATTGTCAGATAACTGTAAGACTACTGTTTATAACTAAGTTTTCTTAAGTCCAACATGAAATAAAGGTGTTTGGAGACCAACTTTCCTTTAAGATTCTCAATATAAACGCAATATATTTAAACATCTAAAGTCTCAAGAGTACTTAAACTTGTCACTGTGCAATGTTATACTTTCATAAAGCTGTAACTGTAGTGACAGATCTACACAAAACTATCAACAAAGGGTTTTATAAGTTTTTGCCATGCTTGCAGTTGAAGACAGAAAGAAGGTTCAACAAAGGTGTGACCTAATGATTGTTATGTATATTAAGGGGAAAGTAGTTGCCTCTAGTTTATGAATCATCTCTAATCTACAGGCACAAATGGAGATATTTTATAATATAGTTTCTGAGAATTAGGATATACCATCATTTAGCTCTGCTATCACACTCATCAAGGCACAATTTACATATATACTTTTCAGTTTAATTAATCTGATAAAAAATATTACTCAAGCAAACTATTTTTTTAAAGCCTTTCTAGAGAATAATGACTACTATGCTCTTGACTCCCTAAATCTTACTGGAGTCATTTAAGTAAGCATATTTCTTTCTAATGGAAATGCTGTTGAAATCATATTTTCCTTATTTAGACACATTTTACCTTTTAAAGTGTATTAAATGAAAACATTCACTATTTCACATAAAATATACATTTAAAAATTTGTCTACGTTTAAAATGGTTTAAATGCTAAATTTTATATGCATTTTACTGCAATAACTTTTTTCATGGGTGAATTATGATCATTTGAATTAAGAATAGCAATAATGAAAGACTGTGTTAAAAAAAAAAAAAAAACATAATGTGCCAAACCTCTGAATTTTTGGTGTGCATTTTTGTATTCGTCTTTTATGGATAGGCCCATATTCTGGCAATTTCAGATAGACAACATTTCAGATAGATAGATATAAATATAGGTATAAGTAAAGATATATACACATATATACACATATAGACACACACACACACACAGAGTGTAAAATCCAGAAATGAAAAGATGTTTGCGATACAATGTCAGACAAAAGGCTTAATACGCAAAGAGCTCTAAGAATAATTGATAAGGAAAAGATGAGCAACTCCTCAGAAAAAGAGTATACTTTTCGTTAGTGAGACCAAGAAGAATGATAAACCTCTGCTAGGACGAGAGTGAGAAAACAGTATAAACTGGTGTAGCCATTTAAGAGGGCAATTTGACATCTTTTAATATCTTAAAGGTACATGTCCTTTGATCTAGTAATCATTTTGCTAGGAATTTATTCCATAGGTAAACCAAGTCATGAAAAATACCACTAAAAAGATGTTTATTGCAAAAAGTGTTCATATAAGCAAAGGACTAAAATTAACCAAAAGTCCACAGACAATGTGGCAACTATATTTTCCAAAGATGGCTATCACAATATCCTCCTAGACTTAATCTACAAACGATGGCTCAAATATTACCTGCTTAGAAGGTACTCAGGCACCTGAATTTTGGAGTAAGACCTTAAAAATCCCACCACAACCACCACCAAAAAAAAGAAAGAAAAAGGCTTTAGAAATAAGATAGTAAAAGGCTAGAAATATTTTTGCAATTACAATCAATTGAGAATTTTCCTAGTTATAACAGCCAAATGGGAAATTTAAAACATCAACAAAACTGTATTATATGTAGTTAATGGTTATAACACAATAAGCCAAAAGCAACAAACATGTACACACGTAAAGGAAATAAAAACATTTTCTCTCTTTTCTCAAATAGCCAAACTCTTATTCCTTCTAACATGTATACAAATTGATAAAGCACAGGACCTGTTCCAATAAATCACTGCTGAGTGTGATAGAAAATGAAGCCAGAGTTAACCAATGAACCTTTGATTGCTGCCTCACTGCAGAGGTACACAGGTGCTACCACTCTTACCGAGAGTAAGCTCCCATTGCTCTTCTTGCTGACTCAAGTATGCCTCCACGTTAACATCGTTCAGAAAATGCCACAAATGCTGCCCTAGTCAAAAGCGCTTCCAAGCAGACTGGTGGTTTCTCAAAACACAGAATTCTAAATATAAAATTACCAAATGATACAGCAATTCTACCCATAGGTATAAACCCCAAAGAACTGAAAAAGGACTTGACCAAACCCTTAAATGGCAGTGTTCACAGAAGCATTACTCTCCATAGATAACCCCAAGGTGGAAGCAACTGAAGTCTCTGACAGGTGAATGGATAAACAAAATATGGTAGATCCATACAATGGAACATCATCTGGCCATAAAAAGGAATGAGCGATTCACTGTGAAAATGTTCCCTTAACAAATATCAAAAACATTCAGAAGTATTCAGTACATCAAATAGATAAAATATTTTAAGACAAACAAGAAAATTTTAAACAAAGATCAAATGCCCAATTAAGAAACAGCTATGTCAGATTCAGGCAGGTTCACCAGTATAAACACTATTGGACACACATTTAACGGTCTTAGCCAGACTGGGTCATCTGGAAAAAGCAATATACGGATACCATAATGATATTCCAGGACCAATTTCAAAACTTAATAAATGGGCAATGACGCATATACATTTGGTTGATCTTTTATTTTTATTAATATTTTCATATTAAAATATTAATATTTTATGGTGTGAGATTTAAGGTATGAAACCTTAAGTTAAAACAGTATAGGGGATATTAGAGGAAAAAGGACTCAACTTAGGGTTAGTTAACAGGCGATTATTATTTAGAGACCAACTAAGTCATATCCCTGAAGACTTCTCTATATTACTACGAAAGCATCACAATCAGATATGTTGCTTTACTTCCTGATCATCTGAGTGAGCTTTCCCTATTTTTTCACAGCACATTTTCCCTATATTACCTTCCATCTCTTCCTATACTTTCACTCCCAATGTCCTCTCCCCTCCCCTCCCTTCCCATCCCTTCCCTCTTTCCTATCTTTCTTTCTGCCTACAGCACCCATCCAAGTACTAACCAGGCCGACCCTGCTTAACTTCCAAGATCAAACATCGGGCTTGTTCAGGGTGGCATGGCCGTAGACTGGGCATGAACCCAGGACCTTCTGCATATAAAGCAGACGTGCTAACCACTACACTATGGAACCACACCCACTTTTTTCTTATTTTCAATGAAATTTTGGCCTTATTAATTATTTACATTAAAATAAAAATAGAAAATTATGGAATGGAGAACATAAAATATATGCTACAAGAAATTTTCAGAAAACCACACAAGTGGACTAACATTTATTTTAAATAAAAATTATAGAAACTCACTCTAGTTAGAAAAATGAATGCTTCTATACCAACCAGAGAGATATTTATGGAAAATAATATCCTTAATTGTTAAAAATCATTTAGAATTTTTATGAGATCATGAGATTTTATTCTTATTTTTATCTAGATACAAAATATCTATAATTTCATTTTAATAGTTATAGATATTATAATGACATTTTTAAAATGTAATGTACTACCCCAGACTCTTTTCCCAAAATCATAAATTTTCTGCATTAACAGAGCCAAATTTCTCCCATTTCAATAGTGTTTTCCCCTAATCTCAACTGGAAAATCAAAAATGATTTGAAAATCTCAGTAACCTTTGTGTGTGTTCCTATTGTTGCACAGTTATGAGAAAATATCATGACTCTCAAACTGGTTCTCAGAGAACTATATTGTGTAAAAATGTAGGTTATCTTTTTTTAGCTAAGTAACTTTAACATAAATTGTATTATCTAAACATTCATTAGATATTCATATAATAAAGGTAACAATAAGGAAAAAGCATAAAGGTCATTGCTTCTGCAAAAAATATGCAACCTCTTTTCTGGTTAGTGGTTTGTCTCTCATGTCACTTGTAATTGCTCAAAATAGACTAACTCTTTATTCTTTACTGCTCATGTGTTTCCAGAAACTATCTAAACAGATGAAAACAATGTATAGTGCTGTCAGAATATAGCATATGCAGAGAATACTAATTTCACATCTCAAAGTAATTCGTTTTATGACAGATATTAGTAAAAATTAGAATTAAAAAATAGAAACTGGTTTCTATTAAGATTCCACAATTATGATACCCTGAATTATCTCTATACATCTTGATAATTAAGAACTACGCCACTCTACAAATATTTTCTTTTATTTATGGAAATGTTAAAGAAAACATTAGTTTAAATAAACCTAATTATCAATGTTAGACAGAATACTACCCCTGATTAAGATCATCTGTCTGTGAGAACAGAACAAGAGAGAGACAGACTAGACCATGAGAAAAAAAGAATGAAACCAGGTCCTTTTCTTTTGTTATTTAACATCACTGACCATCCAAGGTCTTCCTCCTAATAACTAAAACGGAAAAAGAGTTTTGCTGTTTTCATGTGGTAGAAACCATGATCTATCCCTCAGATACTCATTCTCGTTTCTCTGTCAAATTCACAGGGCCCTACATAAGGATTGTAGGCCTCAGCCTTTCTTACAGCAGGGCCATCTAAGTTTTGGCCAATGAGGGGTAAGTGGTAATCAAGTATAGGACCTCCAGAAACACTCCTTTAAAAAAAAAAAGGAACAACCTTCTTCCAACAAGACTTCCTGTTATTGAGAGCTTACTATGGAACTGGCTCCACACATGCAGTTTCATGTAGTCATCATCTGAAAGTCAGCTATCTATAAGGCCTACTATCAAGGTAGGTACTCCAATTACCATTTTAAACAAAGAAATTTAGATTAACTTTCCCAAGATTTCACAATAACTGACAAAGCTGGGATTTGAACTTAAGTCTATGTAACTCTGAAATCCATACCATTAACCACTGCTATATTTCACTCAAAATTCTTAATATTCTTCATTCTTTTACAGTAAGGGGGAAATTAAAATTTAAAAGTCACTCTTGTGAATGGAGGCAGTAGAATTATCAATTCATTTTAAAACCTAAAACAATTTCAGAGGACACTGAAAAATCTAGAAGTCACAGGAGCCTTGGTATGTTGGCTTATTTTTTAAATTAATTTTTAGTTATATTAGGTATATAGAACCCAATATTTGAGTTTAATAAAACAAATGACAGAAAATATAAGCTTTAGTAGCAAAACACATGAAGAAAAACAATCTCATATTTCTTATTCTAGTAACTAATAGTCAAAAACATACCCAGTATTCTGACATAACTCATAAAGATTTAGTTGTAGAATGACTGTAACATATTTACTCTTTCTAAAACATAACAAACTGCACATCACAACTAAGGTCTCTAGAAGAAAGTTTTTAAAAATCAGATCAAAAGAATTTCTGAAGACAATACCTTCAATACGTGGTTGCATTTCTTCTGTTTTTGGAACAAAAATTCTGATTACACTCGTGTTGATATAAATCAGAGGTAAATTGCGTGAAGTTAGTGTATGGGTCCTCATAGGCTGACCAGGAGATTTTCTTTTCTCTTTTTGGGTCCTTGGTAATTTTGCTTGAAATATACTTGTAATGGCATTAAGTAAAGGAAAACAAAGGACAATATCAAAAGCTTGTGCTGAAAGAAGAATTTCATGAAGAAAATGAGGAGAACCATCCGTAAAACTTTCAGATAACTTATGAAAACTTCTTCGCTCATTTCTTGATATTAACTTGTGACGGACATTTTTTGTTACCGCTTTTGTATATGTCAAAGAGAGGAATCCATGCTGTTGGTGAGAGCCATCTAGAAGTTTGGCGGTTGTCTGTTCCAGAAAAAGGAAATCACAACACACATTCCATTAAAAAAAAAAAAAAAACTATTTGAAAGCATAAAATAATCTCAGTTGGTATTATATCCTTTCATTATTTCTACATCTCTTAATGAGAGCATTACTGTAAAATTCTGCAGATGGTGCAAAAGCTTCTAAGACAGTATGCCTGAGTTGAAAGTTAGCAATTTGAGTTTTAGTTCTAGAACTCGAGAGGTAATTTTAACATCTTTATGCCTGTTTCTATGATTTCAACATTTTCTGTAACATTCAGAATTTGGAACAGATCATCTCTAGATTTTATCTTTTCATTCTTGATAATTTTTAATTTAGAGTGTAAATATGCTGTCATAATATGGACCATAGGGGAGTTGTTTAGGCAAGTGAAACTGAAATAACCATGTTACGCATTTCCAGTTGTGACAACCTGAATAGAAAAAATTATTGACTTTACTTAACATTTATAAGAACAGAATTTTTCCTTTGACAATTTGGGTAATTTATAAGAAGACAGAGCCCATAAAAAGAGGCTCACTGATATCATGCTTTGATAAGTGAACGAACCATTTAATGCATGTTTACTGGAAATGATAATATGACACAGAAATAAAACATTTGTCTTAAAGCTGGCCTATTTTCAGTGGCTATCATATTGTTTACAAAACCTAACAGCTCTTCTATAAATCATATGCCTTAGGCTTAATACTGTATTAATACACATACGACATTGAAGAGTGCAAATGTGACGACATTGAACTTCATTGTATTTCTGACAAAATTTTTCCAATTAACTCATATTCAAATTGCACACTATAAACAAATTATAATAAAAGCACTTTTAGAGTAAAATGCATACTTTCTATTTCTAAATGTATATAAAAACAGCTCTTCAAAAAGTCTTCCTGAACCAGTAAATGTACATACAATCCTATTTTGCAAATCACTCAATATAGAGTTATTTACTTCACATTCCTCACACCTCTCCCCAAGGCCTGATAAAGTTTTTTAGTTATAGGGTCCAAAGAGCAAGTGTTAAGAAAGGAGATGTAGTAACAAGAAAAGGAAGAAAATATATTCACCGAAACAGGAGAAAAGTGAAAAGTAGCAAAGCAGCAATGTGACTGAGCCTATGCTACCCTGTCACTAGGAGCCTCCTCTGTGTCCATTTTCCTCCTCTTGTGTTGCTGCCTATCGCCCTATGTCTTGGTGAGAGGAAAAAGACTGCAATTCAGCTATCACTGTTCATTTTGGTTTTTAATCTGGACTGTACAATGAAAAAAGGTGAGAAAAATTTTACCTTTGTATGTGTCTCTTTTTCAAAGTTAATTTTCTGACCATTAAAAAAAAACTTGGAAAGTAGGCATTACATGGACATGCAAAATAATAATTTTTCATATAGCTGTCATCCTTCAGAGTAATTTTTTATTATTCCCAACTTTCTCACTGCCTCGTATCTGATTTCACCTTCCATTTGCTTTCTACACTCAAAACAAAAAAAACACAGTAAAGCAAGAAAAATTGCTACCAATCTTAAGAATCACCATGTTGCTGGGGAGCAGGCGACAATGGACAGAAAAGGGTGGCTGCGCTATGGCTTCCCTGAAAGAGGCTACGACACTGTCCGCCACCAGGTGTCCACACTGGACTCTGGAGAAGGGGCAGAGTCAACAACTGACCAATAATAACCAACATATGAATCCTGCAAATAGTATAAAAGGTGTTTCAATGTATAAATGTTTTGATTTGGAAAAAATATTTTTAAACATGATGAACATAGGTACTCTTAAAAGGTAAACTTCCATGAGAGAGTTTGTTGAGCTAATGCATTCCCAACTCTCTTTAATATGAGAGAAAAAATGAAAGAATGCATGAATAGTAGCTATAGTTGAGATAATGTAAATATTACTTTTCATACAGTAATAATCAACATTTTATACTAATTAGATGAAAAGTTAGAAAACAATAATAATTAAGGAAGCATTAATTTAAAAAAAAACAGTAAAACTGATAAAGAAAAATTTTAAAGGACATTAATAATAGTTTTTTTTTTTTCATGAATACATGTTACAATTATCAAGAATGTTTCTGACGGAAACTAGTGCACATTCAAGGAGAAGGAAATAAATCTCAACAAACTTCCACTGGCATAAAAAGCCACCTTAAGAGATATTTTTTTCCAGACTAGGCTAGAAAAAAAATTCAAAAATCAAATCAGAAACTAGCATTTGATGTGAAAATACAATATTAAACATTTAATCTAGAACACAATACCTGGTTAATTTTTATAATGCTTACGAGACATGCCTTAAATTCCTTTTAAGCCATAAAAAAGGGGAAAGAAATAGATAAGTAGCTTACACATGCTAAAAAAATTCTAATGTTTGCAATGATTCGAAAAATCCTTAAGAGAATCACTATTAATATGGTGGTAATCTGCTCTTAATATTTTAAAATTAAATACATTTTACTGACTTAAAAATATCACTTAAAATAATTATCTTAATGATATATTGTACCATTAGAAAAAACAAGGCTCCAAACTTCTAAAAGCCACTGGGTACAGTCTAATGTTCATTTATTTTCCAGTCAATGACAGACATACAGCCTTGTCCAGATCAAGAGGGCACCAAATAAGGTACTTTGAATTAGCCGTGAAAAGAAAATGACATAAAAATGGGGGTGTGGGAATGGCAATTTAAGTAAGAATCATAAAAGGAATGACAAAAGCAGTATGGTCAACTCTTGATCTTTCAATATATGCATAATTTTAAAAGCATATTTAACATCCAACTTTGACATTTTTTGTGCCATGGTAAAATTAGTTTGTATGCACAAAACCCGAGTGATAGATAGTATGCACAAGTAACCCAGAAATAAAGCAGATTATAATGGAAAACCAGTTTATGATTTAAAAATTCAGTATAGTTCATTTCTAAAGTTGATGATATAGAGGAAAATGAAAATCAAGAGTTGACGCCATAGAAGTATAATTCCTTCTCTGGGTTCCTGTTCATGGGAGTGCTGTAGCATAATTTTAAAAAACGATTTCTTACAGAAGGAAAGAAGCCAGAGCAATTACTGAAAGGGTCCTGCTTGCTGACGGGTCGAACCAACAAGGTGCGTCTGTTCAGCTTGTCAGTACAGGAAAGGAAGACACCGCCACATTGCCCCAGAGACCAACACTCTTCCCCAAGGCTTGAGGTGGATGGACAGGAGCAAAGAAGGTGAGAAGACAAAAGCAATTAAAAGCCATGAGCGAAAACTCCTATGCAGTTCTGATTATGCTCGAGTCTGCACTGGTTTGGGTTTCAGCCTCTGTTCGGGACCGTCTTCTGCGAAAGCGTTGTTAATGGAAGTAAACAAAACTTAATTTTTAGGTAAAATCACTACTTTCAGTTTATGATAAAAGACAATCCGCATGACTCACTCATGAGGATGGGGAAAACTTCGAAAAAGTCGATATAATATCAATGATAAAGTATCTTAATAAAAGGATTCCTACCTTTGACCTTTTCAAAAATGTATTTAATTGTTATACAGGAAAATGGTAAAAGCATAAGAAGCTTAAAGAAATAGTTTTATGATATAATTGTGAAAAGAATAAGTTTTAAAAAATTTACTCTTGAGCTCTAATTCTTGTAACCATTAATCCTATTGTATGAAAGAACAAAGATAAACAGTTTATATTGTCAAAAAATCATAATTACTAAATGAGTCTCACCACAGGTTTTTCTTTGCACTGTAGAAATATTCCTTCAAAATGTCCTGACTGCCAACCTTCCCCTTGCCTGGAAAACATAAGTTCACCTTATCTGTTCTTTTCAAATATTCTGAGTTAAAAAATTGAGCATATATATCTACTTCAAATAGTTTTGATGTAAACAACACTACAATGAACTAAAATGTGAATATGACAATGAAATCAACAGAACAATTTACATTAGCACTACATCCTGGTAGTTCTGCACAGAAGCATTTGTCTTAATAATAAGTTGTCTTAATAATAAGTTGTATATTTATTTAGTTGATTATTTATTTCTCTCTCACCCATGAGATTATGAGGTCCATAAAGGCTTGATTTATGTCTATTTTTGTTAAACACTATAATCCCACTTCCTAGTATAGTGCTTGACATAATATACACTCAATATTTTGATTAAATAAATGAATAATATAAATATTTAAAACTTCTACAAACTTAACAATAAAATCATTGATGACCTAGACCATAGATTGTAAGATTCACATCATCAAGAAATTACTTCAGCTATGCTATTCATGCACCACTTGCAAAGACCATTTTGATATAGAGATACAGCATTTAAAAGGAACTAAAGAGCTAGTTTTTTCCCCATTATCAAAAATCAACTGATTCACTGTTAATACAATAAAAACAACTATCATATGCTTGGTGAGATAATACTATTATAATAGGTATTACTATATACCCAGCAAAGTATTTTTTCCTCAAGAAACCAGCAAAATGTTTTGAACTTCAGAATGATGACAAAACTTTTCAACTGTGACAGATTTAACAGTTATTGACAATATGATAGATGTGATAAAGGATAAAAATTCAAATGTTTTTAACATAGAATTAGAAACGTGTTAAATAAAAAAGACTCTTTTTAGGGTATATAATACATCAGTAAAGGCATAGAACTGGCAGATGATGGCTTTTTCTCACAATGGTCTGCAGATGCCACTGTGGGCAGTGCTAATAATGACAATAGCTTAGCTGATGCGAGGAGGAAAAAAATAAAAATAAAGGCAAAGAAACATATGTGCTTCTGCAAGCACTCAAAAAATAATTGTTTTATAAATATTATGAATCCAGAAAAAAATAGATTTTAAGGCTGTTGCTATGCCAAAACACTATGAAATTAAAAATGATATTTAAAAGTTTTAAAAAATCATGTATGAGTTTTATGGTATGTGAATTACATTTCAATTTTCTTTAAAACCCTCCAGGTTAGTATTATAAAGCAAAACAAAACAAATTAAAACAAAAACAAAAACAAAAAAATGAAAACAAAAACAAAAAACCCAAAAGCATTTGGATTTTTATTTGGAAAAATGACAAAATTTCTATACAGCTTGTGAAAATATCTAAAACTTTACTTTTTGCTACCATTACTTATCATTATAAACAAATTATATTTACATATAATCTTACTTTTCATAGAAACTTATTAAGGAAGGAAAATTATGGTTCTAGGAACATCCACCACATGTATTTTAATCATCTGTAAAATAAGAAAAGTCTCCAGAGTTCAAAAGGATATGAGATGTTGCTCCATTTAATCTATATTACATTGCTATAGGGTGTGAATGGCAAGGATACAGCAAAAACTAAAGCCATTACTGTGTCTCAGCCTTCTTAGCAAATATACAACATATGTAACAAAAGTATGAGATAATTAGTAAAAGCAGCTTATGTCATTTAATACAGCAATGTGGATATTTATGAACAGATTTGCTATTTTATAAAACATCATATTCCACAAATGAATGAATACCAAGTAAAATTAACCTATTTATCTGTTAAGTACCCTCTTTGGGAATAAGCATTTTTTCAAAAATAACTAAACAATATAAACATTAAAATTCTTATATAGACTTTGTTGAAAGGAAATATAGCCTTTCCCACAATCTTTATTCATTATTTACCTGCTTCTATAGTGATCAATATTGAAACTTTCTATTTTACATTTCACTTTGGTATACACGTCCTGGACATCTATGGAAGCACTGAGATCTTCTAGTTCACTGACCATACAAAGCTCTGCAATAAGAAGCAAACATTATATCAGTACAGGCCCCACAATCAATGGCACATATATGCTTGACATCTACAGAGAGACTGAGACTTTCTGTTCATTAACCATATAAGATTCTACAAAAACAAGCAAAATTAATATCAATGTTGGCCTTACAGTCAAGATAGGATACTATTTCAAGACAGGAAAGATCGCAATTAATGTCTGTAGTGCTATATCTGATATTGGTCAACTATCTTTGCAATACTTTTAGTGACAATGATACATCACATGCCCAAGAAATTACTTCATGGCTTTTAGGATGAATTTTAATACAAATAAGACAAGATGTAGGTATTACATTCAATATGTTAGTACTGCTAATAGAAACCACTTGAATTAGATCTCAGGCTGTTATTTAACTAGAATGACAATGATAAAAAGAAACAAAGCCTACTAGTTCTTTTAAAAATAGTGCTTAATATTTATCTTTTCAGCACAGAAGAAAAGTAATCCTGTACCTGTGCCTTTATTTTCAGGATCTGGAGCAAAGAGCTTTATAGTAATTTTGGGGAGCACCCACTGCATCCACAGACTAACACGTCCACTGGATCCACCAATGTTATTTGTAGTTTGTTCCAAGGTAACAGAATCTGAGAATGGTGAATCATCAACTGCTTGTACAGAATCTCCCTGTGTTGAAAAAATAAAACAATACTTTGTACTGTAAAGAAAAATAACTAAAAAAATCAATTTAAAATCTGTAATTATTACATACAACTTTTCCATATCATATATGCTAATCATATAAATGCTTATACTAATATATAATGCTAATATAAACTAATATAAACATACACTAATCAATACACTATAGCATGTTTATTTGTTTAAAAATATGTGCATGTATATTTAAAAATTAGTTAAGTACTTAAGTTAACCTGGTAGGTAGCATGATGTATTGGGTTAAGAACTTCAGACATTAGCCATGTGATTTAATCTTTCGAAGTTTGTTTTCTCCTCTATAAAATGGTTATTATAATGATATTTATCTCTTAGAGCTGTTAACATTAAAAACATGTTCTTAATGTTAATATATAATAAACACTTTATAAATAGTAGTTATTATCACCATCGAGCTGAACCACTACTTAGAAATTGTACACTCACTTTCTTAAGAATTTGGTATCCTATACCTTCTTGCCTTTCTCATTTTGTTATCTTTCTAACCTCAGCACATTTTCTTCTGCCATGTATTCTCAAATATTTAAATTTGTAACCCCTTCTATGCTCAGGAATTGTGATCAGTAGTCAACAGTCAGAAGAAAACACCTCCTAATATTTAATGGAAGACAACATAACATGATCAGTATATCATTATCTATGGACTAATGTCTTAGTCAAGCTTGGCATCTAAAAGTATGGAAGGTAAGTAAAACCTCATACAAAACCAAACCAAAAACTCTGTTCTCATTACCACAGACATGTCATCTATATACCTAAATAGGTATATTCATGAACTTCTACCTTGACCTCAGTTTTACAGCATCTTTCAATCAGAAGAAAATTCAATTTCATTGAATCCCCAAAAGGAGACCAAATGGGGAAGATTTTCACAAAACAATAGGCAAGTGTTCACTGTTGGAATACTTAGGCACCAAGCACAATAAAGCAACAGCATCTTGTGATTTACTGTGACAGAAAATTATAGACTTAAACCTGAATAGTATAGTCATTTCTTGATCCAATTACACTAAGAAAGCAAACAGCTCAATCTGATGTTTTCATATAAGTGCTCCAAAATAAGTAGTCCTAAATCTGCTGTAATTGAAATTCCTAAAATTTGAAAAGCTATAGAAAAACTTGGGTTTTGCGTTAGCTGTCTAGAGTAACACAACATCTGAGAAAAAGTACAGATGGATCCCAGAAAAGCATGCATTTTACAAACCAAATTCAATAAAAGATAATATAATATAACCATTATGCTTTTCTTTCAGGATAGGTTCTTAGAGCAGAAGTATTCATAAATTAATTCTTCCTCAAACAGAATATTATAATTACAAGAATAGAAATTGCTGAGAAAACAGCATCTCAAATCAATGAACCTTGGTTCTTAACACTAGTAGGTATATTCAGTAGAAATGCTAATAAAACTGTGGCTTCAAATTTAATCAGTAAGCACTCCTGAGAAAAAGTTTTGCTCTCCCTCCTCATGCAGTTTTAGTTTTCATTTTGGATTTACAACATTTGGTTTGGTATTGTTAAATATGTTTATACATTAATTTTATGCTCTATTGCCAATTCTAAAGCAAAAATTGAGCCAGAATTGGAGATGCTGAACTATTTTCCCACACCTCTTTATGCCAAGTTCTAAAATATACAGTTTAATTCTTTCACCATTTTGTTGCAAATTGACCAAAATACTGAGTTTATTTTCCTAGCTGAATTTATCTTTGTTCATCTGGAAGAGCAAACACTTCAGCCCTTCATCCTTGGCCTGCTCCAGAGCTCAGGGATGAACATATTTTTGGCCACATTGCTATTCTCCCTTATCAAAATAACTCCAGCGTTCTTGTTCAATCACGAAACTTCCCAAAGGGCTAAACACTTCCACCACTGTTTGTACTTAAGTTAACAGTAACAAGTGGCCCGCCGTGGTTTCCACTACCTTGCTCTCACTATTTCAATGTAAGGGTGGGAAAAATGATTAACTATTTATAAACTCAGTACTTTAAGTCTCTCACTCATATTTCCTCCTCTACACCACCCAGGTGGATATTCAGAAAGCTAGTAGTATATTCACTGAAAAGTATGGTGCTCCCTATCAACATGTCAACATAAAAAGAATTACTCATAGTTTAAAGTATAAATCATCTAAGGATCATATAAACAAATACTTCTTTTCTACTTAATACAAACAACAGTTAAGAGTGTACCTTTTAAAATTAGACTCATTTATAGTAAATTCTTTACAGTCAAAACAATTTTAAATAATAGTTTTGACCCAGTTTAGCAAGAAAAAAATATTTTAAATAGTGAATGTTTTAATATCTTAATCAACTTTTTAAATTAATCCAAATATTAATTTAAAAATTCAAAACTGCAATTTCAAAGTGGTCCCCAGATATGTAATTGATATAAACAAGCACAACAAATGTAAGCTGACCTCAGATTAATAGATTATATTTACACAATAAAACTATTTGGTTTTTTTTAAAAAAGTAAACCAATAATTGAGAAACTAGAGAGATTTTCTGATATATTATTTAGAAATAGGAAAAGCATTACAAAGAAAATATTTTGTTGATTGGTATGTCAAGGCTAAACAGTAACCTTCATTTATTTAATCTTCTTTAATATCTCTGTTCTTTCAATAGCTAATCAATTGATTAGATGATAAGCTAAATGATAACCTAAAAAGATTTCCAAACTTTGAATAAAAGTTTCTCACTAAATGTTAAAGATAAATATTAAGTGAAACAAGTCTATATTCAGTAGAAGATTCAAAATTATCACAAAGCATTCTTAAAATAACAGTTTAGTAAAATGTTCAACCTAAATTTACTTTCTAAAAGATTGTCTGGAATAATAATTTGAAGTGCATTACCACATAGGTTAACTGCATTTGAATAACAAAAAAAGTTGAAAACAGTTGTGCTATAGAGGTTGATGTCAAACAGCTTCTCAGATCAATATTTACTTTTTTCAAACTGATATATAATTGACATATAACATTATATTAGTAGCAGATACACAACATCATGGCTCCATGTATGTATATATGGTGATATGACAACAATAAGTCTAGTTAACATCCATCACCAGTTACACATTATTTTTTTCTTGTGATGAGAACTTTTAAGATCTACTCTCAGCATCTTTCAAATATATAATACAGTATTGTCAACTACAGTCACCATGCTGTACATTACATCCCCATGACTTATTTATGTTATAACTGTAAGTTTGTACCTTTTTGACCACCTTCATTCATTTTGCACCCCCACTATGTTCCATTTTAACTGAAAATAAATGCATTTAAAACAACTACTAGACACTAAGAAATGAACTACTTTACACTAGGTTTTTTTGAGGATTGGGATACCAAAAGAAATTTTAATTCCTGAATCAATAAAGAATGTAAGTCAAATTTTGCCAAATTAAGCTTCCACACAGTGGACGTTAATCTGGCAATTGTTTCTTTAGATTGAGTTGTAAATCAATATTCTAGCATTCATTCAGCATTTTAGGTTTTTATAAAGCTTTAAAATTATTTCTCATACCAATGTTGTGAATGAAGATGGCATATTAAAGACATTATTCATATATACAAGAAAGCAAAAATGAAAAAACACTAAACAGTTTGCCTAAAATCACAACTAAGTTGGAAGGATTTAATTTCATCAACACAATATAGCCATCCAAAATAACTGTCCTTTCTAGATCACATTTATGAAAACTACTGAAAATCTAGAGGTTCATAATATCATTTTGTAATCAGAAGTTTCCAAAGGACTTTCAGTTTATGAATTTACCCTCTAAAAGAAGTATGTGAAAGTGCATGTATTGGTATGTGTATGTATGTTTGCTTTGCTTACTTGTTGTATGTGCTTTTAGAGAGAGTTTTTATTGCTGGAATGTCCTGTAAGCATAATGGCATAAAAATTTTAATAACATAACTGTATAATATTTCACTTTCTGGAACATCTGCTTGAACACAAATTTTTGACAACCTTAACTAGCTGAAATTCAATGGAATATGTTCTTTGAGTGTACAGGTAAAGTATTATTTACTTTTGGGTCTATGATAACAATTAGAATGATAACAGTTAGAGTGATCCATGATAACAACTACAGTGATAATAATTATATCAAAATTTCTACTCTCCCTTTTATTTATTACAGAATTGCCTCTGGGGAGTAGCAATCCAGTTATAGCCTAAATTTCTCAGGCAACCTTTGTATTACTTGCATATACATAGTCATGCCTAAATCAAAGGATGGTCTTAGATCTTTAAAAAAAAAAAAAAAGGCTCAAGGGAAAAAAAAATGGTATAGATGACAGAGGCTCTATTCATCCTTCTGGCAACCAAATCAAAGTCATGAGAGAAACAAAGAGCAAACAGCAAAGAAAAATCACCTGGGATCTAGAGGAACAAGCCCTACAACTAGGGAGAAATCTAAGAAATCACCTTCAACGGCAGAAGGTAGAGCGGGGCAAGGAAACAAGGTTGCCCAGGCCCTAGCGCCTGAGTGGGATGGAGGCTGCAACGGTGGCAGCGGCAGAAGCCACTTGAAGGGGCCGTCTCCATGAGGGACTTTCCCGCTGATGGACTTACTCATCCTGAGCATTAGTGCCGGTCTGGCTGTGCAGGGGCGCCAGGGACTTACGGTGGGACAGTGAGTTGTTGGAATGACGGCTGAGGTGAGACTCACCCTGCACAGAAGTGTGAGCGGTACCCTACGTTCCTCTGTAGAGCCCTCCCAGTGCTCAGACTCTGCACAGCCATAGCTGAGACCTCATCAAACTGGATAACGGGGGACACTCTGCTCAGAGGATTCCCTGAAACTCCACCCCCCCATCTCACGGACCCACCCAAGCCACTTCCAGGTGTATCGTCAGCAAGTCAGGTGCTCCTGGCTGAGCAGCACCTAGACTCACACTGGAGGCAGCTGGCCTTGGTTTCTGGTGTGGCCTTTTGGGGCAACATAAGCACAGCATCTGTGGATTGCTTGCTGAATCTTAACAGGACTGTGCCTGGAGGGGAACAAGCTGGGGCAAAATGTGGCCTGCAGCTAAACCCCTCTCAGGACTGTGCCCCTGGACACCTACTTCACAAATCCACATTAATAAGGCCAGGAGACTTAGGAGCTTTGCTTAGTACATAGAAACAGACACAGAAAGGCAGCCAAAATGGGAAGACAAAGAAGCAGAAACCATACAAGAGAACAGAACAGAGATTCAGAAATAATGGAGTTAACCAATCTAACAGATGCAGAGTTCAAAACACTTGTTATAAAGATGCTCAATGAACTTTTGGGAAGTGTAGATATATTCAGTGAGCTCAAAACACTGGTTACAAAAATGCTCAATGAACTTTTGGGAAGTGTAGATATATTCAGTGAGCTCAAAACACTGGTTACAAAGATGCTCAATAAACGTTTGGGAAGTGTAGATAAATTCAGTGAGAACTTCAACAAAGAGATAAAAAATATAAAAATGAAAATGGAAATTATAAAAGGGAACCAGTCTGAAACGAAGAACTCATTATCTGAGGTCAGAAGTATATTAAATGGAATAAATAAAGTGAATTAAGAAGACAATCAAATGACCTATTTAGAGGATGAGAAAGCCAAGGATGCCCAATCAGAATGGCAAGAAAAAAGAAGCCAAGAGGATAATAATAACTTAAGGGGCAATGGGACACTATTAAAAGTCAAAATATCCGTGTCATAGGGGTACCTGAAGGAAAACAAGATGTTGAAGAGGTATTGAAAAAATAATAATGGAAAACTTTTCTAATCTGGTGAAGGAAATGACATAAAACCCAGAAGCTCAGAGAGTCTCAAAAACCAGGAATCCAAAGAGGCCCACACCAAGATACATCATAATTAAAATGCCAAAGGATAAATACAAAGAGAGAATCTTAAAAAGCAGTAATAAAAAAAAGCAGGTAGTTACTTACAAGGAGCACACATAAGACAGACAGCTGATTTCTCAAAAGAAACTATATAGGACAAAGGTGCTTGGTACGAAATATTCAATGTGATGAAACCCCAGGATCTACGACCAAGAATACTTTATCCAGCAAAGCTACCATTTAGAGTTGAAGGACAGATAAAGATCTTCCCAGAAAAAAATAAGCTAAAGGAATTTTTCACCAAGCCAGTATTCCGGGAAATGGTGGAGGGACTTCTTTAAGAAGAAAAAATATGTATTAAAAACAAGAATAAAGAATGGTAATAATTACATTCCTATCAACAAGTACCTCAGATAGAAAAGAATTAAGTGCTCCAACCAAAATTAGAGTGACTGAAAGGATAAGAAAACAAGATCCCTACATATGCTGCCTACAAGAGACTCTCTTCAGATGAAAAAGCACACACAGACCAAAAGGACTGTGATGGAATAAGATATGGCCTCAATGGACCTAGAGGGTATTGTGTTGAATGAAATGGGTCAGATAGAGAAAGACGAATACCACATGATTCCACGTACATGTGGAATCTAAAGAACAAAATCAGCAACAACAACAACAAAAGCAGACAAACTCATAGATACAGAGGATATTTAGTGGGATACTAGATGAGAGGGGGGCTGGGGGGACAAAAACAGGCGAAGAGATTAAGAGGTACAAATGGTTGCAGAACAGACATGGAGATGTAGAGTGTAGCATGGGGAAGATGGTTAATAATGTTGCACTAAATATGTAATGGGAAGAGAAGTACTAGATCTAGTGGGGTGATCACTTTGTGAGTTATGTGGTACACAACTGAAACTGGTATATTACTGTATGCCAACTATAATTGAAAAAAAAACTCATTGAATTGTATAATGTGAATACAAGCAATCCATTGTCTATTATATTCAATGAAGATGAAATAATTTTTTTTTAAAAAAGCTCAACATTACTTAGTTAAGTATTCAATTTAAGAAATCAGGAAAACAACAGAATAAGCCCAAGATAAAAGCAGTATTTATCTTAGCCTAAATGCTTGGGCAGGAGGGGCAGTTAACCTTGAGACTTTTAAAACACAGCCCTGGGCTACATATAGGTTTGGGGACTTGATTTCACACTGCCAAAATGTTTCAAAATACTTCTAGCTATAAAATTAACAGTTAAGAGGTCTCAGGGTGGTGACAATAGAACCTGGAGTCCCTCAGAGAAGGAAACACATAAAATCCCTTGGGGTTAATAGGCCATCACCACTATGTAAGAGCCTCACAGATAAAGTCCCACGAATGAAATGACTTAATAAATATATACATCTCTATGCCCTGTACCATAAGTCAGATTTAATTTAATCATAATGAGTTGATATTCCCAAATCATTCAACAACTATATATTCAAAAAAAAAAACAATATGTGTAAAATCTACTCTGCACCAAGCACTGCACTAGTTGCTTAAATTAGGGTTATCCTCTGATAACAAGGATAAGTGGTGATGGATGTTTGTAGAAAGTTTACATTCTACATCCAGGATAGCACTGAAACAATATAATCATTTGACACCTTTTCTTCTGAGCCAGTCTCAATTGTTTTACATCTAACTCATAATGTTTGACTTAACACTTTTTTAAAAATGGAAAACATCATAAGAAGTACAAATATGGAAATAGAAAAGGCGAAAGAGGGTCAATTTTTCATCTCTTGTTATGTGTACAAAATTTATTAGAGCAGGAACAATGCTAGTTTCCCTTCACACCAAAATTATTGTCAAAAGAAAGATTATGTTCAACTTAAAAATGTCTACTATTTTAAAAATTAAGTGGAATATTTATTCATCATAGTACTGGAGGTCCTAGCCAGAGCGAATAGGCAAGAAAAAGAAATAGAAAGTATTCAAATTGGAAAAGAAGTAAAATTTTGTCTGTTTGCAGAGGACATGACCTTATAAGAAAAACACCCCAAAAACACCACTCACAAACTGTAAGAACTAATAAACAAATTCAGCAAAGTTTCAGGATACAAAATTCACATGAAAAAATTAGTTGTGTTTCTACTACTAACAGTGAACAATGAAAAAAATTAATAAAACAACTCCATTTACAATAGCATCAAAAAGAATGAAATACTTAGGAATAAACTTAACCAAAGAGGTGAAAGACTTATATGCTGACAAAACACAAAATATTGCTAAAAGAAATTACAGAATATACAAATAGATGGGAAGATGTCCCAAATTCATGGATCGGAAGACTTAATATTAAGATGGGGAGTTACTCTTTAATGTGTACAGAGTTTCAGTTGAGGTCTTTGGCCACGCCACCCTGAACGTAACCGACCTTGTCTGATCTCGGAAGCTAAGCAGCGTTGGGCCTGGTTAGTGCTTGGATAGAAGACCACCTAGGAAGACCAGATGCTGTAGGTGGCGGGGGAGGGGGGAGGCAGAGCCACAGAATTTCAGTTGAGAAACATGAAAAAGTTTTGGAGATGGGTGACGGTTATGATTACACAACAAAGTGAATTTAATCAATAAGATATAATGGTACACTTAAAAATGGTTAAAATGGTAATTTTATGTTACATATATTTTACCACAATAAAAAATGACATAAAAAAGTTAACTGTGACATAAAATCATATCTATATGATTTTATAATATCTATAAATGTGTTTATTAGTTTTGATATAGATTGTGCAACTGAGTGGGATTCAATTTTTTATTTTATCCTTAAGTTTTATTTTGTCAATGAGCAGTATAAATTAATTTTCTAGGAATATAGCAATATCAGTGTTAGAGCTTGGAACAGGATCAAGATACTTTGGTGTATTGCCTTTATATTAATTACATTAGTGTCTTTTGTCCATCTAGTCCTTACTATTCATTCTCCCTCTCTTCTAAATCTTCTAAGCTAAAACTTCTTATATATCCAAAACCACAGACACTAAGAGCCTCCACTTTGGATGAGATATATGTTATACCAAAGTGCATTTTCAGTTAGGATTACCTTGTTGATTATCATGGGAATATATGGTGACTGTCAGAATTATCACACAAAATTCAGACTTTTCCAGAGATTAAACAAGAGGGAAGACTTCACATCTCATTTTATGAAGACAGCATAATTTTGATACCAAAATATGACAAAGATATTATGAGAAAGAAAAGGTTAAGGCTAGTATTACCCATGACTACAGATAACAAAATCCTAAATAAAATATTAACAAACACAATCTGACAAGATTTTGTACAACAAATTGGGTTTGTTCTAGAAATGCAAAACCAGCTTAATATTTGAATCAATCAATATAATTAGCCATGTTAAAAGAATAAAGGAGAAAAAAACCAAGTTTATAATCATCTCAATTGAAAAAGAAAATCAAATATCAAAGACTACATCTGTTACAAAAGGGGTAAGACTCCAAAAAAGAAAACTAAAATCTTACTGAATTAAAGAATACATAAATAGAGGGATATACCATGTTCATAGGGTATACGGACAAATTGTACATAATTAACATTTGTACTAAGATGTTAACATGGATGTTAACATTATTCCTATCTTTTACAGATGTGAAGTTATGGCACAGAGGTTAAGTAATATGATCATAAATTGCAGAGAAAAAATTTAAGTTATCTGATTGCAAATCTTTTCCAAAAATTCCATTAACTTAGAATCACACTAAGATAAGTTAGCATAGTCTCTATTTTGTGTGAAACTTCAATTTGCTGTGTTTCAATTTTCTAGTACCTAAAATGAAGATGCTGGTCTAAATGATCTTGCCAATAATTCCTTACCACAATATGGCTATAAATTGACAAATTAAGAGAAACATCTTTGCTAGTTTGTCGAACTGCAAAATTATTAAACCAAAGTCAGAGGAAAGTGATTCTTAGGGCTGACAAAAGAGATAGTTTATGACAAGGAGTGAGGAAGTAGCTGACACAATTTAGCTAGTTTTCTCCAGGAGGAAAAAAATACACCTTAGAGAAAATAAATTACTAACATTCTATTTTTCTGTTTGAAAGGTTACTATAGAAACTAAACACACTACTCTAATTTCCCCTATTTTCCCTTTGGTACCCAAATTCTCTGCCAAATTTTAGAAGTATGCTTGAACACATTAGGGGATAATATTAAGTGTCACTCTAATTCTAGACCAATCCATGCTACTACTAAGCAAATCACATTAAAATGACAGAAATGTGCTCTTCAAAGTCAGAAAATCAGTACGGAATAAAGTTATCTTTAAAGACAGAAAGAAATCTAACTATGGGATGTGAACACACAATGTAAATATTCATATATGCCGTACTGCTGAAACCTACCGGATTTGGTTAACCAATGTTGCCATAAAAAAGCAAATAAATAAATAAATAATGATCAAGCAATTAATTAATTAATTAATTAAAAAGGGGGGAAAGGTTCTGGATTCCCTTTATTTATTCCACCCCCTAGTTTTTATACCAAATACCTCAGCTATCAGCACCTTTCAACAGGTGAAGAAAAATTAAAATAGCATTTCTAGTATTACATTCATTTTGAAATGGTTTGTCAGATACAAGTCATACACAATGTGTATAATTTCTTCCAGGCAAATTTATTTCATTAAAAGTCAATGAACCCTTTTACATCAATGTTCACAGCAGCATTATTAATATAGCCAAAAGGTAGAAATGAACAGATCAATGGATAAACAAAATATGCTATATACATACCATGAAATATTACTCAGCCATTGAAAGGAATGAAATTCTGATATATGCCACTCACTACATGAATGAACTTTAAAAACATTATATGAAGTGAAATAAACTAGACACAAAAAGGTAAATTCTGTATGATTCCTCTAATACGAGGTACCCAAAACAGGCAAATTCATAAAGACAGAAAACAAATAGAGGTTACCAGCAACAGGGATGAGAGAACGGGAAGGATGGAAAGTCATTATTTAACAAGTACTGAGTTTTAGTTTGAAATGATGAAAAGGTTCTAGAAAGGAATAGTGGTTATGGTCACATGACACTGAATATACTTAAATGCCACTGAATCCGACTTTTAAAAATGGTTAAAATGGCAAATTTTATGTAGATATATCTTACCACAAAAAAAATCAGCAAAAAAAGTTAATCAATGGTGTTGAGAACCTAATACAATATGTACAAGGCAGAGTAAGAAAAACAAAAAGTCAAAAGACCAGCTCTTAGTACTCAATGATGTCAAAGAAATTTTAATTCAAGCTACATAGCAGACTAAGCTGAAATGAACATTTTGGATAAAATGAACAATTGGATAAATACACACACAAATACATACACAAAAAAATTGTTTTAGTAAATGAAAGTGCTCTGTCTTTTCTTTGGCTTAGATCTACTCTCTACCCTTTATTACTTTCTGTGTTTATGAGGGAAACCTATATATGAACACTATGTACTAATACTCTTGTCCTTTGGTTTCTGAAGTTGGTTTCAGCTAATGAGAAACAGTGGCAGGAGATGGGGATGAGGGAGGAGAATTAAGTCAGGGAGTTTATTCCCTGTTCGACAACCTCTCCCCCTCTGCCCTTAAGCCTGTGGGTATCAACAACATCCTAGTGTTACTAGCCCCAGGTACTGTACTATCTCCTGTGGTTTCCCTTACCAGTCAACACCTTTATCCTTTTATTAAATTCTCCTAAAACTGCCCAATTTAAGAATGCTGTTTGTTTGTTTGTTTGTTTTTAATGACTAATACAACAGTCAGACTTGAAATAAATAAAGGCAAATCTCAAGGTGTCAGTAATGAAAAGGAAAAGTCAGAGAAATGAGTAGGAACTTAGTCTGTGGTGGTAAAATGCAAGTGTCAAACTCAGATAAGGGTTTAGGGGTTGAGCAACAGCATTTTAACTTTAACTTTCATTTACGGACTGGGGACGGGACTCACAGCCTGATTTAAAGAGCCCTTTGCATAAAGCCTAGAGTCAAAAAGAGCTGCTTCTTCAACAACAGAGACAATCTATTTGAGGCTTCTCCAGACTGAGAAGTGTCATGGATACTTTCTAAATAGGGCAACAAAGCGGGGAGGGAACAAGAAAGAAAATCACCAGCCTCTCTTTCTTACACTAATCTGCTTGTATCACCCACTCATTGAAATCAAGGGGGTAAGAGGTAGCTCATGGGAGTTTTAGTGAACTGAAAAACAGAGAATTGAGGAAATGGCCTAGAAATTAAACAGAGAGCTAATGAGAGTAGAAAAGGGGGCTGAGGGAACAAAGTGGTTCAAAGACATGGAGAGGGAAAATGAGATGGGCAACACTGGAATTTACTCAGAACTGGGGAACTGGCTAGGTGACTGTGCCCCATGTAACTTAATAGATTTCCTAAAATCTAATAGGGGTTAAATAATGATTGCATTTCAATTTAACTTTTCATTTTCTTCTTAGCCCTGGCTGCATGAAGAACAGTCTGCCACACTAATTAAATCATATGCCACAGTAGCCCTATGTTGTTATGATACTATTTTATTATAATGCAGGGGGATATAGTTATAAAACAATTTCAGTATAACAATTTTATTTAATTCATCAATACTCTGTTACTGGGCCAATAATAAAAATATTAAGAATACATTTATCAGAGAAGTACTATAAATCTGAGCTTTGTAACCAGTGTACTGAGACAACACGGATGTCACCACAATGCTGAGACATGGATATACTCCTGGCCCTCAGAGTCTTTGGGAGAGGCCTGGGGCAAATGGAGCTTTCAATGACTTAGAGCTTTTCCTGATTATTCCATACACAGATATCATTTTCTATATATGCCAATGTCATGAGAGCAGTAGGGAATCACCACTATAACTAACCACAAAATATATACTGCATATATAAATCTGTATGCAGATAATTGTTACTCACATGATAGTATTGCTAATAAAATGTATTCTTATAATCAAAAGATTATTAGGACATAATTATTAAGAAGAATAAAGGGATGCTAGAGTTTTATAGGAATACAAATGTCCAAAAAGGCATGAACACTTTTGAATGAATTAAAAGAAAATATATGTAATATACTTGCCCCTATTGTTCTCCCTAGCACCATTCATTACGCCCATTTTTCTCTAGTGAGAGAACAAGGTTTTATTTCCATTCAGTAACACATTTAAATAGATAAGCAAATTAATCAAAATTACAAAAGTATTTCTTAAATGTAAATTCAAAAGATCACAGTAACATAACCTACCATGTTAGAACTCAAAATAGAAGGAATGAAAATTACAAAGGTCATTACACAAAGTTCTAGCAATCGTATAAACAAAGGGATATGTGAAATGAAAGCTTGGGCACAAATTATGAATTCTGAATGAATTAAACAATCACAGACTGAGTCACAGATAAAGCATTCATACACACAGGAGAAAACAATATTTTCTGACATTATCATTTGCTGGCTAAATCTCAAAGAGGTAAATTTAAACTCAGATTCATACATAATTAAATACATATGTAATTATTTTTCACATAAATGCTCTCTTGAGAGCAAGAAGAGAAACATGAAATATTCGATACATGAATACCCTCTTAAAGGTATAAAGTTAAGTGAGATCAAAGCCTTAACATTGATAATCATATCGTAACTGTCTTCACAAAGATTTTTCTTTCCTTTATGGAAAGCAAATAAGCTAACTTATTTTAAGATATGTCTCAGGGAATAAGCTTCCCAAGTTATTATGGGTTTCAAATCTATATTGGACTACTTGTAATCGCTCACTCTTGACCTGACCAAACAAAGTACAAGAAAAGAGGGTACATTTTGAAAATATTTGCCACTTTTCTCCCCATAACTCTGTTCTACCTGCTATGAGATGCTTTACATAGTCTTTGCTGAATATTAATAAATGACCCAGAGGCAGGATAGATAGAATAGAGAGAACCCCTCCCCTTCAGAATAAGGCAGTGGAATTCTTGCTTTATCTTTTGTTCAGCCCTCTCCCTGTTTAGCTCCTGAAGGGAGAGATGAGCCAAAACAAGAGGCAGTATGGACAGCCTTGAGACCTCCTGTCTAATGCCTAATATAAGGCACTAGACTTTTCCTTGTCTTTTGCTTAAGCCCTCTCCTTATGTTAGCTCCCGCAGGTATTCATTCAGCCCTCTCCCTATTTTAGCTCAGGCAAAAAGATATAAGCAAAACAAGTGCTTTCCAGCTTAGATGCCATCTATGGCTGGGACCTGACCTTAGGCTAATTATAACATCATTATAATGTTATATGCATTGCAAATACTATGGCTCCCATCATGCACCTGACATCATAACAGTTTTGGAAACACCAAATAATTAAAAGTGAAAAACCAAGCTCCCTGCCCACTAGGTGGAGACAGTGAGGCTACATCAGTACTACATCTCCGGGACCAGTCCGCAAGAAAAACAAAAACCCATAATCCAGACATCCTCATGAGACTTGCTCTCTGGGTTTGCCCACGCTTCCCTCTCTCGTGCATACTTTCTTGCACTTTAATAAACCTTGCGCATTCCTGTTTGATGTTCGTCTTGCCCTTGAACTTTTTCTCATGGCATGAGATAAGAACATGGTCACCGGAGCCCTGGGCCAGGGTCCTCTTTTGGACTTCCCCTCTTTGGGGAGCTCTCTGGTGTCAAATCTGTTACATTAAGATTCTTTCACTTTCAGATCTTTTTCACACAGATCAGATTAAATCCGTATCTAACACAAAACTAACAAATCCACTAGGAACATTTCCATTATTTATCTTTATAACTCAAGAAAAAACTCTCAGTATTTTAAATTAATTGCAGTTATTTAAGAAACTTATTAATAAAGTCAGAATTTTTTTCAAGTGATTAAGAAAGTATCTCCTTTTATTTATCTCTCCCTTTCTTCCTCACTTTGGCTACTGGAGACACCATTCTTCAAGTCTATTATATTTATTATACACTAAAACAAAATCATTACTAATGTTGTAGTCATTTTTTAAGATCCATCTCAAATGTCACTTCCTCTACAAAATACCCACAGACCCCACAGCATGAATCTGTTGATCATTCCTCTGTAATTGCAGGGCATGTTCATCTCTATTACATCTCATTTCAGCACCATCATGTGTAAGCCGGTCGCTGCACAATTCTAGACAGCACCCTTAATTACTAGACTTTGTGTGAATGGCAGTCCCTAGATATATGATTAACAGGTGTGACCATTCCATGTGAGCACTGTGTTTTCTGGACTTGCAGTATTCTTTAAACATTTCTTTCCTAAAGACCACTCCTGAAATAGGTAGTCATCCACATGCCAATGAATGCAGTATTTGGCAAACAATTGTTTAATGTAACACTCTTTCTGCCACTGAACTATCTCTAAAATTTAACTTCGTTTATCACTTTTATTTGTACTATTCTTGTCTAGCAATTTATCACCTCAAACTTTAAATACTCTACCAAAGTATTTCATGAAGTATATTCTATGTAATGATAATAAGTAGGCTATGGCAAAAGTGTCTTTGGTTAAATAGGTTTGGAAACTACTGCATTCAATAAAGTTAGTTTTCTTTACTGCAGGAGCTTTTGTATTCTATCAACATTAGGAATCTCCAAGAAAGAATTCATTGCTTTCACCCTAGAAGGGATATACCCCACTAACTTCGTAAGGATATACTTTTAGATTCTCTACCTATGTCTCACTTGGGATGCTGGGGTAATCCCATTACTTGGGTCATAGTGTTTCTTAAGATTTGGAATGAGCAGAGATAAAGAATTTACTTGTGCAGGGGTCAAACAGATTTACCATGTGTTAAAGCCTCAAAGCAAGTAAAAAAAAAAAAAATGCCCCTTTAACTGAGTTTGTTTGCCTTTACTCATTTGTAAGAAAAAAGGAAATTAACATCCCCTTTACTTGAGTCTTTTTCCCATTCTGTCTTTTGCCAATGCAAAAACAAGAACATAATTTCTACCACCATCTATCACGGTGTTCCTCAGAGGTAAAATTTCAGTCCTCTTGCAGTTGTTTTGGAAATGTATTAGTGTGTTTTTGGTTGACCATGACTGGGTGTCACTACTCAAGGGTTAGGAGTTAGAAAATCAAACGGTCCTATGATAAGTAGGACAGTTCTGAAAAATGAAGACTATCTCGCGGACACTTACATAGGTGAAAATGCTGTTTATAATATTTGGGCATAAAACTGAACCTGTTTTAAACCTAAACACAGCTTTTGGCATTTCTGTATGACTTTGTTATATCCTAAGAGTCCCAGGAATGCAGTGGTTGAAACAAAAGACCAAACTCTGCATTGTGTGAAACTTTACAAAGCGTTTGCCACTATTTCAGAAAATCATGCCACCAACAATACCACTTATGCTATTTAATATAATCTGCACAGGTCTATTTGTATCAGTCATATTCACAGTAATAATTATATGTACCTGGCTACTTCATTGTGTCTTCTAATGTAGGCATGCCTGAGTATTTATATATTAAAATATTATTGTACTTTAGTTTCATTTTATCCTCTACATTTTTTTAAAATATTACATATTTTTGAAATGATATGTATATGTGGGTTATATTATTTTTATTTTCATTTCAAGATACTAAAGGAGGCATTATAAAATATGGGTTATGTTAGGGTGTTAAAAATGAAAAGAACAGCCTTTATAATCAGAAAGGAGAAAAGGACTTTCGGTCTGACAGGGCTGAAATCACTAATACGAAGATAACAGTAATACTCTGATTCAAAAACCAGGCAGAGGCAGAAAAGGTAGACAAGGGGCATCATGAGCCTCTTTTTCACTCAGCTTCTAAGTTTCCACACTTTTGATGAAACATACCTTTACTGTGTCTCACTTTTTTCCATTGCAGAGAAGCCCCACTGTCCCGAACTACTGAAAGTGATTAAAACGCTTGGACATAAAAAGAAGGGTAACTACATGGCCACTGCTACCACAGCTCTTCATGGGCCTGATGAATCTGCAGCTTCCACAGCGGTGAGATCATCCTCACTCTCAATCCCAACACGGAACTCCGTGGCACACATCACCCTTCACTTGGTAACAGAGTTTCTCAGAGACACTTACCTCAGTAGTAGTTCCAATGTCAGCAGATGGGCTGCACGTGCTGGTATCTGGGGCGGAGCTGTGCCACACTACTTCTAAATGGAGAACTAGGAACAGGCCCCATCATGGTCTCCGGGACAGGCTGACGGACTGAGGTTCCTTTCTTTTGAATCTTATCCAGACTTATTTCATGATATCAGTTTAACTCATATAAGAGCCGCACTGGCAGAAGAAAAAAAAAAGGAAAACAAGTCTTTTTAACTTCTAGTTATAATGGGCTAAAATACTAAATGTGAGAAAAATTAAAAACAAGTCCAGGGAAACAATTATAAAACAAAAATCAAATGATACTTATTCAGATCTAATAAGGCAATAGGTATAATTATAAATCATCATGAATATTTTATGGCATATGTATTTCTGATGAAAGATACAGGGAATAAGCAAATTCATGTAAAATTTACCAATAAGCATTTATATCATGATTTTGATTATTAAAGAAGGGATGAAATTTTTTCACACATGATAATTTGCTACATATTCACATTTTATAATGCAATTAATCATTTTTGTAGGAAAAATAAATACTATCGTTTATAAATAATGTTAATAATAACGTTAATGAATAATAGGTTATTAATGGGACAGCAGATTTCTTTCAATTACATGAATAGAACAAACTCAAAGAAATGCTTCTTAAACTGAGGCAGAATCAAAATTTGAAATCAAATATATCCTAGTAAATGCAATCATTTAGTGATATGTATGTCTGATTACATTTTTATTTCTGAATTTATTTCCAAATTTTAAATTGTTTCTCTAAGGGATTTAATCTGAAACTGGCTATTTCTTACCCAGCCAAATAAAGCAAGGAAAAAAAATGATATAACAGAATAGTAAAAAGGAAAATGTTATATATGAGACTTCTATAAGAACATAAACCATCCAACCTACGATTCCCCTTGGATTTGTCATTCCAATATTCAGAGAAAAAATGTTTAACTTGCACATTGTTTGACTAAGTTCTAAGATATTTACACAAGATTTCATAAATAAGCATTAATCATGGAATTTGTATGACAACACAGTGCCATATACTATATAAAACAAGCCCAGGGAAAAAAAAAATGCAAACACAATATATAAGCAAATCCACAGCTGGATACCATATTCTGCTTGCCATTAAAAAAAAAAATAATATTTATAAAAAGTTTCAGCCCCAGGACACATCCAGATGATAAAGCTGGCTTCTTATGTGGGCAGAACAGATGCATAAAAATACTGTTGTCAATTCTTATTTGATATAAAACAGTACTGGGTTACAGTTTCATCCTGCTTTTTGTGTGATGAGGTTTCGAATCTAAGGTTACCGCTCTTTTTGTTAAAAAATAATAATAATAAACTAATGGCTAGAGATTTTCATAAAACCTTAGAAAACGTTCAAAATTCTTTTGTCTTTCATAATCATTAATAAGTTCTCTCTAAAAAACAATTTTGCTGCAAATCAAATTTTTAAAAGCAATTATTTTACTTTTTCTTAAACAATTAGAACTGACAAATGAAGGCATAAAGCAATGAAAATATGTTCTATATACTTCTAAGGTCATAGGTTTATTTACTTATGGATTGACGCTCTTTATTGTCATTACTTCAGATTTTCTTTAAGTTTTTACCATTAGATAATTGTATATGAATGTCACCAAGTGCACTGTGTATTTAACGTGCAAAGCAAACACCGACATAAAGTTTAAATGTATTTTTATTTTCAAAAAAGAGAGTTGCTGTCACAAAATTCAGACTGTTTCCAAATTCAGAGGTTTAAAAAAATAAGGTAAAAAATTTGAAGACAATAAATGTTCAACTATTACTCTTCAAATGTACTGAAAACTATGCCAATTAAAGCCACAATAGGCTAGCACTACCCACCTATTAAAATGTCTAAAATTAAAAAGCCTAACCATACCAAGGACTGGTGAAGAGGCAGAGCAACTGAAACTTTCATTTGCTATTGATGAGAATGCAAATTTTAGAATACTGTTTGGCAGTTTCTGAAAAAGATATAAACCCATTATAATATGACTGAGCCATTTCATTTCACTTTCTCCTAGAATATAAAAGTCTACATCTACACAAAGACCTGGATACAAATGTTCATAGCAGTTTTATTTTTCCAGTCTAAAACAAAAATTATTTCAAATGTCCATCAATAAGTGTATATATCCATATAACAGAATGATACTTAGCAATTAAAAAACAAAACAAAACTATGGGTTCATGCCAAAACATAGATTAATCCAAAATAATTATGCTGACTAAAAGAAATGGGGGGGGGGAGGCCAGGGAAGGAAGGGAGAGGGAACAGGTAGAATACAATTGTGATTCCATTTACATAGAATCTTGACAAAATACTCTATAATGACAGAAGCACTGGTTGCCTGGGAATGGGCAGAAAGTGAAAAGGAGGACTACAAAGGAGCACAAAGAAACTTCTCAGCATGATGGATTTACACATTATCTTGATTACACGGATAGTTGCATGGGTGTACATATGTCAAATATTAATAAATTAAATAATTTAAACATCACAGTTTATTATATTTAAGTATATGCCAATAAAATTTTTTAAATCTCTAAAAATGAGCTCTATGTGAGGCAGCTTTATATGGGTTATGTATGAAAGTAACTGAACATCAATAATATCTTGAGTATCAAATATTGAATAAACATCAAAATGCAATATTTTATTGTTTAAAAATTAATTTCATATACATTTTCTCACCTAGTCTATGACAAATCAGAAAGAAGACTTAATTGGACTAGAAAGGCTAAGATAAGCCTGAAGGAGTTACATTCCTGTAGGGCATACAGGATTTAGGTGGGTGCAAAAAGCCACTCTAGTCATAAGAATAGCAAGAGCAAAAGCCAAGAGATCAAAGTATAATGTTGGGGCTATGAAAAGTCCTATTCAGTTATGGAGAAGGGACTTTTCTTATAGGGTATGAGTAGACAGTCTGATAGAAGAGTTGTCGTTAAGGTAGAGAAAAAAGAAGAAAACCCATGGATACACAACATCAACAGAAACCAAGGTAGAATGGAATTTCAATAAGCAATTACTGACCTGTTTTGAACAGTGCAGAGTTCTAAGTGGAGACTAATTTAGATTCATTTGGCATGCGGATTGTTCTTAATCATTAAAACTCAGCTTCACAAAAAAAGTTTTTGCCAAAAAAAAAATCCCTTTTCATTCAGAGCATTACACTTACCCATTATTCTTACCTTTATCTAATTTTGTTTAAAAGATAATAATGAAAATCAGGGGCTCAGAAATTAAAAATGAGTGGATTTAGACAAATCCAGTTTTGTCTAAATTCAATGCTTATGTTATGAGAAGTAATGCCAAATTCCACTGTCTTGGTGAAAACAAAAACACAACTTAGGCAATAAAACTATGAATAAATGTATATGAAAGGAGCATAAAATCCATTTTTACTCTAGTTCCACATATAAAACACCAAAATGCAAAGATAGTTTTTTTCCTGGGAATGCCTTATAGAAAGACAAAATATATCAATTTGTTAGCTAAGGGAAAATTGAAATTTTATTATATAAAGAGAGGATTCTGCAGGCTCATTTAATCTTGGATAAAAATACAATGGAATGAACACAATTTTTAATATCTAAGAGAATAGTGTCTAAAGACATTAAGGAAATTGGGTAACTTTGGTAAACTGGTTAAGATGAAGGGAAGGGGTTAATGGATATCATTGCCCTTCCATTAATATTCAGAAAAAAAAAAAACTCAGGTTAAATATTTATAGTGTCTAAGGCCCTCGAATGGCAATGAGTTCTAGGAACATAAATAGCACTTTAGGTCTCTATAACAGTTGATACTGAAACCTAAAACAATATCTGATATGACAATGAATTCTCTCTGGGCCTGCCCTACCTATAGAGCTGGCACTATATTTTAATGTATACAACTACTTGAGGCCTCTATATCTGAGCAATAATGAACCAAATTAATTAATGTACAAGGGTCAACACTTATGATGCCACTCTAATGGATAAAGTGGTATGTATTTAAGTAGGAATGATTTCCCTAAAATGGAATCAAGAAGCTTATATACTGACTATAATCAAAAGTCCACAGAGTTTCTGATAATATATTCAAAGGCTATTGTTGGGTATTTACACTGTTCTGGGAAAGGGCTCATAGCTTTTATCATATTCTCAAAGAAGTCTGTGGCAGAAAGAGACAAGTAGTACTGTTCTTCACACAAAACAAAAACAGATGGATTAGCAATCACTCTAGAGAAAGAGGTTTATTTTGAATTACTAATCTCAAAATAAAAAATAAAAACAGTACAAGAAATTTCAGGATGGTATACATATGTTGGATGTTTGTATTTTAGGGGCCCATGATACTTTTTTTATAAGGTAGGACACCCAGAAAATAAAGAGACAGACATGTATGATTTCACTAAGAAAGATTAAACATTTTTTGCATAAAATACCATAAAGTTTAAAGATGAATAACTGTGTTACAGATACAGAGTTTGTATTTATAGAGTATAAGGAAAGCTCTTCCAATTGCTAAGAATTTTAACAGAAAAATTGGGTAAATTGTATGAATTATCAATTCATAAAACGGCAAATTCACTGGCCAATAAACATTTTAAAACTGTTCAACCTTATTAATAATCAGGAAAACAAAAATTAATATAAACAACATGAATTGTCAAGTCACAAAAAAGCAAAAACAATGCTCAATAAACGTTTGAAAAGATGCTCAAATATCTGGTTTCATTTCCCTTCAGCATGAAGGACTTCCTTTAGGATTTCTTGTATTGCAGTTCTATTGGTGATAGATTCTTTAACGTGAAAAATGTATTTAGTCTTCATTCATAAATGTTATTATATATTTTTATTTAGACTTCTACATTCAGACTTTTTAAAATTTTTCACAATTTAAAGATGTTACTCTTTATAGTTTCTTATGAGAAGTAAACTAAAAATCAAATCTTGGTTCTCTTGCATGTAATGCATCATTTTTCTCATGATATTTTCAAGATTTGCTTTTTATCTGTGACTTTCAACAGTTGGATTGTGTGTGTAGGCATGGACTTTTTTGGGTATTTATCTCATTCATCTTTGTTTTCCTCATTCCTGGCTTATATGTAGTACTCAATAACTACTTGCTGAATTTAATTGGTAAAAAAATTTTTAAAAAGTCAAGTCATCCTTTGTAATTTTGACAGAATCCAGAGGAGAATCTTGGAAGCATATGCAAAAGCAACCACTCACAAGAAAGAGGTTTATTTGGAGTCTCACGCTTTATCATTAAAAATTGGGTTAATCGGCACACAAGGATATAAAAGAGTATAAACTCCCTACCAAATCTTTGAGTACACTCTGCATCTTCAAAGTGCTATTATGTTTTGTGGCTTCCTAGTCTTTCAAGAATAGGGCTACACTCCAACAGGGGTATTCAAACAAATTTATGAAGAGGGTCTCATGTTTTTCATCAGAATCAATCTAAACTAACAAAATGGTATTCATTTAGCATCTCAGAGTTTACAAAATATTTTCATAAGTATCTCATTTAAACTTCTCAACAATCTTGCACTCAACTTTGGCTATCGCAGCTGGTAACAATTTAATAGAAGTTGGTTTATGAGGACTTAACAAGGTGATAAAGGGGAATTAAGAGAATATTCAAGAATTATCACATTTTGAATGAAAAAAGATACTCAGGGAATGAGGTTCATTCAGCTTTGGTTTAATTCTCAAAAAGGGGGGGGCCCTTGGCACTTGGGGAGCAGCAGCAAGGAGGCCCTGGGAATGAGGTGATGGGAGGAAGGGGCAAAAGGAGGGAGCAGACCTAAGAAGAAAATACCTGGCCTAACATCAGCTTTATCTATGTGATACCTTTGCTTAGAACTGGTTTATATTTAAACAACAAAACCTGAGCTTTGCTCCAAACAAGGTGGATATCTAAAGAAGATGTCCCAAAGCTCTACTTTTGAGCCACAGTATTACATTTAATACGATTACATACAAATCACAATGCTATTTCAAAGTAAAAGAAAACATTTTTAAAGTTTAATCACAGTAGAGTTCCAAGCTAAAACAATAATGGTAACAGAATTTCTTTTTAGCTGGGATGGCTATGGATAACCAGAACATGTGGAATAGGACAAGCCGCCCAAGGCTATAATGAACTTTCAAAGTCCCTAAAACATAAGATCTCTGGGAGACAACTCCAAGCAGCAGTTAGTGTTGATCACATAGTGATTGAGATTCTATTAAATATAAACTGTAAATAAAATTTTTGTTTCTATTATCTCCAAAAGTTTCTTCGGATCCTTCTCTAATCCGTCCTTATTGCTCTCTCCTTCACACTTCCAGCCCTGCCTGCAGACAAGAAGAAACCTCCTTTCTGTCACATGCAATAGTTTGCATATTCAAACATTTTACATAAATGGAATTATATAGTAAGTACTTTTTAGTCTGGCTTCCTTCACTTAGCATAAAGATTGAGATATTATCCATAATGTTGCATTTTATCAGGAAGTCCATCTTTTTATGGCTGAGTAGTATTACATTGTAGGGATAGGCCATAATTTGTTAAATTATTCACCTACTGATGAACTTTTGGGGTGTGCTCAGTTTTTGGCTACACAAATAAAGCTGCTAAATACATCTGTGCAAAAGTCTCTCTGCGTGGACATATATTTTTGTTTCTCTGATGAAATATTAGGGAGGACTGGCTGGGTTGTATGGTAGGTATATGTTGTTCTTCTGCAAAAATTTTCAAGTTTTTTCCGGAGTTGTTATATTTACATTCCTACCAACAGTATACAGAGTTCTAGTTGGTTTACAATATGGTCTTTCTTTATTTTAGCCAATCTGACAGGTATGTAATGGTATGTCTTCACATTTTTTGTTTTTCCCTGATGAGTAATGATGTAGAGCATCCTTTCATGTGCTTATTAAAAAGTCACACACCTTACGTGGTGAATGTTCAAGTCTTTTCCCCATGATTTGTCTTCAAGTTATTTTATTTATTCATCTTCATGTTATGGAGTAGAAATGATTCTTTAAATATTCTGGACAACAGTGATAAACATGTTGCAAATTGTTTCTTTAAGTGTCTACTTTCTGCTACCTTAATATGTCTTTCAAAGATAAAATATTTTTTAAACTTGATTATGTTCAATATCTTTGAGTCTTCTATAAGATATACATGTCTGAATCTAAACATGTATATCTTTCCAGGTAGGTGTTCTTTAAGTTCTCTCAGCAATCCTTTGTGATTGTCAGAACAGAGATCTTGGACAACTTTCACTATATTCATTTATTTGCGTTTCTTGTCACCAATGTAAATATGACTGATTACATTCCATTTCCCAATTTTCTGCTGCTAGTGCGTAAAAATATAATTGGCTTTTATATATTAATCATGTCTCCTTATAACAATGATAAATATGTTTATTAGTTATAGCAGAACTTTCTTAGGTTCCTTTGGAATTTTCCATAAAATATTTTATTTGCAAATAGCAACAGTTTTACTTCTTTTCTCATTTTTTTCCCTTAGTATTTCTTTTGCTTGGTTTATCACAATGGCTAAGATGTCCAGTATGAACAGACAGGTGGTGAAAGCAGTCGTTCTGGACTTTTTCCTGATCTTAGTGGGAAACAGTTCAGTATTTTACCATTTAGTACTATATAAGCTTTCTCATACATGTCCTTTATCAATTTGAAAACGTTCTCCAGTACTTGAAATTGTATGAGTTTTTACCATGAATGGGTGGGTATTAAATTTTGTCAAGTGTTTTACCTGCATCTAAGAAGAATATCAAATGAGTTTTCTCCACTGTTTTATTAATATGGTGGATTACATCGAATGACTTTCAAATACTGAACCAAACTTGCATCTCTAAAATAAATTCTACTTGGTCAGTATGTATGATCCTTTTTATATATTATCAATTTGCTAATATTTGGTTAAGAATCATTACATTTATTTTCATGAGGCATATCGATTTCTAATTCCATTTTTTATAAAGTCTTTTTCAGGACTTGGTAATACGGTTAAGCTGGCTTCATAAAACAAATTAGGTAGAAATCCTTCCTTCTCTATTTCTAAAAAAAACAAAAACAAAAAAACTGTTAAACAATTCTATTAATTTTTAACTTATTTGATAGAATTCACCCGTCTGGGCCTGAAGTTTTCTTTATGAGAACATTTTTGATATCACATCCAATTTCTTTGAAAGTCATATGGGGTATTCAGATTTTCTACTTCTTGTATTATTTTTGCACAGTTCTTTTTCAATAAAAATTTTCATTTCATCTACATTGTTACATCTATTAGCATAGAGTTGTTCAGTATTCTCTTATTATGCTTTTAATATCTGTAGGCTCTGTAGTAATAACCTTCCCCTTCATTCCTGATACTGGTAATTTATATTCTTTTTACTGATCCAGTCATCTCTGTTCTTTATCATTTTCTTACTTTTACTTACTTTGGGTTTACCCTGTTCTTTTCTTAGCTTCCTAAGTGGAACCTTAAGGGGAACCTTTCTTCTTATATAAGTATTTAAAGTTATATTTCCCCCAAAACACTGCTTTAGTTGTATCCAATTTTTTATTGTCATTCAACCAAAATATTTCCTAATTTCCAAGTGGTTTTGTATTTGATTTATAAATTATTTAGAAGCATGCTGGTTAATGTCCATAGAATTTATTTTTGATTTCTAATATAATTTGACAGTGGTTTGATAATATAGTTTATTAATTTTGATCTAAAACAATGAAAATATGTACACCTGAAAAAATGTGCATTCCATAGTTGTTGGATATAGTGTTCTGTAAATGTCAATTAGATCAAGATGAGTTCATAGTATTTTTTGTATTTTCTATATCTCCAATTTTATTTACTTTTCTAGTTTTATCAATTGCTGAGAAAGGTGGTATAAAAATTCCCTACTACAACTATGGTATTATCTATTTTTTCATATCTTCTATATCCAACAATTTTTCACCTAGTTGTTTTATAATCACTGAAAGAAATGGCATAAAAATTTCTTACTATGATTGAATAGAATCATCTATTTTTTTCCCTTAATTCCCTTTTTCTGTCTCTCTTTATCTCTGATAATAATTTTCTTTATATCTATTTTATCTGATATAAAACAAGCAAGTCAAGTCTTTTTATGCTGTTTGTGTGGTATTTTTTCCCTATGCATTTACTTATGTTGTTTCTTTAAATTTGAAGTGTTTCTCTTTTAGACAATATATAGTAGGGAGTCTTGCTTTTTTCTCCACTCTATAAATCTTGGCCTTTTAATTGAGGTAGTTGGGCCAGGGGTCAGCGAATATTTTCTGTAAAGGGTCAGAGTAGATATTATAGGCTTTGTGAGCCATACTGTTTGCTGTTGCTGCTACCTAATCTGCAACTGTAGCATGACAGCAACCTTAGATAATTTGCAAAACAATGGGTGCTCCTAAATGTGGCCTGCAGGCCTTAGTTTCCTGACTCCAGATATGAACACTCCTAGTTAAGATCATTATTAACATTTAATGTGTCCATTGATAAGCTGGCGCAGCCCCTTTTGTTTTTTTGTTCTTTTTTTTCTGTTTCTATCCTCTGGTTTTTGTAACTGTTACCATTTTTTGACTTCTTTAGATTATGTGAATATTTTTTAGCATTTTAATTAATCTATTGGCTTTTGGCTTTATCTGTATTTTTCCATATTTGTAGTAGTCATTCTAGGAGACTATAATATATATAAAACTTTCACAGTCTACTTATGGAGTTTATATTGTGCCACTTCTCATGATATTTAGAAATCTGGCAACCATACAGGTTCCTTTGGCACATCTCCCACTAAACTTAATGATTCAGCTGTCTTCTACATTGCATCTACAAACAGTGAAAATCCCAGCATACATTATACATTTTGGTTTCCACTTACATATTTAAAAATTTTTAAATGTATATTTACAAAGCTATCTATTGGTATTCCTTTATTTTTGAAGATCCAGGTTTTTATCTGGTATCATTTTCCTTTACCCTAAAGAACTTCCTTCAGCATTCCTTATAGAGCTGCTGGTGACAAATTATCTTAGTTTATCTTCATCTGCAGTGTCTTTTATTTCATTTTGATTTCTGTGGGATAGCTTCACTTGCTTGAGTTTTGTTGTTGTAGTTACCACTTTAAAGATATTGTTCCAGTGTCTTCTGATCTCCGCAGTTTTTAATGAGAATCTGTATTCATTCAAATTCTTGTAAATCTAGACATAACGTGCCTTCTTGTAACTGCTTTCAAGATGTCTTAAAAATTTATCTTTTGTGTTTCAGTATTTTAATCATAGTGTGAGCATGTTTTTCTTTGACTTTATTCTCAAAGGTAAACATGCTTAGAATTGGGTGAACTTCATGAATATGTAAAAGTTTATCTATTTTTGCAAATTTGGGAATTTGAGAAGTTTTCTGCAATTATTGTTCATTTTTTTGTCTGCTCCAATCTTTCTCCTTACCTTCTGGAACTCTAATTAGACATATAGTAGAACATTTTGTCCCACAGCCACTGAAGCTCTGATTTTTCTTCATATACCTTTATTCTCTCTCTTTTTCAAATTCAATAATTTCCATTTCTCCATTGAAAATTCTTACGTTTTTCCATTTAATGTGCCTACCTTTTGATCTCATGAAAAACATGATAATAGCTGCTTTACTTTTGCAATTCAATTATTTTAAAACAAATTGAGAACATTCATTTATGTTTTTAGTTTTGCTTTTTCACCCAGAGTATATATAAATAATCAGTGGGATGAATGTTCACTGAGGTGAGGTGGGGTTTTTCCACCATGCTCGAACCGGATCTCTTACACTGTCCTTTTAAACAACTTCTATAATAAAGGATCAAAAGAAGGTGAATCTGTCCCTCTACATCTGTTGTAGAGCTGCCATCATAAACTGGGTAGCTTAAAACAACAGAAATTTATCATTTCATGGTTCTAGAGGTTAGCGTCCCTAATCGAGTATCAACAGACTAACCTGAGACTGAGTAGAACTCTTCAACCCCTCTTCCATGCTTTTAGTGGTAGCCAGCGACACCTGTATTCTTTGCCTTGCAGCTGGATTACTCCAGCCTCTGCCTCCATCTTCACATGGCCCTCTCCCCATGTCTTCATATTGATTTTCCTCTGTGTGTGTCTACACCCTAATTTCCCTTTTTTATAAGGAAACTAATCACAATGGATCAGGGCTTACCCTGATGACCTCATTTTAACTTGCTTACCTCTATAATGACCCTATTACCAGATAAAGTCACATACTGAAATACTGGGGTTAGGAATTCAACATATCTCTTGAGAGGGACACATTCAACCCGTAACGGTTTCCCTTCCTCCTGGAAATGTTTTTCAGCAACCATCAGTAATAGCATTCAGAGAATAATATGTGGAAAGGGCAAGTCATTCATAATTATTCTCTTCTATACCACTGTGGGTCATGATAGAATGGTAAATGGCTATTAAACTAAAATAATGATATTTTTCAAATATAAATTTTTTATGATAGTGTTTATTTAACACAATTGCCTTATAATTCTAATTGCATGCATTTTTATAACAAGACCATCACCAATACATAGCAAGTCCAATCTTTACAACATGCACAAAAATATATATAAATTAAACCAAACTGTATAATATACAGTGTAGGGAGAGAGGTAGGGAGAAGAGGAAAAAGAAGTAGAGTGATATCAGCAAGGCGGCTCTATATAATAGAGTGTCATATTTGAACCCACTTTAAAAAAAAAAAACTTTAAAAACTGGTTTGCAACCACTAATGCTGGGATAAACACATCAATTTATCAATATCAATTGCCAAGTCCCTTAATATTATAAAAAAAATTCTTTTAAAAATAAAATTTCAATTAGAATTTAACGCTGATAAGCTATGTAGAAAATATACTACAGTCTGCTTGAAGTCAAAGAAACAAGTATTAGGTTGTATGCAATCTAATACAAACCAGGTGATCCAAATTAATATTAAACTGTAAAACCATAGAATACAACATGTTTGGCCTATACCATCTGAAATGTTATGGGATTAACAAAATGTCCTTTTAAAATAATAATGAGTGCTTTCAAAAAATTTATATGTTGAGCAAAAGAAGTCCTGAGTGATAATCTGATTAAAAATTATATTTGATCACTTCAACAGATTCTTCTGGTCTGATGGTAAAGTAGCTCATTAGTGTTTAAAAACCTTACATCTGCAACTGATTTCATTCCATCAGCCAAAAGATGCATTTATGCTGCCACCATTACATTTTCAGAAGAGTTTCAATTACAAAACTTGAGAGAACTTCAAAGCAATTCTTAACCTAACCATTCTGATCTTGATGGCCTTGTTAAAAATAATTTAGGACACTTAATAGAAGACAAACTCTGCAACAAAATGGACAGCAATTGTCCTTAAATCACATTATTTTAAATTTCCTTCCATAAATCAAATGTACCAACCTGGGGGTTCGAGCATTTTATCTCAAGTGACTCTAGGTCAACATGCAGGCAGACAACAAATGAATGTCTCACGTCAGGTCCTGCAGCAAGTAGTTTTTGAGATGTTACGGCTAGAGTAGAGGTACAGCCCATAGGTTCCACTAGGCAAAGTGTCACTTGTTTTCCAAAAAGGGTATATATGCTGAAATGATGCAAGCTGACAGTCCAAGGAAAAGCATCACCTGATAAAGGGGACAAAAGAAGGTAGGGGAGAACATATACAAAAAATGTAGTTAACGGTCATTAGATAGTAAGTTGTATATTGTCTAAATTTGAAATATAAAATATTTACTGCATCATTAAAAGAAAATGTAGCATCCCAGAGACTAATGTGCTACACAATTTGCATGCTACATAAAATTTACCCTTTTGAATTATTTATATTTGCATCTTTATTAACATACTACCATATCAAAAATTATGTATATTATATAATATAAAAATAGATTTGAAGGAAATGAGATAAAAATATAAATACAAGTTCTAACTTCCTGCTGGGGATGTATGCACTATGCATTAGAGACTACAGAGAATGTGTTAAATTTAAAAAACTGCAATAATCTTTGCATGGACTGAAGGTGATCACAGATCTGGCTCTGGAAATAGGAAAAGAATAAACAGTCTCCTATGGTCTGCTGGAACACCTGCACAGAATCATGCAAGTGCTTAATTAAAATACAGACTCCTGCTTTCTACTTTAGACCTACTTAATCTGAATCTCTGGTAGTAAGATCCAAGATACATTTCAGTATCTTCCCTTGGTGATTCTCATGTACAATATGTATTATTACATAAAATACATTTAACAAAAATACAAGCATTCATAAAGTTCAGGATTAAGAGCAAAATTCTAGAATTATTTTAAAACCTATACAAAGTTCCATGCTATTTACAAAATAAAGGCTTTGCCAAATTTGTCTTAAAATATTCTGAAATGATTTGAGGTTACATATTTTAAAACTAATGCCAAGCTTCATATACTTTTTCAAATTTCATGTTATCCAAGAAATGTTAAAGGTGGTTATATCAGATGAGGAGCACCACAATTAAATTTGTTAAATTAAAAAAAAATTCCAAATGACATTGGTACTGTCTCAAATACGTGTCTCCTTCTATTTTGGAATCAGACCAATAAACAGAATTTGGGTACATCATATTCTAAGTCTTTAAAAGAATCTTTTAAGGTAATACTTTATGTCCATTTACTTAGCATGGAGATAGTTTTTTAAAAAGTATGCTCTACCTAGAAGATGAGGTCTTAACGTGTGATGACAAAAATTCCCACAATTAAACACTATGAAAAAAATTACCAATACAACACATCATTAACCACACAGGTATTCCTTTAACAAATAAATGCACAAAGTAAAACAAAATAAAAACACCTTATCTATTTATAACACAAGACTCCCTAAAATATGCTTAAACATTCATGACTGGGCAGAACCATGCACTAATCTGACACCTTCAAGAGTAGCATTTCTACTTTAACTGGCAAGTTCTACGACTACAACATGGGTCTTTTATTTTAGAGAAAGTACTTATTGCTGGAAGAATTCAGAAATTTTCAAACAAAATTGTCCAAAGAGCAAGAAAAAATAAAAACAATGCAAGAAAACTGAGAATTCAATTTGTGTACAAATTATATTATCATCAACAGAGAAAAAGAATACCAATAAGTTAATTCTCTAAAAAATAACCAAACACTGATGTAACTCAGATAAAATACTGTAAAAGAGAAAGAAAATGACACAGATTTGAGATAAAAGGAATAAATAAAGTCATTGAGACTATGTGCTACATGTGACAATAATGGGTGGGAGATTCATTAGATAATATTAACATAACTGAGTTTTAGAAAAACATATGGTGTGGATTTCCTTACACTGTATCACATGTTGCTGATTTTTCACCAGAAGCAGATGCAGAAGCAGAAGCAGAAGCAGAAGACAAATGCTGCTCAATACTGAAGATACTCTACTGAGTTTTCTTTCCTTTTACAGCCTTAATCATTAAACCTTTAGGAACAAATAAAAAGGTGCCTTCCCCTTCCTTCCTAATTTTTCCCCTATGCTTCACAATCCAGTTTGACTTAGGCAGGTTTTCATTTCAAATATGGAACAGTGTAATCAGAAATATTTTACTACCTATTGTAAGATAGATACAACATATTCCACAAATACAAATGAGCCAAAATTGCTGACACTGTTTCCCCAAACCACTTAACACTAAATTGATTTAAATACAGTTAAGAAGGGCTTTCTAATTTTAAGTGATGTTAATTAAGTAATGGGTATTTTCAAGGAATGAAGGCATTGGAAATGATATAAAGTGTAATTAATTTTCCTAGCAGATAACAGCTGAAATGCCTAGAGGAGAGGAAAATAAAACTGAGTAATCCATAGTTTTATTTGCTCTGTAACCAAAATTCTACATTTGGAACAAAATACCATTTGTATTGGGTAATGTGAACATATTTCACATTTATAAAATATAATAATCAGAAGAAAAATAATGAATAATTGATTTCCAATTTGTGAGATAGCTTCTCTACATCAAGAAATCTGAGTATCCACTGCTAAAGCCACTATTCACTTCTGAAAGTTATTGCTGTTTTAATCATAACTTAATCATCAAAATTTCACTATTCAATAAATATAAGACCGGTTTTTAAGGTTCTCTAAAACTTATGATTTCCATTATAAACAATGGAAAACTAGAACAATTATTGCTTTTAGAACTAGAAGAGACCTCAAATAATAGTACTGTTCCTTCAGGCAATTAAGGTATTAGCAGCCTCTTCACTTTCAAAGAGATATCAACATTGTAACAATGCAGGACTTATTTAAGGTCATATGGTTAGCTAGCAAAAAACACCGCAGTTTCTATAGGTTGTCTAAAGAAGTATTATAATTTTTTTTTGTAAAGGAACTTAGCACTAACAGCACTCCTCACCTCACCTAAATTATTATATAAAAACTCCTACATAATTAAGGAAACATAAAATATTTCTTGGCATCTCACAGCTCAGTGATATATGAATTATACTTTAGAAAAAAATATATAGGATATTCTAAATATCCCTATTTTAAAATGTTTTCTTTTTGTTGTTTCTTGATTGTTACTTTAGTTTTCCCTTAAATGATCTTATTAAGCTAGTTAATTGAATAAGTATTTTATGAACATGTTTTCAAAACTTTAATAACAGATAAGCAGGATGCTTAAGACACGATTCCCTTCCCAAGATTTCAGCTATATACATTACATTTACAACAATAATAAAAATAAAGCTTATAAAATGTTTACAATACAAATTTCCTAGATATTAACTAGATTTAATCATTTTTCTTAACACAACACATAGTGCATATAGTCATTTTAGTTATTTTGAGTCAAACCTAGTCTCCCCTTACCTGCAGTTTTCTTTTTTATGCTTTCAGTTACCTACAGTCAACTGTGGTCCAAAAATATTAAATGGTAAGTTTCAGAAATAAATAATTCATAAGTTTTAAACTGCATGCCATTCTGAGTAGCTTCATGAAATTTTGTGCCATTCTGCTCCATTCTGCCCAGGATGTTGGGGTATCATAGTGCTTGTGTTCAAGTGATCCTTATTTGTCTTAATAATGCCCCCAAAACACATGAGTAATGATGTTGGCAATTTGGATATTCCAAAGAGAAGCTATAAAGTGCTTCCTTAATTAAAGGTGAAAATTCTCCACTTAATAAGGCAGTTTTCACCTCACGTTATCACAAAGGTGACTACAGTACAATAAGATACCTCAAGAGAGAAGACACATTGACACAACTTTTATCACAGTATAGTTACAACTGTTCTATTTTATTACTAGTTACTATTGTTACTCTCTTACTGTGCCTAATTGGTAGCGGTAAACTTTATCGTAGGCATGTACTTATAGGAAAAAACATAGTATATATATGGTTTGGTACTATCTGTGGTTTGAGGTTTCCACTGGGGGTCTTGGAACATATCTTCCCTGTGGCTAAAGGGGTAACACTGTATTACCTTCCCAAGACTTCTATAACAGAATTGTTTATAGGAGTTAGATAAAACTCAAGGTTAATGATATAAAAGCTTTGGAATGTTAACTTTCCTAATAAATGAGTATTCTTTGAAAATAAAATAAACATTTGTGTGTTCATTTTATATAACTGACAGATTTTACTAACTTACTTAAGTTTAAAAATTGATTTATTGAGTGCATCAGAACACTATGACGCTGCCTTACTGCAAAATGAGCCCGGATTTTGCATCATACCTGACCTTTTGTGTTGAGTGGCAATTGCTTATTCCTAAATCCTCTGCTTTTCCACATGAAGTTTTTAGCTATTTCAGGCATTTTCTGCTAGCAAAAATTGATTGATTACTTCATTATGGTAAAAGAACCAATTTAGTGACAAAAAGAAAGTGATAGGAATAAAGAGTAAAACAAAAATGAAAAGTAAGTCCTGATAAATTTTACTTTTTATATTATTTGGTTTTATTAATTAAAGAATATTTTTTGATAAATGGAAGTTCATGGATGGCCCTAAGGCTCTTTCGATTCAAAAAACTATTCCAAATCTAAGTGGATTTTGAATTAATGAATTCTACTTCCTGAAAACCTCATATAGAAGAAAACTAAATAGAAGGAAACTTAAGTTCTGGAGATTATGCGTATCCATAACTTAGTACAAATGTGGTTTCATGCTCTGAGGTTCACGTGAACCACTTCAAAGACATGCTAAAGCTGACAAGTGTTACTGTAAAAATAGGAATGAGTAATCAGAAATTAGGAACAGAGCAATTTTGGGAATGGAAGATTCCTGTCACTCTATAACACAAGATTTTATCATATTATCAGTGCCATATGATGGACAGTCTAGATGAAACAGATACCTGGTTATATAAGAAAGGATCAAAGAAGCCATGTATGTGATAATCCTATAGATTATAAACCATTTCATTATCTCATCATATAGATATATTCCAGTGAAAAGGTGATAGCTAAGGCATAGGTATAGATGAGAAGATCCAGGGAAGCCATAAATATGAAGAATACCTGTATTTAAGAAAAGGGTAGAGGAAAAGAAGCGGCCATGATCCTCAGAAAACAAATCAAAGAGAGTGGTTATCCAGAAGTTAGGAAAGAATTCAAAAAGGAATCAATCAACAGTGTCAAGGATTAAAACATTTCCATTGGATTTGGCAACGAAGAGAACTGTTTTGTTAATTTAATGTGATGAAAAAAATTAGCATTTTATATGGCAAAAGGGGTTAAATAAGAAAATTATAATTGATAAAGCAATTTCTTAAAAACACAGTGCAGGGCATAAAGTATGTACTCAATAAATATTGGGAAGGAAGGAAGGAAGGAAGGAAGGAAGGAAGGAAGGAAGGAAGGATGGATTAAAGTGAGTGAAAATAGCTGGGTCTCAAGCACTGGCAGCAGACTAAAGATTACTTCCAATAAGGCAGATTTATTTGTTTAAAAAATATTTACTGAGTTAAAAACTATGCTAGATGTTATTCTAGGATCCAGGGACAGAGTGGTGAACAATATAAACTCATTGTTCTCATGGAGCGTGCAGCCCAGCTGTGGAAAGATAAACTGATAATTAAATGATCTATAATGTATTGGTGGTGATAAATGCTCTGAAGAACAATTAAGCTGGGTAACAGAACAGGTGACACTGCTGCCACTTTAAGACAGGAGAGACCAGTAAAGCCTCTCTGATAAAATGACATTCTTCAAAGGCATAAGCCATGAGGCTGTGTGGAAGAAAAGTGTGCTAGAAGGGGAACAGTAAGTACAAAAGTCTTGCAGTGGGAACATGTTTGGCTTAAAAGTTGTTAATGCTTTCATTAAAGTAATAGAAAGATGTATGTTTAGGGAAAATATCAGATAACCTTGAAGAAAGTGGTGAAGGTTTATAATAGCTACAAGGAGTACAAGCCATTAAAGAGATTATAAAAGGCTTACAAAATTTATCAATGAACACCATTTTCCCAAAAATTCTCAGGAAATTCAGAAGAGAAGCTCAGATGTCAAACAGCTGTAATGATTGATCCATAGCTGCAATTCATTCCAAGAAATTGAGAATCCATGAAAGTATGTAATTATACATTTGTCTTATTTATTATATACCGTGTACTGGACAGTGGTCGTCCTCTGTGTAAAGCAGTCATGGGTCAGTCTTTCTCCAAGTCTCAAATCACTGTGTTGCCTGACTCTTAATGGAGCCAAACACTAATGAGATAATGTAATGTAACCACTACTAGAAGAAAACTAGTAGCCTATGAAGTGGCTTGACAAAAGGAAGGGAATAACAGATTTGTAGTTATGGCCAAGGAAGGGGGTGAACAAATCCTCATCCCAAAAGTAAACTATAGAGCTGGCCATAACTGATTAAAAAAAACAACAACAACAAAACAAAAACAAAAACAAAAACAAAACTATTTCAGCACTGTGGAAATATGAGAAAGGCATACAACAATCTGAAAAGTATTTATGCTTAAAAAACTTGCATTTTGGGTAAGAAGACTTAGAATCTGTAATATTCTTGCATAAGGCCATACCTATCTCCCCTACAGCTTGCTCCATGTGGCAGGCCACAAGAACTGGAGGCACTGCTGCCATGGACAAAGAGAGGTTACTTGTTTGCAGCAGTGAACAACCACCACACCCTGAGTGCTCTCAGGGAAAGATGATCTCAGTAGTTGCTGAATAGAGAGGGCCTAGAACTTTAACTAGCCTGAGACTGTGGATGTGCTTGGGGTAAGCGTATTCCTAACCGAGGTAACAAGCATGCACAGTTGATATGTGGATGAGCTCAGAGAAAAGTAAAAGTGTGGCATATATGAAAATGGCCAGAACACTAAATGTGTAATTGTACACATATACAGATCCATCAGTACAGGACAAAAGCCTTACTTGAAACAACTTCTGTTCAATTTTGGCTTACCACTAAAATAATGCACAGGAGTGATACCTAAGAAACCAGGTTTAAAATATAACTAAGAATAATAAGAACAAAACAAAATTGAGTAGAGACATCAGTGGTCACAGGGAACAAACAGATTTAGCCCAAGGAAGTTACTATACAAAGAGGCAAACAAAGAAAAAAAGAAAAAGACCCAACCCTAATGGGTAAAAGAACACACATACACACATACCTAAAATGTTCAATATTTAAAAAATTTTAGACATACAAAAAGAGGAAAGTGTGCCCTATTACAAGAAAATAATAGTCAATAAAAATTGAGTGTCCACAGATACTGGACGTAGCACAACACAGCAATGAAGCTATTATAAACTGTTGGAAAATCTGAAAACAATTTTTTAATTAAAGTATGATACAACAAATCAACAATCTCAGAAAAAAAAGAGTCAAATCAAAATTTAAAGTAGAAAAGTACAACATTTCAGAAAAATTTTGTAGAGAAACTCAATAGCACATTCATGATAGCACAAGAAAAATATCAATGAATCTAAAGACAGATCAATAGAAATTATCCAACCTGAAAAACAAACAACAACAAAAACAAATATATATTACACACACACACACACACACAGCCTCAGAGACGCAAAGAAACAACACCTGGTTTAGTGTAGTAATATAAATGTCACGGAAGTCAGAAAAAAATAAAAGAGAGAAAAGAACATAAAAGTATTTGAAGAAATAATGGCTGAAAAATGCCCAAAAATATAACATCAACGTATGTATCCAACCAGCTCAATGAAGCCTAAACAAGATAAACACTAAGACATTAATACTTAAATATAGCATAGTCGAATTGTTGAAAGCTAAAAGGGAAAATCCTGGAAGCCTCAAAAGAAAAATAACACATACAGAAAAAAAACCAGTATGTTTAAAAGCCAACTTTGTGTGAAATAATGGAGTTTAGAAGGCAGTGGAAAATCATATTCAAATACATGAAAGGAAAAAATAAAGTCTCAACTCAAAATTTTATATCCAGAAAAATTATATTTCAAATACTAAGGTGAAATAAAAACATTCTAAGATAAACAAGGGCTGAGAGAATTCATTGCTAGCTAACTGGCCTTATGAGAAATACTAAATTCTTCAGGTGGTAATTAAACCCACAGGAAGAAATGAAGAGCGCTGAATATGACAAATATGTGGGTTAATATGAAAGATTATAAATGTGTTATTTCTCATTTCTTTTCTTGAGTACTTTAAAAGGCAGTTGATTATACAGAGCAATAAATATAACACCAAATTGTTGGATTATGACAGAGATTCATATATGTGTGAATATAAGAGGGTAGAAAACAAAACTACATTAGAACAAATTTTCTATAATTTACCAGAACTAAGTTAAGACTATATCTGAAGTAGAGTGTGATAAATTCAGATGCATAATATAATTCCTGGAGCCATCATTTAAAAAATGCCTAGTAGAAAAAAAGGAATAGAGGAAATGAATGGTACACGGAAGTCTACATTTAAGACAAATGAGGTAGTAAAAGCAAAACAGAGAAACAAAAAACATGAAATAAATAGCAAATAACCAATTTAGCTCAAATATGTCAATATTACATGAAATAGAGATGGTGTAAACACTTCATTTAAGAAAAAGAGATTGTCCGACTGAAGAAAAAAGTAACATAACTAAATGCTCTCTGAATAAGATCTTAATTCAAAAACATAACTATGAGTAAAAGGACTTAAAAGATATGCCATAACATTATAACATAAAAGGCTGAAGAAGCTGTAATACCATATAAAATAAATCTAAGAAAATTATTATAGAGACAAGAGAGATAATTCATAATGATAATATGGTCAATACTTTAGGAAGCCATAACAATTATGCATACAACAAAGCCTCAAAATACGTGGAGCAAAAACTGACACAACTTAGAGAAAAAATAGGCAACTATCATACTCAAATATTTCAATATTCCACTTTCAACACTGACAGAATAACGAGACATTGAGTTAGGCTATAGAAGAACTGAACGACAATATCAACCAATTCAACCTAACAAATACATAGAATGTTGCACCCAAACACATTCCAGCACATATAGAACATTCTTCCAAACAGACCACCTGCTAGACCAAAAGCAAGCCTTAATAAATCCAAAATAATTAAAATCATACTACATTATGTTCTAGACCACAGTGTAATTAAATTAAAAAGAGCAAAAATAAATAAATTTTAAAATATCTGGAAGTTAAATAACACATCTCTAAATAGCCCAGGGGTCAGAGAAGAAATCCTAAGAAAAATTACCAAATATTTGAAATACATGAAAATAAAAATATCAAAATTTCTGGGATAAAGTTAAAGCAGTGCTTAAAGAGAAATTTATAGCATTAAATACCTATATCATATAAGAATAAATTTCTCAAATCGATAACCTAAATTTTCTCCATAGGAAACTGGAAAAAAATAAGATAAAACCAAAACAAAGCAAGTAGGGAAAAAGAAATAAGATTAGAGCAGAAATCAATGACATGCAAAACAAAAAAAATAGGAAAAAAATCTATGCTACTAGGTCAGTTCTATGACTAGATCAGCAACCTAACAACCATTTAGATAGTCACATAGGCTAACCTCATAAAGAGAAAAGGAGGGCGAGGGAGGGGGGGGGAGGGGCGGAGTAGTGGAGGGGGCGGGGAGGAGGAGAGAATCCACGCATTACCAAAATCAGGAATAAAAGAAAGAATATTACCCTAAAGAAATTAGAAAGGATTTAAAAGCAGTATTATGAACAACTCTAAATGTCTCAACAAATTAGACTACTTAGATGAATGGACAACTTTAAATTTAAATTGGCATTATTATTGGGCAGATGTTGATAAATGGTATAACCCGGAGATCTAATACACAGCACTGTAATTACAATCAACAATACTGTATTATATACTTTAAAGTTGCTAAAAGAATAGATCTCAAATGTTTTCAGCAGAAAAAAGAAATGATAATTATGTGACCAGATAGAAGTGTTAGTGAGGTGGTAATCATATTGCAATATGTAAATGTATCAAATCAATGTTACATACCTTAAAGCTACAATATTACATGTCAATTATACCTCAATTAAAAAAAAAATCTCTAATGAGAATGTTACCTTGGTACAATTTAAAAATACATTTTCAAGATCTTAAGACCAAAATATTAGTTTATTTTAAAAAGATGATCAGGAAAAATATGACAGCATGTTAGATCTGCCATATTGCTTTTTGTTTTTAAAATAAGTGTATGGGGTAGGAAAGGCAGAATTAATTAAGAGGGAATAAATAAAACAAGGTCCCTTTTCCAGACTGTAAAAGTCACAGAATGATGACTACACAGATGATGGAGCTGGCGGGAGGTGAACTACTTAGAAATCTATAGATTTCTATACATCTATAGAAATCATATTAACTACATTTTGGCATTTCAACAGCTTTATTTCACTTGTAATACATATACCACAGTTTTCAAGAGATTTATTCAAAAATAACATCAAGAACAAATCTGAAGCTGTTTTCTGAGCTCTCTCCTCTCCCCAGGAATCTCATTTACGTGTGGTTTAAGGATTAAAGCTAAAGACATAAAACTTGAAAGAAACTATTACAGTAGTACATCACCTTTCAGAACAAGTAAAATTATGATTACAAAACTATGATATTTTTTAAAAGTCTTAAATGGAATAATACATATAACCCACTAAGGTGAACCAGAATTACATGAAGAATAGCCCTTGTGTTTTTCATAGGTACTCAACAATTTTCACATCGGTTTCTACTAAAATTCACTAAACCCAACAACAGTAAAGTTTTAATTTATAAATGATCTCAATATTCCATTTCTGTCAAAATATTTTATTAAAGTCACAGGCAACTCTTTCAAAGAAGAAAAAACAAACCTCTGCTAGGCACAGTGTAGAAACCCATCTGCTGAGAGGTGTGAGCTGGATGTAGCAAATTACATCTGCAAGCTTCACTGCGAGTGCCCCCTAATGAAATTCAAGATGCTGATTCTGACCCAAACATCCTACTCAGGTTGAATCTAGCTAGACTGAAAACAGCAATTGAAATCAGATGACACATTTCGACACAGTTCCTCATTTTGGACTTCAGAAGTCCAAGTTTAGTAGAGGAGTCTCAAAGCTATATATAATAAGAACCCATCTTCTTTATCATATTGATCACCTTTGTAATGGGGTTTCTTTTTTTCTGTTTTTTTTCCCATATCATAATAATTAGGAATTCTCTCCCAATTGTTTATGAACATAAAGACAAGTTAGAAGTTGATACTTTCACTTTTAAAGTTTTTTCTCCTATAGTAAAAAAACTATTTATTGAATAGCCTACTCTACAATTATTTAGTGAGCTCCTGATCGCCATGCACTGTGCTAGATGATAGGAATAAAACAGTGAACGAAAAGGATGTTTCCTGCCCTTTTCACGCTACAAGAGGATGCAGATCGTGAACAAAAATATTACTGGGAATACTGATGAGTCAGGTGCAGAGAGAGCAGAGAATAAAGGAACCCGACAAGTGAAATACCCTAAAACCTGAAGGATGAGAAGGAAGCCTAGAGAAAAGAATCAAGAAGGAAGTCACATTTGTAGTATACAGTAAGGCCCTGTGTTAATTGAGAGCTGTGCTTTTCAAAGAACACAGGAAAGGCTACGGGGGTGGGAACTGGGCAACTGTCAGCAGTAGGGAATGTGACAGAAAGTAATGCTAGAAAGGTGAGCAGGACTACCTTACACAAGATCTTCGTGGTCAAGTTAAGGATTTTAAATTTACCCAAAGACTCATGGGAAAGCGTGGAAGAGATTTCAGGCAAAAATAAATAAAATATATGACAAAGTGAGAGGAATTTGAATTACCTTTGGTCAGAAGATCGAAGAGGGAGGAAGAAGGGCCAGAGAGAGAAACCTCTAGTTGCTAAGAATTCTAAAATACAAAAGTGTCTAAGAGACTAATTAGAGATTTAAAAATTGTTTGATAATGGGGTTTACCAGGAACACTTCTGCCTTTAGTAGGAAATCTTCAGTGAACTCTATTCTTTAATGGTGTCTTTCTCAAATAATTTTAAATAAAACACTGTATATTTGTTGCATTAATTCTTTATTTTCTGTTCAGTCCTTAAGTCCATCATCTGACTTGTCTTAACACTGTTCCTCTGAAAGTAATGAGCAGAGAAACCAACCACCTAAAGTTGTCACACCCCTTTCATGTTTATAGTCTTTATCTTATTGGGTATCTGCAATATGTAGTCAAATGATCCACAATACTATTTGCTCATGGTTTTCCTCTATTTACCTTATCTTTTATTTGAAGTTTCCATCACAGATTATTCTTTTCCTTCTTTTCCAATAAAAATTAGTGTTTCTATCTGGATTCTGCTTACTTATCACAACAGAAGTGACTGAGTAATCACATCGTTTTCCATGGTTTTCTTGTGATTATTGTGTATCTCTAACGAAGATCCCTCTTTTGAGCTCTTGTCCCATATATAAAACATCTCATTAGATGCATTTACCTGCATGTCCCAGTTCACGACATGTTCCAATTTAAATTTATCCTTCTTACCTTCCACACCAAAACCTAAACCTCTTTATTTGTAATTAAAATACTAACTATATAAACATCTACACAGATTTCCAAGTTAGGAACCATGTAACTATTCTACACATTTAGTTCTCCTTCACTATCCATAACTAATACAGTCACAAAGTTGTGCCAGTTTTGTGTTAATTTCTTAAATATTTCTCTATTCTTCCCGTTCTCTTCATCCCCATCCCCACTATCTGTTTCTGACAGTCATATTTCCAGACAACTATAAAGTAGCTGACTGCAATATCTAATCTCCTTCCCTCCAGTTTCCCCACCTTCCCCTGCATTATCCCCCAAAAATCCATTCTCTATACTTGCCAGAAAACACTGACTGCACAAAACTAAGCTAAACAGAAAACAATAGTATTGGGGAAACAGACTAGAAAAGAGTATAATGGGAAGGTGGTATCGATTTAGATACAATCTATATCTATTTAAACATGAATGACTGGACATTTTTGTCTATGTTCTGAACCAGCAAAATCACAGCAAGAGAAAAAAAAAAAGACCATAAGAACAGGAGAGGATATGATAGCAGATAAGAACTGTCAGGGGGAAAAAAAAAGTTTAAATATGAAAAAATAATAGCTAAATAGCAAGTGACTGTGGTCCTGAGCAGTAAGCTATAAAGGGTAAAAGTGATTCGTGACATCTTTCCTTGAGATTCTAACACTCAATTATGTTTGAAAAAGAGAATGCAGAGTGACAATGAGACCAAAAGGACTAGTTGGAAGCTGATAAGACTAGTAAGCAGACTCCAGATTCTTCCTCCATGTTTGTACAAGTATAAGGAAAAAGTGTAAATTATTCTTCACACTTATCCATCAAAGTGTTATACCTATACATTTTTATGAGAACTCTTTAAAATGAAGAAAAAGTTAAATTTCTGGTCCGGTATAAAAAGTTAATGTCTACAGTTTTTTTTAACGCCTAAAGAAGATTTAAATACCTTGACATAATCTCCTTTCCTCAGGGTACATTTGGCCAATGAGGATAACTTATATGGTTAAAAAAATGTTTTTATTTTAGGTTTTAATGTTGATTATATAGTCACTTTATATTCTCCTAGGGAGTAAGACAAATAGACTTTAGAAGTTTCTATATGATTCTAGCCCCACTCCACCTGGTACGTGATTTTTTTTTAAGTTCAAAATAAACTAAATGCTGTCTAACTCAGTTCTAGGTAAAAAAAAAAAAAATCACAGAATATAATACATCTTATGCTTTAAAGATGGAGACTACCATAGTTCTTAAAGTCATTCATCATGAATTTGAAAAACAAGAACAAGATATTTTATCATACAAAAAGAACACATAGTAGAAGTTGGCAGAAGGGTTGTAGGAATAAGGGGGATTTTAAATGAGCATTGCAGAGATAAAGAATAGTGGGGCAGTATATATCAGTCCTTTGATAAAGTCCATTAGACAAAAGGGAGTGTAATATAATCACAATCAATACCTTTGTATCACAGAGGGATTCTACTTCCAGCAATATGGTAAACTTAGTGCCCTGAATGACCTGAATGCTAAAATATAAATAAAAATGATAAATATCTTTATAAAATGCTTATATACAAAACATATTATAAATGAAATTTACATAGATTGGCTTTCTCACACACACTATCTTCTTATGTTCGTTAAAGAATTTCCCAAAAAGTAAGGATTATTAAGGACAGGAATAGAGGGATGCCAGAAACTCAGACACAAGCAAAACACATGGCTTTTGAGAGATTTCAAAACTGGTGAAACTGAAAACCCATGTTCACAACTAAGGCTGATTGAAGATAAAGCCCTAGGCCCATTCGAAGTATAGATCCCAATAGGCCAAAAGGCTCAAATGCAAGTGTCTGCAGTATTAATATTAGGGTAAAATAGAAATAAGTATCTAGACCTTGTCCCCTCTATATGACTCTATCGCAAACTCTACCAGAAACATGAACTTTGAACAGAGGAAGAAAAATACTCATAACCACAAGCTAAGCCTCTTAAGAATTTGTGGCTTGAAATTTGCAAGGAAAATAAGTAGACCTCCCAAAAAACAAAACAAGAAAGAAACAAAAATGCACAAGAAATACTAGGCATAGTAGGCAAGAGTCAGCAGGAGTTAGACAGTAGTATAAAATAAATAATTCCTGTATGAAGAAATATAAGCCTTGAAAATTATGAATAAAAAGCAAGGTGTTTTAAAAAACAATCAAAATGAAAAGGATATCATAAGGAAATTTGAATTTAACAAATAAAGTGTTAAGACAGGAACACTATGGTTTTAGATGTCAACATATAGTTTGCCTTTGAAGAAATTGTGGCGAGTAAGAGGCTAGAGATCTCCTGGGTGCTGATAATATTCTTAATCTGATTTCAGATGTCGGGAACATGAATGGGTTTATTTTATGAAGTGTAAAGCTGTACACTAAGAGTTGTACAGTTTTCTGTATGACATACTAGAATTATATAAAAGTTTACTCAAAAGTTCAATGAACAAGTTCAATAATATGTTAGACATAACTGAAAAGAAAATTAATGAATTAAAGAATGAGATTAAAGAGCTAACTCAGAATGCAGGTCAGCGAGTCAAAGAGAAAAAAAATATGAAAGCACAAAGACAAGAAAAATACATTAAAAAGGTGAAAAAAGACTAACATATATGTAGAAAGAATTATGCAGAGGCAATCTGAAGAGATAATCCAGAACACTGGCAGAACTCATAAAGATCACCAATACTAAAACTTTAAAATTCATATTAAAAATATTCTTAGGTTGCCAGAGAAAGAGGATAAGTATCTTCAAGTAAACACAAACTGACAGTGGATCCCTCAAAAGAGCAATAAAAAGCAGTGTTGGAACAATGGTATCTTAAATGGGTTAGATAAAAATAACTACTAATAAGAAATTCTGTATCTAGCAAAATATCTTTTAAAAAAGAGAGCAAAATTCAGACATTTTCAAACAACAAAATTAAGTTTGCTAACAGCAGGATCATCACAAAAAGCCAGAAGGAAAATGATCTGAGATACAAGAAAGGAATGATACTATGAAAAGGAATGATTAGTAAGGCATTAGTATATGAGTCAGAATAGAGGGCCCATGACCAAATCTGGCTGAATAAGTTTTATTGTAACATAATCATGTCAATTCATTGTCATATCATCATCTATGGCTGCTTCTGCACTACAAAGAGTAGAGTAGTTGTGATAGAAACCATATAGCTGATAAAACTAAAATCATTTACTATCTGGCCCTTTACTGAATAAATTTTCCAAACCCTGCAGAGTAAATAGCTTGACTTACTGCATAATTTAATAAATTAAAAATGCATCAATATTTCTTAGACCATAATTTATGTTACAAAAAGTGTTAATTTCTAAGATTAAAATAAAAAGGAGAGTAAAGAATAACTTCCAATACAGCAGAGAAGAAAATGGAATTTAAAAATATAAAGCAAAAATCAAGATAGTGAAAACAACCCATAAATATCTGTAAATCATGTATCTACTAAAGTTCTAATATCCAGAATAGATGAAGAACTCTTTTAACTAAACAATAAAAATACAAATAACCCAACTAAAAAGTGGGCGAATAATTTAAATAGAATAAGAACAAATAACACATCTACGAATGGCCAACAAGCATATGAAAAGATGCTCAACATCATTAGTGATCAGGGAAGTCCAAATTAAAATGACAATAAGATACTCCTTCACACACAATGAGATGGCTAGAACCAAAACGACAGGCAATACCAAATTGTGACACACATGTGGATAAATAAGAACCTTCATACATTGATGTAGGATTGTAAAATAGTGTAGACATTTTGGGGAGACATTCTAACAATTCCTCAAAAGCTTAACCATAGAGTTACCATATGAACCAACAATTTCTATGTATACATATATCTAATTGTAATCAAAACATGTAGAAGAATGATCATAGCAGAATTAATCAAAATAGCTAAAAAGTGAAAACCACTTAAATATCCATCAACTGATGAAGAAAATATGGTATATCCATAAAATAGATTATAATTCAGCCATAAAATGGAATGCAGACTGATAATGTTACAATATGAATCAATCTTGAAAATATTATGGTAAGTGAAACATATTGTGTGATTCCATTCATATGAAATACCTGGAATAATGAAGAGCAACTGCTAATAGTGTATCAATTCTTCTTTGGAGTGATGAAATCATTCTAAAATTTGATATTGGTGATGACTGCACAAAACTAAATACACCAAAAATCATCTAATTGTATACTTTGAAAGGAATTTTAAAACATGCAAATTATATCTTCAAGAGTTGTTACACAAATATTAGTGAGTTTCAACAACAAAAAATCAAGGGACAAATCATTTTAATCCTACAAAAAAATTATTCCTGAGTTGAAGGATCACTCTCCACTTTATGAGGTTAGCATATCCTTGATATGATAATACAATAGCTGTTGTGATAATAAAGAATTCCTTATAACTAAAAGTAACTAGTAAAGAACAGATATTTCTAGTATGCTAAAGAAAAGACCCTTGCATTAAGACAAAGGTCACATAGGAAAAACTCTAAAGAAGTTCTTTCTATGTCTTAGAATTCTATTATTTTATATTTAACAACATTCGCATTTAATGATCTTAATCATTGCCAACATTAATTTCTGACAATGCTTACTTCTGAAAAATATGAGAAAACTAGCTTTCAGTGGAAATTTCAGTGCACAGAAATACAGAGAGAAATCAACTTCAAGTCACAGTCAAAAACCATGCAGACCATATCTGCTCTTAAATAACAGTATGTGCAGTAATCTGAAAGCTGTCAGGATGATCCACTTACATCTTAACAACATGAACAAGGTGTTGACCTGTTTAAAACTGTCAAAAATTTGAACCTTGTTATTAAAATATAGATTCACATTATTTACTTTGTGACTTAAAACTTTTCCATGTTCACATATTGCTTCTGATGAATATGTCAAAGTTCAAAAGGGTATCAATTTGCAACTGAAAATACTGTAATATCAGAAATCAAGTATTTACTTAAGAGTCATGGCTGCAATCATCACATAACTATCTACTTTATTTAAATAAATGAGAAATGCAGAAATATGCTTGATATATTTATTTGATTATTTATGTTACAATACACCCACTCATAAGTCAAGCAGCTTAAATTCAGATCTACTAATCATTCTTAATTCAGGCTAATGCATACATCTGAAACCAACTTTAAGTCACTTTTATGTTTAGCATTTTAATGATTATGCTATATTGCATATGATGTTTTGCACAGTCTCCATTTATATACTTATACATGAATGTAATTAAAAGGTGTGGCTGTCAATAAACAGCATTACAGTTTCATGTTCATTTATTTTGTAGATCTTTCTTTTTAGATTGCTTTGTAGATCACTTTCATCTTCATGTAGATCTTTCAATAAAACTGAGTTACACATGCACTAGCATATTAAAAACTAACAAAATTCAAAATATCAGTATAAGATATAACAACCATAAAAACAATTTCTTTAAAAGTACCTTCTTCAAGGATGGGTCGTGGGATAACAAATGGAATCTCCTGCAGAGGGTCCATATACTTGTGGCCAGCACTAATAATCTTTATTTGAGGCACGCAGAGAACAAGTGTTCCTGGCATGATTTGTCCATGGTACCAACTTCTTACTGTTCCAGGAATGTCACCAGATACAATTGTACTTGGGGAAGGCAGGCTATCATTTGGAATGAATACACAACAAGATTGTACTTCAAGCTAGAAAAGAAAAGCAAAATTAAATATTTGGATCAGGCTAAATTTGGGAGTAAACATATCTTCAAATACTAATATCGTTACCAGAACAAACCGGCAAGTGAATAAAAAAGAAAATGTCCCATACTTATGTCTCTATGAGTTACTTTTTCCAAAGAACACAACAAACACTTGAAAAGGTTTTGATTTTTTGCTATAAATCTGATCGAATGGGTGCAGTGACATGAGCTGAAAACATATCTGCCTTTCCACAGTTCTACCCAAGAAACATAATTGAGTTAGAAAATCTCCTGGCAAAAAAAGGTGAGAAAATCCTCCTTCTTTTGCGGTTCATTAGATTTTTGTTAACACCAGCTAAATCCTTAGAACTGACTACCATTTTATTGCTCTTTAAAAAACACACAAATGGCTATTTCTATGTTAAGTCTGGCTCATCCTTTTTTACTTTATAGACTAAAATATAAGAAAAAAATGTTTAAAATGTTCAGATTATATCATCCTCTAGATGCTCTATCTCTAAAACATGTCTATCTCATATACTTTCTCTTTTTACACACATGTATACCAAGACTCAAGTATATATATCACATTTATTATATATAAACACATACATAGTAATGAAGAAAATTCAGAAGACTCTAAGAGCACTATTCCTTGCTTTTATCTGGACTTCAAATTATTACCTAAACTCTGATTTCATGTGAAATTTTTATACTTCCCTATCACCAGTGTTGTCACTTGGGTTGCTAGGGCCTAAGGTAGGTAAAACAAGACGAACCTGAATTCACTGTAAGTTCTAAATTCAAAAGCAATGTAGGGTTAGTCTATTAGTTTTAGTTGGTTCTTACAAAGTAATATCCTGTACCAGGTTAGTAAACTGCCCAAACAGACTAGCACACTTAAATTATTTTTAAGAAAAAAAAATATAACCTGTTAATTTTCTACAAAATATTTGGCATACAAAGGTATTATCTGAAAGTGTAATAAAATAAACTTCGTTTGCTTATTACTACTTGGCTATTTTAGCCAATTATATTAGTAAACATACTAAATAAAACATAACTAACAATATAGTAATATGACTTCTTTGGGGCTTACATATTCCTTAGTGAGAGCATAACAATATGTAACAGCTGGGATTCCTTGATACAATAAATAATTTGCCAGCCTTATAATTAAGCAAATTTTCTCATCTTTGCTTCAATATTTCTGTGCACAGAAGAACTGATTAATTCAGTGAATAAAAATATAAGTAAAATTTTGCAAAAACAAATAAGCTGGTTCACAGAATATGAGCTCATTTTTTAGTTTTAGAATTGTATCTTGCAGCTTAGACAATTTAAGTGTGTATATGTTAAGTAGTTAACTGATTTAAGATTACAACATAATTTTTTATTCTGAAACAGAAGTATATATTATCTCAGATGTATTTAGTTTTTAAATATTAACATAAGTCATTGTTGGTATTCAATTACACAAGTTAAAATGGCACACTGAGAACATATTACCCCATATAAATACTGATTTGACCTTAAAAGTATTTAATACTTCAGGCAGGTACTAATGCTATGTTGAAAAACAGCTTTCAGTAATGTGACATAATTGGCTTAATATGCCGCCATACACAAATATATACATGTAAGGCTGAGAAACTAATTGAAATTGTGCCAAAATTTCCAAAATCACAAAATATTCCAAAGTTCCACTAAATCAGAAACAAATTATTTCATCGCATTTAAACTACCTGAGCAATGCATACAGAATCAATAGTATATTAGCATGAGATACATAACAGCTCTAAAAAAATAAACTTTCTAAATATATGTTGTGGGTATTTTTTTAATGATAAGACCAAAACATATACATAATCCAAATTGCTCAAACTTATAATGTTACATATATTATATATACTAAAGCTATCACATAAATCTTTTTACACTTTTAAAATAACTGTTAAACTATATGTCTAAAATTGTGTTTTAATGTAAAATGTTGAATGATTTATGTAAGTGAATAGAAAACTGCAGCAGTAAATTTTGTATTAATGTAAGGATCTGACAATCCAAGGGAAAGAAAATGAAGTAATCTGCCAGTAAGAAGTCCTCAAACTGGGGGTCAGATCATGTTCATGGAAACCATCTGGTTGGGACCCTCTGAGCCACACCAAACACAAATGATCTTTTAAAAAAATATCCTATTCATTAATGCATCACAGCTGCACTGAGTGTTACTTCATTTTTCCATGGCAACATCCTTTCTGTTTCAAGGATCTTATTTCAGTTTTGGTAGCAACGTGTTCTTTTGCCAATATTCATGTGTTAAAGTGAAGGGATTATTACAAATTCTTGAAGCAGAACCACCCCTATTTTGATTCCTCTTAGGTCAAGGGCTACATATCTATTATATACTGAGGATAAACCAATAAAGTAGAAATTATTTGGTATTCTTATTTAATAAATAAAATGATTATCGTGCATATTTTTTCTGAAGTTCCAGGTTTATGTGCCATTTGAAAAGATGCCATTGTGTACCCCCATGTGTAAGATTTGGTAAACTTAGATTTTTCTAAATTGTTTGCTCTATAACTGTGATACACTCAGTGAAAAAGAAGAGACTAAGATAGGTTTCATTAATCTGAACATTTTGTTTAGTCTGCTGTCTATCATATAGAACACTTTACATATAATGCTCTAAAATTTTTTCTGCCTTTTTAAATAACAGTCCTATTTCTTCTTTCCAAATGTTTCTCTTACTTTAAAACTTTAAACTCCAGCAATAATTATGTTTTACGAAATTTCTACAGAATGAAATAAATGTTTCAGGAAACAGTTTTAAGTTTTTTAAAAAATGAAACATTTCAAGGTATAATATCATTCACTTTATTTTTTAATTCATGAATTCTTTAATATTTACAATGAACTGAACTGGAAGTCAGGAACACAGAGACCAAAGACATAATCTCAGTGCTTAAAAAACTTATAACAATAGGGTTTTAAACTATCAATAGAATTTTCACTAGAGCACAAGCTCTATGTCAGATACTGCCTATTTTGTTCACTATTTTGTTATCTCAGTACATAGTACAGTGCCTAGCATGTAACAGATACTAAAAAAATCATTACATAAATGAACACATTATTTTTATTAGCATCAAATATAGATGGTAATTAAATAATTGTTTAATGCATGCTCATTATTTCATTCCCCAGAATAACCTGGTACTTAGGTAACTTTAAAAACTGACTTGTCAGCCAAATGGGTACAATTCCTGCTGTGGAACCTTTGACAAGTTATTTAATTTGTCCATCACTTCAGTCTGATCTGTACATGGAGGGAAATCAATATTGATATAAAGATGTAACATATAATTGCCACCTAAGTGTCTGCTAAATAGTCAATAAACTATACCAAGTATCTACTATAAGTCAGATCCATATATTAGCCATCACAAATTTATAATAATATTTACATTCCTTTTAATTTAAAATGCTATTATTTACAGTTGTACTAACTATGTATATCGACACCACGAAAATATTTAATTTGTACTACAACAAATACACAAACTATTGCCTAAATCACAGTTCCCCTATTTTATATATTCTCAATACACCATGAAAACACTTCAGGTATTTTATATCTAGCAGAAATCTAAATATACTTATTGAGGACATTAAGTTAAAAATCTCAAAAGTGAACCTTGGTTGTTTTCTTTTCCAGAGTGAGTGTTATAAATCTCCATATTTTTTTCATAAATTCTTGTCAGGAAAAGATATAAAAAGAGTCCTAGATTTGTATTCTAGACTTCTAACAAACTACTATACAATTGTTGTCATTTTCTCAATGTGTATAAATACATAGTCCTTTGTGCAAAATTTAAGTATTACATGTAAAAAATTACTTTCACAATTAAGGTGGTTAACAGTTGATCCATCTAGTCTTAAGTGTCTACTCTTGCTTAATCTTGGAGATAAACCAGGAAGTTCAATGGACATAAGGCCATCCAGTGGATTACACAATATGATTACAACATCAGTGGTCATATTCTATATGTAACTTCCTGAGAGCGAGAATTCAATCGTTTTAGCTCAACTGGCTTATGGTACCCAAAACACTTTGATAATCTCACCAAAATCACACAGGAGGATATGGGCAGTAGTTCCCTAAAGGAAAAACAAAGCATTATTAGCAAAACAAAGAAACAAGGATGCTTCGAATGGGAAATAACAGTTCATCACACAATACCGTATACTCAGAAGACTCAGAAAATACAAAAAACACCCAGGAAATGCCACAGAGCAGCAACATAATCTCCAGTGTAAAAGATAAAAACACACCAGGGCCGTGTTCTCCTTTATTTGTGAATTCCAGGCCAGAGTGTTTTATTTTGTCCACTCCAGGTCATTGCCAATTACATGCTTCTGGAATAAAAACGGAGCTTTTGATAGGATCTTTGCTGATTAGCAGATAGAGAAAATTTGCAAAGAACAATTTAAACTAACCTATTGTAAGGCCCCCAAACCAAATTCATATTTTTAAAAATATTGTTCAAGACTACATGCAATACTATGAAAAACCCCACTACAATTAACTGTGAAAGTTCCTCTTCCCACGGAAAAACAAATATTGTTTATGTCTTTATGTAATTTAAGTCTTTCTATCATAAATAAAAAAGAACATGGGCTTAGCAAATATCAACTTTGGCTCCAAAATCAACTTTCCAGAAACTCTGATTAAAAACACATTTACTTGCTCAAGCTTCTACTAAAAGAATAATCCTTTGATGGCTTTAAGTTATGATGTTCTGTTTTATCTGATGACAACTTCAGAGTTTTGTTTTATATTTTGGTTCATAGAACATCTTGGAAAACAGATACTACTTTTTTAAAAACTAAGAATTTTAGTGTCCAGATTTTAATCATTTAATCAGAATCAAGTTTTATCTTCAAACTTCTCCAGACTACATTAATTATCTGGAAATATCTAAATACATAGTATGTATAATACAAAGCTGGGACTAGTGGTGAGGCAAGCAAGGTACCTAGATCATATGCAAGATAACCTGTACAAAGACTTATTGTTTAGTACTTCTGTAATTATACATTAATTTATACTCAATAAGCTTAGTCAAATGAGGAACATCAGACTAAACTCTCCAATTAAAATGGTTAAGATGGTAAATTTTATGTTATCTGTATTTCAGTGTAATTAAAAAGGACCAAATGAAGAATATCAGTATCCCTACTCATAACTAATCTATAATGATTTGTAAGATTAACTTCATTTTCAGTTATAATGAAGGCACTGCATTATTATAAAACTAGCAAAAGAATCAAAAGAACGCTACAAAAGTGTTTGAATTAGAAATAACCAAAAATTACTTAATCTAACCATTTTGTACTGCAGATAAGCAAAGTAAGGCCATAGTTAACATACAGAATTTGAAACTGCTGACCACTGGTTCCTAGAAATTCCACACACCCTTGGCTTCCATTAACTCTCTAGCCTTTCCTACCACAATTCTGATTACTCCCTTAGTTTCCTTCAAGGATACTTTCTTTTCTACTACTTTAGAACTGGTATTCCCTTGGCCAATTGCTATTTAAACTTTACTTTTTTAAATGATCCATTCTGGTTTTAAACCATCTGTAGATGATTCCCAAAATTATATTTCTACTGTGAATCTCCTCCTTAACCTCTAGATACGAATATCCTACTATCTAATAGATAGCTGGATATTTTACAGGCAATTTTGAAACGCATGTAAATTCAAACACCCTATTTTCCCTTAACCCTGAAAAGGTACTTCTTCCATCATTAAGAGCATCATTATCCACTCACATAGTAAAACCAGAACCTGGATCACCATTTAGACAGCCTGCTTTCTCTCATTCCCTAAATTCATTAGTCACTAGGTTCTGCTGATTTTACCTTACGTCTCTCAGGAATCACTAACCAACATGGCCCACTGTCTTGTGTTTAGAAATCATTCTTTAACATGTTTTGTCAATTTTTTGGTTGTTTCAGGTAGCAAGATAAATCTGGCCCCTGTTATTTTATCCTGGGCAGAAGATGTTCTCCAATGTATCTTAAGTTGTTGAATATTCATGTGCCTATTTGTAATTTACAAAATATTATAAAGATTTCTTATATCATGCAGAATCTTAAACTGGAAGATTGTCCTAGAGCTGTCAAATAATCTTGTAACTTAATATCTTTCTCATCCCCTATTAATTACACAACTAATCAAAATGATATCAATAAAGGGTAGTTACGCTAAATTAGTCAATTTTTAGGGGAATGAATAAAAGGGAATGAAGTTACTTAATACAGCTACTTATATCATTATAAAATAACTTTTAGGACTAAAGTAAACTTCAAACAGTTAAATATTCTTGAGAGCGGTTATATTCTAGATAATGCAATAGTATCATGTAGTTCAGTGGTCTCCAACCTTTCAGGCACGAGGGACCGGTTCTACTCTGAGAATCTAATGGCCTGATGATCTGAGGTGGAGCTGAGGCAGTGATGCTAGCGCTGGAGAGCGGCTGCAAATACAGATGAAGCTTTACCTGCTTGCCCACCACTTACCTCCTACTATGCAGCTCTGTTCCTAACAGGCCATGGACTGGTACCAATTCATGGCCAGAGGTTGGAGACCTCAAACTGGTTCTTCTACAAATAAGTAAATATTCATCTGAGACAGTATGTAAATTCATCAAGAGCCAGGTAGTGCATGTCTTAGGCATCCTTTCAGTAGATGACTTTACCATTTCTCTTTGGGACCCTAAGAATTTTCTATGGGATCCCTCCAAGACAGATTCCCCATATGCTTCAAAGAATGGCTTTGCCGTTTTCCTATTAGACATAGAGAATTACTGTTTCTTTTGTCTCCTCAGCATCTAGCTTAATACATAACAAAAATTAAGTGCTAAACATGAGAATGAATAAAAAAGTAATAAATGAAGGAAAGAGAGCATTCCATAAGGTATTACTAGGTAATTAGCTATTTAAAAAATTAAGTTTATCTTAGGGCATTAAAAGATTAAAATGATCATGATTATTAAGTAAATACTTATGTTTTAAAGGGGGTTTTTAAAAATATAATATTTATCAAAAAGGATATATGGAATTTCAGAAAGCCAAGGAAGATATACTAAGAAGCAGTAGGACCTTGGAGCAATCCCTGAAATTAAATTCCATTTACTTCATCATCTCCTCTGTGATGAACAAGGCAAATAAATTTAAAAAGACACACTCCAAGAGATCTGCTGTAGTCTCACAATAGTAGAACAGATAAATACTTAGGAGAGAAAGCTATACATAACAGAGTCAAAAGAAGGCAAATTTTGTGTTGTATGTTAGACATCAAAACACGAGCTGTTGTCTGTAAAGGTAATTATACACTACATCTCAGAAAAGAAAAATATTTTTCCTACCACAATTCTTAGTCAAAAATCAGTGAAACCAGAATACAACTCCTGAAAACAGCTGGCTTAAAATACAGTGCTAAAAAGCATGGTATATAAAGTAAATTACTGGAGAAAGATCTGATAATATCTGGATTTTCCCCTTTTTTCCATGAAATATTATTTGTGATAAATCATAATTTAGAACTTCAGATTGAATTATATTCAGATAGGTTATTATTTACATAATCATAGAATATGTGCTCTATGTAGTTTCTCATCTTCTTGACTACTAATTTCTTTAGTATTTACCTTTATCGAATACTAAATACATCACAGATTAATCCTTCTAGAAGATTGCTAAACTAATATGTAACAAGATGAGTAGTGTTCATCAGGAAAAAAAAAACCCCACTTATATTACTGCTGATTTAAATAGTACAAACAGATGTGTTAAATCAGTGAAATTAGATGTCCACATAAAGGTCACTAAGGCATTATGCAGAAACAAAACATAAGAAAGACTTCTCAGGTGATTTTCTGGTGACCATAGACCAGAGTAAGCTAAGAATAGGTTGAATTCAACTAATTTGAGAAAGAGAGTATAACTGAGATAAAATTGTTATCATTCTAATTCCCATCAATAAAAGGTCTGCTCTGAGATTAAAGATTTTATCAAAATAAAAACTACATGTACAGTTTTCAGGAACAAAACCACGCATGGTCTAGTTAAGCTCTACAATGATGGAGGGCATGGATAAGTTGTATACAAGGACTGAGTGCTACATAATGCATGAGATTATAAGGAGATAGTATTTTCTTTAAAGAGGCTAACACTGATTAAAAGTGTTCAGCAATATGTTGAGTACTGTGTATTTTCTACTTCTACAATCACAGACAACATAAAATCACTAAATGTTTCTTGCATTCATGTTGTCGCATTTGTTCTATCTGATGCCACCAGTACAATGAAGGAAACTCTAGGGAAGGAGAACAGGGCAGTCAACAGAAGGAGTTATTAGGATAATATTAACTGTAAAATCATGCTGGTTAAGATTGGTGAGACAGCTGATGCATGTGAAAAATGTTGTATTTCCTGCAAGATAAGAGTTAAAAAACAGAAACAAAAGCGCAACAAGACACACTTTCTCCTTCCCACTTTTCTTTTAATTTTTCTTACAGGCAACCTGCTCAGACATAAGAAGCTGTAAACGATTGCCAATATCCAGGTTATTGGCTCTTGTATTAGTGAGTATTTCAAATAACCACATTCACTGATTAATATTAGGCAACTGGAGTTGTTTTAAGGTATTTAAAAAGTGTTTTGATGGGTTTTCATTATAGTAATCATAATATATTATAGTTATGCATAACATGTCTGTATCTGTCTGTGTTACTTTTCTAATACTACATAACAAATTACCACAAATGTAACAGCTGAATGTGATTTACATATCGAGCATTTGAAATATTTTAAATAATGCTTAAAGAGAAACAAAAAGTGGAATGAATTAATTTTTTAAATTCAAGGAACACCTCAAAATTTATTTTTATAACTCTGTAAGAAAGAACATGTAATATGTTTTTCATGTAATTTTGTTAACAGTATTCAAACTGCACCAATAGTTTTCATCCAAATTATGGAAATGAGATGGTATATACATAAGTGTTACAGTGAGAAAATTTTTACCAATACTAAAGGTGCTAAAAAAGGATCATAAAAGTTAAAATCATGATTTTTTTATTTACCTGCACTGTGAGTCTCTTTACTGCATTCCATACTGCTCCAATAAATTCTTTCATTCTTTCTTCGGCACTTCTACAGCCTTCAGATATATTCAGCATGGCTTTCACAGGGACTGACAACGGTCTGGATTCTAATATAAGAATAACTAGTTATTTAACAGAAATGTACCTTACAGTTTCACAAAACTATACAGAAAATATTTAAGATTATTTCTTCTTCCTTGTTTAAAATTAAAACCATTTGAGATTCTAAAATATTATATTAGATTGTTTTATCATAAAATTACTGAATAGTCTGCAAATATTCAAAAATAAGCAAACAGCAAATGATCAGGGTTAGGAGGGTGTTGGTTACTCTTGTCAGGGATTGGTGATTGGAAAATGGGTTTGTGAAGCAATGGTAATGTTCTGTTTATTGAATACCTGGATATATTCACTTTGAGAAAATTAAGTTGTAAAGAACCATCTATCTATTATTCACTATAAAATTAATTCATCAATAAAAACTTTATTTGAAAAAGGAAAATACAACTACAAAGTATATGATTCATCCAAAATTGATAAGAAATGGATCTTCTCCTATGTGGATTCTCCTGTAATAATTGCTATAGACTCTCAATTCTAAAAACTGACTCTGATGGTAATCAAAAGAAGTGATTACATAAAAGGCAGATTTATATATTAAGAAAATAAAATGTAGTATTCCATTCACTATAGTTTTGTTATTAAAATTTTGTTCATCTAAAATAAATTAGGGAATTGACAACTTTATAATGTAAATCTTCAGAAATTACTTTAAATAATTTAATAATAATTTGTAACATATCTAGGAAATTCACATATATTTATACATTTTGTTAATGCAAACATATAATTTTTATGTAATATTTTAAGTAGCATAAACCAGAGATTACTTTTCAAGACTTTTACTGAATTGGTGATCCTAGGATGTTTTTCAAACTAAGTGATACTGTATCACCAATATGAGAATGACAGCTGCTATATCTATTCATACTTTCCCTCTCCACCCAACTTGGTCCATAAATTTGCATTTATATTAGATTTACAATACCTTAGGGCATGGAACACATACCTTTTTTCTCATACTGATAATCCCATAGTCTAGCATATTATGCATATTTGAAATTCAAAACATATTTGTTTTTAAAAAAAAAAAAGTATGGAAGAGATCCATGGAGATATCTGGGAGCAGAACACACTAGGGAGACAGAAGAACAACTCAAAAGTCCAGAGATAGGTACGTGATTACGGTTTTCAAGAAACAGTATAGAAGCAGCAAGGGTAGCTAGAGCAGAGTAGATGAGAAAAGTAGGAGACATATTTTTGAAGGATTTTCTCTGGCTACTATATAGAAAACTGACTACATAGACCAAGTATCAACTTGGGAGAAATGGTGGCAGCAATGGTGGTAGTAAGAAGTGGTGAAACTCTGTATCCATTTCAATGATATAGCAAAGAGGATTTACTGATAGATAAGATGTATAGTAGGAGAGAAAAACAAAGCAAGTTGACCCCAGTTTTAGGTCTGAGCAACTGGAAGAATGGAGGTGTAGGAGGAGAACTGAGAAAAAAAGAAACAATTTTAGACCTATCAAGTTGAGATTTCCATTAGACACATAAATGTAGATATCAAGGTGGCAAATGGATAAACAACTATTAAAAAAAGGAAAAGAACAGGTACATATAATTCACAGAAAAATGGAATTTGGCTGATAAACTTATTAAGATACAGATCTGCTCAACCTTACTAACAAAGAAATAAAAATTAAGACAAGAATCATGTTGGCAAACATTTAAAAGAGTTAATCTATATGCTTACAAAATTAGTCATTGTTAAAGCCTCTTGTGAGGATGTTTCATATACTACGAATATAAATAAGAACGGCCTACAGAGTAGAATTACAAGAGGGCCAATATGTATCTATCAGAATTTAAACACACACATTTTTCTGCAAAAAAAAGTCTCATTTCTAAGAATCTATGCTACAGAAATACTAAAACGTGAGACTGTATGCAAACAGAGAATTTATAAAGGATGTTCAGTATCAGCAGCATTATTTGCAATAGACAAAAAAAAGAAAAAAGTGGGGAGAGAAAATGCTAAGGAACTTATCTGTTCATCAAAAAAGAAATGGTTAAATTAACTTCAGAATATTTGCAATAAAGATCATCATGTAAAAATGAGACACAAAGGTTTGACAGAAAGCACATTTTTGATATCTTGCAAAGTGAAAAATGTATATGTGTAGCATGATCCAAGTAAGTTTTTAAAACTGTGTGTGAGCTTGAGCATGTATTTGTCTACCCTGTATACACAAAGAACATTATAGAGGAGTAAAAAGTAAACCTATGATAGAGGTTACACTCTGAGTAGGGAAAAATGGAATTTATGATGGGTAAAGGTGAGGGGGTAATTAACTCTTTATACTCTTTATATTTCATAATGTTTTATAATAATGAATTACCTACTATGATTTTTTAATAAAACACATTTATTTTATAGACACTTGAACTTTGTTGCTTTTCTTTTGTACATTAGGAGTTATGAGAGGAAAGGGTTACCTAAACTTACTGTAGAACTCTGCCTACTGACATACTGGCTTAAATGTAGACCAACCACACAAAAACCTACACACAGATGTTTACAGCATCTGTATTCATAATTTCCAAAACCTGAAAGCAACCAAGATGTTCCTCAGTAAGTGAATCAATATAAACTGTGGTACCTCCAGAAAATGGAATATTATTTCATCACTTAAAAGAAATGAGCTATGAAAACACATGGAGGAAATTTAAATGTATATTACTAAGTAAAAGCAGTCAGTCTGAAAAGGCCACATTCTGGAAAAGGCAAAACTATGGAGACAGTAAAAAGACCAGTGGCTGCCAGGAGTTAGGGTACACAGAGGATTTTTAGGTCAGTGAAACTACTAGGTAAGATACTGTAATAGTAGATACCGGTCATTATAAATCTGTACACACACAGTGAATGCATGCCACCAGTGAACCCTCATGAAAACTATGAACTTTGATTATGCTGTGTCAACATAAGTTCGTCAATTATAACAATGTACCATTTAGGTGGAGGATGTTCATGATGGGAGGGCTATGCATACGCAGGGGCAAGAGACATATGGGAAATCTCTGCACCTTCCCCTCAGTTTTACTATGAATCTAAAACTATTCTAAAACATACTTAAAAAGTAAATATTAAAAATGGAGTCCAAATTTTAAACTATTTGAAACAATGAATATAAAATGTTTCCACAATAGTCGTTCATGGTCAAATTTTCAAAATCCGATCCAGAATATCAGCGTTATGTAAATATCATTATTAAAACTTAAAAATAAATCCATCTAATAAATGCTAACATTATCAAGCAGTTAAGACACTATTACATAACTATAAAGTGATATAATTTCAAGTTACTACTAAGCAAAACAGCCCCATGTTTATTGCAAATGCTGTCTTCTTTAATACGATGATCTAATAAAAAATAATTAAAGGAGGCGCTGAAATCTTTATGTGGCTTAGTGCTGTCCAAAAAGCTATGACAAACATAATCAATTAAAAATTCTCATTAAAGGGCATTATCTGGCTATTAGAGGTATAAAAGCAGACTATTTTGGATATACTAATTTTCAACCCATTATATTTTCTAAAAGATAATAGGAAGATGAGTTTGTTTTTAAAAAAGGACAATTTTTCTGTAGTTATATATATTTTATAGGTAATATATTTACACTTTATAAAACCATGCCAATCTTGGTCCTTATTTAACCAAAACCTCTGTATCACCTACTACAAGCCAAGTGCTACTAGAAGTGCTTCAAAAATATTAGCCAGTTTTAACCTCATCACAACCCCATGAGGAATGCATGATTTTTTAGACTATTATTACCATCATTTTCAGATAGGAAAACTTGATCACAGACAAGTTAAGTAAAACCTTCAGTCACCTGGCTGGTAACAGGTAAAACAGGCCTGAGAATCTAGTTTTTTTTTTAACTACTATTCTTTTAACTACTATGTTATAGTCCTTCTTCTGTTACTCAAATCTTGTTTAATTACTTCTAGTTCTACCAAACGTAATAAATGTATCATGTTTTTACCAAGGATCATGGTACCACAAATAGATTTGTTCATTCCTATGGAAGCTAAATAAAATCTACATTGATATGATACACTAATATCTATTTATTATACTTCTTGTGTTCAACACTAAGATAATTTTTAGACTGATACCTTAATTATTAAAATAATATCAACAATTATTTCTTAGGCATGTATCATCCAACTTGGTATAATATTGATCCTTTATTTCTGTGCCTTGGACCAGTCTTGCACTTGGAGTCAATCTGAGTTAGAGTTTCACCTGTGCCACTGATATAATTGGAGAAAGCAATTATCTAAGTGTCAGAAGTTAATAATACCTATATCTAATGTTAAGAATGCTGTTTAAATCATAATGTATATAAAATAGCTCATAAAAGTATTATAAATATAATGAATAATGATGATGAAAAATAACTGGTACAATGTATAGGAAAGACCTCTATCGGATCTGAAACACAATTAACCATCCTTTTCTATCACAATCAACCTATTGTTTTAGTTGTATCTTACCTGACATTCCCTCTGATTTCCCCAAATTAGATTTGGTTCTTCCTCTATAATCACAGAATTCTGTACAACATATTTAATTTTTCATGGTATAATATTACACATTTGAATATTTGTGTCTCCAAAATTAGCAGCAAAGCACAGTTGTAGGGTATAGCAATAAATCACAGTGGGTAATGGCTGGACTTGGAAGGTACATCTGGGTTCTGCCCCCTGCTAATCTTTCTCTTCCAATGAGAAATAATCTTTATAGACATACTTATTAACACCAATTAGATAAAATTGGCTGAGGAAGAATAAAGCTAGAACTGCAAACCACAAAATTAAATGACTATAGTTTAGTCCCTATGTATCAACCAATGATTTATATCAGCACATTCCCTTCCTTTCTTAGGGTTGAACTGGAATCTGGTAACGATTACTCAAAGTCAGTAGGTCAGAAAACTCTGTTCTTATTTTGAGAGTCTGAGTAATAATGTCAATGGTTAAATGGTAACACTAAGTATCCTATAGTCTTCATAAACCAATAGCACCAAATACTGGCATTTGATACCAAATGGCTTATGTTCTTGAAGTTCAAGATTCTCAAAATAACAAGGTTATTTCATGATAATAGTCAAAAACATTTGTTCTGCTTTGGTAATAAAATTCATTTTTCATAGTTACTGAATTAAAATCCTTTTTGTTTCATCTGCTGTGAAAAAGCCTTAGGTCAAGTAGGTCAAGTTTAGTACTTGGTCAATAAGGGAGGATGATTTCTATTAAGAGTAACAACAACAAAAGTTCCTATAGCAATTTCTCCTTTAACCATAAGATACCTAACCATCATTTTTTACATTTATGCACTTTATTCAATACAGTGCTTATACTAAGACAGTTTTCATTTCACTGAAAGGACAATCCACATTTCCTTCATTTAGTTATATCATGTAGCACCTTGAAATAGTATAGTGCCTTGTTCAGTTGAATCGGCTGAATCAACTGATATACTTTTCAAAAAGAGAAAAAAAATCATATGTACCTTCTTGAAATCTTCTCCAAATGGTGTATTATTTGACATTTTGGTCAAAAATGTAACTTTGTGTAATACACACATCTATGATTTCATTTTTATTTGAAATTTTAAATAATCACAAGAAGAAAGTGTGCCAATCTTAATTTTTCCTTTACATTCATGAGGAATAAAACTATTCGGCCATGTACTTATATAACCAAGACAATATTGTGCCGGGGAGAGTTGTCCTAAACAGAGTCGAATTACTTTAAAAAAAAAAAAAAAAAAAAAAAAGGAGAGGAGAGGGAGAAGAGAAAAGAAGAAAAGAAGAGAAAAGAAGAGAAAAAAGAAAAGACTTATACAAACAAAAACCTCCCACGAATAAGCATTACAAACTCAGGCTGTGGATCATCCTGAAGTGGCAGCATGCTTTAAGCAGTCATAAGGTGAGAGATTACTACCAAAGAGAGCCCAAGTGAAAAATTGTGGCTTCCTAAGAGATAAAGAGGGGAGAGCTACCAACCTGCATAAGAGAGAAATGCTTCAGTAGGACCTGAAGCAGGGCTACAGAGTTGTTCTATCACAAATTCGGAAAGCAAGAGGCTTAGTGACCACGGGGCTACCCAGAAAGGCATTCTTTCTGGATTTCTGGGCAAGGATTTGAAGGAAGAAGAGGGTAAATCCCAAAGAAGAGACACCAGATCTGACTCAATAGTGATATGCAGTATGACATTTCCTTATCCGGTTCACAAAGACATCATAAAAGACTTGGATAAGGTGTTAGTTGTGCATAGGCTTAACCTGTTCTCTTGCAGATGTATGGCATATTTTTGGAAATAATACTTTTATCACAGAATTAATATATATTAATAGGTGAAAAATCTAAAAATGCAGCTTACCAAAAAATGAGGGAGGGAGGGAAGAAAAAAGAAAATTAAAATATTCCATAATTTCAACATGTAAGAAAAATCATTCGAAACTACTTAAGGAATATCTACTATGTTTGAGGGTCTATGTTAGGAATTAGGAATGCCATGGTGAACTAAACAGACACAATCTCACCCTCATGAAGCACACACATACACGCACACGCGCGTGTGTGTGTGTGTATTTATATGGCTTTAAAAATTTTTGTAAATGAAACAAAAAACTCTTTAGTGGTGGAGGTTCAGACACCAATGGAATAAATATATTTACATAAAAGTTTCCTCATAGCATGACTTGCAGTAAGGAAACCTAGATATCATTCTTCATTCTACCACTTTAAGATATGCGATCTTAGAATCACTTCACTATTTAAGTTCCAGTTTTCTCACACAAGTTTCAGAAGATAAGCATTAAAGGCTGCTCAAATCTCATTGGAAAAACATAGAGTTTAGGCAGAGGTTCTACTGTCTATTAAAAAAAAATTGAGAAATACAAAAAGAGAAGAAAGTGGAGAAGTGAGGAAGGAAGGAGAAAGATCACTGAGTAACACCATCTTGCTGTAAGTTCTAAAGCAAAGATAATAATGTCTCTAGACTAATCTTCAAGTTATACCACAATGATCCATTGAGACAATTAACATTCTTTCACCCAACCTCGTTTCCAAAATAAAACAAATAACAACAACAAAAGTTTGAACTTCCATTAACTTAAGTGTGTGCACACCCACAACCAACATTACTGTCACCAGAAATAGTAGCACAAAGTAGAATATGGCACTTCCAGATACTATCATAAGATCTTGGAGGAGCATCAAGAATTTTTAGGTTGAAAGAGGCAGTCTTTTTGCTTACAGCTGCAACTCTTGCCCAAGCCGGTATTGTTTTCCACATATTTTATACTTAGGACTAGGGTTTAACAAAAAGATCAAGTGAGTCTAAAATAATGTAACTCACTTTCATGTAATAGTATGAAATTGCTGTCGATATTTTATGTTTGCCCTTCAAAGGCACCTTCGCACTTTCTCCTTCTGCAGGTAAGTCCTTACCTAACTTTGGTCTTTATAGTTACAAGAGTTCATAGAGAAACTAAAGATAAGCTAACCAGGGGACTGTGAAACAATGAATAAGAAATGAACAAGAAACCCTTGGTTAATCAAATTGCTACTAGAATTTGAATGGTCTCACACCTTTTGGAAAGCAAAAGAGGAAGGGGAAGAGAGGATGAGGAAGGAAGATGAAAAGAAACCTTACTCCTTTCATAAACTCAAAATTTTTATTCAGTGTCTATTTAAACTTAATTAAACACAGAAGGTCTTCAAATAACGTCGAATTGCACATTACTTCGCTATAATGCTGATAAGGAAAAAGAACTGATTCCTGGACAGGACCACTGTGTGGTGTTTGTGCATTATCCCTATGTCTACATGGATTTTCTTCAGGTCCTCTGGGTTCCTCCATCATATCAAAGATGTGCACGTTTGGTGAACTGGTGTATTTAAATTGTCCCTCTGAGTGTGGGTGTGTAAGTGCATCCTGCAATGAAAGGGCACCCCATCCAGAGTGAGTCCTGCCTTTTGCCCTCAGCTGCTGGGATGAGCTCAGGCCACTCGCAACCCTGAACTGGAATAAATGGCTTGGAAATAATTCTCTTACTTGTTTTTACTCATCTTGAGTGTATGTATGGTTCACATTTATTCCAATATTTAATATTGTAAGTGTTTTGGGTCCTTATTTAGAATTTTGGTGATGTTTTTGTGACCAGAAATATGCCAAAAGAACTTAACTCTTATTTACATCAATTAGCCTATGCTAAAATTGGTTCCATCACTCGTTGTTTCACTTACAGTCCCAGTTTTCAAGAACCTGCCACGACATTAAGTGAGGACTTACTGTACATATGATTATTATCGTACAGTATGATGAATGCTATACTATTCAAATATTCCACAGAAAGACTGGCTAACTCAATTAAGCATTAACAGGGAAGTCTTCACAGAAGATGTAACAGAGTTGGTTTGAGAAGGAATTCTTAAAAAAAAAAAAAAAGAAGAAGAAATTGTAACCAGAAAGAACATGAACAAAGGAACGGAGGCACAAAGTTTAGTGTGGGAAGTATCCTGCACATCAAATAAAACTGGTATACTTGACGTAGGGCTAGAAAGTTAAGTTAAGGCTTAGTTGTGAGGGCCTTAAATATCATACTGAGAAACAAAGTTTATCCTTAAACTACTAAGATGGTGGTGGAAGTATCCAAGTAGGAAGTATAATAAAATTTGGGCTTTAGAAGTGAAAATTCTGATATCAACATAGAAGATGCTTTATTGGAAGAGGGAAGACTAAAACCAGAAGATCAATTAGGAGCTGTTTTGCTAACACCCCACACTCTTCTCTTTTTATTTCACTGCTGATACAGAAGTTGTAAATTGACCTATTCAGACCCCAGTACATAGTCTAAACTAACCTAAATAAATTCATGAAATGTGTTTATATGATCTACATTTAATCCTTTTTCTTTTAAGTGGAGAAAAATAAGTACTGATTCTTAACTAACGTGTAGGGGTCCTGCACTCCAAAGAAAAACTCCAGGCCTAATTTGGCATATACAATTACAGTCATTTTAAAGTATACACTAAGTATACAATAAAAGTATTTACTGAATGTATTGTTTAAGTGTCATTCCTTCAAATTTGTTTAAAATACTCAGGGAGAAAGAGAAAAAGAGAGTCTAATTAATGGAGGTTCCTACTTCTAAAGATATTTCTCTCATTGCCTAAGAAATGAAGTCACACAAGTCAAATTCTTTTCCCAGTATTACCCCACTGAAAATTAAACACAACTCTAGGGGAGCCTAAATGGACTTTGTGTTAACTTTACTTCTTAACCCAGTAAAAATAAGGGTAAAGATTAAAAATTAAGTTCTCTATCGCTGCTACATTTTGCACAGCTGATTACAGAACTAAGAATTGTGCCGGGTACACATACACATATTACAAAACTGGAATAATGCTATACAACCTGAGTGATCTTGGAAAGACCACCTTCCTCCAGCTTCCAAAAAGCCTTGCTAATTCTGTCTTATAAACCACAGGGTTAATACGTTCATGCCTTTTGTATCCATTTACGTCAGTCATCAAGAGAAGACCAAAATTCCAAAAACAATCCTTATTACCCAGGCCCTCATCACCAAAGAAATCTATACAATCCCCAACTGACCCTATCTCTCATTCCACAACAACCCTGAAATCTCTTCCATTCTGCCCTCCAGAACTCATGCTGCATCATCAGCAAAATCTCCTACATCATCCTAAAATTTTTCTCTGAACTTAGTCTTCATCTTCTTATTCTAACGAATCTGAGAACACTGCTTTCAGTGGAGTCATTGTTTTCTCTCCCATACTCTTCACAGGTTAGGCCTAGAAGTGGGGTAAATGGCTTTCTTGGGCCTCACTGACATTTCTAGTCTATTTTTGTACCTCTTCCCTAAAACAAATAAAAATAGCCTCACTTTGAATTTCACGTCATCCAACCACACATTCATCACCCCTTCTTATTGGAATAGTTCATCTGATCCTGAGGTCAGCATCCTTGCCCCTTCATTCTTTGGAAATTTTAGTTCCTGAGTTCCTGACTCCCTGTCACCCTCTGTGTCAGAGGCCATAATGGTCATTAAATAGTCCATTCGTTCTCCTACATTACCCAGCCTGCATCTGGACAAGCCCACATAAATGAGTCTCAACAACTGTCCCTATGTTCCCCTCTTACTTTACTAGCAGCTCTTTGTTGCTTTTCTTGCTAGTTTTTCATTTTCCAGACCTCTAAATGTTGAAAGGTCCAAGGATTCCATTGTTGGGACATTTCTCTACAAACACCCTTTTCTTAGATGATCTCAATGTCATGGTTTAAGTATCCTTTACATGGTGATAATTCCTAGGGATAGTCTGGATCTGTCTTCTAAACCTGACTATTTATCCATCTGTCTACTCAACATCTCCATTTAATAGGAATTTCAAACTTAACATAGCCAAAGTAAGAACTCTTGAGTCTTCCCTTTCTGCCTCCATATCTTTCCTTTCATATTCAAGTTTCAGTAAAGAGCAAATCCACCTTTCCAACTGGCCCGATTAAAAAAAAAAAGATCCCTCTGTCTCACACCATATAGCTAGATAATCGGCATAATTTTATTGGCTCTATCTCAAAATACACACCAACTTTGGCCTATGTCCTCTAGGGATATTATCCTGTCCAAGTCACCATGATTACAGGTATACACTATATTAATAGCCACATGGCAGCTGGCCTGTTTCTATACTTTTCTCCCTAGTCTACTTTCAACATAGGACCCAGAGTGATGGATAGCGCCCCCCCCAAAAAAAGGTCGTATTACTCCTCTAATTATACTCCTTCTGTGGCATCCAATCCTACTCACTTCAACTAGTCAAAATCCCTACAATGGCTTTTAAGTCCTTATAGTCCCTAGCTTCTAATTGTCTTTTTGACTCCCCCTTTTATTCCTTCTTCTCACTGCTCTCTGCTCCAACCAGGTTGCCCTCCTTCCTATTCCTTGAAGTCAATAATACTGGCAAAAATACTGTGTTGAAGAATATCATGTCCACATCACCTTGCTTCAATCTCCCATTTCCTCAAGTCTGTAGGAGCTCTCACAAGCACTTAGGGAATTTCAGCACAGCAGAAATAAAGGCAGACAGATGTTGATTTGTGAATCTTATTATATTACTATTTTTCATTTGGTTGGTGTGGCCTGGAAAACACTCGAAAATGAGATAAAGGAAAATGCTGACCTCTTCCAAGATTTATGAGCTAGGGAAAAGTTGCTTAGTTCAATTCAATAAGCCTTATTGAGTGCTTACTTATGCTAGGACCTAGAGAAACAAAGAAATATAAGACAAGTTATGCCTTTGAGTAGTTGATATTTGAATGAGGAAAATGGACGGGTAACTTACTAAATTGTAACAGACCCATTTTAGAAAATTTTTATCATAATGTAGGAAGTGTCATAACTATTAGAAGCACTATCTTATAATAACCTTTCAATCTTTTCTCAACTGCATACGATTAGCTATGGAAAAGAAGCTATCATTCATAATCCTAATGATTTTTGGTGTCACCGGAAATAAATTAAACAGAGAGTCGATTTTCAGGTGTAAAAATAACTTAAGCATGTGCTTTTTTCTCCAAATCTATGACAACCAACCTGCTGGCAACCTTCATCACTGTACAGGAGGGTAACCAACATTTCTGCAAAGGTTCTTTCCCCTTCAAATACACCCTACAGACTACTTTCAATCACAGAATGCTAATCAAGAATGAACCGCATCTATGAAAACCAGTTTCACCAGTTTCCTATCTGATGTTCAAAGCCCTGTGTAAGCTGGTCTTGCCTCTCTGAATCTGTTCAACTTTATTTTCCACTACTTCCACTAAAGAATCTCCACTCTGATTCATCACCTTTCCCCTGCTATTCACCAAAATAAAGTGCTCCCTTTTGACTCCTGCAATTCCTACCTACCTCAAGTAATACCCCTCCAATGAAAACTTTTCCATTTCCTAAAATCCATAGTAATGGTTCTTTCCCCTAAATTTTCCTCAGTTCTACAAAGCCTACCACATTTCACATGACTTTTTCTCTCCAGCTAGAACCTAAAGTTCATCAGAACAGAAGCCATGTATACTACTTTGAATTTCCCAAAGCACTTAGCACAGAGTTAAGAATACTGTAAGAACTCATGGTTGTATTTATTATCTGACCAAAGATAAAATTCTACATCAATATCCTGGTTTTACCTAGACTATTATCATATTTCAACATGTAAAAACATACCAAACTTCTGATGTAGCTACCCTGAAAGTTTATATGCACCAATTTGAAATGTACCACAAATTGCTGCCTTCTCCTAGATATTTGATAAATATTCCTGGGAAGCCTGGGAACAGATATGAAAAGATATAGATCACCATTTTTAATCAATTAAAGGACAGGGGGCAAAAAAAGGTTAAGGAATGTGACTGTTAAGCCCCTAATAAATAAAAAATGAGAGAAAAGTTTTATTCATCCATTAAACAATTATTTACTACATACATACTCAATGCCAGAAATAGCTGTTAGATTATGGGAATACAAAAGTAAACAAGTCAGATATGGTTCTTAACATTAATTCTAGATGAAAAAAGGAATGGAAACTATGATGAGTGATAGGAAGACAGAAAAGAATAGTGTTAAGGTAAGGAATTTGGGGGGAGTGACATAGACCTACTTTAAAAAGACTGACTAGGGAAGGTTTGTGTACTGAAAGGGTAACCTTTAAACTAAGACTTGGAGTAAGAAAAGTGCACAGCTATGAAAAGAGCAATGGAAACAGTATAAACAACATATGCAAAAGATCTCAGGCAAGAAAAAGTATGGAGTGTTTGAAGAAATGAAAGAGGATTGAGTGTCAAGAAAAACTGACAGAAGATGTAATGGCAGAACCTGACAAAGACTAGATTAGTCAAACTACGCAGGCCATGGTAGGGAGTTTGGATTTTATCTTAAGTGCAATAAAAAGAAAAAGTCACTAAAGCTTTTTAAACTGGGAATAAAATGATCCAATTTAGATTTTTAATAAGACGACTTTCTGTCATCTGGAAAGTGAATTAGGATAACTGAGATCAGATGATGAGATAATTTGGAATCAACACCAGTGAGACTAGTTAAGATACCCTTATATTATTCTGTACAAAAAATTATTGGCTGACTAGGGATGTTGCATACAAACAGACTGAAGCAAAATATTCAAGATGTATCAGGCAGAGTGGACAAGAAAAGGAGAAACTCAAGATAAATCCTCAGTTCCAGCCTTGAACAACATGGTCAATGGTGCGGGGGAGGGTACAGAGTTGCAGAGATTTGATACATTAGGTTGAGAAGCACATAAAATACCTAAACAGGAATGTCTAGGCAATTGAATATGAGACACCTTTTAACAAAAAGAAAAAATAAGACTGGCATAACAAACGAGTCAGTTAAGACAAATGTAAAATAGAAAGATCGTCAGGGTAAGATAAATGTTATTATATAGGCATGAATGGAAATAATAGGTTTTAAGGCAACTTTAAGATGATTAAGATCGGAGAAAACAAAAACTAAAATTACACTGCAGGGTCAGAAGGCAGTAGATGAAATAAGCTTCACCATGCTTGAAGTCTGTATCTTTCCTTTTAAAATGCAAACATATAAAAAATGTGATCTTCACTTCCTATCTGAATTGTTTTATCATTTTATAGAATCTTCACATATCTTCCTTTATTTAAGTCTTAAAAAAGACTGAAATCTGTGAGATATTGTTGGGTACACTTATTACCATTTTATAAATGAAGAAAATGCAGCCGTCTGAAGTTAGCTTGGCATGGGAATAGAGTTAAAACCTAGGTTTTTTCGGTCCCCAATCTACTGTTTTGCCATATCTTTCTAATTCTTTACCTATTTTTACACTGATCATTATTTTTAGAAACTTTATTAGACAAAATGAACTTAAATAACTTTAAGAAAAAGTGACTTTTACATAGTAATACTATTTTTAAATTTCTAGACTTCGGAGAATATATAAAGCTTTAAACAACTTACCATAGAAACTGCAATGATGCCTAAGACTTTTCATCAAAATAGAAACTACATTCAATACTATCACTCCTGAAAGCCCCTTGGGAAATAATGGCTTTTGGATTCTGCAAGTCAGCGTGACATGGCATGCAAAATTGCATCTCATGCTGAGCCAACCAGGAAAATATATGTCATCACTATGTGACATTCAGAATTTCATCTGGAAACTATAATCTTGTTCTAACTGCTACAAAGGGAAGGCAGAGGAGACTTCATACAAAACAATTTGGTTGAATTTTTGCTGAATTCTTGCCAGTTCATGTAAAAACTAGAATAACTTACTTATTTCCAAAGAACTCTATAATATTCTAGAAACTTTCAATGTATTTATCAACCCAGTTTGCTCTCAAAATACTTTAAATTTGACAATTTAAATCATGTTAACAAAACCCAAATTAATGAATCTCTAGAAGAAATTCTTTACAATGAAATAAAGTCACAAAATTTATAAATGTGCAAAGCAACACTGTACTATTCAAAACTGTATACAACAAAAACACTTTCTAATTCCTTCCTCCCAATTAAATAAACTCTAGGTTAAGAAGCACACAAAAATCTGTTTAAAAGTGTGCAATTTTCGTTATGAATCCTATATTTCTCTTCTAGATTCTTTTCCCCCAACCCCTAGTTCATGTGTGCAATACTTTCATAAACCATTTATCTTATTCCTATCAAAACAGAACTGTGTGAATGCGATTTACTCTTAAGTATTATATAATCAACATTTTATACTTTAAACCTGCTATGACTAACTGTGAATGGAAAAAATTAGTAGACACAAACTGGAATACTGAATGCCTCTCAAAAATGAATCCCTGGAGTCAGGTGTCTGCTATCCCTACATTTTCTAGTATTATATCTCATGCCCCTGAACACAGAGGTGGATACATGACCCATTCTGGACTGCCACTTAGCCAACCATAGTACCTAACTTCCTTGGCCGCAATAATTATCCAAGATGTGTGCACATGATCCAAAACAGGCAAACAAAATCCTCAGGTATGTTTTCAACAGATAATAGATCTGATGATCTGTTTCTATTTGACCACAGAGAGCTAAGTATGAGTCCAGATATGCCACAGCTATGTATACTACTAAGTCAAGGAACCTATGTTCAGTCAGAGGAAGTTAAGCCAACACAATCAGACAGAGTCCTGATGGTGTAGAATCTGGTTCTAAGTCATTCCAAAGAAAAGACATCTTTGCCTTTTGGTTATGGGAATCAATAAATATCTCTGCTTTTTTTTTTTTTATTAACTTAAAATCATTTGAATACAGTTCTGTATTTTACAATAGGAATTGTTTCTAATTTAGAAATATGTCTTCCCTATTACAGGTGTCACCTATTAATTAAGGGAAAACTAGGCAATATGTTAGTAGTTGCAGCCCACTCATCACCTACCCTGTATAGGCTTCAAAATGCCCTAAAATGTGTTAAGCATATTGTGGGGCTTATATCCTCATTTCCCAGGCTTACTTCCTCCAGAACCATTCAGCTTTATTGCCTATTTAGCTCCCTGGCTCCCAAAGTAACTGATCATTATCTAGACGCATCCCTGCTAAGGCTACATATTTGGAGATGCTATTGATTTCTTTATTCCTCTAATCTTTTCTCTGTCCAGAACATTTCTTGAACTACATTAGCCGATACTTTTCTCAGTCAAGTTAACCCTAAAATTTCCAAATATTAACACCCAATACAGCAGTCCGTCCTCCAAAAATGTGGTACACAAAACTACAAGACCATCCATTGAACTGTTGGAGAAAAATATGAGACTATCTATTCATATTTACTTTTATTTAAAAATGAGAAAGATGCTTTATATTTAATAAAGTAGAATGACACTGAACCCCATGTCAGAAGGCCACAGATAATACTATGCTAAGTATACTAAAGGAAGAGTAACATTTAATAACAAAGAATTGGCAAGGGCCATTCATTCTTTCATTTGCATTTAATTGTGGCACACTAATCATATTTACAAATTTTATTTTATACTTTTAATTAAACTAATTAAACTAATTCTTACAATTTGGATGCATACTTTTAAAAGATTCTTGTAAAAACACACATATCCAAACATATGTATTAAAGATATCACTAATTTATTTAAAAGAAAAGGCAATACCTTTACATTAATTTGGAACAATATGTTACTGATACAAGGAAGATGGAAATTTACTAGCCTGAGGTCAACAAAGACCTTGCAAAATGAACGGGACTGAAAAAATAAGTGCCCTGAAAAAAATAAGTGCCCTGAGTGCTTCAGTGATGCTATTTTCCTTCCTAAACCTATGTATAACAGTGAGGTGGCTTTTTAATTATGTCAGTCACTAAAATAAACAACTGAAACAATTAAGAACTAAATCTTTAAGTTGTTATTATATCAAAGTACTTAACCTTATTTTAAATACTGAACATTACTCTCATAAAAAATAGTGTTATTAAAATTCTACCAGAATATTTAAATATTAATAAAATTCAAATTATCTGACATGCTTTATAATATATTAATATAGTGATATACAAATTTAATGCATAAATCAATAAATGGTATATTCTGGTGCTGGGAAGTTGGAAAGCCACATGCAAAAGAATGAAATTAGACTGCTGTCACCATATACCAAAATTAGCTCAAAATAGATCGAAGGCCTAAATATAAGATATGAAACAATAAATTGCATAGAAGAAACCACAGGCTAAACTCGTGGACCTTGGACTTAGAAAAGATTTTATGAATTTGACCTCAAAGGCAAGGGAAGTAAAAGCGAAAATAAATGAATGGGACTATATCAAACTAAAAAGCTTCTGCACAGCGAAATAAACCATCAACAAAGTAAAGAGACAACCATCTGAATGGGAGAAGATATCTGCGAAAAAATGTCTCCAATACAGGACTGATATCCAAAATATATATATATATAAAAAAAACTCATACAACTCAACAACAATAACAGAAAAAGCAATCAAAAAATGGGCAGAAGGTGTGAACAGACACTCCTCCCAAAAAGACATACAAATGGTCAACAGACATATGAAAAGATACTCAACTTAACTAGCTATTAAGGAAATGTAAATCAAAACCACAATGAGATACCACCTCACATCTCTAAAAATGGTTATTATCAACAAAGCAAGTAACAATAAATGTTGGAGAGGTTGTAGGGAAAAGGAACCCACATGCATTGCTGGTGGGAATGTAAATTGGTACAACCACTATGGAAAACAGAATAAAGTTCCTGAAAAAATTAAGAATAGAATTATTCTTAAGAACATCAAGAAAAAATTAAGAATAGAACATATGACCCAGCAATCCCTATTCTAGGCATCTATCCCCCAAATTTGAAACAATTATCTGTAAAGATATATGCACTCTGATGTTCACTGCAGCATTATTCACAGTGGCCAAGACATGGAAACTATCAAAGCATCCTTTGATAGATGACTGGATAAAGATGTGGTACATGTATACTGTGGAATACTACTCAGTCGTAAGAAAAGATGAAATACTGCCATTTGCGACAACATGGATGTGTCTTGAGATAATCATGTTAAGCAACATACATTTAATCAGAAAAAGTTGAGAATCATATGATTTCACGCATATGTGGGATGTAAAACTGGAAGCAATAAATGAACAAGACAAACAGAGATTCATGGAAATGGACAACAATGGTTATCAGAGGAGGTGGGGCGGTAGATAAGGATAAAAGGGACCAAATGTATGGTGACGAAAGGAACTAACTTTGGATAGTGAACACATGATGTAATATACAGATGATGTATTATTGAATTGTACACTTGAAACCTATATAATTTTATTAACCAATGTCACCCAATAAATTTAATTTTTAAAAAAGGAAAAATAACCCTGAGGATATAGTGTAATGTCATGTCTTATTTTCTTAAAACAAACATATTCCTTATGTGAAAAACAGGGTCTTACCTTGAAAAAAATATACATTCCTAATCTTTTACATTCTCTGAAACAGTGCAAGAAAAACAACTAAATTGACCTGTAACAGTACATTTTCTTATCTTACTTCTACATCAGAGGAAGAAGCAATTTTCTTGACTATTAAAACCTACATCTTTTTATAAGATCTTATATTCTGTTTCATGTGTGATCTCATTGTATAAATTACCTCTAACATTACTGCATCTCCGATTTGCTGTAGACATACCCAAGTGTCTGAAAAGTCAATTTCTTGAAAGAGTGGTGTACATATGCTATTTCTATGTGCTCAATGCTCATTCATTCCCTACAATTAAAGCTCCTCTGGCCAAAAGATTATTGCTAATTAAAGTTTTTCAGTCTCATTGTTCTTAATGACTCTAAGACCTCTATCCAGCTAAATATAATCATGTGACTAGCTTCTAGCCAAGAATATATAAGCAAAGTTGAGTGGGCAACTACTGTATAGTTTTTAAAAGAGATAGTTGCCTTTCTTCACCATTTCTGCTAACTGAAGTACAAATATTATAAACTGCTGGAGCATCCATTGTGAGGTAGCCTAGCAAGAAAGGCCACCACCCATAGAGGCATAAGAAAGTTCCTTATCTTGGAGAGCTGTAACACACTGAGCTTTCACATGAGAGATTTAAAAAATTCAATTCTGTTTAAACCACGGTTACTGAGGGTTTTCTGGTATTTTCAGCCAAACTTAACTCAATCTTAAATATTATAGCTACATTATCGAACTCTTGCTTAATTTTAAAGTACTACATTTTGAAATGAGATCATAAAGAATATAATTAGAAATATTCTACCTAATAATTCAAGCTTATTATCAAAAATAAGATTCTTTTAAAACACGGATGTCTAAAATCTTTTACTATCTATAATATAAACAAAATGCCTTTTAAAATTTAAAGGTTTTTCATATTTAATTATCTGATAGAATTTCTATGTCTGATAAAAATTTAAACATCTGAAACATCATAAATTTTTTAGTGAAAATAATCATATTAATACTTTATTACATGGAATAAATACCAAGATACTCGTGTTGTAATTTGCTTCAGTATTATAATTATTACCTTGACTTTTTCTATTAAATAACAGGTTCAAATACCATTATTTACATTGTTTGGAAATTTTTAAACATTAGAAAAATTTTAATCTATGCATATAAGATTGCAGGTAAGTTTTCATTAGTGATAGACATTATTTACAGCAATAAAATTATATAACAGTGTAAATATTGCTAAGCATCCATTATCAGAGTATTCTCTGTATAACGTAAATTTATAAAAAGCAATTACTTTCTCAGTCATTCTTAAAATATAATCTTTACCTTGAAGAGAGATAAAGAATGTAGGGGCTTTTCAATGCCTGCTGTGTACCTATATATATATTGTTGACAGCCACATGTCATTATAAAAAAGGTCAACAAATTTGAAATAGTTGTCCTATATAAGAAAAGTATATAACTTGTATTTGACAAATCTTTACAGTATTTTGCCACAAGACAATGAGCAAATTTTTCTACAATACAAAAGACTTTTTTTTTTTGGTCCCTCTTGATCTTATTACTAAATGTTGAAAGACTGTTAATTTATTACATGATATAACATATGTACAGAAGAGTGCATAATACATATGTGTAATTTTTAAATAATTATAAAGCCAACCCCTATCCAACAATACCACGATCTAAAACAGCAATACCCAAGAAATTCCCCCATATAATCTATGCCAAGCAAATCTTCCTTCCTCCCTATATGGAGCCACATGCTCCTGATATTTCTGAGATTATTATCCCACTTTATTAAAACTATTTTTAAAAATTTTTCAATCACAGTTCACACACCTATCATACATAGTTTCAGATGTACAACACTGTGATTAGACATTTATACGACTTACAAAGTAATCATCCTGAAAAATCCAATACCCATCTGACACCATATTCATTACAATACTATTGATTATATTCTCCTATAGGCCATATTTTACATCCCCATAACTATTTTGTAACTACCTTTTTGTACTTCTTAATCCCTTCCCTTTTTCACCAAACCTCCTCTACCCCTCCCATTTGGCAGCCATCAAATACCTTCTATGTCTATGACCTTGTTTCTGTTTTACATGTGTTTATCCTGTTCTCTAGATTCCATATATAAGTGAAATCATCTAACATTTGTCCTTCTTTGACTTACTCAACACAAACCACCTAGGTCCATCCATGTTGCTGAAAACAGCAAGATTCCATTCTTTTAAATGGCTGAGTAATATTATATCTACACCTGTATAATACACAATTGTATATTTATATATTTTTATATCATTATAATTATTATATATATTGTACTTATACATGTGTATAATGCGTGCACACACACACAACCTATTTTTTATACACTCCTTCAATGGACACTCAGGATGTTTCCATATCTTGGCTACTGTAAATAATGCTGCAGTGCACCTATGGACAGGTGCTCATGTCCCTTGGAAGTAGTGTTTTGAGTATCTTCAGATAAATACTCAGAAGTGAGGTTACCAGGTCCTCCTGTATCACTCTTGTTCTAGCCTTTGATTTAAAGTCAATTTTGTATGGTATAAGTGATGTGCCCCTGCTTTTTTTTCCATTTCCATTTTAATGAAATATCTTTTTCCTTCCATTTACTTTCAGTCAATCTGAAGTGAGCCTCCTGCAGACAGCATATGTAAGGGTTTTGTTTTACCTATTCAGCCACTCTATGTCTTTTGACTGGAGCATTTGATCCATAACCATTTAAAGTGATTATTGACAGGTACATCGTTATTGCCATTTTATTATTCACATTTTTAATCTTTTTTCTTCGTCATCTTCTTAAAGAAGTCCCTTTAACATTTCTTGTAATACTGGTTTGGTGGTGATGAACTCCTTTAGCTTTTTCTCATCTGGGATGCTCTACAAATCTCTTCGATTCTAAATAATAGCTTTGCTAGGTAATCTTGCTTGTAAGTCCTTTTCATCTCTTAAAATATTTTCTTTCAATCCCTTTCAGCCTGCAAAATTTCTTTTGAGAAATCAAATGACAGCCTTAAGGGAGCTCCCTTGTTGGTAACTATTTTTCTCTTGCAGCTTTTAAGATTCTCTCTTGTCTTTAACCTTTAGCATTTTAATTATAATGTGTCTTAGTGTGGGCCTCTTTGGTTTCACTTTGTTTGAAATTGTGCTTCCTGGGCCTGTAGGTCTATTTCCTTTACGAAGTTAGAAAAGTTTCCTATCATTATTTCTTCAAATAGGTTTTCAATTCCTTGCCTCTCTATTCTCCTTCTGGTACCCCATGATACGAATGTTGGTACACCTGAAGTTGTCCCAGAGGCCCCTTAAAATACCCTCAATTTTTGGATTTTCTTCTTGTTGCTGTTCTGATTGGGTGTTTTCTGTTACCTTTATTTCAAATCACTGACTGAGTCCACTACTTTATGTATCCATTGTTGATAATGACTAATGCATAATTTATTTCAGTTACCACATTCTTCACATCTAACTGGTTCTTTTTTGTTTTCTATCTCCATTTTTATGTTTCCTATCTCCTGTTGACGGTGTCACTGAGATCACTGAGAAGTCTTATAACCAATGTATTGAATTCTGCATCTGGTAGATTCCTTCTCTTCATTATGGTTAGATCTTTTTCTGGAGCTTTGTTCCGCTCTTTCACTTGGGACATGTTTCTCTGTCTCCTCATTTTCACTGTTTCCCTGTGTTTGTTTTTATGTATTAGGTAAAGCTCCTAATGTCTCCAGGGTTAGTAGTCTGGACTTCTGTAGTAAGTTTACTGCAGGGCCAACAGCGCAATCTCCCTGGTCATCTGGGCCAGGTGCTCCAAGTAAGTCCCTTGTGTGGTTTTGTGTGCAACTTCTGTTATAGTTGAGAGCCAAAATATACAAAGCAAATATTGACTGACGTAAAAAGAGAGATCGACACCAATAGATAGTAGGGAACTTTCACACTCCATAGAACAAAGGCTAAATCTTCCAGACAGAAAAACAACAAAAAACCAGTGGCCGTAAATAACACACTAAATCAGATGAATTTATATTTTTAGAGAATTTCACCTCAAAGCAGCAATATATGCATACTTGTCAAGTGAACCCGAAAATTTTTCCAGACATACATGTTAGGCCACAAAACAAGTCTCAATAAATTTAAGAAGACTGAAATTATATCAAGCCTCCTCTCTTACCACACGATATGAAACTAGCAATCAATTACAAGAAAAAAAAACTAAACAACACACAAACATATGTAAGCTAAATAACATGCTACTAAACAATGACTGGGTTAACAATGAGAACAACAACAAAAAAAAATCAAAAAATACCCTGAGACAAATAAAAATGAAAACACCATTACCCAAAACCTGTGGGACACAGCAAAAACAAGCCTAAACAGAATTCATAGCAGTACAATACAGGAAATTTAAAAAAAGCTGAAAGAAACAATCTAACCTTACACTTAAAGGAACTAATAAAAGAACAGGAAAAAAAAAAACCCAAAGCGAGCAGAATAAAGGCAATAATAAATATCAGAGGAAATAAACTAAATAGAGTCTAAATATATACATAGAAGATCAATGAAACAAAGAACTGGACCTTTGCAAAGATAAACAAAATTGATAAACTTTTAACCAGACTCATCAAGAAAAAAATCAGGACCCAAATAAATTAAATCAGATATAAAAGAGAAAAAAAGTTGACACCAAAGAAATACAAAGAATTATAAGAAAATAATATAACCAATTATATGCTAGCAAGTTGAACAATCTGGAAGAAATGGGAAAAATTCCTAGAAATAAACAATCTTCCAAGACTGAATCAAGAAGAAACAGAAAATCTGACCTGATCAATTATTACTAACAAAATGAATCAGGAATCAAAAAACTCCACACAAAAAAAAGTTCTGTGCCAAATGACTGCAAAGACGAATTTTACCAAACATTCAAAGAAGAATTAACACCCACACTTCTAAAACGATCTTAAAAAATTCAAGAGGACATAAAGTTCCCAAGCTCACTTTATGAGGCCACCATTACCTTGATTCCAAAACCAAAGACTTTACAAAAAAAAATTAAATTATAGGCCAATATCCCAAATGAACATAGATGCAAAAATCCTCAAAAAAATATTAGCAAATCGAATTCAGCAATACATTAAAAAGATCATACACTATAATCAAGAGAGATTTACTCCTCAAGTGCCAGTTTGTCTCAATATCTGCAAATCAATTAATGTGATAAACTGCATAAAGAATATGAAGGATGAAAATCGTATGATTATATTAACAGATGCAGAAAAAGCATTTAAAAACTCCAGCAACCATTTATGATTTAAAAAACTCTCTGCAAAGTGAGAACAAAGGGAACATACTTCAATATAATAAAAGCCATTTATACCAAACACAAGCTAATATCATACTCAACAGGGAAAAGCTAAAAAGTGTTTTCCTTAAAAGGAGGAACAAGACAAAAATGTCTACTTTCAACACTTTTATTCAACATAGTATTAAAAATCCTAGCCAGAGCAATCGAACAAGAAAAAGTATCCAAATTGGAAAGGAATAAGTAAAATTCATTATTTGCAGGTAACATGATAATATAGAGAGCGAAATCCAAAGATTCCACCAAAAAACTATTAGAACTGATAAATGAATTCAAAAAAGTAGCAGGACAAAATTAACACTCAGAAATAGGTTGTATTTCTATACACTAATGACAAACTATCAGTAAGGGAAATTAAGAAAATCCCATTTACTATTGTGTCAAAAAAAAACCAACCAAAATAAACCTTGGATGAATTTATCCAAGGAGGTTAAAGACCTGTTCTTGGAAAATTATATGTCATGAAGAAAGAAACTGAAGAAGATATAAATAAATGGAAACATATAAAGTGCTCATACATAGGAAGAATTAACATTGTTAAGATGTCCATACTATCCAAAGCAATCTATAGATTAAATTCAATTCCTATCAAAATATGAATGGCATTTTTCACATAATTAGAACCAATAATCCTAAAATTTATATGTAAACTTAAAAGATCCCAAATAGCCATGGCAATCTCGAGAAAGAAGATCAAAGTTGAATATATCACACTACTTGACATTAAACTATGCTATAAGGCTACAGTAATCAAAACAGCATGGCATTGGCATAAAAACAGACACACAGATCAATGGAACAGAACAGTGAGCCCAGATATAAATCCATGCCTATATGGTTATTTAATCTATGACAAAAAAGATAAATACACAAAATGGGAAAAAGACGATCTACTCAAGAAATGGTGTTGGGGAAAGCTGGACATTACATGCAAAAAAATGAAACTGGGCCACTTTCTTACATTATATACAAGAATAAACTCAAAATGATTAAGGATGCAAAACCATAAAACTTAGTTAGAAGAAAACAAAAAGCAAAGACATTGCTCTTAGTAATTTTTTTCCTATCTCCTCGGGCAAGGGAAACAGAAGGAAAAAATAAACAAATGAGATTAAATCAAATTTTAAGTTTTGCACAGCAAAGAAAGTCATCCTCAAAACAAAAAGTCAACCTACTGATTGGAAGAAGATATTTGCCAAAGATACATCTGATAAGAAGGTTAGTATCCACAATTTACAAAGAATTCATGCAACTCAACACCAAGAAAACAAACACTACAAAATTAAAAAAAAAAAAAGAAAGAAAGAAAAAGGCAGAGGACTTAAATAAACATTTCTCCAAGAAAGACCTACAAATAGCCAATAGACATATGAAGAAATGCTCAATGGTACTAATCATCAGAGAAATACAATTTAAAACCACAGTGAGATATCACCTCACTCCTGTCAGAATGGCTAATACCAATAAATTAACAAACAAGTGTTGGCAAGGATGTGGAGAAATAAGAACCCTAATGAATTGTTGACAGGAATGCAAACTGGTACCACCAGTACTATAGAGTTTGGAGGTTCCTCAAAAAATTAAAAATAGAACTACCTTATGACCCAGGAATTCCACCTCTGGGTATTTATTTGAAGAAATCCAAAACACTAATTTGAAAAGATGTATGCACCCCTGAATACACTGCAGCATTATTTACAACAGCCAAGATATGGAAGCAACTCGGGTGTCCATCAATAGACAAACGAATAAAAAAGAAATTGTACAATATGTACAACAGAATAATATTTAGCTGTAAAAAAGAATGAAATCTTACCCTCTGTAAGAACACAAATGGACCTAGAAGGTATTATACTACATGAAATAAGTCAGACAGAGAAACTAAAGAACAAAATAAATGAACAAACAAAACAGAAACAGACTCATAGATACAGAAACAAACTGCTGGTTGCCAGATGGGATGGAGGTTTGGGAGCTGGGTGAAAAAGAGGAAGGGATTAAAAAGTACAAATTGGTAGTTACAAAACAGTCATGGGGATGTAAAGTACAGCCTAGGAGATGTAGTTAATAATGCTGCAATAAGTGTGTATATAGTGTAAGGTGTGTACTAGACTAAGTGGGGGGATCACTTCGTAAATTATATGAATGCCTAACCCTATGCTGTACACTTGACACTAATATAAAATAATACTGAATGTCAATTGTAATTAAAAATAAGAGCATTCAATGAATAAAAAAAAAAGGCCTATTCTTTTAACTGTATACTTACAATGCTTTAGACTTGAAAAGGAATGTATACACATGTAAAATGATAACAGACAGTATTTTTTAATGAGCTATCATTTATGGAGTATCTTTTTTTCTTTACAGTTTTCATCTCCATTACAGACATTTTTGTCAAGAGCCCCTAATGAATGTTTACAATGTTTCTAAAACATAGGGTAAACAGATCTTTGAGGGGTTTTCTTGTTTTGAAAGGATGAACAGAGTCTCTAGAAGGTTATTTAGAATTTTGTAATAATATATTTTCTTCATGTGAAACATGATTCTATTACGGCTTGGCCGATCCTTTGTGCCTGTATCACCAAAACAGTGCTGTTCTGCTGTCAACACGTTTCCAGCCATCAAGCACATGTTCCCACTGCAGCCAGCTACTTAACACTGATGGACTGAGACTGGAAGAGAAAAATGTCTGCTTCTTTTTGTAATTAAAATCAAAATCAAGGCCAGTGAATTATCAGCAAGCCTTGGTTGTCATATGCCAAAAGCACTACATAAGTTCTTGGGGATGAACTTAAGAGCAACACTGGACCTTAGTTTGAGATATAAAAATAAAAATTATTTTAAGAAGAATTCGGTCATAAATTAACACTAATATTTCTCCACTGTAAAATTTAGTTAAAGGTTCAAATGGTAAAAGTAAAACAAAAACAACAAAGATGTGTAAAAGGCTATAAATACCTTACCAAATTCATTACATTTTAAGATGCAATATAAATATAAAAGCAGTGAAAACTACATTTAGAAGTAGGTAAAAATTCAAAGGGCTTACAAAAACATTTTAAATTAAAACCAAAACAGAAACTGTATATTCTAATTAAAAATAAAACAGAAAATTCTGAAACTCAATTTTAATTAAAGAATATGGCTGGCACACAGCATTCTCAAGAAAAGAAAGAGTACTGCCACCAAGGTTTCCAGAAAAACAAAAATGGTGAGTGTTCAAAGGGGAAGATACATAAGTTGTAAAGAATAAATGTTATACCCAAGGCTTTTTGCCTTCGGTAAATGCTCACAGTGCCAAAACAAGGCAAGCACAGGCATTACTTTGATAACTGTTGCTATGTTAGCATGTTTAAAAAATCTGTATGTGGTTAAGTACAGATGTTCTTACCTAAAAAGAGAATATATATCGAATATCTAACCTGTGTGTCCTGGAGAGAAGGAAACACTATTTAAGACTGAAAACGCAAATATCCATAACTAAAAAGTAAAAACCACAGTTCACATTGTAATTTGAAATAAAGAACAATGTGTTATTTATATATGTCTTCATATTATATAATGCAACAATTACTGATAGAAAATTGTTTATGTTTTATTATTTTCTTCAATATAAAATATTATTTCTTATAAAAATGAAAATGTATAAGAAAGCAAAATGAATCTCGAATACTGATATAATTTATGAACTAATATGTAACTGATGAGAGGTGAATTTATATATAAAACTTCTCCATGCATAGCAACTGCATTCTAAAATTTTTAATCATATTTTATATATAGTTCTACATCTCTGTACTCATTTAAATTATAAGTATTTTCTGTCATCTTTACCCATCCTTAACAATTAAATCATTTATCAAGTGTGATTTGAAAAACAGCATTAAATAGTAAAGGAGGAGGTTAGAATCTGTGATTAATATGCATGTAAAAGTAAATTTGTTTTTATCAATTGACACTTAGTGGACATTTATTTTATTAAGAGGTGATATTTATAAGCCTTTATGTAAATAACCAGTTAAAGAGAACTAAAGCCTAAAACTCAATATTGTATCTAAAGGAAAAAATACCTAATTTTGTATTAAAAATTCAATACAAGTTACAGATATAAGATTCCTATTATACAAAAAATAAGCATAGGCATTTTTGTCACCTGACAAAGAAAATCTCAACAGTAAAAGGCCGTGGATAGTGACAGGTAAAAAGTCTAATGATTCTATAAAATAAACAGAACATCATATTTTAGAAAAGTAATAGAGCAAAGAATAATAGTTATGTACAAAACTCCACAAAAGTATATTAGCATTTTTATTATTGTTGCTGTTAAATGAAGAAAGAAAATAATACTAAGTTTTTCACTAAACCACAAATGTTATTTTGAACTTCCTTACATATACAATCATATTTCAAATTCTTTAAGGGCAGGGATCATGTCTTATTAATATTTCTACCCTCAATATCACTTACAACAGTCTTTTCATTACAGATATTCAATAAGTGTTTTTTGACTTATTTAAAATATAAAACTTTTTTCAATATGGTTGGTAATGAGTTATATAAAATAAAGTTGAACATCTAAAGAAAAATATAAAATCATCTGAAGATAGGTGGCCCATCATCATAAACATAAGTTAAAGAGAAAAACGTCACTTAAAATGAAATCATAGAGTGCTTTTTTATTACATAAAAATAAATAAAAGAAATAAGATTATAGACGAAAATTTACAGTTTATATTTGCATGGATGATGGAGCTGAGAAAGTGAGAGAAGGGTGAGGAAAGAAGATTGGGATGTACTGTCACTTGCAAGAATTCACTTTAAGAAGGAACATGCTACTGAGAGACAATTCTCCATGGGTCTCTTCTGTTTTTGCATGTCTTACAAGTGAAGGCAGTGAGTGCCTTTACTCTCAATTGTGTTTTCCAGGATATCTGTACATCATACAGCAGAAATACTGTCCCCCTTTGGAGCAAAGGATAAGTTTACTTACAGTTTTACAGGGTACATATAGTGAAAACAGCAGGCAAGCTTTCTACCCATTATAAAAAGTTTAGGTTCCCTCAATTGAAGGTTCCTGGTCTGTAGTTTAACCCACTGTATATAGGTATTACCTGGACCCTTTGTGAAATCCTTTGGAAATAAGGCTCAGGGTAGAGACACAAGAAAATGCTAACACTCTGGTTACTGGTAACACTGGAGATATAAAACCCCGTCTCTGTTTTAGGAATCTCATGTCTTTGGCAAGCTTTCGTGCAACTGATGCCCAGATAACGTGATAACTTATTAGCTTAGAGGCAGGATGAAATCACAGACCTTGTAGCGTTCTTGACACATACCTGTCATTGTTTTTGTTTGTACAGGGCTGCTGGCATACTCAGAGGCCTGGCATGACTGCTGCTTTGCCAAGGGCGCGCTTCCAACAGACATCGCATCTTCTTTCCTTTTGTTAATTGGCATGACAAGAGAAACCGCTATCATGGGCTGCTGGAGAAAGTCAATGAGAACCTGAATTATTTACTATTTCTAAGTGAAGATTTAACATGCATCACTGAGGAAAGTCCTTCACAGGCTGGGGTTGAGGCTTTATTATTTTATACCAATTAGTCAAACAATCATTCTCTCACCCTCCTTCATCTCTATCTCTCAGTGACTTGCATGCTCACGCTCGCTCGCTCTGTCTCTCTCTCTCTTTCTCTCTCTCACACACACATACACACACACTCACTCTCACACAGAAACACAATTTAAATTTTAAATTATAAATTATAATTCTGAATGAAAACAAAGAACTTGAAAATAATTAAATTTAATGTAAACTTTAGTAAGAAGTATAAAAACACAGGAAGGACCAATCAAAACTAAAATTAACTTTGAAAATTATGATTACTAGAAAATGAAAAGTTATTATAAAATGACATTTTAGGGACATATTTCTATAAATTGATTAGGTACATGTTCATATGGGCAGTCCAATATTTTTAAAGAACAGCTGAAAATCTCTACATTTTGTCAGATAAAATGCTACCTACAACATATTTAGAAAGCATAGAAAAATATCTATAGCTAGAAGAAAGCTGGAACACATTATGATCCTACATTGAAGGCATGAGTGCTGAGCTGAACAATAAAGCAGCTGTTTCATCTTTATTCACTGAAATAAAGTCTGATGTTACTACTGATGATGCTCGATACAATCACGTCAGATTTTTGGCAAAAAAAAAAAAAAAGGTATTTTTAAGTTTGCTTTAGGATCAAAGATCAATGTTGAACTGGGTGGAAAACAATCATCAAATGTTGGGTTTTAGCCACAAACTGAGAAGGGAACTGTAGCTTGGGAAACAACAGATGCTAACTATAATACAGCTGCATCAAATGGTGGATCTGGAGGGGCTTCGTCAGGGTGCGGCTGTCTAACATTACCCTTAACACAACAATCACACTTTTATAGGTCCAACTTTAAGTCTCACTCAACTTACAGTACTTCATATTTAGATTTTGAATAGATATTTCAACGAGAACATAGGAACATATATACAACTATGTAATATAATCAATCAAGTTATGAGTTAGAGGGGAAAAGGCAAATTGTTATTTAGGCTGAGTAAAAAGACAAGGAAGTTGATAATGAGAAGATGAGAAGATTAAATATATTGTGGGACACATCACAATGTAAAGTACCTGCTTTCATATTAAATATTTAGTCAAAATGACAATATTTATACAAGTTTAAATAGGGAACAGTATTTAAGACCTAGAAGAAAAATGCTCAGCATAATGTAAGTTTTGATTCTTCAAATACCTCATCTATAAAATAAAGGGGTAGAGAAGTCTACTGGAAAACCCCTTTATGCTCTAACATTTAGTGATTCCATAATCCCTGAATTTCTTTGCCATTATTTATAAACCTGGAATAACATTAAGCACTCTAAAAAATAACATCAAAGTTCAGGATCAAAATTAATATATAATAAATAGAGAAAAGTTTCACGCTGCACTGTGTGATACTGAAGTCAAACATAACAGTTGCAAGATAAGATTAATCAAAGCTATAGTACAGGCAATATTCAAAAAGAAACAAAAGGAATCTTTCTCTCAGTGGTAAAACTGGGTGCATTTTCAAATACAAAAATACAGTAAGAGGCCAAAAACAAACAAACAAACAAACAAACCTCTAACAAGACAGTAAAGCTCTGATAAGTCTTCTACACAGCTATATTCCAAATACCTACATGCTGTCCACAGCCCCTCCATAAATATTTGCTGAACAATTGCTTACATAGGTGCTATCTCTTAGGCATGAAGAGATATTGAATAAAGAATAAGTGATATCCTCCACTTGTCTGAAACTATGGCTATACCAGTAAAAATGTCAAAATGAGCGGTATTTATTTTTAGCAACTTCTCATTGCTCTGCTTACATTCTTTTACCTTTTGGTACTAAATATTCCCCCAATGTCAGCTGTTCCCTAGCCTCAGATCTTCCTAACCTTGCCCCATGAATATCTCATTATTCCAAAATATCTAAAGCCTTTTGTCTTTCTATAAAATTATTCTTCCTTAAATTTATTAATTTACTAAATGTAAAAATACAGAAAATTATAATAAACAACATCCATATTCTAATTATAACCAATAATTATCTATGAACATTTTACCATATTTGCTTTTTAAACAAATGAGGTAAATACTACAAATAAAGCTAAAATCTTGTCTGACTACTAACCAATTGCCCATTCCTCCCAGAGTCAACCATAATTCTAAAATTCAAATCTATTTATATCAGTTTCTTATACTTATTTATCCTTCAGGATAAAGTCTTGAAAGCTTAGCATTGCAAATAAAATATTTTATGAAATGGTTTCCAATTTCTACCAGTCCCTGTAAGAATACCTGGCTCTGGAGACACTGAAAGTCCCTTTCTTGCCAAGTTATTGTGTCTTCTTTGCCTTTGCGCACAGAGGTCAGCCTAAAAAAACCATTCCTGTCTGGCTTACTCCCATAATACTCAACTCAAACATCAATTCATCCTTTTAAAACCTCACCTGCTTGTGAGAACTATTTCTCTTTTTTGTTTCCATATATTGCTGTACATACACCTAATATAGCAATTACTAGGAATGGCATTACTCTATTCCTTAATATTCTCAAATAAACTAAATAGCTCTGGGTAGAGGTGACCATGACTTTTATTTCTGTAGCCCCATTATCCAGCATACTGCCTCATATTCTGCAACTACTTGATAAAAGGAAGGGAAAAAATGGGGGATAGAAGCCAGAAGTTTCAAATGAAATTAGAATAAAATGAAGAAAAACCTTTAGAAGATGCTCCTTGATATATGGGTTGCTCTTTTTAGTTAATTTTTTATATTCTTATGTAATTATAAATTTGTGTATGTTTCTATCAACTAGCTTTAAGTTACTCCAGAAAAAAGATAGAAAACTATTCCAAGCAGAATATTACAAAAATACAGTTAAGTCAATGGGAAAATGCAATTCAATAAAGCATGAATTTGGCCTAAAATTCTTAGTTCTGCAATTTACTATATGTATGACAATACATAAGTAAATTTCAATAAGCATCAGTTTCTTCGTCTTTAAAATGGGAATAATAAAACCCATCTGTCAGAATTACCTTTCAGTACCATAACATACAAGAATTACATTTAAGTATTCTAGACACTACAATTAGCTACTTTTATACCCTTTAAACAAAAACATATCCCAACTCTTTTGCACCAACCATTCTAATCCCATGGTTTGGTACTCAATGCCTGTTTGCTGAATAAACCTAAAGATGAAGAAATGTAGAGATAACAAAACCAGAAGCTAACATTTACCAATAAATTCTTACACGCATCAATAAGTCTATACACAAATATTTGACACTATGAGAGAAAAACAGTAAAATAGGACTACATAAGCCAATCTCTCTAATGTGTCTACAAGCACTGCACAGAAAGCTCCTTTGTCAATGAACTTTCTTCTTAAGCTATAATTTCTACACACAGAAACTAAAGGAATAGAACTGCTTGAAAAAGGGTAGAATGCGGGACAGAAGAATTTGGTACACCCATAAATAAAATCAACGGAAAATATATATAACTAATAAATGACAGAGAAAAGTATTCATTTGGAAGTTATGAAAAATTCTCACCTGCTGCATATGTCTACTGGTTCGTTTCTGGGGCTGATAAATGAGCCAGGTGTATAAGACTGGATCAACATTAACTGCTAGTCCTTGTACACTACAGAGAAGTACTGCACCTAAAATGCAAGATTTTAAAATTGTTATAGCTCCTCATAAAAAATAATAAGTTTGACATCACTTCACACCAATTAGGGTAGCTATAATACAACAGACAAATTGGAATGTGTTGACAAGGATATAAAAGAATTCAAACCCTCAGACATTGCTGGTGGGAATATAAAATGGTGCAAATACTTTAGAAAGTTTGGCATTTCCTTAAAAACCAAAACGTACAGATACAATATGACCCAACAATTCTACTCCTAAATATATACCAAGAGAACTGAAATCACATGTCAATGCTAAAATGTGTACATAAATTTTCACGCCACATTATTCATAATAGCCAAAAAGTGGGAACAACATAAATGTCCATGAATTGTTGAATAAATGAAATGTGGTACAGCAATACAATGGAAAATTACCTTTCCATAAAAGGAATGAAGTACTGATACATATCACAACATGAATAAACTCTGAAAACAGTGAAAGAAGTGAGTCACAGAAAACCACATATTGTATGATTCCACTTACATTAAATGGCCAAAACAGGCAAAACCATAGAGGAAAAAAAGTAGATTAGCAGATGCTAGAACCAGGAGAAGGGAGAATGAGAAATAACTGCTAATAGATAGACAGTTCTTTAGGGAATAGCGAAAATGTTCTGAAATTAGAAAACAGTGACTGTTGTACAATCCTGCAAATTTACTAAAACCCACTAAATTATGTACTTTAAAATAATGAATTTTATGGAATGTGAATTTTATTTGTCTTTAAAAAAAGAATAATAAGCTTAATTTTTTTAGGCAAACAGCAATTTTTATACTGGCCAGGAGAATGAAATATTATGTCCCTTTTTTGTTTATATTACAAAACTAATTCGTGATGTGAAAGTATTATTATAACCACTCAAATCATTGTAAATGACAGCTTTAAATTTTCAGAAGCAAAGAGAGAGAGATGCCTAGATAAAATGCAGGCTAACATTCTGACATAAAATGCAAACCTGAAGTGTAAAATGTTGCAATTCAACCCTACTAAACTGAAATATTTTTGTCCCTCTCTAATAAAAAGTAACATATAGAACTTAACTAAATCAGAAGACTCCATTTTTAATTTATGTGCAGGTTATTATATCCATAAATTTTTGCATTTCTACATACATTTCTTGATAAAAATGTTAGCTCCACAAAGATGTATGGAATATGAAGAAGTATTTATCAGTTTTGCTCTCAACTATATCTCTATTATCTAGAAAAGTACTTGCCACAAAGTAAAGGCTGAAAAAGAGTCAGAATAAATGGTAAATAGGTTCTCAAGTTAGCTGAAAAGAAGCCCATTTGTTCTATAATATTGCAGATTATTTAAACAATTAGTATTATTACAATTGGTATTAACACCAAGTCTTTTAAGAAGTGAAGCACACAGATAGAAATAGGAGAAGAGGAAGTAAGAAAAAGAGAAATCTCCCCTTTTTTTTCCAAAGCTTTGCACATAATTTTCAAACAAGCAAAATCTGCCATGTGTATTCCTGGTTCCACCTTATAGTGCTACTTCTCCCAGGGACACAGAATCAGAATAAATTCCTTGGCAGCATGCCGAGACAACATAAGCAACCTGCCCATCCATGTGCATGTGTTGGTAAGCAACGATTCACTCAAATACATAATGGGGAGGAATGATGGAAAAAGCTAAATACAAGATGATTGCAAAAGGAGAGTCATAATTAAAGTCAATTGGAAAATACAATTTAATATATATGTTTCCTGAAATAACATTCAGGAAATAAAATTCCTCATAAGAACCTAAATTCTTCTATTTATCAAATATCAGCAGTATATAAAATAAAGGCTTAAAATGCTATATTATATCAAGGGACATAAAATAGGACTTTTCCAAAAATATTTCCAATGTTTAAACAATTCTAACGAATCAGCCACACCAAACACTATCATCTCCACAAACTAACAAAAATATAATATTACAATATGTATCAAGAGTCACTTTAAATAGCATTGTTGTTTTATAACAATTAATTTTTTCCAAAACTATTATTACAGGTGGTAGAAATAGATTGACTTAAATAGAAAAATTGATTATTAAAACCTTTGACTTTAAAGAAATAAGTTGAACACATTTAAATGGAGAACTTAAGAAACTGATTGAAATTCAAGAATATATAATTCAATCTTAAAGGTTAAAATACTTTTCTAAAATCTATACAGAGAAATAAAATTATACTTAGATTCAAATTACTATGAATTGCTTCCTGTCACATAAGCCCACTGTAATATAATTTATTTTATAATAACATTGCATAAATATAAGACACCACAAATAACATATGATGAACAATAAAGAATGTGTTCCACCAAAAGAAGAAATTACAATAAAGAAAACAGATAACAGATCCAGAAGACAAAGGATCCAACACAGGAGAAAAGTGATAAGAATCCCCAGGACAACAATAGTGTGCTAGTGACAAGTAATAAAAATTTTAGTAACAACAAACACAATTAATAAATTCAGGAGAAGCATATATTAAAGAGGAAAGGATAACTAATCTTTGCCTACAATATAACTGTGCCATGAATAATATTCATAGACAGAACTATACCAATTCTGAAAAAAAATGAATTAATTGATCAATCGAACTTATGATATAACAATATTGGGTAGATGGGTATATAAGAGGAATGTATGATAAGAGCTAAAGAGGGATAAATTTGTCCAATTATTATTTCCCACAATAAGACATAAACAAATAATGCTCTAAAATTAACGATCAAAAAAGAGCAAAAAAAGCCATGCTATTTAAAAATATGGAAATAAACATCAAAATAATTTCTGAAAAGAGTTGAAACTAGTTATCTCTTGAAAAGGTAAGATTAAAAAAAAAAGATGCATTTGCTTTGAGAAAGAATATACAGTAATTAGGATTCTCAAACCAAAACAATAGAAAATAGAGGTGACTGAGCCTTAGATTTTCTTTCTGAGGAATGGCCCCTCGAGCTAAAAGCAGAATAAAATTTTCTTTTTTAAAATAGTCTCTAATTCTTATCATGTAACAGCCACAAATTAAGATCTGTGAATGGTTCCTGTAACAAAAAATCAACAAGACTGCAGAAGGCAAGCCACTGTAAGTCAGAAAAATCAACAAGTTTAGCCCTTTAAGCACTGGAGATATCAAATGCAGCATATAAAACAGCTACGTATAAAATGTTTACAATACAATAGTGGAATCATGAAGAGGTGCAAACAATGAGAAAGTATCAACAAAGAACATACTTTTAAGAAAAACAAAAATTACAGAAGTGATAGATTTAATTGTTGAAGTAAAAAAGTCATTAGACAGGTTAACAGCAGATTAAATATAGCTAAAGAAAAATTTAGTGAAATGGAAGGCACACGATAATTTAAAATGAATCTGATAAAAAATAAATAAATAAAACTATTAAAATGAGCTTAAGAGATATGAGGACTGAGCAAGAAGACCAAACATATGTCTAGTTAGATTTCAGAGGGAGATACTAAAGAATAGGGAAGAGGTAATACTGTTAATAAGATAACAGCTGAGAATTTTACAAAATTGTTGAAAGATAATAAACCTCAAACCCAAGAAGCCTGATGAATCTAAACGTACATTAAACAAAAAAGCTACAAAACATGGAAGAGGAAAAGATTAGGAAAGCACCCCAAATGAAAAAAAAAATCCCTGTGGAATAAAAAAGGAAATAATTTATCAAATTCTTAGTAGTCGATAATATTCATTGTATAATTTTACATCAAAACTTACATGTTAGACATATTCTTTTAAATCTATGAAATGTTATAATTAAAACATAATAATAAAAGAAAAATAAATTGATTTTAAAAATAAAGTTATCAGAATAAGTTTTATTCTATTATTCTCAAGTATAAACTACATGTAAACATTTTTAATTGTGACTAAAGATATACCAAAAAAATCCTACATAAAAAAGCAATATATATATTTAAAAGCACACAAACTACAAAAGATAAAAGCAAAGAAAATAAAGACTTTCTCCATATTAGGCAACTTATTTTAAAAGTCTTTTTAGATGTGCTGAAAACCAAATGTTTCGAGCAAATTTTTAAAACTTTCTCAATAAATTATTAGTACACCTTTTTAATTGGGATTTTAGAGAAAGGACAAGAAAAACAAATGTGACAAACAGTTTCACAAGGAAAATTAATCTTGAAAGTCTTATTTATTAAAATGAACAATTTTTTCTTAACTTCACCAATAAACATTCATGTGAGTTATATTATTACATTGTACTAAAACTGACTAGATGACTCACAATCGGGCTTGAACTTTCTGAAAGTTAAATAGTGATAGAGTAGAATAATAATCTATTAATTTAATGTTAATTTATTTGAAATAGCTTTTTAATCCAAAAGAATATTTTCATATTATACTCAATTTACACAACATAGCTTTTAAAAATAACACAAAAGTTCTGACATGTAAGTGTGCAATTAGTCTGTTACTGAGTTGACTCAGAACAGATCCCCCATAAATCACTAAAATTTGGCAATATATTATTCTGTTTAATTTTAGCCTGGGAGACAACTAATGAGAAAAGTGTGCTTTAACTTCTCTGCTTACTGCCAAAATGGTTCACTTATCCACATTTCACTCAGGCGTCACCAAGGCACCATCGTCATTTTTAGTTACATACTAAAAACAAATAAATGAGAACTGAAATAAGGGATAGAGACCAAAGTTGCAGAGCATTAAAATTAAACATTCAATGCTTCCTGTTAGCTATAGAAACCTTGCTAACCAATGAGATTGTCTTGTAAAATATCAAGTTATAAACAGGGAAAAGTGTCCAGAATTTTATCCTGAACCAATGAATGGGACCAAAAAATACAGATATATTAATCTTCAACTAAGTTTAAGAGGATAAAAATCTCTATTTTTCTACATGCAGGAATAGCAAAGTAAGAACTGTTCAGATTTGTATTGCTCTTAAGAAATTATTTGCTACTCCCACATTCAAGAATAATTTCAAGAATTCTAGCTAAACAATTAAGTAAAAGAAAAAGAAAGAATCAATACTTCAAAAGCAAGGGTGAGTAGTAAAGGCAAGCTAGAGTATCAGAGTCTAAAAAATAGAGCAGGGATGAACTGCCAACTACTAGAACTTTATTGAAAGTAATTGTTAAATTTAGGATAAATGAGTCATAAGATTTTTAGGTATGTGTATATGGTAGCTCATGTTACTTAACAATTACATCCCCTTCTCTTAGGATACAGAAAATCACAAGAGAACTCCAGCCATCAAAATAAGAGCAAGCCGTGTAACCTACCAAAGCTTTTCAAGATTCATCAGACAGCAGAATTCACAAAAAAAACCTAATGAACAAAAGTCATAAAAGTGAAAGGCATAAATAAGAGCTTTCATTCTTAACACAGCAGTGGGAGGACAAGAAAGCTGATGAGGGGAAAAAAAAATGACTGTTAACAAGTGCTTAAAGACCTAGTTGGGAGCTGGCAGGGCAGTTTAGAATCGCTGAGAACCCTAGACACCTGCCATCTCTTTTTAACAAGCCTCCACCAAAGACAGGACTAGAGATGAGAAAGAGTCCACACCAAGATGTAGGTCTGTGGAGCCTGATGAAGTCTAAGTGCAAGGAACAGAAAGAAATTTCGCAGGCACTATGAACTTTTCAGTGCGCACCAAGCAGGGCAATCTATCTAGGAGAAGGGAAGAATAAAAGAAATCCCTCTGTAAGGACAAGTGAACAGGCATGCTGAAGTCTGAGTGTAGATCTGGAGAACTGAGAGAAAATCACAAATGATACTAAAAGAAAGATTCTGATCCAGATCTCAAAAAATGTGAAGGCTGCAGTAAACTTAAGTAAAAAGCAAGAGCCAGGCCCACCTCAACTAAAGAACAGAAAACAAAGACTAGACCTAACACAACTACATCAATAACATGACCAGAAGAGTCATGCCTTTTTTGTGGGCATAAAACATTATTTATCATAGGCTCTATTATTCTTCTTACATACAATGTTTGGCATTTAATTCTAAAAATTATGAACAACATCGTATAAGAAGTGACTCACTATCAAAAGAGAAATCGGCCAATAGCACTAGTCTCAAAGATGGTGCAGATACTGGAATTATCAAACGGGCTTTAAAACAACTCAGATAAACACTTGAAAGAACACAGTGAAAAACATGCAGTGAGCTCAAGCGGACAGACAGAAACCATTGAGAAGAGCCAAACAGAACCCTTAGAAGTAAAATTCCATTTTAATTCTATATCCATTGAAATTGTCTTTTAAAAATCATGACAAAATAAAAATAAAACAACAAAACCAATTTGCCTCCAAAAGATTTGTACTACTAGACTATATTAGTGAAGTGCTTTTGTCTGAAAGGAAATTATGCCAGACAGAAACTTAGTTCTAAAAAAAGGAATGAAGGGCACCAAGAGAGGAGATAGGTTAGTAAACAAAGAGAACCTTTAGAAAATATTCTATTTTTATTTATATATATATTATAAATACAGGTATGATTTTATACACAGACACACATATATACACACATACATATATATCTATAAATTTCTTTAAAAACACTCTTGACTGTTTAAAATAAAAATAATAACTGCAATGTGGGGTTCATATTGCACATAGAAGTTAAAATATATGCCTACAGAGCAAGATAGTGGTAGCTGGAATTAAAATTGTTTAACACTACATTTATTTTATTTTTCAGCTTATCATAGATTCCTTCACTGTACTCTACCTTGCCAATGTTACTGTCAAGCCCAATTCGGATCAAATAAAAACATTTATTAAGCACCTATTTATGTACATTGTACTTTTTTCTTTCCATTTCTCCAAACTCTGCACATCCTTTGTATCAAATCAGCCATTAAGACCTCCTACCAGCATTAACCTTTCCATCCCCTGGCCAACTACAACACTAATACTATAGAGCTCATTTTAGCCACTGACTCAATTCCATTTTCTCAGTAAGTAAGAATATCATCAGTTGAGAACAAGATGACAAAAGAGGTTATGAGTGCTTTATGAAACAGCAGAATGTGTGAAACAGTGACATGTTCTATTGCTTTATAACATTAAGGACCCACCTGTGTTCCCTAGGCATGAATTCAAAGTGAGTGAACTCACCCAGGGTGCATGTTTTTCTCCAGACCACTTCAGGCACAGAGAAAGTAGGAGAATTGAATTTCATCAAGACTGTGTTTCTTTTATTTTTCCTACTGCTGCTTTCCTTTTTTCTCCCTAGATCAAATAGTTACTCAATCTGTTTTATCAGATATTAAGTTAATAATTGGTCTGCTATCTGACTCGTGTTATAATTTCTCAATTGGCACAGACTGCACTAATGAAATCTAATGGTAACCTCAAATCATAAGGGTAATTAATACTTGGTATCGTTTCAAAGTTCTGTTCTCCAACTTTATATTCATGACATAAAGCCCTAAAACTACAGAGGTAATTACAGACAGCTTTGACAATTAAAAGCTTAAACTTCAAAAATGATAAGAGATGCCATAAACAAACTTAAAGGCAAAAGTCAGACTAGGAGAAAATATTAGAAAAATATATAACAAGATAATATTCACAACACAGGAAGACTACTTCAAAATTCTCAAGGAAAAAAAAAGATATACAATCAAATAGAAAAATGGGCAATGAAAATAAACAAATTAGAAAAGTAGAGGACAGGCCTTCACTAACGATCGACATCACTAACAGCCACAGAACTATCAAGTAAAACAATAACATAATTTTTTAATGTTAGACTAACAGAAGTTTAAGTGAATGAAATTCTATTACTGATAAGGCTATGAAGGATAAAGCACTCTTATGTTCTACTGAAATAAAAGAAAAGAAAATTGGTAGGCCATTTTGGAATTACCTACTAAAGATTTAAATGTGAATACTCCCTGATACAGCTATTTCAGTCACTGGAATCCTACAATACTTGCAGATGCTCTGAAAGCAGTACGCAGAAAGCTGTTCATTGGTAATTTTACAATGACAGAAATATACAAATAATATCAACATCTAGAGTCAAATTATGATTATTTAATGGAATACCATTCAACTATTAAATGAAGCAGGGATGTATGTAATGACACAAAAATAAGTGCAAAATAGTATATTTAAAGTGAAAAAAGCAAATGCAGACAGAAGTGTACTGCACAGAAATTTTAGTTATCCCATATATATTTATGTATATTGAAACATAAAATGCTTATAAATAATATGCATATATATTAAACAAAACAGTGATATGTCTAAGTGTACGTGGGTGAATATACAAGTAATATACTATAAAAAAAGATGATCTGAAAGTGTATGAACCATGCTGTATACAAACCAAGGTAGAAGAAACATACTAGTTCATGATTCAAAAATAACATATTACTATATTATTTATATTCTAAAACCAGGAAACTACATTAGCATTTTTTCTGATAAATTTTGAACTTCAGTGAAAACTTTGGTTCATGTAAGAAAAAAAAAAGTAGAACTTTGAGTCACCACAAGTAAAAACCATTTTGAAAACTACCAGATCTCATAAAAGTCTTTTATTTATCCTTAATTTGTCACTGTTCTTTATTCAGGATTTTCATTATTCAAAATCCCCACCCCAGTGATACTTACCAAATGAATTTGAAGAAATCTAGGATTCTATTACTAAAAATTAATTTTAAAACCAATTCTTCCATTTAAACTGCATTTAGTTTTGGAGGATTTAATATAATCAAAATACATCTTCTAACTAACATATAATTATAAAATTACCAATTAACTCATACACCTCAATAAAATCTTTTCTATTGTCTAATATTATGATAGTTTTGTTCGTTTCAAATGTTTCTGCATTTCTTTTATAAGTAAGCCCAAAATTCCAACATACATCTTAAGTGTATTAGCATATATTAAACAACTTAAGGCTATGAACATTGTAAAGACACCATAAAATATGACAGAATTATCTTTTGAATTAATGATGCATAAAATATGGATTCATGCACAATAACGTGGAATAAAAGTATTTATAGTTCAGCTGAAGTAACTTAAAGCCAATACAGATAATTTCTGATTATGCAATTCTAACCTTGTACTGATTTAGCATTTTAATTTTCCTGACTACACAAAGTTATCCACATCAGTCTTACATTTTAAGCACACAGAATAAAAGATCAAATTCATGTATCTCTTCTCATACATTCTAATAGGAAGCTTAATAATTTATTAAAATAATTCTTAAAATGAACTAGAAGAATCCAGAGTCGCCCATGGTAGATAGTATCTGCAGTTTTTCAATTCCATGTATAAGTAAAGGCTGGAGAGGACTCTTTCAAAATCATGATAATATTCAACAGACTAACTAGGAGACAGAGTACCCATTCTGATTTAATTATGGACTCCCTGAATACTAAAATTTTTATTAATAATAATAAATCTTAACTTGAAAATTAAAAGCAATGTTTTTTTGATCAAGACCAGACAAGCACGTATTTTCTAATACTTAACATCATTACTTCTCATTTGTCTAGGATCTTGTAGCATAAATCAGAATAGATTTCTAGCATTCCTAAGTCAGGATACTGCCTTCCATTCCACCAGTCAACCTTCTCCAGCCAAGTAATTTCTTTCAATTTTTCAGAAATTAAGGCAACATTTTTAATACAAGAATCTTGAATCACCATGCTCCAGAAAGAAACAAAAGTTTTAGGAAACTGCTTTCCTGCATGTATCAAACCAACCAAAGAAACAAACAAACAAACAAAAAGCCCAATATCTGTGGTTTTCACAAAGTAATCTGAAACTAAAATGATTTTCTTCTCCTAATTTGGCTTGCCTTTTGGAGGGAAGTGGGGGCTAATGGCCAAGGCAAAATATAAACCTGCATGTTTAATTTAGCCTATCTATTATTTTCCAAAAATATTTACTAGAGCACTTGATGGTTATCTAGAATCTTATTCTATTTACACCACATATAACACCATAAAGAACAGTGGGTCTCTGAAACATGCAAATGCTTTATTCTATCTGACCATGGTTCAGTTTTTATATCTTTCCTCTATAACATAGGCATAAAACACTGTAAAATACATGTGAATTTGAAGAATAAGAAACAGTAAGCCTTATACAGAGTTCTCAAGGTTAAAAAGGTTATATGGTATATGAAGATTAGTTGAAAAAGTTACAAGGTTTCAAATTCAAAGAGTTGATTTCTAAACAGCATTCCAGTATTAAATCAAGGTCATTTTTGCAACCATTAAGAGTTAAGTCATTACCATGCTAGGAGTTCAAATTGGATTACAGTCCCCTGGAACATCATAGATTAATACAGAGCAAGTATATAAAACAAAAGGAAAATTAATGAATCATTGCTATGGCTATTAAAACAAATAACAATATAAAGCTTATTGATTTCATACTACACATTATTACTTTAAAAATAACAATGGAGCTTTAAGTGGCTTGTGATTTAAAATTATTTTCAAGTTTGTCTAATTTTTTAAATTCCAAACATACAATTTAAAAGGTTACTTAGCAAGGATATAATTGGTAGAGTAACACAGGCTTCAGTCCATAAGCTGTGAGATATATTTCTAAAAATTTTATAAATATTTTGAAAAACAGCCATGTCATTTATTTACATATTGTCTATGGCGCTTTTGCACTAAGACAAGAGAAATGAGTAGTTGTTGTAGAGATTATATGGCCCACAAGCTTAAACTGGCCCCCTGAGAAAAAGTTTGCTGACCCCTGGTGACATGTTGCTGGTTGGAGTTTAAATTATATAAATTAATACAAAGTTAGTAACTTTAATCAACAGTTTCCAGAAATCTATGCTAAGAAAATACAGATATTGCTTAAAATTAAGAATTTCACATACAGTTATTTATAACATAAAGTATCTGAAATAATCTAGATCTCCAAAATTGAGGAATGGTTAAGGCAAACCATGATGTATAGAAGTGACAAAATTCCTTAATCTTCAAATAATAATGAATAATCCTAAAAATATGGCTACGAAGCCTATGTAAAAATGGGAATATTCTTATGACATAAACAGAAATTTTAAATACAATTTAAAACAAGGGTAAATACCAAGGGAAAATCTAAGGATATATGTAAAAAAATTTTGGTGGTTTGTTTTGGGTGATAGGTTAATTTTTTTAACCTATTTTCTAGATTTTTTTTAACTTCCCAAATTCTACTTACTGAAAATATAATTACTTTTATAATAGAAACTTAAAACAATATATCTAAACATCTAAAGATTTCATGTGTTTAGAAGATAAACCAGATCGTGTAATTCCTCAGTTTAAACATGGTCTTACAAGCCCCTTCTGCATTAAATCTGAACTTACCATGGCCTGTAAAGCTGTGCCCGACCTGACCCTCACCGCTCTCTGCAATCTCACCTCTGGCACTTTCTCCCTTGCATAAATCACTTAATAAGGCGACTGGCAATCATCATATTTGTGACTATGCTTCAGTTACCCTGAACATATCAATTTTTTCCTGTCCCTTCAGTCATCTCTGTCACAGAGGCCTAACGCTGACGATCCTCTCAGATTAGTTTTTCTTCACTCTACTTTTATCATAGTAGCTTTATTTTTTACTATTTCTTAACATTTGATTATATAATTCTTGTTTATTTAATACTGCCTCTTCAGACAGAACCATCTCTATTCTTCACACATATCCAATGCCAAGCAGTGTTTGGCACATAGATAATACTAAAGGTAATGCACAAACATATTAGTAAATTTTTGCACTTATCGTTAATCTTTCAAACACACAGTTTCATTTCATACAGAAGGAATTACCTGAAAATATGTTCCAAATCAAAGAATACTCCAAATACTATTCAATATAAGACACATTTTGATTAGTGATAACAAATAGATATGTTTACAGGCCTGGTTTCCAATATTCGTATGTGATACTACTCCATGTACACTGTTTGTGTTAAGCCTTTTACCGGATTATAGAAGTAATACAGGATAATTGGTGATATTTTTATAGTCGACAAAAAAAAAAAGAAAATTTTTAATCAATATTGCTGTGGATGAGTCTCATAATATTTAAGGACACAAACCCCAGTTATTTTCTAAAAAACATAACTGGCATCACATTCTATATAATTATTTTTAATGTATTATGATAAGCCTTTTCCTGTGTCATTTTTAGTGGCTAGCTAACGTTCTATACTCTCTAGTATTCCTTTTCCCTGTCTCAGATGCCTCTAAAATCTCTAGGTGAGGCCAAACTGTCTTTTATTCCAGCAGTTGCAGCGGTGACCAGGTAGACATGGACTCCTACCAACACCTTACAGGGCAAACCAACAAAGGCTAGACTTGGGCCCATCCAATGTCTTTTGTCTCTGCCATGAGGCTCCACAGCTGACTCCGAGATATGGAACAGTACATATCTCATTCAGTGCCCATGATACATACACGAGCTGGAAGAGCAGCAAAGTTAGTGTCCTGAGGAGGAGAAGCTTGACCAATGAAATATGTGAGTCAGTAGAAAAAATCCTTCCCAGAAAGAACTATCCTGGGAAGTAGTGATGGTCAACTAGATGACACATGCCCATATATCTCTCCCTCCTTTTCTGACTCATACCCTTATCCTGAGACTCTAATCCCTAATAATAGTAGCACATAAGCCTTTCTGTTAGGCTCTGCTTTCTGAACTCAAGACTCTTCTTTTGTTGCTTCTGGTAAAAGCAAAAGAAACTCCAGTTCCCTTTGGGGATTACTATACCTCACCCCTGAAATCACCTATGGTTTAGCAGGATTATCAATCAAGGTATTCTATGCTTTCCTGCAAAAGGATACGCCTGTGACTGAAACCAGATATCTTAACTTGATCTAAAACTGTCTATTTAAATCTATGTCTATTTCATTTTACTCATGCTTATGAGGGTTAATATAACCCGCTCTTCTTCCCTCCATCCCTTCTTCAATTCTTTAGCTATCATTCATTGATCGAATATGAACAAGGTATTGTGCTAAATATTCAATGTGCAAAGATAAATAAAACACAAAGCATTCTCTAGGTGTTCAGGGGTCTTGTGGAGATGGGCTGAAAAGAGAAAAAATAAAAACTACAGAAAATGTAGGAATACATGTCTCAAAGAGGGAAAACTAAAGAATACAAGTGATTTCTGAGTGGAATTCTAAAGTAGGATTCTGCCAAGTGGAGAAGCAGGAAAGGACATTCCAGAAACAGATATCAGCTTGTACAAAAACATACATAAGGGAGAGTATGGCATATTTAGGAATATACAAGTCATTTTAATAGGCTAGAGCTGAAGATATGTAGAGCATATAACTAGATCATGAATATCCGTTTTAAGGAGTTAATATTTTATCCTGAGGGTGTTATATACCACACTAAGACTTTCAAGCTAGAGAAAATAAAATTGCAAACATGCATTTCAAAAAACATCAAAATGAATGGAGCATGAACTATGGACTAAGGAGTTGGAGGCAAAATAGGTAAACAATGCTATTTGGTACCACTACTTTTATAATTAATCAGGCATTCAGGACATAAACCACAAAGGCATAACCTTTGAGAGAAATAACATTTCATAACTAAATAGATATAAGTAATAGGAAAGAATGGCTTGAACCACTGACAGGATACAGTGATACAATTGATGAAATGAACTAAAATAAGGAATGGGACTAAAGAGAAGGTGAGGATAGCAATTTGGTAAATGAGGAGTTTGATGTCTATGAGACACCAAGGAAAAGATATCTATTGTAGTCAAAATTTATTGGCTAATATTTTTTGTGAGACTCCTGGGGCTAGAACTATAACTCAACTATAGAGAAGGAAGGAGTTAATATCAATCAAATTACAACCAAAAGTGAAACAAAAACAGACACAAATTTAAATATAATACAATATAATAAACAATGAAAGTAATGTAGGTATAACTGCGGCCAAAGAACTAGGCACCATGTTCATCAAGGAAATTAGAAAATTATGGACAAAACAGGAAAAGAAAAATTTGAAAATGAAATTTAGAAAAGGTCAGGACAGAATAAAGATATAAGAAAATCAAGAAAGACATTTTTCTTCAGTATTTTCAAGAGGAATGGTCCAACGCACCAAATGTTGATCAAATTAAGTTTTAAAAACCATTTGATTTAATCTATACATATAGTTTTCCTGCTGTGAAGTTTTATTACTGTTGGTTCTCTTTCTTCTAAGTGGGTTTCACTGTTCTCAGGTAAACTATAAATAGTAGCAGATGAACACAATAAGGTTCAAGATTATAACCTACTCACTTTGAAAAAAAATGGTAGGTTCCTTTCCCAATACTTTCAACAGAAGTCTCAGATACATATCTCCTTGGACTGGCTCAGTTCATATGATCATCCCTGAATCAATTCAAAAAAGTAACAAACTTATGATTTCCAAGCATGGCTCACATGTTCACTCATAGAATTACCCTCTAATATCAAACCCACTTTGAATTGCATGGCTTAGAGCTATTTTCAAATGAAGAAGAAATGAATGCTGAAGAGGTAAAAAAGAAAAGATATATCATTCCTCACACATACAAGTCAGTATAGTAACTGATAATGATATTGTGATTTTTTTTAATTTCATAACTTTTTAGTTTAATTTCAGACTTCAACATTGCAAGAATGGTTCAAGAAATTCCAAAATACCCTTCAACCAAATCCCCCAGTTGTCCAAATTTGTATCCAATTGCTTTCCACACAGAGAGTCACATCTGTGTGTGTCCTATGTGTGTGTCCGTGTCTGTGTGTGTGTGTGAGTACATTGGATAAATGGAACCCATCTACCTCTAACTACAAAAGAGCACAAAAACAAGCTTTCATGAATGTTGTGTTTCTGAACAAATGTGAATAATTTTTAAATCTTTTCTAATATTTATAGCTCCTTAATTGAAGGAAGGAAGGAAGGAAGGAAGGAAGGAAGGAAGGAAGGAAGGAAGGAAGGAAGGAAGGAAGGAAGGAAGGAAGGAAAGAAAGAAAGAAAGAAAAAGAAAGAAAGAAAGAAAGAAAGAAAGAAAGAAAGAAAGAAAGAAAGAAAGAAGGAAAGAAGGAAAGAAAGAAAAGGAAAGAAAGAAAGAAAAGGAAAGAAGGAAAGAAAGAAAGAGAAATGTCTTTCTCGCAAAGTCACTTAATATTCCTGGAAAGAAGGGAAATTTCCATTACAAATAAAAAGAAAATGCAACATCACTAAAACGAAGTAAGTATTCTTTGGTCCATTTCTTTTAAAACATGTGATTTTCATTACTGAGAATTTTTCAGTCCTTGCCAGTAGTCATAGAAGATTCAAATTTCATTTAGAAAGTTCTCCCCTCCCAGGTGAATAATAATCAATGTCCACAATCCCTGACAAAGTAAATCAATTGATTATACATCTACTCTCTCAACCTCCCAGAGTCGGCCAAGTCCAGACAGACGTTAGAGTGCCAAAGCACAAAATGCTTAACATCCAAGATGGTGATGGTATATAAAAAGATAACATGAATTCTTCACAGGAATCTCAGCAGAGTTCATTTGAATTTGGCACATTCCGAGCCTCATTTTCTCTGTTTTAAAGAAGAAAGGGTTCCACATTAGGCCAAGATACAGAGTAATATGATCAGATTTAACCTCCCATTGAAACAACCAAAACACTGGGGGAAATATATGAAACAAAGGTATGCAAGAAACTGGAATTCAGGCAACGAAGAACTGTGTACTCTGACATATGAAAAACAAATGAGGTCTGCCTTACAACTGCCCCAGCTAACTGCCTTGAGAGAACTTCCAGGATATGGTATAGGAAGAGGAACCAGGCAAAGCCTGGCACTCTCCCTAAGTAGAGGAGACAGAGCTGAGAGAACAGGGAAATCGAAGTGGCTAGAGTCCTCAGGAAAGAGTACCAAAAAGGAGAGAGTTGCAAAAGAGAGAGAACACCATATCCTTAAAGGGCCTCTTCGAATATTCAACAAAGGAAAGAACAAGGAATGGGTATACGAATGGCCAACAGGCAAATGAAAAGCTGCTCAACATCATTAATAATTAGGGACATACAGACCAACACTTCGTAAATACCATTTTACACCCACTAGGACAGTATACTGAAGAAAAAAAAATTCTGGCAACGATAAGGAAAAATAGGAACCCGAACACACTGTTAGTGGAAATGCAAAATGGTTCAGCTACTATGGCAACAGTTTGGACATTCCTCGAAAAGATAAACATGGACTTACCATATGACCACAATTCCACATCTAGGTATGTCCCCCAAAAAATCAAAAATAGGTACTCAAAACAGTGTGTGTGAGCACACGTGTGTGTATATATACACACATGTTCATAGCTGCACAATTCACAATTGCCAAAAGGTGGAAACAATTCCAATGTACATAATGAAGGGATAAACAAATGTGATACATACATACAATGTAATATAACTTGGCTACGAAAAGGAATAATATATGCTACAATGTGGATGAGCCTTGAAAACATTATGTTAAGTGAAAGAAGCTAGACAAAAAAAGCTCATATATTTCAAGTTGGAAATGAAAAGGAACCAGACAATAAGACAGAAACACTCGGAGAAATAGAAAAGAAACCAAGAGAAAAATGGAAGAAAGGAAGAGAGAGTGATTAACTTTGTTAAATAATGCTATCAACTTAGATGAGAACTGTGAACTGTCAATTGAATATAGCAATGCTTAGGTCACTGGTAATTTGGACAAGATCAGTTTTAATGGAGTGAGGGGAGCAAAAGACTAATTGGTGTGAATGAGGAAACAAGAGGAGAAGAAATGGAAACAGTGGGTATAAACAATTCTTTTGAGAAGCTGTACTGCAGAGAGAGCAAAGAAATGTGTTGGTAGCTGGTGAGGAGAAAATGGGATCCAAAGAAAATTTTGTTTCATTTTTTGAGGCGGGGAGCAGCAAGTTTAAACAGGCTAGGGGAATGATCCAGCAGAGAGGGAACTGTGAACGATATAAGTGAATGATACAGATTTACAGGAGTGGTATCCCTGAGTAGTGCGAAGAGATGGGATCTAGTGAACAAGCCTTAGACAGAAGCACGGCTATTCTATCTACAGTAACAGTTAAGAAGGCAGAGTACTGGTACAGATACCGAAAGATAAGTAAAGGTGCTTATGTGAGTGTATAAGAAAAGTCTCTTCTCATATCACTCTTTTCAGAGAAGTAGAAAGCAAAGTTATTATCCGTGAAATGGTTTTGAAAGAATTGAGAGAGATGGGGAAGGGTTTGAAGAGAGGATAAAGTGAGAATCTGGTTTAAGGGCAGTGTTTCTCAAACCTGAATGTGCATAAGAATCACCCAAAGAATTTTATTAAAATAGAGACTGATTCTATAAGATCTAGTGTGTAAACTGAGATGGTGCATTTCTAACAAGCTTCCAGATGATGCTAACACTGTGCTCCCAAGTTATCACACTTCAAGTAGCAAGATAATAGAAAAGCAGAGGATAGACGGACTAGGAGAAAAAGGGACAGCTGCCAAGAAGCACTAAAGGCTTTTAGAGTACTGGTCATAACATCATAGTGAGACCGGTCAACCAAACTACGTGTTTTTTTTCTCTCAAAGAGTTGTTCCCTGGAACAATAATAACCTCACCTTAAATGGCTATTATTATTATATCTAAATGCAAAAAAAAAAGGTGGAGATAATAGACCTGTGGTTGTTAAGGTCTTTCAGACTGCGAAATAAAAATAATAGCACTTTTCATGTACAAGGCACTACTCTAAACACTTATTAGGCTTTATCTCATTATTGTAACAACTACCTAAGGCAGTAGGTTACATATTTATACATTGAACTCATTTTATAGATGTTAAATTTGAGCCCTAGAAAAATGGAATAAAATGTCTAAGATGATAAAAGCAAATAAGCTCAGAAGACAGGATTCAAAACCAAGTCTGTCTGACTGTAAAGCCCAGCACTTATAATCTTTATTCTATGATATCTCTCAAAGAAGTCACCGCTATTCTACTATCCACTAATAGCTTTTTATAAAATATGTAATTCAAGTAAATATCATATTTTCCCCATGCTCCTTAAGTTCTAAATCTTATTATTTCCTCTATCAATGGTTAAATTTACTGGAACCTCTTTCAGTTTCTATGTCTTTTCTTTTCTTCTTATTATTATTTTTATGTATACTTCCTAAATGCAAACCTACCTTCCTTTTTTTTTGTATCATGTATTTCTTTTTATATTTTTTATTTTTAAATTGCAGTTGACATGCAATATATTAGTTTCGGAGGTACAGCACAGTGTTGTATTTGGGCTTGTTAGACCAAATCAGCTTACTGTTTTTGTACAGATCACAGACTAAGAAAAGTTTGTACATTTTAGATGGTTGAAAAGATCAAAAGAATAACACTGCATGATGTGACGAATATACGAAATTCAAATCATAGTGTTTATAAATAAAGTGTTACTGAAACACAGCCATGCTCAATCATTTACATATTGTCTATGGCTGCTTTCCTGATACAATAGCTTAGCTGAATAACTGAAACAAAGACCTATGGTCCACAAAGTCTAGAATATTTATTATCTGGCCTTTTGTAAAAAGTTTCCCAACCCTTGTTCTGAGACACTGTATGAAAGGTATAGATCTCTCTAGCTCAATACTGAGAGGCACTAAATGCCTATCCATTCCTTAATAATTTAATAAGTGTCTATGGATTTTCCAATAAGAATGATTGGTTAAGATCACTCTGAAGTTTTCTTCTAGTGATAATATCAGGTAATATCTACTATTTACAACGTGCTTACTACTATACGCCATGTATTATCATCTTCACTTTACAGGTGAGAAAACAGGATCCGTGAGACACCACTGGCAACTTGTTCAAGTTTACTATAGCTAATAAGTCAATCCCAGTCCTGTCTCCTCCAGAGCCTGTGGGCATAAATGCTACTGCCTGGAATAAGAACATAGAGAAATAAGAACTGAAAGTAATTATCTCCGCCAAAATCAAATAATTTTCCATAGTGATATTAATAATGATACAATAATAAATACTCTATAGATACAAAAACCAATGTCCCTCAGAGGAAGGGATAATCTACCCTAGAAAACCTTTGAAAGCAGCTAAGAACTAAATTTACATTGGGTCCCACTGTTAGTTCCCTTGCTTCTGTCACTGGTACCACAATTTTCTTAATTTTCCAAGTAATGTAAAAGACCACTTACCCCATCTTTTACTCTTGCCAATGGAGCATACCCAAGTAGAAGTAAATCCACAAAAGGAGCATAATTAGAAAACGATATGTCTTATTCTGAAATTATGCCCTGCCTGTTTTTAAAATGTTAACCAGTCCTTTATTTCATGAAATGAATGTGATAGGAAGGTTTTTTAAAATGTCCTTATCTGACAAAGGAAAGCTGGTATTCAAAAAAAAGAAAACAAAATAAAGTTGTATTAAGAAGTCTACCTTGTCTTCAAGGTTACGACATAATGTTTTGAAAGAAAAAAAACAGTGGTTTTCCTTTGTAATCAAGTACCACCGATAGATGCTTTTTTGTACACTGATTCATAACCTAGAAGCCATGCTTTTTGATTAGAATGAGTCAACCACCTACTGCATAACTGCCATGCACTTAATCCATATACTGAATGAGACAAATTATATTGAAGTCTGCACTTAAATTGTTCTTTAATTATATTATAAATATTCAAGCAATACTGTCAACTTTGGAAATTAACATTTAAAAAATAAGTAAATTTTTTAATTACATGGAGGATTTGGCATACGTAGCAAACTTTTCTTTATTGTAAAATAAAAAATGTCATATGATACCCGCTTTACTGTGCATCCTAGCCTTTATATTTGTCCATCATCAACACTGAATTTTCTTTAGAAATTACATAGAACCTGTAATTCTGAATTTAAAGGATAATATTTTGCTTTCCAAATTTTAAAATATAAAAATATTCTAATGGAGAATAACATGAAAAAAAACAATTATTCAAAATATAAAAATGTAAAATAAACCCCAGAAAATTAATATTCTGAGCTTTATGAAAATGATGCTTTTAAAAGTCAATGTATTTTATGAATACAAAATTTTGTTCAAAAAATATTAAACACATATTTAAGGTTATTTATAAAGCATTATATATTTTAAAAGTTTATATACTATATGTTAAAATAGAAATCAAGACAAAATTCAACAAATACTTCATACTTACTCATATTTATTTTTAAATAATTGTAAGGTAAGAAAACACTTACTTTACAATAATTTTATAATTCAGAGAAAAACAAAGTAACACCTACTAGAATAGTGTCACATATTATTCCTACACTTTTTAAGCTATCTTGCTACATATGCCTAAGAATTTGAAGCACTTCAATCATTATCACAATAGATGAGATCCAAAATTTTAAATCTTATGGAAATATTAAGGATTCAACAGTAGGGCATGTCTAATGATCAGAATGTATATAAGCTTTGGGAAGATAATGGCTGAATTGACATCTTCCTTACTTTGCCTTACCTGATTATCAAGATCTATGTATTGACAGGGCACAGAAAGCAAATGGCATGGAATAAGAGGTACCACAAGATGGTGCTAATGCCCTCTCATACCTGGCTGGAAAGACCACTGCTGCTAGTCTTCCCATGTGACCTAAGTAAGGTGAGACTCCAACCCACAGGGCGATACTCAACTATAACACTCTCTGGTCTAAGAGAAAAAGGAAAACATTAACAGTTTTGAAAGTTTTTTATTGTTTGTTGTAGAAAAATTTTCGAATTTATAACCATCTAGAATTTAATTATTTTGGTTTGCATTTACATTCTTATATAACAATGAAAAGAAGGTAACTATGAGCAACTTTACGCTACTATTAGATGAAATTACTAATTTACACTCAATTAATAAACTACCATCATGAACAAATCAAGAGACATCAATAGTGTTTTTTATGTAAGACAACAGCACAAGCGATAATAAAACAGTCCAGTACTATGAAACCCATATTTATACTGGCAAAATTTGTTTCCCACATTAACACTTTTACTCATTTCTGTACTCATCTTCTTGTAATACAATGGACTCTTGGAAAAATATGTTAAGGTTTCCCACCATTCAGTTTGTAAAGGCACTAAACCAACTGCTGCTAGAGTCGTCCTTCCTTGAGTTGCTTTTAATTCCTGTCAGGAAGACATATGGAGAGGAGGAGAAAGGGAAGGAGGGAGGGAAAAGGAAATGAAGAAAGAAGATAGGCAGGGAATTGCTGCTGACAACAGCAATTCAGACTAAAGAAAAAGAGAGTTGCTAGAGAGAGCTGACATATATATCACTTAATATATGTGCTCAGTACATACAGTATGTTATACATACACACACAGAGGTTTATACAGAAATTAACATTTAATTCTCAAAATAAATAATCCCAATTTTACCAATACCAAACTGGGTTTCAGAGAGGTAAAAAAGTTGCCCAAGGTCACAAAATCAGGAGGGACTACCTGACTTTAAAACCTCCTTCAACTATTCCATAAAATAAGCATGCTAACATTCATGAAACTAACTCGTACGTACTGAGTGGCAACTACATACTGAACAATGTGTTAAGCATGTAACATCTATATGTTTCTCCGTTAACCCACACAACAGTCCTAAAAAATTATTTTCTTCATTACAGACGAGAAAACTGAAGCATTGAGAGGTTTAGTGACTTTTCCAAGGTTCCTACAACTATCAAGTAGTAAAGTTGGGATTCAAATCTAAGCGATGTTACCACAACAAGTCTGCTACTTAACCACTTCATAATATTTTCACTCATTACATACACAACTATTTCTTTTGTGAGTAAAATAAATGGCTGTTTAAAAAAAAAAGAAAAGAAACAAAAAACCATTTTATTAAGCACATAGAATGAATAAAAAAAATACAGCAGACACTATGGAAAGAGACCTTAAAGAGCTTGAAATAAAAAAAAAATACAGTTATTAACTTTAAAAAATATGATGACTGTTAAAAACTATAAGATAGAAAAATAAAATGATTATCAATGGCTAACAAAATAAGGTACTAGAAAGAGTAAAGTGTAATTAATTACAAACAATAGCTGATGTAAGATTAAAAAAAATAAGCAATCACTTCAAATACAGCAGGTGGGAAAGTAACTAGAAAAAAAGGTAGATTTTAACTGAATCTTTATGGAGAAAAAAGTTTGACAGTTGAGAAGAAGAAAGGGCATTCTGAGCAGTTTAATAATATACTAGTGAACATGTAAATGCCATAAAGTGCAAATTGTGGTCAGGAGTTGATCAATGTGATTAAATGTAGTGCTCTTACACATGAAAAAATTAATGTTGAAAAGCTTTAAAATACTTTATTCTTCCATAACTGTCAAAGCTTAGAGATGAATCAATATATCCATGTCTCTAGCTAATTTATCACATTTTCTATAATATTTCAGAAAGAAAAAAAAAACACCTGGATTTCAAATTACATGAAGAACCAATCAAAAGGAAATTGGCTGACTGTGACAGAAAGAAAAGAGATAAGGAATGAAATAACTAGTAAGAAAAAAGCTGAAGAAATTAAGTCGACCAGTTTTCAACTCAAATGTTCAATAGCAATACTACAGATTCTCTAAGATACTTAATTTTAAGTTACATCTTTATAGCAAAGGTTTATGTAGTAAAATTATAAAACTAAAACTCACCTTTTAAAATTATTAAAAAACAGGTAAAGGCATTTGATTTCTGGGGGAGAGTGACTTAAATAATCTGTGTATGAAAAACTCAAAAATACAATTTTATTTAACTTCAGAACAATCTTATAAGAAGTTACTTTACAGAAGTAATGTAGTCACATTAGTATAGTGACTATGCCTAATTTATATTATACCTGAAAGTGCTAAAATTGAAACCCAGTTTTCCAGACGTCAACCTGAAAGTTCTTTTTCACTGCTCTTATTAGGTCTCTGTTTTCATCACAATAAAACTTACAGTGCAAGCAAGTAAAGTTTCTGAAAATTTAGACACTATTACTTGGACTAGATACACTGATATTATATAGGTAGCATAACTAGTCCTAGAGTGGTGATTCACACATTTCTTCAACAAATATTTATTAGACACCAACTATATGCCAAGCACTATTCTAGGCACTAAAGATATAGTAGAAGTTTCTGGAAAAATAAGCAAAAACACAAGCACACAAGAAAACATCAGATAGTGACAAGTATAATTCAAAGAATCATAGTATGGTAATAGGAAAGAGAATGATGGACTCCTTAATATTGAATGATCAGGAAGACCTCTCCATGAAACTGACATGTAAACTGGCACAGAGCCAGCCAAGTGTAAGGTAGTAAGACAACCATTTGAAGGCACAGCTAAACAACAGCCCTAATAAACAGAACCATAAAGACAGTATAGTCAAAACATAGTGGGAAATGAGTGGTAGGTTAGGTCAGGAAGATAGGTAGGGAATTTTTAAACTAGTAAAAGCAGTTGGAATTTTCTGTTCTCAATGTGAAAAGAGAGGGTAGGGAATAACATAGGCTTATTTATATTGATGAGGAAAATAACTCTAAATGTGATTAAAGACGATATTGGAGCAAGCTTGAAAGTAGAGACACCAATTATAGCTAAAGTGACCTAGCAGATCTTAACTTTCCTTACCCCAAATACCTGAGGGAAATTAGTCTTGAACAAATCATAGCAATGGAGAGGAATTTCTGATAAAAGCTCCTTGCCCTCTTTGAAGCTCTATTCTAGAAAGACTGTAGGTAGCACTCTTCCTCCACCCAAAGGAGAACTTCCCTTCTCCAATAACTACATATTTTTCCCTTTCTTTGTTCTATTCCTTTTCCTTTTCCTCTGCCTAGGGTAAAAGTCCACTCTAGATGCTACTCAAATGGAGTCAGATTTCTTTCTTAAAAGACTACTGACACTGCCTGCATTAAACATTCTTGCTACTTTAAAAAGTTTTGATTCTAGATAAAGGAAACTAAAAAGACATTTGCACAAATAAACACATTATGAACAGTATGATTTGTCCTATGTAAGAAAACTCTAAAGATAACCTAGACTATAATAGGCAATTTCCATTTTAAAATCCAATTTTGACATGCTTTCTGAATGTAGGCAAATTTTAACACAGTTTGAGGCTATTTAAAGATAGTCAAATTCCTAGTATGTGAACACACTAAATATATCTATAGAAAATTAAAACCACTCTCTAAAAGACGATGAAATATCCAATTTTAGTTTAAGTTGTATCTTGGGATAATTCTTTGCTATTGTTTAGAAAGCACTGACTTTAAAATATAAAAGGAAAAAAAGGCCTGGAATAGCAAGCTCATAATAATAATTTTCTTACAATATTGTTAGTTTCCAGTAATTAAGAGTAAAAGAAAAAATACAAACCTCATTTCTCAACTTTACCAAATGTTTCCCAATACTAAGTCAGAAAGTAATCTGTGATGCTGTTTTTAGTCCTCTAAATAAGAATTCTTTATAGTTATGACATGAATTAGAAAATAAAACTATGGTTTGAAATGACTTAAGTCAAATTTTATTTTCTCACAGAAACAAGGGATAATATAGCAGCTTATTTTCTTAATCATAAATCTGATAATTTTAGAAAGCAATATAATCATAATACCAATATAAGTGGCACACCTACAGACTACCAAATAAAGATTTTAAAACAGAAAAACCACATAAAATTATAGATGATAACACACAATAACACAGTGTACTCTTCAAAGTTCTTACCTGTTTTTCGTTGTTTAACTGCTACAAATCATTAAGGAGCATTCCTCAAGGATATGGAATCCAGGACTTATATGGAAACATGTTCAATAACTTTGAAAAAAGAGACCTTAGGGGAAACTTAGGTCAAGAAAATGGAATGACTAGAAACAGATCCAGGAATGCCTCTAGTGTTGTCTTTTAACAAGTGCTAACATTAGCAAACAACTGCTGTGCACTTTTTTTTGGAAGAGGTCTATCTGCTATATTAAGAAGGTATGTCCTCAAAATCAACTTATACCTGACGTATGCCTACTTTTACAATCAATGAACTAATTATCTGCCCTGAAACTGCTCATCTTCAACCTCTCACTACATACCATTTTGCAATGTCAAAAAACTAAAATACTGAAATTATTTCCAATTTCACATAATTAAATTTTCACTGTATATGCTTCTGTCATGCAATTTTCCTTAAAAGTAGTCATTAGAAACACTTTTCCCTTTTATAAGTTTTTTTCTCAGGACTGATAGATGTGTGACTTGCAAGGAAAAAAAAGGAGGTTTTTTGGTCTGTTTTTTGTTGTTTGTGGGGGTTATTGAGTTTTTGTTTGTTTTGTTTTGTTTTTGCTTTTAAGTAAATTCCTTAACTAAGAATTTGGAAGAAAAGGCATCTAATCAATTATGCTCTATTGCATAAAATTTTTGGAATTTGCCTTTATGAACCTCTTAAAAATTTCCTTTAGTTTTTCTGTTTTACTTATTAGCCAAAGCTCAAGTCTCTTAGTCACATACAATTTTTTTCTTCATCTATTTAAATTTAGCCTCTTTCTTGTTACTCCTCATTCCTTGGAATAAACCCTGTGGAGCTACCTATGAACCTCAAAAGCTCCTTGTGCTGAGTAGGAAGGCTGCAGAAGCAAACTGAGGCTGAAAAATATGGTGATGGAACTTTTTAGAAAAGACACTGAATGAGGTCATTTCATTTGTGTGAAGCCTACCTACTACCAGTAATAGAGTAATTAATGACATTAACTATACATTTGAAATCACTAGACAACAAAATTACTTATGGGGAAGACTGCCTATAATCTACTGGTATAACTTTGAAATGAGAAGTTTTAAACTATGCAGGTGAGCGCATTTTAGTAGCCACTACTTCATTTCCTTTATAAATGTTTAGAAATGCTAAAATTCCAAAGGAAGAGGGCAGAAAAAGATAACCCATATAACATGGATATATTATAACCTAATATTGAAATGGGTTAAGATGAACTGAGCTCCTGTAAGAAAATGACTGATCCCTCAGTCTGAACAGACCATTCCCTCTTCCACATTCCCCAGAACATTTTCACCCTTATAAAACTACCACACTGATTTGTAATAAGATGTTTCTTTTCCTTCCAGACATTAAGATATTTAGTGACTTTTTCATCACCATCATTATGACATGACTTATAACAAAGGTTTATTGAACAACTATCACATGCTGATTTTCTTGAAAATGCTTGAAAATTTAAGAATAAGATGCAAATTCAGAGAAAATATGACAGAAGAAACTGCTAAGTCTCCAAGGAGTAGCCATGTTTGAGAGAGAGAATATTTGATCCAGATCTACAAAGTTCAGTCAGTATTTTCCAGACTAAAAAGAGATTCCAGAAAAAAAAAAAAAAAGTGAGCACATTAGGAGACAGAGACATTAAAACACACACACGCACAGTTCAGAAACAAGAAAAGGAATGAATGTAAACTGGTCAAAAAGGTGAAAATGTCACTCAAGTTTAAACTTAAATCTTGCAGGCAACAGGCATTCATATAAAATTTCAAAGCAAAGGTGTTATCTGATCAAAATCTGTCTGTATGGGGAGATGGATAAATAAGTGAAAAGGACTGATTAACTAGAGACAGAGAGATCTAACAAAAAGCTACAAATAGAAGATAAACACTGGAATAAAAAGAGTATGAGTATATTTAGGAACTGATTAATTGGAAAGTGGCCTTATTTTAGAATAGCATTGTCTAGTCAAGAATTTATTTTTTCAATTGAATAAATTATTAAAAGTAATGAATGTCTCTTTAGGAAAAATTTAGAAGGGAACATCTGCTTTTAATTTTACATGTACCACTGTCATAGTCCCTTTTTTAAAACCACTCAAATTTCATAATTTTAAAAAACTAATTTAAAACTGAGTCTATTTGAACATGAACAGAACCACTAAATAACCAAAATTAATTTCAAGAGAATTCTTAAAAAGATGTCTATAAAGCAATCTACTAATCAACTCACATCCTACCACCATATATAATTTCACTTTGAAAAAAACTGTCCAAGTGATTTCATTATAGTTGCTAACCTACCTCTCTAGATAATTGTTTTAAATTTTTTATTAGCTTTTGCTATTCTTTTTAATGGCATCATTGTGCAACTCAGAAATTCAAATGTTATTCTTAATGCTTTATTCCTGCCATACATCATCAAATACTGAGAATTTTACCTCTGAAATAATCCTCAAATTTTCTACTCCTCTCCATCTCCAGCCTCCCTTCCATGATCCAGTTCACATAGTTTATCTCTCACAAGAACTACCACCAGACCCTTTCTTCTGGTTTACCAGCACCCACTTTCATGCCAATACCTACTGATCATACCAGTATCCAATGTGATCTTTTCAAAATACAATCTGACCTGTCAACAACATCAGTACTACACCCTTCAACGGCTTCACATTGCTTTAAGGATGAAAATATGACTCCGTACAGAAAGCACAAGTCTCAGCAGAATGTAGCCCCTACTTTTCTCTCCCGCTTCCTCTTGTACTATTCTCCCCCTTCCAGTTCCTCCTATTCACATTACCCCTCACACATCTTTCTGTCAGAAAAGCTATCCTCTTCACCCACTTAAGACCTACACCAACTCCTCCATATCTAACCTCAAACTTCAGTTCTTCCCTGATTTTCCAAACCAAGTCAAATCTTCCTATTGTATAAACTCAGAACATTATGAATCTTTCTTCCATGCTACGGCAATTTTAATTTTATATTTATTTGTGTGATTATTTGTCCTTTCCACCTGTAAGCTCTGAGATTTAAGTATCAGATACATTTTGTGACTCAATGTATCTTTACCACTTCATCAAAATTTGCTAAACAAATGTATGAAGTATATTAAAAAAAATGCATGATGCGATATATTAAAACAAAATAAATGAGTATAAAGAAAGACCTTAAAATCTCCCCTCCCACCTCAAGTTACCAGGAATAACAACTATTAATATTCTGTTTCGTATCCTTAAAGACTTTTTTCTAGAATGATAAAAAATATTATTTAAAACTGTATTCTTCAAAAAAAATGAATCACATTTAGGCCTGTCAGATTAGGAAATAAAAATACCGGATGCCTAGCTAAATCAAATTTCAGATGAGCAACGAGAATTTTTTTAGTATAAGCTGTATTAAACATTATTTGTTGTTTATTTGAAATTCAAATTTAACTAGGCATCGTATTTTACCTGGCAACTCTAATCTTTTAATACTTATTCTTCTTGATTTGATTTTCTCCATTATAGATTCTAGATTCTGTGTTAGAATAAAGAACTATTAGTCTAAGTAGTAAGAGAAAAATATCATAAAGTATGCTATTTTCAAATATGAAAAGTGCCCCACATCCCTTAAAAAATAAACGTCTCCTTTTCATGAGGCAGAAAGTAACCTATTTTAAGCATGAAAAAACTGGCGACCTTCTGAAAGTTACAAATTTTCTCAAAATAACTTTCAAAATGGGCATTTGGCAAAATATTTTATGCTTTGAAAAAACTATAATTCAACTTCATGTGGATTTCAAAATATTTAAACTACATATTACCACTTAATAATTAAAATTATGGGATAAATACAAATGATTTATAATTAATGAAAAAATATTCTATGAATAACTGAAAAATGAAAGCATTTTTTAGGAGCTTCCTCACTACAAATAATGGATCGTGATGATTGTGCTTTATTATTCCATGAAGATAAAATTATACAACCAATCTTACATCATTTAAAGAAAATGTTAAAATATTAACGCCAAGTGTAGTTCTCTGATCAAAATCACCTTATTTGACTTTTAAAATAGAGAGTTGTTTTAAATGGTTCCACAGGGGAAATAGCATCATCTAAATTATGCCTGTGGTGTTTAGCACTGAAGAGGTAAAACAAATAACTTTTGCATGTCACCCAAAAATGTTTATTTTCATGATCGCTTTATTTAGAAATCTTGATTAAATCTATAATCAGAAATGGGATATGCTAAACATGGGCTAGAAATACAATTTGTTTTGTTAGCAACTTAACATAAAGTCATTTATTTGTTAATTATTCCTCAGTAAAATTGAAAACACACACACACACACACACACACACACACACGGCCATAAAATTAACCTTAGTAACAAAAAGAGAAATTTTATGACACCACACACCTCAGAGGTACCATACATCAAGTTTAACTTACAGAATCAATGCAATCCCTATCAAAATACCAATGGTGTTTCTCACAGAATCAAAACAAAGAATTGTAAAATTTAAATGGCAACATGAAAGACCTGAAAAAGCCATAGCAATCTCGAGAAAGAATAACAAAGTTGGAGGTATCACACTATATTAAAATATATTAAAAGGCTATAGTAATCAAAATAGCATGGTACTGGCATAAAAACAAAGAATAATGGAACAGAATAGAGAATCCAGAAATAAACCCATACCCACATGGTTAATTACCTACAACAAAAAAGGCATGAATATGCAATGGGGTAAGGACAGTCTATTCAATAAATGTTTAAAAAACTAGATGGATACATACAAAAAATGAAAAAAAATCAAAAATCAAAAATTCAAAAAAATGAAACTAAACCACCTTCTTATACCTTATGCTGTACACTTGAAACTAATAGAAAAAAATACTGAATGTCAACTATAATTTAAAATTTTATTAAAAAGATCGATAATACTAGGATCTGGTACTTTGAAAAATTAAATAAAATTGATGAACCCTTAGTGAGATGCAAGAAAAAAGAGAAAAAGGCCCAACTAAATAAAATCAGAAATGAGAGAAATTAACTGATACACAGATACAAAGGATAATAGAAAAATACAATGAACAATTATACACCAACAAAGTGCACAATCCAAAAACAATGGATAAATTCCTAGAAAATTAGAATATTCCAAGACTGAATCATGAAGAAATAGAAAATGTGAATGGACCAATTACTACTAATGAAATTGAAATCATTAAAGAACTCTGAACAAACAAGAGTCCACATCTAGATGGTTTCACAAGTGAATGCTACCAAAAATTTTTTAAAAGGTTAATACCTAACCTTCTCAAATTATTACAAAAATAATGTTTGAAAAAGAAGGAACATTTCCAAATTCACTTTTAAAAGTAAGCCTTGCCCTGATACCAAAAATCAGAAAAAGATACTACAAAAAAAAATTAAAGGCCAATATCCTTGAAGAGCACAGAAGCAAAAATCCTCAACAAAATATTACCAAACAAATTCAACAATACATTAAAAGGATCACACACTATGATCAAGTGGAATTTACTCCCAGGATGCAAGAATGATTTAACATGCACAAATCAATCAACATGATACATCACATCAACAAAGCAAAAATATACAATGATCTCGACAGATGCAGAAAAAACATTTGAAAAATTCAACATTCATTTATGATTTAAAAAAAATCTCAATAAAATACCTCAACATAATAAAGTCCTTATATGACAAACCCACAGCAAAGAACATGCTTAACAATGAAAAGCTGAATGCCTGTCCTACAATATAAGGAACATGACAAGATACTCACTATTGCCACTTTTATTCAATGTAGTACTAGACATCCTATCCAATACAAGTTAGACAAGAAAAGGAAATAAAAGGCATCCAAATTTTTGGAAAGAAGAAATAAAACTGTTAATATATGCAGATGATGGATACTGTATATAGAAAACTCTAAAGACTCCACCAAAAAACTATTAGAACTAATTAAATGAAATCAGTGAAATTGCAGGATACAAAATAATATAAAGAATTTAGTTGCACTTCTACACTCTAATAGCAAACTATCAGAAGAGAAATGAAGAAAACAATCCTATTTACAATGGCATCAAAAAAAATAAAATACCTAGCAATAAATAAAACAAGGAGGTGAAATATCTGTACTTTGAAAACTATACAACACTGATGAAAGAAACTGAAGACCACAAATAAATGGAATGATATACTGTGCTCATAGATTGGAAGAATGTTGTTAAAATACCCATAGTACCCAAAGCAATCTGTATATTAAATGCAATCCCCATCAAAATACCAATAGAAATTTTTATGGAACTGGAGCAAATAACCCTAAAATGTTTGTGGGCCCACAAAGGACTGTGAATAGTCAAAGCAATACTGAGAATGAAAAACGAAGCTGGAGGTCTCATGCTCCCTTAGAACTATACTACAAAACCATAGTAATCAAAACTAACAGAGAAACAAAAATATAATCAATAGAAGAGAGAGTCCAGAAATAAACCAAAGCATATACAGTCAATTAATCTATGACAAAGAAGGCATGAATACACAATGGGGAAAAGACTCTCTTCAATAAGCAGTGTTGGGAAAACTGGACAGCTACATGCAAAAGAATGGAGCTGAACTATTATCTTATACCACATACAAAAATACACTCAAAATGGATTAAAGACATATAGATAGCCAACGCTCACAATGAAAAGATACTCAATAATCATCAGAGAAATGCATATCAAAACCACAATGAAATACCACCTCACATCTGTTAGAATGGCTACTATCAAAACAAAAAATAAGTGTTGGTAAGAATGTGAGGAAAAGGGAACCCTCATACACTTGGTGAGAGTTGGTGAGAATGTAAACTGGTATAGCTACTATAGAAAACAATATGGAGTTTCCTCAAAAAAATTAACATAGAACTACCATATGACCCAGCAATTCCACTTCTGGATATTTTTCAAAAGAAAACAAAACACTAATTCAAAAAGACATGCACCCCTATGTTCACTGAAGCAATAGCCAAGATATGGAAGCAACCTAAGTGTACATCGATAGTTTAATGGATAAAGAAGATGGAAGGGAGAAAGGGAGAGAAAGAGGAAGGGAGAATAGGAGGAAGAGAGGAAGACAGATATTACTCAGCCATAATAAAGAATGAAATCTTGCCACTTGCAACAATATGGATGGACCTGGAGGGTATTATCCTCAGTGAAATAAGTCAAACAAATAAAGTTAAATACTGTATGATTTCGCTTATATGTGTAATCTAAAAAACAACACTATTATTTTTAGTATTATATGTATGATTGAAATTTTGATAAGTGGTACTTTAACTTTTATAAAATTTTAGTACAGTGCATTTTGCAATAGTAATCCCAAGATAAGTACTCCAAAAATTTTGCCCATATTTTAAACTGTTTTCTAAAATCCTAAGAAAACACTTCTAAAAAGGCATCTCTAGCATGTTAATATAAATTACAGAATAAAACATACATGCTAAAGTGGTTCTCAAACAGAGGCAATTTAGAAGCACTGGCTGGAAACATCTTTGGTTATCACAACTTGAAAGGTACTACTGATATCTACTACGTAGAGATTAGAGAAGCTATAAAACATACTAAAATGCACAAGGCGGTCCCCCACAACAAAGCAGTATCTGGTCCAAAATTTCAATAGAACCACTGTCAAAACATTTTTACTCTAAAGAAATGCTGAAGGTTAGTAAATTATTTACAGTTAAAATTTCTGCGTTGTAGGTGTTATTAGAATATGGCAAGATGATAAGACACTATTTAGTGAAATCTCAGAGGGAATACTGTCTGTCATAATACAGAACGGGAAGAGAATGCTTAGTGGTTACATTAAATGTAATCTACTGTAGCTGATGGCTCAGAAAAAAATAAGTTGCTTCAAAACTGAAATTGGCATAACACTGCAAAAATATCAATTTTATTTATAATCTGAAACTAACACAGTTTCTCCTTTTAAAGTAGATGGATTCCCTTGAACCACTAACACCACTCATTGGATATCAAGGCAAAAACTGTGGACATAAAATTTGGATAAGCATTCCCTAAGGTCATCTTGTCAAACAAGAAATATAGATCACAAAGTCCTTCCAGAATGTCTTAAAATACATATCTTTTGAAAATCTGTTGTTCATTTTACTAAAACACACACTTAGAAACAGCATAGATTCTAATTCAGTAACGGCTTAAGTAATATTTATTAAAATAAATGTTGAGAATAATATGCCCAAAACTAAAATACAGGGTTTAGACCTACTCTCAAAAAATGATAAAACTTAAAATCTCAATATGTTTCATATAGAACAAGCAGAAAAGTCCTATAATCCAACAACAGCAAAATGAATGGAACTTCAGAAACCATCCTGAGCTGAACTTCTCAAAGGAAGGTACTTATACTTCTAGGCATATGTAATGTAAGCCAGGGAGTATTCAAAGTGACAAAAGAAGAAGAGGAGGTCTTAACTGAAGAGCAACCTAACCTATCAATTAAATAAAATAACTAATTAAATAAAGTGGCAATGGTATTGCCATTCCACTGGGTTATTTATTTTGGACTTTCCTCACTCCGTCCTTGAAAGGTTCTACATTACCTAAAAATGACCACTTGGTTTACTTGGCAGAACGCTACACCACTCCATCCTCACTGCTGTGCTCTCCTTTGTCTGGGTTTGTATACGGTTAAATGCATGAAGACTGCTATATAAACTTCCTGAGACTGAACTCTTTTATCCATTACTGACTAGTTAGTTACAGCTTGACCTCAGGCAAGTTAATTAGCCTCTATGTGCCATGATTTTCTCACCTACTAAAAAAAAAAAAAAAGAAGAAGAAGAGTAGGTATACCTCATAGGTTAGTTATAACATTTAAAAAAAACCTAATAAATGCAAAGGCCATGGGATGGTGTCTAGCATATAGTAAATGCTCAATAATAATTACTTGTTATTCAAAAAGTGAAATCAATTTAGAAAAATTTAATTTCGAGGAGATATAGATTTGTATCTGTCAATCTAAGCTAGACTACATTTATTAAGAATTCTCTTCTCTAGATAGCATTATCTACAAAAGATGTTTTCAGCAAGATTCAGAAAGTGGAAGTGAAGTAGCAGCTATATTCCTTTCGCACTTAAAACGTCAGCCTGGTGTGAAGTAATACTGCAGTTCACGCATGCCACTGCTTATCTGTTGGATCACCTAGTTGTCACGAAGCAGCGAAGGCCAGTCCCATGCCAACTCCAGCTTTTGCCCAACCTTCACTTTTAACTTCTCTTGAGTCCCAGGCCAGGGGCACTATCCATTGTTAGCTATGTGATGAAGGATACTATTTTCTCACAGAAGATACTTTTATCATCAAATTTGGGAAAAGTAAGAGTCTAGGTTCCACTTATCTTCACAGGTTCCCTGTTGTCCTTGCTTCCACTTACTTCACGTCTATCGTCCCTGCTTGGCTTTCAGGCAGCAGCATCAAACACAGAAGAAACAACTTTTCAGACTGTTTAAACAACTCCCACAACTAAGTACAGAGAAATCTTAATAATAAATCCCTTATGCATGTATCTCCTCATGGCCTGTTTCTCTGATTAAATGTTGACCAATACAAAATTTCCGCAAGGTGCCTTTTATATATTATTCAACAATATCCAACTACAGTATAAATCAAGAAAAAAGGGATGGATAAAACTCATAAGAAATGTTAACCATATAGAGCAAATGAACTATTATTATCTTATGAGATATAGGTAGAACTCACAAAATGTGTAAGCAGGTAGTTTATAAAACAAAGAATTCATAAGACATCTTAATAAAAGATAGTAAATTAGTAATCTGTAAGGGTATGGGGGGAGAAACCAAACAAACATTGCATGGTGCCAGATGCAGCTAGTGTGGTCTGCCCCATTTACATCCTATCCTAAGTGTGCTGACCACTTTATCTCTAACCTCTTGCTTCTCACTTGTGTTCTGATTAATCTTCATTGTGCTCTGATGCAGAATTTTGCCTTGACTTAGTATCTGCGTTGTAGAGTTAGTAAGAGGCTTATCGAATATCTTGGAAACAGGTTCTTAACAGTCAGTATTTTAAGGTGAAATTGCCGTATGAGGACTCTCATTTTATGAAAAGATTAAGTATACACAGTAAAATCTTGCTTAAAACAGTCTAATCATCAAGTTTTTTGAGAAAACTGATATGACTCTTTCACATTAAGTGGAGGGAATTTGAAATAAACACAGTCCTTACTCTCTTGTTCCTGTTTCTGTCTGCAGGGGCCTACTACTTTCAGAGAAGATACAAATTTTCAGCCAATCATTAAAACATATTTATAACAATCCCCTCTTACTTCATATGTGAAGGTCAACATATATCAGGATCAACAAAATCAAAGTAAAAAGGTACAGTACTGATATTATACCATAGCCGGAGACACAATTAAAGTCCATACCAACTAAGAACTTTCCATATTATCCGGAAGATGACAATTTTGTAAAAGAAATTTAAGGGAGTGAAATAAAATATTTATATAAGTTTTAAGCTGTATAGAGGAACCCACTGACTCCTCTCCAGCAGCCACACTCCTTTTTTCTGAAGAGGATCCCACTTTATTCAAGAACCCAGAAGCCAGTGCAATGTCCACTCTAGGTCCTAGCTTGTCATAATAATCTTATTCCTTTTTACTAGCCCAAGTACCAGAACTAAAGCTAAGCAATACATGGTATTTCATGGCAATTATTACTGGATCGAAGGCACTCATGTAGCCTAAGTGACCCAATCATACTGAATTAAAGAATTGGTTTTTATGCCCCGGAGAAGGTACGGGTAATCTGTTTATCTATCAAGCATACACATGATGTTAACTTAAATTAACAGGAGTTTCTTATATTCAAGGGAATGGTTCTTAAATTGTTTTTAATTAAGACTTCAAAAGAAACTTATTAACACTAAGGGGAAACTTTTCTGAAAAGTATAGGCTATTCCAAATATTTTAGAAAATACTACTTTTTACAACTAAAAATATGGTTATAGTTGTAAATTACATTAAGACTAGTGCAATTTCCAACTTGAAAGAGAATCACACTAACAATGAAATCCAAATATCATCTAGCAAATAATTTAATTCAAAGTGGTTTCAGGTTAATGGTGTCTGATGACTGGCAGAAGCAAACACAAACTCCCTTTATAAGAACTAGACTTCAACTGAGGCCAAAAGTAATAGCAAAAGGCCCTATATTTGAAGATGCAGCCCAGTTTCAGAAATGGTAAAATCTGAGGCAGGTGAAATGTACCTTGCACTGATAAAATATTGTGTAAACTGTGATAAAAGATGTATTTGTAAGAGACTAATAAATGAATGAAAAATAATATAATGTATGAAGAGGAGCCAGTGAAAATATTTTTTATCTACTGTAGCACATAGTTTTATTTTTTTTAATTAAATTTATTGGGGTAACATTGATTAATACAATTATAAATTTTCAGGTGTACGTTATCATTTGACATCTGTATATTCTATTATGTGTTTACCACCCAAATCCAGTTTCCTTCAGCTACCATATATTTGATTCCCTTTACCCACTTCACCCTCCCTCTGCCCCTATATTTTAACCCCCTTTAACCATCTACCTACCTACTCTCTGGTAACCACTAGTCTATAGTCCATTTCCACAACTCTCTGTTTTGGTCCTGTTCATCTGTTGCTTTTAGGTTTATATCCCACATATTAGTGATCTCATGTGATTTTTAACTTTTTCTGTCTGCCTTATTTCGCTTAGCATGACTATCTCGAAGTCCATCCACATTGTCACAAATGGCAGTATTTCATCTCTTCTTATGGCTGAGTAATATTCTATTGTATATATGTACCAGAGCTTCTTTAGCCAATCATCTACCGTAGAACACTTTGGTTGCTTCCATGTCCTGGCCACTGTAAATAATGCTGCTATGAACATCAGTGTGCAAATATCTTTTTGGATATGGGTTTTCAAGTCTTTAGGGTAAATAGCCAGTAGTGGGATTGCTGGATCATATGGTAGATCAATTCTTAATTATTTGAGGAACCTCCATACTGTTTTCCATAGAGGTTGTACCAATTTGCAGTCCCACCAGCAGTGCATGAGGGTTCCTTTTTCTCCGCATCCTCTCCAACATTTGTTATTACGTGTCCTGTTGATTATAGCTATTCTAACAGGTGTGAGATGGTATCTCATTGTAGTTTTGATTTGCAGTTCCCTGATAGCTAGCGATGTTGAGCATCTTTTCAAATACTCCTTAGCCATCTGTATGTCCTCCAGGGAGAAATGTCTGTTCAGGTCCATTTTTTGATTGGATCATATGTTATTTTGTTGTTATTGAGTTGTATGAGTTTTTTTTATATTTTGAATATTAGGCCCTTCTTGGGGGCATTGCTTGCAAATATTTGGATGGTTGTCTCTTTACCTTGTTGATGATTTCTTTTGCTGAGCAGAAGCTTTTTAGTTTGATGTAGTTTCATTCATTTATTTTAGCTTTTACTTCCCTTGCCTTTGAGATCAAATTCATAAAATCTTCATTAAGTCCAAGGTCCCTGAGTTTAGTTCCTATGTTTTCTTCTATGCATTTTATTGTTTCAGGTCTTATATTCAGGTCCTTAATCCACTTTGAGTTAATTTTGGTGTGTGGTGACAGACAACAGTCTAGTTTCATTCTTTTGCAGGTACAGCATGCAGTTTTAAATCTGGCTAATGATGATTTCATCTCCATCCATTTGCACCAAACAACCCTTTGAAACAGATAATTGCTAATCTGTATACATTTGAGTCTTCTTTTTAACCATCTTAGCACTTTAACACATGACTAACGCAGTTAAGTTTTATCCTATTTGTTCTTCTTTCTGTCACAAGATCCAGGCCAAGGAAGACAGTAAAGCCTTAGGCATTTATTTATATACAATTTAATTGATTTATACTTTCTAGATGACCACTAAACAGAATTTATTCCATATTAGAAAATTTTAATTTCTGAACTTCCTTTTAAACTCTTATAATATCTTACTTTTGTCAAATGGGTAATTTCCATTTTGAGCAAAATTACTTTTACTGACAGCTGTTTTTAACCAATTTGGTTTAAAAAATTCTGCCCTATTCCAAATGATTTAAGTTTCCATAAACTGTTTACTTACTCAGCACCTGTAAAAATACACATACCAGAAGAAGACACTTTCTTAGCTCTTGTTTAGAAACTAGCTGGCAAACAAAGTATATATCTCAAAAGTAATGCAAGTTTATTCACTCAATATATATACTGAGTACTTGTTATATATGCCAGGAAACAAATAGTCTTTTCAACCAGTGTTCCTCAGCTGAACCATAAAACACAAAATATGATTTGAGTGATTATCGTTTCAACTTTTCCAGCTATGGTACATAATTATTATTCCAAATGCACAGGGCAGGAGAGTACCCAGGGGACAATGGAAGAGAAAGAAAAGTGATGAGTAAGATATTATTTTTGCTTTTGATAAACTAGTGACAAAGATAAATAAGTAAACAAATAATTAAAGTACATCCAATGGAATACTGAGGAATGCCCCTCCCCAAAAGCCATTTCTTCTGGGAAACTAATTTAAAGAGGGCAAAATATGCCAACAAAAAAAATATATTTTCATTAAGATAGATTTAATGCAATTCCCATCAAAATCCTAATAGCATTTTTTTAACTAAAAATTTAAAAATCATCAGATTTGTATGGAATCACAAAAGACTCTGAATTGACAAAGACAACCTGAGAAAAAAACAAAGCTGGATGCATCACACTGCCTGACCACAAATTATACTACAAAGTGACAATAATCAAAACACCATGGTAGTGGTTAAACACACACACACACACACACACACAACACACACACACACACACACACACATCTACGAAACAGAATTGAGAGCCCAGAAATAAATCCACATATATGGTCAAATAATTTTCAACAAATGAGCCAAAAATAAGCAATGGAGGAAAGAAAGCCTCTGCAATAAATGGTACTGAGAAAACTGGAAAGCCACGTGTACAAGTATGAAACTAGACTTCTATCTGTCACTATACACCAAAATTAACTTGAAATGGATCAAGACCTACATATATGACACTAAACAATAAACTGCATAGAAGAAACATAGGTACTAAATTCATGGACCTTATTCAAAGAGGATTTTATGAATTTGACATCAAAGGCAAGGGAAGTAAAAGCAAAAGTAAGTGAATCAAACTATATCAACACTAAAAAGTCTACACAGCAAAAGATACCATCAACAAAACAAAGAGGAAACCAACTGAATGAGAGAAGATATTTGTAAGCAACATCTCTGATAAGAGGCTAATATCCAAAATATATAAAGAACTCATATAGCTCAACAACAAAAAAAACAAACAATCCAGTTTTAAAAATGGGAGAGGACCTTCACCCAAGAGACATACAAATGGTCAACAGACCAATGACAAGATGTTCAATTTCACATTTCACTAGCTATTAGGGAAATGCAAGTCAAAACCATAGTGAGATACCATCTTACACCTGTTAGAATGGTCATCAACAGGACAAGTAATAACAAGTATTGCAGAGGTTGTGGGAGAAAAGGAACCCTCATACACTGCTGGTGGGACTGCAAATTGGTACAGCCACTATGGAAAACAGAATGAAGCTTCCTCAAAAAATTAAGAATAGAGTTACCATATAAATCCAGCAATCCCTCTTCTGGATATCTACCCAAAAAAATCTGAAAACATTTATTTAAAAATTATATGCATCCTGATGTTCACTGCAGCATTATTCACAGTGGCCAGGACATGGAAGCAAATGAAGTGTCCTACAATAGCTTACTGGATACAGATGCTATGGTACATATATTACAATGGAATATTACTCAGGCATAAGAAGAGATAAAATACTACCATTTGCGACAACATGCATGGATCTTGAGATTATCATGCTAAGCAAAATACACCAGACGAAAAAGTTGAAAAACCATCTGATTTCACTCATATGTGAAATCTAAAACTGAAAGCAACAAGTGAACAAGAGGAATAAATAGCCACGGACAACAGTTTAGTGGTTACCAGAGGGTATCAGGTAAAGGGGGTCAAATATATGCGTGACAAAGGAAATTATCTTTTGTCGGTGAACACACAATGTACATATGACATATTACCAAATTGTACACTTGAAACATATATCACTTTTTAACCAATGTCACCCATTAAATTCAATAAATAAAAGAATATAGCTAATCAACCCCCCCACACACACACAAAAAATGGAAAGAATGCATGATTTAAATATTGGAAAAGTAGATACAGAGGGATAATATAAAGTATTGTAAGAGCTGCTACTTATATAAAGACCCAAACGGGAAATTGGATGATACTTGAAATGTTAGTAAGACCTGTTTCCTACCAAAAGTGATCTTTTCTCTACAAGAAACTAACATCTTGATTAGATCCTTACTGATCATGTAAAATAATGGTATTAAGAGAACTCGGTCATAAACTCTTTCCTGCGATCCAGATTTATGTTTAATGAGATTGTACCTGAGCCATACATACATACACACAGATTAGAACTACTCTGTGAAGGTTGCTTTTAGTAATACATTTTACAAAAACGTTCAGCTTCTGAGAGGTTAAGCTGAAGTGCCAATACCTTTTCACCTAGAAAGTAATATTTTGAAGAACAAATGAAGCATAAAATTAAAAATGGCTTGTCTCACTATTTTAAAGAATATATGAGCAGTCAATGGCGGAAACATTTTGATTTCATCTGAGAAACAGCAGGTAATCATGGTGGGTTTCAAGCCATTAATTTGTACAGAATGAATGAAAGAATAAGGTAAAATTGGCAAAAGAATATTCAAACTATCCAAACCATTCTATAATTAATGCTGACAATCTAGTCTACAGTGAGAAGTGGAAATAAAAAGCAAGGAATAAATTTTAAACAATCTTTAAAAAAATTTTTAAGTCCTGTTGACAAATAACTAGTAAAGGAGAACATAGATTAAAATATATCATTAGCCACTGGAGAATAGCAATACTAGTTTACATGTTTAGGACCTAATGAAATGAGAATGGTTAATAAAAGTGTTTCACATTTTATCTAAAAGATATCTTAATAGCTTATCCAGTAGAGGGAGAAAGACATTAAATAAAAGTAAAATATCAAAATAAAACAATTATTTTTAAAACCATTTATAATCCTAAAAAACTGATTATATTACGGTTAACAAATCTCAAAAATTCCCTTCAACCTATAAACAATCATTTCTCTTCTTAAGGATAAAGATTCAAGGTAATCTATACACTTGTGCTCTATCACTTCAAATACATGACCACAAAATCTTTAAAAATATATTTTTAAACTAAAATCTTTTAAATAAAATAATAGCTGAACATATGGCTTTAAAATTTCTTAGGAGCAGAATCCTTTTTTCAAAACAACATTTTACATGGTAGTTCAACATATAAATCAGAGAAAAAAGCAGAGTTGCTTTTATAGAATCTAGAAATGAGGGTACAGAACTCCACCCAAAAACAACTCTAAGAAACCTCTGGATTCTACAGAGTGCAATTTTAAAATAAAACTAAAACCAGAGAGTTGGGAGCTAGGGAGGGTAGAGATAGATGGGATGAAAGGGGTCAAATTTGTGGTGACAGAAAGAAATCTAATCATTGGCAATGAATACACAATGCAATATATATATGCCTTACTGTTGAATTGTTAACCTGAAACTTACTGGATTTTGCTAGCCAATGTCGCCATAACAAAAAATAAATAAATTTTTAAAAAACTAAATGAAAAAAAGATCATATATCACTTTCATCCAGTTGAATAAAATCTGTACAACTCTAAAATTAAATTAGTTATCTTATTGATGGATTGAGACATACAGGTGAAATAGGCAGTACTTGAAAGCTAAGTGGAAGAAAAAGGCTAATATTTGGTTAGAGGCAATAGGCACTTAATAATTATTTACTGTTGGAACAATATGAAAAAGTGAAAATTATCATGAGCGACTGCATTCACTTCACTTTAATTACTTTCCATGTCCATCCCACTGCTTGGCTTCTAAGCCTAAATTTCAGAACTCGAGTTTGATCAACTGCTGAGTTAAAAAGATCTCCTACTGCTTTTATCTTTTAGTAAGGCTACTGTTTACAAAACTTTCCCCAAGAATCATAGAGTATGAACTACAGGATTGCTCCTGTCTGGCTGCTTGCATTCCAGCCTGCATTCATTACTTCATCCCATTAACATTCCACGCCCGGAGTCCTTTGCCAGTTTTATGAGGCGAAACCGCAAAATGTCAGGTTAACAAAATCCTCATACAGCAATTTTACCTTAAAAATACTGCCTGTCAAGGACTTGCATCCAAGATATTCAATAAGTTACTAACTCTATAAAACAGGTTGCACATCAAATAAAGGCAAAAATTAGCATCACAATACAATCAAGATTAATCAGAACTCAAGCTGATTATTGAGAACTACACCTATAGAGGAGAACAATGTGATTTTAAGTGCACCTAGTATCCTATTTCAGTTTTTAACTGTGCTTACGGTTATAGAATATATTTAACTGTCTATTACAACCATTTTTGATCATTTAGATACCTGATTTGAAACAGTATCATCTATACTAGAAGGTTTTGGAGACATGAACATACAGGTTCAAATCCTGGTTCTGCTGCTTAACTGTGTGTCTTTGAGATGGTTAATAACCTCCCTATTTATTTATTAATGTAAAAATAAAGCAAATAATTCTTTCTTCATTGGGCTATTCTGATTTTAAAAAGATGTAAGACAAATGCACCAACTATACTGCCTGATAATACTAAAAAATTGTTCAATAATAGTAACAACATAAATGTTCAAAATTGTTTGTTTCCTTCCCTCTATGTTTTGTGGAGATAAACACTGGCAAAAAAATTAGTGAGAGTTGCTGTCCAAACTCTCTACACTCTCTAAGGAGATAAGAAAGGGAAAGTTCGTGTATACAGGTAAGTGAATGTACACCTACTAAACACACCTATTTATAGTCCTTTTCCTTTGCTCAATAGGCACAAAAGACCATGAACTGCTCCCACCTTCGAGGCTGATGATCACTGTCACCACTAGTATTTGGCTCTCATGACAAATCATTAAACCATGTTAAACTACTATCTTCTAAGTAAGCTATCTTTAATTAAAATAGCCCATGCTTGAAGTATATCTTCATGCTCTCTTGTTGACCATGTTACAGATCTTATAAAGAAGCTTCAACTGTAATTACTCTTTGACTGACAAAAGGAACAGAAATGAATCCCAGCAGAACTTGAAACCTACATTTTACTCTGGGCTGGAAGTACTTTCTTAAGAGATCCCTCTTTAAATATTTTATTACGCAACTATTAAGTACCAGGCATTACAGCTTTCTCAGAACTGTCATCAGGAAAAGAGGATGGCTACCTTTCCAGGCCTGAAACTGCCTCTATGAGAAAGTGGAAAGGAAAGATGAGGGCCCCAAACCAAATAATGTGTATCCACTAGGGAAGGGACATGAGAACAGGTCTAATTCACACTGTCTAACGATGGTTTCCCAAAGGCAAGTAATTCATACTCTGATTTTACTCTATACTTTCTGATAAAAAAAAAAAAGTATTTGTATAAATCATACTAATAACCTGTGTGATTTAGTATTGGGGTGCTGAGGATAATAAGCATCAAAGTGAACATCGAAGAGTTAAGAAAACAATGTTTAAGAACCCACTACTGTATGTTTTCCATATGTCATTCCTGACTAAATTATTCTTTTTTTTAATCCATTCCAATTTATCTAAATTCCTTGTAAATTCAGTAACAAACAGGAAAAAGAACCATCACAGGACCTTGCAACAGCTAAGACTTTGCATATTTATGCCTTCCACCTCCAGTAAAAAATACACACACCTTCACCACCGACATGTGGATTGCAGTCATATTAAATTCCCAATTCAACAATTCATGTTTTCAATGTAATCAGCAAAACAAATCTAAAAGAAAATTGATTAATATTAAAAATCCAAACATTATATCATTGTTCACATTAGACAATTATAACAATTATGACCAATATTCAAATTAAAATTTTATTTTTATTTTCCTCTTCTGTTCTCTTAAGTGAAGTTTCAGACACCTCTTTTTATGTTGAGCAATTACATTATACATCCAAAGCAATATAAAAAGTAGCAGCATAGACTTGTGTCCTCAAAACCTCAGAAAAGTCTCCACTCAGGAATAAATTGCTATTTTTAATTAGATGAAAAACATCAGTGATCTAGTAGAACCTTAAATCTAATTAGTTAATTGGATATCCCATATCTCTTTCTTGTATGATTAGAGTTAAGTCAACGGTCCTCTAGCTTTTAATAAAGAAAAAAACATTCGTGGATGGACCATGAGATAATCACATTAAGTGAAACACCTAGACAGAAAAGATGAAAACCACATGACATCACTTATATGTGGGATATAAACCTAAAAGCAACAAACAAACAGGACAAACAAGCAGAGACTCGTGGACATGGACAACAGACTAGTGGTTACCAGAGGATAGGTGGGGAAGGGGAAGGTAGATGGTGTAAAAGGGTCAAATATGTGGTGTCAGAAAGAAATCTAACTATGGGCAGTGAACACACAATGCAATGTATATATATGCCTTACTGTTGAATTGCATGCCTGAAACTTACTGGATTTCATTAACCAATGCCACCATAATATAAATAAATAAATAAATGATAATATTAAAATGTTATTTGCAGGTAGGATGAAATTATAAATGCTATTCAAATTCAGATTATACTGTCTCAGCTCTGCAAATGAGTAAAAGGTTTAACTAATACAAGTGTAATAACAGAGAATAGATTTAAATTTTTAAAAATTTTTACAAGAAAAAAAATATGGTCACTATCTAATAATCTAAATTATTAAGCTGATTCTTCATTGTGCATAAAAGAATCTTGTTTTTAAACAACCTAAAACCACGTGACTCGATGTAAAATATTAGATAGGTTTTCAGTAATTTTATAGAATGTTCCAACATTACACTTTGTAATAGAGACTATAACTGACAACAGTTACTTTTCTTAGAGAAATGACTGATGTTTATTTAAAGAAGATAATTGTTTAAGTCAGATGAATACCAAACATTTATTTAGTTTTAAACTTTTCAGCACTCACTGGCTCAAAAACCAAACTGAAACTCTGAGTTACTAAAGGTCAAGGACAAGCAGATTTGTAAAAGCAGTAAAGCCTGACCCAAAGGTGACCTGGAGGAATAAAAGGAACAGAAAACAGAAAAAAATAAGCTTTTTCACACTGTAAATATCAAAGCAAAGTGCCTGCTTTAAAACATGTTCATAATAATCATAAAAATTTATATGAACCAAAATTTTAATAAACATTTGAGGAAAACCTCAAAACTTATAAGGTTCACCATTCTATAAAAGGGTACAGCAGCAATATTTATAGATTACATGCTCTCTCTTTTAAATAAACTGGATGTCCATTTAAAAACAAAGATTAGTGGTCCTTTCCAACATTTTTAAAGTAATTATTCTCAATAAATTGCCAGAAGTAACTATTCCACCTTAGTCTATTAGTAAATGGCTTGAACTAATGAAAGTTAAACAAGTCAAACAATAGGACAAAGATAGCAAACACTTAGTGAGAAAACACAACATAAATTTAGTTGGCCAAAATCACAGGAGGAGGAAGAGAGTTGGAAAAGAGGAAAAAATCACTGATACTATATTTTTTAAATCTGTGTGACAAAGATCAGGATTAACAAGAAAAGGAAGGTCTCCTCGGCTTTTATATAGCCCCAACTATCATCCTGACATAAGCAAAACAACTTTAGTGTTTTTAAAAATTGGGGTTCCAGGAAATGAATGTGCTTACTGAGGTAGACCCTTAACCCACATGTCTCTTTCAAACAGAAAGCAAACCATCATATTTCTAATTTAATACTCTCTTGGAAACTAGAGGTCATAGCTAGCATTCTCAACTAAGGTATACAAGCTTCAAAACACTAAAGACAAAGATGACAGCCCTGGTGCCCATTTAAGTAATCATACCATCAACATGCTTTTAATATCATGTGAAACAGAAGAATTAAATAATAATAAGAGTAAACAAGTATTTACTAAGTGCCTACTAGTATTGGAAAATAAAATGAACTAAAGTCCTATCCCACATGAAGCACATGTCAGGTACCTAAAATATCTTATCTGCTGAACAACAAATATTACCCTCTCAGTTTTCCACAAAAGAAACTGAGGCTATGAGAGGTTAACCAACTTACACAACATCACAAAGTCAATAAAAAGTAAGCAGAAAAACTTAGAAGCAAATCCAAGACTGTGACTCTTGCCTGCAGTCTGTGTTTTTTGTTCTACAGCCAGAAGATTCTGTATGAGGGCTGTACCACCCTCTAGGGGCATTTTTGGAAATGAGTGGTTTCTGGTTTTAACAGCGATTAGGAGACACACTGACATTAGGAGTCAACTAAGAACTTTATTGTTCAATACTCAAAAAAAGTTCTGCACAACAAAGAATGGTCCTGCATCTATACAATTTTCAAATATCCTGCCAGGCATTCATGTGAGTGAAAATCTTTTGATAACTTCTTGAATCTAGAATCTAATTCCATTTTACATCTAAACACATAATGGTTTTCACAGTTTTAATTAACTCCAAAAGTTCCAGAAATTTACCTATCAGTAATACAGGAGAAAGATAACAAATCATTGATAATTTGACCAAGAGGTATTTAGAATTTCAAAAAATCACATCATTCATGGCAATTCCACTTGAGAATTATCATTGTTAATTTATCAAGTACAATTTCTAACTGTTCCAATATAAACGTGGCAGGCTAAATGGTCTTGCCTGATCACATCATCTTATCTTCTAGACTAGTTACACTCTAAATAATGAAACATATTTCTATTAGAAATTACTTTCCTCTTATTACTCCCTTAATATGCTCATAGCGTTATATTGATTTCTCCACAACTTATCAGCTTAAAAAGGTACATTAACTATGAATTTTATATCATGACAGTACAAGGCCATTAGATTTGATAGGGTTGAAAAACCACGGCACTATATCATTTTTTTCCTAACTGTGACACTAACGAGTTATATCCTTGGCCTTTAAATAGCATACTGGAACCATCCCAATTATAAGATTCAACTCTATTCATAAAGATTTTCACAGAAGTTACTCTCAATGTCAGGACATTTCCTGCTATTGAACTAAAAAGCTCATTATTTATAATTTAAATTGTTTATTCTTTTCTCTATCATAAAATGAGACCTACCCTTCAGGATAGGAATAGCTAACTAGAAGTACCCTGTAGAGGTTGTATTTATCGCTAGAATTTATTTATTAATAGCTTTCTCTTACTTGCCATATTTTCCAGTAAGTGCTCAATGAGTGTTTGTTCATTGAATGACAACTGTTTCCACAGATTCTTATTTCTTATCGGTAGGTTCATTAATTGAATAATCTAAATAATACATCAACTATTTTATAAATTCTATCTATTTACAATAATGTTTTGAGTATACAGACCCAAATATCACTCCCATCCAATATGAAATTCACAAGCATGCTTAATTTGCAGAAGTAGTAAATTAGAGCAGGCATGCAATACCATTAGCTTAATGTATGAGTTTGAAAACTAAAGTCAAGGTTTAAAATATTAATTGTGAATTAAAGTTCCCAAGTATCCACTAATTCTCCTAATACAAAATACAATAATTGTTTGGGGAAAAAAATTTATCTATAGGAAAACAGGTATCCTCTACCAGCTTATAAATTGTACAATACCTTGGTGTATACACCTAGACACATAATAAAACCTTTTTTTCAAAATAAGTTGAATAACTCTTGCCCCTTTGCAAACCTTTTAAATAGTGAACAAGTGCTCCAATACCTCTCCCTGCAAAGATAAGGCTAAGTTGTCATTGGCTATATAATAATTGAACAGTTCAGCTTCTCTAGACCTTTTTCTAAAGTTCAGGTCAAGGGCTGCTCACTAAATGATTATGAAAGATACAACACTGTGTTGGACTGCCAGTTCTGAGGTAACAGTCAATGAGGTCTTACTTGTAAATATGGCAAGCAATACAGCAGATGAAGTCGTTAACACTTTCAGCCACAAAAGATGACCCTACAAAGTCTACATTCTACACCACATGTGAAGTAGCTCAAAGGATAGGTACAATTTCCTGTTGCCTGAAAGCAGTTGCTTTTTTAATTACATCACTACCCCTACATATCATTATACATGTTATTATTAACTATAAACTGAGCATTATTTAATGTATCACTAAACAAAAATTCCAAGAAGTGTGTCTAATAAGAAAGTCCTCCACTGACACATCAAAGCTGCTAATGTCATGGGAAACAAGACCTAAAGCCAAACAGAAAGGTTACTTTTTTGGCTTAAGCTTACACTGGGAAAAGAGACAAAAACAAATCTTTGGAATTTGAACCATAAGCTTATTCATATACATTTGCAGATATGAATCTGTACTATCAATGAAGTCCAAAAAATTCTCAAGCAGATAATTTAACTTACAGTAGTCTCAAGTTGTAGTGCAACAAAATGAGCAGCAGAAGCCAACAGATAACCTCTCCGGCACAAGTTGACCTCAACTTAGCCTACCATCAATTATAATATATTACTAATTATATAAGGACTCCTAATTTGAGATGTTAAAATATGGAAAATTGTAAAATTAATAATCAGTGAATTAGTACACAGGTGTTTTCAGAAGTAACAAGAACAAATGGCATTATACTTAGGAAACAGAACAAAATGGACTCCATACCTCAAAATTTGGGAATTATAAAAAAAAAACACACAAAGTTCTAGTTAGGGAATTACACTTTCTTGCTCATAAAATGGAAGCACCTCTTTCTTAAGAAATACTGAAAGAAGGAAAATTTCAAAATATTTCTTTGATTCAGTATGTGTCAATAAAATTATACCTCTGTACAGGCTGTGAAGCCCAAGGATAACAATACCTAAAAACTTTTTAAACAAGGAAACCAACAAAAAAGTCAATGTTTAAAAATACAAAAGAAAATTTAAAGCTTAATCCCACGATCTCTGAAGTCAAATAAATATATACAAACATATATAGACATATACATATATTAAAAGATACAGAATACATATGCAGAACCTTGAATTATTGCCACTCTTTATCAAAATATTAAAGATGGCACGTCAATTTTTGTGCCCTTTAATGCTTACCAGATTCCGATTCAAAATTTTATCAGTACTGAACCCATTATTACTTCTTTGACAAAGTCATAAGAATGTTACTTATTCTCATGTACTAATACTTATTTAACTGAGGTAATTAATCACAGCTTAATCGAAATATCTCAAACAGACCTCACACAGCATTCAAAGTATAGCTTGAAATCAAACCCTCCCTCCCTTTTCTTTAAACTGGCCTGGGGGATGAAGACATAAATTGTCAATTAATAACATATTTGCTTTGATGATTCCTCAGTAATTTATTGTCATCCCACTTCATAAATTTTTTAGTAAAAGTTCTGGGATTTCAAGTAAGATACCTCTTCCATGGGAAAACTCAGTTTAAGAGTTTTCTGCTGCCAATAAACCAATCAGACAAACTAGCTGATAATCCTCCCACACTATGCAGTGTAGGTACAAGCACTCAACCAGTGAAAGTCTAATTTGTTCCGCCAACGGCACAGAAAACTACTCAAATTTATTCACTAAATATATCTGAACATTAGTCTCTTGCTTTTGGTTAAGGCCTATGTTGAACTAGGTTATTCATAGGCAAAAAACAAACACATAGTCTTGAACCTAGCAGTGTCAGTACAATAAATTTGACTAGTATCCCAGAGCCCAGGTGCTCCACTATTTGCTCTATCAACTTCAAATAGGAATTCATTCCCTCCCAAAGCCAGCCTCCCCCAAACAGCATTCTCTCTCACTTAAAAGTCAGACACCCCTAAACAATAATGAAAACACATAACCCCTACCACACTGACCTTTCTGGCACTCTAGATATCACTTTCACCTCCTGTCCACATAGTCCTCACCTCAGCATACTCAGATTCTTAGCCTCTTACCCACTCTAGGGAGAACTCCCTAATTGACATATTTACCCTGTCCACCAGTTCTAAGGCCTCTTTCCTGTGAATGACACATTTTATCTGCATGCCCTCCAAGAACTAGTCCTACTAATCAATTTTCCAGATGCCCTTAAATCAGCTCCATGGACCCACTTTACATTTATTGCAATGGATATGCAAAATATGGGGCAGAGGGGCTTGTACTTTTCTAGTCACCTGGTAAAACAAACACATAAAAAGCATTAATAAGATAAAAATTCAAGAACTAAAAAAAAGGTAATGCTGTAAGTTAAGTGACAGATGGGTACTTTTTTGACAGTGAGTAGTACTAACAAGAAAGGAGATAAGACCAAATAGTTATTGCTAATTGGAAAAAAAAAAAGAAAAAAAAAAGAGGAAGAAACTAACAGAATGACAAATGTCACATGGACAAAGCTTGTATTTCAGTCCATTGCCTTATGTTTGCCTCTTGAGAATAATTATTAGCAATTAATTCTCATCTCCCATTAAAGACAAGTTTACCATGTGATTGTTACCAAAGATTCTATTCTCATTCAAAATCATTTACTAATTCAACAAACTTTTACTGAATACCAATCATGCCTAAAACTAAATATTAAGCATTCAGAGTTAAAAGAAATAGTCCCTGTTTTTGAGCTGCCCATAATTTAGCGGAAGACACTAACAAAACCTTTTTGACAAGCCATTTAATAAAACATAAGAGATTACAGAATGGAGAGTAGAAGTATACATGAGGAGTACCTAACTTGTCTTGAGAAGGAATTTGTGAATTGTCAATGGAAGCAATGTTCTATTTGAAAAGGGTAGTAATGTTTCAGCACGATACTGTGGAGATAAGAAAAATAGGGAGCTTCCTATGCACTGAAAATTGTATACACAAGTGACAACTGGTAAGAGAAAATGGCATGTTCAAGGAACTGAACATAGTTTCCACATAGTGGGAGAATAGTGTCCATATGAAAATACCAAACATTATAGGACAGAGTTGTATATCCTTCTATAGAAGTCTGATCTTTATCCAGAAAGCAATGAGGGAGCCATTAAAGAATAATTCAAAAGGAAGTGAAAGAATTAGATTTGTCTTAAAGAAAAGCTTTATAGAAAAGTCCTAGGATTTGGTGAGTGCCCAAATAGGAAAGATGGGAAATGAGGGAGGAGAAAAGTTCAGAACAACCCCTAGATTCCGACTGGATCGATAATATCACCATTCATTAATATAGAGAACACAGGTCAAAGTGCAGGCTTGGAGTAAAAACGGTGAAATTAATTTGGAAGTGCTGAGTCTAATGTGCCGGTGAGTAATCCGAGAGAAAATGCTCCATAAATAACAAAAATTCATCTGCTATTCAGGGAAATGTTGACACTACAAATGTTAGGGTGATAACAAAAAATTTAACATTTTATCTTTATAGAACTAATTAAAATTATCCATTTCAGGGCACATAATATCAGTTCCTTTTAGCCATCACATACAATGCTTTATTCATGGGAAAAAATGCTTTTCTTTAAAGCACTCATATTTGCAACAGAAAAGGTGAACTTCATTGACATGAACTTCCTTTTTCCTTAAACCTGAATATCTTCTAATAGGAAAGTGATTTCTGATAAACTAGAAAATAAAGACTACTTTATTTTTTTTAGGGGGGTGGGGCTTTAGTCACAAATTTTTGCCATTACGATGATAATTAACATTTGTGTGTCAAATCTTATTCTAAAATTTTTACTCACATGAATTCACTACATGTTCATGGCAAACCTATGAGATAGATACTATTATTATTCCCATCTTATCAATGAAAAAAACAAAGTTTTTTTGGAGTCCTAAAACTTGCCCATGATCACAAAGATAGTACATAGTGGAGCCAGGAATCAGTCTGATTTTAAAGCCCATGTTTATAACCACTATACTATGCCATCTGTCATAAATAATATAACTAATAATTAAGATTATGCAAACTTCAAAATTTATTCAGAAGCTATGGACTACTACAAATAGAAACAAATAAGTAGATATAAAATATAAATGGAAAGAAGTTCCCCTTAGTGAGACATCTATCGCATATTCTTTCCAGGAAGAAACCACATTCAGTGCAAAACAGGCACACAAAAGAAACATGCACTCTAAAGCACTGCTATATATAGGATTTCTGCAGCCAATTCAAAATCTTTTTACTACTGGAATTTCACTTTTAAATACAATGATCCTAGAATGCACCAGCCTTTAATTATTTGAAACATGCTTTTTAAAAAAAATTTTATTGGGGTAACACTGGTTAATGCAATTACATAATTTTCAGATGGACATTATAATTTGACATCTATATATTCTATTGTGTGATTACCACCAGAGTCCAGTTGAAACATGTTTCATTTTAATGCCACCTCAATTTAACAGTGATATCACTACATGACTAGTTATATAGTTAAAGCACAATAGTATTACAGAGAAGTCTGTACCATATGAGATGCATGTGCTCATTGTTTCTAGTATCAACTATACAAAATAATGATTCATCTCTTCTTTTTCTCTACTGATTTTAAGTAATGTAAGACCTTTCCATCATGTTTACTCAGCACAATTTTTAATGGTATTCAGGATCAAAATACTGATGTGCTAATCTGAAGTACTTGGGATTACTGGAGATGCCTAGGCATTGTCTTGGCAATGAGGCGAGGAAATACAGCACTGGTGCCAGATGAGTCCAAGTAATGGGCAAAATTTCAATACCTTCAAACCCTTGGATGATAACTGGACAGCAGTCTTGGTGCAGCAGAAATTTGATGGCCCTGCTTTCTCAGACTGAGTCCCTTTAGAGACAGTTGAAGTAAGGAACTACAGAGAAACAGAACTTCATAACTTATTTAACAGTAAGAGTACTAGTTTAGTTTATAGGGGAAAATAAACCAGTTAAAGTGAGAAATCATAAGAACATATTTATAGCCTAAACATTTTACTTAAACATAAATAATTACACAAATATATATGTACTTACTATTCTTTTGATGCAGATATAAGCCAAGGACTTCAAATTTGAGTTCTGCCTCATTTTACGCTTTTAATGGATCATCAACAATTACCACTTTCAATTTAAAAAAAAAAAAAAACAGAGTTTCTGTTCCATAGAGTTTTTGTGAAGATAAAAGAAATTAGTACCCTTAAAACAGTGCCTGACACTAATGAGTACCCAATAAAAGCTAATATTTTCATTAAGTACACATAGCTTAGTTTACAAAAAATGACACCTATGTTAATTCATCTCATCTTTTCAAACCCTATGAGGGGCAGGCTAGTATTTATTAATATTCCATTTCCCAGATGAGAATTCTTGAGGCACACAGCACACAAGTGATAAACACCCAATAAATACCAAAGCTGAAGCTTGACCCCAGCTCTGGAGTAATGTAAGTAATACCTCCTGAATGGGGAAGTGAAGAAAAAGAACTAATAGAGAACACAGGAACATCCAACATATCTCCAAGTAAATGCCCTTCATAACTAACACCTTGGCTGGAAGAAATAAGAACCTGAAAACCTGTACTCTTAACAAAACATGATTAGGGCTGGTCACAGACTGATCTGGGGATACAACAATGACTTTAAACTACTACACATTGAACTAAGAAAGGTTTAAGCAGATTTCAAAAAAAACTACTTAAGATACAGAAATAACCAATATACCAACATTACTATGTTGCAGTTGCAGTATTTTACTGTTATGGCATGTGCAATCAACACTTTACTGAGAAATATATTTTTTAAAACTGACAAAATTCTTTGTCGAAAGTTGATTTAAATTAGAGTAAGTGACCTACTGTTTATTAAAGAGCAAATTAATGCCACATTGCTGTTCACTTAGGTATAACCAGAGGCAGTTTTCAGAACTGGAGATAAGGGAGGGATTCACAAACGAGGGCACATGAACTGATATTATGCTGTGAATTATGCTCCCTTGGCTTTACACACACACGAAGTTTCCTTAAAGGGGTCTAAATAAGACAGCTAGCTATAAGAACATTTTATAAAATAGAATTAGGAAAAAGGAAAAAGATTTAGAAACATATACAAGTCTGATCTTGTAAATAAAACTTTATGGCACATGCTCCTCTCTAGATGAGCAGGCTGTAGTTATACAATCATATATCAAAATACACCAAAGCAAACTACTTAGCTCATGTTAATTATAAACTTAGTTTTTAAATATAAGTGTAAAGAACAGAATCCGTAAGTATAGTACACTGGAATAAACAACTGAAACATAAATTTATATTAAATGTGGAATCATTCTGCTGATAAAAATACAAACGTACAAGTAATAACAAAACAACTATTTGCTGAAACTGCACTTAAGTACCTCACATATATAATTTTACTTAAGCCTTACAAAACTTTAGTGCTATTAGCTCTTTCGCTATCTTTAATCTTCAAACAAACCCTACAAGGGAGTGGATTTGTCTTACAAATTTACAAATGAGAAAATGAGGCTAGGGTGATTTAAGTAAATTTTCCAAGTCACAAAGACAGTTAAAGCAAACAAGTAGTTAAAAAAAGAGAGAGAGGGCATAAAAATAATTACAAGCTTATCAAACTTGAAATCACACCAAGTAGTGTTGAGCATTAGCCTGTTCCAGTGAAATAGGTTAAATAATGGCACGAGTAAATTTGCTACTTCTTTCTTTTTTAATAGTAGGATGTATACATTTCAATATAATAAATGTTTTTCCAATTGTATAAAAAGAAAAATAAAACAAAAAAGAAAAAGAAGGTAGGTTTGCCTGATTTCAAAGTCTAATCACTTTTCTACTAAACGGTGCCAGACAAATGAAATTAAAGAAATTATTTGTGAATTAATTTTGAGTAGAATTAAAGTATTAAAATCTAGGAAAAATAAACTTACATGTCAATGTTTGAGCTATTCCCATGACAACTCAAAAATTTCTAAAGGAAACCTTATTGTTAAACAAAAATGGATGAACTATGATAGACATGAAAGACTCACTTTAATTCACTGCCCAGTTAACAATTTGATTTAAAATTTGTAGTTATATCTGTAGCTAATTGAGTATTTGAAAAATAAATTTTAATGTTTCTCAAGTGCAAAATAATACATCAAAACATGCTTTAATAGTTTATTTTGTTTGGCAAGTTCACAAAGATAAATGCTAACAAAATTGTTCCGTTTTATTATATTAATACAAAATTAGAAATATTCTAATATCCAATAATAATGTCCACCAATACTATAATTATATTAATTTAAATGTAGGCATATAATATAATGCTATCATATGACTTAAAATCAAGATGAAAACCTATATTTATTGGCACAGGAAGATGGTTTAATACTGGGAGTAAAAAAGCAGGTACCAAAGAGAATGTATGATATGAAATAATTTATGTAGAACTACAAATTTATATCTAGGCATAAAACATTATCTGAAAGGATGTTTTGCCAAAATATTAACACTAGTCAATCTTTAAGTTATAGTATGTCCGATGATTCCTAATACTTTTAAATATTTATCTATTCTGTTTTAATTCTGCAGTAAGAACTTAACACAATAAGAATAAAGAGGTATTTTAATTTCAGAAAAAGAATGAATCGGCATATGATTTTAACATATTATCGAATATGAACGTAGTGAGTAATGATCTCTGTTACGTAAACCCTTAGGAAACAATCAGTACACACACTTTTTCAAAAAACCTGTCTCTTGAGTTAAAAGAAAAGAGCTGGACAATTTCCAAATGTTAGCAAAAAAAAGTTATGAACATGATTACAACTTTATTAAAACTTTATGGGTATTAGAATACATGCTTTTCATATCTCTCATTATTTCTTTTCCATTTACACTGTTCATAGGCATATCATTAATCTGCAAATAAAGTTACTACATACATAAGAAACTATCATATAAACAAAGTATTAACTTCTGATATAGCTCTACAATTCTTTTCTACTGCTTAATTATGAATATCTGTAAAATATTCTAAGTATGTCATCAGCAGAACGCCTATTAATATATGATAATCAATTGTCAACGAGGATGATATCTTACAGATTTTAATACTAACAAATATTTTAACACATCAACTTAAAAAAAGAAACTGGTCAAACATGATTATCTTAAACACTGCACATAGCCATAAAGCAGCCACAAGGTGTCTTCCGCATTTTACTTCTATCTGTTCAATAGTGTTACAATACACCAATTTTTGCAATAATTATTTTACTGTCATCTGCCTGAAAATCACTGTAATAAATAATAATGTTAATAAACAAATCCACTTGGTTTTATGACATGAATCACGGTGGGTAACTTCTTGAAACGGATGTCTTTATACAATGAACAGTCAACCAGAAAGTATTCAGTGCATGTGCGCCATCATTTAATAGAAATAAAGTGAGATCAAGTGATTTACAAGGATTGGATTCCAAAGTTAGAATTAGAATTCAAGAGTAACAGCCTCAAAGTTAGATACATTTCTTATTTCATATAACATGAATCTTTTCTTAGCCATGTTCTATCACTCTATATTTTCTAAAAAGCCTCTTTGAACTATGAAATAAAGATAAACAAGAAGCACAAATAACTTACTTTGTTTATAATGAGCTGTGACTCAAAATAAACCATAGCCTCTATTTTGCACACGGATGGATCTCATGTATAAAATTTACAACCAAATAGAATCATGTGAAGCATATTTTGTGACCCTTAGACACAAACACATTTAGACCTCATTTAAAGTAAATAATTTCTATTATATCTGTTATTTTATATTTTTAATGATCTGAGTATATGTGATAAACTTGAGCACAGTAAAATCATCTAAGTCTGTGTGTTTAATTTTTATAAATTTTAAATATGCATATCTAAAAACATCTTTTAAGCTATTAACTTCGAGGCTTATTTCAGAAGCTATAATTATTAAAAGTAACAGATAAAGCTAATCAGTAATTAAACTGATCACATCTCCCGAAGGCCAAAAACCAAGCTGATGACAACAGAACTCAACATTTTCCAGCTCTGAGAGTAGAGGCTTTCAACATTAGTATTTATGCAGGCATCTTATTTTCCCAGGATTCAAAGTCCACATGCAGGATGCTGTTCAGCTATTATAAATGAGTAATTCAAGTAGGCATGACTGCTTCTTGTATTAACTTGATAAAGATGTTTCACTCCAAATGCATCAACTGTTGTGTTAAGTCATCCCTTTCACAGGCTGACAAAGGATTATTTATGCTATGCTTTGTTAACAATGAATCCAATAATTTTTTAAAAAAATTTATTAAACTTCTGTATTTGTTTTTCTAAGGATAAAAATTAAGTTCCACTTAATAATTAACTCCAAGTTAAACTAAATACATTAAACTACATAAACTAAACACAATTGAATGGTCCCAATGCTTACTTTAATTTTAAAAAGTCTTAGAAAACAAAAGTATAATAACAAGTATTTTAAATCACATTGTAAAATATATACTTAAACTAATACTAAGAACCATTTAAAATGAACACTATAAACCAATTGAAAGTATTTGCAATTCTTACACCATAAGAATTTTCAACTCATATGCAGTCTTTTATCATTCCAGGTTGAAATATCAATCCTTTCAGAAACCTTTCCTAGTATCATTTAATGCTCCCATCTTCCATTCACATTAATCTTTCCCCTCTATTTTCAGATAAACGTACTTTTCTCCCACTCAATTACAGCATTTGTTAAAAGTTAAGGTTGTTAGAATTAGCTGTAGGTGTATATTATGCAATGGGGCCTTGGAATGCCTTTTTATACTAGCCTCTCTAGCAGGGTCATACATGCAGCTAGCAGCCAATAAGACAAAAATTAAACATAAGTCAATGAACTGAATAATCAATGATATAGGGTCTGAATTTCTCCACAGTCTTTGCTCTGTGGTATAATGGTTAAGAGTAGGAGTTCTAGAGTCAAATTGCTTTTCTACTTAAAATGCCTAGAATAATACCCGAACCAGATGAAGAACTAGAGGAATGTTAGTATTAAACCAACTGTCTCTATCACACTGAATAAAACTTGCTTCTTATTCCTTTGTTCTTGGTCTCAATGAAAGGTATCCAACTGTGTGGCTCTCTTACCTACTGTTCCCTTTCCCTTAGCCATCATATGCAAATAAGCAACAACTCTGTTCATGCTAACACATTACAATACCAAAATCTGTGTAATTCTCTCCATTGACATTATTATTTTTTTTTCACTGCAACATTCTCCTACCTAAATCTCCCTGCCTCCTGTCTTTTACCCTCATCCACACTGTTGCCTAAATTGGTTTCTAAAGCATAAATATGGTAAAAACTTTTAATTGATCCCCTTTGGTGCTCAGTCCAAACCCTTTAAAATGACTTTCAAGGCCTTTCATATAATCTGAGGGTACTTGCTAATCTCATCAAACATTAACAATTATCACACTCTCATTCCACTCTAAACTACAGTTGCACAAAACTTATTTACAGTTTCCACAAACATGACTGTTTCTCTTCTAGCTCATAATTAAGGTCTAATCTTGAAGATGACTAATTCCGGTAGCCTTTCCTAAATCCCAAGTCTGGGTAAAGGGTTTCCTTCAATGTGAACTCATACTACTTTTATTTTACAGCAATATTTTAACTACATTTTAGTTCTCTGCTTACCTGTATGTATCCCTTAATGAACTACAAGCTCATTAATAAGAATTAAAAGGGTCTTTTTCACCTTTATATCCTAAAGTTCTGGCATGAAGTAAATATATACTTAATAAAGACAAATAACTCTCTACCTAAAAAAGGGCCATTTAAATACATATACATAATAGAAAAAAAAAACAGACAAGAAAAGTCAGTTTTACCTCTTCCATTCATTAGCTGCTGGACTCTGATGACAACATTTGACCATCTGTAAAATATTTGCTTTATTCTATTCGTCTGGACTAGAAATAATCTTGAAACTCCTTCCCTCCTAAAACTTATATATTCTTCTAAACAGGATTAGTAATTATAAACAAAACTTATTTTAAAGATAACTGGCAATTAATAATTTAACCTTTATATCAAACTGATTTTTAAAACACCTTATCTAATAACTTCAAGTTTAATGTTGCCCATTCTTCCTTCTCTCCTTCCTCTGTTCAGTGGCTACCCATCACCTGTCAGTGGATTTTAGTCCCAGCATCTCTCTTCCTTCCCCAAAGATTATTTGCTAAACTGCCTGCCTTTCACTTAAATCAAAACTCATTGAAGATTTTCTGTTTTGTACTATCCCAGATAGTTGACTAATGATAAGATAAAATTTCAACTATATTTTGAAAACATGCTCTAATTATAAATAGAAAACAAATTATAGGAAAAAATTGTAGGAAAAAAAGTCATTTTAAACATTTTAACATTTTATCACTAGACTAAAACTATCTAAGGAGAAAAACACATTGCTATCTTGAAATCTAAAACCCCCAAAACATCTTTAAAAACTAAGCTGTAGACACTGTGGCTTTCAGAATATATATGTGCTTTCAAACTAAAATTTGACTTAAATATTAAAAGAATGTAAGAACTTCTGTGTTAAAATGCCTACTTATAAGCAAAATAGCCATTATATAATCCATAAATAATTAATTGAATATAAGTACTTTAGAAAAGTATTTTAAAATAGTGTTTAAATTTGCAGAAAGTATCAAATATCACAGAAGAAAATATGAATAAGAAATGACTCATAAACCCAAGCATTGATAATAACTGTTAAAAACTAACTTTTCTATAATACATGAATAGATATAAACATGTAAACACCCTTACATTTTAAACAGTCTTTAAACACACCTTGGATTAATCCCTTAGGATATAGTCTTGGAAGAGGGATAATAAAGGATGACCATTTTTAAGGCCCTTATTAAATTTTATTAAACTGACTTCTGGAGAATTTGTACCAATTCATACCTACCAGACTTCTATGAAAGTGTTCATCGCATAAATTTCTCAGCTTGTAGTTTTATAATGAATTAAATATCAAATTTCTCAGAGGTAAAAATCATTCCTTATTACTGTTTTAATATCTACTTCTTTGACTTCATTAGTTTAAATTTTTTCATGTGTTTTTGATCATTTGTATCTTACTTTTACCTCCTTTGGCCATTTTCCTTAAGTCTATTTCCATTTTTGGTTTTGTTGTCTATCTATAATTGAGTTCTGTAAAACTTTGTCTATTATATTCCCGAAAATACATTCACAGTACTGCAGAATTCCATCTTTTAAGTGGAACAAAATCAGAGAAGATAAAATTTTTACATTTGAAGAATGCCTTCTTACAGCTTAGATAATACCAACACATTTAATTCTCATAAGAAAAAATACAACATAATAAATCATGTACTAAAATAAAAATGTCGTAATCAAAAGAATGTTACTTCTGTAAAGATTTGAAACCCCTTTCTTGTGTGTACTCACATGCACAAGCACATGCACACACACACAGTTTACCTCTCTCCCTCCATCAATCTCTCTCCCTCATTCTTTCCTTCCCTCCTTCCCTCTCTCTCTCTGTCAATACCTAAACCAGTGCCTGACAGAGTAGATACTCAAATATATTTGTTGTATAAATACTTTTCCCAGAAAAGCTCTTAAATAAATTAGAGCATATTATTTACCTATAAACCAGGTAAAAACATAGTATTTTACTTAATTAACAAAAACAAAACAAAAAGACTTTTTCTGCAAAGTTGTACATATTAACAAAGCACCTAGCTGATGAGAACATCATATGATATGATTTGAAATATCATATCATATGATATTTCAAAAGTTAAACTCAGGTTGCAGTCTATAAAATTAGCCCATAATTATTCAATAATCAATATCTCCCGTGGACATGAGGAAACCATTACTTCATCACTGCCCTCTGCTGGCATATTATTTTCCTTTAATTTTTCTTCCATGTACTGAATCTTTGCCTCACAAAATTACTTCTGATCTTCCTCTATATTTAAACCACCCACAGCTAAAAATAGTCTCACCATCTGGAATTTAGTAAGGCTTGTAGGAAAGGAATCATGCTTCAATGAAAAGCTCTGCATTGTCTAGAGTACACCCTTCCAGGCTATCTTGAGTCTGATTCTATGGGCACCTTTCATTATCCTTGGGCTTTCTTAAATCTATCAATTATAGATAACAGCAATGCAAAATAATTCTTGACTATAAATGCAAATAAATTCTATCACGTAGTTCAATGACCTCCCTTCCCCACTATGGAAGAAGCTAGTTTTGTGTCCATTTCCAATTTTATTACAGTACTACTGATCTATAAACATCACTTTTTTTTTTCATTCTTATTTGATCTGGTTATAACATCTCTATGGTTCTCTCACTGATAATGATGTTAATAATCTTTAACATTGGTCCATTTTGTATCTATTTGAAAGTCACAATTACTTTTTTAAAAAAACTATTCTTTAACAAGCTAAATCCATACTAAATTTTTCTCCCACACACCAATTAGAAATAAACTGATGTGGGCCTATATGCAATAGGACTATGCTCAAATGGCAAAAATCATTTCCTTCGGGCCACCTTCTATTTAGCAAATACTTATCATAATCCCTGCCCTTAAAAACTCATAGTTTCATAGGGAATGAACCCTATAAACGGTACGACTGTTTGTCCTGTTATATGGTCAAAATTCTGTGGTGCTGCTTAGAAGGGAGTAACTGGGAAGGGAAGAGAGAAAGGAGAGAGGAAGAAGAAAACAAGGAATATGGGGAGCAGCCTGAGGAAGTGAAATAAACAAAACAAGCCTAAACTCAGAAAAGTACTCAAACTCTCATACATTAATGGACTCATCATTTATTTATAAAACAAAGCTATGACGTAAGGATGATTCCTATGTATACCGTACTGACCAAAAGGGATGCAAGAGCTATCTGTGGAATCAAGTTTCTTCTAGAGGTATAAAACAATCAGAAGAAGAGTCAGGTAGCAAAGACTGATGTGAATTTCACTAAAGCCTCTACTCCTCTTTTGGCCAATGTGATACCTTAAAACCAACTTCAAAATCTTGACAGGAAATGAGAAAATGAAAAATCACTTTAAAGACATATCACTAAAATATAAAATAAATATTAACAAGCTTTTTGATTCATACAAAAATATACAAAACATTACACATTTTCTGGCAAAGTTCACTTCAAGTCCATTATGACCTGAAATATTTTGTACAGTAATTTACTACAAATGAAGCTACTATCTACTTACTTTGAATACCAGTTTTCTTTTACTATATGAGTAGCAAATAATGCAAAATGCTTGGCCTTATGCTATAAATGAGAGAGAAAACTGGTCACCCACAAGCCACAGAGGATTTCTCACATTGGCTTCCTTCCAGAATCTGGGACCTTTCAAAGGAGCAAAGTAATTTCCTGTTGCTACTGAGTCTGTTCCTGACTCTTAGCATCATGGCATCCAGGAAACATTTCAATCTGGAAGATGGTTACATTTTCACAACAGGTAAAGAAAGGATTTGCTGTTCCTGCATTCAGAACTGCACACCCATAGGTTTACAAAGTTAACTTGAAGAAAACTCTAAAGTGGATAGAGATGAATTGAATGTAGAGAACAAGGTAGGAGGGGAAAAGACTTAAGCGAAAAACCTTAAGTTGTAAATGAAAAGAATACTTAATATTGGGTGCTATTTTGTATAGAATAATTTATAAAGTTTGTACTATTTTATAGATAACAATGTACTTGAAAATATAGTATTTAATTTACACAACAATCCTAGCAATCAGATAAGACTATCCTCATTTTACAGATGAGACAATACTGACTTGCTCAAAGTAATATAGTTTACAATGGATGAATTTTAACTTAGAATATAAGCTTTTTTATGATTCATTCATTCATTCATTCATCCTTGAGGTCTATATTGCCTATCTCCTGGATATATTAGAAGTTTCTCTACAGCAGAGATTTGATGAATCATTACATTTCTATACACAGAAAATGTGCAATAAATATTTGTTGGATGAAGAAATAAGATTATACTAAAAAAAGCAATAAAATTATAAGAATGCAAAAAATACTACAATGCATGCCTTTATTTAAATAAAGATGAATTTGAGAATCAAGCTCAGCAGAGTAACATGATTTGAAAAAGATAAAGAATTTAAGTATATACCTCCTTTAATATAAGTAAACACGTTTTAAATATATCTATAAATTCCCTTAATTACTATTCTAGGCAGAAATTTACATTTCTTGTACTTGAAAACATTGTACTGTGTTATTACAAGATATTTATTAATCTTCTTCCAAAAGTATTTAAAATCAAAATGCATTTTGCAAATATTTTACCAAACCTTTCCTTGTGTTTGTGTGTGTGTGTGTGTGTATGTATAAATGGTAAAAAAAAAAAAAAAAAAATTTAAGCAATTGGTAGGATAAAAAAATTCTCTGTTCTACGAATGCAACATCCTGAAAAGGCTATGTCCTGGTAAACTATCATGATCCTTTAGAAATTGTTTATATTATGATTAAACATCACTTCGCTCCCATATTCCCACATCCAGTTCATATGGTAAAGAGATCAGTAAACTTATTTTTATGAGTAACATCTTTAACATTTGCTCCCCTTTCTGTGCTTGTGATTAAATGTAACATTTTGAAATCCCAAAGTTCTGAGAAAAACATAAATCCTTGTCTCACAGCTGCTGTTTGACTCTGGAAACACATGCATTTTCTTTTCAAGCATCTACCATCAAAACTCCCAAAGGACTTCGACTGGAGAACACCTGCATCTCTTCATTTAGTTTCAATAACAGAGTCTAAACTCCAAAATTACAAAAATAGACGCTCTGTTCAGCTGTAGTTACATTTTGCCCCTAATTCCCGTGAACAAAAATGCTAGGAGCATGAAATCATTCAGGCAAGCTCTGTCATCAAGAGGATAAGATTTTTTGCACCAGAAGCCCAGTGGGAACATGATAGAAAACTGGCAACAATTACAGATAAAGTACATAGTAGAGTCCTCGGGGAGGAAAGAGGAAATGTAATAAGATAGATGGGTATAATTTTTACACATTTATGCCCAAACCACAAATGTGAATTGTCTTTAATTGCTACAATATATAAGCATTCCCACTCATGTGTCCTGTCAAAAATACTAAAAACATAACTTCAAGGAAATTCACTTAATTCTACTCTGTAAGGAGAATTTTTTTGGAACAAAAAAAGTTCCCTAGAAATTAAAATTTACAATCTAAAATGCTGTGTCCATTTTAAAAACACCAAAAACTTCACCAATTCTGAATAGTTAAATACGAGAGTATTTACAAGTATGTTTTAATCAAAAAAGAGAACTATTCCCCAATTTAACTATGAATTTCCAGAGACTAGACTTGTAATTGTGATTTTGCCTTCCAATTAACAATCACAAGTTGCCTATATTTGATGGGTAAAATATAAAATAACTTCAATATGACAATCTACTAAAGTTAAAAAATTCATTTCTAAAATTGATTATAGTGGAAAACAGGAAAACTGGTTTAAACTGTATTACATTAAAATGACATTTTAAGAGGAACACTTTTTCCATTATTTTATAGTAGCATCATAATTATATACCTCTATCTTTCTGATCTTAAAAAATTTTGCTTTTTATATAGTAAAAGTAAAAACACCATATTCATCTCAGGTAACTGTATAGGTAACTATAGCCAAACAGATAATTTAAAAGATATGCCCTTCATCAACAGTAGACCAAAATCAATTAGATGAAATTTCATAGGAATAAATGTGAAGTTCTTCATGTAAACTAATAAACTAATGTAGACATGTAAACTATGAAAAACTGCCTTACATTAGTTTATGTGAAAGAGAACTCAGGTTTCCAGTGGCTCCAGTGGCACATAAACACAAGACAAATGTAACTAAATAGAAGTTCTCTATACAAATCTGAGAAATACACTCTACTCTGTGCTAGGTGGAGGATTGTGTTAAATTTTAACAGATATTTTCAAACATGTAGTGAAGGTAATCAGTATGGCAATGAATCTGAAGACAAATTATATGGAAAATGATTAAAATAAATTTACTACATTTAGCCTATTCATTCAGTTAAAAAAAAAAAGTTTTGTGGAATATCAACCATACACAGGAGAGAAAGAAAGTGCAATTGAGCTAGTATTAAAATTGATAGCATTAAGAGGGAAGTATGTCCATTAACTGAAATAGTGAATAATGAAGTATGAAATGGGTGAGGGAATTATATTGAGTTTACTCTTAAATGCAGCAGGTACCATTAAATAATACATAAGGATGTAGTCAAGGGGTAGCTGAAATTTGCAGTCTGGATCTCAAAAGAAAATAAATGACGGACAGATATAAACATTTGGTTGACTGCTAAAAACAGGAATATTTCATTAGAGTGTCCAAATAAAAAGACAAGGACTAATCTTGGAAAGGACTTATATTTAAGGCACAGAGGAAAAAAACATATTTGAAGAGGGAAATGAAGATGTTCCAGCAAGAATCAAGAATCATTGTTCCGGTGTCAAGAATCACGAACCTAAAATTTACCCTACAACAGTGTCATGAATGTTGTAGAAGATTCCTGAGTCAAAGGACTGTATTATTCATGGCACAGCAAGCAGCATGAATATCAATATATCTGCATCAGTACCCTTTGCACCCTAGTTCCACAGAAGTGACAACAAAGATATATACAGATGGATATCTGCACAGTGCAGTGGGATGCATAATAAGTGACGAACCCTTGGTTAAGGAACCAAATTTTATAATGGACAGTAAGTAGCATGCCTTCCATTGTCTTCAAAGAGACACACTGGATCTCCTCCCAAGGCCCTTAATATACACACATCCCTGAAGCAACAGTCCAGGACAAAGGGTAGTCATTATCTTCATTTACAAGATAAGCAAAAACACAGAAAGACCTATAGAGAGTTGTCTCTTAACACTTGAAAGCCAAGAGACTATGGTTTCTCTCTGGCAAATGCCAAAAAAAGGATGAATACTGAGAAAGGGAAATGGAGTTAAGAATGATAAGATAATAATGGGTTTTGTCAGGTATATTCAAAACTGATGTATTATTCAATGTCACTTTTAAGACTAAAACCAGACCAAGAAATGGGAGTTGCAGCCCAATGAACAGAGGATCTAATAGTAATTAGAACTCTCTAACAAAGTAAGACACTGGTAGATATGCTCTCCAATGGTAGATATATGCAAAAGAAGAAGAAAAAGAAACAGAGAGAAGGGAAGAGGTTGCAATGTATTGAGAACTTACTATTTATCTGTCAAATACACTCATACTGTTGGCAATCTGTCATAAATGTTCATTTATTCATTCATTTAACAAATGATTTTTTCAAGTTTTCCTATTTGTCAGGTAATGTTAGGCCCTGGAGATAAAATAAGCAAACAGCAACTAACTCTGCTCTCATAGAACTCACTGCCAAATTGTGAAGACAGACAGCATTCAAATCACACAACTATATAAATACACACTATCATTAAGTGTTATAAAAGAAAAGTACAGTGAACTATGAAAATGAATGTAAAAGAGGTACTTAATCAAATTGGAAGGAGGGAAAATGGCAGCATCAGGGAAAGCTTCCTTTAAGAAGTAGTCATTGAGCTAAGATCTTAAGACCAAGCTGGAATTAAATAAGTATGAGGTGAAAGGGTAAGCATAGTTTTGAGAATCCCAGACTGAAAAAACAGCATGTGCAAAAAGCATAATCACCATTGAGAAACTGAAAGAAAGCCAAGAGATCTGAAGCACATAAAGACGCATAAAAAGAACTAACACTGGTTCAAAAATTGGAAACTGAAATGGATGACCTCTAAGTTCCTTTAACTCTAAGTTCATAGTACTTTATGATCATTATATATTCCTAAATAGCAGACACCCCCAAATTTATTTATATGTTAATACCAGGATTAACCAAGACTTAGAACATTTTAACAAGCAGAACTTGCTATAAATCATAGGCAAAATATAGCACACGAACAGCCAAAGTCTATATTTAAAAGATAAGAGAAAAAAAGTTTAGAACCCATTTTAAAATAAATTACAAATATCAATTATAGTCATCAAGTGCTTCTACCTCTGAAGGAGCCAAAGTAGCATCTAGTTTCCCTGTCTGACCCATAATACCTACACAAATGTAAGAAACAGAAGTGTCATTAAATGGTTTCTACGAATAGTAACAATGAATACAGTATGTGAGCTGGCCCACTAGACTCCCCACAAGAGGCTTCAGCTACTTCACTGTAATCAGTCAGTCAAGTAGAGAATGCAATCAAGGACAGAAGAGGGAAAAGTGAAAAAGTAGTTGCTGAGACTTCAAAGACAGAGCAATACCGTCGCACCATGAAGTTTGGCTCTTTGGACAATGCTTAATATGAAGAAAGGAAGGAGATCTTAAAGTTAAGAACTTTTAAAGCTGGGAAATGAAATATTCAGCAATATGGATCCTAAGGTTATATGATAAATATAAATAGCCTAGGACAGTGGAAAAACATTATATAGTTAGAAGCCCCAGGTTCAAGTTCAGAATCTGACTTGCTAGGTACTTGGACAATTTTAGGCCTCTATTTCCTCCTCAGTAAGACACAAATAACATTTGCTGTTCTGAATAGTCTTCTTTTGTAAACAAGTAAAGCATTTACATGAAAGTGATTTTTAAATTGTAAAGAACTATTTTTAAAATGAGTTTTACTAATACAATGAACATATTTTTCAGACATATAAGTACGTACTTCCCATTAATAAAGCTGTCCATTCCCTCACATGATGAAATTAGAGTCAAAAAACTCTGCCTCTTTATCCTAAGCTTCTGTCAAAACTCACTTCTATATAATATATTCAACATTTGCTGGCTCCAAGCTTTAATCCCCTGTCTTCAATTTGGAAGCGTATGCGAAAAGACAAAATTTATTTGACTATATGCATAAATTTACTTATAATTTGTCTATACTATCAGTTATACACACACACATCTAATTTAAATTTTGTTATGGGAAAATAAGATTAATCAATATTATTTTAAACTAGCTTTAAAAATTAATACTTATGAGCTCTCTCATAACCATATCATAAATACCTAAGCCATGAATGTGGGTGGCAATACCAAGGTGAATGGAAAATTTAAATATAAAAATGCTCTAAATCAAGTATGTGAATGTAGTTTAAGTAAAAACACATTATATTTTAGGATTAAAACATACCCAAAAGAGTATTTTCAAAGCACCAAATACATGATCACATTAAAATTTTACATGTAAATCCATAAACATATCACTAAACATGACATTAATGTTGAAGACTAGGTGAATTTCCTTAAGAGCAAGAAAAAAAATGTAAAACTTTACCCTAAAAATACTGTAGGTATAATTTTTATAATAGTTTACTTTTAGGCCAATTTAATAGGTTAGAAATGCAAATACATCTTTGTGACCCTAGAAATGCATTTAAATTACAAAGAACAATACGCATATTGTTAAGAGAAAGATGTGATTATTATTTAAATAAGCCTGACTCATTAATTCATTCTGTGTATACAGCAAGAGCAAAAACACAGAGTCCCTGTTCAATTTAAGAATATGTGGTATATACAAATAAGCTTATTCCATTCTTAGATATCAAAATTCTAACTAGACAATCTGGTTATTTTAGTATCATTTCAATGATTTGATGATTAAAAAAAAAAACTATCAGAAACTACTATATGGATAATTACACAAAGGAGTTTACCAAATAGTATATTTAAGGGACACAATTAAATAGGCATTAATAAAACCCTGATGTTTGTTTAACCACCGATCTTTTCTCTCTAAAACAGGGGTTGGTTTACCTACCAAATCTGGCCTTCCTCCAGTTTTTTGAATTAAAGTGTTATTGAAACACAGTCACACCCATCATTTACATATTGTCTACGGCTATTTTTGTGCTGTAACAGTGGAACTGGATAGTTGAGATAGAGACCATATGGCCCACAAACTCTAAAATATAAGTTATATGGGCCTTTACTAAAATGTTAACCAATCCCTGCCTTAAAAGGTTGGTAAAATCATATCCATAGTGTCATAGTATTAGTCTGGGTTTGGCTCTACTCTTAGGCAACTATTTGAACCCACTTCCTCACTGACTGATTCTAAAGAAAAAATTCAGGCTCCCTCTCCTGCGCGCTTTTAAGAAATCAACATACATGTATCTTATTTCTAGTTTCACATAGTGCTGTTTCTGGTCTCTACTAACCATACTTTATTTCCCCCAGTTTTTTTTTTTAACTTTCTGGTATCTCCTCTCAACATGATAGGTATGGCTCCACTATTACTATTATGGTATTGAATAAAATAAGATAGGTTAAAGGCAAAACGCTGCTAGAAAATAATGTAAGTCTAAGAAATAAGATGTTGGCCTCTGAGATTTTTCTTAGTTCCACCATCAACATCTTTTTTTTCCTTTTTACAAAACTACAAAAAGCCCAAACACCTAATTTTAATATGGCAAACTGTGGGTAACAAAGTACTACTATCTCATGAAAAATACTTTTTCTTTCCAGTGTGTTAAATTTCTTTTCCTCCTTTCTACATACTGCATGATATGGTATATTTTAAAACTCAGTTGAACTTAGTAGTCATGAATCTAAGAGTGTTATACATACAACTGAATTTCATCGCTCATAAAATAAAATCATTATTGCTAATAAACACATCATTTATCAAAAATGACACAAAAATACTTCATTTGTGTCTTCAAAGAGCACAACTACAGAGAGTACAATGGACACAAAATGTTTTTTACAAGTCAAATTTTGAAAGCCTTACTAGAAAATAAAATGCAAAATAAGTGAATAAAAGTTTGCACTTACCAGAATTATGGCAGTAGTCCATATGCTGAGGAACTTGGGCTGTGAAGACTATCAAATCTGGAGCTAAGAGAGACTCTGGTTTTCTACTCTCATTGAGCCACTTGCTGCTGTGAAGATCTTTAGTGTCAGAAGGACCCTGAAGCAATGGAATCAACTTCTCTTTTCCACTGTCACCTAAACAGGAACATTAGTAAAAAATATCTTATAAAATATAGAAATAGTTTAAGGATGCATGATCTTAAAATATACTAACAACATTTCAACTATATTTGATATTTTAGCTGTACATTTAATTATACCCTAAAAAAATATGACTGATAAAATTAAAATCACTTTTAATTCTTAAAAATTAAGTTTTAATATTTATCTAATCAGTGTAGAACATGTTTAGAAAAGCTCATAAAAGAAAACAACATGAACACAGTTTTAAATATTCACTGAAATCTATATCTCTTTAAACTTATCCAGAAATTTAGTTTGCAATGAAAAAAAATTAAATTACGAATAGTCTAAGGGAAATATTATGAATAAAGTATTGGTAGGAAGGTGAAATCAATTATAACCTCAAACTGAAAAACACCTGGGTTTTCTGTTTAATTTTATCATACTAACATTTTAATTTTTAAGTGTCATATATACCTATACCTCCTATTCTCCCAAAAAGTGTAAGAATAAACTTTAATTTTTCTCCCTCATAATCATTCTTAAAACTATGTCGTTTTTTCCCTTAAACAAAAATTAATTATTAAAATAAAGAAGTATCATCTTGGCACAATTAATAAAATTTTTTAAGTGAAATAAAAAAATTTAAAACCTCTGATTCATAGGAACAATGAGTAAATTCTTGTTTCAGTAACGCTCCTTGTAAAATACAAGGCCAATTCTCCTATACAGGCAATAAAGTTTTACACGGTCCAGCTGCACATACCTGGGGCTTTGGCACAAATTTTTATTGATCCCATGGTCCCAGAGGCACATTTGACCAATGATGTGCTGCAGTACTTCAATTCAACATTCTGGATTGAGCCCTCAAGAGTTGGCAGGGGATTCTTAGATTTCACACCTAATAAAAGAAAACTGCAAATGTACTAGCCGATTGAATTTAAATAATTTTTATACTCCTTCACCAAAGCATTTAAACTTAATTATACTTTAATTATCTACCTCAGATGTTCTTACAGTATTTGCATTAGGTTTCATAGTTTAGTGTTTAGGAGGTGAAAGGATGCAATTTAAAATAAATGAGCTGAACTCTCATAACTATACTTATATAGTCAGCTCTTGATTAGTAAAGCTCAAGAAATAAAAGTAAATATTTTAAGCAAATATTTATTTAAAAAACAGGAGATATTAAAAATCATATTTGGTTTTAGAATACAGAGTAAGATTTTTATTTTTGAAACAAATTTAACTTAATATAAATTGAGTTTCATTTAGGCAGAGATATTTAATTTAAACAGGCCATTTCTAGAGTAAACAGACTTTTCAAAATATCTTCATCAGGTGGAGTGAGGAGAGAAACAAGGTAACTCGAAACAGCTCTTAAGTTAGAATACAATAATAGCTTATAAGCAAAATTGCCATCCTGTGTGTAGATAAAGAAAAAAATATTTTATATCAATTAACAAAACAAGTGGATATTAATATCTTTATTATATGATACTTGGGGAAGGGCATAAAAACAGAGAAGGGAATAATCACCATGAAATAAATGGTAGACAAAACTTAATTCAAAAGAGAGAAACTCATTTTGGCCCTGAAGAGTAGGTGAGATTAAAGAGGCAGAGAAACTTTAAGAACATAATACTGACAACATTGCAAACCACTAAAATGATGACAATGATGAAGAACTCTAAACCAACTAACATTTACATTTACTGAGGACTTGTGTGTTGTACACATTTCTCATTCAATCCTCACAACCGGCCTATAATAAAGATGTTTATTATCCTCATTTTCAGATTAAGATATACTGAAGTAGAGATGTTAAGTAATTTTTACTCTAAGTCCAATACTTAGTGAAAATGTTCTGTACAATTTGATCTTATCACATTAGACTTTAAAATTTATTTTGCCTATATTCATGAACATCTACCAACATAATTTCCCATCTTTTCACAATTTCCCATCTTGATCAAATATATACTATCTTTCATACTTACCTGAACTTCTTTTCAGCAGAACTATGTATGAATAATTAAGAAAACACTAAATTTTCTATGATAAATATATTAAACGTCATTCTGAAATCTTTTATCTCAAACTTTAGTGTGTTCCAGAAGCCCCATAATACTCCAAGAATCTTCCTAAGATGAGGCCCAGGAATCCGAAGAAAAATTAACACACTACATGATCTGCAAATGGTTAAAGGACATCAACTGAAGAAACATCTTCTCATATTAATCCCTACTTCAGAAGGACCTATTTATTTACTAACTTCAATTTGGTTGTTAAATAGACTGGTGTATAGACTACTTTCCAATATTCACCACTTGTGTTGTTTCATTTGAAATGGTATCTACTATCCTCAAAGCAGGAGTCTAAAATGTTGTTCATTTATATATTTTTATCATTTTATCAGATTTTTATCAGATTCTAATAACCCAGAACTGAAAAAACTTAAGCCAATATCTCAGAAAATTAAGTATATCAATAATACTTATATAAATAGTAGTAGCAGTAATAGTAGCAGCAGTAGAACTTGTTATCACAGCACCTACTATTCACTCCGTACTAAGGCCATGCACTATGCCTAGTTTTTTTATTTATCCACCATCCTCCCACCCACCCACGCCCAAAAAGCAGTAGCTGTTATTATTCCATTTTACATGTGGGAAAACCAAGACTTAGAGAAATAAAGGTTTTGGCCAAGGTTCAAGTCAGAAAGTAACAAGAAAGCAAGCTGAACTACCCTACATATTGAAGCTGAACTACCCTACATATTTAACACCTACTAGTAGTAGGAAATTAGTGGGTAATTTATCCTGCTCCAATCAATAGGTTAGATAATAAGAGGGATAAAATAACAAACTAATACCCTCCCTTAGCCCTCAAGTCCCCACAGTCAGACTCTCATTCTGTGCCAATTTTTCTAAAATATAAAGAACCAAGATAGTGGTAAGCAAATAAGACCTACTGAAAGATATTTTAAAGCGTTGCTGGTGGTGTTCAAAACAAAAAAAAAAAAAAAAAAAAAAAAAAGAATTAGTTTCTGGCAAGAAAATGAAAACAAATAGGACAAAATGGATTTTTTTTTAAAATTATTTTATAACACTGCTTCTTTCACAGTTTACTAAGTTTAGGACTCTACCTTAAATCACAAATGGTAAATCTTTGTTAATATCTAATGCATGTTATATATAAGACTCATAAGAAGTTGCTTAAAACCTCTTCTAATAAAAACCTCATGTACCTCTATAAAGCATCTTGGTTTAAACAAATACTATCAAGAAGTTAGTTCATATTTTTTATGATTACATTTCTCAGATATTTTAAAACCTGTTTTAATAACTAAAACAACATTATGCATAATTTCTCCTTAAGAAATGCTTTTTTTAATAATTTGTTCTTATTGGCTTAAGCTAATATTTTTTTAAATTAATTATAGTTATCTCTTGATTGATTTCAACAACAAAGAAAAATTGCTAGTAAAAAAACAATCTTGGTAATATAAACTATACACTTTGGGTGATTATGATGTGTAAATGTAGGTTCATCAACTGTAACAAATGTACCGCTGTAATGGGGAATGTTGATATCGAGAGTGGCTATGCAGGTGTGGGGGCAGAAGGTACATGGAACTCTCTGTATCTATCCCTAAATTTTGCTGTGAACCTAAAAACTGCTCTAAAAAAGAGTCTTAATAATTTGGGGTTTTTTCCCATTCTACCCTCAAATCATAATTTGTAAAACCTCCCAAATATAAGCATGATAAAGGAGAGAGAAGCAAGAGTATTAGCATTACACAACTCAAGGCACCATTAACATTATGAGCTACATGAAAGCTGCTTCCAGAAATTATGGAAGGAAATCTGCTAGGGATGTTAACTGGTGAAACAAAAAAGGCAAAAATTCTGAAACTAAAAAGCATGGCTTTGGATATAGGCAGCATTACTTATCCAATAATTGGGTAGCTTAAGGAAAGACACTATTTATTATTGTTACATGTGGAAGCCAGAATACTATAGTTACTGTTCAATGTATTTAACTCTTAAAAATCAGCTAAACTTCATACAGAACTTAATTTAGAGAAAAGGTGCAATATATTGATAAATTGTACAGTCAGCTGACATGAGCCAATAGGACAACCACAAGGACAGTGACACTTAAAATAATGTCTTTATAAAGCACTCTCACATAGATTTATTCAAATACTGCTGTCACAGTCCACTTGAGGAAGAGAAAAAGGAATCCCTAAGGCACTGCAATTGAAATACAATTTTACATTGCACACACTATCAATGAAATAATCTAAAAATACTGACTTTTTATAATATAATATAAAACAATGCACTATTATTTCTTCTCCTTGTAGTACTTCCTTAAAAACATCAACTTCTAACACATATTCTTAGTTCTGTGTTGCAGCATTAACCCAGATTCTTTTCCCACCGACTTTCTTCCCTGCCACGATTCTTCCATTCTCACTGAGACCTTAACCTTCAGTGTCAACTCCCCAGAGTTGAGTAATGAATTTATGATCCTCCTGTAATGATCATCTACAAATTAAAAGATGAACTAATTTGAGGGAAAAAAAAAAGATGAACTAATGACAATCACCTGTATATCTGTGTAGACGTAAAGGATTAAGGAATCAAACTACATACAAGTTTACCTCAGTTCTCTCCTTAACCATCACCAAAAGACTGTTAAGAAAAAAATTTTAGGGCCCTAAACCAACAAAGATATGAAAATGAAAATACAAGAATTGAATGTGCAGCTCACAAAGAGGCAAGAACTGTCGTCAAAATTTTGGAAGATGGTTAGCATGGAAGATGTAGCAAGGAGGTAACAGAATAGAACAGAGAAATGTGCCTGTGGGTAATGAAACTAAGAAAATAAGAATTAAAGAAACCAGGTAGTTCAGAGGGCAGAAATGCAGATGAAGCTAAAAAGGTGAGTAGTGGCTAAAAGTCTAATGACTATGGATTCTTTCCCTTAATTCATGTAGATATGCAACTACCTCACCATTCATTCTGGTAAAAGACTGAAGGATTCACACCGGAGAGGTTAAACCAGAAAAACTTTGGACTAAGGGATACAAAGGGTCCATGCTAAAAATAAGAAATTGTCTAAAAATCTATATGGAGAATGTGTACTGGTTAATGACATCTCCTTTTCTTTTACTAAGAATGCCGAATGCCAGGCTTATACCCTCCAGGAAAGAAATGGAAGAATTTCTCTTTGTGGAAAGTGGCTAATCCAAGAAAAGGAAACCAGAGATTATGATAGCTGATCCCCCAGCACCAAAAAAGGAGTTAGGGTCCAATTCCCCTCCAATGACACCAGCCATTCAATAAGCCCAACTTCAAACAGAGGTTCTGATTAGTTATACAGTACTTTATTCTACAATATAAAGGACCATCAGTTAGTTATTAGGTAGAAATCACTAACATGAAAGGTAGAGATTAAACACACACACACACACACACACACACACACACACACACACACACAGAAAAGGAACTTGGGGTAAACAGAAAATATCAGGAACAGAAAACTTAAAATGATAACAACTATCCCCAAAAATAGTACAGAAAATATGACAAAGAACAAAATGTTTACTTAAATTTTTCAAAGAACAAAAAGAAATCTTAGAAATGAAAAACATATTAATTCTCCTTAAATTAATAGAAAGATTAAAAAAAAACGAGAAAATCATAAATTAAAACAAAAAATCCCAAGAGATTGAAAATGGGAGAGAAATAACATTAAAATTTAAGGATAAGCAAAACAAATATCTTAAAACAAAATGTTCTAGAAAGAATTATTAACCCAAAATGGAGAAAATAATCAAAGAACTAATAGTTCAAGATTTCCCCAAACTGATGGAATTTCAAATTAAAAGGGTATACCATACATCTAGCACAACAAATGAAAAAACTCCACCACCTGAACATCTAGGTTAAAGTTCCTAAAACTTCTGCGATAAAAAACAAAGAAATGCATTAAAGCAGAAATAGGTAACATACAAACACACAGTACAATCAGAGTGGTGTCAAACTTCTCAACAGTAATGCTGGAAACAAGACAATACAGCGATGCTTTTTAAATTATGTAGGAAAATGATTCTCAACCTACAAATCTATACACAGCCAAACTATGAATCACATATGAACTTAGAATAAAGATTTTTTCGAACATGGTAGATCTGGAAAAAGTTTATTTCCTCTGCTGGAAATATAACTAGAAAATTGTGATCCACCAAATAGAGGGAGTAAATCAGGAAAGAATAACATGTGATAGAATAACAGGAAACAGGAAATCCAATATAAAAGGGAATTCCTAAAACAATGATAAAGGAAACTTTAAGACATTTCTACAGTAGAACTAGAAGCAAATATGACTGAAACAGGAGGAAAATCAAAAAATAATTACAAAAAGTAAAACTAATTATCTCTTGTGTTTGAACGTATTAAGAGGAGACTTATGATTCTGTAAGAGTTTGGGGTAGTCAACATTAACCAGCCAAAAATAAAAGGCAGGTATAAACTCTAAGAATAAAAGTTGCATGAGAAAAAAATATTTAATGGAAGTATATTATAATTCATACATGTAAAACCAAAATACATTAATAGTGAATACAATTTAAGCAAAAACTGTGATATAATTATATTAGCTAATTCAGGAGGAAGGAAGAATAGAGATAGTGACCATAAGCATTGGCCTTAAAAGCTAAAGCCTATTTGGTAGGCAAAGTAATGTTCTTTCTCCAGAAAAATGGCCACATCTTAACCCCAGGACCTTTGAATATGTTACTCTATACAGCAAGGGAAAATTAAGGTTGCAGATGGAATTAATGTCACTAATCGGCTGATGTGAAATAGTTTATCCTGTACCATCCAGTTGGACCCCAGGTAATCACCAGAGTCCCTAAAAGTGAAAGAAGCAGACAGACGAGGAGAGTCAAAGAAAGACATATAATGACAGAAGCACTTTCATAGAAAGGCTGTTGCTGGCTTTGAAGATGAAAGATGAGTGCCACAGAACAGGAATGCAGGTGGCCTACAGGTAGAAAAGGCGAGCAAACAATCTCTCTTATGGTAGCAAAGAAGTATGTAGATATTATCTAAACACGGAAGATGAGGAAACTACAATATAAGCATTTTATTTAGAAATTTAGAGGTAAATATATCTAAGAATAAGCTGAAAATGACTGGCTCAAAAAAGCAGTGAAGATTATTAAACAGGGGCCCAGGAGATGGCCCTTTTTGTTACAAGCTTTGCAAGACTGTAATTTAACAAAATAAAAGGTCATTCAGGAAACCCAAGTAATCAAGATATATGCTAGATACACAAAAATAATAAAATCCCAGGATAGTGAACCAATCATAAAGATTTCTTTAAGAGGGAAGAGGTAAATTCTTTAAAAGTATGCACTGAAGAACTAGGCATCTTTGCTGAGTTATTAAGGAACATTACACAAAATAACAATAGCAAAGCACTTCTAAAAGGTTGATATTATAGTAAAAGATAAGCATTATCCTTTCAATGGAAGAATAAAGGGAGAAAGTGAAATAAAGGAAGATTTATCACATAAGAAGAAAGTGGAAGTCTGAACAAAAGTGCCTGGGTAGGTAAGGACAAATAAGAGGTATAAACCAAAAGGCTGCTTAGAGCTAGGACTCAGCAGGTGACAAAAAAATGCAAATGGCTCTCTAAGATAAACACAAACAAAAAAAATAGCAAACTTAAAAGGTCATAGTTGTTTTGTTATTCTTGTTTATAATGATTTTGTTATTTTTAACATGAAAATGCAAATAAAGTGACATTCTAGGAGTAAGACAAAATATCTGGGTAAAAAAAATCACTTAACATTTTCAAGAGAATATACAATATAACCATTAACTATAACCAATTAAAAACTGTGAAATAAAAAGTAATCTCAGAACCATAGTTTGCAGTAATACTTAGGTAACAGAAATGGGCTTTAAATATTCACAAGAACAAATAGTCTTACTTCTCATTGTTCCATCCCCACTTGCACCTCAGCAATCTCTGCCCGTATTTTAATTACTAGCAAAAAGAGAGTAAACAAGTATTTACCAACCAACATATATCTACAGATCTGCTTCTCTGATTCTTAACTTTTAACATCAGTGATGGCAAATAAATACTTGACAAGTAGACTCAGCTCCATACTGACAGAATGATAAAGAGATAACCTTAATTTAAAGCGATATATTCTGCCAGCTGGTTTATGACATAATTGTAATATAAAAATGAACAAAATAAAATTTGCTTCTAACGCTAAAATTCTATGAATCAAAGTTTTACTCCTACCATTTCTTTGTCATACTAACCATATACGTTACTTGAAAACTAATTTGCATTATTAAGAATTAAGTCTGACAGAGATAGATAAACACCATGTCATTTCACTGACATGCAGAATCTAAGGAACAGAAAGAACAAAGAGAAAACAGACCTACAAATATAGAGGACAATCAGCGATGGCCAGAGGGGTGGGTGGTTGGGAGAAATCAGTGAAGTGTTAAAGAAGTACACATTAGTAGTATAGAGGGTCACAGGGATGGGGACAAAGGGAATGCAGACAGTACTAAGGTAACGGCTATGTGTAGAAGCCAGAGGGAAGACAGAGCAATCAGGGGGATTGTTTCATAAACTATATAAACTATATGTTTAACCAATATACTGTATACTTGAAACTAATAAATATATAGAGAGATTGGCTACCTAAAAATAATTAACTTTAAAACAAAGGCTATAAGAAGAGATTAAAAGGGGCATTACAAAATGATAAAGGAATCGATAAATCAAGAAGACATAACCCTAGTAAACATACATGCACTTGACATAGGAGCACCCACATACATAAAGCAACTATTGACTGACATAAAAAGAGATATAAATAGTAAAACACTCATAAAAGGAGACTTTAACACTCCATTGGCACCAATGGACAGATCTTCCAGGCAAAGAATCAACAAGGAAAATAGGCCTAAAAGACACACTAGAACAGAGAGACTTAATAGATCTTCTCAGAGTAGTTTACCCCAAAGCAGCAAAATATACATTCTTCTCAAGTGCACATGGAACATTTTCAAGGACAGACTACATTTTAGGACACAAATCAAGTCTCAATAAATTTAACAAATTGAAATCATATCAACCATCTTCTCTGATCACAATGGTATGAAACTAGTTATCAACAAGAAAAAAACTGAAAATACACAAACACATGGAGGCTAAATAACATGCTACTAAACAATAAATGGGTTATTAATGAGATCATGGAAGAAATCAAAAAATACTAGAGACAAATGAAAATGAAAACATGACTTAAAATTTATGGGACACAGAGAAAGCAGTCCTAAGAGGGAAATTCGTAGCAACACAGGCCTACCTCAATAAACAAAAGCTCAAATAAACAATCTAACCTTACAATTAAAAGAATTAGAAAAAGAACAGCAAAAAAAGCCTAAAGTGAACAGAAGGAAGAAATACTAAAGATCAGAGCGGAAAAGAAATGAAATAGAGTCTAGAAAAACAATATAAAAGATTAATGAAACCAAGAGCTGGTTCTTGAAAGGATAAACCAAATTGACAAACCCTTAGCCAGACTCATCAAGGAAAAAAGGGAAAAGAATGAAATAAATAAAATCATAAATGAAAGACGAGAAATAACCACAGACTCCACAGAAATACAATGGACCATAAGAAAATACTACAAGCAATTACACGCCAACAAATTGGACAATCTGGAAGAAAAGGACACATTCCTAGAAACTTACAACCACTCAAAATAGTCAAGAAGAAACAGAAAATCTGAACCACCAATGAAATAGAATCAGTAATGAAAAACCTCCGAAAAAAACAAAATTCTGGACCAGGTGGCTTCTTCATAGGAGAATTTTACCAAACATTCAAAGAATTATCACCTATTCTCAAACTATTCCAAAAAATTCAAGAAGAGGGAAAGCTACCTAACTCCTTTTATGAGGCCATCATACCCTGATTCCAAAACCAGACAAAGACATTACGCAAAAAGAAAACTATAGGCCAATACCTCTTATGAATACTGATGCAAAAATCCTCAACAAAATATTAGCAAATCGAATCCAGCAATACATTAAAAATATCATACACCACAATCAGTTGGATTTATCCTGGGATGCAAGGTTGGTTCAATATCCACAAATCAATTAATGTGATATACCATATTAACAAATCGAAAGATAAAAACCATATGATCATATTAATAGATGCTGAAAAAAGCATTCGACAGAATCCAGCAGCCATTTATGGTAAAAACTCTCAGCAAAGTGGGAATAGAGGGAACATACCTTACATAATAAAGGCCATATATGACAAACCTTCAGCTAACATCATACTCAATGGGGAAAGGCTAAAAGCATTTTGCTTAAGATCAGGACAAGAAAAGGATGCCCACTTTCACCACTCTTCTTCAACATGTATTGGAAGTCTTAGCCACAGAAATAAGACAAGAAAAAGAAATAAAAGACATCTGAATTGGAAGGAAAGAAGTAAAACTCTCATTATTTGTGATGATATGATACTATATACAGAGAGAACCCTAAAGATTCCACCAAAAAGTGGTTAGAACTGATCAATGAATTCAGTAAAGTAGTAGGTTACAAAATAAATATTCATAAGTCAGTGGCATTTTTACATACCACTGATGAACTTTCAGAAAGAGAAATTTTAAAAAAACAATCTATTTACAAATGTGTCAAAACTATAAAATACCTGGGAATCAAATTACCAAAAAGGTAGATGACCTGTTTTCAGAAAATTAGAAGTCATTGAAAAAAAGAAATTGAAGAAATACAAATAAATGGAAGCATATATGGTATTCATGGGTAGGAAGACTCAACATCATTAAAATGACCATACTACACAAAGCAATCTCTAGATTCAATGCAATCCCTCTCAAAATACCAATGGCATTTTTCAGAGAGCTAGAACAAATAATCCTAAAATTTATATGGAGCCATAAAAAAAAAAAATAGCCATGGCAATCTTGAGAAAGAAGAACAAAGTTGGAGGATTCACACTACCTAATATCAAACTATACTTCAAGGCTACAGTAATCAAAACAGCATGGTACTGGCATAAAACAGATACATTGATCAATGGAACAGAATAGAGAGCCCAGAAATAAATCCATACCTATACTCACTTAATATATGACAAAGGAGAAAGAATATACAATGGGGTAAAGACAGTCTCTTAAATAAATGATGCTGGGAAAACTGGACAAATACATGCAAAAATAGAAGCACCACCTTCTTACACCATATACAAGAATAGACTCAAAATAGACTTAAATGTAAGACCTGAAACCATAAACTTCTAGAAGAAAACATAGGCAGTACACTTTCTGATACTATTCATAGGAATTTCTTTTCAGATTTATCTCCTTGGACAAGAGAAACAACAAAAAAATAAACAGATGGAACTACATCAAACTAAAAAGTTTTTACAGCAAAGGAAACCATCAACAAAACAAAAGACAACCGACTGTTTAAGAGAAGATATTCGTTAAGGATACATCTGATATGTGGTTAATATCCAAAACATATAAAGAACTTATACAACTCAAAAAAAAAAAATCCAATTAAAGAAACAGACAGAAGACCTGAAATAGATACTTCTCCAAAGAGGAATATAGATGGCTAATAGACATATGAAAAAATTACTCAAGGTCGTTAATTATCAGGGAAATACAAATTAAAAACCACAATGAGATATCACCTCACACCTGTCAGAATGGCTATCATCAATAAATCAAAAAACAAGTGTTGGCAAGGATGTGAGAGAAAAGGGAACCCTCATTCATTGTTGGTGGGATTGCAAATTGGTACAGCCACTATTGAAAACAGTATGGAAGTTTCTCAAAACAAATAAAAATGAATATACCTCTTGACCCAGCAACTGCACTTCTGAATATTTATCCAAAGAAAATATAAACAATAATTTGTAATAATCTATACACTCCAGTATTCATGGCAGAACAATTTACAATAGCCAAGATATGGAAGCAACCTAAATGACCAACAAAAGATGACTGGATAAAGAAATTATGATTCATATATACAATGGAATATTACACAGCCATTAAAAAATGAAAGCCTACTACTTGTAACGACATGAATGGACCTAGAGGTTATTATGCTGAGTGAAAAGAGTCAGAGAAAGATAAATACCATATGATTTCACTTTTATGTGGAATCTAAAAAAACACAAAGAACAAACTAATCAAAAACAGACTCACAAATAATGCACAATTTGGTGATGGACAGGGGGCGTTCAGGGGGGGTAATGGGGTGAAGGGTTAAAGAAGTACAAATTAGCAGTTGATGATCAAGGGGATGGGGAGAATGGCAGAGGGAATGCAGTTAGCATTAATATGATGGCTAGGTTGAGGGCCAGCGGAGGGAGGGAGCAATTGTGGGGATAGTTTTATTAACTATAAGATATCTAACCAATGCACTGTATACTAGAAAACTAATTTAAATAATACATTTTTTTAAAAAAATTAACCTGCTCTTATTTCTAACCACTATGCTGTATACCTGTAACTAATATAATATTGAATGTTAACTGTAATTAAAAAAAATATCCACTGCATATACTTTCAAAAGTAAACAATTAACCTGCTCCTCCTCAAGTTTACTTACTAAACTTTGCTCTACTATGTTATGATTATGGGTGTGGAAATTTGGACATTTCTGTGTATAAAGCACTAGGAAAAATAAATCTTTTCATTTGGAAAGGTGTGGAGCCTGGTTAAAAATACTGAAGACTGCACAGCTTCTAGATATAGTCTGATGAGACTATATCTCATTTTGGTTGGAAAAGGAGAGGATCACTAGATTGTATGGGCTTAAAAGAAGAGAATTCCAGATGGCTTAGCACGGTGCCTCAAATATAACATAGTTAAGAATAAATAATTTTATCTTTGACATTATCAAGTATGAGATATGAAAAAGCTAACATTAATTTGGGCAAATCACATCATTAATTTCTTTCTCTTAGGCTTCTTTTAAAGGTTTGTGTTCGTCTTTACTCCACTGGGGTTTCAGCATAATGTATCTATTTAGATATTTAGGTTTATTTTTCCTGTTCATGATTTGTGATTCTTAAATCTGAAGATTCATATCTTGTATCAATTTTGTGATTTATAAAAAAAAGTCTTTAAACATTGCCTACTAGTTTCTCTTTCTGAGAGTCTTATCAGACATATATAAAGAATTGTCTCATTCTACTGACCTGTATTTCACATTCCATCTCCATCAGTGTTTTCAGTGCTGCATTCTGACAATTACTTTATATTTACCTTTCAGTTTATCAATAGTGTCTTTGGCTGTGTCTAATCTGCTATTTAATCCATTAAATGATTTCTAACCTCTAAAGATGATATTTTTCTTTTCTACATTCTCTAGCCTTTATTGACAATATCTTGTGCCTCTCACATTTTCAATTCCATCTTTTGTTTCTTTAATACTTTTAAACATAGTCATTTTATACTCTGTTTCTGATAATTACATTATCTGAAACTCTAGGAGTCTAAATCAGCCATTGGAAGTCACTGCTTGCTCTTGGTGGATTATTTTCAAGGTCTTGGTAATTCTGAATTCTGAGTTACATTTCAACAAGGCTTTCTTTCTCAAACACACTGCCAGGGTTGAACATATATGTCATAGCAAAATACCTGTGTTTACTACTACATATCCAGAGATGTAACCAGTCCACCGAGGATTACATTTTAAGTTGTCTTATTGGCTTGCTTGATGGCTCCTAGACCATGCAGGAAATCTAAATCTGAGTGATGTCAGGACTATAGTTACAAAATCCCAAGGAAAGCACCCTCTCTCTTCCCCACCTAAGCCAAAACAAAGAAGCTTCTTTGTTAAATCAAAAATGAGGCAGATTTTTGAAACAGTCCACCATTCTGCTAGTCCTTAAAAGGTATGAGCTTGAGGAAATAGAACATCACTTCCCAACTCCTCCCTTTTTGTCCTCACCCCTTTTGGTGATTAAAAGGCAATCCTACTGATAACTGAAGTTGCCACAGCCCATTAGGATTGTCAAAGATTAAGTGCCTGCTTACCACTCAGCTTTTTAGTTTCTTCCTTGTTTTAGATGTTTTTTCTTTCTTATAGGTTCAACGATTCACTTATAATTATATATGCTATGTATTATTCAGCATGGGAATTTGTAGAGAAAAGGTTTTCCAAGTTAACTAGTATGTCATGCTGTCAGGCATAAAAGAATTATCTGGCCCGAAATGTTCACAGAGCTGAAGTTGAGAAACTCATAGTGCACAGGATTTAACAAGTCTTTTGTCAAATCATTATAGCCATCTCCTGGAGTGTGTTGGTATTTCATTCTTCCAGGTGTCGATTCAGGGAGAGAATGTCTGGAAGACAAAATTTTTTTCTCGACCTTCCAATAAGTTCTAGCCATCCAGGACATATTTGCAAATAGTAGCTGAAGGTCACTGACCTAAAATGTATTCATTATTTTGTGTACTACAGCTGTTGCTATAATCCTTAAATTTAGAAGAAGGCTGATCTCTAAATACAATAAACATATAGAACCTCAACAATAAAAAAAAAAATAAGTCATGTCATGCTACACTACAGTTTCATAAATAACTGTAGTTTATAAATGATATTTTTCCAATGATTTCATCCATGACAGATGAGAAAGCAACAAGTATTTTTTAGGTTAAACACTGCAGATATGCAGAGATATTAAACACATTATGAACCCAAAACTGTACTTAACTATACTGTTTCAGTTTCCTTGAAAGTGAGTATATATCACTGACTACCTGGCAGAGTAAACATTAGCAATGAAATGATAAATGCAAAGTGGTTAAAAGAGCATTTGGCAGTACACTTTCAACAAATGTTAGATAGTATATTCCAGTTACTGCATTATTGTTACGATTAGAACAAACAATACAAGCTTGGATTGGAGTCCGTTTACATACATTAAGGAGTAATGAGGGAATTTACTGAAAGGTACACTAATCACCAGACCTTTATTCTAGTATAAACTCTGCCATGAAATAGCTGTATAAACTTGGATTTAAAACCTCTGTGGTTCAGTATATTCACCTGAAAAAAAAAGTGATTGCGTAGATTTGATTATGACTGAGGTATCTTTTATCTCTAAAAGCTAACGATTAGCTACAGTGGAAGGAGATTAAATGCTACATGATGGTAGTGGCTGTGAAGGGAACAATACTGTCATATACTATCAGTATTTTTAAGGCAAATAAACAGCAAACTAAATGAAGCAGTTATTGTTTTTGTACAAATAGTAGAAAAAATATGGATTAGGTTAAAATCAGTTACTGACTTTAGTGAAAGAAAAAAAATTTTTTTAATAACTATTAATCTGTTTAGAAACATTTGAAACCTCTTATAAATCTCCCGAGCCTCTAAAGCTGTAATACCAACTGAAGAACAATAATTTTCCTTAAATAAAAGTCTTTGGTTGAAATAAAAAATAACATCCAAATACTAGTGATTATCAATCACTTCGTATTATCCCCACATATGAACTTTAAAAAAAGAACACTTAGGAGAAAACAGGAAAATAAAATGCTTAGAAAAAACAAAGTGCCTGCTTCTTGGATTAGGTAATTTCATAACACATATGGGAAGGAAATATATGAAACTAAATTCTCAGTAATAACCACTGGTGGAAATACCTAAAGAAGGGCTACTATGCAAAAGTCATATTATATTAAACTCCATATTCTGACAGCCAAAGTGGGGAATGGGGAGAGGAAGTCATCACTCTTAGTCACTAAATTAAGAGAAGAAAAAAAAAAACTTATGTAGGCATTAGGGCAAAATTAAATGAGGTCATTAAAAAATACCACACAGGAAGCTAGAGTCTATTTTAAAACAGCTTATTGTAAACACAAGAGGGAAATTTTGGCAAAGTTTTCTTTTTAATTTTTTTTATGTAGATAAGGATGCTAAATGACTAGCAAAGTAAAAGAGGTCATAGTAAAAAAGCAAAACTGTCTTTTAAATTAAGTAGAATTGTGTGTATGTGTGAGAGAGAGCATGAAAGAGCAAGTGAGGGAGGGGTTGGGGATGAAGGGTACGTCACAAAATAAATAAATACAACATTCACTCACAAGATCATTCTTTCCTTATTTAATTTGCATTCTGCCATAGGGCACTCTTAATCCTACCTCAAGGTAAAACTGCCAAGCTAATTATCTGTCCACTATGAAACCTTGACTCCAACAAACTATTCTTTTACTGTAAGAACTCTGCTCCAACAAGCTATTCTTTTACTGTAAGAACTCTGGCTGCATGCATCCAAGATTGTCTAGCTACTTTAATCACTGACATCCAATCCTGACAAATCAAAGTCTTTATATACTCTGTACTGTTTCTCACTGTGGAGGGCAATCATTCTGGCTTAAAGAGGAAAGTTTTTGACTGCAGCTAAGTATAATTATCGACTGTTGATCCCTCATGCGTACACTAACTCTGACTCACATGTCTCATTCATTCACTCACTTATTCATTAAATTTTTACTATATACTACTATATACCAAGCTCAGTCTGGTTATGGACTAACGAGAATGATTTAAGCTCTTCTCTCAAGAAATCACAATCTAGTGAGAGATATACTACTGGTCATTAAACCAATAACTACAAAAACAAGCACCTCTGTGACAGTGTGAAAAATACCAAAAATGGGAAGTAGACTGCCATGAAAACATAAGGAAGAAAAGGACTGAACTAGTCTGGGAATCTGAAGAAAATAAAAGATATGACAAAGAAGTTAGCCCAAAAGAAGGAACTAGGAAAAACATTTCACATTCATGGAATACTGTCTCTGCCTAGATAAAATGTCGCAACCAGGATAGCGAACATATGGCTTCTATGGACACCATTCACTCAAAGGGCTATATACCACCAAATCTCATTTTCAGAAAAGTAAAAATAGGTAAGATCACTGACAATTTAACACACAATAACTGTTGGACAGTTACAAATTAGCCCTCTTAACAGTTTAATATGTTTCTATTTTTATAGTAAAATTACTATTCACAGCAAAAAGCTGAAAACTTTAATTTACAGAAATGTTCAAAACTTGATAAATACAATAAAAAGCTAATGAGTCACTTAATGTTGAATGAGTAAATAAACCTATGAATCAGTGAATGGTAAAAAATACAAAAGCAAATTCATATGAGAAGAATACAAATAGTAAAAAGATGTGACAAAAGATCAGTTTTGCTCTAACTAAAGTGAAGCATAATTTGTGTGTACAATCTATAATACTTAATGTTGTTGAGGCTTTATTCAAAACAATCATTAACCTCCACTACATGTTGTATTATATATTCATGGAATGATTTGGGAAAGTAACACTTATTATATGCTATTTTTTTAAGTTTATTACCATCACCAAGTTCTTTAGTCCTAGGAATTTATCTTCAAAGAAATAACTAAAGAGAAGGAAAAATGCTTAGAGCAATATAAATTATATCAGCAAAAATCTGAAAATATTTTAAATGTCACAGACAAAAGAGAATACACTATGAAATATCTCATTACTGTTAAAAACCTATGTTTCTTGATATTTATGTAAAAGTATACAAAATGTATTTATCAGTAAATGTTAAATGGAACAACAGAATATAAAATGCTATATACAATATGGTTACAAGTATGTGAAAACTACACACAGAAAAATATTAAAAATTTCAGTATACAGAAATTTTCATTAATGTAGAAAAATGAAATTTTGTAAAACTTCACATATCATCTAATAAATTGACTAAGTGTGGAGACTTAAATGCCATTATATAACAAGGTTTCATATGTAAAAATTAAAGACAAATAATGATCTGCAATCACTGTAGATAGAATCAGGAGGCACAACAAAAAATCCCCTACTAATTTTGATATATGTAGCCAAACTTACAAATGAAATGAAAGAACAATATATAAATCAAAAATAAAAATACTCTGAAAGGTAAAAAGAAGGTAAACTAGTTAGGGACCACAGGACTCAAAGAAACACAGTAGTGAGGTGCATAGTTTGGGGGGGGGGGTTGTTTGTTTGTTTTTTATCTAATATATCCTTGACTTAAAGCTGAAGAAGACAGCAACCAGAAAGGCCAAAAGGTACAGACATAAAACATCCCAACAAAATCCAGTTCTCCCTAAACAAAGGACCTGAAGGGGGCATCTCAACAAGACAGAAAACTTTTAGACAGTAACTGTTTTACTCTAGCCAAACACCACAGAAAAACCTGTGATCATACAGCCACCAACATCTGCAAAGATTAAGGTGAAGCCTAAATACCCACCTTCAACATGCTCTGAACACCTAACTCAGGCAGTGTATCAAAAGGGTGAACAGGGAACCCAGAATTCCAATCCAATCTAGCAATAAGGAGGTACACTTCAACCTTCCAGCTCAGGTGGTATCAAAGGAGGCCCAATGAAGAGTTAGGCATTTCCCCAACCCCCTTCCCCTGCCACTCCACCTTAACTGCAATGAGTCGTCCCACCACCACCACCATGGTGTCATGTGGAGTTGAAATTACACAATCCAACCACTCCAAGCCAGAAAGGTATCATCATAGGAGGTCTAAACAAGAGCCAGACTTCCTCCTCCTACTCTTCCCTGGGTCAGAAATTACAGGGACCCACACAGCCCTTCGATGCCAATGGAAACCAAGTGGAAATCCAGACTTCTACCCTCACCTGAGAGCAACAGGGCACATGTCCACTTCTACTGTTGGAGCATTATCAGATGAAGCCAGATAAACAGAAAATTTAAATAAGATCAAATCTCAGAAAATAATACCCAGAATATCCAGGTTTCAATCGAAGATCACTCCTAATACCAAGAACCAAGATCCCAAAGTGAATGAAAAAGACAATTAATAGATGCCACTGAGGTGGCAGAGATACTAGTACTACCTAACAAAGACTTTTTAACACCCATCATAAAAACGTTTTGAGAAGCAATTATAAGTATGCTTGAAACAAATAAAAATAGATTTAGCAAATAGGAAGTTATAATAAGAGATGAAGAGGAGGAAGGAGAAAACCAAGATGACATAAAAAGGATCGAAAAGAAATTTCAGAATTCAAACTGCAGTAACAACAAAAGAAATTCAATGAATGAAATTCAATACCAGAATGGAAAAAAACAAAGGAAGGAATCACTAAACTGGAAAATGGAACAATATAAATTACCCATTATATTTACAATATAAATTACCCTGGACTACAGAGAAAATAGAGAGAAAAATATATATATAATCTCAGAGACCTGTGAGACCATAACAAAAGATCAAACTGATGCTAGCAGAGTCCCCAAGATGACCAGAAAGGTGCGGCTAAAAAAGTACATAAAGAAATAATGGCTAAAAAAATTCCCAAATTTGGCAAATGACATAAACACGATTTAGAAGCTAAGCTATCCCCAGAGTATTCAAAGAAATCAAAACACAGATAAATTTCTAAAAACTAAAGACTGAAAATAAAAATCTTCAAAAAGCAAAAGAAAAATGCTGTCTTAACTCTAGGGGAAAGAATTTTGAATGACAGCAGATTTTTTCATTAGAAACCATAAAGTCCAAAAGAAAGTGGTATCTTACCAAATTTCGTTAACCAATGTCACCATAAAATATTTAATTAATTAACTTTTTAAAAGAGTGGCACAACATTTTCAAACTGCTGACAGTAGCTTTCAGGGTTGAAGAGGAAAACCAGACCTTTACAGATGAAGAAAAATCAAGAAAATGTGTAATATTTTGTTAAGTATTTAACATAGTATAATTTGGAACTTTTATCACAAAAGAAATGAACTTTTAAGGAGCAGACCTACCCTTAAAAAAAGAGCTAAAATAAGTTTTCTAAACAGAAAGGATAAAATAAGGAATTTTGTAATATCAGAAAAAAAAGAAATAAGCAAAGCAGAGTAAGTATTAAACTTTCCTTCTTTTCTTGAGTTTTCTAAACTATGTTTCATTCATGCTGAAATAAAAATAAGAATATCTGAGGTGGTTCTCAAGACACATAAGTGAAATATGTAAGACAATTAGAAACAGGTGAAAGTAAAGAAACATAAAAGTATAGTTTCTACAAATCACTTGAACTGGAAAAATGAAGATACCCATAGACTTTAATAAGTTAGATTTACAAAATGTAAACCTAGAACAATCACTAAAAATCTCCACAAGATACACTCAAAATAACTACATATAAATCAAAATGGAATTCTAATGTTTGAGTAACCAACAAGGCAGAAAAAGAAAACAAACTAAAAACAGATAAAACAGAAAGCAAAAACTAAAAGCTAAAATGGCAAACTTAAGGCCTAACTTACGAATAGATTAAATTTAATGGTCCAAATCTAGCAATTAAAAGATGAGATTGGCAGACTGAATTGAAAAATGATGACACACCTCTATGCTGTCTATATGAAACTCACTTCAAAGGTAATGATGTAGGCAAAGGAAAGTACAAATACAAAAAATATATAAAAATCATATAAATACTAATCAAAAGAAAGCAGAATACAGTATGATGCCATTTTACTAGGATGGCTGTTTAAAAGAGATAATAACAAGTATTGTCAAAAATGTGGAGAAACTAGAATGCTCATACATTGCAGGTGGGAATGTAAAATGGTGTGGCTGCTGTAGAAAATAATTTAGCAGTTCCTCAGAAAGTTAAACATAGAGCTATTATATTACCCAGCAATTCCAGTCCTATATAAATACACAAAAGAACTGAAAACATATGTCCACACAAAAGCTTATATGAGACTGTTCATAACAACATTGTTCTTAATAGTCAAAAAGTGAGAACTCTAAAGTCCATCAAATAGATAAACAAAAGAGCAGTTAGTATACCGATAATATGGAATCATATTCAGCCATAAAAAAAATCAAGTACTGATACATGCTACAACATGGATGACCCTTGAAAACATCATGCTAACTGAAATAAGTCAGCTACAAATGATCACATTTTACATAATTTCACTTACAAAATATTGAGAATAGGTAAATCCACAGAGAAGCAAAAGTACATGGATTAGTGGTTGTCAGGGTGTTGGAAAGGTGGAAATATGGTGTGATTACTAAATGGATATGAGTTTCTTTTGGGGTAATAAGAAATGTTCTAAAACTAGACGGTGGTGATGGTTGCACAATGAATATAATAAAAATTTCAGAACTGCACACTATAAAATGCCTAAATGGTAAATGCTGTGTTAATTTAATCGTGATTTTTTTTAAAAAAGCAGGGATGGTTATATTAACATCAGATAAAATAGACTTAAGAACAACAAAACTACGAGAGTAGATACTCCAAAAGTCATAACAATTCTAAATATGTATGAAATTAACAGCATAGTTACAAAAACTTATAGCTAGCTCATAGCTGATTAAAAAAAAGAAGAAACAAAAAAACAAATCCAAAATTCTAGTTGGAGATTTCAACACCTCTCAACAATTGACAGAAAAACTAGACAGAATATTAACAAAGATACAGAATATGTCAAAAACAGTATCAACCAATAAACTCTTCTTGATATTGTAGAACAACAGAAAACATATTCTTTTCAAGTGCCTACAGAACATATAACTAGATAGACCATATTATTCTGGGCCATAAATAAACCTCAACGAATTTAAAAGAATTAAAATCAATGGAGTTTGCTTTTGACCAAAGTATTCAAATAGAAATCAGTCAGAAAAATCTCCAAATACTTGAAAATTAAACAGATGTAAATATTTCATAAGTCAAAGAGGAATACTCAGGGGAAATAAAAAACATTCACTGAACTGAATAAAAACACAACAGAGCAAATCTTTACAACACAACTAAAGTTGCTGTGCAGAGAGAATATTATAGCACTAAATGTACACATTAGAAAATAAAAAGTCTCAAGTCAATAATCTAGGTTCTCACCCCAAAATGCAGAAAAAAGAGCAAAATAAAACCCAAAGCAACCAGAGGTAGGATTTAATAAAGATAGCAGAAATCAATTAAATTTATTTAAACTGTTTTTTTTTAATCAGTAAAACTGGCAGGCCTCTATCAAGACTAACAAAGGAAAAATGAAACGAGAAAAGCCATAAATTGGTGATATCAGAAATGAAACAGAATATTACTACAGACTGCATATATCAATGGTTAAAAAGGAAATAACACAAATAATTCGGCAAACAGAATTAGACAACTTTGATGATATGGATCAATAAATCAATAAAAAAAATTTTCAAAAAGTTAATCTCCAGGGACAGATGGAGAATTAATAGCCCTTCTACACAATCTTTTCCAGGATACAGATGAGGACAAAACACTTCCCATTTCATTTATGAAGTTACCCTTATTCTAAAACTAAGGCATTACTTCAAAGGAGACTACAAAATATTCTTCATCAATATACCTGTGAAAATACTTAACAAAGTATTAGAAAATGGAATTCAGCAATGAGTTTGTATATATAAATAGAAATGATACACCATGACCAAACAATATTTACTCGAGGTGTGCATGTTTAGTTCAACATTGGAAAATCAATGTAATTCACCACATTAACAGACAACAAGAAAAATCATGATACTATCTATTGATTCAGAAATGCATTTAACAAAATTCAACACCAATTCAAGAGAAAAACTTTCAGGGAAATAGAAGTAAAGAGTAACTTCCTGAACATGAGGAAGAACATCTACAAAAATACCTCAAACTATATAATGGTCAAAGACTAAATAAATATTTTCACACTAAGACTGGAACAAAGCCACAGATGTCAGTGGTCACTGTTATTATTCAACATAATGCTGGAAGTTTGAGCCAGTGCAGTACAACAAGAAAGATAAGACATATTCAGATGGGAAAGGGGGAAAAACCAAGCCCTCTGTATAGTTGACATAACTATGCATAAAGTTTAAGGAATCTTTTGAAAATCTTCTAAAAAATAATCGGTGAGTTTAGTAGGGTTGCAGATATATAAAATAATAGAAAAATCGATATTTCTATATATTAGTAATGGATATATGTGTACACAAAAAATTTTAAATACAGTATTGTTCACAGTCACTGGGAAAAATTGAAATAGGAGTAAAATTAACAAAACATGTAGAAAACATATGCTGAAAACTATAAAATACTTATCAAAGAAATCAACAAAGACCTACATAAATGAAGGGATGCAGTGTTCATAGATTGAAAGATAACACAATATTTTGTTGTAGATATAATCAATATTTTTCTAAAATATTCATGGAAAGGCAAAGGAATTAGAATAACTAAAAACAAAAAAAATGAAAGTTGGAGAAATATGTTCACCTAATATCAAAATCTATTATCTAGCTATAGTAATCAAGACTATATCGTATTGGCAGATGAATAGACACAAAGATCAGGGGACCAGAATGGAGAATCCAGAAACAGGCACTCAAATATGCCAAATAATTTTTCACAAAGCTACAAACACAATTCAATTAAAGAAAGATAGCATTTTGAGAATAGTGCTGCAATAAGTGGACATCCCTGGGTCAAAAAAAAAAAAAAAAAAAGAACTTCAATCTAGGTCTAACATCTTATAAAAAAAATAAGTCAAAACGAATCATGGACTTAAGTGTAAATTAAAACTACAAACATTTGGGGAGGGGGAAAAAAATGAGAGAAAAATCTTTAGGATCCACGGTGGGGCAAAGAGTTCCTTGACTTAACAAAAGCAATAAAAATAAACTATTGATATACACAGTAATTTAGAGAGATCTCCAGAGAACTGTGCTGACAGGAAAAAGCCTATCCCAACACCTCACCTACTACATGATTCCTTTTATATGGAATCCATAGAAACAGAAAGCAAATTAGAGGTTACTAGGGGATGGGGCAGAGGAGGGATTGGGGAGTGATTACTTAAAGGGTATGGGCTGTTTTTATGGAGTGATAAAAAAGGTTTTTAAATCAGAAAGAGTTAGTAATTACATCACATTGTAAATACACTAAATACCACTGAACTGTACACTTTCAAATTGTTAATTGTATGTTACATGATTCCACCTCAATGATAGAGAGAAGAGAGAAAAATCAATCAATCTAAGGCAGGTTTAAAAATAAAACCAACTGGTTCACATATTTAAAACCTAAAACAAATTTTAACAACACTTATTTATTACCCTTCAATCTCACTTTTATTTCATGTTTATGAAAATTCATTGTTGGAGAGAATGTTCAGTGTTTAAACTATAGCAGGTGCTGTTCTAAAAGTCGAAGGGAAAAGAAATATAGGAACTTGTATATGTGAGACCACTATAAAGTGTTATGAACTAAAATATTTTTAATTTTTCATGGTGTTCATCAACTAATCACAAAGCTATCCTAAAAAGGGTTATTTTACATTCCAAAAGTGGCATTTATTACCAAAAAACTAAAAAATTATTCCTATGTCCTTGAAAATGATTTTTTCATAACCAAGTCAGAGACAAATTTCATTACTATACAATGCTTATACTGACAGGTTATTACATCAAGAGAATATTAACCTTCAATCCCTTAACCATTTAAGAAATGTTTTCAAGGATACTTTCGGCCTCTTATCTGGTCAAAGTACTAGAAGCTAAGTGGTGTCTGTACAAACCAATCATTTCACCAGCAGTTTTATATTTCTTTAAAGCCTCATATAAAAAGCACCTGCCTAAAGTGAGTAATGGAGTTTTATATTCATTGCACTTAGGAACAACGTATGTAACCTATTCCGTTTTCCTCCCTTGTGGAATATATTTCAGCTTATATTACACAACACATTACCAATGCATATAAAGACTCTCTGATCAGCCATTTGGACTGCAGTCAGCAACCTGCCTGAGTGCCTTATTTTTTTTTCCCCCGCTCTAAATAACATACTCACATTATTCAACAACTCAAAAATGAAAAAAATCTTTTTAGGATGGTGATCTTACTTTCTTATAAACATGTAACACATGCATATGTTACTAACTATATTTGAAATACAAATGCTAACACACAATCCTTGAAGAAAATTTGTGAACTAATAGTTGAAAACTAGTTGAACATATTATCCCAAAACAGAAGCCTATAAGATATGCATTCATGTCTGTTTTCTCTCCTGAGCAACCTACAATTGAAAATGAACCACACTAGCAACAGAAGCTAATTTTCACCTATCAAGTCCCGGAAGAAGGGCCAAACTATTATTAAAACTGCATCAACCCCATATCTGCCAGACTCTGACATATTTCAAGACATAAGTATCCCAGTCATGCCAAAACTTCCTGAAACAGGAAGTAACGAAGGCAAATTAGATAATGATAATAAAATGTGGTACGGTATTTTGTAGCTGAGACAGATCTAAAACTTAAATACAACTGATAAAAAGAGTAATGAAGATTAAGAAAATTAAAGAAATTTTTAAAACTAGGAGATTTGCCATAATTATAGAATTTGGCTTTGTAATCTGTAAATACTTAATATGTTTTAACATATTATATAGATGAAGGGTAAAAAAAATAAGTATAGACAGTATGCAAAAGCACCATGTTGCCCTTGCTGGTACCCTCATGCAATAATCTAAGGCCAACAGCTAGCATCAATTAATGAACATTTAGACTGAAATAGGAAAATTAACTTTATTAAGTGTTGAGGTATTCAAAGACCTATAAAATATAGTGCCTATCCTCCAACAGCTCACAATCCACTAGGCAGAATGAAAAGATAACCAAAAATCTGATTCACCAACAGATTACATTAAGTACTAACATGAGAATCCAGGCAATTGGCAAAATGTCACAATCAGAGCTCAAATCTAAATCAGATATTAGCAAACTTTTCCTATAAAGGACCAGATAGCAATATTTAGGCTTTGTGAGACATAAAGGTCTCTGTTGCATTTATTCAACTCTGTTTTTGTAATACATAATAGTAGTTTGTAACACTAATACATAGACAATAACTAGTCAAATGACCAAGCAACTGTGGCTATTTACCACTGAAAAAAAGGCAGTGCCTAGATCTGACCTGTGGGTCATACTTTCCCAATCTCTGTTCTTAGAGTAGTAGTTCTCAATGCTGTATCACACAGACAGTGTTTTTTGTTTTTTGTGTGTGTGTTTTTTTAATTAATGACCAACATCTAAGAAACTACCCTCAGAGGTTCCAAAATAAGGGTCTGGTGTGGACCTGCATATCAGTATATTTCAGAAGCTATAACTACTGCTCTAGAGGCAAGAGAGTTTGATATGAGAATCCTACAAGACTAAAGTTAAGATGTTCTTGCAACCATCAATTTTGGCCTTGAGAATGGAGAGGAATAATGGTGGTCCAGTCTGGAGACCCAAAGGCTTATGTTCTAAAGTGGTCTGGCATTAAAAAATTAAATGATACTTAAATCAAAAGACATATCATCTTCACTATGTTCATGCAGTATTTTTACAAATGTCAAGATATCGAATCAAGTGTCCATCAATAGATGAATGGTTAAAGATGTGTATATACACACCCAATGTTATGTATTCAGCCATAAGAAACAAATCCTGCTGTTTGTGACAATATGGATGGATCTTGAGGTTATTATTGCTAAGTGAAATAAGCCAGACAGAGAAAGAGAAATTCTGCGTGTGGTACACCTATACGTTGAAATTTTTTAAAAAGTCAAACTCAGAAGCAGTAAAAAGTGGTTGCCAAGGCTGGAGGGTGCAGAAATAGAGAGAGTTGCTAAAACAGTACAAACTATCAGACGTATAATATGAGTAAGGTCTGAGGATCTAAGGTATAACAGTGTAACTATAGTTGATAATACTGTATTGTATTGTGTAAGTGGAAATCTGCTAAGAGTAAAATTTAAATGTTCTCCACAAATATATACAAAATGTATAATTGGACATGCTAATTAATCATTCACAGTAATGCATATATCGATCATTATGATTTTCAAAATATAATATGCTGAATCTCACAATTTTGTCAATTATACCTCCATAAAGCTGAAAAAAAATCGAATATTTGAGGAATAACTATAATTCCTGTAGAAAATTCTTAGTGTGTTTTAAAACTGAATAAGAAAATTAAAAATGTACTGGTATATCCCTATTTTCTTATACGTAAAAAAAAAATCAGAATTGTTCTAAAGAAAATTCAGCAAAGTAGACTCTGAAAATTTACAGAAACAAATTATAAATTCTTTCTGGTTAGTTACTGAGGTCTTACAATGTTCAAGGCAGAGTTGACAAACGTTTAAGGAAGCAGTAAGAAGCAAGACAACTCATTCCCTCTTCTCGAGATGTTTAAATTCTAGCAGAAAATAGCGAAGGTTTATTGAGCTTATTAATATGTGCAAGGCACCATTGCACAATGCTCTGTATTACTTTTTCCTGAGAAATATCATAGAAACAACCAAGTTAAATAAATAGCACTATCATCACTGAAAAACTGAGGATTTTGAGAGGGTTAGAGTAACTTCTCTCCAAGGTCTCCCAATATTACTGAACTGTGACTTAATCCCAGTTTGACACTAAAGGCTATATTCTTAAACACTATGTTACAAAGATCCATTACCCATTTAAAAAATTGATCGAATATTTAAAGTGATTATAAAACAATGAGAGAAAGCACAAGACACCAGACAATGAGAAAATAAATCAGTCACATGTATAGTTGTTTTCTATATGACAAACATGAGCTCCAGTACAATATTACAATGGACTAATCTTTCACTTTCGTATGCTACACACACACACAGGCACCTATATTTTAAATATATAAACATGTCTGTGTGTATGTTCTCCAGCAATCTTCCATGATGAAGTATCCATAGAGCTAACGTAATATAGTCAGTTTTCCTGTTTATTTTAGTAAGTACTCAGATGGACTAATAGTGGCAAGTAATACAGGGCTGAATTAGGATCTATAACAGTCTATCAATTTTAAGATATATGGACAAATGATGAATTTCTTAATGCTACTATGGAACAATCTTCAAAATGTGATTATCTTATGGATAGATTAAATACCTTTCAGAGTCATGTTCCAGTAACTCCCAGGAAAATAAATGTAAGGATAACTTTTTTAGATGGCACAAGTCCTCAAAAATTTTTTTCTCCCTAAGAATTTTTGTGCTATAACAGATCCTTATGCGCAGAAAAGTGTGATATATCTAGCATATATTACTTTTAAAAACTATACTAATAAAATGTCAAGGGAAACACTAAGTGACATTTGAAAAAATTATGATATTCACAAATTAACAATTAACTAAAATCCAAATATTTTTATAAAAACTTTATTGATTCAGATTCATTGTTTTTCAATATTGGTATTCTTAATGCAACTTGAAGCATTTTTATCTTATTAGTTTCAAAGAATTATTTATAACTTGGCTTAATTTGCGAGAAAAATAGCTTTTATGAATGCCAGTTGTACTTCTTTGGGAAGACAAATGGTAAACCTATTTAGTGATCTGATTTTCTCTTTCATCTTGTCTCCAGTTTCTGTGTAGATTTATAATGTTCATTGTTTCCAATTTTAACAAATCACCTAATGGCAGAAAGGAAAATATGTTAACCTTGGAATTATTTGCAGTTGGAAAAATCCCTTTTGTCTGCCCATACAGGGCCTGCAGTCTGTTTTAAACACAGATTGTCTGTCTTTCGTCTGACAGCCACCAAGCTGCACAAATTACTTTCTGCCTGTTCACCTGTTTGCAGCTGCCTTTGTAAGCGAAAGATTCTGCCGTTTGACTTGAGCAACCACTTCAGGATTGATGACATGTGCTGCTGATAAAGTGAGCAATTTGAAGAAATTACTGGCTATAGTTATTGAAAGACATCTGGCATGGGCTGAGAACGAGAAGCCTTCAATCATGTGCTTGCAACCTGCAGAGGCGGCAGCAGTGTTTGAAGTGATACCCTACTAAAAAGAAGTTGGCCCTGGCACTAAATAACCAAGCAATGTATGGAACATAATCTCTCAAATGAGTAATAAAAGGTTCTGTCTTATAGCTGTAAAAACTGAGGTTTGGTCCTTTCTTTAAAATATTGAGGAAAAAAAGGCAACGACTTCTGTTTCTATTCTTTTCTGAGTTAACTATATATATATATACAGTAATCTCTTATTTCCTTTGTAATTGATTTATTTCAAACTGCTACTACTGCTGATGCTATAAAAAAATAGTCAACATTTATTGACTGACTACTACATGGTACACACCTTAACCTTAACACCCTTGAAGAGCTTTATCTCAATTATCTTATTAATACTCACATGAACTTTATTAAACCAGAATTACCATTACCTTCCTCTTGTGGAAAAACTAAAGCTCCAGGAAACTAGCCTAATATCACACAACTGTGAGTCTGTCTTCTGATGAGAGTTCATTCAACTATACTATGCTGCTTCCTATTCTGACTTTGTGGGGAATTTTCTGGTCTTTGATGTGCTTCAGACCTATTATATCCCTCAAGTCAGCCATTAAGAGATGTGATTTCTATTGCACTTTCTGTCTCATTCTATAAAAATTTATTCCAAATCAAGCTGTCTTCAAGAATTGAAAAGCATGATTCAATTAAAAGTCATACTTTTAAGGCTAAGGAACAATGCTAAAAGCTCAAGCTCATTCATTGAGATCAGAGGATAGTAAAAGTTCAAGTAAAATTATACCAGAAATAACAGCAAATGTACATCCTTTTACAAGAAAATAGAAAAGAAAAGCATACCTACTCATGTGCTACTTAATAAAGGTATTATTAAAAATATTTACAAGTTTGCTAACAATAACAATAATGAATAATTAGTAAGGATATAAAACATTAGCACAAATGTAATCAAACAATAAACTATAAGGCCATTCTACAAAGTCAGAACAAACTTATAATCAATGCCAAAAGAAGAATTAATGTCTTTAGATATACATATGTGAAACACACATTTACCATGTTTCAAATACAAAACCGGAAAATGTATTTTATAGCATCATTAAATTTTTTAAATTAAAATAATACACTCTGGATAAGCACTTGAACTCCGCTTCACTTTCAAATATTTATAAACCAGTATAATACCAAATATAGTGAGATAAAACCATTAAGAAATCATAGGTAAAACTAAAATATAACCTCTCAGATAACCATTTCTCCTTGTGCATGTCTAAAAATTCTTAATTTGTATACATATTTCAAATACAGTAAAAGTCAATATTTTAGAAAATATTATTCAACTGAAACATGCCCATTACTACTAGAAACTATATGTTTGAAAATTTAATTAGCTGGTAAGCTACGACAGTTCTTAGAGAAAATGACTACTATCTCAAACACTATCAAAAATAGTTTCAACTATAAAGCCTGCAGTTAAGTAACTGATATAAAAAGTCTAATTGATCTTTAAGTATTAACTTGAAGATAAATTTTTCAACTATCAAATCATTATTCTTATTCAGGGCACACATATTAAATGGCTTTCTTCATTTGGTTAGAGGGGACATAAAACTAAAAACTGCCTCTTTCAAAGGTTCTTTTTATTTTGGTGTTTAAATTTCCATAGTCTTGGAAAATATTTTGCCTGTAAACACTGGTATTTTCTTTCAGAACAAATTTAAATACATTGGCAAAATAAACACCCAAAATGCACTATCATTTCAACTTGTTAAAATTAAGTACACAGAAAAAATAAAAGGTCAAAACCTCCAAGTTAAGTAGCTATATAAATTTGGCTTTCATATATTTCAGTATTCATAAATTGGATTAAACACAGACCTGACTGACTCCAGTCACAAAAGAGGATATGTATCACTAATGATTACAATAAATCAAGCCTTTATTTATATAATGATAGAGCAATAATAATTCTTCCAAAGATGATAGTTAAGAAATACCATCTATGTCACTATCCTCTTTCCTAGCCGTGTCACGAATTCACATTTTTAACAGCACCTTTTATTTTAAAAGACCTAAGTTGTGAGAGCATTCTTATGTACCATTCATAACTTTGACACAAAGTATGTATAAAAAAGATTAGACATTATTTGGTATAAAATCAGTTGGCAGTTTTACATCTGTGCATGTAACATAAATACACCAGCTGGCATCGCAAGCACACTCACATATGGACTTCAAAACAGAAACTTCCTTATTTGCAGCACTGCCAGGGTAATTTGTATCCTCTGCATACTACAGCTATTTGTCAGGCCCCTGCAGGTGTGCACTGCACATAAACACACAGCTGTTAGTCCAGCAAGCCAAGTGTTCCATCAAACACATAAAGGGAGACCTCAGCAGTTGGATTAGTCATCCCCACAACAGGTCCAGGAAGAACAATATGGGTTAGTATTTTTGGAAAAGCATGGATGGGAAATTTATGATTATGCTGTCTTACCAAATAACTGGTGGATTGTGTCATTTTTAAAGCGATGCCTACTTATTAAGTTTTTGTTAGAATGGCTGGAGAAAACTGGAATTTGTTTTTTTTGTTTTAAATATAAGCAATAATCCTTAAATTACTTTATTAAGTGCAAAATATGTAAAGGTTTTCAAATTAATTTTTGGTTTTTGGAAGTTGCTGCAAGCATGCTTTGGCTATAATACTTACAAATCATAATTAGTATACCTTAAAACATTTATTAGTTTTACATTATATTTATATTTTTAATTCTACTTTATAATTCATATGCATTTAAGATGAGCTTTGCCAAAGCAAGTTATTTGTGTCCAAAATTATGTCAGACATAATTTAACTATCAACAGTTACATGCTCTGTACATTAATACATATTATTAATACATATTATTAGACTATAAATAATTGTTTCTCAAATGTTGATATGAAAATGCATTAATCTACAAATAGCTAAGGAAATAAATGGATATGTAAGACAATCAGTCTGCAATCATGTGAAAGCTCCCACACAAATTAAATGTGACCTTATTAATATTCTTTAAAATTAACAAGCTAAGTACTTCAGATGGTTGATAATTATGACTACTTTAACCACATCTTCCCTAAAATGCCCATAGTCCACCTGGCAGTTGACAAAACATGAAAAGATAACTTAGAAAATGAGCTTGAATGCATTATGCCTAATATACTAATCTTCAGTGAACTTAAGGTCAAAGTGTTAGTAATCAAGAAACACTAACAGCCTCTGACATAAGGGGATTCATATTTTGTTGTGTCTGGAAGGTATAAACGTACTTAAAAATTGTTTAGTCTGGTACAAAATCCCACCCGTCTACATGAAAGCCGAACTTTATTGCTTGAATCACACAATTAAAATCTAAAGTAAGAAAAGATAAAGTAAATGAAGAGAAAGGAGTAAAAAGGCTTAAAATTATTTAATCAGATTCCTTTAAAGTAAATTTTTTAGTCTTATTTTATTCTCTTATGTAACTATAAATAGAAAATACTTGGAATTCAACCTTGATCCCCATATTACTGATGGGTCCCTGAGGTGTGATTCATAGCTCTTTAAAGCTTCCCAGTAGCCTTAAATGCTCCAGGTTGGATCTGGCTAAGTTTTGGTTCTGAATCTCAGAATAACTCTTTTCGGCAGTTCTGGCTCAAATATTTACATCTTTTGTCCCAAAATACTGTCATCAAGAGAAGTGTCAAATGGTGAGGATGAGTAAAATATCTTGGCCCTTAAATGTCCACAATAAAAATACATTTAAAACAAATTTTAGTTAACAGTATCTGTTCCAGTTATTTACTGCAGTGGAACTACTCCAAAACTTAAGTGGCTTAACACAAAAATCTATTTTTATCTCTTACAGTTCTGTGGATTTTCTAAACATCTGGGTGGTTCTTGCCTGGTTCGCTGCTGCATTCAGATGGTGACTGAGGTTGGAATCATCTGAAGTCTCTACTGAACTAGAGGTGCCAAGATGATATCATCACTCAATTCAGATACCTTAGCCAAGATGAATGGAACAGTTGAGGGTCAGATAGGCATCCTTCTCCCCTGCCCATATCCCTCTCCTTCCTTACATCAGCCCTCTCTACGCTGGCTAGCTGGGCTACCTCACAACATGACCAACAGTCCTCAGGGATACTGGACTTCTTGCATGGTAACTGCCTTCACCCAGAGCAAAAGTTCCAAGTGTCTCAAGCAGAAGCTGCGAGGCCTTCTTATAATTGAGCCTCAGAAGTCATACAGTATCATCTGATCAAGAAGTGCGTCATCACAGTACTAGCCCAAACTCAGGGAATGGGTTTGTGGAAGAATCTAAATACTAAGAAGCATGCTTCATGGTCACTTTGGAGACTGGCTACTCAGTATGTGATATCATTTTAAAAAAAAAATTTTTTTGCTAGCAATTTGTTAATGATTTAATATTTTATTTTTTGTAATTATTTTGTTATTTACTAATGATATTAATACACACTATTTGATCATAAACTACAGTGACTAAGGTTATGGCAAGATACAAAATATTTTTCAAATTGGCTTCACTGGACTCCTTAGAAATTAAATCTATGCCCAAAACTAATTTTTAATTTGTTTAAGTTTTTAAACATCCAAATGTAAACAATGGAAGTTGCCTCAGTCTCCAAAACTGGTCAGTCTTTAAGAGTTTAAAATATTCATTACTAAATACTGAAAAGCTTGTCATTTATCAAAATAAATCATCTTACTTGCTTAAAGTATTATATTGGTAAAAACTGCCAGGACTTTGAAGGGATCTCTTTAAAGAAAATGAATTAGGAGTCAAGGGGCAAGGTTATAATTATAATAGATGGAAATAGCCTATTTATACACATACAAAACACGCATGGTGCACATGCACAACAACATACATGAAAAACAATGGGCATAATACTCATTTATAGGAGCAACCTTTATAATGCCGAGAACTAAATTAAATGATCTATTTCACTATACAATTAGAAAAAATTTCAAGAGATAGAATAAAATAAGGAAGAACAGTGGAAAAAGAAAAATATTTAGTTTTATTATTTAGGAGGGAGATGTTTTACCCTCTCCCCATTTAAAAATCATTAAAAACAGAAACATAAGGGCAAATTACAGGCTTTTCAAAAGTTCATAAAGAAGCTGGCCTAACATACTCCACTCTCCATTACATCCACATTCCATACTTTCCCAAAGGTTAACAACTGGTACTTCTTTTATATTAAAATTTTCCCACAAAAACTATCAATCTACTTACCTACCTAATCTACCTATCTACTTATCTACCAAAAACATACACACATGCATGCACACACATAACATGCATACATCCTTCTCATAAAAATAAAGGTGCATGGTTCTGTACCATTGATCCACATCTTACTTTTTACTTAGAACCTATCAAACTGTCCTACCTACTTTAATAGATGATTAATATTAAATAGCATAGCATAATATTACATAGCACAGGTATATGCTATATTCATATACCACCACCAATGAAGCACATAAACACTGTGTTGAGAGAAATTAGATACAAAATAAAGCATATATGATTACATTTACATGAACTTTAAAAATAGGCAAAACTAACTTATGGTGACAGAAATCTGAACAAGAACTGAATATAGGAGTCATGAGAACTGACTTGCAAGGGAGCATAAAGAAACTCCTTGCTACTGAGTCTGGAAATGTTTGAAATTATTTCTTGTTCTAAGGCACGTAGAATAAAACCATGTATCAACAGACCATTTAACATCTTTGTTCCTTTTTCTTCAACTGCAAATAAAGAGCTCTCTCAAAATACTAAGTCATTATTTTCCACATTTGGAAACAGCAGATGAAACTGAACTTCTGAGAGGTCAAGTAACTTAACCAAAATCCCATGACTAATGAGGTAGAAGCCACATCCAGAGAACTCATGCTTTCTCAGTCCTACTTCAGAGCTTTTCCTTTCTCTTTTAATATTGTACTTTCTAGATTGTATTACAAATTTTATTGGACGGTTTTAGCTCTTTTCTCGTACAAGTTATAGAAAAACAAAGGCAAATCTACATTTAAAACTTAAGGGTCTTAAAGTACACGCTTGGAATTGCTCTCCAAAATCTTCTTCATGAGGTAAAAATAAACCTTAACTACTTATAACACAATTGAAGTAATGAACTGGAAAAAGTACATAATCAGAAAAAAAAATGGGAAAGTTATGCATGTTTTGGTGGTAGAGTTATGGATGATTTTTATTCATTCTATGTGTTTCCTAGTATTTCCCAAATTCTATAATTATTCTTGTAATAAAAAGGTATATAAAGTGTTAAACTTCTTATAAAGGAAATGCATTAAGCTGAAATACACATTCTCTTTGACCTTCAATCCTTTAGAAAGTTTAAAGGTAAAAAACAAACTAAATGCTTAAGCTTTGTATCATTTATAAGCAATATATAATCAAAGAATAACCAAGATTAAAAAGAAAATTATTCTCTTACAAAGTCTGGGAAATATACTACTATATTACAACATTTTTTTTGACCATTCTTAAAAATCAAATTGAGAGTTTACCACAGAGACTAAGATATACTGTCAGGATGTGGCACTGGTGTAATGCTAGATATACCAAATTAAACTGTATAGTATAAATGAAGTTAAATTACTATTATTCAGACTATTGAACGTTTCAGACATTTACAGTAATACTGTTCATTTTCATCTTTCCACAGAACCACTTACAACACAATTCATTCTGCAAAGTTGGGTATCCACAGGATCAGTATAAAATAGACTGATTTATCTATATATGAAACCTGAGGTAGTCAAATAAGTAACATCCCTGTCAATGTACTTAAGAGTATTCAAAACCCATTACAAAATGGTCTTAACTGTTCAAAAGCACTTCAGATACATACAGAATGTGTCAGTCCTGCCACTAAATAGTTAGGAGAGCAAAGGTCAATTACTAGTATCAAAATCACCTGGATGCTTATTAAAGGTCATTTACTAGTATCAAAATCACCTGGATGCTTATTAAAGGTCAATTACTAGTATCAAAATCACCTGGATGCTTATTAAGTCAGACAAGGGCCTTGCCTACAAGATTGAATGGATGGACATAAGAGCCTGCATTTTAGCAGCACCTCCAAGTGATTTTTTTGTTGTTGAAGTTTCCAAGTTTTACCACAACACAAACATATCTAAAATATACTGTTATCATCCACTACACTAATTAGAGAACAGCAAAATGCCACCATAGGTCAATATATATTTTATATGCTATTTATTCTTTAATACCCAGTTATCTCTAAGTGCTTAAAATTATTTTAATGCTTTTCATTTTACTAAGAAGTGAAATAAGATAAACTAGCAAATAACTGTATTAATATGCATCATCTGCATATTTCAGACTTGAAGATTTTTCACATAAAATTTCTTATGAAATTTTCATTTTTTCCAGCATAAATGTTATTATAGTCTAACAGTTTTCACCTTCTTTTTTATTCTACTAAAACAGTGCTAGAGTATATCGGAGAAAAAATTTCTACAAACTTTAATTAGTTTTTACCAGCAACTAGGTTCAGATTTACACATCCTTCAAAACTCAGTACAAGCATCATCTCTCACTTAACCTTACCTCATGGCCACTTGTTCTCCTACACCCCCACCAAGCTGGACAACAGAGGTAATTTAAATATTAAATAAATGTTTCCTAAATTTAAAAACTGTTAAATACTAGAACTAGAATCCATTCATTCAAACACATTTATTTTGTGGTTACTAACCACAGACTTATCATCTTTCCCCACAAAAACTCTCCTAAACTCATTAAGAGAAATGTGATATGTACTATTACAGGAGACGTATAGGGTGATTTTAAATTATATAAAAGGGGTCCCCTAGTCTGATCTTGAGAAATGAGAATCAAAAGAGAAGAAAACCAGAAAAAGTGAGGGTAGAGTGAATTACAGTGCTCCAGGCAATGGAAACCTAAGGAAAGAGCTAGGGCTGCCTTCAGGAGCTCTTACAGAAGCTCAGCGGGAGCGCACCCTACTGCGGATGGTGGTAACAGTGCTATGAGATAAAGCGGGAGAAATGGGGACCATTAAGAGTTTTCTAAGGAGTTTGGCCATTCCAAAGTTAAAAAAAGGGAGGGAGGGAGGGAGGAGGGAAGGAGGAAGGAAGGAAGGAAGGAAGGAAGGAAGGAAGGAAGGAAGGAAGGAAGGAAGGAAGGAAATGACCACCCAAAACTGCATAGTCAGGTAACGAATACTTCCTAAATTAATTCCAGTTCCCTCTAGTGCAGCCTATTGTCCAAAGACATCCGTGACATTTTGTTTTAATCATGACTTTTTATTATTTATTCACTTCTTTCTCATTTCTCACTGACAATACATTTTCATGACCTGTTTTCCTGTTTACCAAATAAACCTATTATCCTGGTCACTTGCCCTCACCATTTTCAGAAAGGCCTCAATTGTTACCCTTGCATTGGCAGCATACTTACTGTAAGATAATGGTCATAGAACCTTAGAGTTATAATCTTCTAGTTTCATAGCAATTTTTAAAGTTCTTATCAAATAATCCAAGAAGTATCTATAAAAGCAAACACTAAATAAACAGTTGGGGAGGGGACAAGGGATTACCATCAGGTATCTCATTTACACCCAAAATTAAAATATGGTTACAGAACTAGACTTTTTTTGTAATTGCTCTATGTCTGATAGTTGACATGGCATTATGAAATGGTACGAGTTTCCAGAATGTCCTACACATCACATAAGAAGTACCATCCTTTTTTCTTCATTTTCCGCTTGCCTTCTTTTAGCAATATAGGCTATTTTAAAAAGTGAATGTAATAAGTCATGATGATCATTGCTGATTGTAACTAGAAACAAACCTTCTAATTCCTCTGCTCTCTGCTTCAGCAAATATGGTTAAAAAAAAAAAAAACCACCACACATTAGTTTCATACTTAAAATTCATTAAGAACAAATTTTAGAAATTCCACTGAATTTTTATCAACAAATGAACTATACATGATTTATCATTAAAGCAAAATCCATGAAAATTGTTTTCCAGAATTTAAGATAATGCCTCTATGACAAATTTGGCCAATGAAAGTGTAAAAAAACAGTAGTGCTTTGAAACATTAACCAGTAAATGCCGCTCTGCTTTACCATTAGTGGAATACACACCATATCAGACCACAGTGAATTAAATTAAACCAGTTCTTATATTGTTAAAGTGTGTCTTGTATAACTTATTTGAATATAGTTTTTTAACTTAATTGTTTTTAGTTTAATTTTTTTAAACTTAAAAGTCTCCATGCCCCACCTATAGTAAACACGATTCTGTTTCATCTGTTGGAAATGGAATGAATCATTGGTTACCAAAGTGTTCTACTGTAACAAAAACAAGCAAAGTTGCTTTATTCATGTATAATCCTCTATTTCACAGTAAGAAGTTTCAATAACTCTATCTTATAAAAGAACTAAGAATAAATGTTATATGCATTGACCTAAGGGGAAAATGAAAACAACACATAGAAAATGTTTTCATGGTAGTATTCTTCATGTATAAATTATGTTGAAAAGTACTTCAGTTATTTTAATGTGAATTTAACACAATGCATTACTTAGTTAAAAAAGTATATTTGACAATGGTTCTGACTGTACATGTTGGAACTTATTAAGAAATCCTTCAAATTCTACATATAATAGGCAATCTACTACCTATTAAAATAGAAACTAACCTCTGAAAATTTTTGAAATGAAAATGAAAGATTTTGATGTTAAAAAGATCTTTCTTCTAAAATTACCCAACATTCTGTATACTATGGGTAAACTTATAAAAATGTCAGGCATGTAGAAAGAAAAAAAGATAGAGTTTAACTATCTTCCCATATTATTAAAATACAGCATACCACTCAGCTGTGGCCAAAGCAAAATGTCACCATAGAATGAATTTCTGAAATATAAGAATAAATATGATTCTGATAAAAAGTAACTATCATTATAAATTTTATGAAGGATCTGAAGAGCTGAGTTTTAATTTCAGAGAGTACACAATTTCTCACCTGCTATCTATCACCTGCTACGTTACTTTTGTTGTCTCTAGGTTACACATTTGCAATACTAACTAAATGCTCAATTCCAACTAAATTAGATGGGAAGAAAGCAAGACGTTTTTTGGCTAACACTGTTGATGTTTCCACCAAATTTTATAAGCTTTCCTTCCTCTATAATAATAAGTAAAACCTCTATAGGAATGAATTGTTGTAAAGTATTCTTACAGAAGTCAGTAATTTTGAATGAGTAAACAGGATGTGTTCTAGATATCTCATTTTTCTCTAACACTTTCTTCTCTTTATACTCTATTTTCCACTTTTCTATTTGAATTAAAAATTATTTCCTCAGAGATTAGTGAACATCATTTTGTGTTATCCCTCCTCACAAATTCTGATTTCTGCCTTTAATACAACCTTATAAGACATGAAAAATTCCCAAATAGGACCTTATCTTGAGACTTGTCACTAAAATAAAATTAAATAATTAGAAAATAAATACGATTTTAAAGTTTTATTAAAGCTAGTACATTGAACAATTCCATAGATTCTATGAAGATATAATCCCACTATTGTCTTTTTATTGAAATGTTTAAGAATATTTTAACTTAGAAAAATTATGAAGACTTTTATAAAGTTATCTAAATAAAGTATTCTGTTAATATTTATATTAATCACTTTACCAAGTCATTGAATTTTTGAAATAATAATTACTTTTGTACATAAAATTAACAGTGTGTACAAACACTGGTACATGTAATATTTTACTCTTATAATAATAAATATTTCTACTTCAATTCACTGACAGAATTTCAACATGTAAAACCTATAAGGAAATGCTCATTCTCAGTTACACAGAAAATGTTTACCTGTATTGAGACAATAATTCCAAGTGGCACACCTCATTTATTAAAATGATGCTGTTAGGCTATTAGATATGATGGTATTTTTACACTTAATTCAAGAATGCCAGAAATGACACTGAAGTAGATAGTCTGCTATTCAGTCTTTCAAAGGCTAAGGCCAGAGCTGAAGCCAAAGAAGAGATTTTAGATGACCGAATCCTACCATACATCTCTAATAATAATAATTGCATTTAAAGTAACAGTAAAAACAGTCATGGTATGAGACATTTTATATTATTTCACTTCCTTATTACTATAGGCCTATAAAGCAGGTACTTGCTGGTCTTCCCTATTCTACAGAGAAACTGAGTCTTAAGGAGGTAAAGACTTGCCTACATCCCATAGTTAATAAAAGGTGGGGCCAAGGTTCAAACTTTAGCATTAAGATACTTTTCAGAACTGGAACTTAATTTTCCATAAATAATATAAGCCTTAAATAAGTGTCATACATAACTGTAATCATTCTTAACTATTAGGCAAGTCAATATTTGGATAGAGATAGTCCTAAAACTTCCAATGGGAGGAGGGCAAGCCTCTGATCCCAAGAAAAATAAGGGTAGCTCTGGAAGCCAGCAATATGCAGGTTTCTGCTATATGCAAGAAACTTGGGATCTTTAAATTTTGTCCTGCACTACACCAGAGAATGGTAAGGATCCAGTGAGGGACTAGTAAAACTTTAAAGGTTCACAACACATTCTCGTGAAGAGTTTCAAATGCCTAAATAAAATTCCCACAAAGTTTACTTAGTTTGTTCAAAGATAACAAAAGGCAAGAAAAAAACAAGTTCTGTATAGTCAACTAAAACTTAAAATTAATATGGCTCTTGTAGTTGAGTAATAGTTATGTTAAAACAAAAGAACTAGTTAATGAGTTACTATAGAATATGGGAAATGGGTAAAACAAACTGATAACAGAATTGAAGTGTGTGTATCTTTCCTACAGATTTTTATAGCACTGCCAGCAATGTAAAAGAATTCTCCAAGTAACTACATAGTACATCATTAAGTCAGAAGTCAAGACATATTTGCATTATGACTATTAAATATGGAAGCTGGTAAGCAGGAGTAAACTTTCAACCATAAGTCAAATTGTGTCACTCTTCTGGTTAAAACTCTCTAATGACCTCCTGCTGCAATTACAATAAAATCCAAAGTTCTTATTGTGTCTTGCTAGGCTCCAGTGGCTCCAGCCAAACTTTCTGATCTTGTTTCCCTTCTTCCTCCTTCACCCCTTTAACTTACCCCCTCCCTCCCTACCCTTCCTCTTTTTCTGAACTCTGCAGCCAAAGCAGCCAAAGTGGCCTTCTTTCTGGGTTTGTTTGGGTTTTTTGCCAAGCAAATGCCCATAACAGGGGCTTTACATCCAATGTTTCTTTGGCTTGGAATACTCTTCCTCCATGAAATATGTAGCAGGTATGTCCGTGCTACATGAAAGCAGGGACATGTCTGCTTTGCTCACATCACCTAATCCCAGCACTGTTCCTAGCACATAATAAGTGTCCAGTGACATTTATTGACTAATTAAATGAATGATTAGTATCGTCATCCCAAAGCCCATCCCACCCTGATTTCTAGTAGTAGACAAAGAGCTGTACCACAAAAATCACCCTTCAACAAAGGACACACTGACTAGCTGCGAGGAAAGCTAGAGGCTGTTAGCTTCTGTAGAGTTTGCCTCAGCTTTCCAGTCAAGGACATACTTCTCTAAGGGAAGCCCACAGCCAGCACCTGAGTAACGGGTGGTAGAAGGGCCTAGTCATTTCTACCAAATGCAGGACTCCTCAAACAACCTTTGTTGCAAAGATTGCTGTTGGGTTAGCAGAGACTTTGTCAAGCTGACTTCACAATGTGAAGACTGCTCCTAACTAATCCTACTCCTACTCTTTTCTTTTTACAGGTGTTACTATTCAGTGAACTAAGGTCCTAACTCTGTCTCAGTGTCTGCTTCTAGGAAAACCTAAGCAGCACTGTTTCCATTTCAAAAACTCACTCCTTATGCCTACAACTTAAAATGGCTGTTTTTAACAGTGCGTAGAGCATTCATTTCATATTAAGCATTGGAAGACATAGCTACTACCACCCTTATTCCCCTCTAACATTCATACACACAAATACACAGACACTCCCACACATACTTCCCCAAACTCCTAACCACATGGCACTAAGCAGAGCTTACTTTATACGTAAATCTTAATTCAAATGTTACCTCCTCTAAGAAGCCTTCAAAATACAATCAACTGCTTTTTGTATGTGTGTGTGTGTGTGTGTGGCTCTCAGAACATCTAGCAGTACCTACCACATTATAATTATGTGCTTATGTGTCTTTTCCTATCAAAGATGGAACTCCTTCAATCTGTTCCTGTCTCATATTAATAATTCCAGCATCTTAACGCACTTGGTTCAGGTGAGATGTTCTACAAATTTCTTGATAAAGGAAATGAGCTAAAAAAAAAAAAAAGAGTTTAAAAACCTTTAGAAGCATGATTTTTGCATACTTTTATCTGTAAGGCTGAGTAAAAATTATCAGCATATTCAAGTCCCAAACATTTACATAGTCTAAAAATAACTTCATTCTTCTTAGTGAATAATCTTCATTTTGTTTTCAAGAGGCAGTTATTACTGTTAAAATTGAAAGCTGCTAGGCAATTTAGAAGCCTATTCATTTTGAACTTTTAGGACACTTCCTTACAAATAACATATTAGTTACCAAGGAAAAATGAAGCATTGGTTTTTACAACTCATTAAATTTCTTTTCAACTTCATATAACCTGTCAGTTCTCAATTACACCCTCCTGGGACAAAATCAAGCCAAACATTCCTAGCATATAGGCATAAAATAAAACTAAGAACCATGAAACACACACACACACACACACACACACACACACACACACGCTCTAACGCTCACAAAAGAATCAAGTATCTGACCAGAAAAGCATTTTATGAATTTGAAAATTTTAATTTCAAGAACTGTTTAACACCAGTTAAGCCATGATGGCTTTTTTTTTAATTCAGTAAGTTAAAATGAGCAAGCAGCATTACTCCTCCACCCAGTAATCATAGAATAGGTGAACAATTTAAAAACCCTAATATTTTAAAGGAAGGCTACACCTCCCATAGGAAATAAAAGTGGAAATGAGTCCAAGGGAGAAAATGGCTTGGTTCCACACCCTTAAAATTGCCTACAGCAATGCATCAAAAAATAAAATAAAATAAGCCCCCAGAGTCTGGGTCAGCAGCATAGAGTTACAACTTAAGCATTGGGTCATCAGTGGCAATAGTAGGCTGATTAAGGGTTGAGGTAATATATTTACTTACTGTAGTAAGGAACTGTGTAACAGTACCGCCAACAGTACAAAGAGTTCTTGTGTGGATATCATGTACAAAGAAATATTATAACCATCTGCTTATATTTTAATATGAAAATATGAAACATACTTGAATAATTGTTTAAGTAAAGAAGTAAACACAGAGAAACTAATATAAATACTATATATAGTTCAAATTGTTAAAAAAATAAAACTGAACTTATTCAGCAATCCATTCATTATATTTTCCCACCAAAAAAACCCTTCAGTTTTATTACTTATTAAAATCAGATCCTAACCAAAACAATCCTCCTCTAATAAAAAAGATAAAAGCAAAAGTACAATCTGAATATGGAAAAAGGCAGTTTTTCAAGAAGCCACTCACAAATGTAAATGACAAAATCTGTTAAACTTATGATGCTGATAGGTTAAACACTGATTTATCTTCATATTTAATAGGCATATCCAATTAGAATAAACGTATGTGAATTATATTATGCATAAAACTGTTCAAAGTTCTTGAAAAACCTATTTTGCAATTAACCAGGACAAGTGTCTTACCATATTAGTGTTTCTGGTGCCTGGCACAGAGCATGACATACACCAGTGCCCACATGTTTATCAAATAGGAAAAATAATGCATATCCTAAGGTCAGTTTTTTTGTAAGGATAAAAATTTTCTTTAAACAAGAAAATGTTACCAATACCAATAGTCTTGATTGCTGAAAATCACTATACATACCCTGTAACATATATTTGGGGCAACACTGATATTAAGAACCATTACCAAAAGGATGATGTCCAAAACCCATAAAAAGTGTTCCTACCTTTGATTCAGTATTTCTTGGGATATTTTGGAAGGGAAATAATGTTTTTAAATATTAACATGTATTAAGATGCAAAATGCTTTATCTAATAAACAACTATCAATCACCTAAATTCCAAATGTTAATGAATTCCCAAAAAATTAACTCCGTGAGATAATATTTAATAATACAAATTAAAAACATTTCTGAGGCACATACAATATATCTGGCAGCATACTCTGGGAATATAAAAGAAGTACACCTAACTCAGATTGAAGGATATGAAGCTTCTGTTAAGTCTTAAAGGAAGAGAAGCAGTTAAGCAGACAAGGGGAGGAAATGGTTATGAGGGTAGGAAAGGTGTTCCAGGAAGATGAAACAAGGACATATGAGAAAGGTATGTATACCTGGGCACCCAGTAGTTGAAAACAGCTAAAGGAAGGTGTTTGAAGAAAATTTCCAGAGATGAGTCTGAGAGATCATGAAATTACTTTGTACTGACACGCAGAGAATTTCCAATTTTATCTTGAAGACAAATGGAAAACCACTGAAGAACATAATCAGAATTCCATTTATAAAGATAACTGAGACTGCAATGAACAGAAAGAATTAGAAAAGAACAACAGAGGACTGGGGGATCTCTTGGTAAGATACCACAACAATCCTAGCTGGAAATAAAGACATAGTAACACAAAACATAGGCCAGAGGTCAGGAAGATTTAAGAAGAACTGACAGAACATGATGACTCCTACGTGTCTTTCTCAAGACAATGGGTGAGAATGGTGATACCATTACCTATGATTTAAGAAAAACACTCAAGTTTCATTTTGAATATAGTGAGTTTTAGTTCCCTTGGCACATCCAAATGAATTTATCAGTTTCAGGAAGAAGTTCTGACCTAGAGAATTAAATGAAGCAGCTGTCAGCGTATGGGTGGTAACTGAAGCCACACAGGAGGAGGAGATGACTTCAAGTACTTCCTCAAGGTAAAAAGTAAAAGACAAGAAGCCACAAATTAAAAACAGAGTTCTATGAGTGTCAAATATGTAGTTAGGAAGATAGAAACTACAAAATATACACACGATTCAGCATCAAAGCGAAGTAGAAAGGCAACATGTAATATCATTATTATTTCTCTATGACAAAAAAGAGGAAGATAAAATGAGAGGCTGACAGTGACTTAGAATCTGAGAAAATTTTCTTTGTATGCCTTTCTCAATGAGAAAGCCAAAATTATGTGACCGCCAAAATGAAAAAGAAAATAATGTTACAAAAGAAAGGAATAACATAAAATGGTATATACATAATAAATCAAATCATTTAAACTATGTATTAGGACATGGGTTAGAAGAGAACATGGAAAATTAAAAACAGTCATGTTATAGTTATAGTATATTTTTCCTTTTATGATTTCCTTTAATGTTGTCCTACTCTTTTTCAATTTGAAAATGAGTAAAAAGAAAAACTGCTCTGTACATCTCACCAAATTCCATCATAATGTTAAAATAATTAGAGATGGCTAGCCATGATTAATAATTTAAGGAAAAATATATCCATGATTCAATCCTAACTTTCTAATAATCATCTAATCTAATTCTGAAATGTGCATTCCTAAAAGTGATCTGGTTGTTTCAAAACATCACAGTTCTATAAGACTTCCATGTCTCACTAAACTTGGAAAATATGAGGCAAATGACATATTAACTTGAACAATCATAAAAATGCTTAGAAAGTAAAAGGCTCATTTAATGAAAAAACCTTGGAAATGTTTCCATATGTTTCTATGAAGTATTCTTTCCTCACTAAATGAACACATTCAAGATTTTGTTTCTGGCTTTGTTTCAGAAAAAAAAAAAAACCCATCTGCATAGTATGGCACTTACAAGTACATCTCAGTCATGCAATAGTTATGTCACAGCTCATATATCAAATAAAAATCACATTCAAGCCCACACAACCTCACAGACCCAAAGTCTTCCTTTCTATTAAGAGTATTCCTGAGAGAGCTTTCATTGCACCTCGCTGCTGATGTCACATAACTTTTGTTAGAAAGTTAAATCCTAAAACTAAAATATCAAACCGTTTGGGTACAGTTGTGAATGACCTAAAAAACCAACTTTCTCTAATTATAAACTATGAACATTTCCTTTTCACAGAAACAGGTGCAAAGCTGTTTTATAAAAAAAGGAAAGAAAGAAAAAAATCTGTTGCTATATCTCACCAGATTATGATTTTTTGTAAATAAAGTGTTATTTCATTAAAAACATAAAATGATAATGCTTCATTTATACTTAGAATAGCCTTGATAGATATTTTGAATACATCTATATGTAATTCCATATATGTACATATGGAAATATATTCATTATAGGTTAGAAATATTTTATTATCTAGAGCAGCTTCACAAACTTCATGTATTTGTGTACCAACATTATTATTGCTAGCCTATCCTTGTATTATTTGTATTATTATTTACTTCATAAAGAAGAACTAGTATCTCAAGTGGCTAAGAGGAAGGATACTGGAAGGAGCACATGGGCTGACAGTCCAGCACTGCATTTTCTATAACCAAAGGCAAGACTGTTCATCTCTTCGTGCTTTAGTTTCTCCTGTGAACAACGGAGGTAACAACAGTATTTTCCTCTCAACACTGTTTAAGGGTTACATGACTCGATAGATATCAAGCACTTATAAGAGTACCAGGCACATGGTAAGTACTAAATAAATAATTAGCTAATGCTATTGTTAATATTTTTTCTTTAAATTTACCAGCAATTTTTTACTTTTACTTTATGAAAATTTATTTCATGAGCAAATTTTTATTCCACTATTAAGCAATAATATCTGAAATCACGGGTACAACATGTGGAATATTTTTTTTCCTAATACCCAGCAAAAAAATAACTTTTATAATTAAAAACAAAGTTTCCAAAATACTACTTAAAATTATCTCCAATTCCAATGGTGATACTGCACCAATAACAAACACTTAATATGAGGGCCATCTTTTGTGAAAGACATTAAAAACTGTGCCTCAAAAAAAAAATTAAAAATCCATTCATAGGAGATGAAGACATTTAAATAATGGACATACTATGATAAGTATATTGCTAGGTATTACAAGAAAAAATACACAAAGCTTTCTGTAGGGAAATAGTATTGGAAAACAAATAAATAATGCAATGTCATTCAATGAAGAGCTTGTTCCACTCTAGTTTCAGGGACTTAATAATCTCAATGATTCTTATCTCCATCAAACTAAATTTCTTCTAGTTTTAGCTTGTTTCTTTCCTTTATGAATTAGAAAAGCCTGTTACTTTTCATAAAATCATGAAATAATCCAAGACATTTTATTACTGCTGTCATAATTACAGTAAGAGTAACCACCAATTATCATGCCAGGCACTGCGTGAATGAAATTTATCACAACAAAACCATGAAAAATATATTATCATTATCATCCATGAAGAAACTGAAATGTTAAGAATCGAAGCAACCTGCCTAAGATCCCACAACTAGTAAATGTCAATGAGGACAAAGGGGTTGCATGGGAGTAGAATTTAAACCATAGGTCCTGACTATGTTATAGTAAATTAGCAGGCAGCCATGAATTGTCCTTCAATGTAATCATAACTATATCAACATTTCATTGATCAAAACATTTTTGGTACTCCTCATTTACAATTACATTTACAACCTATAGGTTATTCTTCTGAATTGTCCTAGATGGCAAATTTTGATCACTTGAGGAGTGAGTAAATATTCTAAAGAAACAAACACCACTCAGAGTGAAGAAGAGTGGGTAAGGTGATTCAAGATCTCAACAAATCTTTATATTCAAATAGAAGGCATGGTTCTGGATATATATTCAAAATTATATCGTTTCTCTCTCTGACACAGTCTTTAAAAGAAAAGGAAGTGTATATTTAAAGGTAAGGTACTAATTTCCTCATGTGTCTGCTAAGTTGGCTACAAAAATAATTTCAAAGAAGTTTTTAAAAACTATGACTATGGCAGTGTCTATGGATTGAAAAAGTGTTGGCCAAAACGATTACTTAAAAGAGCAACCATCCTTTGGATACACAGTTTTGACTCTTGAGCAATGGGAGGGTTAGTGGTGCCTAGTCCCCATGCAGTTGAAAATCTATACATAACTTCTGATTTCCAAAACTTAACTACAGTAGTCCCTAGATATCTATGGGGGATATCTAGATATCCAGTACCCCCGCAGATATCAAAATCCACAGCTGCTCAAGTCCTTTATATAAAATAGCTGGGAATAATACAGTCAGACCTCTCTGCATCTGCGGATTCCCAGCCACAAATCGAAAATACCATTTTTTTTTTAATCCTCATACTAAGGATACGGAGGAATGACTATATATTTATTGGGGAAAAAATCCCCATATAACAAACCCTCACAGTTCAAACCTGTGTTGTTAAAGGTCAACAGTATAACAGTATAAGTATTGTTTGCAGTGTAACAGAATAAGCTTCAAAGGCATTCTTTAGAGAACAGACATCAAAGCCTGTTTCCGGCATTTAAAAAACTAACATTCTTCTCATTTTAGAATTTTCTTCATTTTTCTTCCCCTTCAAATAGCTTATCTGAAACCTGTTCAGTGTTTTCTATTTTCTAATGTGGGATCAGCAATACTACTCAAAATTCTGACTAGTAAAGAATAAAATTAAGAAGAGTTTCTCAGTTCTTCCTGGTGAACCTTTTGATTTGGAATCTATCCAAAATCATGTTAGTTCATTCACCAATGTACTAATGATTCAGGTTCAAGCTATAAATGCATATTCCCTAGGTGTCCAGAATAACCCATAACTTTTCTTATTTTAATCAAATCTTTGCTTTCTAATTTTATTAGTTTTAATCCAAAGCATATTTTAACCTTTTATACTTCTTCCTGGTCCTAGAGATTCACTTTATATAAATAACAACTGGCCAATTCAGAAATAACACCTAGTTTAATGTGCTTATATTTTCCATTCCTTCCTCCATGACATCAATACAAAAAAAAAAAAAAACAGAAATGAATCAAGATGAAATACCAGTTAATATATCTCTGATGAAACTATCAAACCATCAGTAATTATACTTTGTATAAGGCAATGACATGTATTTGTTATGACTCATAATGGTTAGAAACAGATATCCAACTTAGGCTAGTTTAAACAAAAAGCTGGGATTAATTTGCCTATGAGAAGGGTTGAAACACAGTGATAAGGTGGGGAGGGGGTGGAGACCTCGCAAGCAATTGGTACCAGTCGCAAATGACTCCAGAACGCCATTTCCTTGTCTCTTTATGTCACTCTAATTCTCTTCAGAACTGATTCCTCACCATGGCAGGAAACGATAGCTTCCCGATTCCTACACTTGATGTCTTCTACGAAAAACTGATTTCATTTTCTCTGGTTCCAAGTTCAAAATTCCAAAAACGGATTCTGACACAATTTGTGATTGTGGACTTTTAACTTACAGATGAGCACCACGACTGACTCAGCTTGAGTAAGGCGCCTACCCCTAGTCAAATAGAAATAGCAAATAAAAGAGCATATCCAGCTTGGCTTCTGCTATATTTTGGATTTACATGAAAACATGGCAGCTATCCCTTAGGGGGAACCTTAACCTCCACTTTACTTAAAGCAAAGCTATAGGCTTAATGGGACATGTGATACAAAGAGGTTCCTCAAAATGCCTGAATCTGATTCACTGATGATGGTTCAACAAAACTGAAACATAATGGTGACTGACCATCATGCTATTGCTGCTATTCAACCGCAGGTTCAGCATATGCAAACCAACTCAACAGGTGAAATTCAAAGGCATTCTTATAATTCTGGCTAATAGTCCCATTGACAAATCTTGTTATAATTTACTGACCCTTGGGCTGATGTCAATGGCCTAGCTGTGTGGTTTGCTACTTAGAAAACTACGAACTGGCAAATTAAAAACTAAAGATTAGGGGTCACAAATTACAGGGAAAAAAAACTGTAGAAAAAAATCACAACTGAACAAATCATCTGGGTTACTCAGCAGGGGCCCCTTCTCTGATGAGAACAGCTGGAATTAACCTGCACCACCCAGACTGCCACCACTGCTGCCTGCATCCAGCATTGTATCAGACATGGCAAAACATCCACTATCATAGAGAGGGCATTAAGCAAAAGATTCTATCTTTCTGATGCAGAAGTTACCATAGTATTGCCAACTCATGACTACCAAAAGTCAATCTTTTATAAGGTGGTAATGAAGGCCATACTGCACTAGGCATTGCCAAAGCATCCTTGTCCAGCTTACTCACAGCAAACTCACTACATCAGACCTTTAACTCCCTAATTCCCATTCAGTCTGATCAGCTAACTCTGACCACACCAATATGGCCATCAAAATTAAGCACTTAACATATTTTTGGCTTCTGAGGCCATTTACCAGCTAACAATGGTGTACCTCCGATTATAAAGAGCATGTAACAAGTCAAAATAGTTGATGGACATTTTATGCTCCCTACCAAATCCACAAACATCTAATATTGTTGAGCACTGGAATGACCTCCTGATAAACCAAGTCAAAAAGATTCTGACTCTACCTCCCTCACCTTCTTTTGGTTCACATAACTCAGTAAGATAGTGTGGTGACTAAATGCAGCTATCTCTTTTTAAAAAATAAATTTATTTATTTAAATTATAAATGCAGCTGTCTTAACAAAGGGTTCATCTCCTCTTGGCCATGTCCAGGGTAATGATCAGGTAAAAAGGCACTGGGAATCATAAAGACCAGGGGTCAGCAAACACTTCCTGTAAAGGGCCAGAGAGTAAAGATTTTAGGCTCTGGAGCTACATATGATCTCAGCCACATTCTTCTTCTTTTTAATCATTTTAAATTGTTTAAAAAAAAAAAAAACATTGTTAGATTGTGGGCTATACAAGAACAGGCCACAGGCCAAATTTGGCCTGCGAGCTTTAGTTTACCCATCCCTGGTAAACACATATTTTGAAATCTCAGGATTCTACCCTGACCATTACTGCACAGGATGCTCCTTACTTTCCCTTAACATCAGTCCCAAGGAAACCTAATGGATATACCTTCCAGGTAGCAGCCCACCCAAATAAAACCTAGGCTTCCAACTGAATTGTAGTCCAGCCACCAGGATTCTATTATGGGATTGATATGGTCCCAGATTGAACAAACATTTCATAAAAAGGACAAGTCGTAAGTGTTTCAGCTTTGGGAGTCACAGGCTCTCTACTGCAACTACTCAAATCCAGCACTGAACTGCGACAGCAGCCACAGACAATAAGTAAACAAATGGGTATCAGTAGATTTGGCCCAAAGCAAGTTTAGCTACTAGTAAGATTAGTAGCTTTCTTTTTCTGTTTTATTTGCTTGGGTAATAGTAACAGTTCTACTTCTATCCTGGAAGGATTTGCATAGGAAAGGCATCAACACATATCTTTTATAATGGTAAGGTTCATAATCTTTGTATTTGTGTTCTTTAGTATTCTGAGAATAAAGGACATAAAAACACCCACATATACTATAGCTGAAAAGTACAAACTAAAAACTATACATTCTCAATTTGATTTAAATCAAAACTATTTATGGAATACCTAATATGTGATAAGCCACACGCCAGAGATTTAAAAGTATACTACCTCATCTAATCCTCCAAATCACCTTCTGAGGCACTGTCATTACTAGATATAAAAATTATGGTTTAAACACACTGTTTCCTTGAGCATGTTTCTTAATGCTTCTGGGCCCAAGTTTACTCATCTAGAAAAAAGGAATAATTGTATACTTAAAAAAAGAGCTATTCTAAGAATTAAAGGGATTAAGGGATTAACACATATAAAGCACTTTAAAAATTGCTAAGTAGACGGTAATTAGTTATGTGTTTACAATTACAGCAGCAGCAGCAGCAGTAATACCATTAGTAGTAGTACTAGTAGTATTAGTAGTAATAGCAGTAGCAGTAGCAGTAGCAGTAGCAGTAGCAGTAGTAGTAGTAGTAGTAGTAGTTAGTAATAGTACATGGACGATTACGTTTTAATAAACTCGACAAGTGATCCTTGATCATTGTCTTGGTCACTTACTTAAATGAAAAAAAAAAGTAAATAGCAAATTTTGTATCAATTTTGCCCCAAAATTAATTCCAGTAGTATAAAAGAGGTAAAAAGCCCTGAAACAGAAGAGAGTTTGGGGTATTTAAAGAACAGAAGGGATACCAATGTGTCTTAAACACAGTGAACAAGTACCGCATAAGATTTGCCCCATCGAGCATTCAAATTTTCCTCAAGTGATAACATGAAAAAAGTCTTAGAATAAAGGGATTGGTGCTGTCTACTTCATAAAACCCATTCCCCTTTCTTAGTTATTAACAGAATTCCAACTTTGTTCAGGGTAGAAACATATCTAAAATCACTCACCTCCCTAACTGGAATAAAAAGAGATATTTGTTACATAATATAAACATTGTTTTAAGAACTGTGAAGGAAAGATTTAACCGCAAGCCTAAGGCTGCTATCCTTACGAAGGCGCTCTCTTGGAATGCTGGCCTTTCACCAGCAACATCGAGAACTCGGCCTGCCTCCCTTCTCTAACCGATAAGAATGGTGTACTGTGCTTAGACTTTTGTGCAAATACACACACACACACACACACACACACACACACACACTTCTTAAGAACTGTAGAGTTTGTAAACTATTTACATTCTGAATGGTCACCCAAAAAAAACAGACATACAAACATGTATCATCTTTAAACATTCTCCAAAAATATATACTAGTTGCTGGGGATATAGCAGGGGAATAAAGGAGACATGGTACCTGCCCTCATGAAACCTATTTTCCACTTTAAAAAGGATCCTCTGAAAAAGTGACATTTGGGCTCAACTCTGAAAGACAATTTTACATAACAGGTGAAACAGAGGGAGAAGAGCATTGCAGAAAGATGGAATCGCTTGAGAAAAGCCCTAAGACAAAAAGAAGTATAGCTCTTTTGAGAAGCTGAAAGGTTAATGGAGTAGAGGGCCAGATTTGGGTCTTTATCCTACAACTAACAGAAAGTCAATGAAAGGTGAGTGGTGATCATACATGAATTTTTCAAAGCTCATTCTGGTACATGGTAAACGGTGAACTGGAAGGGGAAAAAGAAATGGAGTTGCTCTGGAATGAAAGAAGATGGATGTATTGTTAAAGTACTTAAATTTGATGATACTTTGTGACTGATTACTATAGGTACCTGATTAAAACAGAAAAAAAAGTATCAATTACCATGCTCAATCCTATTTTGGATGAGACACTTTTAACAAATGATTAAAAAATGAGTTAAAATGAAGATTATCTGAAGTCCAAAACTTGCACTAATATCTGATTAAGTAAAAATCACATGAATATGCTAATTTTTTCATAAAATCTATTAAACAAAAAGTATGCTGTTTTAAACAGTCACAAAATGAAAAGTACAAAACTATAAACTATAGTAGACCTCTTTTCTCTTAGGGTTACACTTTCCAAGACCCTCAATGGATGCCTGAAACCACAGAGAATACCAGCTCCTTTATATATTATGTTTTTTTCTATATATACATACCTCTGATAGTTTTATTTATAAATTATGTACAAGAGATTAACAACTAAAAATAAAGCAATTATAACATACTGTAATAAAGGTTGTATGAACGTGGTCTCTTTCAAAATATTTTATTGTACCATATTCACCTTTTCACTTAAAAAGAGCACTTTACAGCTTCTCTTTGGCATATCTGAAATTCAACATTACTACTGTTGCACTTTGGCCACTGTTAAGTAAAATAAAGGTTACTTGAACACAAGCACTGCAAAGCCTCAACAGTCGATCTGGAAACCCAGAGAGCTACAAAGTGACTAGAATGCAGGTAGAAGAATATAGAGCATGAATACACATGACAAAAGGGATGAATCAGGTCCCAGGCAGGACACAGCAGGATGACACAAGATCTCATGCTACTCAGAACAGTGTGCAACTTAAAACTTATGAATTATTTCTAGAATTTTCCATTCAATATTTTTGGACCACATCTGACTACGGGTAACTGAAATTGCAGAAAGCAAAACCACAGATAAGAAAAGACTACTGTATACCAGGGGTCGGCAAAGTTTTTTCTGGATTTGTGGGCCATATAGTCTCTGTTGCAACTACTCAACCCTGTCATGGTAGGACAAAAGCAACCACAGACAATATTTAAAGGAACAAGCATGGTTATGTTTCAACAAAATTTTATTTACAAAACAAGCAGTGAACCAGATTTGCTGACCTCTGATCTAGAAAATGGGGAAAAAATGCAAACGCCAAGAAAAGTGTCAGATCAGATACCTGTCCAATAAGAAATAATGAAGTAGGAATCCCAGCAGGCAAATATAATATAATCAGTAATTACCTTAAAAAGAAAAAAGACAGTAAAATGGGCAGTCAGCAGGTAGATGCCTTCAAATACATCTGGAAACATTTAGTTAAAAACACCACATCCACAGGGTTGATATTAAGGAAAATGCCACATCCAGAATCTATGGCGATCTGGAAAGGGAATTCATCATCCTTAGTCTTTGATGAGACAGAAAATGCGGCACAACAGAAGCAGCAGGTATCCAGTAACTAAAATGGCAGGTCAACATAGCAGTTTGGTCAGCTCAAAAGTTCAATCAACAGCGCTAAGGCAAATGGTCAAAACAGGGTTAACTGCAAAGCTCAGTAAATGCTCCTGATTCACTGTGATATGTATTCCTTAAAGCATTCCCAGATTAATGACAGGACAGCACCCAGACCCTGAGGCAGAGCTGAAAAAAGAGGCAGACATCAAGTGGTTTTATCTGTAGAAAAGAGTATGGTGGGTGTGGAATAACAAACAAGCTCTTAGAGAACTGAAGAATTACTGAAAAGTAATTTGCTAATGTTTTCCCCTCACATTCAAATAAATTTTATTAAGATGGTGAACAATGCTGTTTCTAATTACTTACTAATAAAAATTTTTGTCAGAGAACTATTATTTACTTTTGACATTAAAATCTGGAGTAAATGTTATTGTATTTGGTAATTAAAACCAATAGCTTACTGAATATATTTAAATTGAATATTTACAATAAATTTTTTATCCAGTTATCATGATTAAGTAGTAGTAACTGAAAGACATTTCATAAGACATGTCTAAACAATACGATCTATTACAGCACACTGGATTTTGTCAGAAAACCTCAGAACAAAAATAACTACAATACAGAATGATGTGTGTAATCAAAGATTAAATATTATATTTCCCAGGTAGAATGAAAATTTTTTCGAAACAGGGTCCAAATCTAGCACTTAATAGATTCTAAATACCTGCTGAACTGAGCTGGCATATTAATCACAATGATACCACAAAGGAGAAAATAACTCTGCTAGGGTGAATGAGAGAAACAGTCACATACAAAAATCTAATGCTAATACTAAATACCAACATTAATGTTACATTTCAAGTAGGAAAGAGGTAATTAGCAACTCTTCCCTTTTTTTTTTTTTTTTTTTTTGGCAAAGGCAAGAAAAAGTGATGAGTATGGTATGCGGGATTTGATTCAGCCAGGTGAGAAATGAGGGAGAAATGAGGCTGCGGAGGGCCCAGGTCCTAAAGGGCCATCCATGCTAGGAGTCTTTTAAGTTTATCCTGAGGGAAATGGGGAGCCCCTGAGAATTCATGAGGAAAGGAGTTATGGAGTCACTCTTGCCTTCTTGGTATACAGTTCAGGAAGGAAAAGCCCAAAGGTGCTTGAGTAACCAAAAAAGGGAAAGTAGAGGCTAAATCCAGTCTTGGCAGGAGCATCATCCAAGAGATGAAGGGTTTCCAGGAAAAAGAAAAGAGCATGACGAGGCCACCTCCCCAAAAGTCTTCCAGCCTCAAACTACTGACTGGTTCCAGCTCCAATCCCACTACCACGGTCTGCTGTGGTCTTGCCAAGAGGCCCCGCAGAACGATGGTAGTTAATCAACTTGTTCGGTACTTTACTGAACCAAGGCCCTAACAGGTAACTCATCAGAGCCTACAAGCACACTTCTTCCCATATCCTGAGATTCAGAATCCAGAGGTGACTATTCTTGTTTTCACAATGCTTCTAAGGCATTTCCTCTTGAATATTTCCAAATCTTAAAATGTAAAGATTTTGTCTGCACAGACAGACATATGCTCCTGCTGCAGGCTGTCATGCTCACTAAAATACTTCCACACAGCATTTTCCGTGCATATGTGCGATGCATGGCATTGTGCATCCCCAGGTATCCACTCATCCATCCATTTGTTCATCCATCCGCTATTAGTGAAAAGATAGCAGTAAGTTCTGACTAGCCAGGTCTCAGGGTTCTCAAACTCTTCCAAATGAATCAAAGAGGAGAAAAGACTCCCAAACTCATTTAACAAGGCCAGCATTACCTTCATACTAAAGCCAGATAAGGATGTACAGAAAACTACAGACCGAAATTCCAGATGAATAGAGATGCAAATATTCCTAATAAAATACTAGCAAACCAAATTCAGCAGCACATTCACCATAATCAAGTGGGATTTATCCCTAAGATAGAAGAATGATTCAAAATACGCAAATCAATAAATGTGATACATCACATTAATAGAATGAAAAAATATGAACATCTCAATAAACACAGAAAATGCATTTGACCAAATTCAACCTCCATTCATGATAAACATTTTCAACAAATTAGGTGTAGAAGGAACGTACCTCAACATTATATAACAACCCACAACTAATATAATCATTGGTGAAAGGCTGAAAGCTTTTTCCTCCAAGATCAAGAGCAAGAAAATGATGCTCACTCTCACCACTCCTTTTCAACATAATACTGACAGGCCTAGCCAGAGCAAGCAGGCAAGGAAAAGAAACAAAAGGCATCAGAATCAGAAAGAAAGATGTCAAACTGTTTCTATTTACAGATGACATTTTATATATGAAAAATCCTTAAGATTTTCTTTTACTTCTATTCATCGAATTCAATAAAGTTCCAGGAAACAAATTTAACATTAAAAAATAAAGCAGCATTTCTATATACTAATTACAAATTATCTGAAATAATAAAGAAAACAATCACATATACAATAGCAACCAAACCAGTACAATACTAATAAATATTTAACCAAGGAAGTAAAAGATTTCCACACTGAAAACTACAGGACATTGATGAAAGAAGTCAAGGAAGACAAATAAATGCAAAGATAACCGTGTTTTCATGGACTGAAAGAAATATTATTGTTAAAATGTCCATACTACCCAAAGCCTCTATACATTCAATGCAATCTCTACTAAACTTCCACTGGCATTTACAGAAATAGAGGGAAAAATTCTAAAATTTATATGTGACTATCAAAGACCCTGAAGCCAAAGCAATCCTGAGAAAAAAAGAATAAAGTGCGAGGCATCACACTTCCTGATATCAAGCTATATTATAAAATAATCAAAACAGAATGGTAGTGGCATAAAAAGACACAGACCAATGAAACAGAACTGAGAGCCCAGAAATAAACCCATGCATATACAGTCAACCAATATTTGACAAAGAGCCAAGAATACTCAATGCAAAAAGATAGTCTCTCTAATAAATGATGCTAGGAAAATCAGCTTTCACATGGAAAAGAATGAAATCAGGCCCCTATCTTACAACATTCACAAAAATTAACTGAAAATGAATTAAAGACTTACATGTAAGACCTGACACCATAAAACTCCTAAAAGAAAACATGGGGCTGAATGGAAGCCCCTTGACAATGGGTCTTGGAAATGATTTTCTGGATGTGACACCAAAAACACAAACAACAAAATAAAATATAAACAAATAGGACTTCATCAAACTAAAAACCTTCTGCACAGCAAAAGAAACAATCAACAAAATAAAAAGGCAACCTACAGAATGAGGGAAAATATTTGTAAATTGTCTATCTGATAGGAGGTTTAATATTCAAAATATATAAAGAACTCATAGAAATCAATGGCAGAAATACAAATAATCCAATTAAAAAATAAGCAAAGAACCTGAATAGACATTTTTCCAAAAAAGATATATACAAATGGCCAACAAGTACATGAAAAAATGTTCAACATCATTAATCATTAGGAAAATGCAAATCAAAACCACAAAGACCTATCACCTCATACCTGTTGGAATGACTATCATTAACTAGAAAGAGACGATAAATACTGACAAGGATATGAAGAAAATAAATGTTGTGCACTATTGCTGGGAATGTAAATTGGTACAGCCACCATAGAAAACAGTATGAAGTTTCCTCAAAAAAATTAGAAATGGAACTACCATATGCTCCAGCAACTCTGTTTCTTGGTATACATTCAAAAAAATATAAAATCATGATGTCAAAGAGATATCTGCTCCTCCATTTCAACTGCAGCACTATTTACAATAGCCAAGGCATATGAATAATCTAAGTGTCCAAAAACAGATAAATGGATAAAGAAAATGTGATATATATATGTATATATATGTGTGTATACACATACAAACAATGGAATACTATTTAGCCATTGAGAAAATAGAAAAGAAAATCCTGTCATTTGTGACATGAATGGATTTTAAGGGCACTATCCTGAGTGAAATAAGTCAGAGAAAAACAAATACTGTTTGATGTTACGTATATGTGGAATCTGGAAAAAATAACTCATAGAAAAAAAGATCAGATTCGTGGTTACCAGAAGCAGGTTATGGGGGTTGGGGAAATTAAAGAAAGGTGGTCAAAAGGTACAACATTTCAGTTACAAGATAAATATTATTGGGAATATAACATATAATACAGTTAACATTGCTGTATGGTATATCTAAAAGTTGCTAAGAGAGTAAATTCTAAAAGTTTCTATCACAAGGGAAAAAAATTTTTTTCTATCAATAGGAGAAAATGGATATTACCTAAACTTATTGTGATAATTTTGCAGTATATGCAAGTCATCATGCTGCATACCTTAAACTTAGACAGTGCTATAGGTCAATTTTTTCTAAAAAAAACTTAAGTAAATAAATGAGACAATAACTATACTAGCATATTAATTAACAGAAAAGTCCTACAGCTTCCATTCAACCTGAACTTTTACACATTATATGAGGATATCTCTAAAATTACCTTTTACGGCAAAGTTAGTCATTTGTGCATCTGCTGACAAAAGATGCTCATGTAATTCCCTGTGTAGCAATGGCTTCCCCACCTCACAATCAAGGCAACAAGGATGAGAATAAGGGTAAGAATCAGCTGACTTGCGGGAAGTGGAGCTGTCTGGATAATAAGTTCATACGACCGAGCACCACCTCCTGTCCATTAGCCACTCGTCATTCAAGATACTTCTCACATATATCTTTAAGTTCCTAATCCAAAAAATACCATCCTTATAGGAAAGACATTTAAGCATTAAATTTTGTTTTTAAGCCTTTATGACATTAAGTTTATATTTCAACCACCAGACATTCAACTTCCAAACACAGTTTCAATAATGCTCTAACATAATGGCAGTAAGTGTGAATAAATAATATGTGTACACACAAACAGCACAAAAGTAACTTGAGATCTGATCCAGTGAAATCCAATGGTGGTCAAGATGGAAATACATTAAGAATAATGTACAGTGCTACAGAAGTTTACTCTAAGGGAGCATAGCTCAATGGAAGGTAAATTTCAGAACACTGTGGACAATAAAAGAATTCTGTGACAGGATTAGAGGTGAGGCACAGGGAATTTGTAGTGTAAAATGAGCTACTCTCTTTTTGGAAAATTACTCATAGGATAGGGAATGCTGATTCCCTAAACATATGTGTACAAGTGAGGTTAAAGGAAATAGGATTCTGGTGCATTCATCTGCCCTCTTCTCTTTATTCACTTAAACACAGAACTAGTCCATCTGATTTATTACTCAGGTTGTGCTCACATTCAGAAACCATTTAGCACATTCCTGTTTCTTTAAACTCATAGAAAAATGAATGATTATGTATGTGGTTACTCATTTCTTAATAATTATCACATTCACTGTAAATGAGCTGTCAATAACTGCATAAATTCAAATGAAGTCATTAAATTCAATAAACATGAAAAAATTTATATAAGGGCCTTTAAAAGTCACAAGATTTACAAAATAAGGTCTTTTTACTCCAATTTAAATATCAAGAATATACTTTACTGGTAGTTTCTACTGGTAGTTCTTAATGCAAATCTAACTCAACTCATTTTTATTTTTAGATAAACTTATTGTAATGCCTCTCTGAAAATTTTATAATAGCTCAAAAATACATATTTTAGAAGCTACTGGAGATGTTTTTCAGATGTGGTAAAAATGTAGTTTGAAAGCAGAGGAAGAGAAAAAGCACATCACTATGCCTCAATCTTTTTCCTAAATGGTTAAAGAACTAGTCAACAACTCCAGAACATTTTTTATATGCACACCTGGGAAGAATACTGAATCCGTAACTTTGCTCGGAGTTACACTGATGTGGTTTTAGACCAGATGTTTAAATGCTACAGTATGTACATTTTCTTCCCTTCTAAGGAAGAAGTAAAGTAAGAGGAATATTTGACTTCACTCCACAAGAGACCTATTTAATAGTTTGGCGGTTATGTAAGTAAAGGTAGCTTGGCTAAGTCAGTGTTGACGACATACAGAACGACATGATCCTAATGAGTTGGAAAATATTGGCTCTCGTGAGAATAGACCAGATGCTACTGAGCTGAGAAAGCTACTGTATTATTGAATTTCATTTTTATGAGGTAAAATTTATTATTCAACCATTAAGGTATCCCACATGAAATCTTACATAAAATACTTTTATGGTTACATTCTGGAAAGTAGATTTTTATTTTACCATTAAGACATCACTTAAATGAGGGATTCAAATATCCATTTGATCACCTTCAGCACAGATTTTAAAGTCTGTAAGTAATTTCCCTGCAAATACCAGATTAATGAAACTGGGCTATCAACAAAACAATGAACTACCTGAATAAAGAAAAAGTGGTAGCAAGTCCTTGTTTTTCTGAGCAAACAAAAACCATGTGTAACTTCGTATTTTATCTTCTAGCAAAATAAAAGGTTAGGAATTTTATGATTTGAGTGCCATCAGATACACGAATAGCAAAAATATGTAATTCAATAATCCCAATTAATAATTTAGTTCAAACTTTAACATCTCTAATTTACAATATATTTCGGTTTCCTATATTTGCTATTCTTTCATCACATAATTTCCAATACAGTAGCAAACTTTATCTTAGTCCATTTCTGGTCTCGTTTACCAGAAAGGTAGTTTGATATAGCACAAATGCTAGTAACAGAAGAGTCCAAAGTCCTGGCTTTGAAAATCAGCTTAATCTGTGACTATCTGTGAGATATTTTTTTTAAGTGAATTTTTCTGAACATAAATTTTCACATGTGTAACACAGAATGTATAACCTGCCCAACATCAATATTACTGTGAAGTCAGTGAAATTAGAAAAATGAGAAACATCAACCTAAAATAGCTGAGTCAAATCAGACTATTCAAGTAAGTTTTATAATATCTAGACTCTACATTATTAGGCTCACTAGAGGAAAAATGATTAGTACAGTTGTAAAGTATGTGAAAAGGTAAAAGGATAGCGTTTCATATATCTATTATCCCACTGCATTGCAACATCCAATTCTAGGTCTGTTGCCCCACTCACCTTTGGAATATCTAGCAGAACAGAGAATATGTGATTCATCATAGGTTTCCATGAGCCTGTGTGCAGCTATATTAAAGGGGCACAATGCACAGTTGCTTCAATAAATCCAAACAACTAGATCCAACCAATGTCTTGAATTTTATTCTCACGAAATTCAGTGCTCATTATTCTCTTTACTTTCTTGTCTTACCTTTTCAATTTACCTTTGCCCTGCATCGTCTCAGCAAAAACACTGGATCATCAAGACAGGGGTTATCTCAGTCTCTGAGAACCTCATACACCAGAACCACTTAAATAGGTAATATGTATGATTCTAGCAGGATTCTATATCCAGGATAAGAACAAACCAACTCCACAAACACCACTATATTTGGCACTCACAAGAACCCTGAGTAGGCATAAAAATGTTATCACTATTTTACAGATGAGAAAGTTAATTGAAGCTCAGAGAAAAAAAATGACCTTCCTTTACATATATAACTAGTTACTGAAAGATTTCCACACTACAATTCAGTACTTGCTCCTTAATTTCAATAGTTGAAAAATGAAAATATTCTTATTACTTGACAGAGATAGTAAGATATTCACTATAGCAACATCAATATGTAGCATATAGATTAATAAAATTCAATGGACAAAATTAAACCTAAGCATTAGCAAAGAATTTTTATATTACTTAATATTTTTTAATTTTATTCTCATTTTGCAAGAACTGAAGAAAAATTCACCATAGCAACATTAAAGAACATATAATTCAATATTCATATAAACTGAATTCATAAAATTCATATTCTCTTAAAATCTCTTACATAAACACATTCGCAAAATAGAAACTAAAACTGATTCAACACAGGATAAAGGGAATCAAATATATGGTGACAGAAATCTAACGGTGGGAGGTGAACACACAGTGTAAATATACATATGCCTTACTGTTAAAGTGTACAGCTGAAACTTACTGGATTTCGTTAACTAATGTCACCATAAAAATTTTTTAATTAAAAAAATTAAATTTAAAAAAAATAAAAACTGATTTAACAAAAATTATCTCATTTTTGTGACATAAGACAAAGTTTGTTAAAGAAAACTTATTTTCAAAAAATTTTTTCTTCTAAATTCCTAAAACAGGAATTGGATAGCGTTGATGCTTGAAATTAAATTTGATATTGCATAGTTGAAGCATCATTACTAACCCAACATTTAGGATGAGAAGACTGTTTTAAGACCCAATGAAATCCAACCAATGTTACTTGATTTTATATTACACAGACTTGCTTGAGAGCTTTGGTTATTAAAAGAAAAAAAATAATGCTAAATAAGTTTTTTTTAAATAATCAAGTTAACAAAACAGTGAAATAATTCTGTACCTGTAAACCAAGAATAAAAGATTGTTCTATGACTGGCTTTCTTTATATAAGAATGCAGCATGAATAGGGCATATACAAAACTTAACTATCAAACTAATATTTCCTTTGAATGACAAACTATATTATTTCACAACCTAATATTGGTCACTCTTCACTAAGAGAGCTGTGTTACAATCAGGGAATCAATAACCATGTTTACTTACATATCAAGATTTCAGAATAAACATTTTTCACATTTAAAATTTTCCAGAAATCTTACACACTTTGTATGTATATGTATTTTGCCAGTGTCTTTGTGCCATTCCCCTGCCATTTCTTCTAAAATAGTATAATAATAAATATAGGCATGCCCTGGAGATAGTGTAGGTTGAGTTCTAGACCACTGCAATAAAGCACATATCATAATAAAGCAAGTCAGATGATTTTATTTCCCAGAGCATATAAACGTTATGTTCACTGTATACTGTAGCCTTTTAAGTGTGTGATAGTATTGTCTTTGAAAAAACAATGCACATATCATAATTTAAAAGTACTTTATTGCTAAACAATGCTAGCCATCATCTGAGCCTTCAGCAAATCGAAATCTGTTTGCTGGTGGAGGGTCTTGCCTCAATATTGATGGATGCTCACTGACAGGTTGGTGATTGCTGAAGGCTGGGGTGGCTGTGGCAATTTCTTAAAATAAGACAGCAATGAAGTTTGCCACATCAATTGTCGCTTCCTTTCAAGAACAATTTCTCTGTAGCATGTGATGCTGTTTGATAGCATTTTATCCACAGAACGTCTTTCAAAATCGGAGTCAAACCTCTGAAACCCTGTCACTGCTTTATCAACTAAGTGTATGTAATGTTCTAAGTCATTTTTGTCATTTCAACAATCTTCACAGCATCTTCACTAGGAGTAGATTCCATCTTATAAAACCACTTTCTTTACTCATACATAAGAAACACCTCCTTATTTATTAAAGTTTTATGAGACTGGAGCAATTCAGTCACATTTTTAGGCTCCACTTTTAATTCTAGTTCTCTTACTTTTTGCACCACATCTGCAGTTATTGCTTCCACTGAAGTCTTGAAACCCTCCAAGTCATCCATGAGAATGAGAATCAACTTCTTCCAAACTCCTATTAATGTTGATATTTTGACCTCTTCCCAGAATCATTCTAAAATGGTGACTCTTTCTCATGTTTTCAATTTACTCTGGCCAGATCCATCAGAGGAATCACTATCTATGGCAGCTACAGCCTTACGAACTGTAAATAATAAGACTTGAAAGTTGAAATTACTCTTTGATCCATGAACTAAAAAGTAGATGTTGTGCTAGCAGGCATGAAAACAACATTAATTTCATTGTACATTTCCATCAGAGCTCCTGGGTGACCAGGGCATTGCCAATGAGCAGTAATATCTTAAAAGGAATCTTTTTCTGAGCAGGAGGTCTTAACAGTGGCTTAAAATATTCAGTAAATAATGTTGTAAATACATGTGCTGTCATCCAGGCTTTGCTGTTCCATTTAGAGAGAACAGGCAGAGTACATTCAGTATGATTCCTAAGGGCCTTGGATTTCCAGAATGCTAAATGAGTTTGGTTTCAACTTAAAGTCATCAGCTGCATTAGCCCCTAACAAGAGAGTCTGCATGTTCTTTGAAGCCAAGTATAGATGCCTCTACTCTAGCTATGAAAGTCCTAGATGGCATCTCCTTCTAATACAAGCCTGTTTCACCTACACTGAAAATGTGTTGTGTAGTGTAGCCATCTTCATGAATTATCTTAACTAAATCTTCTGGTTAACTTGTTTCAGATTTACATCAGCAGTTGGCTGCTTCACATTGCACTTTTATATCTTATGTTCTTTCCTTAAACCTCATGAACCAACTCCTGCTAGCTTCAAATTTGCCTTCTGTAGCTCTCACAACCTTTATACAATTGAAAAGAGTTAGGGACTTGCTCTGGATTCAGCTTGGCTTAAGGGAATGTTGTGGGTGATTTGATCTATCTGGACTACTAAAACTTTCTCTATATCAGCAATAAGGCTGTGTCACTTTCTTATCATTCCTGTGTTCACCGAAGTAGCACTTTCAATTTCCTCCAAGCACCTTACTCTGCATTCACAACTTGGCTGATTGGTAAAAGAGGCCTAGCTTTCAGCCTATCTTGGCTTTCTACATGCCTTCCTCACTAAGCGTAATCATCTCTAGTTTCTGATTTAAAGTGAGAGACATGTAATTCTTCCATTCACTTGAAAGCTTAGAGGCCACTGTAGGGTTATTAATCGGCCTAATTACAACATTGTAATTAGGGAGGAAAGGGAGAAATATGGAAAATGATCAGTCAGTTGCGCAGTCAGAACATATGCAACACTTATCGATTAAGTTTGCCATCTTATATGAATGCAGTTAATGATGCCCCGAAACAATTAAAATAGTAACATCAAAGATCACTAATCACAGATCACCATAACAAATATATGAAAAAGTCTAAAATATTACAAGAATTCTCAAAATGTGACAGAGACACAAAGTGAGAAAATGTCGTTGGGAAAATGGCACTGACATACTTGCTTGACACAGGGTTGCCACAAACATTCAATATGTAAAAAAATGCAATATCTGTGGAGCACAATAAAGCGGGGCATAATAAAACAAGATATTGCTTACTGCATTTTCTTGCTTAGAAATTTTAAATTTTGAAAAGCATGTCATTATTTATTATATTATTTTACTAATTTCCTTGGAAATATACTAGATTTTCTCTTTTTGTTATTCAGAGATTTCTTACTCATGTCCTCTCATTTCCCAAAACTCAAATTCTAAGAAGCAATTACAGAGAATTTTAATACCTAGTATCACCAAGAAAAAAATTACAGCAGTAACTGTATTTACTAATGATGTCCATCTTTCATGTTTATAACTAAACATAATATTCTCTTACTATATTATGTGCATCCCATTTGATCCTATTTTATCCTTCTCAAATTGAGTAGTAACCAACGAAGTTGATTTCAAACCCCAGTAATAAGTCACAGTTTGCAATTAATGAAACAGAAAATAGAAATAATTATAACTGTTTTCTAAAAATGCCAAAAAAGAGTAAAAGTTCAGTTTAAACAGTGTAGTGTTGTTTTGGTGGTAGTAGATTTAATACATATAAAAATTTCTTATTGCAAGCAAGTACAACATGTTGCAGAACCGTCACAGAGAAAGCAAAGATAAAAAGAAAACGGAAGAAATTAATCTAAAAGGTCAGCATCACTGTAAGTGTTGGCCTTGGGAATTAAGCTGCGTAATAAGAGCAGAAAGGATTCTGTGATATAAAAAACTCTAATCAAGAAGTAGGATTAACAACAAAAAAAGAAACAAACCATTTTTAAATGATAACAAGGTCCAATGTAAAGATGTACTTGAGGCTACAATAGAGAAAAAAGTTAGGCAGAAGGTGACCCTCAGGAAAGTGAAAGACAACCCAAGAATTGCAGAAAATGTTTATAAACCATTTATCTGATAAGGACTTACATCTACAATAATGAATTCTCACAACTCAAAATAAAAGGATAAACAGGCCAAATAAAAATGAACAAAAGTAATACTACCCTTAATTTTTTTCTATTAGGAAGAGAATTATCATATGCCCAGCAATCCCTCTTCTACCCAAAAAACTTTAAAATGTTTAGATATATACACCCCAATGTTCATTGCAGCATTATTCACAGTGGCCAAGATATGGAAACAAGAGTGTCCTTCAACAGATGATTATCTGGATAAAGAAGATATGGTACATATATACAATAAAATATTACTCAGCCACAGAAAAGATGAAATACTGCCATCTATGACAGCATAGATGGATTTTGACATTATCATAAGTGAAATAATTCAGGCAGAAAAAGTTAAGAATCAAATGATTTCATTCATATGTGAAACAGAAAGCAACAAACAAAACTCACAGGCACAGACAACAGTTCAGTCATTACCAGAGGGAGATGGGGACAGTGGGGAAGTAGATAAAGGTAAAGAAGACGAAAGGAGATTTGACCTCAGGTGGTAAACACAATGCAATATATGGATGATGTATTATTGAACTATACACTTGAAACCTATATAACTTTATTAACCAATGTCACTCCAATAAATTTAATTTTTAAAAAATGAACAAAGGACTTAAATAGACATTTTCCACAGAAGACATATAAATAACCAATAAACACAGGAAAATATGCTCAACATCATTAGCCATGAGGAAATGCAAATCAAAACCACAATGAGACACAACTTCACACCCAGATGGCTAACATCAAAAAGACAGATAAAAGAAGTATGATGAGGGTGTGGGAAAATTGGAGCCCTCATACACTGCAAGTGGGAATATACAACAGTACAACTGCTTTGGAAAACAGTCTGGCAATTCCTCAAAAAGTTAAAAATAGAGTTACCATATGATCCCACAATTCTACACACAGATATATATCCAAGAGAAATATGAGTATATGTCCACTCTAAAACAGAAATGTTCATAGCAGCATTATTTATAACTGTCAAAAGTAGAAGTGACTAATGGATGAGTAAAATGTGAAACATACATACAAAGTATTACTCAACAAAAAAAAAATGTATCAATACACATTACAAAATGGACTTCAAAAATAGTCTGCTATAAGTGAAATAATTTGGTCACAAAGACTATATTTTAATGTCCAGAACAAGCAAATCCATAAAGACAAAAAGCAAATGTTTGCCTGGAGCAGGGGGATAGGAGCTAAAGACTGTGAGACTTCTTTCTGGAGTAATGAATTATTTCTAAAATTGACTGTGGTGACTGACTGATACAGAACTCTGAATACGCTACAAGCTTAATACTGTGTAGCTAAAACAGGTGAATGTATGATATGTCAATTTCATCTCAATAAAGCTATTTTAAGAAGAAAAATAGATCAGATAGAAAGAATAGGAAGTAGGAGAGAAACAAAGGTAAAACATTTCTGGCATGGAGGAGGAAGGAAACTTGGGCAAAGGCATGAATGTGGAAAAGAATGTAATTTTTTTGAAGGCCAAGGAGACTATTAGTGTCAAATCCAAAGGAAAAAATTGGTTTTGACTTCTGTTAAAGAACTAGCTATCAAAGAAAAAAGGATAATATATGAGATTATCAAATCAAATTATATTCAATAAAGACAGGGAAAATCCACTAAGGTGAAGGATAAGAGAAAAGTGGACACTGTGTTAGCAATAGCCAATAATAAGACAACAAGAAGTAAGAAGGCCAGCTAGAGGCACAAAATTACGATACAAGGTGAGGCAGGAACATTAAAGAGAAGTGCTTGGCTTACAGTCAACTGTAGAATAGAAGAATAATGGTTCTTCTCAGACATACTATCAGAATATAACTCTGAAAGATCCAAGAATGTACATAGCTTGCATAATAACTTCATTAATGTAGTAAATGAGAACTAGCTGTAATATAAAGCAAAGGATCACATGCTGAAACCAAAATATATTAAACAAAGTTTAACAGTGCTGAGTTTTGTCTACTGACAGCCCACAGATGCAAGATAATAAAATGCTAAAACATTATGTCTTAAATATATACTTCCTACATCTTAAGATAAAAATTTTGGAGACACAATACTAAAAGCACTCTACTAAAAATAAAGTGAACAAAATAAGCCTTTAGGGGAGCAAAAAAAGACATTAGAAACTGGGCATCTGGAAATCTGGCTTTTCAAAATTATTTTAGATGATTCTTTGAATTCATCTATTATAAATTTTGTAGCTGCTTTATTTGATAAAAATAGCATTCCTTGACAAAGAGGTGAAATATCCTAACATCATTCCATTTTCTTCAACTCACCTAATCTGCAAATATTAGTTCCACTAATTTTAGGTTTCTCAATGATAAAATATCAGATTAGGAATCACATAATCTGCGGTTATTTGTTTGATTAATTTTTTAATACCTACGACTACATTCTGTGAGGACAGAATCTTTGCAGAATAAATTTTTTTTCATAGCATAATCCATATGATAAATCTAGAGAAAGAAATAGGAAATTAGTTTGGTTAGGAAAAAAATTATAAAAGTAAGTACCACCACCACCTGCTTATTAATATGAATTGTTTGGGCTATCTAAGCCAGTAGACAAAAACAAAACTTTTTAAATAAAAAAAGGTAGATTAAAATTGTGAGACAATAAACCAAAAAAACTCTGGAGAGAACATCACAGGAAACATAAGTTTAACAAATAAACAAAAATAAATTAGATAATTTCACAATGATGTTCTTGTCAATAAAAGCCTCACTATAGGCCTTAAGTGTAATTACCTAAAATAAAAAATTTTTACATAGTAAGTAACCCCGCATAAAATAATGGCTGTATGAATAGCAATAACATAATGTTTTAGTCCATTTGGGCTGCTATAACAAAATATTACAAAATGGGTAGCTTATAAACAACAGAAATTTATTTCTACAGTTCTAGTAGCTGGAAGTCAAAGATCAGGGTGCTAGTAGGGTCAGGTTCTGGTGAGAAACTCTTCCGGGTTGCAGACTGCTGACTTCGCGTTGTGTCTCACATGGTGTAAAGTGGAAAGGAGCTTTCTAGCCTCTTCTTATTAGGATATTAATCTATTTAATGAGGACTTCACCCTCATAATCTAATCACCTCCCAAAGGCCCCTAATGCCATTACCTTGAGCACTAGAATCTCAGCATATGAATTTTGAGGAGACACAAACATTCAGACCATAGCACATAACTAGTCTACTTTCATATTCATCAATTTAAAAAGTTTTATGGATGAGAAATTCATGTAACATAAAATTCTCCCTTTTAAAGTGTACAATTAAGCTGAAATTAGCATATTCACAAGCATGAAAACATCATCACTGTCTAACTCCAGAACATTTTTATTATACCCAAATAAACTCATGCCCCGTTAATTGTCATTCCTCATTCCTCCTGCTCCCCACACTCTGGCAACCATTAATCTACTTTCTGTCCCTATAGATTTGCCTATTCCACGCATTTCATATAAATGGAATCATAGTGTGTGACCTTTTGCAACTGGCTATTTCCACTTAGCATACTGTTTTCAAGGTTCATCAATATTGTAGCATTTATCAATACTTCATTCCTTTCAATGTCTGAAAAATATTCCATTGTACAGCTATAAAACGTATTGTTTATCCATTCATCAGTTAAGAGACATTTGTGTTGTTTCCACCTTCTGACTATTAAGAATAATGCTGTGATCTCTTTTACATATGGAATCTAAAAAAAAGTCAAATTCACAGCAGAGAGTAGGACAGTGGTTACCAGGAGCAAGGTGGTAGGGAGAAACGAGATGTCAGTCAATACACAGGTGCAGTTATGTAGGATAAATAAGTTCTAAAGATCTCATGTGTAGCATGATGACTATAGTTAATAATACTGTATTATATACTGGAAATTTGCTAAGAGTAGATTTCAACCATTCTCACGACAGGAAAAAATGGTAAATATGTGAGGAAATCTATATGTTAATTGGTTTGACTGCAGTAATCATTTCACTATGCATATCAAAACTTCCATGTTGCACACCTTAAATATATAAATTTATTTCAAAAATAAACACACACAAAAAGAAAAAAGACTAGTGTTGTGAACATTCACATACAAGATTTTGTGTAAACATATGTTTTCAATTCTTGGCTATATACTTAGGAGTAAAATGACTGGGTCCTATAGTAACTCTACATACCAAATTGTTTTCCAAAACAGAATCAGTCATTAAGTTAATAATTCAATAGTATATACAAATTCCAAATAATTAGAAAGAGAAAAATAGCATTTTTTAAAGTAGCAAAGCTATAACAGTACAAAAGGAAACAAAACAGTAAGATAATAGAAGTGAAGTCAAAAAAGAACAATCACACTAATATAAATAGACTACATTTAACACCAAAGAGCAGATTATAAAATGATCTAAAATATTCAGTTATATGCTATTTCCAAGATATATACCTAAAGCATAAAACAGATTTTAAATAAAAGCATGCAAAAGGAGTACAGGCAAGTATCAACCAAAGAAAGCTAATTGTAATTGTGTGAGTATAAGAAAAAATAATTTTAAATCAAAAGACTGAGGGATCATTCACTACATTAATAAGATAATCAATTCAAAAAATATATATTAATATGTGGGGTAAGTGTTTATACACAAACTAAAATTTGCAGACAGAATTTGGAGAATTCAAAGCCCTTTCATAATTAGCCCCAAAAACTTCTAGGCTAATAAAACATTTCTCTTGTCATTCTTTATAGAATTCTATAACCTGACACAAACAACTACAAATTTTACATTAGTCAAAATAAAGACTCTAATTGTAATGGATTTTTTAGAATTTACAATATATTTCCCATAGTAAGATCTGAAATTAAAACCTTCAAAAGCATCATGTAAGGAAAAAAAAAAGTTTTAATAGGAAAATGCAGAAGATTAAAACAATGTTATAATTTTAAGTTATTACACTTAGTAAATAAAAATATATCCTTCTTGAAAATTACTCCTGTGTTACTGACAAAAGTAATTATTTTGAACTGAAACACCTAAAAAAAGCAAGATTTCTGTAAGGTTTTTGTCTACATGTAAAGTGAACAACAACATGAAGATATCATCTCCTATACTGGCATCAGAGCAAATTTTTTATTTTTAGTAGTTCATTTATGGTAAGATTTTTTTCACACAAAACAGATAATTCACTTACCAACTCTTAGAGTATTATGATCAATAATTTTATTCCACTTTACCAGCATAATCAAACATACTACTGTTTTTATTCTTGACTGGATTATCATTTCAAACATACACACTGATCCCCTCAAAAGTTACCCATGTACAGCCAAAGAGTCAACTGTACAAGGAGTTGGTGAAAAATAATCTCTTGAAAATATAAAATATATATCCAGAAATTGGTTACAGAGAATAAAACTGAATGGCTTAACTGGTATCCTGTAGTTTACACAGGAACTATAAATACTCACTTTCAAGAAATATACTACAAAATTTAAGTTTAGTATGGTATCCATATGGATTTGAATCATAAAACATTAGTCACCATTAATAGGAATTTTCCATATACTTGTCAAGAAGACTGTGCTCTTACCTATAGTTTGGAAAACTTCATTCATCAATGCTTCATTCACTGCTGAAGAGCTGACATTTCCAATATGAGACCAACTTTCATAGATTGCTTGCAGCAGAAGTGTCTGGGCTCTTGTAGCTTGAATTGTGAGATTTGGAAGTTCAAATATACCTTCACTTACAGCAATCTGAGATCTTTTGGTCCTACATAAGAAAACAGAAAGAATAACAATATAGTAAATAGCATTTACAAGTAACAACATATAAAATGAATTAGGGTGCCAGGGAAGAAAATAATATAAATTAGAAATATTTTAAAATAGAATTATCAAGTAGATGTGCAATTCTACTAATTTTAAGCTTCTCTACTTCAGAAGCTCTTACACTACTAAAAAGTAAAAACACAAACTACTAGACTGTCCATACAAAACATTAATACACATATATTCTGCTCAAGCAATTATACTTTTCAAACATTAATCATCAGATATGACAAGGAAAATAATACTAGTTAACACATAAAGAGGATATGCATTGTTCTAAATGTCTTGTATGTAGTAACTTGTTGAATTCTGCCAAAATACAGAGAGTTATCATTATTTTCATTTTTAAGATAGGAAAATAAGACACGAAAGGTAAATTAAGGTATCACATATCATACAACTAATAAGTAAAAAGTAGGAATTTGAGTCCAAGCAATATGATCCAGAAATCACATCCTATAATTTCTCTCATAAGTACTTACAAAGTATTTCCATTATACCCAGGCTTCTACTTGACAGTAACACAAAAATTATTTCTAGAACCTCAGCCCTGTAATATCTAATTCATTGTTGCTTTATTCATCTGATTCTGTCATAGAATGAGGTGCCTTAAATAATTCAATGTTCCGGGTTGACGGCCATGCTACCCTGAACAAGCCTGATCCCATCTGCTCTCAGAAGCTAAGCAGGGTCAGGCCTGATTAGTACTTGGATGGGAGACCCGGTGCTATAGGCGTAAAAAAATAATAATAATAAGGGACTGTAAATTGGCAAGGTCCTTACAATATGTGAGGCCAACCAAGGGTTGCCTCGCCAAAAAGAAAATAAGTGTTCCAAACAGCAATGCTTTAAAGTAAAGAAACATCTAAATATGTCTGTGAGCAAAAAGTTGATAGTGAAGTTTAATGAAATCCAAAAAAATAAAATGAAAAAAAAAATAAGAAACACGGGAAAAAAATAATAGGATGCTAGTATAGAACACTCAATCACCCCACCCTCTCCTCAACCCCACCTCTTATTCCAGCCATTGCTATGGACACCAATTCTATGCAGATTTTCACCAGCATTGTCTAAGGCCACTGTACATGAGACTCCAGTGGGAATTATTTCATGTTCATGTACTCAGAGCCTAGAAGTGTAGGAAAAAATGTTTCCCTACTTTTGTTTTCCTGGCTATCAATACTGAGATTCATTTCCTAAGTCTTTTAGGAAGAGCCAAGGAAATTGAGAATCAAAGAGAAAAAAAGAACTGAAATAACTGGGAAAGGTGTTAATCATCTTTGGAACAGTATCAAGCAACCTCAAGTAGGTGTAACTGGAATCGCAGAATAGAGGAGAGAAGAGGGAGAAAAGGAACAAAACATATTTAAGGAAATAACAGCCAAAATTTTTCTATATTTGTAGAAAACTATAAACCCAAAGATCTAAGAATGTCAACAAACTCCAAGCAGAATAGACTTAAACCATACCAAAAGCACATTATAATCAAACTACTAAAAGATAGATAGGTTTAAAAAACAATGTTAAAAGGAAAAATCTTAAAAGCAGAAGGTAGAAAAAATACTCCATATAAAGAAACGAAGATGAAAGTAGGCTTCTCATCAGAAATGATATACAACAGAAAACAAAAATAACATTACTGAAATGATGAAAGTAGGAAAACTGTCAACCTAGAAACAAAATTTAGATATCTTTTAAAAATTTAGGCAAAATAAAGGCTTTTCAGATTAAAAGCTGAGAGTTTCTCATCAACATACTTGCACTATAAAAATATTTAAAGAAAATTCTTCAAGCTACCAGACAGAAAACTTTGTGGATCTAGACTAAAAATGTGAAGAGAGCCTGGAGTTGTAAATACATGGATCAACTTTATAAAAAAAAAAATTTTTTTAAGCATTCTTTCTCAATATCTTCTAAGAGGAGATTTAAAAATTAACTGTTTAAGAGAAAAAATACTAATAATATTTGGGGGTTCAAAATATATGTAAAACATATGACAACAACAGAACAAAGAACAGGAGGGGTGAAATGGAAATATACTGCTATAAAATTCTTATTATGTGTGTGAAGTGATACAGTATTAATTGAAGGTAGCTGTGATAAGTAAAAAATTTTAAACTAAACTTTAGAACTAAAGCCATAAAACAAAAAACTAGAGGTAATAAAGGTAATAGTGGAGAAGAAATTAAATCATAAGAAATATTCAATCCAAAAGAAGTTAGGGGAAAAAAGGAACAAGAAATAGGTGGAACAATTAGAAAACAAACAAGATGATAGCCAAACTCAAACAATAAACAATTATATTAAATGTCAAAACTCTAAGCATATCAATTAAAGACAGAGGTTATCAGATAGTATTAAAAAATATCAAGACCCAACCCAGTTTAAATATTAAAAAATAGGTGTAAAGGATATAAGGAAAAAAGGTATCTCAATACAAAAATTATCTAAGCACATAAACAGGAAACATAGAATATGAGATCAGAAATGACCCATTAACATGAAAAGACTCTAAGCCTCACCGGTAAAAAGGGAAATTCACATTTAAAATAATGTATGATTCCTTTGACTCTCAGATTAAAAAACCGCTCAGGGTCAAACTCATCTTCTAGGAATCTATCTGAAAGGAATCCTCATGAGTCTGCAAGAATACTTGCACAAAGACAGTATTTCTGGCATTATTTAATACAGACTAAACCTGAGATGAACTAATTGTTCAATAAATTCTGGTATATTGACTTCATGTAAAATTACTCAGATATTAAAATAATGAAGGTAGATAAATCTGACATGAAAGAATAGCATAAAATATGGGTAAGTAAAAAGATACATACTTGCATTATAATATGGTTACATGTAATGGCAAGAAATGCCATTTCTATGTCTGCATGTGTTTGCACATTGTGATTAATACTTTTAGAACTATTAATAGTAGCCATTACTGGAAGATTAGAATAGTAGATAACTTCTATGTGATTTTTTCCTTTTTTCCCTATGTAAATGTCTGTATTGTTTTACTTGGTCCCTTAAGACATCCGGATTATTATTTTGAGAAATTTATATTACTCTTTGTTCAAAAATTTTTAATAAATTGCAATTTTTCAATAATAAATTAAGGAAATCATAAATTATGTCAAAACAAATTAATTTCATGAAACATTTTTAAAATGTGAAGATATCAGCATTATAAATGTATTTAACTATATTGGATTATCAAATAATTTACTTCTTCATTGAAAGAAACTTCACTTAAAATCTCCCAAAAAAGAAATAACATCAGCAAAAAGAGTAGAATAAGGTACAACAAAAGTTTGTCCCTCCATAAAAGCAACAAAAAACCTGTCAAAAACTGTCAAAATTCAGAACTCTGGGAACTAACCAAAAGCCTGCAGCATAAAAGGGATCATTTAATCAAACAAACAAACAAAAAAATAAATTAATAAAACTCAGCTCAATCTCAGTGGAAACAGCGTTACACCCCATCCCCCCAAGCTCAGCAGTGGCACTGAAGAGCCCACATTCCCAGGACAAGTAGCAGTAACAGAAAAAGCAAAACAGACCTCATCCACAAGGAATTGTGGTTATTTGTTTGGACTCGTCTGGTGGCTGCTATTTGGGACAATGAGTAAGAGAAAGGGCAAAAAATAGACTAAGCAAAATCTTGGGAAAAAATCTTGGAGAGTGATGATTTGAGGAATAAATAGGAATAAATAGACTGAAAAGCTCCAACATCTTGCTGAAGGCTATACACATGCTCAAGACCATGCAGTTGCAGAGGAAAGGCCAGAAAAAGGTCTTAAGTCTCCAACCCTGCCTGACTTTCAGGGTCTACCCAACAAGAAAAGAAGGCAGAGTTGTCAATTGCCTGGTTGAGTTTCAAAGGCATTCCTCATCAGAAATCAAGGAGGCCACACAGCAGTGTGATGAAATATTCAAAGTTCTGAAAGAAAGAATTGTTAATAATTATAAATCTGACAAAGCTGTCCTTTAAAAATGAAGTAGAAATCTCCCAAGAAAGAAAAGTCCAGAACCAGAAGGCATCACTGGTGAATTCTACCAAACATTTGAAAAAAGAATAAATACCAGTCTTTTGTACTTGTGCAAAAAAATGGAAGAAACCCTTCCTTGTTCCTTTTATTAGGCCAATATTATCCTGATACCAAAGGCAAACAAAGACAACATAAGAAAAACAACAGACCAATATCCACTGTGAACAAAGATGCAAAAATTCTCAGTAAAATACTAGTAAATCAACTTTAAAATTATATTAAAAACATTATACAGCTAAACAATTAAAATTTCTCCTGGAAATAAAAGAGTGTTTCACAGCTTAAGAAAATCAATGTAATATACCATATTTATAGAATAAAGGATTGGGGAGGGGGGTTATGTTCATCTCAACTGCCACATAAAAAGCATTTGACAAAATCCAACTCTTTCATGGTAAAAACACTCAAAACAGAATAAAGGGAACTTCCTCAACATAATACGAGATTTATAAAAAGCATACAACTAACATCATACACAGTGCTTAAAGACTGAAAGCTTTCTCTCCAGAATCAGGAGGAAGACAAGGATGTCTGCTCTTCCCATTCTATTCAACATTGTAGTAGAGTTTCCAGCCAAGAAATCAGGCAAGAAAAACAAAAGGCATGCAAGACACAAGATAATTACACACACACACACACACACACACACACACACACACACACACGCACACACACAAAGGGGGGGGAAACAGTTTTATATCTTTATACACTCAAATAATCACAACAAATAATCTGAAAGAGAAATTAAGAAAATTCCATTTACAATAGCAAAAATAGAATATTTAAGAATAATTTAACAAAGAAGTGCAAGACATAAGAAAAACCATAAAGCAATGTTGAAAGACATTAAAGAAGGAATCTAAATAATGGTAAGACAACCTATGTTTATGGATTGAAAATTTTAATATTGTTAAGATAGCAATACTCACCAAATTGCTCTATAGATTCCAAACAATACCTATCAAAATCTCAGCTATTTTGAAGAAAAGAATAAATATCCTAAAATTCACATGGACTTTCAAGGGACCTCAAGAGGCAAAACAATCTTGAAAAAAGAACAAAGTTGGAATACTCATATGCCCTAATTTCAAAACTTATTACAAAGGTACAATAATCAGAACAGTGTCACACTAGCACAAGGATAGACATACAAATCAGTGCACTAGAAATGACCCATATGTCTATGATTAACTGGTTTCGCATAAGGGTGCCAAGAGCAATCAATGAGAAGTGAAGAATCTTTTGAACAAATGGTTTTGGAGCAACTGGATATCCAAAGACAAAAGAATGAAGCTGGACATCTACTTCACACCATATATTAAAACTAACTGCAAACTGATCAAAAAGCTGAATCTATAAAATTTTAGATGAATACACAAGTGTAAATCTTCATAATCTTGAATTAAGAAAGTTTTTTAAATGTGATTCCAAAAGCAAAACCAACAAAAGAAAAAAAACATAAATTGGACTTCATCAAAATTAAAAAAAAAAACTTTTATATCAAAGGATATCATCCAGAAAGTAAAATGACAACATACAGAATGGGAGAAAATATTTGCAAATTATATATCTAATAAGGGTCTAGTGTCCAGAATTTGCAAAGAACTCCCACAACTCAACAGCAAAAAGACAAACATTAAAAAGTGAACTAAGAGTGAATAAACATTTCTCCAAAGAAGACAGAAATGGTTAATATGCACATGAAAAAATACTCAACATCATTAGGGAAATGAAAATCAAACCCACAATAAGATGTTATTTTTATACTCAATAGGATGGCTATAATAAAAATTAAAGAAAAAAAAGAAATATGCACTGAATAAAAGATTCTTTAAACCAAACAGGTAAAATAGTAAAGATCAAGAGACAGTAGGAAAAACAAATAAGATCCAATTCACAAATTTATATTTCATCATCACTGGTTTTTTTTTTTTTGCTTTTCCAACGTGGCAGCCATTTTGAAAGTCATTTTCTTTTAAGGGTTTAAAAATTGAGAGGTGGTTCTCTCTCTATTATGCCCTCAAATTTCTGTTCAAAACCTAACCAAAAAAAAAGTTTAATAGTACTGATATTAAGTAAGGAAAACAGATATTTGAAACACTTACAATATGAAAAGGTACAATTAATCTAGCCACTCCAGCTTCAGCCGGATACTCTGTGGTATTTAAGAAGTTCTATGGTGTAGCAAGAGCTATGTTCTTATAACTACAGCAATATTTATTTATAAGGCAAAATTATAGTCAAGATTCTTTTTACAAGTGGGTCTTTACTTTTTCATAACAAATTCAGCTACTGTGTATGGTACTCTAACTTTCAAGCCATCATATGTCACATAAAATAGTTCCCAAATGGATAACACAGACTTAAATAAAACCTTAAACATATGCAAATTTTAAAAGATTAATTTATTCTACATTTTAATAATGCCCAAGGGTAGGGGGGCAATTCCTTCAGATTCAATTTAATTTAACATCAAAAGAAATAATTCACTTTGTAAGAAAGCCAGAATTCAATAATAAACAAGTTATATCATACACGTAGGACATGTTTTTGTGGTTTGTTTTATTTTCCAGCTGTAACCAACTACAAATAAAATTACATTTTATTATACATCTGTTAAGTACTCCAGTAGCATTTGACCTAAAATAAACTATTTTAAAATGATTTGGCAATAGATGGTAGCTTATACAATGTACCTGTTAGTATAACAATATCAATGAAGAGAGGATTTTTTCCTTCTTTTGTTTTTGTCAATTCTGAATATTTCTAACAGGTTAACAAGTATGGGAAATAAATACCCATATATCCATTTCATGAACCCAATCCATTAAGCCATAATATTATACCATATTGGCTTCAGAAATTTTTAAACAAATCAATAGCTTTTACACATTTTTAAAGCTATTTGGGGGGCTCATTAAAATGTCAATGAAAATGCGCAATAAAAGTATAATTTTCCTTGTGATTTATGCCACTACAAATTTATTCAAACATTGTTTAAAATAAAACAGCTCAATAAAATTCATATTAAAAGTATATAACAACTTCTGAATTTACCTAATTTTTTTGAAATATCATTAAACCTACACTTTAACAGTTAAGTTGGTGAAAATAATTTTTTTAACAAATGGCTGTTTCACATATTCCTAAATCCTAGTCTGAACATATGTTCATTTTACAGAATAGGTTTAAAAACTATCAATTCAAACATTACTCTCTAGGGAAAAATAAATCCTAATGTAACTAGTGGGATAAACAACTCATTAAAACTAAACTTGGACAAACTCCAGAATAAATTTAAGGAAACAGAAACAAGTAGGTCTTGATTGTATAGTAGCAAAGACTGAAAATGAATATGCCCTAATTAACAAATACTTTAAAAGACTGTTTCTACCATCTGCTGACAAATTATAATACAGAACTGATAAAATTTCTGGCCTGATATAGCATTCCTATAAAGAAAATTCTTCCTGCAAATTTTTAAATAAAAAATGTGGAAGTGGTTCTACTAATCGATGCAAAGGAATTAACTTATGCAATCCACTCATGTTCACAGGAATAGCATAAAATTTTTGCCATACATAAACTTGAAGAACAGCCATCCATTCTTTTAAAATCAACACACCCCATAGCAACTGAAAGAATATCTTCAGCAACAGCTGGATCTAAAGATTTATATAGAATCCCCAAATGCAAAGTTTGAAGCTACAAATTGGTTCCAAAAATGTATTTTTGTTATTACTCACATCCTGTACAGTAAAATAAGATTAGATCACTTTCTCCAAAATAAAATGAGTATAAAGCTTCACTAACTCAACTTGGAAATGAAAGCAGTTTAAAAAGCTAAGAAATTTGGATTTAGTTCTGTATACAATGACCCTTTACCTTACACATCAATACTTAAATGAAAAGAAAAAATTTTTAATTAAATGGTTGATAAAATGAAAAGTGAAATTAGCTCCTCTTTCCTCCTTCTGATCCACTCCATTCCTCATAGGTAAGTAGCCACTTTTTGAGTTTAGCATACACACCTACAGACTCTGTCTATTGATTTTATGCATTCATTGATACGTGTATCATTTTAATGTTTATATGTGTGTGAGCATAAGTCTACAGCTTCCTTTGATTACTACACATTACCTTAGAGATAATCAAGATCTTTTGACATCAGTATACATACTTCTACATTGCTCTTTCTAATGCATGCTTGATATTATGCTGTTTGAATCAAGTTTCACATTCATCAGCAGAATATCAGAGTACCCTTTCTCAATATCCCCACCAGTACTATTATAGTTTTTAAATACAATGATTTTTCAGTACTTGCAAATGGCTATAAATACAAATTATATCCTGTTTAGATAAAAATATTTAACCATTTTTCTAAATTTCTGAAATATCATTTGAAATGTTATAACAAATGGACAAAGAAAATGAGAAGTAAAACTTGTCTCTTAAATAAAAATATAATGAATGCTTGATTGTTATATATATATAAAGTCCAAAATCTTACAATGAGCTATGGGTGGTAGTAATCAAACAAAATACAAAAAGAGCAAATGTTGTTTCTTCATTAATTTCAACATCTCCTAGACAAGTTATTTGATACAGACAGTTGATTCATCTACCTAAGTAAAAATGTTTAACTACTCAGGAAAAGGAGAAAGAACATGTGTTTACGCAATATATTTATATATGTAATGAATAACATTCAAATAGAACCTCAAAAATTCTGATTAGGAAAATCGCTATAATTTTAGTTCAATTTCAGTAATTAAAGTCACTGCTTTTGCTTTAGCCAAGAGCAATTTTACATGTATGATGTAAGCAAAGATGAGACAAACTTAGTTGTCAAAAAAAGCATACAATCTATATCAATCAGACAACCAAAAAAACACTGAAATCACTTAAGAAATTAGCAGCTACACATCAATAAACACTCACTTGTGCCTATCACAGGTTCAAGATTTTGAAGTGTCTGCCATAGGGAAAAAGAGATGATCCTTATGGAGCTTAAATTTTTTTTTTTAAATGAGAAAAGCTATTAAATAATCACAAGCTGGTGTAAAATCACTTCTATTTAGGTTATGGACTAGTGAAAAAATACAGTGAAAGACTTGGCTAAAAGAAGACAAACTTAAAAAGGGCAAGAAGGTTGGAGAAGTTAAGATGCTCAGATGATTCTAGACAGCCAAGAAGGGTCCAGATTTAGAGGGTATTACAGAACATTTTAAAGATTTTAATCTTCAAAGTAAAAGCTATGAGAAGCGAAGTATTTTAGGGAGAGGAAGGATATAATTAGAACTATCTTCCAAAAACAAACCAATCAAACAAACCTGGCTTGCAGATATATGAGTTAGCTGGTAATTAAAAAATTCTCTCTAAATACTTAAGAGGATTAAGAAAGAAAAAGCAAATACATCTTATTCATACTGGGACTCCAAGGCCTACAACACAACAATTTTGACATGTTAGATGCCAAAAAGGTATTTTTAAAACAAATAACTCAATAAACAAATGACTCAATAATCAGCTGAAACTTGAAAAATCCTAAATATTTACAGATTCATCTAGTAAACTAGAAATTTAACTTATAAAACAAAATGAATACAAAGTTATTATCAAGATCTTGTTAATAAGTTACCAACATGCTATTAAAGGCCATATCAACAGTTCCTCTAGATTCATCATATCACCTTCCTTCATCTTCCATTTCTACACCAATAAAATAGAGATCACAATACCTTTGTTTATTCCAAAGGTCAGTTGCAAGTTTCAAATAAATTCCTGTATGTACTAGAACTAGTTAAGTACAAAATGCTATACAAGAGTATTATGATGCTGTTCTTCAAGATTTTCCTCTGCCACTAAAAATGTACTGCATGATCATCTGAATATGAGAACTCCAATGATCATTTGTTCCTAAATTTCAAGTTAATATATTAAAGAGATGAAATTATCAAACACTTCTTAGAAATAAATTAGAGGCAATGATTAAAAAAAAATAAACAGACTAAATTTGGTAATTTCTAACCAAGACATTTCCCTTGGTTATACTAATAACTTAGAATTCTTCTGAATATACTCCTAAGTTTCAGTTCTCAAAAAATAATGAAACCCAGACATATTTAAAAGATACTGTCACTAGAATAAAATGTTGTCACAGGATAATATTCTCCTGCTGTTGTGCATAGACAAAACCAAATACCAAGAAGAAGCTAGTATAATTCTTCTTATTGAAACAGATATAAGTCTGTAATAATGTTTTCCATTATCCAAATCAAATTTCAAGACAATAATCTAAGAATAAATTATAAGTGTTCATTTGGGTACCACTAAACAAACAATTTTACTAAGTTTAAAACTTTTCACAAGGGAAACGGATGGATCATACTTGCCTATATAACTTCACATACAAATGGTCATAAAATTATATGTGGAAAATATCAAATTTTCCAAAAGCAAAATCAAAGAAAACCTTCTTTTCTCATTGCAGCAACTCTAGTTGGTAACACATGTCACATGCTCTCCGTGCCCTTACTAAAATAATTAAAGATGAAGTCTGATACTATTTACCTATATTTTTGTTTTTTGTATCTTTTTAATTCCAAACACATACATACTCTTTTAAGAGTTATGAAAGTGGGTATCTTTCAACTGGTCATTTATTTAAACATACTACAAAATGAGAACCAAAACTTGTCAAAAAACAAAATTTGGTAGGATTATTAACATATTTAAAAATTGGTCAGTCCTTCCAGGGAATTATTTAAACAATAATCCATTAATATTCTAAAAAATTAATGAATTTTATAAGTAAAATATAAAAAGATTACTAATAAAATGATTGACAATATTTATAATTTAATGATTGAGTATTTTTACCTATCATGTGGCAATATGTTGAACGTAAACTAAATCTTAAACCAGCACAATCAGAGACTTTAAAGTACTAAGAAACAAACAAAACATCTGGTGAAAACATTTTCAGAACCAATTATGTTAATTGTTAAATTTAAAACTCTGGACAATTATTCATAATATTATTACTTACAAGGAATTATTTCTTTAAAATTTCATAACATTATTAAAAATCATGCAATCAGGACAAATTCACAGAAAAATCAATGATATTTGCAGGAAAACATCCTTAATCGAAATAAAGCCCATATTCATTTCTATTCCATATTCTCGGTTTCCAAAAAGAAATATAAATAAATATATGACTGATAAATAAAACTACCCTTTCTGATATGAACAAACTGGTACTTCAGAGTTCAAATGCAATTTATGTCAAAATTTTCACCTGATACAAATACAAAGCTATAAGTAAATTTAATACATAAAACAAGAGTAAATATGTTTTTAAAAAATTGTAAGTTAATCTTAAAAATCAGACTATTTTTGATCACAAAATACATTAGAATCCTATTATATCTCACATGTTAAAATTACATTTCTATTTTCCTATTTTTATTAATGCTTTTAAACTATCTTTTTAAAAATTACCTAAGCAGAAGATACTCAATGAACTGAAATGAAAATAAGAGAATGTATGTATACAAAATCTAGTTACAACATCCTTTATTATGCCTCTGAAAATGCTATGCATCTCAGTCTCCGGCAGTCTTGTAGGCTAGAGAAATCGCAGAAGCCCTAGTGAAGAGAATCAGTCACATGATGGGTTTCAGTAAAGGATTGAAAACAACAAAGCAAGGAACAGTGGGGTTACTAGCTAACAAAAACCAGTCATCCCCTAGACACCCCACAACTGGGGGACCAAGACAGGCATTACCCTTTCCCATGAGCCAATGTCCTCATCAATAGCTAGCACACTCTAGGAAGAGACAAAGAGAGACAAAGAGACAAAGAGACAAAGAGAGACAAAGAGAGACAAAGACAATGAGACAAGAGAGAAATTTTAGGGGGAAAAGAAATGTTTGGTATCTTCATTTTGTTGGTGACTACATGACTGCATAAATGTCAAAAATCACTGAACTATAAACAAGATTGTTGAACTTCGCTGCATTGAAATTATGCTAATTTTGAAACAATGTTTCTGAAAAACAATGGTTTAACTTATATAATAAACCATTATAGAGCACTTCATAAACCACATTCTACACAACTCTAAAGTACTATGAAAGTTTGCTACAGTTTAGTATTTTCGGGTGTAGCCGGGTCTCTAAGTACTTTCGTAATTTTTTAAATTATTCATAGGGATCTTACGAGAATAAAATAAGAATATTTTGAGAAACAAATTATTAAAAATTAAATATTCACCTTCAAATATTATTCCCCCTCAAAAAAAAGCTAAAAGAATGTTGTGATATTAAAAAAAGCTAAAATATGGAATAGAAAATCCAAGGACTCACATATCTGAATATAGCATTAATTATAATTAAATTGAAGATATTCAAGAATGTTACATTTAACTTATACTTCTCTTCAGATGCTAGACTCTAAAAGAATATTTCCTTTAGAATATTAAACCTTCAATTATTAAAAAATTAAACACAAACAAAAAAGGACACTGAGTTTGAGCACTTTAGCTACCATTTCTTCCTTAACATTAATACGAACAAATATACCTGTTCTTTTATCTAATGTCTTCAAAATTTAAGTACACTGATCTAAAAATATTTATAGATTTATTTAAATTACAGTTCAGTTCATTTTAAATTTATTGAAAATCAACTATACACTAGGTCCTGAAGCATAAATGCAAGTATGAAAAATAAAACTAGTCGAGATGCAAAAATGATAAAAGTTCTATAATAACAAGATATAAGCTCTTTTTCAAAGTAAGTGAACTTAACCAAAGATTTAAATAAAAAATTAAAAAGTTACCAGCTACTCATCTTCCTGAAAAAAACAAGTCTGATATAGTTAAATTCTGTATTAAATGAGTTTCAATACCAACAATCACAGAGCAAGAAGGAACCCAAACACTACTCCCACATTCATAATTCCTCAAAATTACGGCAAAAGCTTATGTATATTTGAGGTAGAAGAAGGGGCTAATAACACAAAAGAACATTCTTAGAACATCCCAAGTCACAGTTACAGCAGCAACTTATAACAAGGTCTGGAAACTCTTCGTGCAACTATGGAATTTAAACATCTCTGAATAAGAAGAGTAAGGACATTTATTTGTAAGCCTGAATACATTTTCTGCAGATTAAGGAAAGCCACATAGAGATGCAGAATAAAAAACAAGTTAGCTACTGACACATGCTACGTCATGGATAAACCTCAAAAACATTACACTAACTGATTTGAAGCCAGAAACACGATACCACATACTGTATGATTCCAGTTATTTGCCATAAAAAATAAATTTATGGAGAAAGAAAGTAGATTAGTGGTCACCTGGGGCTGAAGATGAAGATTAACTGTAAATGGGCATGAGGGATCTTGCTGGGGGGATGAAAATGTTCCAAAACTGATTTATAGTAAGTTGCACCACTCAGTCAAGTTACTAGAAATCACTGAACTGCATGTTTGAAATGGTGAATGTTATGCTATATAAAATATACCTCAATAAAGCTGTTTATTAAAAAAAAATACAAGTTAGCAAAGCTAACTTATCTTTTTTAGAAACTTGCAATACACCCTCATCAGTGGTGGAAGGGACTGCTAATCTTAGGTATTGATTCAGATGGGCAGAGCTAAAACTGAATTCCAACTTCACTATTTTATGTATAAGCATTCACAAGACAAAGATATGTATAAAGTTGGCATGATAGTGTCTCTCTCATAAGGTTGTTATGAAGATTAAATGAGATAATGCAGAAGACAGCACTACTCCTGGCACACCTATGCTATTATTAATATTAATTCTGTACTATCAAAACTCCCCATAAATTTCTCACATTCCACTACATAAGTTGAAAAATAATTCTGTTCATGAATTTTTTAAATCTAAATTATATGCATATTAAAAATATTTCTCAATGAATATAAGTAAAATAAGCATGAGATGCGATTACAAAAATATGATTACATTCTGAGAGTCTTACAAAAAAATTAATCTCAGTAATTTCTAATCAAAGAGAATATATTTTCACATGAAAGTATATTTTAAAAACTTTACAATAAAAAACCTCTTAATTAGAAAGATTACAGATTTCTAAAGTTTAGGTACATTAAACATTATAACCCAAGAAAACATATATTAAGAGTACAAAGCAAGAATGTAAATTTAAAACATTTATATTTAAATATATAAAGCTTTTAATTGAAAGGCTGTAATATAACTTAACCTCTAAAAATATTAGAGATTGTAATTCATGCTAAAGTAACTGATGAAAAAATCAAAGTTTTAGAAAAGCTTACATTAACTCCAGAATTGTCAAACACATTCTACAAAATCATTCAACAAAAAACTAGAGAATTTTTTAAAGCTGGAAAATAAAACAATGATATATTTCATTGATTTATTCAATGAATTTTCATTTATCTGTTGGAAGCTATATTTCAGTTCCTATCCATATCTGTTCTACTATTAATTAGATGGTTTTCAGCTCAAATATAAATCATTTAAAAAATTCAAAAGAAAGATACAGATAATTCAAAAATATTATTCAATCAAAAACTATGTAAAACATCTCCAAGACCCAAGAGAGCAAAAAGGACAATTTTGTAATTAGATTTAAAAAGACAAACTACACTGCCTCTTAAGCAATTTTTCTCTCCTTAAAGTTCCCTTACCTAAAAGAATGTATATTTTCTACTGCAAAGCAGGCCAGTATCTTGCCTGTTTATTTTATTGGTGCATCTCTAGCCAGGGCCCTGCAGAGTATTTGGCACACAATGGGCATTCATCACATATCTATGGAATAAATCTGACTGAATGAACAAAGAACAACCTCAAGTGTGCAAAAGGGCAGATAAGCATAGTGGAAAAACTCATTCAAGTTTTAAAAAATAAATAAAACTGAATGGGAATGTTGCTAGCAAAATTAAAGAAAATATGAACCCTGTCTATCCGGGTCATCCTTCTCTGCCTGAGTCATCCCATAAGGATACAAAAGAAGACTTAAACCTGTTAAAAAGTTAGTAAAGTTAATAGAAAAAGTCAGTAGAAGACGAAAATGACTAGTATTAGCAAAATAAAGAAAGACTAACAAATATGCAAGGAAATGCTTGAATAACAGTGGAAGGACGGTTTTTCACTAACCAGAAAGGGCAAGTGTGCCCCAAGTCACACACAACACAGAATTCCATAAGATGGAAGACTAAGTTCACGTGCATAGCCATCTGGCATGTGGCCCACTGTTTTATGCCTGACATGAGATTACAGCTCAAATAAAAATATCACACCTTAGTAGACAGTACTAATAAGACCTAACAAACCATTTGCTTTAAGAAGTGCGGTTTAAACTGAGCTAATTTGCTACAAAGGGAGTTATTACACTACAAAAGCAGAAAATATTTCGATAAGTTATCCAAATCAAGAGAAAGCTGGTATGACAACAGTTTGCACTATGAACTTTCCAAATCAAATTTTACCATATGATGTAATGGAGAAATTGATTAAGATGGAATATTTTCATTATGATCATGCTTAACCACTCCTAGTATGTATGTAAGCTAATGAGATAAAATAAAGCATACATATTTTGTTTCTTTTAAGGCAGTGAAATTTGGGTCTCACAAGATAGCACATTCTTGAGTGCCCAATCTAAAACTTTAGGTGGGCAAAGGAGCATTTTTTTAAGGACAGTCAAGTTCAGATGTGAAATGAATTCATGAATGGAGCCGTAGACAAATGAAGATTGCTGTATTTCGCACTCTCAACTGCCCTAAGCTTCCTTAAGAGACCTAAAAATTTTTAAGAACTGTAGAGCATTTGATTGAAATAATTTCAGAAGTCATTCACACATTTTGATGAGTTTGAATTTTACTTTGATGAATGAATCATACTATGAATCATCTATCTTTGAAGTAACATCCATCATTAGAAAAATAGTCTTATAATCAGAATAAGTGCCTTGGCTGAACTGATTTATCACTTAATATCTCAAAGAGCTATTATTCTCTCAGATTTCATTATTCTCTTAGATTTCAAATTTAATAGCAATGAACACTAGGCCTATGATAGTATTTTTTAATAAATAATGCCCACAAAAATAACTTTGAATTCCTTTAGTATTATCACTGTTTTTAAAAAACTCCCAGTTTCCAGTAACTAATAAGTACTATTGCTAATAACAAAGAGATGACAAAGTCAATAGCTATATGGATTTCAAAGAAAGAAAGGGTATGTGTATATAATCCTAGATTATTGGAACCATGAAGTGTTTACAATTCATGTTAAAAATAGGTACTAAGACCCCAATCTTCCTGCTATTTCTAAAATCTTCTATGTCCTCCTAAAACCTATCCTGAATAAAAGTTAGTAATACAATGAATGGTCATTTGATTGGCTGTTCATTTGTTTTCATTTTGATTCTATTTTATTTGGTACTATTAAGCTTGTCTACAATCTAAAGACCATCTATAATCTAAAGACTGTCACGCACTACAACCTTTAAAGAGCTTAAAAGTTATATACCTTTAGAAAATGTTGAAAATTTAAAGAAAGAAGGAAAAAAATCTCCCTATAGTGTAGAAAGTTATAAAACCTTTCTACAGAAAAACAATGTTTTAAAAGTCAGCTATTTCTGTAAACAGTAAGAGCAAAAACTACTATGAAGGTAAATTTTAAACAACTCTAAGAATTCTAACAAATTCAACTTTCTCCCCCTCCCAATTAAGTAGAACTATCCCAAATATGCACTTGACCACTTTTTATTTGCTCAAACTACACCAATTTTTAAGAAAGACTGTGTCAAATCTAAAAACTATTTCAAACAGAAAGAAAAAGAAAAAGAGGTAAACAGCTTCTGGCTTTGGAGTTAGATTAAGAGAGAGAGAGACAACATTAAAAAGCAAGGTGGTCCCACAGAATTGGTGAAAAAACATGTAAATCATATATATAATAAGGGATTAATATACAGAATATATGAGAAACACCTAAAACACAGCAACAAAAACAATCCCATTTAAAAATGGGCAAAGACCTGCAAAAGAATGAAACTAGACTGTTGTCTATCACCACACAACAAAATTAAATCACAATGGATTAAGGACTTGAATATAAGACCTGAAATAATAAAATTCATAGAATAAAACATAAGAACGAAACTCAAAGAGGATTTTATGAATCTGACCTCAAAAGCAAGAGAAGTAAAAGCTAAAATAAATGAATGGGACTACATCAAACTAAAAAGCTTCTGCTCAGCAAAAGACACTGTCAACAAGGTAAACAGACAACCATCCAAATGGGAAAATATATTTGCAAGCAACGCCCCAGATAAGGGCCTAATATCCAAAATATAAAAAGAACTCATACAACAACAAAAAAAGCAAATGATGCAATCAAACAATAAGCAGAGGATCTGAACAGACACTTCTCCCAAGAATACATACAAATGGCCAACAAATATATGAAAAGATGCTCAACATCGCTAGCTATTAGGGAAATGCAAATCTAAACCACAATGAGATACCTTCTCACACCTTTAGAATAGCTAAAATCAACAGGACAAGTAATAACAAATGCTAGAGAGGATGTGGAGAAATAGGAACCCTCATGCACTGCTGGTGGGACTGCAACTGGTACAGCCACTATGGAAAACAGTAAGGAGGTTCCTCAAAAACTAAGAATTGATCTACCATATGATCCAGCAATCTCACTACTAGGTATTTACTCCAAAAACTTGAAAACTCATATCCATAAAGATATTTGCATATGTTCATAGCAGCATCATTCACAATGGCCAGGACATGGAAGCAACCAAACTGTCCTATGATAGATGATTAGCTAAAGAAGCTGTGGTACATATATACAATGGAATATTACTCAGCCATAAGAAGAGATGAAATACTCACACCTGCAAGAACATGGATGGACCTCAAGATAATCATGCTAAGCAAAATAAGCCAGACAGGAAAAGTTGAAAATCACATGATATCATTTATATGTGGGATATAAACCTAAAAGCAATGAATGAACAAGACAAACAGAGACTCATCAACATGGAACACAGACTAGTGGTTACCAGAGGGTAGGGAGTGGGGAGGAGAAGGGTGGTAGCCTGAGAAAAATGGGGTCAAATAGGTAAGGGGAGGGTAAGTGGGTAAAGGGGATTAAATATATGGTAGCTGAAGGAAACTGGACCTGGGGTGATAAACACACAAAAGAACACACAGATGTCAAATTTTAATATATACCTGAAAATTATATAATTGTACATTACCTCAATAAATTTAATTAAAAATAGAAAAAATAAATTTAAAAAACGAGCAAAGAACTTGAATATATATTTCTCTAAAGAAAATATGCAAATGGCCAAAAAGCACTTTAAAAGATGCTCAACATCAGTAATCATTAGAGAAAAGCAAGTCAAAACCACAATAAGACACCATTTCATATTCATTAAGATGGCTATTATCAAAAAGCCAAAAATAATAAATGCTGTAAGGATGTGGAGAATCTGAAACCCTTTTGCATTGCTGGCAGGAATGTAAAATGGTGCAGCCTCTGCAGAAAACAGAATGACAGTCTCGAAAAATTAAACAATTACCATATGATTCAGCAACTGCATTTCTAGATATAACCCAAAGAGATGACAGCAGGGACTCAAACAGGTATCTGTCCGTCCATGTTCACAGCAACATTATTCACAATAGCTAAAAGGTGGAAATAACTCAAATGTCCACTGATGGATGAATGGATAAACAAAATGTGGTGCATACACAGATGGAATACTATTCAGCCTTAAAAGGGAATGAAATAAGAAAGGGACAGGAGGAGAGGAAGGGAAGAAAGGACTCCCTCCTACTTTCCCTCCCTAATTAACATCCTTTAGAAGGAAAGGAGGGACAGAAGAAGAAAGGGAAGAGGAAGAGAGGAGGTAAGGAAGAAAAGGAAGGAAGGGATTCTAATATATGTTACAGCATGGATGAATCTTGAAAACTTTATGCTAAGTGAAATAAGCCAGACACAAAAGGACGAATATTAAGTGATTACAACTTACATGAGGTACCTGGAGTAGTCAAACCCATAGAGGAAGTAAAACAGTAGTTACTAGGGGCTGGAGACAGGGAGTAATAGGGCGGTATTATTTTAATGGATACAGAATATAAAATTTATGGAGATAAATAGTGGTGATAGCACAACAATGGAAATACACTTAATGCGACTGAATTCTATACATAAAAATGGTTAAAAAGGTAATTTTTATGTTATGTTTTACCACAATAAAAATTAAAATAATAATATTTTTTAAAGCAGTATGGTACAACTGAAGGAGCCCTGAATCAAGAAAATGAGGATCAAACTGCAGCATTGATATTAACTAAGAAAACATACACTCTAAGGTAAGTAATCTGACCTCTCTGGGACTCAGTTTTTTCATCTTTGAAATGAGAAGACTGTAATAGATGATGTCAGTATTTCTTTTCGGTTAAAAACAGTCCATGAAAGCACTCTCAGATGCCAGAAGAACCAAAGTTGAAAATCAGGCTGCTGCCACTCAAGTACACATAAGAGAATTAACATCCCAGTTAAGTCTTAACCAGTTTTAAGACATTCTGTTAAAGAGAATGTTAATCACAAAAACAGATGAAAATAAACATGGTTTTGGAAACAACGGAGTATCTCCAGGAACTTTAAAAACACTCAATTCTATGTTCTTGAGGACTTCAAAATGTGGTATTATAAAAAGAACAGAGCAGTTGAGCAAACATCATTTTGAGACCTGTGGGGTGGATTACTTATTCCCTAGGTTTGCTAATAAATAAATATTGGCATTTTCGTTAGACTTGAAGAGCCTATCCTCCATTAAAGCTGAAAGCATTTACTCTGGTATTATTCTTTGTCAGGGCAGAAAAATGGCTGCTCCAGCTCCCATTTTAAGGTGACAAAAGGATCATTATCTGCCTCACCTCCCCTTTAGACACCACATCAATACCATGAGCCCACTAGCACCAAATCCTGTATTTCCTATTTAACACCGAACTCAAACTTAGATTGCTCAGAAGCATTTTCCTACCACAAATGAACTATTCAATAACTTCATTCGTCAAAGCCCAGCTATCCGGCACTGTAAAGAATGGGTGCTTAGTGGAATTCCTAAAACTTATAAAGGAATGTGTGATTTCCATGTATGAAAATGGCTCATATGTAAGCAATAATTATGAAAAAGAAAAAACATGAAAGTAAATTTTGATTCTATAAAAGAAAGAACTTTAGAGCTGCCCAACAATGAATCTGGCTGCCTCATAAACTAGCTATCTATCTCCCTTTCAATAAAATGTTCAAGTTGTGGTTAGACAACTATAAATCAGAGCTGTGTCACAGACTCAGAAACTGAAATAATACCTAAGATTCCACCTAACCCTAATATCTACAATTCTAAGAGATCAGCATCACAATAATGACTACATACTATTAACCGATACTGGGAAATTTATTAGCTACGCTATCATAACTAGCCTCTCAATACAGAAATCCACTTTCATTATGTAAGGCAAGAAACACATTGAGCCTTGAAAGCTGACTAACAAAAGATAATGTATGTCTTCATTCCTTCAAGTAAGAAAAGGGACCAAGGACTTAGGAATTAGATAATCTTCATGAGAATCCTTGTCCAGCCACTGTGTGACTTTGGATAAGTTACATAACCTCTGAATTTTAGTTTTATAAGAAGAAATATCATTTACTCACAAGGTTGTTATTAAAAGTTTGTTAAACTTAGTACCTAACAATGCATAAAAAAATATAGAATTACCTTTCAAATTCTACCCATTCCTTAATAGCCTGCTAAAAAGTTACCTTCTTCATGTTCTCCATAACATTCTAAGCCAAAAAAATTTTTCTCTGCACTTGCAAAGTATGTTACATATTACCTCTCTATGAATAAGGTCACATTTCTGAACGCTCAATTACAAGAGAAAGTGAACTTGAGGCTGTATTATGGTTGCAGTTTAACAAGCCTGATTAGGAAGAAACAGGGCTAATAAATATTTGATTAACTAGTTTAACTATATATTTATTAAATTTTATATGGTTTACCATTTTTAGGTATTCATATTAAAAAGCTTAGACATCCTTATTTATGTCCAAATCTAGATTCCAAGTAACTTCCCAAATTCCTCCCTGACTATATCCATTAACATCTCCAATGGACTCTCGATTTTGTTCAAACAATATTATCCCCTAGAAGCCTCAAAACCCCAAACAACCTTTCAATACCTTGACATCTTTATGTTTCAACCATTAAAGCCCAGCTTCTCTGAAGCCATCACTGTTGTCCCAGGAATATTTTCTATTTTCTTTAAACAGGACATTTTGCTTAAGCTTTCATTTTGTAATTTAAAGACCACTGTTTTTGTTTGTCTAGTGCTCTTCCCTAGCAGACTATTAGTTTTCATGGTGAGGAGACTATCTCTTACTCTCTTTGCAACCTTTCTCATTCTTTCTCCAATCCTAACATGTAGCACAATGCGTATCAAAATATAGAAAATCAAAAAATATTTAATGAATGACATCTAATCTCCTCTAATACAACTGAAGCTTTTAAGGAAAAGGAAAAATGCCCAAGAAATAATAAAATAAATTGACACAAACTTCAGGTACCTATTTTTAAATTAAAATGCCAAATGTGTAAATCATCAATGTTCATGTAACAGTATACTGTATAATGACAAAAGCAAACAAACTATATACTATCTAAACAAACTATCTAAAACTATACTCCATAGTATGGATGAATCTCACAAACATTATCTTGAGTGACAGAAGCCAGTCAAAAAGGGATAATATGTTGTAAGATTCCATTTATATTAAATCCAAGAACAGATTAAACTAATCTATGCTATTAGAAATCAGGATAATGGTTAACCTTAGAGGACTGAACAAGAGAGCTTTTAATATCCTGTTTCTTGATCTTTCAGCTTGTTACCAAAGGTCAGTTCAGAAATACCATAATATATGCTCTTTTCTGTAAGATATTATTTCAATTAAAATTTTTTTAAAGTTGAAATACTTATCATTTATATTCTAATAATATGTTAATAATGCATCCTAGAAGCCTATAGGCATTACCCTTTGTAGAAATTTTAAATATATCTACAGAGACCAATGCTTAATTCTGCTAGTGATAACAAAGTTATATTTTACTGCCCTTAAACCAACCCTTTACTGTCATTTTTAAAACATCCTTTAAAAAAAAAAAGTGCTAAATTAAAATTTAAATTAATTGCTCAGGATTTCTGTAATTAAATATCACTGAAAACTGTTTTTCCCATGATATCCTACACATTTCAATCCTGTTCTATGGGGCTAAAAGAATTAACTATTAACCTGATATAAAACATTAAGGAAAACATTTCTGTTGAAAAGTTTATTTTTGTATGTTTGGAAATTATGTAATACAAAATGAAAAATAAAATATAACCAAATATTTTGAAAAAATAAATTCTAAGAAATAGAAATTTAGTAATAGCTTCTCACTGAAGCTAAAATACATTAATAGGAACATTTAAATGGGAGAAAAAGAACTTACTTTAAATGTTACTTAAAAATTTATTAGCAAACCTGATTAAAGTAAATGGTAATTAGCTTCAACTTCACACACAATTAAAAGTTAAATTTAAAAATATTTCTAAACAATAAGTATAAATAATTTTGCTCATTTACATAAAATCTAGATTTTTCACTAACTCAAACATACCAACTAAACTTTTTGTGTGCTATAAAATGTGCTTGTTTTAAAAGCTGTGGCCTGAAGTAAATATGCTCATCTCATTACTGAATGAAATGTATACACAGCATCAGAAATGTGCAGAAACTTTGGAATGTGAATTTTAAAAATCCAAATGAAACAGCTTGTATAATTTCAGGGAGAGACCATGAATGGGAACAGAGCTGATATATATAATGACATAACCAGGGTGCCTTACTAAAAAAGTCTCACTCAATGCATGAGTTAAATAAAACTCTCAGTTCTCAAGTGATTTTTATTTAATTCAGCAATATATGATAGATTGTATCTGGTATTTTATTTACTTCATTTAAGTAAGATACATCTCAGTTTATTGAGCTTTGTATTTATTACTTTCTATGTAGAGTTGCTAAGAATAATTATGGTTTACTATCTATTTATTAAGGGAAACAATTTAAAGAAACTATTTCACAGCAATACAGTTCTGCAGAGCATAGCAAAAATATGAAATATGAAATAATGAGAAGAGGTCTGACCTACAAAAAAGCAAATCATATCCAAATAAATATCAGTATTCTGTGACTCATGCTTTTAGTATTTAATTGGAAAATCTTCTTTCAGATGTCAGTGGACATATTTTATATCACATTTGACAATATTTATAGTAAGCCCTATACATCCTTAAAATAAGCCTTGAGTATTTAAATATTCAATATTTTTCATATAAAGGCTTATAATTCATTTTGGTCATTTGGGTTTTATTTTAAAAAGTTAAGCATTCTCTACAGTATGTTGCACTGTATCTGTAATAAAATTTCAGTGTTATGAATGGTAAATCAGCACATAACTGAGATAACAGTATCACAAATATCTATTCAAGCTGATAGAACACATCAACTGGGATACAGTCCATGCTATTTCTGAAGAGATCAGAATACAAAACTTGACTCAAATGCAACATGCTACGTATACATGAATAAAGAGGTTAAAAGTGACTCTCTAAACAACATAATAAATGATATCTGAGGAATACGGAAGACTAAAGACAAAAACTTGTCAAGAGAAAATATGAATAATCATTTACTAATGGCTTCATTTTATAAAAAATCTGGTTGTAAGACAACTACAATTCTGTATTTTTTTAATTTTCTGGATCAATAGGAAATCTCTTTGAAAATATAAGCATTACTTTACAAATTTCATTCTAAAAGATATATTATTTTTTAAAAAACACTATTAATAAATGAAGTACTTTGGATTAAGAAATATCTGTTTTCTGAAAGTTATGTTGCTTTTCATAAATAACTAAAATACATCTTACGAAAATAAGCTTACTAATTAGGATGAGAAAAAGACATATTCCAAATAACTGAAATAATCTAAATTTTAAAATGTAAAACTATTTTACTTTCTATTATATTCTAATAATTTCATATATTAAACCTTATTTCATATATTTAAACAATTATTTCTTTAATATATTAAAAGTATTACTTAAACTAAAAGAAAAGTATGATTAGTAAGTATTGACTTTCTTTCTATAAATCTCTTTGAATTTAGGGAAATACAACCTCCAAGTAAAGTAACCCAATAGTGAATGGAAGTAAGGGTTAAAATCACTTTATTCCAAAATGCAGTAATTACACATAAACATATCAAATATTTTATATGTGTGTCATGGGTATACTTTTCTCAGTGGCTATGAATACACATAAAATTGTTATTTAGGTGATACTTTGGCCTTAATATGCAACTTTTATAATAAATATGCAACTTTTCCTTTAATCTCTGTACTCTCTCAAAAAGGAAAGAAAAAGTATTTGCCTTTGCAGTTCCTATTATAGTAAGAAGAGCAACATTTTACAATAGCTCCAGCATGGATTAACAGTTATTACCTCAACAATAATCATCACTACCACAAAAGTATTATGACTTAATACACTTGAGACATTAAAAGAGATTTTTTTGTGTCTCAGTAAAAAACCATATAAATTCAGACATTTTTCTAAAGTTTTGTATAAAATTAATACACTGGCTTAAGACAAAATTGTTTTTCCCTTCCTAAAATAATAAATAAAAATTACCATAAACCACATTTTAACAAAATACTTACCAGCATGTGGGTAGTTTCAGAAGTTTACCGTAAAGCGCAGTGCTGAAAGAGGGAATAATCGGTACAGGTAAGCAGTAAGATCCCCTACAATCCAAAGATGTCAGTCCTGCCTGGAAACCAAATATCTGAAACAAAAAGAAAAGATCCAAATGTTCACAGAGACAAAGTTTTAATAAGCACAGGATGAAATACGTCAGTTTCAATTTGCTCTACAACAGCTGCACGCTAAATATGTTCCAATGTCTTTTTCCACTTCCCAAACATCAACATTTTTTTATTCAACATTAAGTCAGAATTAAGAGATTTATATATACATTTCTTTAACATCCCTGCTTTTTTTGACTCACTTTCTAAGTTTCACATTTTATTTCTATACATAATTCTCATTTAGTGTTTCTTCTCTGTAAACTGCACATATTTTCTATTAAATTAATTGACTGCGCTGTGCACATTGTAGATATTAGCTTTAATTAATATCAGTAGTAATCAATTACTATTATCATTTTATGACTAAAACAATATTAACTACAACAAGAACGATCTTAAAAATATATTTTGACTTCAACTTACACTACACACACAGAAAAAGCATATCCTAAAATGTTACCTCTTTATATATCCTAAAATGTTACCTCTTCTCCCTTTTGTGTGAGAAAATAATTGTGGGACTATAGTTTCCTCACCCAGAAAACTTAGCACATGGCATAAATTACACTTCATACGTTTAGATTGAAAACAAGAACACACTCTAAAATTTTATAAGCATTACCAGAAATTTCTGAACACTGTATTTGCCTTAATAGGAAGAATCAATATAACATCACATTTTACATGAAACACTGCAAAGAACTAAATATGATGTTTCTGCTCCAATTATTTCCAATAAGGTGAAAGATAAACATCTCAAACAGGAAACACTGACACACAGGGATACAAAACAGTTACTGTTCTCCAACGACATGCAAAAGCAGCTAACCCCAATATTTATCTTTCATTATTATTTCTTACTCCTTGGGTTTCTAAAGCACTGACTTTCCTCTCTCTAAGATTAACAATAACTGCTACGTCCTATAGTGAAACATGTTTTAAAATCTCAATAACCAATTTTCAAAAACAAAATACTTTCGTTTAATAAACATAAACCAGTGATCAATTTCTTAGAAAGTATTAAGCTACTTCCCAATGGTTTCAAAAAGCTATTATGCCCTTAACATTCATCAAACTGACAAAGTCAAATCATTTCCTCTAAAGTCAGTTTTCAGGGAACAAATTTTTTTTTTTTTTTTTTTTTTGGAAATAAGACATTATTTAGAATGACATACTTTCTGAGAAAACTGAACTGAAAAGGACCTACCTACCTATCTAATTAGTATCAAGGAAAATAAAAGTGATATACCTATTAATTCCTATAGTCCAACTATTATGCAAGTGACAAAAAATACTGAACTGAAAAGAAAAATAAAAAAACATGTTTCTAATACTTAAATGATCAACTTTAAAAATTAAGGTAAACCACATTCCTTCCCTTTGAAGACTTGTTCTGAGCAACAATGCATTCAAAGAACTTCCAGACGCTGTGCAATTTCAGCATTTCATATTTCCTCTGAAAGGCCCATGTTTAAATGATTCTGAAATTTACAATTATTAATACCACTTAATATAAAACATGATTATTAAATATGCCCGACCTCCAAATATTCCTAGAATATGAATAAGGATATTTTATCACATTAGATTATCTATGTCCAACTAAGAACTCTCTCAAGCTACTTTCTTATAGTCTATAAAATGCCCCAACAGTATAATCACAGACACTATTATTAACTGTACTTAGATGGAAACTGGGTGTAGAGGAGATCCCCTGCTGTTAGTCTGCAGAACTGCAGACTTTAGGGATACTCTGTATTACATAATTGTTTTAAAGCTTTTAATTAATTTACATATTCTCCAGAGATACTTCTCAGGAAACATTCAAGCAAATATAAATTATAATGAAAGAGGGCTTATCTACCACATCAAAAATAATTATTTCGAAATAACCAATTTTCAACTCCTTAAAATTAAAGCAGTAAGACACACTCTTTACAATACCTATATAACCTAATAACTTTACAACCCTTGACCCAGATTACAAACATTTTATCTAGAAAAATGGAAAACCAGCACAGTATGAATTGAGGTTGCTTTCACCAAAAATGGTCCATATACTCGGAAACAGAAGTACTGAATACTGCAAAGTTAATTGTCTGAAGCAGTAAGAATGTACAAAGCAGTAAATTTAACTACTAATAGAGATTTTAGCTGAAGGAAATGTCAACTTGAATAAGATGGGTTGCACATCACAATGAAAAGTCAAACACATACCACCATCTTCAAAAAAAATCTAAGTAGAAAACAATAAAAATAATATACAATCTATATTTTAACACTGTAAAACACATGTTCCTGAATTAACATCTCATATCAAAGAAACTATAGTTAAAAACAAAACAACTTATTTCAAATAATTTAATAAAAATTAGTATGCTAAATTAGGGTTTACAATGGTAAAAAGACAAAAACAACAAAAAGCATATAGTATTAATGACAATGAAAACACATAACTGTGATATGAAACTAATCATTTTTATGCTGTTGTTATTATAAGACACTCAGTATAACAGTATAACCAGTATCCTAAATATGTGCCCCTTCTTAAAGGCATTAAAAAATCAGGCATTATCATCATGTCAAAAGTTAATCTGTATACAATAATACACCGGAACATGTAAAAACTGAATAAAAATTATTATAACTAGAAATCTACAGCATAGGAATGAAAATTTTAGAAAGAAAAAGGTCAGAGGAAAAGAATGCAACTTGATCTAGTTAAACATTCAAACTTCAGAGCTAGAACTGCTTAGAGATTAACTAAATTATCTCATTTCACATATGGGAAAAATGAACTCCAAAAAGGATAAAGGACTTCTTCAAAATTACTTATTGCTAGAACACAATATAATGCTTCATTTGATTTATCTCATCTATTAGCTCACAATGTCATTCTGCCTTGCTTCCTCCCTCCCTTTCCTCCTTCCCCACCCAAAAAAAAGTAATTCTTCACTTATTCTTAAAGATAAAACAATCTTTCTCACCACCTCTTCTCCTCCAACCATCAGTAAAAATTACTGCTCACTTTTCATCAGCAAATATCTTCAAAGAGTAGTCTAGAGAATGCTATTTTTTTTTCATTGCCTACTCATTCCTTAAACCCACTAAATCTAGTTTCTGTTCATGTATCCAGTAAAACAAAAAGAAACTCTGCACTGCAACTGATACTTATATATTTTTTTCTTATGGAAAGAAATTATTTTCTCTTGATTTTTCTCACCAACAACTTAAGCGACCAAACAATAAATAATGATTTTTCCATCGCCCAGAATTTTAAAAATATAAATACTGTCATCCTGTCACCTATACTATTGAAGAAATAAAATCTTCGAAATACATAAAGTAATGATTATAACTCAACATTGAAAAAAATAACTCAATTTTAAAATGGGCAAAATATCTGAACAGATATTTCTCCAACGAAGATATATAAGTGGCCAATAAGCACATGAAAAAAATGCTCAACATCACTCATAAAATATGAATCAAAATCACAACAAGATACCACTTCACAACCACTAAGATGACTAAAATCAAAAAGACAAACAATAAATAACAAGTGTTAGTGTGGATGTGGAAAAATAGGAACCTTCTTATTCACTGGCTAGTGGAACAGTAAAACAATGTAACAATCCCTTGGGAAAAACGTTTAATATATTAAAAACAGAGTTACCATACGATCAGGCAACTCCAAGAGTAGGCATATGTTAAGAGAAATTGAAAACCTATGTTCACACAAAAACCTAAACATAAATGTTCATAGCTCTATGATTCATAACAGCCAAAAGGTAGAAAAAGTACAAATGTCTATCAACAGATAAACAAAATACAGTATATCCACACAATCGAATATACTATTCAGCTAGCTATAAAAAAAGAAATAATGTACTAATACATGCAACAATATAGACGAGACTTGAAAAGACTATGCTGAGTGAAAAAAAAGTCACAAAAGATTGACTATATGTTGTATGATTCCACTTATATTAAATGTCCAGTATAGGCCAATATGTTTAGAAAGAAAGTAGATAAATGGTTACAAAAAAAGAGTAAATGGGGAATGAATGCTAATGGGGAGTGAATGCTAATGAGTAGAGGGTTTCTTTTTCAGATGATGAAAATGTTCTGGAATTAGAAAGTGGTGATGGTAGCATTAACTTTGCGAAAATACTAAAAATCACTAATATTTATTTCTTTATAAAAGGTGAATGTATAGTATGTCAATTACCCCAATCAAGTTGTTATTTAAAAAATAAAAAGGCTTACAACATAGCTGAAGTCTAATTTAACCATGACCCTTCTACAAGTTCCACTGCCTTCCAATCACACCCAAGACCACCTACCTAATATCTCACTTCTGGAGTTCAAAATGTATCCTTTCCATTTGTTATACATTTATAGACCCTTTTATAGCCACAAACAATCTTTAACATTATTTCGTTTTCTTAATTTACATAAATGGCATCATGCTATATATACCATTATGCTTCCTGGTATTTCCACCAATAATTACATTGTAGGGAAGCTATATCCATGTTAGCCTCACTAGACCTCTAGTTACATATGTCACCATATGCAATAATTTTACTGGGGCATGGGTCAGCAAACTACAGCCCACAGGTCAAATTCAAATTCACTGCCTGTTTGTATTGTCTACAAGCTAAAAATAATTTTCACATGTGAACATTTTTAATCAATTTGATGATATCAAGAACACTAAACTGGAACCCCAAAAAGGTGAAACGTTTACCCTGCCAGAAAAATTCCATTCTTCTCATTAGCAAAATCATAAAACTGCATTACAGAGTATGCTATTACAATCTGAATTTGATTAACTTAAAATTTATGGAAGTTTGTTCTCTCTTATAAAGTATCTACGTAATATCCTAAATTTTACCTCTTGTCCCACAAAGCCTAAAATATTTACTATCTGTCTCTTTAGAGAAAAGTTTGCTGACGCTGCTGTAAGATAATATATTGAAAAGTGGAAGAGATGATTGTAAGGTAGATGTGTTTTCTAGTTTATTAGATCCTGTGAAAGTACTCTCCAAAATGATATTAACTTATACACCCATCAGTCATGTATGAAAGCACCATACCTCCAAATTCTCAGGAAAAACTGTTTACTTAGGTCAAAATTACCAACTCTAAAAAAATTTAAAAGGTTTTGATTTTACTATAACCTTCCTGATCTCTCTGAAGCATCTACCATAGCTGACCCTTAAAAGTAATGTGGCCTTAAATTTATATTATTATATAGTTTATAGGGTACTTTCACTAATTTATTTTATACATGTTTCAAACATCAGATGCTTTATAATGTCTTAGCTAGTTCACACCATATGTCGTCAAAGAACAGGTTTAACAGTTATATAAAGAGGATTTAATAAAATGTACAAAATTTTCATCTGCATGTTTTCTTCACACATCCATGCCAACTCTCTCAATTAATAAATTTCATTACATAAAATGGGTACTACATACTATTTCATCATATAGTCAAAATGAGGTATACAAAATTAAAAAATTGAGCACTTGTTTGAGTATTTAATTGAAAATTACTTAGGTTCTTAAATGCTGCACACATAAAACAGACATTTGAATCCTCTACTGTAATATTTTAACACTGTAATAGTGAAAATTAAACTTTAAAAATGTCCTCAAAGCTTATATATAGTAATCATCCTAAGTAACAAGAACTGCTAATAAACTTTTTAACAAATTAGTATTTTGAGTCATATAAATGAAAACCATCAAATCCTGAAATTTTTAAAATGTACTAGGCTGCTAAAGCAGTATCAAAAATACAATGAAATATTCAAGACTCGGGCTTTTTTTTAAGTATTCAATATTCATAATACCAATGAAAAGTTTTCTACATACTATTCTTACTCTGCACAACACCTAGATTCCTGGGACATTTAACTTATCCATTATAGTGATAGTCAAACCAACCAAATTTAAAAGACAACTAGACAACATGTGTAGCAACAGACTTTATAAAATATAACTTTATCTGGACAACACTATAACTTTTATATTACCCTGGAAATTTTATCAGGATTTTAACCTATTAACAATAGCAGTGGTAAACAACTATTCGAACAACTTTTATGTGAGTATGGATGACAACTATATTGATGACCAATGGCTTTGAGGACCATTTTCCTTGAGGATGATGCATGCGTTATTCATCTTTAATGCTGAGTGTCTGCAATACGGAAAGAACTTAATATTTACCAAATTAATGAATCCTACATAAGTAGAATACCCTGGAAAGATTGGTGAACGGCCTAAAATTAGACGTGTTTCAACAAAATAAAGCAAATATTCGTAATATTATAATTTGATATTCAAGTTGTACCACTATTAAAAAAAATACACCTTAGTGTATTAATTGTAGGAATGAATTAAAGAGCACAGGTATAAAATATGTATCTAGCATTCAAGAATACCTTTTGCTGCTACCCACATGACATAAAACACTGTAATCATTATAGTTTCTTTTTTTCACTTTTTATTTCCCAATTCCAGCTAATATACATTATTATATACTAGTTTCAGGTGTACAACATAATGATTAGACATTTACATACCCTATGAAGTGACTATTTCGATAAGGCAAGTACCCATCGGACACCATACATGATTATTACAATTGTATTGACTATATTCTCTATGCCACACTATACATCCCTGTGACTATTTTTATAACTGGCAATTTGTACTTCTTAATCCCTTTCACTTTTTTCACTCATCCTACCAATCCCCCCTTCTTATCTAGCAACCATCGATGTATCTGTATCTGTGTTTGTTTCTGTTTGTTTGTTCAAAAAGATATATACATCCCTATGTTCATTGCAACATTATTAACAATAGCCAAGATATGGAAGCAACCTAAGTGTCCATCCGCAGATGACAAATGGATAAAGAAGGTGTGGTACATATTTATAATAGAATATTACGCAGCCATTAAAATGAATAAAATCTTGTCATTTGTGACAACATAGACAGACCTAGATGATATTTTGCTAATTTTAGTACTTATTCTTGAATGCATCTTTGATTGGTTTCCTTTAGTCCATAAAACAGAATTGATTAGGTATATGCTATCTACACTTAAACTATACATCTATTTGTGTTTGCTTAGCAAAAACATTTATTTGAGTTTATCTTTTTGTATTACTTATACTGGGGTGTATTATTTATTTATAAAAAAAGATATGGAGGAGATGAGTAAAGCCTCCAATAATTTACATAATTTAAAGCAATCAGAAAGATTTTCTGTAGCATCAAGAAATTAACACAAATTCAATAATAGGAAAGTAAGTAAAAAACAAATGTGTTAAAACCTCCTTATAAAACATTGCCTCACATAAATCATCCCCTCAAGGAAATCAAGAGTCTTTTAAAGCATCATCATAAACTAAGTGCTCTTTCACACTGCTTAAAAATATCATCAATGACACATAAAATCTTTAAAAATTATAATTATTATTATCTTACAAACATTAAGATAGAAGTCCAAATGATTGAAGAAATGTCTTTTAAAAAGGTACATTTTTATTTTTATTCATTTTAATTGTATTGGATAATGAATATAGCTATGATAGCTTATTTAAATTTTATCTTATGGGGTACTAATTCTGTGAAATTAAAACTCAATAAAAAAATAGATTTAATATTCCCAAAGCCAACCAGATACTAATAAACAAGAAAATTCACTTTTCATACCTTAAGGTAGCAGTGTGCATAGCAATAATGAAGCAGATTATCAGAAGGCTGACTAAGGCTGCTGACCACATGCACCAAATGTTCCGCATACATCGGCACAGAATGTTCCAGATTAATTTTATCCACCAATATCTGAATAGATGGCAAAGGCCGAAGAGATTGGAAGTTTGTAGTATTCATGAAGTTACCTGAGTTCTGGAAAATAACAGTGTTCACTTTATATTTCAGGAGAACAATGACTGATGTGCAATGGTCACTATATAAGCTTCAGATTGGCAGAGTCTGCGATGATATCAAATCAATCTAGAAATGACACCTTTCTATGGGACTCTCTTGTCAAAACCAAATACAAACACCTTCTACATATTTTTAAGTATGTCCCAGATTTCAAAAAATTCATATTTATTGCAAAATTATCACTACCCTTTTAGTAAACTTTTATTTTTTCAATCAATTGTAATAGTGCCACTACATGCCTCAGTACATTGAAGATTTTTCTTAAGCTCAATCATTACAAAAAAACTTCCTAGATATCCCAGAGCTAGCCACCTTTTACCTTCTTTCTCTTTATTCACATTTAGATGCCTAAGGGACTAAATGAACTACTCCAGACATTTTCAAAGATACTGTAAGCAAACTTAAATTTCTGACCCATATCATATATCCTAATAATACACATTCAAAAGACTCAAAGTTCTAGGACTCTCAAGATGGGCTTACCATTTTTAGTGATACAGAAACTTTCTAAGTTTCCAAACATGCAGGTAAGTTTCAAGATATCCAGATTAGCAAGCATCACAGCTCCTCTCAGAACTTACTCCCATAAGATGCTATACCCACAGTTCTCAAAGAGAAACAGTATAACCTATCCAGAAGTATGTGGGAAAAATGTGGGAAAAAGCAGTTTCACTGCCTTGTTTTGTCTGTCTTTCATTGTCACAACAATTACGGAGCACTATTGGCACTGAGCAGGCATTGGCTAAAGGTGGTAACTGCTAAATAATACTTCTCCAGTACGAAAAACTGAAAGTGCTATTACTGAGAAACACTGTGCCTAAAATTAACTAAACCAAACATACAATCCTGCTTTTTTGACTCGTTATTATAATTTTTAAACAACTACTTATTAACAATTACTTTTTTAAGTGACTATTTTGAATTATTGAGGTATTACAGCAAAACACAGAAATGTGAAGGATAGAGCACAATGAACTTTTTTACACCTATAATCACCACACATTTCAAGCACGTTAGAAGGCTCTTATGTCCCTCCTAAGGCATTACTGAATCCTCATCAGAGGTAGCCAATATTCACTATAGATAAGTTGTCTGTTCTTAAACTTCCTATACTAATGTCTGCCTGCTTTCATTCAACATAACATCTGTGAGATTTATCTACGTTGTTAATTCTTAGAGTTGACACTTTTATCATTATAAAGTGGTTCCTTTTATTTCTAATAACACTTCTTGTCTTAAACTCTACATTTGCCAGTATTAAAACAGCCACACTATCTTTCCTTTGATTAGCATTTAAATGGTGTATCTTTTCCACCCTTTTACTGCTAACTCGTAGTCATAGTTTTCAGTTCTAGAACTTCATTCGGTTCTTCTTTTATGGACTGAGGTTTCTTTTGAAATCTACCTTTTTGCCTCGTCCATGAACTTATTAATCGCAGTTACTTTAAAGTATGTCTAATACTGACATATTTTAATGTTCTCCACTGAAATTTTCCCCAGTGATCTCTTTACCTAGCAACACAATAATCAATTATGAATAGCCAATAGAGAACAAATATACAAAATGAAACTACTACATCATAATCAATTCCCTGCCATACTTCCATAAATTCTTCTTAAAGTCAGAGTTAAAATAGTTTTAAAAAATAATAAAGATAACAGATACCTTACTATGTATATGGCAAACTCAGAAAGCAATACAGTGATCTTACTTACCTTAAACAAATATTAAGCATCTAATAAGCCCTCATTAAATAGAATAACAGTAGTAATAACTGGGTTCCTAATATGTGCAAAATGGTTTATATGCATTATCTCGCAGAATATTCAAAATAATTCTAGAATCTAGGTACAGGGGAACTGCTCTGTGCCAGCTTCCTGACAATCTTACACAAATTCATGTAAACCACAAAGGCAAGGCTCAACCGTGGGGACACCTGGGCCTTAGTGGACCATCCTATGATACTATCAGAACAGAGTAACACAAGTGTTCTTGTGAGGAGCTGTTAAAAAATTTCTCACTCACCTTCTCATCTTCAGGGAGCCTGCTATGAGATATTTTCTCACGAGCATCCCTCAGCCAGATGAAATAAATAGGCTTTCCACCTACCCTTCTTAATAGTACAGCTGTGTGTGCATGTGTGTGTGTGAGTGAAATATATATATATATACACCTGCTTAGCTGCAGTGTAGAATTGAATCCTTTTCAACAGGGTACCCTATCATGTATGTTCCACGTCATTTGGCCTTCTGGTTTCAGGGCTGTCCTGAAAGGGACACAGCAAGCTGACACCATTATTGATTTACTTTACTATCTATGTAAGTAATAAACTATCTGAATATCTGGGCTTGTTGCTTCTTTACTGGTTGAATCTGCCAGCCCACTTGAAAAATACAATTTTCTTTTGTTTTTCAGAAAAGGAAAATAAGACAAGATATCATAAGGTATCACAGCTAGTATATGGTCTGACTTCCAAACCCACATTCTACATTTCTTAAATAGCCTTAGCTTGAAAACACAATCATTCACATTGCTTTAACTTCATAGGATAACTATATAAGCAGATATTCTTTTACTTAATCATCCTCCTCTTACAATATCATAGGACAAACAAACATGCATATATGGAAAAACAAGTAATAAATTGCAAAATATACCTTTTCTCCCATAATGACAGGCAGCAGCTGATCCAGTAAGTTGAATTCTGCCATGAAAATTGTGCAAGTACATTTGAGAAGAGTAATACTTGTATGCCGAGTAGGAATATATTCCTCCAAAGATGCCATTTCTTCTGGATTCGGTATTGTTTCATTTTCATCCTTAATATCTAAAATGAAATGATGAAAATTTAATAAAAATTATTTTTAGATAATTTTCTTAAATAATTAAAAAATTAATTGGTTATCCAAATTTAAGGTCAAATTCTACTTTTCAACAATGAACTATAAAATATTACCTTTAATAAATTGTATTACTCCATAATATAAATGTATGACTTTGCTATATAAAATTTTACATTTCTGATTTTTAAAATTTTTTTTATTTTAAAGAAACTTCCAATCTCTTTTGTTAAAAGAATGATAGCTTCTATCCATAAAAATGCCATTGAGATAATGTAAAAAAGCTAGAGATTAAGAAAAAATATTGCCATAGATATATAAATAACTCCATAAAGGACTTGTACCCACAGCATATTAAACAAATTTTTTTAATCTCCTGAAACTTATTAATAAACAAATAATTCAATAGAAAAATGGCCCAAAAAGCCTTCAATAAGCAAAATATAATATATCAAAATGGTGAAAAAATTCTATCAAAAGTTTGTTAACATTATTAGGCATCAGATAAAGTAACAATGTGATATAACTACAGACTCACTGGAATGGCAAAAAAAAAAAAAAAAAGAATAAGAATACCAAGTGCTAGCAAGTGTAGACCAACATTAGTAAACTCTATTAAAAGCCATATAGAAAATATTTGTATATGGCCATTCTACCCTGAACAAGCCCAATCCTTTCTGATCTCAGAAGCTAAGCAGGGTTGGGCCTGGTTAGTACTGGGATGGGAGACCACCTAGGAAGGCCAGGTGTTGTAGGCACAAAAAATTTAAAAAATAAAAAATAAGAGATTATAAACTGACAAGGTCCTTGCATTCTGTGAGGTCAACCAACGGTTGCCTCGCCTGACCAAAAAAAAAGAGAAAATATAATAGACTCTGTGGGCAGTACAGTCTCTGTCACAGTTACTCAACCCTGCCACTGTGGAAACAAAAGAAGCCACGGAAAATACATAACTGAATGAGCATGACCACAGTCCAATAAAATGTTACTTATGGAAACTGAATTAAATTTCATATAGTTTTCACGTGCTACAAAATATGATTCTCCTTTGTGTTTCTTCCCAACTACTTAAAATGCAAAACCCATTATCATCAATTCGTAGGCTATACAAAAATCGGAAGTCATAGTTTGGCAACTCCTGATCAAACGCAACTAAAACCTTCCTACATTGTTGGCAAGAGTGTAAAATAGTTCAACTGCTTAGGAAAACAGTTTGGAAAGTATCGCTAAGGGTGAACATATGCAATCCTTTTACCTAAGTGATTCTCCTCTTAAATAGCCAACAGAAATGAGTACCTATGTTGAAAAGGCATGTATTAGAATGTTTTTAGCACCAGTATCATAATAACCAAAAACCAGAAACTAACCAAATACTAATCAACAATAAAATGGATAATCACACAATGGGATACTGTACAGCAATGAGAATGAATCTCCTAAATATAAGCTAAAGCCAGAGACAGAAGAGTACACACTGTGTGATTCCATTTACATAAATTCTAAAATAAAACTAAATCTATGATGTTAGAAGGAGAGTAGTTATTTGCGGGTCAGGTGTAATGAGAAGAGTGCACAAAGAGGGGCTTCTGGAGTGGTATTGAGGCTCCATTTCTTGAACAGTGACATAGATATGGTTTAAGTTTTATGTGCTTTCCAATTTGTAGGTTATACTCCAATAAATAGCTACCAAAAAAAGTGAAGAACTGCTAACTACTTAAGATTTAATACATATGCACTCATACTTATGGGAATATGTATATACAAGCAGCTCTAGCTCTGCACAATTCTGATATGCATGGATTTCTTTAAAAATGTCATTTCCCAAAAGCATAATTCAAACATCTGTTACCACAGTATTATAACTATAAGTAATTGCACAACATACAACTTCACTGCTGGTTCTTCAGTCACGAATCATTACATAGAGATGAGCATCATGATCGGTGACCAATCATGTGATTTCTTTGAAAGTATATCAGATTTGGTTACTGATTACCAGTATTTGTCATATTTACCTCATGACAGATAACAAAGCATATAGTTGTACTGCCTCTTTGTTTACTGGTGATAAACCCACGTGACATTTTACAAAAATGGATAATTGAAATAGAACTGGCAATCAAAGATGAAAGTGTACATTTCTGAGATGATTAACTTCAATAAAAGTTGATAAAAACTTCAAATAAAAACTCATGTTTTATATAAACGTATACATGTGTGTGTGCGTGCGTGCGATAATTCCACAGTAGAAGAGATTGCTAATTGCAATCTCCTTTCTTCTAGCAAAAAAAAAAAAAAAAAAAACCTCTGAATTTGAGTCAGGCATATGGACTTCTCCTAGAAACTATATTTTCAGCCTCTCTTACCACTAAGTGTAGCAACACGGTACTAGTTTTGGTCAATGGGATCACAGAGCCAATGTCATTAGATAAAACTACGTACTTACCATTTGCTCTTGCCTATACTTCCTACTGATTAAATTTACATTGTAATGGTGAGCCAACACTGATCATGTGGATAAGGTATATCTCAGATGACGTCAGAATAACAAGACAGAAGGAATTTATTTCTCTGAGATAAATGCCCAGAAGTGCAGTTACTAGACTACATGGTAGAGACATGTTTAGTTTTAAAAGAAACTACCAAACTGTTTTCAGAAGTGGCTGTACCATTTTACATTTCCATCAGCAATGAATGAGTGATCCAGTTTCTTCATACCCTCTGCAACATTTGGTGGTATCACTGTTTTTTATTTTGGCCATTCTGTACATACCATCCTAGCACTTACAAGAGTGCCTGGCATGGATCAGGCATTCAAGCGAGGTGCAAAAAAACAAATGCATGAACATACTGAGCACTTACTATGCACTAGGCCCACTGCTATGTGCTTTCACATGCACTAATCTTTGGAAGTAGTCCTATTAGTATATTCTTTAGGATAACAACAAATATGCTATGATAAAGGTCAAATAACAGAAGCTTCAACAAAACCAGGAGCTTATTTCTCATTCACATAACGGTCTAGGTCTAAAGGATGACGTGGTGCTAGCACACTATGGAGACGTAGTTTCTTTCTATTTTATTACTCTGTGTGCTCAGAATGCAGCTTTCATCTCAGGGTCCAAGATGACAGCTCCAGCTCTTGCCATTATAATTTTTTTGCAGACAAAAAGAAAGAAAAAAAAAGTATGGCATACTCTCTTCCTTCTAAAGTCATGGCCCAAGAATTCACAGGAAGTTTTGCATCTGTCTCCATAGCCAGAATCTAGTCTTATACTTGGAGTGTTTATTTTTAATCATAAATATTTCTACCATAGCAATTTTTACTAAAAAAAATAGAAGAATGGATACCGGGAAGACAATTTAACCACTTTGTCATAATAATTAAACTAATTATAAACAAATACAAATGAAAAATCAGTGGTGTAAATTAAATTTCCTAAGGTCAGCAAGTGGGGAGTCAGAAGTCAAACCACAGTCTAAACCCAAAGGCTGAGTTCTTTACTATCCTTTACTCCCTTATTGTACTATTATATCCTACTCTAGAGTGATTTATTACATAAAAAAAATTTTATCTTATAAAACTGTCATAACCCTATCTTCATATCACTGTATAGCAAATTCTTTTGAACAAGTAAGACCTAAATTTTCATGAATGTTAAATTTGTATGTTTAGAGCCATTTTCATGTCTGCTCTTTAGAATACACTAACATGGAAAAAATGGTCATACTTCAAGAGCATTCACTGGAAAGATTATCAAAAAGTTGTAACAATAAAATATTGACAAATACTGGCAAATAAGTACTTTTGCAAATAACTTCCAAATCTTGACCTCTCCCATAATTTCCACACACAATTTTATTCCTGAAATTAACAACTAAATACATTCAAGTCAGGTAAGCAAAATATACTAAAAGGGTAAGTCAGCAAAGTACAACAAAGCAAATATATAAGCACTCAAATCAACTGGCAAGATTCAATATTAAGCCAAAAACGAACCTGGTTTTAGCCTGCTATATGGTTCATATTCGTGTTCCAAGGCACAAACAATCATTTTCAAAATTCTATGTACCGCACTGCTATCCAAGCGAAAATCAAGAGAACCAATAACAAGGCTTTTGGTAGACTTCTCTTGAACTATGCCCAAATCTTCACTTTTTCCTGAGGAAACATCTTGTTGATTGGCAGAACCTTCAGGAAGCCAAATTTTATATTAATATTTTAAGCATCAATCACATACAAAAAGTATATATTTTAATATTACTCTGCTCTCATCTTTTCAGCTTATAGCGTAATGCTTTAAAACCAATTCTCCTTCAGCTACATACACAGAACCTTGCCAATCTGAAATTTTCTCAGTAGGGACGAGAAGATATTACCACCAAAAAAAAACTGATTCAAGAGAATATATTCTTGTTATCTATTTAATATTATAAAAAAGTGCTACAAAATTGAAATGGTCATTCTTAAAAAATTAGTCTCTAAAATCTAATTGCTTATATCCAATAATTCTATACCCAATACTATTATGTTGACTGGGGAAGGGAAACTCTGGAAGAAGTTGCATTTTACTACTATTTTATCTTACAAGTTTCATTGAAAATTAGATTGTTTAAAATGGCACATTCACAGGGTACCTTAAGAGTATTATGAGAGTTTTATAATTATAACCATGGAAATGAACAACAGGTATTAACATCTCTGAACTCTTTCCAGAGTAAAATCATGGCCCTGCTCCATGTTGCAGAATCCAAGTTCCTCAATCCCTTACCTGTCCGTGTATTGAAGGGAAACAAGGCTGTCCTCTGAAAACAAAACTCTTGGCTCTACCAACAGGTATTTCTCTTTACCTACTACGTACACTCCTTACATTAGAGATTTGGTTTTAATACATAATCCACAATTATAAAGAATATATGATAATTTTTAATTCTTAAGCCATTTTGTTTACTCAAAAAAATAAAAGGAAAGTTAATCCTTTAAATGTAGGACTCAAGAATCCTTCTATTTCTGCATTCCCCTAAATTAACACCAATACTCTCCTAAGACATCCAGATTCAAAAGGGCAATGTCTCTCTCTCATGCTTTTCCTCTATCCAATAACGGAATTGTTTCAATTTTATCTCTTTCTATATCTGTAAAATCTCTCTGTTGTAGATTACATTTTTAGCTATCTACTTTGTCCATGAACATATATGCAATAACTCCCTAAATAAAAAAGACAAATAGGTAGTAGTTAAAACAATGACAAATATTTCAAACTAAATAAGAAATATTTCAATTTAGTTTTAAAACATTTGAGTGCTTTCAAGTAGCATAATGAAAACATGATGATTGTCAGAGATGCTTATCAATATCAAGTAGTAGTAAAGGTAACACATTCATTAAATTTTTATATGCCATTTTATGTGGGTAAAGTAATATTACATTTTTCTTTTTCTTACTTCTTTTACTAGTTTCTTACTGCATTTACTAGTTATTACATTAATTAGAATACTACCATGAACTTACTTAAAACACACCAAATATGTTTTCAAAGTTTCAAAATTTACTACAAACTTTGTGAAATTATTTCATATGCACTTAGATACCCAGATAAAATTTAGGACACTTTTTGATAACTTGGACTATAAAAACAAATAAACATCAAGTCACAACAAATCAAGAATTTTAGATAAAATATTTCTTTAAAGCATTTAGAATTAAGCTCTTGTGAGAATTCAAAATACTTTTCTTAAGATTCTGAAATACAAAAAAATTCTACAAATTTCTTGTTTCAAGTAATCCAAGAAAGAAGAAAGTCTAAACATAGTAGTTATAAATGTAAAATTTGACTAGCTCGGGTCAGTCCCGCTAACAGGTGTGTGATCTTGGCCTAGTTACTTAACCTATAAGGACTGGCTGTTTCCTCACCTATAAAATCGGGATAATGTTATCTATCTTACAGGGTTGCTAGGAGGAATAAATAAGCTAATACATGTAAACACTTAGAAACAGCACATTACACCATTTAAAACCCTTCAGTAAATATTAGCTATTATCACATCACCATCATTACACTGTAAGCAACAGACTCACAATGAGAAACAAACATATGAACACAGCTACCTAAAAGCAAGGAATTAATGAACAAATTGAACGAATAAATGAACACATTTTTAAAGTACATGTGACATTAAGTTAAAGTAACAGAATTTTATTATTTCCTAAAAAAATATATATTTGCTTGCACAACTGAAAGATGTGTAAATGTTCATACAAAAGCAATAAAGTGATTACCACAAATCTCAAATAACAGTTTCCTCTAGTGATAGGGGAGAAGAGTGTGATAGAAAAGGAACACAAAGGCAGCTATCAGACACTGACATGGTCCTATTTCTTGGCTTATGTGAGGAATACTAGCTCTTTTTAATTCTTTGTTATTCTGTATATAAATGTATAGAATTTTTCTGTTTGTATGTTATGACCTAAATTTTGTCAAAAAAAAAAAGTTAAGGACTAGGATATCTATAACATTATATACTAGTCACAGAAATGGAAAATATGAACAATTCTAGTTATACTCTGGCTTCTCAGACAGAAAATAATATGAGCATCCTAGCGAATATAAATCTATCTTTTAAAAATTGTAGAATTAACATATGTACAAATAAAATTTTCAGCACCAGGTTTTCTTTACTTGAAAGGTGACTACTTCACACTCGACCTCCTCACAAGACACTGAATCCATAGCACATACACAAGACACTGTACTGAACAAGAAGAAACATACCAGCTTACATTTGGCAAGCACAACACTATAACATCACTACCTCAATGTCCACAAGTACCTCAAAATGCATCTTTTCCTCTAAAAGTCTTTTCATGTCTCTATCTCCCTTAGTGGTTATCACCATCCACCAAGTATTTCAAGACCAAAATCTGAAAAACTATTTAAATTTTACTTTCAAATAAAGCAATGTGCAGACGGTGAGGATTTTAAGCACAGGAATTAAACCAATTTGACTGCAGTACGGGCTACAGGAGGGCAAGAGGAAAACCAGTGAAAAGCTATTCAAATCTAGAGATGATAGTAGATTGGATGAGAGTGATAACAGTGAAGCTTATGAGAAATGAAGTCAAGATATATTCTAGAGATACATTTGACAAAATATGTTGATGTACTAGACGCTAAGAGACAAAGGAGTGTGTCATGATAATTCCCAGGTTTCTGGCTTGAGCAGTTAGAAGATGACAGAACATTTTCCAAGAGAAGATAGAAACTAGGGGAGAAGCAGCAGGCAATAGGTAGTCATGGGATATTAATAATTCAATTTTGGATGTATTCAATTTTGAGATATTTGTGAGAAACAGAAGTGAAGATGTCAAGTAGGCAGTAGATATTTAATTCTAAACCTTAAAGATGTTTGGACTAAAAATACAAATATGGTTATCAACAACATACAGAAGGAACTTAATTCCAAGGAAAAGAATGAGATTTCTTCAGGAAAGAGTTTAGGAAAAGAAGTGAATCCAAGGTTTGATCAATGAGAACACCAACACTCCAAAAGAAAGCAGCAGAAAATCACTACTCTTTTCTTCTGTTTTCATCTAATAAAACTTAATGATCCTTCAATATTAGCTCCTCTGTGAAGTCTTCAACCCCAAAGACAAAGGTAGTCATTTTCTTACGTGTGCCCTTCCTAGCTCTGTTTACACTACTATTCTTAATTTGCTATCATTTATTTAAGTAGATAGTTGAATACTACATATTGATTTCTTGAGAAATGTCTGTCTTATTTGCATTCACAGTATCTAATTTATCACATAAAACACAGAAACTATTCTTTTAAATATGAAAATTAACCTATTTTCACTAAGTTTTCAACACGACAAAAGACTGGAACAATAAGTGTAACATCATATACTGATGTGCACATAAAATATCAAATGGTTAAATTTTTTAAAACAATAAAATTAGAGTAAAAATAAAATAATAAAAGACTAGGTTCCATAGTTCCTAAAAAAATTTATTTCTATTTTTCTGCTTAAAACAACAAATTCTTTTTTAAATAAAAAGATCTCTATAACCTTCAAAATGTATTTACTATGGAAAAGGAAATGTTTATTCTTTTTGACAAAATGTAATGTAAAATGACATATTGAAATTTTAATATTTGATACATATGAGAATTCTAGCTGATTACACAAAACGTCTTTTCAATCAACCTCACGAAGAAAAGATTAAAAATATCAAGAATCTAAAAAAATTAACATGACATTAAAATTCTAAAAGTAACAGAAGGTAAACCTAACGTAACAGAGTATAACCGGTCAAGGACTAATTGATTCTCATACAGAATTTGTTTCTGTTGTTCAAGGAAAAGCAAACATGAAAGAAACCAGTACCTTTGCCACTGGTGTTCTCCATTGTATACAGGTAATCCATGTAGAAAGCTCCAAACCTTTGCATTCCAGCTATCTCAGTATATGTCTCCTGCCAACAAAACAAACAGAACACACCTTGTATAGAAGAGACTTTGAGTTTAAAACCTAATTAATATGTTAGAATCAGACACACATCCTTACATAGACTATGCATTAACTCAAAGGATTACCAAAACTAAAACCAAAAAAAATAAAAAAGGTTATCAAAGAATTCACTTCTAAGAAAGGTAATGTTACTCTATTACAGAACACACAAAAAGGCATCCATAATTCTACTAAATATTTTGACCACTTTATCAATAATGTCTGGTTAATGAAGCAGGACAATGAACACTTTACTTTTATCACCATCACAGAACTGTCTAATGCTGTATAGTCTCAAACAGAATTAATCCTTGAATATTTCAGTGCACTTTTATGGAACAGTTAAAACACTAAAGATATACTAAAATATTTAAACATGTTAATTATGCAGATCAAAATTAAATTCTTTACTTTCAACTATAAAAGAAAATCTATAAGAGATAAAATGTAAATTATTTATTCTATTACACTGATCTTCAAGTAACTTTGAATTTTAAAATTTATTCCATAAAAAGTACATTAATATAATCTTATAGGAAAAATTCAAACAGTAAGTATATACATAAGTAATATGTGAAATTCTTCATCTCTTCCCATAAATCCCATAACGCAAAAGTAACTGAAATTAAAAGAGATATTTCTATAGGTATCCTCTATGACTACTTTAACAGTAGGGAATAGATACACACTAACTGTGGCTGCATACTAACACAGAAATCTTTGTGAACTCTTCAAACCTCCCTAGATGTAGAAGCTGGATAAAAACATTCTAAATGTCATAAACATTAAGAATATATTATTTGAGAAGATGGCAATCACAAGTATTAATATAGTGTCTACCCAAAGACAGCCTAGAAGTTGGCTCAAATATATATTCTCTGACCTTATGATGAGCTCCGTCCAAGATAAATTCTGCACGAATACCATTATTTTCTGGGCTTCGGTAATCAAACAATGAATTTGTAAGGTATGTCAAACCTTTCATACTTAAATTTTCACCACAAATGAAAAAACAGGCTTCCTGAAAATAAATGCAAATATTTTGAACAGGAAAAGAAAAATCATTAGACCATTAAATAAAACCTTGGTTTTCTCTCATTCAGTAGTCAACAGAAATCACTGTAAGACGAGGAATGCTGTCTCCATTTTCACTGCCTATTTTGGCAAAGAACACTTTAAGAAACTAAAACGGAACTCCAAGTAGCTGCCATAAACAAGAAAGAAGAAACATTTATGAATTGGAAAGTATTTGAACTACTGTCCAGGTGTTAAATGCTACCAACTTTCTAAATTCCCTTGAGCTCTATAATTTCTTACAGGGAAAGCAGCAAAGTCCATCTCTCAAGCCAAAGATATATGTAGTCTAACAGATTTTTTGGTATGGTTAAACACTTCAATAAGCACTTCATTACCCCTACATTCAACTCACTGGGGGGAAGAAGGGGGGGCGGGAAAAAAAGACTTTGACTTACGGTTTCACTTCTGTTCATATTCTCTTCAAAATCTTTAACACCCATAATTCCTTTAAGGCATATGGCTCTGCAACCTACAAAACCAATCTGGCAATCAAAGAAAGGCTCCCCCATCATTAGGACCTATGAGAGGAGAGGAGACACTGGGACTAAAACTCTGAATTTCATAAAGATGTTTATGCTTTCCTTGTAGAATTTCTAAATTAGTGGAAACATCTTTAGGAGTATGATCTTTCCAAATTTTTGTCCTCAGATCATAAACCCTACTAAAGTAAAAACTTCTTACTTGTCCATGTATCCTCAATAACTGGTACTTCATAAACATTAATCCACAAATACATATGAGTACATACATGTTAAGTGAAAAAATGTTGCATATTACAGTAAAATCTTTGTTAAAATAATAAAATAATTATTTCAACCAATACTACTATTAAAATAAAAATATGAAAAGTATAACTGTATTTTAAACATACCACTTATCATAAAAACCTGTATTTATTAAATATTGGACTTTAAGGACCATTTAAAAGGCTTTACAAATATATGTTCAATGGTGAAACATTACCTCAACTGTAGTTCCTTCTTGTTCCCAACACAATACTTCTTTAGATTTTACTTTCTGAGGGCTGTAATAACTACTCTCAGCTTGCATTTCAGTGAGCTAAAAAACAGTGTAAGGATATTAAGTCAAATTAGTATTAAATAGCAATAAATTGTCAATATTATAATGAACTGATGGAAATGAGCCTAATTTTAAGATTCGGGAAATTTAATTATTAAGCAGGAAAACAGGTGGAACAAAAACAGCTGTAACAGATTATCCATGGTATAAAAGCTGAATATGCTAGTCTAAGCTCAGAGAATTTAAATGCCACCTTATTTTTATTTAACTCTTTTCTTAATAATATTGCTTAAAAAGGTGAAAGCTATGCAGCTATAACAGTCCCATAGTCATAAAATGGTTCCTATATTCTACCAAAATTTTACATATATTTTAACTTCAATTCATTTTATATTCACTAACATATTCAACCAGATTTAGTTCAATCATTTTCAAGATTTCTCCCTCTTTGTGATTGAAAAAAAGAAAGCTGTGAAGAAATACAAACAGATTCAACAAACTCTTTCTAGTGCTATGAAAGAAGTAGGTTCACGGGCATTTATTTGCAAAGTCTGTGTCTCAGAGATTTATTCAATTATGCAACAAATACTTACTTGAGTGCCTGCTAGACAACAAGTACTAACCCAGATGCTGACAAAAAAAAAAAATATTCTTGCTCTCCTGAAGCTTACAACATATTATTTGTAATTATCCAAAAATTAGGTAATTTAACATATTTTTAAAAGGTACTTTTCTAAATGCAATGTGGTATCCTGGTTTAGATCATGTAACAGATAAAGGACATTATGAAATTCAATTAAGGTCTGGAATTTAACAGTAATACACTAATGTTGGCTTCCTAGTTTTGACAAATGTACCGTGAAAACATAAGAGGTTAACAATAGGGGAACTGTGTAAGTATATGTGAACTTTCTGTACTATCTTTACAACTATTCCAAAATAGTTATTTTTTAAAAACTGGTTTTCTGCTCATGTTTTCAATGATTCGGTGACCCTTATTCTTGTAAAATGAATATACATTCTTCAAACTTAAATGTAAAGTCAAAGATCACATTAAAATATATATGTATAACTTAGGTCAAATAGAAGTCAAGGAACCAAACGTTATGATTTTAAGTATGACAACCTCTTTATACTGAGAATCAAGTAATAAATCTCATTTTTTTATAACAAAAAGTATTCTATATAAGCCCTTGGATGCTTCCAGGACTGGTACACACATGTTGCAGTCATCTACAATTCTATAATCTAAAATGCTTAAGTAAAATTGAATATTTTAAACTTGATCATCTTTCAGCTGTCTACAATTATTGCAGAGAAAAAGCAATTAATTGATTAAAAGGACTCAGACATTACAAGAACGATTTTCAACATTATTTTAACTGTTCCTTTTAATTTGGCATGATTTTTGTTGGATTCATATCAACTGTTCAGAATGCTAATGTAGAAACATGACCTTATTTTCTGACCAAAATATAAACCACAAATTAATTCCATACATTCTTCAAATCCAATGAATTCTAATGTTTTCTCCCTAAATATCAACATATTTCCTTAGAGAAACCTTAGACATAAATGTTTCAAACTTTTAAAAAGATGTATTAACTAATGACAAACATTGCCTCAAAAGTCTATAAAATGTTTTATATATAAACGCCTATTCTGACTCAGGTTAATACAATTCTGCTCATCAATGAAGTTAATAGAAATACAGAAATATACCAGAATAATTTCAAATTTAAAATAGGCAAAAATCACCAGAAAATTCTTTACTAGCAATCCTTAACATCCTTCACCAACTTAGATTAAAAATAACTTCCTAATTTAGGTCATGTAAAGCTGGCAATATATCGTACAATAGTTGGCAACAGCTGACTTTTTATTTAAATATTTTATCATTTTAAATAATGCAGACTGTTACATATTCCTTTAACTTGATGAAAGGCAAATCAGTAAATTTCACCTAACATTTTCTAATAAAATAAGAAAACAATGTGTTTTGATAAAACTGTTCAAAAATAATAAATTATGGTATTAAAACAGCACAGTTAATGTATGCATTTTTGTCATTTTTTCCCCAAACTTCGTGAGCAAAAAAAAATCTTTTAAACCAATCATGTCATGACTGAATGTCTGTTGCCACTTATTCTTTATACTTTTCAGCTTTTGTCATATTAGAAAATACTAAATTTTAATTAGAAAACTCCTTAAAGACTATTAAAGACTATTTTAAAATAATTTTAATCTAAATAAAAAAAAAAAGTATTTTTATCTACCATCTGCTGTAGTTATAAATTGTATAGTTTTACTGATTGAAAAAATGTATTTTAAGAAGTTAACAAATAATCCAAGCAAAGCTAAAAACACCGTGAGTGCAGAAACTTAGTTTTGTTTTGTTTTTTTTCACTATTATATTTCCAGTATCTAACAAGTTGCCTGGAAAAATTCTGTAATACTACCTCACAGGTTAGACACATTGAGTTTATCTCCTTCAGAAAAATGCCTCCATGAAAAAAACAAAGCAAAGACAAAATTGGAGGGATAAAATGGGGGGGTGAGGTTGAAGAATTTTAGAATAAAAAAGCAGATGAGGAGATGGGTAGATGGATGGATTTATTCAACAGATATTTCTTTGTTAAATATGTACCAGGCAATTTCCAAGAGCCAGAGATACAACTAACCTTACCAATTACCATTTATTGAGTTTGGTACACAATAAAAAGAACATCTATAATTTTCTATATTATTCCTTCATCTGTTGACGGGAATTTGGGCTGTTTCAACTTTTTGACAACTGTAAACAGTACTTTTATGAATATTTATGTACATCTACTTGAGTACAGTTTTCAGTTTTTTGAGTATCTTTTGAGCTAGGACTGGAATTGCTGGATCATATAATTCTATGTTTAACTTATTGAGAAACCGTTACTGTTTTCTACAGTGAAATGAAAATATGAAGGCATCTTTGTATGCCAATTGATTTAGCAGGGAGAGAAAAACTTTCCATAAAGCTGATTTAAAAAAATAATAGAGAAGGCCTTAAGAAGATAAGATCAAAGTTGAGAGATTTCAAATGAGGGTACATATACTTTTATAAAGTAAGAATTGTTAGACTATATCTTAACCCTACTAAGTGTAAAACAAACTTTAAACAAGATCTTTGCTCAAAATCAAAGTTAAGTGTTAGGTTGAGAGAGACAAGAACAGCAAAAAAAAGAAAACCTACTTTGAAAGTCACAGTTGCCTTTGTACAATAAAATCCTATAGAAACAATAGGATCCTTCAAAGTCTGTGCTTTTTGCTGTTGCGTGGTTGACGTAGAATCAATCCCAAGGTAGGCTTCCTCGCCATCATCATAACTCACAATTGCAGGCACAAAGGACCAGGCCCATGATACCCATCCCTGTGGTTGTTCATCCTCTTGCTGTGAATACATCTCTTGGCCTTTATACTGAGCAGAATACTGCATATCTATTCTTGTTTCATCTTCAACACCTATTATCAAAATAAAGTCATTTTAAATAAATGAAAGGGATTTAACTAAGTGGAAAATTAGGAAGGCAAATTCCATAAAAATGTATTTTGCACATCTTTCTTTCTACCTGTAAAGTAAAACCACATCATACATTAGTTATTATTATTTGAAACCAATAACTTAACATTACCACTTTTAAGTTTCTATATGTAGTACTGTATCAATCTCCTTTCAAGGGCCACAATTAATGTTATACAGGAAGTAGTTTATCATATAATTTTAAATACAAAGAATAAATTCATTCTTTGGCATCGTATTCATTAAACAATAATAAGAACAACAAAATGTACCTCCCAAAAATAAGATTAAAGTGCTAAAAAAAAAAAAAAGGCAAAAAAAAAAAAGACAACTAACTTCTCTCAGAAATATAATACCAGAAAGATCCAAGAAAATTCATTTATTTCCTCATGCGCTCAATGAGAAAAAGAGACTGGCAAGTGTTCCTTGGCAAGATGCACGCCCTAAAAAAAGAAAGAATAAGATGAAAATGTACAATGAAATTATTCTTAAACGTAGTTGAGAAAAATAATAGTCTTGGTGACTACTGTTAGTGGGTAATATAAATTAGGATCTTTCCTAATCTACAGATGAAAACTTACAGCAAAACAATTTTATTGGGTTACAAATTGGCAGACTAAGATTTATATTCCAACCAGTCTAACTCATTCTAGTTTTGTAAAGATAAATCCCAGCAAAGTCTCTTAACATTGTCCTAACAATACAAACAAAGTCATATCTTCATGGGCTTTAGAGAAAAAAAAAAATTTTTTTTTAAAATCTAGGAATAATTCACAATAGCCAAGATATGGAAGTAACCAAAATGCACAATGACAGATGACTGGTTAAGAAGTTATGGTTCATATATACAATGGAGCATTAACTCAGTTCATAAAAAATTGAAATCCTACCATCCCAACACATACATAGACCTAGAGGTTATTATGCTGAATGAAAGGTCAAAAAAAGATAAATACCGTAAGATTTCACTTACATGCAGAATCCAAGGAACAAAAAGAACAAACTAATCAAAACAGACTCAGAATATAGAGGACAATCTATAGACGGCCAGAGGGGAGTAGGGTTGGGAGACTGAGGGAAAGCTGGGAAGGATTAAAGTACAAAATAGTAGTTGACAGATGGGGAGCACAGCATTGCAGACATAGTAATGTAATGGCTATGTGTACAGCCAAAGGGTGATACAGAAATTGGGGGGTCATTTTATAAACTACATAAATGTCTAAGCAATGCACTGCATACTTGAAACTGATAAAATAAGAAGCTAAAAAATAACCATAAATTCAAGCATATCTACTCTTCAGTAATAAATCTATAAATACATGCACACTATTAAATGTCAACCTCACTCAGATCCACTTCTAGGTTTTCTTGCTAGAAAAACTATTTCACTTTTTTAGTCCTATGACAAGAGACTGTTAGAGCATTCTACACTTACAGGTTACAATACATGGTCATTTACATTCTTTCATCTGGAAAGGAAAAGACTTAATAAGTAGTAATTAGAGTACCTACAATATAGTACTAAAATATAGTGCCAAGAGGCCTTAGCCATTTTACTTCAAAATAAATAATAAAAGTTATAAATCCAGAAAATTTCTGCATAATCTTATTATCCAGCTGTTTGAGCATAAACATTATATAAATATCTATTGAGAACTAAATAAAGCCAGTTAATAACCATCCCTAATAAGATCGCAAAGTAGAGATCATTACTGAATATCATCGTGGTTATATGTCTGGCACCTCAACTCAGGTTGGGTCCACAGAGCTGGACTAAACACTTCTTGCCTAACTCAATAAAACAGAAGGAGTATTCATTCACTGCTTAATCTTTTGAAAAAAAAAGAAAAGAAACATCACTAAGAGGGGTCTGAGAAACCAGTCACCATAAAATATACTGAATATTAGTAAAAAAAAAAAAAAAAAAAAGACAGATTTTGATTAAAGATGCTTTTGAAGTTCTGAGTCTTTGTTCACTGCCTTGTAAAAGAATGAATTAGGATCCGAAAAGAAAAATTATCTCCTTGGTCTATGGTCAGAATTTCCTAAAATATTATTTTCCTTTGAAATAGTACATTTTAACCTGGGGCCCTCTGACAGAATTGAGGAATTCCAAGAATTTCAACAGAAAAATTTATATTAATTATTTAACTAAATGTAGCATTCTTTCAATGTAAACCACAATTAACAGTACCTAATTCTAAAACCTACAGAGATCAGTTTTAACAAATAATGATTGTGAAGCTCTCTAAATTTCATTTACACACATCACTACTTTGAAATGAGGATAGCTATTAGACTTCCTGCCATATTTGTTATTTAATATGTTAACATAGAAGCACATATAAAAATATACAAAAAAAAGATAAACTATATGAAATTATGATTTTCAGACATGAGTCCTGGGAGATGGGAAACAAGAGAAATGAGCTCTATGATGGCCCAGTTTACTGCCTGGAAGAAGTTTCTAAAGTCAAAGCCAAGAAAGCGGGAATCTAAGCAGACCTGGACAGTCTACTTAGGTGAGTAGTGAGTCCAGGAGGACCAAGATGCCTAGAGTTTGCAGGGTAGAGTATCAAACAAGACAGACCTCCTGAGATCTACAGAGGGTCCCACTCCAGTCTTCAGCTGAGTATTAATCAGTTTCAAGTAAGGAAACTACAGAGGCCATGAAAAGAACCACCATAAAGAAGCAAAGCAAACATTCCCCAAGCTTACACAGAATACTTTTAGTTCCCACCAGCAATAAAGAAAAAACTTTTAATTCAGAGGGCATCAGGTTAAGTATGCAAAAAGATAATGGTCTCAACAAAACTGGGTTTATGCTCATGGTTGCTCTGATCCCATCTAAAAAAACCTTTAAAGCAAAACTTAAATGGATTAAATTGTTTCCAAGTAACTAAACTGTTTGCTAGAATAGTAAAATATCCAGCACTCAACAGAAAATTTTCACAGTATCTCGCATCTAATTAAAAATTATTTATGGTCATGCAAAGAAAGAAAACATAACACAGAATGAGAAAAAATGTCAGTCAACAGACAAAGGCCTAGGAATTACATGATTCACAGCAACGGTAAAGAAGGACATTAAAACAGCTATGTAAATAATAAGCAAAACACAAGAAAGCATACACAAGGAGAGATGAGATATATTTTTTAAAAATCCAAATTTAACTTCTAAAGATGAAAAGTACAGTATCTGAGATGAAATATAAACTAGATGGGATTAACAGCAGATCAGATACAGAAAATTAGTAAACCTGAACAGAAATAGAAACTAACAAAAATGAAACAAAAGTAGGAAAAAATAAATAAACAGAGCATAAAGAGGTGTCGAACTTCAAGTAGTTTAATATCCATGTAACTGGAGACCTTGGAAGAAGAGAAAGGGGAACTTAAAAAGATACTTGAAGAAATAAAGTCCCAAATTTTTCTAAGTATATATGAAAACTATAAACCCAGAGATCTAAAAACTTCAATGTATTCCAAGCACAAATAACATGAAGAAATAACACCAGGGCATATTAAAACTAACATGATGGAAATCTGACAGGCTTTATCAGCATTTCAAAGGAATCCACAGCACACACACACAAAAAAATGATTAAGGATCCCCGGTTTAGAAAGATAAGAAAACTAATTCAGACTCCTCTGGAAGCAAATAGAGTTGCTTTCCTTGTTCTTTTTAACATACAAGAAAAACCTAGTCACTTTCTGAGATCACAGAAAACAAGAGTGATAAAGGAAATATCTGAAAATTATATTTCACCAATATTTAAAACCTCTGCTCAAGACACCTTTAAAAGATGAATTAGGTAAGTCACAGACTGGCAAAAAAAAATTCTCAAAAGATGCATATGACAAAGGATTTGAATTTAGAATATATAAAGAACTACAAATCATTAATGAAACTCAAAAAGGTTTAAAAATAGGCAAATATTTAACATATACTTCAGAAAGATTAGACATATTAATGTTAATAACCAATGAAAAGTTCAAAATAATTGCTGAGACATGCAACTTAAAACAAGATACAACACATTCATCAGAATGGCAAAAAGTAAGGAAAGACTGGTAACACCAATGTTGACAAGGATGTGGAGCAACTGAAACTCTCATACATTGTTGATGGGAATGTAAAATGGCACAATCACTTTGGAAAAAAGGTCTGGTAGTTTCCTTAAAAAAAAACAATCTAAAAATACAATTGCACTCTTAGGTATTTACCCAAGAGAAAGAACAACACATGTCTACAAGAGACTTGTAGAAGAATGTTCGGCGCAGCTTTTTAGCTATTTATAATAACCAATACTAAGAAACATCCCCAAGCATCCATCAATAGGGGAATGGCCAAATAAACTATGATATATACATATGGTATATTCATACAACATACCTAACAATAAAAAAGGAAATAATTACTGATACATGCAACAACATAAATCCCAAAAATATTATGCCTTTTAGGGCAGTGATAATACTCCTCTGTATGATATCATAATGATGGATGCAAGTCATTATACATTTGCCCAAACCTATAGAATTTAAGACACTAAGAGTGAATGGTAATTTAAACTATGAACTCTGGGTGATGATGATCTGTCAATGAAGGCTCATCAATCATAACAAACGTGCCACACTCTGGAGGGAATGTTGGTAACAGGGGAAGACTATGCATGAGTGGAGACAAAAGGTATATGGGAAATCTCTGTACCTACCCTTCAATTTTGCTATAAATCTAAAACCGGTCCAAAAAAATAGTCTTAAACCTTTTTTAAAAATGTAAACATTATTATTCTTAATTTAAAAAAAAACACTTTCACAAAAGAGTACATACTGTATGGTTCCATTTACACAAAATTCTGTAACAAGTAAAACTAACCTATGGTTTTTTAAAAAATTCAAAACAGTATTTTCCTGAGCAGAGGGGCAGTGGAGAATGACTGGAAAGGGAGTGAGAGAACTTTTTGAGATGTTAATGATGTATATTTTGATGGGCGCTTTGAGTCACACAAGTGTATGCATTTCTCAAAACATGCTGAATACTGTACTTAAGATTTAGACATTACGCTTTGTAAATTTAACCTTTTAAAAAAAAGAGTCCATAAATATAAACTCTAACAATAAGCTGCTGAAGTTTAGGGGTGAAATGTACTGATATCTGTAATTTACTTTGAAAGGCATCAAAAAGATTGGTTGAATTAATAAAGAGAGAGAGGGAGAGATGTAAGATAAAGCAAATATAACAAGCTATTAATTGTAGAATCTAGATAATAAGCATGTGATGTGTTGAGTGGATAATATTCAACTTTTCTATATATTTGAAATTTGTCATAATAGCATGTTGGAAAAAAAATGAATTGAGTACCTTCTATGTGCTAGGTTTTGTTCCAGGTGTTAGACATTGTTCTTATCTCAGGACTTCATTGTTTGACAAGAATTCACTGTCTAGTGTGAAATAAAGATAGGTTTTATACCTATGTGTGACTATTAATGTTGTTTCCTAAGAGTTTTTTAAGGTGATAAGATTTTTAATAAGCAATCATTTAAATACTATAAAACTTGGCAATTAAAAATGTAAAATTCAGTGGTTTTAGTTTACTCAAAAGTTGTGCAACCATTACCACTATCTAATTTTGAACATTTTCATCACTCCAAAAAGGAAACCTCTACCCATTAGCACTCACTCCCCATTTCCTCCTCCCTAAAACCCCACCCTGGTTACTAATCTCCTTTCTGCTTTTATGGGATGCTTACTACGAACATTTCATATAAATGGAATCATACATTTCTTTTTGACTGGCTGTTTCCACTTAAGATAAAGTTTTCAAAGTTCATCATGTTGAGCATGTATCAGTATTTCATTTCTTTGTATATCTGAATATTATTCTACTGTACAGATATACCACAACTGTTTATCTATTCACCAGTTGATAAACATTTGAGTCGTTTCTACCTTTTGATTATTATGAATAATGCTGCTGTGAACATTCTACATGTTTTTATGTGGACATGTTATCAACTCTCCTAGGAGAAGATTTACTGGGTCATATGGTCTAACACTATGTTCAACTTCTTTAAGAACCAGATTGTTCCAAAGCTGCTATACCATTTTACATTCCCAGTAGAAACAAATCAAGGTTCCAATTCCTCCACATACCTGCCAACACTTGTTATTATACAAATCCCTTTGATAAGAGCTATGAATTGGTATCTCATTATGGTTTAGATTTGCATTCTCCCTCATGACTAATGATACTGAACATCTTTTCATGTGCTTATTGACTATTTGAATAAATGTCTATTCATGTCTTTTGCTCATTTTTTAATAGGGTTATTTGTTCCTAACTTTTAAATGTCCTTTTCTAAAGGCTGTATGTATGGAAATTAATCATCTCTAAATTTCTCCTGAATCTCAGATTCTTGACAAGTCAATCATTCCTTTCATCCTCTTTCTACTTCACATATTCATACCTCTATTTAATCAAACATATTATCTTTCTACCAAACTCAAACATACTATCGTTCTACCATATATCATGCTTAATTGTTCACATGTCTGTCCACTCCATTTTATCTTAATATTTTAAGGAAAGAGAATACATCTTTTCATCTCTATATTTTCCCACATTATCAATGATAATGTTTTACACACTAGGCTTCAGTAAAAGAATAAATTGAATAACTGAAGTTAATCTAAGTATCTAAGTATACATCAATGAAGAAAATAATTCATTAATACTCCAATTAATTAACTAGGTATTCTACAATGACGTATATAGTTAAGTATAATTAATTACATATAATAATTATGTATTAATTAAGTATATATAACAAATAGTTATAATAAATCTTGGTGAGTCTTTGCAGAAAAATAACTAATACTATAATATCCTAAAATCTTGAGGTTACACTACCCTAACTTTTATAGAATATACATTCTTATACCTATTAGAAATATTAAGGTTATTTTAGCACGCCGAAAAAAGAAAATCAGAACAGTATCCAACATGTAGAAAATAAAAATAAAAATCAAAGTAAACTTAAAGTACAATTAAAATAAAATCATCCATCACATGAGAACAGTGCAAAAATCAATAATGTATTTTTAAATAATAAAAACACTTTCTAAGAATAGGTCTAAAATAAAGTTTTTATTATATTTACCTGTAAAGTTTCCTAATGTATCTTTATTTTGACAGGTAGAGTCTTCTGTTTCTCCATCTTTAAAATTGCCTATTTCTCCATAGTAAAGAGCAATCCCAAGTTGCATTATACGGATAAACATAGGCAGTTGTTGATCTGTGATAGAAAGCTTCAAACTCTCTACTAAAGTATGAATCTATATTTTGAAAAAATAAAAACATCAACAAAATCATGTTCAAAGGGAGTATATTTTAACATAAGCAGAAAAAATGTTTTCTTAAATAGAATATGATGAGAAACAGTAATGTCCCAAACATTTCTAATATTTAAACTAAAATAATAGTTTATTTTAAAATCTTAGGAATTAAACAAATGTTGCCATTATCAATAAACTTTAGATAGAAACTATATTAAGCCAAATGACATAAATGCAAATGGAAATAATAATGAAAAGATCTATTACACTACATTTCCATATAACTATTCCAGGGAAAAAAAAGTTACATAACTAAAATAGAGTAGTTCCCCTCTTATCCACAGGGGATTTGTTCCAAGACCTCCAGCAGCTGCCTAAAATCGTGGATAGTACTGAACCCTATATATATTATGTGTTTTCATAAACATACATTTTCACTTCAAGGAAGCACCTGAAGGCTTCTCTTTGGCATACCCAAATTGCAAGGATCACAATTCTAATGCTTTGTGGCATTAAGTAAATAAGGGTTATTTGAACACAAGCACCGCAAGACCACAACAGTCAATCTTATAACCAAGCTTCTAAGTGACTAATGGGCAGGTAGCATATACAACATGGATAAGCTGGAAAAAGGGATGATTCACATCCCGGGTGAAATGGAGCGAGGCAGGGTGATTTCATCACACAACTCAGAGTAGTGTGCAATTTAAAACTCAGAAATGGTCTATTTCTGGAATTTTCCATAATATTATATTTTTGGACCAGAGTTGACCACAGGTAACTGAAACTGTAGAAAGTGAAGCCATGGATAAGGGGGATCTACTGTACCCACTCTATGATGTTAAGAATATGATAGTACTTCCCCAAAAACCTGAAAGCTCTATTACAACCAAGAATAAAAGTTTCATGGTGTCATTTTGTAAAATTTAAATCACTCTTTCCAGTTGTATTAACCAAAAAGAATATATTCATATCCTAAAAATATATGTTAAGAGAGAAAATTACTAACATTATACCTATGGAAGTATGGACATAATAAAATTTTTATTGTCAAATACAGAAAACCAAGGGAAATATATGTTCAGAAAAGTTCTTCATATGAATTTTAAATAAGACATTTAAACATGACATAAAATTTACAACACGAATCAATGACAAGAAATAAGATTAATTAGCAAATAGGATATATAGCAGTCAATCGAAGTTCTCACAGAAACAGACATCAATGGAATATAAACACGGCCTCAGTTTAATGGTTTCCTGCTGTTTTACAAACATGGAGTAAAACCAATTAAGCCATAAAGTCAAGTCTCTCGGAAGGTTTATTTTGACTAACTAGTATTTATTTGCATGTCTATGAAACATGAAAAAGAAGTAATGGTAATCATCTTTTTTTGGGCTAAAGGCAAAATAAAAAATCATACTTGAAAGGAAAGAAAGCTGTATTGGAAGAAGGGGTGTAAAATGCCATGTTCAAATAAGAGTACAGGTTTCTTAAAACTGACCTAAAAATCATACACTGTACTTAATAGACCACAGAGAGGTAAGAGAATGGTGAGGAGTGGGTAAGAGAAGGAAGAAGCATACAGTGCAGGCCTGTCAAGCTCTTCTTTGTTTGAGATTTCTCTACCACATCCTTTAAAACACTGTATGGCCCCAGTAAAAAAAAAAAAAAAAAAAAAAAAAATGACAGACAAAGTATCGACCTTCTATTTATTTATATATTTATACGTACACACACACAATATACACACATCTTTAAAATATATTTTATATATGATATATATGCTAAAATCAATAAGATTAATCTCCAATAAAAAAATGGACAAAAAACGTGAATAGCTTTTTCAAAGAACAAATGATCAGTGAACATATTTTCAAAAATTTAACTTAACTAATAAATAAATGTTAATTAAAAGATATAAATTTTTGCTCACAAGTTGTCAATTTTTAAAACATGATTATATTTAAAGATAGCAAGAGTGTAATACAGGCATTCCCGTAAATGTTCATGAACATTTATACTGGTTAAACCTTTCCGGAAACAATTTTGCAACACAAATCACAGCCCTTAAAAAAATTTAAACCACTTAATAAAGTGTCTTCAATTACAGAAATCATTCCTAAGAAATTAATCATATATGTGGTCAAAGATTTATATGCAGACCTTCATTACTCTGAAAAACTGTAAAAAAAGAAAAAAAGTAAATTTTCAAAACTGGGGGAAATGTTAAATTATGTACCCATATCTCACAAATGACAGAAAATTATAAAAAGCCAACCCAAAATATAAACTCAGAAGCTACTTAATTGAACATATGTGAGAGGTTGAAAAAAGTGATTATAGTATCTGCAACATTTTGCAAACCGCCTGCCTTTGAGGAGTTCAATGAGGTTTGACCATGTCCATTTAATACATATTTCCTAGGACCAGGAATTGGAAGAATGATGAGTCTAACTCAAAACAGTAAATCTTACACAATATACACTATTAATAAATTTTACTTCAGTTGAGCATAATGGTCTTATAGCTAGTGATTGCCAGAGTCAAAAATCGCACGTTGACAAGCTTATTTATATTAGGGCATGTTTTAAAACGAAATGTCATGGCTAATCAATTTTGAGAACACAAATTTATATGCCAACACGAAGTTTTCCTCAAGTTCACTTTTATTTTCCTCTAATTTAGCTACATCCTAGAATATACTATTAAATTTATACTAATGATAAATAAGATTATTTTATATTAGAAGGCTTCCATGTTTCCATTACTTGCTTTCAAAATGTATCTCAGATCTACCTTAACATTCCCCAACTTTACTAGCAGATTCAAGGCTAAAGAAGGAAGGTAAGCCCATTATGCAGAGACAGAGGTAACGACGCTATTGAATTAATACTCTTCATGCTTATCTTGCCAAAGAAACTAATTCAAGAATAGAAGAAAAAAGTAACAGAATTTAAACAGACCAATATGCACTATACACTGTGGCGGGAAATGTAAAACACTCATAACTAAGCACTACCAAAGAAAAAGAGGTAGGTTTCACATATAATTATAAATTTAAGTCTAGGAGAGCTATATAAAATAAAGTGTTATCTTTTTTAAAAAAAATGTAAAAAATATAATTTATACAGCCATACCCAAACAGAATCATTTCCAAACAGCTGTCAATGCCAGTGTTCAGACTTAGGGCCAACTTCTCCATTCTAAATGGAGTATTCAGAGGCATGTAATTCAACAATAAAAATTCATTTTACATTAAAACTTAGTTAACAAGATCACAAGTAACTGTGTGAATTTTTTTTCAAAGGCAGGTAAATGGATGGAGGTTTAAGAAACTTATACAATGAAAGAACAAAAGATTTACACTTACAGACTAACAATACCCATTGAAAATCATACCAATTCCTTCGAGAACAAATTTTCACATGTATCAAAAGACATTATCTGAAAAATTTCCATACTCTCGGATTTTAATTATATTTTGAAACCACAGATCAAAAGCTAAAACATCTTGAACCAATAAACTAAGATATCAGGTTAGCAAATAAGTCTTATAAAGTTATCAAAAGAAGAGAAGGGACAATAACTGCAGTTATCAAATCATGCTAAACAAATAATAAGGACTGAAATACAGATCGAATACAGATTGATATTCAATCTACTGTGGGCATAAATACATTTTTTTAAATGATCTCCTCCATCTACTTGAAGAGAAAAACACTAATAAACAGCTGGACAAACTAAAAATGAAACTACAGTCACAGGAAAAAAAGGCCCCAAAATGTCTCTACTAGAACATATACTGCAAAACGTTATATCTTATAATATAGTAAATAATATAACAGAAGTTATAAATATAAATAAAACTTACAAAAATGAACTGCATATATATCTATGAGGTTAATTTCTTCTTCATTAATAATAACTAGCACGCACAAGAACCAAATCAGATATGCAATTCAACTACTAGAAAAAGAACAACGTACTTTAATAACAGATGGCATCTTGGAATTTAGGTTATCATACGTAAAATGCAGACGAGTTCTGAAGGAACATTTGTACAATAAAGGATCCTGGTAAAATTCTATTTTACCACTAGCATTTCGTTTATCAAGACAAACTGTACAGTCGGAAAAATTGATAACCTTTCTCAGCACCAGATCAGTTGCTAAAAAAAGAAAAGAAAAAACACTTTAAGTAAAAAGGAACATCAGAGGGAAAAGGCAACTATGATTAATACAAATTGTTATTAGTGAAGACAATAGAGCATTTAATACATGATGCCAGAACCTATGCAAAGAACTTCTCATTTATTATGTCATTTAAATCTTCTAACAACCATATAAAATAGGCACAACAATCCCCATATAAACAATCAAGTTGAAACCAAAGAAATGATGTAGCTTGCCCTCAATTTGCTTGACTACAAATTTAAGACAAAATTTATGAACAATTTTGCTACATTTTGCTATCTACAATGAGATATTAAATAACAATAAAATAAAAATATCGAGAAACCATACTAAACATATTGGGAGTACTCGTTACTCATTCAATATTCATTTTACACAAAAGAGCTTACTGCTGTGCTCTAAACCTGTACTCTCAAATATGGTAGCCACCAGCAATAAACATATATGAACTAATACATAAAGAGAAAATCTCAGGTCCTTGGTTGCACTAGCCACATTTCAAGAGTTCAATTGCCACATATGGCTAGTGGTTACAGAACTAGATAGTAAAGATATAAAACATATCCATCATCACAAAAAATTCCAGTGAACTAGCACTGCTCTAAATAATAACTGAAGAAATTACCAATAACAGTATAAAGTTTGTTTTCAAGAGAATAAAAATGAAACAATTACTGGTAAAATATCGAACTAGAAAATGAAACATTTAACTAATGAGTAGTTTTTTTCCTAACAAGCAATTCCTAGGTAAGTATCAGGCCAACCATACTTGGTCAGTGATTTTAAGTTAGCAGCCCCACACGCTATGGCCATGGGAATCTTTGAAACAATAAAATAAATATGCATTAGTCCATTCTTTGGTAGCACTATTTCTAAGTATATCCCAGCAACCTCTAATTAATTCAATCTTTAATTTTCTTTTTTTGGATTTAATTTTTTTAAGAAGTAAAAACTAAAGAGTATGCACATGTGTGGAAACAGTAAAGTTTTATTATCAAAAAAATTTTTAAATGTTACAAATTACACACACATTATTTCATTTCACATAGTGTGTTATGAAATGACTTAGTTACTGATATATACATGTATATGAATTAAAGAAATTATAATAGGATTAGAAATGAAAAATCTTCTAGACACTTTCTTCTCTTTATGATAATAATTTACTATTTGCTAGTACATGCTATAGTAAGTCTTTTAGGTCTTTTACATGGCTCTCTTTCAAAGATGTAAAAACTGAGGCACAGTCAGGGTATATAATCTGTCTAATATTAGACAGTTTATAAACAGTAGAGTTGTAATTTAAACTCTGTCAGCCTTAGAGTATATGGTCTTATCCATTATGCTATAAGAACATAAAGTGGTCATATTTCAAGGATGTTCTAGAAAATCATCATTCAGTGAGAGAAGAAATTATTAAGCTTTGTAATGTTTTTCTTAAAAAAACTAAATATAACACCAACTATCCTTTAAAAATTTAGAAAATGAATTTCAGTCCTGGTACTTACTTTAGATAATGTGCTACAATTTAATCTGTAAAACAGGGATAATCATTTTGTCTACCTAACAAGCACTCTAGAAAATAATTTAGCACTATTTGACAGTGTGAAGATTTGCATATCCTCCCATTTAACAAACCCACTCCTAAGCATATGCCCTAAAGAAACGCTTACACATACACATCAAAAAATATGTACAAAAAGACTCATAACAGCACTGTTTGTAAAAGCAAAAATATGGAAGCGTCCCAAATGACCATCATCAGGAGATCAGATAATTAAGTTTTGGCATATTTAAATAGTAAAATATTATTCATAAGTAAAAATCAGTGATCTGCAACTACATGCAATATGGAAAAATATTAAATGCATATTTTAAATGAAAACTAACCTAAAAAACATAGAAAATACTATTTTTACAAAGCTCAAAAATACATGTAACTAAATATATCATTTATGGACACATTCACACATGATAAAACTTTTCTTTATCAAGGTAAAATTCACATATCATTAAATTAACCAATTTAAAGTATACAAGAGTGACATTTAGTGCACTGATCTTATGCAACCATGACCACAATCAATTTTATAACTTTTCATCCCTCAAAAAAGAAACTCTGTAGCCTTTAGCTATTACCCCTCCAGTCCCCTCATTGCCCTCCCCCATCCCCAATCCCTAAATAATCACTTATCTTTCTGTCTATACAGATTTGACTATTTTGCAGTTTATATAAATGGAATCATACAATATACACCTTCTGTGCCTGGCTTCTTTCACTATGAATGTTTTCAAGATTCATCCATGTGTAGCATGTATCAGTGCTTCATTCCAATTTTTTTAAAGCAATTGGAATAAAATTTAATAACCCTAGAAGGAAGCAAGGGGATGGAATAGGGAAAAACATATGGTAGGGGTCAACTGTTAATGCTCTAGTTACTCAAGAGGGTAGGTACTCATTATTTTATTAACAAATATGTGACATAAATTCCCTTGGTAAATATAAAAATATTACATTATTTTTAAAAGGGGAAATAATAGTATCTACCTCAGAAGATTAAAGGATTAAAAAGACAATTAATGTAAAAAAGAACAAGCACCAGCCTAGCAGTTAACACTCAATAAACAGGAGATACCATTTTTGTTGTCTTTATCACCACCATAATCATGAACCTTCATGTGGTCTCATACTTCTCATGAATACATTGGAGGTTCAAGACTCTTCCAATTCACTATCAAGAATTTCCCAAAGTATTATCTGCATTACTTCTATATTAAAAACTATAAATGAAGTTTCTCCCCTAAATATCAGCTTATTCAACCAGCATTATCCATGTTATGTTTGTTTTCTTTCTATTTTCCATAGCATTTTCTTCTGCCTTTTTATTGATATATTTCTTTCCACAGAGATGAGAGGGAGACATTAACAATGTCTCAGAAGCCAAAATGTAGCCTTTGCATACACTCTTCTTTATGCTTCACAACAGAGCTGAAATCAGGATTATTCTTCATTTCTAAAAAATGATGACTGAAGTTTGTAGAACACACAAAAAAACTGTATTCCAATTCTGCTAGTTCCAAGTTGTATGCCTTAATTAGCCAAGTTAAATAATCCTGAGACTCAATTTCACTAAGCTTTCCTTTAACTAGGACTTAAGATGCGTAAATGAATATATATATATGACTGAATGAGAGAGGATATCATCAGTTTTTGGAGTTGTTCTGACAATTAAAGAAAATGAATGTAAATAATAATAATAATAATAGCTATTTTTCTGAGCAGTGACTATTTACAGAACATTTTATAAGTCATTTAAGTGCATTAATGTATTTAATAAAATACTCCTATTAGGAAACTCCTTTACCCCCATTTTATAAATAAAGAAACTGAAAAACAAAGAAGTAAAGTAACTCACCCAAGGTTATCCATCCAATACTAAGTGGGAGAACTCGTGCAGCCTGACTGCAGTCAGCACTTTTAACAAATATATACCACATCAAGTCATAGATAAAAGGTACTCACAATAGTCTCCTTACTATATATTCCAAAAATACCCATTTCTTACCCTATCAGAACATATATCAATAAATATTATCACTTATTTAACATCTCTTCTGACAAAACTAAAAAGGAATATCTATTTTCTTCACAACTATAGTTTCAATGCTTAGCACAGGGCCAAGCGTGTAAAACAAAATAAAACAGTAACGAATGGCAGCAATTAAAATTAAATTCTTATTTAATTTAAGATAAGCAGTGGGAAAATGCAGCACATAATAATTAGAGGAGGCTTCAGGATTACCCAAAAATCCCAAATGTGCTCTGGAATATACAACCCTAAAACACATATCAATCGGATATATTATTTTGCCATTATGAACCTATGTGAAAGCAACATACTCCCTTTTCCTCCTTCGAAACTTTAAAATTTTTAAATTAATATTATTTAATTTTTCTTGTTATAACACAGCATTGTAAAACATTAAACATCACATTTGAAACAAGCATGTTATAGGTAAGAAAAAATAAAAATTAAAAATATCTAAAAAACAATTTGGAGATTTCTTAATCTGAGCGTCTACTAACCTTCTGTAATTTCATGCTAAATTCTACATATGTGCATTTTTCTGGCTGAAGGCATAAAATTTTCATTAGATTTATCAAAGAGCTAGTTGGCCCAAGAAAGGTTTAGAATCTAAGAAAACAGTTTCAATAATGGAAAAATTCTTGATATTTACTCACCAGAAATATCCATGAATGCACGATCCCATAATTCACCGACTGTATAGCATTCTGCAGAAGTGATATTGACTGAAAGAACAATATCATCTTCAACATATTTTAGTATGAGATTATTTATAACAATGTTTACATTATTTACAACTCGTCTAATCAGACTCTGCACGTAACCTACAAAATAGAAAATGGATTCAATTAGCCACAAGTCTGTCAAGAAGTAATTATTTCTTAAAATATTACTGAGCTTAATATAAGTGAAAGATACATATTATTGAGCCTATTTTGCAAAAAGGAAACTAACATTCAGATAGGCTTGCCAAAGAAACACAGCTAATAAGTAGCAGACTCCGCGCAACAAAAGCCATTACCAAGAAGTTCCATAATAGTAAAGTATTCATGTACTAAGAAAAAATCATATTTACCAAAAACTTTTTAAATAACATAATACTAGATCCCATTCAACAATTATCCTACAATTACATTGCTTTCTGCCTACTTTATTAGACATTTTCCCAAATGAAACTTAATATATGCTGAATATACACTACAATAGAAGAATAGCTTCTTTAAGCTTCTCTTTGAACCAGCTGTCATTTCCCCTTCCTATTTTAAATAGCCATAAAAATCCTCAAAAGCTAGACCTGAAAGAAGATAGGAGAAACATAACTTTCATAGTGGACTCAACTATTTCCACTTACAATATTGAAACAGGATAGAAAAGATAATATGAGGAAAGAAAGTGTAGACAGTTAAAAAAAAAAGAGGGAAAAAAAGAACAAAGAAGATAGAAAAAAGAAAAGTATTAAAGGAAGAGAATGGATCCAAGGATGAGAAGGCAGGGAAATAAGAGGGAGAATCAGAAATTGAGTTTTTTAATTCAAAACAACAAAAGGAATTAGTGAACATTCCTTTTCTCAGCTTGCCTGGAATGTCAAAACTTTTAATTTCATGCTACTGTGGGATATGCCATAATCTCAGAAATTTTTCTCAGAAGTAGCTCGCACAATAAATGTATACAGATACATTACTGAGGAATTTAATTGAACATATAAATTAAATTAAACCTAAACAGCATTTAAGACATAGAAGAAAAAGAGTAAAAACCTCACTTTACTCGAATGCATTTTCCACTCTAAAATCTATTTAAAAGGTAATTAAAATACCAGCTATTCTACGAAATAACTATCTGTATACTTTAAAACAGAACTTAACTGGACAAAACTATCAATTTCTTTCAGCAACTGACACTGTTAATACCTATACCTAAGGCTCCCTGGGAGAAAGGTTATTTAAATCTATTTAACCATAACATGTTTTCAAAAGCCAACTTTTTCATTCATTCCCAGTGGATGAAAGAAATGTAAAATGACTAAGTTTTTCTGGTATATGGAAACTATTAGAAGCTTTTAGAGCACTAATTATCATATACTATAAAATCAACATACAAAATATCACTGAATTTAAGGTAATAAATGCTCTTTGATAAGAACAGATACTAAAATGATGCTTAACAAAGTAAGCTCCCAAAATAAATTTTAAAGACCAAAATTTTCAACCTTAGGATGTAATTTCTCCATGCTATTTCTACTCAACACAAATGTTAAAAAATAGAAATAAAAATCCTGTTACTAAGAAGTCAAGCATGACTAATACTGGTTTTCCTATTTTTGAAAAATCTTGTCATCAATAGGAATTCATAAAAACCACTTAAGTATTAATTATCTTAAAAAAACTCTCAAAGATAGAACTGTAGAAAAGTATAATGCAAAGTAATAGAAACATACTGTAAATGTATTTTAACTGACAGAATATTAATGGATTTTTCATCTATTTTTTAATATTCTTCCTCAGTTTTTCATTATAAAACATACAAACTGAAATGAATAAGCCAATTCATTTCACCAAAATAAAAGAATCAAATATCGAAAAGAACTACTTTAGAAGGCTATTTGTTTCTGATTAAAAATGCAATGCCAAAATAAGTAACAGTGACTCACCAAGGGAATAAACGATACACTACCTCTTTAATCCCTCATAACAATTTAGCTCTAAGTGAGCTATAGAGAGTGTTAAACAGCAGATCTAACAGCTCTCATCACTCCATATTCAGTGACTACCTGGAAGTATATTTGTTCAAATGATTGACCTAACAGCCATCCAGATCTATTCCACAAGCATCTGAAAATGTGAAGTCACACTGGGGATAAGAACCTATAAGACGTCATATTAAGTAGCTCTTTTAGTCTGTTACTAGTCAACCTTTCCAGAAATTCCTATCATTACCTCCTCTCTTCCACCCAAAAGCCCTATTCCTCCAAACACATATATATGCCCACAGGACCAGACAAAACACTATGAATCTGTTTGGAATACCCTTCTCTTCTCCCTTCTTGCACATGCCCAGAATGAATGTCCCCTCCCCTATATCCTCTTCTCCAATGCCCCCACCCAACACATCTACATTAAGGAGGCTCTCTACCACTTTTCCTGGACTTGTGTTACTATTGCCATTTGTTTATGTTTTTGTATACTTACTTTGTCTGTTAAACTATGAAATCCTAAAAGTCAAAAATTATATCGTATTTCTCTGATAGTCTTAAATTGAGTGATATGTTCAAATAATTTTGGTTACAAAGAAATAACATCTGCAATTGGTTTATCCTAACGTGCTCACTGGGAAGTCAAGTTATTCAAGTCAGAAATACCATGATTGATGACTTACGCTACCTAAAAACATCTTAGTCAAGTTTTTGGTGTAAAATTTATTTGGGGGTTATGCAGAATCATATAGGCAGGCACTTTATGCTTAATTGATTAAAGGGAAAGAGTTATTTCTAATGTTCCTGCCTTTTTAGAAGGTCGAAATTCTTTCAAACTAATATTTTTTTAAAAGGCTAAGGAACGAGTAGGATTCTTTATTGTCAGTGCTATAGTTCAATAACTATGAATTTAAAAAGCATCCATCGGATTTGGTAACTAGAAGATAACCAAGGGCCGTTACTGTAGGAGCTAAAGAAAATAGCTGTGAGTTGAGGATACTCACTACCAGTATCACTATTTAAGGTGATCACAGAAGTTCTGAACAACTAAATAAGGTTTAAAAAGAGAAATAAGTACAAGTATTGACAAGAACACAAAATTATCATTACATGAAGATGACTGCATTTTTTATATAGAAAATCCAAAAGATACAACTGAAAAATACTGAATACTGACCAGCTAACAAAATGTAAAACTAGCTTTCCTATATAATGATGAAGAGAACAAAATGGTGAACATTAGTAATCTCAATTAGCAATAAAATACATAATAGCATTTTTCATCTATAAAGTTTCAAATACATTTTTTTAATAATAAAAACAGCACTGGACCGAAATTATGCTTGGATGAAAGTACTGTTAGCAAACTTTTCACAGGGTAATTTGGCCATACACCCCAAAGCCTTAAAATTCCTCTTATTTGATTCCTTTGATTCAATAAATTGGTAAGAATTTCTCTTAATAAACAGAGGTGTGTGCAGATTTACTTACCAGTATGTTTGTTAAGGCATTTACAAAAGTGAAAATGAAAAATAACCTAAATATTTAACAAAAAGGTACTGGTTAAATAAACTATGGAAGAGGAGAGACTGGGCAAAATGGCATAGATGATAGTGGCTTTGTTCATCCTCTCTTGGGACCAAATCAGAGTTGTGACAGAAACTCAGAGTAAATAACAAGCAGAATCACCAGGGGGTCTAGATGAACAGAAGCCCTACAACTAGGGAGAGAAATAAGAAATCACCCTGCAATGGTAGAAGGTAGCAATGGGAGAAGAAGCAAGGCTACCAGGTCCCGAGTGGCTAAATACGACAGAGCTGTAATGGTGGCAGCTGACAGCTGCAGATGCCTCTAAGAAGGGTCATGTCCACGACCAGGCTTTCATAGTTACGGACATACTCGTTCTAAGCACCAACACTGGGTCAGCTGATGGAGGTGCACCAGAGACTTACAGGAGGGTGGTGAGTTGTCAGAGTGAGGGCCAGAGGCAAGGCTTTGTCTCAGAGAGAAGTGCTGTGGGTATCCACTCTTCCTCTGTTGAGCCCTCCCCACTCCTAGTGTGCTGATGCAGGGCCACCACAGCTGAGATGTCATCAAACTGGATAAGAGGGCGCTCCATGCAGAGAATTCCCTGAAACTCCACCTCCACCAATTCACCGACCCACCCAAGCCACATGCAGGTGTGTCCCTGGCGGGTCCAGGCTCCTTGCTGAGCAACTGGCCTCAGTTTCTGGCATGGTTTCTTGAGACAGCTGCAAGCACAGCATCTGTGGATTGCCTACTGAATCTTAACAGGTGAGCCCTAAGGGACACAGACTGGGGCTAAACCTGGCCTGCAACTGAACCCCTCTCAGGATTGTGCCGCTAGACACCTGCTACACAAAGCCACACTAATAAGACCAAAATACTTAGGAGCTTTGCTTAATACATAGAGGCAAACACAGAAAGGCAGACAAAATGGGAAGACAATGAAGCAGAAACCATATGAGAGAAAAGAACAGAGATCCAGAAATAATGGAGTCAAGCAATCTAACAGATGCAGAATTCAAAATACTAGTTACAAAAATGCTCAATGAACTTAGGGGAAGTGTAGTTGAATTCAGTGAGAACTTTAACAAAAAGATAAAAATCATAAAAATGGAAATGGAAATTTAAAAAAGAACCAGGCAGAAATGAAGAATACATTACCTGAGATGAAGAATGTATCAGAGGGAATTAACAGAGTGGATGAAGAAGAGGACTGAACCACCAATATAAAGGTCGGAGAAGCCAAGGACACTCAATCAGAATGGCAAGAAAAAAGAAGCCAAGGCTATAATAATAGTTTAAGGAGTCTTTGGGACACAATTAACTGTAAAAACATCCATGTAATAGGGGTATCTGAAAGAAGAGGGGGAGAACAAAAAGTTGAAAAGCTATTTGAATAAATAATGATGGAAAACTTCCCTAATCTGGTGAAAGAAATAGACATACAACCCCAGAAAGCTCAGAGAATCCCAAAAACCAGGAATTCAAAGAGGCCCACACCAAGACACATCACAATTTAAATGCCAAAGATTAAATACAAAGAGGGAATCTTAAAAGTAGCAAGAGAAAAGCAGTTAGTTACCTACAAGAGAGCACTCTTAAGACTAGCAGCTGATTTCTCAAAAGAAACCATGTAGGATAGAGGGCTTGGCACAAAATATTCAACGTGATAAAAACCCAGAATCTACAACCAAGAACACTTTATCCAGCAAAGCTATCACTTAGAGTTGAAGGACGATTAACAGCCTCCCAGACAAAAATAAGCTAAAGGAATTTATCACCACTGAGCCATTATTACAGGAAATGTTGAAAGGACTTCTTTAAGAGGAAAAAACATGTATCAAAATCATGAATAAAAAAATGGTAATAACTACGTATCTATCAACTAGTATCCCAAATGGAAAAGAATTAAATGCTCCAACCAAAGGACTGGGTAGCTGAAAGAATAAGAAAACAAGATCCCTACATATGCTGCCTACAAAAGATTCCCCTCAGATTAAAAGACACACACAGACTAAAAAGAAGTGGATGAAAAAATATATTGCCTTGATGGACCTAGAAGGTATTGCACTGAATGAAATCAGTCAGATAGACAAAGACAAAAATAACATGATTTCACGTACATGTGGAATCTAAAGAACAAAATAAATAACAGCAACAACAAAAACGGAAACAAACTAATAAATACAGAGAATATTTTGAGGGCTACTAGACGGGGGGGGGGGGGGGAGGGGTTGGGGAGAACAGTGAAAAAGAGCAAAGGGATTAAGAAATACAAACAGTTATAAAATAATCCTGGAGATATAAAGAGTAGCATAAGGAAAATAGTCAACAATGTTGTAATACAAATGCAAGGGGGAAGAGGAGTACTAGAGTTACTGGGGTGATTACTTGAGCTCTAATCATTACACTGTACAACTGACACTAATATATTATTGTATGCCAACTATAATTGAAAAAACTCATTGAATTGTATAATGTAAATATGAGCAACTAATTGTCTATTATATTTCAAAAATAGCCTGGGGGAAAGCAAAAAAATAAAAATAAAAATAAATTATGGAAGAGCTATACAATGAAATACATGCTAATGACTAAAATAACAACGTAAAAAATATTAATGTCCTAGAAACATGTTCTAACATTAACCTAAAAATGCAAGTTACAAAAGAAAATATATGTGTGCACACGTGAGCGTGTACACACACACACACAGTCTCTAAAAGGTTGGAAATCAAATGTTAATAGGCTCTAGTTCTAGATAAAATAATCACATTCTGCTCTGTCTTTCCCAGTGAATATAGCCATAAAACCTGGAAGGTGCATATGGAGCAGCTATTTCAAGACTATCAAAAGTAAACAGTACACATGAGAGATGAAAACCAGAGTTTACAAAGATAAAACAAATAATAAAAATGGTATGGCTACGTTCAAACATATCAGTAATTACACTCCATTTTAACTGTATTGTGATCATATAGGATGGTCAGTATGATACTGAGTCTTTAAAATTTGTTGACTTCCTTTTTGGCCATGTAGATATCCAATATGTGCATCAAAAGAATGTATACTGTCTACCTGCTGAGTGCAGAGTTTTATATGTGTCTACTAAAACAATATTAAAACAATGTTAATAATGATATTTAAAGATCTAGTTTTGGGGTTTTTTGTTGGCTTGATCTTGTGCATTTCAAAGTTAAGTTGTCAGGTACATAGTCATTTTCGGGGAGGGAGGAGAACAGTACCTTTTATTATAATAAAGTATCTCTATCATGTATGTCCATTAATGCTTCTGCCTTAGTTTTTATTTTGCCTGAGTTTTATGCTACGAATACAGATTTATTTTTGGATAGTACATGTTTGTTATATCATTTCTCACCCTTTTATTTTCAATTTTTCTTGCCTATTTTACCTATGTGTTTTGGAAGCCACACACATCTGCACATAACCACTCCTTTTTAAGTGTTTCTTAGTGTTTCTCTTTGCTTTCACTTTGCACTGTAGTTAGTTTACAAAGTCTCCTATATACTAAGCAATTAATTCTTTGAGGACAAAGATAGCCTTCAATTAGATACCCTAGCATACTCTCATTTACATAACAATAAAGATTTAGAGAATTGAACAGCCTGCCCCACCATAAAATATTTTTTAATGCAATCTAATAGAACAAAATAAAGCTCTCCAATTATCACCTTTGCTGTAATAAATGAAATATAAACACTAGATATCTTAAAAGTTATTTAAAGCCATTTTAGAGAAAAGCCGAAGGCTGTAAATACACTTCAGAGAGCACAGAACTGAATCACCCAGGTATCTAGCTCAGAAGTAGTCTCCGTTTACAGAGAGATAATGTACAGAGAATATTAAGGAAAGAATGAATGAGTGAATGAAACAATCTTACTATCTGTCTCTAAATAAGAATTGTCATATCTTACAAGATATGCTAAGCCCAAAATTCAAAACAGGTATTATTAGCAGTAATTGAAGGTCCTGGCCTATATATCATTAACTGAAAGAAAATGTTTGTACTTCAAATAGGTCATATTCAAACTCTTTTGACTCCTCTCCCAGTAAGAAATAATACATTATTACCTAGCATAGGCATACGCATATGCAAAAGTTTCTTGAAATATTACCAACCTCTACTACATGCCATATGCTATCAGGTTTTCTATTCTATGCCAGGTATTTTTTAAATTCCTGCCATGACCCCCTATATTACTTTCATAATGCACTAGCTATCTGGTCAGAATGCATCATCTGAAAAAGACTACTCTAGATACCAAGCATAGAAATTGCAAAGAAAAGATTAGATATTGACTCATATTCTTTCCTATTAGAGAGTCACCAATCCTTCAAGGGTATAGAACAAACAACTATTGGCAACACCAAAACTCTTCTCAATAAGCACCTCTGGATCTATGTAAATGTTCAAACTCAAAAACTATAACCACAGATCCTGGAAGAAATAACTTTGCCCTAGAAAATGTTAAGTGCAAGAATTCATCTCTATAATCAAAGACCATTAATATGGTTTCTGGGCAGGATAAGGTTACCAGAAATGAGTCCTCAAATAACCATATGAATTAACCTTTAAATAAAACGATTTACCATTTCATTATCCAACTGGATTCTCAAAGTATCCCTTTTTTTTCCTTCTGCAAGATTAAGTTTAACTGC